>OX122884.1:2679166-5358333 GCA_944738645.1 Eristalinus sepulchralis | reverse complement strand
CACGTAAGGCAACGACCGACATTTGGCCTTAAGTAAGATGCACAACTGTGGTCACCGTGGCGTAGTGGGTAAGTGCGTCGACCCACACGCAGAAGGTCTAGGTTCGATTCCCGGACGGGACACCTTGCATTTTGTCACGGCACCACCTCTTTCGAGTTGCTGACAACACTCAGAGTACCATGTGTCTATGAAGAGCATCTCAAAACTCGCCACTCAGAGTCGGAAAAAAACTGCCGGTCCCCTCCACTGGTGAGAGAAGAGTAGCACGCACAACACGAGTACTCTAATCTCTGGTGGGCTGTAGTTCTCATTATTATTGAGGTGAGCAACTGATGCTAATTTTATGATGGCAATAACAATAGCACCGAAAACCTGCCACCGCCATCTTCTCCACAAACGGCACAGAGGGTTTTGTAGCTTAGGGCAAGCATACTTAGGTGTTTGGCAAAGACGAAGTGATCCTACTGACACTTCTGTCAGGGAATAACAGAAGAAGAACATCCGCTTGAAGAAAACATTCGATTGTGTTCTCAAGGGTCCGACTGAAACCGTAACTGAGGGCGCTAGAGTCATAGCCCTGGTGCATATCCTGAGAATGTGTCCTCTAATCCTTATCCAAAAAATCAATCAGCTTACTTTCCAGAAGTCCCCCCTTGACCTAGCCAGACAAGTCTCAGAAAATTTCCACTTCCGCTCGAATTCAGAAAGGACTAGAATTCCTCAGCTTTCCTTCAATGGTTGAGCAAAGTCCAGTTGTCGCCACACACGCAAATACTTCACCCCTTCTACCCTTGTGGGCTTAAGATTGGAAGACTAATGCGAATTTACCCAATGAAATGTTCAGCCTAATGCTGTTGCATTCCACGAAGGCGCCGGTGCCAGAGTATTTCTTGACAACGAGCCAAGCGTAAAGATTCGATTAGTTTCATTTTCTGACTCAGATTTCGGCCACAGCCAGGCCTGAGTTCAGGGTAAGTTGCAAATCGACATATTCATGAGATGGAGTGCGTGAGGTCTCTTTAACCTCTTAAGACAGGAGCATGAAGAAATTGAATAGTAGTGTTCAAGAGTCTCGTGGCATATGACCCACATTGTCAAGCCTTATTTGCGGTTTTGGCTGTGCTTTTTTTGCAGATGGTTCAATTGTGCATTGATGCAAAAAATCATCACATCACCCAGCAATTGAAAACATCATGGTGACCATACAGGTGGCACCTTCTACCCTAAGTGGATGAGAGTGACGTGATTGGACAAACACAGCGAGCCGTCAATTAGACGTTTGCTGGCATGGAAGCGGAAGCGGCTAAAATGGATCTGGTGGTTAATGAGGGTAAAACGAATTTACTTGCTGTCATCAAGGAAATACGCACAACATCGACATTTCGGACAGAGTGTCATACTAGGCAGCAGAAACTTCGAGGTAGTCAAGGATTTCGTCTACCTCGGCTACGCGGTAAATAGGGACAACAACATCAATATCGAAATCGAAGACAGAATCACTCTTGCCAATCGCTGTTATTTTGGGCTCAGGAGGCAATTGAGTGACAGAGCCATCAAAGGACAACAGTTTGATCATCCCAGTTCTCTCTTACGGCGCGAAAACTTTGACGTCATCTTGAGAGAAAAGTTTTGCGTGCGATTTTTGTTCCTGTTTCCGTTTATGGCATCTGGAGGAGAAGATTTACCGACGAACTCTATGGGCTGTACAGCGATATGCGCCTGGACAAGCGTCTTCGGATACAACGCTTGAGATTGCTAGGCCAAGTAAAGAGCGTATGGACACCACGGCCCGAGAAGTTTTTGAAACCGATCCATTGTGGCAACGCAACAGAGGACGGCATAGGCTAAGGTGGCGCACACAAGTGGAGAAGGGCCTCAAAAAACTTGGAGTGTGCAGCTGAGGGCAGCTAGGGAAAGATCGTTCTGGCTAGAGGGGCATGTTGGTTGAGGCCACCCCGGGACTGTAGCGCCACAAGAAGAAGAAGACGAAGACGTGTTCTGCTAGTTTTAGACTCGTAAAGAATCTATCTGTACACAAAACACAACTGGATACAATAGCTCGGCAAAGTTTGTCAACGATTCTCGCCTCCAATCGAAGATTTTTTATTACATTTTGGGGTAGTGTACCCTTACCAATATAGATCTTAAAGTCGAGTTCCAGCCCGTCTCGAGCAGCTAACACGAAGTTTTTTAGTGAAACCAAGGACCATAGGCATATCGTGGTGAACTCTGTACATTTTTCACCAGTATGTGTTGTACAAAAGACCACTTTCCTTAAGACAAAAATTCCCTGGACAGTACACCCTTTGATGTGGGTATCAATGAGGAGGAGAGAGATTCAACAATTCTAGAAGAGAAGTGCCAGACGTACTAAGTAGTGCTTCTATGCACCTGAGACAGACCGTTTCTTGCGGCTTATCAATTGCCTATTGTGCCAAATGATGGACGAATAGGACAAAAGTGACCTCATCATAGCCTCCTTGATCCTTATTGACACCCCTTGTTAATAACAAAAATAATTGAGTGGCAATACAGTCCACAAGGGACTTGGGCCTAGCTTCAGCAACAACTCGTGTTGTGCTTGCTCTCACACGTAGAGAGGACCTTAAGTTTTTTGCCGATTTAAGACGGCGATATATCAGAAGCGTTTCATAAACAATTGACACTCTTTGAGTGTTGTCATTAACCCTAAAGAGGTGGTCCCATGAAAAATGCCAGGTGTTCAGTTTTGGGAATCGAACCTGAGACCTTAGCGTTTGCGTCGATGAGCTCACCAACTTCTCCACAGCGACCTTAATCCCCTCACACGGCCATTAATCTGTCAGCGCCTTGGCGATTTCTGACTCGATATTCCCGTTCCTAGAGAGATGTTCTACTTAAAGCTACTCCCAGATGTTTGCCTTGTTAAGAGGAATTCGTGTTGCAACGTCAGACCTTGAGTAACCTTATCAGAAAGACAATACAACACCATTGCGTTTCATGCTAAGGTTGCTCTCTAAGACAGATTAATAGTCTTGAAGAAGACTCCTTCCGTTTACTGCTTTGGAGTCTTCAACTACACGGTACGTACCGTGCCGCCTCAAGATTTCGGGTAAGTTAGTCACAGTCAGAGAAACTTTGAAAACGACACCTCTTGAAGTTCCGATTGGCTTCAATTCGGTTCCTAAAAAAAACAAAATTTAGAGGAACTTTACCGAAAAATGTTTTACGAGGAATTGGTTTAAATTTTGGTGCAAATTTCTCACGTATTTGCCAGTTATCCTAACATTCACTGACCTTATGTTGCAAATTTCCTCAAGAATCGTTGCCCGGATTAGGGGTTTGCGCGACATTTGTTGGCCTAAAACCTGTATTCTACACAATTCACCAGATAACTACACTGAACTGATATTTGCTTCAAACAATGCATAACTCACTTCTTCCCCGAATAAGCTACGACACCGCATCTCAAGCATCTTTTCAAAAATTCCTTCTTAACTCCCTTCCATCTCCCATTTCCATCTCATCAAATTCCTTATTCAATTCCATCGACAGCCACTGTCAAATGTCCATCTTCCTCGTCCGCTGCCCACCATCACGTCCACGCCCATTGACAGGATGATCGGAATTAATTGTTGCGTGAAATAAATTAATTGATAAATTAATTGTTGACTTCCGCGACCTCCGCTCCGAGCTCCAAAACAATTTTCACCGCAAGCAAAGCAACAACACAACAGCCACCAAAAAAAAAGGCAAGTAATAAAACAATAAAATGGGGCCTCTCCCGCCATGGCGAAATTTCAAAATCAGGACACGTTCAATGAACACATTCATCGTTCAGTTTGATGGGACCGGTCAGCACGCGAGTAGTCTACAGGGCCGAGTGACGAGGTGGCGGGCGTCCCACAACGGATGGCAGGCATATTTTGAATTTCTAAATTAATGAGGTTTTTCCGGCGAATTTAATTGCTTTCGTCGGACGACGCAGACGGCTGAGAATGGAGCCGAAAACGTTTGAATGTGGGATGTGGAACGTGCGCGTGGCAGAGGAGTGTTTAACTGAATCGCTTCTGTTTTTTTTTTTTTTGGCACAATTTGGGGCAATGTTTGTTAATTTAATCGATGATTCATTTGAAATTAATTGAGTTTGACACGTGGTTAGTTGGGAGTTGATAGATTGAATTTGAATGTGCTATCAATTTAATGGCATGGAGCGTGGAGTTGCGGGAGAGATAAGAAGCCCTTTTAGGGACATTATTTTTTATTCTTGGATGAAGGAAATCAAGGGAATTGCTTTCAACGGTGTTTATCCTGACTTAGAGGCTTCGTTAACAAGTTCATTAGGAATTGGTCCAAATTTCTCAAAAATTCTGCACAACTTTTCGGATTTTCTGTCTTGGAGAGTCAATTTTGATTTGTAACAAAATCACAAGGAACCGCCGAATTTTGGTACAAATTTCACAAAAATTCGTCAAAATATTTCTCATTTTCTGTCTTGGAGGACACATTCCGAATTAAATAAGTTTTTCCAAATTGCAATGCAGGTGTCCACTTTCTGGCCTTTGACCTACATTTCATACAAAGTCAGCAGAAATAGCTTTGGAGTATCAATTTGGAAGTAGTCCAAAATCTCTAAAATCCCATTTTCAGATTGAATCCCAAATTTCCCGCAAAATTTACAGAAATTGCCAGATTTTCTGACAGGGAGTCTGAATTTCGAGGTGGACTAACATTAAACGCAAGGAGTCATTACATTTTCTCACCTATGGCCCAAATTTGATTGCGTTTACTGTCTTGAAGTGTCAATTTTGATTTGTACCAAATTCACAAGGAACTGTCGATTTTTGGCTCAAATTTCACAAAAATTCATCACAAATTGTCTCATTGTCTGGCTTGGAGGCCACATTCCGAATTAAATAAGTTTTTCCAAATTCCAATGCAGGTGTCCACTTTCTGTCCTTTGACCTAAATTTCATACAAAGTCAGCAGAAATAGCTTTGGAGTATCAAATTGGAAGTAGTCCAAAATATCACACACTTCCAATAGGAACTGTCCAATTTTCTGATTGAATCCCAAATTTCCCGCAAAGTTTACAGAAATTGCCAGATTTTCTGACAGGGAGTCTGAATTTCGAAGTGGACTAGCGAAAGACGCACGAAGTCGTTGCATTTTCTGACCTATGGCCCAAATTTCACACAAATTCTGCAGAACTTGTTGCGTTTTCTGTCTTGGAATGTCAATTTCGATGTCGATTTGTACCAAATTCACAAGGAATCGTCGAATTTTGGTCAAAATTTCACACAAATTCGTTACCAATTTTCTCGTTCTCTGTTTTGGAGTCCCCATTTCAAATTCAATCAAAGTTTTACTCAAATTTGCAGGGTATCGTCCCGCTTTCGGGCCTTTGGCCTAAATTTCACACAACGTCAGCAGAAATCCTCGAATTTTCTGACTTTAATTGCCATTTCGAGGTAGTCCAAATTTCACATAAAATCGTAAGGAGTCGTTGTTTCTCTAACCTGTGGCCTGAATTTCATACAGATTCTGAAGAAAGTGACAATTTCGAAGTCGGCCAAAATTTCATACAAGTTCAAAAGAATTGTCACGTTTTGACACTGGAGCCCAAATTTTACTAAATACTTGCAAAAATTTCAGTTTTTCTGGCTTGGAGTGTCAATGTGGAAGTGGACTAAAATACTGACCAATGGCCCAATTTCACATAAATTCGTCAAAAATGTTCTCATATTCTGCCTTGGAGTCCTCACTTAAAATTGAATCAAAATTTAGTTCGTATTTTCTGACCTTTAACTTAAATTTCACATAAATTCAGCAGAGTTCCCCAAAACTTACACAAATTCTGCAAACATTGTCAGATTTTTTGACTTGGATACACATTTCAAATTGAATCAAAATTTTCCATAAATTCGCAAGGAATCGTTGCGCTTTCTGACCTACGGCCCCAATTTCACACACTTTCAGCAGATCTTGTTGCAATTTCTGGCTTCGACTCCCAATTTGATATAGATCTAACATTTCAGAGAAATTTAAAGGAAATCGTAGCATCTTTCTGACTATTGGCCTAAATTTCACCCAAAGTCAGCAGAAATCGTCAAATTTTCTGCTTTTCGAAGCATTTTAGACAAAATCGTAAGGAGTAGTTTGTTTTCTGACCATTGGCCTGAATTTCACACAAATTTTGAAAAAATTACAATTTCATACAAATCCAAAAATTACCAGATTTTCAGACAGTAGCCCAAATTTCACTCAAAGTTTGCAGAAATTGTCAGATTTTCTAACAGGGAGTGTCAATTTTGAAGTGGACTAAAATTACACGGAAGTTTAACGCGTGTCTTCGCATTTCCGACCCATGGCCCAAATTTCACACAAGTTCTGCAGAAATTGTCAGATTTTCAAGAATTCGACAAGAATTTATCCATTTTCTGACTCTGGTCTTTGCATCATCAAGAATTAATACTTTTGCTAATTTCGAGTTAGGAATCGTCACGCATTTGACAAAGCTGTAAACCGCACTAACAGTCAGATTCTAGGTTTTCTTGAGTTGATAAGTTGGCATGGAAAGAATTGCCAAGCCCGCATTCCATTGCCCCAGAAACCAACAAAGCTATTGACCACAATTCCCCACAAACCACATCTTCCTCATATCATTCCGAATACATCCACTACCTGCTTATCCTTACCTTCCATCACACCCCCACCACCCCATCATCATCTACCCTCCCTCCCCACCCCTCCCATGATCCCGCCCAACGACACGTTAAACTTTTATTTATGACTTTGAGTTGTAAGACAAATAATTTCCGCCACGCCACTTGCCGGGGACACACTCCACGAAAGGGGAAACTTTGAGGCTTGCCCAGGACCTCCACTGCTGGCAGAACAAAAACACAACAACAGAGCATAGAACAGAGCACAAGCAGCCGTTATTTATCGGCGAAAACTTGTAAACATTTCGCCGCGCTTAGGTTGCGAATGACTGCACATCTACCGTCCGCTGCTTTCGGTTTGCGTTCTACGGTTGTGTGCGCCCCTGTTTGTGTGTGTGTGTGTGTACATGTCCTTTTCATAAAACCCCGAGATTTATTTTAATTTCCCATTAACGGTATTAAATTTTTCGCGTTTTTTTTAATAAGTTCTCGTGTGCGAAGGCGCCACAGAGCGCGGTTATCGAAACAGAAAGTCAGACGAAACGAATGACGGTGGCTGGATGCACTTAATGCGGTGCCAGTTGGGTTGTTGGAAAGGGGGAGTAGGAGGGGGGGCAAAAAAGTTTTTCTCGCCTCTGTACGGCACCGGGAAACTCTGAAGTTACGGGTATTTGTGTTGAAGTCCGTTTGGAGACCGCCCCGCCAGCACCGTCAGCGACGTGTCGCCTCAGAGGGCGGGTAACTTTTATGTAAGAACTGTCGTTGTAAGTAAAAGGATTTTATTTGTCTTTAGTTGCCCTGCGGTCGGCGATGGCGGTGGAATGTGCAATTTTGAAGTTGCAGTAGTTTATGGTTTTGATTTTGATTTTGAAATTACCAGCGACTGGTGTTTGTTGTGTGGAGGAGGCTGTGGCGGCTTTCGTGGAAATATTAGTGGCGAGTGGGCAATAACTCATTGTGGAGTAGGCTTAAATGTGCTCGTGACGGAGAGAAATGTGATATCAGGGCAATTTTATGTATACAGCCTGGTTGTTGGTGAAACTTCGAGCTTTTCTGAGGAAGCAGAACCTTCTTCAAAATACGACATCTTTCTTCTTCAGTACGGCGCAGGCCTGAGCTTCTGTTCACCTGCCTCTCCAACTAGCACGGGCCCAGCCCAACGTCTTGTCTCATAGTCCCATCTGTTTAAGTTTCCTTTCAAGGTGATCACAAAACCGGAAGCGAGCTCCTCTTTCTCTATCACTTTCTCCTTCGGAATTGGACTTAGGATCTCTCAGCTCTCAGAGATGGAGCATTAGCTCCCATTCGTCTTGCATGATCTTCCCAGACCTTCGCCTTCATCTGACTAGATCACCGTCATAACACAGCTCGTAGAATTCCCTTTAATGTAATCCACCCACCAAACCACCCACATTTCGGCCTCTTCCACCGCGGATATCGAAAAACAACTCTTAACGACTGAAAAATAAAACCAAAACCATCCTAGAAGAAAGCACAATCATTTATCTTCAAATTCGAACCGAACCTTCACCCACCAAGCCCCGAGATAAGCCAAAAGTCGTGACAATAAAGTGTCTGACAGACGTCAGCCGGGACAGGAAGACACCCTAATAAATATTCCTCCGTGCATTTTCAAATCTCGACTCCCCGACGATACGCCAGCAGAGTGGTAAAGCAATTCCAAAACCCGAATCCTATCAGATTCAAAGAAAGGATTCTCACTCTTCCAGCCACCATATCACCGCCACCGTCAAGAACTTTCGCAACCGTACGTGATCAGAGACAAAGAAGTCTCCGCGAGATATTGCTTCGAGAAGGGTCCAACAGAAAAAGGAGAAGCACGAAACTTAAGACAGGACATCCCAACACAACCGTTATCCGTATCGAGAAACAATAGAAAAACGCGGTGGATGGGCGGCGGCGGTGGTGGACACAACAAAGAACCGAAAAAAAAAAATATAATTGCTCCCAGAGGACATCCCCAATACGGAGGAGAGTCCATTATTTCGTTCCACAGTGGGAATCTTAAAACGTGCAGACAGTCACTGCTCGGAGGAGGTTAAGCGACGGCTGCAGAGCCGTGGCATGGCAGTTGCTTGACGGCAGTAAATCGCTTTATAATTGCAATGAGCTTCCGAAACTCAGAGGGTCCCTGTGTGAATGTGGGCGCCAGTGGTCAGGGGAGTGGAAGGAGTTTGGAGTGCACTGCAGCAACTATTTACAAATTAATGCCTCGTGTGAGTGCTGGAAGGGGTCTGTGGTGATGGGCGGGCACTGCATGTGCATGTCGCACTTGAAGACAATTGAGACAATCAACTTCAGGGGATTGCTTTTGCAAAAGCCACTTAGACACTCTTGTGGAAATGCCTGTGGGGGACGAAGAGGAGCTAGGCAATGCAACTAACTGAGTACTGGTTGTCAGTAATGAGAGGTAATGACCCAACTGGACAAGAGTTTTTAGATTTGAAAGTCGGTTTAAAGAAATTCCCCTAGTTGCAAGGTTTTTTGACTAATTTCAAAAATTGTTTGTAAAAGTTTGGAAATCTCAACAAATTTGAGAGGTTTCTAATGAATTTTGCGGGGTTTGGACAAATTTTAAGGAAATTTCATGAAATCTTTAGAAGTTCTAAAAATTTCAAGAAGTTTTGACACATTTTACGAAATTCTGACCAATTTTACGGAATTATAAGAAATTTTACGGAATTCTGACAAATTTCAAGAAGTTTTGGAACATTTTTCGAAATTCTGGCAAATTTCAAGATGTTTTGACTCATTTTACGAAATTCTGACCAATTTTACGGAATTATGAGAAATTTTACGGAATTCTGACAAATTTCAAGATGTTTTGACTCAACTAACGAAATTCTGACAAATTTTACTGAATTCATATCCAATTCCTAAGAGGTATCAAAATCTGCTAAATTTTCCTCACACCAATTACAATTTTACAAAATTTTGACCAATTCCTTGGAACATCTTAATTTAAGAAGCACACCCGCCAACATGCATCACAACACACTCCTTTCGCAACAAAACACCTTCCACTGCAGCATGCTGCTGGAAACTCTGTCGGCATCCTGGAATACTTTCCCCACCTGTTGTAGCGCCTGCGTCAACTTTCCCTTAGCAACACATGTTGTCAAGGATGTTTCCAAGGATTCTCTGTTTCAAGGTATTGCCTCAGCCAAAGGACGAAGATAACTCCGTTGTTTATGCGGAAGTAACGCATTCCATGGCATGCCACACTGCCATACTGTGTCGTGCTAGTGGCACATTGAACTCGAAATCGATCAGAGGTGGACTCTGCAAACTAACTGGGTTATCACGTGTGGGAGGCTAGATGGGGACCGTGATGAGGTGTTTTTATGAGGGTACCTCAAGGGAATAGGGAGGGGTAGCTAATTTTTAGGGGATATTTTGCGGATTGGCAGAGGAGACTCTTTAATGTGTTTAGGGTTCTTTTTTGGGTCAAATGTGGTTCTTGGAAGGTGTTGATTTAAGTCAAGTTGATGAAAGGATGGATTGAAGGATTTTTCAAAGGATTCCCTGAGGTTTCTTCAGAGATTTTGTAGATGGATTGATATAACAAGAAAATTTGGAAACTTTGACAAATTTTTTGGCCGTGTTTGACGTTGTGGAAAACTTTGTTGCCGCACGTCTAGGACTTTAGGGCCTTAAGTGTCCGATGCATTCGATGTCTATGAAGGACCTGCTTTGATGGCAAATAAGGCGAGATTGAGTTCTTCTACCATGAACTGCGACGTTTGGCCGAACTGAATCATCCACAATTCTCAACTGGAAACCTATAAACAAATCAGTCAAAGAGGAATAATCAGATTTGGCAAGCAAAAACGAAGTCACGCCTTCTGCTTCAAGAAAACAATTTGGTGGCGATTTATTTCACAAGGAACAAGCGCAACGACTTGTGCTGTGTGCATTATAATTTTCCCACTAGTGGATGCGGCATACAGTTTAATGCTGATCCCAAACGGCAAAAAAAAAATTGAGAAACTTTTTCCTTGGGCAATTGGTACTCCCTGAGTCTTGTCAGCAAGCCCTGACCCTGAAGACTAAAGGTTCTGCACATAGTTTGTTGGTCGCCTAATAGACTAGGAAGATGCAGAGTCCCTGGATCGATAAAAGGAAGAATTTACCTCAAGTCATGAAATGTGAGGGTCAATAAGAGTAAAAGGAACTGTGACATGCACGATGAAAAGCAGCCATTATTATATTGTAGCCATTTGTATTTCAAGGCATTCTTAGGCAAAAAGCCTTTGACACAAGAGTGCACCTTCTTACAGTCGAATTTTATGGCCACACGCCAACAGGGAAGAGGATTGAGCTAGGCCTTCTTGACAGAACATAAATCGATGTACCAGCTACGACACTTCAATCATTCTAGAAAATTTACATGCCTGGCTAGAAAAGTATCACATCCTTGTTAATATATCGAAAAACACATCCTGCCTGACAACGAATAGGGAAACGGACACAAGACTCTGGTGAACTTCATCTCGACGGCAGTTAGTCCACAGTCTATTTAAGTGACGTGGCGGTCTTTTTTGTCAGTCAACCCTGAAAGAAATTAACTCAGACACACTTCCCAATGCTGCTCCAAGGTGCAAGCATTGACCCGATCAGGTTCGTGTTGACGGAGTTGACTCAGAACAACAACGTTTGACGTTGGAGAGACGCAATTTCAATTGAATCTAACTATCACGTAGAAGACGCTAATTGACGGCTCTATAGACGGCTAGATATAGACAGGCTCGTAGACAGTTCTGCCCCTGTATATTAGAAAAATGCCAAAAAAAGCAATAGTGGTCAGCAATGCGATTCTTGTGCATGAAAGAGATATGGTGCTGTGAAATCAAAGAGCATAACGAAGGTGTCAGAGTGCCTCTTGTCCTTCATCATCTTCTTCTTCTTCTTATTCTTGTGGCGCTACAGTCCGGGGTGGACCTGGGCCTCAACCAACCTGGGCTCCTTCTCCACTTGTGTGCGCCACCTTATCCTGGGCCGTCCTCTGTTGCGTTGTCCCAATGGCTTAGATTCGAAGAATCTCATGCCGCTGTACAGCCCATACAGTTTATGGTTGAATCTTCTCCTCCAGATGCCATTAACGCAAACAGGACCAAAAATCTCTTGTCCTTCGTGGTTGCACTTTCATTTGTGGTAAGCCAAGGCCAGATGGTCCAAAAGCGACTACCACATGACAGACATCCAATATCTCGTATTACCAGATCGCAAACTGAATGTGGTCGAAATAATAGCTGAGACTATTGGTGTCAGAGAAGAAAGTGTGGTCATATCCTGCATGAAATAGTGTCCATGAGGAAGCTGTCTGCGCGATGAATGGCGCTTCGGTTCACTCTGAACAACAACAACAACCGTGGCATCACTTGTCACAGTTTGGTGTTTGATGCTTTGGAACGTATCTCTTTGTGACCAGTGAGAAAACATGCATTCGAGAGATCAACAAGTAGTGGACTTCCTCGACAAACGTATCCTGAAGAAGGTCAAGACTGTTCTCTTGTAGAGAAAGCTGCTGACAACGGCTTTACAAGATTCCCAAAGCGTGCTATACCTCGCCTACCTGCAGATGGGTAAAGAAGTCACAAGACTCTACCAGGTTCAAAAATTGGATCATTTCGACACTCGATGGCAGAAAATGCAAAAGCAAGCAGCAAAATGTGCTCTTCCAATTGTGCATCTCCTCCGTTAAAGAAGGATACGAACTGTTGTCCAATTCACCGAACTCTCCAGTTTTGGCTCCATGAGAGTCCTCTTTGCGTCAAGCTTAAAAATGTCACTAGACGGATGTGATGTCATTATGTCATTAGTCGAACGTCGTTTCAGACCTCCAAAAGCAGTGTGTTTCAGATGTCGCTACAGAAGCTGGAGAATCGCTGGAGAAAACTGTGCTGAGAAGCCTGTGCTTGCATTTATTGGTAAAGTACTTATCGGACCGCCCAAGTCTCCTAGAAACTGTTCAAAGTTCAACGTATTCGACATTTTCGTCAATAAGTCATTAAAGAAGGTGCCACTGATGTTTGGGCTTTTGAAACGCTACCACAGCAAAACCCATGTTTTGACGGAGAGTGCTGAAAGGTCCATTCAGGTCTAAAAGGCGATGCTTCTTGTAACAACTACGCATGAGCTTATAGACTATGATGGGACGAAGATGGGACGTATACTTATTAGGAGGAAGACAGTCTAAAGAAGGGAAAGAAAAGACCGCCTTACATGCTTCCAAAATGTGCGAAATTTTTAAGTACTGTACAGTTTAATTTGAACTTGCGCTGCTTACTGCAATTGGCGTCAAAACATTGACAAAATTTCGTCAAACCCGGTCAGCGGAACTAACAACCTCCTTGTACTCCTTTTTCTTCTTGTGGCGCTATAACCAACATGCCTTCCCAGCTAGCACTATCTTTCACCAGCTGCCTTCAGCTGCGCACTTCAAGTTCGTTGAGCTCCTTCTTCACTTGTGTGCGCCACCTTATCCTGGGCCGTCCTCTGTTGTGTTGTCCCAATGGCTCAGATTGGAAGAATCTTCGGGCCGAAGCAGTAGTGTCCATACGCTCTGCATGGCCTAGCCATCTTAAGCGTTGTATCCGTAGACGCTTGACTAGGCTCATGCCGCTGTACAGCCCATACAGTTTATGGTTGAATCTTCTCCTCCAGATGCCATTAACGCAAACAGGACCAAAAATCTCTTGTCCTTCGTGGTTGCACTTTCATTTGTGGTAAGCCACGGCCAAATGGCCCAAAAGCGACTACCAGATCGCAAACTAAATGTGGTCGAAGTAATAGCTGAGACTTTTGGTGCCAGAGAAGAACATTTGGTTATATCCTGCATGAAATAGTGTCCATGAGGAAGCTGTCTGCGCGATGGATGGCGCTTCGGCTCACTCTGAACAACAACATCAACCGTGGCACTTGTCAGCGTATCTCTTTGTGACCGTTGAGGAAACATGAACATAGGAGACCCGGCAGACGTATCCTGAAGAAGGTCAAGACTGTTCTCTCGTAGAGAAAGCTGATGAAAACGTCTTTACAGGATCCCCAAGGCGTGCTATACCTCGCCTACCTGCAGATGGGTAAAGAAGTCACAAGACTCTACCAGGTTGAAAAATTGGATCCTTTCGACACTCGATGGCAGAAAAAATGGCCCCATCTGGCGAAGAAAATTGTGCTCTTCCAACTATGCATCTCCTCCGTCAAAGGAGGATACGAACTGTTGTCCAAATCACCGAACTCTCCAGTTTTGGCTCCATGCGAGTCCCCTTGGCGTTTACTGGAAAAGGTCTCTCGGCGGACGGAAGTTTAAGTCGAATGTTGCTGCTACTTTACAGACCTCCAAAACCGATGTGTTTCAAGCGGGGCTACAGAAGTTGAAGAATCGCTGGAGAAAACTGTGCTGAGAAGCCGGTGTTTGCATTTATTGGTTAAGTACTTATCGGACCGGCACCAGGCCCCTAAGTCTCCTAGAAAGTGTCCGAAAGTTCAACGTATTCGACATTTTCGTCAATAAGTCATCAAAGAAGCTGCCAGCGATGTTCTGGAACGCTACCACAGCAAAAACCATGTTTCGACGATGAGTGCAGGAAAGTCCATTCAGGTCTAAAAGGCAATGCTTCTTGTAACAACTAGGCATGAGCTTATAGACTATAAAGGGACGAAGATGGGACGTATACTTATAAGGAGGAAGACAGTCTAAAGAAGGGAAAGAAAAGACATTCTTCCAATATGTGCGAAATTTTAAAGTTCTGCCTGTTTAAATTGAATTTGCGTTGCTTGCTGCAATTGGCGTCAAAACACTGACAAAATCTCGTCAAACCCGGTCCGCAGAACTAACAACCTCCTTGTACTCCTTCTTCTTCTTCTGCGCACTTCAAGTTCGTTGAGGTCCTTCTCCATTTGTGTGTGCCACCTTAGCCTGGGCCGTCCTCTGTTGCGCTGTCCCAATGGCTCAGATTCGAAGACGTTTCGAGCCGTAGCCTAGCCATCTTAAACGTTGTATCCGTAGACGCTTGACTAGGCTCATGCCAGCGTACAGCCCATAGAGTTCGTCGTTAAATCTTCTCCTCCTGATAACATCAACGCAAACAGGACCAAATATCGAACGCAAAACTTTTCTCTCGAAAAGACTAAGGGCTTTCTCATTCACTTTAAGTAACGTTCAGGTTTCCGCGCCATAGAGTAGGACTGGGATGATCAAGGTGTTATATAAAGCAAACTTAGTCCTTTGAGAGACGACTTTACTACTCAATTGCCTCTTGAGCCCAAAGAAACAGCAATTGGCAAGAGTGATTCTGCGTTTGATTTCGGTACTGGTGTACTCTTACCCTGGCGTCAACAATTCGTCCAAACATTTGAATCTCCATTTAAACCCATCCCACTTCACTAGAGACAGAAGTGTTAAGGCACTAAACGACTTCTTAATTCTCAAGGATCTCCGCACAAGTTCACCGAAATTCAGCCTTTCCGGCATAACTCTGGCTCACATTTGTTGCCGATTAGACCTCTTCATAACAGTCTTCCATTTCCAGTTCCCTGGGTATCCTTCCATGCTGTCTAGGGCATTTCCGAAATCCTTGGTTAACGTGCGCCATCCATCCCAAGATATCTCGTCCGTAACCCCAAGCCGGCCGAAATGTTCGTCTCTCTGTGCAATCTCACCGAATACAGCCTAATCCCATCGAAATCAGATCCATCCCCCCTACCCCACTCCCCGTCCAAGGATATCCCCAAAACGCATCAAGGAACATTAACAAAAGTAATTGCCTCTCAAACCAGGCGAAACAACAGATAGCCTGCACAGATGCAAAAAATTAATGGAATCAGCCAGGGGCTGTGTGCCGAAACCGACTGCAGTCCCATTCGAAGCGGATTCCCTCCTCCGCCTGTGGTCGTCATTATGGCTTAGCTACAGCCAACGACACACAGTGCCGTCATCGTCAACCAGACGTAAAGAGTCCTCTCACATATGAGCTTTAGGCGGTGGCGGGCGACGCGACGCGACGGCTGTCAGCGATGGCAGGCACCTGCATGCACCTGCGGAATTGCAAGCTCCTCTGATTAGACTCCTCGAAGTACAATAACACGGAAGGATGGAAATTGAAAAAGAAGATATCCTGCAGGCCACCATCCTTCCCAGCAGCACCACCGACGTGCACTGCCGGGTAATGGAATTGTCTAAGGAAATTCGGAAAATGTTTACAGGCTTAAGCCACCTATTACCACACGGCTCCGTCGGAGGGAAGGGAAGTCGAAGACGGAAGAGGAGAGTGGCTGTCGGGGGGATATTGGATTGCAATCCGTAAATTGGCCAATTTATTGGCATTCTTCTCCTGCACACAGTCCGCCACAAACGCTCCCATGCATGCAGGGCCGGTGTGGCTTGTGCTTTGAATATCCTTCCAACCCATGGACGCCCGAGAATGGGGGGATTTGCCGGCTTTCTAGGCCCGCCACGGACAGCAAGAGTGATTCATGTGCGGCGAGGAGAGAAATGGATTGTCAAGGATATCAGCTTGTTCGGGTTTTTCTTTTATGCGAAAAAATAGAATGGAATGGAAGACCAAACGACCGAACGACTGAACGAACGAGTGAGCGTATTGATTTGTTAAATCAATTGGAATGAAGGTGAGCGCCGTAATCAGGGCACAAGCATGAGGTGAGAGGATGAGGTGTGAAGTCCTTGTTCGTTCAAATAAGATTGCAATTGAGAATAAGTCTGCTGGGACGTGGGAGTGTGCAATGGTGGGCTTTCGAATGAGAAGGGGCTGTTCGGGGGAAACGTTGATAGATGTTCGGACGGAGCTTGTTTGTGGCCTGAGTGCAAATTAGTAAAGGTATAAGACGGTGGCTCAATGAAGATGAAAGGGAAGGAAGACGAGGGAGAGCAAACAAATTGCGAAAGTGGGAACCTTAAGGCATCCGCTGTTTAGATGAAGAAAGGCTATAGGTAGTCAGACCTTGTAGTTTGACTGTGAATTCACGCCTTGATAGATAAAGGGTGAGTTTGCGTTGACGCCATCTGGAGGAGAAGATTCAGCGACGAACTCTTTGGGCTGTACAGCGACATGCACCTGGTCGAACGTCTTTGGATACAACGCTTAAGATGGCTAGAACATGTAGAGCATATGGACGCAACTGCGGCCCGAAAAGTCTTCGAATCTGAGCCATTGGTACCACGCAACAGAGGACGGCCCAGGCTAAGGTGGGGCACACAAGTGGGGAAGGACCTCAACGAACTTGGAGTGTGCAGCTGAAGGCAGCTGGTGAAAGATCGTGATGGCTGGAGAGGCATGTTGGTTGAGGCCCAGGTCTACCCCGGACTGTAGTGCCACAAGAAGAAGAAGAAGATGATGAAAAGAGTTCGTGTTTGTGATCGATTTAAATATTCCCTTAGGCAATGAATTTCTGGGTACTGTGGCTGGTGAAAGAGAATTCCAAGTAAAAGTTATGCCACTATGCCCATTTCTTTCTGCTACAGCGAATCGAATGTAAGCAATAGGATAGATCCTCGAAAAGTCCAGTCCACTCAAAGTCGACCCACGCTACATCTCGTTCGGCCTTAAAGTCAGAACAGTTTGAATACAATGAAGACCGAGCTACTGTTAAGAAAACTGCTCCCATGTGACTACAAGCGACCTTCGTCTTGATGACTTAAAGCAGTTTCTCTCGGCGGAGCTTAAGTCTTCAATGATTTTGAGCGGCCAACAACACCTTAAAGTCGCGGATCCAATCCTCTGACGAAAAGGTGTTGATTGACGCTTATGACGAATTGTCGGGACTTCTTCAGACACTGCTTGAACGTGGTCATCATTTTCAATTGTGAGTGCCTATGGACAGAGGTGTGAGTGCCAGCGAATAACAGACATATGGATAATGTGCCTCAAGGGACGGTCTGAGAATCTTTATTCTTAACATCCCACCTTTTACATCCTCCTTGATGTTCATCTCATGTTTTCACTTAATCCTTCTGAGTAGCTGGTTCATTTCTGTTTTGTTCTAGAGCTCAGAAAAGCCAACAGATCACGCTCATTGTCCCCTCAAGTGTGAGTTAGCTCTCACTTACTGACCTATAACCACAACGAGTTATGTGTGAATTTCAGAAGATCCTTTAACTCCGTGTGTACCAAATTCTCCAATTCCACAAAGCATTACTTTAAAGAATCAGCCTTGTGGCCACCAGGGGCAGGGGCATCGACTCCAACGCCTCCTCATCTCTGCAGCATAAACAAAAGTTGCTGTGCACAATAATAGGCCAAATTTCAATGAGACAGGGCCCATTCAAATCTTCTCTACTTTCCTCGGCTTAGGTCCAACAGCATCCAGAGTTAATTTTCAATTAGAACCGATCAAATGGCCATTAATCCGAAGGTCATATGTTTGGCCTACATTTGAGTTTCTTCTAGGCAACACACTGTCATGCGACTTCTTTAACATTGTTCCTCTCACGCCAGCACCAGAGCTAGTGGGTAAGTGCGTCGACCTACACGCAGAAGGTCTAGGTTCCCGGACGGGACATCTTGCATTTTTCACGGCGCCACCTCTTTCGAGTTGTTGACAACACTCAGAGTACCAAGTGTCCATGAAAACCTTCTCAAAATCTCGCCGTTCGGAGTCGGTTTGCTCGTGAAAGCACGCATAACACGAGTAGTTGTAGAAGCTAGGCCCTGGTCCCTTGTGGGCTGTAGTGCCAATCAATCATCATCATCATCAATCAAAGGCAGACAACGACACCATCGCTGAAATAAAGCGAAGTGCAATAAAATACCTTGTAATCGCTTGAACAGGCTTGGAAGTTGCAGTCGTTTGAAGACTTCGAAAAGAAATACGACCCTCGAGGTCTGGAGTGTTCTATAAGCGTGATGGTTTCCAGTTGAATGCCATTCATTCTTCATACATCAACTGCAGTAGCTGTGTTTTGCAAATGATAGTAGATCTATAAGTCTCCCCGTGGGTGTTGGGATCTGCCACGGGTGCGTCTTGTCACTTCTCCTTTTCATGATATGTCTGGACTGAAATTTCTGCTGCCTGGTTTGATGCTCTGTCCGCGACGTCGATGTTGTGTGTACTTCCTTGACCTATTTTGGTCCGCTTCCAAATAGGCCTCATTGACGGCTCACTGTGTTCGTCCAATCACGTCAATGTCACCGGCCCAAGCTAGCAATTGAACGGACTTTTGGAAGATCGTGCCTCTGGTGTTGACTTGTGAGTTACGCACGATCTTCTCGAGGATGATGATGATGTCTAAAACCTTTTTTGACATCGAAGGTCTCGGTGAGTTCGCTACCGACCTTGACGGAGCAGCGAGAGTTCTCCATCCTCATCCTACACAATCTGACGAGTTTGGTAGGAATGCCAAAACTAGACATGGCACTGTTTAGCTCGTCTTGCACGCTGTCATATGCGGACTTGAAATCGATGAATAGGTGGTGAGTGTCGATTTGCACTTCTTGGGTCTTTTCCAGGATCTGCCGTAGTGTGAAGATTTGGTCGATGGTGGACTTCCCTGGCCTGAAACCACACTGATTGTTGTTGACCACCGGTTTCAGGCATTCACACAATACGGTCTGCGCAATGTTAACGAGACTAATCCCTCGAAAGTTGACGCAGTCGAAGTTGTCTCCTGTCTTGTGGACCGGACAGACGACGTTGAGATTCCACTCATCGGACAGGCTTTCCTCCGACCATATCTTACAGATGCGTGTGAAGCTGGAGACAGCTTAAAAAACGTCCACATGGAAGACTAGGACGTGTGCTTTGGTGTGAAAGGCCACATTTCTTATTCATCTCTGACCATGTCTACCCCAAGAGCATACATGAACCTCTATGCTCTTTCGTTCATAGGGATCCCTGTCTGACTGGGTACTCAACTTCTAAAAAGGAGATTGAAACTTGAGAGGAAAATGAGACTGGGGATGAGATGGAGCCTTAAGGCAGGGCGGCTTAAAAACTGAAACTAAAGAAAAATCGAAGACTGAGAGCGGATCCGAATCTGAAGACGAGCCAGGGCTGAAAGTGACACTAAAGGAAGTCAACTGATGAACGCTGATTTCTGGCTCCAAAAAACTGACACCTTGTACAAACTTTTATACACTCCTCCTTGTCCAGGCTATCACCAAGCCCCATTGACTTCACTTAAAGTCACAAAACCTCCTAACTGCTACCACAAAGCGTTAACCACAAGATTGACTATCTAACCATTTCCCGGCTAATAAGCATAAACGTTCCTCAACTCGAAACTTCATCCTTTGCCGGTGCAGCAGCCGCAAACCTTTCTCACTTCATTATAAGCGCACAGTCCACAGTGCACTGGCAAAGGGGCTAGAGGCCCCTTGAACACGACCTGCCTTGCACAACGCGAAAGTTCTATGTGTGTTTACCGCAGATTCAACCGCAACTTAAGGCGGCACTAATCGTTGACGTAAACTTTTTTCCAACCACCCTTCCTCGCACGCCCCCTGCAGCCCTACACAAAAAAGCTGAGAAAAATAGAAAAAAATAGGCGGCCACCCTTCATCGCGGCAGTAACAAAAACCTGAAGTTTTTTTTTTTCTTGCAACTCAAGTCAACAGAAATCAGGGCGGTGGCGCGAGGAAGGCGGCTAGGAGAAGGAAAAGCATCGAAATCCTTTGAAGGATGTTTGACATGACAACGCTGACACACGAAGTTAACTTTGCGCTGAAACTTGTTTTTCCGTCACCAACCGTCGTCGTCATCTTCGCTAAGATTTTTATGCAATCACTTTGTGGCTGCATCATCTCCGGCACCATCGGCTCTTCCTGCCCAGCCCGCCCGTCCGCCCGCCATCTGTCGGTGTTTGGTGTTGTCGTTGGCAGTGGGTGCCAGTTTATCCAGTTGCCTTTCGAAAGCGGATTGCAAGTTTGTTGAGGAGGAAAAAGTTTCCTTATTGCTCTTGCGGAACGCATTTGCGTACTACCCTTCGGTGTGGAAAGGGTGGTGTTTTTTTCCTTGGCAAAATGACATTCTTACTTTGTCGTGACACACATGACACATCAAGCGACGCTATGGAGGGCATAGTTGTGTCAGTTGCACTTATGTGCACTCGCTTCCCACTCATCTCTCCTTCAGCCTCGCAGATGTCAGTTTCGCAGGACTCGTTTAATAAAGTTCCTCACGACGGAAAGGAATAGAGTTGAAAATCCACGCGTTGGTGCACCTACCGCCGGGACATTCCCTGAGGGTGGCCGCCCCTCTGCGAGGGAAGATTTATTCATTTTTCCATCCCTCCGTGGTGGCGCAATGAATATCACTTCGGTGGCTCACATGTGTGTGTGTGTGTGTGTGTGCGGAAAAGATTGTAGACCGAATGTTACAGCACTTCCACCACCTGGTGGAAGAGGAAAATAAATTTTAATTTATCTAACGAAACGGCATCATATAGTCACTCTCACCGGGTGGTGGTGGTGGTGGTGGTGGAGAGGAATGCTCGTTCGCTCGCCTGTTCCTCTTCTTGGGGCAACGCAATGCCGACGCCATCACCATCGCCTCGACCGTCGCTCTGTAACGATTGCAATTCAAGGAGTGAGTGTATGCCGGGGAAGGAGGGGGTGGGGAGGGCTATTGAAGAGGAGGTGGGTCGTGCTTTTTTAAAATTAAATTTTGAACAAAAGAAGAGTGATGGAGGCCGTCGTTACGCCACACCCGCCCACCGGCATTGTCGACGCTTCGCTGCTGTTGTTCAGTGGGCTGCCGGAGTATTCCACCGCCACGTGTGCGAATAAATTCTGATGCGGGTGAAGGTTTAATTCCTTGCGGAATATTTTTTCCTCTTCTCAAAAACTTTCAAATATTCCTTCTCCTACACCGCTGACGGGGACTGTGGGGCAACGGGTGCGCGGAAAATATGAAGGGGTAATTTCTGCCGTGCAGAAGGAGGTTTTTGAATGTTTTCAGATGATATTGCGGTTATGGGAGGGGGAAGGTTGAGAATGTTTTGATGGAGCAGAGGCATGCTCAAGGATTACATCGATCAGAGTGGACAAGAGTGAGTTTTCTGCAATTCTCGAGATGTTGGACGGGATTGAAGATTTTTTCAATTTTGTGATCAATCTTCGATGAGGTTTACATTGAACTTTGGAGGCTTGACCGCATGTCCAAAGACGGGGGTATCTCCTGATCGACAGTCAAATAACTCGAGAAAATTGTAAATGCCAGAAAAAGTAGGTTTATGGAAAGCTCTGTCTAAAAATTGCATAAGACACTTTACGGATGTCAAGAAAATAACGTCTGACTGCTTAGCATATGGACACCACTGCTCCGGGCCGAAAAGTCTTCGAATCTGAGCCATTGGGACCAGAGGACGGCCTAGGCTAAGGTGGCGCACAAAAGTGGAGAAGGACCTCAACCAACTTCTAGTACGGAACTGGCGCTAGTTAGCGAAAGATCGTGCTGGCTGGAGAGGCATGTTGGTTGAGGCCCAGGTCCAAAAGAAGCAGAACGTCTGACTGTAACCGAAAGTAGAATTCAACGAATGTTAACTTTTCATTGATCATTTTGGGTCGTTCAACTGGGTACGAGGATAAAAAACAAACCCATCACTCAAACTGGTCACGACAACGGCGCACAGTGGGATGAAGTAGGGTTCCTGACCGCCCCTTTCGAATGTTCTTTCCCGAATTCATTCGAAGTTCTTCCTTAAGAAAGTGTCCAAACGTTGAAAACCAATTCTATGTTGCTCCCTCTTTAGAATCCTTCATTCAAACGGTCGAGTTGTACACACTTCAGGGTCGAATTTACCATTTCGAAATGTTCTAGTAGCTAATGATGAGTCCTCCAATTCCACAACGCACCGTGGTTTACTGTGAATCCAAGTTTTGAAGAGTGCGGTCGGTTGTTCGTTTTTGACGTTTGCTTGAAAAAGTGTTCATTTTCTTACATGTGGCACCCAAACTTCGATTCTTTTTGAATCGCCAATTTTAGATGATTCCAAAATGTCACACGGCTGATGTTGAGTTCCTCCACTATCTCCCGACACCTTGCGCCATCATCTGCAAAGCTTCTTCGACTTTTTGTGTGATAGGACGTCGAGGGCGATGTGCATCATTGACGTCAATATTTCCGCAACGAAATCGAACGAACTACTTCTGACTGCTGTCAAAAGCTCGCAAGAGGGGATCCCATAGACAAACTTAGAGAAAACTAGTTCAGGACTCGGCTCTGGGACATTCGGCTTGTGAGCTAAGTCAATTAAGGACAACGTCACGGCGGCCTCCTTTTTCTGCATAAGAGTCAATTCCTGCTTGAAAACTCACTCGATATGTGGCGTAGGAAAATTCTCCTTATCTTCTTCGTTCATACACCTGCTGCCATAGTCGTTGCATGGTTAACTTAATCTTGTGCGGTGTCTACCTATTATGTGTCCTGTCAGAACACCCACTGGCTCACTTCGTGCTCCTACAAATTAGTTGTTGACAACTAGTCAGACAACTTTCGCCGTTCTGCTAATGTAGATGACGAATTGGCCGTAACCTTCAATTTCAAAAAAGGTTTTAGAAAAGCTAGCTTGCTGTCATGTGTCTTTTTTAACATTTTACTACATTCTGTGTTCAATCCTTAGCCCTTAGACGTTGAGGATTTCCGGAGAAGAATATTCGACAACGAACTGTGCAGGCTGTACAGCGATACGAGCCCAGCCAGGCGTCTACGAATTCAACTCCCAAGATGGCTGGGCCATTAAGAGTGTATGGACAACACTAGCCCAGATTGAAGAGTCTTAAAATCCGAACCAGTGGGATATCACCATAGAGGCCACCCATGGACCCGGTGGTGCACGCAAGTGGAGAATGACCTCAACACACTTGGAGTGTAGTTGGACGCTTGCACGCAGTTGGTTACAGATCGTACCAGCTGGAGAGACGTATTGGTTGAGTCGCAGGTTCACCCCAAACTGTAGCGACATATGAAGAAGAAGAATAAGTTTACTGACTTATCCGGCCGACGACCCATGCAGGGCTACTGCCTTCAATTCTGCTCCCAGATATCAAGACCAAGCTGTCTTACGTCCGCAATGTGTTGGTCTTTATAGCGGAGATTTGGTCTTCCTCTCCTTCTTGAAACAGGCCGCTCGGAATAACATAATTCTTGGAAAAATTGGGCGAGATTCAAAGGTCAACACCAGAAGCATGATCTCCCAAAAGTCCGTTTAGCTACTGGTTTACGCAGATCGCATCGAACACTGGGAACCATCCATGAGACGGAAGTGGATGAATTTGGCGGTCAACAAGGGCAAATATCAGCGAAGGACGCACAGAGTCAGTGTCTCGAACAAAGCTTCAGAATGTCAGCAAGAACTGCGAGGAAGTAAAGAATTTCGTCTCACCAGTAAATAAGAACAACAACATCACCATCGTACGGGCGTAGAATCACTCCTGACAATGCTTATTCAGGCTCAAGAGCCAATTGGTCCTCTCGCAAAGCTTTTTATAACGCCTTGACGATGCCCGCCGTGCGCAAGAAACCTGGACATTGTGTAAAACGGATGAGCAAGTTCTTTGTCTCTCCAAAAGCATTTCAACGTGAAGTTTCAAGATGTTTCATAGGCTTTACAGCCACAGAGGACGAAGGACGTGCGTCTGGGCCAAGAATGGCCAGGTAATGTAGAATGTATAGAAAAGAAAGAAACAACTCAAGCTCGAAGGCTCTTTGAAACCGAATCATTGGGACAATGCAACAGGGGAAATCACACAAGATGACAAGCGTAGACGAACCTCAACCAACTGGTGAAAGAACGTGCCAACAGGAGAGGCCTGCTGAAGTTGAGACTAAGGCCTACCCGAGCTAGTGACACCAACCCAAGAAGAATCTCTCCAAACTTGCCGTCATTGTTTTTGAAGCCGGTTTTTCTTGTCCCTAGTCACAACCCTAGTTAAAGTTCAGTCGAGGACTTAGTAACAGTTTTAGACAAAGCCATAGCCATAGTCAGAGTTACAGCCATTAGCACTTTACAGCCTTAGAAGTCTGTTTTCTAGGTCAAGAATTATAGATTTTCAATGAATTGTGCCATAGACCAGTTGATCTTAAACCTTGGCCTGGTTTATACTGACTTTGAAGAAATCTTTCAATTGAACTGAAAGCTACATGGACTTGTTTTAAAAAGCGGAAGTCATTCAGCAACTTGTCAACTACCACATTGAATGCAGGGACAAAAATGTGCTTCTAGGAGGGTCTAGACGCAGGGGCGCCAGGTTCAACACGAAGATCTTCACAGACGTCAAGCGATTGTCATATAAGCAACCTTAAGGGAAATGGGTGTGATGGATGGGATGCATAAGAGAGAAAGCTAAAGTCGTCTTTTCAGTGGAAGAATGACAGCCAGGGACTAGGATGAAGTAAGGGAAAATAATACACGCTAGCCTACTCCGAATCACCATCTAGGCGGCTTTGTCCACGCTACGAAATCAACCAAATGCTGGTGGAATTCAAAATGCAACCAAACACTGAATCACCACCCACTTGGCTCTGATGCTCTTCACAATTCGTATCAAACCTGCCAGCAACTTCAGCGTCCCATCAAATCACCCATCAAACAGCCGTCGAGAATCGGATCACATGTCAGCCACACCCCTAACAGCGTCCCCTTACGGAACACCACATCTCTCGACGAAATCTCTGTCCAGTCGCGAAGGTGCAGCGATCAATCAAAATCCTCCTGGGCTCAGCTGAACAAGATCGGATCGTGCCCCACTCTCGTCCTCAACAACCCTCAGTGACATGTCAATCCACTCGAGCCTCATGTCTAATACATGTCAAGTCGAATTTGCTGTCATGATTCATAGAGAGAATTACACTTGTCGATTCATCCTTAAACCACATCAGCGCCAAAAAGCCGCCACCTGATGCGAGCAAAGGTGGGACATTGACAGAAAAAGTGCTCTGAAGTGTCTTCACCTTCGCCACAGGCGTCGCAGAGGGTGTCTTCACTAAGCCTAAGCAGACTAAGGTGCTTAGCGAAGGTGAAGTGCCCCGTTTGTACGCCGACAAGTTTTCTACACTCTTCGCGGATTTTTTGCTGAAGTTCGGAAGCATGCACTTGGTCAGCCTGCATCCTGGAGAGTCATGCAATCTCTGGTGGTGCTGTTGAGAGACCCAACCGTCGACGGAAGCCCTAACCAAGGAAGCGGGTAGTTCCAAGGTGGGTTCGAACCCTGCGAATGCCTCTTTAGAAGCTTGCCTAGCTAGTTAATCATCATAAACGTAATTTAGGAAAAAAAAGGAATCTCCGACATACCACAAAGATACCAATCAGAGAGAGAGTGGTTTCCAAATTTTAAGTATAATCCATACATCGTGGGAAACGCTTGACTATGAAATTACAGCTGCTGTCTCGTAAGGGCATATGCCACCATCGAAGACATGTTTGCTCAATCGCGGCTTACTACGGAGATTCTGACAAGGATCTCATGCCTCTTCGACACAAAGTCTCATATCGTTAGCTAACTAATAGCAAAGGAACGAAATGATAACAAAGGCAAACCTAAAACAAAGTTCATCGTTGCCTCCTGGCTTACAGGCCGATTTCTGATGAATGACCGAGTCACGAAATTTATGAAAAGCCATATCACACTCCTGCACGCACTCCTGTAAGCAACAACTTTATGCATGACAGCGCCTTAGATTTACGTTAAACCAATCAGCTGTCGGCAGGTTCCAGGCACGATACAAGGCAAACCTTAACAAATCACACGCAAATCCCATCCAAATCGCCTTGTTATCCTTGAGAGCTTAATGCATCTCGATACCACCGTACACTGAACCGAGCCATCTCCTGGGAGCACGGTAAAAGCTCGTATTAATCATTCAAGGAGCCCCCATCCCACCGCCCATCACTCGATCCACCACATAGTGCCGTTTCCGCCCACTTGTCCCATTCTCATGCAAATGGAAATTTATGCGCGACTTAAAGCTTTCACCGCCACCAGAGTGGGTGGCACACTTGCAGGGCCCCGCTTCCATGTGACCTACTTGGGGACGTTCATCTTCCCAGCCCGACTTATCTATTGAAAATCAAGGCATGTACACGGTCGAGATGAATATTATCGCGGCTTAGGTGGGCGCTGTCTGTGTGGGATGGGGAGGTGGAAGACCACCAGAAGATGGAGACATCTCCCTCATGCCGCCGGTAGTGGTGGCGGCGGCAAATGAATAAATCTCTTCGTCGCCAATGGGTGGAAGCGGTTTTTCTTTTTTTTGGGGGGGAAAATGAGGCGCTGGGCAGACGACTGCTCCTGGTGCCCCTGGTATGCAAAGTGGTTTATGATGATAAATGTGGTCATTTTGGGGATCTAATAGGAGACGGAGAGTGTCTGGGACGGTCCGAAGATGCCGTTGAGAGACCACACAATGGTCGGCATGAGTGCGGCAGTCTGCCTTATTGAATCAAAGCACGGTGGCAGACAAAGACTGACCGTAAAGTTGGTGTTCTGGGGGATTTTTTAATTATCCTTGGGACCGGCAGTGGTTGTGTGTGATGGAGGTGTGATATGCCTAGAGGGTAATCAAAGTTTTTTTTGGAAGTGGGGTGGGACAGGGTGGGTGGACGAGTTGAGATTGGACGGAGTTGTGTTGGTTTGGAGGAAGTTTTCTTAAAGAAGGAGGATGAGGAAGGATTAGAAGGAACGAATGAAGAGGGTCGACTGCGAAGTTGGAAGTTTTTTTTAATAGATTTGGTGGCAGAATACACGAATAGAGGACATTTTGACAAAATTGTTCTGACTGACACCCTCTTGGCTCATTTTCTCGCTCATTTAAAGATCAAGTTCCTCTGACTCTCCGCCGATAAGCACATTGTGGCGCTTTGTCACTCTGACGAGCAACTCACTCAGACTCTCGACACATAACCCGAGGATCACTGATGATTTCATGGGTGGCTCATTATCACACTGAGGAGAGCAGCCTGGAATGAAGTTGCCTCAATCTAAGGTCTCAGTGAAAATTAACTCCAATTAACTTCAAGTGCAACGTCTTCTGTGGCCCTTTTCAATCATCTGGTCTGATCCTTAAGGACTCCCGCACACATCTCAATAAAATAAATCGCCTTCCCCTTTGGACTCTATTTCCCCAGTTCGCTGCGTACCATTTCGAAATCACTTTGTTCAAATTCTCGCGAAGAAATTTTGCCACCCCTCCCCCCCCCCTTCAGGCTACATTGCACTTAATTTCAAAACTGTCTCCAGTAGACACCCCCCGCACAACCAACCACCACCATTCTCAGCACAACTCAACTCCTATGATGCAGCGACTCCCCCAAAAAAAGAGCCCCAAGGAGTTGCTTCCCAAAAATGAATTCCGTACAAGGCGCCTGCCAAACGACCTCATTTCGCTTCGAAATATGCTTGCATCTATGTAGTTCCTCAAGTAGAACGTATTTCCCATGAAAGGTCACACGAATCGCTCGACTTTGGTGGCAACTTTATCCGGCGCCCGCCTTTGAATTTAAATGCCTCCCTCTTGACATATGGCACGGCGCTGTAGTCGCCTCCCAATTCTCAAAACTTCCGATCCACCCAACCGACCTACAAAAGTTCGACTGCTCTAGGAGCTCGCCCCCACCGCGTATGCCAGCGCTTGCCAAACTCCATATCCACAGCCATTAACACAGTTCGCCTCAAATCAAAGTCGCTGCTTCTTGGTAGTCGTCGCTGTCGTCCTCGGCATCAACGTCGTCGCCATCATTGTCGTCAGCTGAAATAATTTCCTCCTCGAAGAGCTGTGTTCTGCTCCAACTTCAGTCGAACGTCCCCCGAGGCGCGGGTGAAAACTCGAAACTGAAGTCCCATTTGAGGGCGAGCGTGCCCCACCCACCCACGAGTGGAGGGGGGTGGAAATGCATTAGCAACGGTTCCTGTTTCTCTGTGTTTTCTGAGTATTTTTCCCAACACTCGTTGCGTTGGGCCCTGCGGCTATTTGCGTCGCAATTATCGCGCCGCTGACAGTGCAGGATGTAATTTGATTGTGTGCTCGCCTCGCACAGCACATTAACATTCATCGAGGGTATCGCTCTCGAGTGTGTCGTGCCAGGTCCTTCGTCGAAACAGGACTAATCCCCAACTTAAGTTATGCCAACACAACTCGCACTCCAAAAAAAAGGACACACATCGCCTTCCCACTCTCTGTGTAATCAATTTAGTTCCGGTTTGAATTTGATTTATCCTTGAGTGGTCCTAATGGCGCCGCTTGAATGTCTCAAGGATCTGGGGGACACTTTCCTCCGTTCAAAAGGAATACGAAAAGAATGCCTTTAAAGCGAATTCAGTCCGTCTCCCCGATCGAACCTCGTAATCCCAGTTAGTCCTTCTCGGAAACATGTCCCCGAATGGTGTCAATGGGCATGAATGCAGAGGCTTTTAGTTAAGGCACTTCCGTTTCAATTTCACTCGATTGAGAGTGTAGTGCGGACACACAATGACGAGGTAATGAAGTCTAAACAGACCGCTGGTGGCGGGAGTGGGTATGAGGTGGGTGACGGGGGGACTCGAGTGCGATTGTGTCAAAATTGGGGATTTGCAGTTTGTTGTGCCATTTGGAGATTGGCTAATGGTCAGTTTGTGGATGGGCGCGACGGTAATAGACTCGAGTGGGGATTTACTGAAGGACGTCGTCATTAGTCTGGTTCATGTGAGAGGCTTGAAGGACGAGATAGATTCATCGTCTGGGGAGATGTGCCGTCTTCAAGGTTTGTCTGAGATGCCACGGTGATGGTGGAAGTGTTTTTTTTGGCAGTCGGGGGTCGAGAAGGGGTTTATTTTGGGTGTTAAACGAAAATTTAAAATGAGTATGGAGTATGCAGAAATTTGGGACACTGCTAAGGAAGTTCAGTTGTGAGAGGGGCAATGGCCCTTAACGTGTCTACCAAAGTACAAGCTCTGGTCCATGATGAGGCCTCGAACAAAGTTTCGTATGATGCCCTACGAGGCCATTCGGAGCCCAGTTGGGATGGTGTCAATAAGTGCGCGGATGGTAACCAGTGTGCTCCATCGCTACTGGCATCTATCATCTAGGAGCGCTCTAAGACTGCGTCTAGCAGCTGGTTAGACTTAGATCACCCATCACCACCGTAACCAAAGGCTCTGCCAGATTGCTCGTAAGCTCTTCGATCTAAGCCTGACCATCTGCTACCTTTGGTTACGGGAGTGATGGGTGAGAGTCACGTCTAGCCATCCTCTAAACAGTAGGTAAAGAGATCAAAGAAAGGCTTCTCATCGTTGGAAAGAAGATTGTGGCGTTTGTTGAGGAGGACGCCCTGGCATTGGTTAGGATCGTATATCTTCGACGAATCCATGAATGTCTAGAAGTGGACCTTCGACCTTTTTCTGTCTGACAGGCTCAAAAATCTGCAAAGAGTGGAGAGATGAAACTGAGGAGCCTTACACTTGAGGATAGGGTATTGAAGTGGAAGCTAGTAGAAGGGAGAGTCGAGATCGAAAACCAAAGGCTTAGAAAATTAAGGTTCGTGTTGTGTAGGCTGTATTTAACCGACAAAGTACCTCTTCTGCCAAATCGAAAGAGTGCTAACATACTAGTGGCAAACGGCAGGAAAATCAAGCAGAAGCGTCAAAGTCTTGAGGGTTTTCAATGCAATTGTTTCTGCCAAGTAATTTGTGAAGAGAGCAGCGGCTGGCTTTGACGAAGAGCTGCCTGATTTGAGACAGATTAAGTGGAAGAAGCCCTGGAAACAGCAGACCCAAAGAGACTGAACTCCGCTGGAGACTTTGCTCCTTGTGGCCGGTACTCTAAGAAGTAGAAGAACATTGGCTGTGACAACAAAAACGACGAGACGACAAGAGACAATAGATCTGCAAAATTGGGCACAACACACTGTCTGAGAGGATCGTCTAAGGCAATTCTAAAGAGGGCACTGTCTGAAGCGGTGAACTTTATGAGCAAATGAGCAGATCAATCCCGAACAGAGCGTAGACATGCAGTCTTGAGTTATGCGTAGACTAGTCGAACGGTCGAAGAAGTCATTTTGGAGATTGAATCGCCAAACAATTGGAAAACCGACAGTGTAAGGGAAATTTGGTTGAAGTTAGCTGGTAAAGGGAGGTTTTTGGACTACCCTGTGGAGCCTAGGAATGTAGTGAGGCGCCTAGCAGTCTTTTGGGAATGAGAGCATTTATGATAAGTATGACTTCCGCTAAAGTTTGGTAGGTGCACCTAAGAATTGGGGATGGAGGGTGTGGCGTTGGTACCAACAGAAGTACAATCGGCTAGCTTTTCACTGAGAAAACGATGCTCAAGAGGCTTTAAAGTAAGCCAACTAAAGTGGTTTCATGGATTTTCAAAACGAGCAGACACCAGTTCAACACAAGTCGTTTCTATAAAGAGCTAAGTCTTGGTCCTCTTTAGGCTGTAGTGCCACGCAATTCGTTTTAAAAGTCCTTAAACTCAGAGAAGTTTAGGTCCTTCTAATCATCTCCGAATTTTGATAAGCTCCCTTTCCAAACATTCCAAATGAAAATCCCCCTTCAACCTATCAACACGGACTACACACAAGCCTTCATCGGAAGGTACCTCAAGGTTGGGAACTCCATTAGCAAAATCCATTACGTCAACTCAGTGGCTAATACAAGGCACTGGACGAAGAGTCTCATTAGCCGATAATTGAAGCTACTGAATTCCGCTTTCAAATCCAATTACTTACACCTCACGTCAGATGTTCCGAAGCAACGACCTCGAGCCCTGCATCGAAGTTCATCCCGCCATTTCCATCCGGAGTCAAAATTCGGCGCACTGGTGGCACACATCCTATCCAGGCGCAGGCATACAAATTGAAAATTCCCCACATTGCCTAATGAAGGACGGACTCCAACACGCACGCAAGCACACACTCACACACACATCCATTCGCAATGAACTTTCGCCAGTCAAATGGCAAATCATTGGCCACCGCGGCTTTTTCCTTACACGGGACGACGAAGGAAGCCCTAGGAATGAGGGAAATTGCATTAAGGACAATACCGACGAATTCCACCGGCAAACACAACGGGCCCACTCAACCTAGACTAATCCCACATTCGTCCGGCCCGCCACCCGCCGCCGCCGTGCCACCTCGGCACGCAATCAAATTGAATCCACAAGCAGGGCGAAGTGAGCCCACTTCCTTGGATGCATTGTGCTCGACGCTCTCCAATCGATTCGCACACTGCAGAACACACACGCCATTGTCTAGGGATTCAATGAAAATCTCCGGTTTCCCGTCATCGGTCGTTGGTTACAGTGGCAACCGGCGGTGGCGGTGGTGGCGGTGGAGCTGGCGGAGAAGCGGCAAAAATCCAAGAATACACAGTGAGTCCTTTATTGGAATTCTCTGGCAAAGCTGATTTCAAAGGAATCCAATGCACGCCGGGCCGGAGTGGAATATGAGACGTGTGGATACCGCATTCGGCAGGATATTTGTTTTGCAGCTATCAATGCGTTCTGCGACTGCCCTTAAATTCATCAAGAAGTGCTTGTTTCTCGATCTATTTTTTTTGGTTTTGGTTTTTGCCTGCACTGGGGACTGGACATGGGCAATCAGGATGAGATTGAGGGGACTCTTCGCACTTCGGGAGATCTCTGATGAATTGTTGTGAGGCTTTACGTGCCTGATTAAGTCTCAAAAGCGATCGATTTTGCGTTAGTTGTTCTTTGAGCGGTTGGATTTCAAAGTGGGTCTGTTTTTTGCCACTTTGATGGTTTTTGATCCAAATTTGGGCCTTTTTGTGGACGGAGTGGATGTGGGCTCAGTCAATATGGTTTGTGGTTAGACGTCATCAGTCATTGCATGGGTTCATAAAAGTCTTCATTTACTTCAGCTCTGATCTGTCTTTTGAAAGTTTGTATACTCATTTCCTGTGATTCCTTGGTAGCTCTGGTCTTAAGATGGAGTCACAATTTTGAAAGGAACACTAAAGACCACCTCTTATTGAAGATTCTGGTCCTGTCTTGGTTGAGGACAAAATATTTGAATCCCAAAGTCACAAAATCTCAAAAAGACCAAAATCCTGAAAGTCAAGTCCCGAAGGAAACACTTCAAAGGAGTGGATTGCCTCCGAAGTCCCTGTAGAACATATAATACAAAACAACTTCTCCCCTTTTTGATTATTTTGAAAGAAATTTTCAAGTTATTTGATTTTGGAACTTCAGATTTTAGGCATTTCGAGATTCTGTCCTTTTCGGTGTTTTTGGTTCTTGGAATTTTGACTTTTACGAATTGAGTATATCCGAATTTCGAATTTCGTGACCTCTTAGTTCTGGCGATTTTATCAGTTGCTCATCCTTCCTAAGAAGCAGAAATTTGGACATTTCTTACGTCTTGCTGATTTCTGGGTATCATCAATCTCCGTCGACGGAACGACCTTTTGGTCCTTTAAAAAATTCCACAAGCCAGACTTGCCAAGGTCTCAGTCTTCTATCTTATCCGTACTGTGTGAACGTCTAAAGACATTTATCAACATCCTGTTTGGTTCATACTAGTGTGTCTTTAAGCTAGGAACATCCACCATCGGCCAAATCTTCACACTACGGCAGATCCTGGAAATTACCCAAGAAGGGCAAATCTACACGCACCACCTATTCGTCGATTTTAAGGCCGCATATGTCAGCGTGCATAGAGACGAGCTATACAGAGTAATGACTAGCTTTGGCAACCCTACCAAACTCGTCCGTTTGTGTAGGATAACGAAGAAGAATACACGCTGCTTCAACAAGGTCAGTTAAGACCTAACCGAGACCTTTGATGTCAAAAGAGGATACAGGCAAGACGACGCGCTGTCATGCGACTTTTTCAACATCGTTCTTGTAAGAATTGTCCAAAACTCAAGCGCCAACACCAGAGGAAGAGTCTTTTTTAGAAGTCCGTCCAACTACTCGCATATGCCGACGATATTGACATTACGAGTATCGGAAGAACGCAGCGTGATGTCAATGGCGCTTTTGTGGGTATTGCAACGGAGGCCGCCAAAATGGGTTTAACGAGTAGGACACCCAACACCAACGTCTCAGTCAAAACCTCACAGCAGACAGATATAACTTTGAAGTAGTCAAAACATTTTTCTACCTAGGCACCGCTATCAACTCAGACAATGACACCAGCGCCAAAATCAAACGAAGAATAAAACTCTTGCCAATCGCTGCTTCTTTGGGCTAAGAAATCAATTGGGAAACAAAGCCCTCTCTCGAACAACGAAGATAACGCTTAACAAGACCCTTATCGTCCCAGTCTTGCTATATGGCGCGGAGGCATGGACTTTGTCAAAAGCGGATGAAACTGCTCTTGGCTGCTTAGAGAAGAAAATTCTTCGTATGATTTTTGGTGCCGTCTGCATAGATGGTCAGTGGAGGAGGAGATATAATGACGGACTATACGGGCTGTTCAGCCAGAAGAGTGAAGATACAACGATTGAGATGGCTAGGTCCTGTAGAGCGGATGGAAACCAATGCTCCAACCTGTAAAGTGTTCAAATCCACTCTCTAGGGATGGCGCAGTAGAGGATGACCGTGGCGCACGCAAGTGGAAGGGACCTCAACAAACTATGCGTGTGAAACTGGAGACAACTAGCTAAAGATCGAGGTGGCTGGAGACGCTCGTTGGTTGAGGTCCAGGTCCACCACGGACTGTAGCGCCACCTTAAAGCAAAAAAAATTGCCAAAGGACCTCCCTCAGTATTACGTGGCAGTAGCCCTGCAGGGTAATAAAAGAAAATTTTTTCAGGGAGTTGGTACTGCGAATGGACGTCGACCAATTTGTGCAAGATGTCCATCTCCACAGCAAAAAAACACAAAAAGACTGAGCTTATGCTTTTGTTCATCCTTTAACGTCCACACGGAGATTCCTAACTTTCTCTGCCCGTCTGCTCCACTCTCCCCCCCCCCTCCTCTTTCACCACCCTCACTCTCTCTCTCTTTTTTCTTTCTCTATCTCTGTCTTTCCTTCTGTGATCACTTTATCTACGACAGAGGTTCGATCCTTCTCTTTTCGAAAGTGGAAGCTGGAATGTTCTTGTTCAAGTGCTCGATGTGTAGTCGACAGCTCTTTACAGCTCCCACAGCTTGCGGCTGCGTCTCTTCCTCCATTCAGCCTCCTAATGGACAGACTTTCCTTCAAAGTCACCAAGGATCTACGCCGTCTTTTTGGTTATCGCCCGCATCAGCATAATCACGCTGGTAGGGCGGGAGTTTTGTTAAGCATGGACCCTACGAGTGTGAATCAAGCCGTTTGGACAAATTGTGACACAACATCCGGTGTCATGGTTGATCCTGTGTTTGATCTTTTCTAAAATGCTGTCTAAGGAGTTCGAGGTTCTGCTTTTCATACTGACTTTGACGTTGATCCAACTGCAGCGTGGAAGCCGAATACATGCCCTGCGTATGCTAAGCATCTTATCCGTGGAAACAGATATCAACGTACAGCATATAGAGTTCTTCATTGAACATTCTCCTCCAGACATTTTTGCCACAAACAAGTTCAAAAATCGCAAATTGTTTCTTTTAGAGTGTCCAAGAGTCACATCACCCACTTTCAAACCCACTTTCAAAATCGTCTGCATCCCTGTACCATAGAGGAGGACCAAGTCCATCAAAGTGTCATGCAGAGGCAGCTTGGCCTGTCTTTTGAACCGAAGAAACTGAATCTGCGATGGATTTTAAAACTGATGTCCTCGTCCCTATTTCCGGTGAAGGCGAAAGTCGGAGGCGGAGTCCGTGACAGTCTCAAAGATTTTGCTGTCAATGTGGACGCTCTGTCAAGTAAGGTCGATAGAGAGCGTCCTACCTAGGTGCCCCCCTCGACAAGACACATATTTTGGCCTTTCCGAAGAAGGTTGTCTGGCTTCATTCAAGCATTAGTTGATCGCGATATACACTCCTCTGATATGCCGTCCTTCGCCAATATCTGGCAGATTAGCTGGGGAATGTCCCAAGTCAGTACATCTCTAGCTGCCTTACGGGAAACGTTCGCTCTAGAAGCTTTGTTGAACTTCGCTTCGACATTGCTTGCTTAACCACTTCTTAGTTGGGAGTTGACGAAATTCCTGTCCATCGGTGGCCAAATTGAGTGAAATCTTCTACCTCGCTGCGGAACTTGTAGGCACGAAAGAGATGAATGCCAATAGTGCCTCAAATTTTGCAAGATAAGCCTTGAGTTCGACAGCTAAAATGTCTGTTCTCAAGTCATAATCGATTATGATTCAATTTCGTTGTCCAATAGCTTCATCCGTGTTCGAATTCATTTCACTTGCCTCGTGGTCCTTGTCCTTATCACCGAACCCTTGAAAGCAAAGACGCCTCAAATTATTTCCTATGGACCATCGTTGCAAACATTTCTTGTTCCAAATAACAAATTTTCCAAAAATTCCATCAAATTTAAGCCCCAACATCGTAAAGTGCAAAAAGTCACAACGTCAGCCCGAAGCAACACCATAAACCAAACGTACACGCATTACAAAGCCTCAGCATGTTTCGAAACCTCAGTAAACCTTTCATAACCCTGCTGCTCGCTCTCTCCTGCAACACCCTTCAAAAACACAACCGCATGCATTTGTTATCTCTGACTGCACACACGAAAATGCAGTCAAACCGAGCAATCGGCCAGCCAGCGCCACAAAGACCCTCAAAACCTCAGTCAGCGCATCCGACAACCGCGGGCATTAAATCACACCAGAGCTCGCGCGTTCGATAAAAAGCTCCGCTACGCGCGCTTAGATTGAAATTAAATCCAAAAATAAATACGCTGCTGGCGCGCAAATCAAATTCCATTTAATAAGTGCCCCCCTCTCCTGGGGGGTGCGATGGAGGATGATGCTTGCACAAAGCCAAACAACCGTCACTTTGAATCTGATTAATCAAAATTTTAATCCCATCGCGGGAAATTATATCCTCCCCTCCCCCTCCTCCGCCTTGCCAGCAGCACGCTCCTCCTCATTTGTAGCAGGACGCGATGCGCACGAGCTCCGCAGTCTGGGAGAGATGACGTGTCGGGTGCCAGGCCATAGCAGCGCGTAGTGCGGCGCGGCGTCACTCGACCAGAGTGAGTGCGTTCAGCACGCTCCTTTGAATTTGCTTAATGTCCCGGAAAATATTCATTCCGAACTGTTGGCGGTTGGCGTGGCGTGGCGTCTGGGCCCGAGCGTCACTCCGTCCCCGAACTCCGTTAAGAGTTTAAAGTCAAATTTTTCATCTCGTTGGGGTGCAAATAGTTCGCCGTTCCACCCCATGGAACAACACGCAGGCGACAAGGATATGACCCCGTTTCTTCATTCTTTCCCTGTGTGTCTGTCCGTGGAGGGGACATTACACGCAAAATGCTTTCATTTATCATCGCGACAAAAAAACAAAAAAAAACTTTTCCAAGGGAGAGATAGGGCGGCGACTGTGTTGTCCTGAGGCTTTTCCAGTCGCCAAAAACAAGAAAAATACAGTCTGCTCGGCTGCCTCTGCCCTCCGACCTCGGTTGCGCTAAACGAGATGAATCGTGGTTGTGTACTGTCATCGTTGCCGTCCGCCCAGTGTTTGTGCGCTGTGTGCGCGTCCAAACATAAATTATCGACGCCCAATCGAAGGGGTGTTCGGCGGAGCATATTTCATCGTTTTTATTATTTTTTCGGTTCAACTCTAGGAATAGATGTGCAGTTTTGCAATTTATTGCCACCTCAAGGCGTTGCAGGGCGTCGTTGATGTGACCAAGCGGGGCGGGGGTTTCGTTTTAATTACGATTGCGCTTCGCGATATGGCGTCTTTGTGGCGGCGCTGAACCGATGATTGCAACCGATTTGAGGGATGAGAAGTGGTGGGGAGTGGTAAATGTGGGTGGATTGTAATTTAAAGGAACGTTTAAGTTGTAAGAGTGGAGAATGAAGGAAGAAGTGAAATGGGATAATTTTGGGGAAGGCATGCTTAAGGTTTAGTTTCAAGTTTTTGTGGTTGCCGTTTCAGTGGGTAAGTGCATCGATCCACACTCAGAAGGTCCAGGTTCGATTTTTCGAGTTGATGATAAGACTCAGAGAGTATCAAATGCCTATGAAAAGCTTCTCAAATTTTGCCATTCGAAATCGGTAGAAAACTGTAGGTTCCTTCGTAAGAGAATAGTAGCACGCACAGCATGAGTAGTTGTTGTAGAAGCGAAGTCCTGGTCCGTGAGTGCTATAGTGCCACGCAATTATTATTATTATGCGTTAAAGTTGTAAAAGGATTTATAGGTAGTCTTGAGTTTGATATTTAAGGGGAAACCAAATATTAGCGCCCCTCCGAGAAGAAAAAAGAAAATGAGCAAGTGCATGTTATACTCGCACATTGAAGGTTTCGTTTTCTGTTTTTTTTTTAATTTTAAAAACAAGAAATCCAAGTAATTTGTTCAGAACTGACTTACGTTCGGTTCGGCCTTCCTCAACTCATTTTAACCAGCATGATGGAAAAGTCGGACTGCGTCTCTGTCGTTAGAAGACCGACTTAATACATTAACATGTTACCTATCCTTTTCGCAAATATACTCCGGGAAAGAGAGGGGGTCTTGCCGACCATCCTGGAGAAAGGCCAAGGGATGATTTGGGCGCCACACGAATATCTTTCCTACGCTAAACCGATTCCCGAATTACTTCAAATTGTAGTAATATCGAAGTAGCAATAACAAATTAAAAAAAGGAATGAAAAACCGCACACGGCTTGAAGATGACCTCTGCCCCCCGCTATTAGAACACTTGTTCTTGAACGCAACTTTGTGATAGACCGCCTGCTCAACCAATTCGGTTACGACCCCATTTACGCGATCACAATTCAACACGACGCTTATATACGTTCCGTACTCTATTTGATTCGAATGCCCTGAGGCAACTGGTCGCTGCGTTGCTCGAGGCAGGCCAGGTCTTCCTGTTCATTTGGCCACATGAGCCCATCAACGGTCAACCGACAGAAACTTCATAAATTTTCCAGCAAAGGAACCAAAAAACCTCAACCAAAGGAATCAACCTGTTAAGAGATTAAAACAAAAGGATACGTAAAGTTACACAAGAATCATGGCACTTCACCTGTTTGGTGGTTTGGTCTTAGGGACAACGACTGGATTACTCTGCACTTTACGCTATGCACTCTAATTTTTATTTTTACTGGTTTCCTCTGTGTTTTGTTTTTGTTTTTGTTTTTTTTTTTTTGTTAAGTAACTTCTCAAGCTCATAACTACCACTCACTTGTATCCCTTTTTTTTCTTTGTGCTACTGACTATGTCGACAAGAGACAGACCCTTGGCTGAGCAATGGCAAGTCTCATTTTCCCCGTTGGCCTAAGTAAGAGACAGTTTCCCGTCACTTATCACTCATCTATCCAACTAGCCTACAACTAAAACATCTTCCAAGGGAACACACAATTACACAAATAAAAAAGAAAATGTAATTTTTCGTTGACTTCGCTTGATCCCATATTGGGGGGTTGAACCCATGACCGTCGATTCAAAGGGCGTTCGTCATCCATCTGTTGCCACCCTCTCACTCAGAAAATTCTTTGCGTCAAGGAGACCCTTCCGATGATCACGACTCCAGACATCTAAAGGGCATTGCCTAATTGTAGGCGAAAACATTTAACAAGGGAAAGTGATAATAAACGGTTGGGTCAAAGACGAACAGCGGGTTGTAACTGGTTTCTACATCAAAGGCCCGAATCTCCGTTTCTTCATCAATCTCCATACTGTGGAGTCTTTCAGGCAGAGGCTTTCTTAGTCAAAGATGCACTAATTATGGCACTGGATGATGCAAGATGCAAGATACACACTGACAGACAGATTGTAATCAAATCCCTAAGAGGCCACCTCCTTCAAGTGCCGCTTATCTGTCAACGAAGTGGCGAAGTTCTGTAAAATTTATCTGATGGTGTCAAAACATTGGGCCTTAGGCCACAAAACTCCTACTCCCTTCTCTACTACTCTCTACATACTCAAAACAAAAGTTGGTAAAAAAGCCTCACTTTTCTCACAACCAAAGCTATCTGAGCAGAGATCAGTTCTAGAGTCTTTCTCTCTCTCTATCTCTCTATCTCCACCTCTCTCCCTCTCTATCTTTCGTTGTCTATCTCTCCCTCTCTCTCTCTCTCTATCTCTATCTCCATCTTTCCCTCTTTCTCCCTCGCTGTCTCTCTTTATATCCCTATCTCTCTCTCTCTCTATCAGTATATCTCTCTCTTTCTGTCCCTCTCTCTCTATCAGTATATCTCTCTCTTTCTGTCTCTCTCTCTACGGGCCCACAGTGGGCGATAGAACAGGCAACTGTGCCATTGGAAAACACGCCAGACTCGGATTTCCTTACGTCATTGTACCAGGAGCTGCTGGAATGGGAACCTTGACTGTCAATCGGTTTCAAGAAAAAATCAAGGAAACACCCAGGAAACTGCTTTTGTAAGAACTAAGGTGAACTTAGCGATAGTGGCGAACGGACACTCCTTGGAACTGTTGTCAAAAACTTCCGCCTCCTTCGCTCATGGGAGAGTATGTTGGTGTGGGCGCTGTACCAGAACATGAAGTCAAGCTTGCATCAAGAAAAGCCAGACGCCTAAGGTTTTTTGCAGAGATGCGGCGGTCATGCCTGGATGTCCAATGAACTTCAGACTTTCAAATGTCCTTTGGCCAAGAAAAAATCGTGGAACAAAATTGGCAGTGGATCTAACCACGATCTATTTTCAGTTACCTCTAGTGAAGTCAGTTGAGGGGCTTCTCTAGCCTCGCCATCATGGCTCAGATTCAATGACTGTTCTGGAAAAGCAGGATCAAAGAACGCACGCAGAATAATCTCTCATGAGATACACACCATTGTGTCCGCTGGACCATTGTGTCCGCAAAGGCTTACGCAAGTAATACTGCAGAGGGACAGACACATCGGAGACTCCACCTCTGTTTTCCCCGTAAAAACCTGTCACACAGGGAACGTCGCAAAACGTCCCTCCCAGAGCCCATCAATTGTATCCTCCTCAGTGATGTATTCTCTAGTCAAACTCCCAACAGACTTCAAACGCCAAAGTGACAAGTGCCAAGGTGCGCACCTCTCCCCATCAATCCAGACACATCCCTTCGCACATCTTCCTCACGGGATCTTCCCATCCCTTGTCTGTCAACTCTGAATCACACTGCAGCCATGTCGCAATTACGTTTATTTGCTAGATGCAGAAGTGTTTGCGTTGCGGTTATCCTCTTCAGACAGTTTTCCTCTCTTCCACCTCAAATCTGTCCGTCATAATGGATCTCTCCCGTACACCCCCCCACCACCCCCCACCACACACTCAACCGACGAACCAAAAACTAAGCAAACACATCAGAGGAGGAAAAACTTAAAGAAAAACTATCGGGAAAAGGTGAAAAACTTTATCCACCGAGGACTGTGCTGATGCAACAGCAGCCAGCAGGAGCGGACGAGGAGCGGAGCTGCAGCCTTGACGGCTTGAAGATAATTTCCAAACGTTCATTTGATGGGGCGTCGGGTTTTTGGGGAGAAAAACTTTCAACCGGCTTGCGTTTTGCGTGTACACGCGTGGTTGCGCTGAGACAAAAAAATAAAGACGAACTCATTCTCTGACTGGCAGCGGGGAAAGGAGAAGATTTTGTTTTGACATTCAGATGACTTTTGAGAGATGATAGAGAAAGTTTGCCTGGCTGTGGGAAAGGACGCTGTGGCAGGTGGTTCCACAAATCAGTTGGATATGATAATGTAATGCACTTGGAAGTAGCAGAATGATGAGAACTTTGAGATGGGAAACTTAAAAAAAATTGTCTAAAATTAAACAAAGGAGGGAGGCGATGTTGAAATAGAATTGCGGTCGAAAAAGGTATCATTCCTCGTCTATGGAGTTTTGCAACAAGAGCGGGGTGAAGCTCTAAGCGCGATCTGTTGCTTGATTTTCAATTAAACCGCACCACAGGGCAATCATTTGAGGAGCTCTTCTGATTGGAATTTATCATATAATGTGGTGGTTTTACGTGGTCACCTGCCGTCCTCCTCACTGCCCTTACCACCAAAAACTTATTTTCTGGAAGCTCACACCAAAGCTTAAGCTTGTCTGACGCCATAACGGCGTTCAACTTTCATTGGTTGCGTTGTGATGTGTGGAGTGTCTTCCCCCACTTATCTGCCACTTTGCAACACCTTGGTGACTATGTGTATCGTGGCTCCAGTTTTCTTGCCTCTCCGGTAGCAGCAGGCTCGATGTCGTTGTCATCTATTCGGCATGTCGTTTGCACTTTGAATCATACCTCATCTTCTAGGCTTGGATCCGCCACTTTGCCAGCTCATCGGTCTCTACCCGTCCCTCGACCCTCGCCCAGTTCCAACAGATGTGGGAATTGGTTTTACGTGATCACCTGCCTTACGGCTTATATCACGGGGTCCACATTCCCAAGAGTCGTAGATATCGCAAGACTAGACGGCTTACTTACCCAAGTACCAAACGAGATCATGCTTGAGGGACAGTCACCTCACCTTGGTATGGAGCGAGGCCTTTCTAAAACCTCTGCCGCTCTATGGGTAACAGCACCCGGTTGCAGAATGCAACTCCAAACTGAGCCGAGAAAGTCCCCTAACCGCCTGGCCTGAATCAGTTGGGTGAACAATCTTATTCACGCCAGTCAGCACGAGTCTGCCCGCGGTATGGGTATTATAGTCATGGGTCACCACGAGACTCCCACAAGTGGGCCTACCGCACGGTCAGGCTGAAACCTAACTTCCAGGGGCTCCTGGCCTCCCGTGGCAGCAGAATATAGCGTCTGGTCAAGCTGCCACTATCAAACAGGTTCAAAACCTAGATCTGGTAGCCGCCATTGCGCCACAAAATGGACTCTGGCTCCATCAGTGATTCCGTGTGCACTAACTAATAATAATGAACCAAGTGATTCATGAATCCAGTCATCTGGGCAAAATGAGTAAAGCAAGTGGGAGGTGCATCTGGTAAGAATTTCAAACATGGTCTGCATGGTCACATTTCAAGCACAACGCTAGCCACATTTCCGACTTGTGTCACAAGCATGCCACAGCTTTAGCCTGAGCCAGTGTCGGGGCACCAGCCACCAGTGGAAGACATTTGATGTCAGTCCGGACCAAATTTGAGACCTGAGGTTCTATACGGTGCTCTTGCGCTGGCATTTAGACCATCACCACATTTGGCCCAAATTTCTAGCCGGCAAGTAACTTTTTGAAGCTTGGAATTAAACCGCGAGACCGAATCTGGAGAATGTGCTGAGTGGACAGCAGTCCGCAGCAGAGGTGCTGTCTGATGGGTATTCAAAATGAAAGAGAACGTTTTTCTTCGCCAAATGAAGCACCTTACCGGGTGATTCGGCATTTAGTTGATCCAATAATTTGGCATAGTTGAGACTTGTGACAGTTTTTCCCTTCTTCAGTTAGACCTGATAGATCGCATCCGGGGAACCCAGAAAATGGTGGTCATCCCCTATCTGTTCCATAGGACAGTCTCCACCTTCTTTGAAGTAGGAGTTCGCCGGGTGGAGGTCACTGGACTGGACTTTGGGGGACTGTTTCTTGACCGCTAGTTTGCAGTAAGGGATCTATCCAACAGAGGCGAAAAGACGTACTTAAGAGCGTTATCATATCTCGCAAGTGGTCTTATTTTTGAGCTTGTTTTTCGAAGTGAGCAAAGGTGACACCCAAGGAGCAGACTGCACTTATGTCTCCAAAAATTCCTTCCAGGATATGAGACATGTGCTATTTTAAGATATCTTCTGCCCCATCCTTTTCGTGCACCTCCTATCGGTGGTCTCCCATTGGCATATCCTTGATTTTTGTCACGCTGACCTCAGTCCGGCACCTGGGGATGTGTCATCAATGACTGATGTGCGACCACTTTTGAACGTGAAAAACAATTTTTTGACGGTCATTTTCCAAAAGCTATTGAACCTCTTTTTTTCTTTTTCCACGACTTCTTCCCCTCCACACGCAGTCAAAGCAAAGCTATGAGCCCTAGTGCGGCATTCGCTGTTCACGTAAATCTACATCACGCTGGTTAGTAAGGCGAGCTCGGTCGGTGAAGCGAGCTCGGTCGGTGAGGCGAGCTCGTTCGGTGAGGCGAGCTCCGTCGGTGAGGCGAGCTCCGTCGGTGAGGCGAGCTCCGTCGGTGAGGCGAGCTCGGTCGGTGAGGCGAGCTCGGTCGGTGAGGCGAGCTCGGTCGGTGAGGCGAGCTCGGTCGGTGAGGCGAGCTCGGTCGGTGAGGCGAGCTCGGTCGGTGAGGCGAGCTCGGTCGGTGAGGCGAGCTCGGTCGGTGAGGCGAGCTCGGTCGGTGAGGCGAGCTCGGTCGGTGAGGCAAGCTCGGTCGGTGAGGCGAGCTCGGTCGGTGAGGCGAGCTCGGTCGGTGAGGCGAGCTCGGTCGGTGAGGCGAGCTCGGTCGGTGAGGCGAGCTCGGTCGGTGAGGCGAGCTCGGTCGGTGAGGCGAGCTCGGTCGGTGAGGCGAGCTCGGTCGGTGAGGCGAGCTCGGTCGGTGAGGCGAGCTCGGTCGGTGAGGCGAGCTCGGTCGGTGTGGCTAGCTCAGTCGGGGATGCTAGCTCGGTCGATGAACCTGACTCGGAGGATAAAGCTAGCTCGGCCGGTTAACCTAGGTTCCTATTAGATCACCTCCCTACCTCCTAAAACCCTTTTACACTCTTAAGATTTGTTTCTTCTTGCGTGTCATGCGGTGAATCCTAAGCGATGAATGAATACAAGTGACTAAGGTGCAGCTTCCTACGCAGAACTGGTGTAGACTCAAATAAAGTCTTCCCGACTTTGAAGGAAGACCCCAATTGGAAGCAGCGACGATGGACATTGGTGATTGTCAGAAAGTGAGACTACACGTAGGACAATGCTTCACTTCTTAAAGGACACCACGTTGTGCGGCATAATGAAAACGAAATGCAAAGACCAGCTCCACCCAATACACCCCTCTCCGCTTTCAATTGAATCCCTAAATCCCCCGCAGTCGAAATCGGTGCGTTTTGTAGATCCTTTCATCCAACTACCAAGGAGGGCGATGAATTCCCTTTTCAAACTTCTCTTCAGATATCCTTTTAATCCAGCTTTCGTCAAGTTTTAATCTCGAATCCCTTTCCCCTCCTCCCTCTCAACCTACAAAACTTTCCACATAGACGCCGGAATCTGAGTTGATCTTGATGCTCGAGCGGTATTCATTGAAAAGCCTTTTGAGCACACTCTCATTGGCAGTTTAGACGCCTAACACGTCGCCCTCTACACCTCCCTGCCAATTTAGGGAATCCTCTGCAGCTCTCATTAGGCATTCCACCTGTCGCCTCCTATTGCGTGTCTTCGGCCTCCGGGTCCCTCCGGTTCATTCACGGGCAACAATTTTTTCCTGATTGCTTCTCAAGATACTCGAATGTGCCGCCCCCACCCCCCACTCTCCCCTGCACTGGCATTCCTTGACACTTTAAAAGAAAAACGCAAACAAACAAACGAAGGATGAAAGAGAAAAAGGTCAGGTAAACAAATAAAGAAGTTATCCTCATGCAAGGTGAATAACACGAACTGCAGAGGGGGTAGGGGGTAGGGGAGGGATACACAGTTTTCTTTCAGCCTTCTTTATGGAGCGGGGGAAAGCAGGAAAACCTTATAAACGAGCTTATCCTTGGCAATATCCCCGTGAACACAATCCAGGGCAGAAAGGTAGTTTCACTGTTAAACGATGATTATCCTTATTCAGGATTTGTTTCGCCTTCTGGACGCCGCCGCCGCCACTGCCGCCGCTGCCGTGGCTCGGCAGGTATAGGGAAAAATCTTCTTCTTGCCGCATTTCGTATCCATGACTGGGTTTGCATTGTACTTCATGCGGGAGAGCGGCTCGTCCTCCACTCCCCACTCCCCCACGAACACTAATTCCATATCCTGACGATAGAACTTCATTACTTCACGGTGGATGGCGGCAGCGGCGCTGATGTCCCCTGGGATGTGCGTAGGCAGTCCGTTTGGCCCCCAAAAATAGAAAAGTCGTTGCCTTGGTACTTGGGACGTACGTAGGCTGGGGCGTCCATTGTTGATCCAAGGATACTTGTCGGAGAGATTGAAATTTTTTCTTGGTTTTCCTTTTTCCTGTTTCTCGAGTGGGGGGTTTTTTTTCTCTGGCTTTGGTCGTTTGCTTGTCTCAAATGAAAATCTTTTTGTTCCCCGATTCAGTTTTATTCGACAGAGCGGAAGTGGGGTGCATGGGTGGTGGTGTGGGGAGGGGGGGGGGGGGGGAAGAATGTGATTTTTGTGTGACAATAGTGGAGGTGTAGGTGACTAGGAATTCAATTGAAAATATGTTTTGATTAGGCTAAAATTGAAAGGACCTCTGAGGAACATTTAGGTCGTGGGTTGGCGGGTGGACGAGGGTGTTGCGGGTAATGTCAATTGAGACTATTTGCTTTTTTCTTGACATCAAGGCGAAGCTGCTAACACGTGTATTCTTGAATGGAGAGACACTTGAGCGAGACTGTTGACGAGAAAAAGATGCTTGAAACAACTGACTGTCAAGTTGTTGTTGTCACTCTGTGGTCGCCATTGGAATGTGATCTTGATTTTTATACACTCTAAGGATACTTCAAGAATGCGGAAATACAAAGAAATGTGGTGGGATCTCTCTCTTTTCATGGGATAGCTCGTGCCGCTTTGAAGGTTTGTTGGTAGAAGCCTCCTTTGACCTTCTCAGTTGAACTCGATATGGGTTTGTTTCAATCTTAGAAATCGACATCACATTGAAAAATCTGAGGCTGATCATTGTAGTAGGTCTGGCGGTGTGACAGAGTGTCACTTCGATAAGAGGATGACATGATCAAGTACTTTGTCAACAATTTTGGGACAATGAAACCTTCACACGGAAATCTTACATCTCCCTTTGGACTTATGAGGAATTGAGTTAAACAGTTCTCTATTGAAAAACTTAGATGGCAATCTACGTCCCGCTCTATGCGGTTGTTGAAAGTGGATTAAGAACCTTTCTGGTCCTTTCCTTGAGCCAGATTCTCACCTTGGCCACACCAAGAAAATTATCCAATTCGATGTTGGTCCCTCGGAACAAGGAGGGTACGGAAGGTACGGTGTGTTGACGTGATCAATTTGATTGACCGATTGGGAGGCCACCTTAATATACGTTGAGGCATGTGAACTGCCCATATAGAGACTCAGCCCTGCGACAAAGTCCGCCAGCCTGAATCCCATTCGAGACGGGTTATCGTGTAGGTTGTCTTTTTTTTGACATTTCTAGCAAACATTTGTTCCTTACCAAGCTGTGTGTTGAGACCTCTTTGGCGTCGTGGCTTCAGCATTGACCCTTTGGTCTTTCCAGAAGATGGCTTGGGAGTCATCCATTCTTTTGGCGGCGTCCTCCTCTGTTGGGGCATGGACGCAAATCAAGCTACTGTTCTCAAATTTAGCCCTGATCCAAATTGTCTTGAGGAATTTCTGAGATTTTTTCCTAAGTCTACCTTCAACAATAACTCTTCATCCGAGTACCTTTCTCTGTGTAGCAATCGCTGTACTAGATGTCACAGTTTTCACTCTCCTTCTATCCAGTTCATGTCTGCTTTGAAGAATTTCAAGGCTTTCGTAAGTTCTTCGACTACATTTGGTCTGTAAAAGAGCCTCACATTCCGCGAACACCAAAATTCGTTGTTCTTGAAATGTTTTCTGGGGTCGTCAACGCGACCATATCCGGGACAGAGAGGTGTCTCATAATTAGCTTTGTTCTTACACGGTTAAGACGTGCCGTCATCTTCATTGCCCTCTGTTCATAGATCCATGACCCCAACGAAGCTGGGTGTACGAAATGCAATTACCGTCGCACAGTGCCTAGACTCTACTGCCTCTCAAAGGAGAACAAGAACGGGGACATTAACTCTTGTTATTTAAAGTAGGCGGGGCTCTGCACAGTACCGGGGTGTATATAGTACCTGTCGTAAATGGAGTTCCGTAAAATAAATTCACATAAAATTTTAGCTTGGCATGCAGGACACCAGGAGGAAGAAACCAAACTTTTCCACCAAGAAAACTCTGGAATCCTTTTAGAGGACCACAGTAGGTACATGGTACCCAAAGACGATAATAATTGAGTGGCACTACAGCCCACAAGTGACCAGGGCCTAGCGTGTGCGTGCTACTGTTCTCTCACGATAGGAAGGGACCTACAGTTCTCTGCCGACTGCCAACAGCGAGATTTGAGAAGCTTTTCGTAGGCAATTGACACTCTTTGAGTGTTGACAGGTCAACGCATTTACACACTACGCCACGGCGACCTCCTAAAGATGATGTCTACCTCAAAATCCTCTTCAGAATTCAATGAAAATGTAACTCTGCGGCGGTTTCCGAATTAAAGATCATTCAAAAAATGTCCGACTTACGTGGAACAGCTCTATAGACTATTCTTCCCCTTTTTGTGGCGCTACAGACCGGGGTGGACCTGGACCTCGAAAAACGCGCCTCTGTGCGTGTCGATTTGCACTTCTTGGGTCTTTTCCAGGATTTGCCGTAGTGTGAAGATTTGGTCGACAGTGGACTTCCCTGGTCTGAAACCACACTGATCAGGTTTTTGACGAACGGTTTCAGGCGTTCACACGATACGGCAGAGAGAATCGATAATTGGCGCAGTCGGGGTCTCCTTTCTTGTGGACCGGACAGACGACGCTGAGATTCCACTCATCGGGCATGCTTTCCTCTAACCATATCTTACAGATGAGCTGGTGCATGCGTCTAACCAGGTCATCTCCAGCTGCTTTAAACAATTCTGCGGACAGTCCATCCGGCCCAGCAGCTTTGTTAGACTTCAGTCTCGATATTGCTATCTGGACCTCGTTTAAATCGTGTTGGCGGAATTCTTGTATATCATCGTCCAAATTGAGAAGTACATTCTGCCAAACTGTGGGACTTGGATACCAGCCCCCCCCCCCCCCTTTATAGACTGACGTCTATTGTAAAAAAGCAAGGACTTAGCCTAACAGATATCTTAAGCATTCTTTGGGTAATAATTGCTTGCTCTTGCGGCGCGTAAAATGGTCAAAAAATCGCGTCAAGACTGCGTCATCTATGTAATTCGCCTTAATTAGAACTCGGTTTCCATTTTCCTCCCTTCTTGAAACATTGCTTTGATGCTCTTAATGAAGCCCATCAAATCTCTTTAAGCCCCATTTATCGTTATTTTAAGAAACGATGCTCAAATGAACCAGTCAGCTGCCCCCTTAAACCCTATTTCCAGAATCACAATGCTCATCAGTTAGCTTGTAAGCCGTCTGTCGGACGTACAGTAATGTTTAGAGACTCTATTCTTAAGCTGCACCACATGAATATGGAATGCTCTTCGCAACTCAATTCTGGTCATAAGTTAGAAAAATAAATGCAGCCTCATTTCGATGTCAAGTCGGTCTAAATACCCGCCTTCAGACGTCGCACAGCGAAGCGTAATATACTCGCAAAGAGTCTTCCATTCTAGACCAGCTTAAAGTTCTTCTTTTACTGGCGCTACAGTCAGGGGTGGTCCTGGGCCTCAACCAACATGCCTCTCCAGTCAGTACGATCTTTCGCCAGCTGCCGCCAGTTGCGCACTTCAAGTTGGTTGAGGTCCTTCTACACTTGTGTGCGCCACCTTAGACTAGGCCGTCCTTTGTTGCGCTGTCCCAATGGTTTAGATTAAAAGACTTTTCAGGTCGGAGTCCGTACGCTCTACATGGCGTAGTCATCTTAAGCGTTATTTCCGAAGACGCTTGACCAGGCATATGCCGTCGTACAGCCCATAAAGTTCGTCGTTGAATCTTGACGTTAAGACCTGCTTAAACGCGTAACAAAATGCTTCCCTCAACATTAAGCCTCCATTCGTCATTGGTGTCAACTACAAGTCGAGACCCACAAAAGAGGAACCCACACAGCACAAACTACGAACCAAACTGGAACGCTCACATTGTCTGTGAAATGTCTGTGAAAGAAAGCCAAAAATTCATTAAAATCATCTAAACAATGTCTCCTGTCAAATTTGTCTAGATTTCACGACAAAGCCCGTAAGTCCTTGCCTGTCAGCACGTAAAATGCGTCCAGAGACTCGTCGGCACTTTCATTTGCCTCAAAGCGACTCACAACCATTTGACAGGCTGCTTCAAAAAACGTATCCGACGCCTGTCGCCGCAGGCCTTCCAAACAGATGACTCGTCAAAAACCCCACAAGGGAGTTACGAAATTCATTTAACCCCAAGACTGCATTCCGTTCCTGACAGCATATACGAGTCATCATGTAAAATGATTAACGAACCACACCCAGTTCAGGAGAAAAATCATTACCTTGCTCCATAGCCCCCCATCCCCCCACCGGGCTGGGAATCTCCCCGGATACCGGGTTTTTAATTTGACTTGGGATCAGGATCAGGATTTGGCCAAATGTTAACTTTGGGGGTGACTCTGTTCAAATCTAATTTCTATTCCGTATGGGGATTCCCAGAACACACCCCTCCCACCTTCACATGTCTCACATGCTGCCTGAGACGAGGGGATGCCCTTAATTCTCATGTTCACTCGATTATGCTCCCGTTGCTTGGTTGTGTGCGTGTATGAGAGTATCCTGTGCGTGTCCATACACGGAGCACATCTCAATCCCCCAGTCTCAGCGGGGATTTCCAATGAAACCAAGCGGTGACATCCTTTTTGGGACATCTTCCAAGTCACATCCCGGCGATCCGGCTGCGAGATGAGTCACAGCGTGAGGGAGAGGCGAAAAAAAAATCGATTCCAAGGATTTGCTGCCAAGTTGACAGCGATGACGACGACGCCGACAAGGAGGAAGAAGACGGCACATCGAAACTGCAGGGAAGTTGTTTTCGTCTTTGGAAAAGTTTGGCAAGCAAAAATAAATGTGCCGCCACCACGCCCCCTGGGATCAGCCCTGCTCCGCCAATGCCGCACCGTCGAATTGAGATTTATCGAGGAGTTCATCACCCGCCCAAATGATTACAAATGAACAGCGACATGTTGAGTGACAACATCGAGGATTTGCATTTCCCCCTTGCCGAGAGGGGGGAAGGGAAGCGGGGAGCAGGAGATGGGAGAGACTCCTTGGGGAGGAGCTGCACAGACGGTGTCAGCAAAGGCTGCGGAAGGCCGGAAAAAGTTGATTTATTCAAATTAGTGAACCCTGAGTGCTGGAGCTACAAGTCTTCCTGTCCGAAGGGGAGTCTGTCGCTTGGAGGAAAGTCTGTTGGGAGGAGGGAGGGGGAGGATTTGGCAGCGGGCAGAATGGAAGTTCATTGGATTTTTAGTGTCGTCCCATCGGCAGTAAATGGAAGTCCGCTGGGAAAAGATTGCAAGATTGACATTTCGGCTAGAGATGCGAACTTGTGAAGACATTTTAAAACGAAATGGGGGGAGATGATGGGAGGAAGGCTGCTGAAGGTAAATTTGTTGGCAACAAAAAATCGGAACAGAAATGTGACGAAGATTTAAAGGAAAACTGAGAGAGAGTGGATCCACCAGCAGTGCTAGTGGAAGATGAAGCAGTTTTGTCTTTAGAATCCTTAAGAGGTGGTACGTCAACGGGTCAAAAACGAAGTTCACTAAGGCCTGATGTAACAGAAAGATGTAGAGAAAGTGAGGGACAGAGACGGGAATTTGAAATGAGACCGGAAATTGAGTTCATTCTTGCGTATGGTTGCATTTTTTGGCCCTGTCATGCATTCAATTTACGTTTGGCCTTCTTACACAAGCTATGCGTAAAATATACCGAGCTCCAAGATCTCTTGAATAAATAAGTTGAATGGCGCCACAGTCTAAGGGACCAGGGCCTTGCTTATACAGCAACTACTCATGCTGTGAGTGACAAGTAGAAGGGATCCACCGTCTAGTGCTGGTCCCTAAGGCAACGTTTTAAAAGGTAGACATAGACAATAAGTCCTCCTTGAGGTGGTGCCGTGAAAAAATGAGAGAAGAACTAGGAATCTAGAAATCAAACGTAGGGCCTCTGTCTTAGGAGTAATTACCCACTACGGCACAGCGACGATGAATACCTGCTGTCATCACCGACCTCAGTCTAGAAATGCCGAAGCCTTAAAATTCCGCGGACTGAAAGAACGGTAATTTTAATGTTCTACGGACAAGGTCCACGATCCATCAAGCCTGTAACCTAAGAACAGTCTTGGAGAACTATAGTCGAAATCAATACCTCTCAAAGGAAGGTCTGAGTCTATAAGGTCTGCAAAGTCCACAGTGGTTCATTATTTTGAATGCCGCTTATCTTGATAGACCACAGAAGGTCTACACATTGGCAAAACCTGAGTTTTGAGTTTTGATGTATGTCAACAGCAAGACACTAAGGATGAGTTCAATAAACACAAATCTCGGCGAATTGTGTCATTCTTTTGGAAGATGCCAGGTTATTAAGTTTAAACCTTGTTGATGTGGAATGGCGCCCGACAGTTGGAACATAGCGGCTTTCGCCTCTTTTCTAAAATTTGTTTCTAGGCAATCCAATTTAGGAGCATACTTTTTCATTGGTTTGAATGAAAAGCATCAGATAACTTGCAATTTTTATAAAAAGACTTCACCTGGTCGTGTAAACGAAACCTTTAATGAGTGTGGCGTTGCACGACAAAACTTATCTTTAGCTGCAACCTTCAGATTATACTTAGACCCGACCATGGTGCTGCCACAACAGGATTCGATTAAATCTAAGTTAGAAGCCACCCAAAGTTTTGCGTGCGATTTTTTGACTCTTTGCATTGATGGCATCTGGAGAAGAAGATTCAACGACGAACTCTATGGGCTGTACAGTGACATGCCCCTAGTCAAGAGTGTATGCACACCACTGCTCCGGCCCGAAAAGTCTTCGAATCTGAGCCTTTGGGACAACGCAAGAGAGGACGGCCTAGGCTAAGGTGGCGCACACAAAAGGAAAAGAACCTCAACCAACTTGGAGTGCGCAACTGGCGGCAGCTGGCGAAAGATCGTGCTGGCTGGAGAGGCATGTTGATTGAGGCCCAGGTCCACCCCGAACTGCGCCACTAGAAGAAGAAAATGAAGAAGCTACCCGGCGGGGTGGTGCTGCTGAGATCCCATAGACCGCTGAGAGTAGTAGTTGCTTTATCAATATTTTTGATTTCCTGAGTCGTGATAGAGGCGTATAGTGTAGAGCAAATGTAGGAGAGTTTCTGGGTGCTCCACACAACTTCTGCAGAAATAATTCTTGAGAACGCCACCTTGTGCGCTCGCCAATTGTCAAGTTGTTTTTCCCATAACTAGACTTGGGACTGATTTTTTGACGAATAGTCTAGTCTGCGCTGGATCGAAAACGGAACACATTTCTTTGCCATATGGTCAGACAGGTAAATCAAGTGGATCACGGCCATGTACAGTTGCAGTGCGAGAGCTATAAAACTAGCCATTCGTATTCCTAAAGAAAGGACAGCGATGTCCCGAACTTGGTTACATCATCAGTTTTGCCGTTGTTTGCTGTACGTCTCTGAGGCCTTAAACCCAGCACAAGAGGATTGAATTGCTCAGCGATCTCATCGAAGGATGTACAACAATCGATAATGTTTTTGCAGCTTAATGAGACAGATTTCAAGGCCCTGGGGGCTTCCGTGAGAACGAAGATGTCACCCTAGGATATAGTAGGGAGAACAATGCTTCAGGAACGGCATGGAATTAATGTATGGAAGTCTGATAGACAGACTTAAGTTCAGTCCATGGATGAAATAACTCATCCTTCTCATGACTTCTTTTGTGGACGCCGTGGGGTAGTGGGTAAGTGCGTCGACCCACGCAGAAGGTCTAGGTTCGATTCCGGGACGGAATACCTAGTATTTTTTCATGATATCACCTCTTTTGAGTTGCTGACAACACCCAAACAGTGTTAATTGTTTATGAAAAGCTTCTCGAATCTAGCCGTTTGAAATAGACAAAGAACTGTATGTCCCTTATACTCGTGAGAGAACAGAAGAACGCACAACACGTGCTAAGCCTTGGTCTCTTGTGGGCATTATTATTATTTTTAACGACTTCTTTTGCTTTGAGCCTATCAGTGCAGATTCAGATAAAGGATTATGGTCACCAGACCAGAACAGAGCCTCTTAAAGTATGGCGGTGAAGTTTTGCTTCAGAATGAGCCGTGGCAATGAGTTTTCCAGGTTTTGAGAAGGGAAAGGAGTTGTGAGTGCTTGTGAGAAACTATCCATTGTGATGAAGAGATAAGTCTCAAAGCTATGCTCGACGCCACATGTCAGGCATACGGATCTAGAGGTGTAAGATTACGATAAAAATAAATCTAATTAATTTTAGGGAGTGATTTTGAGAGCGCCACTGGTGTACATAGGTGCCAGTTAATGGGCCTTTTCAAGAGTATTGCAGTGAGAGGCTGTATTTAACATCGTCCACACATACTGCCCTGCCATAGACTAGAATAGGACCACCAGCACACAGTCGTGGTTGCAGACCCCTTCTATATCCAACAGCCCTTCTACTCGCATCGAATGCAATCGTGACCATATTTGAGTTTCAGCAACGCTGGCCTTCCCTTTAAGTTTTCTGTTACGCGCACTTCTCAGACACTTAATCGATGTCAGGAACTCTGTATTTCCAAGGGCAAATGTCTAATACTGTCCTCTTGGTATTGGCACTTAGTCGTTTGGTACCAAGAGGTACACGCCTGAGAGTCCAATTGCAACGTCATTCGCATACTCTCTCGCTTTACATACATTCCTTACTTTCTAGTAATAGAAGCAGCTCACGGAGTAAAGCATACTATAGAAGTCAGTAGAGGTGAGGATCTCCTTGCGGGCCTGCATCTGCTGGCGAACGTCTTTGGGGTGAAGAAGCTCAGCTTGTTTCAATACACCTGCCAACAAATGGCGTTATATTCGCCGTAGTTTATTTTCTGGAGGTTGGGATACACTGTAGTGGAGCGGTCAGACTCAGTAGCCTTCATTTACTGAAGTTGTCTAAATTTCCGAAGAGAGGCCAGCAAACGCTTCAGTGATAAAGAGTTTAAGTTTTCAGCTTCTACCACATCAGCGCCAAGAGCCGCCACCTGATACGAGCAAAGACGAGACAGAGAAGGTGCTCTGAAGTGTCTTCACCTTCTTCTCCGGCGTCGCAAAGGGTGTCTTCACAAAGCCCAAACTGACTTAGGTGCTCAGGGAAGGCGAAGTTTCCGTTTTGCTCCCTTTTCTGTCTAGAGATAACAGAAATGCTGCAGATTTCTTGCTGACGTTCGGGAGCATGCACTGGTTAGCCTGCATGTCACCGCAACTTAGTGGGTAAGTGCATCGAAGGTCACAGCTTTGGCTCTCGAAATTTTTCCAAAGAAACTTTTCGTTTGAGTTGACGACAATACTTAAAGAGTTCTAATTGTCTTCAAAACGCTTGTTTGATTGACCCTCTACTTGCAGAAGCACTTACCACATAAGTGGTTGCCAAGAAGAACAAGCTAGGACCTAATCTGTTGTTGGTTACCACCAAATTATCTGATGTTTGAGAGAGTAAACTTCTGACAACTTATAATAATGGCGCCCGACAGTGGATTGCAGACTCTTAACGATCTTTTTAAACTTTTTTGATTGTTTCCTCTTAGGTTACCCTTTCCCACAAGTAAGAACCTAAGACCATGACCATTTTAAATTGACAAATATGCCCAATCCCTTTTTCTCTACGTTGCTCCAGTGTCGTTTTAAGACGTCTTCGAACTGGCGCTTACTTTCCTCGGACGAACCTTCCATTAAGGCCTGCCTAATAGTTAGTGGCACCCTGCAGGGACTATTCGTGACTGCTGAGAAGTCAAAAACACACATTTCATGGCAAAGCGTGGTGTCAGCAATTTTCATGAGCACCCCAAAACAGCTGCAAATTTATCTAGGACATCCCCCCGCCTACGTTTTAATAGCGCCTGACCACCAATTGTGATTCGTGACTGCTGAGTGTCAAAATGAAAAAACAAAAAACCCCATTTTTGACACCCTATTTCGCTTATGTATCAAATTCTTTACTTTACACCCGCCCCGAATGTATACACAAATTACACCGTTAAGCTGCCCCGCTGGCTGACGCAAGCGAAAAAGAAACCAAATTCCATGCGTGTGCTCTGCTTCGAAATATAATTTCTATTTCAAATCCAAATTCGTAATTCAGGCGCAGCGGCGGCAGCTTGAAATCCCAGTTAATTAACATTGCCTGGACAACTATTTGCTTTGGCATCGCACAGGCTCCCCTGGGGAGCTCTCCCACAAATGCCAACCGTAGCAACGGCCTTTGTTCTCTTTTGCCCTTGTTATCCGTGCCGCTGTGCTGCTGGCGGGACGCACCTGAATCGGCTCATGTGGCACGCTAATTTCTAACACGCGCTAACTGTGTGCGGCAAAATGAATTTTATTCACACTGCCAGCGACAATAACGGTTTGGCGGCCCGATCTGATGCTGTTTGCGTTGACTTTTCGACGGCGAATTGGGTTTAAGTTTGAATCCAATTAAATGGAAACGGCAATTAGGTGGAGTGATTTTGCGAAATGGCATTCATTTGGATGAGGGAGGTCCTTTTTGGAAAGCAATCCCTATTCATTTGGCTGTCATCTTTCGTCGGTAATCGATGTCAAACTGCATGTAACTCCCATCCCCGATCATCAATTACACTCTATCCCCGTGCCAATTTCCCATCAGCACATCCTTATCACGCTATCAAGGAGCAAACCAACGATTTCCGATTAACTTCAGATGAGGCCACACATTTCGACTCCACTTCCACTGCAGCCCACGACCCTCGGGCATCGTCTCACCTTCATCGACTTCCTGAATTGCGGCGGTATTCACTTCACGAGTACATAACTTCCATTTCAGCGTGGGAGCGTCCGTGTGTGCGATGCCATTCCGGTCCGCTCCCTGGCATACGGGCAGAAGCACATGTGCGAACATAAATCTGTCTGCATCCTTCGGGAATAGCTGCACATGTTACCCATCATGACCGACCTGGGTATTGCCTTGCCTTCTGCATTTGGCTTGGTCTGCCGCTGCTGCTTTGCTGCTATCTTTGCAGTTGCTCTTGCCACTACGTTTACCTTTGCTGTGGCGCCTTTGCGTCTCTGCCGATGTCGTTGTTGGCGTCTGAGTCGAAGTCGGAGTCTCTCCGCCGTGTCGGTTTTCCTGGCTGCCTTTTGGACCATGCCGGTGTCTGCCTGTGTGAATGCTTGCGTACATGTGTTATTTATATCGCATCCACTAACCTCCCCGCCACATCTCTGCCCCAGTCCATGTTCGTCCTGACTGCCGGCTAACGACGTGGAAAAATATTATTACATTATTATGTCCTGGGAGTGAGTTACTCACAACTGACGGTTCCTGGCGGTGGTGCTGGCGCTTCTTCTTCAGCTGGATTTTGATATTGGTTGCTCGCAACACAGACGTCTGCTGCTGCATTTGAAAGCAGCCCCGGGAGACGGGTGCACTCCCCCAACAACAAAGGATTTATTCTCACGCAACGCACATAAATTCTTGAATTTTTGCGAACTGTAGTCGGTGTAGCAATATCCGGCGTTTACCGAGATGCGAGTGAAGGTGAAGTCGACGGTGTAATAAGGATGTCTTGACGGGATATCGGTGCACTGGCAGTAATTAAGGGGACGCCATGGTGCGCCAACGTGATGTGTGTGTTCTCGTTAATTGAAGGGAGGCGAACGTATTAGCAGCAGATAGTGATTTGATATGGGGGAGATGAGCGTAACAAATATAGCAGATTGAGATGATGGGTAATTGGGAGAAGGATTCGATTCCAGAAATTGTGCAACAGCTGGAAGGAAGGGAGAGGAGAGCACAAGCTATGATTTTCAAAGAATTTCAACGAGTTTTCTTTTATGCAGGAAAAATCAGTTGCGCGAGCAACTTTCGATCAAGGTAAAGAAAGTACTCAAATCACGTCCAACGAGGGCCTTGTGAATATCAAGAACGGAAAAATTAGTTTCAAACTTCTTTCTGAAGAACTGGTTGCTGCTGAAGGATAAAACGAGAACCTTAGTAGTCATTAACGTGAATGAATAAGGATTGATATTTTGTTTTGCACTTTAATGACGTCCCACATTTGATTACAAACTTTCGGACTTCTCCAAACAAACTTTTCTGCAAATTCGAAGTGTCTAGCCGACGATTCCCCAGCTGTGAACATGTTTTAGACGGGAATGAAAGTAGCAATGAAACACAGCGGTGATGGGACCGTTATTTGCTTACCTCAGGATTGCAATTAAAGACTTTCTGTGCTCTGCACAGTCCCGGTGGCAGGCTTTGATATGCCACGACATTGATCTCGTCCTCCCTCACATTACCACCAAAACCTTCCAAAGCTTGAGCTTGTCTGACGCAATGACGGCGTTCAACTTTCATTGGTTGCGTTGTGATGTGTGGAGTGTCTTCCACCTTGCAACACCTTGGTGACTATCGTGGCTCCAGATTTCTTGACTCTCTGATAGCAGCGGGCTCGTTCTCTATTAAAACGATATCATCTATTTGGCATGTCATTGGTCGTTGGCACTTGGAATCGTATCTCGTCTTCTAGGTACGATTCCAAGGCTTCGATTCGCTACTTTGCCAGCTCGTCAGCCTCTGCCCGTCCTTGACCCTCGTCCCAGTTACAACAGATGTGGCATTTGGTTTTACGTTATCACCTGTCTTACAGCTTATATCACGGGGTTTACTTCCCCAAGAGTCGTAGATAACGCAAGAATAGACGCCTTAGTTACCCAAGTACCAAATGAGAACATGCTTGAGGGACAGTTACCCCACCTTGGTATCGAGAGAGCCCTTTCTAAAGTCTCTATGGGTCGCAGCACCCGGTTGCAGAATGCAACTTTAAACTGAGCCGAGAAACTCCTCTGGTCTTTGCCGCCTGGTCTGAATCAGTAGGGTGAACAACCTAAGTTAGACCAGGCAGCACGGCTCTGACCGCGATATGGGTATTAAACCACAGCCACCACGATACTCCCACAAGGGGCGGTAGGCCGTGGTGGCTGGAGCACAGTTCCAGGAGCTCCTGACTTTCCGTGGCACTAGAATACAGCTTCTGGTCAAGTTGTCCCTACTAGTCAGGTTCACTCAACGCCTGGGTTTGGTAGCCGCCATTTCTCCACAAAATGAACTCTGGCTCCATCAGTGATTCGTATACACTACTTTACACTGCTACGGATGTGATTTTGAATCAAACGATGCACAAATCCAGTCACATCATCTGGATCCAGTTCCAACAATAATAGGTTATCCCCTGATATGCTCCTTCTGGCATGAGAAGAGAAACTCGTTGTTCAGCCAGCATTTCTCTCCTCGGAGTTAAGTTGCCCAGCTGTTTCTCCCTTCCACAGAGTGCTTGCACTTGGTGTGGTTGCACCATTTTACTTGACTGTTTGCTAAGGATATCCTGGTGGCGGGTCTTGATGTGCTACACGCCGTTCTTCTCGTCCCATATATGTAAGTCCTTCCAGAATAACTTTTTCACCGGAGTCACCTCCGCGGCTTTTAAGGTGGTGATTTTGCTTCGCAGCTTTGGATCCTGTAACTGCGTTCGTTCGTTCGGATGCTCCCCCCACCTTTCGTTCGTCCTCCGCTGTTTTTAAGCGACTACGTGCATCGACCTGATTGACTCTCTTCTCTGGCTGGTAGACTGACTCGTAGTTGAACTCTTAGAGCTTGCGACACCATCGACTCAGGATATAATTTAAACTTCATATGAGGCGATCTAAGCTTTCGACGATGGCCTGAACCTCAAGTTCGTAGGAGTGGTGCTCACTCTCGGCTGCAGACACATTTCGACTGTAAGAGGCCACTGGTCTCAGCGAATTGCCAGCTCGTTACAAAAAACATACCCAATTTAAGGCTGATGCCTGGCAGTATAATAAGCCAGTTTGTTTAAGTCTGAGTGGGTCTCCAGCTGGATCTGAAAGGATCTAGGATCTGAATGAAATAAACTCTTACTTTTATATCATTTAAGCGATAGGGCAAGCAAATAAGATAAGAATTTTGCTCGTCAATGGCGCACAACAGAGGATTAATGCGCGTTGTGAAATTGGAAAATTGCGTAATGTATGTGTGGAGAATTTGGAAATATAATAAGAGCTCTACAGTATTCTGGGAGTATAATTTCCGTAGTCAGTAGATCAGTCAATAGTGGCATTTAGTCTTTGAAATTTCTCACTGGTACATATTGTTACAGAAGAATTATTGGAAGGGGTTGCTCAACTACTCACGGTCGACGGTGAACTTCCATGGCCTGAAACCACACTGATAAGGACCTATCAGGGGACGAGGGGGAAGGGGTCTTATCCCTCAATACTTGGCGCAGTCAAAGGGGTCTCATTTCCTGTGGACCGGACAGCTGACGTTGTGATTCCACTCATCGGGATGCTTTCCTCCGACCATATCATATAGATGGGCTGGTGCATGCGCCCAACCAGATCTTCTCCAGCTGCTTTAAACAGTTCTGCGGACAGTTCTTCCGCTCCAGCAGCAGACTAAAGTCTCGATATTGCTGTCTTCACTTAGTTTAAGTTGGGGGACGGAATTCTTGCCTATCATCCTTCAAGTTGAGAGAAATATTCTGAATAACAGCTGAATTCCCGTGGTGGTCGCCGTGGCGTAGTGGTAAGTGCGTCGACCGCCACGCAGAAAGTCTAGGCTCGATTCCCGGGCGGGACACCTCGCATTTTTTCACGGCACCACCTCTTTCGTGTTGCTGACAGTACTCAAAGAGTGCAAATTCATGGCTTCTCAAATCTAGCCGTTCGGAGTCGTTAAAAAACTGTAGGTATCTTCTACTCGTAAGAGAACAGTAGCACGCACAACATGAATAGTTGTTGTAGAAGCTAGACCCTGGTCCCTTGTGGGCTGTAGTGCCACTCAATTATTATTATTATTAACAGAGGAATTTGGGCCGTCATCACGGTTTAAGAGTATGGAGAAATGATCTTTCCAGATTTTCAGCATCGATTGCGACTCTTCTACATGTTGTCCGTTTTGGTACCGGCAGGCTTCGGTGCGAACCCTATATACACCGGATAGCTGTTTCACCTTTCGGTAAAACTTTCGGACTTTATTCCTGCCATGACACCTCTCCATCTCTTCGACCGCATGCTTCCCATGCTCCCTCTCACTCTCTCTCCTCACGCACAGCTCACGTTGTTCGATGCAACATTGCCTTGTAGGCCTCCTGATTAGCTGCATGTGCCTGTCTGCACTCGTCGTCAAACCATGGGTTCCTTCGAGGTGGTGGCGTGAAACAGCACATCAGCGGCTGTTTCTTTGATGGCTTCTTGACAACGTGTCAGTCGAACTTTGGGAGAGTTTCAGGGAGACTCGGTTGGCAAAGGTGGTTCTAGACATAAGTTGTATAGAGTCAGCTCCTCTTCTTTTCCCGAGCTTTGGATCTTTCGTTAGAAGGCGGAGTAATTGCCGCCACCGAACGGTGAAGATCGAGAAGAAACTCGAATCGAAAAATTATCATTTACAGCCCTTCGTCCTGACTTTAAGGACCTCATCTCAGTCAAATTTCCCTCAAAGATCATACAGACCTACTCAAATTCAGACGCTAAGCAGAGACAAACTTCATTTGTGTCCCTCCTCGTCAAACTCCATTAGCGCCAAATACACCGAGTTGTATATCAGAAAAATAATTCCCTCCCCACCCTCAAAATCCCATTAAAACCATTGTAGCAACACCCATCAAGCTGCAGGTGTTCAAACAACATCTCTGACATCACATAATTGTCTCGTTATTCTCAAATTGACGATATTGCCTCTTTGAAGGCGTTACATGCTGCTATCATCCCTGCCCCTGTCACGCCAACCATTGCCGGCAAAACAACGCATAGGAAAAATTTAATATTTAATTAAACATCCTGCCGTCGTGGCGTTTTGCTGAAAACAGAAAACACACAATTTCTCATTACCCACACACAAAGGCGCGCATCAACTGCGACGCGAGCAATTAGAAACTCGCCCTCCGCCCCTCCCAACCGACGACATTAAGAGCGCGCATTGTCTGCCAAGTTTTTCGCTGGAGTAGGGCGGCAGACTGCTTTGGGGGTTTTGTTTTTTTTTTGCTTTGCTTTGCTTTGCCCTCCTTTCGGTGGGGTCGTGGTGAGGCAAAAGGAGTAAATCGGTGAATTGTGGAAAGACGCTAGAGCTCTTCATTGGTGTTGATAAAAACCCGTTACGTTACGCCTTCCATTCAATTAAGTTTGTGACTTCTTATCACCTAATAAAACCACCATCGCTTTCTCTCTCTCTCTCTCTCTCTCTCTCTCTCTCTCTCTCTCTCTCTCTCTCTCTCTCTCTATCTCTGGGGGGGGGGGGGGCGCGCTTCATGAAATTCCATTTCTTCCTCCAGCAGCCATTAAATGAAACCAACGCAGCCGAGACAGAACCGACATCACAGATAGGATACTCTTGAGGGAGCAGGCGAAATGTACATCCCAACAATTAAGGACATCTGGTAACTGCTTCTCACCGACCCCAACCATCCACCAGTCTGTGGCGCATACTTATAATTTTTGAATTAAATGCAACCGAGTCTGTGGACGAGGCGACGATGACTGAGGTGGCGACGATGGTGTTGATGGTGGTGATGGTGGTGATGGTGGCGCTGCTGGCAGTGGTTATGGTTTCAAGTCGGTTATTACCATAAAAATGGATCCGAGGACGGAAAGGGTAATGCGCTACAAAGTGATTCCTTAAGAGACCTCGGGTGTGAATGGGTTCAGAGATGAGGCAGTGACTGATAAGAGGTCTTGTTTTATTTTTGCGGTTTTTGATAGTGTCTGAAGGGGTCATTTGGAGCGGGAAGGATGCTTGAGGTTTCGACTGATAGAGTGACGGTGGCAGAATGTTAAGACAGCCGAGCAGACGGTGGAGAGCAGATGGGGCGGCAGATTAAGGTGGAGTGGAGGAGAAATGAAGGGAGGATGGAGACAGGGGTTTGTGGGAAATTTTTTTGGTTTCTAGGTTTTGGTGGATTATGTGCTGTGGAATGGCTCAAGTAGTTTTGTCGATTTTTTCTATGACCCAGTCGTTACAGGGTGAATTTACTTAAAGCTGCCAACATAGACTCTGAAAAATTCCATTCCATTCCTTCCTTTTCCACAATCTATAGTTTCACTTGGAATTGATCCGGTTGTGTCACAGAGCTCTAAAAGCCAACTTAAGAGACGTGTAAAATGCTGTATTTGGGTAAATGAGAATAAACGAGTGATTTTTAAAAAGCGAATGATTCCCCCAGGGCTGACTGTTTCCTGCGCCTTTTGGGCTTCCCTCAAGTAGCCATTTCAAAACCGTTTACAAGTAGCTGGATATATAGTATACATGTCATTTCCTTACAAACCCAACGAAATAAGTTATAAACCCAATAAGTTCAACACAAACCAGATCCTTCTATCTCTAACCCACCATGATTCAAGATTAGTATTCCAATTTTTTAGAATACTTGGTTTTAGAAATAGCATTCTAACTCCTCTAATTTGATCTTCAACTCCCAGTTGTAGGGATATTTCACCACCGAGTGGAAGTCACCCAGCACTAGAAAGTTATTGTCCCCAATCTATTAACCTGATTTGTATGCAATGAAGTCTTCAGAGAATGCATTGGCATAAGGGAAGTTATCAGATCACTTAGGTAAATCTTCGAATCATTGAGAACTCAATCATTGAGAACCCGCAGGAGTCACGCTGTCACTCTTGACAACGCTTTTACATAGACAATTGATACTCTGAGTGTTGTCAGCAACTCGAAAGAGGTGGTGCCGTGAAAAATGCAAGGTGTCCCGTCCGGGAATCGAACCTAGACTTTCTGCGCGGCGGTCGACACACTTACCACTACGCCACGGCCACCACCATGTTCCACAATAGGGTTTGCTAATGCGTAATCGATGGAGTTCGTAGAAAAGTCCCTCTTACCATATGATGTCAAAGACCACCTTCTCATCAATCAACTAGGCACCTATGTTTTTGCTCTTCTGATACCAATTTCGACGCGGCACGAAGAGTATTTTACTCTCCATTAGTGTCGTCAGCCCAGTCGGAAGAAGACAAATTGGCTAGGAGTTGTAAATTGTAAGCCTTCGAGAAGTCATTCATCGATCTTGAATCTTAGGGTACACAATCGCAGTTCTGCAATGGGCCGGATAATAGGCTCTCTTCAGAGCTCTATTAAACAGGCTTGTTCAAAGATTAACCGGCTGTAGGGGAAGATGTTCGCAATTCCGTGAACTCTCATGGATAACTTTTTTCAAGATTTGTGGGTGTACAGCACTGTGCAAAATAATAGCACCATGTTCGATTTTGTCACTTTTTTGTTAAAAACTTTTTTCTACTGTCATGCATCATACATGATATTTACTGCACAACATCCTTATTCCATCAGTAATAAAATCTATAAACAGGATAAGAAAAAAGTGCGTTCTGAACTTAGAAGGGCCCGTCCTCCAAGTGCAGCAGGCGCAAAAATTCACAAGTATGAAGCAAAAGTCAATGGAATGGTGAAGTTTTAGTACTTGGTCGTATAGACTTTATTTACAGAGTCACAATGGAGTCGATTAAAGCCTGACATCGCTAAACAGGGATATTCATTCACGCAATTTGCACAATATCCCATCGGACCAGTAAATTAATAATTTTCCCTCCGCTGTGCTTTACAGCCTTGATAGTACACTCCGGTTGAAACTCTAGGTTTTTCGCCTGCGAACAAATTTTCGGTCCCAGGAGTACCGAATAAACCTATTTGGATTCGCATTTAAAGGGTGTCCCAACAAGAACGCAAGATATTAAAAAAATCGTGTATTCTTTATTATATCGTAAAGTAGACAGGATGAGGTTATGTGTAGAATAACATATCGGCCAGATGGCCGCCGCGGCTTTGCTGGACAAACGCGATCTTTTAATTTAATTTTCAATGACCATTTTGCATAAATGCTGCGGTATTTCATTAATGCAGCGTCCAATTTCCTTTTTTAAGGCTTGAGTCATTCGCATAAACCATCGACTTCAAAAAACCCGGAAAATGACTGATGAAGCAATTGAATTGTTTCTCTGGCTGTATGAGATGTGGTGCCGTCTTGTTGAAACCACATCCCCTCCACATGCATATCTTCAATTCTAGGCACGAAAAAATTGGGTATCATTTCACGACACCGAACACCATTGACTGTGTGTGAATCATTTTCTTAAAAGAAGGTCCAATGATTCCTCCAGCCCAAAATTCACACCACACAGTGATACGTTGAGGATGCATTTGCTTCTGGTGAATCACTCGAGGATTTCCTCGCCCCAAATGCGACAATTCTGCCTATTGACGAAGCCATCAAGATTGAAATGGGCCTCGTCACTAAAGATGATTTTCGACCTGGTCAAAGGCGCGTTGTTGTTTTTACATCAGTTACAGACCCAGTTTCGGCAAATTTTTCCATTAACCGCTTTACAGTTGACTCTTTTGGAGCATTATTGTAACCCAAAATTTATCACAATTTGCGAACTGTAGCCGCAAACCTTTCTCCATTTTGGTAAAACAATTTCACAATGAGAATGCGTTGTTCATTCGTGTAGCGCTCCATTTTTATTAACCTTATACCTTCTACTAACAAACAATAGTAATTGTTCAAAAGTCAAACAATGACAATTCGAATGGCTCCAAATATAAATCTTGCGTTCTTGTTGGGACACCCTTTAGAAGGTCCCCAGTTCAGGTGGTCTTTCGCAAATTTGGTTCGTCTTATTAGGTTGATTTTAGACAGTAGTGGTACTTTTCTGGGACTTCTGACAGGTAAATTCTTCTTAACCAGCCTTCTTCTCATTGTTGATGTAGCCACTAGCCATTTTTTTTTATCAAGGCACGTTTCTAGACAGTACAAGGCACATCATCAATCCTTTTACTTTGCTAACAACGCTTCACTTTTGACACTTCGAAAACGCTCTTCAGAATGACTTCTTTTTCTTCTTTTGTGACGCTACAGTCCGGGGTGGACCTGGGCCTCAAACAACATGCCTCTCCAGTTAGCACGATCTTTCGCCAGCTGCCGCCAGTTGCGCACTGTAAGTTGGTTGAGGTCGTTCCCCACTTGTGTGCGCCACCTTAGCCGTCCTCTGTTGCGTTGTCCCAATGACTTAGATTCGAAGACTTTTCGGGCCGAAGCAGTGTTGTCCATCCGCTCAACATGGCCTAGCCACCTTAAGCGTTGTATCCGAAGACGCTTGACTAGACGCATGTCGCCGTACAGTCCATACAGTTCGTGGTTGAATCTTCTCCTCCAGATGCCATCAACGCAAACAGGACCAAAAGTCGCACGCAAAAATTTTTTCTCGTAAAGACTAAGGGCTTCCTCATCCACTTTTAATAACGCCCAGTTCTCCGCGCCGTAAAGTAGGACTGGGATGATCAAGGTGTTATATAAAGCAAGCTTAGTCCTTCGAGAGAGGGCTCTGTTACTCAATTGCCTCTTAAGCCTAAAGAAACAGCGATTGGCAAGAGTGAATCGGTCTTCGATTTCGATACTGATGTTGTTGTCCCTACTTACCGCGGAGCCGAGGTTGATGAAGTCCTTGACCACCTCGAATTTTCTACTGTCTAGTGTGACGCTCTATCCGAGACGCGATTTTGCACAGTGCTGTACCGTTTGTGGAGACGTCCCATCTGGCTTGCCACATTACTATGCATGCTGCTCGTTCTTCTCCGGCTTGGTGCCTATCCGAGGTTTTTGGACAAGCAAGAATGTCTATGGGTAGCATTCCTGCTATGATGAACACCGCCTCATCAGAAATAGTCCTCCAGTCACTGATAGTTCGTATTGCGCAGTCTGTTCGCTGACGTTATCATCCGTTTCAGTGAGTGCTGTAGCCCAAATCGGAACTGAATACAGGAGAACTGAACTGAATACTCGCGAGTGTAGGATTCTGGGTTCACCAATATTTGGAAGGGACTCCAAAGAGTGCTCCGTGTTCATGCCTTTTTACTGGGATACTGTACGTGTTCCGTGAAGTAGAGTCTGTTGTCCAATATAACTCCAAGGTATGTACTTTGCGCACTCCTTGATCCCAATTGCTTGGTCTCCCACTATGAAATCGGAATAGTCCACCTTCTTGCGACCGGTGATTAGCACCGCTTCCGTTTTGTGCGCCGCAAGTTGCAGACCATCATTTTTGAGCCACTCTTTTAACATACATGCGACACTGTTGAAGCCTCCACGTCCTCTATGTTCTTTGCGATATCGTCAGCAAAGCCGAAAATGCTCACTTCATCTGGAAGCGATAGGCGTAGGCCGTCATACATTAGATTCCACAGTAGAGGTCCGAAGACCGATCCCAGCGGAATTCCTGCCGTCACACTGTAGGATCTTACGCCATCGTCAGCGTTAAACATACGTTTTTTGTTCGTAAAGTACTCCATGACCATTTTCATCAGATAATCGTGTGTGTCCAAGGCGATGCGAGACGTACGTATGTGCAACTATCTCGTTGAGCTCCGACAGTCCTATTCTGCGTTTCATGACACAATGGCATCGTAGGAAATAGAAATTTCGATAAGCTTGCAAAACTATGTGTCTCATCCCCAGCAGACTTTATAGCATTGGCAGCATCCGTTAATGGTTATCTGGCGACACCTGGAGACTCTGTAGCGTGGTTGGAGTTTTAGAATCCAGAGAACTCCTACAAGTGACAGGCTTGCCAGGACCAGAAACTTAAGCTTAGAAAGACGCTTTTTCAATTGATTGGAGTTGAAGTCACGTTCACGTCCATTCTGCCTCAACAACTGGTTCCTATTTCTTAAGTCCATTCACTGTCCTTGTTATTCTTTATGGATCTACGAGATATACGAGTATGTGAGGCTTAGTCGTCACCCTCAAGTCGATCACTCGATCAGGTCACGCTTCATGGATCTGTACATGGTTCCACTTTAAAAACTCTCTCTCAAGTACGATCCTACGAATAGAAAGAATTAACCAGTCTCCAGAAACCATCCAAAGGTTAGTGTTTCCCAAAAATTCCGTAAATACCTTCTGTTCGTGGTCATTCTGAAGGACTGCCCTTCTGGCATCCTGGACTCCTACATCCCAAACGTCCCCCATTAAGACTGCAATCCCTCTCCAATTAGAAGTCACTTTTACCTGGCTCCCTTCAGTTCCTCCATTAAACGCTTCCACATGACTCGCTAGTTACCATCAACCCGAACTTGCTCAAAGCATCATCAAGAGACTCCGTTTTCCATGAATGGAAGCCCATTTCAAAGCACTCTGCCAACAGACCGCCAGGAGAGTTGGCCACTTAAAAAAGTTTGATTCCTCATAACATCTTCAAATTAATTACCTCAAGAGGTTTATTCTCTGACCGCATCCTCGACCCCTCCCCCCCACCGCACCATTGAACGTTAATCCATCGAAGTGAGCGCCTGAGAGTATCTCCGGTGTGCTCCTCTCGACTGAAAGCATAATCCACAAAGTTGCCTGGCAGTGAATGGGCGTACAGCGCATAACTGCTGCACGGGTAATAAAATAATTGCACTCCTCCAGGTCCTCGGCTAAGATCCTTGAGTGCTTAAATTGCATCAACGACAACGCTGTGCATGCACAGAGATACGTGCAGAGCTCCACTCTCGCTCCCGACTGAGTGTAAACTTTTTCGGCCGCCCGCTGCCCACTCTAATTAATGGGTTCCGGTCCCATCCGATAAACATGTGTTCCATGGCATAATCCCAAAAACTAACAGTAGCGACGACTGCGACTGGACTCGGTCATCCGTTCGCCGTTCTCGGTAATCCTGCGCGAGGGCAGCTGCCTCCATCCCCTCCCGAAAGGGGAATTTCGCTTTAAATTGTCGTTTAAATGAATTATCCCGAAGTTGTCCCTCGTGTGTATCCTGCGAAAAGTTTCCGACTTTAATCCGTTCGGACGGCGACGCGAAGGGGACACCAAGCTTCCGCTTCGCAAGAAGCTGCTTCGGGCCCTCCGGTCGCACACCTGGCGAGGAACGCACACAGTGTGCCTTTGGGTCACGTAACAACAAAAAGTCTGAGCTGCAATCTTCCGACTTGAGCATGTTTCAGCACTCAAGTGGATAAGGGCGTTGCGCGGCTTCCCGGCAGAGTGGAAAAGTGAAATATCAATGAAATGCATCCCATGGCAGCAGCGGCGGCTGTTGTTCTCCGAGTGCTTTGTGTGCGCGGTGAGGACAACGACAACGACAACGAGAACGACTCAAGATTGACGAGCCGTCGTCACTGTGGAGGCAGACGCGATGGATATCGGCGACGGCAGCAAGTGTTTCGAGGAAGGATTCACGGGTAACTTTGCCGTGCACGAGTGAGTGAATAAAGCGAAGCATTAGCACGCGATACGCTTGGTGACGGAATGTATAGCCACTTGCTGGTGCACTATGAAGGTCGTCAAGTGGCGGTGATGGGCGGCTGACTGTAATTTACACCAAAGAGAAGAAAATGCTATTCCAGAGCAAGAGAGAGAGAGAGAGAGAGAACGAGCTGATTTAAGGAAGTTGGTGTACAGTTCAAGTGCCAACTACGTGAGACACGCGCTAGGAAATACGTCGTTTCCACATTCAATTCCATCCGTCATGGCACGAGACTCTTTGTGCAGGCCAAGGAGTGCAGTGAGCCGGTGATGACGGATGGTGCTGGGGAATGCTGTGCACAGTCCTTGGTTGGTCGGTTGTTCCTTTTGTTTCGCTGCGGAAGTTTGTTGGAAGCTTGTGTCAGAACTTGTTTACGGTTTGATTTGTGAATGAACGAAACAATAATTTCTTGAATTTTGTTGTTGGGTTTTGGGTGATGGGGGGGCGGTGAGGGAAAGGGAAGATTTTTTTATCGTTTGGAACCGGCAAAAGCCGTGAATTGAAAAATTAACTCGGTCGATGGTTTGATACTTGGCTTTGGGAGGCATCAGGGAAATCAGGGGGCGGTTGGGTGGGTCTCCTCCTTCGATGGTCAGTCAGTCAGACGTCAGTTTAACGAGTTTTAATGTGATCACACGTTGTACTGTCGGCCAGTACAAAAATCTAGGATTTCGTACTGGCCGACAGTCAATTGGTGGACAGTCAGATGGTGCGCGAGGTAGTAGCCATCTAAAGCAGCGCATTATTGGACAATATTGGACATGAGAAAGTTTCTGCGCATTGGGTGCCGCGTTTGGTCGCTCTGAACAGTAAGGGCAACCGTGAGATCACTTCTGAGCAGTGTGTGATCCTATTTAAGTGAAATCTGAAGGAGAGTCTGCATCGTTTCGTGACCTTCAACGCCAAGGGGCAGTTGAAGAAGTGAACTTCACCGGCGTCACGCACTCCGAAGAAAGCGAAGACTGCCCTCATCCCTCGAAAACAAATCTTCCTGATCCACTTTCAATGATTTCCAGGTTCCAGTGCCCTTGTACAGGACAGAGATCATCAAGGTGTTTCAAAAAACTTCCAAAAGTCTCCTCAAAAACTCAACTTGAGCCCAAAAAAGATGCAACTAGCAGGATTTCCGGCAAGATTGTCTTCTGCAACCCTCTTCCAAAAAACATCAAATTATGCGATTTTGTGTTAAACAAAAACTCCCAACTAACCTTTTCCAAAAATCCACCTGAAACCGAAAATGATGCATCACCTCCGTTCCGCCACCTTCTTTCGCACATTCGCTACGCTCTTAATTTCTAATTTCACCTTCTTGCCCCCTCCGTCCTGGCCGACCTTCACACTCCAGAATAATACAATTTCACCCTCCGAGGAGTTAGACACACCCCCAAAGACAAGAAACCCATAAATTTGCCAGAATTCATGAATTCCCTAAAACTTTATTAATTTTTCAAAAAAAAAACACATTTCGTATCATTGAGATGGAAAATCAAGGCAAGGAGCAAGACGGTCTGTTGGCGGGGGAGCAGACACCGAGGAGAAAGTTTCACAAATAAATTTTTGACTTTTCCTGCGCGCAAAAAGAAAACGGAAACTATCCGTCGAAACTGAAAACGGGGTGCAGGCGGAGTGAGGAAGTAAGGCATTCGCGGAGAGATTTAAACGTGGGAAAGGGTTGTTCAGGAGTTCCGGGGAGGCGATGGCTGAGTGGGTGGGGTGAGGATTCACAACACAACTCACCTAATTTACAGACTTCCATCGGATTAGAGAACAACAGTCGCAGCAGTCCCCCTCCCTCCTTCTCTTCGTGAACAGATAACAAAAACTAATCCGAGCTTTGACAAATTCAAATCCACACACCAGCCCGACTCAGCATTTCGCCATTGTTTCCGGTCGGAACTTAAGTCGGGACAACCTCAAAAGATTCCCTAGGGATAATCCCTTTGAGTCAACACACAGTACCTCTAAGCCTCTATTACACAATAACCATCCGACAAATCATTCACTTTGTGCGCCGCAAATCTATCCTCGTCCCTTCGCACACAACCAAAGCACAGTTCAAAGTCACAATCCGCTTTGGGGTCCTTGACAGGTGCAGCAAGTCTTTTGATTGTCTCTTGTCTGAAGACGAGTATTTTTCGAAACAAGGATCAATTTCTGGAAAGTAATACGAATTCTGTTTACCGCAATCTGTCTTCCTTTCCCTCCCGTTAAGCTTTAACATCATCCTTGTCGTCCTTGTTTTCACCTGAAAGGGAGCATCTTTTACATCGAATTCGCAGTCTCAAGTGGTTTTTCGATGGAAATCAGATTACCTTAAGCCCCTAAAATGAATGTCGGAACGGGTGGGCGATGTTGAGAGTGGCAAGTGGGTGGGACAGGATCTGTGGTCGTCCCGATTGTTAATTGAAAGAAATAAATTCACCTGCGCCGGCAATTGTGAGGTTATGTAAAATGTGTGCTCTCGCTCGAGGATTTATAATTAAATTTTCGCGAAGCATACCTCTCGTCCCCACCCACGGCAGGATAACACATTTCCTCATAATTAAAGAATTCCACGGGGAACATTATTCTCTCTCACGGGGAGGAGATCAGATCTTTATCTTGAATGGCGGGAGGGACAAACGCACATCTCACATTCAGTTTCGTGAATGTGGGTGTGGGTGTGGGTGTGGCTGTGAAAGACGACTTAGTGAGGAAGACACGCGAAGGGGGCGCTTAGTGTGGTAATTTGAATAATCCGTGCCGAATTGCGGGTAAAAGGCTAAAGCACTTAAGATTCCGTTCTGTCGAAGCGGAAAGAAAGAAGAACGCTACTTCCACCCATCTACAACCAAAACCATTCCCTCCCTCCCTCCATTCCATCCTCCGGTGGCTCCACGAAGTCCTTGTGTTTATATTCATGTCATTATCGTTGTTTTCTGTCAGAGCCAGGTTGGGGGAGGAGGTGACTCCGCAACACATGATAGCTTTGAGGTGTTTATGGATAAAAGAAAAACACAGAGACGAGGAGAGATATGCAAATGGGTGCTGTAATGCTGCGCGGAATGTTATGCCCATCAAGGTAACTGTGTGCGAGGCATTAAGGGAAGACCGGAAGATGGCTAATTTCTGCTGAAGTTGACTCGTAACAGTCGCAACAGACTCGGGGCGACGATGGTACAGCGGACGTTAGCTTTGTCAATTGGATTTAGGCGGTTTTGCTTTAGTCGAGGGTTGTATGCAGGACTTCCTGTGCTATTTTAAAGCAGATGTTTAGCTGAAGGCGTGGTTGGTGAGTTGTTGCGGTCAATCGCTTGGTGGTATGATAGGTGTTCGGTGGATGGAGGAATGGAAGTAAGTATATTCCTGCGGATTTATTAAACAGAACACGGATTTCTGACTCACGAACTGAAGTTTTAGGGATGTTCTCTTTATGTTTACAATTCCGCTGAACATTCTGCAATTCAGCTGACTTTCAGCAAAGCAATTTCAAGTGTTTGTTGTCATTTGTGAACAAATTGGAAAAAATTGATAATTTCCGTCAAGTGCAGACGTTCAGACATTCAGCAATGGAATGACGAATGACTGATGCCAAATTTGAAATTTCGAATCAGCCATTGGACCATTGGGATGATATTCAGCAAGACTGATGAACAATTTAATTGCTTTTTTTGTTGAAGAAAAGCTAGACATCTCAGATCGATGTATGCAAAGTTTTGGAGACAGCAATTTCAGTGCTTTTTGGCATATTTCAAAAATGATTCCACATTCAGCAATTGGTGGAAAACTAAATTCTAACGTCATAACAAACCAAAAGCAGTCTGAATGATGAATTTCACATCGTTGACCTAGAGGATATTAATATTTCACAATTCAGCTGATATTCAGCAAACTTTTAGCTATAATTCAGCAAGAAAAGCAATAAAAGTTTCAAATTTGTAGATTTAATTCTTGAGATATTTGACTTTTATGTAGCGTTTAGCTAATCTTCGTGGGATCTTAAGCCATTCAGCTAGTATTCAGCTCATGCTTATCAAAACAAGGGATGAATTCTATTACCTTAAGGTGAACAAATTAGAAAAGGAACTTAATGTGAAACAATTTTAGAGACGATCATTACAAATTTCACCATTCAGCGAGTATTCAGCAAAATCGATAAAATGTTAATGTCTAACGGTTCTTTGTCAAACAAATTGCTCGAGAATAAGAATGTGAACAAATTAGTAAAAAAAACCTAATGTGAAACAATTTTAGAGGCGACCGTTACGAATTTTATCATTCAGCGAATATTCAGCAAAATCTATAAAAAAAATCGGTAGTGGTTCTTGGTCAAACAAATTGCTTGAGAATTGGAATTCAACATCAATATAGCCTAATTCCTTAGGAAATTGTCAGAAATTTCACTATTCAGCAAGTATTCAGCAACATAGGTGACAAATATTGTTCGCATTGTTGACGAGGGAACTACGGTTTTCCTAAACTATTCTGACACATCCTTGCCGCGTAAATTCAAAGGATGTTTGTCCATTCAGCTCACATTCAGCACATTGAGAGACAAATTTTGTCCGCTTTGACGAAGGAATTAGTGCTGAATTCAGATAAAGTCCCCTTGCTGAGTTTCTTAATCCTAGGGCGCTTATTTTACATTTGTTCCTGCAACCATGGTTGCCAGCAAATGATTAAACTGCCTTGTGTGTATTGATAAGAAACATCTGTATTTGCCTGCAATCAAAAATGAATTTCTTAAAATCTGTTTCTTCATTTTCTGGATTCCCGAAAATGTTCCCCTATCAAGGACGTTGAAAAGAAGATTCGATGTGCTCATTGAACCATCTGACATGCGTCATTACAAAGTGCGTATTCTTTTCAATTTTCAGGATTCATGCCTAAAACCGCTCATAAATAACCGCCTTACAGCCATTCATTCACTTCTCCATAAAATTTTCTCAATTTTAAAGCTCTCTCTCCTCAGCGCCCCTCCACCAAATCCCTTTAAGCAAAGCACTTCCGGTGACTTTCCACAGTGAAAACTCTCTGATTGCCATCTCTCTGTGATGTGGTCGTCGTCGTCGTCGTCGTTGTTGTTGTTGTTTGTTTTTGTTGTGAGGCCGCTTATGGATGCCGCAGTGATTAATCTCCACGACGAAAATCACTCCGGAATCCACCTGCAAGACATTGATAAGTTGACACAAGCCAAAACCATACCGCCGCTGCCGCACAGCACCCACTCTGTCAACGACCTTGTGCCCGCAGCTTACATCTTCAAAACCATAAACAGCCTCCGCACCCGAACCAACACATCACTGTCATTCCAACCGAAATGGTCTCGCATACAGCAACCATCAGCCCACCCTCACCTGCCGCCCACCCCGTCCAGGACATCTTTCACCTGAGCGCTGCGCTCAACAATGCCGTGCAAACGGCAAGCACTTAAAGACGAAGACATCCATCCATTCAGGCTAAATTGCCCCCATAATCAGTGCGATACAATTTCCTGCTTTAATGTCCTTATCAGAAATTGAGAATCTTAAGTGGTGAGCCGACAAGGATCCCCTCCACACCACCACCACACACACACACACACACATGAAAGGAAAAAAATCCTATTAACTTTAGATACCATGAGGTTGATTCCATTTAATGTTTCCTTGTTCCTTGATATCCTTCTCCGGGGACGGGGGCTCCCGCTAAGCACAGGCAAAAAGGACGGAGGATAAAAAAAAGTGTGACACACACAAGTGGAGGAGGGGATGGAAAGAAGCCCTTGAAACCCACTTCAATGGCAAATTCAATTCATTTCCCTGAGACAATGTCTCAGGACACAGATGCTTGTGGGAGGCGACGACCGGTGTGAGGGCTGCACAGATTTTCGAGATGTTTGTGAATTTAATTCTTTCGCCTTTCATCTAATTACTGGGATGAGTCATTAAAAATTCACCAAGGCGGTAAGAATCACGCAAGCAGACGTGACAGGGGATCGCACGCAGAGGACACAGAATTCAAAAGGATTCGTTATTCTCTTCAAATTATTGAAGGAGATACAATTTCATGCGGAGAGTGGGAGTTTCCGATCAAGGAGGAAAGAGCAGCCCACTTGTGAAATGGAGGACTTTTGAGTTTCGTGTCTTTTGTAAGGAACACGATTTATCTTCTGGGTCATCTGCCGCCTCAAGGGAGCAGAACGAATGTGCAGAGATGAGAGGGTATGCGACAAGAGCATGGAGACAGTTTAGGATTGAAGTGCTGTGCGGAACTGAAAGTGTGGACGAGTTGTAATTCAGTAAGTGGTCTTAAATCATTCACTCTTAAAATCGTGTTGAAGATGAAATTCTAATATTGACACGAAATAACTTGAGAGGGATCTACTGGATGTACTTCATACTTGGGATGTGTTAACAAGCGGGAAAATTATGTCAGAAACTTGTGTTTGCTGATGAAACTTTAATTAGAGGCAATACCGAGGATAATTGCCAAGTGCATCCTCCCTCTCTTAGACATGAATTACAGTGTGTCTCGGTTTGGGGTAAACGTGTTCACCAGTCCGTTCGCACAATTTGAACAATGACTTCCTTTCTGTACGGGAGGCATGTTAGCAGGTCCTTCTGCCGGTCATTGATTGCTGAGAGGTAGTTTGTGCGTTCTCTTAGCCACGAAGCAGATTTGGCGGTCATACAGCTGCAGCACCGCCATTTATGTCGATCTAGGAGTTGCCATTATTGCAACGTATGTCCAATTTTTGGGCAGGCCAAAAACCACTGGAACAAATGGGATGATTCTGTCTTTTAAGCAGAGATAATGGCAAACAAAGGGGTCCTTTCATGGCTGAGGAACATTGTTATCTTCAAATGGAATGTGATCATCTATTTAGGCAACCGAGCAGCAATCAATTCGGCAATTTCCATGTTCCGCAAGCGCCACCTTTCTCTCAACGAGATGGCTAAGTACCTAAAAAGAGAGAGATTCCTCCAAAAGAAATTCCAGGAGAATTGTCAAGACAATGCGGCACCCCAATCCCTAATCTTTCCTGAAGGTGACATATCTGTCATCTATTTCCTAAGCGAAGCAAATAAAAGGTGGTCAGAGAGCTTAAATTTTCCACTTATTGTCTCTTCACCATTGTATGCCTCATAACAGGCCGTTGGACCACATTCATTGATTCCTGGGAGGTACAGTGTAGATGAATGACACCTTATTCCAGCCTATATTGGATGGAAAGAGGCATACCCAAAATTTTTCTTCCTCTTCTTGTGGCGCTACAGTCCGGGGTGGACCCGGGCCTCGACCAACACGCCTCTCCAGCCAGCACGGTCTTTCGTCCGCTGCATCCAGTTGCGCACTCCAAGTTGGTTGAGGTCCTTCTCCACTTGTGTGCGCCACCTTAGCCTGGGCCGTCCTCTGTTGCGTTGGCTCAGATTCGAATACTTTTCGGGCCGGAGCAGTGGTGTCCATACGCTCTACATGATCTAGCCAAACGCATGTCGATGTACAACCCATAGAGTTCGTCATTAAATCTTCTTCTCCAGATGCCATAAACGCAAACAGGACCAAAAGTCGCACACAAAACTTTTCTCTCAAAAAGACTAAGGGCTTCCTCATCCGCCTTTAGTAACGTTCAGGTTTCCGCGCTATAGAGTAGGACTGTGATGATCAAGCTGTTATATAAAGCAACCTTAGTCCTTCGAGAGAGGGCCTTATTACTCAATTTCCTCTTAAGCCCAAAGAACCAGCGATTGGCAAGAGTGATTCTGCGTTTGATATCGGTATTGATGTTGTTGTCCCTACTTACCGCGAAGCCGAGGTAGACGAAGTCCTTGACTACCTCGAAGTTTCATACTCAAAACGGCATTTCATAATCCGGCCTCTCTATAGAGTGGCTTCCGCGGTCATACTGCTGCAGCGTCACCGTATGTGTCGGTCTAGGGAATGCCATTATCGACGCGTAGGCCTGATTTTTCGACATATCATCTATTCCCTGAGCGCAGATAACAAAATGTGAACCCAGAGTCCCACTTGTCTATTAACCCACGTTATGTGGCCACGAATCATTTCTAAACGCTCTCTCTCTCTGCTCTCTGCGACTTCAGACTCAGCATCCTTTACAATGACTTCTGAAGGAGCTACAGAAACGATGAGGAGCTAGAATTAACTTCGTATTTCCTCTGCTACCGTCAAGATGAAAGAAGTACCTAGGGGCATGAATCCCTTAAAACCTAGGTGAACTCGGCGACATAAATATTGAACGTCTCAATAGCCTCATTTTTTTTCTATAATTGGCGCGCGCTAAAGAGATTGTGTAGTACCCTTAAGTGACCGGAACCGAGTCACAGCACGGGCCGAAGGAAGAGAGGAAAAAGATTTACCGGCGCACATTGCCTTTAACTGATTGTAATGAAGAGGAAAGGCAGAATTGGGAAGAGCATTCCATATTCGTGTGGTGTGGCTAAGGAACCAGTCTGTAAACTTAACTGTACGTCCGTAGCTCACAATGGTCTTCAAGAACAATAAGGGAAGTATCCGCGAGACGTTTCAATAGACCCAATGTCGGCCTTAATTCGGTTGCCCACTAACAACCGGTCACTCCAACGTAACTTAATTCATATAAGGTGATCCGCAGGGACCTCGTGTTTTTGTCCTCCCTACAAAAGATTCATTCCACTTCAGCAAGAACTCCTAGGTCTCTGTACACGCCGACAATATGCAATTTTTTCATTGGAAGTAAAAATTGATTCGATTCGTTTTTTTGTATTCAAAATTGTTTTTTATTGAGAAGACCTAAAGAATACATCCCTTAAAGTATTGTCTGTCGAAAGCGATTAATTTTTCCCACCTCTTTGGTAATTTTTGAATACCACCTCCGCAAAATGAGTCCTCTCTGACATCAAACAATCATTGAGCCATTCTTCGATTTTTTCAAAAGTCCCGATCCGGTGACCCGCTAAATCACTTTGCATCCGTCGAAAAAGCCAGAAGTCGGAAGGAGCACGGTCTGGAGAATACGGCGGGTGGAGTAAGGCCTCCCATTTCAGCGTTTCTAGGTAGTTTTTGATCGCTTCCGCCACATAGAGCCGGGCGGCATCATGTTGCGAAATCACATTGTCATGCATGACCTTTTTTCGGTCACTTTTAAACATTTTTCAAACAATGCACGAATCAAACTCATTAGGTGTAGTCGACAGCGTTCTCCATCAATGGTTTTACCTGGTTTAAACAGCTCATTGTACAACACACCCTTCTGGTCTCACCATAGGCAGAGCATGGGCTTGGAACCTTGGATGAATTTCAAAAAGCTCTGCACTGTTTACTTTCTTCTTGGGGGTATCGTAGTATATTCACTTTTCATCTCCAATCACGATCCAATGCAAAAATCCCTTCCATTGATGTCTTTCAAGAATCAGTTTCTAGGTAAAAGATCGCTTTTCGACATCTCTTGGTTTCAACTCGTTCGGCACCCAATTTCCTTGCTTTTGAGGAAATCCTTGTTGGCTGAGTGGCACTATAACAACTACAAGGGACCAGGGCCTCCTACAGAAACTACTCGTCTTGTGCGTTTTCTCACAAGTAGAAGGGACCTCCAGTTTTTTGCCGACTTAGAACGGCGAGATTTAGGGAGCTTTTCATAGACAATTGGCACTCTTTGGGTGTTGTCAGAAACTCGAAAGAGGTGGTGCCGTGAAATAATGCGTGGTGTCCCGTCCGGGAATCGAACCTAAACCTTCTGCGTGGTGGTCGACGCACTTGCCGACTACGCCACATCGACCACCCAAATTTCTTTCAGAAATTGTTTGCTGAACACTTGCAATGGTTCTGCGTGTTCACTTTGTGTTTGACAGGGATCTTGATCCAATAAGCTTTTTGAGCAGGTCAAGACACTCTTTGACTTCGTCGCTAAAATCACTACTTTTGAAGCGTCGAAGCCAGTCTCTGCATCATTTATCGGTCGTCGGAGACTTACTTCTTCAAGCATTGATGGGCTTCTGCTCACTTCCAATAAGAAATGAAAATCAAAAATCCCACAAATGCTGTTTATTTAAGCCAAATTAGGACATTTTCGAAGTTGTGGCGCAGGTGGCGCCATCTTTTTACAACGAACCATATTCATTTGTATCCCCTTCATCATCATTTCTTGACGTCGTCAGATTTTCTGTCCAGCATAGGGAGAAAACTCTCCGAAACTGAATGTCATCATTTTATGCTAATTCATTTCGTTATCTCGGAAACGCCTGGCACTTTCAAAAGGACTAAAAATCGCTTTTTTCGAAAAGACTTTCCCATCCGCTTCCTCATCTGCATCTAATAACGTGTAGACTTCTGCGCGATGAAGAAGGAAAGCGATGGTCAAGGTGTTGTCCAAATCCAGCTTGCTCCTTTCAGAGATGGTTCTATTGCTCAATTACCGCTTGAGCCAAAAGTAGAACATGTTGCAATATTTTGCTTTGAAGACTCCTCAAATTTAAACATTTTGGTACACGGAAGAGACAAAGATTCATTTTTTGAAACATCACTTAAGGCACAGAAAGATGACGCCGGCAGACTCAAATATTGCACCCATCGCAGGCTTGAGTTATGAACAAACTAGAAGATGAGGATAAGACAAAATTTTGAAACAATTTCGTCTCTGGTCCTAGTGGTTGCAAGCGCCATCTTGTCAATGAATTCTAAGAAATTTTTGAACTCTCTTCTGTGCCTCCGTCTGTGTAGGGGGCCGTCTACTTTGAGGAATGGTTCAAATTGCCCGAACACAGCTGTGAATGGCTGCAATTGAAAAAAATTCCTAACAACCCCCTAAGACAAATATTTTCAAACCACGCATCTGTTCAGTTGTGCACTTCCGACCGAAAAAAAACACCAAATCACAGATTGCAGCTTCCCCACTGCCGAAAAAATGTTTTCCCACTATCATCACAATCCTCAGGCTTTGTCTCCGAACATCTGCTGCAGCTCCCCCCCTTTTCACCAACCACCCACTGCAGCGCCCCAGATAGCAAATCTCATAAAAATAATATCCATCTAGACTTGCAGTGGCCGGTGGAGACAAACATGACGGCCATTGACCCCGTGTCGGCTGCGTGCACGTAACAACGTCACAATCGAATGCGATTTTTCAATTTATCACATGACCAGTCACATACCAAAGGTAATCAAAAAGGATCCCACAACACGCATCCGTTCGCCAGTCGGTGCACATTGCCATCAACAAATGACACACACAGCCACCCTTCCATTTGCCCACATACAATCCGTGTCTGGAATCGGGCTGCCGTTGGGGCTATCCCCATCTCTCTCCAACCCCTATCCACCCCACCCCATGGATCATTCAGTCGCTCGCACCTTTAATTGAATTTCGAATCCGAAAATGTGATTCAACCCCGTGGCTCTGCATTTCGATGTTTTTCTTTCTGGCTCTGGTCCTGTTTTAGTTCGTTTTAGTGTGTTCGCAGCGCCGAGAGTCCCCGGAGGGGAATCGATTTCAATTTTTATCACTCCCCGCAACGAATGGTGGCGCTGGCCCCCGGGTCCTTATGTCAGTTTCGGTAAAAATGTTCGAACTGAACGAACAGGCTTTTGTTTGCGTGGACCACTGGTCGCCGGGGCCGACAAAGATAAAGAAGAACCAAAAAGAAAATTAAATTAATAAAACGAGAGGGGCGGGAGGCAGAGAGAGAGAAACGCATTCATTGTGCGCTCCCCTGGCAGCGTGTTTACTTTCCCACTGATTGACGAAAGTCATCCTTCATAGGATTCCGCTGCTGGTGGAGGAGAACTAGGAACTGTCCTGGAACGAGGAGGAGGAATGTTCCTATTTTTTGTATGTGTGTGTGTGTGTGTCTTCTTATTCTCGTTTTTGTGCAGAGGAAATAGCTTCCGCTTTGTCTTCCTCAGATGATGACGAAACGGGAGGAGAACGACCGGATCTTTGACAAAATTGAATTGTGTGCACTATCCTGCAGCGGCTGGGGGTGGGGAGAGCTGAGGAGGGGATGAAGTTCAGCTAAAGAATAGAAATTGAGCACAAAAGAGTGAATGGTTGTCATCCAGGGAGAGAGCAAATGCATGGCCTGGACGCGGGTTGCACAGCAGACTACTCCTCATTCACTGCAATCAGTCAACCAATGCAAAGGATGGATGGGGCGACGGGGGGGTGGCTCTCCTTTGGACATTTCTGTCCCTGTGAGGTTCCTATGCATTTATTCATGACTTTGCGAATGCATCGTGGTTGTGTTTCCGCGTCAATAGGGCGCTCTGCCATTCGACGGAGACGACGGTCGTCGTTATGTTTTGAGTAAACTGGCTTTGAATGGATATTTTGAGGAATCATCCGCTCTGCGGAGACGGAATGCTAAGACTAATACAGTTTGCTGATAAAGTCGTGGCTTTATGAGGCAGCAAAGTTTTTCCCGAATGATTATGACACGGGGAGTGGATGCTTGAAGAATGAGGCAAGCGATCCTGAAGGGGACTGAAGAGGACTGTCCGGTTTTAGCTGGAAAAAGACTCATTTAGATTCTAGGACTGGGGAGGACATTTATGTTGTTTATCGGAGAATTATGCGCAGCATTCAGATTATTTAAAATTTTACTGTGGATCCCTGGATGCTGAGGAATGAATGAAGTTTATGTGAGGGGGTTATTTTTGTCGTGGAGAGTTTGCGGAGACCATTTATCACGGACGGAAGCACTTAATCGGAACAAGATGACCCCAAAAACTAAATTGAAACTGGCTCAATACCGACAACAGACGGGTTGATTGATCTTCTCCTGTTTGGCGATACAACTCGTCCTTGTCCTCAACAAACTTTTCCTCTCCAGTTTGCATCAGTCTCGCCAGCTGTTTCCAATTTCTCATGTCCAGTTGGATGAGGGCCTTCTCCACACTAGTGTAGACCATATCAACCATGTGCGTCCTCTATTGCTGCAGATCGCTGGCTAAGGTTCACGGTCCCAGAGCGGTGTTTCCGTATGCTCTAGATGACGTTGCCATTTTAAGCATTGTGCATGTGTGTTGCATGTGGTTCCGAAGTGTCAGTCGAAGCTGACCTAAGAGACCTGAGACCTTACATCCCCCTCTAAATAAATACTCACCAAAATGAATTCTCAACAAGTTCATTGTTTCAGGAGCTCTATGACTCGTAGCGCTGAAACTTGTCTTGAAACTAGAGCTCACTGAGATCATATACCTCCATTGCAGGAAGCACATAGTGCGCTAACATGGCGCGATGCCACTCAAAACGACGGCGAATCGATTCGTTACGGTCTCTGTGTACACTTTCAGCTTCAACTGTGATAGTCTCTTCAGTGCGTGCTAGATGTTGTGTAAACGTCGAGCCAACTGGGATCCTATTTCTCGAAGGGTATTGGAAACATTAGTTTCATTAGATTCACCAAGTGGTCGTCGTGGCGCAGTGGGTAAGTGCGTCGACCCACAGGCTTGGTTCGATTCCCGCATTTTTTCGCAGCACTACCTCTTTCGAGTTGCTGACAACACCCAAAGAGTACCAATTGTGTAAATGTCGCTTTTCGGAGTCGGCAGAAAACTGTAGGTCTTTTCCACTCGTGAGAGAACAATAACACGTACATACAACACGAGTAGTTGTTGTAGAAGCTCGGCCCTGGCCTCTTGTGGGCTGTAGTGCCACTCAAATCTTATTGTTAGATTCACCAGAAAAAAAACACATTTTCCTCAAAAAACTGATTTTCGCAAAACACCTAAACAATCTGCAGACACTGTTGTGGTGTGAGTCTTTCGGTGATGACTTGCCAAACGATTCTGAACAAAAGAAATAAGGCACCTTGATAGGAGTCACGCGTGATCTGTCAAAAAACAGCCTTTAAAAATCGAACCTCAGGATGAATCCCCCGATACATGCTTTTGATTTTTGGAAAAGTGGCTATTTCGAATAGGCGTCGCACAGAGGAGTCACGCAACATGTTCCCAGTATGGCGCTCCGTGTTTAAAGCAGACGTTTCCAGAAGTCTAGTGTCAACTGGCATTCTTTTACCGAAATCAGCTCTTCGTACGAACTTGGCACTTGGATGTCGGACCAAGGGTTCTGGCCCCATTCTCATTTTCCTTTGAAATTAACAAATTTTTGTTCAACAAAAAACACTCACCAAACCCATCAAAAATCAGTTCTTTACAACCGTTCCCCTCCCCCCAAAGTCGGACTAATTCTCTCAATAAAATTCAAATTTATTTCCCCATGAACCATCCAAAGTTACGACCCCGACAGTATCTACGCACAAGTCTAATCGCCGCTCCCCGCCCCCCATCCCACCCATCACCATCAATCGCCTAGAGGGCACTTCGGAAATTCTCCGATAACAGCGCTACTCCCCGGAGGCGCTGCTCGCCACAGTAACTCACTTAACCACAAACACAAACTTTGAATTCCTCTCTCTCTCTCTCCCACACACACACTCTCTCTTGAAGCAAGAGGTCCCCGCAGCGGGACATTTCCTCTTTTCGCCGTTATTGAGTGCAAAAATCCTCGAAATGTCTTGAGTTTCACTTCAAGAAAATTGGCCATTAAACTTCAATTACGCCGCAAGGCCAGTTCAGTACCAAATTCGATTTAAAGCCCACCCCTCCAGAGAGGATTGAATGGGCGCGAAGCGAAGTTTAAATCATTTTTCGTTCGCGATAGAGGAGGTGGGCGAGCGAAATGAAATCGCGATTCAAGACTGCGTGGTAATTAGCTGAAGCGATGGAATGCGAGCTAGTGCTGCTGGGTGGTGTCATAAATGAAGGGGGCGTTGACGCTCGAGGCGATGTGCGTGGAATTGGCACTTGAACGCGTGCACTTCCACCCCGGGCGCTTGACGAGCGGTGCTTGTGTTTCTCATTTTCTGCGGTAATTAGTCGAAAATGATGGCATTTTTGGCGGAAAGCGACAAGGGTGCTTCGGATTGGGTGGAGAAGTGTCACAAGTCGCACATAACCTCAATCCCAAGTGCAATCTTAAGGATATCGTTGCTGGTGAATTCGGAGGATGAGAAGCCATCAATGGAAATGCATTCCACAGCACCAGGACTCCACTGGTGGAACCTGGAGGTTGTCACATAAATCCTCGTCATTAGCATAGCTCGTGCATTGGATTCAACGGCTCCCCATATCCTGGCGACAAAGACCTCCTGTCCGTCGCTCGATTTCGCTTCACAAGGTGAATTTCAATTCCGCTTCGCCCCAGTGAACGCCGGCAAAGAGCGACACATCGTTTTGCAGAAACCAATCGAATATTTTAAGGACACTCCTCCGATGGCCGGGCTTAGACAGAGTTCCTCTTCAGCGTCTTCGACGCCATCGCTGTTGCCGGCGAAGCGAAAGATGCAGATGCACAAAGGACTGCTGCTGAAAGTGGCATACCGTCACACAGAGATGCAATAAAACATCCTTGCGGGTCGAGCTGTGCATGTGCACGGCATATGCAGTGGTTAATTTGCATTTGAAAGGACGACGCCATCGATGTCGTCTTCGTCGCAAAAGAAGACGATGATATCGGAACCAGAAGACGTGCGAATATGCTGCACACACACGCGCCAAGGACGATGGTCGGACGGTGGGAGGCGGGTGCTGTTGTGATGGCGATGATGATGATGATGATGACGACGATGCTGTTGATGATTATGGATTATTATGCGGTGCACTGAACGTGACCAAGTGCAGAAAGCAAACGAGAAGAAAAAATCAATCGCCAATCGATTGGGGCGGTAATAAAGATGTCATTGGGCAGCGCCCACTGGAGCAGCCTTCCAAGAAGAATGGTGGCCAATCAACGGAGAAGGGGTGGGGTGGGGTATCGAATAAACTTGTCTGTAGCTTGAGATAAGCCACAATCAATCGGATTCATCACGGATGAGTGCTGTTTAACGAGCACAGATCAGAGAAGTAATTGAATGAAAGCAAGATAGAACGCGAGCAGATTGTTTATGGGAAATTTGGAATGCATTTATGCGGTTGGTGGAGGGAGGTTGGAGGTTGTGTTAATGAGAGATTAAGGGAATTGAAGAAATTTCAAAATAAATCAGAGCGTGACAATGACTTTGAACGAGATCAGACAAGGATCTTAGGGGAAGCAGCTTTTTCATTTGACTGAAACCATTCACGAAACAAGTCATTGGGTTCAAACAACGGTGGAAACTCAATACAAGAAGCAATCCAGGCCAATCCAGGATGACATTGACATAATGGAGAAAAACTTAAAATAGGTGACATAATATATAGGTGACATAAGTAGAAACGGCTGAATGCCATTTTGCTGCCTTAAGTTACACCCTGACTGATTAAAACTGCGACCAATTTTAGACTGATATAATCCCCAAACCGTTCATGACAGTGAGCTCAAATTTGAACACATTACAGATAATTTTATTGTTTGCAAGTCTTTTGAACGATTTGCGTCTCAGTTTTGTTGACAGTTGGCTGGAAAACCACAAGTAGCTATCGTTAGAGCCCGCCAGGAGCTCAACATGAACAAATCTTTTGCCGCTCGAAGCATAGTCAGTTACCATTACACTGGCAGTGTTTCCAAATGCTATGAATGTGGTCTTAAAAAACAGCAACATCGGCAGAAATGGTTCGGAAAGTGAAGGTTCAAATTGAGCGAAATCCATGCATTTTTATTTCAAACTCCTTTTTTTAAATGCTAGGCAAAAATACTTAAAACTAGCTTACCAATATAATCTAGTGAACTTAATTCTAACTTACTGACACTTCGCTACTCTAAGCTAATCTAGGATTTTATGAGGTCAACATTTCGTTGGAAAGGATGCAACACATATTGAAAAATGAGCTTCATCCCGAGCCATTGAAGTTCAAAAAGGTCACAATCCTACACCGTATCAGAAAAATGTTTGAATGGAAAGATCGAAGGATTTGCTGCGCTTTCACAAAAGTGGTGAGTTGCTGAATTCGTTTATTTCTGATGAAAAAAATCGAGCAACATGTCAATAAACAAAAGGACCAATTTTAGTTATCAGAAAGGCCTGTCGAAAATGTACACCTTCAGGCGGCCACCAGAACTCAGGCAGCGCCGATGGTGATGCCTTGAGCAAATATAACCGGGAATGGTTGCTCTCCACGCGCATGTTTGAACCTTAGCGTCAAAAGTAATACTGCCGTGACCGCCGTGGCGTCGTCGTGCGTAGATTAACACGCAGAAGGTCTAAGTTCGATTCTCGGACCGGAGATCTCGCATTTTTTCACGGCACCACCTCTTTCGAGTTGCTGACAACACTCAAAGAGTATCAATTGTATATGAAAAGCTTCTCAAATCTCGCTGTTCAACGTCGGCGAAAAATTGTGGGCTCTTTTACTCGTGAGAGAACAGTAGCACGCACAGCACGAGTAGTTGTTGTAGAAGGCTCTGGGTCCTTGTTTGCTGTTATTATATTGTGAAACTGTCTTAGAGGCAATATTAAAAACTGGGCAACTATTTCGGTAGGAGACAGTGGATACTTCAACAAGAATCATCAGCATCTGACGCGCGTCAACAAGGATTGGTTAAAAACACTTTTCCATGCGTCTTTTCTTCAACACAATGGATCGCAATTTTTCCGGACGCAAATCCATTAGATGTCTCTGTCTTTTGAAGTCGAAGGGTGGTTGAACCCCCTCAAACAAGCACCTCGCCAAAAGTGGCAAAAAACAGCGTAGAGCCACTTAAGAGAGTGAGAGATGTTTTCTTCTGCCGTCTTAAGGCATATTGAAAACTACTGATACAGTTTGGAAATTGATGTATTTTTGCACATTTTCTGCTTGCGCACAATACAATTTTTCAAAAAAAAAATTATAGCAGTTTAAAAAGTTGGAGTTCGAGTCATTCTCCCTGCAGACCTAAAGTAATATCTAACACGCGGTCAATAGCCAAGACGTAAAATTGCTGCTTAAAAAAATAAACTGTGCTAGTTGCACTGCAGCCCGAAATTGACAAGGTCCACACTTCTTTAGTAACTCCTCGTATTGTGCGTGTTTTTGCTCTCTCACGAGTAGAGAGGGCATACAGTTTATTGGCTATTGTAAACGACGATATTTGAGGAGCATTTTTTAGACTTCACTTCTCTCTCAACCTTTGAGTGTTGTCAGCAACTTCAACGACGTGGTCCAGTGGAAAAAATGTCTTTAAATCGAACTTAAGACCTTGAACGTCGTCGTCGCACAGACAGTTGATTGCAAGACTATATGTGAATTCAATATTCTGGCCTCACCCAAAGTGCAAGGGTCCTCAAAAATGCTTTTCGCAAATCTCGTTGGTTCAGAAAAAAGATTTTTATCCTTTCCCTGAGTTGGTGAAAGGACGCTCTTGAATTGTTCTTGATACTTGTATGCTTTTTTATAATTGTCGCACGGTAAAGAGAACCGGAATTAAGTCACAGGATGGGCCGAAGTGCATAGGAAGAGAGGGAAAGAAGGTACGGGGTGCGCATTAGTTTTAAATGCCTGTAGATTGTAATGAGGGGGAAAAGTTGAGCTGAGAAGAGCGTTCCATATTTGTGTTGTGGGGCTAAAGAAAGAGTCTCTAGACTGAACTATACATCCGAAGGTGAGCTTAAGGCTGTACGGGTGGGCATTCCTAGTGAGGCGACTATTGGGGGTAATTTGTTGAAGGGGAGGAATAGAACAGGCTAACTCATAAGAACATTTTTTGTTATAATAGCGATAAATTAGTGATAAAGACGCAACATTTTCAATAAGTTTTATCGCCCGCTATTGAATTCTTTATAGTGGTGCATCGTAGGAGCTGCAGACCGCGTTAGTTTAGGGCGAATGTACGCCTTAAATAATAATTTTTTCCATCGCCTTAAGAAACCTAGGCATTTCGCTGCATTCTTGGCGAAGAAACATGTTCAGTGGTGTCAAACCACATGATCGTTTCAGATAAGTAACACCGCCATGACGTGAGATGAGATGACCATTAAATTTCTCGCTCAAACGTGTCGTTGTTCCGTTGGCTGTGTAGCACGTGGCAAGTGGCATCATCATTTTGAAAGAATATATCGTCCAAGTCCATATCCGTAATTTCTGGTCACAAAAAGTTGGTTATTGTCTCGCGATAGCAACCACCCTCAACGGTAACTGCAAAGCCGACCTCCTTTTCGAAGAAGTCCGGCCCGATGACGCTGCCAGCTCATAAGCCACCAAACAGTCACTCTTTGTGGATGCATTGGCCTTTCAGCAATCACTCGTTGATTTTCATATGCCTAAATGAGACAATTCTGCCTGCTAATGAGTCCCCTGAAGTGAAAGTATGCCTTGTCGCTGAAGATGATTTTCTTTGCAAAGTCACCATTCCACTGCTGTCTGTCCTACCAACCATTCGATCCTTGTAATGATCAGCAGGCTTCAGTTCTTAGGTGAAACTTGTAAGCGTGTAAATTCGAAATTCCCATCAGTGAAGTTCCTGAGATGTTCAATTGTTAGACACGACGACGAGTCGAGGTTAATAGCTCTTCTGTCATACTATCGCGGAGCAGGAGCAATGTTTTTCGCAGAACGTCCTGCGGCGGAAGCAGACCGTGTTCTAACGCGGGTAAATTCAAATTGAGTTGAATTGTTTAATTATATTTTGTTTCGGGTGGGTTTCGGTGTTCTTTTTGTAACGTGTATCCTGAGACGATTGTGTTGACCAGAAAGGCGATGGGCCACGGGGTAGTCAATAGCGGCTGTGAGTGTGCGAATACCTTTCATTTTTTTTCAGTCGTTCTTTGTATTTATTTTCTTTGTTCTACCCGCAAGTCATAACATCTTGTGAGGTGGCAAGAGCAAGTGACCATTACACCGACAATTGCAGTCAACATCGTAAGTGCGTCGACTCACATGCCAAGATCCCAGTTTTGATTCCCGAACCGAAAACCTCGCACTTTTTCACAGCATCACCTTTTTCGAGTTGCTGACAACACTCAGAGTTCCAAGTGTCTATGAAAAGCTTCTCAAATCTCGCCGTTCGGAGTCGACAAAAAACTGAAGTTCATCCCACTCCTGAAAGAACAATAGCACTCACAATATGAGTGGCTAGGCCCTAGTGGACTGTAGCGCCACTTAATTATTCTTCCTATCATCGTACTCCTCATTGAAATCATAGTGGAAGATCCAAATGAAGGAAAAGTCAAAAGGCTCTCCAGTTCAGGATGCAGTCCCTTCCGCTTATGCAGCACATCAAGTACAACAATTGAAATCTGATTCATAAATGAAACAATTTTCCCTCGCAAATCATTCAATGCAATGGGTCAACATTTCATCCCAATGAAATTCAAAATACCTCTGAAGAGGATCAGTATCTCAAAGAAACAATCATCACCCTCGCACGGCATTTGCAACTCAATTTGAACTCCATCTGCGACCTGCAACGCGATAAATTTCACCTGCAAACAGTAACTATGTGGGTCACATTGTCATGCAATATCCAAAAATATTCCCCACCCACATCCAACATCAGCGCTCGCATAAACAACCCCTCAGCGAAGATAATTCAAATAATCACCCATCGAATGGAAAACCAAAAACAATAAAGGACGCCGCTGAAGCGTGAAACCATGAAAGCAATCTGTTTGAACTACCGGTTAGTGTGCGATTGTTGGACCACAAAGCAATCAATATCCTCCATCCTCATAGTAAATCATTTTCTTGTTCGCCAGCCACTCGTGTGTCCATCCTGCCACCGCCACAGGAGGACGACGACTCCTCAAAACCGCTTGTTATTGAAACAGGCGGCAGCAGCAGCGGCACCGATGGCAGTAGTGATGGCAGCAGAGTTAGTGTCGGCAGTGGATCCACACACAGGAGGGGGAAAAAATTAAATAAAACTTTCCAACATTAAACAAGCAGATATTTGCAGTGAATTTTTCTGTTGCTCTGGTCGCTCCGTCCACCGCTCCACTCAAGTGCATTGCAAACTCTCGGCGAAAAGTTGCACCACCCGACCCACCGCAACCGAGACTACGGACAACAGCAGTAGCTTACAGATACACAGTTTAACGTTCGCCCGATATAGAATCACTTTCACGGCAGTTTAACTTTATATTTTCGAATTGTACCGCAGTTTGCTGCATTCATTCAGGGTTTGTACCACATTCGTGGACGGGACACATGTGCGGTGGCTCCTCCATTTCGGGCAGAGGGGAGAGATGCAGAAACGACAGCTAAATGCGGTCGTTTGTCGAACACAAGTGCCAAAGTGAAGTTGATAAAGGATGGATGCAGGAGGACGAGTGGTGGTCTTTAAATGCACTTATGACGGTCCCCGGCGGGCTTTTTGCGGGAATCAATTTGCATTCGGTAAGCGAAAAGGTCTCCTCGACGACGACGACGCTTTGTGACTGATGGTGAGATAGGATTAAATGAGAAATGCATTAGACTTCCCGGTCAAATCGAGCTTAAGCAGGTTCTGCCTCAGATGCGCACAGTGCCAAAGGATAATCTGAGGGGAGCAAGTGATACTTATTTGATTTGCTTTGTGAGACGGTAGAGCAAAGAGACGGAAATTAATCTGAACGAAACGAAGATGAAGAGTGCTTCTACTTGGAAGTTTTTAAAAGCATTGACGAGCAGTAGCTGAGCTGATGGAGAAGGTGGACAATTTAAGTTTGCTTAAGATGCACGACGTCACTAAAAAATCAGCAATGAACCCAGTTTTGGCCATGAGGATATCACTGGTGTTAAATTGTCAGGGTCTTCAGTGCTTTGACTGAGAAAAATCATGTTTGCAGTTTGAGGGTTTTTTAAAGAAAAACTTCAACACTGTCGGTGAAGTGGAACTTTTTTTTTCTGTTGGACGTTGAGAAAAACTGCACTGGAGCGCTCAAACGCAAAAGCTGATCCATTGTACTACCAGCCAGTAACCTTCGTTTACTGTAGTTTCTTGGTTATCCAAAGAAAGGCGTTTCGGCGATAAAGAACTCAAGTTCTCAGCTCCCACCACATCGGCGCCAAACAGTCGCCACCTGGTACGAGCAACGACAGGACATTGATAGAGGAAGTGCCCTGAAGTGTCTTTACCTTCTCTACAGGCTTCGCAAAGGGTGTCTTCACTAAGCCCAAACAGACTTAGGTGCTTAGCTAAGGTCAACTGTCCCTTTTGTACTCTTTTCTGTCTAGAGATAAAAGCCGCGGATTTCTTGCTGACGTTCGGGAGCATGCACTTGGTCAGCCTGCATCTTGGAGAGTCACGCCATCTCTGGTCGTGCTGTTGGGAGACCCAACCGTTGACGGAAGCCGTAACCAAGGAAGCGCGTAGTCCCAAAGTGGGTTCGGCCCCTATGAATGCCTCTTTAGAACCTTACTTAGCTAGTTCATCAGCAATCTCGTTTCCAGTGATGTCCCGGGACCCAAACAAGTCTTAGCGAATTCAGTCTGCCGCCCAAATTTAGGGAAGACATGCATTCCCAGACTATTTTGGAAGTGGTAAAAACGGTTGAGTAAGACCTTAAGCGAAGTTTGGATGTCGCTGCAGACGCAGACCTGTTCCTCACTATATAGTAGGTGGCCATTTGGATTGCAAAAGTTTCCTCCTGGAAGACCGCTGCAAAATTACCTAAAGAGGTGTGAAGTCTGAAGTTGTCGTCTTCCACGAAAGCCCTGGCTCCAGATCCCCCTCCGTCGTCTTGGAGCCGTCGGTGAAAATCCGACTACATTCCCTTCCCGGTTCAGTTTCTGGGACAGAGCCGGCCCTGGACGCAGGCGAAGGCGACACAACTGGATCGTTGGTGACCCTGCAGCAGACGGCATGTTCTTGAGACCTTTGTCATAGGAGATGCTGTGCGCGAGGTCATCAAAACTGCAGTAAGATTTGAACCAAAGACCATTCCTTTTTAGTCGGGATATGAACTTGATTGTACATCCCATGTGTGGATGTCAAGGGGAAGGAGATTAAACAATGCATCAAGAGCAGAGCCAGGCGTGCTGGGGAAGACAGTGCAGCCGAGACAAACCGTTCTTTGAAACTTGGTGAAGTGAAACTTAGATGGCTAAGTAAGTTTTCGATTACCTTCCTTTCAGCTTAATACCACAAAATCCTGGATGACATAAAACCAGAGACGCCTTCAGTGATAAATGAGATCTTGTCTTGGAGATCAGCCACTCCTTATTGGCAAGGAAGCAAGGCTTTAGAAAATCTTTGCTGTTCTTTGGGTCAAAGCACTCAGTTGAAGCGAAGTGATCTAGGCCCCACTAAGATCAATCAGAGACTTTGTTTCTGTGGGCCTTTAAGCTCCTGTGGTATATGAACACAGCATCCAGTCAGACTGATACTACCTCTTGTTCCTTAACACCTAGAGCTGGTAGATTGCCTTTGTCACGGATTGCTTCTTCTTCTTTAAGAGGCTTTACAGCCCGAGGTGGACCTCCGGGGTGGGTCTCAACCAACATAGCTCTCCAGTTAGAACTGTCCCTAGCCAGGCCTCACCAATTTTGCACCTTGAGTTGACAGAGGTCAATCTCGACTTGTGTGCACCATCCCAAACCAGGTTGTCCTCTGGCTTGGCTTGGCTTGGATTGAAAGACCCTTCCGTCTGAAGCAGTGTTATCCATCATCACTGATTCCACTAGCATGAAATAGAAATAGCACAACAGACGTGATTTTGAATCAGAGGGTTAATCACCTGGAGAGGGAATTAATTGGTTTCTTCACTGCTTCTACCTAAAAAGAGAATTGAAGAAGTTGAGTGGAGGAAAAGATCCTGAATAAACTGACTTTGACTTAAGCCCATTTTTGCAATTGGACAAAGCGTGCCAATCATTTAGTTTTTAAAAAAATTCAAGATTCTCGTCAGCCCTCTGTAGACCACTACAGAAGAGCAGTTTTTTTCGCAATTCAAGCTAGACATGAGTTCGGGCATCAAACGACATGAGCTTCAAGCAGAAAAGACGGGAAAGGAACCATAACCAAGAGGGAACGAGAAAGGGCAGAAGAAGTGCGCAAACACAGAGGCTGGAAAGAAGCCCGAAAGTTTTTCTTGTGGATGTAAACTTCTGACCGAAACCCACGCAGAAAGTCTAGGTTCGATTCCCGGACGGGACACCTAGCATTTTTTTCACGGCACCACCTTTTTCGAGCTGCTGTCAACACTCAGAGTACCAAGTGTCTATGAGAAGCTTCCCAAATCTCGCCGTTCGGAGTCGCCAAAAAACTGTGGGTCCCTTCTACTCGTGAGCAGCATGCACGAGTAGTTGTTGTAGAAGCTAGGCCCTGGTACGTTGTGGGCTGTAGTGCCAATTATTATTACTTGTACAGCCCTTCTCAAATGAGGATGCCCTCTATTGGGTTATCCTTATGCCTGGGATTTGAAGAATCAGCGAGTTGGAGCTATGTTGCCCAACTGGCCCTTTACATGGCCAGTCCATCCTAAGCTCATGGCTGGGCGTGCAACCTATACAGTTTGTCGTTGAACCTTCTCCTCTAGATTCTATCAATGCAAACAGGACTTAAAATCGCTCGCAGAACGAGGGTTTCTTCATCCGCCTTAAAGAACGCAGGACAGGAATCTTTAAAGTGTTGTACAGAGCCAGCTTTGCCTGTCTGCAGGTGGCTCCGTGGACTCATGAAGCCAAAGAAACAACGATTGGCAGTGGTGATTCTGTGCTGGATTTCGGTACGAATTACATCGTGGATCCGCCCAAAACCTACTGAAAAGAAAAACTAACAACTGATAGAAGAGTCCAAATCGATGATGGGAGTTTGGAAATTTCATTTCTGCTGACTGTTTAGCCGCTGCGATGACTGAGTGTTCCGCTCAATTTAAAGAACAACGAACAAGAATCTCTTAAACACCCTCACCCATAGAATTGTTTAAGGATTAAGGAGGATTAAGGAGGAAATGAAAGAAATAAAGAAAGTGCATCCCCCACAAACATCTCCTGTCTCCATCTTTCCACTTTTTCGTTCACAATTTGTCAGAATCTTCAACACTCACAGCAACCCCTCGTTCAGCGGCATCCCAGAATTGAATGTCCACCACCCCACAATCAGTGTGCCATTTTCGTGAATGACATCCACAATTTAAAACAGACACTCGAAACTGGCTAGAAGCACTCCAAAATAGGGGAGACTGTGAAAAGCAGTAAAAATCAATGAAAATCAAACCGGAGAAACAAATGCAGCCAACTCATCACAGTCAATAAGCTTGCTCCTCCTTCTATTCGGAACACACCTACACACCGGCACAGGAGGCCTCCTAAATCAATCGAAGCAACTTCAAGCTTCAAGTGTCCCACTGGAAGAATTACCGAGAGGCGAACAACTCATGTACAAATGCCACTGCAGCAAGGAGACAAACAACGACGACGAGATGACGCTTCCAATCAATTTTCAACCCTGTTCCTCGAGAGCGGGGACAGAGAGGGACACTCTCTCTTAAAAAGGGAACATTAAAAATAATCGTTCCATTTGGAGGGATTCCAAACTGTTTCCTCCTGCATCATGGGATTCCACTTATTCACTGGTGAGCAGTGTGAGCACACAACACACAGCACCACCGGCAGCAGCAGTGCTGAAGAGGAATTTTCAACGAGTCTACTGCCGTTGCAACTGCTGCCTCATGTAAAATGTAATGAGGTGACAATGTGTTCCTCCCTCCTTGTGGACTGTCATGCTGATGGAGCTGATGGAGTCAACGAGATGCCTGCAAAGCAAAGGAGCAAAAAAAAAACTGGCAACGTGCAACCCACTGCACAAGGGGGGGCTGGGCAACGAGAAAAATTGCAAAAAGGAACACAAGACCAGTTTCATCCTGTTTTTGTGTATCCTGGCAGTAGCTGAGTAGCGGAGCGGCGGCGTCTCCCCTTCATGCATAAGCGATGAGAGCAGTTCGTCTTTTATAATTTTCATCACGGTTTGGTGACGCTTCTAGTGGATTAATACGAGATGTGCTTGTGCAGGGATACCCACGCGAGGGCGCTCGCAAAAAAAAAAAACCGAAAGGAGGAAAAACGAAGAAGACAAATTTTCTTTGGACTCGAGTGAGGAGGAAAGACCTTTCAATTGATCCCATTTGTTGAGGATTGAGCCCTGAGGGCACTTGTTAACACAGGCGCTACAATTCAATGCGACTGTTCTTCATGGTGCTCCCAGGCAGTTCTGGTTTTTCTTTTTTTTGCTATTACAAAAAGATGTTCCAAAGAGGGGGGCGGGGGGAAGGGACGGGGGTTAACTAATCCAATTACACTTTCTCCAGCGACGACAACGGTAAGAAGTCTTTTTATGGGGAGGCATACGCTTTAAATCATTTGTCATCGAACAGTGACAGTTAACGCGGGGGATTGGTGGGGAGGGGGGGGCATAACACGCGACGAACGCGTTTCCAGCGGTTTTGATGTTTAATTATGGCAATGAACACTGGGGAACTAATTAAATCAACTCCGCAGTTGCTGATGCACATGAAAATGGAAATCAGTCGCACGTGTGCGAAGTCCTGAAAGGAAATTGACATCATGCAGGAAACGTCAGTGATTTTAGAAGAATGTGCGAGCGCCAAGTTTGTAAATACGGTTGTACGATATGCAAAGCATCGGATAACATTCTTGACAGCGGTCTTAGTTCTGAAAGCAAGGATTCCGCAAATACGCACAACAAGCATCATTTAAGATGTTCCCAAGGGTCCTAGGAAAAGATGTTCCCTGACTCCTTAATCCGCCTCACCACGTGCTTCTGGAGCTTTGGGGAAGGCTGATGGACAGACAGACACGGTGCGACATGGGGTCTCCCATCAACCAATAATTCATGGGCTGAACACAGGGACTTGAAGACTCATAACCACTGACACGTGTGGTCAAAGGGCGGTGGCTAAATACCTTCCAACAGACAACGGAAAACAGGGTATAAAAGTTAAAAAGTCTCTATGTCCCATGGCGAAGCCTTAAAGTCATACTCAAGCAAGCTCCCTTTCCAAAAAACCCAATCAATTGCGCCATTCATCTTAAGCTACAAAAAGTGTGGGGTGATTCATCGTGAAGTTTGATTTTCAATTGGCGTTTTTTGACAGAACACACTTGACTCCTATCAAACTGCTGTTTCATTTTTGTTCTGTTAAGTTTGGCAAGTCATTATTCAACAGCACAAAGCGCTGTTGTCCAAAAGCACAACAGCGTCTCAAAATTGTTCATCTGTATCACGAAATTTGTAAAAAATTAAAGAGATTGCTGATGAACAGACAAGGTTCTAAAGAGGCATGCGTAGGGCCCGAACCCACCTTGGGACTACCAGCGTCTTCCGTCGACGGTTGGGTCTGCCAACAGCACAACCAGAGATAGCATGACTCTCCATGAAGCAGGCTGCATGTTCACGAACTTCTTCTTCTTCTTCTTCGGATGGGCTACAGTCCGGGGTGGACCTGGGCCTCAACCAACATGCCTCTTTAGCTAGCACGATCTCTTGCCAGCTGCCTCCAGCTGCGCACTCCAAGTTGGTTGAGGTCCTTTACCACTTGTATGCGCCATCTCATTTTAGGACGTCCTCTGTTGCGTTGTCCCTGTGGTTCAGATTCGAAGACTTTTCGGGCCGGAGCAGTGGTGTCCATCCGCTCTACATGGCCTAGCCATCTAAAGCGTTGTATCCGTAGATGCTTGACTAGGCTCATGCCGCTGTACAACCCATATAGTTCGTCGTTAAATGCCATCAACGCAAACAGGACCAAAAATCGCACGCAGAACTTTTCTCTCGAAGAGACCAAGGGCTTCCTCATCCGCTTTTAATAGCGTCCAGGTCTCTGCTCCGTAGAGCAGGACTGGGATGATCAAGGTGTTGTACAAAGTCATTTTGGTCGTTCGGGAGAGGACTTTATTGCTCAATTGCCTCTTGAGCCCAAAGAAACAGCGATTGGCGAGAGTGATTCTGCGTTTGATTTCGGTACCGGTGTTGTTGTCCCTATTTAACGCGGAGCCGAGATAGACCAAGTCCTTAACTACCTCGAAATGTCTGCTGCCCATAGTGACGCTCTGTCCGAGACGTCGATGTTCTGCGTCCTTCTTCGATGACAGCATATACTTCGTTTTGCCCTCGCGTACCACCAGTCCCACTTTGGGCGCTTCCGCTTCGATGCTAGCAAACGCCTCATTGACGGCTCGCTGAGTTCGGCCGATCACGGCAATGTCGTCGGCGTAAGCTAGCAGTTGAACGGACTTATGGAGGATCGTGCCTCTGATGTTGACGAGTTAGTTACGCACGATCCCCTCAAGAACGATGTTAAAGAAGTCGCATGAGAGCGCGTCGCCTTGTCTAAATCCTTTTTTGACATCGAAGGTCTCGGTGAGTTCGCTACCGACCCACCGTCATCCTACACAATCTGATGAGTTTGGTAGGGATGCCAAAACTAGACATTGCACTGTATAGCTCCTCTCTATGCACGCTGTCACATGCGACTTTAAAATCGACGAATAGGTGGTGAGTGTCGATTTTTACTTCTTGGGACTTCTCCAGGATTTGCCGCAGTGTGAAGATCTGTTCACGAACGTCAGCAAGAAATCCGCGGCTTTTCTGTTATCTCTAGACAGAGAAGAGTGCAAAAGGGACACTTGGCCTTCGCTAAACACCTAAGTCTGCTTGGGCTTAGTATAGCACCCTTTGTGAGCACTTTCCATTGACCATTTAAAGTAAGGTACGTTCTCCGATTGGTTTCAGGAGAAGATGCGCCAAGATGATGAATCTGAGCAGATGACGAGCTGCAGTGACGAAGCAAATTTTTGGCTCAGAACGGTGAGATTTGAGAAGCTTTACATAGACAATTGGCACTCTTTGAGCGTTGTCAGCAAATCGAAAGAGGTGTCGCGTCCGGGAATTGAACATAAAGTCTATGGTCTATGCATGTGGATCGACGCACTTACCCACTATACCATGGCGACCACTGAATTACCACTTTGTCTACCAAAAACAAGTGATTGGAGCAGTTTTTTGCGAACCAGCGGTGTTATTGGGCCATAATAACTATTGTCACGTTGCTTTGCGATTATTTTTGTCCTTAATTGCAAAATATGGACTTGGATGACCTGTGATTTCGACGGGTGTTACAAGCCATGGCGTAGTGGGTAAGTGCGTCGACCACCACGCAGAAGGTCTAGGTTCGATTCCCGGATGGGAATTTTCACTTCTTTCGAATTGCTGAATGCCATGACGAGAGATGACACAGCCATTGTATTTCTCGATCAAAAGAGCCATTGTTTCGTTGTCTGAGTGGCAAGTGTAAAATGGCACCACTCTGTCGGGAGCACATATCGTGCAGGATCATATCCTCCACTTCTGGTCCCAAGAAGTTCGTTATTGACTCACGACAGCGGACACTATTCACATTACCTGGTTGGCCGACCTCATTTTCAAAGAAGTCCGGTCCGATGATGCTGCCAGCTCATAAACCACCAAACAGTCACTTTTTGTGGTTGCATTTGCCTTTCAACAATCACTCGTTGATTCTCATTTGTCTAATTGAGGCAATTCTGACTGCTAAATAGTCCCCTGAAGTGAAAGTATGCCTTGTCGCTGAAGATGATTTTCTTTGTAAAGTCGCCATTTCACTGCTGCTGTCCTACAAACCATTCGACCCTTGAAATGATCAGCAGGCATCAGTTCTTAGGTGAACTTTGTAAGCGTGTAATTTTGAAATTCACATCAGTGATGTTCCTGAGATGTTCAATTGTTGGGCACAATTTAAATTTTCAATTTTTCATTATTGAACAAATATTTACAATTTTAAAATTATTTTTAAAGCTTAAAACTATAATGAATATATATAAGTGTCGGCTCAACAACAGGGGCCCGACGGATGAGCAATTGTCTTACATAGTTTTGAATGTGTACATTTGAATTATTTACAATTTAGCGATGTCCTGTCTTAACATCGGGGTGTTCAGATCCGTGTGTCGATAATTGTTGGGCACGACGACGAGTCGAGGTTAATAGCTCTTCTGTCACACTATCGCTTACAGGAGCAATGTTTTTCGCAGAACGTCCTGCGGCGGAAGCAGACCGTGTTCTAACGCGTGTAAATGAAGATCGAGTTGAGTTCAATACTCGACCGCTGCAAATTTGCCCAAGAAGGCTGGCCGTACGAACGCAGTCGAGTACCATTGTACTTCCAGCCGATAACAGATTTTTTGAAATATCTCAAAGTCGTTAAGTCCTCATTGGGAAACACTAAACATGCGTCTCTTTGAGCTATGTAAAGAGAGATTTTTTTTAAAAGCTATAGGAAAGTTTTTCAAAAAAACACATAAAATTCAGAAAAATGCACGAAATCTTTATTTGAATCGATAGTACGGTTCATAGCGGGTTTGTCTGTATAGACATAGTACGGTCCATATAATTTAATGTTTGAAGATTATTTCATGCACATGTTGACCTTGACTGCGCCTCCAATGGTCCATCCGCTAAGTCCAATTTTGGCATACGCTTTCCAACATTTCGGCTGGTATCTCACGAATAAATGCTTCAATGTTTTTTTTTTTTTTTGTTCAAAAAAAGATTTTCTTTATTGAAAATCATTTCTCCTTGCGCTAACAACTGACTTCACTTGGAAATCACGATTGGGTCGGTTTCCTTGCGGGCGTCCCTCTATTTACCCACTATCTGATTTGCAATGCGATCCAAATCACGTTGTTTAGTTGAGGTCAATTTGCGACCACCGTCTGGTTGCTTTTCAATCAAGCGGGCATGTTCCAGAGCCTGGAGGGCCTTGCGGGCGCAGCCATCGGCAGACCGGCAGAAGTGTGATGGATGAACTCCGTTACGTTTGCGTCCACCATAGTTTTTGGTGATTGAGCCAACACCAGCTGGACTGCGGTGGTACAAGTGAGGAAGGATCGACGCACAACGAATGTAGAACCAATCGGGATCGTATGGTGAGAGTTCCTTGTATTTAGCGGTCTTAATGATGTCCATTCGCTCTGGAATGTTTAGTTTGCCGGTCTTCTTCAAGAAGACAGCGACATGCTTAACAACTGCGTGTTGATCAATGTCCTTAACTGTTACTCCAGGCATCTTGCTTGACAAAGAGAAGCGGAGGAAAAGGATGTTGTCTTCCAATGCTTCAACTAAAGCGGGCTTGTCTGTATAGACATGAGCTTAAACATAGCCCCACAAACAATAGTCTAAAGGCGTCAAATCGCATGATCTAGGTGGCCAATTGACCGGTCCCGAACGTGAAATTAAATATTCACCGAACTCGCCTCTCAATAAGTTCATTGTTGCGCGTGCTGTGTGGGATGTGGCACCGTCTTGTTGGAACCACAAGTCAAACTCTTGCATTTTGGGCAAAAAAAATGTTGGATATCATCTCATCTTTGAAGAAGTAAGGTCCAATGATGCCACCAGCCGATAAGCCGCACCAAACTGTGACTTTTTCTGGATGCCTTGGTAGCTCTTGCAATGCTTCTGGCTGATATTCACTCCAAAATCGACAATTCTGCTTGGTTACGTACCCATTGAGCCAAAAATGAGCTTCGTTTGAACACAATTTTTCGGTAAAAAGTGGATCTTCGACTAACTTTCCAAGAGCCCATTCACCAAAAATTTTACGTTGCGGTAGGTCGTTCGGGTTCAATTCTTGCACCAGCTGTATTTTAAAAGGCATCACACCCAAATCCTTCCGCAAAATTTTCCACGTTGTTGAGTAACAGAGGCCCAATTGCTGCGAACGGCCGCGAATCGATAATTGATGGTCATCATTACCACTGGCCGATACCGCTGCGATATTTTCTTCAGTTCGCACTCTACGTAAGCGTGTTGGTGGTTTGATGTCCAACAATGTAAATTTGGTGCGAAATTTAGTCACAATAGCCCGAATAGCCGCTTCAGTGGGTCGATGAAACTAACCATAGAATGGAAGAAGCGAGCGATGAGCTTTCTTAACAGAGCACGCATTTTGATAATAAAATTCAATAATTTGCAAGCGTCGTTCGCTTGTAAGACGATTCATGTTTAAATTATAGGCATGATTCCGATACTTGCGGCCCCTCAATTGAGTGATGCAGTTTTGTAGATCTTAATGAGACTAAGAAAAAATTGTATCGGTGGGGGGGGGGTCTAATCGGCTTAGTTTAGACGGTATTCGTGTTCAAAAACTGAAAAAAGTCCATATAAAAAAAGCGCCGAATTCTTAGAAATATATTTTTCTTGAAAATTATTTTATGTTTCTGTTGCATACATTTTGGCAGAGATATTAATGATCCATTGAAATTGCCCTTAGAAGGGTTTGTGTCCTTACGAAGAATATACGAAACACATTGCATCCTACGACCTACGACCTTTATGTTTGCAATTAAATAGAATTAATTTCGTGATGAAATATTACCAAATTTATGATTAGGATATGCGCGTAATAAAGGAGTAGATGCATTTTAAACAAAAACAGATTATTCATTTTCCATTACAATAAGCTTATTTGTAGGGTGGGGGGTAGAGGGGAGATTGAGAAAGGGGCAAATTGGTGTAAGAAACGATTATCTTAAGAGGATGTATATATTGAGAGGGGATGTTACTATGGTGATGGGGATGAAGTGGTTTACGGTAGCGGCAGCAAGCTGAAGTGGCACCCAATTGCCAACCGCCATGCAGAGTTCTTCATCTTTAAAACGTCTTCGTGCAACAAAGTGGTCATCACTGCTCAGAGAAGAGTCAGTCACTCCACTGCGAGTAGCCTTCAGTGTCCGAATTCAAGGCACAGAGCGAGTCGAAGGTATAAAGGAAGAAAGTCTCTGTGACTTGTGGCACATTCGCTTGGACTTCTGACTTAAGGAAACCCCACAAGGTCTAGGAGAATCAAATTCGTTCGATCTTAGTAGACTGTTCACATCACCTTCACATGAGATGACAAAGTTCTCACATCGTTCTCCAGTGTAGCAGGACCATTGAGTGTGTGTTGTGTGGCAAACCCATTGAAGGCACCTGCCACTGGCCCTGATCAATGCCTCGCAAAAAAAGAGTGTAGGGAAAGGAAAACCTTCTATTGGTGAAAGAAAGGCCATTATATTTATTCATGTCATTCCGTCAACTGCACAAAACAATAGATTACGCCACGATTTCCGTATATATGTAAGTCTTGGTGCTTCCAGGTCCCAAAGTAAGTGTTAAGATCTGCTCAGATTTCAGGAATATGTCCAAAATCCACTTCGAATTGTCACAAATCACCTAAAAATGTTTTCAAAAATGGCTAAGATCACTAGGCAGATCTCCCTGCATATGGCCGCAGCAATTTTTGAGTCTCCGACAGTACGAAAAATACAATAAAAGAGCCAAAATATCGAAAAACACAAACATTTAAAGGGAAAAAGGGTGAAAAAAGGGAAAAAATATCGGAAAATTAAGAGCGGCCGGAGAGGCCGCTCCGAGGGTATATAAGGGGATCCAGGCGCGGGAGCGAGTTTAGTCTGTCGTGAGTTTTCCTAGAGTGTACATCGGAGGTAATTGGGGTCTACTGATTTTTTTTCCCAGGTACTCATGTCCTCGGGTGCATGTTGGGGTCACCACCACCCACCAGTGATGTCTGATGGTAGGCACGTGTCGATGGTGGCTGGTGTCTTCGATGGTGGCTGGTGCCTTCGATGCTGGCTGATGTCTTTGATGATGGGTGACGTCTTCGATGGTGGCTGAGGTGGTTGATGGTGTCTGCTGTTTTGAATGGTGACTGACGTCTTCGATGTTGGTTGACATGGTCGGTGGTTCCACACATCTTCGATGGTGGCTGAGATGTTTGATGGTGCCTCCTTTCTTGGATGGTGGCTGATATGGTCCATGGAGGCAGAAGTGTTCGATGGTGCCTCACATCTGCGATAGTTGATATTGACTGACGTCTTCGAGGGTGCCTGAGATGGTTGGTGGTGCCTTCTTTCTGGATGGTGGCTGACATGGTTGAAGGTGCCGGACAGAAGCGGACTACAAGTGGCTTGATGATTGGTGGGATCTGCTCAAATGAGTATACTTAAGTATTTCTTTTCTATGCACAATAGTTTTTTAATATATACACATATTATATATGCGCACATACATATACATTCGTTTGAGTCATGACTCCCGCGTCGAAAATTTACATGCTAGCATGATGCGGGCAGGCGCGCTTCGTCGAATCTTAGGTTCTTAATCTTCTTCAAGACACGAACAGGTGTTCTTGGGTTAGGTAGGGCTTTCTCAGTTCTCTCTCTTTTCAGGTCTGCTTGTTTCATCGTTTTTCAGGTTTGTTCTTCTACTTTCAGCTTTTTTTTTTCTTTCGTCTTAGGTCCAACTTTTCGGGCGAGTCGTGATGATAGTCGTAGTATTTAGTTCCCTAGTAGTATTTAGTTTCCCTTGCCAGTCTTGTGGTTGATAGCATCAGGCTTGTTTGCGCAATGGGCTCGTCGTGCGGAATTGCACTTCACCGAAGATGCTTGAATAGAGCTCGTGCGGCGAGAGTTGAAAAGGCGCTTCCCTCGCAAACGTAGTGTAGACAACGGACGGATGATGTGCATCAAGTTAAGATAGACAACATCCTGTTCGTTAGTAGTAGTTGGAAGCCATTCAGCGCATTCAGTCGAACGAAGTTTGAATGGAATGGACACTTCTCTCGTATTAGTTTATTAAATGGATGATATGCATCGTAATGACACTACAACTACCGCACGGTCAGTGGCCCAATCCAAAGCTACAAGAATTAGCAAACTTACGTTCTTTTTATGGTGGTGGGATAGTAGTTGCAAGAACGTTTGAAAAAAAAAATCTAATTGGGTCATTTGATCCGCTCGCTGTAGATTGAGTGTTAAGATAGACAACATCCATTTTGTAGAAATGTAGAGTAGATGACGGACGGATGATATGCATCGAATTAAGATAGACAACATCCTGTTCGATCATATGAGTCAGAAGTGTTCTCCTTCGATTTCCGCTGAATTACGTTGAACTGAGACTTCCCTCGTAGAGTAGTAGAGTAGACGACGGACGGATGATATGCATCAAATTAAGATAGACAACATCCTGTTCGTTCGTAGCGATCGGAAGCGCCATCCTCTAAGCCTGTCTGGGCCTTCAACTCTTCATGTGAAGTTGCCTCCGCCGTTGTTGCTCGTGACTGTAAACAAACTGGTGCTCCTCCAAGATAGCAAATAGATGATTGCCTTCGACTTAAGACGGACAATCGTATGCCTCCTTCGTAGTGTAGATTGCAGAGGGACTTAGATTTCCTTTTAGCGTGACTTTCAGAACTATTAATTTATTTTGTGGCAGTTTGAATGTCATACGGCGCTTCTTAGAGATGTTTGGGTTACCTCTCCGTAGATTCTTTCTTGTAGTTGATTTCAGGTTTAGCAACTATTCGAAATCTCGCAGTAAGCATCAGTAGTTAGTTGTAGTCGGAAGACTTCTCCTTCGTGCTCGTCGACGCTCCCACTTCTCGGTGTAAGGTTATAGTTCACCGAAGTTGGTGGTTGCAGCTAGACGAGCTGGAGTTGATGAGAATGGCTTCGCTTTGAAGTAGAGTAGACAACGAACGGGTGCTTTGGCTTTGTTCGTTTTTGTGCAGGAACTCAAATTGATTTAAGCGCGATCGGCTTTTAGAACTATTGATTGATTCTGTGGCAGTTCGAGAACAGCCCCTCGGCGCTTCTTAGAGTGATGTTTGAGTTTCTGCGTAGATTAGTATATACAGCGAACGCTCTTAAGTTAGAAACATTTTTTTTTTTTCATTCTAGAGCTTTAGCTTTGCACAAGGGGCTTTGGAAGGGATCCCTAATTTTTCGAGCCTCTTCTACTTAACGTGAATTTTTTCTGTCTCCTGGGGTTAGTTTGGGGAAAATCTTTTATTGCCGGGACATCAGTTTCGTCGATTTCGTCGGTTTCATCGGTTTCATCGGTCTTCCTCCAAACTGAGAACGATCTCTAGATTTCGGTCTATTTTGTGGCTTCTGATTTGGGCACAGTTTTGTCCTCGAGATAGTCTTCGTTAAGTCGCGCTTTTGATACTTAATTCATGCTCGGATCAAAAACTTGCTTTTGATTGCAATTTCGTGTCCGCAGAGTTCGAAGAAAACCTCACTGCTTCGTCTGAGGTGATCGGTAATGGCCAAGGTTTCCTTAATGTGCACCTCGCTTCAAGGGCCAGGTCAAGAAGATGTTGCCTTGATTTTGATTCTGGTTTCGTCTGCGATTTGGAACTCGATTTGAATTTTGATCGTGATCCACTTTCGTCTTCGATTTCAGACGTTTTTTGAATTTATTGCTGCTATGGTCGGTTCTGTAGAGACTTAAGCAAGAAATTCGCGATCCTTTCGGGTTCTCCTCGCTGTCGAAGACATTCGCGATGGTGTTTGACTGCTGTATTCCTCAAGATCCTGTATGGCAGGCAGCGCTTTAGAAATATCCAAAGAACCAGATTAGCAGTAGTAAAGTGTTGTGTGTTGCAAGCAGATGTGGTGGCTTCTTCCCTTCCCTGGGAGGAGGCTGAAAGTGGTCTCACGATCTACCACATCTCTTGCGATTTGTGTAAGGGCCCAAAAGTGTTTTTTTTTTTTTCGTTGCTGATCAGAAAAGATGCAGGAATGCAGTTCAACAATGACCACAAGCGGTCCAACAGAAGCAAGCCGTTTCCTGAACATATTTATTTATATTTTTCTTTTTTTTGTATTAAGAAAAACACAGAAGCTCCATTTGTACAGAAGTGTCTGAGGTTTCTAGTATACTTCGCGACTTAACTTAATCTTAAACTTAGCTTAAGGAGCTTCTGTTAGGCTTTGACTTGCTTCGCGTTGCTTTTTAAATTGCTTAATTAATTCTTAGTTGTTCGACACTTTCCTTGCAATCGTTGCAAACGCTTTTCTTTCTGATATTTTTCAATGCAAGACCTCAGACTTAGTTTCTTTAGATTAGGCATAGCTAGGGCTTAGAAATTTCGTTCAAAACACTTGGGAATCTCTGTCCTTATCACGGGCCAGGACTATCGTTACTTGCCTTTGAAAATAAACTTTAATTGAGGGTATGCATGCACTTGGTTCCGGGATGTCTGTTCCCCCTGGATTGTTTCTATCAAAGGACATCAACAGATCGGGTAGAATAGCTTAGACAGGATGGTTAGGTTAGACAGGTTAGTTAGGATAGTTAGATGCGATGCAGATTTTGAGTAAATCTTTGGACAGCCAAAGAGCTAGGCATAGATAGGGCCGTCCTTAGACAGGGAATAGTCACTTTAAGTAGGAGATACTTAGTCAGGCACTTAGCTTAGATAGGTAGGGACTCAGAATGTTTTGGTTTTCTTTTTTTTTGCTAGTCCGGTGTAATTACTTCATTCCAATATCTTTGCACAATTTTTGGTTTTGCTCGAACGCAGATCAAGAGTAGGCTTAGACAGTTTAGGAGGGAGATAGCTAGGTAGACAGCTTAAACACGAAATTTTCTTAATTTTCCAAAAAAATTCTCCCACTTTAGTCAATTTTTCAAAATTCTTGTGCAAAGATCTAGGGCTTAGAAATTGAAGACTTAGCCACGTAGAAAGCTTTTATCGCTGTCAGTATATTTGCGTTATGCGGGCGGGAGGATATAGGCGGTTGTTTTTTTTTTTTTTGTTTTTTGTGGCGGTGGTAAAATGCTCTCTGCGTGGAGAAGTCTGTATAGGTTTAGCTCGCGACTTGGTGTAGGACTTCGAGAGCCAAACAGGAACAGGTCTCTTTGAAGTTAGGTAGGGGACCGCTCAGCGGACCCGAGGATAGGTAGGGAGACCCCTTGAGTGCTTCAAACAGAAGTGCTTAAGGATAGGTAGGGGACCGCTCTGGAGCACAGCAGGTGCTCCCGAGGATAGGTAGGGTTCTAATCTTTTCCCTTCTGTTTCAGCGCAGAATGGCGTTAATGCAGCTGCGTTCTTAGATTAAGTCTTACGTGCACGTGTCTTTCATAAGCATTCCTTGGCCATTTATTCTCGTTGTTAGCCGTTTGGTTAGTCGGAAATTCTCGAAGTTTGCTGCAAAGCATTTTTTGGCCTTTTGGCTTCGGTCGTAATCGATCGCGAGAATAGCGGACATCAGGTGAATCAGAATCCGGATTAGATTCCAAGTCCAGAAACCAAGCTCCAGCTCGTGCTACTGCTCCTGCTCCTGTATTGTGTGTTTGTGTAAGTGAAAGTGAAAATATGAGCTGATATGGTGGCTTCTTCCCTCTGGGAGGAGGCTGAAAGTGGTCTCACGACCTACCATGTCTCTCGCATATGTGTAAAGGCCCAAAAGTGTTTTTCGTACGATGACCAGAAGAGGTCCAACAATGTCTGCAGCTTTCCAGTTACGTGGCACAAAAATGCAGGGTAAGGCACTTCGGTGCATACAAAAACAATCAGTAAGAATTTTTGTTCTTTTATTTCTTTACCTTACTCACTTCGGTTCTCGGTTGAAAGCATGCATACCAAACTATACATTTCTCGGGATAATTTATTTCCAATTAACCCCCTCAAGACGGCAAACAGCTGTCTCTGGGGCTAGGTAGGGGAACCCTCAAGTGACAGACCGGTGTCCTTGAGGCTAGGTAGGGGACCCCTCAGGACCCAAACAGGTGTCCTGAGGTTAGGTAGGCCTCTGCTCTGCTCTTTTCAGGTTTTCTTATTTCGTTTCAGGCGGGCGCGACGCGACGGTTTTATATTATTCTTTTGAAATCATTTGAGGAATCAAGTTGAGGAATCAGTTGGGGAAGCATCTGAAGAATCAAGTCTGAAGTCATCTGTGAGGAACCATTTGAGAAATCATATTGAAGAATCAGTTGAAGAAGCATTTGTCTCGTACATTTGTGGATTCATTTGAGGACTCGTATGAGGACTCACTTGGGGAATCAATTTGATGGATCGCTTGAGGAAGCATTTGTGGACTCATTTGAGGAATCAGTTGATGACTCACTTGGCTTCTAAGCATCACTAATAACGCGATAATTTGAGAAAGCACGCGACTTTTAAATTTTATGAATAAAGACGTTATTTAACGGAGGCTTAGTCCCTACCGCAGACGAGGATACGTTGGAATCTAAATCTGCACTCGTAACCATCGTTCTTGTCTCAAACACTGTCTATCACGGCCGTCAATGCGTCGGAATATGTCCTTTTCAGGGCATTAACTGCAACTAAAGCAGTACATTGAAATTGCGATTCACAAAATCCCCTTATTCTTCCTCATAATAAGTGGAGATTTGAATTGCAAACACATGCTGCTTCAAATGATGACTGAAACCGGCTTAGTCAAAATTTAGTTCGGTAAGGAGCATCATTTTAAAGCACTTGTTCTATAGGTGCGTGTGTTTTTGGAATACATCAAATGAAAGAAAACTTATAGCCCTTGTCAAAATAGAGATCTTGGCATTAAATGTGGGTCAAAGTTCAATCAGAAAAAGACGAAGCTTACTATCACTAGTGTGAGAAGCTTATTTTGATATCAAGCTGAAAGTGGTCCATCGCACAGCGACTTTCGTTTGATGGAGTGTTTGCCTGTCTTATGAAAAAGAAATTGGTACAGAGACCACAGAAACCGATTCAAAAATCTATCAAAAGCCACAAGAAACCTTGTATTTAAAGGCGTTTTGTTTTTCTTCATAATTCTATACGTTGAAAAGGGGGAACAACTATCCCGAAGTTCCCATCATTCGACAGACCATACAATTTTCTTCAAATGTCCTTCAGATCACTTGGACCTCGAACGCAGAATTCCCGAGATATACGCCATCAAACTTAACTTCTACGATTTCACTCATTTTACTCACTTCGTAGCTCAAATTCTGAGTTGAACTCAATTGATTTTCATCCAGCTTTATTTCACACCAGGAACGATTTCGAATTCAACTGTAAGCTTATTCTGTCAGAAGCCTTGTCTCGTCTATCTTGACAACAATACCGGCAGCAAAATTAAACGCCCGAGTTCCCTTGTTAATGACCGTCCCTCAAAGGGTTAAATGGCAAAGGACAAGCCTTTATTTGAGTACTTGAATCAATCCTTCCTTCTAAATTATTTGCTTTAAAATTTCTTGGTGAACCTGCTGCACTCCAGCTGCCAAAATAATTTCCCATTCACTTCCAATTTAAATCGCCAAATCGGTTGACGCACCTCTTTCGAATGGCTTCTCGTGCTAAATTTGTTCCATCTTAAATGTTTCATATGTCCACACTCCACTAGACACTCGCAACACAAAATCCATTCTTTGTTGAATTTTTTTCTTCAAATATCGTCAACGCCAAAAGAATCAAAAACCTAACAAACTTACCCAGAAACACTTCCAAACTGCATTAACCAAACCAAAAAAGCAAGTACACTCACCAAAAGTGCCCAGACGATATGCAACGATTAGAGCAAAATCTTAGGCTGAGATCTGTTAGAGGGAAGAGTGTGAATTTACTAGGGAAAGTCCCAAAGGTAGAGGGATGTGATTTAAATAGAACAGGGTACGTTCTCTGTTGGGAGTTTCATGGGAAATACACTTTGAGCCAAAATCTGTGCAAAACGTTCACTGATGCACTCTAAGTCCGTCTAAATGGCTCTGGGGGCAGTTAACACTTCGGAGATCTGCCAGATTTAACACTCGTGTCTTAGATGAGGATTCTGTATTGGGCAGCGACTGCTGCAGAGACAGTGAGCGTGATGAAAGCGACAACGACTAAAATAATGACAACCATATCGCAGACTTTGAAAATTCAATCACTTTGAAAGAACTCTGTGTGTTGTAAAATTGTGCAGAGAGAATAGAGGGGGAAACAAAGTCACTGTGGGTGATGGATGATGGATGTACGGAAAGATCGGGAAAACGGAAGCATAAACCCTTTGATAACAAATCCAAGGATCGGGGGATAGTGACAAGAAGGAGGCGAACAAACATTCGGTTACGTCGAAGCCAAATATATCGGTGAAGGCATTCTCAAAGCAAAAGTATGATGACGGGACTCTCGAATGGGATGCAAGGAGCTTTCACAGGTGTCATTCGCTTGCAGTCATGATTGGAGATCGGAAATCAAGGGCAAGGTCAGAGTCATGAAGGTGATAAAGAGAGAAAAAGACTGTTCCTGGGGTAGCGCGAGTGCATCAAATCAAAGAAAATACTTAGGACGGGTGATGCTTGAGGTTCAGGTTCACTCCGGAGTGTAGCGCCGCAAGAAGAAGGTTGAAATTCCAAAAATATCGTGCCAGAGCTCTGTGCAGGAATCACGGACATTCCTGAGAGACAAAAAAGCTGTACTAAACTGCATTTCTTTCACAGATAGTCCGCAGACACACCTTTGAGAGACTGAATAAGATCAGGATGGACTTGAAGCCGAGGTAGCATTCTGAAAAAAAAAAAACACTTTCTAGGGTACAGTCAGTTTTAACCGCACCGCGGTAGCAAGCTGAAGTGGCACCCAATTGCCTACAGAGTTCTTCATCCCTAAGACGATTTTGTACAACGTCATCGTCATCATTGCTCAGAGAAGTATACCCAGTCATTCCACTGCGAGTAGCCTTCGGTGTCCGAATTCAAGGCACAGAGCGAGTCGAAGGTATAAAGGAAGAAAGTCTCTGTGACTTGTGCCATAAGCAAACCCCACAAGGTCAAGGAGAATCAGATTTGTTCGATCTTAGTAGACTGTTCACATCACCTCCGGCAAGATTCCGATACTTGCGGCCCCACGACAATATATACATCCACTTAAGATAATCGTCTCTTACACCAATTTGCCCCTTTCTCAATCTCCCCTCTACCACCCCCCTACAAATAAGCTTATTGTAATGGAAAATGAATAATCTGTTTTTGTTTAAAATGCATCTACTCCTTTATTACGCGCATATCCTAATCACAAATTTGGTAATATTTCATCACGAAATTAATTCTATTTAATTGCAAACATAAAGGTCGTAGGTCGTAGGATGCAATGTGTTTCGTATATTCTTCGTAAGGACACAAACCCTTCTAAGGGCAATTTCAATGGATCATTAATATCTCTGCCAAAAAGTATGCAACAGAAACATAAAATAATTTCCAAGAAAAATATATTTCTAAGAATTCGGCGCTTTTTTTTATATGGACTTTTTTCAGTTTTTGAACACGAATACCGTCTAAACTAAGCCGATTAGACCCCCCCACCCATACAATTTTTTCTTAGTCTCATTAAGATCTACAAAACTGCATCACTCAATTGAGGGGCCGCAAGTATCGGAATCTTGCCAAATTATAGACCAAACTGAAGATGTTTGACAGTGAAACACAACACGAAACGTGCATCAGCTGTTTAAATCAGTGTTGCCAAAAAGATAATAGCTAAAAAATCACCCTTTATATCCCTCAGCAAATGTTTTCATCTCCGTTCGTTTTGAATTCACAAGCTTACCACAGTCCAGGCGTATTCCCTGAAAAAAGAAACGGCCATCAAATGAAACAACAAGCCTTCACTCATTTGAGATCGTCAACCTTTATTCCTCACTGCGAAGCGAAAGTAAACCGCACAAGCAACCAAGTGCAGGTCTCGCTCACGTATCATCTTAAAAAATATAACATTGAACAAAAAAAAAAAAATCACACACAAAATTAAGGAAAACCAAAAAAAAAAAAAAAACAAACAACATCAAGACTACAGCTCCCGCCTACTGAGGGTGGGGTTTCTTTGACAATTTTTTTGATCTCAATCTTTTTTTTTTTGTTTTCATTTTATAAATAATTTATCATTTATTGTTTTCACTTGAATTCTCATCGGTTCTAATTCTAGATTTTAACAAAATTTATTGCAAGAGCGAAAATATATGTTAGACGTGTATATATATATATGCATTTATGTATAAAGTTCATTAGAGATAAGGAGTAACATAGAATCACCTTTTATGTTGGATTTTATTTTTCTTGCTTTTTGAATTTTCATTTTTTTTTTGTGTTGTTTTTGGGATTTAGTTGCGAAGGACTAGCAGCAGCGGTGGTGAATTGTTCTCCTCCCAGGACACCCCAACATCGAGAACGCACGTCGCTGAGATTTGGATTGTTGTTGTTGAGAATTATGTTTTGGGCTTTTTTTGCATTTATTTGGGGGAATGGACTGGACTGGACTTATAGGTTAAGCTGAGATTATTGAGAGTTTACCTGTTAGTGGCACACTGTTGAAGGGTCATCCGCGTTCTGTGCTCCGATATCAGTTTGCTGTTCTGTAAGATTAATCAATCATAGAAGCAAATGTCTTCGTAAGGGTGCAATTTATTTCAAGGAAACATTTTTGTTGTTTTTCATTTTTTTTTTTTTGGATTGCGAAAAAACAAACACGAGCATACTCAAAAAGGAAGATGTGATAACTTTTTTTTTTGTTTGTCCTTTTCAATTGTTTTGATTGTGAAAATTGCAAGATTATTAGAGTGGTAAGTAACGATTGGTTTCATTTAGAAGATTGGCTTTGGAGCTGTCCTTGAAATTAATACAAAGAAGTGAAGAGGGATATACACACATACATATGCTATGAGATAACATGAAAAGTTGAGTTGGCAATTGTTTTCGAAGCACTTTGAAGGAAAAATGCTACCCAACTGATTTTTCATTTTCATACTATTCAAAGTTTAAAATCAGTTACATCGTGAACAGAAGCAAAATGCGTTTCAAATGTGAATCTAAAAGAAACCTTGAGTTTATGTATGGCGACGATGCGGCCATATGGTGTAGTGAACAAGTGCTTCGACCCACACGCAGAAGGTCTAGGTTCGATTCCCAGACGGGAAATCTTGCATTTTTTCACGGCACAACCTCTTTCGAGGTGCTGACAACACTCAGATCCCCAAGTGTCTACGAAAAGCTTCTCAAATCTCACCGTTCAGAGGCGGCAAAAAACTGTGGGTCCCTTCGAACAGTAGCACGCACAAGACGAGTAGTTATTGTAGAAGCGAGACCCTGGTTCCTTTTGGTCACCCAATTATCATTATTATTATCATTTGAAATTCAAATCTGTTACATCGTTAACAGGAGAAAAAAGCACCATAAATGGTAAACGGCTGTGGTGTCGTGGGTAAGTGCGTCGACTTACAACACACCCAAGGTCCTAGGTTCGATTCCTGAACCAAACGTTCATCTTGTACTTGTTCAAGGAATCAACTCTCTACTCAAAAATGTAGTGTCAACTGTCAATAAAAATCGTCGCAAATTTCGCCTTTCGAAGTTGGCAACAAATTGTAGTCCACCTCTACTCAATAGCACGGACACCACGTGTGGTTGTCGGCTCTGTCCCCTTTGTGGTCTGTGGTACCATCCACTTTTTTGTAAAATAACTGGTGACTTAAGCGTGCAACTAGCCACCTAGTTCGTCCGAATTCAATTGTGTGAAGCTACTATTGACAAAGTTTCCAAACTCATGCATACTTTTTATTCAACAACGTTACATCTTTAAATCGTCTCCAACGTTGGCTATCCATGTACTTCTAACGTAACTTACGTCTTAAGGGTTCACTATAAAGCGCATGAAGAGACATGAGCTAGAGTCGAATTTTAACGAAATGCTTCGTCATGTTTGCTCAAAACAACGATATAGCTATAATGACCACATGCGTGCAAATCTATCTGTCAGAAATTCTTTAGTCGAAAAATATCATACGATGACCAAATAGTCTTTGAATTCACGCTTAAAGTAGTTTAAAGATTTGTTATTCAAGACAAAAACGTAGTTACTGTATTCGACGAATAAATAGGAACCACAAAAAGAATGGTTTCTTTAAAGGACCATTCCTAAAAATAAAGGAACATGATAGAGATCAATTCTTCATTTATTTTCGGATGAGTCCGTCTATATTTTCCTTGATTTCTTATTTGTTTGTGTCCAAACTGTCAAATTCGCATTTGCCTAGTGCGCTCTGGATCGCATGCTTAAGGAAACAATTGTATTCACATATGCTTAACAAAATGTTCACAATCATTCGTCGACGGCAATTATAGTTTGGCTCATAGGAGTAGGTGTATTCGCTCACTTACTCATGCGCATTTGTCACTAGTTCATGCGCATTACAGTCAACCCTTTTAGTGGGGAATGTGATCGACTATTCGAAACCTCTTTATTCACTCTCTTTATATTTGATTTCATAGGACGTGAGACAGAATTGGGTTGTTAAGGAAGACTTACTAACTAACGAAATTCGGTTTAATTGGCATAACACTGAGGGCAGACAAAACATTATATTCCGACGGAACTACATCATTGAGCAGCAATGAAGCTTTATATTAAAGATCAGTCTTTTTTTGGAAACACTCTACAATAAGTTTTAAAATTTAAAATTTTCAATGATCGACCAGACAATGGATTGTTGAGTTTCTGATCTGATCTGATTTATTTCGTTTTGGGAATAATAAACAGAGTCATCGGGACAACGCAACAGAGGACGGCCTAGGCTAAGCTGGCGAACACAAGTGGAGAAGGACCTCAACCAACTTGGAGTGCGCAACTGGCGGCAACTGGCGAAAAATCGTGCTGGCTGGAGAGACATGTTGGTTGACGCTCAGGTCCATCCCGGACTGTAGCGCCACTAGAAGAAGAAGAAGAAGATGTCATTTGGAGTGGGCCGTCGTGGCGTAGTTGGTATATGCGTCGACCCACACGCAGAAGGTCTAGGTTCGATTCCCGGACGGGACAACTCAACAACAACAAAAGCTTCTCAAATTTCGCCGTTAGGAGTCGACAAAAAACTGTAGGCCCCTTCTTCTTCTAGGTGAGAGAACAATAGCACGCACAACACGCTTTGTTGATGCAGAAATTAGGCCCTGGTCCCTTGTGGGCTGTAGTACCACTCAATTATTGTTATTTGCAGCACAAAACAGAGCAACAGAAAACCTGGAATATCTAAAGAAAATGAAGTGGTGTCCTGATACCTCGGGAACTCCTGACAACAACCGTGGAGTGTAACTTCGGTCTGTACTCGCCGTGGTGTATTCGGTGTTTAAAGGCTTAAAAATTGAATTTGCACGTGTTAGTTCATTGAATAGTACCAGCCAACAGCTCGCTGAAAAGACCAATCGACTTTTTTAAAAAGTAGACAAACCTTGTAGTTCCTTCCGGTATAATACCCGGAAATGTGGGTATCCGTGTGTCATGAATATTAAGCACAAGAGTTAAAGGGTGAATCAAGGGGTTACAAGGATGATACAAATGTGATTCATTTTGAGGTTTGATTTATAACTACAAAATAAAACACTTAAATTCAAAAATAAACTTGACATTATTGCTAGCGGATAAAAGAACAATTCATGGCATTTACTTTCTCAAAGCGATATCACATAAATGTTGACCACGACTATCTCCGAGATGTTTGATTTGGAAGGTCTAAATTTGGGCGAATCATTCGAGCTTAGCGACTGGTACCTATGTAGTAAGTAATGTGGACCTGAGGCTTAGCATATGTCCAGAGAAAATAGTGCAAGAGGTATGATATCGCACGTTCAACCGGCGGCGGTTATGTGTTCACCAAATTGGATTCTCCATAAGACCATTATTTCAGGCGCTGAATGGCTCATTGGGTCATCTTATTGAAACCAGATCTCACCGAGATCATATGCTGGAATTTCAAGAAGCACATCTTGTGGCGCTTCAGTCCGGGTTGGATCTGGGCCTCAACAAAGCAGGTTGAAAGGAGTCAGGCGTGTTCTGTCAAGAAAAACCTATTGAAAATTTTGTACTCGTTTAGGCCGAAATCCTCCAAAAAAAATACTCCAATACTCCAAGTTAAGCTGCTAACTCTGACTACCAATCGATTCGTCGCGGTTTTTGGGTACACTCTCCTCTACAGCTACCGGATTTGGACGAGGATCATCGACTTATATAAACGTCTTCTTCTTCTTTTACTGGCGTTACAGTCCAGGATGGACCTGTGGCTCAACCAACAACAGTCCGTATTCGAGGTATGTAGTTGTCTCTAAAGTGATATTTTGTTTACAACCCACTGACTGGTTGGCCAGGCTCATTATTTAGACCTCGAGCAGAGGTGTTCACTGCATACAATGGTTCCAGACACAACGATGGCTATCTAGGGGTGCTTTTTACGAGTGTGATTTTAAAAGGACAAATTTCTAATCTTCTAAAAAAACTCAATCTTTCTTAACAACCCAATATCTGTCACATGCTCTCCACGTAGAATTGTTACAAGTGCAAATCAGTCTAGACTTGTACATCATAACACAACGATAGATAGGCAGGTAGGTTCACACTTAATCGCTGGTTAGATCAAATCGCGTTCTCTTACAAGTTTTTGTTTCTCTTTCATTCTACACGCACCAACAACCCAAACACATTTTGTAATTGAGAAAAAAAAAAAGTTCATAGATAGGCACTTAATCTAAGAGAAAAATAACATTTGTTTTAGGTTATCAACAAGAAAAAAATTACCTCGTTAGTGGCTTTCGGAAATCTTTCCCTCACCCTCTCTCTCTCTCACTCTCTCTCGTCAAATAATTAATTGAAATAATATTTTGAAAAATTACCTCATGTAAGAAGAAACCTCTCTCTTTCTCTTTCTCTCACAACCAAACAGAACCAGACAACAAGACAAGAGGATCGTAACACTGGCTAAGCTTTGTGAGAAATTTGAGATGAATGTTTTTTTTGTTTGTTTGTTTGTCCACAATTACCTTTTGTTTTTCAGTTTCAGTCAAGGAGCAGAGAACTTCCCATACAACTGTTTGCATTTGCGCAAAACAGGACACAGCGTGTGTGTGTGAAAACAGTGTGTTAGACATCGTGTGCGAGAATCGGAGAGGATTAGTTTTAAAAGCGACGACGATTTGCTTAAGTTTGGATTAAAATTGATAATTTAGAAAATTACCTCTCGCCTCAAGACCCATATCCCAGCCGGCCTCATCTGCCGTGTGGTTGTGTGTGTTAAAAGTTTTGTTTTTTTTTTCTTTTGTTATAGTTAACACACACGAGAGAAGTATAGAAGACACGAAGAGAGAACATATTTTTTTTCTTTTTACAACAACTTATAAAACTAAAAGAAAAACATAAAACAACAACAAAAAAAAAAGAAAGAAAGAATGTTTGTAAAACTCATCTTGTGGATTGAGATTGCAATGCATTTGTACCTCAAATTGGCGTGTGTGCGGAACGGATGATGGTGGTGGGGGTCGGTTGGCAAAAGGAGCAACCACCACAACGTACAACTCTCGTACTCGTTGCGCGCAAAAAAATTGAAACAGAAAAACCTTGAACTGATTAGTTTTTAAGGGGGAAATAAATGTTGTTTGTGCAAAGTACCTTTTGGTCAGTAGTGAAAGTTTTGTTTTGAGTTTCGAGAGTCAGTCTAGCACACATACACTCGTAACACTCGACGATCTCTTCCCTGTATCGCGCGGGTCTGTCTATGCCTTGCTTGCGACAGCTCTCAACAGAGATCTAGATTGATTAGTTTCGTTTTTTTTTTTGTTTTGCTTTTTTGAAATTCTTTGTGATCATTTTTTTTTTTTTTTTGTTATGAAAGTGACACTAACCTGGCCCAGAGCTATGTTTCTGATTCCTAGATACTCTCACTCACACACCGGGTATAAGTTTAGACATTCTTAGGACACCCGTTAAGAGAATTGTTTTTTGTTTGAGGTGGCTTTGGTCGTGGTCGTGGTGGTGGTGGTGGTAGTTTTGGTTGTGATAAAGTGCAGTTTAGTTACACAAGTTTATTAAGTTTCTTTTTTTAATGAATTGCTTTGCATTGTACTTAGCAAACATAAGTCTATAGCTAGCTTAGAAAAGATTTGGCATTTATCGACTTGAGTAAGTGACAAATTGGGCTCACCTTGGTCTTTCAAATTATTTTTTTTAGTTTTTGGGGGTACCTCGTTATGTTGTGTGAGAGAGATAGGAAACATTTGATGGCGGGATTGTGGTTGAGTTACTTTCGACTGTGACTCCTGCTGCGACTGCGACTGTTGCGGCTATGGCTGCGTGAACGGGAACGCCGGTATGACTTGTGGATATCTGCAAAAAAAAAAAACTGCCATCAGTACAAATTTTCACCATCCCTGCCTTCCTCACATCTGTCATCACGTCTGCGATCACTGTATCGATCTCTGCGTCCACCTCTGTCACGGGAATACCCCCTCCGATCACGAAAGTCCCTACAAACAAGAATATTCATAAATATCACCGATCCCCGAGCTTCCATCAAATGAATACCTTCTTCTGTCGCCACCTCCACGACGTTCTCTACCAAAATCCATGTCTCCCCTCATTTTCCGCTCCTCCTCCCGTCGCTTTTCCTCCTCCTCACGTTCCTTCTGCCGCTTTTGATGCATCTCTTCGACGGCGTTCCGAAGTTTTGAATATCCCAAGTGTTGCTTGCCCATTAGGTGATCTTCGATTCGTTGCTGTGCATCGCCTACAATAAGGAAAGCTCCACAAACTTCACAAACCTCCATTTGTTTCTCTGGAATCCCATTCAGGTCCATCATCCATGCGGGAAGTTTTTTCTCCGTAGTCGACCCTGTTGTCGAGCCACCGTCTGACGGTGTGCCCGCATCTCCATCACCCGTGGTATTCGCCGATGTACTGCCAGGGCCTTGGTCGTGTTGAGCCATTAGCGCCTCCTTTTCATCCTTCAGCTGTTCGCATAGTGTCATCAAATCTTGCGCTTGATCAACATCACCCCTGTGTCCAGCTTCCTCAGCTTCACTGAGCAACTTCTTTATGCGGGCGTTCAAATTATTCAGCTGCTCCTGATATTTGGACATGTAAACAGGTGCTGCCGGCATTCCATTCTCTGTCTTATTCATCAGTAGCAGTCTCTGTCGACCCTTCTGAATCTTTCGATCAACTTCGTTCAGCATATTGTTGCAGAAACGCAAGAAATCATCCTCAAACTGGCGTTTTCGCGCACCTGGCCTGGCATTCTCATACATCTTTTTCGCCTCCTCGTCATGCAGTCGCGGACACGGTCCCAGATCTGCTCTTGTATTCACAAACAAGTCATGCGGACAAAACTTCACCAGAAAGTACTGACAGAACTGCAATGAAAATTTCCTCTATGAAAACACCCTCGATTCTCAATGATTCGGAATACACTTACATCTGGATCATCCCAGTTCACTTTTTTGCCTTTTTCCGATGGGCCCAAATTACGATTTCGGCCCATGAGCTCATCAAGCATTGCTCGTGCTGCGTCAACCATTTTGCTTTTCACTTAACCCTTCGGAAGACAATTCTCAAATATTGCTTATGAATTCGATGGAAATTTTATAGTCCTATGAAAGCTACACTTTTTCTCTACCACTTGAATGTATTTTTATTACAAATTGTTTATTATTTTAAGCAGTAGGTTGAAAACAAAAACCGTTTGGCTCAGATCGGCACAAGAACGTCTTTTGTAGTATGGCGAAAAATTTAATGGCGGACAATTTATTGACAAAACAAAAGTCATCTATACACGCCGGTAATGCAGTGTCGATAAAGTGGTGCTTTTGCAAACTGTCACCTGTTTTATAGCAAAATAAAGCGTTCTCGTTCTACAAGTTCAAAAAAGGACAAAAAAAAACTTGTTTTTTTCAAAACCTTATAAATCTTTATTTAGAAAAATACAAAACATACTTTTTATGAATTCTTCTGGTTAACCTTAACAATAACACTCTTAACTTCGGTATAGTTCTGCAAAGCATACTCTCCATTCTCGCGGCCATGTCCAGACATTTTGTATCCTCCAAATGGAGCCTGTGATGCTAGAGCATTGTATGTGTTCACCCACACAGTACCGGCACGAAGTCCTTGTATCAAATAGTTGGCCTTATCCAAGTCCTTTGTGAAGACAGCAGCAGCTAGACCGTATTCCGATGAATTTGCACGTTTGATGACTTCATCGAGGTTCTTGAAGCGGATGAGTTGTTGGACGGGTCCGAATATCTCCTCGCGCGCAATGGTCATCTCATCCTTAACATCGGCAAACACAGTCGGTTCAATGAAGTAGCCAGTCATGTTCTTGCAGCGCTTGCCACCAGCAACCAGTTTAGCACCTTCTTTTTTGCCGGACTCAATCAGACCCAGAATCTTTTCCAGCTGCTTACCATCGATTTGTGGTCCCTGTTCGTTGTGTGGATCGAAGGGATTGCCCACTGTGCGCTTCTTGGCGCGTTCAGCACTGCGCTCAACAAATTCATCGTAGATCTTGTCCTCGATGAAAGTCCTGGAACCCGCGCAGCAGCACTGACCCATGTTGAAGAAAAGTCCGAAATGGGATTCCTCCACGGCGTAATCCATGTCGCTGTCAGAGAGAATGATGTTCGGACTCTTTCCACCCAACTCCAGGGTGACACGCTTCAGGTTGGAATTGGCAGAAGCAAGTTGAATCTTCTTGCCCACCTCGGTGGAGCCTGTGAAAGCGACTTTGTCCACATTGGGGTGGTTGGCCAGGAGCGCACCAGTTTGCCCGAAACCGGGGACAACGTTCACAACTCCCTCCGGGAAGCCGGCTTCCTTGATCAATTGTGCGATGTATAGGGCAGTCAAGCTAGTCTGTTCGGCAGGTTTCAGGACGATGGTGTTGCCGGTGGCAAGAGCTGGTCCGAGTTTCCATGCCATCATGAGGATCGGGAAGTTCCATGGAATGATTTGTGCACAAACGCCGACGGGTTCATGGCGTGTGTAATTGAAAAATGGCCCGTCCATGGGGATGGTCTTGCCGTGATTTTTGTCAGCCCAGCCGGCAAAGTAGCGCAGATTATTGATGGATGCGGGCAGATCAACGTTGTAGGACATGGAGAAGGGTTTTCCATTGTCCAAGGTTTCTAAGCTCTGAAAGAGAGAATCTTTTTAGGGTGGGTATGGCAGGTGGGGCGAACTTACGGCCAAGTAGACTCGATCTCTCTCCATTAAGTCGGCAAGACGGTAGAGCAGCTCACCACGTCTGGAGGCATCCATTCGTCGCCAGGGAGATCCCAATCTGAAAAAAATAATCTTGATGAGAGAGGGAGAATATGTGCAAGGAAAGGACAATCTTACTCGAAAGCATAGCGGGCAGCGTTGACGGCAAGTTCTACATCTTCCTTTCCAGCCTCCTGAATCTCTGCGATGACGTGCTCGGTTGTTGGATTAACTGTGGGGAAACTCTTGCCCAACTTACTTTTGTGCCACTCATTGTTGATAAATATCTGGAACAGTCGTTAATTCAATTAGAGCTAAAGATTTATGAGGGATTCGACGGAATTCAAGACACAATGCGTCTAGAGGAGAAAACCTGTTTACAAGTGAAAATAAACGCTCCTTCTGCTCTTTGGAATACTAATGAGGGAATTAACATTCTTTTCAATACCTCCTTCCGTGACAGTTAAAACAACAATTTACCGGTCACCCCCCGCACACGCACACACACACTCTGCGTTCGGCTCTCACTCTCCCTTTCTCACGACACACACCGGCGATAACAAAACAAAGTTGTTGTTCTAAAATTAAATTCTCGCCTTATCTTGACCACCACTTGCATAGGTGTGTAGTCTTATCGTGTGCGGGTCCAGGCGATAAACCTCCAATCATGCGAAGTCACACGCCATCAAAACTGCAAAACAACACTCTCCGCTTGTGGTATAAAGCCACCTTCAAGGTCAATTTGTTTGACGCAGCGACACTATTTGCAATAGAACGTATGCAGGGATGTTCCATAAATAGACCACGTTTTCACATTTCATAACCAAACCGACACGAACTCCCGACAAGAAACCCCCAGGAACTGGTTAAAGATGCAAATTTTTTGTACTCACCCCGGTGTACAAGACATCAGGACTGGTGTTCGGTTGAGGCAACGCAGCTGCAACGGAATACGAAGCAGCTCCCAGACGCTTGGTGATTGCCGAGATAGCGGATGACTTCAGAACGCGCAACATTTTCTAGTCGACTGGCCTTGGATACTCGCACACAGAACAACCTTAACAGACTGAACTACTGTGTCGTCTGCTGCGACGATGTTGAATCCAGGGGAAAAAAGCTCTTCACTGCTGTCAGCGACTACGAAGCTTCCCGCTAGCTTGTCGATTCGGTTGAGAATGATTTAAATCGAAACTGATTGGGAGATGAAACTGCAGTCAAGCGGAGTGCTATCGTCTCTTGGAAACATGGAATGAGATGTGTGTTTACAAGGTTTGGCGTGTGGAGAATGCAAATTTTTGTGCGTGTAAGTTGGGGTCGCGTCGTAATCAATGACACGTTAGGGGTTCGTGAACGCTGCAGGGATGAGAAAGATGTGACGTTTTGTGTCTTTTGAGAGGCGACTGTCTGTCGGCTAGAATGCAAGCTGAAACGAGGAATCATTTCTGGATGCAAGTGAATGATGTGTTATCGCAGGGGGATGGAGAGTGAAGGAGCGTTGTGGGTGAGTTTACGCTGGTAGTTTGCGTTTTCCCGAAAGGTCAGCTTGCTGGAGATTGTGAGAGTCTCACAAAAGAGGTCTGCTCTGAAAGGCATTTGGAGTTCCTTGTGGACTGTAAATTATTATGGAGTCCGAAACGGCAACAGTTAGAGGTTAGGGTAGAGGCCGTCGATAGGGAAGTTTGCTGCATAGGTGCCAAGAGGCTTTTACCAACCGGGGGTATCTCACAGAAGTCTTCTCAACGATGTGCTCCCCTAAGTCTGGCACAGGGAGCAGGAAGAAAATGAAAGTTCCTACGGAGGATTTTGGTATGAAAAACTAACCGTGTCGGTATGTAGTGCGACTGGATTGGCCAGCAGGGACAAATATCGGTGCAGCTTATGGGAATCGTTAAACTGACCTTTTTCCTCCTCGTTAAACTGACCTTTTTCCTCCTCCTCCTGCAAGCTATGAGACTCTAGGCACAGAAAGCTGTACAAAGTCAGGAGCATTTGATTCTTGACGACAATCAAACACCGGATTCGAAAAATAAGATGTACTGAATGGGCGTTTGTTCTTCTTGAACTCATCCCTCAAATGTGCGTGCTGCCCGCTCTTCTTTCTTCACGTATGGTCACCAATTGTGGGTTCATCCACAACGCATGCAATCTGGTCCGCGTTAAAGTGAATTCCGATCAAGTGGAAGATTTCCTGAACTGCACTGTGATGTGCCACCCAACATTGGCAACAGTCGGGACTTTGAATGCGTTCTGATTGGATTCCCTTGCTCTTCTCTCTCTCTCTTCATTGCGAACATAATCCCAACAAATTAAAATGATGCAGATGTCAAAAGCCCCCGAAAAAACCTCCACGAAACCAGTTGCAAGAAAATTTCGTGATCCACCATGTCACTTATCAGAGGGAGCTTGTGCAACGAAAGAGTGGGCGAAGAATCGCTTCATCATCTATCTCCTTGATCCCTTGAGCAAATATCTCGAAGAAGCGCCGCCATTGACGCACGCGGTTCACTGAACATATGGAACACTGCTTCGCAAACAGCAAGAGACCTCTGAAGCAGCCTTCTTTGTGGATGCAACCGTGCTGTGACCAACCTTTTCTGATTAGAATGCCTTGACGTTCCCTCAAAAGAGGATCCAAACAAATGCCGCCTTAAGCTTTTCGTGTGTTGAGCGGAAACCAGTTCAAAGACAAGTACACACTCGAGCAGCTGCTTTTTGATTGTCCACTCGCGTTTGAGAAAGGAAAAAATATCCCCTATCGCCTGATTCATGAGGCGCATGTTTTCAAAAATCATTAAAGAATCGTTTTGCAACGCTTCCGAGGAATTCAATTACAGACGAACGAATTCAAAAGCTTCACCGCCACAAATGTGCTTTAAATCACCATTTCTCCTTATCTCCTGCCTCCCCAGACAGCAAATTGTTTTCGGATTCATATTTCCTCCACACCCAGTTTGTCGTCACATAGAAGCAATTCACAGTCAAGCGCAAGCCACAAGTGTGCCTTAACTTATCCCCCACCACATCCATTTCACCATGACGCTTATCGGCAATGACTGTCTATTTTTCTATCCCCCCCCCCACGTGGCATGGGGCTTTGTTTATTTGATGATTTGACACCCAAGCGATTGCATTTTGTTTACTTACAAGTGCCTCTCAAATGAAATCACGCTACAACTTGCTGAGTTTGTAAGCCAATAAGACAACGTCCACTAAACAACGATAGAACTTTATTTCCCTTCAAAACACACAGAGCTTGTCCTTTGTCTTCCGCGACATCTGCTCCTTCGCCAAAGAGCTCTCCGAATTCTTGAGACCCACGAGTTCCTGATTCTTTCCCTGCAACTGTGCCTTCAGCCGGTTGTGTAAATCCGAGCCGACCTGATGTCGCTTCATGGACTCCTTCACCTTTTGTATCTCGCGTTCCTTCTTGCGAATGTCGTCAGCTATCCGCACACTTTCCACATTCAGGGTCTTTGTGGAGTGATTTTGAAAAGAATTTCTGGACTGCGCGGCTGGTTGGGGCTTTGAGCTGCTTGCGACGGTGTCATTGGACAAGATTGTTCCATTGAGAAAAGAGAACACATCAGTTTTCTGAGATTCCCTTGTGTATGCCTTGGCATTCAGGGCTTCCTGCCGTTTCTGATGTTGCTTCAGTTTCTTTTCGACGCTGAAAAGATCTCGATCGCCGTTGGCTGCCTCTCGGAGTTCCATGCAATGATCTAGGGATCGACCAGGTGGGAGGATCTGCGCGCTTATCGGGACGATGATGCCTTCTCCGTTCTCGCCCAAGCCAGTTCCCGTGATGTAACCCATCTTCGCCATCAGTTTGGATCCAATGCCCTTTGTGTGCTTTTCCCATTCGCCAAGAGCTTGATCTGGAGCGTAGGAAAAGAGACTCTGTTCAATAAGGCGGGTTCTCCGTGCTGCCTCCACGTCATCGTCCTCGGACTCCGTCTCCGAATCTGAACTTCCACTGCTGAGGTCTTCATCTGAAAGAAAAGGGCATGAATTGCGCAAAGACCGTGCGAGCGACTGGGTTGCAAACCATGAAAAATTGGAAACAGGTCTTCAAAGTTAAAGTCCATTTCCTTCCTTTGATTGTCCAGACGAACCCGGCAATTTTTTTCAATGAAATTCGCGCACAGCACCCTTCCCTTGTGCCAGATCCGATCGTTCATCTTCGCCAAAACCACACAGTTGCGTGCCAGCTTGTCAAACTCTGGCTCAGTGTACTCCTTGAGATCGTTAAAGGACACAAGCTCCCCGTGGGAGTAGTGACACTTTTCACTGTCAAACCTGCATTCACCCTCGAGGAAGTACGAGCAGGGAATCATTTCCTTGTGTGTCGGATTCGTGAACAGCACTCGCAAACGAATGTTCTCCAAGTCGTGCTCCTCTCCGTCGTCGATGCCACAAATGATGGCGTTGTGATAGGCGACTGTGCCCCAGGAATGCTCGTGAGGAGCTGAACACTTTTGACCAACCATTGCTACGATTTGCTCCTGAAAAATGCACCCGTGAGGGGGAATTTCGAAGGGAGGCGACGAGAGGGCGGCTTACCTTGAGTAGTTTAAGGTCAGAATCGGAATCTTGTCTTGGCTTGTCGAGTTCTTTGATTTCCTTCATGAACAGACTCATCTCGTCATCTTTGTCCTCCTGGCTGGTGGTGCCTGCAATTGAAAGCAGATTTGAGGATAGTTTGGAGGAGATTGGACGACGGCTTACCCTCTCCAGAAGCAGCGATTGTTTCTTGAGTGAGGGCCAGAAGCTCTTGCAGGTCATTTTTGAGGCTTTCAAGGGATTCCCTCTCAGCTGGATCGGTGGATGACTTCAAAGCTTCCTCGACCGTTCGAAGCTGTGTGAGGAAACATATTGAATTGATGGAGATTTCCCTAGGCGCCCGTGGTGCTTACCTGTTCATAATACTGCTCCAGTTGTTCGGACATTTCTTTGCCGAAAAACTCTTCAAAACATTTCAAGAAACAAAATTTTCCTAGGATCAACAAACAAAACAAGATGAGAATGACAGCTGGGCTGTGGAGGGAAACACGGAATGACATTCGATATCGTCACATGAATGTAATCTCCGGTTAAGACACTAGGTGGCATGCAAACATCGAACGAGACTGAAATTTCTGAGGTTTCTGATCAAATTCATACAGTATTCTGAAAAGTTTGCATAAAAAAGTTTAAAAAAACGAGGCAATTCTGGAAGACATACGCTTAAAAGTGTGTCCGCCACCTCAAGTTGCTATGTTTTGTCCAGAGACCAATAAGGAGACAGCCGACTCCCTCGTCTCTCACCCGTGGGGAAAATTTGACAGCGTTTTTTATAACGTTTCCCCTCCTGGAACAGCTGATTCGAGGCAGTTTCACAGACAGGGTTTTTTTCTCTTGACTGAGAATACGTGTGAGCTGCGTAATCGGCTGATTAGTTTCCCGCGCAAACTGCTAATGTGAGTGAGAGAGACGGGGACGTTGACTGTCTCCCTTACTCAGAGATTTCTGCTAAAAATTCCACCACGAAATAATGGCCGACATTGGAGGCGTTCATAAATAGTATCATTAAGGCAGTATTTTCATCAGTTAGGCTATTATGTTAAAACTTTATAATAAATTTTGAAACTAAAATACAATACGAATTTATATTGAACACAATAAGTAGACAAATAGTATTTTGGAATTACCAAATAATTACCAAACTCCTATCACTATCTTTCACTATTCTAAGACTCGTATTCTAAAAACTAATATCTTTCACTTATTGTTGTTAACAACTATTATATTTGGTATAGCAATCTCTTTATTTTGATACTTGTTTTTTAAAGAATACTAAGAAAGTAACTCAAATTTGTAACTATGCGCTTTTTCCGAAACAGTTCAGTATTTTTATTGAGTTGTTATATATATTATTTATATTACAAAATTATATATTATTATTGTCACTCATAGGCGTTTTTAGTTAGGTTAACCAACGTGAAGTTTTAGTGAAATATGCTGGAGGGACTAATTTATTAATTCGTGCTATTATTTTATATTGAGATTCCATATTCATAATCGAATCACATGTTTTTCAAGATGATGGCTTGTATTTAGCTGGATAAAAATTTTGTTTCAAATTATCTTCATTTAATTTTTATTCTTTAAAACGATTGCCTGGACAACTTTGACCGACGTACTAGGTTAGGTTTTCTTATGTTTTTCAGTATTACACTTTTCATAATGAGTGATCGAAATTATAACTACAAATTTATTATTTCTTACTTACATATTGCCGAATATGTAACACCAGAATTACAATAATCTTTATTTTGATTTAAATACACCTAATTCGGAATACCAGATGAAAAGAAATTCCTCCGTACTGCTCGATTTTCAAACATGCACTGCTGTTTTAATTATGTATATATTTCTAAAGTCATCAGGAATATAAGTTCTAGCACAATAACTTATTTTTAAGTAACATACTATTTAAAGTGTCGGCGGCACTAAAATCATAAACAATTTCCTGTATTTATTTACGAACGCAATCTGTTGAATATATAACAAAATGGCTGACAAATTGACGAATTGTGGGCAATTTACGAATGTTTGACATTATTGAGGGCAAACATTCACGAATTAGCGGCCATGTTGCTTTTTTGGAGGGGAAATGTAAACAAGTGTGAGTAAAATGAGAAAATGTTCGATGCTCCGTAAATGAGTTCCGGAAAATAAGGGCTATATCCACCACAATTCGTAAATAACACTCAAACGGTCGATGGACGAAGGGGAAATCAGCTGTTTAATCAGCTGTTCAGTCGACCATCTCCTTCCTTATTGGTTTCTGGTTTTGTCATCGCATTCCCCAACGAATGGCAATGACACAATGAAAAGTCAAAAATTTTGTTGTGTCAAACATTCCGCACATAACCTCAACCAACAAAGAAAGAAGCCGTCATCTCGTCGATTAGTTTGCAAATTTTTATTCAAAAAAATCTCCCAACAAAATGAGTTCAATCGGAACAGGAGTAAATTCTTCAGAGTCCTAAAAATGAAACTTTCTCAATTTCCACGTTTTGCAGTACGATTTATCAGCATCGCAGTTCTCGCCGGATGGACAGGTATTCCAGATTGACTATGCATCGAAGGCGGTGGAGAAAAGTGGCACAGTCATCGGTCTCCGAGGTAAGGACGGTGTGGTGCTGGCCGTTGAGAAAATCGTCACCAGTCCCCTGTATGAAGAGGATGCCGGCACCAGAATTTTCACCATCGACAAGAACATCGGTTTGGCCTTGGCCGGTCTGCTCGCCGATGGACGATTTATTGTGGACATCGCCCGTCAGGAGGCTACAAACTATCGTCAACAGTTCGACCGGGTGATCCCACTGAAGCACCTTGTGGAAAGGGTTTCAGCGTACATCCATGCGTACACGCTTTACAGTGCAGTGCGTCCGTTCGGAATCACTGTGATTCTCTCAGCTTGGGATGAGGATCAGGGCGCACAGTTGTACAAAATCGAACCGTCTGGATCGTCATTTGTGAGTTGATTTCATGTTTTTGTTGTTCGCTTGGCTAAGACATTGCCTCTGTAGGGATACTTCGCGTGTGCCAGTGGCAAAGCAAAGCAGCAAGCAAAAACCGAGATGGAGAAGTACAAGTTCGTAGAGATGACCACCGAGGAGCTGGTGCAGAATGCTGGCAAAATGTAAGTCAAAGCAGAGACGAGGGGGTGGTGGTGAATGGCAGGAGTTTAATTTGGGGGTCTCTTGCAGAATCTATCAAGTCCACGACGAGCTGAAGGACAAGGATTTCCGTTTCGAGATGAGTCTTGTGAGCAAAGAGACAAAAGGATCACATCTCTTGAACCCCGCCCCATGGCATGCTATGGCCGTGGAAGCTGGACAAGCTGCGAAACGCGAGGATGACAGTGATAATGAGATCTAGGTGTAGAGAGGAGAGATTTGTTTTCTTGATTTTTTTATATATTCTTTGCGAAGTCTCCTTGACGGGAGATGATCGGATTGGTCTTGGTAAATGAATAAAAAAAAAATTAATTTCCCACTAAGTAGATGAAGGTTTTAGTTGCTTGATGTTTTTGGACGCGGGGGAGGCGCTTTGAAGAAGGATGCTGTAGAGGGCGAGAGGAGATGGAAGATCATTCGGTGTTCGGCTGTTCTAGGTTGCAATGTCATCAGCGCAGTGTTTGGAGGCCACAAGTACTCTCTTTATGGTGCCGTTGGGCTGCATGGATAGTCTTAAGGTGGAAGGATTGCCTTATCAAGCGGTACCACGTTGAAACATTGTTTTCCCAGTCGCAGGCGTTTTGGAAAAGAAGAATATTTTGTCACTACGACATGCTGTCTAGAGTGGGAAGCGTAAAGAGATTGGAAGATACTACAATGGCGGCATTCGTGAAGATTCGAATCTCGACATAGCTCTGTCTTTTTGAATTCCTTAATATTCCCTCGACCCTCTTTTATAGGTTCATCAGAATGAAATGAAACAATATCTACCGACTCGTGTTCTCTTGAATCTCTGTTGTAATGATTTAAGGCCTTACGGCGCTTTAATAATTTGTTGGCAATTAGACACAAGATTGAATCTGAATGGGAGAGTTTCGTTGCTACCTTAAACTTGGTGGGTAAGAGAGCAACAGCATTCGCTTACACGGATGATGTAGCCATACTGGTCACTGGACCATGCCTTGCGGTCGTTTGTGCAATTGGACGGACGGCCCTTGACATGATCGATGATTGGTGTACTAAGACGGGCTTTCAGTCAATCTTCTAAAGACTGAAGTTGTTGTCTTCTCGAGAAGGAGGAACCTGAGTGGTCTGACTCGAGCAGTACTTAAAAGTGTCGGCATTCCATTTTCCAATAAAGCGAATGCCTATGCGAGGAAAAAACACATTGAGACAAAAACTTCCAAGGCGCTCTCAGTTTTCTGGCAGTGCAAGGGAGCTTCTGGTAAAACCTGGGGCCTATCACCAAAAAGATCTGTGTAGATCTATACGGCAATGACAAGACCTCTTCTCTCCTATTCATCAGTCATTTAGTGCAACAAGCTTTCGCAAAAATACGTGACTGCTACTTTCACCAAGTTTCAGAGAACGGTCTGTCTCGGCTGCACAGGGGCCTTCCCCAGCACGGCTGGCTCTGCGCTTGATGCATTGACAAATCTCCTTCCCCTTGACATCCACATCATGGGCTTTAAATCAAGGCAATCTCTCGACTAAAAAGATGTGGTCTTTGGTTCAAATCGCACTGTAGCTTTGATGACCTCGTGCACAGCATCTCCTATGACACCCGTCTGATGCAGGGTCACCAACTATCCAGCTGCGTCGCTAATATAAAGTCGACTTTCCCTGCGTCCAGGACTGGTTCTGGCTAGAAACTGAACCGGGAAGGGAATGTAGTCGGATTGTCACTGACGGCTCCAAGACGACGGAGGGATCTGGGGCAGGTGCTTTCGTGGAAGACGACAATATCAGACCTCACACCTCTTTAGGTAATTTTGCAGCGGTCAGGAGGAAACTTTTGCGATCTGTATGCCCACCAACTATATTCTGAAGAACAGGTCTACGTCTGCATGCACAGCCAAGCTGTGCTTAAGGCCTTACTCAACCCTTTAACCACTTCCAAAATAGTCCAGGAATGGAAGTCCTTCTTCAATTTGGTCGGCAGACTGAATTCGCTAAGACTTGCTTGGGTCCCGGGACATCACGGGATCACGGAGATTGCGAAAGAACTAGCTAGCTAAGGTTCTAAAGAGACATTCGTTGGGCCCGAACCCCACCTTGGGAGTACCCGCTTCCTTGGTTAGGGCTTCCGTCGACGGTTGGGTCTCCCATCAGCACAACCAGAGATGGCATGACTCTCCAGGATGCAGGCTGGCCAAGTGCATGCTCCCGAACGTCAGCAAGAAATCTGCGACTTTTCTGTTGTCTCTAGACAGAAAAGAGTGCAAAATGGACACTTTTCCTTCGCTAAGCACCTTAGTGTACTCAGGCTTAGCGAAGACATTAAAGACAACGACCTGCTTCAATGATCGGATCGCAGACAACAGTTTACATTCTTAAACTTTGTTCAGCAGATTCTCTGGGCATGCAAATCATAGAAAGTCTTGCCGATTTGTGCCCCGAAAAGAACGTTTTGTAGCCACTTCCTTGCTTGATCCACCAATTTACAGACAAAGCTGCATAGATTCAGACATAAGTCCCTCCCATCAAACTGTTTGCAAATCTGTTAATTTATAAAGTTTGGTTTTTTAGTTTAGTTTTTAGTTTTTTAGCCTTGGTAGAGTCCTTGGTCGGCGTTTCGTAGTAGGCAAGTGCGTCGACCCACACGCAGAAGGTCTAGGTTCGATTCCCGGACAGGACATCTAGCATTTTTTCACGGCACCACCTCTTCCGAGGTGCTGACAACACTCAGAGTACCAAGTGTCCATGAAAGGCTTCTCAAATCTCGCCGTTCGGAGTCAGCAAGAAGTTAGAGGTCCCTTCTACTTGTGAGAGAACAAATAGCACGCACAACTCGAGCAGGTGCTGTAGAAATTAGGCCCTGGTCCCTTGTGGGCTGTAGCGCCACTCAATTATTTTTATTAGAGGCAGACAGCAACAAAGTGGAGGTAGGTTTGGGTGTCTCCATCGTACTGGTAATTAAACTCACTAAAGCCCTTTCAATTTTCAAATGACCATACGTGACGTTCACGGTTTGTCTGTCTGGTAAGTTGCAATTTCTAATTCTGTTTCTTTATAGAGACCAATGAAGCACAGGTGCCTAGAATGAGAAGAGGCTTAAAACCTTGGAATTTAAATAATTCAAATTCCGGATAGAGATACACTTGTTCCAAGCAACCACCATCTCTTTGACGTCTTCATCTAAGCCGATGTGGAGGTGATCATTTTTTTGGTCTTTGGCATACGTTACTCTTAAGGGATGAAATGAGGATTCTAATGCCTTAGAGGGCGGATGTAAAGCAGAGAATACTCAGAATCAATTAATTTAACCTGTCTTCACACTAAGTTTGGGTGAAGTCTGTCTATATGGTCTCCCAACAAAACTGAGCACATTCTTCATCAAATTGAAAAGCCCAGGGAGACACTTACACTTACTGCTTCTTAAGACATAAACGCTTTTGGGTTAATTTTCAAGATCGGTGGCTACTTATTTGCACACCAGGTCTTCTCTTTTAGCCTGGGAGAATATTATTTTGAAGGAAAAATCCGAGTATGAGTTTACAGTAGAGACTAAACTTTACAAGCTGAGGAACCATTCGAATAATTCATTCAATTCAGATATTGACCTTCATCGCTTCAGGAGTCGCATTCGATTCAGTTCTTCTGGGCCTTCTAGAGCCTTTTACTTCGTTGACCTAAAATTCCACACGATTTGAGGTGCATTTGAACCAAAGGCTGTAATGTAGCCTTGTCTTAGTCAAAGAAATGAAGGTTACTACGGCTTTCTCCAAAGTAAATTATTGCTCTGAAAACGCCGGTGTTGAACTAGTTGCTCTCAAAACAAGGTTTGTGGTCATAACCAGCCAGATGAAGGTTAAATATGCGAGCTACAGACGACTAGGACCAAGTAGTCTGTTCTAGACAACGCGGTCACCTTTTGGGAAGATGATTTCCAAGACATGCGTCACTTATTTCCGAATATTGGAACGTTCGGATATGCACACAGAACCCCACCTAAACGAATAGTCAATTTAGTTCTATAGTAAGTTGCTTCGACTTGGGGTGGAGCACTCACGGCAGAACGACAGAGACACTTGATAAAGTCAATCTTACCATCCCTGCCCGTTTAGAACCATCAGCGTTTTCGTAGGTGTCTGTGATGAAGCAGACTAGCTTTAAGGAGTGTCCTGCAGATATGATATAAGAACAAGTAGTATCCGTAGGAGCCATTGGGACAACGCAACAGAGGACGGCCTAGGCTAAGGTGGTCTCCAGACCAGTGGAGAAGGACCTCAACCAACTTGAAGTGTGCAACTGGCGGCAGCCCGCGAAAGATCGTGCTGGCTGGAGAGACATGGAGGTTATTGAAGAGCTTGCATGCTTTCGAATATGATACACGCAAGGCTTCCTCTTCTTCTTCTTGTGACGCTGCAGTCCGGGGTAGACCAGAGCCTCAACCAACCAACCAGCACGATCTTTCACTATCTGCCTCCAGATGCGCTTCAAGTTGTTTAAGGTCCTTTTCCATTTGTGTGCGCGACCTTAGCCTAAGCTGTCCTCTCTTTCGTTGTCCCAAAGACTTAGATTCGAAGACTTTTCGGGCCGGAGCAGTCGTGTCCATACGCTCTACATGATCTAGCCATCTTAAGCATTGTATCCAAAGATGCTTGAGCAGGCACATGTCGCTGTACAATAGCCCATAGAGATCTTTTTTAAATCTTCTCCTCTTGATGCCATCAACGCAAACAGGACCAAAAATTGCACGCAAAACTTTTCTCTCAAAAAGACTAAGGGTCTCTGCTTCCGCTTTTAGTAGCGTTCAGGCTTCCGCGCAATAGAGTAGGACTGGGATGATCAAGCTGTTGTATAAAGCAAGCTTAGTCCTTCTAGAGAGGGCTCTATTACTCAATTGTCTCTTGAGCCCAAAGAAACAGCGATTGGAAAGAGTGATTTTGCGCGGAGCCGTATACATGTTAGGCACTCAGTTTTTAACTTAGGTCGTTTTGTCCCCGGAAGGGAATGTGAATGTACTAAGCCCAAAAAAACACCATTTCGTATACATGATGGGATCTGTAAATAATTTGAATGAGTTATTTCTCGTTCACGCGTCATTCGCGTCATTCTACTGGCTTTGGGACAAAGCGTTCATCTCCAACCAGTCCCTCGAAGTAGAAAATACCGGCAGTCTCACAAGAAGATTGGCTGATGGCTGCTTACAATGCCGAGAGAGGGCGCAGCAAGAATGTTGAGAGATCAGATGTTCTGCTACTGACACTGTACTCTCCGCATCTCGTCCTTATACATTTCCTTTGCTTCGAAATAATGGTACAGCTTCCACGAAACTCGTTGACATTGGTCAGCCATTTTCCTTCTCCACGAGTCCACATTGATTTTACAGAAAATCGCATAAATCGTTAAAAAAATTTCTTGGTAACGCAATTCCCCAATGCACTCCCTTTGGCAACACAGGAAACTAAATTCACCACACCAATCCGCCAACTGTCATTTCATCCATTTATCTCCCTCACACTCGCCTTCATTTAGCCACACAAATCCCATCATACCCTCTCCCTCATCCCATGTCAATTTGGTACCTGTCAAAAACAAAAGTCAAGAAAATTTCTCGCACCGCGACACAGACATAATCGAATTTTGCGGAAACGTTCGTTCCTTTAGTGCGGGTGCGAAGAAGCAGTAGACGAGTGACTACAAAAAAAAAGAACTACATAGAAACGCGAAAATTTGTGAAAAATCCGGTGCAAGAAAATCACCTTCAGTTGAGTGCGTTTTTCCGCAGAGTTCTCCTCTCATTTTTTCACTCTTCTCCTGCAACTGTTTCCATTCAGTTTTGCGTAGTTTTTCTTCGCGAATTCACTTCGTCCCTCGAGTGTGTTTTCATTGGTCCTGTTCCATTTAGCGAAAACAAACAAGATTGGCATCAAAAATTATCTTTTTTCAAAAATTAATTATCTGTCAGTGTGAATCAGCAGTTGAACGAAGAAGTGTAAAGTGTTTTCATCTCGCACACCCTCTAACGCACCACCCTCGTATTCAGAGACAAAGAAAAACAACAGTACGTCTGAAGGAAGAAAGGATCAAAGGAACTAGCAATGACACAAGGATTGGTAAATACCCTTTTACCCTTGATTTTGCCCATTGGCTGTTGACGCTTTTCCAAAGCGCCGTTTTTGTGTGTGAAATAAGTTTTTGATTATTTGCTTCCCCCTTTTTTTGCTTTTGCTGCTGGGTGCTCTGGTACCACTTACGTGTACCTTTCAGTTGAAATGCAACCTTTTCATTGGCGCTCTCGTATCGTATGATAATCTTGTGCTCCCTGGTCGCGTTTCGTTCTTTTTTTATGCTGTTTTGCTTGCGATGTCGGTTTTTTTTTCGTTCTGTTGCTGCTGCTCATGTGTCGCTTGCGAACGGTTTGTTGTTGCCTGCTGATGATGTTGTAGCTGGTGGGGTGCGCGTGAAAAATGGATGCGAGGCGAGGTGAAGTTTTTGGCACCGGCCTTTGGCGCGAGGTGGTCACTGAAGGGGAAAATATCCCACTCTCCAACTTGTCACACCAGGGGGATGAACAGTTCCTCGTGCAGGCCATTGTTGCAGTGACAGGTCGATGACTTTTAACAGCATGACACATTTCCTGTCAAAAGCAACTTCTATTGCACGTCATTCACTTGTTATCATTACCTTCCCCGCGCCGTCTTCGTCTCGACCTGAATAATAAACTACTCTGTGGGACTTTTATTGGTTTTCAAAGACCCCTGGCGTCTCGCCAGCCATCCCTCCGCAGAGCCTGTTTCAATAAAACAAAGGCCAATGCACAGGAATGCCTTTCTGTCGCTGACATTGAGAGATAACGATACGTACGTCGATGTTTGATTGATGTCTATGGAGGCATTTTGCTGATTAATCATCGGTGTCGCTGTGTGTGCAGATACGGGAAATGGGTCAGAGTAGAGAAACGCTTGACGTACCTGCGCTGAGTTTGCAGTTTAGTCACCATAATGATCCTCTTTGTGCAGTGACAGTGCTTTCGTGGAAGCAGTCGAAATAGTGCTGTGTTGATGTTTTGGTTGGCGATCGGTCGCAGTGCATGCATGACTCTTGAAATCTTATCGGCTAGGGGCTGTTCATTTTGTTCAAGGGAGGAGAAAGCAAGTGTTGGATGATTGAGTGCATGTGCACTCTGGGTACCTGTTTCGTGCGCTATGGGTTAAAGGCTGGGTTTAGCAATCTGATAACATACACGGAGCTAATATCTGCCACTGTTCATGGGGACTGTGTGGAGGAAAGTACTGTGCGCCTGCCTGTCACCAAGCGAAAAGCTGTGATTTACGTGACTGTTTCTCTGTTTTCGTTGGCCAAAGATCGTTCACAATTGTGAGCGTAATCTCTTGTTTGCGTGAAACTTTGCTATCTATTTCTATACGGTGAAGGCATCCGTTCCAACGAAGCCTGATTCTTTCGTTGATGGACTTAAGTCTCAATTCGTTTTGCTTCTGAGGCTATACTGCAATTTCTAGTTGTGGGTTACGAGTTGATTGCTCCTGGAAATTCTGTGAATATCGAATCAACTCTTTTGGATTTATAATCTGCCATGAGTCGGTTCATACTTTCTGTTCCTTCTCCTCCCGCTCGGTCATTAACTACAGTACTGTGTAAAATAATAGCACCATGTTCGCCTTTGAAACCATTTTGCTAAAAACTTTTTCCTTCTGAACTGATGTTTGTCCTTTTTTGTGCAGATTCCACTAGAACTGGCGTCTTACCTTCTTGTCTGGTTACACAGGCTCCAACAGCCATAATTTAGGGAGTCGGCACAAAGTCTCACCCCCATCAAGATATGCTCCATAATGTTCGCATCTCTAAAGTAGTGTCTTGGTCTAAGGTTATAACGATTCTGCCTGCAAACCACTCTATGAACAGAGCTAGTGGCTTCTGCGAAACACTTCTTTGGAAGCTCAAGTAGATCATACAGTTCGACTTTCCATTCCTTGCGATTTTTGAAATTTACAAATAAGTCCAGACGCATCCCACACCATTACGCGAGCTAGTTCCATTCCGTATACTAGCTGTCTGTGTCTTTGACTGATTACCTTCTTCGGTAGTCTTTCATCTGAATGATGCATAATGAAACCTTCATGCTGCAGAATGAAATGTAGTGTCCATGGGTGGTGAGAGTTTGAGGGATAAAGAGGAGTGATAGTCCTGTTTGGAAGGCAGTTGGAATATAATTTTAATGAAAAACTTCACAGACACGTTTCATATTGCTTGCTACCCCATACTCGCGCTATACTTCTCTAACACTATTTCCAAGAAGCACCCTTTGGCCGTAATAAGTTACTCACTGCTAGGCACCCTCTTAGGTATCCCAATTCGCTCACTACTTCGTTAAAGCTGTTTCTTTTACCACCCTCTCTGAAGATCACTGTCATTGACTTATTGAAGTTTGTCTTAAGATTGCAATGAAAACAATAAGCTGGTTGATTTTCAGTTGAAGTGATTGGAGTGAGTGGGTGATTCTTAATGGTGGTCTCTGAAGAAGTCCCCATCGCCACAAATCCTCTATGAAAGCCGCGAATTGCATGGAAATCAGTCCTCACACCCTCTCGAGAGATAGACACTGTCTGAAATCGTTCTGGAGAAGAGACATTCCAAGTCTATAGAGCTAGTAAATAAGCGCACCTCTATCCATCGCATCGACTGCTGCCTTGAAGTCGATGAATAAGCTCCCGCCTTTCTAAGAAAGGACTCTCCAATGCACTTTGGCATTCTTTCGAAACGTTGTTTCAGGCAGAAACCTTCGTTTAATGTAGTTTCCGAAGACAGACCAGCATGCGCTTCTATGATAAAGAGCTTAAGTTTTCAGCTCTCACCACATCAGCGCCAAACAGCCGTGCCACCTGGTACGAGAAAAGCCGGGACATTGACAAAGAAAGTGCTCTGAAGTGTCTTCACCTTCGCCACAGACCTCGCAGAGGGTGTCTTCACTAAGCCCAAGCAGACTTAGGTGGTTAAGGAAGGTGAAATGTCCCTTTTGCACTCTTTTCTGCCAAGAGATAGTAGAAAAGCCGCGGATTTCTTGCTGACATTAGGGAGCATGCACTTGGTCAGCCTGCATTCCGTCATGCCATCTCCAGTTGTGCTGTTGGGAAACCCAACGTCGCCCTAACCAAAGAAGCGGGTAGTCTCAAGGTGGGTGCGGCCCCTTTAGAACCTTGCCTGACTGGTTCATCATCAACCTCTTTTCTCGTGATCCCGTGCTGTCCCGCGATCCAAACAAGTCTTAGCGAATTCTGTCTGCCGATCGAATTGAAGGAAGACTTCCATTCCTATCTTCGAAGTGGTTAAGGGGTAGAGCAAGGCCTTGCACAGCTTGGCTATCAAAGAATCAGATACCTCGCCCCTTCCACCCTCATCTTCGCTGAAAATTCTATAAATTTCCCCATTTTTAATTCAATTCAAAGGTTCGAGTTGTGCACGGTAGAAAGTCGATTTCACTAATTAGGCGCTCTTTAGAAGTTCCTAATGTCTTCCACAACACACTTAAGATTGCCTTGTCTGCCGCCAATTCTGGTCTTGAAATCTTTTGTGGTCGGTCGCAGGTTGTTGAACGTGATTGCCTGCGTTGGTAATTCTTGTTTTCAATACAGTTTATATCGCCTGCAATGTATCCGTACAAAAATTTGTTCCATTTCCTTACGTTTCCGCAGCGTTTCACTGAAGGCCACTTAAAGTCTTAAGCACCAAATTTCCTACTCATCAGGGTACATGAAGCCATTGGTCATAGACACATATTGTTAAAGTGCCCTTACAGCTCCAAGATCCCTCTCTTGAAAAAACTTCCTTCCATTATGCCCATACGTCCACGCCATGGAGTGGAATCCAAATGGTCAATGTTTTGCATTAAGTCAAATGAGACATGAGATTCGACTGTCCCAAGGTTTTTGCTACAATTCATGGGGAAGGAGGGTCCTGCTTCTTCACCAGACATTCCTGGTGCGCGTGCTATGGTTTTGTCACGAATGGGGCGAGCTTGCATGTCGAAAGGGGCGTGAAAAATCCGGCGATTTTTGGATTTAGAGCCCACCTATCCACTGCATCCTGCCGGCCTCGACTGGTGTCCAGGGTCCAAGATTCGATTCCGGGGCTCTTAATGTTTTTCTAGGCACCACCCCCATTGAGTTGCTGACAACACAGCCGCAACTACAATAATCAGTAGGCCCCTCGTTTCTTACGTGGTCGCCGTGGCCAAGTGGGTAAGAGCGCCGACCCACATGAAGAAGGTTTAGGTTCAATTTCCGGACGGAACACCTGACATTTTTTCACGGCACCACCTCTTTCGAGTTGCTGACAACACTCGGACTACCAAGTGTCTATGAAAAGCTTCTCAAATCTCGGCGTTCGGAGTCGGCAAAAAAATGTAGGTCCCTTCTACTCGTGAAAGAACAGTATCACGCACAACTCAAGTAGTTGTTGTAGAAGATCGGCCCTGGTCCCTTGTGGAGTGTAGTGCCACTCAACGTCGTCTCTTGCGAGAACAATACCTTGCGCAATACGAGTAGGCTAGACCCTGGTCTCCTATGTGCTGTCTCTCAGTTCATTTCCAGAACAGCTTAACTACCTGTGAGTTCGAGTATCTTTGAATTTGTCAGCTTCTTGTCTCTGATTCTGTGTCCCACCATTCTACCCTGCTGCGCAATATGTCCCTCTGTCTCTCTCTCTCTTTGCCGCTGTGAACACTAAAACCAGATATCTATCGTCTCAATAAACAAAGATCTCCTTAAGGTGACAGCATCCCTTGTCCAAACGTCGGGACAACACGAATGACATAAACTTGTTTCAGTTGCTCCTTAATGACCAAAGCAGCCGACGAATTGTTCAATCACAAGGATAAGCGACTTTAAGACTAATACAACGTAAAGGGATTCCTATGGGAGGAGACCTGTCTCCAGACTTAGTTAAAATTTGATGGACCTGTAGAGGACTTTCCATATTTTGCTTGCCTCCAAGTACGGGTAAAGATAGGCGACAAAGTATTCCGGATAGACTCTCACATTCCTTGTTGACGGCAACGTTATACTCGGTCTTGCGGAGTCCTTTAGCCCTTCCGAAGCAAGCAAGCAAGGTTTCTAAAGTGCCGTTGATCCTGAATCCAGTTGACAATGAACAGTTTATCATTTCTCGCCGTTCGGAGTCGGTAATAAATCAGCAGTGGTTCCAGCATCAACTTGGTTCCATGTGGACTGTAGCGTCAACAAATTTTGTTTCCTCTCAAAGACAGTTAAATTCCCTTTATTCTTGATAAATTGGGCGGCAACGCCTTGGGAATTACCAATCGCCCCGTGTAGCCCCTCTTTGCAGCTGCCGATTGTGACATTTCCCCTAAGATGATGCTCCACCGACGCAACGTTTCCTGAACGCTTCAAAAGTCATTCAAATTTAATGTCTCTACTTTTACTGCTCCGCTCGGGCATAAAGTTGACTTAATCCACGCGGTCTGCAAACTTCCACGTTTCCATTAATTTAGACTCAAGTCCGTGCCAAGAATTGCGGGCGTTCAGCTGCCTCCAACATTTGCAACCGACCCCACGTTGCGTAAGCGCTGATTTCCAAAAAGAAAAAAGAAATTTATTGATTTTCCCTTGACTTGCCCTGCCCAAAACCGTTCGTCAGCCTCCCCATCCGAAAATTACTCGCCCGTCTTGGCGAAATTTCGGCAAACCATTAGGCCGTCGCCATTTCAAACGGCCGCAACTTAGGTCCCCGTCACGTACAACACATCCATTTGCTAATTGCTGTCGTCAATGACCCCATCTCCATTTGACACCCCCGCCTGTGCCTGTGTTTCACCCCTTCTCTCACTCACAATTTGTTGTTGTAATCTATTTCCCAACTAATATCCTTTTCTTCTTGCCCCGCTTTCATCCGCAGGAGTGATTCCCACACGCATCTGCTTGAATTAACCGCCCGAAACCAAAAACCCGCAACCCACTGTAAATATCGAAGCCAGAGCCATAAAAAATGCGACTGCCAAGCGCTTCTAATAAACAATAAGTGCAAGAGCATCTGTGCAGACTAACAGCGAGGACACCGCCAACGCCACCGCCACCGTCGCCGACGCAAAATCGAAGCCAAACGCTAGTCCTTATCGCTCCAGCGAAGAACGCATCCACCTAGCGTGCGGACGAGACTTGACCAAGGACTGCCGGCCAAATCGGACTCAAAGGTAAGTTGCTTACAGTTCTCCTTTGTGGCGTTCGCTTGTTTGTTGCTTCTTTTCTGTTCTGTGAAATCGATAAGCAACTGCATTCGTATCGTTTGCTAATCGCAGCAGCTATTGATGAACTTTGAGCTTGTGTTTGATTGGCTGTGTGTGTGTGTTTGTGTGAAATTTTAGATCGTCCTAGTTCTGGTTTTTGTTTGTTTTTCTGTTGTGTCTTGTGTTTTGCACGACAACCCGTCCATTTGGCAACCGCTTCGAGAAGCAATTATCTGTCATTCTGTTTTGTTGGTGGGGAGAGAAAAAAAATTCGATAAAAGGGCGATGGTTTTGCCGTCGGGAGATTCTACAATCATCGTCACGTGTGCTTCGCGTGTGAAATATGTTTGGGTTTGTTGTTGTTTCGCCCCCCCCGGCTCGCCTTTTTGGGGGAAAATCGATAAACGACCCGGTGTTGTGACGACAACTGACTAGGGGGATGAGAGAGAAAAAGAGAGAGAGAGAGTGAGAAGTATTCGTGCTGAGGGGAGCGGCAGGAAAATTTTGAAAATGCATTTCAAAAGGAAGACGAGGGCTGTTGACGTTGCTACGAGAGAGAGCTAGTCTTGTTCCCAATTGGGAACTGTCGTCAATGAGGGGAAGGAGCGAGGAGAAAAAGTAACACTGACTGTGACTTGAGGGGGGGTGGAATGTTCTAGGAGAGAAGTTCATGTTTTGGGTGTTCTCCCAGACGGCATTTTGTTTTCCGGTTGCTCTGGTGAGAAAGTGACTACTGTTGTGGTGGATCATTCGTAGGGGTGGATAGAAAATTAGACATTTAGACGCCTCAGTGACCTTGGAAGTGCTTATGAACGGAACTGTGGTGCCGGAGAGGATTGGGCAATTTTGATACTTGACAGATTTCACAGTATAAGCTGGAGAGTTGTTGAGGTGGCCTGGAGGTTTTACAAATCAGGGCTACGACACCTGGCCGAACAAATCACAGTAGTCGCTGACTGACACGAACTGCAACCAACTTTGGCCTGATATAATTTCCAAATCGTTCATGACAGGGAGTCCAAATTTTGACACATGACAGACCATTTCATTGTTTACAAGACTTTTAAGCGTTTCTTAGGCGAGTTGAAAAATTTGTATGCGCGAACGTGATTTCTTCTTCTTCAGATGGCGCTACAGTCCGGGGTGGAACTGGGCCTCAACCAGCATGCCTCTCCAGCTAGCACGATCTTTTGCCAGCTGCTCCGAATTGCGCACTCCAAGTTGGTTGAGGTCCTTTTCCACTTGTGTGCGCCATCTCAGTTTGGGACGTCCTCTGTTGCGTTGTCCCAATGGCTTCGATTCGAAGACTCTTCGGGCCGGAGCAGTGCTGTCCATCCGCTCTACATGGCCTAGCCACCTTAAGCGTTGTATCCGTAGACGCTTGACTAGGTTCATGCCGCCGTACAGCCCATACAGTTCGTGGTTGAATCTTCTCCTCCAGATGCCATCAACGCAAACAGGACCAAAAATCGCACGCAGAACTTTTCTCTCGAACAGACAGGCTTCCTCATCCGCTTTTAGTAACGTCCAGGTAATCACGCGAACTTGATTACGTAGCTTAATAACCACAAATAGCTCTCGTTAGACCCCTCTAGCACGTTAACGTAAAACGTTGCAAACCGCCAAAGAGGTGGTCATAAAAAGAAACAGCAACATCGGCAGAAATAGTTCGGAGAGCTAAGGTTCAAATTGAGCGAAATCTGCGCCGAAGTGGAAGAAGCCCTCGTCAGCCCTTAATAAATAATAATAATAATTGTGCGGCCCACAAGTGACCAGGGCCTAGCTTCTACAAAAACTCACTCTCATGAGTAGAAGGGACCTACAGTTCTTCGCCGACTTCGAACGGCGATATTTGAGAAGCTTAACATAGACAATTGAGTGGTGTCAGAAACTCGAAAGAGGTGGTCAAAAAAATGCGAGGTGTCCCGTCCGGGAATCGAACCTAGACCTTCTGCGTATAGGTCGACGCACTTAGCCACTACGCTACAGCTTTACCACCCGTATCAATGTATCAACCTGAGTATATGCTCAAACTGAGGCGAATTTTACAGATGTTCAGGTTACCGTGGCGAAATGGAAGCAAAGACCTTTTACAACGTAGCAGAACATATTTAGAGTCAAAAGATCCAATATGCGATGCTTTCTTTTGCCGTCCCAAAGCCATTATTAGGTCCAAAGGTGGATATATTGAAAACTTTTGATGATAGTCCACGATTGGAAGAGCTTATCCACTACGCCAAGCAAAACACGAGCAGTAACGAATGAAGCTAGGTTTTGGTCTCCTGCGGGATGTAGTGCCACCCATTCATTTGTTTTTCTTGTCTCGACAGACATCACGTCTTGGACCCATTTCTTTTATAATTGCCGCGCGCTAAAGGAATTGCTAAAAGAATTGTTTGTCTACCCCTAAGTGACCGGAATTAAGTCACAGCACCGGCCTAAGGTATAGAGGACGAGAGGGAAAGGAGGTACTGCTGCACATTGGTTTTAAATGCCTGTGGATTGTAATGAGGGGGAATAGCTGAGCTGGGGAGAGCATTCCTTATTCGTGTGGTGTGGCTGAAGAAAGTGTCTCTAAACTTAATTGTACCTTCGAAGGTGGGCTTAAGGCTAAACGGGTGGGCATTCCTAGCGAGGCGAGTATTGCGGCGAAATTTTTGAAGGGGAAGAATGCAAGTGGCTAACTCATAAGGGCATATTTGCTTATAATGTTATAATGAATGTTAATTTAAAAGGAAGAAAATACCTTAAACCTCGGTTGTAAGGACGTGTGACAAGATCTCTAGGTCGACACATCATGGGAGTGAAACTCACTAGTGAGTTCTTGGACTTGGTTCTGGGTCTGCTACGTGGCTGCTTACACGAGGGAATCGCATCTAATTTCGTTTAACTTCAGGCCTTGAAGTCTAGTTTAGACTCTCACTTACAGCTCTTAGAATTCTTATAGCACTCTTTATTGTGGTTTCTTCATTAATTTTCATTAAAAAAATCCTACGCCCCAAGATCAACTGACTGAATACATTTTTCCTTGATTTGTTCTTGCCAAAATTTCGTATCTAAAAGCTTTAGTGAATAATTCTCCAAAGATGCGTGGGTACATTCCCTAGCATTCACTTGCTAATGCTGCCATCTTCGCGGTGTGATCGACTCACCCTCTCATTAAGAAAAATATGCCGGCAGTGTGCCAATTTGTTAATAGATCTGTCTCATAGAACGTTCCCCAGAATGTCATTTTAATTGTTTTCGCCTTCATTAGATTCTTTCTTTTACACCAGAGAGAATGACAGATTTCTTGTATATTTTAATGAAAATCGTGTTCCAATGGGTCTCTAATCCTTTCTGGTTATACTTGTCTGGACAATTTTTAGATTTCAACAACACGTAACGTATTTATTTCAAGCGATAGATTTATGTTTGAAATTGAGGCTAATTTCAGTCGCATTTGCGTTGAGAAACATGTCAGCAGGTAGCAGCCTCTCTTCCTCATCATCGTCACAACCCTGTCCCTGTATATCTTGTCCACGTATGTATCCATCCTATTCTAAAGAGTGACTCATCGCGTTTTGAGATTGTCGCCTCCTACGATTGTCGCTTACTTAGATTGTCACTTTCTTAGATTGTCGCGTCTTGAAACTGTCGCTTCCTAACATTGTTACCTTTTATTCTAAAAAGTGATTCATCGAATGGTTTGCTTTTTAATAGGCTGCTTTGGCAGGTTACGCGTGACTCCTATCAAACTGCTTTTTCAGTTTTGTTCAGTATCGTTTGGCAAGTAAGCGAACGGTTAGACGACAGTAAATCACTAAGGGAAGAAATTATAGCAGCTGTGGCTAAGAGTGTTTGCTAACACATTGGCACATCGGTTCGTCGTTATTCTAAGCAACTTGGGCATGTTAACGGACTATATAATAATAATTGAGTGGCACTACAGCCCATAAGGGACCAGGGTCGAGCGTCTACAACGGCTACTCGTGTTGTGCGTTCTACTGTTCTCTCACGAGTAGAAGGAACCTACAGTTTTTTACCGACTCCGAACGGCGAGATTTGAGAGCTTTTCATAGACAATTGGCATTCTTTGAGTGTTTCAACAATTCGAAAGAGGTGGTGCCGTGAAAATCGAATCGAACCTAGACCTTCGGCGTGTCGGTTGGTGCAGTAACCCACTACGCCACGGCGACCAATGCTGTTACCAATACCATTCACAAATTTGAGTCTCCGTGGTTAACACTCGAACGGTTAGACCACATGGCCACACGGAGTGAACATGCTTTACCAATTGAAGCTAAGTGTGTAACAAGCACATTGTATCGGTGAACTATGATTTCAAGAAGACGGCGCTACGTGCCACAGAGTGCGTGAAACAATGAACTTGTGAAAAAACCATTTTGAAGAGCCGATCGTATTGGACTATTAGTTCTGGATATCTGATAAGCCTCAGGTCTTCAACAATAAGTCAGCTACGATTGACGCTTTCGAAGTCAGTATTACCTCCACGAGGAACCATTCGCTCACCCCAAAACTACTCGCTCAAAGTTTGACCTTCCGAATGAATCACCTCATACGTAGTCGTGGCCAACATTCTCAAGATATAGTTTTCAAAAAGTAAATGCCATGAATTGTTCTTTTAACCAAAAGTTTCAATTTTTAGTTTACTCTCAAATCTATGTATTTTATTTTACATTTTAAATCAAACCTCACGATGAATCACCGGTTTTTAAGGCGAAAATTCGCGGGAGTTGTAAATTTCATGAAATCTGTCGTCTACAAGCTACATGGAGTCGAGCAAACAAAAATTTCACTTCAATTTCTAGAGATTGAGGGACTGAGGACTTAAGGGAAGCTCTCCTTGTTTGGTCTCCTAACACCGCCATCACATCAATTGTGGAGAGTCCCCCAAATCCATTGTCAATCAGCACCCAAACGCCAGACTTTGCAAAAAGTCAACTGAGTGCCAGTCTCCTCATTTCCAAAAGGCACAAAAATTCCACCATTTGTGTTTTATTTAATCAGTATGCCCCAACGTACACTATAAATAACCCGGTGGCGCAGCAAATATTTGCGCACTCTACTAGGCAAACTCTCTTATCTGCATCGTTAAGTAGGGCTGCTTCGGTCTGGAACACAGGCTCCACACAAAGAGCAAACATCACCCGAATATCACAAAGTCGACAAAAACTTACACTTTCTTTTGTAACTTCACGTCGGCACTTGCGAACGACGCAAGCTCTCGCTTGGCCTCGTTAATCGATTTCCACGTGGTTGTTCGAACAGCCACGTGCTTGCCGCATGCCTATTCATTCAAAAGCAACACCAGGCGGTCGTGTAAGCGGTCCTCAGTCGATTGCTCCACTGCAGCACAGTCGGCTGACTTAACGCGACACGGAACAAAACATTTCACAATCTCTCATTTTCATCGAAGGCAATTCGTTTATTCGACTTCCATTCAATTAATGCGAGGCACACGAGTCGCATTGGCAATCAATTCACTTCTGGGGGCAACCCCCTCCCCACGCGTCTCACAGACGACTCTCATCCATCACCTCGTGACTACGAGCAGCGGCCGTGTCGTCATCAAGTCAGTGTTCCCCACTCCCAACTATCGATTAATGGGTAATTGAAATACCCGCTCGCATGGGAGCCAGTGAACGGATGCGACGTGATGTTTATGTTCTGCGGCAATTTCAGCTAATCACTGAATGCGTCGCGTACGTGTCTGTCCTTCGCGATGATAACCACTTGTGTACACTGCACCTTCCCTTCCACTCCACTCCCCACGGTCCCAACTATCGACGGCAGCTTGGACTTTGCTCGCTGCATCGGCAACACGCGATTGCTTTGTCCTCCTGCCATTGTGTGTCTGGAACCAGATCCAATCGCTAGCGTACACGTAATCTCGTGGAACATACGATCGACTGGGGACCGGTGATTTGTTTAGCTTTTGGCCCCTGCCAACAGACAATTGCGCGCAGAACTCTTCCGAGGAAATTCGCTTTCGGGGTTTTCTTTAAATTTAGACTCCCTCGCCGCTAACTATCTGAAAATTGTGGCGAGGGGTGAACGCCGCTCGCTTTTGTTATCAGTTCAATGGCCACGGTCGCGATAGGACTGCTCCAATATTTAGGTTAGATTTAGGCAACTCACCGTGCAAGTGTTATCTGTGAAGTGGAGGTCTATCTACACGTGTAATTGTGTAAGTGCGTCAGTCGCTTGGTATATTTTGTGATGACGTCAGGAAGGTAAGTGCGCACAGTCGGGTGGACAAGTTTGGCCGTCAGATGATTCATGGGGTGACGCACTCAATTTTTAATGACTTTTAAAGTGTCAAGTGTGTAGGAATTGATGTCACGGCGAGTTTGCTTTTGTCACTCATTCGGTTCTTGGAAATGAGAACACGGCAGAGATGGAGCAAAGAATGTTAAGCGAGCGAGTGGAACGAGCGCGTCGCTACAGTGTGTCATCATTGCGTATCGTTGTTGCTTTTGCTCTCGGACTATCGAATCCTCGTCACTTTGAACCATCGTTGCGTGGATCACATAACCATTGTCGCACCTACGCTTGTAGCATCTTAGGATTGCCGTCTCAAAACATTGCTGCCAGTTAACAATGTTGTGTCCTAGCAGTGTCGCGTTTAAAAAAATTGCCTTCTGCTAGTATTTCCATGTTCTAACATTGTCTCGTCCCTTCATTGCTGTATTCCAGCCTTGTAGCCCTTGAGTGTTGTCAATTCCTAAATGTTTTGCGTCCTTGTATAGTAGCCTCCTACGGTTGTCTCTTTCTTAGATTGTCACCTCTTACGATTGGCGCTTTCTTAGATTGCAGCCTCCTACGATTGTCGCTTTCTTAGATTGCAGCCTCCTACGATTGTCGCTTTCTTCGATTGTCGCCTCTTAAAACTGTCGCTTCCTAACATTGTTACTTTCTAATATTTTTTCCACCTTACAATGTTGTCTCTTAAATGTTTGCCCCCTTTTTTGTCGACCCCTTATTTTGCCGCCAAATCATAGTGTCGGCTTTTCAAAGTTGACGCCTCCTAACATTGTCGGCAAAGTTGCCGAGTTGCCCAAAGTTTGACCTTTCGAATGAATCAACTCACACGTAGTCGTGGCCAACATTCTCAAGATATAGTGTTCAAAAAGTAAATGTCATGAATTGTTCTTTTAACCAAAAGTTCAATTTTTTAGTTCACTCTCAAATCTATTTGCTTTATTTTACATTATAAATCAAACCTCACGATGAATAACCGTTTTTTAAGACGACAATTCCCGGGAGTTGTAAATTTCATGAAATCTGTTGTCGACATGACTATGGCCAAGCAAAAAAAAAACTTCCAAAAATTCACTTGAATTTCTAGAGATTGAGGGACTGAGTACTTAAGGGAAGCTCTCCTTGTTTGGTCTCCAAACGCCGCCATCACATCAATTGTGAGAAGCCCCCCAAAATCATTGCCAATCAGCATGCAATCGCCAGACTTTGTAAAAAGTCAACTGGGTGCCAGTCTCATTTCCAAAAGGTACTGAACACTGTTAGCTTCCCTAATCTCTCGTTCACTAATCTTGTCGCACCCTTCCAATCCTGTCGCGTTTTAAGAAATGTCGCGCCTTAAAATTGTCGAGACCTATCATTGCCTATATCATTCTCGATTCTTCAAAACTTACCATCACAAGTTATCATTATCTATTCGTACGTTCGTCGCGTACTTTTATTGCGGATCGTTGCGCATTTTAGTCGCGTCACAGTATCACCAGCCTCGCAAATTGACGTCACATCAACACGTTTTTTTGTCGCGTATCACAGTCGGACGTTATCATATTTTGAAGTGATACTCCAAAACGTTAATTTGTTTCGCATTAGAAACCAAACACTTCATTGTTCTCAAAACGTCCCCGGTATTGAAAAAGTCCAAACGTTAATTTCTTAGAACTCACCGAAACCCATTTAAATGTGCAACCAACGCCTGACTTAACTCTTAACAAACAGACCTTCGATTTGTCGATAAGGCAGTGCCGCAAAAGCACTTTTATTTCTTTAGAGTTCTCCCTGACACTGGAAACGCACCTAATCGTCATGCAAAAAAGGAAACCGCCTCTCCACCTGCACAACAGACTACTTAACATCCACACGACCCTATGTACATAATTGCCAAATATTACGAAACTTCAAAGCAATTTGTTTTCTCACGCTCATCCATTTGCCAGCGCCAAGTGACTCTTTCAATTATTAATCGTTATGCTGGCGAATCAAATAATTTCCTTTTTTCTGTGTTCTCTCTGTGAGGGGCTGTGTGCGGCTCTGGCATCTCAAAGGAACTGCCTCGTCATTGACATTTTAATTGTGACTTATTGCGTTCGTAATACATACATGCTTTGGGCGCACACAGCACAAGGGCATGGCCACAGAAGCCGAGGCATTGGGTGCACGAGTGGGTAGCTGCGGAATTGATTTATTGGGATTTCGTGTTGCGGCGGCGAATGATTTACTTCTTTTTATTGGTTTCCTTGTGGGAAGCAGTCACTGGTGAAGCGTTCACGTTGGATTTGCAGTACCTGAAAAGTACATAAATTTCAAGAGCTTTTACACTTATGTCACCTTGTTGTTGGTGTTGTTTGTTTGTTTATCAGACTAAGTGAATTGTTCTTAAGGACTTAAGGCGCTTTGGGAGCTCTTGATTTCTGTATGAAATTGGAGGACAGGCTAAGTTGGAAAAGGATGTTTGCATTTATCGACATTAAGTGCGACTTTTTGTGGATGATTAGCTCAAGATGTTTGATTTCTTATGTAAGGGTGAGCTATGGGCTTTCAAAGTGTTTCAGTCATAACTGCGTTCTTGGGGGTAACTTGGGTAAAGGAGAGAGTTATGAAAATTGGTACGTTGCAACAACAGGACTAAGGAGTAACCTTAATTTGATTTAGAGTTGCCTGTTGTTGTGAAATACCAATTATCATAACTAGTCAACTCTTGATGCTTGACCTTTGTTTGCCTTGTAACAAGGCAAGTAGATGGACGCCACTCTTCCACCAATCGAAATCTTGTGGTCTGATCAAAATTTTCCAAAACTTCGATATTTTAGCGTAAAACGGTTAATTCATCGTGAGGTTTGATTTATAATGTGAACTTGAAATGTTTACTATCGGTTGAAAGAAAAATATATGGCATTTGCTTTTTTAGAAATTTTATTTTGAAAATGTTGCCCACGACTACGTCTAATGTGGTCCATTTGTAAGGACTACTTTTGAATGACTGGTAACTCGTGGTTTCCAAAGCGTGATTAACAGCTGTCTTATTTCTCCAGGTCTGAAACTTTAGACATCCTCAGAGATAATAGTCCAAAGGTCACAGGACCTAGGCAGTCAATTCACAGTAGCAAAACATAAAATTAAGCGCTCACTTTAAAATTGATAGCTACTGTCCGTGGGAGTTAGTATTTTTCTGCAAAATAGATCGAGACGATCGTCAATCTCAAGTTGTGCTGTGAAAAGCGACCTGAAATACTTACGACTGCATAGGCAGAACCCAGCTAAGAGGGTCTTTGAATCCCAGCCTATAGGTTCGATAAGGAGAGCAAGGCCGAACCACCGGTATAGAGGAAGGAAGCAGCGTGCCCGGGACCGTCAAGAATAGGAGGCAGCTATAGGTTAAGCTCAGACCCTTCTATTGGCAGAAAACATCCATAGGTACCTCATTTCCCTCTCTTCCTCTATACCTTCGGCCCTTGCTGTGACTTAATTCCGGTCACTTAAGGATACAAAACAATCCCAAAATTTTAGAATTTGTGACTTTGGCTTTCGTCCGAACAGCACACAACTTGCCTATGAACAGAGACCGCGGCGTGTGTTTGTTAGTTGAGATTTCAGTGCTCATAACCTATACCATCGATCAGAGGCAGTCTAATTTTTGTGGCAGTGCTAATTGGAAAAACCTCTTTGACAAGTGCTCAGTCACTTCGGGTGTTTTATTAGAAATAAAGCTAGAGCTCACATTGAGGCATCCTGTCACTGCTATTACTAACAGGGTATGTACATAGCTTCACGTTTCCCCCTAACGATACACTAAGGGTCTTAGTCTTAGTCATTGGCAAGTTTCTATCTATTGCGGTTCCAGCCGAAAGTGCCAGATTGTCTTGCAACTGTTTTTTCCTTTAATCGATCACAAAAGTTCGCTGTAGCAATACTGAAATTTTGATTCAAACACTTTCAACCCTGACTTCAGCAATGTCTTTGGCAGGTTTTGTTTATTCCTTTGTCGCGTTTAACAAAGGTTTAATTTTCATCTCGACTAGCTCCTCATGTCCCGTCCCTAAGGCAAAACTTTTTATACCGACTCCAAGCACAGCCCACAAATTCACGCGACAGTGTACAACATGAACAACAAGTTTTCTCCTAAATCACCTTGTCCCCGCCCACCCTTCCACCCCCTCCGTCCCCTCCCTCAACCCCTTCTCAACAAATTGACAATCTAACCAGCAAAACATTATTTCCATAAATAACCCACTTGTCTCGCAGCCACACACTCAGTGGTAACCTGGTTAAGGAGTTTGCAGCCTTTCCCCTCCAAAAACCACACGCGATAACGAAGTCAGCCTCGAACGACAAAGTTTTTTAATTGAAAAATGAAATGCATCACTATCTGTGGGTGGCAAGGACTAAGCAGGACAGCAGCATCCCATCTGCAGCACATGTGCATATAATCTGCCCCATCATCAGTCAATTACGAGAGGATTGGCCCGGTGGGGAAGAGCCTCCCAAAGCCTTAATTAAAACAATTCGTTTAAAAGAAAAGAAATTCCCAACAAACAACAACAGCAAAAAATATCAATAAAGTTGCAGCATGTTCGGCCCTAACCAAGGGCTGCGCCGTAGCTCCACGACAAGGTTAATGCCTCACTGGGCGCGTCCCCGCCTCAGAGAGAGAGATCCAATTATCAGGTTGTTAACATGTGATAATTTTCCCGTTAAAAAATCGATGACGTCGCCATTGTCGCTGCCGTCAGCAGGAGGGTTGTAAAATTGAAAGTGACTGAAAATGACTGAAAATGACATAATCTTGTAGGCAGGAACGGTTCGGATGAATTTTCGGTTCGTTGAATTTCTACGGTTTCGTGTAACAAATCGCAGAGTAGTGAAGCTTTGTGTGCAGTGAAATGTTAGACATATTTGGTTTTTCAGTCAGAGGAGAGTGTGGTCTTTGACCTCTGTGTGATGAGGTTACATTTGTTTGGGGAGGTGTTTTCTTTCCGAGCCCACACACCAACTGCGAGTTCGTGGGCAGACACTTGGAATTGAATTGAAAACAGAAGAGAAGCGGGGAAATTATTGATTTTTCTGTTGTCGATGGTAACCAACTAAGCTTACGGGGGTTTCTTTGAAGGGCCCTGATTCTAGGTCTAGAAGAAGAATTCTCATGATCTGACCATGAATTGGATTGACGGACCAAAACTATTTATCCCACAATGGTCATGTTTCATGACCAAACGTCTAAGAACGACGACGAATCGATTCTTCATGGCCCTCTCTCAGCTACAGCTTCTAAAGTTTCTTCCCTACGCCTGCTGGATGCGGTTGATCGCAAAAGCTATGCGGGGCCGAACGTTGTCATGTGGCAAAATCACCTTGTCATGCCTTTCAGTCGTTTCTGACCGTTTTTAACAATGCACAGCTCAAATGTGTTAGTTGTGGTCGAAAACGTTTCCCATCGATGGCTTCACCTGGTTTTGGGACTCATAGTGCACCACACCCGTCTGGTCCCACCATATGCAGAGCATGGCCTTTGACCAATGGATGTATTTCTTTGGTATATCCGCTTTTCATCACCAGTCAGAATCCAGTGCAAAAGTCCCCACCTTCGATGTCTTTAAAAAAGCAGTTTCTAGGTTAAAAATCGCCTCTCGACATCTCTTGGTTTCAACTCGTTCGGCATCCAACTTGCTTGCTTTTGAATGAACCCAAAATTCTTTAAGCGAACGGAAATTGTTTGATGAGTCACTCGCAACGATTCTGTGAGTTCACTTGGTGTTTGACACGGATCTTGATTCAGTAAGGCCTCCAAGTAGTCATCTTTAAACTTCTTTGGGCTTGTCAAAACCGCCTTTGTCTTCGACGCTGAAATCACAATCTTTGAAGCGTCAAAACCACTCTTCAAATGATTTATCAATCGGCGCAGATTCACCATAAGCCTCTTCAAGCATTGGATGGCTTCAGCTGCACTTTCTTTCAATGAGAAAAGAAAATCAAAATTTGCGGCAAATGCTGTTTTCTTAAGGCGAATCGGGACATTTTCGAAGAGCAGAAAACAATGTTGTTGTCTAAAACAGATGCTTATGTACCCTTAGTATTGCTGACAAACGTCACATCTTTCCAATGAAGAAGGTGATCGCTTCCAAGATCAGCCACAACTTGCAGGTTTCGCCATCTTTTAAAAACCGAGCTGAAGTACACTTTAGAGGGACTTCAACTCTCTATAGCTTCAACCACAAAGCCACAAATTCACTCTTTCACCAGTAGGATTTCAAACAAAGCAACAAATTCTGGAAGAACCAAGAAAAAAAGGGGAAGAAATTAATAAATCAGATCTAAGGGTGCTATGCGGTCTCTGAAGTAATGCCAAAACAGTTCCCAAGTGGTTGGCGTCCAGAGAACGGGGCTAAGGGAATTCTTAGTTTGGGTGTGAGTCGCACAGAACTCGGAGCGGAGCGGGTCTGTTTCGAGTCCCATCATGGTGTTCCTTCGACCCCAAGGCTATGCGATCTGACAAGTTTGGTTGGAATGCCAAAACTAGACACGACACCGTAAAGCTCGTCTCTATGCACGCTTTCATATGCGGCCATAAAATCGACGAAACGGTGGTGGGTGTCGCTTTGCACTTCTTGGGTCTTTTCGAGGATCTGGTACGTAAAGTGACGATATGGTCTATTGTGGACTTCCCTGGACTGAAACCACACTGATAAGGACCTATCAGGTTGTTGACGAGCAGTTCCAGGCATACGGCCGAGAGGATCTTGTAAGCGGAGTTGAGAAGTGAAGAGTGCCATGCGGTAACGAATCATTCGGCCATCACCGCTATAAGATGGTTCTGCAAGCACTTTGGATAGGCAAAGAAATCAACATAGACTGCCCCAACTTCGCCTGAAGGCTAAGGCAGAGAAAACCTTCCAAGAAACCCCATCTAGGCATGTCGCTAAATTCAATAAACCATTACACGAATTCTTGTCCCTCAAAGAAGGAGTACAATAGATCTCCTAGGTTGCAGAGCTGAAGACTCCGTTTTTTTTTTCCTTCAATTCAAATTCATGAAACCATCTACTGTTAGAGGAAGCAGGAGAGGTCGTGCTAGCTAAACAGGCACTTTGGTTAAGACCCAGGACTGTGGCGCCAGCAAAAGAAGAAGCAGAACTAATGCCAGCATATCTAAAAAAAATCGTTTATCATTCCCTTATTAACTTAATCACACTGCAGCAAAAACGAATGACTTCAGTGTCGACAGAATTGCTTGATTACCTTGCCGTTCATATTCCACGGGAGTGTGATGTAATTCAAACGATTTGTCTAACCCGCAAGTCACGAGTTTTATTTCTCGTTTCCCTCGTTTCTCTCTCTCTCTCTTTCTCTCTTTCTCTCCTTCTCTGCGACTGTATGTGAACTCAAGTGTTTAGCACAATTTTGTCCAATGACCTCTTTCGTGAGACTTTATGAGCGCCCACTTGTTGCGTCATTTTCACTCAATAGACAACACCACTGTGCAGTGCAGCCTTGATTGCCCTCCCCTTGGCTTCGCATTCACACTTCATTTCTCTCTAATCTCGCAGTCAGTGAATCATAAACTCACGAAAAACCAGCGGGAAATAGAACGCCTGGTTAAGCCATTTGATCAAATAGGTAAATCACTTCCCCTCCCCCAGATTATGCTGTCGGCTCGCATTAAATCGTTTAATGATGTCTGTCCCACTGGTCAGCACGTCGACGTGGAGAGCATAAAAGATCATAAAGTCCGAGGAGCACATGGTGGGCACATATGATGAGGACGGCTTCCGGTGTTGGACGGTGAAATGAGTGGTAATTGCCCAGCATGCGGGTGGCAATGATCATCAATTCATAATCAGTAGCAGCGGTCTTATCGTCGTAAATGATTGGCTCTGATAAGATAGGAAGTCGTTTTCGAGGAGGAGTTCAAAGGCGCTTTGGTTTTTGGGGGTTACAAGATAAGTTTGAAGGACGGCACTTAAGGAATGATGGCGGTCGTTGGGTGCCTATGAACACCTTGACGGCCTTGACGTGTGAGAGTTGATAAGATAATCAGAAAGCACACGAGTGTTATGTGGGGTGGGGAACGATTTTTTGATGATTTTCGGAATTTTGAAAATAGTAAAATTTTGTGGGATGTGGAGTACATACTTTTGGCTAATCTCTAGTTCTTGATGGGAGCGCGAGTAGCTGCGGATAGTCTATGGTGACTAAGGAGTCCACTTAGTTCAAGTCACAGTCATTGTGCTCCTACTCCAGATGATTCCAAATGACATCATCATCATCGAGTGACACTACAGTCCACAGGAGACCAGGGCCTAGCTTCTACAACAACTGCTTGTGTTGTGCGTGCTACTGTTCTCTCAGTGGTAGAAGGGACCTACAACTTCTTGCCTACTCTGAACGGCGTGATTTGAGAAGCTTTTGACAAACAATTGGCAATCTTTGAGTGTTGTCAGCAACCCGAAAGAGTTGGTGCCGTGAAAAAATGCGAGTTGTCCCGCCCGGGAATCGAACCTGGACCTTCTGCGTGTGGGTCGACGCATATACCCACTACGCCACGACGACCCACTCCAAATGACATCTTCTTCTTCTTCTTGTGGCGCTACAGTCCGGGGTAAGCCTGGGCCACAACCAACATGCCTCTCCAGTCGGCACGGTTTTTCGCCAGCTGCCGCCCGTTGCGCACTCCAAGTTGGTTGAGGTCCTTCTCCACTTGTGTGCGCCACCTTAGACGAGGCCGTCTTCTGTTGCGTTGTCCCAATAGCTCCGATTCGAAGACTCTTCGGGCCGGAGCAGTGTTGTCCATCCGCTCTACATGGCCTAGCCACCTTAAGCGTTGTATCCGTAGACGCTTGACTAGGCTCATGCCGCTGTACAGCCCATACAGTTCGTGGTTGAATCTTCTCCTCCAAATGCCATCGACGCAAACAGGACCAAAAATCGCGCGCAGAACTTTTCTCTCGAACAGACCAAGGGCTTCTTCATCCGCTTTTAGTAGCGTCCAGGTCTCTGCGTCGTAGAGCAGGACTGGGACGATCAAGGTGTTGTACAAAGTCACTTTGGTCGTTCGGGAGAGGGCTTTATTACTCAATTGCCTCTTAAGACCAAAGAAACAGCGATTGGCAAGAGTGATTCTGAGTTTGATTTTGGTACTGATGTTGTCCCTATTCACCGCGGAGCCAAGGTAGACGAAGTCCTTGACTACCTCGAAATGTCTGCTGCCCATAGTGCTACTCTGTCCGAGACGTCGATGTTCTGCGTCCTTCTTCGATGACAGCATATACCGCTTCCGCTTCGATGCTAGCACACGCCTCATTGGCGGCTCGCTGAGTTCGGCCGATCACGTCAATGTCATTCGCTAGCAGTTGAACGGACTTGTAGAAGATCGTGCCTCTGATGTTGACGTGTGAGTTACGCACAATCCCCTCAAAAATTTAGCCAAATGACATCCGTAACACTATAATAAGTGTCCACAGAATCACTGATGAAACCAAAGACCACTTGGCACAGTAGCGCCTACAAGACCCAGGTGTTGAGGCCACTTGTCTTGTAGTGACCGTTTGTCTTGAAGCTATATTCAGTCAGAGGCTCCTAAAACTTTGATTAAAGGTCCCCTTGTGGGACAATCGTGGTGGTTGTGGTCGCGGGCAGAGTCGAAGTTAGGGTGCCATGCTGAATGGTTTGAAGCAGTTTTGTTCTCCAGGCCAAGTAGGGATGGGTACTCTCCCGGCTGAGTGTGGAGTTGTATTGCAATCGGGTGCTCTGACCCTGAGGTGTTAAAAACGGCAGTCTTCTTACCAAGGAGGAGCGATTGCCCCTCAAGGAGGTTAACTAAGGCATCTGATTTTACGTTCCCTAGGACCCGTGAAAAAATTGACTCTCGTTAAGCCCATGTCACAGCCCATCACACATCTGTGGCTCCACTCCAAATAAGGCCCTAGTTGATGTTGTTGAGAAAAGTGGGTCAAGCGGCAGGAAAAGTGTTTCTACGGTCGGCACCAACTCTTTCGAGTTGCTGACAACACTCAAAGATTGCCAATTGTCTGTCAAAAGCCTCTCAAATCTCGCCGTTCGGAGTCGGCAAGAAGTTGTAGGTGCCTTCTACTCGTGAGAGAACAGTAGCACGCACAACACGAGTAGTTGTTGTGGAAGCTAGGCCCTGGTCCCCTGGGGGCTGTAGTGCCACTAATTTCTTCTTTCTTTTGGAAGAGGCTATGCTGCGCTTCTACGACAGTTTCAGTTTGTATGTTGCGGGAGATATTCGGAAGGTTATCTCTCACATTATAATTTAAATGAGACTTCTGCCATGCGACCGTCACGGCTGGCTTGAATGCAGTCTTTTCTCACATTTGTGGTCGTATATCGGCAATAGCGTGGCGAATGTTGTCATCCAACAAGTCAACCTTTTCGAGCTTTGCTAGCATCTTCACATAAACCCACTCAGGCCAATGTGAGGCCAATTCACGGGCTTATAGGGTGAAACTATTTGATTACCAAACGCTTCCTTCAAGAAATCAATTGTGGCACGATCTGTGTGAGATGTTGCACCGTCTTGATGAAAATGTCAGCAATGAGGGCTCTAATGCGGCCACCATTGACTGTAACATTTACCAAAGGTTCTGTTGCCTGAGAGTTTGACCGGGTCACGTCTCGGACAGAGCGTCACACTAGGCAGCAGAAACTTTAAAGTAGTCAAGGACTTCGTCTACCTCGGCTCCGCGGTAAATAGCGATAACAACACCAGTACCGAAATCAAACGCAGAATCACTCTTGCCAATCGCTGTTTCTTTGGGCTCAAGAGACAATTGAGTAATAGAGTCCTCTCTGGAAGGGCTTGCTTTTTGTAGCACCTTGATCATCACCAGCGACATGCGCCTAGTCAAGCGTCTTCGAATACAACGCTTAAGATGGCTAGACCATGTAGAGCGTATGGACACCACTGCTCCGGCCCGAAAAGTTTTCAATCTGACCTATTGGGACAAGGCAACAGAGGACGGCCTAGGCTAAGGTGGCGCACATATGTAAGTAGAAAAGGACGTCAACCAACATGGAGTGCGCAGCTGGAGGCAACCAGCGAAAGATCGTGCTGGCTGGAGAGGTGTGTTGGTTGAGGTCCAGGTCCACGCCGGACTGTGGAGCCACAAGAAGAAGATGAACGCTTTGCCGGGTCTCTCACAGAGCCTAACTCTGTTTCCCCTACTCCGCTCCCTAAGTTTGTGCATGCATTCCCACACGAGCGTTGACCGAAAGATATAGAAGTCTAGTGTCATGGCGTCACCTCTGCGAACATGGTCGCAAGTAGTGTAGATTCTGTCAAGTTTGACTGCGTTTGCCCATGGGTTCAGAGAACTTAGACCTCTGCCCCAGTTTCTCTGCTGCTTAGTCTTTGGATTACAGATTTATTGCTCCATTTGTGACCTTTCTAACGTGCTCAACGAGAGAGTGAGAGAGATGCACTCCAAAGAGAGCATTTGTAATGTCAGAGACATAAGCTTTCACTTTGCAGGCTCTTTCACCCCCTTCTTCATATAACACTACAGTGGACCTGGACCCCAACCAAGCCTCATCACTTGGCGCGATCTTTAAACAGCTGCCTCCAACTTCTCACTTCAATGAGGATGAGGTCCTTCTCCACTTATGTGCGCCATCGAGTCCGTGGACGTCTTCTATTGCTTTGTTCGGAATTGAATACTCTTCGGGGTGGAGCAGTGATGTCTATGTGGTCTATGTGGCCGTCATTTTTTTGGAGTTGAGTCAATAGACCCCCTGCTAAGCTCATGTAGCTGTACAGCTTGTTCAGTTCGAAGTGAAATCTCTTCTTCTGCAAAAACCATCAACGCAAAGGGGTACAAGCATCAAGGGCCTTTTTATCTGCTCCTAAGACTATTCAGGCTTCGTGTCCTCTATGGTAGTTAAACAAATATTGACTACACTGTTCCAGAGGAATGGGGACCTCCCATGAAGGGTCTCTACTCACGAGTGTTGACATGGTGGAGGAACCCAACTTGGCAATAATACGCCTCATCATGAGTACCTCGTGCTTGGGTGCATTTAGTCCTGTCCACACGTTCAAGTTCTTCAGATCATTGCGGATAAACATTGTTGCACCTTGAGAGGCAACAAGCTCTTCAGTCACTTGAGTCTCCCTTTTGGTACTTTTTTTAATTGTCTGCCGCATCGCGTCTAGCGTCTCCTTTCTTGTTTTGATTATAAGGGAAATTTTGGGAAGTTCCTCTAAATTTGAAAACCACATCAAAATCTGAACTTGTTAGCACTAATCACCTACTCCCTCCCTGCACCACCCTTCCGATGCATTCTTGGCGCAAGCAGAACCTGCTCCACACGAAATCACGCCACCTCGAGGAGCACGACACTCGTCTCGAATCCCATCTGTGTGAAAGATTCTTTTCCTTTCGATGTGTGTAACATATAGAGCAAGCACACAAAAAAAACTAGTACATCACTTTGTCCAAGAGTGCGTGCAATGAACTAAGTAAGCTCTCACATTTGGCTCATCGACTTCGGCGCTGTCGTGCAGTGCAAGCGCGCCGAGTTCCCACTAAAAATAAAACTTCTGCAGAAACTCTTTCGCCTGTAGTTGTTTGTTCTAGTTTTTTGTGTGGCAAAATAAATCACAAAAACATCTTCGAGCACATTGAACCCGTTCATCGCACCAGCACACGACCCGTCCCATCCCCCCATGCGGCACACAATCCATTCATCCGAGGCTGTGAGAACGAGTGTTTTCTTATTTGTTGTTTGCGCTTTTATTTTGTAGAAACTTATTCCGCTTGGCAGTAGTGCTCCCGCCCCTCCCCCCGGAATCACACATGTTTGCGAGTGCACGTTAGAGAGTAGACTCCGGAGTGAGTGAGTGTTTTGGTTTTTTTGGCTTGATTTTGGTTTGAAGTTGCTTCTTTTTGATTTCGGAACACTCCCTTGCACCTCTCGGTGCAATCAGTCCAATCACCAGACTAATCTCTGATTTCAATTTACCCGAACGCCGTGCGCCCCGCAGAGATACTATGCCATCCAGACACCGAATGCGGTACGCATCAACAAGTAGCGCCCCACAAGCTCTCCTAAACATAAACAGTCAGAACGGTTTGAAGGCCGCCGGGGCCGCGTCAGCCTCTGCGTTGTCGTCGTCATCATCATCATCATCGTCGTCGTCATCTACGGCATCGGCAGGGAATAGTCAGAATCACAGTGCCGGCCAGCCACAGAGCGCTCATCCCCATCAACAGGCGGCCACTTCGCATCTGGCCAACGGCCTGAGCGGTGGAGGTACTGCCGCTGGCGGGGCAGGTGCCGGTAGTGACGACAAGCAGGTGCGGCAGGCCTACCTGCTGACACTGACCAAAGAGCAATTGAAAGTCGAGTGTCGCAAGCGGGGTCAGAAGACCAATGGAAATCGTTTTGAATTGGTAAATATTTCATTTCAAAGACACCACAGCCCAGCACTTTGTTGTTGATTCGCATTTTTTTGGTTTGATTTTGGTTTTCCTTATGAGTTCCGCCCCCCGTTTATTTGGTTCTTTCTTTTTCCTGAGTTTCCTTTTCGCACATGACACAGAGGACACTTTATTTGATTTAACAGAAGACTGGTGGGAGGGGGCGGGGAGCCCTGTGGCTCGGATGATTGATTTTGGTTCGTTTCGTTGTTTTGTTTTATCGTTTCCTCCCCACATTCATACTGAACACATCAAAATTGTTGTAAGGATGCCGAGATTGAGTCGGTCGGTAATCGGTGTGACACCCGCACATTCGTCGGCGTAATGGATTGTCCCTTTCAACGTGAACGTGCTTGTGCAAGGATTTGGACTCTCATGTTTATGGAATGCCACCGGAATTGGAACGGAATTGATGCGTAGTCTAAATCAGGGAGAAAGCTGATTTATGGATGCCTCCCCATCCATCGCATTTGTCTGGTCTTGTGTTATTTGAATCGATGCGAAGTCGGTGGACATTGATTGGGGAAAAGGCCTACAACTGGGGCGCAAACAGGAAGAAAACGTCAAGCATCAGTTAAGTCCATTGCTACGTATTTTCATTCGAAAATTCCTAAATTTGAATTCAGATGAGTGAAGAATGATGACATTCATTCATTCAACGTCCTCACCATTGCCATGAAAAGGTCCTGGAAGGTGATTGAGGCGTCGTCCTTTCTCTGAAGTTCTTAGTCAACTATCCGTCAGATGTTTCGGATCTTAGATGAAAATAGATTCGAAAGCATGAGCCTTAGAAATGCATTCCGGAACCAGACACAAATGTGATTTTAAGGACTTTTGAATCAAATCTCTGCTTTGGTGAGAAGCCCTTCAAAAGTACATTCAAAGGTCCTGGGGTTTCGTTTGACACCTCACTTGTCCCACGTTTTTTTTCGATTGATTGAAATTCAATCCACTTATGAGGAATTCTTTCTCTTGCCAGACAGACAAATAAGCCAGTTAAGGCTGCCAGAGAGTGGTAGATCCAATTGTAGATCTCATCAGACCAAAATATGGCATGAGCATCATAAGCCTTTACTTTTGTGAGAAGTTGTCTTGTTTTGTTGTGTATACGAACACAAGACTTGTGTAGTGAACAGATGGCGGTTTTTTGGGTACGCGAGCCGACAGTAGGGTATTGGGTTGCAAGCCAATCTCTTCCTACCACTCTTGTCATAAGGATCCGAGAGCTAGACAAGAGATTTAAGAGACAAAGCAGATTCTAGAAGCCTCTTATGAGAAATGCTTTCTCTTGCTTTGTTCCACATGTTCTAAAGACTGGAACTGTATTGTCAGAAATCTGGTCCTCGATATGTAAGGGGTTTAAGTTGTCAAGCAAACCAAAGCCTCAGGTTGGATGTTAACTCGTGCCACGCCTAATTGTGCTTAGAAACGTCGTCAGGGGACCTTGTGGAACTTCAGTTTCATTCACCGGCTCTTGTGGAACTTGAGTTTCATTCCGCCATGCTGACTGTTGGTTGAGCCCCAGATCCACCCCGGACTGTAGCGCCACAAGAAGAAGAAGAAGAAGAAGATCATGATCATTTCCGCGTCTAGTTGTAAGTAGGACTCAGTCAACTTCAGACCCGCAAACCGATGTCTGTAAGTTGTCTCCAGCTCTTAGCAACACGTTGTTGTACGTACCTTGCTGTCTGACGGGTGAGAATCGAGGATTCTGTGAGTGATTTGTTAAAGCAGAAGAAATCCTTTTTTACTGGATATTATAAGGAATCTGTCGGAATGTACAATTTCTTAAATTGATCAGATTCGCAATTCTGTTCAACTTCTTTGGTGATTCATGTGGCTGAACTCATCATTGAGGTCTTCAGGTCAATTAGGTGTCAAAGTTCATTCCATTTAACTAGCATTAGCCTTTCCCAGCTGTTTTCAACTGCTATTTCGACGTCATCTCAACTAGGGACTTTCTTGGCTCCATTCTTCGAACTTTTCAAATTCAAGAACGCTTCAGATCTAGATCTGTGTTGAAGTCTATTTTGGCTTAGCCATTGCTTTATCCTTAAAAATTAACTATTAGGGTTATGTTCTGACAGATCCCCTTTTTGAAACCAATCAAAGCAAATAGCAACAAAAAGCTGACAGAAAACTTTTCTCCTGCAAGAGATCAAAAGTCTCATCATTCGCTTTGCATACTGTTTTTTGACTCAGCACCGTTTAGCTACATTAAGATGGTCAGTTAAGGATTGCTTCTCCAATGAGCATCAGGTCCTAGGTCCTTCGAGTCTTTCGGGTTCTTCGAGTTCATGACAACAGCGAGCAAAGCTTCTCAAATTTCAAATTCACTAATAAATTGTACGCCCCCTTGTACTCGTGGGAGAACAATGGCGCCTGCATCACGAGTAGATCCTGAAGAAGCTAGCTTCTGGTCCCTTGTGGGTCGTCTGCAATTGATCATGACGTAGATCTTTTGTCGGAGACTTCCTTATTATATTTTTCTTTAGCACCGAAGGTTCGGTCTAAATCATCATGTCGAATCTTAAGACTGAAGTTTGAGGACTCTTTAGACTCTAAAGCTGTATTACCCGTGCACTCAATCTGATCTAGGGACTTAAGCCGACAGAACGTGTCGCCTTCATCTTGATAGAGCTGTTCAAATTCGCGGTTGACGTGTCCTTCAATTACCCACTGTCTAAAGGGGACAATAGATCCGTCACATTTTTGTTCTTTCGGAGGCCTCTAAAATCCGGTCTTCCTCTTAAATCCCTTTTCTTGTACTCGGATACCTATGACAAGACTGGAAGGAAGTGATTGGCTTGCAACCCAATACCCTACTGTCGGCTCGCGTACCCAAAAAACCGCCATCTGTTCACTACACAAGTCTTGTGTTCGTATACACAACAAAACAAGACAACTTCTCACAAAAGTAAAGGCTCATGATGCTCATGATGATGGCTCATGCCATATTTTGGTTTGATGAGATCTACCATTAGATCTACCACTCTCTGGCAGCCTTAGCTTGCTTATTAATCTGTCGCAAGTGTGTGCTGTGCATCGCTTGATACTGTTTCCACGCACCCAGAGACCAAAAGCCAATGCTATCCTCGTAAGCAGTCCGTTGTGCAGACTTGTCCAATGTCGAGCGTCTAGTAAGTGAGGTTAACACGATCTTCTTAAGAAAGATCTTGAAAAGGTTGGACAAACGTTTCATATTGGTTTTGACACATGGGGCATGATTTTCAATCGTCTACTACTGTGTATTCACAAGGTATAGTCTGTAATTTATTTTAGTGACCAGAGTTGTCGGTCAGGATCAGGACTCTCAAGTCATGGAATACAGGTTTACTCGTCAAGAAACACTATTTGCTCCACATGAAGTCCACAGCTCTCTACGCACTTTCAAGTTTTGCCCTTCAGCCTTACAAGTTTCTACAGAACAGTGTCAATTGTTATTAACGCGATTTTGCTTTTGTTCAAACAAGTTTCGAACCTCTTTCGTTTATGTTCGGCCTCTCTGTTCTGTTTTGTTCTCTAAAAGAGTCTTGGACTGTTTGATGGAAAGAGCTTTATTCTAGTCTTTGCCTAGAGGGTTCTTGTATTCCCAATTCCTCACTGAGAACGTGGTCGGGGCTAAAGCCTAGAATGGTTCAGGAACTTTGAAGAGTTTTAACGTCATTCTCAGGAGAAGGAACCCTAAATCCTTTCGTTCATCTTGACACAAGTTTCTCCCTAAAAGACTTTTATCTGCCTCATGGCATAAGCCTTACTCCAGTCTTTTACCCAGAATTATGTTGCTCGCTAAATTCTGCTCCGAGGGCGTACTCTTCCAACAACGTAAAATGTTTCAGGATTTGTGAAGAGTTCTGCTTTCATTTAGCTGCCCAGAGAGTCAATAATTTCGTTGCTTTCCATCCCTGTAGGACCCGGTGTCTAGCAGATTTCTTCTTCGTTCTCTGTTCTCATCTCTTTTCTTCTCTTCAAGCATTCGTCGCGTGTGTGTTTGATGTGCTGATTAAGGAGTCTAGCGCCAAGATGACAGCTTGACTATCTGCTCCGCTGCAGCCCACGAAAGGATTGTTTTAATAGAAAACTGACTAAATGAAGGTCACATAGAAAATAAAATCTAGGACGCTTATCACTATTTTTCAATGAATAGCTTCTGAAATCTCGCCGTTCAGAGTTGGCTAGTCGAAAAGTAGGTCCCTTCTACTCATGAAAGAACAGCAGCTCGCACGACACGATGCTAAAGCTAGACCCTGTTCCCTTGTGGGACCTATTTTTGAGAGTCCATTTCATTTCTTTACACTCTACAACGGACTCCTTGAGGAGCTCGGTTTATATTCGTTTCCTTCCATAGTTCTTTAAAGGACTCGCGACGATAACGTTCTGTAAGACTTTGCCTTGATTCGAGACAATTCTTTCATAATTCACTCTCAACCCTTACTTATGACAAGGCTATGTAGATTATGCTTTTTTGGCGTTGTCCCACAACGTTGTGGCCGTTTTATGCTTTCTTCGTTCGTCCATTTCTGTAGATCCAGCAAAGATGGTCGGTCATGACAACATCTAGCAAACGTTGCAATTTCCTTCTGGTTTTGAAAAGGTTATGTTGAAGTGGTTGCTTATCCAAAATAGCAGATGCCTACTTAGCCCTCAAGTGAAATAAATTCGTCCTCCTTGCCTAAGAAATGTTGCTCCATAGCATTTCTATTGATTTTAAAAGCTTCAAGGACTCAGCAGAACTGTAGTTCACTCTATACGTTGAGCATGCTCTTCTTGACCAGACCGCATTTTCAAAGTTAAAGACATGACGTTGTCTCGTAGTATGTCCCGGGGCTTAGATAAATTCACAGAAGTGGCTCCAGAGATGCACAACTTTCTGCGTCATTACAGTTTCTACATTCGTCAAACGTTTCCCTTCTCTTGCCTAATTGTTGAGCACTTCGGAGCATCTTCCTCGATGTCTGGGTGGACCTGTGCCTCAACCAATATGGCTCTCTTCCTTGCACGGTTGATTGAGGTTCAATGAATCTCTCATCGAGCGTGCTGTTGACCTGCTGCAGGCCGTTCCGGTATTCAGGAAGAAGCTCCAAAAGCCCCTTCTTGCCTAATTGTTGAGCACTAAGAGACATCTTCTTCAAGGACTGAGTGGATCTGTGCCTCAACCAATATGCCTCTCCACCATGCACGTTTGACTGAGGTTCTTATTCACTTTTGTGCGCCATTTCAGACAAGGATGACTTGGATTGAAAGGTTCAAGAGTCAATGTAGAATTATTCATTCGCTCTTCATAACCTAGCCAGCTGAAGCGTTGAATCGGTAGACGCATGACTAGGCACATACAACCGTCCAGTCCAGCCTGTAGATTTCGTCGTTTAATCTTCTCCTTCAGATGCCCACAAGAAGGAGAAGCCCATGTAGAACTTTCCTCTCGAAGAAGCCAAGGACTTCCTCATCCGCCTTTAAAAAGGTTTCCGCGCCATGGAAGCAGGACAGGGATGATCAGGGTGTATATAAGGGCACGTTGGTCTTTCAAACGAGTGCTTCGTTAAGAAGAAGAACTCAAGGCTGGGAGCTCCGTCTCGCACTCATCAATGATTGTCGCCGCTCATCAAGAGGAAACCCTTCTCACCTTTAACAAGTTATAATTGAGTGGCACTACAGTCCACAAGGGGCCAGGGCCGAGCAGCAGCAATCAGGCCTACGACAACTACTCGTGTTGTGCGTGCTACTGTTCTCTCACGAGTAAAGGGGACCTACAGTTTGTTGCCGACTCCACCACACCACCTTTAACAAGCTGAAAAAAACATTCTGTCCTATAGTCTTAAACCACGTTTGAGAAGAAACCAAGAAGTCTCAACAAGCGGTGTGTCCCTGCGCAAACAGATTATTCGCATCCACATCGACCTGCATAGAAAATTTTTATTTAACTTCTTTACGTCATATTTATTCTTTGATTTATTTAATTTATCTCTTAAGTTGTGCGTATTCATTAATCATTGCGTGTTGAAAGATCAACTATCCACAATCATCACCTCCCTCACGCTGAGCGACTTTTAACATCTCAAATGTTTTCCATTTTCCAGTTGCAACGTCTCGGTGTGAAAATGTCCCAATTGCAGAAGAAAACGCAACAGCTCACAGACAATTCACCGCGAAATCGCAAGAACAACGGCAATATGGACACAAAAACCTCACCAACCGCCGCCGGACAGCAACAGCAGCAGCAGCAGCAATCACAAAAGAAGGCGAACGGCTCGCCAAATGGATCTCCACCACAGCAAGAGCAACAGCAAATTGTCATGAAGAAGAAATCACAAAAGACCAACAGAGACAAGGAGCGCGAGGAACGCGAACAACTCGTTCTCCTGCGCAGTCCCATACAAACCATAAAATATTGCTCACTAGAATTAGTCACACTAACACAAATCTACGGTAAAAAGTAAGTTGCCAGCACATCCTCCTCCTCCTCTTCCTCCGAAAGACTGACTTGGTTTCTTTGCAGATTGCTGCAGCATCGAACCCTTCTAACCGGACTCCTAGTATTAGCCGTAATTCTAAGCGTATTGTACAATATTCCTGGTCGCCATCAGATAGTCATAGAAATAATTCGAAAGAACACGTGGTTCTTTGTCTACTGGACTGGGCTGGGTATCCTGTCGTCGGTGGGCCTCGGCACGGGTCTGCACACGTTCTTGCTGTACCTTGGCCCGCATATAGCCAGTGTGACGCTGGCGGCATACGAGTGTAATGCTTTGAATTTCCCAAAGCCACCGTATCCAGATGAGTGAGTTGCATCCAGCAAAGCCGTTCCTTCCATTTTGCTAACGTCCAGTTTGTTTGCAGTATTATTTGCCCGGATGAATCGGATCTGTCGCAACCTCCAAACTTGTGGAACATCATGCGAAAGGTTCGCCTAGAAGCATTCCTATGGGGGGCTGGTACAGCCCTCGGTGAACTGCCGCCATACTTCATGGCAAAAGCAGCACGCCTCTCCGGCTATGATCCAGAGGATGCCGAGGATATAGCCGCATTCGAAGAGTTGAAAGCGAAAAAGAATCAAAAGGACCTCGGCTTGATGGACAGGGGAAAACTGTTTATGGAACGTGTCGTGGAACGTATCGGATTCTTTGGCATTTTGGCCTGTGCTAGCGTAAGTTTCCCATCACATTGTCAGTTGACATCCAGCTCACATGTTGTTTTCATTTCAGATTCCCAATCCCTTGTTCGACTTGGCCGGCATTACGTGCGGTCACTTTCTGGTCCCGTTCTGGAAATTCTTTGGTGCAACGCTCATCGGAAAGGCCATCATTAAGATGCACATACAAAAGATATTTGTAATCATTGCATTCAATGAATCTCTCATCGAGCGTGCTGTTGATCTGCTCCAGGCCGTTCCGGTATTCGGCAAGAAGCTCCAAGAGCCCTTCAAGGGCTTCCTCGAGAATCAGAAGCACCGCCTGCATCGCCAAAGAAACACCAACGCCGAGTCGGGCAACCTCCTGTCGAAGGTCTTTGAGAAGTTTGTCATATGCATGGTATGCTACTTTGTGATGTCGATTGTGAACTCGCTGGCGCAGAGCTACCACAAACGCATCCATAAAAAGACGAAGAAAGTCTTGAAGAAGGTCGCTAAGGATTGAGCGCAACGAGGCGCGCCCTTAACCGTTGGACTGTTTTACAATTAATGTATATTATTATTAATTTTTTCTTTTTCTTTTTCATTTTTGTTTCTGTTTCATTTTCATTGTTTCTATTTTTGCTTTTCTTTTCCTTTTTGTTTTTGAATAGAACAATTATTTGAATGAATATGTTCTTGTTTTGTTGTTTCTTTTTTTCATTTCGTTGCGTTTGGTTTCGTTTCGTTATGTGTTATGTTTAAGTTGAGGAGAGGTGAAGTGTCTTGATTTGACGTGACGTATGATTTGTAGGATTTTGTAGTTTAGGTGCAACGTTTTGTGTGAGGATTTTGATTGAGCTATGGAGCAGGGCAGGTGAGGAGTGGTATCTCCGCAGAGAGATTTAAAATTGTTTGCAGATGTAGAATTTGGTGTAAGAAGCACCTTCATTGGTATGTTCTTGACACGTCCTCTGTAAGAAGTACTTTCATAGCCATATCCTTTACACATCCTCGGAAAGGAGACATTTTAGTCTAGTAGCGCGACACGATCTTGTTGTCAAGGTTTATTAAAATACCAATCATCTGGAATGCATGACCATGTTCGTTTTCTCTGCAATGCTATTCAACCATAAAGCCTCTAGGAAGAGTAGCAGTGGTATCCTCTGCAATGCGATATGGGATGAAATCATCCTCCAAACATGACGTTTTTCTTAGCCTTTTCTTTGATCTTGATTTGCATTCGCAGAGATGCACGAGAGGAAGCCTAACGTGGTTCTCGCACTTTGTTCCGGCATAGAGAGGGCTTGTGTCCATTCAACAAGCATATTCAGCAGGGCTATGGTTGAATCGATTGCTGCATATTCAATGCAAGATCTTCTTATTCATTAAGAGCTCTATGAGCTAGAATCTTCGGTGCCGGTCGTATTAAGTTTTTGGCCTTGCCTGACACTACAGACACTCTTATCTTTGGGCAGAATAAATATGGGAGTTGAACTGTCTCAAAAAATGAATGGTACGTCCTTCCAATAGAAGTTATGTGTAAATTTCGGACACTCTCACAAACATTGTTGCACACAAGGATGAGTTATAAGCAAAATCTTTCTGGAGGAGCAATCCTTTCTAGTTCACTTCGGACTGTAGTCGTGCAGTCGCGCAGTCGCTCAGCACTGGAGGCTTCTAGAGTCTCTCTTTCACTACGAAATAGGGGTATGTATGACTTTGACGATCAGATCTGATGACCGTTTTTTCAAGTAAATTTGAGGTCCAGTCCATGAAGAAGACCCCACATAATTTTTCATCTGTAATCAGTCAGATTGAAGTCTTGAAGTTGTAATCGACGAACTGTACGATGTACATATTTGAATGTCTGGCTTGTCTCCTCAAGTTAGAGTTCACGATGTGTCCTAGGCTCAAGCAAGAGATCGCTCTTAACACAATCTTTCACAATTTCAGAGCAAGTCTTTTTTCTGATATTCTGTTCTCCATTCACACAATGTGACCTAGAAAAGAAACTCAACTGCATCACCATTCGGGCACCTTATCATCAACAAAATAAGGTCCAACATTGTACCCGTCACAAACAACAAACAACTACGAAAGTCTTCGTAATGTTTGTGGGGCTGTGACTGTTGCGGGAACAGACTTATTTTGTAGCCACCTTCATGTTGACATCATTGTTGAAAAAGGACACAAATTCGATTTGATTCCTTGCACCAAAGAAATACAAGATGTGACGTACAAATGTGTAGTGAGCAGTTGGTGTTAATGTCGCAGGAAATTCTAATCATTTACTGTGTAGTATGTATATGTGCGATTGGCATGTGCTGTGACTATACTCGGTCACCTAAGGGTATCAAATAATCATGCAGCGTGCGCCAATTGAAAAATAAGGCGTTCGGCAGCCTTATATTCTACCAATGCGTATTGCTTCTAAGACGTACTGAATGTGAATCTTCCGTCGGTCTCGTAAAGCCATTACAATCAAAGATGGGCTTGTCAGGAAATACATAAGTATAGCCTCCATTAGAATGCGGACGAAAAATGCTCACCTCTCTCATACGTCGATCTGCTAACAAGGCTATTGAAATGATTTCCATAAACTTCTGGTTTGTACAGAAATACTACAATGAACATTTTGTAGCAGAAGCGAGGCTTAAAGCAAACATACTTTGACTTTCAGGGAATCACAGAATTATTGGAAGTGAAAATGTGGACAAACATGCCATTGAAGTTGGTTGTTCCACTTGTACACATTCTCTGTGGTGGCTAGTATCAGACAAGTTCTCACGTCTAGTCCCACATTCAATGATAAAGGAAGTATTTTAGTGGCATACTGAATCTCCGCTTACTTTGCAGTCAGTTTTCATGTCATTGCCTGGAATATGTAAATAACTATGCGGCAAAGTGGACAGGTAGGGAAGCAATCTCACAACGACCCCTAAGAGACTGTTTCTCGATCTTGAGCTCATTCTGAAACCACTTTTTTCGTCTTTACTAATGCCCAACCGTCTCCAAGCTGCACGAAGTATGTGAGAAATCCTCGTAGAAGCATGTCTGCTGCTTTAGCTGCTGCTGGCCTGGAAGTTGGCTTTGGTCATGATGGTTATTGCTTTGGAAACTTTTTACCTTGCAAGTCCTACGGCTTGGTAGGCATTTTTAAAGATAGTTATGCCTCATCATTTTTGTTTAATTTGTATCCCTCACCGGCCTCAGATAAGATTACTGACAGTCAAGAGTCTAGAGACTCGATTTCAGATCATAGGTTAAGAGAAAATGCTTAGCCATAGTTTACCCAGCTTCTGAGTGATGGTTTTGTGACCACTTTTAACTTTTTACTGCTAAAGTAAGCTACTTATACGGATGGTCGCCGTGGGTAAATGCGTCGACCCACGCGCAGAAGGTCTAGGCTTGATTCCCGGGCGGGACACCTCGCATTTTTCCACGGCACCACCTCTTTCGAGTTGCTGACAACACTCAGAGTACCAAATGTCTTTGAAAAGCTTCTCAAATCTCGCCGTTCGGAGTCGGCAGAAAAACTGTTGGTCCCTTCTACTCGTGACAGCACAGTAGCACGCACAACACGAGTAATTGTTGTAGAAGCTAGCCCTGGTCCCTTGTGTCACTCAATTATTATCCTGATTTTCAATTTGTCTCCTTCAAAAAACCTCAGACTGTTTATTCTTGCTGCTTTTATAAGATTATTGATAGTCTAGGGCCTAGAGATTCGATTCGGACCATAAGTTAAGGGAAACTACTCATAATTTGCCCAGCTTCTGAGTGGATGGTCTTGTGACCACCTTGTGCTCCAAATTGAGACTGAATGTTGCATATTGTCTTATTGTTAAAGAAACCTACTAATACGAGTACGTAGATCAGTGATGCTTACCTACATTGAACCTTTTACTGAGGCGTAGGTAAGTCTGTTTCTCAACCACGAAACAAATGCTGTTTGTGATGACAAACTCCTCTACTGACTTCTACAAAAATTTCCTCAAGTAACTTATCCTTCCCATTATCGCTTTGTGACGTCGGACACATCGTCAACATTTCAGCTGCTGGTGAATTCGCTACATTCGGTGGCAGGTGCCGAGCATGTTGACTGCTGTTCATCGTGCAACGTTTTATATGCAACGTCGTGCGCAAATGCAACGTTTTATTCTTCCACCGTATGGAAAAAGGGAAAGGACAAGTGAGATTGGCTCTCTGGGTTGGGAGGTGGAACCTTTACCCAGGCACCAATAGGCCGACATCCATTGACAGTGTAAGACTGAATTAAACCACCTCCAAGGGAGTCTTTCTGTTTATTCCCCCGCGGACAAGTGGCGTCTTCTTACCCATATGCATGTAAGTCAGGTGCAGAAGTGTTTTCTAGTAAACGCAGTTGAGTATAAAGTGCCTCTTCATTCTTTGCCTTGAAGTCGATTGGCCTGTTGATTCTAAGACCAATCGCATAGGTAGCAGAGTAGAGTGTTTGCGTTTGCAATTCATCATCAATGAATTTTATTTCCGCAAATGAAACTGAATTTCCTAGGGTTTTGGGGCTTACACAAATTTTATAACCGATTTTGCCATCTAGTTCGTCCCAAATAGGGTCTTAAAACATTCCAAAGCAACACATTTCTTTGCTTCACACTTAATCCCTTGCAAACTTGTGCATCCCTCAAACCCCAACCCTTCCATACATCAACAACAACCGGCAAAATCATATACACGTGCTTTGTGCCATCAAATTCTCATATTGATGAGACAAGTCCGAAAAATCTCACAAAAGCTCCTGCGTTCGCTAGTAAACAAGTTCTCAGCTCGTTTGCATCTGTGTATATGAGGCCCGCGGAGGACCGAAGGCTGACAAGTTGACACAAAAGCTAGGGAATTCCATCTCAGAACATAGAAATGGACTGAGGACAAACTTCAGTATTCACAAAGATCCTCATCTGCTCCCAAAGCATCCACAAGTTGTGCTAAACTCTATTCTTGAAGTAATTTCTGCTGTAAGCGATTTCTCTTCAGATCGCTTATCAGATGAACAGTGGCTTAAAATTAGAAGACTGCAGTTTTTATAAAGGAATCAGAGACGTTAGTTAGAAGACATGTATACTTCCTTTTAAGCTGCTTGAAATTGACCTGCGTGTGTGACTTTTGTATGCTTGTCATGATTTCTAGTTGAGTCCAATGCAGCTAAGAATGCCTTTTCCCAGCCCATCTTGTATACACCGAGGACAATATCAAGGCCTACCACCACCCAATCAGGCTTTCTTTCTCAACAGCCCTAGCTCCTAGCTCAAGAAAACAACTTAAATAAGAAATCATAAAATTTATGGAATAGTAAAATTTTAACGGAAAAAAATAGATATTCAAAAAAAGAAATAAAAACAAAAATGATAGTCAAAGTTTTTTTTAGCTTAAAAATAAATTTAAAAAACCCCAAAAAAATACACAAAGTAGATATTAACAGGCAAAAAAAAATATGATTACAATGGATTAGAGTAAAGTACCAACAATATTAATTTTATATGTGCAAATGCATAAGAAAAAAAAAAGTGAAAATTTAAGAGAGAAAAGAAAACTTGAATTTATATACAATTAAGTGAAAGAAAACAAGATATAAACAATTTACTTAAAGAAAATTTACAATCTAACCTAGAAGAGAACTTTTTGTGAATGTTCCCCAAACCCCCGCCCCCCATTCCCCGCTAGACAAATTGATGAAAACAAATAACACACACACACACACAAAAGCAAATTGATTGTGGTTTTGTGATGAAACTCTAAATATAAAATGCATATACTATATATTGTATGACAAGAAAAAAAAAACAAAACGAACTAAAGAGATGTTCATAATAAAATGTGTTTTCGAATTTAGTTCGTGTGGTTTGCTTGAGCTACAGCTCGTAATCATCGGCAAGGTCCTTCCTCCTAGTGGCAACAGAATGCGCTACTGAGGAGCCAGACGGGGAAGTTTCTTAAGTTTATTTTAACAAATATTTGGACTGAGAAAATTGAGCTGAAAATACGAGGTCTGTTCAAAAATTAAGGCGAATTTTAATTTTTCTAAAAACAAATTTATTTGTTCATCAATTTTTATGTTGTCTCCCTTAAAGTCGTTCCCCCTCAGATATGTTACACTTGTGCCAGCGGTTTTTCTTCCAATCTTTAAAGCTGTTCTGATGTCCACTTTTTGGTATGCTCCTTGTGGTCTCTCAGCGAGTCGGTTTGTATATCTTCGCTGCAAAACGCTGTCTTTTCATTAGTCTCTTCAATCTTGGGAACATCAAAAAGTCGCAAGGGGCCAAATCTTGTGAATACGGAGTCTGAGCATCGCCGTTGATGTCATTCTGCAATTTCTGAGCGATGCTCATGCGACATTCATTCAGCAATTTCGGGAGGAACTTCACTGCCACACGCTTTATGCCCAAAAGTTTACGAAAAAATTAAATGGCATGAGCCAACCCATATGCCGACATCTTCAGCAACTTCCTTAAATGTGCTTTGACGACTCTCCATAAGAATTTTCTTCAGATTCTCAACATTTTCATCGGTTGTTGATGTGTGTCCAGGGCAAGCGTCGCCATCCAAATCTTCTTGACCTTCTTGGAAAAGCTTGTACCACTTTTAAACACTTTTTGAAAATGTCTACACTCACCGTATGCCACTGTCAACATTTCAAGTGTTTTCGAGCCTTTATTTCCATTCCTCACACAAAATTGAACGCAAATTCCTTGATCCAATCTTTTCCGATAGCAGGAAATCCTCGAAAACGCAAAAAAAAAAAAAAAAACTGTTGTGTCTCTCACAAACAAAATAAGTATGCTGTACAGCTGAAATTGATAACATATGTTCGAGACAAGTGTGCCCACATAACAAAATAAAACCAAATCGATAATCGAATGTCCGTAACCCTCGAAATTTGAATATTCACCTTCAGTTTTGAACAGACCTCTTACACCTTACCTCTTACAGCCATATGGTTATTTGGAAAAACAGGATCAACGAAAAGAAAATTAATTAATTTCCTTACTTGATGTGGAAGAGAAATATCTAAAGCAGTAGAAATAATATTTACTCTATAATATTTACTCATGCCTTAACTTAAACCAAAACGATGACATTTCATAAATAAGAAAACTAGAAGAGTCAAAAATTAAAATGTTTAAGGTTTCGTTAGCAAACGAAAACATTCTTATTTTGATATGCCCGTTTTGTGATTCTGTCTGTCAAACCCTTCAACCCCCTAAATCTGTGAAGTGAAGGCTGAAGGATGAGCAAAGGTTATTTTGACACTGACAACTGTTACCTGTTCAAAATAAAGAAAAAACAAGATTTTGATTTTCAAAGTAGCCGCCTGGGATTTAATCCCTTTTGACTTTTTTTCTGTTAGAAACCGTATGAAGCCGAAGCTCTGCCAAGACGATTTAAGCACTTAAGGCCAATATCATCAAAGCAATGCTTGAGCTACAGCTAGTAATTATCAGCAAGGTCCTTAGAGGTTGGTAGCAACGGAATGCCCTACTGCGAAGCCAACCGAGAGAGCTACTTGAACGACACTGCATTTTATAATTAGTTTGAATTTTTCTTCTTAATAATAAGGTCTGAAAAAGGGTGATTCATTGTAAAGTTTGATTTGTAATGTAAGAAAAAGCCGTGAATTTAAAAGTGAACTTAAAATTTTTTATTACTGACTGAAAGCACAATTCATGGCATTTACTTTTCGAAATGATATGTAAGTGTTGGCCACGTTTAATCGGAAGGTCCAATTTTGGGCGAGTCGTTCGAGCATAGCGGCTGGTACCTCGCCGCTAACACGAAAAATCTTACTTTCCAAAGCGACAATAATCGCTGGTTTATTCGTGATAACCTGAGACTTAACATATCATCTGGGCGGTCAGTTTACGGTAGCAAAACGTGAAAACGAATTTGAGGAAAGAGGTGAATATCTGGTTTTTGTGGCTTCCATGTTATGATTTGTAAATTGTCTTCGGCTTGCATCTGCTTATGGCAGTTCCGAAAAAAATTAAAAATGGTTTTCAAGGGTAGTGTGCTGAAAGAAGCCCTTTTGATCTCAGGTTCTGTATGCGCTTCTCTCTTAATTCTTCAGTAACTCATTGACTTTGAACAGTATCAGTGGTTCAAAGTCAGTGGTTTCTCACTGGTTTCTCAAAAACAGTTTCGATTATGTACGGTCTTGGCGTTTTATGGATAAAATCTTCCACTGCAAGGAATTTAACTGCCCTCAAAAAATAGCCAGCGTATACATTTGCGAAGTTCTGAGAAGCTCTCTTACCGGTACATGAGGTTTGCTCCTTTTTTTTCCTTAACTAGGTCTCATATCAATCTCAAGTCAAAACATCTTATCTGATCATATGAATGAACTAAAGCACCGTCCCTGAGATTTACCTACCACATGACATTAACCCAATCTTTCCCACTTCATCCATATATAGGAAATGGCTTATTTCCGTATATGCTTTAAAAATGTGTCTGCAAAGACCAGGCGGGTACAACAGACAAGGAATTGAGAAACACTCGAAACAAGCGGAAGCTCGTTTAAGAAAACAGGGTGTTCCGATATTGTGATTAGATTGTAAGCAGGACATTTCAAATGTGAGAAGTGACTCTCCGGCAATATATCTAAAAGGTTGGACTGATTGTCTGTATCCAGTCTGCATTTTCACAGATGGGTAAAAGATTCTTTAAGTGTTGGTTGCTGTCTCTTCCAACTAACTTCTGCACAAACTTTTGACGAATATTGTGGCAATTAAGGAAACATTCTTGTACCTCAGGAGCCGTCCTCAATCTGAGAGGAAAATTATCATTTTCTATAACAGGCCTCAAGCAAATCCCTTGATGCCATCAATTTTCACTAAATTATCATACCTCCATCAAGTCTCACCTGGCTAGGTGGTGGTCCTGGTACCCTGGTTTTCACCTTGAATGGGTGCCTGAACACAGTGTCTTCCAAGGGAATAATTGTAAGGCACAGGAACTTACCAAGCTCCGCACCCTTGACTAACTGACTGAAGACACATACTTTACGCGGATGGGCCGAGAGCATTATGCCCCTTTTAACCACAAACAATCTGTTAACAGCTCAACTTTAAACACACTCTCTGTCTCATAAAGTTGAATAAGGTACGTCTAAGGACGACCCTCACGCAAAAGGTCTAGGTTCGAGTCCCGGAGCGGACACCTCGCATTTTTTTCCCGACATCACCCCTTTCGAGTTGCTGACAACACTCAGAGTACCAAGTGTTTATGAAAAGCTTCCCAAATCTCGCCGTTCGGAGTCAACAAAAACTGTAGGTCCTTTCTACTCGTGAGAGAACAGTAGCACACACAACACGAGTAGTTGTAGAAGCTAGGCCCTGGTCCCTTGTGGGCTGTAGTGCTACTCAGTCATTATTATTATTAAGGACGTACGTAAGTTTCGTCAAAGAACAATAATTAGCATCGTCAAAGGTCACTGTGCCATAGAAGTGATGGTGCCCATAGGTCTGGTGTCCGCCTACATAGAACATTCTATGAAGGCCAAGCCTTTGGAACAAAGAAGAAGAAGTGCGTGCATCTGAGGCAGTACCTACTAGACGAGAAAAGTAGGTGATCTCAGCAGCTTTATAGTCATCAAGTTGGTTCTAGGTTGCTTAAAGGGTTTCACTACTTGCTGTCTTTGCGAGAGAAAAGTTTTGCGTGCGATTTTTGGTCCTGTTTGCGTTGCTTTGCTTGGTTTATATAACAGCTTAATCATCCCAGTCCTACTCTACGGCGCGGAAACCTGGACGTAACCAAAAATGGATGAGGAAGCCCATTGTCTTCTCGAGAGAAAAGTTTTGCGCTTGATTTTGCATCCCCTTTGCGTTGATGGCATCAGGAGGAGAAGATTTAACGACGAACTCTATTGGCTGTGCAGCAACATGCGCCTGGTCAAGCGTTTTCGGATACAACGCTTAAGATGGCTAGGCTATGTAGAGCGTATGAACACCTCTGCTCTGACCCGTAAAGTCTTCGAACCTGAGCCATTGGGACAACGCAACAGAGGACGGGCTAGGCTAAAGTGACGCACCCAAGTGCAGAAGGACCTCAACTAACTTGGAGTGCTCATCTGGAAGCAGCCAGCGAAAGATCGTGCTTGCTGGAGAGACATGTTGGTTGAGGCCCAGGTCCACCACGGACTGTAGTGCCACAGGAAGAAAAAGAAGAAGAAGAGGGTTTCACCACTGATAAAAGACCTGAGTGTGATCGTCAATGGTCTAACCAACCATCCGCAAATCAGCCAGAGAGTTCAAACGAGATATTGGACATCAGAGTCACTATTGTACAGGCCTTAAAGTAAGCAAGTCTCTAGAAGAAACAGTCCCTCTTCTAAAACAAAAATTCGAAACAGCTTAGTACGGTCAAGGAACTTTTGCAAAGGCATCTAGGATTGTTGCGGTAACTGTTCTCAAAGGGGATCCGGATATAAATATCCCTCTGAAGAGGAATTTGCAAACTTAGCTGGACTTCCTAAAGGACTACAAGCAGATTGCAAAGGCGCTAGGTGCCATCGAGTATCCAGTTGGCGGGTATAGTCTGAAAAAAGACAAAACTGGTATACTTTCGGAAACCAAAGATTATTTTCTTTTAACCCACAGGAGCACGAAATGCAAGAGTGGTCTGAACTGAGTGGATGAGTGAATTCTTGGACGAACCTTTTTTAGTAGGAACTTGGAACAAATCTGATTGGAAAATGTTTGCCTCAGTACTATTGAATATTTAATAAAGACATGGCGATAGGGAAGCCAAAGAAAGACTTTCCGTTTGGAACTTAAACATCTTAGCGTATGACATCGATTGGGCGTTTATTCAAATTATTTTACAAATTTGAGAAAGTGAGCTTGGTCCAACAATATTTTCCTTTTGGAAAAAGAAGTCTCTGGGAGGGTAAATGAAAGTATAAAGAGTGACCCCATACAGTTGTAGTTCGAAGCTGTCCCCAATAAAACAAGACACCGGCAATGAATTTCATCCTCGAAATCGCAACCCATTTTTATAGGTTTTTGGGCCTTATACAATTTTTAGAACCGATTTTGTCACCTAGTTCGTCCCAAATTTGATCTCAGAACATTCCAAAGCAAAACATTTTTTCCTTCCCTTGTAAACTTGAGAAACATCGTGTTCATCCATCAACCCCCAACCCTTCCATACCTCAACAACAACAACCGGCAAAATCATATACACGTGCTTTGCGCCATCAAATTCTCATATTGATGAGACAAGTCCGAAAAGTCTCACAAAAGCTCCGGCGTTCGCTAGTAAACAAGTTCTCAGCTCGTTTGCATCTGTGTGTATGAGTCGCGCGGAGGACAGAAGGCTGACAAGTTGACACAAAAGCTAGGGGATGCTGGAGTTCGCGCAGATTTATCTCTATTCGCCGTCTCCCTCTGTCGTCCTTCGTTGGCGTGTTGTCAAACTGAGCAAAAAAATAGATGAAATAATTTCTTACTCAAAGAGGCACTTACCCCGCAGGACCTTCCCGCTGCGTCCGGCTTGACGATATGTATCCACAAGAACTCATCAAGGAAGAGGAGCACAATGACCAGGAAATGAGGGACAGAACGCCTGACACATGTACAGATCCAATGTCTATGGCTACAGTTCGAGTGTGTCTTGTTTGCTAAACGGCTCCCTTGTGTTGGATGTTGGTAACGTCGGGGATGATATTTATTAAGAGTTGCCTTTGTGTGGAGGATTTTAAAGGATTGTGCGAGGTGTTGCTGTGTTTGAGATTTTTTTTTTAAGTTTGACTGGAATTGTGTACTCTTTGGATGGAGTGATCTGTTCGGAACTATGATCCGGAGTTCACGAAATTCTGCCACAGGATTCGATAAGGTTAGGGTGAAGGAAACACATGATCATGGGCGCATGGAAGGTTAAATTTGAAGGTTGCTTCGATCCATAGCTGATGAGAATCCCTGAATCTATGAACACAAGAAACATTTTTCTTATAATAGCTTGGAAGAACTGGTAGGTGATTCATCGTGAGGTTAAGTTTTAATAACCTTTTTTTGACAGATTACGCATGACGCCTATGAAACCGCTTTGACATCTTTGTTCAGTATCGTCTGGCAACTCATTATCCTAAGTTTTTCACATCACAGGAAAAACATTTCTCACAGAAAGCAGCTGGACAATTTGGAGGCGCTGTTGTGGAGGGAGTGACTTGCCAAACCGTGCTGACGAAGAAGAACAAAGCAGTTTGATAGGAGTCAGGCGTGATCTGTCAAAAAATGACAATTGAAAATTAAACCTCACAATGAATCACCCTCCACCTGTTCTAAGCTGTCTACATGAGCACTTAGTCTAACATAACCTCTTCTACTGCTGGCTCCAAGGAGCACTCCACAGAATTCTTTTAATTTCCCTTGATTTCAAAAATTCATCAATCACTTGTCAGTCACTCCCAACACGACTCCACATTGGCAACACAGAAAACAGCCACCACCCACTCCCAGACTGCACCCTTTTTTTTGTGTCTTTGAGCACAAAAATACCAGTTCATCCCTTCACTGCATTCTTTCGTGTCGATGTGCCAGCCAAGCTGCGTAAATTTATCACCCTGGTTCGCGTTCAATGAGTGCTTGCGCCTCTTGTTACTTTTGGGCTCGTATCAAACCCCCAACGGCCTCTCAACAACCCACCACCGCCATCGTATCGTGTATTGTTGATAATTTTACCACTACACACGCAGGCACACCTTCCTCTGTTCTCCTACACACACTCACACACATACATATCAGACATCCAAGCAGCAGCAGGTCTCCATTTGGAAAGCAACTCCAAACGTTGACTTCGTTCAGTCGTGCAACAGGCGTTGAACGGTTTGAATCGAAAGAGCGGAACTCTGAACCGCCTCTCCGACAGTGATAGCCCTCCGTATACCTCTCCCAAAAAAAAAAAATAAAGTGACTGCCCCTCCCCCACCAGAGAGGCAGTGAGTGTGTGAAAAATTTGTGAAATTTGTGTCTTGTGTTTTTTGTGCATTAGGCAGCGGTTGGTGGCAAAACGCGCCCACCACCCAATCAGTGCGCGACAAAAAAAAAAATTGTCAAAGAACAACAACCAAGGAGGAAAGACGAAGAAGAAGAAGAAGAATTGAAAAAAAAAGGAAAAACGTTTTAAACACGATCCCAAGAGGGCACATAGCAGAGGCATCAGCATGGATTTCCAGAATCGCAATCAAAACGAAAACAAATTCGTCTGCCCCAGCGATAGACAGCTGGCGCTTCGAGCTAAGTAAATATCAGCCAAAAAAAAACAACAACAACAATCTGCATGTGTCCCTCCCCCACCCCCGCCCTCCCCGCGCGTCATCATTCTGTGCTGTGTGTGTAACTTTGAGCGCGCTAGACGTGTCCTTGTGTGTGAGAGAGTGTCTGTGAGACGTGGCGGAGGGGGTGGATGCGTGTGTTTGCATGCGTATTTGTACATCAATTCTATTTACAGTTATTTCCTCAATAAATTGCAATTATACACTTTTTTTGTTGTTGTTGGCACCTCTCACCCTTGTGTTGGAGGACCCGGGCGCGATACAGACCGCAGTGACAGCACTTCACCGTTCGTCCGCCCCGAAAGTGGGAAGTGTGACATATTGTTGCGCCACGCTTTCTGTTCCAAACGATTGAACGCGTCTACGTGTTGTATCTGCACTCAGGTGGGGCCCCAAGTTGTTCTCCCGTCTCGGCAAAAAAAAATTACTCCTGGTCTCCCCAATGTCTGTCGGTGTGGGCGGGTGTTTGTGTGTCGGTTCGGGGGGGTTGCTGTTATCTTATGCAGTTTTTTTTGGTGGATGGGGAAATTGTGATGCTAGTCCATTAGCCTGGAACCTTCCGCAAACAAAACTGATTATTGATGAAGTGTCCTCCAGAACAGGGCGCCGAGAACAACAACAAACGGGAGAAAAAAAAAGAAATCCCCGTGAAGGAGCAGTTGGAGGGGTCGCTGTACGTGGATAAGCATCCAATGTGCTCATTTTGCAATCATCTCCGACACAAGTACCAGACGCGGTCGTGTGGTGATTTGTGCAGACGGAGTCGGAGTCCACTCGCAAGAGATTTATGCCATATGGTAGGCGTGGCACTGAATATCAGGTGGTTGAGGATTCAGTCTTTGACAAACTTACCTAAAATTGCGGCTACTGGGAAGTCGGTTGGTTGCTGTCGAAAGTTTTTAAGCACGATGGCGGCCTGAATTGTGTGCCGATGGGGGGTGGGGGGAAAATAAGGCTAACGAGGGAAATTCCTTAATTAAGTTGTCCCACGAGTCCTATTTCGGAGAGACACGTGATTGTGTAGGATTCTGAGTGGAGCTGGTGCGTGGCAGGTTACGGGGAATTATGATTGTGGGGAGAGCGGTGATATCATTTCTGTGTCAAGCTGAAAGGTAACAGTGATTTCTTTTTCATATCCTCAGGAGGGACTGAAAATGTGTGTGTTTCTGTCTTAGAGAAGGTAATACTTTTCATGTCTTTGAGGGGGGGGGGGGGGGGGAAGCAGTTCCAATGTTGGAGTTGAAGTGGCGCCCTTTGAAAAAAAAGTGATTTTAACAATTCATGAAGTGGCGGGCACTAGGGAAGGCCCATGAAGTGGAATGAAGTCAAAGAAGGCAGGCATTGGACTTTTATGAGCTTAGCGGTGTGTTTGCAATATGGAATTTTCCTGGAATGTTCTTGGTTGACTTTCATGGTGATGGATGATCAGGAGCAGTTTGACTTGAATCCCACTGTCTTAGAGTTGCGCTACAGGACCTGCTTTCTCCATCTGGTTAAGTTTCTTGGCTGCTGTTGTGTAAGCCCTTCTCCATTTGTGCACTCTAACTCAGAAAGGACCGCCTTCTGTTGTGTTTTTTCAGAGCTGCAACATTCGTTCAGGAAACAGAAATAATCTCCTCCAAGCCTCAGTCAGTCGGCATGTATGGAGACAACGAGAAGATTTGTAAAAAGGGAGAAATGCTTGTTGAATCCATGTCGCCAAAGACTCTTTCTGCGTCCTGAATGTATGTTTGCGAGGTCCTTCTCCACTTTTGTGCGCGCGCCATCTTAGGCAACGTCGTTATCCTTGGCGTTGTCCCAATAATAATAAAAATTAAGTGGCACTACATCCCACACTGCCTGGTAGTACAATGGACCAGTTTTTGAGTCGGAGGGCTCCAGTGCAATGTTCCCCAACCTCCAACAAAAGAAAAAAAAACAACACATCCCACAAGTCACCAGGTCCTAGCTTCTACAACACACAACAATCCCTCCCAATGGCTCATATTTAAAGACTCTTCCTGCGTCCTGTGCCATCATATGCATCCATTTCCTTGTAGTTTTGTTAGAAACACGTCGCCACGCTGTCCTCACGGCAGAGTTTGTTGTGCATTCTTCTCCTCCAGACAAAGCAAGCAAGGACGAAATTCGCACACAGAACTTTCCCCCGAACAGATCAAGAGTTGACTCCCCTGCAGCCCCCTTTCAAAAGTGTCTCTGTCTTCATAGATCAGAATTAAGGTGCTTCTTGAGTTCAAAGAAAGCGAGCGACTTGGAGGTCTTTTACTCGTTGTTCCCACTGACTGCAGCACCGAACCTCTGTTCTTAACCACCCCAAATTGTTCGCTCTGTCCGAGACATTGGTATAATACATCTTTTCGTGATGTCAGCCTATATTTCATTTACCCACCTTGCCCGCCTCCATTTCCAGGCCAGCATACTCCATTGTCGCCTCGTCGATTTCACTCAATCATGTCAATGTCGTTCACGTAAGCCAGCAGTTGAATAGACTTTTGGAAGATGGCGCCTACAGTTTTAACCTGCAAGTTTCACAGGACATTGGTGTCTTGTTGTTGAAGAGTTCTCCATTGTTCTTTTTTTCGATAGAAATGCCGAAACATTCCCCGCCACTGTATAGCTCGTTTCCATAGACTCTGTCATATCCGGCCTTGGCATCGAGAAAGAGGTGGTGGGTGTCGATTTCCACTTCATCACAGGAATACTTGCGTCATTAAGTGACATTGGAGGAATACGTAGTTTCTTCTATCCCATAAAGTGAAGATGGTTTTGTTGCACTGTCTTTAATTACTGCATGTTTGTGAATTATTGAACCGTTCACACTTATAAAATTGTAAAAATTAATTTAGGTTTATTTTCCTAGCACATCTACAGTACATTGTACTTAATGAAGCATTTCGATTTCTTCTTTATATTCATTTTCCTTAAAATTATGTTCGTCACTGTACTTATGCTCTCAATTCAAATATGCTTTACTTTTGGTGTCAACATTCACTCATTTTTTATCATATACTCAGAGATCAAATCTGTTGTAATGAATATTACGCTCGATTGAGAGCATGCAATTGAAACCTATGCATAAAAAATAGAACCGATTTATGATTATATGTGCAGAGAGCATAATTCCAATGATTTTACCCTCTCGCTCAAATGGCAACAACAAATTGTACGGCTGGGTTTGAACGCATGGGTGCGATGGGCGATCGAGCGCGTTTTCTCGTTCATTTCGTTTGGATCTTGACAATAGCGAACATCAGCACAGGACAAGGGAAGTACTTATATCTTACATAATCCTTATTAACATGTTCCATTACTTAAAATAAAATTATTGTACAGTCTAAAAATCATTAGAGAAACATTTTGTGTATTATTTCAAAAACATTTTGGTCCTTCTGTAGCCGAATTAATTTGTGAACTGTGTGCAATTTAAGTTTGTAATTTTCGAAATACACGTGAGAGATTATTTGATCCCTTTACAACTGAAAACCGCTGGAAAAACAGTGCCCGCAATTCATCATTAAATTTGAGCTCGGAGTCCCAAATAAAGTGTCTGTGACTTTCTTTCATATTAAACCTATAAAATGAATGCGTTAAGGATACAGCGCGGTATTGCAAAGGGCGGCTTAACTCGTGCAGCGAGCTTTGTAGACTCAATTGAAGAGTCTGTAACAAGCGAAATGCTTGAAATTCGGTTAAGTCGATTATGTGAATCGTGGGCGGAATTTGCGTTGTTAAATGAACGATATCTTCAACTGGCAGAACAAGATGTCTCAGTTGAGGAAATTGAAAGGGAATTCGGTGAATATGAGGAAAAATATTTCAAGGCTCATTCCGGGTTAAAGAAAGCAATTCGCGAGCGTCAAATAACTGTAGAAAATAGTTCGGATGATTCGGTGAGTTCGGTTGTGCAAAAAATCGCTAATCAGCAATCATCGTTCTTAGAAAAAATTCATTCGTCGAACACGTGCTCTACAGTGAATTTGCCCAAAATAATAATTCCTCCTTTCTCCGGTAATTATAAGGATTGGCCATCGTTTAGGGATTTGTTTACGGGTTCTGTGGACAGTAAGCCACATCTTTCCGGTACGCAAAAATTTCACTATCTTAAGTCGTTTTTGCGAGATGATGCGGCGAACGTTATTAAACATATACCCATTTCGGATGCGAATTATATCGAGGCATGGGATAGACTTGAGCAGCGATATGATCGCACATATTTAATTGTACAATCGTTCGTTCAATTGTTTCTCTCACTTCCTTCTATAAATACCCCAAATGTACAAACTCTTCGCAAAATTGCGGACGGTGCTGATGAAGCTATTCGTGGGCTTAATGCTTTAAATCAAAACGGTCGGGATCCTTGGTTGATCTATTTATTGCTAGCCAAGCTTGATCAAGATACAAAACAGGCATGGGCTGCACATATTGGTTCGCGAGAGGATTTTTTAATCAAAGACTTAATTGATTTCTTGAACAGCGGTGTGATGCCCTCGAGACATGTCAATCATACAATCGTTCGGTTTCGCCGCGTGTTAAGCCATCTGGTACAATTCGAACCCATTTGGCTAACTCGTCCGATAACAATTTGCTCTGTCCTTTGTGTAAAATTAAGCATTATGTGTCGCAATGTCCTAAATTTGTTGCACTAGACATTAATTCTCGAAGAAACTTTGCCAAATCACAATCGTTATGTTTCAACTGTTTGCGTCTCGGTCATTCGTCCAGCAAGTGTCGTTCATCATTCAGGTGTCGGGTTTGTAGCTCTCGTCACCACACGCTGGTACATTCGGGTGATTCCAATAACAATATTTCGAACATTCAACCTAAGGAGTCATCAATTCAAATGACAACGCATGCAACCATTTCTGGAAGTACCCCATCCACTTCGTTCGTTCCTCTTCCTACGGCTAATAACCATTCGCTTGAAGTCAGCCTTCGTAAGCAAACTATCTTGCCAACCATTCTTGCTGGTATTCAAGACAATCAGGGAAGGGTAGTCAACTGCAGGGTCTTACTAGATACCGGGTCACAATCATCATTCATAACCGAAACACTCGCGCAAAGGCTTGGTTATCCTCGTCAACATTCGCGTATTCCAATTATCGGATTATCGTCCAAAGAAGCGGGATACACAAAAGGTTTGGTATCTATCGAGCTTCTGTCTCCATACAATTCGTATCGTTTGCCCATAGATGCGCACGTATTAAGTAAGTTAACTTCGAACTTACCGTCTAAGTCTTTCGATGCATCTTCATGGAATCATATTCATCATTTGCAATTGGCTGATCCAAAGTTTAATGTGTCTGGCCCAATCGACGTGTTACTGGGAGCTGACAAGATCTGGTCTATTCTTCAAGCGGGAAAGATCCAGGGACCAGACGGCCTTCCTTTGGCTCAAGAAACATCGTTCGGCTGGGTGATTTCAGGAGAGTTATTCAATCCAAACCAATTGGATCTAGCTCTTTCGTCATGTCATATTAGTCTCGATGTAGATGATCTCTTAAAACGGTTTTGGGAATTAGAAGAATGCCCGTCACATAAAAGTTGCCCGCATTTCGATGATCCCGCAGAAATTCATTTTCGCAAAACGGTTAGACGAGCATCGGACGGAAAATATGTCGTGTCGCTTCCATTTAAGGCAACCAATACAACGTTTGAAAATACACTCCAGTTCGCAATTAAACGACTTTACGGGATGGAACGTCGGTTTCGCGTAAATGCAGAATTACATCGACAGTACTCTCAATTTATGGCAGAGTACCTGGAACTTGGCCATATGGAAGAGATTCCTTATGAAGAAATTGATAAAAATCGCGAACAACAATATTATCTACCTCACCACGCCGTATTTAAGCCGGAGAGTTCGTCCACGAAACTTCGTGTTGTCTTCGACGGTTCGGTCAAGGATGCAAACGGGCGATCGTTGAACAGCCAACTATTTATCGGTCCTCCAATCCAACGGGATTTAATTGGCGTTTGTTTACGCTTTCGAAAACACCGGTATGTTTTTACCGCGGATATAGTGAAAATGTTCCGGCAAATTTGGATTTGTAAACAACACACTGACTTTCAGCGCATAGTGTGGCGTCAGAACCCTTGTGACCCTATTAGGCATTTTCGTTTAATGACGGTAACATACGGTACGGCTTCCGCTCCGTTTCTATCAGTTCGGGTGTTGCAGCAACTCGCGGAAGATTATCGGTCGAAATATCCAAACGCGTCACAAGTGTTAATGAATAACGTCTATGTTGACGACATTATGACTGGTGCGGACTCTATCGAACATCTTCTGAGTTTACAATCCGAGCTCATTGAACTATTATCCGCCGCGAAATTAAAGCTTCGAAAGTGGACTTCAAACTGTTGGCCCCTCCTCGCTAACCAACCCGCTGATGATTGTGAATATTCGTTTGATAACTCGGATCATTCGCAATCATACGTTAAGGTTCTTGGGATGTACTGGAACCCCGCAAGTGATATTTTTTCGTTTCGCGTACGTCCATATAATTCATCGGAAACGGTTACAAGACGTTCTTTGCTTTCAGATACCGCTCGAATATTTGATCCCTTGGGGCTGCTCTCCCCATCAGTAATCTTGTTAAAAATTATGTTTCAAGAACTTTGGTCGACTGATCTAAAACTCAGTTGGGATGACCCTTTACCCCCAAATCTTGAAAAGGAATGGTCGAAGTATCGCAGCCAGTTTCAGTGTTTCGAACAAATTCGTATACCTCGAAATATATTTCCATCTAATGAATGTTTAGAGCTTCATGGCTTTTCGGATGCGTCGGCTCAGGCATACGCTGCGGTAGTATATGCTCGAGTAAAAACTCATTCGGAATTTAAAACTGTGTTAGTCGCAGCAAAAACAAAAGTGGCTCCAATTAAACCCATTTCAATACCTCGTCTTGAACTTTGTGGTGCTTTGTTGCTCAGTCGGCTACTGACTCGCGTGAAATCGTCGCTAAATGCTAACATCTCGCGTACGTGTGCGTGGAGTGACTCTGAAATAGTGTTGCATTGGCTATCGTCTCCTCCTCGTCGGTGGACTACATTTGTAGCCAATAGGACGGTGGCTATCTTAGAAACAACTCCTAGATATATGTGGCATTATGTTCCCTCGCAATCCAATCCAGCTGATTGTGCTTCGCGCGGTTTAAGTCCTTCCGATCTCGTTCAGCATGATCTTTGGTGGACCGGTCCATCTTGGCTAGCATTATCCGAAGATAATTGGCCTCAATCAAAACTTTCTTTAAGTATTTCCGAAACAGACGAACAACAGGCGTTACTTGAAGAGAAATTAGTACGAACACAGGGACTGTTTACATCGGTGGAGAGTCATGCAATGTCATACCTTATCGATAAAATTTCTTCGTGGTATTGCTTGCAACGCATAGTAGCGTATTGTATTCGCTTCCTAACGAATTGTAGGTCGCAAACATCTTCTCGTTGTTCCGGCGGATTAAGGTATTCGGAACTGCAAGCAGCTAAGAATCTCATCATTGCTTTCGTTCAAGGCCAATACTTCGAGGATGATATCCAACATCTTAAAAAATATGAACAGCTCACTTCGAAATCAAAACTCTTAAAATACTCAGCCTTTCTGGACAAAGATGGCCTTCTTCGCATAGGTGGTCGACTAAAACACGCAATAGTACCATATAATATAAAACACCCATTGATTCTTCCTAAGGACAGTCGTGTTTCGCTGCTTGTTATAGAAGATGTTCATCGAAGGAACCTTCATGCTGGTGTATCAGAGACATTTGCGTTTTTGCGACAACAATTTTGGGTATTAGGTAGCCGAAATTTAATCCGAAAGATTGTACACCAGTGTAAACAGTGTTTTATGCAGCGTAAGCAAGGAAGTCAACAATTGATGGGGGACTTACCTCCATGCAGAATTCAACCTGGTCGTCCATTCATCAACACTGGCTGTGATTACGCTGGGCCCTTGTCGATAAAGTCATCGCGAGGTCGAAAACCACATATTCTTAAGGCGTACATTGCGCTATTCGTATGTATGTCTACGAAGGCAATACATTTGGAGGTTGTTTCCGATCTTACTACCGACGCGTTCCTCGCAGCCTTTCGACGTTTTGTCTCTCGCCGTGGAAAGTGCGCGAAAATATTTAGTGATAACGGTACCAATTTTCAAGGAGCGCGCCGATGCCTCTCCGAGATGCATAAACTGATGCTGAAGCAATCCACCAACGATACAATTTCGGCCGCCCTCGCCAAGGACGGTATTGAATGGCAATTTATTCCTCCATCCGCTCCGCACTTCGGTGGACTGTGGGAGGCCGGAGTTAAATCGGTGAAACTCCACCTTCGTCGCGTTATTGGTTCCTCTATTCTAACCTTCGAAGAATTGTATACCGTGTTGACTCAAATTGAAGCTGTATTGAACTCTCGTCCTTTATGTTCTATGTCTGACACTGATCTTAATCCACTAACCCCAGCTCACTTTCTCGTAGGTGAACCACTCACAGCGGTACCTGAACCGATCTTACTGGACATAAGCCAAAATCGGTTAACCCATTGGAATCACCTACAGACCATGGTTCAGGGATTTTGGAAGAGATGGCATGCGGAGTACATAACAACTTTGCAGGAGCGTCCCAAGTGGCAACGTGTTGGAATAAACATTAAATGTGGCGATCTCGTCGTCATTAAAGAACAAAACCTGCCACCAACTAAGTGGGTTTTAGGAAGAGTTGAAGCTGTTTTCCCCGGCACAGACAACCTGATCCGAGTAGCGACGGTGCGAACTACCACTGGACTAATAACGAGGCCTATAACTAAACTAGCCGTCTTACCAGTATCCTGAAAACCTGTTCCAGGGGGGGCGGGATGTTTGTGAATTATTGAACCGTTCACACTTATAAAATTGTAAAAATTAATTTAGGTTTATTTTCCTAGCACATCTACAGTACATTGTACTTAATGAAGCATTTCGATTTCTTCTTTATATTCATTTTCCTTAAAATTATGTTCGTCACTGTACTTATGCTCTCAATTCAAATATGCTTTACTTTTGGTGTCAACATTCACTCATTTTTTATCATATACTCAGAGATCAAATCTGTTGTAATGAATATTACGCTCGATTGAGAGCATGCAATTGAAACCTATGCATAAAAAATAGAACCGATTTATGATTATATGTGCAGAGAGCATAATTCCAATGATTTTACCCTCTCGCTCAAATGGCAACAACAAATTGTACGGCTGGGTTTGAACGCATGGGTGCGATGGGCGATCGAGCGCGTTTTCTCGTTCATTTCGTTTGGATCTTGACAATAGCGAACATCAGCACAGGACAAGGGAAGTACTTATATCTTACATAATCCTTATTAACATGTTCCATTACTTAAAATAAAATTATTGTACAGTCTAAAAATCATTAGAAAAACATTTTGTGTATTATTTCAAAAACACTGCAAGAAAAACAATGAAACCGTCAAACAGTGGAAAGATAGGCATCAGTCCTTAGGTCTCTCTTTCTCTCCCTTTCTCTCTCCCTCCCTCTCTCACCCTCAGACACTCTTTCTGACTGAGTTTCTTATTGTAGTATTACTTCCACAGACGAGCAAGGAGATATTCAACTTCTTCATCTCTTGCCTCTTGACATCAATTTCTTCTTCTTCTTGTGGTGCGTCAGTCCGGGTGGATCTGGGCCTTAACCAATATGCCTCTTCAGCCAGCACGGTCTTTCGCCAGCTGCCGCCAGTTGCGCACTCCAAGTTGGTTGAGGTCATTCTCCACTTGTGTGCGCCACCTTAGCTTGGGCCATCCTCTGTTCCGTTGTCCCGATGGCTCAGATTCGAAGACTTTCCGGACCGGAGCAGTGGTATCCTTCGCTCTACATGGCTTAGCCATCTTAAGCGTTGTATCCAAAGAGGCTTGACTAGGCGCATGTCCCTGTACAGCCCATAGAGTTCTTCGCTATATCTTCTTCTCCAGATGCCATGCACGCAAAATTTTTCTCTCGAAAAGACTTAGGGCTTCCTCACTCTCGTGTCGATAAATACTATCAAATTTTTGTCGTTAAATTGAGTTCGTGAAAGTACGCGAAGACAGTGTGCGAACTAAACCATCAGGCTACACCCCTGTAGACACTCCTTTTAAGTTCACCATCCCTTTAAGCGGACAAGTTTATCTTTAATGGTTGGCCGGAGCAATTTTTCATATGCTACTGTCCTCTTCTGTGGACTCTTCTCTTTCTTCTTTTAATGTAATTTCAGGCTTGGGGACAGATGTTATTGTCCTTATATGCTTCGGAGACAAGGTAGACGCAGTCCTTGACTTCTTCTTCTTCTTATTTTAAGGCCGCTACAGCGCAGAAACGAATGACTGTTTAGGAGACGACATTCGTCGCTTCATTGCCGATATACGACCGCCAATGTTGGAAAAAGTCATCAAAAATTGGAACTCAAGATTCGACAACACGGAGCCAGACAAATAAAGTTATTCTTCTTCTTGTGGCGCCACAGTCCGGGGTGGACCTGGGCCTCACCTAACCATCCAGCACGGACTTTCGCCAGCTGCCTCCAATTTCGCTCTCCATTTTGGTTGAAGTCCTTCTCCACATGTGTGCCCCATCTCAAGATAGGGTATCCTCTGTTGCGTTGTCTCAATGGCACGGATTCGAAGACTTTTAGGGCAGGAGGATACATGTTGTCCATAGGCTCTAAATGGTTTAGTCATCTAAAGCAACGCTTGACCAGGCCCATGTCGCTATAGAGCCTCTAAAGTTCGGCGTTCTCGTTCGTCTTCTCCTCCATATGCCATCAACGCAAACAGGGCAAAGAATCGCACGCAGAACTTTTCTCCCTTAGAGTCTAAGGACTTCCTCATCCGTAAAGTTCGAGTTTTCACACCATAAGGGAAGACTGGGATGATCAAGCTGTTGTCCTATGGGACAGGGCTCTGTTACTCAATTCTGTCTTGAGCCCAAAGAAGCAGCGATTGGCAAGAGTGGTTCTGCGTTTGATTTCGGGACTGATGTTGTCCCTATTTACCGGGGAGCCAAGGTAGACAAAGTCTGTGACTGCCAAAGTCTTTCTACTGCCAAGTGTGACGCTCTGTTCGAGACGTCGATGTTGTGCGTCCTTTCTAGATGACAGCATCCATTTTAGCCACTTTCGCTTCAATGCAAGCAAACGCCTCGTTGACGGCTCGCTGTTCGTCCAATCGCGTCAATCTCGTCGGCGTAAGCCAGCAGTTGAACCGACTTTTGGAAGATCGTGCCTCTGGTGTTGACTTGTGAGTTACGCTCGATTTTCTTAAGAATGTTGTTGAAGGAGTCACATGACAGCGCGTCGCCTTGTCTAAAACTTTTTTTGACATTGAAGGTCTCGGTGAGTTCGTTACCAGCCATGACGGTGGAGTGAAAGTTATCCATAGTCATCCAACATAATCTGATGAGCTGCACGGCACCTTCCACCTAGTCTATTGTCTACGAATACAAGACTTAAGATGGCTATGTCATGTAGTGAAGGATAGCACGGCTCTGGCCCGAAGCGACTTTGAAACCAAGCCATTGCGACAACGACACAGAGCATGGACTCGGTTGAGATGGTGCAAACAAGTTAAGGAGGACTTCAACCAACTTTAAGTGCGAAATTGAAGGCAACTGGTAAAAGACTCTGCTAGCTGGGGAGTGATGTTGGTTAAGGTCCAAGTTCTGCCCCGACTCTAATGCCACTAAAAGAAGAAAAAGGCGGCCTTTGACAACTGATGTCTGTCGTCCCGTTCTTCTACTTCTTCTTTTCTAGGATCCCCCTTTCCATAAAGTGGCAACTAATCAGTGTTACAATGCGGAGAAGTCTATTAATCTTTAGTCCGAATACGACAAAAGCACCGATAGGCTGTAGTTCGTGAGCTCAAAACTGACCGAGTACAGGGGGCTGCCGTTCTTTTGTTGGTTGGATCTGCCTTGACAATTTTCACAACTGTCGCTGGTGCTTCGCTCTTTTAATTTTTCGTAAGTTTCGCATCCCGCCTGCCTTAGTGGAAGTAAGAGAGATGTCCGCTCTGAGTGTACCAGCTAAATGTTGCCGCATAGAGTTCCATCAGCATCACCATCTTCTTCTTTAAACCGCATGTTCCACTTAAGGGATCGCGGGGATAAGAGCCCTCCAGGCCGCCCGATCCTCCGCCATTAACTCTTACTCATCAGGAGCTATTCCCAAGCGCAACCAGGCGAGTTCATGGATTTGATTCAACCACCTCACGCTGGATCAGCAGAGCGGTCGCCTATCTGATGAAAATGAATCTAAGGCACGCTTCGGAAGTCGTGATGAAGGGGACATCCGTACCCCTTGACCAAACCAACGAAATAAAGCCCTTTCCATCCGAAGAAGTACCTGCTCAACATTGAGTTCCCCCTGCACCGTCTCGTTTCTCAGCCTCTTCCGGCGAGTAACCTCCGCAACGGCACGAAGAAATCTCATCTCGGCAGCCTGTAGTCGCAATCTTATTCTATCCGGCATTACCCAAATTTCTTGACCATAGGAGAGAGTTGGAACAAACACTGAGTTAAAGGCAGGCTTTGACACCAATCTCGGTGAATCTTCCAGGCTGCTTCAAAATTGATCCAGCTTGACCAATCCTACAAGAAAGCTCAATGTTGCTCCTCCCATCACTCGTGAAGGAGACCCCGAGATGCTTAAACCTCTCCACCTGGTTCAATTGGACTCCACTAACATGTAGAGTGCATTGGACAGGCATTTAGAAAACGCCCATAACTGCGAACTTGTCCACGTTCATTCTAGCTTTAGCCCATTCGGCCGCAAACCTATCAAGCCCGTCCTGGGATTCCGTCTGGAAAGACGTGAGGACAACTATGCTATCTGCCAAGAGAAGATTATTCCCAATGTGGAACATTCCTCGCCTTGACTGCGCTGCAACATTCAGTCCATATATAGAACGAAAAGGAGAGGTGACAAGACGCACCCTTGCGAAAGCCCAAAGACGACGGTGAAAGGCATTGATTTACTTCCCTTTACCCAAACAGAGGTGCAGCGAATTCAGAAAACTTGAAAGTAACTCCTCCTGAAAATATTTTCTAACTCTGATGCAAGTCCTTTCAGCTAAAGAAAATAATTCCTATCCATGTCCATGCCATTTGCTCGACAAAAAAACAAACACCCAAACCTAGCCTCGTTGCTAAAACTTCTTCCAACTGCAAAGAACCGAAAATAGTGAAGGGGACTGAAATGAATTCCGCCCTTCAGGAGTCAATCACTCATGGCAACAATCTCAATTTGTTGCGAAGTCATTCCGAAGCAGTGGTAACCTTATGACTCATGACATTCGGCAGATAATCCTCTCAACATGTTGCTCCTGACAACCCAGGCGAGTGTCCTTCATGCCATCACATCGGTCCGAAAATAAAAACTCATCTAATCCAAATCTATTCCCATCCACATCCAAACAATGAGCCGAGCATCCTAATTAAAATCCTCCGAGAACCAGGACATCAGGGAGATTTCCAAGAGACGAACCCCTTTTCTCAGTCCCCGTCCGCCTCGGGCGCATAATGGTCTATAAGTGGAACAATAACTGACTGTGTGCGAGTGAGGGATGGGGAGGGGGGAGGAAGAAGGAAGAGTTCTGCAACTAATTTCCCTTCGGTGTTACAATTGTCAAGGATCCTCCACATTCATACATATGTCCAGGTGAGGACGTCTCCTTGCCGCCGCTCGTATTCCAATTCGTTTTCATGTGGGAGTCGAATCCACTCGAATCCACCATCAGCCCTTGATGCGATTATGAAAGCTCAAGTGAATGGTATTTATGAGAGGACTCGGAATAATTTGAAAATACACCCAAGGATTACAAGGATATGCAAGTATATTGGCGGATCTTGTCACGTTGGGAATCTCATACTTTTTCTAATCTTCATTTCTCGCTCTCTCTCTCCCTCTCTCACTGTGTGTTAGGAATGGTACATGGTAGGACCTTGAAATAGCAGCCGCCGCAGTTGTTTACGAGGATGAACCTGTCTGTCCGATCCAGAGAATGCGGTTTTACTGCAGAATTCAGGGTGGGAGGGCGGAGAAACATTAAAAACAGAAAACTTTTAATGAAGTAGGAAAGTTTTGTGAGGATTTTCCGAGAAGACCGTCAAAGACTACAATCTAAACAGGGTGGGGGGGGGGCGGACGAGGTAATGACTAAACTAGCAACAACTGGCACAATGTATCCACGTCCTGGTTTGAGGTTATGTAAGGAATTCTCGCAGTTAAAGGTTCAATTTCTTCGAATTGCCTCGAAGTTCATCTTTTCAAATCGCACCTCACTCGGGCAACTGTAATTCCTTGTGTGCGTGTGTGTGTGAGGGGGGAACTTTTGATGACCGTTATTTTCAATTTTGCAGTTCCTCAAAATGTGCCACTCGCACGTTGGGGAACACGATAAAACTTGTGAATGGGTGGCCATAACAAAGCCATCACCGAGGATGAGTAATATTTTATGGAAGCGACCAGTTCATGAACGCAGTCCAGCTACTCGTATATCGACCGTCAGGTGTTAGGTGGAAGGATTTAAGACTTGATTGGTGTACTTTTTGCTTTTTAATTTTACACCCCTTCGTGGGTATTTGCGTTTTAGGAGAGACCACAGAAGATTTTATGAGTGAAGCGGGGTTATGACTACGGATATGAGCAATTTGTGTCCATAGGCATAGGGTGGGACAACGATGTAGGATGCATAATTTTTTTTTTTTTTTTTTTTTTGTGCGGAAATTTTATTATAATTGTTAATTTTGACAGTTAAGGGCTAATTTGGCTGACACGTTACTTATCATTTTTTAAATTCGTCCTGTCATTTGTGATGCTTTCCAGTTAAGAGTTGTTATCAATTGTATACCTTTTAGGAAAGGGTTAGTACCCTACGCCCTTTCTCTTTCATCACTCACGCTCTTTTAAAGGGAGATTCATCGTGAGGTTTGATTTTCAATGTAAATTTAAACTCACAAATTTGAGAGTGAACTTAAAATTTATATTATTGTTCAAATACACAATTTATGGCATTTACTTTGTGAAAACAATATCATATAAATGTTGGCCGTCTGATATGGTCTATTCGGATGATTCGGTAATTTGGGCGACTCTATCGAGTGTAGGGACGTGTATCTCGTGGATGACATGGTTGCCAAAATGTCATGACTTATCCCTGAAGACCTTAGGCTTTTGTATACCCCAAAGAAAATAGTCTAAAGATCGTACGATCTAAGCTTCAAATTCACCGTGGCAAACTGTCCTCAGCTTAGAATCTGGAAAGATAATTTCTGCAGACTCTTAAACGGCGATGACGGCCCAGATCCCGCTGTTAGGCAGAATGTTCCACTTAATTTGGACGATGATAGATAAGAATTCCGTCCCCCCGACTTAGACGAGGTCAAGATAGCAATATCGAGACTGAAGTCGAATAAAGCTGCTGGAGCGGATGAACTGTCCACAGAACTGTTTAAAGCAGCTGGAGATGACCTGGTTGAGCGCATGCACTAGCTCATCTGTAAGATATGATCGCAGGAAAGCATGCCCCATGAGTGGAATCTCAGTGTCGTCTGTCCGGTCCACAAGAAAGGCGACCCCCTCGCTCAGTCGAGGGATAAGTCTCCTTAACATCGCATACAAGATGCTTTATGCCGTACTGTGTGAACGCCTGAAACCGTTTGTCAACAACCTAATTGGTCCTTATCAGTGTGGTTTCAGGCCAGGGAAGTTCACCATCGACCAAATCTTCACACTACGGCACCTATTCGTCGATTTCAAGGCCGCATATGACAGTGTGCATAGAGACGAGCTATACAGTGCCATGTCTAGTTTTGACATTCCTACCAAACTCATCAGATTGTGTAGGATGACGATGGAGAACTCTCACTGCTCCGTCAAGGTTGGGAACGAACTTACCGATACCTTCAATGTCAAAAGAGGTTTTAGATAAGGCGACGCGCTGTCACGTAACTTTTTCAACATCATTTTTGAGAAGATCGTGCGTAACTCACAAGTCAACACCAGAGGCACAATCTTCCAAAATTCCGTTCAACTGCTGGCTTACGTCGACGAGATTGACGCGATTGAACGAACACAGCGAGCCGTCAATGACGCGTTTGTCATTGAAGCGGAAGTGGCTAAAATGGGTCTGGTGGTAAATGAGGACAAAACGAAGTACATGCTGTCATCAAGGGAGGACACACAACATCGGCGTCTCGGACAGAGCGTCACTATGGGCAGCAAACGTTTCGAGGTAGTCAAGGACTTCGTCTACCTCGGCTCCGCGGTGAATAGGGACAACAACATCAGTACCGAAATTAAGCGCAGAATCACTCTTCCCAATCGCTGTTTCTTTGGGCTTAAGAGGCAATTGAGTAATAAAGCCCTCTCCCGAACGACCAAAGTGACTTTGTACAACACCTTGATCATCCCAGTCCTGCTTTACGGCGCAGAAACCTGGACGTTACTAAAAGCGGATGAGGAAGCCCTTGGTCTGTTCGAGAGAAAAGTTCTGCGCGCGATTTTTGGTCCTGTTTGCGTTGATGGCATTTGGAGGAGAAGATTCAACCACGAACTGTATGGGCTGTACGGCGGCATGAACCTAGTCAAGCGTCTACGGATACAACGCTTAAGGTGGCTAGGCCATGTAGAGCTTATGGACACCACTGCTCCGGCCCGAAAGGTCTTCGAATCTGAGCCATTGGGACAACGCAACAGAGGGCGGCCTAGACTAGAGTGGCGCTTACAATTGGAGAAGGACCTCAACCAAGTTGGAGTAACTCCCGTAACTGGCGGCAGCTGGCGAAAGATCGTGCTGGCTGAAGAGGCATGTTGGTTGAGGCCCAGGTCCACCCCGGACTGTAGTGCCACAAGAAGAAGAAGAAGAAACTATCACCACCAAATGATTTCTTGATCAGTCTAATTTCTTCTTTGCCAAGGAATGTCCTTGCCTTATCCAAAGGGGACATCAACACACAGCGCGAAATATTGCCCTTTCTCCACGCTTTCCACATCCACCGCCTGTCCACCGCTGCCAATCTCCAAACGCACACAGCCTATGTGATGGATTGAAAACCAAACCCAGACCACGCCTGTCCCCTGAGTGGTGACAAGTACAAATCATTAATTTTTTTCCAGTACGTTTCAAGCCGCGCATCACAAATGATACGTCCCCCGGGATTGAACGATGCGGCGTGTACCGCAAAAAAAAAAACAAAAACTCCATCCCAGGCACGCACATAAATTATTCAGAAAAATTCAATTATGTGGCACCGAGATTTGCTCTCCAAATGTGCGCTGCTCTTTCACACGAGGAGTGTGCTCTCAAATTACCTCGCGCCACAACTGAGTTGGAATGGGCGTCGTCGATGGGGCGACACCGACACACATTTCGTTTAAAGAGCTCTTGTACGTCTTCACGCCTTCGCCACATACGCCAAACGCGCACACCGCCCGCCAACAGTGGAGAAAGTTTTGATTGCAAATGTTTGAGTTTGCATCGTTCCCTGCACTGCCCCCTCGCGCGGGTCGTAAAATCGTATGTGTCGGCATACGGCTCCTGGAGGGAGGTCGCTTCCTGAAATCACCACGTAACTCGAAACCACCGCCACCGGAGTGGTGGGGGGGTGAACAATGTGAAATTAATAAGTCATGTGGTATCCTGTTGATACATTTTTAATGCGAATCCATCCCCACGCGGCTCGTGATATCCGTCAGACGACGACGTGCGTTGTCGCCTGCTAACAGGCGGCGGGAACAGCACCCCCGCCAGAGGGGGAACAACACTGCTTCCTGTGTCAATTTAACATTCATATGGTACTTACATGTTACTCAGGGCATATTGATGACCTTCCCTCGGAGAGGCGACCACCTACAAGGACGCAAGGTCTGCGACGTCTGTCCCCCTGTTAGACTCGACAAACACAGGGACAGAGAAAAAAGGCGGCGGTCCATGTCCGACTGAAAGACGACAACGATGGAGAATGCAAATTCTCGATGTGGGTGGGGGGAATTTTTTCTATTCTCCACCTCCTCCCAAAGGTTCGCCTATATCCTTGGGCGGCTGTGCTTTGTATTGATTGACTTGGCCGTACGTGGCCTGTGCGTGAAATGGAAAATTTCGCAGAGGCAGACTTTACCGAATTCACGGAATAGTTGAATGTCCTTTGGAGGGATTTGCATTTTATTTTTAGCCAGCGCTCGGGGGTGGTCATATGAATGCAAATCCAAGAGACGCTTAGGCTCTCATCTTGGCGTGTGTACGTGTATGCGGAGGAGGACATCGCAAAAGCCCGCTGCAAATTTGAACATCGACTGTGATCTACTTTGTATCTCAATTTGTGTTGATGTGTTTCGAAGTTTAAATCAGCTCTTTATCAAGGACCTGAAAACTGTCGTGTGCGGTCGACATGGAAATGATCCATCAGCGGTGGATGTGGGGACTCGCTTCGCAATTTCTTTTAAAAGAATATATCTCTGGATTGGAATGCGCAGCATCCATCCATTAGGATATCTTGGGTATTTTGTCGACGGGTCTTGGGGTGGTTCTAGGAAATGTTAGGTTATGTTAATTGAATTCATTTTAATTTTAGAATTGTGTTCCTTGTCTTCAAGTCTCAAATGAGATTAGAGACTCAATGCTAATTTTGTTATTCTTTCGATTTGTTTCGTGTATCTTTGGGATTTGAACTACTGCCCCTGAACCATTTTATTCCTCAGAGAAGGAAATCTTTCAACAACTGTATGTCTTATGGCTGATGTTCTGCATGGCTTGCTAAGACTCGCCATCCTTGCTTTAGGCTCATTCCCTTATCCCAAGCCCGTTTTTAAATCTCTTATTCACAAGCCACTGGAGAACAAAATGACTTGCGTACAACTTCACAGTCCTCGCCTTCCCCTTCAGGTGCTTAACTTAATTTTCCCGTTGAAGAGGAAAATTAAACATATCTGTGAAAAAAATGGTCACAGGTGATCCAAGCTTGTAACCCCACAAAACAATTCCTTTATTCAAAAAGGGGGACAGAAGAGACTGCTCCAATTACAGGGGCATCTCTTTTAAGTCTCTCCAGCGAACAGCCCTTCACGGCCCTCAATGCTAAGGTGTTGAAGGGCCATTCGAGAGCTTCAGTCGACCAGCTTTTCATTCCAAGAATGTTACTTGAGAAGGATTGGGAATGGTTTTGTAGATTGTAAGAGTGAAAGCTAGTTCGGCGTAAGGATTGAGTCTGGAGGGACCTGGAAATTCAATTTTGCCTTACTGAGGAACGACTAAACCACATCTGCGAAAGTCTGGTTTACAGAGCAAGTTGTTAAAAATTTGACAAATTTATTCAAAGAAAGCATAGCTTGACAGGACGGGGTCTCAATGCCATTAATTGCAAAGAACTGCTTCGTTGAAAAAACATCGGGGTCCAAGAAGCCATCAGAGAGAAGAAAAAGACAAACCAAAATTTGATTTCCTTGGAGAACTCTACTTCTCGTGACGGAGGCGCAAAGAACTTGCAAAAGCCGCACGCTATTCTTGAGCAAACAAAAATAAACAACAACAAAGAAATCAAATGTGAATTTATACGCAATGATAGTGAACCTGTTTTCTGGTAGAACAGTAGGAGCTCTACGAATCATAGGGAGGACGAAAAATATGGAAGCTAGCTAGAAAGTTTTCCCGAAAGTTATTTGACTCACTCACAACAGGCTACACCTTCAGAGTTTCACTGGAAAACCTCAGTGAACCTAAAGTTCAATCGATTTTCTACGTCTTTACCCAAATTTTTATTCAGATTTCGATCGCAGTCATTCTGTAAATTCTTGTTCAAGATTTTGTCCAGTGAGTGCACGAATTCCTGTCCAAGCTTTTGGTAAATTTCTTGCCCTAGCTCTTGTCCATCTTTCTTTTCATGTCATTGTTAAAATGTTTTCAACTTAATTTTCAAGTCCTTGCCCAATTCCTTGTCCAAGTCCTTATCATTTTGTCCAAGTTCCTGTTCAAGTTATTACTCAAGTTCTTGCCTATTTTCTTGATCATGTTCAATTTGTTTTCCGAGCAATGGTGCAAATTCTTGCTAATGGTCTCATAAGTGTCCCAGGTCAAGCACTGGTCCAAGTACTTGTAAAAGTTCTTGTTCAAATTCCTGTCCACGATCTTGCCCAAGTTCTTATACTATATTCCTTAACAATCGGTTGTCCAAGACCTTCTCAAAGTTGTTGTCCAAATTCTTAGTCAAGTTCTTGTCTAAGTTCTTATGCAAATTTTTGTAAAAGATATTTCCCAGTTCTGTTTCAAGTCCATATACGAGGGCTTTCTGATAAATAACCGACCTCAACGTGAAGCTAGCGGCACAAGTGAAAAAAAAGTTTCTACTTCAAATTGTGCATATTATAATAGCTACTCGCCAAAATTTCAGAAATTTATCTTGCACCATTATCTGTTGACAGTCGTTTTTGTGAGTGTATTTCGGTGATTCCCCCAAAATGGAAAAAATTGAATATCGAGCTGTAATTAAATTTTTATTTTTGAAAGGCAATACGCCTTCACAAATCAAAGATGAGTTGGACTCTGTGTATGGTGACTCTGCACCATCGTTTACCACCGTACAATTTTGGGCAGCTGAATTTAAACGTGGTCGCAGGAGCTTGGAAGATGATGAACGTCCTGGGCGTCCAAAAACTGTAACCACTAACGATAACATCGCTAAAGTTCATCAATTGGTCGCCGGATTAAAGTTAGAGAAATAGCTGAGATTATGAAGATGTCAAAAGAACGTGTTTGCCATATATTAAACCAAGATTTGGGCATGAGAAAGCTGTCCGCGCGTTGGGGGCCGCGTTTGCTTACGCAAGACCACAAACGTGCGCGCATGAACATTTCCAGCGCTCTGTTGGCTCAGTTTAGAGGCAATAAGACCGAGTTTTGGCGCCGATTGATAACTGTAGACGAAAAAAAAATTTTTTTGAAAAAGTCGCGTGCATCATGGTTAGGTCGGTTATTTATCAGACAGCCCTCGTACAACTTCTTTTGCAATGTCTTGTTCAAATTCTTGTTCAAGTTAATTTTTAAGGTTCCAGTCCTGGTACAAGTCCTTGCCAAGACCTTCTCCACGATTTTGTCCACGATTTTGTTCACGTTTTTCTCAAGGTATTTCTTAAAGTCCTTGTTTAATGTTTTGTTCAAATTCTCTTTCTCCATACCCCATATAAAAGAAAATAGTCAAACATAGTGCAATGACTCTTTTAAATCGCCGATCTTCTATTAAAATTCACTGACTTGGAATTTAAAAGTCACAAAGACAGCAGTTGGGGATGTTAGGGGACAACAACAGTTCAGATGCGGCTTGTCGTCCATTGACGTTTCTCCAATTTGAAAACTATTCATTAATTCTTAAATTTGACTTGGGAGTTGTGGCTCTAGACGTATTAACGGATGTTCAAGGAACTGCCCCGGCCAACCACAATACCATGAGAATGAACTTTATCGTGCAGATTCAGGATTTAGGGCCTGTACTTCTAGTGTCTTATGGTGGCATAAATGACATCGCTCGCTAGTATAGATTTCATAGGTTGGTGGATATGGTGTCCTAGCCTCCAACTCTTCACTAAAAGCAACAGATCGGGTGCATTTTTTAAATACTGTAAAGCTAAGAGACTCGTGAGACTTCCTTGTTTATCTTGAGGCGCTCAGAATCATCAGTAATAGCGTACGAATCTTAGGGTGCCGGTCAACTCCTCAGATCATTCAGGTTTGCGAAGAAAACATTATATACAAGTTTCTGCTCTACAGCCTCCATCGCTAGAGAATTGCAGAGCGGGTGCCTGACAGTTTCTATTCTCTCTTCGTGCCTGTAGCTTCTACTGTAGTCACTGTACGGAATGCTTAAACCTTGTGCCTGTGCACTATAACACACGGCGCCGTAAGCAACACCTACTAGATGTGATATTGTACTTTCGTTTACTTTTGGCTCAGCTGTGAATTGGTTCTCTCTTTCATGCGAGTTTGTGAATTTATTCTATTTGGTGCCGATGAGAGGGCTCTCGACATGAATGCTATCTTCATGTCCCTCTGCCGATTTTCCCTTTCTAGAGCCTCCATTTCTGTAGTCCTTTTTAAGTAGCTCAGGAGGACAAATGATATCATTGCCATGTATCCCGATACCCAGCCTAGTGTACACTGTATTAATCGAAGCTTCCTCTTTGAAGTTCCGTCTACATAGCTTGGCCAACCGACACAACGGCCTTTGATGGGTATGACAAGAGAGTTTCTTGTCAAGTCAGGAGGTCAACTTTGACTTCTTGGTGGAGATTGTTGTTTCATTTATAGATCACATAATACCACGTCGACTGTCCTCAAGGCAATGTTTGAGCCATCAATGAGCAAAGAATTTCCATCAACCCTTATCGGTGCAATGGACAGCTTCTTAAGTTTTTGGATTCGAAACGTCTGGGCGAACAGTACCCGGTCAACAACTAGAGGCACAAAATACTCTCCAACTCATTTAGTTAGTACTGGTTAACAAAATTAAAGGAATATGGGGTTGTTACAATGGATCAAGACTGCATATGTAAGGGGTAGTTTTTTTAGTTTGCAACACTGTCTTAACTGACGGTCATTTTATTAGCTGTCAAGCAATTTGTTCATAGTTGGGACGTTACAGTCAATTGTGACCACTATCGAACCATGATCATTGACTCTTTCGTTCACCAATCGAACAACCACGACTGGCAGAAGCTGTGGTCCCAATAAGATGGCGCAACACGTCAAATAGGTCGTATCTTCTTCTTCTTCGGATGGCGCTATAGTCCTGGGTGGACCTGGGCCTCACACATGTCATGCCACAATTGATTAAATGAAGGAAATATTTGGCTCACGGTCGGGACTGGTCTCCAAGATCGCTTTCTGTGGAAATATGTGAAGTCGGTAGTCTAAGACGTTAACCACGAAACGACTGATCACTATGAGGACAACATTCACCGCGAAATACGGCCACAAATGTTGGAAAAAGTCATCGAAAATTGAACCTCCAGATAAGACGTAACACAAGTTCCCTAAAGGTTGGTTAAAACAAAACAAAGATCCCAAAAACCAATGTCATAAAACTTGCACTTCTAAATTAACTACCTTATCGACAGTATTACCGACTCTTTAGGCAAACAGTCATTTCCATAAGAATGAGGACAATCTGCATACAGTCTAGTCGAAGATCTACGAACAGACATGTCGTCTTCTTCTTCTTCTTGTGGCGCTACAGTCCGGGGTGGACCTGGGCCTCAACCAACATGCCACTCCAGCCAGCACGGTCTTTCGCCAGCTGCCGCCAATTGCGCACTCCAAGTTGGTTGATGTCCTGTGCCGTCCTCTGTTGCGTTGTCCCAATGGCTCAGATTCGAAGACTTTTCGGGCCGGAGCAGTGGTGTCCATACGGTCTACATGGCCTAGCCATCTTAAGCGTTGCATCCGTAGAGAGGCATGTAGGGGTGCACAAATTAGGGGATACAGTATACCCACTCACTGTGTCATCGATCACAGTGTCTCAAGCCCATGAGATCATAAGCCATTATCTGGCATTTCATGAGAAAAAACAAACTCCTGCATAAGTATGTCCTTTTGAAGTGAAAAAGGGGTTTGGCACATGTCCACAGTCATCAGCCACCACGCATCCATATTACTTCTGCCAAATCAAGCGGTTCCGGTCAACACCCGCTTGAGTGAGTGGTAAGCCTCTTTGCGGAAACTAGAAAGAGGTCGGTTTCATTGAGCACCACATTCCTTCTGTTCCACCACCGAGTCCTTTTCAAAGTGATTTCGTTTCCCACAGATCCCTGCCTTGACCTTTTCCGCCACGAACACCCGTTTTTCATGTTTCGCTGAATTTCAATCACAACCGGCTCAACCTCACCGCCCCCTTCTCCGTACACATATGTGGCACCGGGAACAATCCTAAACAAATTACAAGTCCTTTCCGTGTGTGTTTTCTTTTGGTTCGGCCGCCCCAAAACCCGGTGCGTGGCTTTGATATTTTTGTTCGATTTAAACGCACTCGCACTCCCCGGGCCGGCTACCTTTCGCAGCGCTGCTGATGCTCCCTTTTATTATGCTTTTCCCTTATCATTACCGAAATGTGTTTGTTTAGCCCGTCAGCCACCAGAATTGAATCCTCTGCGGTGTTTTGCATAATTTTATGTGTCACATCGTAGGGACTTCGTTGGTGCTGGTGGTGGTGGTGGTGATTTTCCGTAAAAAATAAAACGTGAGGCTTTAAGGAGCTTTACTTGCCATTCAGTATAATTCACCCGTTCCCTGTCTCTCTTGGCGTTTTGACAACACAATAAGTAACGTAAACAAGTGCCCTTCAAGACGCTGTGTTGTTTCTTTGCTCTGTTCTCTCCGTCATCGCGCACAAACACTGAGAAGGGGGCGGACGAAGGAGTATATAATTGATCCTGACAAGAGTTGTAATTCAATTTTGAACCAATGTCAAACGGTTGTTACACTTCTCCCGCCACACGCCTCGTGGCTGGATGTTCCCTTTGTTGGGCAAATTAAGTTATCGGCTGGAGGTCGATCGAACCACGGGTGGGAGTTGGGTGGTGGGTGGTGGTCCGAGGTCAGCTCCCGATGCCTCTCGCTCAAGGTGAAATCGGATTTGTCATTATAAATGGATGAATGGCATGAAAGGCGATCTAATCTTTGTTTATAATTACGTTATGCTCTTCGGCGCGGACCAGGGGTGGGGTAATCAGGGTGACTTTTTCGCTGCGGCAACTCATTGACAGAGGCGGATGAATGGCAAGGGACGGTTGACGACGGCCTGTGGTTTGAGGCTGTGGCTTGAGTGAAAGTTATTTGGTGGTTCCTTTGATGTGGCAATGGGAGCAGCGGTTGGAGTGGGCGGGCGGTCTCGTAACCACATTTTGTCACCACTTGCTGGTTAATTGTGTAGTTTTCCTTGTTAAGTTGTGTGGGAGACCGAGAAACCAGAAGCATTAGCATCCCTTTGACCCTTTGACCAAGGCTGACGCAATGATTTCGTTGAGTCGAATCAAATGCCCATTTATTAGGGCATCAAAGACGAATTTGAGTTGGTTGGGGGCGAAGGGCCTTGTGGGCTCAAATTGATGCCTCAGGACCGTTCCGCAGTTGCTGTGAGTCGGCTCCAGTTGCCCAGGAAATGTTGGAAAACGATTTATTTGCTGTCTCATTAAGGTCAAGGATTAAGTGACTTCTGTGTGTGGTTCGTATCTCGTTCGACTCAGACGTGGGCAGGGATGGAGGTGGAGGTTTTGATGTCATTCTTGGTTTCTCAGTGGACGGATTGGGAAACGTCTCTTTGAGAAAATTAGTTTAAAGCATTATTACCCAGAAGAGTTGAATGTTGACTGACTTGCCTAAGGAAATGTAATGCGTTTGGACATGGCGTACATCTAGAGAGGCATCTAATGGCGACACTATTGAAATGTATCCCCTTCGTTCGTCGTCATTCTTAAAAGCAAATGCCCTTCATGAACATGAGTGTCCTGGATCGACTCACTCACGACGAGCCATTTGCAAGTGTTCAAACTTTGCTAATGGGTCTGCTAATCGACAGACAACTGGCTAGTTCCCAGATGTTTTCATTGAATCAGGCTTGAGGTGTACCAGGGAAAGAGCTGATATAGATGCCGCTCTGGAAGATGACTGCAGCTTGCAAATGTGTCGAGCTCCCCTACCCTAATCTGCTACGAACACTCATCAGGCACGGAAGGACTTCAGATCATTCAGTCTTTCATCCTTTAAAACTTTGAAGCAGCCTTTAGATTAGCACATATGACATACGATCTCTTCGTTTAGCATGTTGTATGCGGTGGGATATCGTTGTCCGGGAACTAAACTTCTTCAGTTCCTAACGATTGGGTTTTTTTTTTGTTGGAGGTTGGGAAACACTGCACTGGAGCGCTCAGACTCAAAAACTGGTCCACTGTACTACCGGGCAGTAACCTTCATTTACTGTAGTTTTCTGGTTTTCCGATCAGCATGAGCTTAAGTTTTTAGATGCCACCACATCAGCGCCAAACAGCCGCCACCTGATACGAGGTAAAGGCGGGACATTGACAACGAAAGTGCTCTGAAGGTGAAGACCACCTTCACCACAGGCGTTGCAGAGGGTGTCTTCACTAAGCCCAAGTAGACCTAGATGCTAAGCGAAGGCAAGTGTCCCTTTTGCACTGTTTTCTGTCTAGAGATAACAGAAAAGCCGTGAATTTCTTGCTGATGTTCTGGAGCATGCACTTGTTCAGCCTGCACCCTGGAGGGTCATGGCTGTTGGGAGACCCAACCTTCGACGAAAGCCCTAACCAGGGAAGCGAGTAGTCCCAAGGTGGTTTCGGGCCCAACGAATGCCTCTTTAGAACCTTGCCAGTAGCTAGTTGATCAGCAATCTCGTTTCCCGTCCCGATCCTGTGATGTTCCGGGACCCAAACAAGTCTTATCGGATTCAGTCTGCAGACAAAGTTCAGGGAGGACCTGCATTCCTGACTATGCTGTCGCTGCAGACCCAGATACTTCGCCCCTTCCACCTTTTCTTCACAATATAGTTGGCGGCCATTAGGATCGCTAGAATTTCCGCGTAAAAGACTGATACGAAGTTACCTAAAGAGATGTAAAGTGAGCAGGCCCTAGCCCCAGGTTTCCCTCCATCGTCTTGGATCCGTCCGTGAAAATCCGACTACATTCCCTTTCCGGCTCAGTTCTTGGACGTAGGGAAAGTCAACTTTGTATAAGCGAGCTGGATCGTTGATGACCATGCATCAGACGGCATATCCAAGAGACTAATGTCCTAGGAGATGCGGTGCACGAGGTCATCAAAGCTTCAGTGCGAGTTGAACCAACGACCATTCCTTTTAAGTCGGGAGACGGCCCATGATGTGGATGTCAAGGAGAGGGAGATTTAACAACGAATCAAAAGCAGAGCCAGGCGTGCTGGAGAAGGCCCCTGTGCAGCCGACACAAACCGCTCTTTGGTGAAAGCAGCAGTCACGTATTTTCGCGAAAGCTTGTTCCACCAAACGACTGATGCCTAGAAGAGAAGAAATCTTATCGTGGCCGTATAGATTCACACAGATCTTTCTGGTGATAGGTACCAGGTTTTAGCAAAAACTCCCTTACACTGCCAGAAGACTGACAGCGCCTTGGAGATTTTCTTCTCAATGTGTTTTGTCCTCACCTCTGTATTTCGCTTCATTGAAAAATGGAATGTCGACACCTGTAAATACCGATCAAGTCAGACCAGTCAGGTTCCTCCTTCTCGTGAAGAGAACAACTTCGGTTTTAAGACAGGAAGCCCATTCAACGATCTTGAAAAGGGCCGTCTGTCCACTTGCACACACGGCCGCAAGGCATGGTCCAGTGACCAGTACGGTTACATCATTCGCGTAAGCCTGGGCATGGTTATGGGTGGAAAGCAGAGAGTCGACCAGCATGCACTATAGAAGAGGTGACTAGCTTTTGATTACCCCCAACATTACATACTGGTGACACTCCGCCTCCGCGATTATAGTTATATTCATTGGCGCTGCTCTTATCCACAACACCAATGATTCTTCTACGCCGTGTTCTCTCGCCGCATTGCACATGCCATCAAAAGTTGCATCAGTGCCCTCTGGATGGGTGCCAGTGTCGCCCAGCTGCTTTTTGTGACATCAAGAACTGTTACAGGGGTATGATGCATGCTTTCTTAATAGACCGTAGACACTATGGCAACAGTGTTTCATCCGGTCCTTGTCGAAAGTGAGACTGTTGGTTCGAAGATCGATAGTTTCTCCGTGATGGTCGTGGAGATGCTGTAGCACACAGGGAAGCCATGATGGGTCGTATGAGCAGCTTGTATAGTAACAGCTTCGTCTTCTCGGCCAATATGTACTCACGTCGCATTGATAGGTTAATGTGATGGGAAGCGAAATTGGCGTTGGCCAATTTAGAGTGTGGATTCAGCTTCAACCTCTCAGTGTTTTCGCCTTGTCCGGTGTTGCTAGTGCTGTCTCATTGGTGGCACTACCTTGATGGTCTGACATTTTTCGACTGTTCGGGAGCTTCGTGTCGTGTTGGTGTCCGCAGGCACATAAGCAGCGGTTTGTTGATGTTAGTCCGAATGCCCCACTGCTGACGGCAGAAGTAGAGCTTCTCTATTTGTTGTTCGATGCGATCTGTGGTGCTGCGATCTGTGGTGACGGCGATGTTGAAATGTGCCCACGAGTCATCCACAAACAAGCAAACAGTTTTCATTCGAACACTAGTGCAACAATTCCGGGTTTCTTCCTTAACAAAAAAAGCTCTCCTTGAAGTCAAGCTTATTCGATGTAAATGACGATTTCAAATGAATGTTGTGAATTGGATTTACACTACACTTGTGAAGGCTATTCGCCGTGGTGGCTCTAAACAAGACCCAGGTCAAAACAAGACACAGGTCTATGCAAGCTGTCCGCTAGAAAATGTCCTACTCTACATGTAGTAGGGCCGCAACTTGCAGTCTGCACAATGTCTCGGGCCAATTCCCTTCATTTGGGTAAGGATCTCGGACACAATTAAACTCTTTGCCAACGGATACAATCCTTCCTTATTCTACCTTAACTTCGAGAAGAATTTACATCCCAAGGGGAAATTAGCGTGTCTTGTGATAGCTAAGCCGCAAGAAGGCTCTTGAAGGCCGCTTCCCTCTTAACGAGAAGGGATTCCAATTTCTTTTTCATCTTTCAGCGGCATAACAGTCCAAATTGCCTTCAATATGCCTCTCCTGCTAGCACGGTCCCTCACCAGCTGCCTCCAATTTCCCACCCAAAGTCAGCTGAGGTCCTTCTCCACTTGTGTGCATCATCTCGAACAAGGTCGTCACGTGTTTCGTGTCCACATGTCCCATTGGCTCGAATTCAGGTCGGAACTGTCTTATGTATTCGGTCTACATGGTCTAGACACCTAACGCATTAGAATCGGAGAAGCTTGGCGTGTAGAAGCTTGGCGTGTAGAAGCTTGGCGTGTAGCAGTTTGGCGTGTAGAAGCTTGGAGAGTAGAAGCTTGGCACGCCATCGTAGCGTTCATCGTTGAATCTTCTCCTTCAGAGATCATCAACGCTTTTTTCCCTCACAGGCTAAGGGCTTCCTCATCTGCTTTGGGTAACGTCAAAGCGCCGTAAGGGAAGACTGGGATGATCAAGCTGTTGTCCTTCAAGAGATGGCTCTGTCACTCATTTGCCTCTTGAGCCCAAAGAAACCGCGGTTTTCAAGGGTGATTTTTCGCTTGATTGCGGTCCTGATGTTGCTGTCCATATTTAGTCCTTGACTGCATGAAAGATTTTGCCTGCCCCTTGTGACACCTTGTCCAAGCCATCGAAGTCGTGTGCCCATCTTTGATGACAGCAAATACTTTGTTTTACCCTCGGCAACAGCCAGGACTGTTTTAACTGCTTCCTTTTCAATCCCAGCAAATGTGTCATTGACAGCTAGCTGTGTTCGCTCAAGTACTTTAGTGACACCTGCCTAAGCCAGCCATTAAACGCGATTTTTGAAAGGTCTGGTGTTGACTTGTGAATTTTGGACGAACCCTTTCACAGAATGATGTTGAAAAAGTCACCTGCCAGCGTGCTACCTTGTCGTCAACCTTTCTTGATATTGGAGGTCTCGAGTAGTTGATTACAAACCTGGACGGAGGTCGCCAAAGTCACCATACCACATCCCTGGGTGAAATTCCATTTCTTTTTCAATTTCAAATGAACATTCGACTTTAGGAACTGCAAAAGTAATTTAGTAGAGACAAAAAAAAAATAATTCACCCTCAGTGAATGAATACTTTATGCCCTACTTAAGGGAAACAAACGAACTCGCAATCACCATCGGCTGTCCTTCAATAGTGAGAAATCGTGCATGAACTCCACTGGAACACAGTTCCCCTCCCGGCCATCAATCGATAGATGAACAGCGCTACGTGCCTCATTACCAATCAGATTTGACCCTCCCTGAATCTTAATTACAAGAGTGGGAAGTAATAAGGAGCTTAATAGGCGTTGTTACGTGACACTGCGCCAATCAAAGATGGACGAAGATTACGTCTCATCGTATGGCCTTTGACGCTGTTGAAGAGATCACAAGGAGATTTGCGGCAGCTAGCTACGTTTGTATTGAAGCGGATTCCTTCCACAATCAATCGATTGCAAGAACGCAATTATGTCTCGACTTGAGGGTAAACTTCAATCAAAGTTAATGATCTCAGTAAACTATCATCGAAAATACGGGGGAACTTGTGAGCTGGTTCTTCTTGCGAGTGTGGGCCTAATGGGAGAGGAAAGATTGATTCAATGAACGTAACGGGCTGACGAAGATAAGTGGACAGGCAGGCAAATGGAAGAGCGTCTGCAGAAAGAATGACGAAAGACTCACTTGTGTGAATGAATGTGAAGTGAACAATTTAGTAGTCTGAGACAGCATAGCCAAGACTGAACTTGATGTCGACTGCAAATGAAAGAATGGGAGAAAGTGGTTGATGGACAGTTGAAAGTAAGGACACTTACGCCAGCAAGGCTCCCCTGGATTACGGAGGTATCCCTTAACCGCTTAACCCAACCGGAACTTCGGATGAAGCAAAGAAGGCATTTGATGTTCCTTAGGACTACCTGACTGAACGTAAATGTATTCACAGCACGTCTCTAGTGGAAGATATATTCAATGTGTACCCCAGTTAGCAACAAGGTTGAAACCTGAAATCTGGCTTTCATTTGCTTTCGCAATCTGAGAGGCTGTGGTCGCCGTGGTCTAGTGCAGGTCTAGGTTCGATTCCCAGACGGGACACCTCGGCACCACCTCTTTCGAGATGCTGACAACACTCAAAGAGTATCAATTGTCTGTCAAAAATTTCTCAAATCTTTCCGTTCGGAGTGGGCAAAAAGGTGTCTCTTCTTCTCGTGAGAAAGCGCACAACACGAGTAGTTGTTGTGGAAGCTAGGCCCTGGTCCCCTATAGGGATGTGCCACTTGATTAATCTGAGACGCTCTGTTTCGAGCGATGCTATTGAACAGCACCAGCAGAGGTGTAAACTGCAAAGTTCGGAAAAGTTCTTGAAATCATATAAATCTTCATTTTTCTATTTTCCAATAAATCCTTACCTTTTTTTTTTTGAATTTCCAGTGAGAGGAATTTCCAGAGGAGCATTGTGATGCACTTAACCGGATGAATGTCGTTTTCCTAGTCTGTTTGGCGTCTATATGAACGAAACCTCTCTCTCAAACTACAATTAGTTTACTCAGTTTGTTTGCCCAAGGAATTTCTTGACCTTGCCATCTCCAACGTCAGCTAGTTCATCTAGGCTCCTGTAGAAGTAGTTTGCAAACTTACTCTTACTAGCTGTTGCAAGAGATGGGTAGGTTCCAAAGTCACCTCCACATCCTGCCATGAATTGTCGACCTTTCCTTTCTCTACCGTCTGTTTCCAAGTTTATGGAGGGCGACCGCAACTCAGTACTCCTTGTGGTGTCCAAGTGAAGGCCCTCCTTACAATATCCGTTTCTAGCTAGGACTCGTGGTTCGTTATCAATTCTGGCCAGAAGACTTTCAGAAGTCATCTTGAGCATTTGATGACGAAGACCCCACGCTTGCGAACAATGATGTTGGTTGTCTTTTAAGTCTCACATCGGCTTAGCAGAGCGGATTTGAAGATTCGAAGCTGGTGAGAGCTGCCTGGATTAGCAAACGTTTCCAAAAGCGAACCAAGAGACAAGACATCAGTTTCTGCACCTCCACCGAGATAGAGCACATAGCGTGCATCATTGAATCTTTTCCTTCAGAGATCATCAACGCAAACAGGACCAAGAAACACACGCAGCGCTTTTCTCACTCACAGTCTAAGGATTCCTCATCCGCTTTTGGTTACGTCAAAGTTTTCGCGCCGCAAGGGAGGACTCGGATGATCAGGCTGTTGTCCTTTGAGAGATGGTTCTGTCACTCAATTGCCTCTAGAAGGATTTAACATCCTCGATTGGATTCCCGCCTTGTGGCAATGGTGTCTCGCTTCTTCAGTATGTAACGGTAATGAACAAGACTTCAACATCATTCTTGAGAAGATCGTGCATAACTCACAAGTCAACATGAGAGGCACGATCTTCCAAAAGTCTGTTCAATTGCTAGCCCACGCGGACGACATTGAAGTGATTGAACGAACACAGCGAGCCGTTAATGAGGCGTTTGCTAGCATTGAAGCGGAAACGACTAGAATGGATTTGGCGATAATTGAGGGCCAGACGAGGTATATGTTGTCATCGAGGAAGGACACACAACTAGACCTCGGCTGCGCTGTAAACAGCGACAACAACATCAGCACCGAAATCAAACGCGGAATCACTCTTGCCAATCGCTGTTTCTCTGGGCTCAAGAGGCAATTGAGGAACAGAGCCATCTCCCAAAGGACAACAGCTTGATCATCCCAGCCGTCCTTTACGTCGCGGAAACTTGGACATTACTAAAACCCGAAAGGCGATTTTATATAAGCGACGCACCTGGATCGTTGGTCAACCCCCATCAGACCATGAGAATTGTGTCATAGGAGACGCTGTGTGCGAGGTCGTCAAAACTCCAGTACGATTTGAACCAAAGACCATTTCTTTTAGTCGATGATTGTACAGCCCATGATGTGTATGTCAAGGGGAGGGCGATTTAACAAAGAGCAGAGCCAGGCGTGCTGGGAAAGGCCGCTGTACAGCCGAGACAGACCGTTCTTTGAAACTTAGTGCAAGCAGCAGTCACGTACCAAACGACTGACGCATAGGAGAAAAGAGGTCCTAACATTGCCGTATACTGCCAGAAAACTGTCAGCGTCTTGGAGGTTTTCGTCTCGAGAGGCTAAGCTATCGTTAGTCTTTTGTCTTCCCAAACGAACTAAAAGTCCAATGCCCAATACGGGATAAAGGAAAGAGAGGTGAACCATAATAAAAACTTCAGAATATCGCCACACTGCCTTCCACGGCTGAAGAATTTTTAGATGTGGGAGGTTGGGAAGCACTGCACAGGAGTGCTCAGAGGAAGCCCTTAGTCTGTGAGTTCTGCTGTCGATTTTTGGTCCTGTTTGCGTTGATGGCGTCTGGAGGAAAAGATTCAACGACGAACTTTATAAGCTGTACGGCGACATGCGGCTGGTCAAGCGTCTTCGGATAAAGCGCTAAAGATGGTTAAGCCATGTAGAGCGTATGGACACCACCGCTCCGGCCAAAAAAGTCTTTGAACCCGAGCCATTGGATCAACGCAACAGAGGATGCCTTAGGTTGACATTCGCACAGGTGGAGAAGGACTTCAACGCAACTGGAGACAGCACGGATGAGATCGTCCAAGCTGTAGAGGCATGTTGGTTGAGGCCCAGGCAAGAAGAAGGACTCTCGAGCTTGGAGTAAGGCTGGTCCTCAAGTGTATGTTGAGACATCGTTACATTCCCAAAACTGACTGGCTAGTGGAATAATTGATCTGAACTTCTTTAAAAACGATGCTGGCCACAACGTTACAGTCAATAGTGACCGCTGTCGAGCCATGATTACTGACTTCTTGGTTCATCTATTGAATCACCATGATGTGCAGGAGCTGTGGATTCAACAAGATGGTGCAACATGTCCCACTGTTCGTACCACAATTGATTTTTTTGAGGAAACGTTTGGCTCGCTTTACGGACAGGACAGGCCAAGATCGTGAGATTTATCTCTGCTGGACTACTATCCGTGGGGATATACGAAGTCGCTAGTCTATGTTAATAAGACCGAAACTATTGACCATTTGGGAGACAACATTCGACACGTCACTGCAGATATATCACCGCAAATGTTGGAAAAAGTCATCAAAAATTAGACCTCCAGATTAGACTACACGGAGCTAGACGAATAAAGTTCTTCTTCTTCTTCTTCTTCTTGTGGTGCTACAGTCCGGGGTGGACCTGGGCCTCAACCAACATATCTCTCCAGCCAGCGCGATCTTTCGCCAGCTACCGCCAGTTGAGCACTCCAAGTTGATTGAAGTCCTTCTCCACTTGTGTGCGACACCTTAGCCTAGACCGTCCTCTGTTGCGTTGTCCCAATGGCTCAGAATCGAAGATTTTTCGGGCCGGAGCAGTGGTGTCCATACGCTCTACATGGTCTAGCCATCTAAAGGGTTGTATTCGAAGACGCTTGACTAGGCGCATTTCGCTGTACAGCTCATAGAGTTCGTCGTTGAATCTTCCCCTCCAGATGCCATCAACGCAAACAGGATCAAAAATCGTACGCAAAACGACGAACAAAGTAAATGTCAATTTAAAGAAATTATCTCTGTTTTAGTCCATGGCCAAGTTCCACTCCTCTTAAAAAAACACCCTCTACTTTCCACGCCGACAAGCAATACGTTTCAAAATAGACACCAATCACAACAAGTGCCTCATGTCTTTATTTATAAAAATCAAACTACTCACAAGACAAATCCATCAAAAGTCTGAGCAAACCCTCAACAAACTTCCTTCATTTTTCATCTTATTTAAATAAATATTTGATAAGGATCCAAACCAGTAAGAATCTGGCGTAAAAACGTGCATCCGCCAAGGGATCCCAAACCAAACCCATTACCGGCTGGGATTCCCCAAAGTCATTTATTTTACAAACTCCCTCTCTCTCTCTCTCCGTCTCCTTCTCTAGCAAAGAGAGAGAGAGAAAAAAAGCAAATCCCTCCAGACACGTGTCCAATTAGAACAATGCCAGAACACCCAATTCCCCTCCAGCCTCCTGCTGTCATCTGTTGATCCCCGACCTTCCCACACCACTTGGACTAATTAAAACTCAACTCCGATGTGTTCGCTGCTTTCAAATAATTCATATTACTTCCAAGTGTCAACCGCAAAACCAATTAAAAAAGATAAAGCGCTATCTCCGACCGGGTGCGCCATTACTGCTTTCAATTCAAGCCCGCCCTGCACCCACTCCTTGTCGCCACCCCCAGCAGAAGATGAACCAGGCCAAGAAGCACCATCAAAAGGAGCACCCGAAATTATTACTCAGCTTCGCGCGCAGACTTCCTGTGTGCATAGCCATTAGCATTCCGAGAGGTCTACGCTGAGCGCCGAACGCCGTTCGTCCTTATTAAGTTAACAATTTGCCAAAGCAACAAGGTCAACGTGAAAATATTGCCAAATTAATCCGGAATACAATACGAAATCGGGACGGTTAGGATAATCTCGTTGTTCATCAGTGTTACGAGTATTTCGGGGGAATAAAACGGCGGCGTTATGCTTCTGCTGCCTGCTGCCTGATCCCCCTTAGGACTTCGGCGTCGTCATCGTCGTCGTCGTTGTTGTCGGTCGTTGCCAGCAGCAGTTTGAGTCTCTTTCCTTCCATTCACAGAGGCAGTGTGTTCTTCTTTTTTTCTGGGAGTATGCCGATGGCTGAAGCAGATTGCCGAGCGAACTGCGTGCGTACCAAGAAGAGCTACATGCACGAGTGGCAGGACGACGACACAGGGCGGCGAGGAGCCACAGCGCATAGATCTGTGGTTCGTTTAATTTATGCACAGGAAATTGGAGGAGAAGTCGGCACTCGGTTGGTTCCTACTGAGAGAGAGAAATTAAACCATGCCCGCGATGGTTGGGTGCCTGTGCGTATGGTTCTCTTCCGGAGTTTTCCTTGTGTTTTGTTTTGCGTGTGAGGGAAGTTGCTGAGTTTACCTTGTGTTTTGTTAAAGGGTGAACCTAGTTTAGATTGAGATTGCCGATGGGAAGCATCAGTGCGTGAGGAGTCAAGGACGAGGGTAGTCTATTGTGGCGCCGCCGTGTAGTTTCGTGAAACGCGCAATAAAATTAAGTGACGTGGCTTATGTCAGCAGACTCTATTGAACACAGCCTACAACGACTTGAAAATGAGCAAGAGCCACCCAGGCTCTCCTTCTAAATGGAAAGCCGGCTAGAATTGCTGCATTATCCCAGCAAAGTATCCGGCAAGCAGAAGATGGAGCAACCATGAAAACAAATTTTATGAGGTAGTTACGAGCAAGTGCTTGGAGGCGTGCGTTTTTTTCGTGTTCATTCCACTGTCCTTCAGGATAATGATGACGATGGCGGCGTCTTGATGTCGACCTCATATGCAGTTGTTGCTGCTTGCAGGTGCTTAAGTCAAAAACAGTCATGTGGTTAGTTTTGAGTATTGATTGGGATTGTAAGTGAAATGTTATATTGCCGCCGTGACGTAGTGGTTTAAAGCGTCGACCCACACGCAGAAGGTCTGGACGGGACACCTCGCATTTTTTCCCGACACCACCTCATTCGAGTTGCAGACAATACTCAAGGAGCATCAATTGTCTCTCCAAAAGCTTCTCAAATCTCGACTTCCAGAGTCAGCAAAAAACTGCAGGTCCCTTCTACTCGTGTGAGCACAAGTAGTTGGCCCTGGTCTCTTGTGGACTGTAGTGGCTATCAATTCTTTTAAGTGAAATGTTGCAAAGCGGCTTTTTGGTCTATTGTGGCATCCTACAGAGGATTCCTTAAGAGTCACCCTCGTTGGTATTGAAGTAGAAAACTCCTGAAGCCTCCTGGTAGACGTCATCCACGCTAGAGTCTTCCCTCTAAATCTGCTTCATTGAAGATGAATGAGAGATGGTTCTAGCGACTGTATTTCTTCAGCTGGTAGTTGGTACTATTTATGAGCCTCTTGTGTACTAGTGCGTCACTAGATCCCAGAAATAATTCGATTTCACAGAAGCAGCTCCTCTGCTAACTTTTGGTTTTTCTAGGCGTTTCGTAAGCTTGCAATGAAAGCCTGTAAGAAAGCCTGTTACTATACGAAGGTTGTTTTTGCTCATATTGACAGACTCCAAATCTGAATCGGACCTAAGAAGCTTTTGTCCTTTCTGATGCCATGATGTCTTAGGTTTCTGCTTCACTGAATTCTTCTCTGAGAACTTGATCTTCTATAGTGCAGCATGGTTCAGTGATTTTGAAAGGTCCCACTTGCAAAGGAGTCGGTCATCCCATCCGTATGACCCGAATTTCACTAGAGGCAAATTATGTTCCTCCTACTCCTACTCCTTGATTTCCATGCAGGTATTCGGACACGAGCTTAAGTCATATGAGCAAGAAGTCCAGTGCCATGGTGGCAGACTGACTGCCTCACATTACTTACAAATTTAAAACATGAAACCAATCCAATCCCAATATGTTAGCTCCAGAACTGTTAACTACCACTAAATTGGGTTCATGTACTCTGTCCCCGCAGCTGACTTTTACATTTAATTCCCCCTTGACATTCAGTGGTGTTCCACCATAAGCTTGTAGACATTTGTTTGTTGGAGTACACTTCGGCTGACCCAGGCACTGGTATCCTTCTAACCCCACCAACGAGTACGATGCACCTGTATCTACTTGAAACGTCATTACCTGTCCATTTATCAAAATCCATGATCCCGATCCGTTGGACACTCCCACGCGTTCACTAGACTGCACTATGTTGTGAAAGTTGAGTTGCTCATGACTGCTAGCTGTATACTTCCTATGCCTTTAGGAGCTCCTCCTGTAAGATGAACTCCTGCTACTTCGTTGACAGCTGCGACTCCTGCTATTTGTTGAATTGTAACTGCCTGACATACAGATTGCTTCTACATGCCCTACTTTCTTGCACCATTTGTCGACAATCCATTCTACTGTGATGAATAAAACAGCCCAGACAGGATTTTCTCAACGATTGTGAAGATGAAGTGGGCCTATGATGTTCGATAGTTGCTGGTACGAGTAGCTGGTTGTCGCCTTCTTTTATTCTACAGCACGTTTTCGGCGTTGTTTCAAAAGCGTTGACGATATCTTACACGTCCTGAAGAGAGAGGTTCGTTTTTTGAAGCGCTTGAGTACAGAGACTGTCGTGTGGTGTATACAAAACCAAAACATCCTTGATCATACCATTCACGTACGACTTTGCACAATTCGAGTCGGGGCAGGTAAATTGGCAGTTACACGCAATGCCTCTGAGATCTGCCACCCACGCTGCATAAGTTTGTCCAGGTTTCATAATGGTTTTGTAAAACTGGTATCTCTCGTATCTTAGCTTACCCGCTAATTCCTTGAAGGTTTTCGCCGCGAAGTCGTCCGTGCCGCATAGTTTTTGCAGAATTTTAAAGTTATCAGCACCAATTCAAGACAAGAATCGCTAGGAATGCTCATCAGTTTACCCTTAAGCCCTCCTTCGGACGTAAAGTTAAGTATAGAGACTCGTTCTTCTTTAGCCGCACCACACAAATATGGAATGCTCTTCCAAGCTCAATATTCCCCTCTCATTACAATCCACGGACATTTAAAACCAATGTGCATCGATAGGTCCTCTCCCTCTCAGTCTCTATACCTTAGGCCCGTGCTGTAACTTAGAAGGGACCTACAGTTTTTGCCCACTCCGAATGGGGGGATTTGAGAAGCTTTTCATAGACACTTGGTTCTCTAAGTTTTGTCAGGAACTCGAAATAGGTGGTGCAGTGAAAAAATGCGAGGTGTTCCGCCCGGGAATCAAACTTAGACTTTCTGCGTGGCGGTCGACGCATTTACCCACCACTCCACGGCGACCACAGCACAGCAGCCGGCAAGGGCCTTTAAGAGGGATGGACAGTAATAAAATTTACAACCTCTTGCTGAAATTGTAAAGAGAGAGATTAACTCTTAAAAAGGATAAAAGGTCGGAAAGGCAGGTCTGTGCACCAGGGAATCGAAAAAAGAGTCCGTACTTTTGGTGAGAGGAAAAGATGCATACAACTGATTAGGGTGAATGAATAGTAAACAAAACCTCAAGTATTCTACATTCATTTGAATTCAATTTAAAATTCCTGCTGCTCTTATTTGTGAAGAGGATTGTGAAGAAAGTAATGTCACTCTTCATTTTATGTCCATGATTTATTGCATTTCCATGCTCCGTTGAAAGGATGCTGGTTTTCATATTGCACATGTATGTTTTCTGATTGCATAGTTCTGCAAGTACATGCTGCAAAATCTTAAAAAAGTTGATCATACGTTCACACGAAAAGAAAAGACGAAAAGAAGCGTGTTCACGTGTAATTGCTCAAGAAGATCTCGTTGATCTCCCGTGGGGTGCAGTGCCAACAAATCAAGTTTTGTATTATTTTACTATTCACTACTTTAACTTCTCTATCCGGGTAATTTATCTATTTTGGGTAATGGACACAATTAAATGACAGAACTTGAATACGTTCGTACACGATTTGAAAAGAAAACAAAGCCATCATGGCTGTCTAGTCCATAGATTCGACCCAAAGGCGGTGGAATCTCAAATTAAGAACAACACACACATACAAATTTAATTGTATTTCCATTAAAATCGAACACTTTAAAGAAAACTTTTCAAAAATCATAAAAATCCGACGAAATCATCAAATCAAAGCATTTACTCTACTTGTTGATTCTCATAATTCCGTGTGACACTAAACAGGATTCACATTTAATCCCCCCATTCATTTGCACATTGATGACGATCGTCAGTTCTGATTACATCAAGTCTTCCTTCTGCCAGTTCACAGGAAGTTAAGTTAAAAATGAATTTCTATCACATCTCTGCTCTAAATTTAGATTCTGACTCAGTGCTCGAATCAAATGACCATCTTTTCAGACTTTTCAAAGTCAAAGCATGCAACACAAATAAAAAAAAAGGCGAAATCTAACGTTTCTTATTCGCTTTCATTTCATGACACGTCTGTCCACATTGAAATGGGTTCAGAGTGTATCGCTCTTCAACCTTCACCGCTTGAGTGTACCCCACTTATTGGCCTCATTCTGGCAAAGGATCAAATTAACTCCAAGTCATTCCCAGACAACGCCAGCAAATCCGACACCTAAAAGAGAAACTTTAAGCTGTTTATCGCCTCGTCATCTACTTCAACAGCGAACAACGAAGAAACGACAGAACGTGAAGGATGAAATCACTTTTTCCCCCTCTCCACCCCCTAACAAGTGAACGAGACACGAGATAATAGGCTTCGGGAAAACTTTTATCAAACAAAACTCAATACAAACTGATACGCTCACGACCGCCTGTACGCCCGCCCGCACGCCCGCTCGCCTTTCCACTCGCACAACGATGACAAAGTTTCCTGTCAACTCAGCCATCCTGGATTTTAATTAAGTGCCTCGCATGCAACTGTTGCACGCTCTCCTGGTCTCCGTCGCCGTCACCGTCTTTCAACACCCACCGCCTTCACTCATCCGCACGGCACGTCTTCGGTGGCGTGTGGAGGAAGGACGGAAAGGAGCCAGGAAAAAAAGGATGCCTGGAGTTGACATTAAAATTCCATAACAGGTCTGCCACAATCCAGGCACTTTAGTTCCAGATACGGGGCGATACTCGCACGCGTAAATATTTATGGAGCTCGAGAGCTTTACAGCGATGGAGGGGGACGGGTTTATGCAAATTCATCCTGGAGACGACAGTGTGCGAGGCTCGTGTCCCAGTGGACACTTGGACATGTCGAAGAATCTCTTCACCAACGGAAGGCTGCCGGTCGGGCAATCACCTCCGTGCCCTGTCAATCACGTTCAAGTGCGAGCACCGCCGGAAGTAGACAGGCGAGATAGGCAACCAATGCGGGTGGCTCCGACCGACAACACACGCCGCACCAGTTGTCGTGGTCTATTTTTAGACGCGAACCACAAAGGCACTGTCGCGTAGCGAGAATTGAAAAGATTTCTTCCGGAACTTGTCAATGCAAATACCGGGCTCACACATGTGTGCCTGTCCCCCGGAACTGGCGGCAGCTACGACACGGCCAATGGCAACCATGTGTTTGTGTTTATCAAGCAGAGGGCTTCAGTGCGCTGAATAATCAAGTTTTTGGGTTGTCACACAGGGTTCACCTTGATTCTGTGCCGGGGGCGCCGTTGATTGAATGAATGCGCGTACGCGTGGTTATTTGCATTCCCGGAAAGAGGAATCAGAAAGCCCGCAGGTACTTCTGTCAATTACCTAGGCTTCGGAAGATTGCCGCTGCTGCGATGGGACAAAGCCGACCGGTTTGTCATTGAGTGGGAAAAGTTTTCCTTCAACTTTGACTCTGCGGCAGCATGTACGTGATGTTGGGGTGTTGGAGGACGGGAGAGGAGGGCGCTTTGTCCAAGAAGCGATGGCATTTGGCAATGGCAATGGAATCTGGATTTCTTCGGGCTATTCCGAGATGTTGAAGGAATTCCCAAAAATAAAAATTAAGGTTGGATAGGAGGTCAGGGTTGCCTTTAAATTTGAAGGGAATTTAAAGGGTCGTCTAAAGCTGTCAAAGGTTGTCAGAAATTCACCTTAATCATACAAATTTAACCAAAGTCGTCCAAAGTCATCCAAAGTCGTCCAAAGTCATCCAAAGTCATCCAAAGTCATCCAAAGTCATCCAAAGTCGTCCAAAGTGGATGTTCAAGTTGTTCTCATGCGTCCATGGTCGTCTAAAGATGTCAAAGGTTGTCAGAAATTCACCTTAATCATACAAATTTAACCAAAGTCGTCCAAAGTCATCCAAAGTCGTCCAAAGTCATCCAAGTGGATGTTCAAGTTGTTCTCATGCGCCCATGGTCGTCTAAAGCTGTCAAAGGTTGTCAGAAATTCACCTTAATCATACAAATTTAACCAAAGTCGTTCAAAGTCATCCAAAGTCGTCCAAAGTCATCCAAAGTCATCCAAAGTCATCCAAAGTCGTCCAAAGTGGATGTTCAAGTTGTTCTCATGCGTCCATGGTCGTCTAAAGCTGTCAAAGGTTGTCAGAAATTCACCTTAATCATACAAATTTAACCAAAGTCGTCCAAAGTCATCCAAAGTCGTCCAAAGTCATCCAAAGCGGATGTTCAAGTTGTTCTCATGCGTCCATGGTAGTCTAAAGCTGTCGAAGATTGTCAGAAATTCACCTAAATTTTTCGAACGTTCTCAAAAGTACTTCAAAGTTTCGCAATCTTATCCCAAGTCGTTCAAAGTCGCCTTATGTCATCTCTAATTTTAGATCTTAAGTCTAAAGCTGTCAAAAACGGCACAAATTTGTCTAAATGTGTCCAATAGTTGAAAGTCAAGCTAAGCCATCCAAATTCGTCAAGAAGGGTCCATAGTCGTTCCTCTGAAGTTGTTTCAAGTCCCCCAATGCTACTTTAAGTCTTTAAGTCCTTGAGGTATCATCTCAATGGATCATCACCAACACTCGGCAAGTATGCCTCAACAAGGAGCCTGTCCTTCTTAAGCACTTGACATCACCTAAGTCTCCTGCTTATCCTGCTCACTCATTTCCATGCACCATCAGCATCAACCGATGACATCTGCCACCCGTTGTGCTGATGGGCCAACATTTTGTCCCTATCACCAGTCAGAACTCAACAATAGGCGAAAGCCCCTTATCTGCAGAAGCCCATAAAAAACGCTGAATGCGTCTCCTTTTCATGGAACACCATCAATCATGCAAAAGTGTTCGCATTGTACGCCCCTGCCCTGTTCATAACGATACCTGTGTAACTTCCCCCTCCCCCACCGGCGCACAGTAATTGTGCACTCCCGAGTGTATTTTGCTTGTTGCCAAGATTGGTCACATTGCTGCCGCTTCACTTGTACGACTTCCTAAGCAAATAACAGACGACAACTGGAGCAGGACCTTTTTGATTTGCGGTCGGCTGCAAAGGTCCGGCGAATAATTCGAAAATGTTTCGCACAAAGTCAATAATACCCGACCGGGTGGTGGCATGGTGGCTTGGTGGCTTGGTGGCTCCCGATGACCTTTTCCCTTGGAATTCTGTTAATCAAAGGAGCACACACGCGCGTCTTTGTGCGTTGTGCTGTTCGCAAAAGTTTTCATATTCCTCTGGGGCGGGGGCACATACCCACTGCAAAATGGACTTGAAGCGATGTTGGAATCTCTTTGGTTGTTATTTGGACACTGAACCAGGTCAAGGCACAGGCAGACATCCTCCCCAGGAGTTGTCAGTCAGCGCTCCATGGATTTTGATTGAAACTATGCACGTGTTCGCCTGTTACTGAGACTGAATCATTAAACATCCTTGTTGGTTTTTGCTTACTTATGTTAATTGGAAATAAACGGAATGTTGTTTCGCAGGGTATGCTTGGGAAGGGACATGTCCTTGAGAGGATTGAATTGAATATGGTGAAGAATTTTGCGAAAAACTACTCAGATCATGAATACAAGCTGCCCAGATGAGATTCTTCCGACCTGTTGCGGGAATTACTCACTGGGATGTGGTGAGAAACGCGGCAGGGTGGAGGGAACTCAAAGTTGAGAAGCTACATCTTTGTCCATGTGGATCAACTTTCGAGGCGGGTCTTAGTTGCAATTCCATCAGGTAGGCGACCACTTGGCAGACCCAGGGCGAGGTGGTTGCCGCAAGTGCATAATCTCGTCTGATTGCGCTGAGAAATAGCTTCTCATGAGTTAGAGTCGATTGCGAAGGATCGAGTGGCCTAGAGGTCTCTCAGGCATGCATTTTGTAGGTTTGCACAAACTTGACCATTTTTTTTAGTTATGCGATTATAGCAAATACTACACTTTCTGTCTGTCCTTTAGTCGAGATGAAGTTGATGGAATATTAAGAAGCTCAGCGACAAGTTTTTCTCTAAATTTGTGTATGCAAATTTTTGGTTCCATTACACTTTTGTACCCAACTAAAGTATTAACGACTGACATTCCCACTTCACACCTTTTCTGAGAGTTATTTCACAAGATTCCAGATTTACTCATGGGTGGTTGGTTGTGCGTAGTTTTTGCTTGATCTTGTTGCTTAATTAGGTGAACTGAACCTCGTGGAGAGCAAGTCGTACTTTTCTTGGATGCGTGCAGCTGTCTAATTGAAGCTAGTATCAAAATTGGAGCGTGTTTGGTAGAAAAGATTCTTACAGTGTTATGAAATCGGAAAAGCGGGCATTACGTGCATTGCTTATATTCATATGAATAAACACAAAATATCTGTAGATAGTTGTTTGTCGAGAAACAGGCAATGATATCCAATAAGACATCACTGCTGTCTTTTTATTTCAAAATGGTCGTTCCCACATTATCTACTCTTGAAATAATTTTACCTCTTTTAAATTTAACTAAAGAATTTTTAGAATGTTTCGCTTATTAGCTTTAAGAATATCCGGAACATGGATCTTCTGTTGCAAGAAGGACTGAGCCAATTCGTAGCTGGTACAGAACTTGTGAACAAAGAGACATCCTCCTTCATTGAGAAGTTCTTGGCAAACTTCGGGACATACGTTTTTGGTCAGTCCGATTTCTCTTTCACGCTTAACAGGTTTCCCAATGTACACTCTAAGCGCCCAAATATATCCATTAGTCTGGCAAAGTTTGAAAAGTTGAACGTATCGGTGAGATGTGTTTGGTATGAACTGCACAAGAGTTTTGTCAATAACGATATGTTCAGCAGAGTAAAAAATAACTTTGAAGTTGGTTTGAAGATGATCAATTCAATTAAATCAATAGTGCTCTTACTTGTCTCGTTGTTTTCGAAATGTTGCATCGAATGAAAGGCCATGAATGGCTCGGATTTCTGAATAAAATTGTCCTAACCCAATTATTATTTTGTTTCCCAGTAATATTTCATTCGCCAAAGCATAACCAATTTTTATCTACTAACTCATCCGATCACGCATGGACCTCCGTTTGGTAGTGATAGACTATCGAATCTACTCCCATCTGGTGAGCTTCGTTTACAAGATGAAAGTAGATGACACTAGGCGAGGCATGAAATTTTGATTTCAACACTCTTAATAATCTTGCACCCACCAACATGCTCTCGCCAATGATAAAGACTCCTTGTGTCATTATCATCACCTAAATGCAAATCTTAATGTTGTTCCTCCAACAGAATGTCTCCTACACTGAAACATTTCCATCTTCATCGGATGTGTTTTCTTCTGGACGCCAAGCAGGATCTTTATGCAAATGATCGGTGCCAAAATCCAAACCTGATTTCGAATCAGATGACATTTAGCTCGCTTGTTCCACTAAAGGGCTCGCGGGGGTAATGAAGACACGAGAGCCCACCAGGCCGCTCAATCCTCCGCCCTTGACTCTAACTCATCTGGAGCTATTCCCAAGGGCAACCAGGCGAGTTTATGGATTTGACTCAATCACCTCGTCCTGGATCTGCCAAGAGGTTTTAATTTAATCAATATGTCTTCTATGCATTTCGGAATCGATGGCGATGGCACAAATGGAGAAGGACTTGAACCAAATTGGAGGCTTGCTGGTTGAAGTGCAGGTTCATCCCGAACTGAAGCACCACAAGAAGAACAAGGAATTGTTTCCTATGTTCCTCTTGCTATGTAATTTTTTTCCTTTTTTTCCCTTCTGCCAAGTCAATACCCCAGTACCGAAATCAAATGCAGCTTGTTAATCGTTTCTTTGGGTAATTAAGTAATAATAGTCTCAAGAAGGACTAAGCTTGCTTTATATAACACCTTGATCATCCCAGTTCTAATCTATTGCGCGGAAACCTGGACGCTACTAAAAGCGGATGAGGAAGCCCTTTTCCAGACAAACATTTTGCGTACGATTTTAGGTCCTATTTGCGTTGATGGCATCTGAAGGAGAAGATTTAACGACGAACTTTATGGACTGTACAGCGACATGCGACGGGTCAAGCGTCTTCAAATATAATGCTTTAGATGGCTAGGCCATTTAGAGCGTTTGGACACCACTGCTCCGGCGCGAAAAGTTTTCGAATCTGAGCCATTGGGACAACGCAACAGAAGACGGCCGAGGCTAAGGTGGCGCACACAAGTGGAGAAGGACCTCAAGGAACTTGGAGTGCGCAACTGGAGGCAACTAACGAAAGATCGTGCTTACTGGAAAGGTATGTTGGTTGAGGCCCAGATCGACACCGGACTGTAGCGCCACGAGAAGAAGAAGAAAACCAAAACCACTCTAGCTGTGTCACGGTGAAAACCTGATTTAAGAAAGACTTACGCATTTTTTTAAAGTTTCTTCTCGACGACAATTTTTTCGTTAATAGAAAATGTATGTTTGTTTGTTCACTTTCACATGCACGGGTGCCACATTCACTCGGTAACCCCGGTCAATCAGCCCTCAAGAAGAAGGGTTAAGAAGAAGGTTAAGAAGAAATCATTCCCAAAGCATGGCGACTCACTTCCCTTGCATTTGTTTTTTGGTGTGCGCTTAAGGATGTAGCCATCTTCCGAAGATACAAGTAGCCTAAGCTGTCAGCATGCACGATTCGCAACCCGAGTTCATCGATTACGCGAAATCGCCTATGTACTAGTCCAGTCAACTATTCACACCGCGGAACTGCCATTAGGTATTACTTCGAGGGGTTGGTTAGCGACTCACGCTCTGCTCTGTAGGGAAGCCCTTTCTGCTTCGGCCTGCCTAAGTTTTGAATGAACCCTCACTGCTCTGAAGGGAAGCCCTTTCTGCTTCGGCCTGTCTCACTTTTGAATGAACCTTCGCAATGAATGGCCATACCTTTTCCCAGTGCTCCACAGATCTCATCACGTAAGGGATCAAATTGACGGCAATGTCGCTTGCAATGGCCACCCTTCGTCGTTCGTGGGAATACCAGTCGGAAGCACGTCTGTTGCGATTATGCAATGCTTTCGCAGAGTGTCTGACTTCTTTTAGAGAGAATTTCAAAAAAACTGTTCAGACCCAAATTGCACATCTCCAAACGAACTTTCCCCTTCCAACCCCAAAGCAAACCAAAAAAAAAACACAAAAATCCAAATCCCATCCAGCTGCCTGCACTTGACTCTCACTCACCCTTCGCAGCTGCATTCCGAGAACTGAATCACATGTCCCTGCCAGACTTAATTAGCCAATTAATTGGAAACGACTTTAACTAAATTTTATTACACATTATGCCCGTGGATTCGATTAGATAGCGAAGTGGCGATAACGCCTTCCCCTCAATCGCATATGTGGCGCGACCACAAAATGAGTCAGCTTTGCGTCCTCGTCGCGACGACAATCCCTGCCACACCACACACACACAATGCAATGCGACGGAGAAGTTCTTGAGGGCAATGATGCGAGAGCCGTAATTGGCTTCCCTGTGCATCCACTGTCTGGCTACCGAGTTGGCACTAATAAACTGGAAACCATTTCAATTAGTTGCGCCAGGAAGCTGGCCTCCTGTGTTGACCGTCTGTTCCGACATCCCCCTGGCCCCTCTGCGAGGCTCTGCTTAATGCACTTTTATTTTTCTTTTCGCTTTTAATTCCGCCACAGCAACTGTAATCAATTGATGGCGGGTGGAGGTGGGAGATTGATGAACCGGAAGAGGCATTGAATTGCAAAGGACCTTGCTATGGAAAGCTTTGCAGGCATAGATTGAAGAATTTTCCACACAAATCTGGTCTGTGTTGAGGGGCGAAAGGTATCAAGTGTCTTTTGGTTGATGGAAGGAACGGACATTGCGGAAGAAGGCTAGCCGCTGGGATTTTTTGTGGCTTCTGGAAGTTGTAGAATGGCTTTGGATTCGAAAGGATTGCCACTGCAGAGGCCTTACATACTTGTATGACATCAATGTGAATTGAATAAACGAAAGAGGATGCAGTGCTGTATAAGCAAGTGATTAGAGAGCGCTTAAGCCAGACAATACCGCATTCACAAGGCACACTCCAGTCATTCTTTCTGCCCAAAGTTATCGCTCAATAATCCACAAGAACGCACTCCAAACGGAATCTTTTCAATGTTTCCCAGTCGTTAAGAAATGCCCACTTATTTCAATCTCTCAACCCCCACCTCCGAGGGGGTCATAAAAGCCCACCTCCAAAAAGGAAAAGATGCAACCACATGGGTGCTCAACAAATCCTACTTAGCCGGGACATAAATCGACATAAATACCAGCGCGCGCCGCCCGCCGCCGCCGCCGAAGCCAAATCCAACTCGAATCCAACCCCCTGGCACTCCAGTCAATATTCATTAATAATCGCAACAAAAGAAAATTTACGAGTCGCGTTAAGTGCCACCTCCGAGCAGAGTTTGCGTTTTTTTCCCACCCCGCAGTCCTTAATCCGCCCAATGCCAATGGGAAAAATTATATTCATGCTCCAGCCGCCACAGGCTCGTTGGCCAACGCAACATCTTGTCCGAATGACACTTCATTCGGGCGGGCCTTGAGAGGATGTGGGGGAGTGGGGACAATGAAGGGATTATTGAAAAAATACATCTGTAATAATTATGAGATACATTCCGTTCAGTAATTGGAAACAGGAACGGAGGATGAACGCCATGGCTACGCATTCCGTAGTAACTTCGCGCAGTCAATGGCAACAATCAGCCGCCCCATGAATACCAGGGCAAGGAGAGAATTCCTGGAATTCGTTCGCTGATGCAGCGATAATTGCCGCAAATGGGTTGATTCTGCAGTGCGACGTGTGGCGCCACCATGTCAACGTTCAGCAACGCTGAATATACCTCCGTCCGGGCGTCGTCTTCGTGGCAAAACTTGCAGATGGTGATGGGAATAGTAATGAACGTTGAAGACTCTTAAGCGGATGAGAAGTTTAATTAAGTCCAACAGTAATTAGTAAGCCATTCCTCAAAGAATTTGCCAGAGACACTCGCAAAAACATTCAGCACACAGGTGAACTCGCCTACATTCGTTTGAGAAGATTTTTCATCATTTTTTGCCATGAATTCTACATGAGTTCATCCATCATGGTTTCTCACGCCTCAAATTACTGCAAGGGTAATCGGAAAACATCCTTTATTTTGTCACAGAGAAGTAAAGTTTTATTTGATTGGTGTTTTTTTTTTCTCGGTGTGGCGTGGTGGTGGCTTGAAGGAAACACGTGCTGAATGATATAAGCGCCGGTTGTATGTGGAAAATGATTCGTATTCTTCAAATGGCGTACAGTCTGCTGTTTGATGAGTGGCAGAAATTGGATTTGACTTTCGCGAATATGTATAAAAAAGACATTCAAAATGAAACCGATTACTGAATAACAGGAGAAAGTGTTGTTTTTCAGTCTTAGCATCTGTAGCTGACTGAAACTGCCAAGGATTTAATTTATTTTGAAATTTTCATCAAGGACGTCCATTAATCAGACAAACAGATAGCATTTGGATGGGACGATGCCAATCGGCTTGCTTTTCAAGACCGCCAAATGCATAGGAACTGCCACTGAAGCGAACGTAGCAATCTCAGCGATTTGTCATTTCACTCGAATGTGGCCTCAAAACAGAATTTGATTCAATCTCAAGCTCAAGTACTTGTTGTTTCAGTTGTTGCCATCTTCACTACGTAACTCTTGAGCTCTATCAGTCTTAAACAGACTTCAAGCTTGATCATCTTACTGAACCTTCTCGTTGAACCCTCCTCCCTTTTCCCAAGATTCCTTAACAAATATACAACTTAACAAAATCTTACTCCTTTCAGACTAAAAACCGGATGGAGCAGTAGCAAAGTCTCGGAGCCACTGCGCCCTGAAGAGCAAGCAGCCATCATATCGGTGATCCGTCGCAACGAGGAGATCGAAATTGCCGAACGGCAGCGGGTGGGAAAACTGGTCGAGCGGGTGGAGAAAATCAAAGAACGCGCAGCAGACTGCGGACCTCAAGGATGCCGCTTGTGCGGCCAAACCTTCGGAATTCTCGGCCCCTCACGGCTGGTCTGCGAGGACTGCAAAAAGGCCGTCTGCTCGAAGTGTGCCATAGACATCAATGTCAAGATGCACACAAAGGCCCGCGAGGTCTGGCTGTGTCGGATTTGTTCCGAGACTCGGGAGATGTGGAAAAAGTCCGGGGCGTGGTTCTTCAAAGGTCTTCCAAAGTACGAGATTCCCGATCCAAACCTCACCCCGGTGAGGGCGACACGCAGTCTGAGTGCGACTCCTGCCAAGACAGTCCGCATCAAGAAGATGACCATGAGTGTGGTGGACACGAGCAGCTCCGAGGAGGACGAGGAGGACTGCGCCACAAAACAGACATACCCGTCCATCCAGCGGGAGGACAGCTTCAGGCTTCGGACCGTCGGGTCGTTTCGGAGCTTCTTCGATGGCGGGGAGAGGAAGTTCTCCAATTCGATTTTCTTCAACCGGCAGGCTTCGAAGGTGGACAATGCCCAGCCCGAGTTCGACAGCATCTCCACGACATCCAACAACAGACGCGAGAGCAACTGCAACAACCGGAGGGGCTCAGTCTCGTCCAGCTGGTCGATGAGCGAGAGCTCGTCGGGCAACGGCAGCACCACGACGAACAACCAGTTGGCGCAGTCATGCCGAGACCCTCTACTTGGCTGGCTTGAGCTCGTTGTGAACTACAGAGAGAACGATCACACTCTCGACTGCAGCGTGCTGAGAGCCAGAGACCTGCCCGCCATGGACTCCGCAGGCCTGGCAGATCCCTTTTGCCGGCTGAACATAATCACCCCCGAGGGACACATCAAGTACACGCGGTGGCAGAAGACAAAGACTGTCCACAAGACACGGAATCCGGAGTTCAATGAGGTCGTTCAGTTTGTTGGCGTCGAACCTGATGAGCTGGGCAACTCCCTGCTGTACGTTGTGATACTGGACGATGACAAATACGGTCAGGACTTCCTCGGCGCCGCCAAAATCAACCTTTCCACAGTGAGTATCCCTGTCTCCTCTCAAGATTGACCTCAGCTCATGAGTCCCTTTCGCAGATCCACAGCCAAAGTCCGTACAGGGTGACAGTGCCGCTGGGAGCAGAGGATCAGTACAGCAACGAGGCAGAGCTAGCCCAGGTCTGGCCACGGGGAAAGATCCTTATCTCGCTGTGTTACAACTCAAAAAAGCGGTCCCTCGTGGTCGTGGTAAAACAGTGCACAAACCTGCTGCCTATGGACAACAACGGCAGTTCGGATCCCTTCGTCAAGCTGTGAGTCCGTGCCACCAATGTCTTGATCGCTCTCTTGATTTAGTTTTCTTTACTCTTGCAGCCAACTAAAACCCGATACGCACAAGAAAAAGTTCAAGACTGGCGTTAAGTGGCGCAACCTGAACCCGTCTTTCAACGAAGAGTTTGCTTTCGAGGCCAGCCCCCACGATCTCAACAAGCAGTCGCTGATCATCACCGTCTGGGACAAGGACATCGGCAAGAGCAATGACTTCCTCGGCAGCCTCATCCTCGGCTACAACAGCAAGGGCGAGCGTCTGAAGCAGTGGACCGATTGCGTTCGGCTCCCTGATCATGTCCACGAAAAGTGGCACTGCCTCTCGGCCGATAACCCGTCGCACTGATTCAAGGCCAAGTCTCCATTTGGCGCTGGATGGTGGCTATGGTGCTTCAGGTGTTGCTTCTAGGCCTGATAGTGGCGAGAGCTGGAGCGAACGTGCGTGTATCAAAAAAGTGCCCTTAACGATAAGGTTTTGAAAATTGTTTCTTTTTTTGTTGATTTCGAGTTCCGCCATTGAATGGGGGGCCTCCTGCAGCCGAATAGCCACCATCAGATGGGAGGAGGCGTTGATAGTATTTACCACTTGGTAGTGTGATTTTTTCCCTTGTAATATTAAAGTTAAAGCGGGTTGCTGCCCAGTAAGTTATGATGTCAGAAGCCGTTTGTGGGTATGACGTTTGCGATTTGTACTTTCAATAAACTGTTTTTTTTTGTTTGGAAGCATTTCTAAAGAAATTGTGTTTTGTTTTCGTTTTGGGTTTGAGAGGAGGAAGGTGGTCCTTAGAGAGGAGCCTGAATAGAGACAATCTGGGGGGGAATTGATAAAGAGACTCATACACACATGTATGAGCTAATCACCACGAAGAGGGTAAGTCTTCTCTTCTGCTCTGGGCAGGTGGGTTGACGAGGACAATCAAAGGGATTATCCCAAGGATTATGGTACGTTTCACTAAGAAAATCAATGTGCTAAGTTTTGCTTTTCTTTTCAGGAAAGCGGATGAACGGTTTCCTGAGGTAAGAAGGTAATTAGTACAGAGTGTCAAATGAGGCCTTGACAATTTTTCTTTAAAAATAAAGCGCAAACCATTTGAGAAATTTAAAAAAAAATGTATCGGCTTGAAGTACGATCAAACCATTTATGAACGGAACTCGACTTCGTCCATATGACCACCGCGGGCACGTTTCCAGGACTCACTTCCTAAGTCACAATTTTCAACAACTTTAGGCCGAAACGGCCACCAGTTCAATGTTGGCTCTGAGCCCTTTCAACGTACTCGGCTTGTTGGCACCATGACTTGACCACCGCGGGCACGTTTCCGAGAATCGCTTCCTTAGTCCCAATTTTCAACAACTCGGCCACAAAGTTCGGCCGAAACGGACTCCAGTTCAATGTTGACTCTGAGCACTTCCAACGTTTTCGGCTTGTTGGCACCAACACTTGACCACCGGGGGCACATGTGCAGCGGCCGCTTACTTGAAGCCAACTTTCAACGACTCAGCCACACATTTCGGCCGAAGCGGGCGCTATTTTCAATACAGTGTTGTCAGCTTGTTGGCATAAACCAGCGACCAGAGGTAGCCCAACAAAAAATAGCCAAGTCACGTTAAATCGCGCCTAAGAAGCGGTCAATCCACTGACCCATGTTTTGAGATAGCACGCTCACCATACTGACTCTTCAATAAATCGCATGTTACGCGTGCTGTGTGACTTGCAACACCAGAATGTTGAAACCACATGTCATCCAAGACCAAATTATTCAATTCGAGCCAAAAATAATCGGTAATCATGGCGCGATAACGCTGACCATTAACAGCAACGTGATAATGGTTATTATGACCCAAAAACGCCGCCGGCATGCAAACCGCACCAATCACTTGTTTTTGGCGGACCAATCACTACTTCGATTCATGACAGCCATGATCTCTTGCCTGCTACTTCTAATTCTGTTCACTCCTTCGACAGTACCCTCAGCTTCTCATATTCGTTCCTTGGCTTACGTCCCTGTACTTCGGCCGTAGACTTGGAATGGTAGCGTATGTTAAGCACGCTTGGGGTACAAGAAATAGAGTGGAATTTAATGCTTCCAAAACTCAGTGCTGTCAACTGTCACTCAAGCGTTCCCAAAATAACCAGCCGTTATCCATGGACGGCACCTGCGTTGTTGAAACCAAAAAACTTTCCATCCTCGGTATGTGTATCAACTTAACACTTAGTTGGAACGATCACATACATGAGGTCGCCAAATATGCTGCGAAATGTCTAGGTTTCCTAAAATGATGCAAAAAATACTTTACCCCCTCTGATCAGGCTACAATTTACAAGGCCTACATCCGTCCTAAGCTCGAGTATAACGCTCCAATCTGGTCGGGTGCTCCCAAAACCTCCCTACACCAACAGGATAGAATCCAAAAGCGAGCGATAAAACTTAAAGGAGATAACAATATTGCGAAGTCGATTGCCTCGTTAGAACACCGACGTAATGTCGCGTCTCTGTCACTGTTTTATCGCTATTTCAATAAGAAATGCTCAAACGAATTAGCGAGCTGCATTCCTCCCCTTCAAGACGCAATACACGCCTCGCTAGGAATGCTCATCAGTTCACCCTTAAGCCCACCTTCGGACGTACGTAAGTATAGAGACTCGTTCTTTACCCGCACCACTCGAATATGGAATGCTCTTCCCAGCTCCATATTTCCCTCTCATTACAATCCACGGACATTTAAAACCAATGTGCACCGGTACCTCCACTCCCTCCCTTCCTCTATACCTTCGGCCCGTGCTTAAATCCGGTCACTTAGGGGAAGTGGTAACCACTTTAGCGCGCCCCAACTATAAAAAAAAATGTGCGTTTTCAAACGACAAATAACGCATTCTCTGCCTATTGGCACACCCATTGAGCCAAAAATGGGCTTCGTCACAGAAAATAATTTTGCGATCTTGGCGCATCTTTTCCAGAACCCAATTAAAGAACGTCCGTCGCAACAAATGGTCCATCGGCTTCAATTCTTGAGTTAGCTTGATCTTTTATGGATGTAAGCCAAAATCCTTACGAAAAATACGGCATTATGGTCTGAGCGATGCCCAGCTTTTGAGAACGCGGTGGAGTTAGCTGAATTTGATCGCTTGCGACACACCCCTGATCGGCGGCGATATTTTCGACACCAATCCACTGTCCCTCTAACACAGCGACACCACACAACGAATTTGTAGACTCAAATTTTTACTCTGAACATGTTTTTGTTGTCTGTTGTTGACGACTGAAAATGCCCTTAAAGTTCTGATCACTGACTGCGAATTGCGTTTGAAAAGTTTTCGTAATTCGCAGAAGTTGCCCATTCGTGTACTTTTCCATGATGGAAATGTTGAGCCTTCTGAACAACTTCACAGTGACATTTGGATGATTTACGATAGAGTGTATTCAAAAATCGGATTCAAAGTTGTCAGGTCCCTGTTGAAAAGCCCTTTACCTACTTGTCCTTGATCCCTCCGGGAGGAATCTACCTTACCAGAAGTCGAATCTAGTATACTACGGGAATCTTGTATTTCAGGAGTTTTCAGTGAATTCACTTCAAGACCTCAATATTAAGCCAAGGCCTCGGGGTTGAGGGAGGCATGCTGGATAATGAATCGTAGTCTATGGGTGAATTTTGCCAGTCACTGCAATGACTTTATAAACGATTTTCTCAAGCTGGAGTAGGAACACATTGATTGCAATTATGCAGACAAATTGTGAGAGAACTGAGACTCTTCTTTGGATGCTAGATTCACCTCGTCTAGGATGGGCAGTGAATAAAAGCCACAAGACGACTTTTCAATCCCAAGTCAGTTAAGAGCCGAAGGGGTTGACTGCCTTTGCTTTGACTCCCTCAGTGTCAAGAAAGGCGGCAAGTGTGAATTCCTTGAAAGGGCATTCTTGGGTAGAACCTACAAGGCGAAGGAGTGCCGTATCCACCGATTGGTTTTTAATGTAGACGCGTTAAGTCGTAGACAGTTGGCAGGTTCAAGGGCACTGATGCAAGAGTTTCTTCCGATATCTTAGGACAAAGATTGAGAGGCTACTTTGTCTGAAGTCCATCGGACTTACACAGAAGCTTGCATTGCTTTGTCTAAGAGCTGAGTATGTAGAAGCCGTGGCCTAATAAATGCTTCGACTAACACACGAGAGCCCTAGGTTCGAATGCTGGACTGAACACCTCGATTTTTTCCGGACACCACCGCTTGTTTTTCTTTCCAAATCTCGTCGCTTGGGGTTGACAAAATACTGTAGGTCCCCTCTACTAGGGAGAGAACAATAGCACAAGCAACACGAGCAGTTGCTGAAAAAGTTAGGGACTATGGCCTTAGTGGGCTGTAGTGTCACTCAATTATAACAAGGACTGCATACATGCCCAAATAACAAACGTCCCTTGTACGGGTTATCTCACTATGGAATGGACAGGTTTCATTGATTTGAGCTGTGTTCAGTGTAATGGAGCAGGATGCGTCGGAAATAGACAACTCGGTGTTGCAATGTCAATTAGAAGCCCGAAAGTGCCCTCGCCGCAAGTTTTTATTAGAGTAAGAGTTTAAATAAGTAAGGGGAGGAGGAGTGGTCGCCGTGGCGTGGTGAGTAAGCGCGTCGACCCACACAGAGGGTCGAGGTTCGATTCCCGGACGGGACACCTCGAATTTTTTCAAGACAGCACGTCCTACGAGTTGCTGACAAGTCTCAAAGAGTGCCAAATGTCTATGAAAAGCTTCTAAATCTCCCCGTTTGAAGTCGGCAAGAAGTTATAGGTCCCTTCTATTCGTGAGAGAATAGTAGAACGCAAAACCCGAGCAGTTGTTGTGGAAGCTCGGCCCTGATCCCTTGTGGACTGTAGAGCCACTCAATTATTAATTAATGTAGACTTGTTCGACCGTCAAGTCCCTATTGGAAAACCCCGTGTATCACCCCTTTTGATGTGTGTACTATATACAAGGCGAATATTCGGCCAAAACTTGAGTATAGTACTTCTATCTAATCTGGAGCTCCAAAGACCTTCTTGCACTTAATAATTACAATAGACTGACACTTTATCACACAAAGGACCAGCTCCAAGCTTCTGCAACAACTATTCTTGTTGTGCGTGCTGTTTTTTTTTTCACGAAAAGAAGGGACCCACGACTTCTTGTCGACTCCGAAGGTGGAGGTTCCATAGACAATTAGTACTCTTTGAGTTTTGTCAGCAACTCGAAAGATGTGGTTCGGTGCAAAACTGCAAGGTGATCTGTCCGGGAATCGAACCTAGGTCTTCTGCCTGTGCGTCGAAGCGCTGTTCCACAATGCTACCACCCTGCCTGCATTTAGTGATTAGAATTGGAAAAACTAAAATTTGGAAGTCAATTGACTCGTGCAAAAATATGCAAATTCCTTTAGCCAATAAGAGGATTATTATTGACTCAGAAAAAGAAGAACAGTCGCTGAGAGAAATTGCGAAAATGAATAAGGGTTCTCATTCTTCTATTCAGTACGCATTAAAAAAATTGGAGAAACAAATCTTCTACATTGGTAAGTGCGTATGATTCTACATACTCGTATATCCTACTCTATAAGAGCCGTCCCTTCATCACCCATAGCGCTCATGTTCCTTCTTTCTAAAGTAATGGATATGCCGATAAACTCTCCGCTTACAAAATATCTTAAAGCAGCAGTACGGCGTCTGCAGCAACAGGTCCACTGATGACCTGGCGATATATCTCGTCGAAAAGTGGAACCAATCTTTGCGCAATGTAGGAGAAAAAAAGACAGTTGCTCTCACATTCTTCCTCATTTTCATAAACGATCTCTTGTCTGTCACTTTTAGTCCTTTGTTGATGACAGTGCCCTTCGCTCTTGCCCCTTTTCGGACGAAGACTGGGAACGAAAGCTTAGAAAGATAGATATGGAGAGACGATTGGTAAGAATTGTCAAAGAAGATCCTCCGCAAAGCGCCCCCGAATTGCCGGAAAATGAAACCTACTGATGGAAAAGATGTGTCAGATGATAAGAAATGTCCCAAAAAGAGATGCTCGACCTTGGAAATCTTCAACGATAACCAAATATTTTCTTCTTCTTTTAACGACGCTTCAGTCCGGGGTGTACCTGGAGCTCCACTAACATGCCTCTCCAGCCAGTACGATCTCTAGCCAGGTGGCTCCAGTTGTGAACCCCAAGTTGGTTGAAGTCCTTCTCCACATGTGTACGCCATCTTAGTCTACGTCGTCCTCTGTTGCACTACTCCAATAGCCGGAGCAGTGGTGTCCATATGTCCTACATGGCCTAGCATGGTATAGCGTTGCATCCGAAGACGCTTGACCAGGCGCATACCACCTATCAAATTCATCGTTAAATCTTCTCCTCCAGATGCCATCAACGGAAAAAGGACCAAAAGGCCTGTGCACACGAGGCAATGTCGTTGATCGCACTCAACATGACGATCTACCAACACTATGCTCGCTTGTGCACAGGTCAAGTGGACATACAGCCTCCTCGTGGTGCTTCCTGGATAGCCATCACAGTATCTGATCGATGATGAACCAATGTATGTAGCTAACCCCTCTGTCTGCGGGGTAAAGAATAGGCCTGGCCTCTCAGTCTGTGGGTTGTGAGTGATGTTAACTTTATCACCACGAGAACAAATTTCAGGGACAACTGCAATATAGGCCTCGGGTACGAATAGACAAATAGGTGTACTTGAATAAAAGCAAAGAAATCCTCCAACCAGTTCGAAAAAAAAAATTCTGGAACGCACAATAACGAACAAACCTGACTTGAGGACCATCTTGGTTAATGAAGGGAAAACTATTTCTCCAGCCACAACTTCCAATCTGGTGCCTTGATAGGGAGCAAGGGCTGATCAAACATTGATTGCCTTTTGTTTTTTTGGAGGTTGGCACTGGAGCGCTCAGACTTAAAAACTGGCAGTAACCTTCGTCTACTCTAGTATTCTGGTTTTCCGAAGAAAGACCAGCAGGCGCTTCTGTGATTAAGAGCTTAAGTTTTAAGCTTCCACCACCACCACCAAACAGCCGCCACCTGATCCGAGCAAAGGCGGGACATTGACAGAGAAAGTGCTCTGGAGTGTCTTCACATGCGCCACAGGCGTCTCAGAGGGTGTCTTCGCTAAGCCTGAGTAGACTTAGGTGCTTAGCAAAGGAAAAGTGTCCCTTTTGCACTCTTTTCTGTCTAGAGATAACAGAAAATCCGCGGATGTCTTTCTGACGTTCAGGAGTTTGCACTTGGTCAGCCTGCACCCTGGAGAGCCATGCCATGCTGTTGGGAGACCCAATCGGCGACGGAAGCCCTTACCAAGGAAACGATTGATTGTCGTTTGCAGCAAATGTCGACGATATCCATTCGATTCGACACCGGAGTGCATTACACAACTCTCTTCAAGACACAAGCGTCCGTCTTTAGCCTTTACGTATTCCAAAGAGCCGAAAATTATTCACGTCAAATCTGCATAAATGATTTGACAAATTTACCCGTCTTCAACGTCAGAACTACAAAACCCACGTTCACCACAACAAGTTGTCAGACTTAATTCTGTCAAATCCACGTTTGTTCGATATTCATTTAATTATGCCACTTCGACGCCTTTTGATGCGAATTTCTGTTCACTGTGCGAACAGCAACCAGTTTCTCTGCAGAGAACCTGAAACCCGGTGTCACGTTGTAGATGCCGTCACTGGGACGTCTTTAATCAATTATAAAACACAATGCAATGAATATTCAATAAGTTCTCATAAATCAGAAGACACAGGGAAGCGATCTTAAACGATTCATAAATGCTTGCAGCGATCTTCAGGAATTCTGAATACACAATTGAAATGCTGACGACGGTCGAGGAATGTTGACAAATGACTTTTGATCGGCAGAGTAGATCAAGTTAATGAACTCTGCGTATCCGAACTTAATGGAGAACTTGTTCCGGTGACACTTTCCCTCTCGTCTGCCACACAAAAGCGGCAGCCAGCGCGAAGATGAGATGTTGAGATTATGCAAACGACCAGTTCTGACTTATGTAAGATGCATAAACTTGGCCAAAGAACATTGTACTTCCTGACTTATATAAGGTAGACTTATATAAGGAAAACTCCCCGAGAATCTAGGCCTCACTTGGACTCACGCGAACAACATGAGATTTCTCCTGCTGCTCTGCCTGATCGGAACTGCCTTCTGCGGTACAGACAAAATCAAATTCCATCTGACACTCGCCACAATTGAGCTTTCTTTGCAGATTTCTGCGAACTGGAGGGACGGATATCACAGCCCGGTGAGAAGTACCCGATTCCGGGTGACTGCGGTGAGTACACCTGTCACGAGAATGGTTTCCTGTCGACTCTAGCGTAAGTGTGTCATCACATTCAGGGCACAAATGAGTGATCAGTGTCTTTGCAGGTGCCCCTACTACGTGTCCGGGCCGCCATTCTGTGAGCTGATACGCGAGGACCTCTCCAAACCCTACCCAGACTGTTGTGAGCGATACGAGTGTTGAAATAAATCGGCTTTTGCAAACAAGTGAGGGGAGTGATTTATTTAAAGGGGAACAACAGAACTTAGAGACTAATCAAAACTTTGGCATCGTTTGACGGGCTGCCGAATTGGGGCCATCACTTGCTCGGGCAGTCGACTGTGGGGCAGCATTCGGGATACTTCAGACCTGGGTGGTGATTCACCACGCATCCATCACCGACCATATACCTGGAGCAACTGTGACACAAATTAAGACATCAGTCCTTGACTGAATTGCATTTCACTTACTAAAGCAGTCGCAGGACAAAGTCATCCCGACAGAAGATCTCAACGCACTCGTCCTTCGGCTGGTAGATCGAATTCACTGGAATCGCCGTCTGGGTCTCGTTGTAGTAACACATCCCGGGGTAGTCTGTCATCGGAAAAATCAATAAATCCATCATCCCATCCAAGTGGCAGACCTTGACATACCTTTGTTGACCGCATTTCCAATGTATCGCTCGCTGCTGGCTCCCACGGCAATCAAGAGAACGGCAACGCCAACAAGTGCCCCGCAAAACAACGCCTTCGTCATCGTTGACTTGAACATACTCACTGAGGGATTAATTGTTATGAAAGCGAACTGCAAGTGACAACTGATGGCGAGCTTACAAGCTGCCGCCGTTTTTATAGGCTTAGCAGCGCCGACTTGAGTCACCTCAAGAGCCCTCTTATCTCTGGAGCTGGTTCAATGTCACGCAAAAGGGGGCGCCAAGCCACAGCCACCACCTTCGCCATTGTGAGATGAACAATCAAAGACCAGAGAGAGAGAGAGAGATGATATCTGGAACGAATCACGGACAATAGACGACGAGCGGCAGCATCTGTCTTCTGTTCTCGTCTGCCAGATGTGCTGACGCGCAGCGACAACGGCCCTCGGCGATACCACGTAATCGGTCACCTGTCAGCGCTGCTGACGAGGAAGCCATGAGGGTGAGTAAAATTAATATTACCCCGTAATAAAGTGAGGTTATGCTAATTGAGGCGAAGATAACCATGCGCGCTCGTATCTATGCGACTGACGGAAGTGGGCGCTGCGCTGGCGGATGGGATTCCCTGCGAACCGGGGGAACAGCATTCCACGGGTCGTTGCATTGGCGCGACACAGTCAGTGCCGATCGTTAAGCGAAGGAGGTGTCAAGCACCCGTCGGCGGCGACAAATTGCTTGCATTTCGCGGAAAGGCATGCCGAAGGTGACGTGGAATGGAGATGACTTCTGAAATCACAAATGAATGGTTGGAGCGGACTTTGCTTTCCTCCTTTTTGATACCAGGCGGCAAAGGTTGTGGGCGAAAGCAGATTTGAATGGATTTGAATGACTGGAGGAGCTGAAAGCGTTGTCTAGGGAGCATGCAACAACTTAGCCAACAGTGCAACCAGTAGAATAGCAGAGGGGCAGCCAACAGTACACCCGATGGGGCAGGGAACAACTTAGGCAACAAATCTGTGAGGAGGGCAGCCAGCAGTATACCCGATGGGGCAGGGAACAACTTGGGCAACAAAGCTGTGAAGAGGGCTGCCAGCAGTATACCCGATGGGGCAGGGAACAACTTGGGCAACAAAGCTGGGAAGGGGACAGCCAACAGTATACCCGATGGGGCAGGGAACAACTTAGGCAACAGTATACCCGATGGGGTAGGGAACAACTTAGGCAACAAAACTGTGTAGAGGGCCGCCAACAGTATACCCGATGGGGCAGGGAACAACTTGGGCAACAAAGCTGTGAAGAGGGCTGCCAGCAGTATACCCGATGGGGCAGGAAACAACTTAGGCAACAAAGCTGGGAAGAGGACAGCCAACAGTATACCCGATGGGGCAGGGAACAACTTAGGCAAGAAATCTGTGAAGAGGGCAGCCAACAGGAAGAGCAATGCTGCAACCAATGCCACAGCCAACGGGCTAGCATCAAATCAAATCATTCTAGTGTGACCCTACGCTTGGTAACATATGTTCTTGTCTTTACATACTTCGGAGACAAGGTAGATGCAGTCGTTGACTTCTTCTTCTTCTTTTTCTTCTTTTAAAGGCGGTACAGTTCGGGGTGGACCTAAGCCTCAACGAACTTACCCCTCCAGCTAGTTTCTCCGGCCTCCAGTTGATCTGCCTATTGGTTGAGGTTCTTCTTCACTTGTGTGCGCCATCTCAACATAGGCCGCCCCTCTGTTGCGTTATCCAAATGGTTGGAATTCAAAGACTTTGCGGTCCGGAGCAGTGGTGTCCAAACCCTCTACGTGGCTTAGCATTGTATCCAAAGACGTTTGACCAAGTGCAACACGCAAAATTCGTCATTGAATCTTCTCCTCCAGATGCCATCAACGCGAACAGGACCAAAAATCGATAGCAGAACTCACAGACTAAGGGCTTCCTCTGAGCGCTCCAGTGCAGTGTTTCCCAACTTCCAACAACAAAAAAGAGAGCTTCCTCGTCTGCTTTTAGTAAGGTCCATGTTTCCACCCCGTATAGGACGGCTGGGATGATCAAGCTGTTGTCCTTTGAGAGAGGGCTCTATTACTCAATTGCCTCTTGAGCCCAAAGAAACAGAGATTGGCAAGAGTGATTCTGCGTCTATTTACCGCCGAGCCGAGGTAGACGACGTCTTTGACTGCCTCGGAGTTTCTGCTGCCTAGGGGTACGCTCTGTCCGAGACCTCGGTGTTGTGTGTCCTTCCTCGATGACAGCATAGACTTCATCTTGCCCTCATTTATCACCAGACCCATTTTAGGCGTTTCCGCTTCAACGCCAGCAAACGCCTCACTGACGGCTTGCTGTGTTCGTACAATAACGTCAATGTCGTCCGCGTAAGCTGGCAGTTGAACGGACTTTTGAAAGATCGTGCCTCTGATGTGACTGAGACTTGTGGGTTACGCACGATCTTCTCAGAAATGATGTTAAAAAAGGCACATTGCAGCGCGTCGTCCTATTCAAACCCGTTTTTGACATTGAAGGGCTCGGTGAGTTCGTTACCAACCTAGACGGAGCAGCGACAGCTCGCCATCGTCATCCTGCGCAAGCTGACGAGTTGAGTAGGAGTGCCAAAATTAGACAGGGCACTGTAAAGCTCGTCTCTGTGCACGCTGTCATATGCGGCCTTAAAATCGACAAATAGGTGGTGGTTTGTCTATTTGTAGATCTTGGGTCTTCCCTGATCTATGGTGTACTTTCCTGACTTGAAACCACCCAGATGGGGACCTATCAGATTGTTCAGGCGTTCACACAAAAAGTCAGAGGGGATCTTGTAAACCATGTTAGTGAGACAGATTCCCCCATAGATCGCTAAATTTATTTGGATCGCCTTTCTTGGGTTTTGGGCAGACGACGTTGGGCTTCCAAGATGGTGCCTGTTTGCCTTTACCCAGCCTCACACACCAGTTTGTCGCCAACACTGTATCAAACCTTGATGTTCGAACAAAGTACTCATAAGCCAATTAATTCCCAAAAAAATCAATTTATTCCCAGTCTCCAAAGAAACATTTCCCACCGCAAGACAACGCATCGCACATTAACAGCTGAAAGAGAGACAATTTACCACCCACAACGGCCGTCGCTAAACTTGAGCACTTACTCTTCAACTCTCACACTGTAGTCCTCCAAGCATGTCACCTTCTTGACACAATTGCCATTCTTGTCCATATCCAGATATTCCTCGCCCCTCTGCAAGCCGGTCAAATACCGCAAGAAGATCTGCTCTCCCTCAGAGTTAATGTAGCCACAGACTTGCTCGGTTGCTATTCAAAAAGCGTCTGTAATGTTGGAGCAATCTTTATGGAGAGACAGATTGTGAACCGATGAAGATGTCAAGAGGCTAGCAAACAGAAGAAAGGCTGCTAGAACTGAAGACACTGCAGAACACTTTCTCCGTCAATGTCCCACCTTTGCTCCGATAAGGTGGCTGCTGTTTGGTGTGGATGTGGTTGGAGCACAGAAGCGCCTGCTGGTATCCCTCCGGAAGACTTAGAAATTACATTAAACTTGGGTTACTGTCTGGTAGTACAATGGATCATTTCTGAGTCTCCTTTGAGCGCTCCAGTGCAGTGTTCTTTTGTCTGTCTGTATAAAAGGCGACTTCCATGTCAGGAAGCTCCCTTTGTTGCACAATCCGCGCAGTTTTCTTTATAGAAAGACACTGGGGAAGTCAGTAAGCAAGGATATCCTTAAAATGTCGCAAGAGTCACACCCCGTCAAAAAAGTTCCAACCGTCGACTTCTAATCAAAACTCCCACACTTCATCTTGCAAAATCAAAAGCCATTCAAAATTCACTTCATAACTCATTTATTGCATTTCCCTTTTCGCATCCACTCTCATGGAGAATCCAATGGAGGTCCTGATTTCCTTTGAAGATCTTCTGCAGTGCAGCTAAAATTTCAGCAATTAGCATTAACTCTCAACATCACCAGACCTCTTTAACTTACTCTTCGTGTTTCAAAGTGTAGTCCTGCAAACATGTCACCTTCCGTACGCAGTTGCCATTCTCATCAATGTCCACGTATTCTTGACCATGTCCCAAGGAAGGTAGATACTTCAAGAAAATCATTTTTCCCTGAGAATTCGTGTAACCACAGACAGGTTCAGTTGCTGTTAGATGAGATCTGGTAAATGGGCGTTTGCAACGACTAAGCGATTACAACTTACTTGCCGAAGTCGAACAAATGAAAACGGCAAATAGTACGAGAGCTACTAGAACTGCAAAGTGTTTCATCCTGTCGTCTGTGTGAAGTTATCTTCGAATTACGAGTAGAATCAACTAAATGCGCTTGGGGCGTTTAATTTCCTTTTATACAGCTCACTTCGTAATTACTTTTCTTCAGGTGATTGAAGAGCGGGGCACTGGGGCATCTGATCTGAAAAAAATACGTTTGTGCATCAGCAGCTGCTTGCAGCTGCATCAGATTGCCCTGCTAGAATATGCCCCTCCACTGTGCTATTGATAAAAGTAGCTATTTGTAGAAGAGGCGAGTTGAATTGATAAACTTTGGCTTGCTTGAGTGCGGAAGGTGTTCTGTTGAGGCTTGAAGTTGAATGTGTGTTCTAAGTGTAACTGACGCAAAACTGGCCGAGATCAGAGATCATATCAGTGTGTGAATTTCAAAACGTTAACACGGCTAAGCGAACGTCGCAGTCTCCACGTATGCTCTCAGCTTTAAATGCTGCTATCTGGGCGAATATCAGCCACTAATGATAAATGGGACACTAATTTGCGAACGGCATTGGCAGTTGGTCACTGATTTTCGTAATACACACGAGATCTGTTCAAAAATGACTTTGAGCTCTTGCAGTGAATCGGTTTATATCAAAATGCAGTCTTTTCATGGGTCTCTTCAATCTTGGGAACGAGAAAAAGTCACAGGGGGACAAATTTTATGAATACGGTGGCTGAGGCGGTGCTGTTTTTGGCCAAAAAATTACCTCAAACTCAGACAATTTCACAACGAACTTCGCTGCCACACGCTTCATGCCCAAACTTCCAGAAAAAATTGCATGGCATGAGCCAGCCAACATGCCGACATCTTCAGCGTGAACAATTTTCTTCACTTTCTTATCCGATGAAAAGGTTGTTGATGTGCTGGGGCGTCCACGGCGAGCTTCGTCATTCACATCTTCTCGACCTTCTCTGAAAAGCAATTTCAGAACAATAAGCAAAAACTGCCATCTTGAAAGATAATCCTCAAATGTAGGTTGGGACACAGTTGCATCCGCAACTGTTTGGTGTTGATAGAATACATGGTCTATACGTCTAAAAACAATTCTAGACAGAAGGTTAGAGTCAACGTTGATCGCCATAGAGCCATGATTACAAATTTGTTGACCCATCAATTTAACAACCATGAACCATGTTGCAGAACCTTTCAACAAGATGGCACAACATGTCACACAGACAATCTCATAATTGATTTTTTGAAGGAAACGTTTGGTAGTCGCTCCTACAGTATTCCTTCCACCACTTAGAAGAAACCGATGATTTGACGAGGAGGCCTACAAGGCAACGTTTCAATTTCAAGAACGAGAACTGTTTGTGAGCTTTCGGGAAGGGAAAGATGAAACATCTATCCGGTGGATAAAGGGCTCGGCCCATAAGGGATTAGGCCTAGCTTCTACAACAACTTCTCGTGTTGTGCGTGCTCCTGTCTCTCACGAGTAGAAGAAACCTACAGTTTTTTGTCGACTCCGCGACTCCGAACGGCGAGATTTGAGAAGCTTTTCACAGACAATTGGCACTCTTTGGGTGTTGTCAGCAACTCGAAAGGGGTGATGCCGTGAAAAGATGCGAGGTGTCCCGTCCGGGAATCGAACCCAGATTTTCTGCGCGGCAGTCGACGCACTTACACGGCGACCGGACCGAACACTGCTCGGATCAAAATGAACAACTGGAACTAGAGACGTAAACGATGCTGAGAATCCGAAAAGATAATTTCTACAGACACTTAAACGGTGATGACGGCCCAAATCCCGCTGATAGGCAGAATGAAGGCACTCAGATTCGACGATTTTAAGGCCGCATACGACAACAGGCATAGAGACGAGCTATACAGTGCCGTGTCTTGTTTTGGCATTCCTACCAAACGCGTAAGATTGTGAAGATTGAGAATGGGGACTTCTCGCTGCTCCGTTAAGGTTGGTAATGAACTCACCGGGAATTTCAATGTCAAGAAAGGTTTGAGACAAGACGACGCACTGTCATGTGACTCCTTCAACATCATCCTTGAGAAGATTGTTCATAACTCACAAGTCTGAGTCAGTCTTTTCAGAGGCACGATTTTATAAAATTCCGTTCAACTGCTAGCTTATGCCGACGACATTGAAGTAAATGGAAGAACACAGCAAGCCGTCAATGAGGCATTTGCTGGCGTTGAAGCGAAAGCGACTAAGATGGGTTTGGCGATAAATGAGGGCAAGACGAAGTCTATGCTGTCATCAAGGAAGGACACATAACACCGACGTCTCGGACAGAGTGTACCACCAGACAGTAGAAACCCCGAGGTAGTCAAAGACGTTGTCTGCAACGACTCTCTGGTAAATGGGGGCAACACCACCAGCACCGAAATCAATCATCAGAATCACTCTTGCCAATCGCTGTTTCTTTGGGCTCAAGAGGCAATTGAGTAATAGGGTCCTCTCACGAAGGGCAACAACTTGATCTTCCATTCCCCTTTAAGGTGCGGAAACTTGAACTTTCCTAAAAGAGGATGAGGAAGCCCTTAGTCTGTTAAAGGCAAGTCCCGCATGCGATTTTTTTATCTTCGTTGCGTTGATAGCATCTGGAGGGGAAGATTCTACGAGGAACTTTATAGACTGTACAGCGGCATGAGCCTAGTCAAGTGTCTTTGGATACAATGCTAAGCCACGTACAGCGTATGAACACCTTTGCTCCGGACCGTAAAGTCTTCGAATCTAAGCCATTGGGACAACGCAACAGAGGACGGCCCCGGCTAAGGTGGCGCTCACAAGTGGAGATGGATCTCAACTAAGCTGGCGAGAGATCGTGCTAGCTGGAGAAGCATGTTGGTTGAGGCCTAGATCCACTCCGGACTGTAGCGCAAGTAAAAAAAACGAATAAGTTCGGTAACCGCATAGTTTGACGTTAAGGGCCCGTGAGTTGGTCTCTAAGATAGTGCGGCTTGACTACTTTCTGTGAGGATACACAAGTCGCTAGTCTAAGCCGATTCGCCGCTTAGATCCCCACAAAAATTGGAAAATGTCATCGAAAACTAGACTAAGTCTAAGCCAGCCGTAACTAAATTTATGCCGAATAAAGAAACTTTCAAGTCAATTTTAAGAAATCATCTTTATCTTGTTCCATTTCAAAATTCTATACTTCTTTACACTTTGCTTGAATTTAAACACCGCGTCACTAACCCCAGGAACAAAGTTGTGATTCTCTACAGACACCGCTTCGCATTCTGTGAAGTCAAAGATTATCACGTTCAAGTCCTTCATGTGGACATAAGTATCAGCAGCTGCTGCTAATCAATTTCCCAACTGTGCAATCTTGTCTATTGCACACTTGCATCAACAGCATCAGCTGCTTGCAGGTGCGATAATCTAGTGACCTAACGAGTCACTTGTATAAAATCGAAGTTCATACGTCCCAGAGACTTAGTTGACTCTACATCGGAGGCACTTGCATACAAACCCCCTCGATAGGATGAAGAACTTTGTAGTGCTAGCTGTACTTCTACTGTTTGCCGCTCTTTTCAGTTCCACTTCGGCAAGTAAGTCTATGTCTACGAGTATCGCTTTGATCCACCTCGTGCAATTCAATAGGAATAGGAACTGAACCTGTTTGTGGGTACATCAATTCTCAAGATAAAATGATATTCTTGAAGTATTGGACCGCCCTGGGGAAGGGCGATGAATACGTGGACCAAGATGAGAATGGCAATTGTGTGAAGAAGGTGACGTGCCAGGAGAACTACACTCTGAAAATGGAAGAGTAAGTTTGAAAGTTTTGTAAGCGCGAACAGAAATACGAATTGGTAATTTTTTTCCAGCTGCTGACATGGAGATGGTCATACGAATGCACACAAGGCGGTGAAGAGGCATTTGATGTGTTGATGTGTGAGAAGCAGATGAGAAATAAATGCATTTTGAAGGCAGTTTTCTTGTGATTTTGTTGAATGGAATTTGAAAGTGGGGTGTCCTCAGATAAGGCCAAATGAAGCCATTTGGTAAGCGCCCACAAGTGAATTTTGTGCCTAACTAGTGGCGGGAGCCGAAAAAGGGATGGTTCTTCAACTGTACCATATACTAAGGGCTCAGTCCAAAGATAGAAGGAATCCTAGCTTAAGACAAGTTCTTGTCGACTGAGCTAAGTCAAACTAGGAAACGAAAAATGGGACGGGTAAGATCCATTGCGGTCGCCATGGCATAATGGGTAAGTGCGTCGACCCACACGCCGAAGGTCTAAGTTTGGTTCCCGGACGGGAGACCTCGAATTTTTTCACAGCACCACCTCTTTCGAGTTGCAGACAACACTCAAGGAGTATCGATTGTCTCTCAAAAAGCTTCTCAAATCTCGCCGTTCGGAGTCGGCAAAAAACTGAAGAACCCTTCTACTCGTGAGAGAACAGTAGCACGCACACCAGTAGTAGTTGTTGTAGAAGTTAGTCTTTGATCCCTTATAGTCTGTAGCACCAGTCAATTATAATTTGTTATCTTGTGACCGATGGACGATCGATGTCCATTTATTAGTCTTCTTGTGGCGCTACAGTCCGGGGTGGACCTGGGCCTCAACCAACATGCTTCTCCAGCCAGCACGATCTTTCGCCAGCTGCCGCCAGTTGCGCACTCCAAGTTGGCTTCACTTGTGTGCACCATCTTCACATAGGCCGTCATCTGTTGTGTTCTCCCAATGGCTCAGATTCGAAGACTTTGCGGTCCGGAGCAGTGGTGTACATATGCTCTATGTGGCTTAGCGTTGTATCCAAAGACGCTTGACTAGGCGCATGCCACTGTACAGTCTATAAAGTTCGTCGTTGAATCCTCTCCTTCGGATGCCATTAACGTAACCAAGAACAAAAAAATCGCACTCGGGACTTCTCTTTAACAAACTAAGGAAATTTCGGCGAAATAAAGGACGGCTGGGATGATCAAGTTGTTTGGCCTTCGAGAGATGTCCCTATTACTCAATTGCCTCTTGAGCCCAAAGAACCAGCGATTGGCAGGAGTGATTCTGCGTTTAATTTCGGTGCTGATGGTTTTGCCCCTTTACCAGAGAGTCGTTGTAGACGACGTCTTTGACTACATCGGGGTTTCTTCTGTCTGGTGGTACACTCTGTCCTCGATGACAGCATAGACTTCGTCTTGCCCTCATTTACCACCAGATCCATTTTAGCCGCTTCCGCTTCAATGCCAGCAAACGCGTCATTGACGGCTCGCTGTGTTCGTCCAATCACGTCAATGCCGTCGGCGTAAGCTAGCAGTTGAATGGAATTTTGGAAGATCGCGCCTCTGATGCGACTGACTCAGACTAGTGAGTTACGCAGGATCATCTCAAGAATGACGTTGAAGAAATCACATGACAGTGCGTCGTCTTGTCTCAAACCTTTTTCGACATTGAAAGTCTCGGTGAGTTCGTTCCCGACCATGACGGAGCAGCGAGAGTTCTCCATCGTCATTCTACACAATCTGACGAGTTTGGTAGGAATGTCAAAACTAGACATGGCACTGTATAGCTCGTCTCTATGCACACTGTCATATGTGGCCTTGAAACCGACGAATAGGTGGTGAGTGTCGATTTGCACTTTTTGGGTCTTCTTCAGGATCTGCCTTAGTGTGAAGATTTGGTCGATGGTGGATTTCCCTGGTTGACAAACGGTTTCAGGCATTCACACAGTACGGCAGAAAGGATCTTGTATGCGATGTTAAGGAGACTTATCCCTCGATAGTTGGCGCAGTCGAAGGGGTCTACTTTCTTGTGGACCGGACACACGACACTGAGATTCCACTCATCGGGCATGCTTTTCTCCGACCATATCTTACAGATGAGCTGTAAGATGCGCCCAACCAGGTCATCTCACTTTGAATTCATCCACTTTACAATAAAATCTTGCCCTTGTTTCGAAAACCCCTACAGAAGTCATTTTATAGGATGCCTTAGCATCCTGCATGGTTTCCAAATGGACAGTGCCCAGTGAGTATACTTGCAATCAGACCTACGTCTCTTACGCCTTGTCTGAAGAAGTTTTTCGTTCTTCCCTATGATTCCGTTTTCATGCAGAATGCAGTTCGTTGATCTATTTAACGATTTTTAACGAAAAATCTCGAAAATTGTTACGACAAATAAAAGAGAATTACGGATGGAGCCATGGCGGCTGCCAAGCCCAGGCCGTACAGTGACTTGACTGGTAGTGGCAACTTGACCACAGTTTCAGGCCTCAAGAGACTTCTAGAGCTCCTGCAACTTTAATTAAGCTTGATAAAGCGGCGGACCCCTTTTATGGAAGAGAAGTGGTGGCTACGTACAATGTTAGAAATGGCAAGCAGACCAAAAGTTGGTGTACCGTGTTGAGTGGTCGAAAGCGATTTTGTTCATCCTCCTGACTCAGACCATTCTGATTACTTCCCCAGCTCAGAATGGAGTTGCATTGCAATCGGGTGTGGTGATCCATGAAACGGTAGATGTGTCAAAGACGCCCAAAGAGCCTTGATTGTCCCTTTAGCATGAAATCTGTTTGGAACTTGGGTTATGAAGGCATCATCTACGACTCTTGAGAGTATGGACTCCATGGAATAAATCTGTTGAATCGGGGTCGGGCATCTTGTTGCACACATTTCGTTCAGATCGTTTTGTTTGCGCTCCTTGAAACCGGATGACGAGTTACTTCCAAGAGCGCTTGGATAAGAGCATTTGCAGCGATTTGATGCAAAGTTGTCGACTGTAGTAGAACTTCCATGGGCTCTTGTAACGCAGAGGCGAGCCAACCCTTGCAGGCTTCTGAGTGCCTCCCCTGTACATGTCAGAATGGTTTTGTTTGCGCGCTATAAAACCCCATGATGCAATGAAGTTAACTGCAGTAGCACTTCCATAGCCGCAGAAGGGTCAGTCTTAGTGGCTGTTGTGGGACAGATCCATGCTTAACTTGCATTTTTGAGAGAATCTTCCTGGCATAGATCAGGATTCTTATCTTTGCCCACTCTGCTAGCACATGATGCAAATGAGTTACCTCCTGAATTACTTTTATGGGCTCATCTCTTAACTTGAGTAGAACTACCATAGGCTCTTGTAACCCAAAGGCATGCCAACCTTTGCAGGTTTTTGAGTGTTTCCCTTGTTCAGGTCAGAATCGCTTTGTTGATGCAAAGAAAGTTACTGCTGTAGGGCAAGTTCTCATGCCTCCTGTAAGTCAGAGACATGTCAAACTTGAACTTTTGAGAGAAACTTTCTTTGCCCACCCTGAGACGGCTTGATACAAAGGAGTCAACAAGTTCTCATTGCTCCTGGAACACAGATGCTTGCCAAACTTCACTTCTTAGAGTACGCCCCTTGTACAGATCAGAATCGTTTTGTTTGCGCACCTTGAAGTCACATGATGCAAAGGAGTTACCTCCAGGAGCGCTTAAATAACTCTCAAACTCTTGACTCGAGTATAAATTCCATGGGCTCGTGTAACGCAGAGGCGTGCCATCTTTTGCAGGTTTTTGAGTGCTTCTCTTTTACAGGCCAGCATCGCTTTGTTTGCGCACTTTAAAACCACATGATGCAAAGAAGTTGAGTGCAGTAGCACGTCCATAGCCACGATAGGGCTATGTTCTCATGACTATTGTAAGACAGAGACATGCCGAATTTGCAGTTATAAAAGAATCTTCCTTGTAAAGATTAGCACCTGTTTTATTTGTGCCTCGTGATGCGCACTGCGCATTTGCGCACCTCGCAACCACTTGATGCAAAGGAGTTAACAAGTTCTCATGGCTCCTGGAACGCAGACGCAGGCCAACTTTGTACTTCTTAGAATATTTTCCGATCACAGGTCAGAATCGTTTTGTTTGCGCACCTTGAAAGCAGATGATGCAAAGGAAGTAGCTCCAGTAGGACTTCCATGGCTGCAATATAGCAAGTTCTCATGGCTTCTGTAAGACAGGGAACGGTTTACACTTTTGTGAGTGTTTTTCTTGTATCGCTCAGGTTGGTTTTCATTGTTCATTATTGGGTGAACAATGAACATCCACCGTAGCAAGCTTGGTCTATAACTCTAAGTCTTGCTTGCCAGGCGAATTATTAGAGTACGCGTCTCGCTTTCTCGTTATCTCATCTCATAGCTCTCTAGACATCCTCTTAGATATTCGACTACTTTAGCTGAAGTCGGCGTTGAACCCGATAGATGAATGCGTTTCGGAAATAATTGAGTGGCACTACAGCCCACAAGGGACCAGGCCCCAACTTCTACAACTACTCGCGATGTGCGTGCTACTTTTCCTTCACGAGTAGAAGGGACCGACAGTTTATTGCCGACTCCGAACGGCAAGATTTGAAAAGCTTTTCATAGACAATTAGTACTCTTGAGTGTTGTCAGCAACTAGAAAGAGGTGGTGGCGTGAAAAAATTCGAGGTGTCCCGTCAGGAACCGAATCTAGACCTACGGCGTGTGGATCGACGCACTTACCACTACGCCACTGTGACCAAATGAGGATTCTCCAGAATAGTTCAAATTTGACCAAAGCAATGACCGGGTAATGTTGATTGAGGCCCAGGTCCACCCCGGACTGTAGCGCCACAAGAAGAAGAAGAAGAGAATGACCGAGTAAGGGCTATCTCTAGGTCTTGTCCCACATGAATCTTATCTTTCAAATCCAAAACAAAAACGCTCAAAAATAAAAATTTGTATTTCCCGTCTCTTTCCACAAGCCAATGCACAATTTTGTAGAGATTTCACACTTCTCTCCCGCGTTGCTCACCTCAGCAGCTGAAAACACAATTCAATTCAAACAGACAATCCATCCTCTCTGCCACCTCCGAAACTTACTCTTCAATTTTAATATTGTAATCCTTCAAGCACGTCACCTTCTTCAGACACTTGCCATCCGCTCCTACATCCACATACTCCTCACCCTTGTTCGAGTAGGAGAAGTACTGCAAGAAAATCATGTCCCCCTTCGAGTTGGTGTAGCCACAAACCGGAACGGATCCTAAGAGAAACCACTCATAACTACTAGCAACCACCACAGAATCCACACCAAGACGCACTTGCCAAACTGGAACCGAAAAGGGCTGCAAACAGCACAAAGACCGCTAGCAGCGAAAAGTACTTCATGTTCTTGCAGGCGTTTCGATGTGTCTACGATTTGAATTTCAACTAAACTTCGTGACGGCACGTCTTTGGCTTTATATAGCATCTTGCGTGAGATAACCGCGGGAACTTGTTTTCGAAACAAGTTAATTTGGGATGGTCACCAAGGCCATCGCAAGTTCACCGCCGACTAGATTATTGGAACCTCCCTCAGCTGGTGTTGTTGACACAATTGTTTACACAGAAGACTGTGTCAATTTTTTTACATTCGCTAATGGATCACACCTTCTGGTTGTTTACAGCAGATACTCAGCGGGAACCGGAATCTATTTGAATAGTGGATGAGGGCAAACAGCGAACAGATCAGCTTTGATGATGAGCGATAGAGACTCGAAAACAGACGAGTTTATGTGGGCAGACAAGTAATTTGTTCAAGATGAGAAGGTGACGTCAGCCAGTGGATGTCGTTTGGTCTTTGGAATCTGTTTTAAAGTTGAATGCATGTTCTTCTTCTTCTTTTACAGTCCGGGATGGTCCTGGGTCTTACCCAACATGCCTCTTCAGCTGGCATGATCTCTCGGCAGCTCACTCCAAGTCGGTAGAGGTCCTCCTCCACTTGTGTGCGTCACCTCGGCCCAGGCCGTCATCCGTTGCTTTGTCTCCATGGCTCGGATTCGCTAGGATTCAAAGATTTCCTTGTTTCCCTGCCTCTTCTGAGGTCTCTTTTCTTTTTTCCCATTTCCCCATGAATCCGTTTTCAAATGTCGTCGTTTTTCGACCAAATTTTGAATATTTCTGTGTCGTATTGGGTCATCTGGACATCTCTGTGTTTCCCTGTGTCCTTAAGCGACTTCATAAAACTCTACAAACTTTTGGTTGCCCTGCTGCATCTTTTTGTGTCCTTTTGGTAATTTGAACACCTTCCTGGTCGCTCTTTTTTTCTGTTCTTCATGTTCTTCAGTTCCCTCAAGCGATCTCTTAAAGTCTCTTTGGATTGTTTCTCCATCATTTTGGTGTCTTTTTGTGAATGTTTCACGTGTCCTGCCTCATTTGGCATGTTTCTCCATCTCTTTAGTTTCTTCCTACGCGTTCTATGTCCTCCTCCACGTTTTCCGTGCATCTTCCAGCGACATTTTACAACCATCTTCTTGCATTTTCCGACGTCCCCCACTTCTTTTCGTCGCATTTTCGATCCACATTCCGTGTCCCTGCATCCTTATGCACCTTGCTACATCTTTCTGTATCAACGACGTCTTTCTGCGAGTTCTTATAATTTTTTGCACCGTTCGGAGCCTTTCTGTAACCTGTCTGGCTGACGGTTGGCTGTCTGCCTGGCTGACGGTAAACTGTCTGCCTGGCTGACGGTAAGCTGTCTGCCTGACTGACGGTAAGCTGTCTTCCTGGCTGACAATAAGCTGCCTGTCCGTTCCCGGCTAGCTGCCTGCCTGGCTAACAGGAGGCGGTCTGCCTGGCTGACGGTACGCTGTCTGCCTGGCTGACGGTAACCTGTCTGCCTGGCTGACGGTAACCTGTCTGCCTGGCTGACGGTAACCTGTCTGCCTGGCTGACGGTAACCTGTCTGCCTGGCTGACGGTAAGCTGTCTGCCTGCCTGACGGTAAACTGTCTGCCTGTCTGACGGTAGGCTGTCCGCCTGCTTGACGGTAAGCTGTCTGCCTAGCTGACGGTAAGCTGTCTGCCTGCCTGACGGTAAGCTGTCTGCCTGGCTGACGGTAAGCTGTCTGCCTGCCTGACGGTAAGCTGTCTGCCTGGGTGACGGTAAGCTGTCTGCCTGGGTGACACTAAGTTGTCTGCCTGCCTGACGGTAAACTGTCTGCCTGTCTGACTGTGGGCTGTCCGCCTGCTTGACGGTGAACTGCCTGCCTGGCTGACGGTGAGCTGTGTGCCTGGCTGACGGTAAGCTGTCTGCCTGGCTGGCGGTAAGCTATCTGCCTGGCTGACGGTAAGCTGTCTGCCTGGCTGACGGTAAGCTGTCTGCCTGGCTGACAATAAGCTGCCTGTCCGTCCCCGGCTGGTTGCCTGCTTGGCTAACAGGAGGCTGGCTGACAATTAGGTGGCGGCTTGTCTCATAAGTTGGCAGTTACCTGGATGACTGACTGGCTGGTAGTAAGCTGGATGGCCAACTGTAGGCAGCAACGATATCTAAGCTAACTGAGGAAAAGCCGACAGAGTTGCTGGTGAAAAAGACGGCTTCTTGACTGGAAAGATCTGTGCAGCCCTCGAGAAAACCGTCCACTCAGACCAGGCAGCAGGTTAGTCTGGGATAGGTTGAAGGAACAATAGGCAACCACATTCAGGCCGCCTTTGGGCCCATTATGACCCCTTTAGCATCCTTGAACCAATTGTGAGGTAGGTATTTAGCTTTTGAGCTATCAATCACTGACGTAACCCAGTTCACGTCGGGAAGCGGAGGAAGTAAGCTCTAGGGAAGTCCCTAGTTCTTCCTTTCTCCTCGATCTTAGTTGCAGCGGAGGATGTTATGAGGATGAGAATTGTTTTAAACCTCTTAACAAGAGCTTAGCTGTCGCAGAGGCGATGCCCAATGTGTTGAACCTCTTCCCCTCCTTGCAGCTCAGACAGAAATCACGTATGACCAAGCTTTAAATGCAACAAGCTTAAGGAACCTACCACGCGTTCCAAATCTCCCTCACCCTGTCAAGTCTGAAGGAAAAAAACAAAAATTCACTTCAAAAGTATTTTATTTTCCGTTTCCGTCAACAAATTCCAAAGAACTCCCCCCTCAGCAGCTGAAAGAAACAACCATAAGCAACCGTCCTGCCTGTTACTGAATGCTCAAACTCACTCTTCAATTTTCAAAGTGTAGTCCTCCAGGCACTCCACTCTCTTCACACAATTGTTGTTCTCATCGATGTCCAAGTACTCCTCACCCTTGTTCCGAGCATAAATGAAGTGCAGGAAGATCAGCTCGCCCTTGGAATTGGTGTAGCCACAAACCGGCTCGGAAGCTGTCAAATCAAGTCAAGTTAGGAGGAACACTTCTCTGTCGCGAGAGGTCAGGACATACTTGCCGAACTGGAACCGAAAAGGGTGGCGCAGAGCAAGACGCAAACCGCGAGGACTGTGAAGTACTTCATTTCTTATCAAAGTTTGTCTATCGTTGAGAATCAACTAAAACTTGTGGCGTCGTCTAATTAGCTTTTATAGCACTTGCACGCCTCGTCTCAGAGATGATCGTCAAGGTAACCCGAGATCAGATTATGGAACTGCAGCTGATTCCGTTTGCACAGCTGTTTACACAGCAGACTGTGCCAATTTCACGTGTAGAGGCACTAGACTTGCTTTGAACTGAGAAGGCTTTCAATTGAGGGAATCAGTGGTGTGTGTGTGACTGCGACTTGAATCGATAAGGGATTGAAGTCAGTTGATGATCTTTGACTTGACTGAAAAGGGTGGAAAGGGTGCTCTGGTGATCGTAGAGGTCATTGAAGATGCAGCCAATTTGTATTCATCTACAATTGTCGGATGATTGAGTTGGGCAATGAACACTGAAATACACTCCTTCTCGAAAGTAGGAATGCACTGTCCTTGAGAAGTTGACCAGAAAGCGGGGACGAGGCAGAAGTGTGGAATAAGATGGGTTTCAGACGGACTTATGCAAGAACTCTAGCCCAGACTAAATAGTTCGTCCGAGACAGTCAGACAGACAGGCAGATAGACAGGTATTCAAGCAGTCTTAAGTGCATATGAAGCTACTTCAATCTTGTCTTCTACCAAAATTGACCCGTTGAGATGGTCAGGTCATGTAGAGCGTATGGACACTACCGCTCCAGCCAGAAGGGTCTTCCAATCCGAGTCATTGAGACAACGCAACAGAGGGCGACCTTGGTTTAGAAGGCGCACACAAGTGAAGAAGGACCTCAACCAACTTGGAGTGCCCAACTGGAGGCAGCTGGCGAGAGATCGTGCTAGCTGGGAGGGAAAGGAGAAGAAGAAGATCCCAAAAGACAGAGGTACAACAAATCTTAAGTGTATGTCAGCCACCATGAGCTAAGCCTGAAACGAAACAAATTGCAAACAGAAGTCCTATAGAGATCTCCCAAGATGTGGAACCTGTGGGCTAGCAACAACAATCTATTGTGTTTGTATCCAAGGCATTCATTTCAGTTTCGGAGCAATCGTTCTTTTTGAGAAGGAGGCTCGCTAGGCGCCAGACTAAGCGACACTAATGGGTGGTGGGAGAAGTCTGCAGGGTTTCAACCACACAATCTGAAACAAAGGGAGTGGGACTCTCATATTTGGTGTCGCACGAAGCTTGTCATTCCTCTCTCCTCTTTGCACTCTTTTCCATCTAGAGAAAATAGAAAAGCCGCGGATTTCTTGCTGACGTTCGGGAGAATGCACCTGGTCAGCCTGAATTCTGGAGAGTCATACCATCTCTGTTTGTGCTGTTGGGAGGCCCAACCTTCGACGGAAGCTCTAACCAACTATGCGGGTAGTCCCAAGGTGGATTCGGGCCCTACGAATACCTCTTTAGAACCTTGCCAGTAGCTAGTTCATTAGCAAACTCGTTTCCTATGATATCCCGGGACCCAAACAAGCCTTAGCGAGTCTTAGTCTGCCGACCAAATTCAAGGAAGGACTTGCATTCCCGGACTATCTTGAAAGTGGTTTAGGGGGTTGAGTAAGGCCTGTCTGTTCAACCTTTTGCGTGTCATTAGGATCGCCAATGTTTCCGCCTGGATGACCGATGCGAAATTACCTTAAGAGGTGTGAAGTCTCATGTTGATCCCTTCATCGTCTTGGAGCCGTCCGTGAAAATCCGACTACACTCCCTTCGCGGTTTAGTTTCTGGGCAGAGCCAGTCTTGGACACAGAGAAAATCGACTTTGTAAAAGCGTCGCAGTGGGATCGTTGGTGACCCCGTATCAGACGGCATGTCCATGAGACATGTGTCGTAGGAGATGCGGTGCGCGAGATCATCAAAGCTCCAGTGCGAGTTGAACTAATGACCATTCCTTTTTAGTCGGGAGATGGCCTTGATGTAGATGTCAAGGGAAGAGAGATTTAACAATGTATCAAGAGCAGAGCCAGGCGTGCTGGGAAAGACCTCTGTACAGCCGATTCAGACCGTTGTTTGAAACTTGGTGAAAGCAGCAGTCTGCCTGATTCATAGGAGAGAAGAAGGCTTATCATTGCCGTAGAGATTCACACAGATCTTTGTGGTGATACATCCCAGGTTTTACCAAAAACTCCCTTTCACCACCAGTAAACTGACAACACCTTGGAGGTTTTCGTCTCGAGAGACTAAGCTATCGTTAGTCATTTGTTGTTCCAAACGAACTAGAAGCCCAATGCCCAATACCGGATAAAGGGGAAAGAGGTGGAACGTAATTAAAACTTCAGAATATTGCCAAACTGCCTTCCAGGGCTGAAGAATGAGGGAATAGGTGTGACAGTAAGACTGTCTTAAGCAAGGCGAATGAACTCGATAGTGACTGGAATTTATAAAAACATCCGATCAAGAGTCTTCATAAAGTATGCTTCTGAAGGAAGATAAGCTCTGAAGGAAGATAAGCTCTCTTGAAGGGGGAACATTTCGGTATCGATCTAATCACTTAGGCTAACTCTCGAACTCTAAAGAGAACTGCCCAAATTCGCTACACTCCGCTCAGACAAGTTAAATATATAATTGTTGTCATCAAGTCCCTCAAGGGCAATAAGATGGTGGGCTTTAAAGGCATCCCTGCATCATCCGCTTTTAGTAAAGTTCGAGTTACGACGCCGTAAGGGAGGACTTGTATGATCAAGCTGCCTAGTGGTTCGCTCTGTCCCAATCGTTGGAGTTGTGCGTCCTTCCACGATGACAGCATATACATCGTCTTGTCCTCATTCATCGCCAAACCCATTTTAGCCAGCAAACGCCTCATTGACGGCTCACTGTGTCCATCCAACCACGTCCATGTCTTCCGCGTAAGCCAGCAGTTAATTTGAACGATTCCGACAGGAGCTAAAAGTGTGCTTACACACTACTAGTTATGTCCATATCGTGGAAGACTGTAGAGACGAAATCCCATAACTCGTTTATGAGGAGCACACAACAACTTAGTGTTTTTCCATTCATGTCGCGTCCAAATTGGTAAAATTGAAATTGAAACAAGACACAGTGCACGGGCGCCTGCCTGATTGATTGGTCAGGCTCGGCATCAATTAAACATTGCTCTATATGATCTATGATATGGTCACAGGTAGGAAGTTTGTTGTGAAAAATGGCAACGAAATTTCGACTACTGTGTTCCATATAAAACATGGGTTGCAACAAGGGACGGTTGGTTCGCCGATCTTGTTCACAATATTCACTAGCGATCTAGTAAGTTCTGTGCATAACATAATAGCGTTTGTCGATGATCTAATCGCGTACAGATCAGGTCCGAGGGTAGAAGAGATAAACGGTTTGCTACAGAGCGACTTTAATACAATGCAACGATTTTGCGACGACTGGAAATTGAAAATCAACTACCAGAAGTGTGAATCTATCCTTTCCAGAACCCCGCTGTCCAGGGTCTCAAGGGACACGAAAATGAACTGGAGCAAGTTCGGCATAGTTGACTCATTGGGACGGTCATTGACAGTGAAAAGTGTAGTATGATATCTAGGCATCTGGTTGGACCAGTAACTATGTATATGGTGGTATTCATATAGATGCAGCTCTGACCAGGGCTAAGAATGCCTTCGCTATGGCAAGAGGGCTGTTTTACAGCGGTCAACTTGACACCAGGGTGAGGGTGATCTGCTACATGCCCCTCATCCGGCCAATTATGGTATATGGTTGTCCTGTGTGAATGGATGGAAAAGATGTGGGTGTTTGAGAGGCGGTGCCTTCGAGCCTGTCTTCGTTTATATCGAACACCAGGATCTCTGTACAAGAAAATCTGTACAACGAGGAAAGCCTTATATATATTTTATTATAAGTCTGTCAAATATCTCCCTTCCGCCTTTTTGTCTTTGGAATTTTCCGGCTGCGTACAAAGCGCTATAGAGCTTGTATCTGGCAATACTATACATCATTTGTCTTGACATAACCTACAAAAAGACGCTATGCATGATTAGTTTGGATATTGCGTTCAACAGTTATAGACGTGTAAGCATGGAGTTCACTAACGCTCAAATTCGCGATATTTTAAAGTTTTCCTTCGTCAAAGGCAAATCCGCTAAAGACGCGTTCCATGAGATTAATGTGTTTTCGTGGATAGTAGTCTATCACTTCGAACCGCGGAGGAATGGTTTCGACGATTCAGAGCCGGTGAAAACGAAACCCTGGATAAGCCAGCGGGCGGAAGACCTGTGACGACGAATACCGATCGAGTCATGGAAATCATCGAGTTAGACCGGCATGTGGCATCTTGTGACATCGCCCAGGAGTCGCGAACCGTTTTAAACCATCTGCAGAAGGCTGATACAAAAAAAGCTTGATGTTTGGGTGCCGCATGATTTGACGCAAAAAATCTTCTGGACCGAATCAACGCCTGTGATATGCTGCTGAAACGGAACGAACTCGACCCATTTTTAAAGCGGATGGTGACTGGCGACGAAAAATGGATCACATACGACAATATCAAGTGAAAACGGTCGTGGTTGAAGGCCGGTGAATCGTCCCAAACAGTGGCCAAGACGGAATTGGCGGCCAGGAAGGTTTTGCTGTGTATTTGGTGAGATTGAAAGGGAATCATCCAGTATGAGCTCCCATATGGCCAGAAGCTGCGAACAACTGGACCGCTTGAGGCAGGCGATCGACCAGAAGCGTCCAGAATTGGCCAACAGGAAGGGTGTGATGGACAACGCCAGACCACACACTTCGTTGATGACTCGTCAGAAGCTACGGGAGCTCGGGTGGGAGGTTTTGTCACATCCACCATATAGCCCGGACATAGCGCCAAGTGATTACCACCCGTGCCTGTCCATGGCGAATACCCTTGGTGGTGTTAAGTTAAACTCAAAAGAGGCTTGTGAAAAGTGGCTGTCCGAATTCTTCGCAAATAAGAAGGGGGGTGGCCGTCTAGATAGAAACAGATTATCGAACAAAACGGCGCATATTTTAACTAAATCTGATCACTGTAACACTTTTTTCGAAGCTTTGAATGAAGAGCAAAAAAACGGAAGTGAGATATTGGATAACCTTTTATTAAGTTGATTCGGAGTCACCCTGCTAGAGCCATGGCTTCAACCAACAGTCTGATCTTTGGAGCTTACTAGCCAAATGGAATGTGCCATGAAAGGGTACGTCCTTACGGCTTCATTCCGCCTGAAGCGTTCCTTTATTTGGATGCGAAAGGCCTGATAGAAGATAGGGAAAGCTGCCCTATCAACTTCCACGCCGCACGCTGAACAGTAGAAGCGCAACTTCAATACGAGCCAAACGTCGCTGGCAGCCATGAGGAACTCCTACGGGTCAGTAGAGCGATTTCTGCCCGCGATAGAGCAATTTCTGCCAGAAGAACGGCATTTCCACTGGTGGTTACACCACAATCAGCTTTCGATGCGCGCATACTTTCTTAACGCAATAAAATGGATAGTTGAGTCCGTAGAGCCAAGTTAGTTAAGGGTTTTTTCTTCTTCTTCTTATGGCGCTACAGTCCGGGGTGGACCTGGGCCTCAACCAACCTCCTCTGTTGCGTTGTACCAATGGCTCAAATTCGAAGACTTTTCGGGCCGGAGCAGTGGTGTCCATACGCTCTACATGGCTTAGCCATCTTAAGCGTTGTATTCATAGACGCTTGACCAGGCTCATGCCGCTGTACAGCCCATACAGTTCGTGGTTGAATCTTCTACTCCAGATGCCATCAACGGACAAAAAATCGCGCGCAGAACTTTTCTCTCGAAGAGATCAAGGGCATCCTAATCCGCTTTTAGTAGTTTCCAAGTTTCCGCGCCATAAGGTAGGACTGGGATGATCTAGGTGTTATAAAAAGCAAGCTTAGTCCTTCAGGGCTAGAGGGGGCTTTATTACTCAATTGCCTCTTGAGCCCAAGGAAGCAGCGATTGGCAAGAGTGATTCTGCGTTTGGTGTTATTGTCCCTGTTTACTGCGAAGCCGAGGTAGACGAAGTCCTTGACTACCTCGAAGTTTCTGCTGCCTAGTGTGACGCTCTGTCCGAGACGCCGATGTTGCGTGTCCTTCCTTGATGACAGCATGTACTTCGTTTTGCCCTCATTTACCACCAGACTCATTTTAGCCGCTTCCGCTTCAAAGCCAGCAAACGCATCATTGACGGCTCGCTGTGTTCGACCAATCACGTCAATGTCGTCGGCGTAAGCTAGCAATTGGGCTGACTTTTGGAAGATCGTGCCTCTGGTGTTGACCTGTGAGTTACGCACGATCTTTTCAAGGATGATGTTGAAGGAGTCACATGACAGTGCGCCGCCTTGGCTGAAACCCCTTTTGACATTGAAGGTCTCGATGAGTTCGTTCCCGACCTACACGGAGCAGCGAGAGTTCTCCATCGTCATCCTACACAATCTGACGAGTTTGGTAGGAATGCCAAAACTAGACATGGCACTGTATAGCTCGACTCTATGCACAAGGGTCCTAAGAAACAAATAATCTACTTCAACTGTCATTCAATTTCCAGTCACTTAAGCTTAACGAAGTCCACTTCTTCCTCTTTAATTCTTTCAATTAAAAATCTTTTTTTTTATTTTTATTTAGAATGCTCTCTGAGCACAGACAGTCCTCACAAATATAGCCCCTGTTCCACATCGTCACCCCCGGTGATACACTTTGAACAGCATTGCGGAAAGTACCTCCTTTTGCACAATGTGGGCAATGGATCACACAAAACGGCATCATCCTCGCAACTGAAAACAAAATTCCTCATCAAAAGCGAAGCCCTCCCGCGTCAATCACTTACTTCTCAAACTTCAAAGTGTAGTCCTTGCCGCACGATACTCTGCGCAGGCAAACACGTCCTCCGTCATCGAACTCCACAAATCCTTCACCTTTCCCCATAAAGTTCAGATATTCCAGAAATACTGTCCCTCCTCTGGATGGTGTGTATTCACATCTTCCCTCGGATCCTGTGAATGGTGAAACAAGAGATGTACATATGGCCACTGAGTGTGTTTTCCATGAATACTTGTTGGACTTAAGCAAGTGACAAGAACTGCAATCACTGAGAGAGCTGTTGTGGGCTTCATTTTATCACGAAGACTGTTTGGAAGAGTGGGACGCAGTCATCTGATGCATTGGAACAGTCTTATCTCTTCATTGAACCGAAGGGTCACAGAAAGAAGGGAGCCACTTAAATCGATAGAGTCACAGGAACTGACATTCAACTAAACGTCACTTTGCTTCTGTCAATTGCACTGTCTGTGACAGCTTGTCTGGGTTCCCAGTTGTTCCTTTCCGCTGTTCAAAACCAGAAATCAGAAATCAAGTGCACAAAGTGATTGAGGAGAGGAAGAGATGACTGGCATCTGGTGCACGACACAAATAAATCGTAAAACGCTTTGTACTTTCGATTGGGAGCACCTGCAATACAAAAAAGCAGTCAGGTGAGTGTGTTTTATTTGACAAACTTGTGCATTCAAGTTGGGACTCTCAGGTTACATGCTCGTTTACCCTTCCAGACCAGTTCGAGGACACGACACAATGGGGACATAAAAATAATTCTCGACTGACCAGAATGTTCTGCTCCCGGATTTCATATAAAACGAGACGAGATCGTCATCGAAGACCAAGTTGCATCTCAAACACAGCACACGATGACCCGGGCAATCCTTTCTTTCGTAGTCGCTTTTGCAATTGTCGGTGTAATCCTCGCCGCCAAAGGTGACAAGTTCATTGGGAACGCAGTGAATTCGTGTAAGTTTCAGACTGAAATCAGTGAAATTTCATTCACATGTGCATCGTCCACTGTCTAGCCTATCCTGGACAATGCTACTACAAGGATGAGGATGTCCCGATCCCAATCGGCGGGAAGTATCTGCTGAAGAAGGCATGTGAGGAAGCGGAATGTCGCAGTGACTTTGTCCTCCGCTTCGAAACGTAAGTAGAACCCGCCTCAACCCACCCGGAATTCTTATAAAACAATCTTTCCACAGATGTCCCTTCTACAACGACGTCGATCCGAAGTGCGAGAGGATTCAAGACAAAAGCTCACCGTTCCCGAAGTGCTGTCTGACTTTTAAGTGTCCACAATAAAGTTGTTTTCGAATTGATTTCAAGGTCCTTGTAGTGTTTATTTTTTGCCCTCCTCCGCTGTCGATCTGATGAGCTGATCCATTTAACTAGTCATTACGTCACAATCTTATCTCGCTCTACGTGCGCAGTTTCTGCCAACAAACGCAAAGCGACCATTGTTCTAATTAGATGCAGTAAATTGCTTTAATTCTGCTCGTCGCCTGCCGAAAGACAAGAAACTATTTGCTCCGCAAGATCATTTCATTCGCGGGTCACAGAGATTCGCTGCCCCCGCGGATCATTGGATTAATTAGCAAGCAGAACTAACAACACACGCCCGCCGAAACTTGCTCGTATAAAAGCCTAACTCCAACGCCGGGACGGGCATAGTGTGACTTGTAGTTTGCGATAGAAAAGTGAACAGCAGCCATGAAGGCCGGTCTCGGTGTGATTCTAATTTTAGCACTTGTGCTGATAGTCTCTGATCAGAGTCGCGCTGGTAATGGAATTTGATTGAATTGAATTTGTGTCGGATCTCATTTGTTTTGTTTTGTTTATGGCCCGCTGCAGCTAAGCAGCCATTGTGCACTTATAAGAATGTCCAGGGGGAGACGGTGTTCCTCACGTATCGGCCGCTGTTGAGGAAGGGTGAGGAGTACGTCGACTACAGTGGGGGCGATAGGTGTGTGAAGAAAGCAACCTGTTTGGATGATTTTACGACCAAAGTTGAGGAGTGAGTTTTTCGTTGATTCACGATGCCATGACCAGCGTTCTGAATTGTGTGTTTTTTTCTGGTTTCCAGTTGTTCCACGGTGAAGCCAACTTGCGCCAAGAAGAGGCAGTATGACGGCGTCTTCCCATTGTGCTGTATTAAGTGTTAAGTGCTGTTTTGAATAAATTCAGACGAATAGAAGCAATTAAAGTTTGTTGTGCTGTATCATCTGAAAAAAAAACCTTTGGGTGAGGAGGAGGCTGCATAAAGGTGGGAGTGATGTATGTTGCATGGCTTTAGGGGAACTTTTTAACGGGTAGCTACTGTCCTTGAACTCTAGAACCGTGGACGGATGTCTCTCGAGTTGCTCTCTGAGAGTGCTCAGAGCTAAAGAGCTCTTCCTTCGTCACCGTTTAGAGTAGACATAAAACTGTAGCTCCCCTATGTTCGTGAGAGATCAACAACACCCACAGCACGACTGCTTACTGAAGAAGATGAATCCTGGTCCGTCAAGGACTGTTGCTCCTCTTACAGTATTTCATATATGGAAGCGGCTACTGACTGATTGATGTCTTTCTGAGCACCACAGAGAAGCATTGCTTTATCTCGGCTGTGGACTGATGTCAAAATTGACTCCATTCCGCTCTTCTTATCTGCTCCCTGGAACAAATTTATTTATGGACACATCTAACTGATGACGCATTGCATTTTTCAAAATTTGAATTGAGCTGCTATGCTTGATACGCTTTGGTTTTATTCGAGAGAAAAGTTCTTCATTCAATTTCCGACCTCGTTTGCGTTGATTGTTTTTGAAGAGGAAGAGGAAAGGGTCATGTCTCCTGTCCAGCGACGTGAGACTAGTCACACGTCTAAGGATTCAGTGCCCAAAAGCGTTGAAGAACTCATGACCAACACTGCTCCAGCCCGAAGAGTCTTTTCAATGCCCAAAAGCGTTGAGGAGCTCATGACCAACACTGCTCCAGCCTGAAGAATCTTCAAAATTGGAGTTATGCTTTACAGGACCTCCATGGACCCGATGACACACAACCATCTTGGAATGCGAAGCTTAAGACAGCTGGTTTAAGATCGAGCCAGCTGGAGAGGCTTGTTTGTTGAGGCTCAGTTTCCCCAAGACTGTAGCGCTATCTGAAGAAGAAGAAACTATGCTCACCCATCAGAAATCTAGCCTTATCAAGAGAGCTTGGTTCCTTTGCCCCCAAACTTTCCAACGCAGATTGACGCACGTACTTTTGTGATATACAGCAACTCGTAGATGATTTGAAGATGATATGAATTAGAGCTTCAAAGAAAAACACTGTAAAGGCGAACGAGGCACACCAATGCGAAAGGAGGCGGCTTTTTGAGTTCAGTTTTGTTGTTAGAACAGGGAAACAAAACAAAAAGAAAGCTCACCTCAAAATAGGTCACAAAAAATCTTGAGCATAAGATCTAAAGACAGTCCCTTGTCACGCCTAGCCATCTCCTCATTACTTTTTTCTTTGGTTCTAAGGTTCTTATCCTTTTCGATGCCCCAGGTTTTTTCCAGTCTTCTGCCTGGCTGCTTCTTTCTCCTTGTCTGAATCCTTCTCTGAGCTGATCGCCTAAGCCGCAGAATAGTTCAAGGTCAGCCAAAGGTTCTGTTGCTTGAGAGTTTGACCGGGTTACGTCTAGGTCAGAGCGTCACACGAGGCAGCAGAAATTTCGAGGTAGTCAAGGACTTCCTCTACCTCGGATCCGCGGTAAATAGAAACAATGACATCAACACCGAAATCGAACGCAGAATCACTCTTGCCAATCGCTGCTTCGTTGCGCTCAAGAGACAATTGAGTATCAGAGCCCTCTCTCAAGGAACAGCTGCGATGATCACCAGTCTCCCCTTATGACGTGAAAACTCGAACTTTACGGATGAAAAAGGCCTAAGGCTGCAACGGAGAAGAGGTTTGCGTGCGATTTTTGGTCCTGTTTGCGTTGATGGCATCTGGAGGAGATGATTCAATGACGAACTCTATGGGCTGTACGGCGACATGCGCCTGGCCAAGCGTCTTCGAATACAATGCTTAAGATAGCTAGGCCATGTAGAGCGTATGGACACCACTGCTCCGGCCCGAAAAGTCTTCGAATCTGAGCCACAGAGGAAAGCCTAGGTTGAGATGGAGCAGACAAGTGGAAAAGGACATCAACCAACTTGAAGTGCGCAACTGGCAGCAGCTGACAAAAGAATGTGTTGACTGCAGAGGCATGTTGATTGAGGCCCAGGTTCACCCCAGACTGTAGCGCCACAAGAAGAAATGATCTTTCCAGATTCTCAGCATTCATTGGATCCGTGATATAAGTTGTAAAACCAAATCCCACTTCTGTTTACTTCAGTGCCAAGGTGGACGAAATCCCCAAATGCCTCGAAGTTTGAAGAGGATGGGCTCCACTGTAGCCTCACACACGAGAGTGGACTGCCCAACTCAAAAGGAAACATCTCCCACTGACACTGACAAAGTCGACCATCTGACAAATACAAACACTCTCAACTTCCTTGTTGTTTTTTTCTTGTTTTTTATTTATAACCAAAGAAACGTTTTTTTTTTATTATTTTGAATTGTTTTTCTTTTTTTTAATAAAAAAAAAATTGCGAGAACAAAACAATGAAAAAGAAAAGAGAACTATATATAATCTACACATGTATAAAGAGAATCGCGCAAAAGAAGCTTTCATACAACAACACGCAGTCTACAAGGATATTCTTGTAACACTATGGATATAGGTTTCTGTTTGTTTTAACTCATGTTCCATCTCCTCTCTCGCTCGAAACGTGCTCGTGTAAATTTGACAAACTCAGAGAATTTTGTTCTCGACTGTTCTTTTGGAAAGCCAGTCAGCCAGCCAGCCAGCAGCAGCAGCAGCATTGGCACCGCCTAGCCGCTGGTGTGTACTCGTGTAACTCGGTTTCGCTTTGTTTATAAATACATAAATATAAAAGTGATAAGGAAAGTAAATCAAAAGAACCGCGCTGCTTCTTTCTCTCTCTAGTTTCTATATTAAACAGTTCTTAAGAGTAATCATGAATTTTTTCACGGACAATTGTTGTGGTTTTGTTTGTTTCTTTCTGTTGTTGGTTTTTCCTGGTTGATTTTCTGTGTTTTGTCGGTACGACGCGGTGTGTTTCTGTTTTCTTCTTGACGTCGGGGTTAGAGATAGAGATGATGATGGAAACGGGCAGGGGACTGTAGGGGGTGGAGTGGGGGGGGGGGGGAGGTTTGAAAGCATTTTACAAATCTTCATCCTCCTCGGGCAATGCAGTCTCCTGGGCCTCTTGTAGATCGCGTTCGATTTGCAATTGCCAGTCTTTGTCCATCTTGACTTCGGGTGGCAGCAACGCTGGCATTGCAACGAATTCCAGATTTGGATCGCCAACCAATTTGCGGGCGAGCCAAAGGAATGGCTTCTCGAAATTGTAGTTCGACTTGGCTGAGATGTCATAGTACTGAAAGCAAAACACAAAAACTTCACAATCTTCTCTCTCCCATAGTTGAGGCGGTTGATTCACTCACCTGTAGGTTCTTTTTTCTGTGGAATACAATACTCTTGGCCTTTACTTTGCGATCCTTGATGTCGACTTTGTTGCCGCACAGCACAATCGGGATATTCTCGCAGACACGGACCAGATCTCGATGCCAATTCGGTACGTTCTTGTATGTGACACGTGATGTTACGTCAAACATGATAATGGCACACTGACCCTGAATGTAGTAGCCGTCGCGCAGACCACCGAATTTCTCCTGACCAGCAGTGTCCCAAACGTTGAAGCGAATTGCGCCTCGATTGGTATGGAATATGAGCGGATGCACCTCAACGCCGAGTGTAGCAACGTATTTCTTTTCGAATTCACCGGTCATATGGCGTTTGACGAATGTTGTCTTGCCGGTACCACCATCGCCGACCAGAACGCATTTGAATGTAGGAATATCTGCTTCTGTAGCCATTGCGTTGTAATGTTACTCTTTTGCTTTCTTGGTTTTCAATTGATATTTGTTTGTTATCTGAAATGGGAAGAAGATTGAGGGGGTTAGGTTGTTTGAAGAGTTTAAAGAGTTGTGTAAGATAAGATTGGGGAGGGGAAACATTGCTGTGGCTCTCTAACGCAAGCCACTTAAACCGTAAAGGTGACGAAAGTTTGGAAAAAGTCCATGGACATGTTTAGAGAAGTTTTTTTTCTGCAAACCAACACTTTACTGTTCCAGTGGTGTTTACTCTTCTGGAAATTGTGCACTTGTATGTAATCGGATTCGAAGAACGGTGTTGCGTCAAGAAGATGCAAGGTTTTGCACACATTTTGTTGTTTGTTGACTCAGTTGTTCGGATTTTATTTGCGGAAGGCTTCGTACTACATAACAAAATTCTCTTCAGCAAGATTTCCCTACAAATTTCCGAGTATCTCGTCATTTAAAAGTGACAGATGAGCTCTTCAGTGTAGGACAGAATGAAGCTCTGTATGGAGAAATGAGACAAACGGCCTTTTAAGCACCAACTTCGTGGCAACGTTTTACGCTTTGCTGTTGATTTGTGCAACTATTGGCGACAGACAGTTATTGCAATCGTTCTCAGAGCCAATTCCATGTGTTTTGCAAAAGGACTCGGGTAGTAGAGCATGCAAAATGAGAGTGGCAAGCAAGGCGGGAACCAGTTTCATTAAAACTATACACTAAGCATAGAATTTCAGACGTGATAAGCGACGGAAGGTCTTTAAAAGCGAGAAACATTTTGCGGTGACAACAATCTCATGCATTGGGTATGGATTGGGCAAACTGGCAGAAGTTAATTAGTCACAGAGTAGTTGCAGAAATTGTCTTGGATTCTTCGAGTCTTTCAAATTGCAAGGGAACAGTGTCTTTCAAGGGAGGTCCAAGAAATCAATGTTATCACAATGAGAACATGCGATATTAATTGACAACTGTGACTAGAGACATGAGTTTTATGGCGATTCTTCCTCTTCTTGTGACGCTTTAGTCCGGTGTGGACCTGGGCCTCTACCAACATGCGCCACATTAGCGCACAGCTAACCGTAAAGAATCCACAGCCCCTGGTCCATACCATGCGTTTGTTTTATGTGTAGGGTAAGAGGACACAGTGCGTGCAGTGGCCTAGAGAGTGAGGCAACTCACACGCCGAAGTCACAGGTTCGATTCCAGAACAAAACACCTCGGGTTTTGTTACGGCACCACCTCTTTTGAGTTGCTGACAACACTCAGCACTATTTGTCTATGAAAAGCTTCTCCAATCCCGCCGTTCGGAATCGGCAAACAAATTGTAGGTCCCTTCTCCCGCACATCACGAGTAGTTGTTGTAGAAGCAAGGCCCTTGTCCCTTGTGGGCTGTAGTGTCACTCAATTATTATTAGGAGGACACAAGGTTATGGCGGAGCACGAATTGGATGATGTGCCTACAAAGGAGCATTTTGTTTTCAACTAGTGGTTGGACCACTCGTCGTTCTGATGCGCAAACATCTGCGAATCAAACTTTAGCACGCACCCTGTAGCACAAGTTAGCCACCTTTGATGCCGCTTGCAATAGCAAATCACTTTGACCCAAGAACAACGGGTCAAACAAAATCGACAAAGCTCGTGTCATTCAGTAAGGCAATGAGATGATCTCGGCATACTATCGGGAGGAAGCACGTCGTAGTCCAGTGGAATCTTATTAGGGCCTGCTCCTGCAGCCACGATGAGAAAATAGAGGACCCTCCTTGCTACCTCTGGCTCGGTTCCAGTCTGAGAGAATGGGACTGAGAGAATTTGTCTTCCTTAAACTCCATGAAATTTTAAATACATCTCGTAACAACATTTTGTGACATGAAAAGTCGTTGTGTGTCAAACGGAGAGACGACAGGGTTACATCTGTAATAATCGTTCGAAACGCCCCAAGAGGACGTGGAGAAGGAAGAAGACACTATCCTCGTTTATTTAAAAGAAAGCTGGATTTATCGGTTGGCCCAGCAAGTACATGAACCTCGTTGTTTGCAGTTTGAACAATAAACCAAGTGCCCCTTAATACTAGGAATACAATTCGCAGTGTTGATATGTTGTGTTCACGCGGCATCTTCCAACGAAACAAAACCAATTATTCTTAGAGGCTTTTTCTTTATCGTGAAACTTTTCTTTGGATGCCGAAAAGTAAGCGAATTGGAAACTAGGATCGTCAGCAACAAATTGATACACACTTGGCTAAACAGGGGATACGATACGAAACGACAATCAGGCTCTGACTTCGGCGACTGTATGAAGGAACCTTTTATATTCTGAAGCGGAAAATTGGCAAACTTGTTAAGACAGAATATGGAATCTCAGCTTTAGAGTGTCCGAAAGCGACACAGGACAAAGAATGTTGAAGGAAGGCCCTTCAAGAAACGAAGATAAGACAAAGAACCCTGCACTGGGGGCACCTGACATTTGAATTGATCTCAAATTATCACAGAAGAAACGACGAAGAAAATCCTTAAATGACTAGGACCAGTGAGAGGGATACTCTCAATCTGAGTCTGCCCACAAAACTACGAATATCAACGCAATCGGTTGCAGAAACTGAATTGCCCTATCCATTGTATTGCTGAGCGTGTTCCTGTGCGACAAGGAATCCCATTCAAACAACTGATACTTCAACTTTGTGTATTTTCACAAGCAATTCCCAATTTATTCATTCACCAGAAATGATAAAGAAGCAGCCAACTGCAGCAAAAGCTTCTGAAAAGATAAAGAAAAAGTAGACGAAGCTATCAAGCACCTGAAAAGATAAAGACGCAGGAGAAGCTTTACAGTATCTCTTCGGAAAGACTATCAATATCACAAGAGCTTTGAAGTGAAAGACCTTGTGAAGAAAACTGTGATGGTCCGGGGGTCATAAAATTGTAAGCCAGTGTCATAAAATTAATAAGACATCTTGAAACCACACCCGGGCAGTCGACGACTTTATTATTCTCTTCTCAAGCGAATGTAATAAACGGCAAACAGATGCAGTTGTTGTAAATTTAACCGCCCATCGTTGTCAGGCTGGAAGATAGAAGCTCTGAATACGTTGAGATTCTGGAATGACATCAGTGTAACACATCAATTTGGATGTTTCAATTGAAGATCTGTTCATTTGAAGGAATACTCTCAAACAGTTTTAAAAAGTGAAAAAAGAGAATAGACGACACAGCATCTATTTCGAGGGCCAAATGAGCTGTTAAAGACTACCAGGGTACAGAAAAATTCACCTAACCAAATCAAGGCAAGGGAAACTGGCTTCTCCCCTTCAGGAAGCAGGAATCTGCAACATTTAAGGAGTCTGTAGGCATAATAATTCAGTGGCACACAAGGGACAAGGGCCTAGCTTCTACAACAACTACTCGTGTTGTGCGTGCTACTGTTCTCTCACGAGTAGAAGGGATCAACAGTGATTTGTCGACTCCGAACGGCGAGATTTGAGAAGCTTTTCACAGACAATGGGCACTCTGAGTGTTGTCAGCAACTCGAACGAGGTGGCAATGTGAAAAAATGAGGTGTCACGTCCAGGAATCGAGACCTTCTGTGTGGGCCGACGCACCCACTGCGCCACGGTAACCAGTCTGCAGGCATTTAATTTTTGAAAGAGCACATGAAATGATCTCCAAGAGTGTGAAAATAGGGAAAAAGAAGAAGAACCAGATTCAGGGGCTGCCAGACAAATGCTAAGAAACAAATTTTCGATCCAAACCCCTGATGACAGTTTGGAAGGAAATTTATGCCTAACTCACGAGTAATCTTTTTTGGCAGAGATCTGATTTTTCAGTGTGCACGAACAAGATTTGGGCGAACTTGTAGTGATCTCAAATAAAGAAGAAATGAGGTGTCACTTCAGTCCATAGGAGGACAAGGTCTAGCTCTTTCAGATTTCGAAGGGAGCTACAATTTGTTGTCGACTTTGGGAAGCCCTTCATAGAAAAATGTTTGCTCTTTGAGCGCTGTCAACACCTCGAGATGTTCGACAATCATATCTGAGACACCTTCAGCGTCTGAGTCGACGAACGACGTCCACCCAGGGACAGATTTGAAGGGTACCCCAAAAAATTCTACAAAACAAAATAGTGGCCATGACTAGTCACACCGTGTAGAGACACTAAGTGAAGAGGCCACAACACGTCCGAACGGACACAAAGTAAGAAAAGAGTTCAGTAACCATTCTAAAGAGATGTTTCGAAACAAAAATAAATTTGTTTGGATCGGACTGCGGTCGAAGTGTGAGGCGTCTTCAGGGAAAAGAGCTGTTCTTCACTTTCACAAAAGCGGCGGAAACGTCATGATGTGGAGCTTTTTTTCTTGGCTTGGTTGTGGGCCCATTTTCCAAATAACTGACACCATGACTGAGGAAACTTTATTCTCAAAGATGCGATGTTGCCAAGGGGTGACGAGGACAACATGCCTTTCAGGTGGAACTTCGAACATGACTGTGGTCCCAAGCACTCATCGAAATCAGTGGAAACTTGGTTGAGGAACCATCAACACGTCCCCTGACCCGATGGAGAACACAACAAATTTCAAAAAACATTCACTGACTCAAGCACAACTGAATTACAAAATCCGAAGCAATTCCATGTTTTACTGATCATCACGCTCTTCGCATCAGAAAATAAATAAGTCTCTAAACCTCGTTGGACAATACAATGCGTCACCGGTGTGTACGCAAAATTTTGAAGCCTCATAGCCCAACAGTCACACAGTCCCACACAGATCCACCGCTGACTCAGTGGTGGTTTACAGCTCCACGTGCGTTAGTTTGCCCTCTCCATCGGTGTGCCTCTCTTTCTCGCACACCAGCGCTGAGGAGATCACGTAATCAGAGTTGACTCATGAGCTGAACACTTCTTCGCGACGAGAAAATCCCATCACGCCAAGACGACGACTTAAGATCGCGTTGCCCTTGCCTTGATCAATTGTTTCTTCTTTTGATGGAATGGATAGCACACACAAAATCAATTGCAAATATTTCGCCATTTAATATTTGATCAAGCACGGCAAACGGTCGTTTTGCGCGCGTAAACTAGTTTGCCTGGTTGTGTGCGCTCACACACGGTACACAGAGAATGTAGGCAATTACCTAGAATCGATGAGCACACACACACACTCCGACAGAACTTCCTATTTCTTTTTTTCTTTTTCTACACTCGACACTGAGGACTGCACGATCTTCACTTCAACAAGGATCGACTGCTAATGAGTTGCTCGCTCGCTGGCTTCAGGTAACTGCAAAGGGATTCGGTTCGTCTTCGGCGAACAACAGATGCCAGACGGACGGATGACAAAGGAGACAAAGGGGAAATGGGATAAGACATGTTAAGCTGTTGCCACAGCCATCTGCTGAGCAATGCAGGAGCTCGCGTTGAAAGTGGGAAATCGCCAGGAAAGGTAGGAAAATATGCAAAGGTGACAGAGGCAATTTGTAGAGCCAAAGAAAGGTTGGTTGGGGGGGAATGGAAAGTCCTGGTGAGAGGGGAAGAGAGCGCAATGCAGCGCGGAAGAGGATGTGATGGAAGTTTTGGGAAAATTTGGAAGGATGAACAAATATCCATGTGAAAGGGGAAAGAAATGCAATGTCGTGAAGGAAGGCAAAGAAGATGGCATTTTGGGGGAAATTTGAGAAACGATTGGGAAAGATGACGAGGGAGAGGATGGGTTTTTGCAAAACATCTTCGATTTGTAATGGAGATCGCGATTGCAAAGAAGCATTTGCCTGAGAGTCTAAGGAGTTCAAAGAAATTGTAAATACACACTACACGTCTTACCTCAGATATGAGAAGAATGACACAGAAAGGCAACATTTTTGCGAGAAAGGCACGAGAAATGGACAGCAGACAATGTAGGAAATTTTGTGAAGGACGCAAGGCCATCCTTGAAGGAGAGAAACATCTGTCAAGAAGTTCAAAGACCCTTTGAATGGGACAGCGATTGAAGATGTGTGCATTTTGGGGAAGAGGACATGTGAAAGGAATTTTTGGCTCTTTGTCGTTCACGATTCAACGTCATACTTGTTGTAGAGTCCTTTGAGTCCCAACGACGCCAATGATTCCCCAAATGGTTGTAGAGGTTTAGAAGTATGAAAGGAAAGCTTGATGATGTTGCAGGCCTAGTGGGCACACCAAACGAAGCGTAATGACCTCTCTGGTCACAAAGAATGACTCTGAGGAACTTAAAAACAATTGAACTGACAGTTTTCTCAGTTGCTAAGACAGAACTGCCATCAGAAGCGAGGGAAACTTGCACCGTGATGAAACCGGAATAAAATCCCACCACACTGTCACTCCAAGATGTGGGAAGATTAGGGCGAAGGAGGCTGTATACAAGAGAAGCATTGAATGACAGACTTTCAGTTGCTTTTGGAGACTCAAACATTCGAAATTCAGAGATTCGATCCGGGACACAGCCTGTGTTGCCTTCCATCCTGTTCTCTGATGTCTTCACAGAGTTTTTCGAAACCGAAGTCTATACAGCAAGATACTGGGGACTTTGTTCGCAACATGGATCAACAGCTTGCAGTAACGCTGTGCTCAAAATGCTGGTGACGCGATGTTTCAAGTCTCTACACCACACCGAATGCTAAAAAGACATGTGCTCGACATTAGACTCCAAATCTCATGGAAATCGATATTTCCCGAGACCTGAAGAGCGGCAAATGTGTGCACACATGTGGCCAGCACTTAGGTTAGAGGCGACTGAGCCACGAAATTGGCAAAAAATCGAAGACACTTCAATGGAGGAAGATTCAGGCATCTAACTCTGAGCAAAATGCGCACAAAATATGTCGCAGCAAGAACTGGAGAGATATGCAACATTCTGATGCCATAACCTAGACAAGAGAGACGTGTGTTTGGGATCAGGATCAAAATCTCATGGAAACCACTACCGACTGGTGCACACATGCAGGGAAGAATCATACACTCCACTTTTTACACAAAATGCAACAGAATGGCAACAAAAATTCTGAAAACTGAGTGCCAGACGACATTTGCATGCCAAAAAGGAGCAAGAAAGAGGTCTCCGTAAGATTTGAAGGAAATCTCAAGAGAATCCACGTCATGTTTACAACTTAAATGCCGCAATCGAAATAGAAGTCCCCTCTGTGTGAGGTTAGGGACGAGATTTCATGGAATTTGCGATAATTCCAGATGCTCAGGTCTAGGAGCAGTTCAGTCTGCCTTTGAAGTTGGAAAAGAAATCTTTTGAAACTCCAGATCAAGAGCTCATTGGACAACTTTCACGTGACGTACCGCAGACATTTGACAGAAAAGTCATTCGGCGACATCTGAGAAAAGGATGCTTTGCACTAGGAAACAGAAACACGTCGTTTGATGAAGGAGATAAGGATGCAGTACGACAGACACGACACTCTCAATTAACCTCAAAACAGAAGTCTCAAGTGCTTTTCCTGGTGCCGATGACATAAAGAAAAGCAACGCAACCTCTTCCAACTCAACCGTCAACTGTGACACACTGCACACGATAAACACGCAAGCGACGCCGGTGTCAAATCGCCAGCACGAAAGTGAAACGACTGCAAAGAAAAAACGTGCAACTCTCCAGATTGAAGAAAAATGTGAATTTCACTAGAAATCTCCCGAATTATCTGCAAAATAACACCTACGCCGGTTACCAAGCAGATAATCGAAAGACGGCGACGTCGAGGCAAAAAAAAAATGAAAATGATAGACCTTGAACTGCACTCTAGTGCGTCAGACATTTGTGAAGCCTTCTCTGTCTCGGAAAACAAAAAAAAAAAAAACGCCACACCGACGACGACTTTGGCGCCATTTTTCCCATCCGATTCCTTTTGTGCCAGGGCCACCCGTTGCCCGCTGCAAAGCGAAAAAAGAAACCCAACGTCAATTCCAACCACCGACACACACTGTAAAGATGCCGAAATTCCACTGCAATGACGAACACTCGAATGCGGTCCTAACCTCAAAATCGGAAAAACACAATCCGCACAAGCTCCGCATCGATTTTCAGCAGTTTTTGATGCAAATGCAGTCGCGCGAGTGCACCTCCTTGCCAGCAGAAAAACCGACTTGACTTGATCTCATCAACTGCCAGGAGCACTTCGCATTCACTGTGAGGACATGTGGTTTCGGGTCTTTCCATCGCCTTTCTTCTCCCCCGTCCCAGACCGCATAGCACACGCAATGTGGCGAGAGGCGCACAGAGGACGGCAACTTGACATTGGATGTCAATTTTTGCCGTCGCGACGAGCCATTTCGACGTTGTTTAGCACGCCCTACATGCGAAAAATTTGTTGAATATTCTGCTTGCGGTAGGTACTTACATGGGGGTGCTGTACACGCCTCTGGAGTGCTCTTCTTCCTCTTCTTTTTTTCGCTTGTGGAGTAGAAAATACGTCTTAGTCGACTTCCAACGGAACTTTTTTTCCTGTCTTCTGCTCGATGAACAAACTAATCGCACTCTTGTTCGCCTCCGCAAAACACACAGCAAAAAAAAAGACGTTTCAAACAAAATGTGACGAGTTTGGCCGAATTCCGGAAAACTCAAATGCCGATGCTAAACTGCTGAACAAAATGAAATTGCGAAATTTCGCCGTTAGGTGATGTTTGGTTGGTATGCGTGGTTGTGTGCGGCTTTTATGGGTGCAGTGTGAAGTTGGTTATGAGTGGACGGTTGGGATTTGATTTCTTTTGTTTTTTTTTTGGTGTATAATGTGTCAGTTGAAGGGGAAATTGAATGGGAAAGTGAGAAATTTACAGAAATTGTTGGTCAATCCTCACGGTTGATGAAATTTTTATTTTGATAATTTAAAGCCGGATTTGGTATCGAATTTGACAGCAAAACGCGTGTGGGCCATGTATAATTGACAGATAGATGGCGCTCTTACGAACCTTGCGCCATCTAGCATGTACTAACATCGTGATGAGTTTCTGTTTTTCCTGGGTTTACATGTGAAGTGCATATTTTAATATTTTTTAAGCCACAAGTGGTTTACTTCTGAATTTTGAATTTTTGTTGATTTTGTGGAAAAAATGTTTCTTTTCACTTTGGAATTCGTATTTTTTTCTTTCTGGCAACCTGAACGTAGTCTAAGGATGATTCCATGTCCAAAAACTCGCCACACATTGGCTAAGTTGCTCTTTGGTCTCCGTCTTGAATTTTTTAGGGCACCATCGTTATCTGTAAAGTTTCTTTCACTCTAAAAGTCGAAGAGACATCAAGGGAGGAATAAAAGACAATTTAAAGGAGCTTAGCAGCAAAGTTTTTTCGCGTTCTACAAGCGCCAACTTTCTCATCGAAATTAAGAGTCCCAAGCAAACGGTTTCTAATACGATTCTTCCAGCTTCTGTCAGAATCTTCCAGCCAAGTGTTGATTCCGAGATCAAGGATATTTATTTTACGAGAAATCGCTGGTCTGGTGAAGTCCGAGCACTTTAAGACAGACCTGGCGGTGCTTGACGATGTCTGTTGATGTGTTCCGACATCAAGCTTAACCCGAAAATGTTGCAGAAAAAAATGTGCAGAAGTCTGGCTTAAGAGCATCTATAAATAAAATACCAAACGACGTGTGGTGGCGGCTGTTAATATCCGCTGATGTCTGACGAAGTCCGCAGACGTATTTCAGATCTATTCTCTTACCACTGGAACACTATAGGAATCTTCTGTATTTAGTGCTGCATCCTGGTCATTTTTGGGAAAATCATGAAAATGTACCTAATTCAGACAAATTCTCGGGATGTTTGAAAGAATACAGTGCTGCCTGACGATGTCTGATGACGTCTGCATGCATTTAATGGCGCCAGGTGACGCCTATTCAAATTTGAAGAAACCCAAACCTCAGTTCAAGCCCTCTTTCCAACAATAACGATGTTTTTAGCGGTGTCACGTAATGGGTAGTGGCGCTCTTGTGACTAGAGTCTGCGAAGACTCTAAGGAATTTCTTCAAGCCTTCTCCTTTCCACGGTTGAAACTGGGAAATGCTAAAAAAATATCTCAATGTGGAAGCCGATTTCCTTTGGTGGACGAAAATCTTTAGTCTTTCTCATTTTCAACTCTAGCCACGACTGGGGTGTTTGCTGGTTTTCGGAAAAATCCCATTCATGTGCGTCTTTCTAGAATTTGTCTGTTTACGACTTCCAAAGACTCCACTTTAGGAAACACCCAAAAGGGGTAGCCGTCCATTTGACATACGTATCTTCTGACAGGGCGCGCTCCCATAAACAGTGTCTGTCAGAAGCCACAAGCCTCTTACAAGTGCCGCCCGCCTTACAACCGACTCATTTGGACCGACGGCCCCAACACAGTCAAGCATCACCCAGCCACCACAAGACGCTACCACCTTCTTTTAGATATGTATATGGCTTCTACCAGACACACATTCGGTAAGAAATCTTCATCACCGACCACAGCCTCTGTCAAGCGCGGTTTTCCACTAGACGTCGCCTTCCACCTGAGTCAACCCTTCATCGGAGTCAGCCTTCCACAAGGTTCAGCTTTTGCCAAACGTAGCTTCTGTCAGACACCGTCTCTCATCAAGTGTCGCTTTTGTCAGACACCTCCATCAGCTTCTGTCAGGCACCGTCTCTCATCAGGCGCCACTTCAGTAAAACGCCGCTTCTGTCATGCGCCGCTTTCCATCAACCGCCGCCTTCCACCAGGCTCCGCTTCTCTATCCACTCAACGTGATTGGGGTCTGGCGTCGTCTTCCATGAGACGTCGCTTCTGTTAGACACCGACTTTCATCGGTGGCCGCTTCTGTCACAGACCTTGGACTCCATCATAGGTTAGACGGAGCACCTCTACCCACCCAATGCAATTTCTGTGAGGTTCGTTGGTTCCTTAGACGCAGCTTCTATTAGACAGGGTCTTCAATCGCAAGTCGCTTCTATCAGACACCGCTCTTCCGCCAGACGTGACCTTCTACCAGACGTCGCCTTTTACTAGACGCCGCCTTCTTCCGCCTTCAATCGCAAGTCGCTTCTATCAGACACCGCTCTTCCGCCAGACGTGACCTTCTACCAGACGTCGCCTTTTACTAGACGCCGCCTTCTTCCGCCTTCAATCGCAAGTCGCTTCTATCAGACACCGCTCTTCCGCCAGACGTGACCTTCTACCAGACGTCGCCTTTTACTAGACGCCGCCTTCTTCCAGGCGCCGCCTTCTAACAGGTGCCGCATTCTACCAGATCTCGCCTTCCCCCAGACGTACCCTTTTACCAGACGCCGCTTTTCACCAGACCTGGGCTTTTGCCAGACACCGCTTTATATCAGACGCTGCCTTCCACCAACGCCACCTTCTACGAGACGCCGCCTTTCACCAACGCCACCTTCTACCAGACTCCGCCTTCCGCCAGACGTGGCCTTCCACCAGACGCCGCCTTCCACCAGACGCCGCCTTCCACCAGACGCCGCCTTCCACCAGACGCCGCCTTCCACCAGACGCCGCCTTCCACCAGACGTGGCATTCTACCAGACGCCGCCTTCCACCAGACGTAGCCATCTACCAGCTGCAGCCTTCCACCAGACGCCGCCTTCTACCAGACGCGGCCTTCTAGCAGACGCCGCCTTCCACCTACCCTGCCTTCTACCAGATCTCGCCTTCCACCAGACGTAGCCATCTACCAGCTGCAGCCTTCCACCAGACGCCGCCTTCTACTAGACGCCGCCTTCTAGCAGACGCCGCCTTCCACTAGACGGCGCCTTCTACTAGACGCCGCCTTCTACCAGACGCCGCCTTCCACCAGACGTGGCCTTCTACCAGACGCAGCCTTCTATCAGACGCCGCCTTCTACCAGAAGCCGCCTTCCACCAGACGCCGCATTCCACCAGACGCCGCCTTTCTGCATATGTCGGCCTCTTCCAGATTTGCTCTTCTGTCAGGCATCTTCATCCACTCGACGCAGCTTCTGCCAGTCACGGTCTTTCATCAGATTCCGCTTCTATCCATCGCAGCCTTCCATCAAGTCTCGACTTCCATCAGACACCACCTTCCTGACGTCGTCTTCTACCTTGCAGACATCGTCTTCAGCCAAACGAACGCCGCTCTTTCGCCTTCCACAAGACGCCTCTTGTGTTGGACTCTTCCATCCATTAGACGTCGCTTCTGCCAGACTTCGTCTTCCACCTTGTGCGGTCAAAAAAAGCCTCATTTTCCAATCCTGGACGTGTACCCTCGTAGCTTCACTTTCCCCTCGTCCAGTCTGTTGAATTTGATGTGAAATTGGCAGTCCGTTCAATTGCGTGTGTGATGCAACGTCGATGCGTCTATCATCTGCATCTATCCTTTAAAAGTCCCCCCCCCCCCCACCTCGATACATTTCCCTCCTCCCTCCACCACCGCTATCAGCGCCATCGCCATTTCCTCTATTCAACGTAATCTGCACTCGATGAACGACAGCAGCGTGTTGAAATCAAATGAAAATTAATTAAAGCCAAACACACAGACCTCGGATATCGAGTTCGAGTCCCGACACCAATCCGGCGCCCCATGATGCAGCCAGCTTAACGCGCAACACCACCGGCTGCACAGATAATCCCCGCGATATTAGCCATTGTAATCGGCGGAATGAATTTGTTCAAATTATATCAGCGACCCGTGGCCTGTGGGGAGGTTATTTGAAAACCCCTTTCATTCGACACAAACCAGTTTCCGGTTGAAGAGGCGCCCACCCCCCAACCGCATCCATCCCAAATGATTGCAATTAAACTGAACTTCCATCGATGGGTGGTGCGGTGGTCTGCGGGGCAGCGGCATTCCGGACGCCAAAGCGCTTGTAAATCAAATGATTTCAGTTATAATTGGAAACGCAAACGAGGAGATTTTTCCATTGACAAAGGTTGTTTGGGTGTGGCTGGGTTGCAGAGGGATGCAAGTTGTTAAGGGGATTCGGAGGGAATCATAACGAATGTGCAACATGAGAGAGATGAAGTCCGTTTAGGGCTCCTTAACCTCCAATCGCTCCACTTTCTCAAGCTGTTCCTGTCAAATGACTCAGTTAAGGGTAGCTGTGGAGCCATCAGAAGTCTATTTCATGTAGATCCTGAATCGTTGGCTTAGATCCCAGCTGAGTCTATCAAGAAGACACTCTCTGAAGGTACAGTGTCAGCGCATATTCTTCACTGGAATTGTGTCTACTAGGAAATGTCCCAAATTGCCCTTCAGTCACTTTCCTTGAACTCTTGCAGTCTGTCAGAACATCCTGAATCCTCTCAAACCTCAAAACTAGTCCCTCCTCCCTTCGCATCCTTTGGCATATGATTTCCTTTTGGTCTCGCCCCTCATTCACATGTAACTTCACACACTTCTCCTCAAAGGACACCCGATCAGGAGTCTAACAAAAAATCATCGCTGCTCCCCATTGCCCTCTCGCAATTCAATCCAAATCCACGAGGACACAGTCCCCTTGCCACCTTCATCCGCTTCAGGACGAAGATTCTATCACAAATATTGCATGTATCCTTTGACAGAAAGCTCAACTCATATCCTGAACGGTGGAGATGGTAAGCAGGATGCAATAAACTCCTCTCTCGCATTCCATACCATCAGGAGTCCTTTGAGGAGAAATGGAGAAGAGTCTTCCATTTCCCCTCGGGTCCTGTTGGAGTCTTGTGTGCGGAAATCAATGTTTCTGATATTTGTCCCTCCCCATCTGTGGTTCTGGTCAATATTTTCGCAAAGACTTCACTTCCTGTCTGTCCGCCAACTGAGCGCCAGGATTAATTTGTTGCTGATCCCGGTGTCCATGTGCGGCTTTGTGGCGAAATATTAATTATTTCGCTTTAAAACGTTAAATGCCACCAGGGTCGAGCTGCTTTCGCCGCATCCACTGACTGTCGTCAATTGGATTCAGTTTTGCGATTGTTTTCCCGGTTAACGGTATCATTGGTATTAAATCAGATTAAGGGATAACGCGTTAAATTATTGTTGGAGTGAGAGGTGTTGAAGTGGACATGGGGGAGGAGTTTGTGGGTGTCTTGTTGGCTGATGTTGCTTGTGCAGTTGAGGGCGCCAATTAAGCAGCGACTCTGGGCTGGGACGCGGCGACTTAAGCTGTCTGCAACTACATACAACCTCCCTCAGCTTGTTGTCGATTTCCTCATCACTCCTCTTTCAACAAATCGCTCATTCTCTTCACTTCTTCTCGCTTCCTCTCAGACGTTGGTCTCTTCTCCGGACTGCGGACCTCTCTTCATCGTTCTCCATTCCACTTCACAGAAACGTCACCTATTGCCCGCCGCCTTATCATTTCCTCAAATAGCCACCAGCGCTAGATGTCCTTGACCAGTGGTCACCCAAAGTCAAGCTCCCACACCACAACGCCGCACGCTCCATCGCCGAACCGAGGGAAAGACCCCGTTTATACCTGAAAACTTCAAAACATGCTAAGCACGCAAATTCCAAACGGAAGCCTCACCACCTCCGCCGCCCCTACCACCACCAACTACCGCACTGATAAGGGCTCGCCAAAATGAGAGCGCACATCTCTCTCGCACCAGAGGGAGACAGCCCCCAGTCAGCCAGCAGCGTTGGCGGTCCATAAATTGAAGAGAGCCCCTTCGGCCGCCAGTCAGGCTTTGAACTTCGCGAAAACTTCTAGGTCGTCGTCGCAGTCGCTTGCTGTGGTTGCTTATCTCAAGACCGAGTTCGAGTTGTGAAAATGTGCCCAGGAAGTGCGATTCTGGAGATCTTGTCAATCTCGCTGATTCTTCTGCTGACGCTGACGGGGGAATGTGCAGTGTGCGGCTCCCCCTTGCAGAGGCAGCATCAGTACGGTATGTCGAGCAGTACGTCGCAGCGTGACCCCGCCGGGGGTTGAGTGTCGTGGCGTGACGATAAGACTTGTTTTTGTTTGCTTTCAGTGTACTACGAGGAGAACAAGTGCCGCGATGAGCTGACCAATCGTGAGATGTACATCGGCGAAGTGTTCTACAGGCGCGGTCAGTGCATTCGGGTTCAGTGCTTGTGGAGCCTACAGGTGTGGGAGGATAGGTGAGTTGGCAAAGGAAGGCGTTTTCAGTCGTCCATTTTTGTGTGGTTTTCGGGGCCAGGATAAGGAGGGATTTTGTGTCAAATTCAGGCAGCTTGTGTCAACTACGACGTGGTGCTAGGTCTAGAGCTAGGTCAAGCTTCAATGGGATGAAACCTTAATTCTAGAAAACTTTCAGCTCTTGCTCCGTGCTTCTTCTGTTTTTTCTGATCCCAACAACATGATACTGTCAGAGACTGATACAGAGTGGAGCTGTTGCGAAATTTGGACGAGAAGGGTCCGAAAAGTGGGGGAATGGATGAAAGCTTGGTCACAGTGCCTGGGACTGCAATTTTGTCCGGCATGTAATTGACTTGGGTTCCACTGAATTCCTATCTGGGTGAGGAGAAAGTGTTCCAATGGTAGGACTGAGTTCTAATCGACAAACAGACAGACAGACAGACTTTTCAACTGAGGTTGTAGTTTATATCAGGGCGAGGCAAGGAATAGCTTCAAAATTTCAGTTTTGTGGTGTAAGGACATCCACTATGGTCCTTTGACGCAGAGTTTGAGTCCAGGCTGACGGAGAGAGAGTTGGAAAACAGGTGAAGATGCAATTCATTGTATAATCATCACACAGAGTATTGTCCGTCGGAAGGGACTACTCTTTCCCGTCTCTCGAGTAATTTCCCAGGGCCTGGCTTCTACAACAAGTACTCGTGTTGTGCGTGCTACTGTTCTCTCACGGATAGAGGGAACTTACAGTTTTTGCCGACTCCGAATGGCCAGATTTTGAGAAGCTTTTCACAAGCAATTGATATTCCTGCAGTGTTGTCAGCAAGTCGAAAGAGGCGGTGCCGTGAAAAAATTCGAGGTCGAACCTCGAATCGAACCTTGACCTTCTGCGTGTGGGTCGACGCACTTACCCTCTACGTCGCGGCGACCACATTATCGAATACGATCTCTAAAAAATTGAGTCCTCTCTAGCATCCATTTAATCACTGAGCCATTCTTCGATTTCTTCAAAAGACCCAACCATCGGCCCTCCAAATCGTTCTTCTTCTCCTTTCCACGGCGCAAAAGTCCAGGGTAGACCTGGGCCTCAACCAACATGCCTCTGCCGCCAGTTGCGCACTTCAAGTTGGTTGAGGTCCTTCTCCACTTGAGCACCATCTTAGCCAAGGCCGTCATCTGTTGCGTTGTTCCAATGGCTCGGATTCGAAGAAGGATTCGTTCTGCATCCGTCGAAAAATTTAGTAGTCGGAGAAAGCAAGGCTTGGAGATTATGGCGGGTGGGGTCAGACCTCCCATTTCAGCCTTCCCAGGTAGTTTTTGACGCGCTACAGCCACCTTGTCCTGCCTTTCCGTCGTTACTGGCCGTTTTTCACGCAATGCACGGCTCAAACGCTTTGGTTGCTTAGTAGACAGCGTTTTTCACATCAGTGGTCTTAGCAGCTCATAGTACACGACACCCTTCTGGTGCCACCATATGCAGAGCATGGCCTTTGAATCGTGGATGTTTTTCTTTGGCGTCGATGTAGACGATAATGGACCAAGTATTTTGTCTTCTTGGGGGTATCGTAGTATATCCACTTTTCATTACCTGTCAGAATCCTGTCCTTTCATTGATGTCTTTCAAGAAGCAGTTCCGAGGTGAAAAATTGTTTCATCGACGTCTCTCGGTTTCAACTCGTACAGCAACCAATCTCCTTGCGTTTGAGTGAATCCAAATTTCTTTAACCAAACGGAAAGAAGTCACTTCCAACGACGTTGCGAGTTCACTTTGCGTTTGATACGGATCTTCATCCAGTAAAGCCTCCAAGTCCTGATTGTCAAACTTCTTTAGGCTGGCCAAGACGATCTTTGTCGTCTGAAGCGTCGAAACCACTCTCTGCATGATGTATCGTTCGAAGCAGATTCACTACAAATTTCTGCAAGCTTTCTGTTTATTTACGACAAATCCGAACACTTCCGAAGAGGCAAAAAACAAAGTTGTTTCTTAAGAGAGACACTGATGCACACAAATAATTGCTGACAAATGTCATACCTTTCCAACCAAGATCAGCCAAAACTTGCACGTGGCGTCATCTTTTGAAAAATGCCGAACAAATGCAGAGGAGATTTAGGATGGTTTTTATTTCCTCTTCATTCAGCAGCGGGAACCCCAACTCGTTACTAAAGGGTAATTCTTTAAGCGCTATAGGAAAGTTTAAAAAAAAAACGCATAAAATTCAGAAAAATGCATGAAATCTTTATTTGCATCGAGAGTGCGGTCTATATAATTTAATGCTTGAAGATTATTTCATGCAAATTGTTGACCTTAACTGCGCCTCAAATGGACCATCCGCTTAGTCCAATTTTGGCATACTCTTTCCAACATTTCGGCCGGTATCTCACCAATGCGTCAATTGAAGCGAGCTTGTCTGTATAGAGATGAGCTTTAACATGGCCCCACAAAAAATAGTCTAAAGACGTAAAATCGCCATCTAGGCGGCCAATTGACCGGTCCCGAACGTGAAATAAAATCTTCACCGAACTCGGCTCTCAATAAGTCCATTGTTGCGCGTTCTATGTTGCATGTGGCACCGTATTGTTGAAACCACATGCCATGCAAGTCAAGTTTTTGTATTTTGGGCAAAAAAAAAGTTGGATATCATTTCACGGTCGCGCTCACCATTCACATTTACGTTACGATGTGCATCATCTTTGAAGAAGTACGGTCCAACGATGCCACCAGCACATAAGCCGCACCAAACTGTGACTTTTTTTTGGATGCATTGGTAGCTCTTGCAATGCTTCTGGCTGACATTCACTCCAAAATTGACAATTCTGCTTATTTACGTACCCATTGAGCCAAAAAGGAGCTTCGTCACTGAACACAATTTTCCGGTAAAAAAGTGGATCTTCGGCCAACTTTCCAAGAGCCCATTCACCAAAAATTTTACGTTGCGGTAGGTCGTTCGGGTCCAATTCTTGCACCAGCTGTATAAATGCATCACACCCAAATCCTTCCGCAAAATTTTGCACGTTGTTGAGTAACAGAGGCCCAATTGCTGCGAACGGCCGTGAATCGATAATTGATGGTCATTGTACTACCCGGCCTATCACACGCGGATAATCAAAAAGTGTTTTGTTTCCTTTGCCAAATATCTTAAATATATTTCACAGTATTAATTGGCAATTACAAATAGCACAACACACTAAGTCAACCTGTCGCTATGACTCACACTAATAGACTAACTTCATGATGCGCTCTACGCGCTCTCCGAAGGGCCAGTTGCAGTTCACCACAGTCATTATTAACACTGGCCGACAGAGCTGCGATATTTTCTTCAGTTCGCACTCTACGTAAGCGTGTTGGTGGTTTGATGTCCAACAATGTAAATTTGTTGCGAAATTTAGTCACAATAGCCCGAATATCCGCTTCAGTGGGCCGATTAAACTTACCATAAGATGGAAGAACTTCCTCTATACTTAGACTGATAAGCGTATGGTATTGCCTGCTTGAATACTCATAAGATCTCGTTGGTGCACAAAATAAAACGAAATGGACCTAATTTAGACCCTTGTGGGACTCCATTCTTTCACCACTATCTCGTTTATAAGTTCCATGTAGGTCGGGTCTTACTTTCGTCTTCGTCTTCGTCTTCGTCTTCGTCTTCGTCTTCGTCTTCGTCTTCGTCTTCGTCTTCGTCTTCGTCTTCGTCTTCGTCTTCGTCTTCTTCTTCGTCTTCGTCTTCGTCTTCGTCTTCGTCTTCGTCTTCGTCTTCGTCTTCGTCTTCGTCTTCGTCTTCGTCTTCGTCTTCGTCTTCGTCTTCGTCTTCGTCTTCGTCTTCGTCTTCGTCTTCGTCTTCGTCTTCGTCTTCGTCTTCGTCTTCGTCTTCGTCTTCGTCTTCGTCTTCGTCTTCGTCTTCGTCTTCGTCTTCGTCTTCGTCTTCGTCTTCGTCTTCGTCTTCGTCTTCGTCTTCGTCTTCGTCTTCGTCTTCGTCTTCGTCTTCGTCTTCGTCTTCGTCTTCGTCTTCGTCTTCGTCTTCGTCTTCGTCTTCGTCTTCATTTTCATCGTAGTCCTCGTCATCATTGCCTTTATCTTCGTCCTTCCTCCCTCGAACCTTGTTTCTACACAACAGATGTGAAGACAGGCATCGCACTGATAGCGATGATCCCTGTTGCATTGACAGCTGAAGTCGGATTTCAAATGAATCCCGTTGACGACACCCTTTTCAGCTTATCAGCGCTTTGAGTCAAATCCGGTCTCAGAAGTTGAACCCCCAGCTTCATGGGTGCCTTCATACGTCGTCGTTCGACTCTGACATGCAAGCCACCGTCAAGGTCCTCCACAAACAAGCTATATCCACATCCCACCCGGATTCCATCTCAATCCCATCGCATCCGATTTCGCATAAAAGCATCTCATTATCGCGTGAGAACGTCTCCTCCTCCCCCTCCGTCCTCCAGCGGTGGCAATGCAACTAAATTTTTACAGCACCGCCTCGCACTTGGCGGGGAGCTTTATGAGTTCACTCCTCCCGTTCGCGAATGGATGTGTGTGTGTGTGGAGCTAGGATGCGAAAGATGATTTAAAGTGGCATCCAGAAGCGATTTTTATGGACGCACTCAGTGGAAGCCATCGAAGCTATCGGGGAATCAACTATTTTACTGCTCACGAGATTGGTGTTTCCTCTCCGTGAGACTTTTATGTCTCTCAGTGTAATGGAGATGAGGCGGGGAAGTGAAGAATGAGATTGGTTGGCTGTGACAAGAGCCAGGAATTGATTGGAGGCGATAAAATTGTCGCACGGAGATATGATACTTTGAAGAGGATTATGCATGTCAAACTTCAAGAGAAGTGACAGAATCTTTGATTGGACGAATGACGTCGGACATATGGGAACTGCAGAGTTTTGAATCTTTCTGGAGCGTTTTGAAGCGTTCCAAAGGATTTTTAGGCTTTCGAAGGTGTTTTGAAGCGCTCTGAATTGTTTTGAAGCGTTTGAAGCGTTCAGAATCGCTTTGAAGCGTTCTAAAAAATTTTAAGGCTTTGAAGCATTTTGAAGCTGTCCGAAGCGCTTTGAAGCGTTTTGAAGTGCCCTTAAAGCTTCCAGAAGTGTTTTGAAGTATACAGCAGGGCTTCGAAGCGTTCTGCAGAGTTTTGAAGCATTCTGAAGCGTTCACGTTTCAAATTTCCGTTTCAATATGTCATGTCATATGTGACATGTTTCATTGGAAGTATGAACCAACCATTGCACCACCATTGCTGGAGGAATCGTGATTATCAGGCTTGATAATTAAAGGCCAGTGATTTTTTTAATGTCAAAAAAGGTTTAAGACAAGCCGAGGCACTGTCATGTGACTCCTTCAACATCATTCTTGAGAAGATCGAGCGTAACTCACAAGTCTGAGTCAGTCACATCAGAAGCACGATCTTCCAAAAATCCGTTCAATTGCTATCTTACGCCGATGACTTTGACGTGATTGGACGTTCACAGCGAGCGGTGAAACAGGCGCTTGATGGCATTGAAGCGGAAGCGGCGAAGATGGGTCTCGGGGCAAACGAATGCTGTCATCAAGGAAGGACACACAACATCGGCGTCTCGGACAGAGTGTCCCACTGGGCAGCAGAAACTTGAAGGTAGTCAAGGACTTCGTCTTCTTCGGCTCCGCGGTAAATACGGACAACAGCGCCAGTACCGAAATCAAACGCAGAACCACTCTTACCAATCGCTGTTTCTTTGGGCACTGGAGGCAATTGAGTAACAGAGCCCTCTCTGGAAGGACCAAGTTGGCCTCGTAAAGCAGCTTGGTCATCGCAGTCAGGCAGAGAAACTTCGACCTTACTTAAACCGGTTGACGAAGGCTTTACTCTGTCAGGGAGGAAAAATTTGCGTGCAATTTTGGTCCTGTTTGCATTGATGGCATCTGCAGGAGAAGATTTAACGACAAACTCTATGGGCTGTGCAGCGACACGCGCCTAGTCAAGCGTCTACGGATACAACTTTTAAGATGGCTAGGCCACGTAGAGCGTATGGACACCACTGCTCCGGCCCGAAAAGTCTTCGAATCTGAGTAATTGGGACAATGCAACAGAGGACGGCTTAGGCTAAGGTGGCGCACACAAGTGGAGAAGGACCTTAATCAACTTGGAGTACGCAACTGGCGGCAGCTGGCGAAAGATCTTGCTGGTTGGAGAGGCATGTTGGTTGAGGCCCAAGTCCACCCAGACTTTTGCGCCTTGGAAAGGAGAAGAAGAACGATTTGGAGGGCCATCGGTTCGGGTCTTTTAAAGAAATCGAAGAATGGCTCAATGATTGAATGGCGCCATAAGAAGAAGAAGACAATTTTTTGAAGAGGCACACTTTTAGTGATTTAAAACTTTGGCGCAATTTTTTTCGGCGACTCGAAGGGTCCTCTTTGTCCTTTCATATGGAGACTTTTTGTACTTATTCCAAGCACTGCGTTTTGGGTCGGGGCTTATCGTCATAGTACTCCAATAAAAGAGTCTTCTTAAAAATGTCATTTGAAGCTCTTTGACGCTTTCCTGTTCACTATTTGAACGAGTAGATGAATTTATTCTTCTAAGTGCTTCGTTTTGTAGTTTCCGAATTTTTTTATATGCGTTGCTGAAGCGTTGCCTCATGCGAGTATGCCACATCTTAGCCTGGATTCTGCTAGTGCAAAGTACACTTGCTTTAATAAGTTGCTTGTGGCATGGTACTTTATATGGGTCAGCGCATAAAGCGTCTATTTCAAGCTCATACTCAACTCATCATAATGCAGCTTCCATATAAAGTTGCAATAGATTATGACTCCTAGATTTCGTAGTTTTCCACCATAGCCGTAGGACAGCTAGCAGATGTCCTGCAGGAATCATTTCTGAAGTATATTTGTTGTTGAGTTGCTTTAAACTTCTTCTTCTTCTTCTTGTGGCGTTACAGTCCGGCGTGGACCTGGGCCTCAACCAACATGTCTCTCCAGCCAGAACGATCTTTCGCCAGCTGCCGCCAGTTGCGCCAGTTGCAAGTTGGTTGAGGTCCTTCTCCACTTGTGTGCGCCACCATATCCTGGTCCGCCCTCTGTTGCGTTGTCCCAATGGCTCAGATGGCCTAACTCTACATGGCCTAGCCATCTTAAGCGTTGTATCCGCTTGACCAGGCTCATACCTCTGTACAGCCCATACAGTTCGTGGTTGAATCTTCTCCTCCATATGCCATCAACGCAAACAAGACCAAAAATCGTGCGCAGAACTTTTCTCTCGAAGAGACCAAGGGCATCCTCATCCGCTTTTAGTAGTGTCCAAGTTTCCGCGTCATAAAGTAGGACTGGGATGATTAAGGTGTTATATAAAGCAAGCTTAGTCCTTCGAGAGAGGGCTCCATTACTCAATTGCCTCTTGAACCCAAAGAAACAGCGATTGGCAAGAGCGATTCTGCGTTTGATTTCGGTACTGGCGCTGTTGTCCCTATTTACCGCGGGGCCGAGGTAGACGACATCCTTGACTACCTCCAAGTTTTTGCTGCCTAGTGTGACGCTCTGTCCGAGACGCGAATGTTGTGTTGCTTTAAACTGCCGACTTCTAATATGCATCATTTTGGTCTTGGGTGCATTAATCGTTAGATTTGTCAAATTCTTCTTGAATTTTTGTTGTTGCTGTCTCCAGGGATATCTAGCACACTACAAAGGCAGTATCCTCCGCATACGCAAAAGGCTTGGCTCTCGTAAAAGTGCAAAGAAGCTCATTGGCATACAGAATGAACAGAATTGGCCTCACTTTCCAACCTTGTGGGACTCCGTGCGTAGGTGCGTCTTCTTTATCACTATAGGTTTGATCTGATCTTTATACAGTAATACCGGTTGTGCAGGTAGTCCTTTAACCAATCTGCCATTAGCCCTCGTATTCCAATGCGTTCAAGAGCTACTATTAGCTTAGCATGGGTGGTAAGGGTGTCAAAAGCTTTACTGAAATCCATAATTATGACTAGTATGTGATAACTTTTCTTCAGGTTGTCGTTAACATGATTAGCAAACTCGGCAAGAAGTTTACCTGTGCTCGTCGCTTTCTGAAAGCCATACTGGGTATAGGGTGGTTGGTAGGGGTACCAAAACTAGAGGGCTCGCCTCTGTAGATGATGACCTAAGTGGCCCTAAAATCGATGAACAGGTGGTGGTGCTCTTGGATCTTATACCAGAATTTTCGTGGTGGAAATATGTGAATAATGGTGGATTTTCCTTGTCTAAAGCCAGTCCGCGTTGACTGTTGCTGCTGTTAACAAGACGCTTGAGACGTTCACACAGCGTGGCGGATAACGTCTGACTTATGCATCCAAAGTGAGGGCAATTCAGTAGGTTTCCTTTTTTGGATCGGGCACACAATGTTAAGGATCCATTCATCGTACCACGCATCAGTATTGAGTCATCGCCTGTCACTTTGCGGAGTACTGCTGGTAAGCAGTCAACTCAGACAACGGAGGGAATCATTGATCCCCACGCAAATGGTTCAGTCTTGAATTTAGTGCTACCGAAATTTGATCAGCAAATGCTTTAAACATTCCTTTTGAAGCATGTCTCAATTTCCATTCTCCTTTCCACCCCTTGATGACGCTTCCAACTGTCTCTTGACCCAGCCAATTCCACTCTGTCAGTTGCAATCAATCGCCACAACTGCTTTCTCTGCCACAGTAACCCACAAAAAAAAGCCCCAACACCACCTTGTCCATGTCACAGTCTAGAACAAACTCCGCACACACACATCCCACACCGAGGACCCACACCCTTTCCCGTCCGTAATTCGTTTCCACATGCTCAAGCTTTTCCCCATCAAATGCCAATCATCTCTCAATTACTCCCGCCATCTCACACACATGTCCTTCTCGTTAGCCACTCCCCCAAAAACAAACAACCATTAAAACCTTAAACTTTCCACTCCAACCCCCCCCCCCCCCCCCCACCCAATTGACTCGGTCAAAGCTAATCATCTGCCGGCCTTTTTGCTTCACAGATGCCAGACGCCAAATTTGGAAGGAAACTGCTCCCAGATCCCACCAGCTAATGAATTCCTCGATTACCCAAAGTGCTGTCCACTGTACGAGTGCAAAATGTTTGCGAACGACAACGACAGAACGCAGGAGACACGGATCCATGATCATTACGGGAATCGCCTGAGCACCAGGATAACTCAGGTGTTCATACGGCATGCGGAGCCCAGTGGGGTGAGTGTGGACCATGCCGATGGCCATCACATCCAAACTCAGTTTAAACTTTGAAAGGCAACACCTCTGGCAATCGGATGCAGACCGCTTGATGCGTGGGACCTCAACAGGACACGATAATGCTGCTGCGGGAGGAGGTGCCGCTGGCACGGTGGTGGTGGTGTGCACTGGAGTTGAGGGATTGCCGATGCCGATGGGGGGTGGGGCGTGGGAATGGGGGGTGAATGTTGGGACAAATAAAAAATCAGTTAATAAGAGTGATGATGGGTGTTTGCTTGAAGGGGGGGGGGTTGACGAACCAAGTCTTGTGTGAGGAAATAATCAATGACTGAGCCTGAAGAGGAAATGGATGAAGGAGGTACATGGACCCGGTTTGATGCTTTCTCCCCAACGTCGGTCCATTCAGACAGGGGAGAGATACGTCCAGGTTTGAAGCTGTGATCATTTCCAAGACATTCTGGAGTTCTAGGTTCCCTTAGAAATGCTAGGTTTGAAGTATGAACAGATCTTCACTCAAAGCATGGTACTTGGGAGGGTTTGGGACTTATCAAACCGATGCCTGAAGGGAGGACCTGGAGTGTTCTGTAGGAGTATGGAGTCCCCTGTTGAGTGTCATTCAATCTCTTTACACCAACTGTTGCAGCTGTGTTCGGAGACACGGTGGTAAAGCAACACCTTTCATCGTAGGCGTTGGGCCTCGCCAAGGGTGCGTCTTGTCACCTCTTCTTTTCATTACACAAATCGATTGGATGTTGCAGATCAGTCAAGGAGAGGAAACATTGGAGGATTGTCCCAATCACATCCTACTTGACGGAACTGGAGGAACAGTGCGCAATCGATAGGTTTGTGACCGTATGCTGGCTTGAAGCTGAATGTGGACAAGTCCGAAGTAATGGTCATTTCGGAAACGCTTGTTCAAGGCACTCTACATGTTTGTGGAGACCAATTGGAACAGATGGGAGTCTTTTTCACGAGTGCTGCGAAGAGCAAAGGTCTGTACCTTTCTTGTAGGATTTGCCCAGCTGGAACAGTTTTGAAGCAGCAGAAAGGCCGAGCTTGGTGTCAGAGCCAAGTTATCGGTCGGTTTTTAGCTCAGTTTGTGTTCCGACTCTCCCCTATGGTCAAGAAACGAAAGAAAAAGATCGCGAATACAGGCTGATGAAGATGAGGTTTCGTCGTGCTTTTGCGGGAGTTATTCGCCGGGATAGGGTGAGAAACGCGTGTGTGTAGGGGGAACTTGATGTTGAGCAGCTACTTCTTCAAGTGGAGAGGGCTACACTTCGATGGTTTGGCACCTGGTTCTCATGTCCCCTTCTTCACGACCTTCGAGGCAGGCCTTAGATGCAATTCCATCAGGTACACGGCCGCTTGTCAGACCCAGGGCGAGGTGGTTGAATCAAGTCCGTCAACTCGCCTGGGTGCTCTTGGGAAGAGCTTCTGATGACTTAGAGTCGATGGCAGAGGATCGAGCTGTGAAGGTGGTCTTCTCGACCTAAATCTCTCTGGTCTTTGCCAAGATTTGCCTTATTGTGAAGATCTGGTTTATAGACGAATTGTCGGCCCGGTAGTCGCACTGGTTTGTGCCGATCAGTGCGATGCCAAACGGCCTTAGACACACACAATGTGCTGAATAGAGTATTGAGCAGAAAAATACCTCGATAGGTCTCAACCACTGTAAGATCGCCTTTTTTGTAGATTGGCCATATGCGCGTCAGGCATCACATCCTTAGCACTATTCAAGTGTATACGGAATCACTGATGGAGCCAGAGTCCACTTTGCTGCGGAATGGCGGCTACCAGACCCAGGTGTGGAGGGAACCTGACTGATAGTGGCAGCTTGACCAGAGTCTGTATTCTGGTGCCACGGGAGGTCGGGAGTCTCTAGAACTTCGGTTTTAGTCTGACCGTGCGGTAGGCCCCCTTGTGGACTTTCACGTGTTGGCTGTGGTTTGAAGCCCAATATCGCAGGCAGACGTACATAAGTTCACTGTGCTGCCTGGTCTGAATCAGGTTGTTCACCCTACTGTTTCCGGACAGGCGATTAGAGGACTTGTCCGGCTTGTAGTGGAGGTGCTGCGGGTGCTTCGACTCAGGGAGCGGCAGAGGTTTTGAAAAAGCCTAGCTCCAAGTCAAGGTGGAGTGATTATCCCTCAGGCATGATCTCATTTGGCACTTGGGTAACGAAGGCGTCTAGTCTTTTGGATCTTGAGTCACTAAGAGGCACCTAGTCTTGCGTTATTTATACAACTCTCGGAAAAATAAACCGCAGGTGATCACGTAGAAGCAAATCCCATACCAATAGTCTCTTGGCCTTCCGGAGGACGCCTACAACATCAATTTTCAACAACATTGGGGCCAATAATCTGTCATCTTTTCCCAGGAAAGGCAGGACAATGAAAGAGAAGTGCTCTGACATACTCAACCATAGTACACTAGTTAAAGTTCCAGAACTCATTGGTATAAGAGGAATTATGTCAGACTGGTTGCGAGAGCATCTGGGACATCGACAATTTTGCGTGAAAATTGATAATACCTACAGCAAAAATGAGGATGGCAATATGGTGTTCGGCAAGGTTCAAATTTGGGTCCACTTCTATTTAGTTAGTTAGTTAGTTAATTGAGACAATTTCATTCCAAAAAAGATGAGTGTTTACAATATCTAGTTTTATAACTTAGTCTATATGGTTTGACCAGAGGTCGTCTACCAGATTGACATTTAAAGAAAATATTTTTTTTTATAACTAAAAACTTCCTTCAATTATGCAGTTTCTGTAGCGAAGTGCGTTGACTGTGTAGTTGTAGAGTAGGTCCCATCCTCTGCTGCCATTCAAGATATTTATCGCTTCTTCCAGCTCAAGTATCTGAACACTGAAGAAATGACTGCGAAACTCCTTCAGTATAGGGCATTTAGCCATAAAGTGAAATACGTCCTCACGTTCTCTGAGATTGCACAGTTCACATAAGATTGGAAGATCAGGACGATGCGGTATTAAATTTAAGTTGAGAAGTTCGCCACTTATTTTAAAAATCGTACTTATTTTTTCTGCCGAGTAGCTGTTTAAAAAATACGTTCCTTCTTGTAGATTGTGATTCATTTTGCTGTAGTATTCTCTATATTGTGATGACTGTGCTTCATTTTTGCAATTATCGAAGCATTTGAGGCTAGTTTTCCGAAGCAGGGTGTTTAGTTTTTGTTTTAGGGATGGTAGTTGTTCGCTTGGTGAGAAATTAAAGCTATAACTGCATTCTGACCCTAAAGACTCCCATTCTTGTACATATTTTACTTTATATCTTTGCATTTGAGAGAGCACCAACTTCGGAATTCTGTTTTGCCCCTTCGCATAGACCTTATAAATATACTCAAAATGTAGTTTAAGGGTATTTAGGAAGAAAGGTGGAACTCCCGTCTCCTCTCCCGTCTCCTCTCCCGTCTCCTCTCTTACTTGGAAGCTTAAAAGTTCGTCTGAGGAAATATCTGAGGAACTTTTCCACAGTTTCAAAGGAGCGATAGCCCCAAACTTGTGCAGCGTACAATAGTATAGACGCGGCTGTGGCTCGGAATATTTTTGAATTTGAATTGTGCGCAACATCTTTATTTTGAAAACATTTTCCCCATACAGAACAGATGGCCCGTTTAGCCTCTGCTAGTTTAATTTTAAAATGAGCGTTCACTTCTATTTATATTGCATACCAATGAATTATTACGAATTTTTAAAAAAGCTGGGCCATTCGCGTATGCAGATTATACGGCTATAGTGCAGCGTCACAGATCATAGCAGATGGCACACATGATGGAAGAACTTCAACAACGCGGTGAAGTGGTGTCACGACCACGGCTTATCGATCAATGCATCTAAAACGAAATGATGATGCTTATACGAAATCCTCAATTTAGAGGTACACAATCGCAAAGTGGTCGCCGGGACACCTAGCGACGGGACACCTAGCATTTTTTCACGGCACCACCTCCTACGAGTTGCTGACAAGTCTCAAAGAGTGCCAATTGTCTATGAAAAGCTTCTCAAATCTCGCCGTTCAGAGGCGGCAAAAAACTGTGGGTCCCTTCTACTTATAAAAAACAATAGCAAGCACAACACCAGTAGTTGTTGTAGAAGCTAGGCCCTGGTCCGTTATGGGCTGTAGTGCCACTCAATTATTATTATTAATCGCAAATCTACTTCAGAAATGAACTGTATACGAAGTCCACGTGTAGTTCTATCGAAACAGTAGAAAATTCTAGATGTTTGGGAGTTACCACTGACAGGAACTTTCTGTGAGATGAACACATAGATGAACTACGAGTGGGCCTAAGACGATCACTATCACTGTCTACACTATCTACGGTATCATTGCACAATGGACGTCCTCAAACAAGTATATTTTGAATGAAATGAAAATGAAATGAAAAATGAAATGTCGTCGCACTGTAGTGGCCCGAAGTCATCGATGGTCTTCTCTGAAAAGGGTAACCTATGTTGCGCACATTGAGAGCACAACCGAAGGTAGTATTGCTTTCCAGGATGTAGGCAAACTAGGCGTATGGTTTGCTTACATCTTGTAGAGTCATGCGACGTCATCGGGCCGTACTGCTTCAAGAATGAACTCGACCATGGAGTCACTGTGAATGACGTTCGCTATAGTGAGACGAGAACGGACATCTTGTGGCCAGAAATCGAGGATATGGACCTGGACCCCGGAGAATGGTGCCACTTGCCACACAGCCAACGAAACAAAGACTCTTTTACGACAAAAATCCAATGCCTGTGTTAACGCACGTTGTGGGGATGTTAATTGACCTCACCCAACTTGGAGTGTGCAACTGGCGAAAGATCGTGCTGGCTGGCGAGACATGCGGGTTGAGCCCCAGGTGCACCCCGGACTGTTGCGCCACAAGAAGAAGAAGAAGAAGAAGAACGATTTGGAGGGTCACCGGTTCGAGTCTTTTGAAGAAATTGTAGAATGGCTCAGTGATTTGATTGACGCCAAAGAGGAATCATTTTTGAAAAAATTGTGTTCAAAAATTGCCAGAGACATGGGAAAGAGTAATCAATTCCGATGGACAATATTTTGAGTGATGTCGTTTTTATGTTTACGTTGGCTAATGAGTTGGCACCCGCAGCAGGACTTTCACAGAGCGCTGAACAACGGGGTGGCATTTTCGAATGCCTCTATTGATTCATCACTAAACACCAAACAAGAACAGAGTCCATTAAGGAGGTGGCTTCTTTGTTTGAAGTTGTAGAGAGGCGAATACCGAGCTTTAAGCAAACATGGATGATTCGTAAATAACCGACGGAGATGCATCCTTGCTTCATGACTGACAATCCTTGCATTTCGTTGTTGTAAAAAATTTTAAGTTTCGTTACCCAACTTAATTTGTTATTCCCCTGTTTCAGTGCTTGACAAATTCAACCGTGGGGAAGTACGCAATGAACAGGCAGCGCCTTAAGAGCACTGAAGCCTTTTGAAGCTTGGAAATGGGCGTTCAAAGCAAAATTTCGTGGACTTTGTGATCTTTTTGGTCAACAGAATCGACTAAGTGTGTGTCAATCGGTAGAATTGAGCGTCAATTTCAGCGAACCGGGTCTGTGGGATATGTGCCAACACCTGTGCATGCTCGGGACGTTCGTTGTTCGCGATAGTGTTGCAGAAGAGGCGTGAACCTCGACAATTGAACGTCTCAAGAACATCACTGATGCGAATTTCAAACAAAGACTAAAGCGCTTACAAGGTTCAACTGACTCATGGGCTGAAGCCTACTCCGAAGACAAACGCCGAATGATTGCTTGAACAGACAGAAGGCCATGGTGGCTTTACAGAGGAAATCATCTTCAGCGACGAGGCACACGTCAGGGGATTCGTTTGCAAGCAGAATTGCCGCAGTTGGCCAAATCAGAAACTACGAGTGACTGCTGAACATCCTATCCATCCACAAAGAGTGACTTATGGCCTGACAGCGTCATCAGGCCAAGCTCAGTCAAGCACTTGCCGTGAATGGTGTTCACTATCGCGAGATGAAAATGGACTCCTTGTGGGCAGAAATTGAGGATATGGATCTGGACGATATGGGCCTTCACTTGAACGATATGGGCCTCCGTCTGGACGATATGGGCCTCCACCTGAACGAAACGGACCTCCATCTGGACGATATGGGCCTCCACCTGGACGATATGGGCCTCCACCTGAACGAAACGGACCTCCATCTGGACGATATGGACCTCCACCTGGACGATATGGGCCTCCACCTGGACGATATGGGCCTCCATCTGAACTATATATGGACCTGCCTGGACCTGAACGATATGGGCTGGTGCCACATGTCAGAGAGCAAACGACACAATGACTCTTCCAATCCGCCACAATCATGTGACTTGCCACCGCTGAACTTCTTTCTTTGGTGATATTGAAAAGAAGAAGTGCACGTGCATACGCCAAGGACAGTTCAAGAGCCAAAGGATGAGAGAATTTGGCACATTAACGATGTAGAACCTCAAATACGTCTCAGAGTCATTAAAAATATGGACCATCGGATGAAGGTACACCATCGCAGCCAGAGACAACATTGGACCCACATTTTGTTTCAAACATAATTGCCATAGATCCTTCTTCCATAATAAAAATTGATCAAGGTGATTCTGTAAAAACTTTTTCTTTTATTTACAAATGACATCGTGGGCTTTCGTTGAACCACCCAGTGCAGACAACAGATCACTCAATAAGTCCCGGGACACATAGGGGGCGCCACTAACAAAAACTATTCATTTAATATAAATTTTTCTTTTGTCAGTGGCGTCCCCTACACGTTCCCGGGCTTTTTTAGTGATGTGTCCTACTCCAACCCACCAGGGATGTTACACGCCCCTCTCACAAGAAAAACCACACATTTTATTTTAAAATTACATTTTTTGCTTTTTTCCGTCTCAAAAAAAAAGCATCTTTATTTTTCTCATGTTGTTGCTGTTTTGCCTTATTACAGAAAATTCTATCAGTAGTGTGTTTTTCTTTACCCTTAAGTTTATATATATTTAAAATTATTAATTATTCTCTCCTTGGGCTCCCCAGTCACCAACTGGACCGGCTCTGCTTGTTTTGCTTAGTGAACAGTCGAAAGCAAGGATATCAAAACAAATTAAAACGAAAACCGTTAAAACGTTAAATATATGAGTATTCAAAGGAAAGAAGAAAAACCGGGTTAAGTGTTGGGATAAGATTAGAATAGAATAGAAAGAAAAAAAACTGAACGCAAGGTTGTTGCTGAGAAAAAAATAAAAAAAAAAAAAATTTGCGGACAGACAATATGTCCTGGCTGCGTATTGTCCCGTTTAAACGAATATGAACTGCGAGTGGGAACACTTCTTCGGCTGACCGACAGTCAGTCGCAGCCACTTGCCGCGGCACGAGGGCGCCGGGAGGGCGCTCCATCTGGTGGTCCGGCCGGGCAGACCTTCGCCACGACAGTGATATGTGGCTGGGGCTGGTGTTGTCGTTGTTGTTGTTGTGGTTGTGGTAGTGGTACTGGATCTATCGTAATCCTCGCTGTCCTCGTCGACATCCTCGTCCTCGTCATCGTCGGGCACGGCTGAATTGTTTGTGATTTCGGACTTTCTGCTGTTCGGGCGGCTGGTGGTGGTTTTTGTGCTGCTGTTGCTGTTGTGGGAGCCATCGGCATTTGTTGGGGAGGAGTCCTCAATGAGGGCCTCCAGGTCGCAGCGGACAACGACACGATCACCTGGGGAAGAAATGAATGTTCAAGTGAAGGAGTTTCTGTTCTTTGTGCGATGAATTGACTCACCTTCTAGGAGTTGGTTGTATGGAGGCAGTTTGTGGCAGGCCTTGGATGCCTTGATCACCTCGTATTCTACGCAGTATCTGAAAGAGACAAGAAGAGGGAGGCCATTAGTCGGTGTTGTGGGTTGTTTTGGGAGTTAAGATGTAAAGAAAGGGCAAAGAGATGGGAATGAAGGTGCGGAGGGAAATTTTACGAGGTAACTCAAGTTGAAGTTGGAATCCATTCTAAAATGAAAGCCCCGCAGGTGCAAAAATATGCTCTTCACAGTCTGTCCAAAATGTGTATTCAACTGGCAGTCTAAAAATCATGTTAAGCCTCCTCAAGTCTTTCGGCGATCATTCCTTAAGCTTCATCTCCTTTTCCTGATCCACCTCGTGCTGCATCACACTCAACTTCATCATCGACTGCACTGACTTCTATTGCTTTTTCTTAAGCGTTGCCGCATCACTTTTTCCTGATACAATTTGTAGTCTTTAGGTATATCCTCTTCCAGAGTATGGCCCCATTCAGCATCAACTACTTGTCGAATCCTTTCTCCTGCATCGTCATCTGCTGCCAAGCCTCTATAGCCTCATCCCTAAAAACCGTTGTCTTCTAGTCGTCTGCGGTGTCTTTTCCAGCTTCGTTGTCTTCTGATGCGTCATCTTTTACATTTTCTTCGACTGATCGCCCTCTACAGCCCCGTCATCTGTTCAGCTTCTTCTTTTAAACTTTCGTCGTCTGCTGCTTTGCCGTCTACAGTCTCCTGGTCTGATGCATTGTCCTGCCCTGTCGTATGAAGCAGCATCCCCTACTGCGCTGTCGTATGATGTGTGGTCCCTTTCAGTTTGGTCTTCTGATGCGTCGTAATCAAGTGCCTTGTCGTTTGCTGCGCTGTTTCTTAACAGGCGCGCCATCTGATGCGTTGTTCTCTCTAGTTTCGATTTCCGATGCGTCCTCTTCTACACTTTCGGCGTCTGATGCTTTGTCCTCTACAGTCACATCGTCTCATGCAATGTCTCGCCTTGTCTTCTGCTGCATCGTCCTTTACAGCCCCTTCAAGTGATGCGTTGTCCTCTACACTTTCTTCGTCCGATGCGTCCTCTTCTACACTTTCGTCGTCTTATGCTTTGTCCTCTACAGTCTCATCGTCTGATGCACTGTTCTGCCTTGTGTTCTGCAGCATCGTCCTCTACTGCCCCGTCGTATGATGCGTTGTCCTCTCTAGCTTCATCTTCTGATGCATCGTCCACTACATTCTCGTCGTCTGATGCCTTGCCCTCTTCAGTTTCATCGTCTGATGCATTATCCTGCCTCCTCTTCTGCTGTAACGTTTCTCTACAGTCTCGAAGTCTGATGCGTTGTACTCAACAGCCTTGTGTTCTGATGCTAAGTCCTTTGGAGCATATTTTTCTGTTGTCTCTTGCTGCATCTTCTTACGGCTCCGTCCTCCATTGTTGTGTCTTCTGCTGTATCCTTCTCTTCAGCCTGCACTGCCTTGTGTTCTGCTGTTTCGTCTACGTCCTCGTCTTCTAATGCATCGTCCTCTGCATTCTCGTCCTCTGATGCGTTGTTCTCTACAGTCGCATCGTCTAATGAAATGTCCTGCCTTGTCACCTGCAGCATTGTACTCTACTGAACCGTCATATGGTCAAATGATGTGTCGTCCTCTCCAGCTTCGTCTTCTGATGCGTCCTTTTCTAAATTCCTGTCGTCTGATGCGTCACTGTCTACAACTTCTTCTTCTGCGTCTAAATCCTTCGCAGCCTCATCACCTGTTGCATCGTCACCTTGAGCCTCGTCTTCTACTGCAACGCCCCCCCGATCTGCTGCTTAAACCTCTGCAGCTCCATCTTCAGCTGCGCCATCGCCTACAACATCGTTCACCTCCACATCACCTCTGTTGCAATGTCTCCTGTTCCTTTGCCGTTCGTTCCACATTTGTCCACTACTCCGTCTTCTCCCATCCCAACACCACATCCTCCAACTTTTCCATTGAACGTCATTCCGTCTTCTAATTGGACTTAAAATCGGTCGAAAAGGGAAAACCGCAGACGTTCTGTTTCCCCTTCGATCCACTTACGCCAGTCCCGGCCAAGTGCTCTTCAAAGGAACAATTACGGCGCGCCAGACATTGCCCTCACCCCATCCCAGCGGGGATCGCATTCAATTAGGAAGTCGATTGCAAGCAAGCTCCCCCCACATCCACCCCACCCCCGTCGTCCCATCAACAATCAATCTCAGACGCGTTTCAATTAAAATTATTTCAATATCCTTGACGTCTCGTCCTCAATACCACTCGACTGCAAGGAGACCGCACTCTTGGCTACAACCACGTCCACCACGTCAATCGTGTCTGGGGCACGTCCTCGCTGGGGATGGGGAGTGGGCGGGCGGTTGAGTGAATTTAAAGAACGTCAACAACGCCTCCCCCGTTGGTCGCCCATCCCACCGCGTCTCCTAATTATCAGAGAAAGGATAATCGGCGCTCGGTTGAAAATTATTCCACGCCCTAGTCCCGGCGATTTAATATTTATTGGAAGTCCTTCCAAGTGCGGCTTCGCTGCTCCGCTCGGCTCTTGCGTCATCTTTGTCATGTCTATGGCTTGCTGCTGGGACGTGTCATTAATTAAAGCGAACCCGTACGTATGTGCGTCGCATGTGGGCTCCTGGTGAGGAATTCTATTCACCCGACACGTGTGCCACCGTTGGCGTGGATCAAGTTGCCGGTGGCGATGAATGCCTCGGTGCGGGGGGAGGTGCTGAGGATAATTTTGGAATTTAATCACCAGAATTGTGGACGGGCACGGGACGGGCGTGGGAATTACGTCACAACAAAGAACTTCTGTAATCCGATTGAAATCTGTTCACCTATCTGAGGAATTGATTAGAGATCCTGCGAGGATTGCGCACCGGGGCGGAAGTATCGTATTTAAATGCCCCCTCCGGGAAGGGGTGACGGGGCGGTGTGGTATTGAATTACTGAGTGTTATGATTTCAAGGATCCAACTTCGATGTGGGGTGGCAGAGGCGGGAGAAGGGTTTGTAATTGGATGGAGTTCCTGATGAACTTGTGATGAATGTGAACTGTTGTGGACGAAGTTTAAATGATTTTCCTTCAATTGGGGTCACACACAACGACTGTCAGATGGCAGATTCGTTGCTTCTCCGTCAGTCAGAGAGGCTTGGAATGGGACACGGGATCTGTCAAGCTTGCCAAGACAATTTGGGTGGATGTTGAAGACTTCACTTTCAGAGGAATCCTTTGAGAACAGGAACTCATCAAAAGACGAGGGAAATCACGGTGCAACAGTAAGAAGCAGTAGCGGACGGGGCAGACAACGCTTCAAGGGCAACAAGGGACAGGACATGCGGATGACGTTACAGAGGTTCACATAGCAACGGCCAATGCAGCTGCCGCCGACGCAGTCTAAGATGAAGCAGCAGAGGACGACACAACAGAGGACGAAGCAGCAGACGACGATACAACTGAGGATATCGCAGCAGAGGACAACGCAGCAGAGGACGACGCAGCAGACGATAACGCAGCAGAGGACAACGCAGCAGAGGACGATGCAGCAGAGGACGACGCAGCAGAGGACGATGCAGCAGAGGACGATGCAGCAGAGGACAACGCAGAAGTGGACCGCGCAGCAGAGGACGAAGCAGCAAAGGACGACGCAGCAGAGGACAGCGCAGCAGAGGGTGGCGCAGAAGAGGAAGACGCAGCAGAGGGCGGCACAGAAGAGGACAGCGCAGAGGAGGACGATGCAGAAGAGCACAACGCAGTAGAGGACGACACAGCAGAGGACGCAGCAGAGGGCGATGCAGCAGAGGACGATGCAGCAGAGGACAACGCAGAAGTGGACCGCGCAGCAGAGGATGAAGCAGCAAAGGACGACGCAGCAGAGGACGAGTCTGTAGAAGACGACGCAGCAGAGGGCGACACAGCAGAGGACAACGCAGCAGAGGATGACGCAGAAACGGACGACGCAGCAGAGGACAACGGAGCAGAGGACAACGCAGCAGAGGACAATACATAAGCGGACGACGCAGCAGAGAAAGACTCGGCAGAGGACAACGCAGCAGAGAACAAGACGGAAGAAGAAGTTGCGCAAAGGCAGCAAAGGCAACACAGCAGAGGATCTTACGGGAGTGAATGACACGGGAGAAGAGAATGAAGGGAACATGGGCGAAGAGGAGGTAGCAGATGACAAGGCTGTCGATGACAATGCCGCAGAGTTTGATGCTGCAGAGCTCAAGACAGTAGCAGACCATGCCACAGAAGACACCACAGTTGAGGATAAGGCCCTACATTAAGCACAGAGACCACGAAAGTGCGATTAAATTCCCATCTCTTATCCAAATCAGTGCTTATCTGCTTGCTAAGAAAATTCATAACGTGGTCCAGCAGCTTATCCTCCACAAAACCGCTCGTTTCTTCGCGAAAAGTAGGATAAGCTGCACAAAGTTCTTCGCAATTACACCAAAGTTACAGAATTCTGCGAGAAAAACAAAGAAATTCCCACAAAAACTCCAACAAACCATTCCCCGAGCGAATTGGCAACAAGCACAAACCCACCAACGGGATTTGTTTGTTTCCCTCCTTTGAAAAGATGCGAGCACAAAATTTACTCAGAAATCTGAGAAAATCTCGCTGAAAGCAAACACAGGGCAAGCTGCAAAGAAAGCAGCTCCTCCACTCCTCCACTCCCCCATTCCCCCGATCCCCCAAGCGCTACAAACAAACTCGAACTGCACTCGCAACAGGTTCCCGCTTGTCCGCCTCGGGATTCTCAATTATTCAAATGCACACCGAGGCGGAGGAGGGGATACAAAAGGACTGCAGCCAACGAGACTAAAGGGAAAGCCAAATATTAATTGAACGCGTAGCGAAGTTGCAGTTGCAGCGAGCAAGGGAATGTCGGTCTGGCCTCCAGCTGTGCTAGTTATGAGAACAAGTCTGAATATGGCGCGGGGAGTACAGTCAGTCGAGTGCTTTACCAAGGACACCGTCTATGCGGATTCATTCAAACGCCTTCAGCCACCGTTAGCGACCGTTAGCCACCCAAGAAGTCATGTCCTCTGCCCTAATGGCGAACGATAACCGAGCGTTGAAGGGGATTTCATTTGATTTCAGCAATTTCCGCCTTAGCACAACCACTTCTGGCTGGCTCCAGTTGTTCAATGTTCCTCTTAAAGCAAAGTCATGTCCTTTTTCCGCCGCTCTGCGTTCATCTGAAGTCGGTGCGGCCCGTGTCTTCTACCGATTGCCGGTTGACTGGGCGTATTCTAATGCGCGGCGGGTGTGTGCGGCTGACTGAGTGGCTGTGTCACATCGGCAAAGTGCTCCTATCGTACGCAGAACTTCCAATGAATTTCATTTAAAAGTGCAAAACATCAAGGATATCCGGCAGAAATTTCCGTTTCGCTCTCTGTTTTCCAATTTCTTCTGCTCTTCCACCTCTCTGGGTGTCATCCACCATCAGACATCGCAGCCATCGCAGCCATCGCAGCCACCCACACATCTTCTATCCTTTTCGCCAAAAGGACTTTACAATTCATTGATTTCGTTCAGTCAAGTGGCGACGACGAAGGAGGCGCGCCGACCGACGAAACTTTTCAATTCGCATTCACCCCCCTAACCGCGCTCGCTGGCGCAGATCAAAGTGAAGGAATTTCGCATGTAACTGCGGCGAGGGGCGGCGGCGGAAGAACATTCAATTGAGTTCTGTAATTGATTTGAATTTTTTCCTCGTCGACGAGTTGTTGTTTCTATTTCGATTTGGCAATTAATTTAATTCGTCCGGGACGTGTCCTGTGGTCTCTGTGGGGGCACTTTTAGCGGGCACAGTGTAATGACTTTTGATGAACGCTCTCAAGTGGGTGGAGGGCCGAGGGACACAGAGGAGCGCGGTAGTTGAGCGTGATTTGTCGGTTACTGTGTTCCCATCCAAAAAGTTACCGAGTCTTATTGCGCCCAGAAGGACCCGCAATTGCTGTCTAATGTGAGTCTGAAGGAAGAACTTTGGGATTCAGGCAGAAGTGGTAAGTGATCAGGAGTGGAATGGAGGTGACTTTGAAGTCAGTGAGGGGAGTTTGTGAGGCACATGGAGTTGGGAGTCCTTCATTTTGGAGTTTGGCGGTTTACGCCTGATGAACTGATGGATGTCCGTCATGTGCACTTAAGGTCAGCAGAAGGAGCAGAAGTCTAGGTTTTAGGGGAAACTAAGAGGTCTGTGCTAAATTTTAAGCTGAGTTACGTCAATTGGAGATTTCAAGACGCCTTTAAGGGCTAAGGGAAGCTCCACGTAAGGCCGAACAGATTCCATTGTTTCACAGGAAGTAAGGAACCTGCCGACAGGAGTTATGGCTCGGTATGCAGTCACTGAATTAACATTCACGAGGCCCCTCTTACCAGTATACGTCTCACACTCAAGCTCTTACGTCTCGATGTCAACCTCTCTACCTTCGATTGCTGGGGTCCAAATAAAATCAGCCCTTGAATCCCTTCCAAAAAAAAGGACAAGCAAATAGGATACGTCTCCACAAAAGCACGAGGACCCAGCTTCTTACGGACCTTCTCATTCTTTGAGCGAGATTGTCATCTTAAGAGTGGAAAGGGCTCACAGTTTAATGCCGACTCCAAACGACGAGCTTTGAGAAGATTTTCATTGCCTTTTAGTATTCTTTGGGCGTTGTTGGGAAGAGGCTGTGTCATGAGTCTGGGACCTATAGCGTGTGAGCTGACGCCCATTGATTTCGGTTATCAGTTTTTTTCTTCACTTTTCAGGCAGAATGATAGATTGCGTGCAATAGTTTGTGTGCCGGCGTGCTGTGTAAGCTTAGCTTTAAGGACTCACGTCAATCTGGGCTAGCAAGGCATGTGCTTGCATTACATCACGCTTCTTCAACATTCCCCATTATTTCCTCTAACACCAGGTTTGAGCTTCTGGTCCATGATTGCTGATCTGTTGTTCTCTTCCTTCCAATCGGAACATTTGGACTTCAAATTGAAACTCACTTCCCAGTAAGCTGCAACATGGTGTCGACTGTTTCCGGACACATTGGACATTTTTTAAATTACTGGAACGAGCAACTTCTCGTGTTGTGTGTGATATTGTTCTCTCCTTAGCAGAGGGGACCTACAGCGAGATTTGGGCAGCCTGTCACAGACAAGAGGTTGTGTCATGAAAAAATCGAGGTGTTCAGTGCGGGGGGTTTATAAAGGCAAAATTCAGCCAAGTCTGCGATTTATCATCCACCGCGATTTCCCCAACCTTGGGGTCAGGGCTAAATATTGAGGTCTTGGAGTGAATTCGCTGAAATATCATGGAAATACAAGATTCCCGCAATCGCCTGCATTTACACTACAGTGGTAGGACTGAATCTTCACCTCAGCGTAATCGCCCAAATTGGAAGATATAGTCTTGGACGACATGTGGTTTAAAAAGTATGGTGCCACAAGGCATACAACACACGCTTGTACCGTGATTTACTGAAGAGTGTGTTTGGTGTGCATGTTAGCTGAAGAAATGGGCCACCTCATTCGTTCGCTGTTTTCTGAAGGTCTACGTGAAGTCATTGGTTCATGCCATCAAGCCAACGACGTTGGAAGAACTCAGAGACAACATTGAATGCGATATCGCGGCCGTTTCGACCGGAATGTGTTGCCAAGTTGTTGAGAAAATTGCGACTAAGGAAGCAACGGCTGCATACCTGACCGCGGTGCTCATATGAAGCTAGCATAACATAGCAACCGCTTGGGTCGAAATTTGTGGCCGATTTGGTGAAATTTGGGACCAAGAGAGCGACCACTGCAACCATGCTCACAGTGGCCATACGCACGACGACGAGTTCCTTCCATAAATATTTGGATTGTACTTTAGGCCGCTAATGAAGCTTTAAAAAACCTCTAAGCCCTCTAGTTGGGCGTGAAATCGAAGAAGGTTGTAAACATTGGTGTAGTTCTCCTGAGCTAAAGATTGATGGCATCGTAAGTGGACAGTGGTTCCCAGATGGTAGCCTGTCTTGTAAGCGATGAAGTAGAGAATAAAGTGACAGATTCTTACCGCGACCTTCATAACGAGGGATTCAAGAGCTGCCTATGTTGGATTAACTTTGGGGAAATTTTTCGAAAAGGGATGTCATGAAAAAAGTGGGGACATGAAAGAGTAAGAGCCATGGGCACACGTTGCCAACTGTGACCTCAGGCTTGAGCAGTTTCTTCTTCGGAAGGGTAGGACTATATTTCGATGGTTTGGCCAAGTGGAACTGATGCTTCCTTCATTATGACCTTTGAGGCTTACTTAAGACGGGATTCTATCAGGTAGGCGAATGCTCGGCAGACATAGGTTAAGATGGTTAGATTAAGTCGAAAAACTCTACTGGTTTTACTTGGGAATAGCTCCTAGTGTCAAGGGTAGAGGATTCAGCAGCTTGGAGGTCTCTGGCGCATTGCCCCAGTGTCATGTGACTGAAAATTAACATGGAATCAAAGACAAATGAAGTCACGCCCTGGAAATTGTCCCATCGAGTCATCCCCGTCAACGTTCATATTGAAGGTCTTAGGCGGAAATCTAAGTCACCTTCTGAGAACCTTTTTTAAGCTTATAATGTGAAGGGTCTCGCAGACATAATTGAGGACTATCGTCAATCATAACGCGGCAGTTTTTTTTTAATTGCCGTATCCACTGAACCAGGTTACTGCCTGGTAGTACAATGGACCAGATTTTGAGTCTGAGCATTCCAGTGCAGTGTATGCCAACCTCCAACACAAAAAAAAAATCATTAAATCGCATGACAGCCGACAAAATGGCCGCCAGGTAAAAGATTTCTGCCATTTCACGTTCCATACCATCCATCCATCCTTAAGACAACTCTCGTCCTCTGTCCAGAAACCACCAGATGGTGTGATTTGATTTAAGAATCTCTTGTTCGAAATCACACTTGTATAAGGCCAGGGTCAGAGTCGGAATGGCGTCTAACAGATTCAGGTTTTGAGGGAGCCTGACTGGTAGTGGGTGCATGCATCAGCTCATCTGTAAAATGTGGTCGGAGGAAAGCATGACCGATGAGTGGAATCTCAGCGTTGTCTGTCCGGTCCACAAGAAAGGAGACCACTTTGACTGCGCCAACTATCGAGAGATCAGTCTCCTCAACATCGCCTACAAGATCCTCTCTACCGTATTGAGTGAACGCCTGAAACCGTTCGTCAACAACCTGACAGGTCCTTATCAGTGTGGTTTTAGGCCAGGGAAGTCCACCATCGGCCGAATCTCCACACTACGGCAGAAACTGAAAAAGTCCCAAGAAGACACTCACCACCTATTCCTCGATTCCAAGGTCGCATATGACAGCGTGCATAGAGACGAGCTATACAGTGCCATGTCTAGTTTTGGCATTCCTACCAAACTCAGATTGTGTAGGATGACGATGGAGAACTCTCGCTGCTCCGTCAAGGTCTGGAACGAACTCATCGAGACCTTCAATGTCAAAAGGGGTTTCAGCCAAGGCGACGCACTGTCATGTGACTCCTTCAGCATCATCATTGAGAAAGTCGTGCGTAACTCACAAGTCAACACCAGAGGCACGATCTTCCAAATGCTAGTTCAACTGTTAGCTTACGCGGGGGTTGATTGGTTGATTGGACGAACATAGCGAGCCGTTAATGAGGCTGGCATTATAGCAGAAGCGTCTAAAATGGGTCTGGTGGTAAATGAAGGCAAAACGAAGTACATGCTGTCATCAAGGAAGGACACACAACATCGACGTCTTGGATAGAGGGTCACATTAGACAGCAGAAACTTCGAGGTAGTCAGGGACTTCGTCTACCTTGGCTCCGCGGTAAATAGGGACAACAACATCAGCACCGAAATTAAACGCAGAATCACTCTTTCCAATCGCTGTTCCTTGGAGTCAAGAGGCACTTAAGTAATAAAGCCCTCTCTCGAAAGACTAAGCCTTGATCATCCCAGTCCTCCTTTACGGCGCGGAAACTTGGAAGCCCTTAGTCTTTTCGAGAGAAAAGTCTTGCGTGCGATTTTTGGTCCTGTTTGCATTGATGGCATCTGGAGGAGAAGATTTAACCACGAATTCTATGGCCTGTACAGCGGCATTAGCCTAGTCAAGCGTCTACGGATACAACGCTTAAAATGGCTATGCCCTGCAGAGCATAATGGCTCCACCGCTCCGGCCCGAAAAGTCTTCGAGTCTGAGCCATTGGGACACCGCAACAGAGGGCGGCCCAGGATAAGGTGCCGCACACAAGTGGAGAAGGACCTCAACCAACTTGAAGTGCGCAACCGGCGGCAGCTGGCGATCGTCCTGGCTGAAGAGGCATGTTGGTTAAGGCCCTGTTCCACCCTGGACTGTAGCGCCACAAAAGAAGAAGAAGACTGGTAGTGACAGCTTGACCAGAAGTTATATTCTGGGGCCACAGAAGGTCAGGAGACCCTGGAAATTCGGTTTCAGCTCGACCGTGCGGTGGGCACCTTTGTGGACTCCCACGTGGTGGCTGTTGTGTAAAACTCTCTGTCGCGGGTAAAGTCGAGATAAGTGAACCGTGCTGACTGGTCTGAATCGGGCTGTTCACCCCACTGTTTCAGACCAGGCGGTTAGAGGACTTTGTCGGTTCAGCGTGGAGTTGCATTCTCAACCGGGTGCTGCTACCCAGATAGCGGCAGAGGTTTTAAAAAGGCCTCGCTCCAAGCCAAGGTGGAGTGATTGTCCCTCTGGCATGATCCCAATTGGTACTTGGGCAACTAAGGCGTCTAGTCTTGCCTTATCAACGACTCTTGTGAAAGTGGACTCCGTGATGTATGCCGTAAAACCAAATCCCACATCTGTCCAGAACCCGATCCGTTCCACATCCAACGCCCTTATCACAAGCCAAACATATTCCGCTCCTGACCGGCCCACTCCGCCATTTGAGTCCACCTTCATCAACTCGTCGCACTGTCGGCCCCCATGGTCCCAACTCCGTAAAGGATTATTCTTCAATAATTTTTCCCATTGACCATAATTGCGTTTGAATTTAACTAAGTTTGCTCTTGGTTCAGTGAAGCCCGGCCCGGTGCAGACACCGAAGGGATCCACCGCCGGCTGCAGGAGCGGGTCGGCGGCGGCGATGCCCAGAGACACAGAAAACTCCAAACAAACGATGCTCCAGAGGATGCATCAGAAACAGCAGGATCCACTCGAATTTGCATAAATTGTCATTTGCCTGCTGTGGGGTGGTTGTTTAGTTCTTTCCTTCGCAAATACAAACCTCCCCCCGTTGCCGTTGGATACGCGCGGGGACTGTGCCCCACGGTGTTTGTGTTCGGTGTGCGGGGGTGTGTGTTTCATTAATTCAGTTTTCGCAGAGCACTTTTGTTTTATTCCTCGTGACGAGTCTGGCCAGACTCGGCAGCCAGGACTTGCATTGAATGCATGCACAAGCAGCGAAAGGATTCCGTGATGGTGGGGGTTGGTTGTTTTGGCGCGACAGACTTGTTTCGTCGAAATGTGATTAAGGGGATTTTAGGGAGAAAAAAACTTTCCGGAAACTCTTGTCAGATTGACTCCGCTGTTTTGCAAAACGGCGGAGGAGGGGACGCGTGCGGGGCTGTGTCCGTGGAAATGCACGGTCTGGCAAAGATAAACAGCCGCTGATTGAATATGCCAGCGACGAGTTTTTACTTGCATGGCGGGAACATGCGACAGCCTAGGTCTTAGGGCTGTGGCGGTGGCGTGTGGTGCTGAGGAGATTTTACATAATTCAAAAGACGACGCACATTGTGGAACCGGGTTGTTTTGGGCCGTAAGGCGCTTCTTCGGAAGATGTTGTCTGCGGCCGTGGGGAAATCCTCGGTCTGCGGATAAATGTCTGTTGCCAGGAGCGACGTAGATTCGGTCCTTGTGAGGATTGAGTCAGTCTGGAGCGACGAGTGCTATTGTGGGCAATTGTCAGTTTTTTTGGGGGTCGTGGAGGATGCTTTGTTGTTTTTCTGGGGTGCTGCTGAGCAGTCGAAGGGAGCGTAAGGTGATGGCGAGGGCTGTGGATAGAAAAATAAGGTGATGAGGAGATTTCAGTGAAGCTCCAAGGACGAGTGTTCAAAGAAGAGGAAGAGCCTACCACTCCGGCCCATAGCTTGCTTCGAGTTCCAACTGAACAGCAGATCTTTAGGCAGACTTTGGTGAGGTGAAAGCGGGAAGAACAAATCAGGTGAGTGAATGAGGCCAACTTTAGGCCAAGAGCCAGAATTTTTGAACATCGCCACTAGATGCCGTGAAGGGGGAAGGATGCTCCTTAGCTGATGAATTTCGGAGGATGCTTGACACGAGACGCGGGATTTAAGAGGAGGAATTCATTTCAGCTGCTTAGCTGATGAATTTCGGAGATTCTTGGATACAATTGGGATTCCTGGCACAAGACGCGGTTTTTTGCCTTTTTGGCATCTTTGGGTCTTCTGATCGGAATGCGACTCCAGAGCCGAGGATTTTCAAGTTTTAAAGACAAGAAGCAAGTCCTGAGCTGAGAATTGATAAATCTGTCTCCCCCTGAAACAACTCGTAAGGCCTCCTCAGCCAAATTTTTTAGTTTTTCTGACTCTCACACAAGATGTCGGACCTTGGAGAGTGAATTTTGTAACTTTTTGACCTCTGACGCAGGACACAAGGGTTTAAGACTGACATTTTGGAGACTTCTTGCTTTTGAGCAGAAACTAATGGCAGAGATTTCAATCCCTAACACTTAAAACAGGGTCCTAGAGTAGCCATTTGGGAGCCTTTGTATCTGTAAGGAAAGAAGCAGGATTTTGGGGCAGGAGTTTTTGTGTTTTTTTGGTCTTCAAGCTGAGCTTTTTTGACTTTTCCAGATCTTTCTACACAAAAAGCAGGTACTAAGGTTGGGATACAACTTTTGAGAAGGTTCTTGAGCGAGTTTCGTTTCTGGATTTATTCGGCCTTCACCGTTAGTTAGTCTTTAAATGGATGTGAAGTTTGAAGCTCAACTTTAAATCATCTAGGATTTCAGTAGATGACCTCCTTTCCTTCCGCCATCTGCCTTAGGTGGTCTAAGACGTAAAGGTAGTACTGATGACTCTCTCTACATCGGCTTCAGAGTTTAAGCTTGGCTTAGAGAAGATTCCTTTCATTTCTGCTACAAAGGAAGGACACAACTTTTGATTTGCTTTTTATACTCTGAAGAACGTATAAATACTGACATCGTTCTTCTGTTGTGCTTAGCTGGATTCTTGAACCTAAGTCGGGCTTAGAGTGGTCAAGTTTCTTAACAGCGCTCCGGGAGATTTGAGCTGATAAAGCTGTTTTTATTTCCCTGGTCTTTGATCAGGTCCCTCATTGTGTTCTCCTTGATTGATTTTGGTATTTAAACTTGGCTTAGAGTGGCTAAGTCACGTTTATTTATTTGTAGAACGAAAAAGACAGTCGCACGATGCATTTTTACCCTATTCTGTGGCACAATTTGACAAGTTCCAATGCGGCCTATTTCAAACCTGGCTTTCTTTTGTCCTTAGCTCAGTTTTATGTCTGGCCCAATGTCACTCATTCATTTTAAAGCTTCGAGGTCTTTAGGGGATAGACACAATGTTCTGTTTGCCCCATCAAGGACTGACTTACACACTTCGCAGTCCTGTGATACGAAGCTCATCTTCTTCTACTTCTTCTTTAAAGGGCGCTACAGTTCAGGGTGGTCGTAGGCCTCAACCATCTGATCTGTCGGCAGCTGTCTCCAGTTGCGCACTCGAAGTTGGTTGAGGTCTTTCTTGACTTGAGTGAGCTGTCTCAACCTAGGCCGTCCTCTGTGGCTTTGGCTTGAATTCGAAGACTTTTCTGGCTGTCCCTGAGCTCTACATGGGCTCGCCATCTTAAGCGTTGCATTTGAAGACGTTTGACTAGGTGCATGCCGCCGTACAGGCTTTGCATTTCGTCGTTGGATCTTCTTCTCCAGATGCCATCAACGCAGATGCAATCAAAAAGCGCTTAAGCTCGGCTTAAATTTCTTGAATATCTTTGGATAATCCCAATCTTACTTGTGGCACACTGTGCATCAAAGAATCTCCAGTTCGGCTGGTGTGTCAATGCTCCGCTTAGGATCATCATAGACGGGTAAACAAACCCGTAAACAAACAAAGAATGATGGCACCTTAGAGCTCCTTACGAAATCTCCTCAGTTCACACAAATCGCCGATGAAGACTGCTCCCACATGGGTTTACCTCCATCTAGACAGAGCTGCATATTTGTAAATAAAGGAAGATCGTGTAGTTAGGGTCATAGTCTCAGCTTGACTGTGAGGGAAAGTCCCCATTTTGCTCTTGCGTATATACTCTGTGGAGCGAGTATTAAAGTTCCTTAATTTGACGCTAAGTCCTAGGTCTGGCTTAAAGCACTTCTTCATGGCAATTTTGAAAGTGTGCTAGAGGAGCTTCAATGATAGGCAATTCGAGCTGCTTATTGAATTAAATCAAACTTGCCTAAGAGCTCGGTTTGAGGTTGTCTTTCTGTAAACTCTACTTGGAACCTTGTCCTCCTCTTGTCCCAAACCTCGTTTTCCATACATGCACAGCTTGTATCGATTCGGAAATAGGGATGAGCTCACAAACGCCAATGTTTGCAAATCACTTCCGAACTCACATCAGAGACCATCAACTGAACAGGGCTTCCATGCAAATCACCAAAGAAACCGTGTTCCAGTGAAGAAACTTCACTATCCACCCCCCACCCCCCCTCCTACTGTAACCATCAGTGTATTCGTCAATCATCCCGTGACAGACGTCACACAAAACAAAGTTTTACCATCTCAATTGGATCTCATTTCACATCCGACTGCCCCAGGAGGGAATACCTCCCTCTCCTCACCCTCTCCCCTCCCCCTTACCAATTGACGTCATTCTTCATTTTCATGTCCATAGCGAAACACAAGCTGCCGCCGCCGCCGTTGTGTACACAATCACGTCAAGAATCCTTCAAAATCGCGCACCAATCAACTTGTTTTCTCCCCCCCCCCCCCCACACACCTCCAACCCCTCATCCTCAGACACTGTTAAACAATGTAAAGCAGGACTACATCGGGCTTCTTGTTATTTTTGTGTTTTTATTCTGCGCAGCAAACTGCTTCAAATTTGACACAAATGTCAGACAGACACGAGCGTCCGCCCATCCTACGGCCATCAAAAATATGTCTACTTCTCGTCGTCGAAATCCTTCAAAGACCCACCTCGGCCTCGACCCACCCGCACATAAACCCGCTTGTGTCAGTTGTTGTACCTCCAAGTCGATTTAATGAAACTGCTGCTCTCCGCCACCGCCACTGCCGCCACCGTCATGCTGAAAGTGGAACATTCCGAAGCATTGAATCTATTTAAAGAACGACGCATACACACGTCCGCCGAGAGAGTTGGTGCAGGAAGGAGGCGCCCTCTTCGAGAGGAAATAAAAAAAAATTCCATTAACCACCACCACCACCACCGCCGCCACCAGAATCACAGCCAGCATCACTAGCAGCGTATCCAGGTCCCCAGCGAGATTCTGGAGAGATCTGCTTCTGCTTCGGCTTCGGCTTCGGCTTCTGTTTCTGGTTCTTCTGGTTGTGGCAACGATTCCTGGTGCTGGCTGGCTGGTGCTGCATTTGTAATAATCTCTTGAACTTTGTTTTGTGAAGTTCATCGGGATGGTCTGGTGGACGGGGGGAAATTGAATTCTGTTCCCCTGCCCAGTCTTTCAGCGCCTAATTTGGAACGCTTTGTAGTTGAACCAGCCGTCTGGGGCTGGGCGGACAGTGTGTTCCTCTTCACCGTGGACCTTTGGAGGAGATCTATTCAATTATTTCCACTTCTTGCCACCCTTCTGATGATGCGTGCGAGTCGGCCGTCTTTCGTAGGCAAAGTTGCCGCGAAGTCTTGGGCAAATTGGCCAGAAAGTTGATCAGTGACTTTGGGAATCCAATTAGGAAGAGATTGGGAGAATGAGAGAGGGGGGAGGGAGAGAGTGTGAGACCTGAACTTGATTTGAATGGGGACGTGGTCTGTGGCCATCTGGAGACGGAAAGTGGGGCAACAGTCATTTGGGGGAGTCTGTTGTCCATCCAAACACTTGGCGGCTTCGACATTTGTGGGCAGATTTGTGATTGCTGCGGTTGTGGCAGTGGATTCAATCAAATTTCCAGCTATTTGGGGTCGATTTGTGATGACAGACGAGAGATGTTTGGTTTCCGGACGTGATTGTGGAGTGGTGCGTCGTGAGGAAGACCTGCAGATGGTTTGCGCTGCGAGGGGTGACATAGTCGTTGAGGATGAGGTGTCTTAAGTGAGAGAAAGTCCTTTTTGCTCTCAAAATGGTTGCCTTAAGGTCTTCCTGGACACTTTTTCGGAGGGGTGGGTGGGTGTCAAGACACCCCTAGTGGAAGGTCGACGGAGCACACAGATCAAATGATGCTTTCAATGTCAGCGCAAAATCATCTGATGCATTTGCATGATGCCGAGGAGGACCTTAAGGACACTCCTCGTTGTCTCTGAACTCCATGAAATTGCGAATGGGCTTGTTAACTCCATTTGAAGGTCCGAAATGACAGACATGACGAACTACTCGATGTCTCGAGCTCAACTGGCATCATCTGGTGATGCATCAGGGATCACAAAGGATTTCAGTGAGACGCTGCTTATCAGTGTCTAACTAGCAACCAACCAAAAAAGTTTAATTTTTGAAAAAATTGCACTCCCAAGAAGACTTGAGAATCCTTCACGGTTCCTGAAGAGTTCCATAAGCCTCTTCACGTGGCATCGTTGTTTTCCCTCTCAAATCATATTTTCAAGAGCGCTCTTTGATGTCCCTCTCCCCCGCCCCCACCTCTGACTTGACAAGTCTCTAACGAAGCGATGAATCCTCTTCGGAAAAGAAGAGAGAAAAAAAACAAAATCCACCAAAACATCCTGACAAATGGTGGAGTCCAGTGAAGAACACGGAAACCATCACGGCGACTAAATTGAATTTCAATTCGCAAAGGACACGCCGCCGCCGCCGCCGCCATCATTCATCCTCAGACCTCACTTGATGGCCATTTTCTTCGCTCGATGACAAGCCACAAGTTGTGGATGAAGAAAAATGGATTAACCGACGGAGGGGTGGGGACTAATGCCACATCCCCTCTCCACACAACGAACCGCAGAGCAATCAAAATTCGGTTCGCTGAACAAATCCGAAACCAGCGAGTCGCAGTCAAAATCTGCTTCAGTTTGTCCCATCCGCCCCACCAAGGAGCCGAGATCATAATTTTGGACTGAAAATTAATTTCATTCTTTGCCATTCGCCTCCCCTTCTCCAGCCCACATCTGGGCATCGACATGACAGAGTTTGTCTTTCTTTTTATTGGAAAAGTTTCCGTCGCTCCCCTTGCGTTCGGGAAGGTAATTAATTGATTTAAGGACATTCCTTGGGATGAATTAAAATTGTCGCCGCTATCGTGTGCTGTGAGAGGTGGCAGGGAGGGGGGGGAGGGAGGAGGTGGATACAGGGAGAACTTCTTTTTTGGGGTGATAATTTATTTTGTGGATATTTTTATTGCCGTCGTTGTGTGCGCCTTCCGCTAACAGTTCGAGCTCCCCGGGAGCACCGTCCTGCGGGATTAATGGTATGGAATGCGGTAATTACATTTCTCGGTATGTTCTGCGTTGCTAACTAGCTTCTACCGCTGCTGTCGTTTCTGCGCCATCCTCCACCATCCTCCACCATCCTCCCTCCTTTCCGATGAGTTATCGTGGAGTAATTAATTTCAAACGAGATCGGTGGGTTATCCCTTAGCGTCAGCGAGAGGTGTTGGCGGAACGGGGAGGACAATTAAATTGCAATCACGAGTCGGCTTGTTGCGAAATGAAGTGAAGTCAATGAAGTGGCAAGTTCGTTTGCGGATGCAAGTTCGCGACTGGTTTTGGAGGAGTTGAAAAATGAAATGACGTTGCACGCAACGCAGCGCTGTCAGTCGCTGTCAATTTAATGGCGTTTCTTGTGGACGTCTTGGTCAGGAGACAAAATCTGAAGACATATTTATTGAAATGAGCTGCGGAACTGGTGTGACGGGTGAGAGTTGGGGGAAGGAGGTGAAAGCTGATCTGGAGAGGGCCCTGGAAATTAAACTTTGCCTTAATGAGGATCGACTAGGTGTGTCACATCTGCCAAGGTCTGGTGTACAGGGTGTGTCGTAAGAATCATAGACTAGTGTGTTTACAGAAGCATAGCTTGACAGGACAGGGGCGGAACGGCTTTAATTGCTAGGAACTGCTTCGTTTAAGAAAAACCCCGATTTCCAAGATGCCATCAGAAAGAAGAAGAAGAAGACAGAAGAAGCCATCAGAAAAGAGAAGAAGACAAACAGAAACTTGGGGAACTTGGGAAACATTCCCTTGGGGAACTTAACAACTCGAGCAGCCGATGAAGCAGAGTGCGATGATGATCTGAACAAAAAGTGCTCTGGCAAGCCATTCGCAGACTTAGAGGACGGAAGTTCAAGATCGTCGAAGAATCAAATTCAAGGATGGTGTGCTTCTATCTACGGAGGTCAACATCTTACGCTTACGATGGAGGGATGGCAGCACGCTCGATCCCGAACAGGGCACTGAAGGGGACTGACCTGTGAATGAAGTCACCTTAGGCCACTGAATGAAGTTAGCAACTCCGTCGGCAAGCAATGCTAAAGGAGATGCAAAAAGAGGAATTCTCGTGGCGCCTCCGTGTCACTGGGGTGGCCTGGGAATGTGACGAGACACGTGGCGATTGATAAACTGGAGTGAAAGCTTCTCTTTTCAAAAGTGCGACTAGAGAGAGTTCTCCAAATGAGGAAACATATCTTTCTTCAGTCTCCGTGGTAGAGTCGTCGTTGTAGACGGCTGAGTCCAGGTATGAGCAGTTCGGCTTTCATCCCGGTCGACGCACAAGCGCTTGAGAAGGTTTGGTAGCATGGCAAATCGATCTGCAGTCGTAGTTCCCTTCAAGGAAAGCCATGGCTTGTTCTACAGTAGTATGAAGTCTCCAGTTCTTCTTCTTCTTCTTTTGTCTTCTTCTTGAGAGTCATCCTCTTTTTAGCAGATGACTTAGTTGTCCTCACATCTTCCCAGATGGAACTCTAGCGAGCGCTCGATAGGTTTGTGGCCGTATGTACTGATGCTGGAATGAATGTGAACGTGGACAAGTTCGAGGAAATGGTAAGTTCGAAGACGCCTGTCCAAAGTACTCTACATGTAAGTGGAGTCCCATTGAAACGATTGGAGAAGTGTACATTTCTCGGGGTCACATGTAATGGGAGCAGCAACACTGAGCATTCCTGTAGAATTGGCCAAGCTGAAGCAATTTTGAGGCAGCTTGGAAGATCAGCCGAGGTTGGTGTCAAAGCCGGTCTTAAACTAAGTGTTTGTTTCAACTCTTTCCAATGGTCGTAGTGACCGAAAGAATAAGATCGCGACTCCAAGCTGCCGCGATGAAATTTCTTCGTGCCGTAGCGGGAGTTACTCGCCGGGATAGGGTGAGAAACGAAACAGAGTCGGGGGAACTCAATGTTGAGCGACGACCTATTCGGATGGAAAGGAAAGGAAAGGCCGCGTGGTACGGTCTTCACCTTCGTCACAACTTCCGAGGCACGGTTTAAATGTTTGACCGATCAGTAGACCGAGGGCTAGGTGGTTGGATGAAGTCCTAGTACTCGTCTATTTTCGCTTTGGAATAGCTCCTGTTAATTAAGAAAAGAAAAGAGAGAGCTCTCGTTCTTGATAAGGTGGATCACTGAAAAAGACGATGATGACGTGGTGCTGTGAATCAGGCATGCCAGAGCCAGAGCGGCCTATATTTCATTCCATAAGAAATCTAGACATTTCGCCGATTTTTTGACGACCTCGAAGATGTGATTAAATTTGCACTCTTTTTTCTTTGGTCAACAGAATCTACTAAACGGTAGAATAAATCGGTAGAATTGAGCGTCAATTTCAGCATACCGGGCCTGTGGGATACGTGTCACAAGCATGCTCGGGACGTTCGTTGTTCGCGTTAGTGTGGCAGAAGAGCTGTCAACCTCGACTCGTTGTCGTAACCAACAATTGATGCGAATTTCAAATAAAGACTTAAGCACTTACAAGGTTCAACTGACTCAAGAGCTAAAGCCTACTGAACATTTCAAGCGTCGCAAATAAGCCAAATGTTTGGTTGAACAGACAGAAGGGCATGGTGGCTTTACAGAGGAAATCATTTTCAGCGACGAGGCACACTTTAGTCCTGGGGATTCGTTTGCAGGCAGAATTGTCGCAGTTGGCCAATGAGAATCTACGAGTGACTGCTGAACATCCTATCCATCCACAAAGAGTGACTTAAGGGCTGACAGCGTTATCAGGCCAAGCTCAGCCAAGCACTTAGTGTGAATGGTGTTCAATATTGCGAGATGAAAACGGACTTTTTGTGGGCAGAAATTGGGGATATAGATGTGTACGATATGGGCCTCCACCTGGACGATATGGGCTTTCATCTTGAAAATATGGACTGGTGCCACATGCCACACAGCCAACGACGCAATGACTCTTTTGCGCGAGAAATTCAATGGCTCTGTTGTCGCACGTCGTGGCCATGTTAATTGGCCGCCACAATCATGTGACTTGCCACCGCTGGACTTCTTTCTTTGGTGATAGTGAAAAGAAAAAGTGCATGTCAATAAGCCAAGAACAGTTCAAGAGCTAAAGGAGGAAGCAATTTGACACAATAATGACATTGAAAATCAACTAAGTCTCAGAGTCATTGAAAATATGGCAAACTCAAACTGAAAGCTTTGGTTGGGGCTCTGACTATGGCTCTGGCTCTGACTCTGACTCTGAGTCTGGCTCTGGCTCTGGCTCTGGCTCCGGCTCTGGCTCTGGATCTGGCTCTGGCTCTGGCTCTGGCTCTGGCTCTGGCTCTGGCTCTGGCTCTGGCTCTGGCTCTGGCTCTGGCTCTGGCTCTGGCTCTGGCTCTGGCTCTGGCTCTGGCTCTGGCTCTGGCTCTGAGTGTGACTCTGGCGCGGGCTCTGGCAAGGAACAAATATGATAACTGAGGGTACTGGTATCAGCGAAGGAGTGGATTGTGTCAGAAGCGCCAGACAAGAGATCATTTAGGAAAATAGGAAAAAGTGTCGGACACAAATCACAGCCCTAAGGAACACCAGCATTTATGTGGTTGAACCTATCGAAAACCAGTTGAATTGAACAGATGAAACTTATCGATGCCATGAGCAAGCATTTTCGACGAGCATGATCTTCTCTTCTTCTCAAGTCACATGACAGCGCGTCGACTTGTCTAACATCTTTTATAACATTGAGTTCGTTGTCGACCTTGATGGCACAGCGGGACGTTAACTCTATCGGACACAAAACCTGGCTTCAGTATATCTTCTTAGTTCCTGTGTTCCCTTGCGTGGGGTTCTCTACCACTCCTACGGTTTCACCCAATCAGTTTCAGCTCTCTACAATTCCTCGTCTACTGTTCGCCGCCATGTAGGTCTCGGTGGACCCGCTCTTCTGCTGTCCTGCGTTTGCGAGTTCCACTGTGACGCATGTTTTGCTATGGAACTTTTGCCCTTTCGAAGTGTATGACTAATCCACTGCCACTTGCGACGTTGAATAGTGGCTCCTGACCTGTTCTCTGATGAAGCTATTCGTTTGAGGTATGGTTCGGCCAGAAAGTCTTAAGTATGCCTTCAGGACATGCTTAAAACTAATGTAGGGTCAAATCAGATGCAAGAAGATCTAAAAAAATGCGAGAAGAATAGTCGCATTTTCGACAAGAGACCCTGATGCCCAACTTTCTCAAATGCCTTCAAAATATCAAGCGCAATGATCTTGTTTCCTTCTCCATAGTGCAAGCATCGATTTCACTTTCCGGTGCGGTGTGCTATCAGATCACTGGTGGACCTATTCCTGCGGGGACCATGCTGCCCTTCAAGAGCGTTTATCACCATTGCCTTGACCTAAGAAAAAATGGATGCAAGCGCTAGAAGTAAGTGCATTGGCATCATAAACTAAAGATCCAACCAACTTTCTGATCACTTCCCAGCATCAAGTCCTCAAGTGCCACCTGTCACTGATCATCTGTTGCCGAACTGCCACGCCACGTTTCTCATAAAAAACAACAAGCTGCTGCCGTCACAATAAAGTGCTTAGCTGCATTTTTTTTGAGTTAATTCCAATTAATTTTATTGCGACTAAACGTTTAAATTGTCTCAGAGTCTGTGAGATTATCGAAATTAGCGTCTTATTGACTTTGAGTTAAGTGACACAAGGCCACACGCCCGCCAGTGATATCTCTAATAAACTGGCGCAAATTAGAAACATCCGCTTTGGAGCACGATAAAAAAAAAAGCTTCAGCTGTTGTAAGGAAATTCATGGAAATCAGTGAATACAAAGAAATGAGCATTTTGGCAAAGAAATTGGAAACCTTGCGTCGCTTAAATTGGAGCGTTATTTATTGACGCGAGTGTGTTTCAGGGGACTAAACTGATCGAGGCACTTGTGACAATTTGAAGTGATGCCCGTGTTTTTCTCTCTCTGCATCGCCAACTGGTTGGAGAGAGCAGAAGTGGTAAGACTTTGATAGGATGGCAAAGCAGACAATGTGTCTAGTTGAATTAAAATTATTTTCAAACTGTTTACCCATCTTTCCAATTGATGGAATACTAGGGGAGTGTTAAGTTTTTTTTCTGCCCAAATTTTGAATGATTCATCGTGTGGTTTCATTTTGAATAGGCTTTCTTTGACAGATCACGCGTGATTCCTATGAAACTGCTTTGTCATTTTTCCTCAGTATCGCTTGGCAAGTCATCATAGAAAGCCTTAAACCCCAACAGCGCTAGCGTCAGCTATTTCGAGGTTGATTCGAGAAGGTTAAAATGCGCGTAATTGGCCAACTTACACCACAATTCCCAAATTTGAATCCCAGTCTACAGTGGGGGATGGCATTCGACCGTATAGACTGTCACTCATCCAGCACGAAGTGAAGAGCTGTAGCTGAGTGTGACTTCAATTCATCGTCGCTCTCAGCAGCCTAGCTTGACGTAATCGACAACATTGTAAATTTGAGGTGAAGACTTCGGCAAGAATTGCCCACATTGCCATCATTGCAGAGCCTTCATGACCACGCACAGAATGAAAAACGCTGCGAAGCGAAACCGCAAGGACTTCAAGTTGAAATCAACTTTCAGAAATCCACTTTCCCTCCTCCCATTGAAACTGTCACATTCTGAACAGAGGACTCCTTTGATTCCGTCACTCCCCCGCTCCCAGCAATCAGAGCAGAGCGTGTGTTCCACGAAAAACCATGACCTTTGCTGAAAATCAACCCTTTTCCCAACTCATTCGCAGTCACTTATCGCCAGGAAGCACAAACTTATAGTTCATCCAAAGTTCCAGACAATAGCACAAAGGAACGCACAAGAGTCCAGTGACTGACTTCACTTGCAAACTTTTCCAACGATTTCCTGTCTTGCCATTGCGAAGGAGGTGGAGTGTAACTTTGTCCATAACTCAAAGGATACATCAAGGACACACTTGTTTGCGATCATATCAGAACAGCCACACACTGACCATGAGGCCTTGAAGAGTGTCTGTCAAGCAGCACCCGCAATCTCTGCCCTCATTATGTCACCCTGGATGGAGTGATAAATATCCCTCGGCCGTCCGAACTTTGATAAGCAACCCGCCGCCATCGTCACTGATAAACTCAACGCTCGCCAAACAAATAGACTGGCCACGAGGCGCCAACGAAAAACGACGGCCAGAGAAAAAAAAGGGTAATGAAGTCCTTCGGTGAGTTATGTGAGACCCTCCACCACCGCCCAACCACGATAATGGGCAATAATCTAGACAAAACCCCGGTTGGTTGTCCTCCCCGGTTGCGGCGGCGCCTCTCTGGAACGTGCCACGCTGGTGGAGAATGTCCTTAAAAACGGACGAAGCAAACAAGACATCTGCATCGCTAGGCATGAATGAATCCATATTCATTTCGCCCACCCCCCCGACAAGTGTCTCTCGCCCACTTTGGGGAAAAGTTCACAGCGAGCGAGAATGGAAAACACAACAAAACCAACGGGAAGCAGAAAAAAGGGACACGGCACAGCACAGCAGCGAGCAACACAGAAATTAGGAAGAAAAAAAATTTATGAACTGAAAACATCCTTTTGCTTGTATCGCTCTTTGGTCATCGGAGTGTGACATAAATATCCTTGTTGGTCCTTTTCTTTTTTCTTGTCACCCCCCTGCTTCCCTTCCCCATTTGTGAGGACATCGTCGGGTAATTAAAAACAAATTAGTTTCCTTAAATGAACAGCAGAAAAAAAACTGAGGGGGGGGGGAGAGGACAAATTGAAAAAAAAGGACAAATTTGGGCTTCCCTCCAGCTGATGGATAGACAAAGGAGATTGGAATGTTTGACGTCTTTGATGGGCGGATGGAGATGCTCATAGATCGGAAGCTGCTTCCTGGGGGGGGGGGGGGGTTTGGTAGCATGTGCATTCCCCGGCACACGTTGATTTGAATGACACACGTCACTGTAACGGATGTCAAAAGTCAGAAATGTGGAAGAAAAAAGGACGAAATGGCAAGAAAACACATTTGTTCGCTCAGGAGAAGGGAATTCAATGTTTTTCCGTTCTTTTTCGGTTCGGCTTGTGCGGCGTCAAGTTAAGTGTACCAGGAGCGATGCAAATGGGAGATGTCACTGTGACACAGAGACTCGGGGAGACTCTCATGACAGATGACACTAGACAAACTGCGATGCGATGTGATATTTGGAAATTTTTTTTGTGAATATTTTGAATATTTGATGTTTTGTGTGAGAGTGTGGAGGAGGAAAATTGAGCGATGAACTCGGTGTTAGGGGGTCGAGTTATGAGGCCGATTTTGGGATGGATTTTTGAAGTTTTCAGTGGACTTACTGGGCACCAACTTCTCTTCTTCCTCTTCTTTTACTGGCGCTACAGTCAAAGGTGGACCTGGGCCTCAAGTAACATGCCTCTCCAGCCAGAACGGTTTTTTGCCAGCTGCCGCCAGTTGCGCCACTTGTATGCGCCACCTTAGCCTAGGCCATCCTCTTCTGCGTTGTCTCAATGGCTCAGATTCGAAGACTTTTCGGGCCGGACCGGTGGAGTCCATAAGCTCTACATAGCCTAGCCATCTTAAGCGTTATGTCCGAAGACGCCTGACCAGACACATGTCGCCGCAGAGTCCATATAGTTCGTCGTTGAACCTTCTCCTCTACACGCCGTCAATGCAGACAGGACCAAAAATCGCACGCAGAACCATTCTCCCACACAGGCTAAGGCGTTCTTCAGACGGTTTTAGTAACGTCCAAGGTTCGGGCTGTGAAGTCTAACAACCCGAGCATGTTTCCACAAATTAACAAGTTCTTCAGGAGCAACAGGCAAAGCGATCTTCCGTGTCTTAAATTTCCTAGAACAACAGACAATGAACGAATACTGACAACAGCAGGTGTTAATCCAGACAACGCCATTCTAGACGATAATCTTTTCGTGATCGAAGACCCGCAAGAAAAAGTGGAAGTACTTGGTGCGACTTTTCAGGAGGTGTACAAGGTGAATGAAAGCATTCGCCCTAATTACATCCTGGAAAATCGTGTTCTAGCCGAAAACTCCCGTCTTCGCTATGATCTGCAACAGTGGCGATCTGAGAACACTGGCTTCGTCGTGTTCAGTGACGATAACATGGCAGATAATGCCATCGCCTTTGAAGGGGTTCATCCCCCGTTCATAACAGCTACGGAGCTTCAAGCGATCTTCGAATCACTGAAGAAGAAAAAGTCTGTGGGAATTGATGGGATCTCGAACATTGTGCTGAGACATCTCCCTCAAGAAGTGGTAAGGATGTACACGGTCCTGTTTATCCGGAACATTGGAAGACAGCGATAGTGCACCCCATATCCAAAAGAGGAAAAGATTCGTCTGATCCGTGCAACCTTCGGTCGATTAGTCTTCTTCCAAATATCAGCAAGGTTTTCGAAAAGGTGGTTAATAGAGCTCTGCTTGACTGGGTAGAGGACAAAAATATCATGCCGGATAACCAGTTCGGTTTCAAGGCGGGGCATGATACCATACACGCCGCGTCTAAACTAGTATCTGATATCCAATGGCATAAGTGCAAAAAACAGTGCACTGGTGCGGTGCTGATTGATCTGCAGAAGGCCTTCGACACCGTTTCGTTGGAAGGACTTTTTTACAAGCTCAGTCGGCTCGGCATGCATAAATCGATATTGTACCTACTGTTTAGTATGCTTACTGGCAGACGGTTCGTAGTCAAATACGGCAACGTATCTCTCTGCGGGTATCTTCCATGTTAAAAATGGTCTCCAACAGGGTGCCGAAAACTCCCAATGCTCACCTATGGCTGTCCCGTGTGGTTCAATGTGGGAGCTAGTCTAGGGCATGCCTTCGGGCCTGTCTTCAACTTTACCGAACTCCTTGGTCCGAGTACAAGAAATTCTACTCTAATGAAGTCTTATACAATAGGGCGAAAATGATCAGAGTGGATAAGGATAAAGGATAAAACAGCGGTATCGAGATGGGATGTACTGGATGTTGCGAAGCAGCATAAAGTGTTCTGGTGGCTACAAAGCGAATAAAACTCCCTTGTCGAAACCTCTAAACACTGGGTAGGGAAACCAACGGCGGGAAGTCGGCTACTGTTTTGCAACGGACCAAATACCAGCTGCAATCTTTGGCCGGCTTACATATTCTTAGCATTAGGTTTTAGGTTAGGGTAAGGTTTTAAGGTAAAAAAAAAACAAAAAAAATAATAAAATGGAAAAATACATAAAATATTCTGTAGTCTTAGATATAGTTGTTAAGTTTTTTCTTATATGTTTTCTTAATAAGGTAGTCGTTAAGCAAGGAATTAATTTTCCTATATAATAAATAATGGCGCTGAAAAGCAAATTTAAATTAAGTTTATCTTAGAGAGCCTGCGAAGGGCCAGTAAGATTATTTTTAAGTCAATGAAATGAAGTACTGAAAACTAGTTTTAAGCATATTTTGTCTAGAATTTAAGTGTTATGTCATATATGAAAAAAATGCAAAAAAAATGTCCAAGTTTCTCTACCTCAAACGAGGACTGCGATGATCAAGCTGTTATACGGGCCAGCTTAGTCCTTTCAGAGGGGACTCTGTTACTCAATTGCCTCTTGAGCCCAAAGAAGCATTGATTGGCAACAGCGATTCTGCGTTTGGCGTCGGCACTGACGTTGTTGTCTGTACCTGACTGCCTCGAAGTTTCTGTTGTCTAGGGTGGCGCTCTGTCCGAGAACGTGGATGTTGTGTGTCCTTTCTTGATGACAGCATGTACTTCCTCTTGCCCTCCTTCATCGCCAAACCCATTCTAGCCGCTTCCACTTCAATGCCATAATTTAATTTCACGCTTTGCTTCGGTAACTTTTCCACCCAGATCATTAGGTATAGCACCTTTGGATCTTTTTCTCTGGGGATGGGTGGAACCTCAAGTCTTTTGGACCTCTACCCTTTAAAAGTTAACATGAGTCATGTTCTCCACGAGATACCAGTTGCTATGCTGGAACGAGTTGTCCTTTCCCTCCCCTCAACGACTCCGTGTCATCCACTTAAAATCAACCCCACCCTGGGATTAATGAGCTTTGTCAAAATGTAGTGATAATACACTAGCAAGTCAATTTAAACCACCGACAAGTTAACACTTCGCTCCCCCCCTCTCACAAAGATTGATTGTCCACAACACCCATCCCCCGACGGTCGTGTTCTGACTTTCAGTGACCTCTCCATCTGCCAAAGTGTCCCTCGTAAAGTGTCTTCTCATTTAAATCTCAGCGCCACGTGTGCGATGCCTCTGCCCACCTCCGCGCCACGGCAAAATCACAGTCTCCTTAACAGCCCCTTAAACGTACTCAGTGCCTGTAAACTTATTTCATTGCCGTAAAACTTCACTTTCATAGGTCCTTCGATTCCAACAAAACCCAGATTCATGACTCATTAACTCTTGACGGGCGAGTGTATCTCCTCTTTATTGCCACATAATCCCTGAGTAGCTCATTAGTCATTCCCTGAGTCTATACGCTGCGCTGCCGCCTCATAAAATTTCCCACCCAAAAATTTTTGCTATCGCATTTGAAATCGGTCCAGTTGTGGAGAGGGGGAGCAGAGAGGCAGGGGAACCCCCCCCCCACGGTGGGTGGCATTAGGAATATCAATCAAAATCAGAGAGCCATTCAATTTGTTTTTCCGTTTTCCTGTTCGTCCTGCTTTCGGACGCAAATCTGATTAATTGCCGGCCGCTTATTGATGAGCCAATTAATTGCTTCCACACACAAAACGAAATGATTTTCGGAAGAATTTCTGCAGAAGACGCAGAGATGGCGGCGTGGAACGGAAGTCCGGGTGTGTGGTGTGTGTGTGTTCCTTCCGATGCGATGTTCCTTGTGAATTATTCATGTCCCCATTAGGGAGTCGGGACTTCGACTTTATCGTCCTCGACTTCTTCATTGTTGTTGGCGATGCTGTTTATCGGTGAACCGTGGAGGGAGAGACCAATCTTCCTCAGCCACCTTTGCTGCCACTTACTGTATCCATTACCGATTATTTGTGCCAGTGCCTCTGCGCCTCACGCGCAATAACACAAACAACTGGAACAGCGCCTTAACAGCTCCGTGACAGCTTCATAAGGATCAATATCCTCTGTGCTTCTTTTTCTCTCTCTCTGTCGCTGCTGCTCCCTCTCTGGAGTAAAGCACCGACGACGACCGAGAGCCACCATCGTTCGCCTTGAAACGGAACTCAATCAACGAGAAAATGGAAAGGTCGCCTGTCCAATTAAGTTGGCGGAACAAGGATAACTGCTGCTGTTTCCAGGACGAATCAATGGATTTTCCAATTTCGCCGTGAATGGGTTGATCGGTGTTTGGGGCGCTTTGCGGAGCTCCATCGAGGTGACATAGGGTCTTCTTCATTCAATTTGAAAAATCAGAGCGGGCGTCCCTCCACCGCCACTGGTGGTGTCAGTGATTCGTTGTGGTTTGGGGGGGGGGGGGGTGGAAAGGACAAATCCTTGGGTAAATTGCAATCGACGATTTTGTGTACCGGTGGTTGGTTTACTTTTAAGCGGACAACATCAAGGGAATTCCTCTGGAATCGTGTCGGTATGGGTGTGTGTGTGTGTGCGTGAGGAAAAGTCTAATTGAAGAGGGCTTCGTAAATTAATTTCGAGAATCAACTGTGTGCGGGGAGTCTGTTTACTCGTCTCGCATGCAACTCTAACTCCTGGGCAACGTCAGCGTCTGTCTTGCTGGTGGTTTGTGATGAGGCACCAGGGATTTGTTGGAAGATTGAAGAGAGATTTCAAGTAAACACGTCGTCGTCGTCGTGTGTGCCCATGTGGCGTGTGATGAGCTTGGGTTGCTCAGACGTTTAGTTTGCAGAGCTTTGCTCTAAAGGAAACGGAAGCATGTGATGACTTGTTTGAACTTTATGCGGTTTTTTGTTTCTCACACTCTCATTATTTGATTGCAACCGACAATGTTTATCGAGGAGCATACCACTTTTTCGGCAGCCAAAGTGCCTGTCTGAGGGGTGTTTGCCGTGGAATCCGATTGGGAGTGAGGTACTTTTCAATCAGTTGCAACGACTTTGCGGTTCATTTGGGGCGGTGAAAGGGTGTTTCTCTCTTAAAGATGGAATTTCCATTTAATTGAATGGAAGAAGACCGGTTTAGTCAAAGACAAGGGGTTTGGTTTATGCTTGGAGTGCTTCTGTTTTTGAGGCAGACTTAAAATTCTTTCTTTTCTTATCCTCATGACTTCACAAATGGCAAGAAATTCTCAAAAGTGTCAAGAAATCTCTAAAAAAATTGTAAGCCTGGCTTAAAATTTGCCTCAATCTGTGAGCTGTCAAGGAGAGAGATTTCATTTTTCTAAGCTTAGGTTTCAAGACTTAAGTCAAGGCTTGACCTCATTGAATTCTGAGATTTGAAGCTCGGCTTAAGTAATTCCCTTACAGCACAGAAATTGCCATAGATCGATGCAAAGACAAGCATGACTTTAAGATCATTTATTTCAGAGGCTTACAATATTTTAAGCCAAGCTTTTAGTTTCAAGAAGACTAGATTAAAAGATTAGACTTCGTTTCCCTGTGACCTTCATGCTCATTGTCCCTTCCATATTTGTAACACTTTGCCATGCATTTCAAGCCCGGCTTAGAAGTCAACATTTCCTACAAAATCTCCTTTTGGAGTTTGAAATTTTGACATAAATTTAGGCCAAAACTGAACCATCTTTCAAAGCCTCCTAAGTTCCAAAACGACTGCCCATTGTCCACAGTCTGCCAGAAGCCATCTTTCAAGTGAAGCTTACACCCTCCTAAGCGCCGAAACGACTGCCCTTTGTCCAGAGTTTGTCAGAAGACATCCCAGAACTTGACATTTCTATTTAAGCCAACTTTCAAGTGAAGCTTAAAACCCGCCTTAGCTCCAAGACGACTGCCCTTTGTCCACAGTTTGTCAGAAGAAATCCCAGAACTTGAAATTTATATTTAAGCCATCCTTTAAGTGATGCTTCGAACCCTCCTAAGCTCTAAAACGATCGCTCTCCGTCCGCAGTCTGTCAGAAGACATCCCAGATCTTGACATTTCTATTCAAGCCATCTTTTAAGTGAAGCTTAGAACCTTCCTAAACTCTCAAACGACTGCCCTTTGACCACAGGGTGCCAGAAGCCATCTTTCAAGCGAAGCTTAGACCTTCCTAAGCTCCCAACCGACTGCCCATTGTCCACAGTCTGCCAGAAGACATCCCGGGTCTTTCAAGTGAAGCTTAGAACTCTTCTAAGCTCCCAAACGTCTGCCCTTTGTCCACAGTGTGTCAGAAGACATCCCAGACCTTCAAAGGAAAAGGTCCTGGTCGGGGGATCATGGATGTCAATCCGAAAACAAAGTTATCCCAAATCCTCAAACCTCATCATTCGCTTTGGACCTAATCCCTGCACCCAATCCCCTCTCTTTCTGTTCCGAATCCTTACATCCCCATGACTGAACTGTTGCCAGCTAAGCCAATTCATTGCCTTCAATCAGACCCTTCGTCCTCCTCGTGTCGCAAGAAAGAAAGTACCGCGTTAATGCTCCGATTTCCCATCACTTTCGTCACCCTCCTCCCCCTCCCCCCCTCCACTCCCTTCAGTCCAGTCAATGGGTGTCCTAGTTAAAATCTCGTTAAGGATGGCATCCCATCCTTTGGCTCTCATCAAAGATAGATACACGCCTGTTGAATGAATAAGTCCCCTAATCAACTTCCAATCCAGTCGATCCATTCACCGATTCCCGAATTCGAACCCGGACAAAGGGTTACACAAACCGAATCGATGCCCAACTGGGGCGGGTCGGCAACCGAACAGGGAGGTGGATGCACATAAAAAAAAGGGACGACGACGACGGAGACGAGAAGCAAGTTGAATTTAACGGGCGGAAATAATTAATCAATTGGTTGTTCTCGAGGCGAATAAAAATGTTCCACTGAATGGTACCAGGTACCAAATGAAATAATTTTAAATTTCCATCTCCTCCCGCTGGTGCGTCCTCAATAAAAAACAGACACCCACACACGGGCCCCGACATTGAAACACTTGTGTCTTCGATGTCCCCTTGAATCCGTCCTTCTCCTCACAGAAGTCTTTTGGCTGATTCACCGGCTGACTGCTGAGCTGCTACCCCCCACGCCAGGAGGGAAAAAGGAAAAAAGGAGAATCCCTTGAATGAATTCAAGGATATTTCTGTGTCATTAATTTTATCAATTTCGATTCCTTCTCCCACACCTTCACCCCCCCCCCCCCGCATTCGGTTGTGTCCACTTTTCTGCGTCGCAGGACACTTTGTGCCTTCATTACCGTCATTTTGTTATTTAAGCCGACATGTGATGTCATGCGTAAATCGAAGGATAATTTAATTATTCGGATAACAGGCCGATTGCCGATTGCCGACTGACGTTCGGAGTGTGGCACGAGAGGCAATAATGTCAATTGAAACTATTTGCATTTCACGACACGTGGCGCAATCAAGTGTATTGATTGTAGATGCTGCGGGGTATTTATTCTTGAGAGGGACTTTTGCGAGACAAAATTTTAGAAGACTTTAAATCGGTCGTGGTCCTTGAATGCAAATGAGGACTGTAGCCACGCATGGCTTTACAGAGCAGTTGTTTGACCGACGTTAGTGGACGGCTTCGCAATCTGGAAGACAGTCCTAGTCAAGAGATCAGAGCGCAGGCTACTCAACTAAGTGCAGAGAGTTGGCAGCGAATGTAAAGGATGATCCAACGAAAACGCACGACGACGTCGTGATAAATTTTTACTGTGTTGAAGGATCTACGGCAATTATGTGTAAAGCAAAATATTGGCCAGAAGCTCGCCACAGTTTCGATGACATGCCTCTATCCGATGGCCCATGTTTTCAGTGACTCTGAGACGTAGCTGAGGTTCCATGTCGTTAATGTGCCAAATTCTCTTATCCCTTAGCTCTTGAACTGTCCTTGGCATATTGACGTGCACTTTTTCTTTTCAATATCACCAAAGAAAGAAGTCCAGCGGTGGCAAGTCACATGATTGTGGCGGCAAATTAAAATGGCCAAGACGTGCGACAACATTTCCATTGAATTTTACGCGCAAAAAAGTCTTAGTTTCATTGGCTGTGTGGCATGTGGCAGCAGTCCATATCGTCCAGGTCCAGGGAGGCTCATATCGTCCAGGTGGAGGCCCACATCGTCCAGATGGACGTCCATGTCGTCCAGTTGTAGGCCCATATCGTCCAGATCCATATCCTCAATTTCTGCCCACAAGGAGTCCACTATCATCTCGCGATAGTGAACACCATTCACGGTAAGTGCCTTGCCTGAGCTTGGCCTGATGACGCTGCCAGCCGATAAGTCCCTCTTTGAGGATGGTTAGGACTTTCAGCAGTCACTCGTAGGTTCTCATTTGGCCAACTGCGGCGATTCTGCCTGCTAACGAATTCCCTGAACGGACGTGTGCCTCGTCGCTGAAAATGATTTCCTCTGTAAAGCCACCATGCCCTTCTGTCTGTTCAAGCAATCATTCGGCGGTTGTCTTCGGAGTAGGCTTCAGCCCTTGAGTCAGTTGAACTTTATAAGCGCTTTAGTCTTTATTTGAAATTCGCATCAGTGATGTTCTTGAAACAATCAATTGTCGAGGTTCACGCCTCTTCTGCCACACTATCGCGAGCAACGAACGTCCCAAGCATGCACAGTTGTCACATATCCCAAAGACACGGTTTGCTGAAATAGACGCTCAATTCTACCAATTGAAGACACATTTAGTCGATTCTGTTGACCAAAAAGATCACGAAGTGCACGAAATTTTGCTTTGAACGCCCATTTCCAAGCTTCAAAAGGCTTCAGTGCTCTTAAGGTTCTGTTCATTGCGAACCTCCCTATGGTCGAACTTGTCAAGCAAATTAAGTTGGGTAACGAAACCTAAAAATTTTTGCAACAACCAGATGGAAGGATTGTCAGTTATGGTCTAAGGATGCATCTCCGTCGGTTATTTTCAAATCATCAATGTTTGCTGCAAGCAAGGGTATTCGCCTCTCTACAACTTCAAACAAAGAAGCCACCTCCTTAAGAGACTCTCCTCTTGTTCGGTGTTCAGTGATGAATCGATCAAGGCACTCGAACATGCCACCCCGTAGTTCAGCGCTCTGTGAAAGTCGTACATCACTCAAAGTATTGTCCATCGGAAGGGACAACTCCTTCCCATATCTCTGGCAATTTTCAAATTCCATCTCTACAAAAATGAGTTCTCTTTGGCATCCATTCAAGTACTGAGCCATTCTTCGATTTCTTCAAAAGACCCAAACTGATGGCCCTCCAAATCTTCTTCTTTTTCTTGTGGCGCAACAGTCCGGGGTGGACCTGAGCCTCAACCAACATGCCTTTCCAGCCGATCTTTCGCCAGCTGCCGCCAGTTGCGCACTCCAAGTTGGTTGAGGTCCTTCTCGACTTGTGTTTGCCACCTTAACGTAGGCCATCTTCTGTTGCGTTGTCCCAATAGCTCAGAATTGAAGACTTTTCGGGTCGGAGTAGTGGTGTCCATACGCTCTCTACATGGCTTAGCCATCTTAAGCGTTGTATCTGAAGACGCTTGACCAGGGGCATGTCGCTGTACAGGCCATAGAGTTCGTCGTTAAATCTTCTCCTCCCGATGCCATCACCGAAAACCGGTTCAAAAATCGGACGCAGAGCTCTTCTCCATCACAGACAAAGGCCTTCCTCATCTGCTTTTAGTAACGTCCAAGTTTCCGCACCGTAAAGGAGGACTACACAATTTAACGAGTTTAGTAGAAATGCCAAAACTAGACATGGCACTGTATAGCTCGTCTCTATGCATGAGGCCTTTAAATCGACGAATAGGTGGTGCGAGTCGATTTGCACTTCATGGGTCTTCTCCAGGATCTGCCGTAGTGTGAAAATTTGGTCGATGGTGAACTTCCCTGACCTGAAACCATACTGGTAAGGACCTATCAGGTTGTTGACGAATGGTTTCAGGCATTCAGACAATACGGCAGAGAGGAGGTCTTTTCGGACGCGAAGCATTAGACAGATGAAGAGGAAAGTGGACTTTCTGACAGCAGAGCAGGCAGAAGTAGTGAAGGAGGATACCTTGAAAGATTGCTAACAACAGACCTTAAGATGAGGAAACCCTGGCAGTCTTAGTGAGGTTTGGCAACCACCTCTATGATAACAAAAGCCAAGCGAGCAGTCGACTCAGTTTTGAGAAACTTGACGGCGTAAAGAAAAACTGTAGAACGAAAGAAGACATAACTTGTCAAGGAGAGAAAGGTGAAAAACCTCAAAATGTCCTGAATACCCCACGCTCCAGCTAGCCTCAAGGAGAATTTATTCAAATTCCCACCAGGAATGAACGTTAGATGAAAGAACTTGACGACAACCATAACACTTAACGACTCAAAAAGGGGTAATGAAGATCATCTCCACAAAAGGAGGCGCACAAACCAAATAACGAGCTTCATAAAACTCAAACCATCTTAAGTGTCAACCCTTGCGGGTAAACCATGCCTCCAGCATCTCCTAAGCTTTCCTCGGCTACGTAACGTCGTCTCGTAGCACGGCAAGCCAATAAACGTCACATGACTTCAAAGACAACCAACCAAACCCCCACTTTAGTCATCAAGCGCGTTAACGCCATAAAAACAAGACAAACACCATCACTTGCGCGTCCATTAACCTATTTCAACTTCATTGACAAATTTTATGGTTAATGAATCCAACAAGGACCTACCGGAGGATGAAGGGGGGAGGAGGTGAGGTTAAAAGAATATGTTCCAGATCCTTGCCTTCATTAAAAGCAACTCAACTCAACTTTGATGACCTTCAATTTAAATTTAATTTTCTCCTTAATGAGCGAATGACAGGACGACCAGAGAAACGACGTTAAACCCACACGCTTGGGAAAGGCGTCCGCAGCACCTAGGCACAGAGCTGAGGTGAGCGAGTAAATGCAAATCAAATTGCCATCATCCTGATTTTGTGTGTCCCTGTCCCGCTCGGCGCTCCGCTCCTCAATCAAAATTCACTTTCTTTTCATTTAGTTTCTCTTTTGCTGCCTTCTTTGTTTGTAACCCCCCCTGAGGGTGCTCAAGGACCCCCACCCACACGTTTCTCACTTTTGCTGGTACATTTGACGAAGTTAATAATTTTCACATTACACGAATTTTCCATTTCAACGAGAAGAAATTGTTCGACGAGCAGGCTCACGCAAGGACCTCGCATTCCCCCCCCTGTGCCCCTCCTGCCAAAAAGAAAGGACATTTCATTCAAACGCCATTATTGTCGCATGCAAATCAGTCTTTAAGTCGCCATTACGCTTTATACCTGCAGGGGAAAAAAAAAGAAGAAAATCCACAATCCACCCCAACACCCCCCAGCCGCCCACGGGTAACTCTGCCGCTCCGAGCAAGGATGAGTGCGATATAAAACGCTTCAATGTTACGCAGGCTAATCCAAGGAAGACGACATAGGGGGAGGAGAAGTGGTGGTGGTGGGTGGGTTTGAATGGCCTCCTAGGTGCGGACCAGTCCTTTGGGTGTTGTAAATCCTTGCGAAAGAGAATGCCTACACCAGCTCGCCCCAGCTACGGAAGGTGTGATGTGGGTGCGTCACAAGGATTCACCGATTTATGGAGGACCATCAGGATCAGTTTGAAAGTGGGAGGAGTGGGTAGGAAAAAATTCTAAAATTGTCTACTCACTCATGGTCTCGGTTATGCTTGAAGGAGTCCCTGTAGCGGAGTCGCAGATTGCGTCTGATGTCGCTGCTGTCGTTCGCATGGCGATTCCTTGACAATGCTGCCGGCAGTAAAAGTGCCATCTCTGTAATAAAAACGAGAAGAGAAAAAAAAATTATTTAAGACCGGTAGACGGTTAACTGAAAGGCTTGTACCACGACGACGGTGTGGAAAGCCCAATAACGCGCCTCACAACAATTCACAAGTGTCCATGAATAATCAACTCAACCGGCGAAGGGAGGGTGGGTGCATGAAAGGGGCACAAGGAGGAGGGGCAGGAGGAGTATGAGGATGAAGCCGAAAACCCAATTAGCTTTAGTAGCGTTTAGGGACAGCAACGGTAGAGCGCTAAAGCAGCCGTCTCTTGGTTTTCTCTGAAATGATTGTAAAATGGCTTGACGATGATAGCTTCTTCACTTCCCAAGGTGGACCTGCGCGGGAGGGAGGGGCACAGGAGGTGAATGATGAAAATGCAAATTTTATAGCGTGAAAATTATTTCAGGACAGGGTGGAGGCATAAAACATGGATTTTAACATGGAAATGGGCGATTCTTAAGTTAAGTAGGTAATTACCACTCATGAGGTATCGTTGGATGCGTGTGCCTGCACCATCACCACCATCACCACCATCGCCATCATCGTCATTCGGAGAGGATAATAAGGTGTAGTACGCGGCGCTGTGGTGTGGATGGTCAAGGACGAGTGCGTCATTATGGAGGATGATGACGATGAGAGAAGAATGAAGATTCTTGAAAGAGGCGAAAGGGGGCGGATGATGAGGAGAGTTTTATAGTTTCACCGGAGATGTGTGTGTGGATGTAGAGGAAGAGACACGTGAGATAAGGTTTGGTTTTTAAAAAAAATTCTATAAGATGTTTGGAAGGAGAGAGAGAGAGAGAGAGAGAGAGAGCTGTAGAGAGAGACAGAGGAGCACCACACGCTAATGACGCGGCTTGAAGCAAAATGTCGTTTCTTGTTTTAAAGTGCCTTAAAGGTCATTGAAAGAAATGCCCGGGAAGACAAACGAGTGGGGCATTTTCAAAAAGAGAAACATCATCACATGGACGTTGAAAACTCATCAGATCGTCTTGAATTTCTGCTTCGAAGCAAGAAATGAACGCATTTCCGGTACAAAATTGAGCCTTATTTCCATTATACTCTTTTTTTGTATTTTTTAAGGTTTCGTTTATTGCACGAAACATTTTTATAAGATGAGACACATCCTGCTTGTAATTGAAGGGAGCCCTATTCAAGCAAATTTTCACCATTTTTATTGAAAAACCTTGCCCTGAGCAATTACACAAGGTCATTCGTTTCGTGGTCTCAACTTCGTAGCTCTGGAGTTTGACATCTGTTTAACTCATCTGTCGTGTGAAGTACCACACAATCAGCTAAGTGTATGGCATTTACGATTTTGGATCTTCTAACAGTCAAACAACGCGTTCAAATTGTTAAAACGTGCTACCATAATGCTAATTCAAACAATATCATTTTTCTTGCATTACAAGATGATCATGATCGTCATAGTCAATCGATTTGGTTGAACATTGTGAACAAAGGGACATCAACACCAGCACGGAAATCCAACGCAGAATCACTCTTGCCAATCGCTATTTCTTTGGGCTCAACAGGCAATTGAGTAACAGAGCCCTCTCCTGAAGAACTAAGCTGACTTAATATAACAGCCTGATCATCCCCGTCCTAGTCTCTGGTGCGTAAACCTGGACGTTACTAAAAGCGAATGAGGAACGCCTTAGTCTGTGAGGGAAAAACGTTCTGCTTGCGATTTTTGGTCTTGTTTGCGTAGACGGCGTTTAGAGGAGAAGATTCAGCAACGAATTATGTAGGCTGTACAACGACATGTGCCTGGTCAAGCGTTTGCGAATAGAACGCTTAAGATGGCTAGTCCATGTAGAGCGTATGTAGAGCGAAGAAGCAGCAGAAGAAGCCATTATACAATGTCATTCATTTTGTCGTTTGAAGTTCGTAGCTCTGGAATTTAAAGCCTGTTCATCTCATTTGTCATTTGAAGTATCAGACAATTAGCTAAGTATATGGCATTTACGATTATAGATCTTTTGACAGTTGAACAATGCGTTGAAATTGTCAAAAGCTGCTACGAAGCTGGTGATTCAAACGAAGTCAATTTGCTCGTGTTACGCCATGATCACAGTCAATCGATACGGTTAAACAAGAGATTTGAGACAGTTGGATTTTTTTTTCTGTGGGACTACACAAAGGATCGTTTCTGCGTGAACCCTAGACACATATAAATCCAACAATACACAAGTTCTGGCCGAGATACCGCCAGGAATGTGCGAGGAAGTGGTTAAAAATGTTCTCAAAAGAATCACGTGTTGCGGTTTTTTTCTGAGGCGGTCATTTCAACGACCCTGTCTTCCACGTTTTATGGCAAAGTTCAGACTGTACGAAAAAGTTGAATTCTCATCAAAAATGTACCGCAGTGTGTGCTTTCGTGATCTTTATTTTCGAAACCAAAGCTTGAATGACACTGCAACTTTTTAGAACCTCTAAGATTTCTTACCTGAAAACTGATCTAAGGGCCGCTTTCTACAGAGATCCTTCCAAGGCCTTCAAAGAATGAAGTGACAACCTAAAGGTCCTGGTCCATATGTTGTTCATTTTCCAGCCAATTTCTCTTTGCTTCAGTTGGGTCTTCAAGGATGTGTGTGACCGGACGGTGCCACTACACCTTTTCTGTTGGCCAATTCTAGCTGTTTTCTTTAACTTCGACAGAAGTGACCAGAAACCATCCTTTGTAGAAGCTCATGTCAACAACACTCTTCTTGTCCCCAAATCTCCCTAAGACTGACTTCTCCTCTACCCAAACGCTCCACTTTAAGTTCAGCACGCCAATTTCCTCGTTAAAACCTCCCGCGTTGCGAGCTGAAACATCGTTCAAAACACTCAAAATCAATTATACATAAACATCCAGTCTGAATAGATCACGACGGGAGGCCAATTTCCTACAAGACCAAAAAAACGAAATCTGCCCTACCGCCCATTACGTGCTCAACGTCCAGAAGGCTGCTCTGCAAAACCTGAAGTTTTTATGATTCTCAATCTCTGCTCGCCCTCAAATTCGTATTATTTTCCCCACGGGCGTTCCCGTCTTCATTAAGTGCAATCAATTGCATCCACACCCATCTCCTCATCGCCTTCTGGTCTCTGAAGCAGAAATTTATTTTCGCAGAGAACAAGAAAAAAACGAAAAGAACCACATGTCCTGCGGGAGCGTATCCGCACACGACTCAAACAGCAGCCAGCACCGACCACCACCAACGACACCAATGACAGAGTTGACATAATTGAAAATGGGAATATAATAGCCAAAGAAACACACCCACCCACACACACAAGTTCACTCACCTCGCAGGACCTGCCTGTCATGGTGGCCATGACAGCGGAACCCTTGGCAGCCACGTTTCTGCACCAAGGACGGACAGTGCTTGCCGCCGTTCTGTGCTGCCTGAAGAACTGAACGGCTGCGAGTCATCATGCCGGTGCCGCAGCTCTTGTCGCACTCACTCCACTGGCCCCATTCGCTGACTTGGCAGTCCAACACTGAAAAGAGAGAGAGAGAGAGAGAGAAAGATTATTATTAAATTTCTACGACGAAACAGTTGTTTTTATTCACCACCCCATGGGCACCCCACGTAGCTCACGTCGTTGCCACCCCCCGGGCGGACCACCCTTGACAGGTCGGAGCGAATGATTTATCCGACGGGGATGAAGAGATGATTTCGAGTGCGTCCTTTGAGGATCGAAGAGGTCGACAGTGATAATGGATCAGAATGCCGTGTGGAGTGCAGGATGTGTGTCCTTGGAGCGTGACGACGAATTCCCTGCACTTTGACCCGATTGGGTTCGTAACCATACCCCGGAGTGTTGCCCCCACTCCAGTCCCGGGGGCAAATTGACGGGGTGATAAGACGGAAACAGGATGTCCGACAAGTTGTTTTGTCGAGACCTTCACTCATTCACACAGACACACTCCCGCTGGGAGTATCACCTTGGGTGGTGTACGCGTTCGGGGAGAGGGTTGAATGGAAAAGTTTTTCAACAACTTTTCCGTCTGGAAAAATACCGGTGGAGGGAGAAGGAGGGAGGGGAAATCTACATATGTATGTACGCGTTCGTTTGAGCGTCAAGTAGCCCCGGCATCTAAGTGCTTTTAGTTTTCCAACTGAGTAGCGCATCCCTCGAGGTGTTCCTCGGTGCCGGCAGTGTGGGTGGACTGCCTTGAAGCGTAGGACAGGCCAACATTGATGGGATCAGGAATGAACTGATTATCCAGATGGAAGTTTGAAGTTGAAGAAGGTGAGTTGTTATCTTCAATTCACGTTTTTTTTGAAGTTTTAAAAGGGGTCAGGGGGACCCCCTCCCCCACTCTCCACCTCTTGGGATGAGGACAGAACTGGAGAAGAAAGAACCGGTAGAACGATGTGGGACAGTGGGGAGATTTGAAGACTTTGGGAAATTGTTGACGAGATTTTCGAAAGTTTTGGTGGCTTTTTTGTGGCATTCTCAGGGAGTTTCAGAGAATTTCTTGAGGTTTGGTCAGTTTTAGGGAACGTTGAAATTTGGCGAAAGTTTTTTGCGGTTTAAAGGTGATTTTTTGAAAAAAAACATTTCACGCATGTGACGTTTTTAACAATATTGAGTGGTTTTGTGGAAGTTTTTTGCGGGTTAAAGGCAATTTTCGAAATTTTTGAAAAACACTTGAAACATTTTTTGAAGTTTTGGGCAGTTTTGAGGGGTTTTGAAAAGGGTTTTGTATTTTGAAGGAAGTTTTAGGTATTTTTGAAAACATTTTGGGCAATTTTTGGAATTTCCGACAGCATTGACGGGTTTTGAAGAAGTTTCTCTGTAGTTTTGAGGCGATTTTGGAGATTTTTAAAATGCAACCGAGGCATTTTTTGAGTTTTTGACGGACCAAATATATTTTTTTATTTTTAAAGAAGGTTTCAGAAATATTAGCATCACATTTGAGACAATTTTTGGAGTTTTTGACAGTTGTGAGAGGTTTCGAGTGAGGTTTTTGTATTTCAAAGGAGGTTTTAGACATTTTTGCGTAACATTTTATACAATTGTTTGAGTTTCCGACGGCATTGACGGGTTTTGAGGAAGTTTTTCTGTGGTTTTGAAGCGATTTTAGAGATTTTTAAAAAGCAATTCAGACATTTTTTGTGTTTTTGAAAGTTCTGAGAGGTTTTAAGGAATCGTTTTGTGACTTAGAATTAATTGTTGAGATTATTGAAAACAATTTGAAGCATTTTTAAGTTTCTGAAAGTTTTGAAAAATATTTCTGTAATTTTGAAGTTTTTTTTTAAACTATTAGAGCCCTTTTTTGAGTTTTCGACAGCCTTGAGAGGTCTTGAGGAACTTTTTCTGTAGTTTCAGGGCAATTTTAAAAATTTTTATAGAAGCAACCGAGGTATTTTTTGAGTTTTTGAAAGTTTTGAGAGGTCTTGAGGAATTTTTTTTGTATTTTAAAAGTAATTTTAGAGATTCTCGAAAATCATTTGAGACAGTTTTCTGAGTTTTTGACAGTTTTAAAAGGTTTTGAGGAAGTTTTTCTTGTTTTCAAAGCGATTTAAGGTATTTTTGAAAAACTTTTGAGGCACTTCTTTGAATTTTTGACAGTTTTTGGTCGCACTGAATGGGTTTTCGAGGGTTTTAATGAATTTCTGCAAATACTTTGGTCAGTCTAGTGAATGTTTTTTTATTTTTCTAAGAGTTGTAGATTTTTGTGCGTTTTTGAAAGTTCTTGGGGCGTTATGATGAAGATTTAGCCTCGTCAAACGAGAGTTTTTGGCGCTTTATCGTTTTGCGAGGAGATTTTTATATACCTTGGCTTAGTGAAGATCTTCGATGATGTTTGGAAAGTACTTTGAGCATCTTTCGGAAGCTTTTCAGCAGTTTTCAATAAATTCTTGGCACTCTGATGATGTTTTACCCTTTTTTCTCATTTTTTGTACAAATCCACACTTTCTCCCCAACCTACAGCGCAAAAACTAAACATCATAGAGGAACAAAATTCTGTGACATATTTGCTTTAAAATTTTGACGCGTTTAAATTGAAACCCTTTCCTGTTGCTGACGGACAATTTTCGAATCCCTTTGAAAAACCATTCGATCCGCTGCACTCCCAGTCGGAAATACGTTGGAATTTCATTGAATTCAAGGCTGCTGCTGACGGATGCCCTTCAGCACACTCGCCCATCGCCCTCACGCCATGCACAGCTCAGCGCTGCCACAGCGCCACCCTTGTCACTCAATTTCAATTTCAAAAAGTAACTGCAAACGAACGAATGTGAGGAATTTCGCGTTATTCCGCATCACTCCCAAATGACCACGAATACCGTCCATCCGCTCAAAAGGACACCCCACCAGACGACGTGAAAATTAATTACCATCACTCGCTATCTCGCCACAGGACTTCGTCGGAATTCCTCGAACCGATACCCAATCGGAGGCGGCGTTGAGTGCAAGAATAGAACATTGGCCAAAAAAAAAATATTTTTTATAAGTTTCAATTCAATCCTGCAGCCCGGCCGGCAACGGCTCGCGACTCAGACGTCGGGTTTCATTAGCAGCTCGTAGACGTCGGTGGAATTTTCAATTAAATCGCGTGTCGACTGCAGCTCGTGCCGCGTCTGCACGGCAAACGCATTCCTAATGAACGCAGTGCTGGCTGTCGTCGCTGTGACGACGACGAGGGGACGGTCTCTCGGCGACTCACCTTGTTGGCGGGCGAGATTTATGACCTTAGCGTCGATGACTGTCAATTCGGTCGAGTGATACCCACGGACGACGTGCTGAGGCATATGTTTCCGGAATGACTTCATCAGTGATGGGGGTGCCCTGTGAGTGGACGTGTACGTCAGGCACGAACTTGGGATGCGTCGCGTTGGGGATGTGCACAGTGAAGGTGATTGACGACGTAGACGACGCGGACTTGGTTTTTCTGGGATTGTTCCGGTTCCGTTGAAAATTGTTACACGCGGGTGTGCATCAGTTCGCCGTATCGTTGTGGAGGGTTTTGGCAGGAAATTCTTGGAACGCGTCAGTGTGATTCTTTGAAGGGTGTTCGAGGTGAAGACGGCCACGGAAGGCCTTGGCGAGTTTTCCGAACACAGGATGCAGATGAGACATGTCTGAAATGACTAGAGATACGACTTCCCTGGAAATGACTTGAAGGGACGTTTTCAAAACCGTGAGACTGGCGTTCGCTGAGGGGAATGATGAGGAATCTGCAAATGGTTTCTAGAAACTGTCGCCGAAGACATTTAAGAAAGGAGTAGGGACAGGGAGGAGTAAAACAGAACTCTAATTGACAACAGCGTGACAGAACAGGGTGATAAAGTGGATTAAGGTGGTACGCGCGAAGCTACAAGGCTGTAATCGGCTTGGTGGGAGGGACAACACACTGAAGTAGAATAGCATTTAGAGGCTACGCGCGACAAGGTTATACTGCGACAGAACTACAACATGACAACGCAATTACAGGGCAGAAGCAATCTAAAACCGCACAAAGAAAGAGAGATAGCGTCATGAAGTAGAGCAGCGAAGATAAGACGCATCTGCGCTACATGGCAACAAAGATACAAAAACACGAAAAATGAATTCATGGTAATAAGCATCGGCAAATTGCTAATGATACAATTCTACATTTATTTATAATGCGAAGCGAGTGTGCGACAAAGATACAACGCAACGAGGAATCAATTTCTTAAGAATGCAAGGCGACAAAGCTACAAGGAGACAAGCAACTACGAGAGCTTGGAACCAAATAGCTAATCATTCTGGTAGAGTAATGTACGGACAAAACGACATTGCGATAAAGCTACAAACGATTAAGCTACAGCACGACAAAGAACCAATACGAAAAGAAAGCATTATGAAAAGCAAAACTGCAGCACGACAAACTAGCAGCGCCATAGTTAACAATGTGGCGAAACTACAAAGCAACAAAGTAACATCGCGACAAAGTGACAAGGCGACAAAGCTACAGCACGACAAAGCACCAGTTCGAAAACATACGACGAAAGGCAAGGGAAAGGAAAAAACTAAAAGAGTAAAACTGCAGCATAACAACCCAACAACAACGTGACAATGTCGCCTTTTGTCTGTGCGATATAAACACTGCGCAACAAAGTATCAAAATAACTTGACATAGCTGCAAAGTACCAGTGCGAAAACTCAGTAAAGTTGAGCAAGGCAGCGTGAGGTAGGTGGAACAAATCTCTAATGGAACAAAACTACAGAGTGTTAGAACGACAAAGATACAAATTATGTTGCCCAAGGACCAATTGTCATTTTGACAGGGCAAAGTAAGTTAAAGAAAGACGAAAAGCTTTAACGCGGCAAATTTACAACGCGACAAATCTACAACGCGACACAACTACAACGCGACACAACTACACCGCGACAAAACTACAATGTGACAAAGTTATAATGTGTCCCGATGTATTTCTGACAACAGGAGTCTCCTCAAGTGTCAACGAGTTTATCGACTCAACCTCAAAAAGTCACAACAATTTGATCACATTCTTGAAAGCAAACACCATTCGCTTCCTTTCCCCCGCCCGCGTGCATGGAATCCACTTCAATCACACAAACAGCACCAAATCTGACGTCAATAGGCAAATAGACCATCGTAACCTTAGTCGCATCTCTCACTACATTTCCCATCCACCTCCTTCTTCTCCACCAATAACTTCAGAATTGGTGAACCTATTGCAAAAGTGCTGTGTTAACGATCTCCTCGACCTGCGCAAGGATAAACTTCAACTCTGAAGTGCACACTTACACTTTCCTACTGCCGCCACCACCTCCGGTCCTCTCCTCCTCGAGAACTGTTGATAAAGCTCTTGTGCACTGAATTGATGAAGCACATCACTCGGCTTCAGTTCCTTCCCAAGTGGCCTTAAAGTTGGCAACAAAAGGCAGGCAGGGGGGGGGGGGTGGCTTCCTCATGTGGAAGGAAACTTCTCTCTTCATCTCGCCGTCTTGAAGGGATGATCAAGTTTCTGGTATTTAAAGGCGTCCCTTACACAGAACTATCCAGCCGAAGGCAGCAGGACGGAGTTCGTTCTCCTCCCCCATCGTCATCATCGTCATCCAACATTTCATTGTTCAATCTCCTCCCGGCTCCTTGTGAATGCAAATAAAGTTCTTCTTCGAAGATAAACTTCAGAGTCACACCCTTCGCGCCACTCCCTTTGCAGTCCGCCCGCAGGCGGCACACTCGCTGAGCGAGGGGACACCTCGGGTCGAAGTTGGCTTATCATTTATTTCGCATCTCAACTCTGGGCCGAGTTTGATGATACCTTGGCGTGGATGGGCGGGGGTCATATTCGAGTCCAGTTGACAACCCCATTAGCGTGGGTGAAGCTCTGGCGCACGGACAAGCGATGACTAACAAGGTGCCGGCTGCTAGAAAGGATTCCCTGAATCTGGGTTATGTCAAGAGGACGACAACCCCCCCTCGTTCCCATTCCCATTCATCACTCGGCTGGAGGGGGGCGGGGCGGGAAGTGCTGGGAAGTGCGGTGCAGTAGCTGTGCGGCCACAGAAAAGGCAGTGGCGGCGGCGGCATTGTGGAGGCACTATTTTGTGTACAATCAAGCATGCGATTGAAAGTGCGATAAATCGAGGTTAATAGTCTCGCAAGTGAATGGGCCACCTCCACCGCAAGCCAGCTCTCCTCGGAGACTGGCGGCTTTCGGCCTGCCTGCCTGGGAGCCTGGCAGCTCAGTGTGTTGCAATTTACTTATCTCCTTGATCATCTCCACCGCTGCCGCTGCGGAGGGGCTGTGAATCTCATTTTCGTTCGGTTCGGCTTTTGGCCTGCGGCTCTCGCTCGGTTTCAATGGATACCACAATCCGAAAGTATCTCTGCTGTATCTCGATGGGGAATCTGAGGTGTGCCTGGAGTGGAATTTTAGGGGGCGGGAGGAGGCCGTGTGTGTGGAGGGATTCACTTCCAGTTTTTTTGTTTTGTGTGTAGGGAGTGGCGCTGCCGCCTTATCTGACGGATACTTGGAGTTAATTGGACGAAATAGCTTGAGATGATTGCGAGGATCCTTGCTGATTTAATTCCATTTAGTGGCGGAGTTTACCGGTGGGTGGAGGATGTAAGTGGGCGGCGGGTCGGTGTGGGAGATGCCTTTCATCGGCAGTCATTGATGTGATGCAGAGCCTTAATCAGAGTGGGCGCGGATGTGGTGGGCAAATCTTGGGGTTGATGGATGGGGGAAGATAAATTTTCTTCAAGAGGGGGAGAGAGAGAGGGATTGATGCGGATTAAGATTAAGACATGTTTTCATGCTCGATGATGTCAGGGGAGATTGCGGCAAGGTGCTTGAGTGGTGGTTGTGTGCCCCTTGGGTTTGGGAAACTGACGACACTTGGGGTACAAACTTGCGCTCTTGAGACTGAAGGGATGACTCTCCAGGATGCAGGCTGACAAAGTTCATGTTCCATCGTCAGCTGGAAATCCGCGGCTTTACTGTTACCTCTAGACAGAAAAGAGTGCAGAAAACTTGTCGGCGCACAAACGGGACACTCACCTTCGCGAGTGAAGACACCCTTTGCGACGCCGGTGGACTCTGTCTATGTCCCGCCTTTGCTCGTATCAAGGGGCGGCTGTTTGACGCTGATGTGGTGGGAGCGGAAAACTTAAGGTCTTTGTCACAGAAGCGTCTGCTGGTCGAAAAATCAGGAAACTTCAGTAAACGAAGGTACTGCCTGGTAGTACAATGGACCAGACTTTGAGTCTGACCGCAGCGCAGAGTTTTCCAACAAAACAAAAAAGTGTGCTTTCCTGATGTTCCTTAATGCGCCCTGCTGTAGAAAAATGCTCCTTTCAACGCTTAAGGTGGGCCTCAGTCGAAGTAAGTAGCGAAGGACATCCAGAATCTTCAGGGATTCCTTATTGAATGTCGGCGAATTTCATCGGGAACGGGGATCTGTTGAAAGTGGCGGTAAGTAGACTCAGATACGGCTTTGAAACCAAGCTCGGACTTCGTGGTCTTAAATCTTTCCAAATTGGCTCCCTTTGGACTGACTTTCAAGCAAAAAATTAATTTCCCCATATCTCGAAAACAGCATTTGAAAACTTCAGTTTTTCATTTTTCATAAAAACCCGCTTATCACAAATTCAATCCAACGACAACAAATTTCATTGAAAGCTAGCTCCGTGGAGGAAATCTCTAGACTGCCCCAAAGTTTTCAAAATCCTCCAACCCACCCACCCCCACTGCACCGGTTCCTGTCAAAATTGAATATGCTAGACCTTAATCCCTCAAGGATTCTTAACCTCAAACAATTTTCCTCATTTTCCGTGAACAGCAGAAAAAAAAAACGAAATATGCAAATTTTCCACGTCTCTAGCGGGATATGCGCTGCTGCCGAAAATCACGATAACTTAATTCAATTTCACCGTGCCACCGCCATGCCGTCGTGTGTACATCCTTGGCAGGCAGCAGAAGCGTGGTTAATAATTCCCTGACGCCAAAACTAACATTGAACACCTTGAATTATAAATGAATCCGAAGCACTAGCGTCAGAGACGTCAGGTGACTCTCTGTGCGGCGCAATGAAAGCTAAACAATCGAAACCAGGAGTAGGGATTTATCCGTCCTCACTCTCTCCGGCCCCCAGTCAGGCGGCGGAGGATATAATTAAAAATTTACCGTTTAAACATTAAATTCGCAAGGTAAGGAGAGAAGGACAGCAAAAAAAACGAAGAGAGGAGGCCACACAGAGCCAGTGACGGCGGCGGCGGCGACGACGTCGGCAGTGGTAATCTGGGTGAGAAACTAGGTCATCCGGACAAACGGTTCCACTGCTCGCCATGCATGTGGGGAGGGGAAGGGGGAAGGGATATAATAAGGATATGCGATCAGAAAACCGTCATCGTCGTGCGGGTCCTCTGCCGTTTACAGGCGGGGAGGGGGGTGGGACTGGGTATAGAAAATTCATGGCCGCTGGAGGATACTTGGTTTGCGAACTAATTATACCACAACGACGACGACGACGACGACGACAGGTGGATGGGGATTAAGCATCAGCGTGGCGCTCCACGCCACCTTCCGTTCCCTTCCAACGCCAGAGTGTTGCAGACAATGGTGGATACATGCAGTGGAGAGGACTGCGTTTATTAGAAGCGCAGGCAGGATGTTTTCCGTTGGTAAGGGCCACCCCGAGATTCCGCTTCATCATGCGGCGGAAGGATAATTAATGCTTGTTGCCCCGCGTTACTCATGTGAAAGTATATCAGCGCCGGTGACGGCTACAGCGGCGGCAGCGGCGGCGGCAATGATGGCGCAGCACTAAATCACAAACCAAAGTCGGTGAGGGAATGCAAACGCACGGCATCTGGGCGGAGGAAGTGCATTCAGGATGCTGCTGAAACAAGAGTCGGTCGGGCGCTTTAGCGGCTGTGAAGGTGGCGGTCGTGATGGTGGTGATGAAGGCTCTCGAGAGAGGATTATCGGATGAACCTGGTTTCAGGTCAGAGGCAACTAATGCTCGTCGACGTTAATCTGATCCCGGGCATGGCTTGCTGAGCTGCCGAGGATACGCTTTTTTTTTCCGGTGAAACATCCGGCGGAGGAGGTGCGTGTGTGTGCCGACTCGACAGGCGTCTGCTTGTCATCAAAGTGACGGGGAATGAGGGCGTTTTGAGGGATTGATGAGGAAAGTCAGTGCTTGAAGGAAACTTTTTCCTGTGTGTAACATTTCTCCCGCCAGGACCCTTATCTCCAATTCCTCAAATTCAATTCTGTGCCACCTTCTCAATCAAGGACAATAAAATAACAAACAATAACATCGAAAGCAAAACAATACTCGCACTGTTTCCATTCCCCCAAGGACACGTCAGGCCACCTCCTTGCGCCCACTCAATCAAATAATATTGCATGTCACAGCAATTGTTCGAAATTAATTCGTTCTCGTCGTCAAGAGTCCCCCTCCACCTCTCCGTCGCGTCACCCCGAAACATTCAAATCTGGTTACGTGCACATATGGATTTAGTGTGTCCTTTGTCTCGTGCCTTTCCACCATAAAAAACGGCACTCATCCTGTCGACTAAGCAATAAAAACAAATCTCACGCAAGTAAGCAGTCGACGAGCTGGGCTGCGCAGTGCTGTGAAATGCGCACAATTTCTGGCGAAAAGACTCCACCAGACACCCTCAAATGGCCCGTCAATCGATTCGATTCAACTTTTCCCGGATAAACAAGCGCGCACACAGCCATTGCGATGGCATTCACATGATCATTCAAAATTGACCATTCCTCCGGGCTTGGCACACAGAGGGAGTTCTCTGCCTATGGCATCACTCCTGGACCGGCTTCACTTGCGGTTGGTGGAGCGGACGAGCCTTGACCGAGGAGGAGCACCACGGGTGCTGGCAGGGGGATATGCACCCGAAGAGGACAGGACACAGATGTTTGAATTGGATTTCCGCATGCATGCGGCTCAGACAGACGGACAGATGGTGGATGTGGATGGTAAACTTGATTGTCAGATCGATTCGGGACTCAATCGGCACGGGAGGCGGGTGCTTTCGGTCTGATTTGGGATTAATGCAGCCATTTCCATTCGTAGCCACTTTGCAAATTTGGGGATGGGGGCGGGTGGGCGCTACTGAAATGCTTGTCTGGTGGGTGGCTGGGGATTAAGGCGACTCTGGATTTTAAAATCTTTTTTTTGTCGTACTTGAATCAAAAGTCTGGATTGGAGATTCCTGAATTTATGTTTTTGGCTTTGACGGTTGAAAATGTCTCAAGCTTGAGTGAGTCTCAGCTTGTCTCAAAAAATGTTCCAAGCTCGACTTTGAAACAATCCTGAGAGGGAATGTCGGTCTTTATTGCCGGCGATTATTCAAAAAATTTCAAGGCTCCTCGGCTAGAATCTTAGAATTTTTAACATCCACGCAGCGTGTTCAATGAATTCCCTGAGTTGGAAACTAGTCTAGATTGACTTGAAAACAGTCTTAAGCTCGAGTTCCTATTGTGCGTCTTGTCTCTTAAAACTACTTCCTTAGTTTCGGTAAAAAATTGTAGTCTGTTGGGCTTAAAATAAAATATCTCTGGCAATATTAATTGCATCTGGCAATGCTATAGCTTGTGTGAAAGGTGACGTCTTAAGCTCCGTATTGTTAGAAGACTTTATTAAAATTGTATTTTTCTGTTAAAAGTTATCAACTTTTAGAAATGAGTGAAAATTTAGATCATTTTTGTCACGTTTTGCTTTGCTTTTGGGTGATTCATGGTGCAGTTTGACTTTTTATATGGTTTTTTGACAGATTACGCGTGACTTCTATAAAATTGCTTTGTCAGTTTTGTTCACAAACGTTTGGCAAGTCTTCGTAGGAAGACTCACACCACAGCAGCGTCTCGAAAATGTTCAAAAACTAGCCTTTCCTTGAAAAATTTTTTCGTGCAGGTCAAGGAACTTACGGTGCCATTCGCAAATTTGAGTTGCACAATACCTGTTTGACCCCATCCAGCTCACAGTAAAGAGACTGCAGCAACAATACCTAAGAGTGTACAAGAAGACCATGACAATCTTGGCCAGAATGAATAGGTGCTTCCTGCCATTCTAGCACACGGTCTCGGTGAGCGTTGGTTTCAGCAAGACGCCGCTATGAGCCATGCAGCACGTGAAACATAGGACTCATTGAGAAATTAGTTTACTTCATGCTTTGGTCGCCTAGATCCTGCCAAATCAAACCTTTTGACGTTTTGCCGCTTAGAGCCTGCGATATCAAACTTTTGTCTATATTCCCTGGGGATATGTAAAGTAGTTTTCAAAAGTAAGCCTTCTGCGATAGAAGCCTTGAAAGCCAAAAATTACGTGAGACACAAATCGCTATGCTCGAACGAGTCGCCCAAACTTGGACTTTGCGAAGGGATCACCTCAGACGGCCAATTTTTTTTAACCAAACCTAGTGAACAATGGCTCCATCTGACAAGTCCTTAACGATGTGGCTACAGTCAAGGAAAGACCACGATGGACGAGACGCCCCACAGACTTGGGAGTGGGTGGGAGTGGGAGTGGGAGTGGATAGGGTGACGATAGAGAACTTGACAACGAACTCACCCACACCTTCAATGTCAACAAAAAGTTTTAAACTAGACGACGCACTGGCATCTTACATCATTCTTGAGAAGACCTTGCAAGCGCTGAGGCCTATTGAGGTACTGGCTTATGAGGTCGTCAATGAGACGGTTGCCGGTGGTGGAGCGGAGGCGTAGAAAATGGGCCTGACGGTAAAAGAAGAAACGAAGGATGACGAAGAAGACTACACAGCTTCGACGTCTTGGACAAAGCGTCAAAATTGGCAGCAAAGATTTCGACGTGTACAAGGACTTCTTTTACCTCGACTTCGCAGAAAGTAAACACACTCTTGCAAATCGCTGCTTATTTATTTAGATTTAATCGGACAATCAATTAGATGAAGCGGGCTTTGTGGAACACTCTGATGATCCCTGTCCTGCCCCACGACGCAGATACCTGAACGTTGCCAAAATCATATGAGAAAGTGAGAGTCCTTAAGCAAGATCAGAATTTTCCGAAAAAATTCAAATTTCAGAACACAAGTCGTCCTCCTTTTTCATGAAACCCCTGATCACAAGCACCCCTAGTCAATGCCAATCATCCCCCCACCCCCTCTCACCCACAGTTCAAATGAATTCATTCATTCACAAAAGCCCACCTCCACAAACCGTTAAGCAATTTGACAAGGATTAATCCACTCCAAAGAATTCCCTTCAAAGGCAAAATAAATCCACTTTCTTTGTCATTCATTTTCATTCTGTCCCCAATCAAATTACATTCCTGCCGATCCCGAATTGCAAGCCTTTATTGAATCATTCCCATCTCCGATTACTTCATCAAAACCGTGTAGCTTCTTTGCCTAAAACAAAGCCCCTTCCAAGCCACCCCTCCACTCCTCCACCCCAAGAAACACCGAAAACGTGATTCATTTCCGATTATCGCCCCCAAGGCCAACCGATCACCCCACAACGTGGCCTTTCTCATCAATCTTCTCTCGCAGCTCCCACTCTGTGACGCTGATTATCCCGTTGAGGGTTTAATTAGGTTCCCCGAGTCTATTAATACAAAATACGAGAACAAATTCAATTTTAATTGATTTCCCCAAAGTGTGCTTACTAACCCGGGCAGCCACCCCTCGCACTCGCCCTCTCCCCCTCCGCCAGGAGAGTGGAAAAAACAAAAAAAGCCAAAGGAACTAGTGAAAATGAATAAATAAGCGAAAGAACCAGTCGCCCCTCACCATCCCGCAGACAGACCACATTCATGGCGCCCACCTCCCCCTCCCCCAACCAATGCCATCTTCAGGCGACGGATTGCGGAAAATGTAAAAGATTAACCGCACCCGCCCGGCACCACAGCTTCCTTCCGCCCCAACCACCAGCCGGTGGGGCTACGATACTTTTTTTCTCTTCTTCGTCCTTTGTCCTCTCCCTTTATGCGCCAACCGCAAACATCCCCCGCCAAGCCCCATCTAAGTCAATGGAAAAACAGGACGAAATGTATTTAATTAGCTCTCTCTCTCCCTGCTTGTGGAAACACGCAAAGCAAGGACTCATTTTCAAATTAACGGCTTCGTTTTTTTCGCATTCTCCTTCTTTTTTTTTTTAATTATTTCCCTGCACAGAACGTGGGGGACAGGAGAGCGAGTCGGGAAGAGTCTTGTTTTCTCATCTTCTTCCGTCGATTGTTGTGCAAATTGACGGAGGCTTGTGAGGGATTAAGGGAGTAGCACTGACGTTGGATTTATTGGCTGCCTGGGATCGTGTCGGTGTGATGGGATTTGTGGGAACAATGTGGAACGCAATTACATTTCTTTTGTAATTGTGACTTGAATGCAGGATTTGTGAGTTTTTCTTTTTTGGTGCTTGTCTTCCTCTGTCTTCCTTTTTTTTTTTTTTTGTTGGAGGTTGGGAAACACTGCACTCAGACTCAAAGACTGCTCCATTGTACTACCTTCGTTTACTGTAGTCCGAAGAAAGACCAGCAGTCGCTTCTGTGACAAAGACCTTAAGTTATCAGCTCCCAACACATCAGCGCCAAACACCGCCCCTTGATACGAGCAAAGGCGGGACAGTGACAGAGAAAGTGCTCTGAAGTGTCTTCACTGTCTCCACAGGCGTCGCAAAAGGTGTCTTCACTAGGCCCAAGCAGACTTAGGTGCATAGCGAAGGTGAAGTGTCCCTTTTGCACTCTTTTCTGTCTAGAGTTACCAGAAAAGCCACGGTCAGGAATATGCACTTGGTCAGCCTGCATCCTGGAGGGTCATGCCATCTCTGGTTGTGCTGCTGGAAGACCCAACCGTCGACGGAAGCCCTAACGACGACGGAAGCAAGGAAGCGGGTAGTCCCACCGTGGGTTCGGGCCCTAAGAATGCCACTTTAGAACCTTGCCTAGCTACTTTCATCAGGAATCTCGTTTCCCTCGATCCCGTGATGTCCCGGGACCCAGACAAGTCGAATTCAGTCTTCTTCTTCTTCTTGTGGCGCTACCTTGGGTGGGCCTGGTCCTCAACCAACGTGCCTCTTCGCTTTCTGGCCAGAGCCAGTCCTGGACACAGGGAAAGTCGACTTTGTATAAGCGACGCAGCTGGATCGTCGGTGACCCTGCATCAGATGGAATGTCCATGAGACTTGTGTCATAGGAGATGCGGTGCGCGAAGTCATTAAGGCTCCAGTGCAAGTTGAACCAAAGACCATTCTTTTTTAGTCTGGCCTTTATTGTACAGCCCGTGATGTGGATGTCGAGGGAAAGGAGATTAAGCAGTGCAGCAGAGCCAGGCGTGGTCAAGAGTGCTTACTGTCACCATTACTGTTGTCGGGGCTGAGGAGCGATGTACTCCCCGTAGCATTGACGAACGGACATAAACTATGCCAATCGGTGGAATGAGGGGCCCTAGTTTCGTTTCACTTGGAGGGCTACAAATTTAGAAGCTGAGACAGGGAACTTGTAACTGGCTGTAGCCAGTTTCTGACAATCGCCGGACAGAAAGTCGAGGAAGTAACCAGAATCCTAAGACTAGAAAGTTTTGTCTCTGCTAAGTGCGGTGGCACCGTGCGCAGGATGGTTGCAGCGCTATCCATTGTACAACTAGAAGGTCAAAACTTATGCCCGCAGCTCTTGGAAAGTTGACGCTTATCCTTTGGCGACAGCATTGTGACATAATGGGAAAACCTGGGAAGCTCTCAACATTTTCTGAGGTCTTCAGAAGTTCTTGGAATGAAAGTTGATCCCGACACAAGTTCGCAAGCCTTCAGGTCAAGTCGGAAGTATGTATCTGGCCTGCGACCTAAGATGGGTCTGATTCTGAGCTTCCGTTCTTGACGGTAAGTCTGTGAGTCGGAAGCCATTATCTGCTGTCATGTAGTGGAGGCTGTTATTTCCGATTACTCCGCCACGAAGTCCCCGAGTACGATTTTGACATCCTACTCCGTACAGGCTCTGTAGGCACCGACTGAGAGGTCATAACAAATCCCCTTTGATGGGGTCTTTAGCAGTGTTGGTCGGGGCCTGGGCACATATCGGGCTGAGGTTGTAGGATTTGCCTTGGATGTGGATCCCAGTCAGGCGACCACTTATCGGCTTGCAGTCGATGACCTTCGATCCAAGCCTCTTTCCCACAACAAATCGGCATCCTGTTACGTGTCACCTTTCGTGACAATTGTAATTTGTGTCGCAATCCTTTTTCCGCATTATACCTTGTCCTGTCCAGCATATTTCGTGGACATACTGCGTGAGGATTTGTTCAAGATGATGAGTGGCTCCTGGAAAGTTGATAGATATCAAGGGCGAGGAGCACATCGTAAATTGTTGTCTTTTTCGCGCCATATCGTCGTCGTGGTTCAGCTTGACGCCCTTTAGGGATCGCTTTGGCATCCCGCCAGGTTGGGTGCAATCAAGACTTTTGCCCCATACCCCCCACCGGACTAGATAACAAGGAAAGGAAGGAAAATCCAAAATTTAAGGTCGAAGTGTTTGCATGAAGATCGCGTCAACTGCATTAAATCCAAATGTGATGAGCTCAGGAGAGTGAACTCCACAGAGGTCAACCCCAAAGATCCAACGAGATACAAAGATCAGTCAACTTCGCAAACCTTGTCATTCTCCTTTCATTCAGCTGTAGATCAAGTCTCCTCTCCGCCTTCACGGCAACCAATGTTCGATGAGAGGAATGACCTCAAGTGAAAGCCACGATTGATAGGGACTCCATTCCACTAAGATTTACATTCATTCCCTAATCGTGCATAATTTGCAGTCCTCACGACACGGCCCATCCGGAATTCACTCAATCAGTTACACATCGCTGCTACCTTCACGAGTCTCCCCGGCAAAACCTTCCGCTGCGCGGCACCCTCATTCTCTGCGCCAATTTAAGGCAACAGCACCCAACAGAACATATCTCCGCATAAAGCACTACCCATCAACCGGTTTCTCCGTGCGTCCCATGTCAACGCCCACGTAAGACATCGAACGCGCCACGAACCTCCAACGGATCCCACCACTTAATGTCAATTTCACAAATTATCTCCACCCTCCCCGCCGGCGCTGTTGCCGCGCCGCCTACGCCTCCGCCTACGCCTCCGCTGGCGAATCTCATTTGGGTAATTACATCGCAGCATTCATCGAATTCACTCTGGTTAATTTGTAAAATTCATGAGAGTACGTGAACCGAATGAGAGAAAGCCAAATCCGCTCCAGCCAGACGATTGGCAAACAGACCGCGCAGCGGAAGCAACACATGCGGGCGAGCGAGACGTCCCGCGCAGAAGGACCCAAAGGAACAAGACGAGAATGAGAGAAGGGAGAAAAAGGCGCGCACGTCTTCTTGCTGGCAGACACGTCTTCAGCGACGGTCGCTGCGCGGCGGTGACGGTGGCGGTGGCGGGGAAAGTGTATGCAAATCCCGAAAGGTAACGCGCGGTCTGAGACACGGCCGTCACTACTAAGCCGATCTGATTTGGGCACTTGTATGTTTTCCCTCTTCGCCCAGCGACGGTGAGGCGGCATCGGACGGTGTGACGACCACATTTGGGCCAAGAAGACGAATCCAAGAGGGAACGCTGCGTCGAGAGAGAATTAATTTCGTGTCACGGTGGATTCCAATTAACATCGCCTCACACCGCCAGCACTGCTTTGTCGATTTTTATTGTTTACCTCTTCTCACCCACAGCCCCCAGTGGGGGACGCCCTCATATCCACTCACCAGGTGATGGAATTCCATTGACAGTAAATCACATTCCGAGTGTCGACTGAGGGTGCTCTGGGGGGTGGAACAAATTCGATTACAATTGTTCGCATATGAATGAGGGTGTCTGTAGGAGGGGGAGGTAGGGGTAAAACTCTTGAAGGAGATTCTAGGGCATAATGGCTGCTAATCCATTCACCCCTCACGCCCACGCATGTGTGTGAATGACGAGCTCACGCGAGCGTCGAATTCGATTTTTAATGGAATCCCTGTCGTGGAGAAGCGCACGCACATTCAATATGCTGTGTTGCCCAATTGAGGCGGGGGGACGGGGTTGCTTGAGTTGATAAGAATGATGAGGGTGATAGGGCGAGAGGCGTTCAGTGCATTCAGTGCTTTGTGAGTGCGTGCAAGTATTCGAAATTGGAAAAATGAGGACTTGGCAGCGGGAGAATTTAAATGAATTCCTTGAAGGCGAGCGCAGAGAGGGAAGATTTCCTTTTTCCGGAATTCGAAGTGTCATCGGGGAAGATTTAAGAGTTTGGCACATGATGGAATTCTTTAAGCAGTTGCATCTATCCAATTTTGGGACGGATTTGAATTGCTGAATGCATTCGAGTTTGCTTCGTTAAATTTAGAGAAATTCACTTTTCGGTTTCAAAAGTAAAGTCTAAAGAAGTGCAGACAGCGACACATTTTTGAAGAAAATTTTACATTTTCCGAAAACTTGAACCTTGCCATTTATTGTGCGTAAGACAACAGTTATTCAGATTTTCGCAAATTTCGGGTATACCTTGAGTAATGTTTTATTTTAAATGCGTCTCAGCTCCTGAGTCAAACTAACATCAATGCCAGAGACATAATCTTTCATAAATCTGTGCCGATGACATTGACATCATTGGAAGAACACAACGGGCTGTAAGTGGGCTGTTTGTAAGCATCGAGAAGAAAGCGGCGAAGACGGCCCTGGAGGTCTGTGACAGTAGGACAAGGCGACGTCTTGGAAAACACGCCACAATAGGTAGCTACAGCTTCGAAGGAGTGAAAGACAGAGTCCACCTGGGCTCCGAAGTTAGCGCAAGCAATAACATCACCGTCGAGGTAAGACGAAGGATAACGCCTACACGCTAGGATAATGTCAGAACCGCCACATGGCGTAGGGAACTCAATGAAAAGGAGCTTCTCTTTGGACGAAGAGGGCTACGTTGTACGGATGTTCACTTCATCAATACTTGCAGGGCGTGTCTGGGATGCGATTCCATCAGACAGGCGACTGCTCGGCAGACCCAGGGCCAAGTGATTTTATCAAGCCAAGGTCTCTCTTACTCTCTCCCTCTCTAACTTGCCTGCTCTCGCTTGGGAATAGTTCCTGAGTTAGGGGTGGTGGCGGAGGATCGAGGGACCTGAAGGTCTCTCGTGCATGGGTTGCCATTGCGACCCCTTTAGGGGAGCATGCGGGTCATCGAAAATGATGATAATTACGCTTGCCAATCGCTGTGTTTTTAGGCTTGGAACGCCATGAAGGAATAAAGCCCTCTCTCGAGAAAGGCAGAAGCATGGACACCCACTACGGCCGACAAAGAGGTTCTTTGTCGCTTCGAGAAGCCAGTACTTTGAACAACCTTAAATCCAATATGTACCGATGATGTTTAGAGGAGGAGACTAAAGGGCAAACTGTGCGGACTATAGAGCGACATCAATGATTGAGTTTTTCACCTCCGATGGCTTGTTCATGTAGAGCGAATGGCCACCAATGTTCCGACTGAGGACATCTTCGACTCCAAACCCGAGGGAAAAGAATGACTGCGCCTCCGATAGTGCTGGGAAGGGACCTCAATCAGTTGAAATTGTGTGGCTGTAAGCAAACAGCACAGTTGAGCATAAACTGAAGCCCAAGAGCATGGCTAAAGCCCAGGAGCATGACTGAAGCCCAGGAGCATGACTGAAGCCCAGGAGCATGGCTGAAGTCCAGGAGCATGACTGAAGCACAGGAGTATGGCTAAAGTCCAGGTCCACTCCGAACTATGGCGCCAGCCGAAAAAGATGAAACACAATCTTTTGCCTGCTCCCACAGAAGCGGTTTCAAATCGCATGAACTTGGTTACCGATTGACGTCTCCAAATGGTGAAAATACCCGACACCTCTCACAGATTGAGGCCATAATTGGTCGTGCAGAGAGGCGGCTTGTTTCTACTGTCTGTGGACTACATATGATTCGAGTCATAATCTTCAATCAAATTGGGCACATCGCTCCCAATCGATTGAAACCGTGTGTCCCTTGGCGGACTCAATGGCACCCTTCTACAATAGAACCCACCAAACAGTTAATTTCTTTGGATGCAGCGACACACCCACAAGGAATCGAAGTTTGTGTTTTTATGAGCTCCAGACGCAACAATTTCGTTTGTGGGCCCATAACCACCGAGTAAGACATGTTTGTCATCACTGAACAAAGTGTTGCCGTTGGCATTGTAAATGGTCAACAGGCGGTTGCGGTTTGAGACGTGAATCCAAATGCAAAATACGGCGTAGCGCTATGTATGACACAGTCCTTACGGTAGCAATATTTTCGACTCACCCTGCTTAAGGAATATGTTCGAGGCTTTTGACGTCAGTTAAGGTCCCTCTTCTTCTTCTTGTGGCGCTACAGTCCGGGGTGAACCTGAGCCTCAGCCAACATGCCTCTCCAGGCAGCACGGTCTTTCGCCAGCTGCCGCCAGTTGCGCACTTCTAGTTGGTTGAGGTCCTTCTCCACTTGTGTGCGCCACCTTATCCTGGGCCGTCCTCTGTTGCGTTGTCCCAATGGCTCAGATTTGAAGACTTTTCGGGCCGGAGCAGTGGTGTCCATACGCTATACATGGCAGTGAAGGTCCCACTCTATTCAAATTTCTTCAGTGCCAGTGCAAGAAAAGTGGCCATGCTAAAATCACCACTTTTGTAGCAAATTTCAGCAATTTGAACGCAGCGTTTGATTGTTAAACGATCCATTTTCATAAATGGCACATATTCGGCTAATATCCTGAGTCTTCATATGGGAGCTAAGTTTGACAAGCGTCCAATGCCAGCGCCACGAACTTGAAACTACGATATGAATGACACAATGAATTCAGTGAAATTAGAACTCATCAGTAAGCAAGGCGGTGTCAGTTCAAATTTTGCAGAGTTTGTGTTGAAAGGAGGCAGTGATCAGTTGAGATGTCAAATTCCTATGATGCTCGTTGATCGTGCTCGTTGGTTTTGCTCGTCGGTCATACTTGTTGGTCATGCTAGTTGGTCATGCTCGTTGGTCATACTTGTTGGTCATGTTCGTTGGTCATGCTTGTTGGTCTTGCTCGTTGGTCATGTTCGTTGGTCTTGCTCGTTGGTCTTGCTTGTTGAACGAACTCCCCCAAATCACGGGAAAAGAGTGTCCTTAAAGAACGTGTGCAGAAGACACTCCTTTCCGAATTTCTCAGTCTTTGAGACTATGCTCACTGAGCTTGGCACGCGCCAGAAGGCTGCTAGTGGCCAACATTTCTGCTCCTGTCCTTTCCTTCCCCCCCATTTTCTTGCTCTCTTTTATGCTCATTTTTCATTCTCATCCTTTCATTCCATTGTTGTCTATTCGTTTTCCATTGAATTGCCCTCAAACAACAGTATTGCCCTTAAAATTCAAAATTTATACTTAACCTTTCCCTCCATCGCACATACATCCCTCCCCCTCCCCTCCATCCCCCCGCAAAATATGGGCGATAAATTATGCAAGCATCCTTGCGTAACACAGCGATACACTGCACCCTCCAGAAACCCGTCCAGAACCGGAACTCACAAAGATTCTTCAGCCCTCGTGCGGCACGGGGCCGGGTGAAGATGAAAAATTCAGCAACAATGCCAACCAAAAAAAAAAAATCCGCCGGTCCAACAGAAGAGCAAAATTAAACCAGTCACTATGTCGTAATATCCTGGAAACGTTTAAATTCTCCCCCGGATTACGTCTCAAAATCCCATTCCGTCGGCCATTCGACAGCCCCACGGGGTGCAATAGAAGAGAGCTGTGAGTTTATTTTTGCCTCCTCGATGGTCCTTTACGTCCTTCTGGGATGAACCATTTTAACAACTTCTACCTGGACACTTGGCCGAAGAAAAGTTATCTCAAGGAATATCAAAACGACGACGGGAGAGATGAAAAAAAAGGGAGAACAAAAAAAAAAAACACCCGAACGAAAGTTGAAGGACTCGCAGGACGATTCTTTTGAGGATTTTATGCGGTTCCATTCAAAAGGACAACTTTTTCATATTCCCCCGCCCATTCGTGCCGCTCGTTGGTCGTGTGTTTTGTGGTAGTCGGCCGGTCCATCATTTGTCCCGTGTCCTTATCCCGTCGTGTGGTCTTAATTTGAAATTCGACTTGGGACTGGTTTACACAAGAGTTTTGGAAGGAACTTCTTGTTTTTTTTTTTGCAGTTCTGTGCTCTGTGTGGGAGCTGGGTGGTGAGCTGGGTGTTATCTCGTTTATTGTCCTCGCAGGATAATAAATCCGTTCATTTGCAAATCGCACCGGTGGGATGCTGTGGAACGTGTTTCAATTAATAATGAAGTGCGGGTGAGTTCGGGGAATACGTGACGCTGGTGTTGTTCTTTTTCGGGGGAGATAATCAATCTTTTAGGAAGTTTATTGTTCCAGGGACGATGGGATAGTTTCTCTGGGACGAGAGTTAGGCGGCAGAGCGTTGCTTGGGGAGGAGGAGGGTCATTTTGGTACCGAAAACGGTGCTCGATGTGTGGGATCGAACAGTTTTCGGTGACTGTTGAAGTGCAGACGTGTCATCTGTCCTCATCACGGCGCAGGAGGAGGTGTGATGGGCAGTGGGTCTTTGTGGGAATATGCAGAGAGGCAGCCTCCAAGATGGTTCATACGTGCTCGTCCCACACACTGCTCATCTCAACTCAACGCAAATAGGACTCCAACCCTTCAGAACACTTTGTTCTTCTGGCCAGACTTTCTATTTGATCCTAGACACAGGTTTGAAGAGTGTTTCCCACTCCACCAAGCGACACATCTTTTCATCTCTCTCTCTCTTTCTCTCTCTCCATCCTAAGACTGTCCCAAAACTTGTCTGCCTCTACATGGTCCCCTGTCACTTTAAATTGCTTGCCGCGCCACGAATACACGATGTCCTGAAAGGAGTCAAATTTCATGTCTGTCTGGAGGAATCAAGAAACGAGGCAAACACTCACGTTCTGTCGTTGGCTTTGTGCACCAATTCTGGAGAGCAACGTTTTCCTCACCCTGATCCCACAAAAAAATAAAAATCGGGAATCTTGAAACGACTTCAAGTGTATCACAGCATCCACATCTTCCGCTCCGCATCTGCACATCCGTCCGCTTGTGCCAGCTTCCTTCCTGTCACCTTGGCCAGCTCTTCGTGCACTCGATTCATATTTAATTTGACATCATTTTGATGTCTTGTCCGTCTTTGTCCTGCACTGCCGCTCCCCCCCACCCACCCCTTGATGGCCATGATGACGGTGCAACTCTTCATTAATGGCAACGAGGTATTCTCCTTGATTCCTTTCCGCTTTATTCTTGCTTTTTTTTCCGCAGCCCGTCATCCACTCCAGCAAGCAGACGAGCGACCGGTTCCGTCCAATAAATTGACGAGATACTTGGTCGGCGCGGCGCGAGACGCTGGCAGCAACGGACACGGCTTCGGCTTCAGTTTCGTCCTTTTTGCGGTTGCCAAACGGATGAATGGGTTTTCATTCGAGTGCAGGATGGCTGTGGCTGTGGCTCTCCCTCGCTCTGCGTTGTTGTTTGTCTGTTTGTCGATCTTCGGCCCGCCCCGCTCGTCAACTCTTCTTGTTTATATCGTTTTCATGGCGCGCATTTAAAATTTAAATTGATTGCGAGCGTAAGAGGTCGGTTTTGGATCGAATGGTACTTCGGTTCGCTTTGCTCTGGTTTATAGCTCTTAAATGGATGTCTCTCCACCGCGCTGGATCCCGTGGCGGTGGCGGTGACGGTGCCGAAGTGCGTGGAACGGGTTAATGACAATTTTTCAGTGAAGTCTTTCGCTCTCTCCCTCTGTGGAATTAATTGGATATTTCGTTATGATTGCCGACGGAACGACCGCGACAACGATGACGATGGCGATGACGATAAGCGGGTGGGGGTGTGGCGGCGCGGCGTAGTGAAATTTGCATTTTAATTTGAGCGGTGGGATGCGGTTGAAGGATTCCATCCTCGGTTTGGTAGTTTTGTGGTAAGGCTAACTTGAAAGAAAGTGTCAAGGACGAGACCTTGATTGTAGTTGTTGACGTGAAGTCCTGCAGGTTCACTCAAAATCAATTTTCAATGAAACTAGTTGAAGACCAAATGAGTGCCAAAATGCAGTCAAAACTGAAGGTTCCCAGGGGACCAGTGCCTAGCCTCTTCAACAACCGCATGAACTGTGTGTGTAATTGTTCTTTCGCGAGTAGGACGCCCAAAGTTTGACAAGGATTTCGATGCAGTCTTGTGCCCCTGTGCCCCTGTGTATATCCTTTAATTTATGAGTACAAAAGTCAGCCAGCCAGTAGTCAGATGTGGAGCACTGTGAAGCACTGTCACGACGGCAATGGATGAACTCCTTCCGCTTCCTCGACTACTTCTCCTAGACAAGGGGTCTGCAGTCTTTATAGCAATTAAGATCAGGAACTATTGGGCTATGGATCGGCTTAAGATATGATCACTCCAGGATCCTCGAAACATCGAAACACTCCCCCATCTAATGTTTAAGAAACAGTTCTTAAACAGTGCACCGAAAAGATCAGACTAAGACTCTGTGTCCACGTCGTCCCCTGTCCCTGTCCATTCTTTATATTTAATGGACGCCTGGCCGCGTGTATTACACTATCTTCCAAGTTCCACCCATCAACCATGTCAACTTCAAGGACTCAAGCCTTCGGATTTGCATGGCGGGTCCAAGACGACAGAGGGATCAGCGGATGGGGCTTTCCTGGAAGACGACAACTTCAAACTTCACACCTCTTGAGGTAATTTCGCATCAGTCTTCTAGGCGGAAACATTTGCGATCCTAATGGTCACCAACTCCATTGTGAAGAACAGATGTAAGAGGCGAAGTATCTGCGTCTGCAGGGACAGCCAGACCTTTAACCACTTCCAAGATAGTCTAGGTATGCAAGTCCTGCCTAAATTTGGTGGGAGGACTGAATTCGCTTCGAATTCGAGACATCGGGACAACGCAATAGAGGACGGCCACCTAGGCTAAGGTGCTGCACACAAGTGGATAAGGACCTCAACCAACTTAGAGTGCGCGACTGGCTGCAGCTGGCGAGAGATTGTGCTGGCTGGAAAGGGATGTTGGTTGAGGCCCAGGTCCACTCCAGACTGTAGCGCCACAAGAAGAAGAAGAAGAATAGTGATTTCGACTTGTTTGGGTCCCGGGGCATGACGGGATCACAGGAAACGAAATTGCTGATAAACTAGCTACTGGCAAGGTTCTAAAGAGGCATTCGTAGGGCTCGAACCCACGGTGGGACTACCCGCTTCTTTGGTTAGGGCTTCCGTCGACGGTTGGGTCCCCCAACAGCACAACCAGAGATGGCATGACTCTCAGGATGCAGGCTGACCATGCACTTGGTCGCGAACATCAGCAAGAATTCCGAGGCTTTTCTGTTACCTCTAGATAGGAAAGCGTGCGCACAAACGGGACACTTCACCTTCGCTAGTGAAGACACCTTCTGCGACGCCTGTGAAGAAGGTGAAGACACTTCAGAGCACTCTTATCAGGTGGCAGCTGTTTGGCGCTGATGTGCTGGGAACTGAAAACTTAAGGTCTTTGTCACAGAGGCGCCCGTTGGTCTTTCTTCAGAGAACCAGAAAACCACAGTAAGCGAAGGTTACCGCCTGGTGGAGCAATGGACCAGCTTTTGAGTCTGCGCGCTCCAGTGCATTGTTTCCCAACCTCCAACACAAAACAGGACTCTTGACAAACTTCACATGGGACATCAAATTCCTCTGACAATTTGCCACTGTGGAGGACATGGCGCTTACTTCGAAATGGATGTCCTGCACAAGAACAATCATTTTGCATCTCGGTTCAAGCCATCAAAATGTTTCTCAAAGTCGATCAACAGTATGTGTGTTGGGGTTCTGGGCGAAAACCTGCTTGTTCCACGTCAAGAGATCCTTAAATTGTGGCTGTTTCCACAAGTAGTCCCCCAGCAAAATGCAATTAAGATGTTCCTGGAAGGCAGCCCCTTGAAGCAACTATTCCATTCCAAGAAATGGGGAGTTACTTGTTACAACCCGAAGAGGTAGCTTTTGAAAACCATGACGGCGTGCTTGGAATCGTAATTAAGCATTCTTCGGAAGCTGCCAGAGTTTGGCAAGGCTTCTGGAACAACTAGGTGCATGGAGAGTTTCTGGGAAACAAGTGTTCTGCGTTTCAATTTGAATTTGAATGACCTCCTCCTCCAATCATTGTGTCCCTCTGAACGCTGGGCGATAAGTCCAAGGGGTTCTCAAAATATTTGTCGTCTACAAGATTTTCAAATAAATCAATTGATCCTCAAACTTCAAACCTCACATCAGCACAAGCCATCAAAGACCACAACCAACGAGACAAATCAAAGAGACCTAACCGCCCACCCCCCCCCCCCCAACAAAGAGCTCTTTTCGCATCACCTACAGTGCACTTTGCGTCGAGAACAAGTCACTCCGCCCAAGGCAAGAAGATCATTGACACCATCTCCTCACTACGCCCCCCCCCCCCCCCCTTTCAAAATCCTCATCAGTATTCTCACAATCGACTGTTTCCACTTGCCATTGATTATCCCTTATCTCGATTCCAATAAGGACTCTCCTCGCCACCGACCCGCCAGCCGTTGCCATTTATTCTCTCATATCTCACACGTTTGGCCCCGTTCGCTGTTCTCTCACTCCCAGGCACTTCCACTTCATCTGGCAACCGTGCAGCGAACAGACGATACAAATGCACTGAGCGCTGAGCACCTGTGTCAGCGACCTTCTTCTGTTAACAACCTTCGGTGTTAGCTTGCCCGCAAGCCCGGGCACCGACGTGTGAGGTTGGTTCTCCTCATCGTCTGCGTTTTCTCCTCCTCCCTCTCCCCCTGTCACAGGTACCGTGTGGCATTGTTATGCAGCCAAGCTGGGGAGCACAGATGCACGAGCTAAACAATTGGAGGTGCATCATTAAGTTCCCTTCTCGTCCCTTCGCCCCCTCGCTCTGCGGTGTACAGAAGAAAGGGAGCGTGCGCTTTGTCCCGTCCGCGTCGCTCGCTCGCTCCGCTGTCAGCGCGACGAATAATGATTGTCCATTATTGTCAACGGTTATGGAATTGTTGTGGCACCTTTTGTGTTCGCTAGTCCATGGCCAGGTGTGGGTGTGGGAGGGGGGGGGGGGTGCGCAGAATGAATTGATGGAATGTCCTTGAGGTGGGCCCTTATCTGCGGAATTCATCTTTTGTTCGTTCTTGGCTGGTCCGTCATTAATCTTCAAGCAATTCGCAGAGAACCACTCACCCTCCTCCCTCCCCTCCCCCCCCACACACACACATGTGCCTATACGACATGCGAGCGGCCGTCTAATCCGTTTCCGAGGCGAACCAAGTGCTGAGGGCTTACGGCGTTAGTGTGACAGTCCGTCATATTTTATGTGGGGCTCGAGACGCCACTTCGATCATGAGTCTGGGCATTTGGTGACATTTGTCTCGCCTCCGCTTGATGGCAGGTGGCGGAGGGTCATGCGTGTGTGCCACGGGGTCCATGCGTTCAGATAGAGCAGACTGACGAGATGACAAATGAGTGGGATTTTGGTCTGATGGATGGGGATGATGCCTACCGGCAGGGAACTCCTGCCGAAAGGACGATAATCATTCAATGAGTTGCGGGAAATGCGATGACAATGCGGGGATTGAGATGGGAACCGAGACGTGTGCATGACACTCGATGGGGGGGGGGGGGGAGGGATGTAATGGGACTTTAGACAGACGATTGTGGATGCCTTGTTTGTCTTTTAGACCAGTGAGCTCTGTCGTGTGATGTCTTTGGAGGAGAGGGAAGAGTTTTCGAGGTGAGAAGGTTTTCTCACGGAATTTGAAAAATTTGGACCCAGGGAAATTGGTCAGGAGCAGGGTTAAACGAGGGACGGAGGAAACGACCTGATCTTGACTTTCAGCAGTTCCATGAATAGGTCCTGTAGAGGAATCATTGCGTTAAGGCAGGTTTTCGTTTCCATGTCCAAAGGGCCAGAACGTGTCATGCTTGGAACCTTGCTTACCGTCTTTGCACAAGCCCAAAATTTGATTGGACTATCAGGACATTTTGTTCGATCGATTTACGACATACAACTCCAAAATATGGGAGAATCGAAAACAACTGCGTTTTTGAATGAATTTTAAGCCATTTTTGAACCACTCTTGAGGGGTTTTCGGCAAAAATTTGTTCAAAATTTGAAGTGACAACCAGTTATTCGCCAAAGCAGTTGTCCAAAATTGTGTTACTCAAAATTGTCAGAGAAATATAGCAAAGGAACGTTTTTCAAAACACAGTTTTCGAGATGTAAGTGACTTTTGAACAGATTTTTGAAAAATTCGGTACATTTTTGTTGGAAATTTAGTGCGAATGGTTGTGTTTGGCAGCAAATGAAAAATCATGAATTAAGGAAAATATCTACCACACAGTTTTGGAGATATGAAATATTTTTCAAAAATTGTTTGGTGTTTTTGAGCAAATTTTTAGACGGAATTGAAATGGAAATTTGCCACATATTTGTCTACAGGGTACACATTTTATGGGTCAGACAAAATTGGATAGACACAGTTTTCGAGATACAGAATTTTTTTCAAAAATTGTCATTTTTGAACAATTTTTCAGGATTTAAGGTTCCGCCTTCCGACAAAAGTCTTCTGAATGTTTCAGCTATGTACAAAGCATCATCATTTGAAAGGTCTTGACATAACCTACAAAACGACGCTATGCATAATTAGTTTGAATATTGCGTTCAACAGTTATAGACGTGTAAACATGGAGTTCACTAACGCCGAAATTCGCGCTATTTGAAAGGCAAATCCGCTAGAGAAACGTGCCGTGATTGATTAATGGTGTTTTGAGGGATGGTACTCTATCACTTCGAACCACGGAGGAATGGTTTCATCGATTCAAAGCCGGCGAAGACGACACCATGGATAAGCCAGCGGGCGGAAGACCTGTGACGACGAACACCGATCGAGTCACGGAAATCATCGAGTTAGAGCGGCATGTGGCATTTCGTGACATCGCCCAGGAGATGGGAGATAGTCACAAAATCATTTTAAACCATCTGCAGAAGGCTGGATGAAAAAAAAAGTGGATGTTTGGGTGCCGCAAGATTTGACACAACAAAAAACCTTCTCAACGCCTGCGATATTCTGCTGAAACGGAACGAATTCGACCCACTTTTGAAGCGGATGGTGATTGGTGACGAAAAATGGATCACATATGATAATATCAAGCGAAAACGATCGTGGTTGAAGGCCGGTGAATCGTCCCAAACAGTGGTCAAGCCGGGATTGACGACCAGGAAGGTTTTGCTTTGTGTTTGGTGGGATTGGAAGGGACACTATGAGCTCCCATATGGCCAGAAGCTGAGAACAACTAGACCGCTTGAAGCAGGCGATCGACCAGAAGTGTCCACAATTGGGCAACGGGGAGTGTGTAGTGTTCCACCAGGACAACGCCAGACCACACACTTCATTGATGACTCGTCAGAAGCTACGGGAGCTCGGATTGGGGGTTTTATCGCATCCACCATATAGCCCGGACATAGCGCCAAGTGATTACCACCTGTTCCGGTCCATAGCGAACGCCCTTTGTGGCGTGAAGTTGAACTCAAAAGAGGCTTATGAAAAGTGGCTGTCCGAGTACTTCGCAAATAAGGACGGGGGCGTCTACGAGGGGGTACTGCGAAGTTGCCGTCTAGATGGAAACAGATTATCGAAGAAAATGGCGCATATTTGAACTAAATCCGATCACTTTAACACTTTTTATGAAGCATTGAATGGAGGCAAAAAAACGGAAGGGAGATATTTGACAACCTTATATTTCAAAATATGTTTTGAACCAAATTTGACACAATCTTAGTACAGGATACAAGGATCATCGTGTTCGATACACAGTTTTCGAGATATGAGTGATTTTCCGAAAAAAAAACCTCAAACCACTCTCAATTCAACACAATTTTGTGGCTTTACAAACAAATTTGCACTCAGATTTGTTGCCAAATTATATCTCATCCCCACCCCATTCCCCCCTCACACACACACACACACACTTTCAATAATTACCAATTCAACCACCCACCAATCTGCAGAGTCAAATTGCAATCTCCGCCACCGGAAAACTAGTCAAAAACCATCGTTCTCCGCCAACCACCGACCTAATTCAACATTGATTTCAATTAACTACTCGACCGCTTAACCAACTTGCTGTGGTGGTGATCACGTTGACACAGCCCCTCGCCGCCGTCCGACCGAGCCATCCGCCAGCAATGCACCTCAATTTGGCGCGTAAAACGTAATTACAAGCGACAATGACCTGCGCCTTAAATTACTTTAAATTCACCGTTTGTCGTGCGACAACCGCACACAGCCCTTTTACCTGGAATTGGCAAAGGCCCCCGAAACACCTCGACCATCCCCCCCCCCCCAAACGTGCACCAGTCAATGGCGTACACAAAAATGAACTGAAAATGCATTTCCATTATCGCTGAATGATTTCTATTTAATTTGCATTTCATAACGGTAACTGAAATTAAAATTGGTTCCCCACAACCGCAGCAACCTCGTCCTTTCCACCTCATCCCCCTCCCCGGCCATCACACTGGGATTGACTTTAATGTCAAATTCGCATGGCAAACGTCAGGCATGAAAGAACTTTTGTCGATTCAAATGTAATTACCCCTAACCCATGCCGGGGGAGTGCGGGGGGAGGGAAGGGAAGGACAACACGATGGGAAGCATTGTGTCCTCATCCATCACGTGCTAACTGCTATTAAGGTTCGTTTTCCAACATTTCTCGCCGACGAACAAAAAAGAACATTTCAGAAATTCTCGCACCATTTGGCCGCAGGCAAGAAGAAGGACGAAAGAAAAGGACTGACTGACGTGAAGTTCGAGGAAAGGATTGTCGGTCGAGGAATCCTCTGCCTTGGTGTGTCCTGTATTCGTTTCGTTGTCGAGGCCATTTGATTATGAAAATCATATGCAAACGTGATTCATACATATGTTGTCCCATTCAATGTCCTTCCGTCTCTTCTGCCTCTGACACTTCCGCTTACATCGTCCTTACGTTCTTTGAATGGATGAGGGAGTGTGACGGAGAAAAAGAAAGCAATTCTCTCACTTCTGTGCTGTGCAGAATGAGTTGTGCTGAATAAAAGGAGGCGCATAGACTGGCCCACTGGGCAACTGAACCACCCCCCCCCCCCCCCCCCCCCCGCGTCACCGTCGGCGTCTGTATGTGTGGATGTATAATTTTTCAAAGTAATTCCCAGGGTCCCTGTAGTTTTAACCTAAATTGAATGAAAAATTTATTCCAACGGATACACCGCTGTTTGGTTTCATTTCTCTCTCTCCAGCCTTCTCTCTCTCTCAGGCGGTTGGTGGTGGGAGCTGGTGCTCCAGCTGTTCCCGACTCCTGACTGAGGATAGCGCACATTCTATTCATCAATTTGTTTCACAATCGTTTGCTGCTGCTCTTCTTTCTCGTCGTTCTTGTCATCCCTCCTGTTGCCAGGATGGTCGGTGTACTGCAAAGTGGATTATATTCGAACATGCACAGTCATTGGCTGTGGCTCCTGATGATTTTAATGAAAGCGAGTTTTGAACTTTTTTTTTGCGTTTCCAGTTTTGCTCTTTATTTTCAATTAAGACCGAGTGTGGGAACGACAGGATTGGCAGGAGATGACCTGCAGCATGGTTACGTTGGGAAGTGGAAGAGATTTTTTCCGGCTAATGCGGTTCGCTGAAAAAGCAAAAGTCTCTGCTAGTCCACGGTGCATAGATCAGAGTTTTAGTCAAGTACGTACATCCCAACGAGCATTGGAAGGCGTCGCGTACAGCTGCACGACTTATCCACGTCGAGTCTGACGACCTCGTCGAGTCAGACGACCTCGTCGAGTCAGATGACCTCGTCGAGTCAGACGACATCGTTGAGTCTAACGACCTCATTCAGCATGACGACCTCGTCGGGTCTGACGACCTCGTCGAGTTTGAGGACCTCGTCGAGTCTGAAGACCTCGTCGAGTTTGAGGACCTCGTCGAGTCTGACGACCTCGTCGAGTCAGACGACCTCGTCGAGTCTGACGACCTCGTCGAGTCAGACGACCTCGTCGAGTCAGACGACCTCGTCGAGTTTGACGACCTCGTCCAGTCTGACGACCTCGTCGAAGCTGACTGCATCGTCAAGTCCGACAAAATCTCGTCGAGTTTGAGGACGATCTCTTCGAAGATGACCACCTCGTCGAGTCTAATGACCTCGTCGAGTCTGACGATTTCGTCGAGTTTCAGGACCCTTCGAGTCTGAAGATCAATGCGAATGCGTGGAGTATGGCAAACTCGTTGAGCACAAATTTCATAACATAAAGCAGGCTGCCGCACAATGCACATAGTCGCAGAACCACTTCATGCCTGACCATCCACATGCGTTCATCCATCCCCTTCAGCTTCATTTCCTCTGTATGCCACCATGTAACGGTTTCGCTTCCGTAACAACTCCAGAACTCAGCTCAAATGCCACATTTAAAGCCCCGATAAGCAGGCTCCATCATCTCCAATTCCATTGTCCACTAGCCGTCTCTCAGTAGGCGTCATCACCCTTCCGTTGACACACATTGCATCGTCTTCGAATCGCATTCAACAAACAATCTTGCTCCTTGGCGAAAACTAATTTTCCCAAAATTCACTCATGCAGCTTCCGCACCCGGACAGTAGACAATCATAAACCCGTCGGCCACGGCGCCCTGAACACACAACAACAGCAGCTTCAAACACACTCCGGCTCACATACGTCTTTCTGCCTCCTTGACCGCACACGACCGCATAATACCCACAGAAGGGATATAATTTCCGTATCAATCTCCTTGGATGGCACGTCGTCGGTACACCGAAACGGGACTTAATGAAGGTTCTCGGTCCGGTAAGGCAGCCAGTCAGCCAGCCCTCCAGCGGTTGTTCCCGCCCAGAATGCCTCGCTCTGTAATTGTTGCGTATTACGGTTTAATTTAAGGACTTACGACACAAATGCCAAATCCCACCCAATTTTTGGGTGGGTAGGAGATGGGGTTGGAGAGGGGGTGGGGGGGGGGGGGGCGAGCACCTTGTTGGGTAATCCGCTTGCATAAGCCCGGTTGGGCACAAATTATCAACAGGGTTGATGGCCGGCGGGGGAAATGGGATTTGCATACGGCACCGGTAGGGAGACACTCGTATGCACGTTCGTTAGCCTCACTGCTGCCGAGGTATGTGCTAAGCACCGTAAGCGGCCGGGATTAGTTTACCAAGTCCGGTGATGGTCTGACTGGAGTTGGCCTTACGTAAAGTCTTCTCCCGAAAAAGGGCCCACATAAGCTCTTAACCCCCATCGCTCTGTGTGTGTGTGTGGACTCCAAAGGGGGGGGGGGGGGGCGGTGGTCTTAAAGTCTATGGAGTGGACTGGGTGGCTTTCCAGAAGAAATTATTTCGACCGGCACACTGGATCAACGGTATTCAATGTGACATGTGTAAGTGGTTGTTAGAGGAATTAAAATTAATTGGCAATGACTCAAATCCTCTCTCTCCCCTTCCCCACCCCCCCTCTCACTCATTCACTCTTTGATAGTAGCCAGGTCGATGGTGACGTCAATGGGTGGCGGTTGCGTTGGGGTTGCGTGAGTTGCGTAAGAGGATATTTGGAATGTGTTGTTTGTTAATTGCCTTTTGGTTGACTCTAATTGATTGCAAGACTGTGCGAAAGATGGCAGAGGAGATGGACAGGGATTGTGTATCCTAGGGGAGATGTGTTTTTAGGGAAGGTGTGTTGATGTGTCTCAAATGTTTATCGGCATTGGTTTCGGAACTATTTGGACAAAATTTGAGTTGAAGTTTGTGCGGCTTTTTCTTAAAATTTTTCAGTTTTGTTCTATTGAAGTGTTTTTTGTTCCAAATTGTCCTTGGAATAAATTTTATCCATTTAAAGGAGCTCCAAATTCTGAAGCTTCCATTTCATTCTAATATCATGATCCAAAGGTCCGTAGTTCAAATATTTCCAATATTTTTCAACGACCAACGTTTTAGTTATCCGTTCTCCTACGTTCTGAAGATGCTATGTGCCGTGCAAGACGTGCACACTGAAGTCAGGCAGGGCTGCGTATTCTCACCCCTCTGATTTAATCTGGTTTTGGATCAAATAATACGACAAGCTTAAGCGACAAGCCAGAAGCATATCCTGGGGTGGCAGCATTGAGGCTCTGGACTACTTGGATGACATCTGCCTCCTGTCTTAGAGACACGGATCTTCAAGAGTGAAGGCAGTTCAGCAGATTGCAGCACAAGTGGGCTTAAAAGTTAATGTCGCGAATCGGTGACTCTAATGCGAAAGAAGCAGAAGAACGAACTCTGTAAGAATGGCAATTCATCAGTTGACACATGAAACCGAAGATTAAGGCGTCGGTTTGCCCCTGACATGCTAGACAAAGTATAGGGATCATCTCGCACATCCAAAGGCACTAAGCTGAACAATTTTGAATTGAACGTGAAGTCCGTGCTTCTGTATGGTTGGTAAACGTGGATTGCGACTCCGCATCTCATCAACCGTAACCTCCAGAAAATCATGCGCGTTTTCGGGTCCCACACCATCACAAACGCTGACCCATTGTGAGTCGACGGGGCCCATCAATCTGGGAATCCGTGGTTTGGCTCCGTAAGCCCCATGATGATGCCATAAGAGGAGCACTAGATTGGAGTCCACAAATTAGTCGCAGACGTGGAAGCCCCTTCAACACGTGGAATCGACTTATTCCGGCAAAAGCGTCGAAAACAGAACGATGATGGCGACTCAACGTTTAAAAATTCCATCATAAATTGTTTATAAAGTAAGTTCCACTCAGGGCCCACGGGAAAATATATTTTGTTGACTTCTGTGGCTTTGGCGACCTCTCAAAGTGTTTCCCCAAAAATTTTAGACTTTCTCTTTTTTGATGACAGCAACAGGCAGCAGTCAAAGTTAACGTCCATAAACACTAAGAGACCAAGGCAATGGCGCCTAAGCGAGGACTGCTTTGCCATTCAATCTAAGGGGGTGGCAGTACATGAAGCAGCAGTCTCTATCAAAGAACTTAACTTATCCAGGAGATTTATTAAAATCTGAATTTGGCAGTCAAACGTCCATGGACAAAGGCATCAAGCCGCTTGTGCATAATTCCAAACTGGCCAGTCTATGAAAGCGGAACTGAAACGAAATAGCTTGGGAATCGTGACTGCACTCTAGGACAAATTGGGATTTGTGCAACTAAGTCACAGTTGAGCCTTAGCCGCACAATGTTGGGACATTTCACTCAACAACTCCTGACAAAGACAAAAACAAGAAACCGTCAAAAACGAGCTCAGCGAGTCTCCCAAGCTGGCAGAGGCAAGACTGAAACTCCCACTCCCTATTCACTGCTTTGGGATGTCCTGAGATTCATACAAAAATCGAAATTGTTTCTAGTGGCTCGAGACAACAAGCTCTTTGTTGCCTGCCTGAACGCTCTACCTACCATCCTATCAAACTTCTGTCATTTTTGCCCCGGAGAACTGTGAATCCGTCGACGCCTTGATCTCAATTTAGAGTCTAGCAGATGAAATAAAAATTTTGGTACATTTCTGTAAATTTGTTAAATGTGTCTAAATAGAAAATAGTCTAATCTAATTTTTCGACTAAACAGTTCCAAAAGTAAGGGTGTACCAAATTGTTTTCACTTCAATTTTCGGACTCCAATGATTCTAGGGGGCCTTGGTGTACCAAATTGTCTTCACCTGAATTTTCGAACTCCAAGGATTAGGAAGAGCATTGATGTATCAAATTGTCTTCCCTTAAATTTTTGGACTCCAATGATTCTAGAGAACCATGCTGCACCAAATTGTCTTCACTTCTTCTTCTGGAGAAACTTGCTGTACCAAATTGTCGCTACTTCAACTTTCAGACCCGAATGACTCTGGAGAGTATGAATTGTCTTCACCTCAGCATTCGGACTTCTGTTACCGTAAAAGCTTTCGTGTACCAAATTTTCTTCACTTCAAGTTCTTGGCTCCAGTAACTCTGGAGAGCCTTGATGTGCCAAATTGTCTCCACATCCGTTTTCAGTCTCCAATGACTCTGGAGAGCCTTGATGTGCCAAATTTTCTTCACATTCAGTTTCGGGCTCCAATGACTCTGGAGAGCCTTGATGCGCCAATTTGTCTTGACATCCAGTTTCGGGCTCCAATGACTCTGGAGAGCCTTAATGTGCCAAATTGTCTTCACACCAAGTTTCGGGCTCCAATGACTCTGGGGAGCCTTGATGCGCCAATTTGTCTTGACATCCAGTTTTGGGCTCCAATGACTCTGGAGAGCCTTGATGTGCCAAATTGTCTTCACACCAAGTTTCGGGCTCCAAGGACTCTGGGGAGCCTTGATGCGCCAATTTGTCTTGACATCCAGTTTCGGGCTCCAATGACTCTGGAGAGCCTTAATGTGCCAAATTGTCTTCACACCAAGTTTCGGGCTCCAATGACTCTGGGGAGCCTTGATGCGCCAATTTGTCTTGACATCCAGTTTCGGGATCAAAGAGCTCTGGAGAGCCTTGATGTGCCAAATTGTCTTCACATGCAGTTCCGGGCTCCAGTGACTCTGGAGAGCCTTGATGTGCCAAATTGTCTTCACATCCAGTTTCGGGCTCCAAGGGCTCTGGGGAGCCTTGATGTGCCAAACTGTCTTCACATCCAGTTTCGGGCTCCAAGGACTCTGGAGAGCCTTGATGTGCCAAATTTTCTTCACTACAACCTTTGGCCTGTCCCTAATGATTAATGGAAATTTTTCTAATTTTGTCTTAAGATAATTAGAAGGGGAAAGGACAGCATATTTGAAACCTCTTGAAAGCCTAATTTTGGAGCAGTCATCGTAAGGAACTTTCTGACGGCAGCTTGGTTCAGGAACTCATTTCGGCAACTAGATGCGTCTGGTTGTACCTTGAGTTAAGCACAGGAGCATATAGTTCTTAAGTTTAGAGTAAAAAAGGCACTGCCTCCCTGTGAATCAGAACAGTTGAGGTACGCGGATGGAATTGAAATTGTCGGGCGTTTCTCAAAATGACTCAGTGTATCGATGTAGAAGCGCATCATCAGCCTTGAAGACTAAGTTGAAGGAGATGAGACCAGCTCAATGGATCAGCATAAAACAAAATCTATGCTGTTTTAAGAAAACAGTCATAAGGTTTAAATGAAACCTCACAGTTATAAATTTGAGGTAAACAAATTGTGTTTCTGGTCACAAATGTGTCACAAATAGCTGATGTACTATTAAGATCAAAAGACTGCCTCAGCAATCAGTGCTAGATAGGTCTGTCAGTTTGGATCGAGATTCCAGGCTTGCAGGGTCCTTCGAGAAGAACGAAGAATCTTCGGCACCTGTCCCCACACGGATGTCTTCAAAAAATTTCCCCAGACGTCCTGATTCTGACATCATTTCGATTCCATTAACCAGTTTGACTATTTCTTCGCTTCCGAGACTCCTGTCACAAACTTCTCTCTTTCGGACTGCTTCCAAGACCCCCTACCCTCCCCCCCGCAGTCCTTCCCAACTTTAAGTCATTAAAATGAACTATCAAGATCTTCCCTGGCGATGCCTTTCCCATTAACATTTATGTACATCGCCGTACAAAACGCTGCCACAGAAGCTCCCATCAAATCCTACAACCAATTCACAGTTCATCCCATTTCTCTGCCACTTTCCGAAAAGGTCTCAATTAACGGTTAATAACTAATCATTTCGACCCTTTCCCCTTGGCTCTATACAGAATTGCCCTCAATCTTAAATTAATTAAACCAAACAAGCTCCTCCCTCACCTCACTCCATTCCCAAGACGGCCACACCACCAGCCCGATGCCCAGGTTACGACGAATAATAAAATTCATCAATGTCGCCTCTTACTCCACCCCGCCTCTCACTCCGCCCCGCCACAAGACGACGACGGTGAAGGCAGTGCGTGCGTTGTCCAAACGCAAGAGCAGCGAATATTTCACCGTTCCCCCCAGAGTGATGCAGGAATCATTTAAGAAACTAAAGCCCCAAGGGCTTAGCCGATGCTACGTACAGAAACCCCGTTCTGCTGGCTTCGGTGCACTTAAGGATTATGAGTGCCTTAAGACACTTAGCCATGCGATGTGATGGTGGTGGGTAAGGGGAGGGGGAGCGGTGGGGATGTGATACTTGCCTTTATCGTTTTGTGCGATTTTAATGAGATTATCTTTCACTTCAGCGTCGGCAAACACAAGAGCTAAAGCGGGGGGCGGGGACTGTAGAGGGTGCTGCAAGTGGCTGCATCACTGAGGAGAGACGGTTATGCTTTGAAATCTCTGCCACCAGCTCCAGCGCCAGCTCTCCTCTTACCAGCGCCTTTTGTTCAGATGTCAGAGTGGCTTTGAGATGGAATTGAATTATGGACAAGCCAAGCCCTTGTTTGGCGAAGTATGTCCTTTTTCCCGGACCGTCGCAGTCTTCTTTTTTTGGATTAGAGTCGCTTTGGCGTCTCAAAAGAGTGGATCATATCGAAGGCGGCGAAAATGATGATGTGTGCTGTGACAAAGGGCAAACGTGGCTTTTGACGTTAAGTGATGGTGTGGGACTAAGTTTGTCATTCAGACATTGAGTGTTAGGAGATATGGCACAGAATGAGCCCGAAAATAGGTCAGAAATCATCAAAAAAGGAAATTTTCGTGAAAAATCGTTGAGTTTTCGAAAAACGATTTATGACGACATTAGAGAGTCAGCTCAGGAGGACGTGGCTTCTTGACCAAGGTTGCTTAAGCCCATTTAGTCGCCGAGTGGGATCGCTGTCATGCCTGTGATCTGCTTGGTACCTATTTGAAGTAAGCTCCTCCTGGCTTAATCAGCTTAAGTCCTTGAAGAGTTCCTTGATCCTTCCTACCCATGCATTGTAGTAGTTTCCAATCGTCGTCATGCAGGAGTTGGCCGGATTTCAATGTAGTTAAGGACGGTCTCCTTCCTTTCCTTGTCTATGCAACGCCTTCAGACGACATTCCGACGACCTTCTTGAATGGTTTCTACTCAGACAGTGTCCAGTTAGTTTATTTGTAATCAGACATATGTCACTTGGTCCTTGGTCCGCTAAGGACTGAATTTTAGTCACACCCTTAAGTATTTGTTTTTTTGACTACTTGAATTGGAAGGAAGGGTGGTTCTTGATAGGTGTACAGAATGTTCTCTTGGCTCTATTTGCAGGAAGAGAGAAGGACCTACTTTGCAAGTGCCAAGCACTAGGCAAACATTTCTTCAAATCTCTTAAGGACGTGTAAAACTTGCGACCTTGTGTCCTCTTGCAATTTTCGCACGATTCTAAAGCTTCCTATCTAAACAGTAACTCAGACGACATCTCGTAGGTTTAACTCAGTGTCTTTTGCTATGGACCTGTGTGTCGTATGTAAGGATCAGACCCCACCCAACTTAACTGAACCCTCACTAGACGCAAATGTCTGCTGCGCAAAAGAAGTTTGGAAACAAAAAGTAGTCGCAAGCGGCAAAGTATACATTGACATAAGTTACAGAAGGATTAGCCACAGGGGCAGCTTCGATGAGTAGAAGGAGGACTTGGGCACGCTTACGGTTGCTCGGCTCAGCTCATCGGACGCGGTGGTTCTTGCCCCCTCACATGCACATCACCTATTGCTCACAAAAAAATCATGCCTAAGCTAAAGACAACCTAAGAAATGAAGACAGAAGGGAAGAGGAAGAAAAGTTGGTGTAGAGAAAAAAAAGCCTAATTCCCTAACCTGACAGCGGATGGACATCAAAGGTAGAAAAGGAGGAGTACTAGGCCTATGCCCTTACCACTAAACAGGGCCGGCTAATTCGGCTTGCCTCGGAAAAGGAGAAACTAAATCTTGGAGTAAGGACAACAGACGGAAGCCACCAGAATATCGAGGGACGTTTCAAACCACGGGTCTCTTGGGGAGGAAGATCTCAAGAAATGGACATCTACGTAGTGCCTAGCCTCCAACATGAATTATACTTTGGAACTTTTTGAGCGCGTTTAAGGTCGTTCACAACATAGTCGCAGAAGTAGGCATTTCATCACCGTCGAGCACTGGTAACCTACAACAGGTACTCTCACCAGAGCAGGCCAAGCAGTTGGAGGAAATCAAGCTACTGTTTCCGTCCTTCGCTGTGATGGGATTGGGTAAAACTAGCCTCGAAGTGAGTGAGGTGGAAGACGGGGCATTACTCAATCCCTCCAGCGATACAAAAACTCCTTTACGACGAACTCGATGGGATGCTCTCATTGGAAGTCATTGAGGAACAGCGCTTGGAGTACTCCAGTTGTATTGGTCAGCAAGCCTGCGATTCACGCAAGCCTGAATCCACGGAAAGTGAATTCAGGTACAAACTAAGACGCTTACCCTCTTCCTCACATTTAGGGTCTCGATGATCTCTTGGTTTGTTCTCCAGACTCTGAGTCACACGCCAAACTTCTCGGAGATGGAGCAGCATGCCTAAGGAATGCTGGGCTGACCATCAATGTGGAGAAGAGTAAGATCTGCTATAAAGGGCTACGTTCGCAGATCCTGACAAGGTGTCGGCGATCGAGAACTTTCCAAAAACTCACAAGTAACTACTCCAGTTTTGACATGAGTTCGTGGCCTAATTTGTCAGTGGCGATAGCGACGGAGATGTGAGACGTTGTGTGGTCATGGTGGAGGAGCCATTTTCTCCTTGTCAACAAATTGGTCGAATAAATGGGAACCTGTTTGCCACGCCAATGTACATCACAGTCTGTGAATCCCAGAAAACGAGGGTCATTACTCTTCTAGCCCATCGAACAGGATTTGCCTTCTTTGGAGCACGTTCGTCGGGTGAAGTTGACTGATTCAACTGTTCCCTTGGTCTCTAGTATGTACCAGTGGATCCACCTTTTATCAAGAAACATGAAGCGATGCAGAAAGTCCAGCCGACATTGCTCCGATGTTGTTCTTGACAATTCCACTGGCAATCGCGCTGGCAGTCCCGCTAGCACCTTCGCCGACACTCCTGGTGGCACTCCCGGTGGCACTCCCACTGGCAATCCCGCTGGCAATCCCGCTGGCAATCCCGCTGGCAGTCCCGCTAGCTCTTCCGCCGACATTCCCGCTGGCATGCCCTCTGGATTCCCCAATTCGTCCTCCCACAGGCCATCCCGCAGTCCCCCTAGCACCTCTGCCGACAGTTCTGCTGGCAGTCCCGCTGGCTTCTCCGCTACGACTTCTGATGGCACACCCGTCGGCATCTATGCTGGCACCCTCTCTAGAACTCCCGCTAATAATCCTGCTAGCATCCCAAATTACACCTCCGCTGGCACTCCCACTGCGATCCCCACTGGCACTCCCGCTGATACACTTCCACGCCCTCACATGATCAAACCGAAGTCCGATTTGGCTAACATTGTGACAGTAGTCGTCTAGGAGAAAAAAAAAAAAAGTTCGCTAGCAATAGTGGCGCTTTCGATCGGTGAGACTAAGTACTTCGTGGGCCGCCCTTGTATTGGTTACTGCCTAGTTGGCGGTGTCTCTCAAATTGGAAAAAAATTTCAGAATAGACACTCCCTTCAAAAATTGGTCAAAAAAGTGCCTCGACTCAACGGAGAAAGAAATTCACACTCCACCCAGTGATGCTGCAATCCACAAGTAACCAGGATCAGCTACTTAAGCAAGTATTTACGGCGTAGTCCTATTGTTCCCCAGGTAGAGGGGCCTACAGTTTATTACCGACTGTGAACAGTGTCATTTTTCATAGACCATAAGTCAACTCAGTGCGTTGCCAGCAGCGCTGCAGGGGTTATGTCGTGCAAAAATGAGAGATGAGTACTCTGCCCAGGAGTTTAATCAAAGACCTTAGGCATGTGAATCGATGCGCTCACCCCCTACCCCACAGTGGCCACGAGAGCTTAACCAACCCCTCTCTATAAACCTGTCCAAGGGCTGAGCTTTCACTCTTAAAAAAAATTGCGGATATCTCGAAAACGGCTATTCCCTCAAATCCCTCAAATCCCTCAAACAAAATTCATTGCCTCCAAAAAAGTGCTTCCACCTGTCGTTTTCAATGCCCCTCCTCCCCCAGGAGGGGGGTCCTCCCCTCATCATTAAAAATTCGCTTAACCAGCCGCAAATTTATGGACTCTCCACCCCCAGTTCCACTTCCCGGCTAAGTCAAAATGGTGCCACAAATAATGTCCTTCACACGAGAAGAAAAAAACACCCCGAAACCACTTTGCATATCCCACCCACCCCTGGCATCCACCCACAAAAGCAAATTTTTATCAACCTAAGCCCCCGCACACGCCACAGCCCAACCAAAGCAGCTGAACATGGAATTTCATACGTCATTGGCTTTAATAACATCACCATGCACAAGGACATTCAATAAACCGCAAGCGGGAGATATAAACAAAACACAATTCATTTCACTAGCGTCCCCTACCGGCCCACCGGCCCCCGCTCGGCGGTGTGTTGGTCCAGCTGCCGCTGTGATCCTTCGGTCAACCGCCATTGTGCGAGGTCCTGCCGCCCATAAAACCGATGCTTGACACAAATAAAAATAAAAGATGATGGCAATTATTTAATGGACATGTTCCCGCAACAGTCCTTGTGTTCACACACGACCCACGCCATCGCTCCACGGCGCGCCCGGTCGGGTGACAAAATTGATTTATTCAAGTGGAAGATGTGCGCACAGCGCGGGGGCGGTGCGGCAGTCTCCCAGCCGCAAACAAATCGTATCTCGCTCAAATCCTTGCGGCTTAATAGTCCCGAAACAACCAATTGCCTGTGAAATGAGAAGGTCCCGAGATTCACGGACGCGTCTCCCACCCACTCGGGCCGGGCACACGCTTAGGGGCATGTTAATGATATTAACAACTGTTGTGCTTGAGTGCCATGCTCTCTGAATGGCCAGTGTCGTCCGTTGAATGGGGGGGAGGGTGGGAGGAGGGGTTCTTCGAAAAGAATCCCGAATTTTTTTCGTGCTCCGAAAGGATGGCTGTTTACTTGTGGCTGCGTGGTTGTTTGCTTGTTTGATTTGCCCTCGACGGGGAGAGGAGGAGTCCGCAGCAGGACGTGTGGCCATTGTGCGGTAGATTAATGGAGGCGATCCGGACATGGGTGTCTCCACACATTTCAATCAGAGGTCGCCTGGTGGCATCAATTATGAAAGAGACCATTTGATTAGGTTTGTCTGTTCACAAAGGACGTGGATTCTGTGATGTCTTATCCTGAAAATCTGGGGAGCTATGTTGGGTGTGAGTCCTATCAAGGGACTAATGGTTGCTATGGGGAGTGGAGTAGGAAAAATTTAGGAAGAAAGTTGTGAGGAGGGGGAACATTGGCGTGAAAAATTTGTCGACTTTCAGAGTTGCGTCACGTCACGTCACGAAAGTGACGGGCATCGAATTTGAATTTGAAAATGGGACGAAATCGGAATACATTGGTGACATTTTCCTTCTACGAAAGTGTATGTGTAACCGTGACTGTAGATTAAATCGTAACGAAATTAACAAACGTCACGAAAATTTGAAACGCTAAGGAAAACATGAAAATTCATTAACGGTTTGGAGTTTTATAAACGTGATGGTTTTATAAACGTGAGGTTTCAAAAACGTGATGTTGCTCAAAAAATTTTTAGGATTAATGAACGTCACGACAGTCACGAGCATCACGATAGTTAGGAACTGTAAGAAATTCTCTAAAAAATTAGTATTAATACAAACCGTAGAAAATCCGTAGTCGTGACGATATTTTGAGACACCAAAAAGTGATGATAGTCAAAAGCGTCACAAAATCTTGCAACGAAAAAAATCTGTATTCGAAACAGTACATCAACAGTGTCATCTCAAACTATCTAATCTCCCAATATTGTCAGAGTAATAATATTTATTTCAATAGTCACGAACATTGCGAACGTGACGAAAATCGGGAACGTCACAAAATTAAAATCGAGTTTCACTGTTCGTTTCCTTAAGTGAATTCTATTCATTTGTACCTCGAATTACATAACTTTTCATATTACAATACATTGCAGTATCACAAAAGTCACAATCGTCACGAAATTTAAAAGTCCAAGAACAACAAAATCGAAAATTCTGTTCAAATTAATCAGTCCATTATTTATCAAAACTTTGGGATGATAACGAAATGTGCAAGCACAATCATACTTTTCATAACGTCACAAACTGAAAAGGCGTCACAAAATTTGGTACGATAAGGGAGGCTATGAGCATCGATATTTAATTCAAATCCTCGCAGAAATACGTTTGTTTTTGGGAAAATGTGTCGAAACGTCACAAAATTCACTAGCGTCACGAAAATGGTAAGCTCAAAGAGTACAGAAATCGGGATTTCCGTCCATCTGAAATAAAATTATATCAAAACTAAGCAAATGTTGCAAAGCTTAACATCGTAACGAAATTGATATTCGTGACGTTATCACAAAACGACACAAAAAATCAGCAAATCAGAAGAATATTTATCATTCCAAAGAAGTTTAGCAATTTGGAAGTCAAAACCTACATTGGAAATCCAAATTGAATTTAAAAAAGTGACGCGTCACGATATGGAAACACATCAACATACTGCGAAAAACTGAGTGCACTGTATACAACAACCGCAAAGCTTCAAAGTTCTCCAATCGTAATTAATGACAGGAACTCCATCCGGTGCAGCTGTCACGTTAAGTTTTAAGGCGTCACGAACTATGCAAACAAGCTTCAGACACCTGCATGACTTGCGATAAGGGATTAGCGAAAAAACAAGCATTCTTCACTCCGCTGACAAATTTTCCACCACGCATTGGATTCCGTTCACGTAGCGTGAAAAACTTTTGAACCGTCACGTCACATCATAAGCTGTGAACATGCACAATAGATCCGTAAGTACATGTTCCCCAGGCACCGGGTGTGTCTCAAATTGCCACCTAAGTACAAAGGGTGAAGGAGGAGGTGCTGTTATCGCCCGCATCTGCACTCATCGAGGAGCAGAGTGTCGCTTGCATGACAAAGTGTCACGTGAGAGCCAAATTGACACATTCCCCGCCCAGTAACAATGCACAATGAACCCAACCCCCCCCCCACACCTTAGGTGAAGGTATCGACATGCATCCACCCGTCGATGGAACGATGCATCCATCTTCCGTCACTGCCAATCACGCACCACGCCGGAGACACAACGGCAATTGCAGGTTTGCTTTTAATTAACGACACGACACGCGTACCGTCGTGCCGTCGTCGCGACGTAAGTGCTTGCGTTTCTTCCCGTCAATTTCACTGTGAAATCGAAAACTAATTGTTAATTATGTCGGCGGTGGGCGACGCAGATGACAGACGTCCTGACTGGATGTCATGAATCACGCACACACAACACCCACAGCAACCACCCGCCCACTCTGATCCCAGGCAGAGGTCCCTCGTGTGACAAGGGAGCTGTAGGAGCGGCTCGGCGATGGGGTGGTGGGGTGGTGGAACAACAATTGAGATTTCTCCCCGCTTCACATGTCAATTGGAAACTTATTAACGAGACAATGACAAATTGAACACATGTACGGGAGAAAAATGGTTCAAGTGTGGGTTGTGGGTTGTTGGGTGGCGGCATGACAGAGGACACCGCGTCAGGGCTTATGACAGATCAGATGTGTCGATTTAGTTTCCTGAGTAATTGAGTGTCGGAGGGAGGACGATTCACGTGGCAGTGTGTTTGCGAACGAAAGCCCGGCACGATGACTTTGTTGCGACTGCTGTGGGATGATTGGGGTGAGACACGGTGACAGGGAAAGGACGTGACTGTTTGGCAATTAGATGAAATTGCGTTGACAGATGGGAGAGAGAGAGGATGATTGGAGAGAGGTACCATAAATCATGGTTTTCTCTGTGGGGGGGACGACGGGGGTCATGGGAGTCACTTTGACTCTCTCTGCATTTGTGTCTGGAGATTGAAAGTGCTCTGAAGTGGAATTGTCGCACAGCAAAGATGGATTGGGACCGGTACTAGCGATCCCTAGGCACACAGTGGGACCCGGTTTTAGGGAAAACGGGCTGTCACAGGAAGTCATTGAGACGTCTCACCATTAGGAGGCGTTAGTATGCTGATCAACGTCTTCATACGTGCCTTCAAATGACTTTGGTCCTTGACCAGTCTATCTTTCTTTCTTCAAACAGCGCGTGTCCTTAAATGACGTCTTGCGAAGGCGCAGCAACGCCCCAAATCTTTGCCAACACGAGCTTATTCTTTCCCCCAAAAATTCAAGATTCCTTTCAAGATCTCCAGTCAACCGCGATGTCATTTAACCCCATTTACTGCGTTCAGCCCTTCGCCAGCTCACTCCAAGAAACTGCAACGTACCTCGAAGGCGCAACCCTTCACCCCCAAACTTTGTCCTTGCCCGCTGCCAACCACCCATCCATCGTTTAGAGTTCCATCTCAGCGGTGAAGTCAATGGAAAAGTTTACGAAGCTAAACGCTCCCGACGGCGGCGCAGCCCAATGGACCGTGCACCACAAAGGGACATTAGTTCCCCATGGACAAGCCTGAAAGATTGCATTCGACGACGAAGGGAAGGCGCCATTGGGGCACTCACCATCGGAGTTCCTTTGTCCCGTCCTGCGTCTCGCTTGACTCATCACCTTTTTGTTTGGCCGCCCTGCAGGAGACTCCAAAGTGCACTGAAGACCGATGGGACGCGGGGAGGGGGGGGGGGGGCTGTCAAGAGGAGAGCTGTCTTTTTAAAAATCCATTAGACCATCCATTGTCCATTCGATGGATGGACGTGGATACAAGTTGGGTGCCACCGGACATTATGTGGCGCACTCATCTCTCTCTCTCTCTCACTCTGTGGCCGTCGTGCACACATATGAGCTCCAGCCATCCCCTGGAGGGCACGACCGACGTTGACGCGAAAAGTGCATCGTCCCAGTTAAAGAGCAATCGCACCCAGCGACGACGGTGAGGATAGCCCGAGCCGACGACGTGATGATGGATTCTGTTGGCTTGCAGGCGATAAATCAGAGATGAGCCGATCTAGTCGCATCCATCAAACCTGTGTCCGCGCGGTGTTCGGTGAAAAAAACCGCTGAGAGAGGGGGGACAGGGATTGCGAGGCGTGCGAGTGCCATGACCACCAACGTCGACGCTGACACGCGGAGATCTAGACGGGATCCGGTGACGGATGATTGACACAGACGGGAAGCAGCTGCGTGTGTAGAATCAATTATTCAGGACCAGAGAGGGTTTTGATTTGCAATTCAAAGTCATTCGCGGCGAAGTGTCGTTTCGATTGGGGTGTTAAAAGTGAGCTCTGCTCTTCCAAATTGAGGCTTCTTGGCTGACAGATGATGACGGTGGTGGAGTGAGGTCTCGCGTGTGTGGTTCTTGGCGATGGAATGAAAATCACTCCTCGAACTGGGGAGGCGCACAGCAGTCGGGAAGAATCTGTTAATCATCGTAAGATGGTCTGTTGGTCGTCTGTACGTCGGGCGACACAGAGATTTTGGCGACGTGGGGGCATGTTTCACTGACAGGAATTCAGTCAGCCCGCCCCCAAACATGCAATGACTCCCTCAAACAGAATCCAAATGATGCCCTCTGTCGCCACCAAAAAAACTCCCTTCCATCAAAACGAAAGGCAATCACTTCCCCCGACGCCAGAGTCTTCACTCGTGACCCAAAAAACAGAGTCCTCCCAGAAACCACAGGAGCATAACTCTGTCACGGAATTTCCAGGTAATTCCCGCAGTCACCCCGACACGCGACCGCTTGCCACACAAACTCACAGGAAACCGAAGAAATTTCCTGAAACCCAACACACAGACCACCGTCACCGTCATCAAATTCTGCGAAAAAAAACCGCAAAAGTCATTTCTTCGGCTGCTGCCTTCAAAATTTTGGCCACAACTAGGTCAACGCGAGGAGCGTGTGTTGTGCCCCTTTGAAACGGGATTTCGTGCGTCAAAAATTTATTACCGCGTCATGTTGCCGCTGACTGGGGGTCGGTGGAGGGAGGGGACAGGGGGGAGGTGTAATTTATTTGCATACACCCTCCGTCGTCGTTCGGTTCATCACATCCCGATGCGCTTCCTCAAAAGATACACGAATTCAACTCAATTTGCAAGCGCCAACGGCTCACGATAAGCCGAAATTAAAGCGCCTCCGCCCACTCCCCAAATTCCCCCCAACCCACCAGTCCCATCCGCCAAAATCGCATCTTATCTCGTGTAAGTCGAAGAACCGACACCAAAACAGAAAAAAACGGAAAAGATGAACGAGGCAATCTCTGCGGCTTAAGTTGGTCAGAACGCAGCGGGAGAGAGAGAGAGAGAGAGCGGCCGCGCGCGGTGAGTGTGTGTGTGTGTGTGTGTGAGAGTGGGTCGTTAATCTTCCTGACACCCGAAACTGGTGAACCGTTGGTCAGTGAACTTTTGATTTTCTCTTTGAACTCCCAGATGCCGTGGTGCACCCAAAGGAATTTCGATGTTCGACCGTAAATCACTTCTTGGTGTGGTGGTCGCGATGGTGTGTGTGTGTGTGTGTGTGTGCGTGTCTCTGTGCAGTGGAAAGTTTTTTGATTAAGTCCTTTTAGAGTTGATTGCCAGGAATTACGTGTTCGTTTGCGGGTGAGCGACTGGATCATGCTCCCGTGGAAGCAGGAAGTGTGTCGAGAGTCAATTCGAAGTCTTGTGGACACGATGGCAGTCAATGGGAGGTGCTCCTTGGAGGTTTTTTTTTATGTGATATGAGATGGAGGATTGGAGGGACGGGAGTGGGAGACTTTTGAAGTTAAAATGAGAAGCCACTTGGTGACATGAAAGGGACTTGTGGTGGCGACGATGAAGATGACGACGACGATGACGTTTTATGGGTCATTCCGATTCGGAAGGACGAAGAAAACGTTCGTGAGAGCTGGTAGGGCGTGAAATTTTTCATCGACTGAGCCGTCCATTGCGGAGGGACGCGCGCTGGATCGACTCTTTGAGAAGAAGTTCGCCAAACCTTGTCCTCTGGGAATGTCCCTAGGGAAGACGTGAAGCTCCAAGCCAGACTTTAAGCACAAACTGATTTTCTGACAGAAAGCCTAAGAGTACTACTTGGGCACAAGAATGTCTTTCCAGCCAGTTGGACCATCCGTCCCTCTCTTCAACCAATTGAAAGCATTGAAAGTTTTTCAAACACGCTTTCCCATATCCATTCCACACCACATCGCCCATTGCAACCAACAACCTACTTCGCAGCCCCCTTCATTCATTCAAAAAGAAAAAAGAAAGGATTTCTCGCCAACCACACCCACCTCATTTATCCTCTAATGTCCACCTTTAACCGATTTCCAATTGATTCTCTGGCCCCCAAGTACAGCCATCAATCTTAGCGTCACCTCTACGCTGTTCCGGGCACACAAGGGAGCACCCGGGTTTAGCGGTTGAAGGATGTTCGATGCTGGATCCATTCAATAAATTTCACACTTCAATATATTTCCTGTCCTCCATTTTTCATCACCACCCACCCACTCACCGTTCACTCGCTTGGAAAACAATCACGTCAGATGCGGACTAAAATGAAGAAGAAAAAAATAAAGCAGGGAACAGCAGCCAAAAACGGGTCAACTCCGGGGGGGGGGGGGTTAAGTGGGTGGGCGCACACCTTCAGCAGGTCCTTTGAGATATTTTATTTATTTTCGGCGCAAAAAGGAGGCCAGTGCACAGCTACAATCGAATCGATTGCATTTTCATCATTTCCCCCAAATCAGCCCTCAGCCCTCACCCACCAGCCCTTGTCATCATAAAGTCACGAATTTATGGGCGCTCTGATGGGGAGGGGGGTGGCGAAGGATCCCTCATTTCTAGTAACTGCAAGCAGATGATATTTTTATACCGAAGAGCCAAGCGGAGGGGGGGTCACCAGGATATTTATATTTTATTTGTCGACATTCTCATTTCCCCACCTCCTCCCCCAACTCAATCTCTTGAGGGAGGGGGGGGGGGGCAAGTGGGTGGTTACAGTCACAGACGGACTTGTTTTGTTTTCTGATTGATGTTTGACTAATGACTGCGATGGGTATTCAAGCGGAGGTCCTTTTTTATGATTCGAAAGGACTTTTTGGCCGAATGACTATGGAGAGTAATTTGATTGAATGATTGATGAATCCGCAGCGGGGGGAGGTGGTGTATGTGTAGAAGTTTGTCAATGGTTTTTTTTTTGAAACAGTAACCGGTGACCTTTGGTTTTGTTATTTTGTCCGCTTCCTTCCGCTGGAAGGTCAGCAGAAAGGGCGTTTATTTTTTAAGAGTCCCCTGGCGAAGGGCGTAGCTGACGGATGACCATGTGTAGGTGATGAATTGTCACACGTACCTGAAACGAGAAGAGCAAACGAATCAATTAGTCCAGGGCAACAGAGGATCGATTTTGATTGGGGAAAGTGACAGCGATTTATGGGAAATTTGTGGCATTAGGGGGAAGAGGGGATGAAGAGCAACAAACGCCAGCGAGGTCTTTATAGAGCAGCAAGCGCCAGCGAGGTCTCTATAGATCAGTTAGCGCCAGCAAGCTCTCTATAGAGCAGCAAGCGCCAGCGAGGTCTCTATAGAGCAGCAAGTGCCAGCGAGGTCTCTATAGAGCAGCAAGCGCCAGCGAGGTCTCTATAGAACAGCAAGCGCCAGCGAGGTCTCTATAGAGCAGCAAGCGCCAGCGAGGTCTCTATAGAGCAGCAAGCGCCAGCGAGGTCTCTATAGAGCAGCAAGCGCCAGCGAGGTCTCTATAGAGCAGCAAGCGCCAGCGAGGTCTCTATAGAGCAGCAAGTGCCAGCGAGCTCTCTATAGAGCAGCAAGCGCCAGCGAGCTCTCTGTAGAGCAGCAAGCGCCAGCGAGCTCTCTGTAGAGCAGCAAGCGCCAGCGAGCTCTCTGTAGAGCAGCAAGCGCCAGCGAGCTCTCTGTAGAGCAGCAAGCGCCAGCGAGCTCTCTGTACAGCAGCAAGCGGCAGCGACATCTCTATAGAGCAGCAAGCGGCAGCGACATCTCTATAGAGCAGCAAGCGCCAGCGAGCTCTCTGTACAGCAGCAAGCGGCAGCGACGTCTCTATAGAGCAGCAAGCGCCAGCGACGTCTCTATAGAGCAGCAAGCGCCAGCGACGTCTCTATAGAGCAGCAAGCGCCAGCGAGCTCTGTATAGAGCAGCAAGCGCCAGCGCCGTCTGTATAGAGCAGCAAGCGCCAGCGAGCTCTCTATAGAGCAGCAAGTGCCAGCGAGCTCTCTATAGAGCAGCAAGTGCCAGCGAGCTCTCTCTATAGAGCAGCAAGTGCCAGCGAGCTCTCTCTACAGAGCAGCAAGTGCCAGCGAGCTCTCTCTACAGAGCAGCAAGTGCCAGCGAGCTCTCTCTACAGAGCAGCAAGTGCCAGCGAGCTCTCTCTATAGAGCAGCAAGTGCCAGCGAGCTCTCTCTATAGAGCAGCAAGTGCCAGCGAGCTCTCTATAGAGCAGCAAGTGCCAGCGAGCTCTCTATAGAGCAGCAAGTGCCAGCGAGCTCTGTATAGAGCAGCAAGCGCCAGCGCCGTCTGTATAGAGCAGCAAGCGCCAGCGAGCTCTCTATAGAGCAGCAAGTGCCAGCGAGCTCTCTATAGAGCAGCAAGTGCCAGCGAGCTCTCTATAGAGCAGCAAGTGCCAGCGAGCTCTCTCTATAGAGCAGCAAGTGCCAGCGAGCTCTGTATAGAGCAGCAAGCGCCAGCGAGCTCTGTATAGAGCAGCAAGCGCCAGCGCCGTCTGTATAGAGCAGCAAGCGCCAGCGAGCTCTCTATAGAGCAGCAAGTGCCAGCGAGCTCTCTATAGAGCAGCAAGTGCCAGCGAGCTCTCTCTATAGAGCAGCAAGTGCCAGCGAGCTCTCTCTACAGAGCAGCAAGTGCCAGCGAGCTCTCTCTACAGAGCAGCAAGTGCCAGCGAGCTCTCTCTATAGAGCAGCAAGTGCCAGCGAGCTCTCTCTATAGAGCAGCAAGTGCCAGCGAGCTCTCTCTACAGAGCAGCAAGTGCCAGCGAGCTCTCTCTATAGAGCAGCAAGTGCCAGCGAGCTCTCTCTATAGAGCAGCAAGTGCCAGCGAGCTCTCTCTATAGAGCAGCAAGTGCCAGCGAGCTCTCTCTATAGAGCAGCAAGTGCCAGCGAGCTCTCTCTACAGAGCAGCAAGTGCCAGCGAGGTCTCTGCAGAGCAGCAAGTGCTAGCGATGTCTCTGCAGAGCAGCAAGTGCCAGCGAGCTCTCTATAGAGCAGCAAGTGCCAGCGAGCTCTCTATAGAGCAGCAAGTGCCAGCGAGCTCTCTATAGAGCAGCAAGTGCCAGCGATGGCTCTATAGAGCAGCAAGTGCCAGCGATGGCTCTATAGAGCAGCAAGCGCCAGCGATGGCTCTATAGAGCAGCAAACGCCAGCGATGGCTCTATAGAGCAGCAAGTGCCAGCGATGGCTCTATAGAGCAGCAAGTGCCAGCGAGCTCTCTATAGAGCAGCAAGTGCCAGCGAGCTCTCTATAGAGCAGCAAGTGCCAGCGAGCTCTCTCTATAGAGAAGCAAGCGCCAGCGAGGTCTCTATAGAGCAGCAAGCGCCAGCGAGGTCTGTATGGAGCAGCAAGTGCCAGCGAGATCTCTATAGAGCAGCAAGCGCCAGCGAGGTCTGTATGGAGCAGCAAGTGCCAGCGAGATCTCTATAGAGCAGCAAGCGCCAGCGATGGCTCTATAGAGCAGCAAGTGCCAGCGAGCTCTCTATAGAGCAGCAAGTGCCAGCGAGCTCTCTATAGAGCAGCAAGTGCCAGCGAGCTCTCTCTATAGAGAAGCAAGCGCCAGCGAGGTCTCTATAGAGCAGCAAGCGCCAGCGAGGTCTGTATGGAGCAGCAAGTGCCAGCGAGATCTCTATAGAGCAGCAAGCGCCAGCGAGGTCTCTATAGAGCAGCAAGCGCCAGCGAGGTCTGTATGGAGCAGCAAGTGCCAGCGATGGCTCTATAGAGCAGCAAGTGCCAGCGATGGCTCTATAGAGCAGCAAGCGCCAGCGATGGCTCTATAGAGCAGCAAACGCCAGCGATGGCTCTATAGAGCAGCAAGTGCCAGCGATGGCTCTATAGAGCAGCAAGTGCCAGCGAGCTCTCTATAGAGCAGCAAGTGCCAGCGAGCTCTCTATAGAGCAGCAAGTGCCAGCGAGCTCTCTCTATAGAGAAGCAAGCGCCAGCGAGGTCTCTATAGAGCAGCAAGCGCCAGCGAGGTCTGTATGGAGCAGCAAGTGCCAGCGAGATCTCTATAGAGCAGCAAGCGCCAGCGAGGTCTGTATGGAGCAGCAAGTGCCAGCGAGATCTCTATAGAGCAGCAAGCGCCAGCGATGGCTCTATAGAGCAGCAAGTGCCAGCGAGCTCTCTATAGAGCAGCAAGTGCCAGCGAGCTCTCTATAGAGCAGCAAGTGCCAGCGAGCTCTCTCTATAGAGAAGCAAGCGCCAGCGAGGTCTCTATAGAGCAGCAAGCGCCAGCGAGGTCTGTATGGAGCAGCAAGTGCCAGCGAAATCTCTATAGAGCAGCAAGCGCCAGCGAGGTCTCTATAGAGCAGCAAGCGCCAGCGATGCAGGTGTCGCGTGGACACACAGAGTCCACGCGACACCTGCAATTAATTTTTTCAAAAACCAGTTAAGCTCCCAAATTCTTTTCGCCCACTTCACGGAAGAGAAAGTCCAGCCATAAGCCCAGAATTATCGCAACCGCGATACAAATCCTTTCCATTCTTCGTTCCGCATGAGTCACGATGATCGTTGTCAGTCGCATTTTCCACAACTGACTGCACATGCACATGCGCACCGCCACAGCTTCTGGTTGGCGTCGTTGCCGTCGGTATTCTCTTATCATTCTCGAGACATGCGGCAATAATTCACACTCCCCTCCCGCCCTTCCCCATTGAGATCCATTTAACAATGAACGACTGCTGTTCGCCATTTCAGTAAATCTCCACTCCCGCCGGGAGACGGCGGAGGTGCCTGATCCTTTCTCTGCCACTTGACACTTTGCATTTACATTCGGCTGCTGCTAAGTTGATTCCATTTGTCATAATCCAACCCGCCGAGGGACATTTTTTAGATCCGGACTCCAGGAGTCGGTCTCGGATTTCATTAACTTGGCACAGCAGTAGCACCACCACGACCGACTGTCCCTCCACTCTTGGAGTGGATTTACTTAATGACAAAGGATTACACCCGACAATGGCCGGGCAGGACAGAGCAAAAAGCATAAAAGGCTGCGGCAAAAAGGACACGCTCGACAGAAGGACTGCCAGACACAACGGCTTCAGCATCGGCCATGTGCCATCAAGGGGGGGCAATAACAATGATGTCCCTTGTACTTTGCCTGATGGGCTTTGGGATTAAATCGCAAATATCTCATCGGCAACTGACACGCACACTTACATGGGAGAGGGAGGTGGGGGGCGGGGGGGGCAGTGGGTGTTCGGTAAATTTCGTGCAGTCCTTTGCCAGGAAATGGGTGATAATGAGCGGCATGTGACGTGGGTGGCGCACTTAGGCTGGAATTGACTGAAAGGATGACGCACTTTTATGAACTCTCCGTCTCCGTGATGCTCTCTGCGATGTCTTTAAGGAGTTCATTGCTACCGAAGCTGTGGGTGTGATGATTGGGGAAACAACAGTCGAGGTCAGCAAAGTTTTTCTGGTCAGTTAAGGCGGTTTTTAAGGAGGGGGCGTTGGAGGTCAATCTTGTGTCTCCAAGCTCTGAATTCAAACAAAATTTTGGTCAAAATTTCGTCAAATTTATGGTCCCTCAAGGACCTCCATTGAGAGCCTGTTTGAATGGAGCATATCTTAAAATTTTAAGAACTTTAAGGCATCGGACAAGATTTAACGAAATTTTGACTAAATTTTGACCAGATTTTTGGTCACTTAAGACATTTTATTTTCTGCCCGAGTATAACGAGGCACAACTCTGGGATTTTTGGGGTGATGATATTTAGGGCAAAGCTTGTTCAAATTCTGAACAAAATTTCGAACAAATTTTAGGTCACTTTGGAGGCTTGCTTAGGGTGAATAAAAAGCCCAGAACTCTTAAGAGTTTGGGACAGAAAACAATAAATTCTATCGTCCATTCGAAAATGAAATGAAATTTTGGATAAACTTTGGACACATTTTGGAGAAATTTAGAACAAGTTTATAACCCTGATCGTTTGGTCGTTTAAAGAAAGTAAAGGTCTTAGGATCAAGAAAGTTAAGGCGCGGGCTCGTTTCCCAAATGAAAATTTCGATCGAAATTCCGATCAAATTTTAGGTCACCTTGCAAGCTTGCTTAGGGTGAACAAAAAGCTTAAAATCCTAAATACTATGGTACAGAAAGCAATAAACTCTATCGTCAAATCGAATATGAAATGAAATTTTGAACAAATTTTTGGGGAAATTTGGAACAAATTTCTACCCCTGATCTTTTTCTTGTTTAAACGAAGTGCAGATTTTATGATTTTATGATCGAGGAAGTTTAAGAAAATTTTGTGCAATATTAGACCAAATTTTAGGCCTCTTAAGGTCCTTCATTACACACATTCCTAAGGAAGAACCTGAGGATAGAAGAGATTTTGAAGCTCAGTGCTGCTCAATTGTTCCCAATTTAGACCTTATTGAAATTTCGGTACATTTTGGAACCACATTAAGGCCAATTAAGGCCTTTAAAATTTTAGACTTGCAAGGACTGCGAGACGGAAGAACATGTTGGAATAAACAGAGCTTATGAATTGAATTAAATTGTCTGTATTTTCTGAACAGATTTTAGGCCGGCTAAGGCCCTTGATTTTTTAGCCGGCCTAAATGTCAAAGACTGGCGTCTTTTTAAAGGTTAAAATATGAATGCATAACACGAGTGTAGCTCTTTCAAATTGAGGTCCTGAATAAATTTTGATCAAAAGTCTTGAAAATTTAGGCCCACTTATATTAAGGCCTCCTTATGAAGGAATTTCAAGGCACATGGCTGTGGCTAATCATCTTCAAATGGAGAATTGAACTAAACTCGAAGCGAGACGTTTTAAGCCACTAAAGGCCTTGTGGACGGTGAACAAGGACATGAGTACAAAAGAATTCATTGAATGTCTGTCTACGACGTACATAGACCTTGACAAATTTCCCCATAATTCCTCAAAATAAGGCACAAAAAAATTGGCAAATCTCCCTGCCCACCCTTTTTCGACCGCCACACTCCAGATAACATCGATTTTCTCCACCCCAGCCCACACTTGCTTCTGGGTGTGATTCCACATGGAGTTATCGCCCATATGTCATACTCCAGAGTAATGACCCAGTGTGCCAGCCAGCGTGGCCATGTCGTCGGTCGTCCTCGGCAATTTTCCAATTAGCCGGTTAATTATGTTAAACAACCGTCCTTCCGCTTATCATTATCACTTAGGTCGCATAAATCAGGCGCCCTAACGAGGACACAATCCCATTAATCGGACGCACTACCCACCCACATCCGTCCGTGACCGTGCTCCCCGCTGCCTTAAAGGACAACAAATCTGTGACAAAATGATCTCCAAGCGAGAAGATTATCTCGAATATTTCACCGGTTTACCACTATTACACGATGGAGATACACAGGCGCCCGCCAACACACCCGTGACCGTTGCGACGTGTCCGTTTCCCACACATTCATCTCAGGCTCGGTGTCGCTCCAGCGAGATTTATTCTCACTCCCCAAGCGCCGACTCTCTCACTCCCCAAGCTGCCATAGTGTCCTTAATGGCAGGATATCAGATAAAAGGCACCCGAATCCGGGAGAGGAGGACACGCCAGTGGACAGTTGTGATTTTGAAAATCCCAACAAAAGGATTTTTTTTTCGGGAGGATTACGACAAAAATTTATTGCCAACATCATGTACGTGTGTGAGAGTGGGGTGGGGGAGGGAGGATAAACTTATCTCTGGGAGCCTATCAAATTGTAAGGATTTATCCCTGTCAACCCACCCGCCACCCAGCCATCGAGTGGGGAGGGGGGTGGGATAATAAACATCCCTTTCAGCAAACTCATATGAAATCCTTTAAAAAAGGATCGTCAATTAATTAAACTCAAATTAAATTGAATTGTGCCCTGCAGGAGGGATGAGAATGGGGGCGGAGGAGAGAAATCCTTTTTTTCCTTTTTTATGACATTTCATCCATCATGCGTCTGATGAGGGCGCCTTGTCTCATTAGGCACACGCACCCCCTACACTCGCGCTAGCATATGCACGACTCTAAGCACGCAGAACCCTTATCTTGCAAAAAAGGGGGCGATACGTGGGTGATGGGTGTGGTGGGTGTTTGCACGGTTAAATTTTATTAGAAGCGAGTCGAGAAGAAAAATCACTTGCGTCACTCAAAGGAGTCGGGGCGGTGTTCGCCCTCAAGTCGACTCGTACGCGTATCCTTTTGTTGTCTTGCAGCGGGAAATTAAATTCTCAACACCCGAGGCTTGTTGGTGAAGGTGAATAGCTTTGCAGTGTCAACACTGACGGGCCCGCGTTAAGAAAGGGGACCTTTGAAGATTTCGTAGAGTGGACAGGCTTTCCAAGAAGGGAACGTCGAAGGTTTGTGTTTGTTTGGCCTAGAGATGGAGGAGTTTCGATAGACCTGGCACTCGACAAGTGACTTTGACGTCAGAACATCAAAAGAGCAGGAATCTGAGTTGGAAAAGGGTGTGCAAGCTCGTGTTCTGTGGAGGTAAAACTGGTCGTCAGGTCCCTCGGATTGTGTGAAACTTTGAATGACAGTTATAGTGTGTTCTAGTCCCCTAGACCAGGAGAGAGTGGTAGGGAATCAGGAAATCCCAATTCCAGTCGGCACAGCTATTAAAAGACTGAAGAACGACAAAGCCGCAGGCTCAGATGGCTTACCATCGGAGCTCTTCAAGGCTGGTGGCAATGTTCTGGTAGGGAGCATGCACCAGATCATCTGCGGAATATGTGAAGACGAAAGCATGCCCGACGACTGGAATATCAGCTCCGTATGCCCCATCCACAAAAAAGGCGCTCGTTCCTCGTATCCCTGCTCAACGTCGCCTACAGGATCCTATCCAGCGTACTGTGTGAACGTCTAAAGCCGTCTTGCGCCGCACTAATCGGCACGTTCCAGTGCGGCTTCCGGCCCGGCAAATCAACTATAGACCAAATCTTCACACTGAGGCAAATCCGATGCTACTTCGGTTTGTCGAAACAAGTGGGGTCAAAACTCCTGACTCGAAGGACCAAAGTCATGCTCTACAAGACCCTTATACTGCCAGTAAGTCTGCAAGTCTGCAGAGCTGGTTCTTGGTGCCTTCGAAAGAAAAATTCTACGTCACATATATGGTCCCGTCTGCGAGGAAGGTGAATGGAGGAGAAGAAGACATAACCGCGAACTCTACGATCTGTACGAGGATGTGGATGTACTCCGGAAGGCAAAAATCCGTCGACTACACTGGCTCGGACACATCGAACGCATGGAAAGCAACGCTCCAGCGAAGAGGGTTTCGAATCTGAGCCTCCTGGTTCGAGAAGAAGAGGACGACCGAAACTCCGGTATAGAGACCAAGTCATCGCGGATGTAAGACTGGAAGCAGCGTGCGCAAGACCGTCAGCGATGGAAGGCATGGGTCGCCGGCCTGATAAGTAAGTAAGTAAGTCCCCTTTCCAATGAAGACACACAGCTTCAGCAAAAGGCTTTTGATCCCTGTCAAGTCAGATTTGAATCAGAGAAACTTGAAGGCCCTCTTCAGGCCGATGGGATGTGGCGAAGCGAGATCTGCTTCTTTCCCTAACCCTGGCTCAGAGAGTGATCGTTTCTCTCTGAGGCGAGATCTCCTTCTTTCCCTAACTCTGGCTCAGAGAGTGATCGTTTCTCTCTGTCTGTTCGTCTTTTAAAGGACACCACCTTAAAGCAGGTTTACAAAATGAGAAATGTGCTCACCCTCTCCCCTCTCCCCCACCCCTTGATAGTTCCCGTGATCCTAGTTATGAAAAAAAAAATTTACCTCCAATAAGAAGCTGCAGATGAAGTTAAGTGCCATCGTGACAGCACAAGGGCGCCTGCTCAATCAGAAAAAAGAAAAACCCGCAAACCCATCAAAGTCCTTTGAGGCAAAACCTAAACAATTCTGCGTCAATATCTCATGTCCTGCTTCCACAAATCGTCATCATCACGTTTGGCATTCGTTTCAACAGAACTTTCATCCGGTGAAATAAAAAAAAAAGAGGAGAGATCCCCCGCACGTACATCGAAAATCCTTTTGTATCCCTTTTCGTCAACACGAGTGAAACTTTTTCTGCTCCCCCGCTGGCCTCATCCTCACACCACCACCCCTTATCGACCAAAACAACAACCGAATGGCATACGGCATCACATTAATCCTTTCGTTGGAGTGTGTCCTCCTTTTTCAAATTCGAGCTGAGTCAGGCCGGGCTTTGGTCCTGCCCACCGAAGGAGATAAGCAGAGAAACGACATCGCCGTCCTCGCAATCCCATTGAATCCTTTTAAAATATTCAAAATGTCATACTTAGCCTACCTGCTGTGAATTCAGAATTGTTGTTGGCACTGTCGCACTGGCGCACCCTCCAGCAGCACCCCCCTCCCCCCACCAACAGCCTAACAAATCAATACGATTCCATAAACATTCCCTTCCATAAACATTCCAGGCGAGCAGTCAACGGTAGCGCGGTGGCCGCCTTTGAAGTCCTCCCCGGGAAAAGCACACGAAGGCGCACCACAGGACTACACCTTGGCTGTGTAGTTTTGTCCCCCTCCCACCCCCTCGGCAAGGACTGGTATCCACAAATAGACACAGAATCGAACACAGATTTGTGGTCTGATGAGAAGAGTGAGAGTGAGAGGGAGGACTGAAGAGGAAATAGAAAATCGATTGACACAGCCTAGGATAAAGGGATGCGAGGGAACACCATGCCGTACAGCACTTATCAATGATCAACTGCAGTCGGAACACAATCAGCGAAAGGACACACGACGGGGGTTCACAAGAAACACTATCATTTCGACTGGAATAGGCCACCAGCACACACGCTCTCCCCCCCCCCTGTCCTACGGCCTCTCTCATTTAAGGCGACACGCAGGATATCGAAAGTTTTTTTTTTTTGCTTTCCCATGTTTACCATCCGTGCACAGCATGTACTGCAGCAGTCCTTCGACTTCACCCCGGCGGGTCGAGCTCCGGCAAAGTTTGCTTTAGATGCCGTTCATTGCTGCGGCTGCAAGTGAGTTACTTCAAAGGATATTGCGCCACCGAAAAACTCTGCCCACAAAGTGAAGCCAGCTCCATCCCTGGTTGCGACGAGTATGAAAAAGTTTCACTTATCCAGCATAACTGGCGGGTGTGGGTGGTGCTGTGCGAAGTGGGATGGGCCTTGTGGAGTTCATTTTCGAAGTCGTTTCGGAGTCCGTTTGCCTTGCAAAAATGGCCCTCGAAACTGAAGGGAAGCTCTGATGTCCTGCACTCCTCAGCTGGGTACAGTTCAAATGGGATTTATGAGAGTTCATCCGTTTAGTCCGGTTGACACTTAGCACAGAAATTTTGATGAGAAAAACTTTTTTTGAAGCTTAACTCTGTGATTTGAGCACCGTCTAGGTGGGGTAAGCATGATGGAAGTCCGTGTGACTTTTGATCCGAGAGGGGGGAGGCGGTGTTCCTTTTGACAGACAAGTGATAAATTTCATGAAATTTTGGGATTATCAATTATATGAGTGATTCGGTTCGGTTACGGGGGGAAAAAGTCAATGTAACCTGGAAGGGACTCTTCAAGAACAGAAAAAAATGCCATGTCTCGGAAATGGTTGGATCAACCATTTGGAACAGATTGGAACTTCCAAGAGGAGTGCTTTGAGTTCAGTTTTGTGTTGCAAATAATTTGAACTTCAAATCGAGTGTCCACCAGAAGTGAAAAACCTCAACTCAAATCACGGTTTGTTTGGAAAATTTTGGATTATCTACAAAAACAACGCATTGGCGTCGATGTACCTTAGCTTGAGAGCTCAATCAACAAAATACATGCCAAAAACCAAAGTGGCATCACTTTTTTAATTTTTGGTTTTTTTAATGTTTCGTTTTCACAAACGAGTAGTTTTATCAGGACTGCGACCCATGAAGCTGCCGTCCATTCTTGACAGCCCCGATTACGCTGCTTCCAGTTGTCAAGGCTGAGCACTCTCGCGTCCGCAATTACTATACCAGAGGTGTCTATACCAGAGGTTTGACGTCCCTCTCTTTCTCAAGCCCGGAGGCTGAGACTCGAAGACCATCTGGAGCGTTGTTGTCCATTCGCTCGATGTAGCCGAGCCACTGTAGTCGGATTTTTGCCACACTGTACAGCACATAGAGTTCACGGCGGTGTCTTCTCCTCCATTCACCTTCCTGGCAGACAGGACCACATATTCGACGTAGGCCCACTCAAAATTTAGAAATTTTGATGCACTTCTAAATTCTTTACGCCCATACTTCGGCATTGATATAGGAGCTAGGTATTGCCACCAACAGCTCGGCCAAGAAGATTGGCAAGCCTTCAAACTATCGCCAGAGAGATTTGAAATCCTCTGTGAGCCTATTCCGCATTCTCCTGTAGCAGCTAGACTTTATAAGTTGCTGGCACAGACAGGAAAGCTTCAGAGCCAAGCCATGTATCGCAATTAAAAAAGAGGGCTTTTCTTTTAGAAACTCATTTCACAGGCAGTCGTAAATGTGTAGATGCAGGTAAAATCTCTTATGATCGAGCATGCCGACTGCAAGGAAGCACTTTGAGTAGACAGTTGTTTTCAGCACGAAGACACCCTTGTCTCACAAATTGTACACCAAAGAAAGACAAACAAAATTCTGCCACTAATAGCGCAGTAGGAGGGAACTAGTTTAGTACAGGGCTCCATACTAAACGAGTGACGGCATGTGTAGTAGGAAATACCCTGCTACTAGTCAATCAGTCTACGGTCGTTCGAGACCATGGAAAACTGTGCGGAAAAACTACAAAAGAGGGAGAGACTGAAATTTTAAAATGCGATGAGTCTATTCGTAGGTTAGCTGCAAGAAGATCCTGAAGGACTAAGAAATGAGATTTCTACTTCATTATTTTGAAACTCGAGTAAGAACGTTATAAGAAACTTCTAAACGTGAGTAGAAGAAACACAGTAAAACTCTGCTAGATTCAGAGTCACCGTACCAAGGGGGGCATCGAAATGGTCGACTCCTTGGCACATAAAGGGAGAGGGATGTGGGATTTGAATTAATTTGATCATCAGGTATGGGATGGTGAACCATATCCCCAGTCCGGGATGTTGCAAGACTACACTCCTACCAAGTAAGCTCATGTTTGGGGAACAATCATTCCTCTGTGGTAGGGACGAAGGCCTTTCTAAAATCTCTCCCATTCCATATGGCACAGCTTACGGTTGCAATGAAACTCTACATGCGTCGGAGAAGTCCTTACAGCGGCGGCAATGCAGCTCTATATTGTGGCGGAGAAGTTTTTATAACCATCTGGCCGAATCACGTGGAATGAGGTGCTTCAGCCCAGTCAAAGTGCTACACGAACTTCGGCTCTGTAGATGATCATCGGTTTGAGTCACAATCATCACGAATCCCCCAAAAGGTGGCCCTCCACGCGGTCAGAATAAAACAACGTTTCGGGGGCTCGCGATCAAAATAAAACCTCGGGGTGTAATTAAAGTGTGATAGCCACCGTCGCACTAAGGATCACTTGGAGTGCAACGAAGGTGATACACAAATCCAACCAACCTCCTCTGGGGAAATGGAGAGGGAGCAGATATGGGATTTAGTTTAACCTGAAGCCTCAATGGCTTGTGGTCCATTTTTGCAGGAGTCGTAGACACGACTTGGCCTGCCTTTGCTGGGAAAAGGTGACAGATTCGGATTGATGTTGGTAAAAACTGAAGTTTTAGGTGACCTCCGGAAGACCAAGAAATTATGGACTTGGGATTTAATTTAACGTGATCACCTGGGATTCATTTTCACAAGAGTTGTATAGATAACGCAAGACTAGACGCCTTAGTTACCCAAGTACCAAAAGACTGGACGCCTAATTTACCGAAGTAAAAAATGAGATCATGCTTGACGTACAATCAACCCACCTTGGCTTGGAGCGAGACCTTTCTAAAACCTCTGGAGCTCTATGGATCACAGCACCTGCAGCACCTCCACACAGAGCCGGCAAAGTCCTCTGATCGCCTGACCGGAAACAGTCCGGTGAACAGTCCGATTCAGACCGACAGTCAGGCTAAAACCGAAGTTCCTAGGGCTCCTGATCTCCCATGGGATCAGAATATAGCCTCTGGTCAAGCTGGCACCGACAGTCAGGTTCCCTCAACACCTGGGTCTGGTAGCCACCATCTCGGTAAATGGACTTTGGTTCCATCAGTGATGCCTTTGAGACTAATAGGGAAACAAGCAGCAGAAGCCTTCATAAGCGCTAAATTAAACTGATTAGCTTGAGACCATACAATCAGGGGAGAAATCATAGAAGTGGAAAGAACCAGCCAGCCGGAAGCCTTGAGGAAGGAAAGGCTTATGAGATAGGCCAAGAAACTCCAAGCTGAATTTAACTGAAGAAAAGGTTTGAAGCCTGCATCAAGATAAACAGAAACAATCTCTTCGTATAAACAGGCCTATGTAACAACAAGGCTTTGTAGACATTGTGAAACAAAGAAAAAAATGATGAAGATAGACTTTGCAAATTCTGAAATCACAGAGCATGCACGGGGATCTTCCACCTGATCCACCTCTCACCCTCAGATTCTTGAAAGGAGGTGCTTTTGAGAGAAGGTTTTGGCACCGATGCTACAGGAGTCCAGCCCCTCAATACCCCTCTGAAAAGAAGAGTATGAGAAAGTGCGTTCCTTGACTGAACCCTTATCTCGTGTTCCATACTCATATGGTGTGGTTAAAGAACGAATCTCTAAGCATAACCGTGCGTCGAAAAGTGGACTCAACGGTGTACTGATGGTCATTCCGAACAAAATGTCTGTTGGGTGTCAAGTTTTGTGGGGGATGTATGCTATGCAGGCTTATTCATTTGAGCATCATTTGTGGTCGCCGTGGCGTAGTGATCGATAAGTGCGTCGACTCGCATGCCAAAGGTTTAGGTTCGATTCCTGAACGGGACACCTCGCATTTTTCAACAGCACCACCTCTTTCGAGTTGCTGGTAACACTCAAAGAGCACTTGCCTACGAAAAGCTTCTCAAATCTCGCCGTTCGGAGGCGGCAGAAAAGCTGTAGATCGCTTCTAATAGTGAGGAAACAGTAGCACGCACAACAAGAGTAGTTGTTGAAGAAGATAGGTTCTGGTCTGTTGTCGGCTGTAGAGCCACTCAATTATTTAGTCATATCTTGAATTCTATCGAAGGCTAACGCGCGCCAGTAGGCGAAGAGAGGTTTTTACGGGCACCGGACTACATAGAAGCTTTCTACTCAAGTTCAACACTTCAAGGTCTCATATATTTTGTCCAAATCAGAGGTGATGAAATATTTCTTGAGACGTTTTGAGATTTTAGTATTTCCTTTGGGCATGGAAAGTGTTTCAGTTTCAAGTGCCCTTGATAGATCTGACTTTGTGTTCAAGTAGGCAGCATAGAGTTCTCCAATTCTACTTACTTCGTTTTACCCCACTTTCGGTATTAAATGTTCTTATCGCAAGCGCTCAAATGCTCCACTCTACACCAAGTCTACCACTGAAGGGAAGGCAAATAAGCCAAGGAAGGAAAATAGAAAACTGAGCGTACTGTCACCAATAAGGGAGTGCATAGCAGAGAAGAAATCATTGAACAAAATTGCGAAAAAGTCTCGGAAACAAAACAGAACCCTGAGGAATACCAGCGGTGAGATGATGGATATCGGACTTAACTCGCCCAAAGCAAGTTGTCAAGAAAGGTCCGAAATTTAACGTCTAAAGAGACTCATTGATGCATTGGCACACATTGTCGACAAGAGAACCAGTTGACAGACTGTACCAAAAGTCTTTAAAATGTCAAGTGCAACAATCTTCCGTACTTTTGGGCAAGGATTGATTAAACTTGTTGATGGGATATGCGTTCAGGTCTTAGATGTGTATGAAAGGCTTCCTCAAGATCCCGCCCTTCGGTGTCGTCTATGAACTGTAGGTTCCCTCCACTCGTAGCACGCGCAACACAAATAGCTACTCAGCCTCAGCCCTGTGGAAAGTAGCTCCACCGAATTTACCTTATCAAATATTTGCTACTTCTTCTGACGGAAGGGGCTATACTCTGTGATGGCTTGGCCACATGGTACGGTGGCCCTTTCATTACTACCTCCGAGGCGTGCCTTACGTGCGATTGCATCCGGTAGGCGATTGCTCGACAGAAAGTGGGCATGGTGGTCCATAAATTCGCCTAGTTGCACTGGGAAACAGCTGCTGATGGGGTGGAGTCGATGACAGAGTATCGAGCGGTCTGGAGATCTCTCATGCGTGCATTATCCCCGCGACCTCTTTAGTGCAACAGCTTCTGATGGAGATGGCGAAAGATCGAGCGGTCCTCTTTCGAACATTGCCCCCGTGAAACTTTTATTGCAACATGGTTGTTAACGAAAGTGATGACGACAAGAATGATGACATATTTGTGTGACGATTTCCATGTCAGGGGTCTGCTCCTTTTTCAACTAACTTCATCTGTCTGCAACTCTGAAGATATCCGCTGACGGGTGAATTGGAGACAGACAAAAAAAAAATGCCACCCCCATAAGAGAAACAGCAACCCAGGACGATAAAACTCCCGCCCGGTAATCGAAAGCATAAACGAAACAAAATAATGAGTTCCATTACCCCAATCGTTCCCTCCCCCCCTCCCCCCGACACACCCAAAAAACCTCACACAAAATATGCTCATCCCGCTGCTGTCCCAGAAAAAAGACGGAAATCCACTTCAAACTAAAGCACTACCTGCGGTTTTTTCTCTCTCGAAACTTCCGAAACCACGCCTCCGCCCGCAACCCCCACCACCACCAGCATACAGCTCATATCTGCATTATCCTTATCCCAAGGATACACACAACATTCACTGACTCAGTCGAATTTTTTGTTGCTGGTGGTCTCCTCCTCCGTCTCTCCCCCCACCGTCAGACGTCTGGATGTCGGTGAAATCCGTGAAAGAGAAATTCTTTCGATTTTACGATCAGGTAAGTCGCAATAATATCGGTATTCGTCGGGTGCAATGAAAGGAAACAGTCTCAACAGAGGACACACACCAGACCGGTGAAAGGATTCACTTGAGGAGATTACCGTCCGGGTGTGTGCTGCTCTGTAGCTGTAGCTGGTGAATGTGTCATTACGGAAGAAGCACTCATCAGGCACCAAAGGGGGAGGTGTTTTCGTTTCGGTTCTTTGTTCTTTGTGACAGGCGCCCCCCCGTCTTTCACCTGACCGATTAGACAAACAAGTCACGCTTCAGCTCGACCGGGGCGGTGGTTCTTTTGCGCGGCACGCCCACATGATTTCTTGTGAGCGCTGCTTACGTCTCTGTCGCCTCAAGGATGCACTTGAACATGAAAGGGACTCAACGAAAGCAGCGCGTCCTTCATTTGTTTTTGCTGTTCTTCCCAACGATGCTCTAATTGAAATTGGCAACAGGAAAGGATAACAACACATGTTTTGTGAAAATTGTCTGGGTCGTGGAGGCGGTGGGGGGGACGTGAAGGAGGAGGCCCTTGGGAGATTTTCATGCCGCCCCGGGTGGTGGTAGTTTACAAGGTCTTTACGGGGGAACTTCCGCTTCGAAATGGCAGCGAGGTGGGAAATTAAAGAAAACATGTTTTCGGGGGAAAATTAAGTTTTAGGAACCCCCCTCCCCCCTCCCCCCTCCCACGGGGTTTCTTGTTTGTCTTTGAAACTTGTGCGAGGCTGGTGTGCGCAGGGGATAAGGGAACTTAAGGGGAGAGAGTTGTTTTAAAATGGTTTCTTTTTAGAGGGGGGAGGAAGGTGTATGAGATTTTGAAGCAGACTGCAGTCGGAAGGAATTCAAGAGCCCATCGGCTGGGGAATCATCGGATAATGGCGATGAATGAATGATTGAGAGGTGAACCTTTAAAGAATTTGAACAGAAGGTCTAGCTGCAGATTTGATTTCTTCTTGGTCATCTTTGGCTGTTTTAGGCGGGCTAACTGAACTAAGAATACAAGGTCTCTCTGAATGGGAAGCTTCTCTCATTCTTATGACTTCTTAAAAAGGAGGATGCACGCGCATAGAGAGCTGCTCCCTCAAAGTGGCAGTTGTGCAAGGCTGTCTAACTGAAATTTTTCTTGCAGTGCCGATATCGTTTGCAACTGCGTTTTCATCAATTCCCAAGATTTGTCCATTTTTCTACTGCGCCTCCACAGTACATAGAGGCAGATGTGGGATTTGGATTTAAGGGATCACCTGCCTTTGGGGAGTTATACCAAGGAGTCGATTTCCCTTAGAGGCGTAGATAGTGCGGGATTAGACGACTTAGTTGTCCAAGATCCAAAACTGATTTCACGTTTCAGGGACACACAGTCAACCTTGATAGGAAGCAAATCCTTTCCAACACCTTTGGCATTCAATGGTTCCAAGCACCCCACTCCACACAGAGCAGTGAAAGCCCTTTGAACCGCTTGATCTGAGTCAGTGGGGTGCACAAAACTGCTTTTGAGCAGTCTGGACGATACACTAAGTACGGCTCGGTGTAGCCACAATGACACTCCCACAAGGCGGCCCACCCCATAGTCAGGCTTAAGCAAAGATTCAGGGACTTCTGAGGGAGGGAAGGAGGGAAGGAGGGAAGGAGGGAAGGAGGGAAGGGGGGAAGGAGGGAAGGAGGGAAGAAGGGAAGGAGGGAAGGAGGGAAGGAGGGAAGGAGGGAAGGAGGGAAGGAGGAAAGGAGCAACGAAGGAAGAGATCATCTGCTGTTTCAAGTAGAATTGGGCAATCCCTGAAGCGTACGCCTTATCGGAAGGCTGGGTAACATCCAGGATCTTCTAGAAGAGGGCACGCGATCAGTGTCTCAGCTACGACATCAAAGTCAGTCTACACAGCGGCGAAAAGAAGAAATCTTTGCTGGAATCATCGGCAAACAAAGTCTGCGCGATTCAAGCTCATCTGGCTGAACTATTGTTGGTACGCGGCTTCTCAGTCACAAGTTCGGAACGATGCCAAACGAGGTCTCCGGTAAACTCGGTTTTCCAAGCTTCGGATGCACTCACAGATCCACGCTGACTTCACTTACAATTGGAAAGAATTGAAAGCATACGCAAATAGTCGTCAAACAAGCAGTCAGTAGCCGTCCTGAGACAAAAACTCATGCCTAGCCGACGGGTGCCGGTAGGCAACCAAACAAGAATTCTACCAACGAAGCCTGCATTTGAAGGAAAAGACAACATCCATAGACAGGAGCTTGAACAAGGATCTTAGACGGCTAGGCCATGCTAGACCATTTAAACAGCATGAAGACGACAGCTTTGACTATAGTGGCTTGGAATCTAAGCCATTAGGACAAGGCAACAGATTTCCATCTCACCAGCGATGGTGAAAAGAATAAGAGGAGCACCCGTTGAGTCCTTTCTTCGTTTTTTTCTCCTGCTGTGCCCTAAGTCAGTCGAACCTTCGCGTGTAGCCGGCAAGAGACTGTGTCAGATGGTGTGGCTTGTTTGAGGGCCAGTTTGAAGGTTGCTTGAGGGCCAGATCCATTCTGTTGTTTAGTGTCTAAGTAGACCCCGTCGGGCACACTGTCATGCTCCCTAATTGTGACGATAGTCTGATGCATTCGCACTGCCCGACTAGACGGCACTTTGTGTCAACATTTGAACTCCTTTGACTGGCCCACCCACACAGGTTTTTCAACTTTTGACTTTCTAAGGAATGCTTCTGGACATCTGGTAAAAATCCCACCTGCACTCTCTCCTCAAACCACTCAACAGCAACTCCTTGAATCACATGGAACAGGAAGCAAGGATCAATGAACAAGAATAAGAACCCTCAACCCCTGCACACACTACTGGTACACCTTTACATCTTCTTTTCACATCCTTTCGTAGCCAATTCCGCAAACATAATTGGGATCACGAGTTTTCCCCCCCCTCTCCATCGACACCCAGTCAACAACACAATCAGGACGAAGGATGACGACACAAAGACGCACGTATGTATCCATTTGATTTTCCAGTTTCTAATCACATTTAACACATTTCACCGCACGACGCTCTTCCCGCTGCACCCAAAGACGGGTGCCCTTGTAAACAACACGTCAAAAGCCTTTGATCACCGGGTGCCGCCACCGCGCTCTCCCACTCCACACACCCATAGGGCTAGGGCATGTGAGCGGGGGCTAAGATGTTAGATAACTGATGAGATGATGTCTTCACACCTCGCTTTTTGTTAATTAGAGCACGCCGGTGGTGCCGGGGGTGCCGGCGGCGACTGTTGTTTGTACGCTACTCAGCCAGCAATCAGAAACTGTGAACTAATTACCGGGACGGGGCGGCGGCGTGCTATAAATAGGCAGACACCAGGTGCTGCACCTAAGGGCACCGGCATAATAAAAAGGTCTTTCATCCCATCGACGTCCTTTGTTTTGCTTTGTTTTCCGGTTTTTTTTCTTCCTCTCTTCACCTCTCTCTCTCTCTCTCTTCCTCTCTCTCTCTCTCTTTGTCTTTGTTTCTCTGCATTCTTTTGTGGGCTGTGGTTGCGGGCGGGGGAGTCTGGTTGGGTGGTGATGGGTAGGAAATGGTGTCTTAAAGGCGCCTTAGACGGCGGATGAGTGGAATGGCTGGAGAAAGGAGGTTTGAAGAGATGCGAGGGCGTCACTTCAAAGCCGTGGGAACCGTCAGGGAACAGTACAGATACAGTAACAGGAAGCTTTGAGGTGAGAGCGAAATTGTTTCGTTACTTCGAGGTGCCCGGCGTCGCTTTTGCTGTGACACCATCACTGTTCCTGTGACAAGGTCACTGTTACTGTGACAATATCACTCTTACTGTGACAATGTCACTCTTACTGTGAAAATGTCACTGTTCCTGTGACAATGTCACTGTTACTGTGACAATGTCACTGTTCCTGTGACAATGTCACTGTTCCTGTGACAATGTCACTGTTCCTGTGACAATGTCACTGTTACTGTGGCAATGTCACTGTTGTCAGTAACATTTGTTGACATTGTCACTGTTACTGTAACAATGTCACTGTTACTGTGACAATGTCACTCTTACTGTGACAATGTCACTGTTACTGTGACAATGTCACTGTTACTGTGACAATGTCACTGTTACTGTGACAATGTCACTGTTACTGTGACTATGTCACTGTTACTGTGACAATGTCACTGTTACTGTGACTATGTCACTGTTACTGTGACAATGTCACTGTTGCTCTGACAATGTCACTGTTAGTGTGACAATTTCAATGTTTTTGTGACATAGTCACTGTTTTTGTGAAAATGTCCCTGTTACTGTGACAATGTCACAGTTGTGACGGCTTAAAAGTTGCCATCCGCCCCCGTACGCTCATGACAGCGTCGCTGTTCTGTAATTGAACGCCGTTCCAGTTTCATAACCGATACTCCCCCTCACACAGGATACACGAACAAGATTCAAAGGAAGTCCCCCAAAGGCCCCAATCAACACTCCGCCTGACTCCATTCCACCCACACAGGTTTTTCAATTTTTCCCAATCGACTCCAAAGTGACTTCCTTCCACTCTCGCTTTCAGTCGCCATATTCGTCGACTAAAAATAGCTTTGCGCACCATTTGGAATGAGGTGCGGGGAGGGGGACGTCACAAGGACACCGTGTCACCGTCAACCCCGTGTGTGTGCGTGTGTGCTGAAGGAAGTCAAACATGCTAACCTGCCGCTGGAGTGACCTAGAAAAATATATTTTTGGTTATCGATTTGCGTTCCGATGGATTGGGTCTTGCCCCAATCTCATTATTCTCTTCCTCCTCATTGCCTCCCCGTGGAAGACCTCATCGATGTGTGGTGTAATTTTCCGGTAAATGTCAACTAAACAGTTCGGAAAGTGGCTCCTTGACACGCCACCTCCCGATTATCGGGCCGGGAACTACTTTCCTAATCGATCCCTGCGCGTCCTCTGCTCTCACGTTAATTCATCGGGACGTGTGCCAAGCTGAGCCCGTGGGATGGCGCAGAAAAAGATACGCCGGCCGACGTGGACGGGTATGTGAAAAATTCATGAAGATGAGGGGGTCACGCTGTGTGTAAATGTCAAGTCAATGCGTCAGATTGACATGGAAAATTTGACAGCCCCTCTGCTCTATGCCAAAGGAAAGAGAGAAAGTTTTTTTTTGGACGTCAAATGACGACGGGAGAGTGGCAGATTTAATTTTAGTTGCGGTTCTGTGGTGTGCCCCTGGTCGGGACACGTGCCGTGGTTGTGACACAGGAGAGTCCTTTCGTTGTGAAATCTGACAGGTATTTGTGTTGGAATTGATTGAGAGCCTGTAGAGAGGGGAGAGGGAGCAGGGGGAGGCCTGTGAGAAAGTTTTCCTGTTTAGGGACTTTTTTGTTGGTCAGAAAATACGCCATTTTGAATTTTTTTCATGCAAATAAATGCCCATATATTTGCTTTGAAGGATAGGGAAGGACAATGGCGCACGCAGAAGGTTTCTGAAGTTCAAGCACTCGTGGCAAGTCAATCTCGGCCGTGCAGTTCTTCATTTTGTGTCAGAGTTTCCAAAGAAATCCCCTTTAAGTCCGATTAAGGACAAAGACCATCACTCCGTCCATCTCCATCGCCTGAGAGTCTCCAACAATTCAGTCAAAAACCAGGGATCAAGTTCCAACTCTTAGATATGCGGTCATTCTTTTGAAAATTTGAGTGAATTTGTGGAGAATTTCTTCTGAAAGGACCTACACTCGTGCAGCACTTATCCGCAACTTCCCCGAGGCACGCAGAGATTAAGTTCCAAACCCTTAAACTTTACAAACAATCGAATTGCATTCCGGACTCCTATGTTGCCCCAAAACTGACACGTCCGAAACGGTGAAGACTAAAACTTAAGCGGGTGGGTGGTCCTTCGAGCCGGATATTCGATCGGAAACCTTCCCGCCAGACAGCATAACTTCCTGACTCTAAACTTTCGCAAATACACTTCTCGCCTCATGAATAACTCCCGCACATGCATGCAGCAGCCCCCCCCCCCTCCCCCCGGGGACCACCGACACGTCTTTGAAATTCCTCATAACCATCCGGCTAAGAAAAGTTTCACCGAAAATAAATCATGGATGCAAACAAAACCGCTGCCGCCACCAGAGCATCCATGCAGCTGGGGAGCTTATCCCGATCTGGAGTACAATAAGCTCAGTTCGTCCCTAAATCCCTCTTTTGTTGTTTGAAATTTGCATGTGTCTGCACACCTCACACATGTCGCTGCCGCCCCACACGCCCCAGCCCCCGTCCCCGCACCATCCACCAGCCTCTGGAGTACACGACGAACGCTGGTGATGTCAATGTCGTCGGCGGTGAAGGCATCTGCATGATGCATGGCCAGCACGTGAAATGAAAGGAAGCCGACAACGGAGAGCAGCTTTATTCTCGAATCGAATGAAACCGGTGATGCGTGACGAGGTTTGGTCCGTTGTCATCGCCATCGCCCATGCGATTTCTGATGTCCCTGTGGTGGCCAGCAAAAAGAAAAAGGCACAGACTAGGAAGGCAAACCGAACGAAAGGACATAATAATGGATCCTGATTGTCATGGTGTCATTACCACAATGTCACTCGTGTCTCTCTCTCTCTCTCTCTCTCCCACGTCGAACGGACTGACGTCTCGGTGGAATTTTATTATGCACGCGTGTCGGTTTGTGTTGATCCTTTCAGTCCTCTTAGCACACACACACACTTCGCTGCTCGAAGGATGTGTCACTACATGTGTATCCTTTCATTTTGCGGCTCCACACAAAATGGTCCCTCGTCTTTGCCATCGAATGCCATCGGATGGATTTGAGAGTCCTCCTGCGAAGTGCTGTGATATTCGAAATTGAAGTGGCAGGTTAAGTTTTAAGTTCTCCTTCCCTCTCACGACATCTTTTGCTCCCTCTCTCTCTGTGTCTGGGAATTGAGCGTCATATCTATAATTTGTTAGAACAATTTTCTGAGTGATTTTCAAAATGAATTGATTTGGAAGACGCTAGGAGGGAGAAAGAGAGATGATTGTGCCCCTCGAACGCATTGCGGTGGGCCATGGATATGAATCCGGCTCGAAGGACCATGCAATGCACATACATGCGGTGTAGCTTTATGATGTCTCTGTCAACTCATCTTTCGCCTGGGTGACTCCAAGCAATGGGCAATGAAACAGAAGGAGAATGTGCACCATCACAATTTGGAAACGCATAGATATGGGTGACTGTGTGAGAGGGATGGGGGAAGGGCGGGTGTGTGCAGCGTTGCAGCAACGATTATGTGAACTGAGAATAAAGATGTCATACGGAATGGGATCGTTTTGCGGTACACAGTCGAGGGTGAAATCTTTGATGAAAAGTAATTTTTGGAATAGTTTTTCCAGAGCCAGGTGGGTGGGGAAGCGGGGCATCCTTAAATTTGACCAAATGGAAATTTATTGATTTTCGTAATGAATATGGCAGGAGATCAGGTTTTGAATCGGAAATCCCCTTAAGCAAGGATGTGATTGCATTTTGAATTAATTGAGGTGGCACACGTTCAGCTCGAGGGAAACCTCTCAAGTTTGACACGAATTTAGGCTGAAGGCATGTGTGTTAAGACCAAAGGTTGTAATTGGGGAAATGGGAGAACAAATGCGGTTGTATGCCGATGGTGGCATAGACTTTGTTAACCTGACAGATGTGGGTTAACTTTTGATTCAAGGAATCGATGGATTTTTCGGAGACTTTCCAAGGGGGTTGTTTGGCGAAAATGAGGAGAAATTAGTCTTGGCAAGTTTAAAGGACTTTCGGAAAAATGGCGAACTGAGGACAGCGAAATCCGGAGAGATACGGAGAGACTTTCCTTGAAACAAACCAAAAGCACGTGTACGTCATCAAATGCTTAACGAAACTCAAGACCAAGGATCATCATCATTGTCAGTGACCCAGGCAAGGCACCCAACACGAAACGATCTCCAGGCTTCGACATCAACTCATGAGGGTCTACATTTAGGCGTAAGGAAGGCGACTTTTTGAACTTGGTCCAAGCGCCCTGTTCTGTCAAGTGGTCTCTCACCTGATGGAGTCGCACAGGTTTGGCTTCATTTTGCTTTTGGGAAGAACCCTTTAATAATGATAATAATTGAGTTGCACTACAGCCCACAAGGAACCAGGGCCTAGATTCTTCAGAAGATATTCTTCAGAAGATATTCTGCCACATCTCTAAGCGCAGACGTCGAGGGATGCCCAGTTTTTTTTTTATAATTGGTGAGCGCTTAAGGGATTATTGTGCTTTACGGCGCAGAAATCTGGACGCTACTAAAAGCGGGTGAGGAAGCCCTTGGTCTCTTCGAGAGACAAGTTCTGCGTGCGATTTTTGGCCCTGTTTGCGTTGCTGGCATCTGGAGGAGAAGATTCAACCACGAACTGTATGGGTTGTACGGCGGCATGAGCCTAGTCAAGCATCTACGGACACAACACTTAAGGTGGCTAGGCCATGTAGAGCGGATGGACAACACTGCTCCGGCCCGAAGAGTCTTCAAATCTGAGCCATTGGGACAACGCAACAGAGGACGTCTTACACACACACAAGTGGAGAAGGACCTCAACCAACTTGGAGTGCGCAACTGGCGGCAGCTGGCAAGAGATCGTGCTAGCTGGAGAGGCATGTTGGTTGAGGCCCAGGTCCACCCCGGACTGTAGCGCCAGCCGAAGAAGAAGAAGTTAAGGGATTGTTTAGTACCTAAGGGTACTAAACAATCCCTTAACTTCTTAAGAGTGACCGGAATTAAGTCACAGCACGGGCCGCATTGGTTCTAAATGCCTGTGGATTGTAATGAGGGGGAAAAGTTGAGCTGGGAAGAAGCATTCCATATTCTAAACTTAACTGTACTGCCGAAGGTAGGCTTAAGGGTAAACGGGTGGGCATTCTTAGCGAGGCGACTATTGCGGGTAAATTCGTGAAGGGGAGGAATGCAACTGGCTAATTCATTAGAGCATTGACAAAGGCGCAGCATTTCGTCGATGTTCCAGGGAGGCGATTGACATCGCAGCATTCTTCTTCATTCTTGTGGCGCTACAGTCCGGGGTGGACCTGGGCCTCAAGCAACATGAATCTCCAGCTGCCGCCAGTTGTTTGAGGTCCTTCTCCACTTGTGTACGCCACCTAAGCCTAGGCCGTCGTCTGTTGCGTTGTCCCAATGACTTCGCAGCGTTAGTATTACCAATAAGTTTTATCACTCGCTTTTGAATTCTATCTAGTAGGTGAGGAGAGGTCTTAGGAGCTCCAGACCAGATAGGAGCGTTATACTAAAGTTTTGGGCGGATGTAAGCCTTCTGTCTTGTTGTCTGATCAAAAGTGGTGAAATATTTCTTGCATCGCTTTAAGAAACCTAGACATTTCGCTGCGTTTTTTGCGATCTCGATATGTGATCGTTCCAACTAAGTGCTGAGTTGATACACATAACGAGGATGGAAAGTTGTTCGATTTCAGAAATGCTAGAGCCAATTGTGGATAATGACTGGTTGTTTTGGGAAGCACAGCACTGGGTATTGGAAGCGTCTATTCTTCTTACCCTAATCGATTATGTCGTCAAAATCGGAAACATACGCTGTCGTTCCAAGTCTAAAGGTCGAGAGCCGAGGAACGAATATGAAAAGCTGAGGGTGCTGTCATCAGCGAAGGAGTGGATTGGGTTAGAAGTGACAGACAGGAGATCGTTTATAAAAATGAGGAAGAGTGTCGGAGACAAAACGGAGCCCTGGGGAACACCAGCATTTATGTATATGGTGAATGTCAGACTTGAACCCATTCAATATGACTTGAACGGTTCGAAAGGTAATTTCTAATCCATTGAAGAAGAGATTCAGCGACACCATAAGCACGCATGTTCGACAAGAGAACTTGATGCCTGACTGTGCTTTCTCCTACATTCTGCAAAGATTGGTTCCATTTTTTGGTGAGATATGCCATCAAATCACCAGTGAACCTGTTGCTGGGAAGCCGTACTGCCGGTCATTAAGAAGCTTCCGGGTGTCAAGATATTTCTTAAGCTGATGGTTTATCAGCGTTTCCCTGACCTTAGAAAGTAGGGACAGTGGCGCTTTGGGTCGGTAGGAGGTAGGTGATGATGGTTGGCCCTTTTTAGGAACGGGCAAGACAAATGCTGTTTTCCACTTACTCGGAAGAGCCCTAGAAGGTTTGGACAGATGGAAGAGCTTACGCAGTGGTTTTGCCAGCGTAGAAGAACAGAGGGTCAGCGGATTTGTGCATGTTTAGATCTTTAAGTGCTCTTGCAACTGTACGAATGCGAAAATGGATTTGTCCCATGGAGAAATTTACGCTCTCAAGTACAGGCGGAGACAGAGCACAATCTGGCAGCGTTGAACTGGCAGCTAGCAGATTTGCTTTGTCTAAAGAGCTGACAGTCGTTGTAAATGAGTGTTGGAATTGAGGACGAGGCGGTATGCTTTACGTTTTCTACGATTGACCAAAAGTTTGAGACAATGAAACACTTTTTGCCCCAACTTTTGACCGTAAATTCAAGCACAAACTCAGAATTGCATTAAAACCTGCATCTACTTATTGAAAATAATATCTCAATTGCCTGCATCAAATAGTTTCATTCGAAGAAGTGGAAAACCAAAGTCAAAACTCGCAACTGCAATAAATCTGCATTTCACACAAAATCGTCCTCAAAATGCAGTCTCTCAGTCACAGAGTTCTGCATCCAATGACCGAATTAACAATCATCCCTCATCCAAGGAATCCATCCACTCACATTTCATCGTATCCTTTCGAAGAATATCCTTAAATTATGCCAGAAAGTATCAAATATTGTCTTCCACTGAGGAAACAGCAAAATATTTTGTTTCCCCTCCTCAGCCATCAGCCGCAGAAGAATAATTTTTTTCAGAACACACTTGAAGCAATAAAAACATCTAAAGAGCACAATATATTTCCGAGGAATTCAAAAATCACAGGATCCAGAGAACCTGATTCTGCAGCAATGAATCACACGCAGACACTTGGATTCACAGGGGAGTTTCGATCGAAAACATCCACACACCGAGGAGGAGTCACCCGTCCATATGGTATTCGACGAAAATATGAGGCGTCTTAAGGGCTTTTCATTTACTCAATTAAATTGTCTTGTTTTCTAGCAGAGTTATTGAGATTCTTTCGATTGAAAGCCACCAGGGTATGGGCGGAGAGTGTATTCCCTTGGAATTCGACGCCGAAATCACCCTGAAAATGTGGTCGTGGAACTATGTGTCACATGGGCAATTTGTGGTGGATGTTATTGCCAATAAAATTGGTCATAAGAATTTTCTTTCTTTTTAACGGTTTGAAGTTGAGTTTAGTGAGAAATAATCATTTGATGTTGATGTGGGTGGGGGCAGTGAGTGGGCGGGCGAGATAAAGGGAATTGTGAATTATCTATTTGTGGAGTGGGTTACACACAGATGTATATATTCATCTAAAGAAATGAAAGAGATTTGTGAAGCTTCAATGCGAATTTGTCGGTTTTTTGGTGGCAAGAAAGAGATTTTTTTCAATTTAGCAACAACTTGACGGATGTGAGGAAGATTTTAATTTATGCAGCATTGAGTGAAACACCCTGTAAATGGAGTTTGAGTGGTATACGTTGTTCTACAAAAATTAAGGAGATTTGATAGGCTGGGATGTGGTGTAGTCAGGTTTCTCTGTGTAGAATAGATTTTTCAAAATATCATGTCTAAAGCAACAGGGGTGGAGATTGGAATGAATTCGAGTTTCTGTACAATATTGATCTAAGCGATCAGAAAATGATGTCTAAGCTTTATACATTGTTCAGAGAAAATAAAGAGCAATAAAATAGCTTTAATTCTGAATAGTCAATTTTTTGGTGTTGGGAACAAAAATGTTCAAAACAGCAGTTGGGAAGTTACCTAGAACATATCAAAGGGCGCAAAATACAAGACTGTCTGAAATATTGAAGAAAACACCCTTTAAATGAACTGTAAGCCATACACATTGTTGGAAGCATCTGAACAAATCGTAAGGGACATTAATTCTGTGTACTTAGTTTTTTGAGATTAAAGTAATGTTTTCAAATATCCGTCACTTACAAGAATTAGCAGGAACCATGTGAAATGTTAAATTTTCATAAAAACTTCAAAAAACTGAAAAAAGTCTCATTGAACGCAGTTAAACGAAATAGATGGAACGATGGTTTGAATACTATGCGGTCAGTTCTACGTACTCCGATATTACATTTTCGAAATATTCTAAATAAATTGACAGAAATAAACAAAAAAACTCGAGTTTGTATCAAATATTTATGAAAACACGATAAAAAAGAAGTCTAAGCTTCATATGAGGTTCTGCAAAAATGAAGAAAATAAAAATGCCTTTAATTCTGCGTATAGAGATTTAAGCATTTCAAAAACAGTTTTCGAAATTCCTTCATTAAAATGACAGAAACGAAAAAAAACATAAGTTAATGAAAGATTGAACAAAGCACCCTGTAAATTAAGCTTCACCGTTACACATTTTTTCAGAAACTTGAAACACATCTAAAGGACTACAATTTTGTATACTCAAAATTTTGTGTTTCAAACAAAATTTTCGAAATTTCTTCAACGAAAATGCGACAAACGGAAACAAATTTCAGCTTATAAGAAACATTGATATTGTAAAAACAAGATAAGAGAATTAGGATCAAATATTGTACTTTTTTTCTCTGCACAAAGGGGGTTTATTCCATGTAGTCAGTTCTTGTCATTCTTAGTACAGTTTTTGAAACACCCTCACTCAAAAGACAGAAACGCAAAAAAATGTTTTTTCGTGTAAAGTATTGATGAAAACACCCTGTAAATGAAGGTTAAAGTGTATATTTTATTCAGTGAAGTGAATTTCAAGCATGAAAATTCTGTATCATCAAATTTTTGTATTTCGAACAACATTTTTGAAATATTCCTAACTAAAGTAAGCGAAGCGAAAAAAAATAGGTTCTGTTATTTATTGCTGAAAACACACTGTAAATGATATATAAGGATTATATGTTGTTCCAGGAATATTAAGAGAGCACAACAGGCTTTAATATTCTGTAAGCAGTTTTGGAAAATTTTAAAAAAATTTTGAAGAAAAAACGTAAATAGAATGACGGAGAGAAGCGCAAAAGTGATAGATTATGTGAAATCTTAAAGAAAACACCCTGTAAATGAAGTCTGAGTCATATACTTTGTTCTGGGAAAATATGAGGAGATCCAAGGGCTACAAAATGGACTAAAGAAGTTTTCGTAATTCGAAGATATATTTCGAAAAAAACATGACCGCGTTGTGATTTAAATGAGTTTTTGGTGTTAACAGTCTGTAAAGGATGTTGGAATCATAAATGCGAATGTTGATCCATGAAAAAAATATTATTTGTTTAGGTGTTAATCTTCTCGTTCAAGGTTTTGGAATATCGTATTGCATTTTCCAAAAGAAATCAGGTATGTCTTAGAAAGAAGGAGAATATACCAATTTAAGCTTTTGTGCACATAATCACCCTGTAAATGTGATCAGACTTGAAGACATTGTTTGACAAAATTTAGTAAGGTTCATGAGGCTACAATTTTGGATACTCATATCTCCATGCAAGGAACAACATTTTCAAATTGCTGCTCGAAAACCACTTAAAGTTATACATTTTCATGCTATAGTGACGTTAACACCCTATAAGACAATGTTGAACTGCAGTTTTTGTTTAGAGAAAATGAAAAGGGGCTACAGAGGTACAAGATCCTGTAATTGATTCTTGGATATCAGTCACATTCTCTCAAAATAAGGACACAAAAGCAGAAGAAAGGTGTGAGATGTAACAATTTAAGTTAATTCTTGCCGTAAACACCCTGCAAATGAAGTAACTCCTGTACTCTTTTGCATATAGAATTGAAGACCATTCAGACACCTTTAATTCTGTGTACTTTGTTTTTATCACCCTGAACAAAAATCAAAGAAAAAACGTCACTGAATTGATGGAGACACAAAAAGTCGATATGAGTTCAAATGTAATCATTGTCGTAAACACCCTGTAAGTACAAATAAGAGTCTATAAGTTATTGAAGAAAACTTGAAGGTTAGAAAATCTGTATATTTAAGTTTTCACATCTTGGCCAGAAAAGCTCTTAGGGCTCATTTGTAAATTTGTAGAAAGTTAGAAAAATGACAATGTAAGTGAATTTTTGACGAAACCACCCTGTAAATGCAGTCAGAGTTATGTAGTTTGTCTGTGAGAATGAAGTAACAAAGGTTTCTGAATTTTTCTGGCCACTCGTTGGGTCGTTTGATTCCTCTGTTTATGATTCATGCCCAAGTGCAGATGACTGTGTCCTTCCTGAATGAATTCATCAATCATTTACTTCTTCAATCAACAACTTTATCAGTCACCTATGGCGAGCACTCTGATGAGTCTTTACATAGGTCTTTGAGCAGTCACTTAACCCTACATCAACCATCGTCAATGCCCCTACATCCTTCAATCTTTGGAGAGCGTCAATCAATTTGTGATTGACAATCATTTGAGGCTTGACCAACAACTTTCATCAGTCATTCTGAATTTTACGCCAACAATATCGCCCCTTAATCGAATCATTTAAACGAACCGTTGATTGACAATCACTTTGTCACATGATTGACGTCCTCTTTGATCCTTTGCGGCGCGGTCCTTAATCAGAGTTTTCATATTTTCCAAAAATGAAATGACTTTCTCCGCGAAAAATTCGTTAATTAACCAAAAAAAAACGATTGAACTGCAAGTAATTTCCATGAAACCAATCAAAGGCGTTCTCCCACCCAGCAGCGTTTATTGAAACGTCTCCGAAGTGCTCGCTGAACTACATCCTGTAATGAAGTGAATTTCTGGGATCCCCCGCCTCCACCCACTTTTAATAATTTATTAATTCACTCTCAGCGTGAATTCCAGAACACACACAGTCATCCACCACGCCTCCATCGTCTTGTATGTAACTCGAAGCAAACAGTTCGGGATGTCACATCAATTATTACCATATTAAACCCACCTCCCCCTCCTTCACCCCACCACCACCCACTGAAGCAAGTGGAAATGAGTTAAACAATTCGAGGCAATCCAGTCGGTGAGTGGAGGAGAAAAAGCCCTTAGTCATGAGTTTTCCAATTCGTCGGGCATGCATGCATGCGTCTGATTGATTGCTCGTTAGTGCAATGCGGCCGTGCGTCGTCGTGCATTGGTTGGCGACCGCCGGCTGTATCAACAGGACTCAACTCATCATCAAGGATTCCCAGTTTGGACGTGAAGGCATCGCAAGGAGATGCACACCAAGATCGACGACAACGTCAACCCGATGATGAATGAGAGGTCTCTCTGCATCTACCGACTGTTCCGAGTCAGTTGACTGTGTCATTAAACTTCTCTTTAAGGACGATGGGCGCAAGGGGGGAGGGGGAGGATAATTTAAAATTAAAATCTTTGTAAGTCCAACCATCCGTCTCCCTTCAAGCAACCTCAACCAACATTCTACTCGTACCTCATCGTCGTGCTTATTATCTCTCAGTTCTCCTCCACACACACACACAGCTATGCACCCACCTCTGGTCGTCATCGTCCTCCTCATCGTCGTCGTCGTCGTTGTCGTGCTTTGTCACATCCTTCTGGGCAAACATCATTAACCGCGAAATGGCAGAATTTTAAGTGAGTGGAACGAGAGTTCCTTTCTGTTCGGTCCTTTCCCTCATCACAGAGTCCTCCTCCTCCTCCTCCTCTGTAGTGGGGGAAGGGGGGTTTGGTGTGCGCGCGCTCGCTCCTCTGATCTATTTATGACGTATCCGTGCGCGCGATGAATAAAGTAAAAAAGAAAAACGAGGAAAAGCGCCGAGAAAAATCTGTGCAGGGAAATAAATTAATTATTTGCACGTGACAGAGTGAAAATCCTTTCACGCCGCTCGCTCTGCCTTGTCACAGCGCCCGACTTCGTCACCGTACCGGTCTGTCCTGGCATCCGCAGAGCGGGGAAATGCAAAATTAATGTCAAAACAGGACGACAAACGGCGGAATATGACGGAAAAAGGCGCAACAACAACAAAAAAAACGGAAAAACTCGTCGTGGCTGCTGACACATTTGGGCACCGTCTGACGGTGTGATGATGACAACGGCGGCGGCACGTGGGTAGTGTTTTGTCGCGTACCTCCTGCTAGACGCTTTCCAGGATTTTGTGTTGTCGCCGGAGGCAAAGTGGAGGCGTAAGCGTCGCAAAAAAAAAATGACACAGATCCCCTTTTTGGATTATCATTGTCTATTGATGGAGTCAAGCGCGTGAGAGTCTAGCAATGAGTAGGATGGTGGGGGGGGGGGGGGGGGGGAGAGGTGATGAGCTTTCACACGCGCTGATGGTGTGAAAAATCGAAGAGCTCATCCTGTTTATGAGATCAAATTTAAAAGGCACGGGAACTCGAACGCGTTCGTTGAGTGATGTGACGAGTGATGTACTCGTTTGTTGATGTCGCGGTGTTGTTTATCCATTCAGAGAGAGGCGCCGTTATCTTGATGTGGGTGCGCTTGTGGGCGCCACTCCAAGCACTTGAGCATAACTTGTACGTCATTTATCAAACATCTTTTTCTTCCTTTCAAAGTCCTTAAGCTAAATCAACGTGGATCAAAATAATGGGGTGTTTGAGCCTCTAAGGGGAATTTTTTGTCGCTTTTGGAGTAAAATTTGCTTTCAGTTTGATTTTGGATAAGGAGCTCAAGACTTGTGGTTGAAGATCATTTAAAAAATTGACTTGACAGAGGAAAGACTAGTGATACGGATTTGTAGACCTCAAAATGTCCTTCAGTTTCTGGGAATCATGTGGAAGGGTGTGGGTAAGTTAAAAGAGCGTTAAGAGCTCTGTATTCTGCCTTAACAGCCGTACTGCTCACTGGAGTATGCCTTTCGGTCGTTTTCCCAAGTGGGCAGACGACCCTTGACATGATCGATGAGTGGTGCACTAGGAACAGGTTTTCAGTCAGTCCTCTTAAAAGCGAAGTTGTTCTCTTCACGAGAAGAAGAAAAAATCTGACTGGTCTGACTCGACCAGTACCTAAAGACGTCTGCATTCCATTTTTCAATGAAGCGAAATCCGTAGGTGAGGAGAAAGCACATTGAGACGAAAACCTGTCAGTCTTCTGGCAGTGAAAGGGAATTTTTGGTAAAACCTAGGGCCCATCACCAAACAGATCTGTGTGGATCTATACGGCAGTGGTAAGACCTCTTCTCTCCTATACATCAGTCGTTTGGTGGAACAAGCTATCGCGAAGGAGTACTAGAAGTTCTATTCCAACGAAGCAAACGTGAATTTGGTGGATAATTTTATTATTAAGCTGATTCGGAGGCACAAACTCAGCACAAGTTGACGTCTGAAAATGATCGAAAATTTGGAGCCTATTAACCAAATGACGCGTGTCATGAGAGCGCACGCCTAAGTGCTTTCATTCAGCTGGACGTTTTCTTATATCTTGACTAGATTGGTCTAGAGGGATGTCCACTTATTTTCGACGTGGTGAGAAATACAGAGGCGACCCACTTAGACGCAAGTGCTAGTCCGGGGGATCTCCGGTTCAGCACATCGATCCCCATTCATGATAGAACGGAAAGTGAAAAAGAACGGGGGTCTACAGCTGGCTAGAGCTGCATCAAGGGTCCTCATCAGTCTTCGGCTGGGCAAGAGCAAGTAAAGGGTGGTCCATCCACAATGCAGGATATTAGTTGTGGTTTTTCTGACCAATCCTATCTGACTTTTATTTATTCCTCTGTACGACAAATTTAACCATGGAGAGGTACACAATTGAGAAGCACGTCAAAATTGTTGAAGCCTTTTAAAGGTGGTGTTCAAGTCAATATACATTTCGAGCGATTTGTTATTTTTTGTTGTTCAGCTTAGCCGACCAAGTATGTCGAATTTCAACAAATTGTGTCTGTAGGACGGCATGCTTGCTCATTCCGTTCTGTGGAAGACGCGATAGTCTGACAGAAGAGCCTTTAGCTTCGAACCGTCGTCGTGCCCAACAATATAACGTCTTCAGAACATCTGCTACTTCTTCTTCTTCTGGCGCTACAGTCCGTGGTGGACCTGGGCCTCAATCAACATGCCTCTCCAGCCAGCACGGTCTTTCACCAGCTGCCGCCAGGTGCGCACTCCAAGTTGGTTGAGTTCCTTCTTCACTTGCGTGCGCCATCTTAGCCTAGGCCGTCCTCTGTTGGGTTATCCCAATGGCTCAGATTCGAAGACTTTTAGGGTCGGAGCAGTGGAGTCCATACGCTCTTCATGCCCTAGCCATCTTAAGCGTTGCATCCCAAGACGTCGCTGTACGTCGCTGAATCTTCTCCTCCAGATGCCATCAACGCAAACAGGAACGAAAATTGCACGCAAGACTTTTCTCTCGAAAAGACTAAGGGCTTCCTCATCTGCTTTTAGTAGCGTCCAGGCTGCCGCGCCATAGAGTAGGACTGGGATGATCAAGCTGTTGTATAAAGCAATCTTAGTCCTTCAAGAGAGGGCTTTATTGCTCAATTGTCTCTTGATCCTTCTTCAGAACATCACTGATGTGAATTTTGAATAATGATTTGAATTTACACTTGTATAAGGTTTCGTCGACTCAAGACATGAACCTGATGACTTTTACACGCCGTCACTACTCCGAACTGCGTTATAGCCTGTCCACGAGGAAGGACATCCAACACTTACATTTTGGACAGATGGTCACATTGGACACATATAGTTTTGAGGAAGTCAAAGATCTTTCATGCCTAGGAACCTCTTTAAAGTCGGGCAACGACACCAGCGTTGAAACAAAACAAAGGATTATTCTTCCTCGTTTGTCCAGTTTACAAGAAAAGAGATCCCTTTGACTCCTTTTTGAGTGATCAGTCCTTAACATGGCGAACAAGATCCTCTCTGCCGTATTATGTGGTCGCCTGAAACAGTTCGTCAACAACCTGATAGGTCCTTACCAGAGTGCTTTCAGGCCAGGGAAGTCCACCATCGATTAAATCTTCACACTACGGCATATCCTGGAAAAGGCCCAAGAAGTGCAAATCGACACTCACCACCTATTAGTCGATTTTAAGGCCGCTTATGGAAGCGTGCATTGAGACGAGCTATAGAGTCTCATGTCTAGTTTTGGCATTCCTACCAAACTCGTCAGATTGTGTAGGATAACGATGGAAAACTCTCGGTGCTCCGTCAAGGTAGGGAACGAACTCACCGAGACCTTCAATGTCAAAAGGAGTTTCAGCCAAGGCCATGTGACTCCTTTAACATCATCCTTGAGAAGATCGTGCATAACTCACAGGTCAACACCAGAGGCACGATCTTTCAGAAGTCTGTTCAATTGCTAGGCTACGCGGAAGACATTGAAGTGATTTGACGAACACAGGGAGTCGTTAATGAGGCATTTGTAGGCATTGAAATGGCTGAGGGCAAAACGAAGTATATTCGGTCATCAAGGAAGGACGCACAACACCGACGTTTCATACAGAGCGGACCACTAGGCAGCAGAAACTTCAAGGTAGCCAAGGACTTCATCTATCTCAACTCCGCGGTAAATGGGGACAACATCGCAGTCAAACCCAAAATCACTCTTGCCAATCTCTGCTTCTTTGGGCTCAAGAGGCGACAGAGCTCTCTGTCGAAGGACAACAGCGTGATCATTCCAGTCCTTCTCTACGGCGTGGAAACTTGACGGATAGGAAAGCCTTTAGTCTCTTCGAGAGGAAGGTTCTACGTGAGATTTGTTGGTACTGCTTGCGTTGATGGCATCTGGAGGAGAAGATTCAACGACGAGCTTTATAGTCTGTACGGCGGCATTCGCCTGGTCACGCGTCTTCTCATACAGCGCCTGAGATGTCAAGGCCCTGTAAGGCGTATGGACACCACTCCACAGTCCCGAGACGTCTTCGAAGTCGTGCCATTGGGACAACGCAAAAGAGGACGGCCTAGGCTAAGGTAGTGCACACAAGTGGAGAAGGAACTGAACCAACTTGGAGGCAGCTAGCGAAAGATCGTGCTGTCTGGAGAGACCTGTTGGTTGAGGCCCAGGTCCACCCCGGACTATAACGCCACATTAACACATCACACATGACTCCTTCAAACTGTTTCGTCATTCTTCTTCGGCTTGGCAAGTCATCATGGAAAGAATCACACCACAGCACCGTCTCCAAGTTGTTCAGATATATTACGAAAAGCAGACTTTCCTTGAGAAATATTTTTGGGCAGTTCGAGGAACTTATGGTGCACATAATCGCCCTACTGGAACCTCTATTGCCAATACCATTCGCAAATTTGAGCCCCAGTCTACCTTAGTGGATGTCACTCGACCGGTTGGACCAGCACCAGAATGTAATGAAGAGACTATCCTAGCTGTAGCGGCAGGTGTACACCAAGACCGCGTCGAGCTTTCCCATGTTCACAGACTATGTGCCTCCTGAAATTAAAGCACATGGTCTCGATGAAGTCTGGTTTCAACAAGACGGTGCTACTGGCCACACAGCACTGAAGTGCTCAGACTCAAAAACTGGTCCAAAAACGAAGCATTTGACAACTGAAGGCCTTCTCTCAGACAATCAATGTGATCCTCCATAAGGACTCAATCGTCCCAGACCCTGTAAGTATGTGGAACGCGGGCATAGATTTTTTTGCTTGCTCTTGGCTGTTTCAAGAGAAAAGTCGCCTCTGCACGGATTGTGAGGAGAAGGAGGAGATTTAACAGTCAACTGTCCAGCGGTATAGTTAGATGGGTAGTTCATACAGAACCGATGGACACCAATGCTTTGGCCTGGATGTCTTCGAATTCACTCCCAAGTGACGATGCAGTAGAGGAAGACCGCGGCTCAAGTGGGGCACTCAAGTGGAAAGGTACCTCAATCGATTAGGCGTGTGACACTAAGGCACCTAGCCAAAGATGGACTGTAGCGCCACCTTAAGTGAGTAAAATTGAAAAAAATCTTTAAAGCGGCTCTTCTCTCAAAGACTTGCGTCACTTGAAACCAAAAGCCTCAACTTTCCCCAATTTTCTCCAGCTAAGAAGGCACGTGAAACCAATTCCGTTCGCGAATAGTTTTCTCCTTCAAATCGCATAACTTCGACCTCGATTCTCGGCCCTGTCCCCCGATCCGAATTTAAGCAGAAATCAAATGTGTCTGAATCCCAGCACTTGAAAACGATGTAAACATCATTTCATGGGACAACTGACGCCGCGATACCCACCCCACACATCATCATCACACGCCGCGTAGTTACGCAAACATTTTCAAATTTTTTTCCCAGCGAATCGTTTGAATAAATTATCCTGTCGAATCGCTTTAGCATTGCTCTTCTTCTCCAAATTTATAAGGATTCCCCGCTTCCACTGAAAAGCTCCTCCACTCGGAGTTCTATTCATTTCCATTTTGAATCAGCATGTTCATCCGAATGAAGAATCAGAGAGGAGGCACCGACCGACCGCCCCCCTTTCCACCAAAAAAAGAGGATACACAGCATAGCACAGTGCCAAAGCAATGACGGGCGGAGTGTGAGCGGGTATATTTTGTGTGAGTTAATTAGACGAAATGGGATTATCAGGACGGCTTACATATGCCAAGGACGAGAGTAAATCGTCTTTCCCCCTCCCCCCCAACCTCCGCACTTCGACCACCGACCAAAAGGTTAGGATCGGGGCCACGTATCTTTCGTTCCTCCAACCAACTGGAGACGGTCTCGTTTTTCTTCTTCCGAACCATTTAAATTATTTATCTTTTATTAGATCCACTCTTCACAAGGGAGGGTGGAGGCTGAAGAGTAACACAATGCAATGCTCGGGTACATCCTTGAGATTCCATTATCGAGACGGATTAAATGGTAATCGGGATATCTTTTGTGTGTGCGAATTCGTCTACATCCGAGAGGAGGTGGCACTGGGGGGGGTTAGGGGGGTGGTTGCTCTCTAAATTTAATTTAATGTACAGCTCCACGCTATACATCCACCCATCTATCCTTCAAATATCCGTTTTAATGTGCGCAAATAAATTCCTGTGAAGTAATTAACGCAAGGATGCGGGGGGATGGGCGAAAGGACGTTAGTTGTAAACGCCTGACGCGCCGCCGCCGCCGTATTGATTGCTCGGCTAAGTATCCTTAATCCAACATAACACCGGCTATGTACAGATCATGAACCATTTGTGAGTTTTGCGGGCTGGTGGGTGGGGACGGGAGCTCTCATATCGATTCTTTGCCTCCCGTTCGGCTATCTCTGGCATCCTGCATAATTAATTGAGAAAATGAGGATTATGACGGGCGGGATAATTATGTTTTTGCCATAGAATAGGATGACTGTCAGTTGGGGGGCCGATGGCAGTTTTTGTGCCGCATGTCACGCCAATGACACTAAATTGTGGACGGTGTCATTTGAGTTGCACATCATAAGCGATTAAAGCACCACCTTTGGCGACGGTGGTGACGGTGGCACGCGTGGGTGCGGGATGTCGGATGCTTTTCATGTGTCATTGTGTCGCAAATGAGGGGCAAATTGAACAAACAAAAGCGTCAGAGATTGACGCTTCGACCGGAGTGGATGCTGCGAGTCGCTGGCAACGCAGAGTGATTAAGTGGGTTCATGAGGCGGTCGGTTGGGGGTGATGCAGGACTTAAGCTGTGCTCTGATCAGCTCTGCCGCAAATGTTGAGCGAAAGTTCAGCGTTGACGCAAAATGCACGTTGGCGTGGAATGAACTTGAAATTTGTGATGCACAGCGCCATCCTTGTGAAATTCGAACGAATATTTGTCGCCTGGCATTGTGTCTACAGAACGTCATCCCAGCAGGAATTTTTCCAAAAGAAAGAATAAGAAGAGTGGAACTCATCGCTAGGAAGAAAAAATTTCGGACCTATGTGGCAGCCTTGTGGAACGCGATTAAGAATTCAGGTTTGAGTGGATTACAGGGAACTTTGCGTTTATCGTGGAGCTCTTTTAATATTGATGTGAGCCTCGGATCGCTGTCTGCCGCAAAGAAGACACACAACTTCTAGTAGGACTGCAGTCGATGATGAAGACTTGGTTGCAAAAATCTGAGAGAGCGTGACAAGGGGGTGACGGGAGCGATATGGGGGCACGGCGGTAGTGAGAGGAGGGCACGACGGCATAGCGAGACAAGGGCGTAACAAGAGCGCGGCGGGAGCAAGAGGAGGGCACGACAAGAGCGAGAGGAGGGCCCGAAGAGAGCGAGAGGAGGGCCCGACAAGAGCGAGAGGAGGGCACGACAAGAGCGAGAGGAGGGCCTGACGGAGCGAGAGGAGGGCCCGACGAGAGCGCGAGGAGTCTGCGATCATCAACCCATAATCTACTCCACTTCATTATTTCAATGCGTACAGACGACCTGCATGGTGGCGTTTTGGCATTCCGACAAAATTTGCCGGATTGTGTAGAATGATGCTGGAGGAATCTCATCGCTCTGACAAGGTTGAAAACAAATACAACGAGACCTGCATTGTAAGTCGGGCGTCCCGCTTTGGTCTGAAAGCGCAAAACCCACAAATCAACACCAGAGGGACGATTATCTTAAAGTCCGCTCAGAGTTGGACCCCCCCCCCAAAAGGCTTAAGTTGATGGCATTGACGTGATTGGGAGATCACAGGGCGGCGTTTTCTGGGATTAAAATTGAATCGGATAACCTGGGTCCGCAGGTATGCGACGACAAGACAAGGACGCACAACCGCGAGTCTAGTTTCTCGGACTCTAAGAACTTTGTTGCCACTTCTGAACCTTTAGATAACACACTCAGTCCTCTGAAGGACCATTGTGCAGACCAATATTCAAGTAGTAGTGCGCACATTCAAAATTTAAAATCATTTTGAGTCGATTAGGATGTTCAGGAGACAAGCGAAAGTGGTGCTGCTGAAATCAGGACGCGCTTTCCTAAGTGACTTCCTCTGAGGCGCACCTGCAAGGGGATTTCTGTTTCTGCCAAAAGACTGGTCTCAATTCACACTGGCCACCCAGACGGCCAACACTCAAAGACCATTTATGGAAAATCATGTAGGGCCTGTTCACGTGAGCGAGAGGTACACTTCCATGTTCGTGTTTAGAAACTCAGGGCAGCCTTGTCGCGTAACTGGCCGGTTCATAAGCTTTGTCATCGGAATGTGCAATGGCTTGACATTGAGCACAGACGAAAATTGAATTGCTGAGAAGGAAGCAACGGAGAGTGAGGATGAAGATATGCGATTCCACTTTGTCCGTACCAGATCCCTGCAAATGGCCCATCACTTCCCTTTGGTACACACTGCAGCCATTGGAAGGTTTGATAGAGAAGTCAAACTTGGGCCATCGGAGTAAATGCTGCAGCCAAGGCCGTCGTTTCTTTTAAGTGCACACTCTGGCCACAAGATGAGTTCTTCTTCAGAAACAGAGAAGTCAGAAATTGGCCCTCATTTCCTCTGTCTATGCGACGGCGCTTTGGATGAAGGAAAACCCTTCTACATAACTCCGATGCGTAAGGAAGTGACTGCAACTAACGTCAGCCAAAAGGAGTCACTTTGAGTCACAGTCAAGCTAACTTTCAGCCGTGTAACATCACGACTACTATGGCCGGACTGTGATTGTCACAGTACCGCCCATCGTACCCATATATCAATCTAAAGTGACGATGATTCATGGTCCTTGGGAAAGCTCACTCTCATTAGTTCAATGAAATCGACCCAAATGGGCTTAAAATCGGTTAAAAATCGGTCCAAATCGATCCAAATCGGTCCACATCGGCCCAAATCGGTTGAAGTCGGCTTAAAATATCGTCCAAGTCCTACCAAATATTTTTTTAAATTCTTATGATTGTTATTTCCAGACATTCCACAACCATTCCCCCTCAAACTTCTCTAAACAATCCAAGAAAAAAAAGGAAACAAACATGGGTCCCAATCAACACTCCTAAGCAACCCCCGTCCCATCTCGTCCAATTGTTATTTTTCTCTGCACACCCCTTTGCTACATCAGACAAAGCGCAAGAACTACAAAATCCTTGCGATTACCATACCTCTCCAGGGAGACAACAAACAACCCCTTTCAATGGGCAAAAAAAAAAACAAACAAAAGGACGACCTCTATCGCATCCTGAGATCATCGACGATGCTCCAACTAACGCCAAAGCGTTGCTCTCCCTCAGCGTTTCCCATTAGTCACATTCGCCCCCCTCCCCTCTACACACACACACACACACACATCCGTATGCAATACGGTTGCACCACATTTGCTTACAGAAGCACCTTAATTAAAACGTGTCAAAACCATTCCCAGACAGCGCACAACATGCATTGCTACCCGGCTTCTGCTTCTGCTACAGGGACTAGTCCATTTGTTCGAATCTCTGATATGGGAGATAGTGGGGGGAGGGGTACAGAGTAGAGGACAGAAAACATGAAAACCGCCGCAACAACAGCACCAGCCATCACGCAGAGCGCAGCGTCTGTAAGCCAACCTGGATGACTATAATTATAAACTTCTTGTCATGCGGCACCTCTCCTCTCAAGAGTCCCTCACTTTTGTCGAGGATAACAATAACCCGACACAACAGCTCGACAGCAACAAACTAGAACTTTGGCCCGAGGACCATTTCACCATTTCACCATTTCAGCCCCTCATCGAACGGGATATACACGAGGCAGTAACAGGCACAAGGAAAAAAAGGAAAACGTCCACAAAACAATGCAAAAACTTTGCAAAGGATCAAGGGTCCTTGGATGGTGCATCTATTTTCAGGTGCGCCTCCTTCCTCCTCCATCTCTCTGGCCTCTCTTCGTCTCGTCCTCTTGCGACGCAAAGTGACACACAAACGACACACAGACACACATCGACTGCACAGCGAGAGCGCTTCAAGTGCATAAAGTGGATGCCTCATGTCAGGGGAAATTTCGTGTCCTTTGGAGGACTGTCTGCAGTGCTCTTAAACTTTCCCAGACGTAGACCGCAAAAAAAGGAAAAAAACCGGCGAACAGGGAGGGAGACCCAAAACGGAAAGAGAGACTTGCCACCGCGTGCGCGCTCCCTATAAGTTCGTCCTAATGAGTTTGTTTTAAATTTTATTAAGTCCGCCCCTCGCCGTCACAGAGGACATCTTGAGCAGAGCGCCTGTCGGTGTCGTTCAGCTACGCGCTGGAAGTGATGTTGAATGCAATTAGACGAGCACCACCGGCATCGTCGCCGAATTCTGTGTGTGCTCTGCTGTGCAGATTGTCTTCACCGTCTGGAGGACATTTACGGCTGTGTGTCCTGTTTTGGATATCGCTGCAGAGCTGCTGTCTGCGTTACGGATCGTTTAAGTGAAGCTAAGCACTTCTGGAATATGGAAAGACTGTGATTAGGAAATGAGGATAATGAAGTCGTTTCTGTTTGAGGGAGGGAACGGTTGGGACTGGTTGTAGTTATGGCGACGTGATGGGATTTGAGATGTCTTTTCGAACTTCTCGGGATCGGCGATTAAGACAAAGACAACAGAGCATGTGGACATGAACAAAATTCTCTTCCTGGTGACTTCTTTGGGTCAGCCTGGTAATTTAAGACGACCCTCCTCATGGGATGCACAATCAAGGCCATCTTGTCGGTCGACTACAAAGAAGTGGCCTTAGATTCAATTTTCACTGCATCTTTGATGACCTCGCGCACCGCATCTCCCATGGACACACCTGGGACACGTCTGATGCAGGATCACCAACGATACAGCTGCGTCTCTCATACAAAGTCGACTTTCCTTGTGTCCAGGACTGGCTCTTGGTAAAAACTGAGCCAGGAAGGGAATGTACTAGGATTTTCACGGACGCCTCCAAGGCAATGGAGGGATCTGGAGCTAGGGCCTGTGTGAAAAACGTTGGTTTCCCAGGAGGAAACTTTTGCGATCCGATTGGCCATGTAGTACATTGTCCAGAATAGATGGAAGGGGGCGAAGTATCTGCGCCTGTAGCGACAGTCAAGCTGTGTCTAAGGCCTTACTCAAGTTCCTAACCATTTCCAAGATAGTACAGGAATTTAAGTCCTCCTTTGATCTGGCCGGCAGACCGGATTCGCCAAGACCTGTCTCGGTCTCGGGACAATACGGGCTCATGGCAAACGAGATTGCCGATAACCTTGCAAGGCAAGGATCAAAAGGGGCATTCGGAAGGCCCCCATCGTGGGACTGCCCACGTCCTCCATCAGGACTTCTATCGACAGTTGGGTCTTTTGACAGCACAAGTAGAGATGGGATGACTCCCCAGGCTGCCAGGCTGACCAACCGCATGCTCCCAAACGTCAGCATGCTCCCAAACGTCTGGGGCATTCTTGGCGGAGTACCAACGTCACGCTTCACCTTCTTTATGCCCAAGTGTGCTTGGGCACAGTGATGATCCCCTTTGCGACGCCTTTAGACAAGCTGAAGACATTGTAGAGCACATCGTCTGCCAATGCCCCGCCTTTGCTCGGATAAGATGGCAGATGCGTGGTGCTGACGTGGATGGAGCTGAAAACTTAGGCTCGTACCAAAGAGGCGCTTACTGATTTTCTTCCGGAAGACCAAGACATTACATCAAATGCAGGTTACTGCCTGCTTGTGCAATAAGACCAGTTTTCGAGTCTGAGCGATCCAGTGTTGTGCTTCTTGTCGACCCCAAGATGGGGGATGCTGTTGCCAGCGGCTTTAGAGTCGATAGGTGATTATTCACGTCTCGTCTCTTCGGTCTTTTCAAGGATTTGCTTGACTGCCGAGTTGGAAGTTGCACTGGTGCCACATCTCACGCACTAGAAAGGTTTCAAAGGACACTGTATGCAACATTCAGCTGTGCAGTGCTTCGGTCGATCTTGCAAGACATACGTTCGCCTGTCTTAGGGGTAGGACGTCAGTCATCGGACCATACTTGCTTTGATGTAAGTACCCTATCAAATCACCACCATGTTTGAAAAGTTTCCTTGAAAGGCTATCAGAGCCGGTGACTTGTAGTTTTTGATGGCCGAGTTCACTTCTTCAGAGCTAGGAAGGCTAGCTAGTGGCCTCTTTATTGACTGGAGGTGGGTTCTCTTTATCCCCTGTCCACCTTTTCACAACATGTCCACTAAGAAGCCGCTCGAAATGCACCCTTAATACATCTTCTATTCCCTGTGCTTTGGTGACTAGGTGCGTATCAGTTTAAGGCCAGCTGCTAGCTGCTTGACTTGGACCGGATGTTGTCTCTATTGCGAGACTCCTGGGCACTTTGAAGATGAGAGACATCTTTAAGATGAGACACGGCACATGTCGTAGTTACTTAAAGGTAATATTTCAAAAGTGCAGCGTTGTGTCGTGGTGTGCATTGTGCATCCCGAGGAACGTCCCTTAACAAAAAAAATGCTTCCTGAGGGTAAAAATTACAAATTTATGAGTGAAATTGTTGGGTGTTCAAACAAAATGATCGCAAATGCAGCTGGAGACGACCTGGTTGGGCGCATGCACGAGCTCATCTATAAGATATGGTCTGAGGAAAGTATGCCCAATGAGTGGAGTCTCAGCATCGTCTGTCCGGTCCACAAGAAAGGAAACTCCTTTGACTGTGCCAACTATCGAGGGATTAGTCTCCTTAACATCGCATACAAGATCCTTTCGGCCGTACTGTGTGAACGCCTGAAACCGTTTGTCAACAACCTGATTGGGCCTTATCAGTGTGGTTTCAGACCAGGAAGTCCACTATCAACCAAATCTTCAGACTACGGCAGATCCTGAAAAAGACCCACGAAGTACAAATCGGCATGCACCACCTTTTCGTCGAATTTAAGGCCGCTTATGGAAGCGTGCATTGAGACGAGCTATACAGTGCCATGTCTAGTTTTGGCACACCTACCAAACTCATCAGATTGTGTAGGATGACGAAGGCGAGCTCTCGCTGCTTCGTCAAAGTCGGGAACGAACTCACCGAGACCTTCAATGTCAAAAAAGGTTTTAGACAAGGCGACGCACTGTCAAGTTACTTTTTTAACATCATCCTTGAGAAGATCGTGCGTAAGTCAACACCAGAGTCACGATCTTCCAAAAGTCCATTCAACTGCCAGCTTATGCCAACGACATTGACGTGATTTGATGAACACAGCGAGCCGTTAATGAGGCGTTTGCTGGCATTGAAGTGGAAGCGGGTGGGCGATAAATGAGGGCAAGACGAAGTATATGCTGTCGTCGAGGAAGACCACACAACACCGACGTCTCGGACAGAGCGCGCCACTAGGCAGCAGAAACTTTGAGGTAGTCAAGGACTTCGGCTTCCAATCGCTGTTTCTTTGGGCTGAAGAGACAATTGAGTAACAGAGCCCTCTGTCGAAGGACAACAGCTTGAGCACTTCAGTCCTTCTTTACGGCGTGGAAACTTGGCGGACAAGAAAGCCCCTAGTCTCTTCGAGTGAAAGGTTCTACGTGCGATTTGTTGGACCTGTTCGCGTTGATGGCAGATGGAGAAGATTCAACGACGAACTCTATGGGCTGTACAGCGACACGCGCCTGGTCACACGTCTTCGGATACAACGCTTAAGATGGCTAGACCATGTAGAGCGTATGGACACCACTCCTCAGTCCCGAGACGTCTTCGAATCCGTGCCATTAGAAAAAGGCAACAGAACACGGCCCAGACTAAGGTGGTGCACAGAAGTGAAGAAGGACCTCAACCAACTTAAAGTGCGCAACTGGCGAAAGATCGTGCTGGCTGGAGAGGCATGTTGGTTGAGGCCCAGGTCCCGCCCGGACTGTAGCGCCACAAGAAGGAAAAGATACGTTTAAAAGGAAGAAAAAAGAGGAAGAAAGACAAATAGTAAGTAAGATAGTAAACCGTTTATGAAGGCTAGGGAAAAAAAAAAGTACTTCGATTTACCCGTGGCGACATCAACAATAACAATAAGAAGAAGGCTGGTAGAAAAGAGTGCTAGAAGTTCCAGAAAGGTACAACTACTGTCAAAAATCAACCTACTAAAATGAACCAAAATTGCGAAAGAACACCTGAACTGGAAACCTTCTAAATAGCATAAGAACTTAAATTTGTGAAGGTTTTCTATGCGATTTCGCATCGCTTGTCTCAATAGTTTTGTTAGATGCGTAAGTTTAGGTTCGAATCCCGCATCTTCGTTTTTCCTTTTTCGAGCAAAATTTTTACGCGTTCTAATCATAACCTTGGACCAACTTGGATTAGGAATTAGCGGCATTGCGGATAAGTCTCCAAAATGCACTCGATGCAGGAGATGACAGCTAATCAGATTTTCCTGCGTCTGGTTTTTGACTGCATGGTGCATGGACGGCTTGAGTGAAGTATAGTTGATTAGAATTTAGTCCAGTGCTTGGGAGTTTTGCATTTGTTTTTTTATTTTGTGAACAGAAGGAGAAGTTGGAAAGTTTCAAAGAGGAAAAGTTTCTTTCTTTTTCCCTTTCCTTCCTCTACTTTGTTTGCCGGAAGCAACCCAAAAATTCAACGTGAAGAGCATTTGGAACTGCCGCAGAGTACTCTAGACAGAAGGGGAATTTGAACGAGGGGAACATCACTAGTATACTAGATAAGACGGAGGCACTGACGATCGAAAACGTGGTGTCTCCTTATTACCAAGCATGGTGTTACACATATACGCTCGTCTGGCATCTACGTTCATCTCGTCTGACGATAGAAACAGTATGTAGACAGATGACACAAAAGATGCGCGGGTAGTAGAAAATCATCATAGATTACACCACCAAGAAAAAAAAATACTGGTAACAATGGTGCAATATATTATGGACGGACGAATCCAAAATAGTTTTGTTTGGTACTCCTGGGACCAGGACATTTGTTCGCTGGCGAAAAATCCAAGAGTTTCAACGGGAGTGTATTCTTCAGACCTGTCAGGCACGGCGGAGCACACATTAACGTATGAGGATGCTTTTCGTGTGATGGTACTGGTCCCATTTTTTGGACGATGACGACCGCCGGAGGTTATGTGGAATAAGCCGCTTAGCTGACAATGACCCCAAACATACGAGGAAACTGGCCAAAGAATTTTTTAGAATCAATGGAGTTAAAGTTATGGAGAGGCCACCACAGTCTCAGGAACTGAATCCCATCGAAAACTTTTAGACTGATGTAAAGAAAGCTGTATATGAAGCAAAAGCCAAAAATACAAAACAGCTATGGGAAGCTGAGCAGGTTACGTGGAAGAATATCCCTGTTCAGCAAAGTCAGGGCTTAATGGACTCCATGCCACGACGATGTGACGCTGTTCTTAAAAACAAAGGATATTCTACCAAGTACCCAATAATGAAAAGAAAAACTAAAAGCTTCAAAAACTTCAGTATTCCATTGACTTTTACCTTATATTTGTGAATTTTTGCACAGTGCTGAATGTACGATGTAATTCAATGTTGTGCCGTAACCCCAAGACTCTTATAGAACACAGAAGTCCCGAAAAAATTGACCAGATTCCGGCCCAAAAAGTTCCAGTGTGAAACTTTGAACTCTTCCCTCAAAATTCTCTATGCCGACGTCTTTTCCTTGAAAGAATTTAGATCAAAAATTTGATCAGAATTTTTGAGCAAATTCCTCAAATTCTGGTCAAAAAAGTCGAAATTTTTCTAAAATTTGGATCTCATCAGACTGTTACCGGGCAAAGAGCTGTCCACTGGGTCAAAAAGAAAATAAGAACTTTTTTGGACGTATGAGTCACTCACTGCTCAAAATGATCCAAAACACAAGTTCCCTCCCTTAAGTTCGAAAAATGTTCCTTTCCCGCGACCCAGACCTCCCCCAACCTCAGACGCGTTAACGACTTCCTCATTCCCCTACGCCCTGACCATCCATTACCTCATTTGCGCCCAAGCCACTCTCCACTTTGTGTGTGAAGGACACAAAAAAGCAACAAAAAAAAAAAACCTAAATTGAAAGAAATTCAAGCAAAGCCAGTAAAAGGAGAACAAGAAACAAACAGAAAAAAGCAACTCCTCGCTCTTACTTCTCATTCATTTGCCTTACGAGCGTGTAATAAAGTCACCGAAGCCCCACATTAATCTGCCCTCGCCTCCCCCCGCCCCGCCCATGGTCGAATTACAATGTTAACGGCGGCCACAATCACTTAATGCCGTGTCACCCAGAGAAACTGCCGCCGCCGCTGCCGTCCTTCCCTTTCGCAATCATCCCACCACCCACCACATAAACTGAGAGATGCCCACTCCGGCGCATCCCCCCCTGTTAGGGGTTGTTTGCTCAGGGAAATTATTATGCCCACAATGCAATTAAAATGATTTCAAAAATATACAAAATGTTTAATTACTCGCCTTGTCTCCGCTCTAAGGACCCGGGTCCGAGGAAGACGGATATTTACCTCCAACCGAGAGCGCTCTCCTTGCAGACCTCTTTTTCGCACACGAATGTGTAGGCACGCTTTTCCTGGGATGAACACACGCTTCCAGCATTGCGGTGCGGGTGGAGTGAAAATATTTACTGTGTCAACAATGGGATACAATCGTTAAGTACACAAACACACAGAGGTAGAAGATGGTGGAGGGTGTGGGGGGGTGCGGTACACATATGTACACAGAGAGGATTGAAAATGAGGATACCTCCTTATAATTAGGTTTGCACAAGTGCCACCGTGGAAAATGGAAAATGTCCTTTAACCTCTCTTGGTCTACCCGTGGAATCCTTTCCTCTTCCTGTCGCACACACATCCTCGCAAGAGAACCGAATGGGAATGTGATTGAAAGGATTCAGCGGCATTTGCTGTTTGTTTGTCTCTCCGTTGAAACAGAAAAATAATATCCTGCCGCATATGTTGGCGTCCTGCCGCTGGTATCCTTTTTAGCGATAATTTCCTGTGTATCTGTGTGTTACCTTTCCATTTGCCGTCGTCCTCCCCGCACCGGAGCTGGCAGAACATCAAAACGATTCGTTGGAATCTCAAAACGACAGCGCCAACGACACTCACTCGGCGCTGGCGGCAGTGGCGGCGGCGTCGTCCTCAATCGCGGGACGGACGGAGGAAAGGGGGGCGCCAGCTGACGACGCACGTCAACGACAATACCGATGCCGCTTCTGCCGATGATGATGATGATGATGATGTCGAATGTCCTTTGGTTTATGATCCGCGCTATGAGCTCTTATTTCACGGTAATAACACTCCCCGTATGAGCGTCGTCCTGCGTGGGTGGGCGGTGGGCGGTAGGTGGCTGGCGGCTCTCCGTTTTGCGGTCGCAGATCGGGCGAAGGCGAAACGCAGTCTGCCGTAAACTCGATTAGGGAACAATGGAAGGGAATTAGAGGCGGGGAGCGGAAATTAAAAAAATAATTTTACAGTCGGAAGGGCTTGCAATCTGCTTTGGAATCCCTTTCATCACAGACGGCGATGGCGCGGTGGCTGTGGAGTGGCGCGTATGTGTGGGAGTTCGGGGATTTGATTGATTTGCCGGAAAAAAGTCGCTTTTGATTGAGTTGGGTCGTGTGCCTGCACACAGGTGCACACGTTTTTTTCACCATTTCAAAGGATTACGTGTGGATGGTGGGGGGGAGAGAGGGGGGGGGGAATTTACCTTTCAGGTTCACTGAGGCATTGGTCAATGCTGATGTGTGTGTGGGTGTGTGCGATGTTTGACGAGTGCGATGTGATGCTCAGACTGTTGCCAGAAGGACACCACTGAGGCTCTAAAGCGGATTTAAGCTTCAGCTGGTCGAGGAAGGGCAGGAGGGTGAAGGGGACTTTTTTGCAGGGAGAAAGCAATGATGCAGGGATAAGTTGCATGTGTAACTATTGAATTCTGGTAATCGAGGGTGGCAAGCTGTTGGATTAGGAGGCGCTTAGAATTGGGACAGGAAAAGTGAAATTTTGCGCCCTCCCTCGCAAAGGGTTGGAAGGGTGTTCAGACTTGAAAAAAAAAAATTTTAGGAAGAGAGGAGACATTTGAAGCACATGTTGGCCTTTCACAGTAATTTCCAAACAAAGTGCATACTTCTTAGAAAAAGCAACGGCCCTAAGTGCCATCCTTGTGGGACACTGTAAAAAATGGGTTTTTCTCTTCGTTTTCAAACGAATTTGTTTTAGTGCTTTAGATGTGCTTCTTCTGAAGATATTTTCTCTTAGGACAGCATCGGTCCTAAGTGCCATTGCAAGTGGAACTCGATTAATTTTGCTTTTTTCCTAATGGAGCCTTCTTCGTTCGACAACGATTAGAATACACATCGCGCAAAAGGAGGCCTGAATACGTCACTATCTTCCTCTTCTTGGAATGCCACTAGACTCTAGAAGGGACATGGACTTGAACCTCAGCCTCTGCCTCCACATCTGACGCGCTCTCATCACGTAGCTTGAGGTCCCTCTCCACTGTGATTTTGACTCCACTTGAGGTCCTCTGTTGTGCGTTGACAGAATGACTAGGATTCGAAGACTCATCGGACAACACTCATCATCTGCGACAACTTTGCTTACACGGACATTGCCCGAAAACAAGTATCGTCTCTCCTGCGAAAACTGGCTGCAAATGTTTGTCAAATTCACCGCGCAACTAAATTCATCTCAAATGACGTCATTTTTTGGGTTAGTTCAGGAAATTTGGAAAACTTAGAAACGAGTGTGATTAGGATGTAGAGTTGACTGCTGAGAGACAGAAGAAGGAATACCGTCACCAAAGAGGAGACTCTGGTTATAGAAAGGCAAAATTTGGGCCTCTTCTGAGACAAGGGATTGTCTTTCTTTATCTCTTCTTCTTCCCTTCCTCAATCTTTTGTCCATCCGTTTCCTACTTTGTTATGTGGTGCCACAATGGATAAGCCTGGCAATCGTAGAGGTGCTTTGTTTTGCAAGGACTTGAGGGTCGATGAGCAATGTACGTCGACCAAAGCTGCTAATTGATGATAGACGTCGCCTTCGAAGGAGCAAGTTGAACTGTGCACGGGAGAAAAGGCCGTCTCCAGACTGGAATAACTTAATTTTGGGTTTGAGCAGTTATCAAATTTCTCAAAAGATCTAGGTTCCATCTAAGCAGATAGCCGACTTCCATCTAAGCGGACAGCCGACTTCCCTCGTGTGATCTTTAAAGCTCAACTGAGTCATGGTCATGGCAGTTCTCCATGCTCTGGGCCATAGTCAGCTTAGAGTGATGTGGAATAGATTAGGTGTGATCTGGTTAGTTTGACGTTGCGTCTTGAGAAAGGTTGCTGAAGCCCACTTAGTCCACGAGTTGCATCTTTGTGATGCCAGATGACTGGCAGACCGTCGTTCTACTGGTCCTCTTGACGACTTTCTTTCCTTGACGCTCCTACTGTCTTGACCAGACATTTTTTTGATCTTTTGACGTGAGAAAGGTCTTAACAAGTCGAGTTTGTTCCCATCCACAGACACCACAATTTTGAAGAGATTGTAGAGATTGTCTGTTCAACACAAGACTCACAATTTTAAGGCACGTTCGAAAAGAGGGAGAGTCTGGTATGACAATTCATCCCCAGGTCTTGAGTGTACACACAGGTTCTACAGCCTACCATAAGCCACTAATCTCTAAGCTGGGTTACAAGGATAGCTGAAGGTTAAGCAGAATCATCTAGGAAGCTTCAAGACTGGCTACAGACCTGCTTAAACTGCACACAGATTGCATGCATCCACATAGGCCGCACGCAATATACAAGTCGGGTTTAAGATAACACTTTTCAGAGATGTCTTCAAAGAAGGCCACGACCGAGACCCTTGGAAAGCTGTCTGATGTGTCAATAGATTCAAAGTAGAAGACAGCTTCCAACACTTTCTTCGTCTTTTAAGGGTGCCAAAATCTCGGATGGACCTGGAACTCCACAGGTCCACCTGGGGACCAACATGCCAGTTAGCACGTTCTCTCGCCAGCTGCCTCCCGTTATGCACTCCAAGTCCTGAAGACTTTTCGGGCCTAAGAAGTGATGCCCTACATCACCTTTTTTGCTTCGTACCTATAGCTACTCTTGCTGCTCCGTCAAGGTCGGTAACGAACTCACCGAGACCTTGTCAAAGGGGGTTTCAGCCAAGGCGGCGCACTGTCATGTGACTCCTTTAACATCATTCTTGAGAAGATCGTGCGTAACTCACAAGTCAGCACCAGAGGCACGATCTTTCAAAAGTCAGTTCAATTGTTGGCCTAGGCGGACGCCATTGACGATTTGACGAACACAGGGAGTCGTTAATGAGGCGTTTGTAGGCATTGAAGAGGGCTGCTGTCATCAAGGAACGACGCACAGCATCGACGTCTCAAACAGAGCAGGCCACTAGGCAGCAGAAACTTTGAGGTAGTCAAGGACTTCGTCTACCTCTGCTCTGCGGTAAGCAGTACCGAAGTCAAACAAAGAATCACTCTTGCCAACCGGTGCCTCCTTGGATTTTAGAGGCCCTCTCTCGAAGGACAACAGCTTTATCATCCCAGTCCTACTCAATGGCGCGGAAACCTGGACGTTTTTAAAACCGGATGAGGAAGCCCGATTCCTGTTTGCGTTGACGGCATTTGGAGGAGATGATTTAACGACGAACTCTATGGGCTGTACAGCGACATGCGCCTGGTCAAGCGTCTTCGGATACAACACTTAAGATGGCTAGGCCACGTAGAGCGTATGGACACTACTCCTCCGTCCCAAAAAGTCTTCGAATCTAAGCCATTGCGACAACGCAACAAGCACGGCCTAGGCTAAGGTGGAACAAGGCCCTCAACCAACTTGGAGTGTGTAGCTAGATGCAGCTAGCGAAAGACCGTGCTGGCTAGAGAGGCATGTTGGTAGCGCCACAAGAAAAAGGAGAAGAAGAAGAAGCCCAGAGCTCCACTCTTCCTTAAACCCTAATGGAAAGTAAGCAACTTTGTCACAAACTCTCAATGAAATCCTCTTCAACTCAACACACATACACCTCGTCAACGGAAGCTGTGCCAACCAAAACAACCGGCAGACGCAATAAATTCCCAGTAAGTCACCGCTCAAGCTCGACAAATGCCCGAACGCCAGCGTACTCGCACCGAGGTCATGCACCATCTAATTGCGGCGCATCTGTCACTGTCACCTCGGCGAGCGATAAATACGAGCGCCAACAGGAGCCAACGTTGTCGCCGTCGTCGCAGTCGTCGTCGTTGTCGTTGCTCCCCCTCTCAGCGGAAGTTGTCAATCCTTTTGAAGACCTCATAACAGGCAGCAACAGCAGCACTCTCCTTCGCGGTTGACACATGTGTCTGCACGCACTCCGACGACACGGCACACGATCCCTCTCGCAGATGATGGCGCTGATGATGACGACGACGGGAGTGAGATGGCGGTGGTAGCGTCATAAAATATCACGACCATATGTGGTGCCGGAGGCACGTTCCCTAGCCGTGCGCTGTCGCCGTATCTAGCAATTAATTCTAAATTTGGACAACGACTTCTCTCTCTCATTAGGGCGCTCCCCCATCGTCGTCGCTTCCCCATCATCGTCGCTCCCCCGTCGTTGTCGCCCAATCTCCACGGAAGGGCGCACACCGAAATGCGGGAGTCGTCGCGCCCTACGGTGGAGTGCTGAAGCGATGCAAATGAAAACTCACGTGAGTGTGTGCGTCGCATGGACTGCCTTGGCTTCATTTTGGCACGCTCCTCACATGGGACGCCTTTACACTTCCCGGGGATTTCTTTTATTGATTTTTAATTCATCCCCCGTATGAGGGCGCCCTCCCCCCCTCGCCCCGCGCACGGCAATAAACCTTCAATGGGTTCAAGCAATTTGAATTCGAACCAACTCCACCCGCCTGCGCCCCGATGCGGCGGTCCCATCCTCGACATGTCACGATGGCGCGGTTTGATTGGCTTTTTATTGCCAAAAAATTGTTGTTGTAGGCGCGCGAGAGCTACAGCTCATTAAAATGATTGTCGCTCGCTTGGTGCGCGTTCCCAGACGACAGTAAAATTTTTGTGGGCCTTCTTCTATGTTTTTTTTTGGGCGGCCTTCGGCTTAATGGATGACATCCATGATTAGACGCGTCAGCTCGAAGAAGTTTAAGGGCCCTGCGGTGAGGTTATGCCTCACGTAGACGGGGCGGCGGGGGGTGGGGAGGCAACTATTTTTGAGAGGCGTTTATGATCGATGTAACGGAATTAATTTGATGTTCGTTGTGTCAAGTGAAAGTCGGAGATGTCAAGAGGAGATGCGCCGAATGAGGCAATCGCCGTATCGGAGCACGAGGATGGATGGATGGATGGAAAAGATGATTGATTGCTTGGTCTGGGGTATGTGGGTCTTGGTCAGAGACGTGGGAAGCTTGGTGGTGTGACGAAATGTTCGAAGAGGCGTACAAATCTTGCCAAATCCACTCCATTGAGGGGGCAGCCATGTCGGCAAGCTGCAGATAGCGTCTAGGATGAGATCAGTTTGGGTTTATGGGTCAGAAGTGTTTGGCAAGAACCGAAATTGTGTCCAAAATTCGACCGAAATTGTGACTTATCAATGGATCCAAGGAGGTAAACTGGGGACCAAATGGGATAAATTAGGTGTGTCATCGGAATCTGCATCATCTCCTAGGTGACGTCGAAATTCATTCTTCAGGCTGGAGATGCCCGCAATGGAGTCTCTTCAGGGAAGAGAGTGGATGTGCCTGGAGTCTGGGAACTTTGCATTCTGGTCCAAGTGCAGAGGACACCGAATTCGCCGCAAATGAAAGACCTACTTCAAGTGGAAGCGAAGAAAAGCCGCTCAAGGCACACAGAGCAGCTAGACGAGGTACAGAATGATTGGTTGGTTTTCAATGACAAAGTCGGGCGAAGTTCAAGTTAGCTCAGGGCCGTAAACCAACTGTGGTAGCTGCAGCCCATATCTGAACAGAGGCGTCACTGTCACTGGTACCTCTGTTTAACAGCAGGATTCTCCTCTGAGGCTGGGAATTCAGAATCTCCGCAAAATACAGAAAGTGTACGACTAAGACGAGGACGCGACTGTCAGTGCATTGGGAGCAGGTCATTCTTTTCCCTCTTCCTTCGGGCAAGGACAGAGGGAAATGAGTTGAATTCAGTTTTGCTTAACCACTTGTAGCCACACACGGCAGGCTGCGGAGACGAAGGCAACGTCTTAGGTTAGGAAAAGAGGGAGTCAAAGATGATGCCACGTCGTCGAGATGAATCTGAACCGGATGTCCTCTTGGTCATAGGTTGAGTGGAAGACGAAGTGAAGAGATGTGGATCCCCGGCTGTCCAAATTATGGTATGAGGTGGATCCGCAGAGAGATCGTTAGGAATGTCCTAGGATGCCTCAGGGTGCAATTCTTCAATGAGAATCATCCTGAAGCCCCCTTACTTCCGACTAAGGCCTTGTTGTCAAGTGGTCTATGCTCATATCCGCGACACTGACAGGGTCACTTCTGTTTGGTAGAATCATTGATGGAGTCAGAGATCACTTGCTGCCACAGCTTGTAGGTTAAAGAGCCTGACTGGTTATCTCAGGCTGATCAGAGGCTTCTGGTGTCACTGCAAGCCAGGGCATCAGTATCGTCGTGCCTGACTTGAGCCGAATTTGGCCTTCATCGAGGAAATGGGCGCCTTACACCCGGCTCTGTGTGGTGTTTGCTCTGATTCAAAGGCAGAAAGGCATCTCTTCCTTCCGTTGAGGAGATGGAGAGGAGGAGGAGGAGGAGGAGGCGGACGATGAGGAGGAGGTGGAGGAGGAGGCGGATGAGGAGGAGGAGGAGATAGAGGAGGAGGAGGAGGCGGATGAGGAGGTGGCGGAGGCGGAGGTGGCGGAGGCGGAGGAGGAGGAGGCGGACGATGAGAAGAAGGTGTGAGGAAGGGGGGGAGGTGGAGGAGAAAGAGTAAGAGGAGGAGTAAGAGGAGGACTAAGAGGAGGAGGAGTAAGAGAAGGAGAAGGAGGAGAAGGAAGAGAAGGAGGCGGAGTGGATGAAGGATTCCTTTAAGTAGCTCGAGTCTTAATTAATTCACGCTCTAATTATATGGACTTGGACCTCGTGGTCTAAGGCCGTAATGACTGGTAATGACGTAAATCCAGATTCGCATCTGTACCTCTTAAGGGAAGGCGACGAGGGGAGGAGCAAATGTCTACCCCACCCTAAGGTAAAGTTGAACACGACGGAGTATAGCCAGAACCACAGGGGAACTGAGAATGTCTGTCTTAGTGGCGGGAAGCACAGTGATGGATATTGAACCTAAGTGTCTTAAGATTGACTTGAAAAGAGATTATGCAGTGCAGCAACGATCAGAAGGAATTAGGCGGATTCAGAGGTGGGACTTCGGACTTCCCATGTTGAGGGAGCATCAAATTCAATGATGTGCGTGTGACATACTTGTGGTGTCTGGCTAAGTCCAGCCATCGGGGAAAACAAGCTCTTGGAGAAACCTAGGTGAAGGTCATCTAAATTGTAAGGTTGCTTTGAACAAGAAATTTGCAGCGAGTCCAATAGTGGCACGTTCTTAGTAGCAGGAAAGAGAATCAGCCGCGATAAAGGTCGAATGACTTAGGCAAAGAAAAAGACAAAAAACATGTACACTCGGGCTTGGAGAAGGAAACAAATTTTCATCGATGTCGACATGAATCACACTGAACAGCTCCCACTCTGAACTTGGACTTTGCTTCCTCAAACAATGGCCACCCTGACAAGTCCCAGTCACAAAAATTCAATAAACATAGCTGCCAGAATGACTCTTCGAAAACTAAGCACCAACGCATTCTACCAGCAAAAAACAATGTTTAATCAAAATTTGGATCATCCACAGAATTGACCAAATTTTTGTTTAAAATTTGGAATAAGTCCCAATGCAACAAAGAGTTCAAATATTTGATCAGAATGTCGAACATCAGTGATCAGAATTTCCGAAAAATTTATGCCAACGAAATGTGATAAAAATTTGGATCAGTTGTTGGTCGACTTCTGATGAACGTTGATCCAAATTTAAGTATATCCAATTTTTCATCAAAACTTTGTGACAAAAAGACTGAATTTATGATTCCTCAAGCACTGTTCAGAATTTCGACCATGTTACTTTATGATCTGATATACCTTAATTTTGATCAGAATTGTGTACTAACTTTCAGAGGACTTTGTTTTTTTTAATTTCAGCCTTGAAATGAGGAGTTTCAATTTTGATCTGAATTTTGTACTCAATTTCAGAGGACTTCGTTTTTTCTGACTAAGGAGCTCAAATTTTGATCAGAATTTGGTACTAAATTTCAAAGGGCTTTGTTAATTTTCAATTTCGGCAATGGAATGAAGAGCTTAAATTTCGATCAGAATTTTGTACTAAATTTCTAAATATTTTCTTTTAAGTTTTGGCCAAATATTCTTCAATTTGCAAGGATGTTCCAAAAGTGTACCAAATTGTGTTTTTTAATTAATTTCTGAAAGCAAAGACCATCCAGGCCTGCACCTTAATACAAGTTCATTCCCCTTGGCCTCGTCACCCTGTTTCACATTCATGACCCCCTTTCTTAACCTCAAACTCCTCGCAAGACACCTTCAAAAATCGAATACCACCACCACCTCATCATTTTTTGCGTTCACCTTGTGGGATCTGGCTCAGATGACCTACGGAAAGCCTTCCAACTCTCAGTGCTTACCCTTGAAACCACTTAACCGAAAGCAAACAAAGCTCCGTCGCCCTCCCATCCACCACTCCTTCGTCGATCCACCCAGTTTCTCGGCGTCATTACAGCCGTCAGCAGCGGCAGCGGTCACCTTGGACAAACAATCTGTCATTACCGTTCCCAAATGGATCTCATTAAGTCCCTTCACCACCAGCCAGTAAGCACAATGGTCAAGGCAGCGCCCGTCCGTCAATGGGCACCAGCAGCCTCCCCGATGGACTATCGATTGTTCGCCCGCCCTGGATGCAGTAGTCCATCAATCTTCCACTCTAACTCAAGTGCCCACACATACACACACACACACACAGTGAGGCACACGCGATACGCGCCGTGACACATAATTAACCTCTTTCCCTCGTCAAATCGGTCCATCTCGCACACTCCCGCACACATCCGCCCTCCCTCTCTCAAGACAAACGGTTGAGGACCTGCTTGTCGTCTCTCGCAGCGGCACTCGCTCAAGAGATGACCGATGACCACCGGAATCTGGGGTGGATAAGTCGCTAGTCTAACGACTCATAAATCAAACCTGCCGCACGTAGCGGAATGTCGCTGCCTCCACCTCCTGCTCCTTCCCGCGCACGACTTAATTGGACATCTCTCGTGGCAATTGTTTGTACGCGCAACCCAATCTGTTACCGTCTTCGACCGATCGTCTGATTGTCCGCTGTGCGTCGTCAGTCTGCCCATTTTCGGGACTCCTTCGGTTTCCTCGAAACCCGCCGGACCGGTGTGACGGATTAGAATTCCGTGGGTGTGCCCGTCTGCTGCTGGCCGCTGCCTGCTGCACACACAAAGGGCTCCATGTCGCTCTGTTGTCGTGCACTTTGAGATATTTTTACACACGAGATAATTAATGAGATGCCTCCGCCCCCGTCCGCCGGCCGGACGACGTCGACAAGGAACGCGGGGAGGCTGTGATGGAATTTATGTTATTAGCGCCGTGGATAATGGGAATCTGTTCGGTGCCGTATCTCGGCCGTGCTTCCAGGAACGCGCCGTTGTCGCCGATGATGACAATTTCCGAGAAGGTGCATTACCGTTGATGACAGAACACAGCGCGGAGCGTCCTACCGCCCGAGTCGCTGCGGGAACCTGGAATTTTTGTGAACCGCTAGAGGCGATATTTATCGAGTGTCGTCATTATAGTTTGTGCACTCTCCACCACCGCCCGGCGGCCGGGCGCAATGTCAAGGTTGTCGTGGCTCGTAAATCGAACGAGATTAAGGCCGATGAGCAGGCTTTATGGATGCTTTTACAGCTACAGATGAATTTGATGATGGCCCAGCGACTATTTCGGGCCGCTTTTCGATGGCGGAGATAATTTACGACACTTGAGGGTGATCGTTAAGTTCCGAGAAGACCGCTCGAAGATGTATCTGCGAGCGTGACGAGTGGAAAATGGATACTCCCCGCTTTGGTCAGTGGTCCAGGTGAGTACCGTTGGGAATGGGTCATGAATCAATTGGATCCACTTTGAAAGTGGCAGCTGTGTGGCGTGTATGTGTGTGGTGGTGATGGGTGTGGTTGGGGGTGATTTAGTGCGTTGTTTTCATCGGAAAACTTCTCGAGACATCGGATACTTAGTGCCGTGCTGTGGTCTTGGGTTGTTTGTTTGCCTGACAAGGTTACACACGACGACGATGATGCGATAACTTCCGCGATGGAATGAGATGGACTGTGTGGTCGGATGAGATGAACCCATGGGCGGGAGGAGACAATTGGCTGAGAACGTTAACAAGCGATTCGTCCTGATTGTGGGGGAAATTTACGTCAACGTCACAAACGCCACTTTTTTTGAAAAGAAATCAATGAAGAGCAGGTATTTCTGGAGAATTTCGATTTAAGCTGAGAAGACTTACGAGAATGCTGACATTTGTGGAAACACTCCGCAGCCACGAGGGAGGATGAAAGCAGGCACACAAAGGTCAAAACATCGCAGCATAATGGGGTTTTGGGTAGTTTTAGAGAAGATTTGCCGTCAAAGTGGCTTTGGAAACAATTGAATCTCGACCTTTTTGCGACGAAACTGCTGCCGTCGTGCATAGCTACGGATGTCTTGTGAGACATTTTTGGATGAGAAGCAACCTTGTGGTAGATTTCACGTCACGTGGGAACGATGTGAACTTGGGAGAGACTCTAAGGTCAAATGATTCAGGTTGTGTAAAAACCATTGTCTGTCAGGGACATTTTCGGAGTCCTCTGCTGGGTGATGTCACAAAACGGGACATAACTTGGGGTCTTTCCCAGCAAGCAGACATCCCTTGAAACAAAATAAAATCTCTTTTAATCCTTTACTCTAGTCTACAGATGCTGACGGATATTTTCGGAGTCCGTGGCTGGGGTGGAGTGGAACGAAAATTGTAGTAGCAGACATGTTCTGCTACTAAAACTTTCTTCTGGTGTTAACAAGTTCCTTATATGGCAGATGGTGAATATAAGCACTATATACAGACATTTTCGGAGTTCTCTGGAGGCAAATAGAAATAGTAGATTTGTGTTAAAGGAAGATTTCCTGACAGAAGAATGCTATAAGAACAAAATTTCACATACACCAATTTTTTGTGTGAGATATTAGAGATCTCAAGAGATTTTCGGAGTCATCTGCAATCATGGACGAGGAAAAGAAGTATAGTAGGAGCTCTGTTATGAGAATAGGGAACTATGGGGGAAATTTGATGTCAACTTACACTCACGTCGTCCTTGTGCTAATGAAAAAATACCTCTGCAGACATTTTCGGAGTCCTGTGATTGACAATTTAAGCAGTGTGGGTTTAATTGAAAAGCATTTACAGCACCGGACTACTTTTAAGACAAAGTGTAAGATTTTTTATATGTTTGCGTTAGATTACAATGATCCACGGAAATTTTCGGAGTCATCTGTAATCCGATCAGGGGTCTGAAAATATGTTATGATCTATGCCCTGATAGGAACCATTTGTGAGAGAAAATATGTCAATGTCAAGTGAGACCTTAGGGGTTTGTACTAGGAACAAATATCTGTGGACATTTTCGGAGTTAATTGCTGTCAGTTGGAGTGCGATTGAAGGAGTTTTTCATACAGCAGACATCAGTTGGAATAACATATATAACTTTCTGCAAAATTGCATAAGAGTGCAAAGATCCCCAGAAATTTTCGGAGTAATCTGTTATCGTACAGCAAAGGTAGAAATTGGTATTGATTGCATTCTGAAAGCAGATTATAGCAAAGGAAAAACAGATTTTAAGAAAAAAATCTTTAGAAGCTTGGAAATCACCTGCCGACATTTTCGGAGTTCTGTATTAACCAGAAAAAAATTATCTAGTGTGTGTAAGAAGGCATATCATTTATAAACTCAGAGGCAGAGCTGAAGTCGTACCGGGATTTGGCGGGAAATAACATTGAACCGTCGACATTTTCGGAGTTAAATTAATGATCACATTGAAGAGTATTGGAAGTATAACATTGAGTATTTTCTTGTTATAGACAATCACGCTAGTAAACTGAAGAACTGGGTCTTAACAGAGTCTAATCAAGAACCCCACGTAACCTTGGACCAATTTCGGAGTTGTAGACCAGTCACGAGAATGCCTATTTCTGGAATGACTGGGCTCTGTGTTTAATACTGATGCCAAAATATTTCGGATAGAGCCGTTCTAGTCCTATGTGGCATACCGCCATAATTTTTGAAAATTTTCGGAGTCCTTCATCAGAGTGCAGATGAGCCAAAAATACTGACAAAACCAAAACTGTGAACTGGCCTTCTTGAAATTTCCCAACTGGAGAGAGTCTTATAAGGATTGGACCAGCAACTTGTCGGGAAACATCTAAGGCCTTCCGCATCTTAGAGATCTAAAGCGCCACACTCTGGCAGCCACGTTATCTAATCAGGCGATAAACTCCCTCGTTATGTGGCATCCACGACGGCTTCCATCAGTTCACACCACCCATTCAATACAAACGCTTCCACGCCACACACACTACGCCGCCTCGTCACCAGGGCGGCGTCACATAAACAACCTCATAGATAAGCATCGATGCTTCAACCGATAACGAACTTGACCATCAGCTCAAGCTTCGAAACCAGTCTCACACCTGTCGTCGCCGCTGCTTACACCCGACTCGCGAGCAGTCCATTTCAAATTCAAATGAGCCCTGCTCACCGCCTCAAACCAGATCCATCGCACGCGGAAGACATCGGCAGCGCCGTCAGCCACTTCCTCCTCCTCATTGACAACCCAATCACACACACCTCCCGATTAATGCCCCATCAGACCTTAAAGCGCCATCGGTGCCATCAAACTCTTTTACGATCGACTTAGGCCTTCCGCCGCAGTTGCGACCTCTGCGTTTCGCACAAAGCCCGCGGCCCATATACGGTCCGGCAATTAGCCAAATTCGTATGCTAGCGAGACGCCGTCCCTACATGGCCGCATGACATAACATATCCAGCGCGCGCGCTCCCGGCAAGCGCTCGATTAAAGGTCAGAACGCATTAAGCCACTAAATCGCTGTGAACTATAGAGTCCGCCAATAGTCGATTCATTTGACGTTTGATTAAGCGCCGCTGGGGGGAGGGGGTAAGGCAAACAGAGACCTCGAACAAATCAAACGACCAAACGGCACGGGAGCGTTCGTCGGTCGGTCGGTGGCAATAAATTCGCCAAAAATTTCCATAAAAGATACGCAGATACTCGGACGCACACTCAATCCGATGGCCGGCCGAAATGTATTCACAAAAACCGCATAAATTCGGGGATTACATGCGCGAGCGAAGGGCCAAGTGTGTGTGTGTGTAGAGTTGCGCTGTGGGCTGGGCTGGGCGGCGGCGTGTATGGCGTGTCTGCGATAAGGCTGGTGTGGCGCTAATAACTGTTAAAGGGTAACATTTTCAATGAGGCCCAAATTAGGGAAACTGTGCTCAGTGATTTGTCGCTTATTTAGGCCCGTCGTCGGCGGTGCTCTCAGCCGGCAAAGGCGCAAATTACCGCCAACAGGCAAGGGTCATCAATCATTCGTGGAGGCGGGTGAAACCATTTACTGGCTTGTTAGGGCTTGTGTGGGATGTGAGGAGGGATGGGGGAGAGGGTCACAATGTGGCAATAAGTGACTTTTGTTGCGAACAAGTGGAGGACTTATTGGCGACAAGTGGGTGGTGTTTGAAGTTCTGACGGGACGATGGGATCTTCTTCCAGAAAATGCCTTCGATTTCAAAGTGTTTTGGGCTAGATGAGGATTGGGAGCACAACTGCTACCAATTCAGGTAGCCAACAATTGTTTCTCATACACACCCTCTCCTGAGCTAGGATCAGTTGTAGGAGGGGAAGGAAATTGAAGAATTGCCAAATGTTCGGCCTGTATTCTGACAGACTCCGTTGAGGACCTCTTTCATTCCGAACTGTCTAAGGACATTAAGGCAATCTAATGGAGCTTTAGACAGCTTGTTGAAGATATCTTTGGTGTCGGGTGTTCAGAGCAGACTATCAGAGGACGGCAGTTTACGTGGACCTTCCCAAAGCCAAGAAGTGTAAAGTTCTCTCCAGCCCCTGTGCAGTTGAACTGGTAGATTCAGTCGACTTGCCATAAGAACTTGAAAGGCTCTGGTCTGATACAGGCACTCTTGAAGTTTGGGAGGACAAAAGGATTCCATCTCCACCAGACGTCTCCACAAAAATAACGACTCTACCGCAGGAGCGAACTTTCGAAGTATATCCCTGCTGCCGCTTATACAAAGGCGACTTTACCTGTGTCTAAGACTGGCTCTGGCCAGAAACTCAACCGGGAAAGGAATGTAGTCGGAGTTTCGTGGAGGGTTCCAAGACGACGGAGGGATCTGGGACTGGGGCTGGGGCTGGGACTTTCGTGGAAGACGACAACTTCAGACTTCAGACCTCTTTAAGTAGTTTCGCATCGGTCTTCCGGGCGGAAGCTTTTCCGATCCTAATGGCCGCAAACTATATTGAGAGAGAACAGGTGGAAGGGGTGAAGTGTATGCGTCTGCAGCGACAGCCAGACCTTTAACCACTTCCTGAATGACGCGTAATTGGCAATACACTAAAAATTCTCACAGAGGTGAATCCTGGAAGGAATCAGTGATTTGCACCATCTCTTTAGACACTTTAGGACGTTCCACGACAGCATTCCTCGCAAAGACACGAAAGCCGAGTTTGGAATCCTGCAAAGAAGATTGATCCCAAATGCGCTGTACACTTAATAAGGAATAAGGAATAAAGGACTTCAGGACCATTCTTAGCCAACACCGGATTACGGCAAAGATGTGCGCTGTCGCGTTATTTTTGTTCAATTTGTGCCTGAAAAGGAGGCTGGACGGCGAGCAGATGGCGTTGAAGTCATTGCGTGTTTTCAACGGTCATTTGCGACATCCTGTGGTTTCAAAACTTAAGAAAGACCCTAGCCAGACAGAAATTTGAGTCAATCGCCTCCACGAAGGCCACCTTTGTAACTGTCAGACGGGATGAAGAAGCTGAAGCATCGTTTGGGCCAAAGATTTCGAGCTGAAAGGACATACTTGTTGAGCTGTAAGTCAGAAATTTAAATTTTCGTCTTGCAGACAATCCGCTTTAAAGCGGCTTTCCTTGCTGCATAAGCCACCTGAGGCTTTTGTTCAAATTTCTTTGAGATTACTGAAAGCTTACCAAACAAGCCAATCTGCTGCGGTAAGAAATGGCAGCGTCTGGTGAGACTGTTTGGAGGTGCAGACAGGTGCCCCAAGGTTGTATGCTAAGAACACTTGTACCTCCCCTATACATACATGACGTGGCAAGCTATGCACCAGGAGTGGTGTGTGTAATGGGACACCTTATGCGGGCTATGTGTTCCGGGTTTGCTCCCAGACATTCAGGCCATACGACTTGAGAAGAAGACAAGTTAAGCTTGTCGCCTTACTTACATCAGTCAGCATAGATCCAGATGGGGCAGAGCTTGACAACTTCATCGTGGGGAGTGGAAGACGTAATCATCTGCCTTAACACCTTATGTAACGAGGTCCATTCTCCCAGGATTCGTAGATAACGCAAGACTAGACACCTTATTTACGCAAATACCGAATGAGATCATGCTTGAGGGACAATCACTCCACCTTGGTATGGAGGGAGGCCTTTCAGAAACCTCTTCCGCTCATTGATTGAGCAGTAGAACCCGTGAGTCCCCTAGCCGCCTGGCCTGAATCAGTAGGGTGAACAACCTGATTCAGACCAGACCTCGACTCTGCGTGCGTCCTAATCCACAGTCACCACGATACTCCCAGGAGGGGGTGAACCGCACGGTCAACCTGAAACCGAAGTTCCAGCGGCTCCTGACCTCCCGTGGTACCAGAATATAGCCTCTGGTCAAGCTGTCACTACCAGTCAGGTTCCCTCAAAACCTGGGCCTTGTAGCCACCAATCTTGCCCTAAATGGTCTTTGACTCCATCAGTGATTCCGTACACGCTAATAACAGTGCTACAGATGTGATTTTGAATCGGGTAGTGGGAGCTTCTTCTCAAGCAGTCCATCAACGTCCCGGGAGAACAGACCCTTGTTTGACCACTTCTATCTCCGTTGAGGGATAAGACAATGGCGATTGGAGAATCCTGGTTTCAGCAGATTTAAAAGTGCTAAAGGAGCAGTTAAGCAGATTGGACCGAAGCCAACCAACGCGTCAAAGACAATCTCCAGGAGATGTTCAACTCGCTGAAGAAGAAGAAGTCACTGGGAGTTGAGGGGATACCGACTATTGTGTCGAGAAGTTAACAAATTGAAGCGGCTGACGCACATTAGAAAGCAGAGCTGGTGCAATCTAGACTGGGACACAAACGTGATGAAAGAACCTCCACATTGTCCAATCTTCAGCCGATAAGTCTTCTTCCAAGTTTTTTGAAAAAATAGTCATTCAGGCCAATAATTCCGAACTTAGGGCTCGCATGAAATGATCCATGTCCTCCGTATTCCACATTCAATGGAACAAGAGCAAGGAGCAGGGCACGGGTGCCTATCTGGTTGACTTGGAAACCGGTTAAAGGGTCTCACTCTCTAGAATGAATTCTCTGACTGGTACAATGCCACTTATTTTGACTGTAAGCCCTCATAGTCCTCAGGAAGGGCAGTCAGCTTACAAGAGACCATGCTAGCCCACTGTAGTGGCAGTCAAAGAAGAAGAGATGGCATGCCAAACATGTCAAAGGTTTGATGTGGCTAAGCGAGCAGGGAACACCCTCTCACCCAGATCATAAATTTGTGCAGTGCCGGAGTTCTCCCTGAGTCAACACTCGTCTTTCAGTAAGTTTGTGTTTCCATGGCTGAAGTTTGACCCTCCTGTGAGGGCGAGGACAAAGTGGCACGCAGTGGGGATGTACTGTTGCCAAACTGTTCAACGCGACGGTTGGTCTTTTCTGAGCACCCAAACGGCGAGGATGACGTTCTAGGCCAGCCTGGCAGTTCTCAAGAATGCGGAACTGTCTTGGATATCAATGTGAGAAACAACTGAAGGCACAGCGTTATGCTCCACAGATGGAGGTCGATACCAAGTCACACATCTCTTCTGAAGCATCAAACTTGTCTACAAGCCACTGCAAGTGCATTTCTTGCCTGCAAATTCGGAAAACTACAAGCTTCGAGGGGACAATGAGCGACGTTCATTTCCTAAAACTCCCCAACCGACTACGTGCCTCCGTTGCTTGAGAAATGCCCGCATTATCCGTGACTTCTGCTACCCCATGGCGGGCGATTTCTTGTGGACTTGTAGCATGCAGGAGGCTCATTAATTGCTCGACGAGCCTCGTAAATATTTATAGTTTCGGATTCTGATACATGGAACTGCCTATTGGAGGGATAATTAAGTCGACGGGGTGCTCCAAGCTGGAGGTAAGTCAATTATTTAATTTGCCCCGGAGTCCCCATATCCTCGTCGGAGGGAACCTGATTAGAATTTTATTTTTTCATGACGATTGTGCAGTCAAACGAGGGCAGGTTGTCGTCGGGAATGCTGGCGGTGTTTGTATGGGTGGCTGACAAGTCAGGAATTTCATGAATTCTTAGACAAAAGTAGATTCCTACGTCTGAAGACGGAAGACGACAGTCCTCTGCAAGACGACAGTCCTCTGCAAGACGACAGTCCTCCTCAAGACGACAGTCCTCCGCAAGACGACAGTCCTCCGCAAGACGACAGTCATCCGCAAGACGACAGTCCTCAGCAAGACGACAGTCCTCCGCAAGACGACAGTCCTCCGCAAGACGACAGTCCTCTGCAAGACGACAGTCCTCCGCAAGACGACAGTCCTCCGCAAGACGACAGTCCTCCGCAAGACGACAGTTCTCCGCAAGACGACAGTCCTCCGCAAGACGACAGTCCTCCGCAAGACGACAGTCCTCCGCAAGACGACAGTCCTCCGCAAGACGACAGTTCTCCGCAAGACGATAGTCCTCCGCAAGACGACAGTCCTCCGCAAGACGACAGTTCTCCGCAAGACGACAGTCCTCCGCAAGACGACAGTCCTCCGCAAGACGACAGTCCTCTGCAAGACGACAGTCCTCCGCAAGACGACAGTCCTCTGCAAGACGACTGTCCTCTGCAAGACGACAGTCCTCTGCAAGACGACGGTCCTCTGCAAGGCGGCTGACGTCCCTCAAGCGAAAGACACAATGGCCCTCCGCCAGATGAAGGCCCTCCGTCAAGAAAGGAAATCCGTCGGCCAGAAGAAAGCCCTCAACCAGACGAAGGCCCTCCGCCAGATGAAGTCCGTCGGCCAGAGGAATGCCCTCCGCCAGAGGAAGGCCCGTCAAGAGAAAGTAGAAGAAAACCATCCACCAGACCAAGCCCTTCCGCCAGCCGAAAGTCTTCCGCCACACGAAGGTATTTCGACAGCCGAAAGCCCTCCGACAGAGAAAGAGCCTCCGCGAGAGGATAACACTCCGCCACCCAACGGACGCTTATAAGAGCCCAACGTCTTCCTTTTCTCACTCAAAATTATACCACTTCTCCCCTCAACACATCCTCTCCCAAGAGTCTAAGCCAAACCTTCAAAACTTTCCCACAACCTCCTCGGACAGTACTGGACGTCACCTATTCAAAAACCTCGCCAAAAAAAAAATGTCCCCCTCCTGACTGCAGACCACAAGTCAGACGGCCTCTCACGCACCACAAGGACTTCTCGTTCCCCTTAACCATCGCAGTGACCGCAACACGTTTTCATTTCACTTTCAACTGGTCCCCCAAGGAAGCCCCGCAAGTCAGCCAGATCCCGAAAAACTGGCTCAGTCCCAAAGGGCGAACCCAGTCACTTATCGAACCTACCCCTCGCCCGTGTCACTTACCTCCGCAATGATCCTTGAAGTCCTCACAGCAGTCGCCCAGCTTCAAGCAGGCGTGATCGCAGTAGCACGGCTTGTCGCTGAGGTCCTCGATGATCGCGTTGATGGGCGCCTTCTGGACGACGCAGGACGAGTCGCGGCCTGTGCAGCAGAGCTGCGCCTCGCGGCACGACCCAGCCAACACCCCGCTGTGCGACGCCGACGTAATCCACAAGAGATTAATGCACAGGCACGCGAGGCTGCCAGGACTCAGTTTCACCATTTTCATAATTCACACTTCACTTCAACGGCGCCGCGGCTGCTGGTATCCTTCGTTCCCTTCTCTGCTTGGCACGCACTGAATCTCGCCGAGGGCGTAACGCGGGGGCGCGGCGGTAGATTGAACTGATTAAGTGGCAAGGACGACCGGAAGTCGAAAGGAGCCAGAGAGAGGGGCGCACGGCACAGCGACAAACGGCAGCAGAACGGAGCGGGCAAACGAAGCGAACACGAAGAGAGGCACACACGCACACCCGGGCACGACACACGACGCAGGGAAACGTAAAGTTCTTGTGAAGAGCAGCAACTCGGAGGAACTCTAAAGACGCACGTTCGGCTATGCCTGACGTCCACGACAAACAGACGACGAATGTTGGGCAGCCGCTGCTGGGATGTTGGTTTTGTTGGCCTCGGCGGTTGGGGCCGGTGCTGTGAGTGGATGTGGCGGCCGCTGCGAGTGAAACTGAGGGGAAGTGAGTGACTTTCGCTTTCGCTGGCGCGACTTTTCACTCGTGGTGAGTTGCCGCCACTAATGTGAGTGGTGAGTTCAGCAGAAGGGTGGGAACGGGGATTGAGTGATGGTGCGACGGTTATGGGAGACAATAGGTTTGAAGGCGGCGCGGACGTCTTAGCAAGACGCAGCGGTACCTGTGGCTGAGTGGTGAGCTGGAGGAGAGAAAGACGGCCACTAGGGGGACGGGTGTGTCTCACTGTATGTGCCATTGGTGCGTTCCTGCAGTGTTGTGGAATGTGGTCGAGTTTCTTGATGAACTTCTGAGGTGCACTGGTGGGTGGAAGGGGCGTCAAATTTTGTCTCAGTTGCCGCAAGAAGCCCATTCTGTTCTTCTTTCACATCAAACCAGCTTTCTTCTAGTCGACAGCCAGCTGCTACAGAGAAGTGCAAGACAGATCTTCGGCAGACGGCCCGTTCTAAGGCCCTTTGTAAGCTCCCACTGATAGACAGATCCTGTGCCAGGGTCGTAGAGCGTCTGTTCTAGGACCGTTCCAGTCCTCATTTCCCTCAATCCGACCTCCCTTTAGAAGACGGTGCCTGAAGCAGGCCCATTTCAGAGACCTTCTGGCAGCAAGCTGCTGCAAGAGAACTCTTTTAAGGTCCCTGTGCCTTAAACAGGCCTCCTTCCGACAGGGAGCCGGGGTAGACGTCTAAAATCAGCCAGTTAAGGGAGCCTTTCAGACTTCTTCCTGCTCCCCCAAACTGTCTGATCCTCGCAGCAGCTCATTTCAGACAGAGGCCGCCGCAACATTCCTTCTGCAGTCCATCCTCCAAACAAAGACATCCACCTGCCACGGCAATTAACGCAAATTTGGCCCATTTATAGTCCCGCGCGCCGTCAATGCCATGACCATCCTCGTCAGCCGGGATGAGGTCAGCCAAAGTTTTAACTGCCACCGCTATCGTCGCCCAATCTCGCACACACACACTTTGCGAACGCAAGTGAACGACTGACTCACGGCCAAACGAAGTCGTAAACCGCAGAACTGCGCTCGTGACCGCACGCCAAAGACAGCACGCAGTTCCTTTGATAGAAACAACACCAGAAGCAGCAGCAGCAGCAGCCGCAACAACAGAGCTCTTCCCACGAAATTCACTCGCCACCCGGTTCCATTCCCACACGAGCCCTCCCGGAAATGTTTCGGAAATTAGGCGGTCCCCGGGCGCATTCCTCTAATTTTAACCGATGACCAGTGAGACTCATTGGCCGCCCCACGGATGGATATGTGTCACTGGGGGCCGTCAGAACAAAAGACCAGGCGACCGACAAACAAAGCGGTCGTGCGTTGGATGACGGACGACACAAGGCGACAAGTGAGAGTGCACTCACAAGAATCACTCATTCGCTCTCTCCATGAGTGGAGAAGTGCTCTCAGTGCGTGCGTCTCTCTCGTGCGCTCTTTCTCTCTCTCTGCGCACATCAACAACCGGCTGACGGTACACTGGGACAGGTGTAAAGCCACTCATCCATCGTCTGGCTCTGGCTCTCTGGTTCTCGGTTCCTCTCTCTGGAGTGCGGTTCCACTCGAGTGTCACTCGGCTGGGTGTGGAGGGGAAGCGTTTGTTTTGATGGTGGTCCCCCCCTTCGACTGGCACACCGATGCGTGGTGATTCCTTGGACTTCTTGCGTGTCTTCCGAGTTCGTGTTGCCCGCGACGCGTTCGATAAGATAAGAAGATACGACGGGGAGAGTGAATGAGTGGCTGGACGTTTTGTCAAAATATTTCTCAGACTTCCTGACAAAATGCGGGGAAGGAGCTCAGTTGTTGTCGCTTGACAGAAGGTGGGAGTTATCTGGCCCATGACTCCACTCCTCCGCTTCTCGGAGTTGTGGGCCAGAATCAGGATGGTCTCCCGACTGACGGAAGGCCACGGACAGAAAAACATCTTTAAACAGTCAGGTGTCGGAAGAGATGCAAAATTTTGGCGGAAAGTGGCCAGTTGTGGCGAAAAAAGCCAAAGGATTGGTGGAAGAAGGAGCGCCTTCAGAAGTTTGTTGAAATGGAGGCGGGAAACGTTAGGGCCGTACCAGGAAATTGCCGAAATCGACCTCTCTGAGCAAACATTTGCCAAAAGTAGGGGCTGACGGAGGTAGGAGAACGTCAGGGAGGGCTCTTTAGAAGCTGGACTGAGAGATAGTGGCCGAAATTAGGATCTGCTTGCAGACATGATCAAGAATACCGAAGCCGCGGACTGAGATGACGTCGGTTTAACCGTCTAAAAATTGTCAAAAGGTTCGAAAAGTCTCGTCTTTAGACAGAAGGCATCCGAAAAAAAGCAAAATGGCGTAAAACCAAAAAAGACCGAAAAAGTCAAAAGGGGCAAAAATTCAGAAGGGCCAAAAAGTCAGAAGGGCCAAAAAGTCAAAAGGTAGAAAAAGTCAAAAGGTCGAAAAACGCAAAAAAGCCTAAAAAGTGAAAATGGCGAAATGGCCAAAAAGGCGTACAGGCCAAAAAACCCAAGAGGGGAAAAGGCCAAAAGGGTGAAAAACCAAAAAGGCGACTGAGCCATAAGCCAATAGGATATCAGCGGCCTTCTGCTAGTCTCACTGAACTCACCAGAAAAATATCAAACATCGCAGTGGGGATCTTCAGGCAGCCGTCGTCGTCGTCCTTCAGCTTAAACCTGGATTGAGGCGGGAGAGATTTGAAAGGGCCCTCTGCATCACCCAAGATTCCAAATTAAGGTAAAAAAGGAGCCTCTTAAACCTTAGACGACAACAGAATAGCATCAGAAGAAATCCTTTCAAGCAGTTGAGTGAGGGCAGGTTAAGTTGTCTTTGGACTGCACATAGTTCCAGTCAGAATCATTATGCTGCCACTTTACACAGGTGTGGTGACCTGTGAACATTTCAGAACTTCAATGCACTTCGAGGCGATTCGAAGACTTCGATAATCACCAGAGGGAGTGTTTTTGACGTTGAGCAGACCACTTAGGGGATAATAGCCAACAAATTTGTGCCTAGGAGAGGCTGCTGGACCACGGTAGAACTCCTGTGCCATCATAGGACTACCGGGTCATCGTAGGACTGCTATGCCATTGTAGAACTGCTGTGTCATAGTGAGACTGATGCCAAGTAGTTGATGTTTCACGTTCCTCTTCATCCCTTGCTTGATGGGAGGTCGAGCATACTTGCGTGGCCTTGAATCCGACAGCGCTCCGGTATCTGTCTTTCAACCAAGCACGGAGTAGGAAGTGTCATCGAAATTGCATCAGGATGACATATGGCAGAGGAAAAGACAAAGGCCAGCAAATTTACCGAATCCCGCTGGCATTTGCCTTTTACTCTGAAATTTGTCATACTGATGCTGCCTGAGAGCCGCTCTGCCGGACACTAAGACCTTTTCTTATTTTAGTTCAGGCGCGGTTGGACATACAAGAAGTTTTCTTACAGATCAGAGTCAAACCGTTGACTTTGGAAACATTTTCCCTCAAGCGTGTAACGGGAGAAATGGCTCAAAAAGTGAGGCATCGAGGATTTCAAGAAATTCTGCTACCTCGGCAGAAAAAGGTGCTGAAAGTGATGTCTTGTCTGGTTTCTGGCTCACTGAAGTTTTAAAAAATTCACTTCCAACGAAAGATCCGAGATGTTATACGGATGCGAGTTAGGGAAGAGAAGTGGCGCGATACCCGCAAGGGACCAGGACCTACCTTATATAACAACTACCCGTGTTGTGCGTGCTACTGTTCTCTCAGGAGTAGAAGGGACCTACAGTTTTTTGCCGACTCCGAACGGTCGGATTTGAGAAGCTTTTCATAGACAATTGGTACACTTTGAGTGTTGTCAGCAACTCGAAAGAGGTGGTGCCGTGAAAAATTGCGAGGTGTCCCATCCGAGAATCGAACCTAGACCTTCGACATGTGAGTCGACGCACTTACCCACTATGCCACGACGACCACCAGTCAAAAAATACTTAAGGTGAATCCTAAAGCAGTTCTGGCTGAAATGGATAATAAACGAAAACCTTCACAGAAACTGATCTCGGCAGGGATCGAAGATCTTAAGTGGAGCTGGATAGGCCACACCCCACCCTTTACATCCAGAAATGGACAATGCATGGACGACTCTCACTTTGAGTGCTCAGTTGCGGTCGACAATGGAGATAGACCGTGAAGAAGAAGGATCGACAGGCCACCAAATCATGGCCGGAGGTGAGCAGGTTGACCCAAGACAGATTTCCCTGGAGATCATTCGGACAATCTCGCTAAATGCTGAAGCAGGTTGCTCACCTTTCGATGTATTCAAATAAGATACGTTTCCAACTGTATTCGTGTTAACAAGTGTGTAAAGTAGGGTGTCCCTCAAGCAGGGTGTCCCTCAAGCAGGGTGTCCCTCAAGCAGGTTGTCCCTCAAGCAGGGTGTTCCTCAGGATGTCCCTCTGTTCGTAAAATGCAAAATAAGCAAATTTATGTTAACCCCACAAGTAGGTTAGTAAATGTGATAAATCGAATATCGTTATGTCAGGGCTTCCTTTTTTCAGATGATAGCAGACCTTTCAGTCAAACTTTGCAAATAAGCTCGGCAGTGCGTGGCAACAATGTGGCATAAGTAACCGTCTTCGTGAAGAACAGCCAGAGTGGCTGCGAAATGAATCTTTTTATGCAGCCACCAATCAGATGGGCAATTGGAAACATAAAACAAATGAGCGACGAGTTGTCCACATTTTTCTTCATCTTCATCATCATATGGCGGTACAGTCTGGGGTGGACCGGGGCCTGAGCCAATAAGACCTCCAGTCGGAGAGGTCGGAAAACCGTTTGTCGAATATCAACAAAAAAATAAGTCCTTAGGGACTGCCCACGTCGAAGCCAATCAGCGTATCGGAGCGGGAGCTGCGCGTTAGTGGCTTGTGTAGCTTGAAGTCGTAGAAGGAGTGCTGCCACTGCCAGGAAGTGCGGTTTGCACGCGAGCTCCCGTCAGAAGTACGGGCCGTGCTGAACGCCGCACAGCGCGCAGAGGGTGTCCTCGAGGTACAGATCGACCTGGATGGTCTTTGTGAATAGGGTTGTGTTGATCTTTATACAGCCGATAAGGCTCTTCTCGACCAATAAGCTTCTCCAGTCGACACGATCTTTAACCAGCTGCCTCCAATTCTGCTCTCCAAGTTGGTAAGAGTCCTTCTCCACTTTTGTGCAGCGTCCTCTATTGCGTTGTCCCACTGGTTTGATGTGGTGTCCGTGCGCTCTACACGGCTTAGCCATCTTAGGCGACGAATGCGTAGACGCCACGCTAGGCTCATGTCGCTGAACAGCACCTGATTGAGTCTGTCTTTCTAAGAACCCTGCCCAATGTGACATCCTGCCCGAATGGTCTATGTTGTGCGTCTTTTCTCGATAACAACGTTCGTTTTGCGTTCGTTCACCGTAAAACCCACTTTGGCCGCCTCCACCTCGATTCTAGGAATCCCGTCCATGTCGTCCGCGTTAGCTGGCAGTTGACCGGACTTATGGAAGATCGTGCCTCCGGTGTTGACTTGTGAGTTACGCACGATCTTCTCAGGAATGATGTTGAAGGAATCACATGACAGTGCGTCGCCATGTCTAAAACCTTTTTTGACATTGAAGGTCTCGGTGAGTTCGTTTCCGACCTTGACGGAGCAGCGAGAGTTCTCCATCGTCATCCTACATAATTTGACGAGTTTGGTTGAAATGCCAAAACTAGACATGGCACTCTATAGCGGTCTTGAAAGCGACGAATAGGTGTTTAGTCTCGACTTGCATTCCTTTGATTTTTTCCAGGATCTGCCGTACGATGAGGATTTAGTCAATGGTAGACTTTAATATGCTAAATGAAAGGATAACTTGCCGGCTTTATGGACTCTGCAACAGATCAAATTTGATATGAGTCTTTTCTGTTAGTCTTGTGTCAGCATGTTTTGAAAAAAAAAAAACTTTAGAAGGAAGATTGCATCAAGTCCCATCAGTGTTGTGAAAGATACATCTCTCTCCCACCTAATTTCTGGTGAATCTTGATTTCCGTAGCCGTGACGTAGTGAGTAAGTCCGTCGATTCACGCGCCGAAGGTCTCGGTTCGATTCCCGAACGGCACCACCTCTTTCGAGTTGCTGATAACACTCAAATTGTCTATGAAACGCTTCTTAAATCTTGCTCTTCGGAATCGGGAAAGAACAGTAGCACGCACAACACGAGTAGTTGTTGTAGAAGCTAGGCCCTGGTCCCTTGTGGGCTGTAGTGTCACTCAATCATTTTTATCGATTTCAGCATTAGCTTTGCCTTGGCACGTTTTTGAAGCCAAATCTTTGAAAATAAAAATTTCCCAGCCCTTTTGGTTACCTCCACCAATCTGTGACGTCTGACATACCTTTCCTTCCCCATCATCAAAAACCACAAAACCTCCTCTTCACTCATATGCCCCAAAAATCAAAAAAATCCTCCGCCACGCCAAAGACGCAAGACACCTCAACACCCATCGCACACTCAACCCCCCCCCCCCCCCCCCCCGGAAAAAAAACCTCCCCACCCGACATCGAACAAAACTTCACCCAAAACAGACTCAACTTCCGCCGGAGCCACTCTCCCCCGTGGGCTTACGAGGTAACCTGAGTTAAGCTCCTTGTTCCCCAATTAGGACGCACCTCCCTTCTCCCCCCCGACCATCCGTCCGGTTGTGTTCAAGGGCGAACTCCGAGGAGATTCGGTTTCGATCTAATGGGAGGAAACTCAATTTAAATAATTGAACCTCGCTCCGCGTCCAGAAGCTGTTCTGTCTGCAACGACCGGACACCGAATTACTACAGCAATTTCCTGTCCTGCCCCCCCCCTCTCTGTCCTGCTCGCTTGCGCGTCCTTTCTCAGAAGTTTACCGGGCATCGCTCCTCTCGGGGAGGGATCTGTGGCACACATGTGTGCTTCACCTCAGATGTTAATTTTCAATTTTAATCTCTTTCGGGTTTAGTAATTGTTCACCTCAACCCCCACAACCCCTATCCCAGCACAACGTGGCCCACAATTCACTTTGGCAGGTGGGAGAGTGTCGTCGTCGGTGGACAAACTTTCACAGGACAGTAAATCTCCTTGGAATGTGCAAGGTATTTAAGTTCTGCGAGTTGCAAGGAGGACGTGGTGTGGGTGTGGTGGGAGGGGGAGAGCGGATTAATCAAGGTGAAGTGTGTGGGGCTGCCAATGATTCTTTGTAAGATTTGGACGCGTCTACGAGAAGATGCGAGGCACAACTGGAGGGATGCTCATTCAAAATGGGTTGAGAGGTAGACTGAGACAGATGGCCATGGATGACACTGGTAAGGACATTCCTGATAAAGTTCTTATATCTACTGCCTTGACAGAAGATGCGCCAGCCCAAGTGCTCCCACAACAGTTGAGGAGGATGATCACCACAGCTTGTGATGATGCGATGCCCAGAGAGAAGCCTGTCTTGTGGACTGCGGCTATTCACAGACCTGGGGTAAAATGTCTCAAGGCTCGGCGAAAATCCCAACAATCTGGAGGTAGGGCGGACTTTCAGGAGCTACCCAAGGCCTTCAGATGATGGATGGCGCCCGAAGAAAGGCACATGATGCTGCCTTGAGCAAAAAATGTGTTCCCCTTAAAAGCAAAGGAGTCAACACTCACTCCTGCGGTATCCCATTAGTTCTGGGCACACTGGACCTGAGATTGTTCTCTCAGATCAATCCAACATCAACCATAAGCTACCCACTGCAATGCCTGATCGTTCATTGCAACTAAAGAACGTGGCGCACGCACCTGACTGTCACACTTCCGTGCAGTTGATACAGTTGTCGCCTTTTAGAACCCCTCTCATCGGCCCCTATTCAGAGGCTATTTCAATGAAACGCACATTCCCATGCTCCACTGCACAATGCGGTCGATTAGAGCCTAATTCAAAATTACGAAAGTACAACACCTGAAAGCACTCATCCAACCATACAGCACAGCCGCCACTAAATTCAGGAAGTGTGCGAATGCCCATTCTGTCACTTCAATCCATCCGCTCGCTGACACCGATTCCTCACAAGAACCCATTAGTGGCACTCTAAGCGGTGTGCACACACACCACTCGTCACCTAAAAACCCCATTCCCGTGACGAACAAAACCGTCAAACACTTCACAAAGCCCCCGAAGCCCTTCTCTACCCGTTGGGCACCCACATTTCACTCACATGCCCCCCCCTCCCACCACCACAGACACACACACAAGCTCCCAGCAACAGAGAGAGAAAAAAAAAGTGAAATGAACAAACAGCCACCCTGCCGCGACCAAAGCCACGAGCAAAAAGGACACGTGACACCGTCAACACTTGGCCACCTGCCGAACCAGCCGAGCAAACCGAACTGCAAACAAAGTATCCTTTCCGTCACCTAATTTCTGTTTCGCACCGGCGCTGGGTGGCGGTGTGGGGGGCAAAACCCTAAACAATGTCCTTGCAGTGGTGCGTCCTCTCTCTCTCTCTCTCTCTCTCTCGGTGCACTTTACAGGTCAATTCTCGCATTAAGTGTGTTGCACCTTCAATTAGAATGGAAAAAAAAGGACGAACTGCAACAACGAGGGAGGATAATGACGACGACGACGACAACGACAACGACGACGGCGAGCAATGACGGGACAAAGGCAACATGCCAAATGCTCGTCGTCCTCCTGACGGTGCCTGATGATGGAGGAGAGGGTGGGGGGGGCTCTCTCTCTCTGCCCCAGCCACTAGAGTGCACACATACAATGCGAGAGTAATGAGATCCTTTGTTTCCCCCGGCAGCGCACAGGAAGCGCCAGAAAACGGGCGGAAATATCCTCGTTACGCGCTCAGCAATTGAAAGTGGAAATGTTACAAGTCGCTGCCAGGAGGGGCGCGGCATGGTGGGGGGTGAAAAATAGACGAGTAATCCTTGCTGCAGATCCCTGCCGGCATTGTTGGACTTAAATCACTTCTTCCCTTTTGTTGCTAATTAAACGAGGAGCGAGACTCCAAGGTGAACGCAGAGCGAGGGGTAAGAGTTTCTGTTTGGTTCTGGTCACCTTCTAGCCCTCTCCCTCTCATTCTCTCTCCGATTCCCTTTTGTTTCGCAGATAAAAAGTTTCGAATGATAATCTAGGGTCCTGTCGAAGGGGACCGATGGTGGTTAGGTTCCTTTGTTGCGGACGGAGTTTAACTTTGCGAAGCTGGACGCTGATTGCAAATCCTTGCTCGGTGGCTTGAGTAAGCCGGTTAACTGGCACAAATTGCAGTAAATCTGGCGGGAATTGACTGTAAACGGGGGAGCTTGCCAATCAAGCTGTCATGCGTTGCGACGGGTGATTTGTAATTAAGAGCTGAAGGGGCTGGGAAGGGGATGGGAGGTTAAAGGACGCACGTGGTGGAATTTGATGATGTCCTTGGGGAAGGAGGCTTGTGGTGGTGAAGTGGCAGGAAGTCTCAGGCAATTATAGCCGCATATCCTGGATGCGCGATGAAGATCCTTGATCAGTGATTTTCGACATGTCTTCAGTGTTAAAGACTGGAGTGAAGGGCGGCTACGATCAGTGCTTAGGTCGACGATCGAGCGACAGACAACCACGATCGGTGCTGGGGACTGTATCCGTGTTTACGACTGACATGACAGAGAACCGCGATCAGTTCTAAGGCGGGTGGGTCACTATCTACGTTCAGGACAAGAGCGACAAGAGGCCACGATCAGCGGCTATCTTTGCTTGGGACTGATGATCGGGGCTTGGGAGTGATGATCAGGACTTGGGAATGATGATCAGGGCTTGGGAGTGATGATCAGGGCTTGGGACTGACGATCAGGGCTTGGGAGTGATGATCAGGGCTTGGGAGTGATGATCAGGGCTTGGGACTGACGATCAGGGCTTGGGAGTGATCATCAGGGCTTGGAACTGATGATCAGGGCTTGGGAGTGATGATCAGGGCTGCTGATCACTGCCTAAGACTGATACTTAGGACTGTGGCGTCAGATGGCCACAGTTAGTGCTTAGAACTGACTATCAGTGCGACAGTGGGACCACGATCAATGCTTAGAACTTAAGCCATTGATGGCTGAGATTTGAGATGGTTCCGTGAAAGACGGAAAAGATTCCAATTTATCCACGGAACAAGAATCTCAAAGACTAAGGGTAGACGGTGTATCCCTGACCGAAGAAGGACAGCGACTTGATAGGGACTCCTTTGGACAAAAAGCCAGTAGCTGCGATGGAAGCGACATTAACGATCGGTGGCAGAATCTGAGAACCCTTTAGATCAAAGAAAACAGAAAACTTGTAGGTACGAGGAAATCCTGATTGACTGCGGTCCCATAATCAAAGCCGAATAGCGAATGTCCTGCAGTCTAGGAAGTGACCGATAGAGTCTTCAAAATGATTCCAGGATCATAGTTCTCACTCATCATTGATCGATCAACACCAACCTCCTGTGATCGCTGATCTTGTTCAAGTCCACCCATCACCTCTGTCCTTCTAAAACGCAACATTTTCGCTTCTCTTCCGCCACTACGATCGCCTTAGAATCTCACGACCAATCACTCAGCCCACCTCCCACTCTTCACAAACAAGCACACGTCTGAATATCAACCTGCGCACGTCGCAGCGCATTAAATCAACATTCACCTCCGACAGACCTTGACAGCCGGCTCTCTCTCTCCCCCTCTGCCACTCCATCCGCATGGACAGCCAATCAATCACCTCAGTCCACTTTCCATGCAAGGAAATACCTCTGGCACGCCCCATCGCTGCACGCTCACCGTCGACCGCCATCGCTGGCGTGCGGCCAAGAAAACGTCGCGAGACCGTCGCTGACAAGTCTGCAATGCTCAGCATAGCTGTGACACGTGTTATCCCATCGACACCAATCGCGCCCCAAAAATAGCCGCCCTGCACCGTCAGCGCCGACCCATTGCCGAAATCGATCCGAAAAATGATTAAATCGTCGATCTGTCCATCGGGGGGTTTGCCATTGGCCGTGGGCCATCTGGCCGCGCCAATTGCGCGACGCTGGGATTTATGCGAATGATTTGCTCTAGGAATATGATTCGCTTTGAACTTCACGCAGAAAAAGACGGTGGGCATGGCGGGCGGTGAGGTTGCGGGGAACGCACGGCACTCGAACGATCGGGCGTTGCAGTGGCTGATGCGCGGTTGATCGGCAGGAACAATCGACGGCTCGGTGCGCCTATAAATAATGGGATGCCGCAGGAGGGAGTGTTGACACTTTTGCTTTTAAGAAAAAGAAAATTTGTTTACTCGTAAGGGAGATGAGGTTTGTGGGGGGAGGGAGGATTCGAGAGACAGACTTGAGATCGGTAAGAGGATCGAGATTTCGGGAAATTTTGGGGGACCCTGTGCCAGTGTCATCCCTGGCCGCCGTCATCCGTCACGGTCTACATCTTGATCCATTCTAAATGTGTATCCCTGCCGTGGTGCCGCGCATCCCATCGTGGACGCGTCCAAATATTACAAAGAATCGCCCCCCCCCACCCCCTCTCCTCTCATTCTCTGCATTATTCAGTGTTTTGATGAATTTCCTTTAAAAATAGACAATCGTGTGTGTGTGGACGAAACGGAAGGCGCGCAAGTATGTATCCACCGATCGCGATGCTGATGCTACACCGAACGGAACGAGACAAAGACCGCGATTGCGTGCGCTTGACGGGGAGGTGAGGTGCGATGGCGGTGGGAAGATGCGAGAGAATTTCAGCCAGCCGCTGGCGGCTAGAACGTAACACCCAGTCTGACGGAAAATACCCTCGTGGCGGCACCGAACTCTCGCCGCTGCTCACAAATAATACATTTCCATTTACCCCAACCACCAGCTGAAGTCGACGAATATTTCAATTTTTTCAGTTTTTTTGGATTTTCGCTTTTGTCGTGTGACTGAGTGTCGTGTCGTGACGGTTTTTTCTGATTTCACCGATTCCGTGTAAATTGGAGTGTGAATCTGTCGAGTCGTGATGCCGCAGCAGCAGCAGCACCACCATCACAACGCCAGGAACAAAGTAATTGACTTGCACGGCATTGTTGACCTGCATGCTCGCGAATACACCCGACACCGATGCAACGAATGAGACGTCTGGCTAATGACGGATACGATGCAGGAGCCATTTGCTAATGAAAGTGTCACATACCGCCGTGCCGTCACCGCTACGCAGTGTCCTGTGTGTCGCGAGTCGTTGAACACCAAACAGACGCTCTAATCGCATCACTCGGGTGTATCGGCGGATGTGCACGGGAGTTTTTTTCGTTTTTGAAAATTCTAGGCATTGTTGTCGTTCGTCGTCGTCGTTGTTGTCGTTGTCGTTGCCCGGACGCAGCTCGCCTGCAGGCTGAGAAGCCGGAGTGTGGGTGCCCGCCCGTCCCAAGTGTTGTCAGTGGAATTTTCAAATTAATTGTGAACAGGGGGTGCCTTGGGCAACAAAATTGATTTCAAAAGCGCACACAAACGCACGCACCCACCAGTGGCAGAGTGTCAGACAATATGGAATTTTATTGACGCTGTGGGGGTTGAGAGAGGGGGTTCTGGTCAAAATAGAATTTTGTGTTCAGCTGATGATGTTGAAAAATCAAAATGGTGTCGTCGTTTGATTTAAATTGAGTGATAACTTGGGAGTGGACGAGGGGCGCTGGAAGGTCAATCAATCGACAGTCATCCACTAGATGTTTCATTTTAGCCGGGGCTTGTGGTGAATAGCGGTGGATGAAGCTACAGATTTGAAGGGCGAGAGACAGTCCCTGTCGCTGTTTTCAACATTCACATAAACAGACTGTTCCCTGTCTTCTACCTTTTCGGAACTTTGAAAATTGTATTCCCTGCTGTCCGATTGTCGATTTTCAGTGTCCGACAAAAGATTCCAAGCCCCAGGCCTTTCCTATCACAACTCGTCTTTGCGTCGTGTTCAATCTGAGGAACGTTTGTCTTTTGCGGTAAATCAAAGAAAAGTCAATGAAAAGGTGAATCAATGCCAAGGCTCGGCCAAGGCTAGGTTAGACCAACTGGTTGTCAATGGGCAACCGCCACACTTGAGCCACATTTGGATCCACTTCCTTAAACAGCTCTACAACCGTTCAGTTATGGGAAGACTATTACTAAGTGGTCGACGCACTTACCGACTACGCCACGTCGACCACTTAGTAATGTCTTCCCATAACTGAACGGTTTAAGAGCCGTTTAAGGAAGTGGATCCAAATGTGGCCTAAGAAGGTCTTGCTTGATTCCCAGACGGGGCACGTCACATTTTTTCAAGGGATCACCTCTTTCAAGTTGCTGATAATACGCAGAGTATCAATTGTCTACGAAAAGTCTCTCAAATCTTACCGTTCAGAGCCGGCAAAAAACTGTAGGTCCCTTCTACTCGTGAGGGAACAGCAGCACGCACAACACGAGTAGTTGTTGTAGAAGCTCGACCAGGCTTGGTTGGTTGTCAATGGGCAACCATCACACTAAGGACACATTTGCGCCTGTGACACTGTGACACCACGCGGTGAAGCCTCCTTAAACAGCCTTAAAACCTTTCTGTAATGAGGAGGCCTGCATGTGCTACGAGGATCGTTGATCAGAGATCCTCGACTGGCCACCTGTCTTCAAGGTTTTAGCCTGGAGTGAGAGGTCACCACCATCAATGCTTAGGATTCGAAGGACAATCAGTGCGTATTCCTGAAGAGGCAGTACGCCACGGTCAGCGCTAAAAAGTTCTTAGGACTTAAGCGGCAGTAAGCAGCGATCAGCGCTAAGAAGTGACGGACTGATCATTAGACCTGTTCGATATGAGAAACGGCCAGGATCAGTTCTTAAGACTAGACCAGCTTTTAAGGTCATGCTGATGCCCCTGAGTACACCTAGACTGTCAGAGAAGTACTCCTTCATATTTTCTCCACTTTTTTCTGGAAAAGTTGGGCAGTCGCAGCACGATTTCAACTTCTCCCTCTTCCCTGCAGCAGAAGTCCTTCTCACGGACGTCAAGCCTGGTAGCACAGGGAACTGTAGTGAAACTTACTTTCTCCTTAGACGTGCTCTGTCTGAGTTATTGAGGCAAAGAGGACATTTGGAATTGCTGTGAGGGCCAATTGCTTTTTGGCCTCACCCCAAACTGTCTTTTGCTCGCTCAATGTGGGTTCTTAGAGCTCACCTTCGATGACTGATTTGCTACGGCGCCTATCGGACTTTACAATGCCCCCGTAACCATGCCAAGCAAATGTTAAAGGCTCTGATCATCTCGTAAAGAGATAGACGACACTGAAGGGAGGTGCTTGGGTGGAAGTTTCTGAATGTTCGGCACTGTTGATTTAATGTCATATCTCACCGAAAAGTGAAACCAATCATTGCACTATGAAGAGGAGGGGAAAGTTGTTGATTTTTCGAGGGATTTTGATATTTTTGTGATGGGCCGCTACCTCGTCACTAACCTGGTTCTCAGTCCGAGTAAGAAGCTCATTGAGGAACCACCTCTGGCCATTGGACCAACGGCTAGGAGTGAGCCCGCCTGCCTGGACTGTTCCCTGCCCGTGAGTCTGTCCCTCTCCCAGTTCAGGTAAGCATCATCACAACACAGTTGCAACCGCTCCCATCTGCAGCTTCACTCCTTTCAGATGTACCGAATACAAGATTTTTCAAGTGACTTTGGCAGAGGTTGGAATCAGGGCTTTCTTGTCAAAAATGCTGGACTTATGACATCGACGAGTCACTTCTGCTATGGATTGGAAGTTAGCTTATCGTTCAAGTCTGATATCAGGGGTTCCTCAGGGCTCTGTTTAATCTCCAACACCCTTCCCCATTTTTGTAAATTATCTCTAGCCTGCTTCTTCTATTCGAATTCTCTCCTTCGCTGATCACTGTACCCTCAGTTGTTCATATCTGTTCCCTGGCTCACATCTCTCGTCTTCGGTCGTAGACTTGGAACAGCAGATTAAGGTCCGACTGTGAAAACATAACCAAATGCCGACAAGAAACAAAAGCGCATCCAAGACTCAATGCAGTTCACTATCACTCAAGCGTTCCCGAGATAAGCAGCCATTAGCCATGAGTGGCGCTTGCGTCGTCAAAACCGAAAGACCCTTTCTCTCTATGGGAACTTGTAATTTGCAGAGAATGCCAGGCAAAATGTGTACATCTCTCAAAATGTCAAGAAATAATTAACTCACTCTAAGTCACAGTCCGGGTAAACCTGGGCCTCAACCAACGTTCCTCGCCAGCCAGCACGGTCTTTTACTAGCTGCCTCCAGCTGCGCACTCCAAGTCGGTTGAGGTCCGTCTCCACATGTGTGTGCCACCTTAGCCTGGGCCGCCCTCTGTTGCGTTATCCCAATGGCTCAGATTCGAAGGCTTTTCGGGCCGGAGCAGTCGTGTCCTCTACATGGCGTTGGATCCGAAAACGCTTGACCAGGCGCACGTCGCTGTACAGTCAGTAAAGTTCATCGTTGAATCTTGTCCTCCTTCTCTTCATTTGCTATCAACGCAAACGGTACCAAAAATCGCACGCAGAAATTTTCTCCCTCACAGGCTTAAGGCTGCCTCCTTAAAGGAGGACTGGTATGATCAAACGGTTTTACAAAGCCAGTCTAGTCCTTGGAGAGAGGGTTCCACTGCTCAATTGCCTCTTGAGCCCAAAGGAGCACCGATTAGCAAGAGTCAATCGATTTTACATTTAATTTGTTGAACCGAGGGAGACGAAGTCCTTCGGATTTTCTGCTGTCCGAGACGTCGGTGAATAGTGCGTCCTTCCTTGATGAAAGCATGCACTTCGTTTTGTCCTCATTAACCACCAGACCCATGTAAGTCGCTTCCGCCTGAATGCCAGCAAACGCCTTAGTGACGGCTCGCTGTGTTCGTCCAATCACGTCAGTGTCGTCGGCGTAGCCTAGCAGTTGATCGAACTTTTGGAAGATCGTGTCTCTGCTGTTGACTTGTGAGTTACGCACGATCTTCTCGAGGATGATGTTGAAAAAGTCACAAGCGTCGCCCTGTCTAAACCCCCCTCCCCTCCCGCCCACTGAGTTCGGTCTAAGCTTAAGTAGAAGGTCCATATCTGGTCTGGTGCTGCGATTACCCATCTAGTCTCAAATCAGTCAGCCATCTGTATTTCTTCACTTCAAAAATTCACGCTTCGCTTCGCAGAATGCTCATCAGTTCACCATTAAGGCCACTTTTCGGCGGAGACTTGCTCTTTAGCCGCACTAAAGGAATATGGAGTGCTCCTCCCAACTCCGTGTTTCCAGTTCATTACAGTTCCAAACCTGTTTTCCCTTTCCTCCTCTATAAATTTGGTTTGTGCTGTGAACGAATTTGGATCACGTACGGGATCCTTCAAGGATTTCCAGTTGCAGCCTGGCTAGCATTGTCCTTCAGGCATTACAGAGTCCCTTTGATTGACGCAGTCTCTGCCCAAAGAACGCTGCTGTATGAAAAAGGTAAATTGAGGCAGATTATAATAATCGATAGGCACTACAGCCCAGGGACCGGGGCCTAGCTTCTACAACAACTCCTCGTATTGTGCGTGCTACTGTTCTCTCACGAGTAGGAGGAGCCTACAGTTTTTTGCCGACTCCGGACGACGAGATTTGAGAAGCTCTTCATAGACAAGTGCTCTTTGAGTGATGTCAGCAGATGGTGCCTTGAAAAAATGCGAGGTGCCCCGTCCGGGATTTGAACCCAGACCTTCTGCGTGGGCCTCGATGCACTTATCCACTACGCCACGGCGGCCACAAAACAATTTATGGCTCTCTGGAGTGGACGCTGGCTGCTACCTCACCAACACCATTCGCCACCACGCTACCTACACCTGTTGAACTCAGGGACATCATTTTTTTAACCCATCCTTCTTCGATATGGGTACAGAGCCTCAGTTCGTTCAGTACACTGGTTGGAATTTCTTTTCGAAGACAATGTGGTGGCAAGGGAGTGAAATCAATATTTCGTTACAGGACATTGAACGTTCCCAAGATACCGGGCTGACCGTATCATAGTTCGGTCCATAGCCCGATAGATCTGTGCCTGGTTGTCGTATGGGCTACCATTTCCTTTCCCCGAAGGTGTAGTGGAGAAGGAAAGAGGAGAATATTCAGTGCCACGAAAGGAGTTCTGTACAGAGCTCCACACATACCCTCGTTGAGTAGCTAGCTGTGTGTACTCCTATTCAGCACTGTCCACTAAATGCCAATGCCGTCACGTCTATCGAACTTCTACAGCAGGAACGCCAGTACACGAAAATGTAGAGTTGCATCCGGTTGAATAAGACTGTAGGAGCTTCTTGTGAGCGGTCTTAAATGCTTAGCTTCCTGCATAATTTGCAAACTAAATCTAACATTTCTGAAAGGTTCTAGAAAGGTGCCCCAAGTGTCGATGGGATAAAATGGGCCATTTTCTTATCTTAACCACAGATCCTAGACAAGCCAAGAAGCTTGTCGAAGGCCAGTTGTGTGAAGTATCTGCCTCTACATGCCTCCATGGGCAGTGAGGTATTTGAATCAGAGCCATAAGGACAGCGCAGCAGAGTACTTCCTAATCAGAGATGGCGCTCACAAATGGAGAAGGACCTTAGCCGACTATGTGTGATCAACTGGAGGCAGTTGGGAAGCGAAAGTGCCAGCTAGGGATAATTGAAATCCAGGTCCACCCTGGACTAAAGCGTCGGCCCAAGAAGAAGACAGTGTACATGTAGAAGGCTCTTGGTGGGTAGGTTGCCCTATAGACTGACGCAGCAGACAGACAGACCTAGAGCAACAAATCGGTTCCCTTTAGGCCTGAATTGAAGGTTAGCTGTAAGGAGAGCGAGCCTCCAGGTCCGCGGGGGAGACATTTCTTAGAAGTTGCAGTCTCAGCGCCTCCATCTGTGGACAATCGACGACTTAGTTTTTGTTTCCCCAATCTGCAGTCTCTCTCTCACTTTCTCTCTCTCTCCCTCTCTCTCCCCCTCTCCCTCTCTCCCTCCCCCATAAGGAGTCCTACTAGAACTCTTCCTTCCCTTGGGATCAGCCACTTAATTCTCCTCATACTCGGCACACAACTAGAGCCCTAGCCCAATACAATGGGTTTCCGCAAACTGCTGCCGAACCAAAAGTTCACACGTCAACGTCTTGCCCCACAAGGTGATGTAAGTCCTAGAGCCTCGACAATGCCTACTCGCCGTCTTGTGTGATATCTGGTCTGTCCTCTGTCCCAGTTACCCTACTTCTGGTTGTTCGTGTTCAAGTTTCGTAGAGTGTGAGGTCTTCACTCAAAAATATTTCACTTTCTGTTGAAACACACAGCACCTAAGCCAACGTCTATCTTCTACTCGTCCTAGTGGCGCCCTTCAATCAGTCCCCACCCTTTCTCCACTTACAGCGCAACAAAAACAAACAAAACAAGCCCAAGCCAGGTTCAGCGTTAGCGTCTACCGCCAACACTCAGACAGAGTGTGAAAATGACACGCCATACACGATTGAGAACTCCGATGTGATGGGTCGCTACCTCGTCGCCAGCCGAGACCTCCGTCCGGGCGAGAAGCTCATTGAGGAACCACCTCTGGCCATTGGACCAACGGCCAACAGTGAGCCCGTCTGCCTGGGCTGTTACCTGCCCGTGAGTCTGTCCCTCTCCCAGTTCAGGTAAGCATCATCAGAACACACTTGCATCCCCAGCCATCTGCAGCTTCACTCCTTTCAGATGTCCCGAGTGCAAGTGGCCCCTGTGCTCCGCGGACTGTCGTGGCATCAACCGTCACGACGGACACTCTGCCCACGAGTGTCAACTGCTTAAAGAGAAGAACTCCGCCGCTGAGCTCGTCTCCACCTCCGACCTGGACACAATTAAGAAGCTCTACGAGCTCATCTTGCCACTGCGGATCCTCCTGATGAAAACGCACCGTCCCGATGACTACACCATCGTGCGGTCCATGGAGTCCCACGTGAAGTTGCGCCGCCTCAACAAAACCCTCTGGGAGCACTACCAGAAGACGATCGTTGACAAGTTCCGCAAGGAATGGTCGCTCAGCGAGTTCTCCGAGGATGACATCCACGAGATCTGCGGCGTCATTGACGTGAACTGCTTCGAGATCGGTCAGAAATCCGCCAAGGCACGTGCCATGTACCCTAGCGCGTTTCTGCTGTCTCACGACTGTGTGCCGAACACCTCGCACACAGATCACCCGAAGACGTTCTCAATAATGCTGCGGACCTCGAGGGTCATCAAGAAGGGGGAGCCCATTACCCTCAGCTATGCTTACACTCTTCAGGTGAAGAGGGTGGAGGGGGAGGGGGGCATGCACTGAACCGGGGACTAATCAGATGAACTTTTGTAGGGCACCCTCAAGCGGCGGGAATTCATGCACGCTGGGAAGTTGTTCTGGTGCCAGTGCGAGCGCTGCGCTGACTCCACCGAGCTAAAGACAGACTGCAGCGCCCTTGTGTGTCCTGGATGCACCAGCGGCTCCGTTCGGTCGACCAACCCCCTCGAACAGGAGGCGGACTGGAAGTGAGTTGAGGATCTGTGAAGCCGATGCTCCCCTTTAATGTACGCTTTCAGATGCGACAAGTGCCCCTACAAGCTGCCGGCAGCCTCAGTGGTGAGGCTCCTGGACAAGATCAACGACGAACTGGAGTCCATCGATCCCCACAACATTCCGGGACTCGAAAGTTTCCTCAAAAAGTAAGAAGGGCTCCAAGGTGGCGCAGAATTCACTTCCCTCCCATCCACAGGTACCAGAAGACCCTTCGGCCGACGCATTATCTCTTCCTCTCGGCCAAGTATTCCCTGTGCCAGGTGTACGGTCGCATCGAGGGCTACCTCATTCACGAGATGCCGATGGCGGATATCAAGCGAAAGGAGCAGTACTGCCGGGACTTCCTTGCCCTCATCGATGTCCTTGAACCAGGTCTCACGAGGCTTCGCGGTAAGTGGCCACTCAGTTGAGCTGTCTCCAAACTCACCTCACTCACTCACCACCGCCCACAGGACTCATCATGTACGAGCTGCACGCCCCCATCATGATCATCTCGACGCGTCTCATACAGAGCAAATCAATCAGCCGCCAGGACTTCCAGAGGAATCTGAAGGAGGTTGCCCGTCTTCTGCGCGACAGCCGAGACATCCTCAAGATGGAACCGGAAGGATCAAATGAATACATGATGGGCCAGGCGGCCGAGGAGGCTCTCAAGGGCATGGGACAACTCTGACCCACCTCTGCCCGTCTCTGTGTATCTGTTGAATTTGTTGCAAAATAAAATCTCTCTCAAGTGTCCTTGTCCTGTGTGTGATGTGCATGATGGTTGACGGATGGTTGCGTTGTTTGTAAGGATGTACTTGTCGTAAGAAATTTCATTGCTTTCCACTTCGTCTGACATCTTTCCCAATGGCCATCTGCCCGTGCCCCCACCCCCCTTCCAGTCATTTGGAATTTATGACTTTTGACTTCAATATTTTGTCATCGCAAAAAAGTAGCGAAAGCTGTAAAACGGAAGGGAATGCGATGCGAGCGAGAGATACGCGCGTCGAGTGTCCTTTCCAAGGGGTGGGCGTTTGTTTGTTTTTATGCACGTGCAGCATTGCCGTGGCCATTGCGTTGTCCTTTGTGGCTTTTCTGCTTGATGACGATCCATTTCACAGACCAAAGGATTCAAGGACTCAGAGATACCGATGTTTATAGGTAAGAGATTGGAGGCTATCCAGCCGGGAAATCCCTTTTTAATTGCTTTTCGGTTGTTTTTTCTCAGATCAATGGGGATTTGATGGTGGATTTGGGCGCAGGGGGGTGGGGGCAGGACATCCTTATCCTGTTTCCACTTTGCTGGAGAGCGGGTGACTCAAAGGGTCCCTTGACCACGAGGAACTCAGCACAAACCACTTGACAGTTTTCAAAACCACTCCCTTCGCACACGTTTATCTCCATTTAAACACTCGCGCTCGTCCCTTGCACTTATCCTGCAAAAAAGGGACTCCCGACGCATCAAAAGACATCCTCTCTCCCCTCCCTCAAGCTGGTGACAATGTCTCTCCCTCTCTCTCTTCCTCTCTGTCTCTGTCTCCGGTAACGAGGTTCTTGATTAGATCAACACTCCAAGGAATACCGCTCCTTTGTCGTCTCGACGATTTAATGCGAATATCCTGTTCCCCCACCCCCCACCACGCCCACACGCCTATCAAAGGACTGCAACTGCTGTTGCTGCACCCAGGATCCCGATTAAAATGCTCTTCAGTTCATTGACGCGCGAATAACAGGACGCTACGCTTTTGCAACATAAATTCGGGACGACGACGACGATTGTGAGCGAAGACAGAGATGAGATGATGGGCGGGTCGGAGGGTGGGCACCCCAGAGAAAGGAGTCGGAAAAGGATCAACTGATGGTGAAGTCCGGAATAACAATCGAAAAACTTTTTAATATTTAACTTTTGAAGGAATTTTTGCGTCGTTTGCGTTTGTGTCCTTGCGCATCCCAAATCGAGGAGCACTCTCCTCGACGAGGCGAAAAATATGAGAAAACGACAACGACGACAAAAAGTGGCGGCATTATGCAGCACAAACACCCTCCCGCACCAGCAGTGGGGGGGAATATGAGGCGGCGGAGGGTGAGCATGCACTCTCGTCCTTTTCGTGAGAAAATGCTAATTCCCCCCCCCCCCCCCCACGGGTTGCAGTGCACAAATGAACACACAACAAAACACACACAATGGAGGAGAGGATCTGAAAGTTTTGTCGTGGGTTTTCTTTTTTCTTCCGTCCATCTGTCCGAGCGGAGGAGACGAAACATTTTGTCTTGAAAGCAATCCCTTATCTGATGGAATTACGGTTTTGCATTGAAGAGGAAAGTTGCCGCTCCACGAAAGGAGCACTTGTTGTCTGGGTCTGGTGGTGGAAGAGTTTCGGATAAATACCACGAACTTTACAGTTGCAGTGCATTGGAATGCGAAGAGGGAGAGAGGAGAGCTTTTGTTGAGAGGAAAAGAATGGGGACTTTGTTTGGAACCCAGAGGGACATCAAACGTTTCTGTGAACTGATGCAGCGATTTTGAGAAATATGCCCCTAGGCTGTGCACACGAGGTAACGTCGTTGATCGAGCTGCCAACGCTATCCTTGTCCGTGCACAGATCAGGTTGACATACAGCCTACTCGTGGCGCCCCCTCGATAGCCATGTCGTCATCCGTTGTGTGGTGAACCGATGTATGCAGCGAACACCTCTGCCCGAGGGCTAAACAGTGGACCTGGCCTACCAGCCTGTAGGATGCGCGTGAACCACATAAAAGAACCCAGTTCAGAGAGAGAGAGAGAGCAACATGCCTCGGATACAGACGGATCAACTGTTGACGACCCCAGTAAACGACTAAAGGACAACGATTTTCGGTTCTGCACGTGGGATGGGAGGTCCCCTAACAGACCACGTGCTACAAAGCAGACATCACCGCCATCCAGGACGTGCGGTGGAATGGCCCGGGCAAGAGGACATGTACTACAAGGAGAGAAGGCTTATTCGGATGCGGATTTGTTTTTCGAGGCAGATTAAGGCGAAAATTCTGGAGCTATATATAACAATCCGCATCAAGTTCGAATTCCGGAACATCAGCCTGATTTGGGCTCACGCCCCGACAAAGTAGAAGGATGACAACAGCAACGATGAGTTCTATGATCGATGTCTCAGCTACGACACCAAAATCATTCTCAACTCTCAGCTGGGAAAGAAGGACATCCTTGCTGGCATCATCGGTAAACACAGCCCTCACGTCATCACTTCCGAAAACGGACCCATGTTGCTGAACTTCGCCGCAAGGGCGGAACCTCTCTGTGGCTAGTACGCGGTTCCCACATCTGAACATTCACAAAGGAACCTGGCGATCCCCTGATTAATCCACCGTCAATCAGATTGGTCACGTTGCGATCGACGTCAGGCACCACTCCAACATTCTCGATGTCCGAACCTTCCGAGGCGACAACATCGACTCGGGTCATCACCTTGTTGTAGCCAAGGTTAGAACCAGGATATCGAGAGAGCAATGGAGTCGAGACAGGCCAAAACGGTTTGACACCAGAAAGCTACAATCGCAACAGATCGCTGGGATCTCGCTCGGAGTTTGAAACCATTTCCAGAAGACGTCGTCAAAAAGCCATCAAAGAAGCTGCTGCTGATGTGCTGGATTTCGCGTCACCACCCAAAAGGAACCCATGGTTTGACGATGAGTGCAGGCAGGCACATGCCTAAACAGGAGGCCTACAAGGCAACGCTGCATCGAACAACGAGAGCTGTTCGTAAGGTCTACGAACACAGAGGAAGGTAAGAGCACCGGCTTCTCAGAAGGAAAAGGAAGGAGTATGACAAGAGCGTGGTCGAGAAGAAGAAGAAGAAAAGAAGGCAAGCCCTAGTCAGGCTTTCCTCTTTGAGGGTACTACAAGACAGTGACAGAAAAGGTCTTGGATGCTTTCTTCTTCAAAAAGGCACAGTCTGTTCTGAGAATCTGAAAGGATTATTTCTGTAGACCTCCTGAACGGCTCACTCAACTTGGACGATGATGGACAAGAATTCCGTCCCCCCGACTTAGACGAGGTCAAGATAGCAATATCGAGACTGAAATTAAAGAAAGCTGCTGAGGCAGATGGACTGTCGGCAGAACTGTTTGAAGCAGCTGGAGATAACCTGGTTGGGCGCATGCATCAGCTCATCTGTAAGATGAGTGGAATCTCAGCGTCGTCTGCCCGGTCCACAAGAAAGGAGACTCCTTAGACTGCGCCAATTATCGAGGGATCAGCCTTCATGACATCGCCCACAAAGTTCTCTCTGCCATATTGTGTGAACGTCTGAAACCGGTCGTCAACAACATGAGAGGTACTTATAAGTGTGGTTTCAGGGAAGTACACCATCGACCAAATCAGACAGATCTTGAAAAAGAGCCAAGATGCGCAAATCGACACTCACCGCCACACCAATTTTGCGTGCGACTCTTGGCCCTGTTTCCGTGGCTTCTAGAGGAGTAGATTCAACGACGAGTATGTTGGCGGTATGGCGACTTGCGACTATGAAAGCTTAAGGTGGGTGGACCATGAAGATGTGACCACGACAGCAGCTTTGGCCAAAAGAGTCATCGAAATGAAGTCACTACGAAAGCGCAACAGAGGATGTTCCCATCTGAGATTGCAAACGCAAATGAAGAGACACCACAACCAACTTGGTATACGGAGGCAGCTGTCGAAGGGACCTGCCAACTGGAAAAACATGTTTTATGGGTCCCACGTCTATTCAGGACTATAGCATGTAGAAAGCATGTATGCCCATGCCCTGTAGACTAACGCCGCGGTTCACCTAGAGCAAGCAACAAATCGGATCCTTTGTATTCTGAATTGAGGGCTGACTGTGAGGGGAGGGAGAAACGTCAGATCTCCTTGCTTATCTTAAACGATTTAAGACACATCAGCTCAAAAGGCACTCGCTAGGGGCTTGAGACGAATAAAAGTTGGACAAAAGGTAGCAGACGCCGTGGTGATAGCAGGACGAATTCTCACTCACAAGGGGCTATAGACAGACGCCGAGGTGGGCGCAGGTCAGATTCTTAGTCACGAGGGACTTAAAACAGACGCCGAGGTGGGCACAGGTCAGATTCTCACTCACGAGGGGCTCTAGGCAGACGCCGAGGTGGGCGCAGGTCAGATTCTTAGTCACGAGGGGCTTTAGGCAGACGCCGACGTGGACGCAGGACAGATTCTCACTCACGAGGGGCTCAAGACAGACGCCGAGGTGGGCACAGGTCAGATTTACACCCGCGAAAGGCTCTAGGGAGACCCCGAGGTGGACGCAAGATGGATTCTCACTCACGAGGGGCTTAAGACAAGTGGACCTGCGTCCACCTTGGCGTCTTTTTTCGTCTTCGTGCTTGCAGCTTCTGCAGAAGTCGCTCTGTAACATGGCCAAACATTGCACATGGGTCCCACTAGCGCCGTCCTCTGCTGGAAGTCTTAATTTAGTTCGATTTGACGCCAGCTGTGACTCAGCTCGGTACCGGACAGAGGTTCTTCGACCGGCGGGAGGTTCTTCTGGGACGCTGTCTTCATATTCTTCCATCTCTTATGCATCGTCAGCAATTGTCCTGCCACCCTCTTTTTACCGACTATCCCAGTGCGACACGGTACCCAGCTGAGTGCTACTTTGCTCACCACTTAATTCAGTCTTCATGGCCTGACCGGTTTGGAACTCTGCACCGCCAACCAAACGACTGTAATGACCGTTTGACTGTCGAGGTGGATGGTCATGAAGAGATCCTTTATGGAGACTATTGCTTTGCTACCTCTGCTTGGAGAAGAGTGCAGTTCGCATAGTGCATAGGCGTCGCTCCTCTCAGTGAACATGGCTCTCCCCCTTCCATCCACAGTAGACCATTCGTCGCTGATCAGGAAGAATGTTGAATGGGGTAGTCTGTGGATAGAAGGCCTCTGTGGATAGAAAGCCTCTGTGTTGCAGTCCATCCTGCGAAGGGCTTCCAATTCCATTCTCTAGCTCTCAAAGCCGTGTGCACGACCGTGGGACTGGAGAAAATGACAAGGGTCTACAGAATTAGCATTTGCCATCGGTGTTGTCCTAAGAGGTGCTGCTGTGCCAACTCATTCCAACCCTTGTATCTTGTTCAAGCCGGAGAGATGAAGTTTTTTCTCCAAAGCTTGCCCTCTAGACCAGTTTACGAACTGCTTTGAGCACCACGCCGTGGCTCAAAGTCGCGTCATAAATTTTTGAGCGCCATCAATCCCCCTCGGGACTTTTTTTTTCTAGTCTCGCGAAGGACGACAAAATCCCTGCATGAATGTGATCTAATTTCGCAGCTCACCTCATTAGACGACTGAGTAAGCTTCTCCCACCCACCGCCCGCCACCCACAGCCCATCACTTACTTCTGGTGCAGTTATTTCAATCGACCTAATTCCCGAGTCCCCACAGCGGCGTCGTGCCCATTAATAACCCACTCCACCATCCCGCCGGCACCACCTGACTAGGTCATTAGCGGAGAGATGCCAGGCGATGACTAATTAAGAGTGAAAAAAGTCCACCCACTCCCACGCTGCCGCTGCCGCCGCCGCTACAAGTCATTATCCTTTTCCAGCGAAAAGTGCAAACACATCATCAACGGGTTTGGGGGCGCCCCGGCTGCTGTCAGGTCGACTGCAGGTCGAACTCGTGCATGAATGAGCCCGGGGATCCGCACATTTGTGGGGCTTGTCATGTAAGTCACGTTCCCGAGTCAACCATCTGTTTACACATGCATTACTCTAGGCTCACCCACACGGTGGTTGCAGAGGGAGCGGAAGGCGCAGGGGAGACCGGAGCGAAAGAGCTTCTCCCACGGGTGGTTGCGGGAGCTGGATTGTTGCTGCTCCATCGGGGAGTTGGGTTTCGAATCAAAAACGGTGGCTGAAGGAGGAGGAGTGTCCTGAAGGCAGACATATTTTTCTTGTTTGATGTGTGCTTCTGTTGATTTTTGATTGCTGTTTGCATACGACAGATGGCAGAGGGGGATGCGGGCGGTTGGCGTGCTTTGACACTGACAAACGAGCAGGAAGTCGCAGGATATGAGATGAGAATTTATTTATTCATCGACCTTCATGGGGCAGGTCTCCCGAGGGCGATGTGGGGAATGGGACAATGGGACCTTGATCTAGAGTCGATTGTGTGTGTTTTGGGCACTTGACAATGACCTTTGTCAGACTGTCCACTTCGTGTGTGGAGCGCACTTGAGTAGGGAAAGGGCAAAGTGAACGAGTCTTCAAAAAGCAACCGTTCCTTAAGTGCAGTCAGGTGAGTTTCATTATCCACCCCCTCGGGCGGGTGCTTGTAACTGCAACAATATGCTGACTCTAGTGAGGATGCTGCCAGGACGATAATGGTCTCTGCACACTCTCTTGCAAGGTCGCAGGAGATGGGCGCATCATTCTTCCCCCCGAAGGGTTGGTTGTAATTGGAGACTTCCTCAGTCTCTCATAATTGTCCTTGATGGCAACTTCCTTCCGAAGGCAGGCAAGTGGAGGGAATAAGGACGAGTTGGGGTTAAGGGATCCACTTCAGTTGTATGAATTGAACAGCCAAGTGGCACTTGGAAGAGATAAGTGGATTAGGAAAGGGACTTGGACGCTGTAGAGGAAGGACCTACATTTAAGTGCCAAGAGAATGGATGCAACTGAAAGACTTCTTTGCACTTGTGACATAATAAAATCAGCAAGAGCCAGTTTGAGATATTCAACTGCCCGTCAAGTCGAATCCTTTCAAAATGCAAGGTCAGGCACGAGGACAGACAGACTTCCACACCAAGAACGAGCCTCAAGCCACCACAAAACTCGGAAAATTTGTCAAGAAAAGGACGTCGAGGAGCGCCCCATTTTTCGTTACCTTCGCTACATTAGAACACAAGGGAAGAAGAACCAGTTCAGCAGGCGATTCTGGAATCAGGGAATCTTCGACAACTCGACTCCTATTCAAATGACCATTCAGAGCCACCTCTCGAGGACTAGTTGTGTAGAGATAATGAGAAAAGAGAAATGAAAGCCTGCTCACCGGGCGCTGGTGCTCCTGGCGACGTCTTGAATCCTTGATTTGATGTCAACCAGACAGATGACCTACCTGCTTCGCTTGGGTCCCTCGATGGGTTACGAGTCACTTGGCTTCCAGTCGCGCACTTAAGAGGCACTCGAGAGGGGCTTTAGAACGAATTTGGAATCAAGGATATGCCACTTGCGAAGGGCAAAGGAATGGAATAGTGATGGGCATTAGATAGACTTTCATTTATGAAGGGCTCACTCACGAGGGGCTCTAGGCAAACGCCGATGTGGACGCGGGACAGATTCTCACTCGCGAAGGGCTCTTGGCAGAAGCCGAGGTGGACGCAGGACAGATTCTCACTCGCTATGCACTCGAGACAGACACTGAAGTGAAGCTGCAACAGATTCTTGTTCAATTACGACCGTAGTGATCCGCGCAAGGCATATGCGCACACGCCAGGCACTGTATGCACAAATCCTCGCCTTTAAGGGGCAACGCACAAGGAAATCACTCCACTACCCACTCACTTCACACACAGAAACCTGGATGCACTCGCTTCCATTCCAAAATGTTGCACTTTCAGCCGAAATCAGAAAAAAACCTCCAGAGAGGCAACATTTCCCGTCTTTTTCATTTCTTCTCAAGAAAACTAAAAAAAAACTGCACCCACCACCTTTTCACACTTCAGATCGAATTTTCTCAAAATTTCAAGATGTCCGCCGTCGTCGGACATGCACCAACTTGTCTTCCAGCGAGAAGGCAATTTTCGCTTTCGCACAAGTGCCGGCCATCTTGGTACCGAGAACTTTTTTCACGAAAAACTGCAAAAATTCACCGAAAATCGAGCGGATTTCACGCGATCGTTTGTGGGAAACATTTCGACTTCACTTTGAAGATAGTTTTGAGACGAAAGCTCGCCGGAAATTCAATTTTTTTAAATTTTAAAGTTCACTGCGGTGAAACGAGGTTTCACTGCACTGAGAGGTTCTTTTACTAAGTACTTCCGTTGACGTGCAAGGGAGACGGAAGTGAGTTGGTGACTTGTTGTAGGGTAAAGAGAGTGTGAGAGAAGAGAGGGGATCTGTCTGTTTCGTTGGTGGAAAGTGGATGCTGGGGAGAGAGCAACTTAAGGTTTCTCTTTTCATTTGGAATGCTGGTGTGTTTTGCGAATCTTTCGAAGACGCTTGGCTGAGCCTTGGTGTTCAACTTGTAGATGTGGATCGTTTTTCGTTCTGGTTATTATTTTGCATCTTTTGACGCACGTTCACAATTTTTTTTAACTTTCTTCTGCTTCTGAAAAGCATTTGTTTCTGGTCTCGTACGTTTGGAGAAACGTATAAGAGTCCTGATTGGTATATTTCAAAGCGATGGGTAGTGGTCCCCTTTTTTACCTTTAAATGTGCGCTCCGGTACGTCCAGGAGTTTTTTACGATGCGTTTTATTTTTATTTCGTTTCGTCCATACTTCTGAAACGTTGATGTTTCCCTTCTGTAAGCGCTTACACATTCTTTTGGCGCCTCTCACCTCTGTTTCTGGAGGAAAGTCACTTCTAATGTGCATTGTAGGGAGATTAGGGGCGAAATTTGAAAGCGCAGTATGATTTAAGACCGTAAGAATCCAGTAAAAAAATCCATCAACTTCATTCAGGCATAGTTTCGCTGTCACCGAGTGCTTGGTGTCCCATTGCGAATGTATGCCAACTCCTACTTGTCCTCCAACACTACATTTCCAGAAAATCGATCAGAAACCAGAAGAATTTGAAAGGATTTCCCGCAGAAATGTGTCATATCCTTCATCGCAGCAAGCAACAGCTCGCTGCACTTTCCCTCCCAAGCGCTTCATAATCCCCTTGCATACCCAGCGATCATCTGGCAATTAGGCCAGAGTTCAGTTAAGCAATTCAAGTCCTTGGCAAGTCCTTATGCTGCCTCCGCTGGCAAGGCACGGTGCACCGAAAACATCCCCAAACATGCAATTTATTTCAAAATTCACCTGGAGAGCGCCCTAATTACGTATGCAGAGGGTCCTTGCGCCATATATCACCGCCCCCACGTACGTGTGCGCGGCCCCGTGGATGCGGGTGACTCGTGAGGACGATGGCGTTCAGCTAAGCGCACGGATTGCAAACAAGCCGAACAAACAAAACACTCAACCCGCCACCGCCCAGCCCACATGCATGCGAGGGCATGGCAGAGAAACAATCGAAGCAGCAGCAGCAGTAGCAGCAAATGCGACGAATCTCACACGTTCCGTATGAAAGCGTCGTCGGCTCGGGGGTGGATGCACGACTTGCCGGGGATCAGATTGCCGGCACGGAACAAGTCAGACAGGGACATTGACTTTGCCGCCGCCGCCGCCTTAAGTTGCACGTGATTTATGCGGTCCTGAGGAGGCAACTTCTCGGAAGCTAATATTTATCGTGGCGATATGGAGCGGCAGGATGCAGCGCGCTGCTGTTTTGTTTGCCTCGGGGCTGGAGGCACACTCGTGGTTGTGGTCGGTGGTGGTGTGTGATTTGACTTGATGTGTGCTTGAATGGGGTGAAGGAAAGCCGCAGAACCTGTTTAAGACATCAAAGCAGAGTGAGTTGTGGCGCATATTGCCATTCACTTGGACAAGGATAAAGAGCTGTGAAGGCACAAGAAAACTGGAAACGAGTCCAAACCTCATCCTTAAGTCTTATTCGAACAAAGCGGCCTCTTGTTCCTAACTAATCTCTAAACCTTGCTTGGGCTTTAAACATAGGTCGACCTCTGAAGTTTTGCCGGATGGCAGACTTTTGAAGAGAGTCCTTGGCCTGCCAACATCAATTTCTTGTCACTGAATCATCGAACGGTCTGTGTAAATAGTAAGCGGCCGCTTTACCTACACAAAGTTCTACAGACAGAAGATGGAAGTTAGCAGCCAGTGGCCCAGAAAACGATATAAACTCTTGTCACCAATTTCTTTTAACATTTTTGCGCATTCTTATATCACTGCGATCTCAGGAATGAAATTCAAACTTAAAACGTTGAAGGCCTTTTTAAGAAGTACAAAGCGAAAGACAAAATACGAAGTAAAACTAGAAGCAACAGTCAAACGTCTTCGAAAAACTAGCAAGACACACCAGCATTCCAAATCAAAAGAGAAACCTCAAGTTGTTCTCTCCCCAGCATCCACTTTCCACCAACAAAACACCAACAAAGATCCCCTCAATCTCCCATACTCTCTTCTCTCACACACTCTTTACCACACAACAAGTCACCAACTCACTTCCGTCTCCCTTGCACGTCAGCGGAAGTAGTCAGCAAGAGAACCTCTCAGTGCAGTGAAACCGCGTCTCACCGCAGTGAACTTTAAAATTTAAAAAAATTGAATTTCCGGTGAGTTTTCGTCTCAAAACTATCTTCAAAGTGTAGTCGAAGTGTTTCCCACACACGATCGCGTGAAATCCGCTCGATTTTCGGCGAATTTTTGCAGTTTTTCGTGAAAAAAGTTCTCGGTACCAAGATGGCCGGCACTTGTGCGAAAGCGAAAATTGCCTTCTCGCTGGCAGACAAGTCGGTGCATGTCCGTAGTCGGCGGACATCTTGAAATTTCGAGAAAATTCGATCTGAAGTGTGAAAAGGTGGTGGGTGCAGTTTTTTTTTAGTTTTCTTGAGAAGAAATGAAAAAGACGGGAAATGTTGCCTCTCTGGAGGTTTTTTCTGATTTCGGCTGAAAGTGCAACGTTTTGGAATGGAAGCGAGTGCATCAAGGTTTCTGTGTGTGTAGTGAGAGTGTAGTGAAGTGATTTCCTTGTGCGTTGCCCCTTAAAGGCGAGGATTTGTGCATACAGTGCCTGGCGTGTGCGAATATGCCTTGCGCGGATCACTAAGGTCGTAATTGAACAAGAATCTGTTGCAGCTCCACTTCAGTGTCTGTCTCGAGTGCATCGCAAGTGAAAATCTTCCCTGCGTCCACGTCGGTGTCTGCCTAGAACCCCTCGCGAGTGAGAATCTGTCCTGCGTCCACCTCGGCGTCTGCCTAAAGCCCCTCGCGAGTGAGAATCTGTCCCGCGTCCACCTCGGCGTCTGCCTAGAACCCCTCGCGCGTGAGAATCTGTCTCGCGTCCACCTCGGCGTCTGCCGTAAGCCCCTCGCGAGTGAGAATCTGCCCCACGTCCACCTCGGCGTCTGCCTAGAGCCCCTCGCGAGTGAGAATCTGCCCCACGTCCACCTCGGCGTCTGCCTAGAGCCCCTCCCGAGTGGGAATCTGTCCTGCGTCCACCTCGGCGTCTTCCTAGAGCCCCTTGCGAGTGAGAATCTGTCCCGCGTCCACTTCGGCGTCTGCCTAGAGCCCGTCGCGAGTGAGAATCTGTTCCGCCTCCACCTCGGCGTCTGCCTAGAGTGCCTTGCGAGTGAGAATCTATCCCGCGTCCACTTCGGCGTCTGCCTAGAGCCCCTCCTGAGTGGGAATCTGTCCTGCGTCCACCTCGGCGTCTGCCTAGAGCCCCTCGCGAGTGAGAATCTATCCCGCGTCCACTTCGGCGTCTGCCTAGAGCCCCTCCCGAGTGGGAATCTGTCCTGCGTCCACCTCGGCGTCTTCCTAGAGCCCCTCGCGAGTGAGAATCTGTCCCGCGTCCACCTCGGCGTCTGCCTAGAGTTCCTCGCGAGTGAGAAACTGTCCCACGTCCACCTCGGCGTCTGCCTAGAGCCCCTCCCGAGTGGGAATCTGTCCCGCGTCCACCTCGGCGTCTGCCTAGAGTTCCTCGCGAGTGAGAAACTGTCCCACGTCCACCTCGGCGTCTGCCTAGAGCCCCTCCCGAGTGGGAATCTGTCCCGCGTCCACCTCGGCGTCTGCCGTAAGCCCCTCGCGAGTGTGAGTCTGTCCTGCGTCCACCTCGGCGTCTGCCTAGAGCCCCTCCCGAGTGGGAATCTGTCCCGCGTCCACCTCGGCGTCTGCCTAGAGTTCCTCGCGAGTGAGAAACTGTCCCACGTCCACCTCGGCGTCTGCCTAGAGTTCCTCGCGAGTGAGAAACTGTCCCACGTCCACCTCGGCGTCTGCCTAGAGCCCCTCCCGAGTGGGAATCTGTCCCGCGTCCACCTCGGCGTCTGCCTAGAGTTCCTCGCGAGTGAGAAACTGTCCCACGTCCACCTCGGCGTCTGCCTAGAGCCCCTCCCGAGTGGGAATCTGTCCCGCGTCCACCTCGGCGTCTGCCGTAAGCCCCTCGCGAGTGTGAGTCTGTCCTGCGTCCACCTCGGCGTCTTCCTAGAGCCCCTCGCGAGTGAGAATCTGTCCCGCGTCCACCTCGGCGTCTGCCTAGAGTTCCTCGCGAGTGAGAAACTGTCCCACGTCCACCTCGGCGTCTGCCTAGAGCCCCTCCCGAGTGGGAATCTGTCCTGCGTCCACCTCGGCGTCTTCCTAGAGCCCCTCGCGAGTGAGAATCTGTCCCGCGTCCACCTCGGCGTCTGCCTAGAGCCCCTCGCGAGTGAGAATCTATCCCGCGTCCACTTCGGCGTCTGCCTAGAGCCCCTCCCGAGTGGGAATCTGTCCCGCGTCCACCTCGGCGTTTGCCTAAAGCCCCTGGCGCGTGAGAATCTGCCCTGCGTCCACCTCGGCGTGTGCTTAAAGCCCCTCGTGAGTGAAAATCTGTCCCGCGTCCACCTCGGCGTCTTCCTAGAGCCCATCGAGAGTGAGAATCTGTCCTGCGTTCACCTCGGCGTCTGCCTAGTGCCCCTCGCGAGTTAGAATCTGTCCCACCTCAACCTCGGCGTCTGCCTAGAGCCCCTCGCGAGTGAGAATCTGTTCTGCGTCCATCTCGTCGTCTGCCTAGAGCCCTTCTTAAGTAAGAGTCTGTCTTATGCCCCCCTCTTGCCCTTCGCGAGTGGCGTATCCTTGATTCCAAATTTGTTCTAAAGTCCCTCGGGAGTGCCTCTTAAGCAAACGACTGGAAGCCAAGTGACGCGTAACCCATCGCGGAACCCAAGCGAAGCAGGTAGGTCATCTGTCTGGTTGACATCAAATTAAGGATTCAAGACGTCGCCAGGAGCACCAGCGCCCGGTGAGCAGGCTTTCATTTATTTTTTCTCATTATCTCTACACAACTAGCCCTCGAGAGGTGGCTCTGAATGGTCGTTTGAAAGGGTCTCCCTTAGGGAGTGCTTACAGAATTTGGCTCCATCCGGTTGAGTAGTCTTGATCAGAAATGCGTTTTATTTGTTTTTGTGAAAACTCAAAGCTCTTGCTGAGTGAATTGGATTAACTCAATGTTTTGCATTGGAGGTTATTGTTGACAGAAGGGGGATGAATGTCCTTAACTGTGTTATAATTTGAAGCTTGATTTTTTTTTCTTTCGCGCGTGGGTCTGAGTGTCTGCTTTGGGCTTTGAGCTCTCATAACATTTTCTGAAGTCTTTTACTGAAATCCTTCCACTTTCTCTACTTAGCTTTCGATGATGCACTACCTTGCTTCCCCAAGCCGAACATTTATATGTCAGAGTACCCTCCGGTCGTCTTACCCACTTGCCACTCTTCTTCTTGATGGCGGGCTGAATGCCCTAGCCTCCCCTATAAGCTCAACTTCAAGCTTGTCCATGTTTTGAAGTGCGAATCCTCTCCATTTCTATGCCACTTCTGTTGTTCTGAAGATCTTCCCTCAGTATCAGTTATTGGAAGCACACATTTTGATGCTTCCTTCGTTGTCCTGTAATCTTCAAAATGACACCCTTCCCAATCTTTTGACATTTCGAATCAATTTTCGATGTTTTTTGAACACTTTTGAGATGATCTTGCTGGACGAACACTTTCAAGGTCACTTCTGAGTGCGTCCTCCACTACTTCTGTCGAGGTTCAGCCTCCTCCTCCCGTGAATCGCACAGTTCGCAATTCGGTGAACACAAAACCCCCCTGAATTCCATCAAAAAACTCCCCCCACTCCAAGCCACACTCAAGTGCCTCTCAAAAAAACGGAAAACAAACAAACATCATCGCAACAAGACTCGGAAATTCTTTATTGAACCCACAACCCACACACCACCCAGTTCTCGGCGCTCGGTACACCCTCACACAGCCGTGTCAGTTGTCCAGAAGTCCCAGGGCATCACAAACGTTTCATTGCACCGAATCAGATCGCAGTCCGCCAGTGATGTGAAGTGCCTCGAAAGTCGCATGTCGAAAATGAACTCGCAGCTGGAGTACCTGCAACGCAAACCGAACCACCCATCAGTCAGAGCTGCGCATCCATCAACCCACCCCAGCGCCGCGCCTCCATTCACCCCTCACTCACACTGGTGGAAACCACAGAAAGCACTGAAAGCTGCACAGCACCCCGTGCGGACGCCTAAACTCGCCGTCGGGCAGTTGTATCGATCCGGTGTTGTGTTTCTTCCAGCACTGTGCACTCCACGCTGTTGGCGGGCCATCGATATCGGTGCAAGCCGAACGGCAAAAAAACGATGAAAAGACAGAAAAAACGCAGATCATACAGTTATTTTGTTTAAATTAATTAATACCATCGCCCCGAGGGGCGCAAAGAGACCACCCCCCTCACCCCCACCCACACACACACACACTGACCTCCATCACCCAGCTCGCAACACCAACAGCAAAGCAAACAGAGGACGACGGCGCTTCGATAGAAATTTTTCATGTCCCCGGCAGCGCAGGAGGAGGAAAATCGGGGAAAAATTCACGCGAAACAAAAACCCAACAGCAAACAGAATCCGAGCCGCGAGCACCGTGAATCAGGATTCCCAAGCGAGAACTGGCGGCGCATCGCAGGCGAGAGGACGGCCACCCTCTGGAGCCGATACGTCGGTTGATGATCATAAATCAGCGCAATTGGAAAATTAGTTTTGATTCGGTTGCTGGTGCGAGTTACAAACGCCGCCTCCGCCGCCGCCGCCGCCGCACCCACCCGCGGGGGTGCCGACCGCAGCTTTGTTGGCTTGTGTGCACATGAATGGAGCACTTAATCGTTTGATTTAGATTTGATTAAAGATTCTGTTTGTTTGCCGCGCAAAAATGGGAGCGAGATGGTCGGTGCGGTCGCTCATCCACTGCCCCGCCAGCCGCCACCCACCACGCACCACACGCCACGCGGAGGGGATGATGGCACAGGAATGTGGGTCAAGAGTGCGTAGCGAAATGTGTAGCGAAACGATGCGAGGTGGCTTTGATTGTGCGCGATCACGGAGTAGGTTGTGCCGACGGAAGGGAGCACATGCTAGACCGAACTTAAAGTGGCGTTGTCCTGCGAATCTTGGGCTGACTGAAAAAATGACAGAACTGAATGATAGTTGGACAATGGGGTTGAGTTTGAAGCTCTTGAAAATGTGACTTCTAGGGTCAACTGCCTGTCACCCCTTAAGCATTCACCAGGCGATAAACGAAGAAGAGGCAAGGTCAAAGTAAAGGCCTAAACCTCTCGTCAACAAGGTTTGAGTTGAGGTCCTCACAAGGAAAGACTTTCGATTTTAACCCCAAACGCCAAGGTCCAACTTAAGGGCCTCAGAGAGCGTCGATCGTAAGCTCCTAATCGCTGCACGGGATTTAACGAAGGGTCCTGTCGAGTAGATGAAGTAATGATTTGCCCTAGTCTGAGATCAAGGTCCATTTCGAAGACCAAGCTAGTGGATAGCACCAAATTTGAGGCTCTCACCAAGAGCCAGAGTCCAAGCCGAAGTTTGAGGCAGAAAGCATGGCTAACTTCAGAGCCCAAGTTAGGCCACCGATCCGATTCGAAGGTCTCATCAGGAGACAGAATCCAATTTGAACCCCTTTCCAAAGACAGATGTTCTTTTGGATGTCCTAGCCAAAGGACAGGGTCTATCTTGGCCCTGACCCCAGCGCAGGGTCTAAAACGAGCTTCTAACCAGAGGACAGGCCCTTAGGCGAACAGGCCCCATCTGGAAGTCCTTGCCAGATCACAAGACTTAATTTTCAGTCCTGTTTCGGGAACGAGGGTTATTTCTAAGCCCAAAACAAAGAACATGGCTTGATTTGAGGCTAAATCAAGGGAACAGGATCTATTTTAAGCAAAAAGCCAGGGAGTGATATCCAATTCGACGTTCAAGCCAAGCCACAGAACAGGGTCCATCTTGAGGGCCACCCGTACCAGATGGCCCTTAAAGCCCTCCTTCAAGAACGAGCTTCAATTTAAGGCCCAAGTCAGAGAATTAATTGAATTTCGAAGCCCAAGCAATAGAACAGGGATTGACATGAGAAGTAGTCAGGGAGACGCGGCCCATTTCCCAAGCCCCAGTCAGAGAATGATGTCCTAATCGAAGTCAAACCCAAGGCAAGATGTTCCACTTGGGGTCCTAGCCAGAAAACAAAGTTCACTTCGAGGCCCTGCTCGGAGAACAGGCTTAATTGAAGGCCCTTTCTATAGGAAGAGCTCCAATTTAAGGCCCTCGCAACATCCAAGTCGAAGTCCAAGTCAAGGCATGATCTTCCATTTGAGGTGCTAGGCAGAGAACAGGCCCTACATAGATCAGAAGACCCTTAAAGCCCTATTTCAAGAAAGAGGTCCAATTTCATTCCTGAAGCAGAGAATGAGGCCCAATTCGAAGACCAAGCCAAGCCATGATATTTTATTTGAGAATTTAGCTAGAGGACAGGGCCGATCTTGAGGCTCTACCCAGAGTAAGGCCTTTCTAGCGAAAGAGGTCCAATTCAAGGCCCTAGCCAGAGAATGAGGTCCACTTTTGAGTTTTATTTGTGGCCCTAGCTAGAAAGCAGAGTCCATCTTGAGCCCCTGATTACAGCACAGGGTCTAATAAGAAATTCTGTCCACAGGGCGAGCTCCTACTTTGAGGAGAACAGGTTCCATTTCGATGCTCTACCCAGAACAAGGTCCTTCCAGAGGCCCTTTCCCGATCACAAGACTTAATTTAAAGCCCTGAACGAGCTCCACCGTAAGGCGCAAGTCAGAGAATAAGGTTAATTTCGAAGCCGAAGTAAAAGAGGCCCTAGCCAGAAGACACGGTCCATCTTGAGGCCTTAACCATAGCACAGAGTACGAGGCCCTGACTTGAGGCCATAGACAGAAAGGAAGTTGCGAATTGAAGTACACACGAGAGCTCAAGATCCATTTCAAAGACCAAGCCATAACAAGGATCACTTTATTGTCAACCACTTTGAGCGTCCATCTCGCATCGTCTCCTAGGCTTGCATCTCCATCTCATTGAAATGTGCTCCCACAAGACCCCCTTTTCATCCCCATAGTCGGCGACGCTGCTGAACAAAATCTTCTCTGGGGTGGCACCCCCGCTGAGATCAATGTCATTCCAATTGATGCCGCAAAACGATTCAAGCCAACCTGCGCCAATCATCCGCCTAATCGCCGTGGGGGTGTTCAGTTCCCCTTGCACCCCCTAGCCACGCATCAAACCCCAGAACCCCAGTGGAACGAGGTATATCGAGAACATTTATCGCTGCCAACAGAACACGCTGGCTTGGCGCATTTGTCGGATTTGACCCTGACACATCATCAGCAGCGGCACCCTCCCTCGCCCGCTGGCGGCGAAACAAAAACTACGAAAAACCGCCCCAAAGCCGGGGGCACCGTCTCAGTGCATGACTGTATCCAGCTGGAATCGAAATGGGAAAAGTGTGCAGCGGTCTTCTCCTGCTGCTGCTGCTGCTGCTAGTGAGCGTTTGCCTCCTCTTCGGCCGTGCCGGAGCCCAAGGACGATCGAGCGGTGCTGGGAGTGGCGGTGACGGCATCGGTGGAGCTGCTGGTGCCTTCGCAGCCACCAGTGGCGGTCACATAAGAAGTATACAAGCGAAACTCAACCTGGGCGCTCTTTGTCTGACACTCTCTGTTGTGTTTTCTGTTTTTTTTTCCTTTCATTTCGCCCGCCAGGAGAAACGAATCACTGCTGGAGACGGTACGACGGCTACAACAAGAACATCGTGCCGGGACAGAAGCCAGAGCTGAAGAGGCCGTACGGCGTGCTGTGCACCTTCAAGTGCACGATCCTCCTGTACACGAGGTGGGTGCTTGTGTGTTGATTTCCATTTGAAACTCTAAACGCATTCCGCTTCAGCTTCACCAAGTGCGAGTTCATCTACGACTACAAGCTGTCGTGCTACTTATTCACCTCACTGCCGGACTGTTTGTCGCTCAAGTGCACCTTCTTAGACTTCATAAGTAATTTTTGATGAATGATGGAGTGAAAGGGGTGGTGGGGAGGGATGCTCTTCCCCCTTCCCCCCTCCCCCCCAAATGGTGTTCATATTCGTAGATCGTAGAGACGTTAAGAAATGAATTTGTTTTGTAAGAAAAAAAAAAAAAGAAACGAAAGAGGAAAGTGATGATGAAGTGGCGGGTGATTTGTGTTCTCTTTTCATATTTTGTGGTGGGAGTGTGTGCCTTCTGTGCATTCAGGAAGGAGTGATGCTGTTTGTGTGTTGACTTGCAAGGAGGTTGTCAGGGAAAGCACCTGTATGACGTTGAGAGTCCTTTTACGGAACGATTCCTAGGAGATGCGATGTTGATTGAATTTTACGTCAGAAGGAGCCCTCCCGGGGCACTTGCAGTTGTGCAAATTGAATGCAACCCGCACAGATGTATTTTAGGGGAATATTTGTCCTCATTGCGTGGCTTTCTTTTTGATTGATTTTGTCGACTTCACTTGACTTCTGGGGTTTCTAACTGTCTTCTCACATCCTCATCATTCGGTTTGGATGCTTCGGTGGTGAGGTGAAGGGGGTGCACGAAGACCTCGGTGTCATTTGTGTGTGGGGTATGCAGAGAGAAGAGTGGCAACCAGCAATCTCTCATCTTCTTCTCACTGGTGTTCCTTACCATAGGACAGCCGCTTCTTCTTCTTTATTTGAGGCTACACTACGAAGATGATGTGGAAGTGAGCCACCATTCCTTTCCAGCTGTCCCTAGTTGCACTCAAGAGGGGGTTTGAGATCTTTCTTCACTTGAGGGCGCCAAGTGTCAAACGAGGACGTCCTCTATTGCGTTGTACCAATGGCTCCGATTCACAGCTTTCCGGTGGATATGAGGTTTGGACCGAAGCCCTGCCAGGACCAAAACGGACAGCTTCTGGTAGAGTTGAAGTCTGTTCTGAGAATCTGGAGGGATCATTTCTGTAGACTCCTTAAAGGCGATGACGGCCCAAATCCCGCTGTTATGCACAATGTTCCACTCAACTTGGACGATGATAGACAAGAATTTCGTCCCCCCGACTTAGACGAGGTCAAGATAGCAATAGGGAGACTGAAGTTGAACAAAGCTACTGGAGCGGATGGACTGTCCACAGAACTGCTTAAGCAGCTGGAGATGACTTGGTTGGGCACATGCACCAGCTCATCTGTAAGAGATGGTCGGAGGAAAGTATGCCCGATGAGTGGAATCTCAGCGTCGTCTGTCCGGTCCACAAGAAAGGAGACCCCTTCGACTGCGCCAGTTATCGAGGGATCAGCCTTCTTAACATCGCCCAAAAGATTCTCTCCGCCGTATTGTGTGAACGCCTGAAGCCGTTCGTCAGCAACCTGATAGAACCTTTTCAGTGTAGTTTCAGGCCGCGGAAGTCGACCATCGACCACATCTTCCAGATGCTGGAAAAGACCCAAGAAGTGCAAATCGACACTCACCGCCACACCAGTTTTGTGTGCGATTTTTAGTCCCGTCTTCGTTAATGGCATCTAGAGGAGAAGATTCAACGAAGACGACAGCGTGCACCAGATCAAGCATCTTCGAATGCAACACTTAAGATGACTAGGCCATGTAGAGCGTATGGACACCACTGCTCAGGCCTGAAAAGTCTTCGAATCTGAGCCATTGGGACAACGCAAGAGAGGACGGCATAGGCTAAGGTGGGGCACACAAGGGGAGAAGGACCTCAACCAATTTGGAGAGAGCAGCTGGAGGCAGCTACCGAAAAATCGTTGGGTATGTTGGTTGAAGCCCAGGTCCACCCCGAACTGTAGCGCCACAAGAAGACAAAGAAGAAGAATGGCTCCGTGTCTGGCCGGAGCTGTCACTCTACCTGTCTTAGAGGTTGTATTCTAAAAGGCCGGGCTAGATAGATGACACCCTGCTGAATTGTTGCCATCAACTGCCATCAATTAAAGCATTATCACAAGGTCTTTCCTTTTGCTTCCTCATCCTGTTTTGAGATTGTCCACACTTTCAGGCCATACAGTAGGACAGTGGTGATCAATTTGTTGTAAAGTGTAGGGTTGTTCTTTCGAGAGCCAAAAGAGACAGGATTTGGCTTTGGTTGAGTTTCTTTATCCGCAGATATTGAAGTCCAGGCTTAGGGATGATCAAGATGTTGGACACAGTCAGCTTTTTCTTTTGGATTCAGGCCCTATACCTCAATTGGAAGTTGAGGGCAAGGAAACAGAGTTCGCCGAAGTGAAAGACTTCGGTACACGATGTTCTTTTCTTTATTTTCTGCGGAGTCAAGGTAGGCATAGTCCTCGACATCGCCTTACAAAGCATTCTGACGCCACTGTTGTGTGGCCTTGCTTGATAACAGCATACATTTTGTTTTCTTCTCATTTACCGCCAGATCTTTCAATCCCAGAAATCACCGTACTGAGGGCTCCCTGCAATGCTCTAGTCACGTCGACGTCATCCACGCAAGCTATAGTTGACAGGATTTGTTGAAGGTCGCGCCTCTGGCGTTGTCTCGTCAGTCTTGTAAGATCTTCTTAAAACTGTTGTTGCCAAAGTCACAGACATCGTGTGGCCTTGTCTAAGACTTTGTGTAACTTTGAGGATGTCCTTGTCCTTCCTTGCCGATCTTGTCGAAGCAATGACACTTCTCCCTCGTCATCACACACAATCTGACGAATTTTGTCTGAAAACAAGACATGACACCCTATAGCTCGTCTCTATGCACGCTCTCATATGAGCCTCGTTGTTGTTCTCGTTGTTCTCAACAGCAATGGCAACAAATAAGGAACGCACCTTTATCATGGTTAAAATCCCGATGGAGCACAGCGTGGACTCGTCAGTAAGATCATTGAGTGTTTCGAGCAGAAGGGTTTCAAGCTTGTCGCCATGATGAAATTCATGTGGGCCTCCAAGGACTTGCTGGAGAAGCACTACGCCGATTTGTCAAGCCGTCCATTCTGCCCTGGTTTAGTTAATTACATGAGCTCTGACCCTGTAGTTCCAATGGTATAGGAAGGATTAAATGTTGTTAAGACCGGACGTCAGATGCTGGGTGCCACCAACCCAGCTGACTCGCTGCCTGGAACAATTCGTGGAGATTTCTGCATCCAAGTTGGTCGCAATATTATCCACGGTTCCGATGCTGTTGAATCTGCCAACAAGGAAATCGCTCTGTGGTTCACTGAGAAGTTAAATATCAGAAAATACTACCAACAATTCAATGAAACAATAAAGCGCAGGAGATCGATAAGAAAGTGGTGGGTCTGCAGTCCTTGGGCCGTCTTCAGAATCTGCCGCAGAGTGACGGTCTGATCTAAGGTGGACATTTCTGCCAGAACTTTGACGAACGGTTTCAGGTGGTAACAAGAAATCTTGTACATTGTACGTTGCTAAGGAAACTGGTTGTTCAGTGGTTGTCTCATCAAAGGGGTCTCCTTTCTTATAAACCGAACACTCATTCGACATGTCTTCCTTCGACCATATCGTGCAGATGAGCTGGTGCCAGCTGGATCATCTCCAGCTGGTGCCAGCTAGATCATCTCATCTTCAGGTTTTTCAAAGAGCTCTGCGAATAGTCCGTCTAAGTTGCGAGACGGAATCCCTGTCCATTGGCCTCCAAATTTTGTCGAACGTGTTGCCTGACAGCGGCATTTGAGTCGTCGTCACCATTAAGGGGTCAGCGAAGTGGTTTTCGAAATTCTCAGCATCGACTGTAACTCTGATGTGCGTAGATAATTTTTCGTGCTGGCATCGGTTGGTGTGGTTACCGTGACGTAGTGGGTAAGTGCGTCGACCCACACGCTGAAGGTCTAGGTTCGATTCCCGGATGGAACACCTCGTATTTTTTCACGGAACCACCTCTTTCGAGTTGCTGACAATATTCAAAGGGTAATTGTCTACGAAAAGCTTCTCAATTCTCGCCGTTCGGAGTCGGAAAAAAATATCAAGTCCCTTCTAATCGTGAGAGGACAGTAGCACGTACAACATGGGTAGTTGTAGTAGAAGCTAGGCCCTGGTCTCTTGTGTGCCATAGTGCCACTTTATTATTGGGCATCGGTCAGTTTTTTTTCATCTCCTCGACCCTGTGCTTCTTATGAACGTGTTCCATTTGAACGAGGCGGCACACTCTGATTCTTCTCTGATCGTAGAACTTACGAGCTCATCTCGTCGTTCGATGAAGAATTGCCTTGTAGGCATCCTGTTTGGCCGTATGCGTTGACCGCTCTCCGTCAAACCATGTGTTTCTTCCTTGTGACATCGGAAAACCCAGTACATCAGCGACCACTTGTTGAGAATGTTTTCATTCCTCTTTGACTGTTGACACAGACAGTGTCGAACTTTCAAAGAGTTTCGGGCATACACGGTGGGCAAAGTTCAGTCTTAATGCTCCTGCTCGACTTCATGGTCCTCTTCTTGTCCTGGTTTTTGCTAAGGTGTATAGCTGTGTTCTTTTTTTTTTTTTTTGGCTCTTCGGGGTCTGCCAACACCGAAGTGCTTGATGTCGATGCCCAAAAGACGAATCTGGCTGTTGGCTCATTGGACAGTAAGTTGAGGCGTGAAAGTCGCCTTCAAACTTCTGAGAGGTTCACCAGTCAAAGGTTGGTTGTGAATGTATCGTCGTGCGAGATGTGGTTTCTGATGGCTCTAGCAAAGATTTTTTCATTTTCCAAATGTGCGTTCAGATCTCTTAGAGCAACCTTCGTGTCATTGCTGGGACACTGATCGTGGATTCTTTCTACAAGATCACAGAAGTCATCCATTCTCCTTCATCGGGGCTTGTCCGAAAATCAGGCTGACATTGTCGAACTTAGCATTGATGCGAGTTGGTGTGTGTCGCTGTGGTGGATGTCGCAATTTTTCATCCTTCTTCCGCACGGTCCCTTCCATCGCACTGGATGGCGGTAGTGTCTGATTTGTTTGTAGCAGTTCACGGCCCTGAACAGACCCTTAACTTAACATTGGCAAGGCATTTGGGTGTCCCTGAAAATTTGTTGGGTGTTGATGGAGTTCCCCACTCAAAATACGTATTTAGTCGGAAGGGCAAGGCCTTTATTGTAATCCTCGGGTGGAGGGACGTCGCTGAATACACTGGTGTTCCATACAATGGTTGATGTGCTGGCTATCAAGGGGGCTCCATGGGCGTTCTGTATGTCAACCCAACTTGAGGCACCTACAAGGATTGGCCTGGTAATGTGGCCATTCGTGGCCAGTGTTCGAACTTCGTACCTAAACAAAATCCTAACCAGGGAAGATTAAGGGGACAGCATGTCCCCAACTGTTCTCCTTTGAGATGTTTGTTGGGATTATGTTTTCCGAGGAAATCCCTCTGCAAGCGAGCTTTACTTTGCCGGCTGCAGGTACCGGGACCATTCTGGTCAACTGCCGTATTCTTCCCTAAATCCAAAATGATCCCACAAACCATTCAATCCCTCTGAATGATAAGTAATGAGATTGAAAACTGGCGCCTTGCTGTCCATCACACCCACCCAAAGCCTTCCAGAATTTGATGAGGAATCCATCAATTCACGGAGAGCTCCTTAAGACAGGGTCCACAAACTTGCCATTAACTGCAGCAAAATCATCTCAGTTGACGTCCTCCCCACCCCGGTTTGTGCTCGTTGGCGACAATGTCTCTCGCGACAAGTTGTCTGCCCACAAAGTCGTCGTGTCGTCCTCATTAAAATTCGACGTCTCCTCCTTCATCGAATCGCTGGCTGATTTAAAGTTCTTGAAAATGAAAACTACTGACTGTAGGTCCCCCTGCCGACTGACCCCCCCTCTGTAAAGTAAAGCACTGGAACATTTTACGCTTTGGAATGCAAATTTAACAAGCAAACAACGTCCCGCTGCCGTGCAAAGATCTCAAAAAGTGTCCCTTTAGAACTACAAACCACCCCCCCCGCTCCACCCGCCGTCCGCACTGAGACTCCACCACCCCCAGTGAAAGTCTTTCTTTTGTCGGAAACTTTCGCAATATCTTGCAAATTGATTTCCTCTTCAAGGAGACAGCAGGTCTCTTCCCTTCCTTCCGTCCACGTCACACACACACACTCTCCCTCCCTCTATTCGGCACTCTAATTAAATTCCTTTAAAGTAATCAGGTGGGTGAGTCGGTGGCGTTGGCGCGATGGTGGCTGATGGCGGGGTAGGTTCCCTGTTGTTGTTTATTCACGCCACCTTCTCGTTTCAACACTTCGGCACATAAATTACGAGAAGAAACTTTGAAGCGCTTTGACAATGACAGACATACACACCGTCTCAGCCCTTCTCATTCATCACCACCCCTTCCGCACCGCACCACACCATCCCCTCGTAGGTGGGGCAACCATCACTTCGGGACAAGGCAGAACTGCGGAAGGACGAGAATAAATTCTCACATCGAAGCTCATCAATTTGTGGCGAGATTTATGTTCGATGATCATTTTCTCTTCACCGGAGGGTGTTGAGACATCCCCGCCCCCGCCCCTCTCACTCCACGCCCACCGATGAATTGATTTCGTTTTCAAAACGCAATTAAGTTCCGCTCAGCCCTTGAGACGAGTGCTGACCGCCTCTCTGGCGATAATCAAATGCACATTAGCCACGGAGCATCCGATGCAGTAAGAGGTGCACCTCAACGCCACCGCCACCGAGCGCCTCGTCGGGCGCCCATAAATTATTCGCATCCCCAAGTGCAAGGCGGTCGCTTTGCGTCTACGGCCATAAATAAGGCATCTTATCTGAAGGGGGCGCTGGAAGTTGCAGAATTCTCCAATTTGTTTATCTGTTCGAGTGAAATCCATTTCGGGCATAAATCACCCCCTTCAGAGCGGAATGCGGTTCCTTAATGGGAACTGCAACTGTATTTGGAGATGTTTTCTTCAGACGGCATTCGTCGGAGGTCTGGACACTCTCTCTCGAGGGTGTCCCGAGCGAAGGCGATGATCTGCGGCGTTGATGGGGGTCTTGTGACTTTTGAATTTCATTTGCATTTACAACCACTCTGGTGGGGTTGTGGCGTGTGATGGGTTGTATCGTGTTCCGAGTTTGGGGTGTGATTGGAGTGCTCCGTGGAAAGGAAGATATTGTCTCAGAAACTGACGTTTCCATTGTCATTTAAGAACCAGTAACAAACCTGTTCAACTCCAAGTTTGAACCTTCTTGCGATGCCTACGTTGTCTTGGGGCATATCAGAACGTCTGAGCATGTTGGGTGGCAGCATAAGTAAGGGACTTCTCATGCAGCCACAAGTGCCCTTAGGCTTCTCGAGACTATGCATGACTTCGGAAAGACTTCTTGTTCCTTTTACCAGACAGTCAAGATTAGGAGAAGCCAGATTTCACCAAAGGCACCCCGTCTTCACTGATGGATCAAAGGCTTAAGGCTGCAAGGTAGGAGGGAGCTTCTCTGAGACTTTGACTAGTCCATTGTCTTTCAAACATAAGTCCTTGCCGTAAGTAAAACCGCGTAGATTGTGCCACAAGTGGACCTTCCTGACATGACACCAGTCAAAGCCGTCTTGAAGCTTCTGAAATCCCATCGCATTCATCCGAAGTCCAAATCTCTCAAAAATTGTCACAATAAGGTCCTCTGCTGAGTCTCTGGCGTTATGGCATGAACTGACACCACCTTGTTCAAGCTCAAGCACAGAATCGGCTGACAATGTTATCCTCCCTCTCATTCTCATCCCTTCAGCCAAACGACTCACTGAGCAAGTTTCCGTGTCATAACAGCTGTGGCATCCCTCTGGTTGCATCATATCCCATAGTCTATGTCTTAAGCACGACATAAGAAGAACCAAATCCTTCATACCAGATAACAGGACGAGAGTACGCTTCTTAACAGATCTTCTCGCCGGTCACTGTAATCCGAAGGGACAATTAAGAACCTGTGAAGCACCTTGCTCGTCACTGTCCAGATCTTCAGGAACAACGACTCAAAGAGATGTTCCTCCATAAGCTCAGCCTTCTTTTTCTTCTTCTTCTTGTGGCGCTACAGTCCGGGGTGGACCTGGGCCTCAACCAACATGCCTCTCCAGGCAACACGATCTTTCGCTAGCTGCCTCCAGCTGTATACTCCAAGTTGGTTGCGGTCCTTCTGGACTTGTCTGCTCCACTTTAGCCTGGCCGTCTTCTGTTGCGGTGACCCAATGGCTCAGATTTGAAGACTTTTCGGGCCGGAGCAGTGGTGTCCATACACTCTACATGGCCTAGCCATCTTAAACGTTGTATAGTTCAGCCGCCTGAGGAAGGTTCAAATCTCTGACCTCTAGAAATGTATACTCAGATCAGGGCGGTCTTGGGATAAGGCTGGCTGCCTCAAGTATAGCCGCTGTTAAGTAGAAAGGCTTGTGGGGTATGGATGGAATTGCTTACTCAAGCATAAGGCCTTTGCTTGGGTGTGCCCTAGGAGGATTAAGAGTTGCCTCCATGCAAAGCAGTGGCTTCTAGCCTGGCATTGCCCCTATCAAAGAAATTGGTGTTTGTTCAGGCTCTTATACCTTCAGTTCCCATTGGGTCCTTCCTAATGGTTTTCCCCACACTACGACATTCATTGAGAAAGCCCCTCTAGATTCACTTCAGAAGATGTTTGAGGAAGCTTGCGGAAGTCTACACAATTAAGAGAAATGTGATAAAATTGGGGGATGATTAGCATCCTGTTACAGGTGAAGACGATTTGTCGTGTACATCTTTATCAATGACAGCGAGGGTTCTATGGAGGATTCCCTGTCATTTGGGCCTCGGAATTCGGCATCGGGTAGGGCGCATTGAGCACAAGTTTGTGCCCTTACAATTTACAATTTTCTTTACTGTCTTGTCTTTACATCGGAGGGTTCATATCCATGTGTCAATGGTGTTGCTATAGGCTTCCGCCTCGATTATGAGTTGGTGGATGTCGGGGGAAAAATCTCCTCATTCAGCATGTTGTTCAGATATCGATGTCCGGGAATAGAATTTCTCAAGTTCTTGAAAATTGAATTTGTTCAAAGTCATCGCTGTTGCGTCAAGTACTGGTGCCGTGGAATGATGCGCGTTTTTTCAGAGAGCATCTTACTGCTGTGGTGTTTCATCTAGTTCTTGTCGACAGTGAGACTGTTGGAGAGGAGTAGTAACCTTCTTTTGAAAATCGAGAATTGGTGGAGATGTACCACATGAGGTAAGCCATACCCTGTGTTTAGCCGCATCAGCTCTTTGTATAGTAACAGCGTCGTCGGTAAAAGTGGTCCGATTGCAGGAGAATGTTTCCGTCTGATCTTTATCCATACATCAGCGTCAGTAGTCGGTTTGTGTTAGGTCTAGTCAAGCGGCATGTCATCTCATTGTGCAGTGTTCCGTAAGGACTCCTTCTAGATTACCTCATTCATTACTGCTCATGCTCAGGACAGTGCCTGTGGATTTCCGTTTTTGCCATTTTTGGCATGTATGGATTGCATATCGGCGAGTGCATAGACTTCTCCACCTCTTGCAGGTGGCCAGCTTCGAAATCGTTGTTTTCAAGGTTTCAATTGACAAAGAAACGATGATGCTGTTGAATTGGTTGTGTGTACAGGAATGAAGAACGGAAGACAGACAGACAGAGTCTTCAACTCAAAAGTCTCGAAAATACTAAAATCCCAAAATGACCTAAGTCCCAAAATGTGCAAAGTCCCAAAATGCTCAAAATCCCGAAAGAATCAAAATTCTGAAATGCCAAGGATTTCGAATGGCCGAAATTCAGAAGCGCCCAAAATCGCTCGATCCTAAAATATCAAAATCCCTGAAAAGACCGTTATACCGAAGTGACCAAAGTTTTGAAATACCCAAAATTCTGAAGCCCAAATTCTGAAGCCCAAAATTCTTAAATGCCCAAAAACCCTAAAAAATCAAAAAGACGAAAGGACCGAAATCACGAAGATCCCCCAAAAGCCAAAAATACAAAAAATCCCGAAATATCCAAAATTCCAAAGAGGCGCAACTTTCGGAAGATACCAAAATCTTCTCCAAATGTCCAAAACCCAGAGAAGACCAAAATGTCGAAAAGGACAAAGTCCTAAAGTGCACAAAATAAAAAAAAAACGAAAATCCCGAAATGATCGAAATCCTAAAACGCTAAGGATCCCACAATATCCAAAATTTCGTAAAGACCGAAATCCCGAAGGAATCAAAAGAGAGAGACGCCCAGGATTCCGAAACGACAAAACCACAAATTGCGAAAACACCAAAAGGGCCAGAAATGCCCAAAATCCCGAAGATTCCAAGGCCTGAAGAGATCAAAATCTCGAAGAGACCTAAGAAGTTCTCAAATTCTCAAAATGTTCAAATCCCGGAAAGACCGAAGCACAGAAAAGCCTAAAGTTTCGAAGAATCGAAATCATAAAACACACAAAATCGCTGAATCTCCAAGTATCAAAAATCCTGAAAAGACCAACATCCTGAAGAGACCTAAATTTTGAAATGGTCCAAATTCGGAAACAACCAAATCCTTGCCAAGATCAAAATGTTGGAAAGGCTAAAATTGTGAAAACACCAAAAAGCCAAAAATGCCAAAGCCCCGAAGATTCTAAGCCCTGAAGAGACCAAAATCTTACACTCTTCAAATTCCGAAATACCCAAGATCTGGGAAGACCAAAATTTCGAGGAAAACAGATCGCGAAGGGAAACAAATCGTAAAAAGACAAAAATCCCATAGAGACCGAAATTCTGAAATGCCAAAATTTCGAAAAGAACGAAAACCTAAAATTTCCAAAATCATAAAATTTTGCAGCTCTGTGAAAAATTATCCTAAGGAGCCGTTATCGGAATTTAGGGCAAACTCCAAGATCTATAGCGACGACGAGTAGGGGCTCACAGGAAGGCTGTATGCGCCCCCCATAAGCACTCCTCTGTAATGTTTCTTTTGGGATTTTTTTTTCAGGATTGTGTGCTTTGGGACGACTCAAACTCGAGGGCACTTGACATAAGGCAGCGCCTCACCATTTTCGTTCCTTTTAATGATGATTCAAGTACTTTAGGTGCTTCCTGGGTGGCAGTGTGTACTGGGACAGGGGAATCGAAATTATGGTGACGTTCGAAAAAGTCTGCAGCCACCACAGTCCAACAACGTCTGAGGATGCCTGTCAGCGTCTGCTATTGTCTGCCAGAACAGATGCTTGTCGGCCTCCAATTCACCCGAGAATTAGAAATCGTATCGTAACTCCATTTGTGCGTCCATCACAAATGAATCCCCATCCAGATCTCTGATCAATGCCAAATCCGTTGACCAGGTCAACAGGTTACCTAGGTGGCCACCCGACTCCCCAAAACCCCCGTTACACACCGCACAAAACCGTTACCATAAAATGCAATTAAAATTTTCAATTTCATTCAAATAGATTGAAGCGAGGGGGGTGCGGGGGGAGAAAGTATTTGCGGTTGCGTCGGAGTCGAAAAATTGTGAAACCTCAGCAGAGCAGTGCCCCTTTGCGGGCACCCCGAGGTGGTAATTAATTTCCTGTTTTATCAGGTGGCTCAACTGCATCCTTGGACGTGGGCGGTCAGCCAATTTAAATTTCCAATTTCCACTGATGAATCCCTGGACCACAGCCGAGCACAAAGGCGGAGAGGTCTCGAAATCACTCAGATTCTGACTGAAAGCGAGGCTGTGGGGTGGGGAGAGGGATGAATCCTAGTGCCTATTTCGAACATTCACTCCCGCACATCATCATTGTCATCGATAGGCGACGACGATGTCAGTCGGCTCGTCTAAGGACAGCTGCAGGGCACATGCACGTTCGGGAATGTATCTGACTTCCTGACCTCGTAAATTTCCCAGCTCGGCCCCGAGGGCAGGCGGTAATCCAGGTCGAATGGGATTCATCTTCGTATCCAGGACGCCGTATCCTGCTTTGTATCCTTTCGCAAAAATCCATGTGTATGTATCACACTTCACAACGGAATCTACATCCGCTTACACGCTGCGATGCGTTGACGCTCGGTGAACGGGGCGGATGATGATGGTGGGGGAGTGAGTATTGTCGCGCCCTGAAGGCTCTAACTGTAAAATATCAATGGCGCGCTGATTTTATGGGTCCATTACGAGCTGGGCATTTTTTTTTTCTTCCTGGAATCGTTTCACCCTGTAGGCGGGTATAATTCCGTTTATTGGGAGCCGAAGTGGGTGTGGACGGCAGTCTGATGTAATTGGCGGTGAAATTTGAATGGTTTGGGGGTGTGTTGGTGTGGGCATCATGCATCCTTTCGCGAAATTTGGGTCAATTTGAGAGAGGAAGCGAGAGAGCGATTTTTTTGCCGCCTGTAGGCCTGAGGTATCTGAAATCATGCCAAATGACCAGAATGGTCGGCAAAAAACAGGAAGAGCTCAAAGGAATTAATGAATTGAGTGGTGAGTGAACACTCTGATGGGCTGACTGCGGGGAGGGACGCTGAAGCAGGTAGGTGAGGGGGCAAGAGCTGTGATGATGACGGAATTGCGGCGCGTGTCGTTTTCTCTTAAAATCCTTAGACGGAATTGCCAACCTGAAAAACGGCTCCTTTGAGGAGACCTACAGGGTACCTACCTACAGACTTAAGAAATGTCTCTGTACAAATTTTTTGCAAAGATTTTTTATGTCTGCAGATATTTTGCGAAGTATATCTGCTGATGTATGTCTACAGTTGGGTGTGGTTGGTCGTTTCTGGAGATGTCTGATAATGTCTGACGGTGTCTGTTGGTGTCTGTCTCTGTCTATCGATGTCTGTGACAGTTTTTTTCTTAACGTCGTTCCTTATTGTAGGAAAATTTTGGAATTTCTTTAACGATTCAATATCGTGGTTGAAGGATGGCATTGTCTAGCAGTGTTTGACAACGTTGAGAATGAATGGTGATGTCTGATGAAATCTCTCTGCCTCTGGCAGTCTCTGGCAGGGTCCTGCCATTATCTGTATTTCATTCCTTGGATAAGATCACGTTCTCGGCGTTCCATGTTGACATATTCTGCCCGTAAGGACATTCCGTATTTGAATTCAGTGGACCTCTCATGCCTGTGAACGCAGCCATACCCACTGATGTCTGTCTACGTGGAACCCACACTGCTCCCAGTCGTGTCTGTTAGTATCTGCCAATGTCTGAAGTTATCGGCATCACACAATTTACCACCCAATGGTCACAAGCCTCCAAGAAAACTGGTACACTGCCCTCAGTCGTGTCTGTTAGTGTCTGTCAATGTCTGAAATTGTCTGTATCGCACAATTTCCCATCCAATGGTCACAAACCTCCGAGAAAACTGGTATCCACACCGCCCTCAGTCGTGTCTGCCAATGTCTGAAATTGTCTGTATCGCACAATTTCCCATCCAATGGTCACCAGCTCCCAAGTAAACTGGTACCCACACTGCCCCCAGTCGCATAAGCCATACCACCACCGCGTAACACTTCCTCTACACCGCCTATCGTGCTCTAAATATCCCCGTGAAACGTTCCTAATGAGTCTTTACCTCAAGCCTTCTTGACTACTTCTGCACCGAAAAAAGTGGCAGAAATTATAAATATCACTCATCCGAAACTGGCTTCGTTCCCAGATTAAGCCCTTCCGCACTAGCCTGTAATTAATTTCAGCGCCAACATTTTCTCACCCCAAACGACACTCTTTGGCCCGTGAAAAGTTCTCCTTTCACAGAGTTCAGCGTAATCGACACATATTCATGAGCGTTGGGTGCACAAAGTTAACCGCAGCGCGCTTCATGCATCACCACCTGTGCCCACCCGTTCGCCATAAATAACTCGCAGTGAGAGAGAGAGAGGGAGTAAGTGAGAGAGAGTTAAATCATATTTGCGGAGAACACTCGACTCCTGGATTATGTCAAGCGACGGCCCGGATACCGCGCCCTCCACGGAGCCACGTAGTTCATACAATTTTGAAAGTTTTTCCCTCCGTCACCGTTGATGAGGACGACGATGAGTTCACTCGATGGAGTGCTATCGAATCCCGATGAGGCTGAAGGGAGGCGCCGCCGTCACCCTTTCCCCTGCTGATTGCTGGCAACTGAAGCAATTGAATGAATCCCGAAAAAAATGGCAACGGTGGTGGCAGCAGCAGGCGCCTTAGGCGGTGAGAACTCCACAGCCAGCACCCAGAGTAACGAGAGAGAGCTTCAGTTAATTAGCAACAATTTTAAATTAGCACCCAACGGCTAACCGTCTGACGAGGAAGTGCAGTGCGGCATGTACACGAGGTCAATTATTGCATCCTCATTGAAGCTGCAGGGCTTTTGCGGTGCCAATTGTGGAGAGAGAGGGGGGGGGGGGCGGTTGTGCGGTCGGTGAAGAGCTACAAGCAGTGCAAGGCGTGTTAGACGAATTTGAATTTATTGCAGTGGAATGGCTCAATGAATGCTGGCTGGAATGCTAATTGGAGCTAATTTGGTTGAAAGAAAGGCCACGAGTGCCATTGATGAGAACTTTGCTGGCGGCTGATGACGGGACTGAATGAACAAAAAAACAACCGACCATCTGCTGTGGCATTTGAAGTGGAAACTAAATGGGACGCGGGTGGGGCGCCATTTTCTAGAGGAAAGCGGCAAAGTGACATCAACGGGATGGGAAGTATTTTAATTGAGACCCGATGCTGGGTTCATTAAAGCGGCACGGCCTTGCGCCCTAAAAGTGTTGTCACAAGCACCCCGTCCCCCACATCATCCATTCTCAGCGGTGTCGCCTGTCAGTCTGAATACACGACACCTTCAGGAGGATGAGGTGTCAGTGGGTGGAGGCGCGTGTGTGGCGTGGCGGGTGAATTTCGTCCTCTTCCGCTTTAACCTCGATCCCATTTTGCTGCTGCCCTTAGACAGATTCCGAGGACCCCCTCCGGCCACCGCCAACTGTTGCATCTGCGTTAATGAATGTCAGGCAGGACGCGCCACGGATTGGATAAAGTTCAACTTTCTACACAAACCCACGGGATTTCTGCTGGGGATGGCTTGCGAGTAAATAATCCCTTCGTGTGGATGTGATCCCCCCCCCCTAGACACACACATATACCCACGGGGATGGAAAAGTTTTTGAGTAACCCTATTTGTCACTTTTGATAGCTACCACACAGATCGTCGTCGTTCATCTTCCAAACTCTTGCAACCACCCCCCCCCCCCTCGCACACCTCACAAATTGTATCTATAACTCGGTATCTATTGATGGTTATGGATGAAAATAGCCCAACTTGCGGTTTGCCTGGCGAGGCATTGAATTACCGTGTGGAGAACGTTCTGAACGAAAGGCAGTGACTGGGGCATCTGTGTGGGGGAGTTTTGGAAAACTTTTCGAAACCAGTGAATCCAGGAATTCATTTAATTAAAAGCGCTTTTTGTTATGTTTTGTCTGGCATTGACAGCCTGTGTAATTATTAATTGATGCGCGCTGGGGTTGGGGCGGCACATCGGTTGCAGATTTTTCACAGTTCTGTGCTTTGAACTTGATTCGATTTTGATGAAGATGACGAATGATGTGGAGGGGTGGGTTTTGTGAACGAGTGCCAATGGGAATTATGAGAAAGGGAAGTTTCCTTTTAGGGTTTCGTGGCACTTCTTGTGAGTTGTTGGGTGATGCAAGTGTCACACAACTCAAATGATGGAGATGGGAGATGTTTCCCACTTCTTTCTTGTCCTTACAATTACGAAGGAAGTTCCGAAGGGGTCAACTGCCCTGTATGTCGATGGTTCAGTGCCTCATGATGACACCTACAAGCTGCGTAGTCTCATAAGGCTCAAGGAGTTAAACAGATTAAGTCTAAACAAAATCAGCGGCGAGTTGCACTTTCGGACCATCTACGATTCGCATTGGAGGTCGTGTCTAGCTGAAAAAGGAGTTCTTTTTGGGGCGTATGACATGGAACCTATGACCTCTTGTCAGCAGCGAAGTGGTGCTGCTTTGAAAGTTCTCCAAGAACTCCGAAAGAAAGAGTGTCTTGGCATCTCCATTAAGTGCACCTTGCAGGGCTTGGCTTGCCGACATATTTCATCGTACGAAAGTGCTCGGTTTTCCAATTTTCAATTTTCGGCCTTTATTTTTAAAAATCGCAAATTTTGAATTCGGTTACACGGCAAAACTCATCGTACTCCTGCTAAAAAAATGGGACGTCCCCTTTGGGTTATTCCCCCGTTGTAGGTTCCTAGTAGCTTGTTGGCCCTCCATGGGACTTCAGGACAGTTTGTAGTCTACCCAGCATTGAACAAATCAACTTCTGGGTTTAAATGTTCGGGTACCCTAGGCCATCTCTCTACTAGCAGAGCTTCCTTTGGTTATTGTGTGCCCTTCAAGTGATTGTGTGCCTGTGCAGCTCTTTCTCTAGGAAGTCCCCCAAATGCTCAATGGGGTTTAAATCTGGTCTCTGTGGAGGAGAATACAACTGTCCCGGGGCATAGTACATAAGCCGCTCTCTGACTTTTCCAGCTGTCTACTTAGAGCCATTATTCTGCTGAACTATCCAGCTGGGATTTAAGTCCAACTTCTCGACCGATGACTCTAAATTCATGTGCTAGTCCAGATTTCCTTCTTTGAATGAACCAGCTTTCCCACACCAGAATAAGACATGGAGCCCCACACACTGCCTTTTCCTCTTCCTCTTCTTCTTGTGGCGCTACAGTCCGGGGTGGACCTAGGCCTCAACCAACATGCCTTTCCAGTTGCGCACTCCAAGTTGGTTGAAGCCCTTCTCCACTTGTGTGCGCCACCTTAGCCTAGGGCGTCCTTTGTTGCGTTGTCCCAATGGCTCAGATTCGAGGCCGGACCAGTGGTTTCCACATGACCTAGCCATCTTAAGCGTTGTATCCCAAGACGCTTGTCTAGGCGCATGTCGCCTTACAGCCCATAGAGTTCGTCGTTAAATCTTCTCCTCCAGATGCCATCAACGCAAACAGGACCAAAAATCGCACGCAGAACTTTTCTCCCTCACAGACTAAGGGCTTCCTTATCCGCCTTTAGTAACGTCCAGGTTTCCGCGCCGTAAAGTAGGACTGGAATGATCAAGCTGCTTAGTCCTTCGAGAGAGGGCTTTAATGCTCAATTCCCTCTTGAGCCCAAAGAAACAGCGATTGGCAAGAGTGGTTCTGCGTTGGACTTCGGTACTGGTGTTCTTGTCATTATTGGCACTGCCTCTGCCATGTTTAATTGGTCTTCGGAGATTTTTCATGTTCAATGCTGTGCCACTCCTTTGCCTTTCGATGGACTATCGTGGCCGATAGTATTTCGTCAGTGAACACTTTTCATTCAAAAGGACAAATCATCGTCTTTGTGTAAATTTGCAAAGTCCACGTGTTTCCTCTGGTTGACTGCACTCATCAACGGCTTCCTCCTTGAAGTTCTCGTAATATATCCATGTTGCAATGTATTCATGTCTTAGGGTCCTTTGGATCATCCGCGTGCTGATTTCTTTGTTGCAGGTATCTGAGACTTAGTTCGGATCTTTACAAACAGTATTAATAATGAACCTTTCATCTTATGCGTTTAATTCCCGTGGACGGCCTGATCCTGGCACGTACACAACACTTCCTGCATTTTTCGAGGTTTAAGCAATTTCAGCCAATGATTCCTTACCATTCAAGTACAAATTCACTGCCACCTGAGGAATGCCGTGGACTTGAAAGGGACCTCGTTCTGGAATTCAATTGGAGCCTAGCTGTCGAAGATATGACAATATGTCAAGGCAGTGGCTGCCTGATCGCCATTGCTTCCCCAGTGTGCAGGAAGGTTGAAAGAAAGATCTGTTGCTGTGAAAAAATCGAGGTGTTCAGGCCGGGAAACGATCCTGGGACCTTCGGCGTGCAAGTCGACGCGGTAACCCACTCCGCCATGGTGACTTCAGGAGTTTGAATCAAGCGAACTAGTTTGTCTTTGACTCCTGAATGGCTATTCTTTTACCTTAGACTAACTCAAGGCGGTTTGGGTCTTCTACATTCTTACTGTCGTGACCAGTCCCTCTCGCATTCGGCTTTGAATATGCGTCATATTTTAAGTGACTAGGCTCCGAACAACTCAAAGAAACTCCAGGGTCTTATCATTAAATTCAGTTCAGTGATGGAGCCCAAACAAAAGACACACGTTTGTTGGTCTTGGACTTCCAATCTCTTTTTTCTACAAAGTTCTTCATTTGTTTTTCCAAACTCTCTTCCCAAGGAAAACCTCCAGTATCATCACACCAAACGCCAGGATGTTTCCCAAAAAAAGAGCGAACAACGGCCTCGATATATTCGCTATAACCAATGCCATCGGTGGATATTTCGGAATGTGTCCTGATGCCAGACTAGTTATGATTCCCTGAGTTCTCCTGTTCAAGTAATGAGCCACAAGCTGTCAAGTCAGTCAGTTATGCAAACCGTGTTCTAAGCACCACAAAATGTGCGTATTTAAGACGTCTATGAGGGGCCAACCGCGAATGGAGAGCGCTCAAGACCACTATGACAAGTCATCCTTAGTCATCTCAAAAGGAGAATCCTGCAGACGATTACAGTCCGTATGCTTACAATCATCTGATCCAAGGCACCATCCCTGACGTAGTCCCCAAAGTTGTAGGTGCCCCCGTGCAAGCGTTCCAATTCAATTCTATAACGGCCGGTGTAAGACGCGTTTTTCAGCTCCTCGTAGTTCTGCTCGTACGAGACGTCCGATAATGCTATGAAAAAAAATCCACGCCGACGATGAAGATGTCCATTTCCAATCGGTTTCCGCGAATTTCTTGATTGTGTCCACTGGTCAGGACCGGAACAGTCAACAAAGACTTCAATTGGCCACTGTATGTGTTCTCCAAAGTGATCCGTGCCAAAAGTAGCGCACTTAGAAAGAAGCGAATCGCAAATCGATCCAAGCTGGCATGCAGTTCAATAAATATTTGAATAACAGACAAGTTACGTCTACGTTTGGAAAAACTGGTTCTCATCCTCGGCAGCTCTTAGTCATAATAATTGAGTGGCACTACAGCCCACAAGGGACCAGAGACTAGCTTCTTCAACAACTCCTCGTGTTGTGCGTGCTACTGCTCTCTCACGAGTAGAAGGGACCTACAGTTTTTTGCCGACTCCACACGGCGAGATTTGAGAAGATTTTCAAAGACAATTGATTAGTGTTTTCAACAACTCGAAAGAGGTCGTGCCATGAAAAAATGCGTCCTGTCCAGAAATCGAACCTAGACCTTCAGCGTGTCGGTCGACGCACTTACCCACTAAGCGACGGCGACCACCTCAATGTAGATGTTCAATGAGTTCAATGCTATCGGCTGTACATCACTTTTTCTTATTCCTTTGTCACTGTAGGTCTAAGACCAGTTCACCCCACTTACAGCTTGCATTTTGAATGGCTTCTTTGTTTAAGTACCTCATCCTTTCTCATTCTCTCCCACCTCATCCTACCACTCTCTTGCACTTTATTTTCCCAGGACACCTTTATGGCCAGGACCATGGGGTCGCATCTAAGATCTACTAAGATGTAAGATCTTCATCTAGACAACAAAGCTTAGCGATATTTGATCGTCTTTCTAAAGCCAATATGGCTGCTTGGCTGTCTATGTACAAATTTATAATTAATTGCGTCCATTGACAGAAGGGGAGGAACCTCTTGAATAACTTTGCTCTCTGGATGGAAGGCGGAGTTAAGTGAAAACTCCTGAGACCGTTCCGTCTTCCGTTTTATAGTCAATTTTCAGGGCAGCAGTCCTATTTTCACGGCATTCTGTTGCAATTCGACACTTATAGATAACATCAGAGTTTGCTGTACTCAGCACACCTCGGTAGCCTTTCTTTTTGAAGAGTCTCCTCATGTCCATAAATGCCATCACTGCTCCTATCATTTCTCCGTAAATATCAATGGACAAGTTGGCACAGTTGCAATTGCACATCCAGTACACCCGATGGTGTGAAACCCGCTGACTGTTTGACCCGACTTATCTTTAGAAATATATGCTTGCCATCAAGCCTCAGAATTGGCTTTGGACCCCACTACGGGAACAGTGCTTACTTGCAACAATCGTTGGTTTACCAAAATATTCGGTTTCCAGTTCATTTCTTCTTCAAACTTCTTCGTTTCTAAGTCTGAGTGGATCTACCGGGTGATTCCTGTATTTCCTCGTTTTTACGCTAAGCTTCATCTTAGACTAGTTGTTCGTCCCATTAGTCAGACGTCCCCCCTGTTGCCAACTTCTATCAGTCTCTCCATAGCCTTGCTCACATAAGAAGATCGGTATGTAGGTGGTTAGTGGTGGCTACTGGTATACACTTAGTCCTGTGCAGAATCAGTCCAATGTTGGTGGACTCTATATGCCGACAGAGAAGTGTAACAAGTCACTGGGAAGAGCGTCATAGAGTTCCTTCAGAGTTACGGCTTATATAACGGGGTCCATTTTCCCCGTCGTCGTAGATAACGCGAGCCGCCTTAGTTACCCAAGTACCAAATGAGATCACGCCTGCGGGACAATCACCCCACCTTGGTATGGAGCAAGGCCTTTCTAAAACCTCTGCCGCTTTGTGGGTCGTAGCACCCGGTTGAGAATGCAACTCCACACTGAGCCGAGAAAGTCCCCTAGCCGCCTGGCCTGAATCAGAAGAATGAACAACCTGATTCAGAACAGTCAGCACGGTACACTCACCACTGCTCTGCTGGCGATATGGGTATTAAGTCACAGCCACCACGATACAAGGGGGCATACCACACGGCCAGACTGATACCGAAGATCCAGGGGCTCCTGACTTCCCGTGGCACCAGAATATAGCCTCTTGTCAAGCTGTCAGGTTCCCTCAAAACCCGGGTCTGTTAGCCACCATTCCTCCACTAAATTTACTTGGGCTCCACCAGTGATTCCGTATACAATAGTGCCACGGATGTGATTTTGATTCAAGTGATTCATAAATCCAGTCATGTCATCTGGAAGCAATTGCCGGACAGATGCAAAGCCGATTAAGAATGGCTTAACTAGCGCGTTCGCCGATCGGACAGCGTCCAAGTATTGCTTCCATTACCAGGCTTGTGACCGATCTTTGAAGTAGCTTAGAGTGCTAATGGTCAAGGGATGGGCAGAATTCCTTAAAATCAACGCGTCAGAGGGAATGCTTGGACCATCCTTGGCTGAACAAGCGGACATCCTTCGAGCAAGGTTTCAGTTAACATGGGGCGAGAGGTACACCAGACAGAATGTGAGTCTACAACATTTTCCTCTGACTTTTCCTCTTTAAACTTCCTTCCCTGCTATGGAGTGTAGGTCATCTTAAGACATCCGTTGGAGCTGGGTTCTTAGCACGGAGCCAGAGAATCAAACCATCCTAGGACAGCACGCCTGCTGCAGCAGTTATCTTCAGTTTGCCACCAAGTGGTGATCCTACATGGTTGGCGTCAAGATTAACCAAAGTTTCTGTTTCTGGATGCCTGTCTCTTGAGAGAAGGAATGTATGTGAGAGACAGAATATATTTTCAGAGGTGGTTGCGAAGTCTCTTCCCAGTCACTACCTAAAGCATCAATTTCGACAGTGAAATGTTCGAAATCGACCAACGTGACGCAGAGCTTAAGTGCGTCGACTCACAAGCTGACCGTCCAACACTCGACTTCTGGCCTATTCTTCTCGCATTCTACCAAGCATTCACCTTTTTCTCATTGCTTACAATAATCAACTGAAGTATAGCTAGAGTTGAGAAAATCCAGAGGGTGGGCGCTGGCACTGTTTTGCTGAGACTTGGTGATTCGTTCTAGTTCGCTCTTAGAGAACGCAGTGAGCAAGATACTCCATCACTCCCCAACTGCTGATGATGCTCAAAGTGAGAGGTGAGGTGCACTGTCTGCACGTCCCCTCCTCTCACTAAGAATCAGTATCACGAACAACACAAGTGTTTGCCTTAAGAAACTGCGTCCTACACCCAATGATCTGTAGCCAGACTCAGTCCAACAGTCCTAATTCTGTCCCCGGCAACCACCTCCATCAGCCTACCCGCATATCGACCCTCACCAGCTGACCATGTCCCAAATTCACGGGAATTGATGCTCTTCAAGGGCCATTGCCAGTTGCAATGATGCACCATAGTCATCAGGAGCTCCTGCATCCTCCTCCCCCCCCCCCCCATTCCATTCATTCACTAATTCCAAGTAAACAATAAACAGTTACCGCACTGCCACCTGCCACCCCACCCATCTTTCTAAATCAACGATAATCATCAGCGCGTCAGCATTGGCATCGTTAGCAGAGTCAACAGAGCCAGCCAAGCGCACAGCCCAGCACGGCTCGCAGAGGCGCAAAATGTAAGCTCCGCATTTCATAATGAAATCACGCCGATCCAGAGCTCGCCGAGGGGTTGATTTATTGAGTGTCAAGTGCAATTGTTGCCCCCGGTGTGAACAGCACTCGTACGCCCTCGCCGAGCCGAGAACACACAGCAATTCGGTTGGCGAGCACACTCCCCAATGAAATGTCACGTTATGATGAATTTCCGCAGTTGGCGCGCAAATTTATGACGCAGCCGCCACGGTGGGATGTGCCCACCGCCACCCACAGGACCAAGACCTGCGGCACAGACACTCGGGCGCTCGGTTAATTAAAATCAAGTTCATCGGTGATCCGGGCCCCTTGCGCTCGCCACTGAATCGGTGTGCGCGCCAGTGTTTTTTTCCGTGCAACGCCGCTTCAGTGTCGCGCAACCATTTGTCCCGTCAAGTGGCGTGTTGATGGCTTTGTACTGCTGGGGCGTTCTGCTCCTCCTCGTCACCGTGACAAGTGCATACAGCGGATTCTTCTCGCACGGCTATACGATGTCCTCGTCGGCGCTGTCGGCCGAGGACTCGAACAACAATGTCCTCCGTATGTAGCCGGTATCCGGTGGCGCTGTCTCGCTGTCTCGCTGACGCACGTCTCGTCTCCCTCTCTTTGCAGGCACCTACCGCCGCTGCATGTGGGAGCAATCGAAGTTCCTGCCGCGCCGCCTCGTCCTGCTGTCGCTGTGCTCGAACCTCTTCTGCGAGAACAATCAGCTGGTGTCGCGATCAAGGTCTTTGTTTGTAGTGGAAAAAGTCCCTAGACCGAATGAGTAGATACAGTTTCCTTTTTTATGCCGTCCCTGCGGCGCAATGTGCTCAAGGGTTTCAACTGGATTTTGTTTTTCTTTTTTTTTGTCTCTTTTGCCGGTGCGCTTCACTTTAGCTGTCTGGACCTGCTGCCGGATCAGTGCGTGCAGGGCGACGAGGACGACCTGATGTATAAGCCGTTCCCGGACTGCTGTCCTGTGTACTGCAACCTGAAGCGGAGGGTGAATCGATTGAAGGCGATGCACTTCCGACATCGCGTGCTCAGCATGCCGTCGCAGAGTGTCGTCCTGAATGAGCTGAGTTGAGGGGAGTTTTTTTTTGTTTGCAGTTGGAAGTGTGATTTTGTGATTTTGTAAAGAAAAGTGATGAAATTGTGACCAGTGGGGTTGTTTTATTGGAGGGAGGGGTCGGTGGGTGGGATTTAGAGGAACCTGGCGGGACGCCAAGTTGACATACCAGCTTGGAGCCGTGGTGATCGGTTGAAAACTTACAGTGGGAGGCTGTGTCAAGTGCAGGGCACCACACCACGCCAGTGAGTAGAATGAGGTGCACTACAGGATATGCTACGAGACTGCATTTGATACCTGCAGCCTTCGGACTTGCACGCCTGGAGTACGCTTGTGTCCTTGGCCTCCTAGCGTAAGTTTTTCACCTAACATGAGTGTCAAGGACATGGATGTTTCGGAAGAGCTACATCCTTTGCGGGAGATGGTAGAAGGGTCCATATGGGGAATTTCATTCATCCTTATGAGGAGGATCAGTTCTGTCTATACATTGCGCACGAGGTCGCTTAGTACCAAGGTAGGGCTTCCAGACGATGTGATGACAGTGTCGCCTGCATAGGCTCTCACTTTACAACCCGGGGGGAGGGTACATTTCACCAGGGTGTGCCTCTACTGACGACAATTGTAAGGAAGTCAATTCTCCACTCATGGGGCCTGCAGTTCAACCAATATCAAATTCGAGTAACGAAAGCATCCTCGATGTCAACAAGTGCTACAAAGGAGCAATCTTGACAGAACAGACAGATTTCGAAAAGTCGTCTATGTCGTGCTGTTCGTTTTGGCACGACATTCGCTGAAGGCGAGACTGCATCGTTTGGTAAGGGTCGAGTTATCAGGCTGAAGGGCTTCTGTGATGCCCTCTGGAGGCTGCTCTCTGAAAGAACGTCAACTGCCCCCGCATGTGACTGTCACAGTCACTGGATTAGAAGAGGCTAGTCAAGGAGTAAGGATCAGAATAATAATATTTTCATTTATGCGTACTGATGTTAATTCTTCTTTTTTAAAAATGTTGGTGCATTTTTGCTTTCCATTTTATCGATGTTATCGACAATTTATCGATGTTATCGATTTTTTCCCATGCTTTCAAAATCAAATGTAAGAATACATTTGCTTACCAAAGATGAATTCAGATTGATAGTATGAATAAGTTATCGAAATATAAATGTTATCGAAATGTCTGCCTTTGAAATGCATACATGCATATATACAAACATATGTAAGTACATATGTAGGGTATAAGAGTTATTGAAAAGGGCCTACAATTTGAATCTATAAGCTCAGATTCATATCTTAAAAATGAGTTATCGGAACGTTGATGTCATCGAAATTTTAGTTTTCGAAATAAATGAACAAAATATCTATACTTTCTGATAATAAGCATGGAAGTTCAACAGGAAAGCTCGGATTGATAGTAGAAATATCGAAGTTATCGAAGTCCTAATATTATCGTTTCGATTTTTTTAAATAATTTATCTGAATACTTATTCTCTCTTATGGTGAACATGCAGGTTGAATTCAAAACTTCAGAATTATCATACATATGCATAAATTTGTCATCGAAATTCGATTGCTATCGAACTAACGACTTACTTACACAAGTTGTTGTAATTCTTATGCTGTCTTACAGATTGCTTACAAATTTAATCTATAATTTCAGGTTGATGGTATAAATATGTAAGTTATCGAAATTATGTTATCGAAATTTCGGTTTTCAAAACAATTTATCAAAATGTTGATGATTTCTAGTTTTCAGCATGAATGTTGGTCTTTAAAATCTTGAAGGCTCAGATTGCTAATATAATTAAGTTCTTCGAAATACAGAGCACTGTTATCGGAATTTCAGTTTTCCAAAACATTCGTTATAAAAGTTTTCAGGATTTCTAATGAAAATCCCAACCTTTGAATCTACAATCTTTTATTGATAGTATATACGTAAATACATACATATATGTACATATGTTATCGAAATCAGGATGTTATCGAAACTTCGGTTTTCAGAATGAATTGTCAAAACATCCATACACTGTACCAGTAAGCGTGTAAGTTAAATTTGTAAGTTTAAATTAAGTTTTTTTCAAAATTAGTTTATCGATACCTTGATGTTATCGAAATGTCTATTATCTTTTTTCACTTAAATTTTTAGCAAATGACCTCAACAACGCTATTGTTGTCATGCGATTTCCTTCAGAACTTGGTAATCAACTCTAAGAATTCGATAACACCAATAGAATCGAAACCAAAATTTCGATAAAATGTGAAATTAAGACTTCGTTTTCCACAAAAACGCTTGCATTTTATTTTATTTCGATCCACATACATAGATTTCCTCCTGCCATCGATATTTCGATAACATCTGACTATCATTATGTCATGGAACACCCCGTTTAAATTTACTCACGTCCAATTACTTGAATGTTACGACACTTAATTAATCTCATTCGGTGATTAATTGGCCGACTATGCGATAACGTTGCCGCCGCCACCGCCTCCGCCTGGACATGCCGAGGACAACATGAGTGCTGACCTCGAATTGCACTTAATTAACTCATCCCACTCCAGTCCCCCCTCAAAAGGTGAACAAGTGGCCACACGTCCTTGCTGGAACTGCCATTCCATAGTCACGCAAATTTGTTGTTTGCCTGCTGTGGTGGGTGAAGTGTCTTGCCCCGAATTCCAAGAGATTTATCGCACTTTCCACAACTTTGGCCCGCACAAAAGGCGCACACTTCCTGTTCATGTTCCTCTTTTTGTGCATGGGATCAAAGAATAATCTCTATTCCTCCTCCCATCCACCCACCCACACCCAAGCACACACACACACACAGCCCCTTGACGAGAGTCAGATGAAGGATATAGTGCGCACAAGGGAACATGAAGTTGGATACAAAGCAGCAGCAGCATACCAGAGTAGCGGCGGTGCATTGTTTGGGATATGGAACACTTCACCTCATCCACCACTCGTGTGGAAACGTCTGTTTGTGTGTGTGTGTGTGTGCAGGTGGTAGCGGCGGCAACATCGATGCCAATGAATGGTTTTTGGTTGGGTTTCGGGTAGGGGGCCAAAAACACAAACGCTGCAATCCCCGGAGAGACGGTGTGCGCCATAAATTGTTGGCACATTGATTGGATGTCTAATGAAGTTGCAGTTGGCTTTGACCTTTGGGAACGCCACCAAAATTCACGGAGCACAATGTTGAAGCGGATAATTTGACTAGGGGCCTGCTTTAAAGTGATTAAAGGAAGTTTGGGTGGGAGTTTTGATGGTGAATTGCGGGCGGGAATGGAGGTGGAAGGCCTTTGTTGCCTGTTCTGACCATTTCAAAGGATGACTCAAGTTTCAAAAGATTTTCATAGGAAAGCTCAAGTGAATGAATCAGGAGTTCACAGACTGAGCAGAAGCGAAATGGGGTGGAATGTCGATGGGTAGAGAATCGGTGAAGGAAGTGGAGATGAGGTTTTGGGCCCAGCTCTATGTACTCCGCTTCTACCCTGTGAAGGGATGTGTCCAAATCAATCCTGGCGATCTGGACAATGGCATAGAAATCATGTCTGATAATCGAGCTGCTTCCGTGGCAGCCCACACCACATCAAAACTGGTGTGGGATTCGGCAAAGTAGCCACAGCTCAATGCCAAGCGTTCTCCCTGCCATATTTACTTACTTACTAATCAGGCGGGCGACCCATGAAGGGTCAGAGCCTGAGCAATTGCTGCCTTCCATCGCTGACGGTCCTGTGCACGCTGGTTCCAGTCATCAAGGCCAAGCTGTCTACACGTCCGCGATGACTTGGTCTCTATACTGGACGCTCGTCCTCTTTTTCTCGAACCAGAAGGCTCAGATTCGAAGACCCTCTTCGCTGGACCGTTGCTGTCCATGCGTTCGATGTCGCCGAGCCAGTGTAGTCGACGGATTTTTGCCTTCCGTACTACATCCACATCCTGGTACAGCTCGTAGAGTTGGCGGTTATGTCTTCTTCTCCTCCATTCACCTTCCTCGCAGACGGGACCACATATCTGACGTAGAATTTTTCTTTCGAAGGCACCAAGAATCAGCTCTGCAGACTTGCTTACCGTCCAGCTTTCAGCTGCATAAAGCAGGAAGGGTCTTGTAGAGCATGACTTTGGTCCTTCGAGTCAGGAGTTTTGACCCCAGTTGTTTCGACAAACCGAAGTAGCACCGGATTTGCCTCAGTGTTGATCGGATTTGGTCTATAGTTGATTTGCCGGGCCGGAAGTCGCACTGGTACGTGCCGTGCAAAACGGCTTTAGACGTTCACACAGTTCGCTGGATAGGATCTTGTAGGCGACGTTGAGCAGGGATACGAGGAAGAATCGCCCTTTTTGTGGATGGGGCATACGGAGCTGATATTCTAGTCGTCGGGCATGCTTTCGTCTTCCCATATTCGGCAGATGATCTGGTGCATGCTTCCTACCAGAACATTGCCACCAGCCTTAAAGAGCTCCGATGGTAAGCCATCTGAGCCTGCGGCTTTGTTGTTCTTCAGCCTTTTAATAGCTGTGCCGACTTCCTCAAAGCTAGGTGGGAGGACTATTTCATCGACTGCAATTGGGATTTCCTGATTCCCTACCACTTTCTCCTGGTCAGGCCCGTTAAGCAGCTGTTGAAAGTGCTGCTTGAACACATCAACTATTCCCTGCGGGTCGGTAATTAGATATCGTTGGCGTTTGTGTTTGACGTAGGCATACCGGAGAGTCTCTAACTTCGTAGGCTCTGGCAATCTCCGGTGCACTCAGGCGTCCAATGTCAAATCTTCTCGTTGTTGGCTGGTGCAGCTTTCTGACATTGGACAGTTGAGCTCTGAATCTTGCTGCCACGAGAAAATGGTCAGAGTCGACGTTTGCCCCTCAGAATGTTCTTACATCCAGGATATTTGACGCATGTCTTCCGTCAATGAGCACATGGTCGATTTGGTTGGCGGTTTGACCGTCCGGAGATCGCCAGGTTGCTGTGTGAATGTTTTTGTGAGGGAATCTTGTGCTACTAACGACCATATTACGGCCTGTCGCAAAGTCGGTGAGTCGGAAGCCGTTGTCTGTTGTCGTGTCGTGGAGGCTGTGCTTTCCGACCACTTCGCCAAAGATGTTTTTTTTCCTTACCGATTTTGGCATTGAAGTCTCCAAGTTCGATTTTAACATCGTACTCCGGACAGGCTCCGTAGGCACCGTCCAAGAGGTCGTAATAGTCCTCTTTGACAGAGTCAACTTGGTTTGCGCATCGACAGGGATCATTGTTGGCATACCACTATGTTGAGAGCGATCAGGAACTTTGCCCTGTGACTGCAAACCCTGCTCTCCCTGTCTAGTCAGCTTAAACAAGCGCGTCTTGATTCATGCCTACCGACTTGGCATCCCTTGCAATGACTTTCACAGGAGCTGCAGGGACTAGGAAGAGAACTATCCGCGTGGCATCACAATGCATCCAAAGGCGGGGTAAGTGTAGTTGGCCATTGACAACAGAACCTGCATCGGATTGTGACTCCACCAAACGACTGATTAAGTTAATGCAAGGGGAACAACGAACTCTTAAAGGACACAAATCCAATAAATGCGCACAATTCCAGAATCCAAAAGAATTTCCAGCGTTTTCCGATCACAACAAACGACAGCATCCCAGCATCGTCCGTCTTCCATCGCACTCACGAACCTCTCGAGAGGAACTGAAAGGAAACAGTCGCTCCACAGCAGCGATGCTCTGAATAAACATCCGTCCCCGGAGCTTGCACTCTTCCGATACAATAACTTGCCAACAAAGCATTTCTTTTTCTAACCACTCCTGATGGTTCTTTGCCGCTCTGTGTGCCCCCACTCCCCCTCTCTCTTGTGTCCCGATTTATCTGCAATAATCCAGATGTCCTTCGACGAGTACTTTGTCGTTTTTTTTTTTCTCAAGAATTTATAACTTCCTCGTTTTCCCTCCCTCCACACCCTCTCAACCGACCATGGCCACGTCGTCAAACTCCTTAACAAGTGCAGCGCAAGGAAGAAATCTCAAAAAAAAAGAAAATCCACACATTCACTGTGACTCTTGCACTAATTGAGGACCTTCCACTCCCACAGAGCGACGACTAAATCACGAACTTTCTTCGGTTCTCCTTGTGCCGTGCTGGCGGGCGAGTCCCATTTGGGGAGACACAACCGAATCGCTGCTGGGGGGTGGCACACATGTGCGTCGTCAGGACGAAAAAGGATTTTCTCACAAACACAACTTTCGCATTTGAAGAGGGAGAGGGAGAGAGGGAGGAAAAAAAGGAACTGCAGCTAAAATTAAATTGAATTCCGTGTCATATTAGGCGTCCACCCGCCACCCAAACCCACCCCAACCCCCCACACAAACAAAAAAAATTGCGAAAGTTATCCCGAAAGGAAAGGTGAGTCGACAACTGGAGGGCGGTGCGGTTTTTCACCGACGCAGATGTACGCGCCGCCAGGCGGTGCTGGCTCCTCTGGCGTGGTGGACAAGTGATTCGTTGCCCGACAGCCCTGAGGCGGACGGTAGTCTATATTTGTTGTCGTTTGAGTGCAGCAAATGCGCTTATCTTGTCTGATTCAGTGCCAGAAGGCAGACAGTGGTGAACAGGAATCATGGCGAGTGTGGACAGGGGTGGACTAAGTGGCTGGCGGGGCCTTGACTAAATTTTGCTCTACATGGGGAAGAGACTAAAAAGACCAGGATACGGAAACAAAGTGAACTGAGTGCTTGGCGGCGCCTTATTTGAAATTTTGGCGAAGAGGGGGTCCAAATGCCTGACTCGGTGGACCGAAAGGGCCAGTATAAGCAAACTTGGGGAGGAGATTCTGCAAACGTCTGCTTCGAATGTATGGTCCTGCCAGCGTGGAAGGCGATGGGAGAAGAAGCCGTAACCGTGAACTTTGCCATGAAATGGGCCCGAAGACGAAGTATGGATGACTACAGGCACTCGCTCACATCAAGCTCCAACTAGAAGGTTCTGATGCACCGAAAAGCAAACTTAAGCACCGCGTAAGAAGCCTAGGATCAATGATTCGCATTGAAGGACCAAAACACCTCCAACCAGTGTTCAAACCCCTCTCACTATGTGACACTGGATATGAATGCAAAGGCGCCTCATATCCCTGCAATCCTCCACCGTCCTCCTTCCTCCGTCCATCCACCGCCAACAGAAATGCAACTGCCATCATGCACTTAAAAATAAGTTTACAACAAATTAACTGCCTCCCCCGCTGTGTACCCCAAAGGACCACCATCTCACCCATCGGACGTGCCCTTAAACCATCACTTCGCCACCATTCGGTGTGCACACGACCAGCTGGTGCGCATTTCATCCCACAGGCTGCCGGAATATACATACGTGGGTAGGCACGGTTCGTGATGAGAATTTATTACCCCTCGAATGCGCTCCACAAGTGAACCTCGGACAATAGAACATGGGGTGCACCCCAGCCGGCTGGCGGCGCGAGTCCTTGGCATTGGCGGGCGTGCTCTCTGTGGTGTCCGTAATCATTAATTAATTAGGAAGCCGAAGCGAAAGGCAAATGCTGTCTGCTGTGCTGTCACTGATATCGGGATCATAAATGTCATGTTCACTGTGTGGGGGTGGGGAAGGGAGGCTGGGAGGGAATGGTGGGACTTCTTTAATTGCTTCTGGACGGACATTCTTAAGAGGGATTTATGAGGATGCAGGAGATGCATCTGTCCGTGTCGGCTGGGCAATGGATTAGCGATTCTTTGTGGGAAAAATTGCATCAATTGAGACTTATGGCTGATGATGGATAAGGGTTCTCTTGCAGCGGAGGGTACTCACTTCGTTGATGGAATTTGCTTGTGAACGTTGAATGGTGGTGGCGCTAGCGGTCGATTACCTCCGCTGTTGGTTGAGTGTCTGGACTTGGGGTGAATTTCATGGTCTCGCGGGGGACTTTGAATGTCTGAGATGGGCGTGGTGCACGTCGTGGTTTGCTGTTCGACCATCTGGTGAGTGAATTGAAAGATTGGCTTGGTTCTGTATTTGAGGGGGAATGACTATGGAGGTACTTTGAAAGCGAAGGTCTGATGAGAAAGGTGTTCAGAATTGGTGGATGTTTCTGTTTGTTTCTGTTACATTTCCAAGAAAGAGTGAAATTCGAAAAAAGACCCGTGTTGGGCGCCGCTTGATGGACCAATTTCGAGGAAAAGATGACAATATTAAATTTTTCATGCAAGTTTCGGGTGTAGAAGAAGTTGCTATCGGTTCCGGTGTCAGATTGAGGCATTTTTGTAAAATTGTGACAAGCGTTGGGCGCCACTTGATAAATGGATTTTCTAGAGATTATCAAGGAAATGTCAGGTACACTTAATTTAAGGAACAGGCGAGAATTTCTATCAACGACTGCACGATTTTTTAAGAATGAGCATTTAAAATTCCAAAAAAACGTCCCTCGTTGGGCACCAAATGATGCAAACAGTTTAAAAAACCACGCAGATATCGCTTTCTACACACTTTCGAAGCCAAAAGGGAAAATTTTTGTTAGCTTCTGTTAGATTTTCAAAAGAATCTATAGGATGGCACGTGTTGGGCGCCAATTAATGAAGATAATTTTCAAGAGATCGGCATGCAAATACATATGTGTCTGCTTTCACGGGATTAAGGAGAAAGGAAATGAACTTCTACACAACTCCGGAAGATTTTCTTAAAAAAAAGGAATGGAATATATTGGAGTACGGCAAGCGTTGGGCGCCATTTGATGAAAAATGTTAACAGCACCTTCAAAATCTCAGTTTCCTGACACTTAAGAGAACAAAATAGGAATTCTTGGCCAAGTTTGCCAAAATTTCTTAACAATCGAATTGTTTTATAAACATGCTCGTGTTGGGCGCCACTTGAAGAAAACAATTGTCAAGAGACCGTCAAAAAAGTTTCAGATTTCATGGTTGGTAGTGTCTGCCGGTCATAATGCTGTGACACAAATCTCAGTTTCCGCATAACAATCTTTGATTACCTCTGCTGCCATTTCCGGAGACATTTGTAAAGCACTGGCAAAGAAATGCCACTCCTTGCCTAAGTCAGGGTGAAGATGGCGACACAAACTGGTTTTCCTACACACTCTGACACTCTGACACTCTGTCACTCTGACACTCTGTCACTCTGACACTCTGACACTCTGACACTCTGACACTCTGACACTCTGACACTCTGAAACTCTGACTCTGACTTCAACGGTTTCGTCACACGCCTCACTATCCCTCTCTCAATTCACAGTCAAGTTCAGACACCTCAAACCCCACATCTGTAACCGACTGCCGGCAAACCCCGTTCGCCAAATCAGGACACATCCAAAAGGATGTTCAAATTTTTTTCCTGTTCAGTTTAATTTTTGCTCAGTCTACGGCGCTCAATTGTTTGCAAACTTTTGTTCCGCCATCAAGGGGGAAGGGCTCAGTGCACTCACCACACATCCACTGAGTCACCAGGGCGTGGAATTGCCAAGTAAGGCCAGCGTACGTCAGGGAGGGCCTTTTGTTCTGCAAAATTGAATCCTGCCCGATTGTCAGTTGCAGCCTGTTTTAGTTTTTAGTTAATTGAATTGGCATTCGATGCAGTTTTCGGTGGGTGTCCATATAAAAAAATGTATCCAAACGCTGCTTCAAATACGCCATTTTGTCGGGGGAGGACGAGAGAGGGGAATTCAGGAAACAAGTTTTGATGGAAGTTTTGATTGTTGGCGGGGTTTGGTTGTATGTAGGAACATACAAAGACCGTGTTTCGTTTTGAACAGCAATGAAGAAGGGCTCGTAGGAAGGAGACCTCTGTTGGGGGCTTGAAGGGGACGATTAGCGACAGACGGACACGTGCAGATGGAAAGCTGTAACGTCTTGAAGTTTTTAAAAATGACAGAAAATCTTAAGATCTACACGAGACTAGAAGTCGGGACAGTGAGGCGTTGAGAACGGCACGAAAACTATCTTAAGATGAAAGTTCTGAAGTAGACCGTCCTCAGATGGCAGCTTGAGATAGTACTAGGACTCAGAAAAGACGATTCCTTGACTCCTGAGGCAGTGAAACCAAACTTCCCAGTAGGTTGTCTGACAGGAATGACTGCTGTTGCTCCTCTATGAGGACACTTTGCTTCGGTCCCTTAGCAAAACTAACGACAGTTTGTCTACTTGGCCGGTAGAAGCGAGCTTTCCAGCACGTCCCTGAGTAGAAGTGACGTCAAGGCAGTATAAGTAAGGCTTCCAGTGGGTCTACTGTCAGCCCAGGTGCCAATTTGACTCTTGATGCTGCAGAAGTAAGCTTGTGAGTAGGCTTCCTACCAGGACTAAAGCCAGTTTGTCTCCTAAGACGATAGAAGTGAGTTTTCCAGTAGATCTGGAACGACAACTCCAGAATCCACGAAAGGAAAGTTCCAAGGCCAAAATCAAGAAAAAACGTAACAGCACCCTGTGCATCCACCACACCACCAAACCAACCCTTGAATCCGATTTGCTCTGCCGAATGATAACTTAAGGCAACAGAAGCCATCAACTCTTGCCAAACAATTCAATTTCCTCATTGAATCCCTTGAATCCTTCCATTCCACCATCGGCTGCCGTCAAAACCCAATTAAAGAGGATTTCGCTCGGGCAACGAAACTACACAATTTCCTAATCGATGCTCAGCCACACCTCCGCCACCCAATTGACCGATATTCCCGCAGAATAAATTACAACCCCACCCGCAGGCCCCCCATGTCCTCGATGCGCTTCACAAAGCCCTCATTGACTTCAAATGACTGCCATTCCGGCCAGTACCTCGCTCAAAGTCTCGGCAGGAGTCCTGCCAGGGATTTGTGAGAGCTGGCATTCCTGGGAAAACTCTCGTGACATCCGCTGCCATCGTCGCTGCCCTGAAAGCCACAAATGACCATCGAACCACGGGGGGGGGCCTTATGAATTCGAAACCGCATCCGATTGCGAATCCGAATCCGAATTCGAATCCGATAAGCACAAAAATAAATATTTGCCCGACTTAGCATACCAAAATTAAACAATAACCGGGTGGGGGCGGGGACGCAGACCCCTGGAGCGAACGATGCCTCCCCCACACTTTGATGGGCAAACACGGAGCCATTTCGGATTCAGGAGCCGACATCTGATTTACATTCGCACGGTCCGTTCGGGCCCGACCCCAGCCTCTGCGCCTTGCAGTGTCCTTGTTCGATTCTAGGCATCCTCCGCCTCCCTCCCACCCCACACATCCTGGCAAACAGAGATGCTCGTGTTGACATAAATAACTCCAAGGTAATGCCCCACGGTTGCATTCATTAAAATTAATTATAATCCCTTCCAACACTCACACGCAGGCACACACGCGTACACGGCCACCACCAACCCCCCCCCCCCACTCTGTGGTGGAGCTGGGGACCAATACCGTTCGCGTTAGCGGGCCGCATTCGCACAAATGATTGCGCTGTGAATTCCTAAGAAAGCACATGCCTTTGACAGTAATTACACGCGAATGGCGATGGCAGCGGCGGCGGCGGTGGCGGCGTCCGGGCGGCGTTAGGCAGTCAAAGTGACAGAAGGAAACGCCGTGAACTCAAATTAGGTTATGAATGCTTTTGTTGAAGTTTCCGGAGGCTGAGCGCAGCCACGATGGCGGTGGCAGTAACAACAGCGCAGCAGTGGCAGCTGTAACGGAAGCGGCGGCGGTGGCGGTGGCGGCAGCGGTACATAACAAAGTTCCAGCAGAAGTTTCCGCGAAGTGAGAAACCGATGTGGGCGGAGAGCAGAAGTTTCTTGAATTTCTGCAGTGCTCTCCGGAACTGTTCTCGCGGCGCGCTGGCTTAAGTCATGTGCCATTTATTGAAGGTGCCCCCAAGGAGAGGCAGTTTCGAAGAAGTTCTTGAGAGATTTTTTGTTCTCCTTGCCTTGAGGGGGGTTTTGCGGTGGATCCCGGAAAAGAATGTTGAAGGAAAAATTGATGAAACTGCTGACTAACGTGGCGGAAGGCGGACATTGAAGGTAAACGGGAGAGATTGGAAATTCACTGGACTGCACTTAAGGCAATAACGCCGATTTTCAAAGATAAGCAAGCCAATATGGTCAACACCGTCCCATCGAACCAACGTGAATGTCGTCGTCCCATCGGGCCAATGTGGACATCGTCGTCCCATCGGGAAAACGTGGACATCGTCGTCCCATCGAACCAACATGGACGTCGTCGTCCCATCGAACGAACGTGGACGTCGTCGTCCCATCGAACGAACGTGGACGTCGTCGTCCCATTCAGACCAACGTGGACGTCGTCGTCCCATTCAGGCCAACGTGGACGTCGTCGTCCCATTCAGGCCAACGTGGACGTCGTTGTCCCATTCAGGCCAACGTGGACGTCGTCGTCCCATTCAGGCCAACGTGGACGTCGTCGTCCCATTCAGGCCAACGTGGACGTCGTCGTCGCATTCAGGCCAACGTGGACGTCATCGTCCCATCGGGCAAACGTGGACGTCATCGTCCCATCGGGCAAACGTGGACGTCGTCGTCCGATCGGGCCAACGTGGACGTCGTCGTCCCATCGGGCCAACGTGGACGTCGTCGTCCCATCGGGCCAACGTGCCCGTCGTCGTCCCATCGGGCCAACGTGCCCGTCGTCGTCCCATCGGGTCAACGTGGACGTCGTCGTCCCATTGGGCCAACGTAGGCGTCGTCGTCCCATCGGGCCAACGTGGACGTCGTCGTCCCATCGGGCCAACGTGGACGTCGTCGTCCCATCGGGCCAACGTGGACATCGTCGTCCCATCGGGCCAACGTGGACATCGTCGTCCCATCGGGCCATTCAAGTCTCATATCTGTCCCCATTTACTTCGAAGCTGAGGAAGCCAAATTACTGCCCATTGTATCGCTCTAGCCGGGATGTCGCTGTTGTGCGTAGTTTCCTGATGACAGAGTGCACTTTGACGCCAGCAAACACCTCACTGGTGGCTCTCTGTACGTCCCAAGGTTGCCGACATTGTCGTCTAAATCTTCATGTCATGTCTTCATGCAGGTCAATAGAGGGTCTAAAACGTTGCTTAGCTTTGGTCCATTGGGAGCCACTGGGATAGACGCCGCCTTTGAATATACAAAACGTATTCTGTGACGTGCAACTACTGTCCTACTGCCCAACCATCCTGTGAGTCCTGTGAGTGAGTAAAAAACTGCAACGACTAGAAAGAGTCTTATTTCAAATGTCACTAAGGTCATGGAAGAAGTGACTGCCAAGCTTTCTATATCTCAAGCGGCATGCACTGCAACAGTGGCAATGTGGCAATGGAAGTGTGGTATGTCGCCCATGTCGTCTTCATCGACAGAGCCTCAACGTCCTCAACATAAGACGGTCTGCTCCTCCATTTGCTTGATAACCTTCTTTTTTTAAACTTGACAAGTTTGACTGTCTTGGCTAAGCTATTTAGTTGTCAAACTCAGACCTTTTTGAAGAGGAAAGCATCCAAGACCTTTTCTGTCACTGCCTTGTAGCACCCTTAAACAGGAAAGCCTGACTAGGGCTTGCCTTCTTCTTCTTCTTCTCGACCGCATCCCGCATCTCTTTTTTCTTTCTGAGAAGCTGGTTCTCTTCCCTACTTTTCTGTTCGTAGAGCTCACGAACAGCTCTCATTGTCCGATGCAGCGTTGCCTGGTAGGCCTCCTGTTTAGCTGCATGCGCCTGCCTGCACTCGTCGTCAAACCATAGGTTCCTTCTGGGTGGTGGCGTGAAACCCAGCACATCTGCAGCAGCTTCTTTGATGGCTTCTTGACAACGTTTCCAGTCTTCTTCTGTTGTCAGTGCAGACAGCGTCAAAGTTTGGGAGAGTTTCAGGGAGACTCGGTCGGCGACCAGTTGCGATTATAGCTTTCCGACGTCAAACCGTTTTGGCCTGTCTCGACTCCGTTGCTCTCTCGATATCCGGGTTCTAACCTTGGCTACAACAGAGTGATGATCCGAGTCGATGTTGGCGCCTCGTAAGGTTCGGACATCGAGAATGTTGAAGGAGTGCCTGACGTCGATTGCAACGCGATTAATCTGATTGACGGTGGATTGATCAGGGGATTGCCAGGCTTCTTTGTGAATGTTCAGGTGTGGGTACCGCGTACTAGCCACAGAGAGGTTCCGCCCAGCAGCGAAGTCCAACAGCCTGAGTCCGTTTCCAGAAGTGTTGTCATGCAGGCCTTGTTCCCAGCTGAACGTTTAAGTCTCCTAAAATGATCTTGGTGTCGTAGCTGGGACATCGATCATAGAACTCATCCTTGCTGTTGTCAACCTTCTCCTCTGTCGGGGAGTGAGTGCGAATCAGGCTGACATTCCCGAATTTAGCCTTGATGCAGATTGTTATGAGGCGTTCGATGACGGGGTCGTACCTCCAGAATTTTCGCCTAAATCTGCCTCGAAAAACAAATCCGCATGCGAATAAGCGCCGCCTTCTCTCCCTGTAGCAATCGCTGTAGTAGATGTCGCAATTCTTCATCTTTCTGCTGCCCGGCCCATCCCATCGTACTTCCTGGATGGCGGTGATGTCTGCTTTGTAGCAGTCAAGGGCCTCTGTAAGTTGTTCGGCTGCACGTTGTCTGTTAAGGGACTCCACATTCCACATGTAGAACCGGAAATCGTTGTCCTTTCGTCGTTTGCTGGGGTCGTGAACATTAGATTATAGAGTCTTTATCCGAGGCATGTTGCTGTCTCTGAACTGGGTTCTTTTATGTGGTTCACGCACAACCTACAGACTGGTAGCCCAAGTCCATTATTTAAACCTCGGATGTCGAGATGGCTATCCATCGAGGAGGCTGTATGTCAACTTCATCTGTGCACGGACGAGGAAAGCGTTGGCAGCTCGCCATGTTGACTGTGATCAACGACGTTACCTCTTGTGCACAGTCTAGGGGGACATTTCTCAAAATCAATGCATCAGTTCACAGAAACGTTTGATGTCCCTCTGGGTTCCAAACAAAGTCCCCATTCTTTTCCTCTCAACAAAAGCTCTCCTCTCTCCCTCTTCGCATTCCAATGCACTGCAACTGCAAAGTTCGTGGTATTTATCCGAAACTCTTCCACCACCAGACTCAGACAGCAAGTGCTCCTTTCGTGAAGCGGTAACTTTCCTCTTCAATGCAAAACCGTAATTCGATCGGATAAGGGTCCGCTTGCTTTCAAGACAAAATGTTTCGTCTCCTCCGCTCGGACAGATGGACGGAAGAAAAAAGAAAACCCACGACAAAACTTTCAGATCCTCTCCTCCATTGTGTGTGTTTTGTTGTGTGTTCATTTGTGCACTGCAACCCGTGGGGGGGGGGGGGGAATTAGCATTTTCTCACGAAAAGGACGAGAATGCATGCTCACCCTCCGCCGCCTCATATTCTCCCCCACTGCTGATGCGGGAGTGTGTTTGTGCTGCATGATGCCGTCACTTTCTGTCGTCGTTGTCGTTTTCTCATATTTTTCGCCTCGTCGAGGAGAGTGCTCCATTCCACTCTCCCACCTTTTCTCTCACTGTCCCAAGCTCAAATCAGCTTCTTTCACCTTACCTGCAAATAATTGATCGTGAAGACAGAGCCCTTTGTGGTCCTCAATGAATGTTGTGGTCCTCGATGATCCACCCATGATCAGTCCAGATCGCTGTCAACCCAATCACCGCCGAAAGCTGGCTCTACATCCTCGAAACGCATGCGTTTGGTAGATGACATGACCTTTCGTTAGCTGCATCTACCTGCCCACTCCAAGTTAGTTGACGTCCTTCTCCACCAGTGTGCGCCACCTAAGCTTGGGCCGTCCTCTGTTGCGTTGTCCCAATGACTCGGATTCGAAGATTTTTCGGGCCAGAGCGGTGGTGTCCATACGCTCTACATGGCCTAGCCATCTAAAGCGTTGTATCCGAAGACGCTTGACCAAACGCATGTCGGCGCACAGCCCTTAGAGCTCGTCGTTGAATCTTCTCCTCCAGCCGCCATCAACGCACACAGCATCGATAGGACCTCTCGAAAGGACTAAGTGCGTCCTCATCCACTTTTAGTAACGTCCAAGCTTCCGCGCGGTAGGTCTACACAGCGGTGGCAAGGAGGAATGTCAAATGTCATGCATAAACCAGTCTTCATCTAGTCTAGACGATTCAAGAAGTTCTCCAAAACAACAAGAACCATCCTCTAAGCCCCTAAAACCTCAACTTAAATCTTCCCAAACAATCCTAAAACAATCCGAAATAAAACAATTCACTCTCCTCCTTGCCAAGGACACCCTCCCAGCCGCACAATTCTCTGTTGCTCCTTCCAATCCGATTTAAACATTTTAATCGTCCACACGTTCATTGTCACGTTTCCCCGCCGAAAAATACGCAAAAAATTCCGAAAAAAGACAATGGATGCAACGCGTCCCCTCCCTCTCACTCCCCGACGCACCCCCTGCAAGCAAAATGGCTTATGCAAATCCGCCGAGAGAAACGAAGAAAAATCTTTAATTTCAACCGAATTACCATTCATTTTGCGCGCCGTCCCTCGCTCCCGCTGTGTGCGAGCCCCCAGATGAATTATGCTAACTATCCCCTTCGTGCCCGTTTCCTGACACCGTAAGTCATGCTATCATCCAATTTAGTTGTCGGCAAGGAGCTGGATCCCAGCGCCTCCTCCTTCTCACCCGCCGCTCAGTGTGTTGCGTGTGAGATGCATGCAACCACTGCAGCAAGCTCCTAAGACAGCAGACAGCCCTAAGGATTTGTTTTCTCATTTTTCCTCGTTTCAAAGGAAACGACAGGTCGTGAGGTTGCTCCCGCACTGATGCTGCTTACTGCTGCTGTTGATGGTGTTGCTGTTGCTGCTGCTGCTGCTTGGTGCTCTGTTGAATCAATTTTGATGAGAAAAGTTTTTTGTCGCCATCGCAGTGTGTGTGTGTGTGAGGAGGGCAAAACATCCTTTCTGGAGCGATATTGTAATTTTGTCTTCATCGTCCTCTATGCCGTGTGAAAGAGGGAAAATCATAAGGCAAGCGGAAGTAAATTGTTCGTTCTCGTTTGAGCCTTGACGCTGCGCCACAACGATGACGGGGATAATGGACGATGCAAATGTAATCAGCGGGAAGGAAGCTACAGTAAAAAGGATTGAGAGGAACTCACTCACGGGCGGTAAAATGAATGTGCGGCGAAGTGATGTGCGACTTTAAGGCGACGGGCGGATGTCGTTGGTTTGAATTTTGAATGACGCCTAGGTGTATGCAACGGATGTGAGGCGACAGTCGAGGGGTGATTGAAGTGGACACATGCCAGGCGGTGAGTTGTGGGGCTTTGAGGCAATCTGTTGGAGACTGGTTTTAGGGTGATGACAAATCGGGCGTAAATTCTCTCTCTCTCTCTCGCTTATGGCGGCAACTGCGACGATGATCTTCAGAATGGAAGTGTAACCGAGGAAGGCGGGGGTCTTGGGAGATCAGAAAACTTCGAATGGGCGTTGAAATGACGCGGAGCAGGTCAAGGTCCATGACTAAAGCTTGTCAGGAGACAGATGGCCTGCAAGAAATGAAGTCTTAGACAACTGCAGAAGGAAAACAGGACCAGGTTACGAAGCAAATGACTTCCATTTCGTTTGAGGAGCGATGGAAAATTTTGGTGACGCGCAGCTATGACCCAGAAGCAGTATCTAGTTGGTCTCTAGAGGGTCTGAGAGGTCGCTAGAGAGTGGTCGCTAGAGTATAGCGACAAGAAAAACGTGTTTACATCCTTTTTGTCGACAGTTCTCTGCTTCGAAGTCAAAGTTCTTTTTGGTCACAACTTCAAGATTGTCTTCGATTTCTGCGATGAGCGTGAACTCCGAGACTTTTATGTAGGAGTGGCGGCTACCAAAGAGGTTCCGGGTGTCCTTAAGGGATCGGAATGAAGTCACAGTATCGGCCAAAGGTGTAGACGAGGAGAGGCATCGATGGACATTGGTTTTGAGCGACTGGGGGGAGTTGAGCTGCGGACAGCTGTCCCCAGAAATAATGTTCTGTGGCTGAAGAGTGAGTGGCTAAGGATGAACTGATGGACATTCCGAACGAGGCGTGTGTTGGGAGTGAAGTCTTGAAGGGGAGGAATGCAACTGGCAATTACTCAAGTGTCTGTAGGCGAGACATTTCATCGGTGTTCATGCGAGACGATTGACTTTGAGACACTATAGTGATGCCATGCCATTTGTCAACATTGAGTACAAGCAAGTGCCGCGTTAGACGGGGATCATCGGTGTCATAGTTGGACAAATTGAAACCTAAGGGAGCAAGGTGACTTCCTGAGGTCGAATCGTAGTGGCCTCAGCAGCAGAGAGACCCGAGCTAGAAGACCAATGTTGGATGACGAAAAAAGACGTGCAACGCAATGTGTTTGACGTGACAATCGTCATTGTGGCTAAACAGCCTCAAAACGCAGCTGTAGGTCTGTCGGCTTAAAGCAGTACCAAGGAACTCACCGATGGTCCTTGGTGTTGAACCGATAGACCTACTAGCCAAAAAACATCCGTTGAAGAGTCCAAATGCAAGTAGTCACTGATTCTGGATCAAGATCAGTTCTCTAGAAGGAGGGACATTTCACAACTGTCGCCAGCCGCTTGGACGCTAGCCAGCATTCTGTCGCAACAAATTCTCACCCTACCTCCCGACAAATGTGAAGTAAAGTTGCAATTAAGTCCCTCAAAGAGGTAGACACTGCTGGCATCCATTATTTCAAGCTGCTCAAATCAGCGGCTGCTCCATATCAGCAGACTTGCCGCAGCCGCTGATTTGCAAAGTCTGGGATAACGAACAACTTCGGCATGAGTGGACAAGGGGAATGAGCATTTAGCTCTCGCCAAAAGAAACATTGATGGAATGCAGGAACTGAAGGGGCATTTCCCGCTTAAGGGGCATTTAATTCCAACTCGAGCTGGAGCCTCCTGCACCGACCACCTAAGCACCTTACGGATCATCATCGGACAATGCGTCGAGTCTCGGTTTCTACTGCCTCTAATGTTCATCGCCTTGGAGAAAGCTTTCCAGAGCATATGTAGTAAGCTATGCGCAGGAGAGGTGTAAGGAAAATACGGAAGACATCATATGAAGGAAGTTAGTGCCCCGTCTTAGACAATTACAAGTTTTCAGAAGAGTTTGATGTCCAAAGTGGAATTCATCAGTTTGTCGGTGCAAACTGCTGCCACTGCTGACTTTGTTGGTCGTCAAAGATCCACTCAGCATTGGCAAACGGAAACGGAAACGGCTTTCGGTGCACAGACGGACCTTTAGACGATGTTTGTCAACCCATTGGCCTTCATCTGATGGCCCACAAGCAGAGTGGGGCTTACGATAAATACGCGATTGTCTTAAGGGTGGAATATTTCTGAACTCAGCTAACCGCGATGGTACCGCATTCGATGTAGCAGCTTCATCGAAGTCTTCAAAGTCTTCAAAAAGACTGGAAGTGGATTAGACACACTCTACGGCGGGAAGAAGACAACTCCATTGCGAAGTATGCCACGACAATCCAATTCGTTAACCTAGAGAGACGGGGCAGTGGAGAGCCGTAGGCAAACGTGGCGCATAATAGATGAAGAGGAATTTAGTCGTTTAAGAATGAGTTGGAGAGACCTCAAACACCTGCGAGCACTTTGACCGAGATGGTGCGCAAGGGTCGTTGACGTTCTATGCCCCCAGAAGGGTGAGGGCTATGGTGGAGCAGGTGACTTTCTCGAGGATCCCCAAAGGGACAGAGCAGACAATGTTTTGGTTGAAGTACCTCTGAGGAGAACATTCTTTGATCGAACCACACCATCATTCCGGTCTAACTTATGAGCAATTTTGTTAACGTCTCCTATAAGTCTTATCACTCGCTTTTGGACTACATTCAGTAGGTATAGGGAGGTCTTTGGAGCACCAGATCAGATAGGAGCGTTGTACTCTAGCTATGGGTCGAAGCTGTTGACTCAACACATGTTGGCCCTAGTGTCCGGGGTGGATCGGGGCCTCAACCAACATGCCTCTCCGGGCCTTCGCGGTAGCTCGTCAGCTAGCTGCCTCCAGCTGCACACTCCAAGTTGGTTGAGGTCCTTCTCCACTTCTGTGCTCCAACTTAGCCTAGGCCGTCCCAATGGCTCAGATTCGAAGACTTTTCGGGACGGAGCAGTGGTATCCATACGCTCTCCATGGTCTAATTATTCTAAATGTTGTGTCCGAAGACGCTTGACTAGGCGCATGTCGCTATACAGTCCATAGAGTCTCCTCCAGATATTATCAACGGAAACAGGACAAAAAACCCCACGCAGAATTTTTCTCTCGAAAAGACTAAGGGCTTCCTCATCCGCTTTTAGTAAGGTTTTCGCGCCGTAAAAGGACAGGGATGAACAAGAAGTTGTCCTTCGAGAGACGGCTCTGTTACTCAATCGTCTCTTGAGTCCAAAGAAGCAGCGATTGGAAGAGCAAGGAGTGTTACTGCGTTTGATTTCGGTACCGACGTAGTTGTCTCTGTTTACTGCGGAGCCGAGGTGGACGAAGTCCTTGACTACCTCGAAGTTTCTGCTGTCTAGTAGTCCTCTCTGTCCGAGACGTCGATTTTGTGCATTCTTTCTTGATGTACAGCACGTACTTCGTTTTGCCCTCAGCCACTTCCACCACTTCGATGCCAGCAGACGGCTCATTGACCGATCTCAGTGTACGTCCTACCACATCAGTATCGTCGGCTTAAGCTAGCCATTGAACCATTGAACGCCATTGAACGGACTTTTGAAAGATCGTGCCTCTGGACTTGGAAGTTACTCACGATCTTCTCAAGGATGATGTTGAAGGAGTCACATGACGGTGCATCGCCTTGTCTAGAACCTTTTTTGACATTGAAGGATTCAGTGAGTTTGTTCCCGACCTTGACGGAGCAGCGAGAGTTCTCCATCCCCATCCTACACAATCTGACGAGTTTGGTAGGAATGCCAAAACTAGACATGGCACTGTATAGCTCGTCTCTATGGGCACTGTCATATGCTGTCTTAAAATCAAGGAATAGGTGGGCAGCGGCCACTTCGCGCATCTTGCCCTTTAAACGTCTGTGCATCACAGCACACACTTCGAAATTTCCCTCAGAAATTGAAACGAAACCCTCTACGAGTGAGTGTAACTCGCTGTTCTCCAGTTTACAATTTTCTTCGTTCCCTTCATAGCTATAACCCACACAATTACCGTTCCCAAACACTCTCCGCAAATCTTTAACTCTCCACCCCCACGCCCACCCCAACACGAAACCACACAAAATTTTTCACTACTGCCCACTCCATGGCCACCATGACACTAAAGTCAATCGGTAATCATCCGAAGAGTAATTAAGGGAAAAACTTTTGCCTCTGTCTCTGTGGCAGAGACTGCAGACTCTGGTCAATTTTCCTAAATACTTGCGGTCGAGTGTAACTAATTAAGCTCCCTTTTCGGAGCCCATACACAACATGTGGTGTCCTGTGAGTGTCCTGCTCCTGTGAGCTAAATTGTTTCGATGGCAAGTAAAACTGGGTGATGTGTTTTTTTTTTTTTTTGTTTGTTGTGGAATGATGGCCGAGAGTGATTAGGGGAGTTGCATAGTAGTGGGGGACAGTGTGACGCGGCAGAAGCTCATATACGTCGTTGTCACGAAAGGAGAGTGACATCTGCCAACTGGATGAGTCGTTTCGACGGAAACTAATGGCTTCCAAGGAGGACCCTAATGTTTTCGTTACGTTTGTGTGCTTTAACTTGTGAAGTGGTGGTAGGGAGTGGGTGGGTGGAGGGATGATACTTTAAGAGGATTTCATGCAGTGGGAGGGTGGATGAGAACATATGTGGCAAGAGCTTCATCTGAGAAGGGTCCATATGCTTGGAGGAATGTTTCTAGGGAAAACTTTTGCGGTTAACTTTTCAAATTTTCCATCAAATTTGAGGCCTTTGCTAGATCCGAGGACAAGGAAGGAGACTTGTCTGCAGGTGTCGCTGTGAGTGGGTGAGCTGTCCGTAGTCACTCCGTCCCTCCTTCAGCAGCGAAACAAACGCCACGGGGTCCTAGAGGCCCAGTAACTTTGAATGAAAGCCTCATCTCCGATGTCGGAGGTCCTCCTTTGAACCAATCAATTTGCAACTCTTCAAATTATGTGCAAAACAGAGAAAAAAAAACACCACTCCACCACCTCAAAGCCATGCCCAATGACCCGAGTGAAACGCCCGAAAACGTTCGGCGTCGCACTCCATCTTAGCAGGGCTTTGCGAAACTGCCGAGAACTGAAATAAAAGTCGTTTGTTACATGACTGATAACCGCTTCCTCCCGGCAGACGTCTTCGCCGCCATCCTTCTTAACGGCAAATCGGAGCCCTATGTCTCCTTAATTGCTGTCAAGGGCGTCCCCATCGCAACCCAGTCAATCCCTAATGGCAGCGTAAATAAACAACGCTGTGCGTTGGAAAACCATTTTCCAACAAATAAAGCAAATGCCTTCACGGGTGGGGGGAGGGGGGGAGGGAGGGAGGTACTCCAAGGATATGAAAATCTCGTCTAATTTGTATGAATGCGAAGAGGTCTCCCCCGTACTGAATGCCAATGAATTCCCCTCCCCTCTGCCAGTCGTGTATCTTAATCGCAAGACTGCTGTGGGATGCGTTACACCTTGAGTGGCAGCATCTCCTGATGTCTCCGGCGGTGGTGCGGGCGACGCTGGAGCGGCGGATGTGTGCAGATAGCAGCATGTATCAGCAGCGACTGATTTATGGCTCGGCATCTTATCACGGCAGCCTTTGAATGCCCCTGGCGACGATTACGTGCGTTAAAGGCTGCTCCAGAGGAGCTATCGAAATCTGCACTTGGAAACACGCTATTCGCGCTCACTGCCACCCACTTATCTGCTGTGCAGCAGAAGTCAATGCGGTCAATGCGCCCATAACGACGACCGCTGATTGTGCGGTGAATCGGAGTAAACACGAGAGCACGGTATAAATGCGCCGGCGGCCGCCGAATAAGTCACCATTCTGCGCATCCTTCAAAGCTGAGCAGGAGAGTTCTCAACCATGAAAGTTCTGTGTTCTGTGATTTTGCTGCTGGGGGCCGTGGCCAGCAGCCACGGCTACTCGTACCTCATCCCCGCTAGACAGAGTAAGTCCACCCCCGTCACGGGCCAGTTTTTCGCCGTTTCTAACGTCGTCGTCCAATTCACAGGCCAAGGGGGAGTTTGCTACTTCAACGGACACGTCCTGCCAAAGGGCGACACTCAAATGCCGACCGCCTGCCAGAATCTGCGCTGCAACGACGACGGATCCATCCTCGTGCAAGGGTAAGTTTGACAGCGTCTCTGTTCCACCGCTGAACTCATCCTCTCCTAGGTGTGGGCGTCTCAACGTCAAGGGCTGTACACTCCTCGGGCCGGCGAATACCGCTGCCAGCTACCCGGACTGCTGTGAGATGAAGTACGAGTGCAACGACCGCGAGGGACGCGCCTTCATTCGTCAGTTCAACAAATTCAAGTCTGAGGGCGGACGCGATGAGGCGGATGAAGGCCAAAGTGTCGCCGCAAACCTGCAGCAGACATCGGAGGCGATCAACGCGGCAAAGGAACTCTTGGACCAGGTACGTCAGCAGGCCCAACGGGACGGCCGATTCGATCTGGACGGTCAGAGCGATCGGGTTGAGAGTGAGTTGCTGATTCTGCGTGGAATGGTTGAGCGCCAGGGGCAGCAGGCGAACCGCAGACCACTCGAGGACGCAGCGCGACAAGGCCTAGACCGGGAGCGCAGAATTCAGCTTGCACGCATGGAGGACGAACTGAGCGCCCTTGTGAAGATGTCGAAGGGAGTGGCGCGATTCTCGATAAACCAGCGCATGACGGGTGACATTCAGGGGAGGCAGGAGGCCAAGGCGATCACCGAACTTATCGCGAAGGAACTTGAAAAGCGGGGCCAGCTGGACGAACTCAAACCGCAGCTGCTACGCCTCGAGGAGGAAATAGAAAAGTTGGCGCTCCTCAGGTCTCGCCAGGCCCGACAGATTCAGGCTGGAGAGAAGGAAATCCAAGGGCAGGAGATCGCGAGTCAGGCAGAGCAGGTTCAGCAGAAGTTGAAGGCACTCCTCCAACTGTCGATCGACAAAATGCCCAAAGACCAACAGCTGGACGACACCCGGGAGTGTCTTGACTTCATTGTGGAAGCGATTCAGAGACAAATCCGTCTGCAGTCCCCAGAAGTGAGGGTCCAACTCAGCCGCGCTCAGAACGAACTCGAAGTCTTGTCACAGATGAGAGCTCGTCAACAAGGCAGCCGTTCCGAGGAAGATCGCGAGAGGTTGGCTCAGGAGATCGAGACTCAGGTGAAGCGAGTTGACTCTGAACTGCGGATCCTCGCCCAGAAGTGGACTCGCAAGATGGACGGCCTCGAGCCAGTCTCACGCATTGTGCGCCTGGTGAGGGAACAGATTTCGAGATTCGCCCCCCAGCAGTCCTTGGAGCTGAAGACACAGCTAGACGCGATCGAGAAGGATCTTCAAATTTTCCGAAGTGGTCAAGGCTTGGAAGATGAACGTGTGAAAGGGGATCTTAAGGTCCTGCTCCAGATCCTTATCCAAGGCCTAAGACAAGCCCCACAAGGCAGCCGCATCGAAGAGGAGATCCTTGCCATCCTACAGCCTATAAGAGAACAAATTCAAAGATCAGGACGAAGAGGCGGAAGATTCCAGATCTTGGCTGAAGAAGAACCCAGATTTTATCGGGGAGCAGGTCAACAGGTTCAGGACATGCAAGAAATCGACCGGATGACCAGAATCCTCACGGACTTTATTCGCACCCAGGTTGATAAGCAACTGAACGTTTTCACCCCGGAAATTCGCGTCTCAGTGAATCGCCTCCAGAGTGAGCTGCAGATGCTGGCGCTGATCAGAGCCCGCCAGACCAGACTCTACGCACAAGAAGACCTCAAGCAGAGCCAAGTGGACAGGATGCAGGAGGAAATCCGCTTTCAGCAGGAGAACATTGCCAAGGAAATGCGTTCCCTGGTCAAGGAGATCATTCGGGAGCTGACCCTGAGGGAAATGTTTGGTGTCAAGAATCAGCTGGTCGAGGGACTTCCGCGCCTGGAATCTTTAAAACTGAAGGAACAAGCTGCTCGCGTCGATGAGGAGATCAAGATTTTGTATCAAATTAGAGAGCAAAGACTGGACGCACTGGAGAGACCACAGGGACTCCAGGGACCGGAGAGACAAGAGGACTTAGAGGAATTTAAGGAACTGGAGGGACAGCAGGGGCAACGCCGAGGGCAACGATCAGAACGAGCCCAACAGAGGCAGCGAGCCCAACGGGGTCAAAAGAGACAACGGGGCCAACGGGAACAGTTCGGCCAACAGGGACAGTTCGACCAACAGGGACAGTTCGACCAAGAGAGACGTTTCGGCCAACAGGGACAGTTCGACCAGCAGAGACGTTTCGACCAACAGGGACAGTTCGGCCGGCAGGGACAGTTCGACCAACAGGGACAGTTCGGCCAACAGGGACAGTTCGACCAACAGAGACGTTTCGGCCAGCAGGAACAGTTCGACCAGCAGAGACGTTTCGACCAACAGGGACAGTTCGACCAGCAGAGACGTTTCGACCGGCAAGGACAGTTCGACCAGCAGGGACAGTTCGGCCAACAGGGACAACTGGGCCAACAGAGAAGACTTGACCAACAGGAACAGTTCGGCCAACAGGGACAGTTCGACCAACAGGGACAGTTCGACCAGCAGAGACGTTTCGGCCAGCAGGGGCAGTTCGACCAACAGGGACAGTTCGACCAACAGAGACAGTTCGACCAACAGGGACAACTGGACCAACAGGGACAACAGGCACAACAAGGTCAAGAGCTGAAGCTTATCATACAGCGAGAGCAGGTTGAACGTGAGGTGAGGACCCTCATGCAGATCTGGAGCTTGGGCATGAGGACATACGAGAGCAGCCTGAAGCTCGGACAAGATGTTCAAGAAGTCCTTAAATTCGTGCGAGACCTGATTCAGAAGGAAGGAAGCGCTCAGTTCCCAAAGCTCTACGCCCAACTGAACCGCATCGAGGAAGGTATCAGAAGCTTGGACCAGATTAGGGAACGTCAAGTCCAGACAGAGGAGTTGAAGGAGATCCAGGCCTTACGCGAACGACTTGAGTACGATTCATGGATCCTCTTGCAGATCTTGACAGAAGGCCTTCAGCGTGGCGACCAAATCGAGGTGGAAGTTCGGACGCTCCTGGCCCTGGCGAGGGAACGCATTCGCGAAGACAACTTGGCGGCACGTGCTCAACTCAACAGCGTCGAAGAGGAGCTCCGAATTCTGGCCCAAATCGAAGCCCGTCTCCTTAGGCAGACCTTTGAAGGAGTACGCGATCGCGGCCAGGGGGATATCGAACTTCAAGCACAAGTGAGCAGGGTCAAGAGGAGTTTCATGATCCTGGTACAACTGTTGGCCAGATCTGTGGAACGAGTCGGAGTAGTTGACGAATTTGAGGAACGTGCGCTGGCAGTTCTCGATCTTGTCAAAGACAGACTCGCCGTGGAAAGGGAAGATCTGCGAGCACAGTTCCAACGTATTGCTGAGAAGCTGGAGGAAAGCAGGATGAGGAAGGATCGCGAAGGAGGCTCCTATCAACAGCCGGGGCAGGGCGGTGAAATCGAGAAGGGAATTATCGTCCTCATCAAAATGCTTGGGCAGGAGATGGAACTGGATGGAAAGATCGAGCGGGAAGCCCGCAACATCATCGAGCTTGTGAAGCAGGGGCGTCTTCAAGTCAATCCACTCTTTGGCCTAATGGAGCTTGTGAAAGAGGAGCTGAAAGGAATTGGGGGTGAGAACAGGCTGCCAATAGATGAAGTGGATCAGCGATCGTCCACCAATCCGAGGATCGTCAGCGTCAAAGTTTTCAAAAACATATCCGACTTGTCCTTGGAACGCGACCGCCTGGAAAAGGAGATACGGACACTGGAGCAGCTGAGGGAGCGTCTGTCGGTGGCCTCGGGAGAGCAGCGGCTGAAGGTGGAGCAGCAGATCAACGAGCAACGCGATCGAATTGAAAATGAATTGCGGACGACCTTCAAGATCCGTGACATTCCGGTCATCATGGAGCGCTTCTTAAGCCAAGATCGACAGTGAGTGACTCCGGCAGGTAGACGACGCCGATGACCAGGACGACGAGGACGGCGAGAACGACTGAGGGAACATGTAGCTTATAAACCCAAAAAAAAAAATATTTTGTCAAAATTTCATTCATTTTCCAATAAATTCACATTTTCGCAGAACGCACTCAAGATTTGGCGAGATTTTCCTTTCAGCGTGACTCACACGCGCCGCCCGCTCTTCCACCAGGACGTCACGAAAACGCGCTTATCGCGGGTCAGTCGGCTGACCCCCACCGTCAGCAGCTGAAATCAAGGCAAACGCCGTCTCTTATCGTTCAGAAAACATCTAGAAGTCACCACACACACACACAGATGCTTTGCAAAGCGTTATCTTTATTGAACTGCGCACAACATGACCTACTCACTAGCTTAGCCAACTTAACCAACTATGTAGACCCGCGTCTCATCCAAGGATATCGTTCTCCTGGTAGTATGACGAGCCATCGGGCCGCTTGCACTTGAACTTCTGACGGCAGCACTCCGGATACGGCTTGTCCAGGTTCAGGCGTTCGCCCCTGTTGCAGTTCTGCAGACGAATCTTGCCGCACCTAGGACGGGGAGGTAGAGAGACTGTCATTGAGCTCACCCTTCGTTTTTGTCACAGCGCTCACCCTTCCACGAGAACGGATCCATCGGCGTTGCACGTCAATCGCTGGCAAGGTAGGGGACCAGCGCTCACGCCTGCCTTCACTTCCTCACCGCGGTACATGCATTTCCCGGGATGACCTGCGAAGCAGACGAAGCTGTACCAAAGACCGGACCGAGCCACTGGGCCACTCACTCACTTTCCTCCGGCTGGATGAGCACCGAGTAACACTCCCCGAACGCGCAGAGCGCCGTCAGCGCGACCAAAATCACCCCAAAAACTAGCACTTGGCGTCTAGATGTGTCCATCGCTTCAACTGGAAATCTCATCTGGCGAACGCTGCTTATGAGTGCCGACCGGATGCACGGCGGGTGTTCGTTTGTTTTGGCAGCTGCCTCTCTCGCTCTCACTCGCTCTCTCGCTCTCGATGTTTCGATTTGCTTTCTTGTGCGCGACTCGTAGGGGTTATCACTCGAGCGTCGTTTCAAAATCACAATCAAACCGTTCGTTCGGCTAGAATCTAATTCGCAATGAAGAGCTGCTTCTCTGTACGTCGGTTGCCCGTGTGGAGAGGCGACGTGCGACGGGCTGTACACCCAAGATGGATCGAACGACTGGTGAGGGAGTGCATTTTGAGGCGACGCTCTGGAGTGTGTTTGCCGCCTGGTGTGCGCTTATCGGCGCGACGCATCTTTCGAGCTACACGGCAATGGGCACTATTTCCGTGCCACTCAGCGGGAAACTAATTGCGTGCCGGAGCATGTGTGGCCAGTGCGAGCGATGCGAATGCGAAGCTATCAGCGCCGATGACCGGCGACGACGGGGTGTAATATAATTTGCTTTTTCTAATTGATATGCGACGCGAGGGATGGATGTGACCCATTAGAGTCTACAGACGTAATTAATGCGTTTTCGTTTTCGTTTTCGTTTTCTGATAATTTGTGTGTCAAGTGTGGTCGAGTGTGACTCAAGTCAACTGAACAATTTGTATGTGGGACAAACTGCTGGATCACCAGCATCAGTAAGACCAAGAAGTCGGGCCCATTGTGTCCGTTTAAGGGTAATTTTGATGTTCCACAGGGCTACAACCACTCTGAGTTATGATTCTCAAAATGTCCTTCATCTCTGTTTGTTCCTTCAGATCCTCAAGGAAGGTGCAGTCTAAGACCCTTCGCCATGCAGTCGCCAGCTCAGGACAATCTGAAGAAAGGGATAGTTGGAATCGAGTGACCAAAAACATCGTCGTTTCCAATCACGTCTAATTTGACGGGAAAAGACTAAGGGCTTCCCGTTCGTGTTGATGGCATCTTCTTCTTCTTCTTCATCATCTTCATCTTCTTCTTCTTCTTCTTCATCCGGGGTGGACCTGGGCCTCAACCAACATGCCTCTCCAGCCAACACGATCTTTCGCCAGCTGCCGCCAGTTGCGCACTGCAAGTTGGTTGAGGTCCTTTTCCTTAGCCTGGGCCGTCCTCTGTTGCGTTTTCCTAATGGCACGGCTTCGAAGACGTCTCGGGACTGAGGAGTGGTGTCCATACGCTCTACATGGCCTAGCCATCTTAAGCCTTGTATCCGAAGCCGCTTGACCAGGCGCCTGCCACTGTACAGCCCAAAGAGTTCGTCGATAAATTTTCTCCTCCAGATGCCATCAACGCAAACAGGATCAAAAATCCCACTTTCTCAAAAGGACTAAGGGCTTCCTCATCCGCTTTTAGTAACGTTTTCACGCCGTAAGAGAGGACAGGGATCAGCAAGCTGTTGTCCTTCGAGAGACGGCTCTGTTACTCAATTGTCTCTTGAGTCCAAACAAGCAGCGATTGGAAGAGCAAGGAGTGTTACTGCGTTTGATTTCGGTACCGACGTCGTTGTCTCTGTTTACTGCGGAGCCGAGGTAGATGAAAACCTTGGCTAGCTCGAGGTTTCTGCTGCCTAGTAGTCCTCTCTGTCCGAGACGTTGATTTTGTGCGTCCTTCCTTGATGACAGCATGTACTTCGTTTTTCCCTCCGCCACTTCCACTACTTCGGTGCCAGCAAACGGCTCATTAACCGATCTCAGCGTACGTCCAATCACGTCAATATCGTTGGCTTAAGCTAGTCAATGAACGGAAGATCGTGCCTCTGGACTTGTGAGTTACGCACGATCTTCTCAAGAATGATGTTGAAGGAGTCACATGACAGTGCGTCGTCTTGGCTGAAGCCCCCTTTGACAAGGTCTCGTTGAGTTCGTTGCCGACCTTGACGGACCACCGAGAGTTCTCCATCGTCAGCTTCCACAATCTGACGAGTTTGGTAGGAATTCCAAAACTAGACATGGCACTGTAAAGCTCGTCTCTATGCACACTGTCATATGCGGCCTTAAAATCGACGATGGGGCATTAAGTCTCGATTTGCACGATGTCTTGGGTCTTTTCCAGGATCTGCGGTAGTGTGAAGATTTGGTCGATGGTGGACTTCCGTGGCCTGAAACCACACTGATAAGGACCTCTCATGTTGTTGACGAACGGTTTAAGGCGTTCATACAATACGGCAGAGAGAATCTTGTGGGCGATGTTGAGAAGGATGATCCCTCGATAATTGGCGCAGTCAAAGGAGTCTCCTTTCTTGCGGATCGGACAGACGACGCTGAGATTCCACTCATCGGGCATGCTTTCCTCCAACCATATCTTACAGATGAGCTGGTGCATGTGCCCGACCAGGTCATCTCCAGCCGCTTTGAACAGCTCTGCGGACAGTCCATTCGCTCCGGCAGCTTTGTTCGACTTCAGTCTCGATATTGCTATCTTGACCTCGTCGGGGGACGGAATTCTTGCCTATCATCGTTCAAGTTGAGTGGAACGTTCTGCCCAACAGTGGCCGTCATCGCCTTTAAGGAGTCTACAGAAATGATCCTTCTAGATTCTCAGCACAGACTTCGACTCTACCAGAAGGACCTCATTCCTGCCATAGCACTCCTCCATCTCTTCGACAGCAATCTTTTCATGCTCTCCCTTTTTCCTTCTAAGAAGCCGATGCTCTTCCCTTCTTTTCTGTTGGTAGCCCTCGTTGTTCGATGCAGCGTTGCCTGGTAGGCCTCCTGTTTAGCATGTGCCTGCCTGCACTCGTCGTCAAACCATGGGTTCCTTCAAGGTGGTGGCGTGAAACCCAGCACATCTGCGGCAGCTTCTTTGATGGCTTCTTGACAACGTTTCCAGTCTTCTGGAGGTGACGTCGAACTCCGAGCGAGTTGCAGGGAGACTCAGTCGGCAAAGGTCCCAGCGACCAGTTGCGATTGCAGCTTTTCAACGTCAAGCCATTTTTGCCTGCCCCGACTTCGTTGCTCCAGCAATATCCGGGTTCTTACCTTGGCTACAACAAGGTGATGATCCGAGTCGATGTCGGCGCCTCGGAAGGTTCGGACATCGAGTATGTTAAAGGAGTGCCTGACGTCGATCGCAACGTGATCAATCTGATTGACGGTGGATTGATCAGGGAATCGCCAGGTTCCTTTGTGAATGTTGAGGTGTGGGTACCGCGAGCTAGCCATAGAGAGGCTCCACCCCGCGGCAAAGACCAGCAGCTTGAGTCCATTTCCAGAAGTGGTGTCGTGCAGGTTGTGTTTCCCGATGACACCAGCAAAGAAGTCCTCCTTTCCCAGCTGAGCACTAAAGTCTCCTAGAACGATCTTGGTGTCGTAGCTGGGGCATCGATCGTATGTCCTTTCTAGGAGGTGATAGAAGTCTTCTTTACTGCTGTCATCATTTTCCTCTGTCGGAGCGTGGGCGCATATGAGGCTTATATTCGCGAATTTAGCCTTGATGCGGATAGTTATGAGGCGTTCCCTTATGTATTGGAAGCTTAAGACTTAAGACCGCATCAAAATAAGCGTTTCCTTCTCTCCCTGTAGTAGTCGCCGTGATATATGTCGCAGTTTCTCGCTCTTCTCTTGCCCGGATTGTGGTAATGTCTGCTTTATAGCAGTCCAGGGCCTCCGCAAGTTCATCGGGTGCACGTAGTCTGTTTAGGGAACTCACATTCCACGTGCAGATCCGTAACTCATTATCCTTTGTACGTTTGCGAGGGTCGTCAACAGTGTATCCATCCGTATCCGAGGCATTCGGTTGTTCCGTAACTGGAATTTGTGAATGTGGCCGGACATAACACCCCCAACCTGAAGGACCAGGCCCTTTTTATACCTCTTGGGCGGAGGTGGCACTTATAAGTTTAGCAAGTTGAGTTCGGATGAACAACAACCAGTATCCGGTGGCTACCAACGTGGAGGTACAGTTGATGTGTGGGAAACAGTTACAACAGCTGGGCATCGCCAGGTTGATACCAATCAGTGCCTACCCTGTTCCCACATCACCCAGCCTCCAGACGTCAGACGCATGCTCTGCGCTGGCGACATTTGTTGTTTGAGTCACATGCTAAAAACAAATGGAGTCAGTTTTACAAAGAAGGAGGTTTCAAGAGGTCCTTAGCTTTATCGCTTCCCCAGTTAGGACACATTGGGCAGAACTTCGTCTAAGAGAACCGTAACGCTAGCCATAAGGGATGCACCATGCGAACGTAACATTCTAGACGCCATTGCAACTGAAACCTCTTCAAGCATGACTCTGAGAATATGAGAATGAGGGCATGTGTAGCACTTAAGAAACGCGCCTGTCTGACAGGGCAAAGATCCAGCGCCCTGTCAGTCAGGCGCCAGGCCGCAGAGTCCCCCATTCTGATCCCTAAATCCCCTCAAGATCCATCGCACTCCCAAAGGTAGCAGAAAACTTCCGAAGTTAAAAACTAATTCCTTCCTTACTCAGCAGGTCTCGTAAACTTCCTTAATTTCAGCATAAACGTCGCCAGCTCCTCAGATCTCAGTTCCAGGGGGGGCCAACAGCTGCGAGAAGTCAACAGAAATTTGAAAGAATTTCAAGTTGGAAAAAGTTGCTGTTGGATTTCGACTCAGACTCGCGCACATCTCCAACTTTATCGCCCGCAGTCACTGCCTCATTCAACCACACATCGCCGACAGTCATCGTCAACCCCATCACAATGCGGAAGGACGCAGCGGCGCAGCATTTGAAGTAAATCCCCCTCACGAAACCAACCGCTCAATTAGGCCAATTAAAAAATTACTTAAACCCACGCCGAGATTCCCATCCAAAAAAAACGAAAAAAAAACTTGAAAGGGGAAAGCGGAAGACGACAAGTCCCGCTTAAGTCAAGTTGAGGGCAGCCACAGGGTTTCATGATTAAATTATAAGCGCGCCAAGCCCAGCGCCTTCCTTAAAGTTTCTCCTTCTCTCCATCTCATCCCGTTGACTGTGCCCCATGCCGCCAAGTCTTGTCCTTGTCCTTGCAGCCAGCGAACGTCTTTCTTCGGCGAATGTTTTGAATAATTAATTTCCTAGCGGTTACCGAGGGAAGCAGACCCGCAAAGGATTTGAATATGGTCGAGATGAGTAAACTTTTGTGGCAACCGCCGCACTTTGTGACAAACTCTCACTGTCGTCGACGTTCTTCTTCACTGTGCCCACCCACCACCCATCCACCTCTTTGACAACGTTGTCCTTCTCCTGTTGGAAGCTGAGCGAGATTTGATAGAGAGACGTAGGAAGCTGTGATTTAAGGAGAGGAAAACGGATAAACCATTGATGGCGCAAAAAGGATTATGAGTATGATATTAAGCTTTCTTGGGTTTTGTTTATTTCCCTCGCCCTCTCCCCCCACCACACCAGCTCTCCAAATCAGTCTTTTTCAAGTTTTTAGTTGGTGGGTGGGTGAGGAGGGGGGCGAGGTGGCGAGTTAATGAAGGGTTTTGAGATTTGAGCCGCCACCGCCGCTGGTGGGTCGCTGTCAAAAGGGCGGCAAGATGCACTTAATCTGTCAAGGCTGAAGCAACAATGTCGACTGCTGCAGAATTGAATGGGGTGCCGCTTAGCGCTTTGACGCAGCAATTTGTCTTCCTTTACGACGAAGAAGTGTCGCCGTCGTTTGACGGGTCGTGATTACTGTTGACTTGAGCAATGAGAGGAGAGGAGACGAGCGTGAGAAGTGCACTTTCATGGCCGGGGTCGGGTCGTTTGTCGTCAATTGTGGGAATATTTTGTCAGAATAGTTCTCTTCGTGTAACGGTCCATTGGAGGGGGCTTTAAACTCGTCAATTGTGTCTTTAATTTATTTCAAAAGTGCTCATAAACGGCTATTCATTGTGTGGTTTCATTTCTAATGTAGAATTATTCTTCTTCTTCTTGTTGTTCTTCTTCTTTTTCTTCTTCTTCTTCTTCTTCTTCTTCTTCTTCTTCTTCTTCTTCTTCATCTTCTTCTTCTTCTTCTTCTTCTTCTTCTTCTTCTGACGCTACAGTCCCGGATGGACCTGGGCCTCAACCAACAAAAATCCATTTCTTACCTCCTCTGTGATTGCGAAGCCCCTTGGACAACCCATCTGGGGTAGGAGTTGATTGAACAATCTTGATGCAGGACACCTCAACAGCTCTGTATGGAAGATCTGTCTCTGGTCTTCATACCTGTCTCGTCATTTCTTATCAAGATGACTGTTAACGCGGCTGATTTCCTTCTGTCGTCCTTTGCACCCATCGCCTCCAATGTCTGAAATCGTAGTTCCACAAACTTCAGGAACTCCTCCAAGCTCGAGCTGGTTCTGGGATCTTGCAACGACTGCTCGAACAAACCTCTGCTTTTCTTATTCAGTTTTTGCAGCATTAGATGCACTACCAGCGGATCCCAGTTGTTTACGTCGACGCTCAAGTTTGCGATGGCTTGTATGCCTTCCTTCGTTGTGTCATGTAATCTTCTCGAACTATTTGCAGTACCTAGGGGCTGGCGATTGTGACAGAAGCCTCGTCAATTGAGCCGTCGTTCAACAAGTTCTCCAGGCTCCTTCGTAATTGGCGTCAGTTGGCTGGAAATGCTGAATGTGATTGTGCGCCTCCCCAGTGACGTTGGCACGAAGGAAGTATAGCTTTTGGGACGATGGTATTGGCTGCTGGTGAATAAGTTGCTTAAGCAGATCATGAAATTGCCGCCAATTTAAATAGTTGCCGTCGAATTTTGGCAGTTTTGGCATGAATTGTATTGTCTGCACTTCCATTTTGTCGCACAGCTCCATTGGTATGGTCTCTACTTCATCCCTCATATGCTTGATACTTCATCCCCCATCCTTGAATGGATGTCGCTTATTTCATTCCAAGTTTCCTCAGTGGATCCTGCTCTTATTCTGTAAACCGATGTAGATTTTCCTTCCCGATTAATTCTGCTTTGCACTTATCCAAGGAGCGCTGCAATATGGACATAAGCAAATTCAGCCTCTCCTGTAGACTTGTTCGGTGTCCCACTGTCATTTTTCATTTTCATTTTTAATTCATTTTATTTTTCGGAAAAAATTTTGACAATTGTTAATAATTTCTGCGAAGCTTTATAGGCTTTTCTGCAGAAGATTGAATTTCAAAATTCGTAAGAAAATAGTGTAAGTAAACTTAGTTCGTTAAATTATACAATTGATTACTTTAAAATTAAAAACAAAAGTTACTATAAAATTCAAAGACTTATGAAATTGGTTTCAAATCATTAGCTGTTGTTAGAAGTATTGCTTAAGAGATAAAGCTTAATACGTTTTTTCCTTGTTTTAATGCTTGAAATGTTTTTTAATTCTTGTGGAAGTTTATTTAATATTTCCGGTACACTGCACTTCAGCTGTCTTCTACCGTAGTTTTTGTGAAATCGGGGTTCTTGGAACATGCCCTGTGCCAGTCTTCTTGTGTTAATATTGTGTTGGAGTGGTGAGATAAACCGGTTGTCATCGTAGTATTCAAGTATGAGCGTCATCTTAAAGATGTCATCTACTGAGAGAACTTTAATCCTTCCTTGTACGGGATAGTTACGCTGGCTATTTCTATCTATTATTTTTAGGGCAGAATTTTGTAACTTCAGAAGTTTATTCCTGTGAGTGACAGACGCATTGCCCCATGCAAGTATACCATACCTCAGTTTCGACTCTACTAAAGCGTAGTATACTTGACTTAATACGGAAGTTGTAGCATGGTACTTTAAATGAGTAAGTGCGTACAGAGCTTTTTTAAGGCTCACGCGCAACTTATCAATATGAGCATCCCATAGAAAATGACTGTCAATGGTGACGCCAAGATATTTGTAGGTTTCCACTACCTCGTAAGGACAGGTTATTGAGTTAATGCAGGAGTCGTTTCGGAAAAAAATTTGTTTGTGTGTGGCTTTGAACTGCGGACTTGTGATCATGACACCATTTTACGGCATTATCAAACTCATCCTGCATTACTTGCGTTGCCGTGCCCACAGACCTATGGCGTACCACTATCGCCGTGTCATCTGCAAATGCGAATGATATGGCTTGCTTGAAAACTCTTTGGAGCTCGTTTGTGTATAGGATGAACAGAAGTGGTCCTAATTTTGACCCTTGGGGGACTCCATATTGCACGAACTCCTTATGGCTATATGTCTGGTTGACTTTGACACAAAATTGCCTGTTGCGTAGGTACTCCTTAAGCCAATCTGCTATCACACCTCTAATACCAGCATATTCAAGAACCTCTATGAGTTTTTTGTGATTCAGTGTATCAAAGGCCTTACTGAAATCGACAAAAAGCACTAGTACATGGTAGCTTTGGTTCAGGCCTTCGTTGATATAATTAGCAAATTCGCCCAACAGTTTACCTGTATGAGAGAATTTTTAGCAATAAAATCTTGTAGCCTGTTTACTATGACCTCTTCCAGGCACTTTTCTACTACCGGCAATATAGAGATTGGCCTGTAGTTACCTATCTCACTTTTCACACCTCCTTTGTAAATTGGACGAACTACAGCAATTTTTAGAATATTGGGAATTTTTCTTTCGCTTATACTCATATTTATTAATTTAACAATTATCGGAGCAAATATGTCCAGGTGTTTTTTTATATCTCTGGCTCTTATACCATCAAAACCTGGTGACTTGGCTTCATTGAGCGAAATAATTATTCTTCTTATTTCTAACAAGTTGCATTCTTGCAAGAACAATGGCAACAGAAGAGCGAAGCATGAGTCGGTGAACTCATGCTTCGCTCTTCTGTTGGTGATACTCGTGCTGCTGAAGTATACCTCCGTTCTTCTGCTAGATGAGATGGCGATCTCTTGGTTGTTGCTGCTGGTACTTCTGGGAGTACGGGTGCTGCTGGTGGCTCCTTTCGTTCCGTCTGCGCTCACTGAATATCTAGTAGCTTGACCAGGTCTTGCTCGAATGTTTAACAGCGGAACCAAACTAACGGATAGACTGATTGGATATTACGTGTACTCCTCAGTACGACTCAATGGCAAGTGACGAAAATTTTCTTGTGTGGGAATCAAAACTGTCTCGTGAAGTGACTCGAATCGCCGCACTCGTAATTCGAGCTGTGTGACATCGCAAGAAAATTTGGATTCCCACACTCCACGCAATTCGCGTGTGCAGCGATAACAATGTGAAATATTAAACAATGACTGCCACTGGTGCAGAATGACTGGACTCTCAGAAGCTCAGTTGAAGTGCATGCAAGTGGACAGGCCCCATCTCTGCATCCATAACTGGTCCTGCATAGGAAAGCCTCTCCCTCCAATCCCAGCTGCCGTCTCCCTACACCACCATCCTCCCCACTCTCTCTGTAACGATGAATGATCTTCGTCTACCTCCTAAACATTGCTCACCCCCTCTCAAGGAGTTAATTTCAAGAACCGCATACTCAAACAAGTCTCAGAACACACTCAAAGTTGGCATACATCTCACCCGGATGAAAGCACAGGCTTCACTCAACGACGAACATAAGCCTCCGTCATCGTGACACCTCGTCAAAGTGGGGAGGGGACTGGGTTTCTCGCCCCAATTAGACCGCAATTTCGGTTCTTAGATGTTGGCTCATGTCGTCGGCAAACACAGAACGATCCCAATTACACGCCACTCGCTTGACGCTTCTGTGTGGCATGATATCCCTTTGAAGACACAAGCCTTCCCTTCCCCACCCACACACGGGTGAATGATGGCGGCAAACGGCACGCTGTCGCATGAGCGACTTCGTGTTGACTCAAAAGGTGCGAAACAACCCCTTACCGCCCAGTTCCGTGAAGGTTGGAAAAAAGAAATGGGAACTCACTTCGAAATTAATTTCGGCTCGCCGTCAAAGGTTATTACTTTGGCCCCGCAAACAAATGCTTAGCGTGCGCATCCCTTTCAGGCGGTACCGGAAATCCCGGAGTCCATTAGCGCAAAATAAAGAAGGACACAGTGACAGGCACAACGTCCTGCTATCCATCCACGGCCGGATGCAATAAAAGGTCACAGTTTCGCAAGAATGTCGCCAGACAATGAGGGGAAACGTAATGAAATTATTTCCTGCGTCACTTTTGCCGCCACCCGGGGCCTGGCGGGCTGGTGTTTACAAAATTTTCCGATTCTCACCTAATGACATCAGACGGGGACTATGGCGGCGACAACGACGAAGATCGGACGTGAGAACTCGCAGGGGGGGGGGGGGGAGGTCGTGTCGTCCAGAAGGAGGTCGTGTCGTCCATGAGAGGCAGACGTGGCTGTGGAGAGCTTGGATTTGAGTTTTTCTTGGAATTGACTGAAAGCGATAATTTTTTGAGGATTAAAAGCTGTTTGGGATAAATCTGAGATTTGGGGAGGACATGACTGATGACATTGGGAAATGATGCAATCGGCCGTGGCAGTGGGAAGTGGCTATGAAGGGCGATCAGACAGACACAGAAATCAAAGAGGATGGATGAGTTACAAGACAAGGGGTAATTGGGGTGACTTCCGAGATATGCCTTGGAGGTGAGTCAATTGGGCCAGGGTGAGCTAATTGGAGCAAGTCTCGAAATTGGTCTTGAGACGATGTCAATGGTGGAGTACCGAGTGGTCTGGAGGGGATTACTCTCTCGCCAGAAAACTTCAGGCCGATTAGTCTTACTTCCTGGTTGAACTTCTGCTTCTTGTGGCACTACATTCCTTGGTAGACCTGGGCTTCAACCAACATGCCTCTCCAGCCAGCACGATCTTTCGCCAGCTGCCGCCAGTTGCACACTCCAAGTTGGTTGAGGCTCTTCTCCACTTCTGTGCGCCACATTAGCTTGGGCCGTCCTCTGTTGTTCCAATGGCTCAGATTCGAAGGCCGGTCGAACTTCTGTTTCTTGTGGCGCTACACTCCGGGGTAGACCTAGGCCTCAACCAACATCCCTCTCCAGCCAGCACGATCTTTCGCCAACTGCCGCCAGTTGCGCACTCCAAGTTGGTTGAGGTCCATCTCCACTTGTGTGTGCCACCTTAGCCTGGGCCATCCTCTGTTGTTCCAATGGCTCAGATTAGAAGACTAGTGGAACTGCATCTGCTCAAAAATGCTCTGCGACAACACCCTCTATCTCAGATGCGCGAAAAAACTTTCGAGACTGCGCCTCTGATTGTCTCGGTGGAAGAATGGAAAGTGCACTCGACAGAAAAAAATTCGCGCTGGGCATTTTCATTGACATAGACGGCGCTGCTGCAACTTTGGATGACATGTAGAACGCGGCCAGAGAGCACGGCGTAGACGAATCATTGGTGTTGTGGACAAAAGCAACGCTGATGAATAGAACTCTAAGCGAGGAGGCGGAGTGTGACCAGTATGTGTGCCCCCATACCATCAAAGTGGCGCCCTGTCACCCCTCCTATGTTGCATGCCGGTCGACTTTTTGCTTTCCGCCCTGAACAGACCTAACACCTACGGCCAGGCTGGACAGGACGCGGATGATGTAGCCGTACTGGTCACTGGAGCATGCCTTGCGGCCGTTCGTGCAAGTGGACAGACGGCCCTTGTACTAGGAACAGGCTCTCAGTCAATCCTCTTAAAACCGAAGTTGTTCTCTTCTCGAGAAGCAGGACCATTACTGGTCTGACTCGATCAGTGCTTAATGGTGTCAGCATCCATTTTCCAATGAAGCGGGATACCTAGGTGATATCCTGGATTGAAACGAAAACCTCCAAGGCGCAGTCAGTCGTCTGGCAGTGTAAGGGAGTTTTTGGTGAAGCCTTGGGCCTATCACCAAAGAGATCTGTGTGGATCTATACGGCACTGGTAAGACCTCTTCTCTCCTATGCATCAGTCGTTTGGTGGAACAAGCTTTACGTGACTGCCGCTTTCACCAACCGTCTGTCTCGGCTGTACAGGGGCCTTCCAAAGCACGCCTGGCTCTGCTTTTGGTGCATCTCCCTCCCCATGACATCCACATCATGGTCTGTACAAACAAGGCCATCTCCCGTCTAAAAAGAAATAGTCTTTGGTTCAACTCGCACTGGAGCTTTGATGACTTCGCGCACCGCATCTCTCATGCCGTCTGATACGGGGTCACCAACGTTCCAGCTGCGTCGCTTATGCAAAGTCGACTTTTCCTGCGTCCAAGACTGGCTCTGGCCAGAAACTAAATCGGGAAAGGAATGTAGTGGGATTTTCAAGACGATGAAGGGATCTGGGGCCACAACTTCAGACTTCACACCTCTTGAGGTAATTTCGCATCGGTCTTCCAGGCGGAAACTTTTGCGATTCTAATGGCCACCAACTGTATTGTGAAGAACAGGTGCGTCTGCAGCGACGGCCAGACCTTTAACCACTTCCAAGACAGTCCAGGAATGCAAGTCCTCCCTTTAATTGGTCGGCAGACTGAATTCGCTTCGAATCTGAGCCATTGGGACAGCGCAACAGACGACGGCCTAGGCTAAGGTAGCGCACACAAATGGAGAGGGACCTCAACCAAACTTGGAATGCGCAACTGGCGGCAGCTGGTGAAAGATCGTGGTGGCTGGTGAGGCATGTTGGTTGAGGCCCAGGTCCACCCGGGACTGAAGCGCTACAAGAAGAAGAAGAAGAAGACTGAATACGACTCGCCTGGGTCCCGGGACATCATCGGATCACGGGAAATGAGATTGCTGATGAGCTAGCTACTGGCAAGGTTCTAAAGAGGCATTTGTAGGACCCGAACCCACCTTGGAACGGGGCTTCCGTCAACGGTTGAGTCTCCCAACAGCACAACCAGAGATGGCATGACTCTCCAAGATGCAGGCTGACCAAATGCAAGCTCCCGAAAGTCAGAAAGAAATCTGCGGCTTTTCTGTTGCCTCTAGACAGGAAAGAGTGCAGACGAGTTGTTGGCGTACAAACGGGACACTTCACTCTCGCTAGTGACGACACCCTTTGCGATGCCTGTGGAGCAGGTGACGACACTTCAGAGCACTTTCTCCGTCAAAGTTCCGCCTTTACTTGTATCAGGTGGCGGATGTTTGGCGCCAATGTGGTGGGAGCTGATAACTTGAGGTCTTTATCACAGAAGGGCTTGCTGGTCTTTCTTCGGAAAACCACAATACTACTGCCTGGTAGTACAACGGACAAGTTTTTGAGTCTGAGCGCTCCAGTGCAGTCGAGTGGTCTGAAAGTCTCGGGTGCCATCCTAATTTCCGACAAAAACGTCCGTCACTACGACTGGAAGAGACCAGCGAATCACAAGCCAAGTTTGAGAAGGCTGATAAGCAGGCAAAATGGAGGTTGACGCCTAGAAGAGGTCAGAAAATTTGTCAAGATGTCGGAAAGGGGATGAAGACGGAGAAAAGGAGAGAAACAGACTCAAAGTTATTGGGAAACGTGATAAGAGACGCGAATATTACAAGAAGCTCGACGTTTTAAAGCCCCTGCGAGTTTCAAAAAGAGCTGCATTCTTGCTCAAAACAGAGCCTAGGCACCACAGCCAAAAAGAGGGACAACTCCCAGACACAAAAGGCATTCGCCTCTGTGGCAACAACCAAGCTGTGTCTTGCTCAAACCTTCCATCACTTCTAAGGCAGTTCATGGAATGGAAGCCTTCTCTGAATGTTTGAGTCCCTGGTTACCACGTGATCACAGCATCTTGTCAGACAAGGAATTCATCAATTTTCCATCGATTGTTGGGCGGTCCCTGAGCATAGCTGGAGGTGGCGTAACTCTTCAGGACGGAGTCAAACCACACACACTTGCAAGGAGCTCTCTTCTTTTTTTCTTATTTCTTGATAGAGAAGGCTACTTGCCCCTTCTCCCTAAGTGTGCTGAAGCTTAGCGACGAAAACCTCTTCGACGACGACACTGCAGAGCACACTGTCACTCTCTCCTCTGTCACTGTCCCGTCATTTGCTGAGATCAAGTGGCAAATGTTTGCCAAAGATGTTGTGGGAGATGTGTCATACAAACGCCCGCAGTTCAGCGTAAAGCCCAGACACACATTGGCTGCACAATGGGCTAGCTTCTGAGTCATCTTCGAACCAACAACAAGACTGCGCCAAAAAAAAAAGAAAAAACAACTCATCACGCTTTCAAATGTCACTTCAAAATTGACACAATGATTTTTTTCGCGGCTCTCTTCTTCACTCTCCTTTTTCTCAGCGGGACCTCAGTCAACCATCGTATCAATGACACAGTCGAGGAGCTCTCCAATGCCAGCGAGGTGATCAAAGAACTCTCTGTAACCGAGGTAGCTCATATCCCAGCAACGACAGGCTCAAGTCCCTCCCAGGAGACGCAAACCGAACGGGTGGTAAGAAATCAAGGGAATCCTCGTCTCGTCGAGCTCAATTCGATTCCATTTCAGTTGGTCGTTGTTCATCGCAGTCATCGCGTCAATCAGGAGATCACTCCCACAGACACGTGCGGAGGAGTTCTGGTGTCACCGCGAATTGTCATCACGGCGGCGCATTGCTTCTACGACGCACAGTTAAGAGCGAGTTAGAGAAGTTGAAATTTCCCAGCTAACTCCCTTGTCTCAGTGGCTTTTACAGAAGGTTTCCGCATATGTTCGGTGTCACGTACAGGCGGGAGGGAGGGATTTTCTGGGACGTCACAAGGAACGGTTTGCGGGCGAACTTGTTGGTAGCTCATCCGGGATACAAGGAGACCGGGAAGCTTAACGACATTGGCGCAATGAGGTTGGAGACGGCATGCATGAGTGCCATTCCTCGGCAGTCGATCCCAATGGTCTTGTGGAGGAAGGGTGATGAGGATAAGATGGAAATGATCGTGTTTTTCATTGAGGTGAGTTGGGGAGGAGATTGGAGAAGGCATGTCTTGTAAAGGCGACTAGGAGGCAACAAATGCCAAGCTGAGACCCAAGGAAGTGTGTAAATGGCGAAATTGAAGGGACAGACAAATAATTGAAGATTCATAAAAATGGACAAAAGCCTTAACAACTGTTCCTAGTCAATAAAATCTCACAGAAATCTGCCACAAAGGCCGGTCGAGAATCAAGAGCTGAACGAACGTAACCCGGTTCAGTTTCCGGTCAAAGCCAGTCTTGGACGCAGGGAAAGTCTATACAAGCGACGCAGTTGGATCGTTGCTGACCCCGCATCAGACGGCATGTCCACGTGCTATGTGTCATAGAAGATGCTGTGCACGAGGTCATCAAAGCTTCAGTGCCTTCTGATATCTTTAAGGTGTCAGCTGTCTTACGCAATTTCACTTTTCGGCTTTCCAAAACGATTTTGTGCACTTTTGTGATGTTTTCAGGTGTAGCCACCTCCATTGGCCTTCTAGAGCGTTCAGCATCGTTGGTGTCTGTACGGCCATGTCAAATGTTAGCAAACCACCGACATATAGATGTTTTTGATGGAGCAGAGTCCCTGTTACACTTTTCAAGCTTTTTCCCATCAAAAAGCAATCTAATCAACACACGAAATTCTGTTTTTTTTTTCATTGTTTTAAAAATCACTTGAAGCACTGTACCTTCTAACTTAATAATCAGATTGTCATGAAAAATTGACAGGTATCACTTGAATATAAGTACTTCCTAAAATTAATATGGACCTTCAGCCCCAGGACTCATCGAGTCATGTGTTATTATGAGACAGAATCTTCAAGATCCCGAAGAGACAAAAATTCTCAAATGTTCAAAATTCAAAAATTTATAAAATCGCGAAATTACAAAATCCCAAAGAGGCGAAGTCTCGCAACAAGCGAACAATTTTGAAATGCCCAAACTCCAGAAATGGTCAAGATGCCTAAATGCTCAAAATCCCGAAATGGCAAAAATTTCGAATGTCAAAAATCCCAAAGTTCTCAAATCCCAAAATTCCCAAAATCGCCAAGTGATCAAAATCCCGAAATACCAAAAAAAAGTCAGTAACGTCCAAAATCCCAAAAAGGCAAAATTTCGAAATATGCAAAGTTTTAAATTGCCCAAGATTCTGGAATACCCAAAGTCCTGAAAAGACCAAAATTGAGAAATGCACAAAGTACCGAAATGCTGAATATTCCAAAATACCCAAAATTCCGAAATACCGAAAATCTTGTAATGCCCAAAATTTCCAAGTTCTAAAAACCCCAAAATGCCCAAAATCGCCAAGTGATCAAAATCCCAATAAGGCAAAATGCCGAAATATCCAAAATTTTAATTTGCCCAAAGTCCTGAAACCAAAACCACACCAAAATTGCAAAATTCTGAAAGTCCCGAAATGCTGAATATTCCAAAATGCCCAAAATTCCAAAATTTCAAAATACCCAAAATCCTGCAATGCCCAAAATCTTGAAATGCCCAGAATTCCCAAGTTCTCAAAATCCCAAAATGCCCAAAATCGCCAAGTGGCCAAAATCCCGAAATGGTCAAAATCCGAATCAGAAATGCCCAAAACTCAGAAGTGCTCTAAATCTCGAAAGGTCGATTTCAGCAGACCATATGTGGGGGCATGCTGCTACCCTGCAAGCGCGTAGTGGGCATGCTGCGCCCTTGATACCCCCTCCTTGAGGTCGCCGTAGGCCTTGCAATGGACCTTTGCAACGTTAGCCCCGGAGACGTCGGAAACCCTCACGTTTGACTCAAATTCCGATCTTTTTCACCGTGACTTTTTCACTTTTTCACAAAAATCGCACGGGGCGGAATATGAACAAGCCGCTGAAGCCTTGACGGTCTTCGAGGTTCATAGTCATGGGAATAGAGTACTTTTTCTCTGCCAAATCGGCCCAAGAAGTCGGCATCTTAGAGTCCTGTGGTTGTGTGACAGATCATTTCGAAATATGCAAAGTTTTAAATTGCCCAAGATTCTGGAATACCCAAAGTCCTGAAAAGACCAAAATTGAGAAATGCACAAAGTACCGAAATGCTGAATATTCCAAAATACCCAAAATTCCGAAATACCGAAAATCTTGTAATGCCCAAAATTTCCAAGTTCTAAAAACCCCAAAATGCCCAAAATCGCCAAGTGATCAAAATCCCAATAAGGCAAAATGCCGAAATATCCAAAATTTTAATTTGCCCAAAGTCCTGAAACCAAAACCACACCAAAATTGCAAAATTCTGAAAGTCCCGAAATGCTGAATATTCCAAAATGCCCAAAATTCCAAAATTTCAAAATACCCAAAATCCTGCAATGCCCAAAATCTTGAAATGCCCAGAATTCCCAAGTTCTCAAAATCCCAAAATGCCCAAAATCGCCAAGTGGCCAAAATCCCGAAATGGTCAAAATCCGAATCAGAAATGCCCAAAACTCAGAAGTGCTCTAAATCTCGAAAGGTCGATTTCAGCAGACCATATGTGGGGGCATGCTGCTACCCTGCAAGCGCGTAGTGGGCATGCTGCGCCCTTGATACCCCCTCCTTGAGGTCGCCGTAGGCCTTGCAATGGACCTTTGCAACGTTAGCCCCGGAGACGTCGGAAACCCTCACGTTTGACTCAAATTCCGATCTTTTTCACCGTGACTTTTTCACTTTTTCACAAAAATCGCACGGGGCGGAATATGAACAAGCCGCTGAAGCCTTGACGATCTTCGAATTTCATATTCATGGGAATAGAGTACTTTTTCTTTGCCAAATCGGCCCAAGAAGTCGGCATCTTAGAGTCCTGTGGTTGTGTGATAGATCATGCCTTGTACAGAGAAAAAACTGAGACCATCACCTTTCCTGCGAATAGGAGAGTCTTCGCTTTTTTTTCCGCCAAATGGTGCCGTCTTTTCTGCCCTTCCGTCTCGAGGTGACCCGAAAAATCATCGTTTTTGGGCCCTACAACCATTTTGTCCTTCTTCAGGCAGTCAATGTAGGTACATCAAGCGCTGTGAATGCCAAGAAACAGTGACCATCGCCGATAAGACAGTCTTCTCCATCTTTGGGCCACGGTCGCCGAGAGTAGTTCATGCTTTCGACTCTTCCTTGGTCTCTAGTGTCTACCATCGTCCATGTCACGAAACTTCGCAGAAACTCAGATCGTGCTTAAACGGCCCCAAATTCCCCTCTGAACATGTCTCACTGTTGCGCTTGTTGCCCGGAGTGAGACAAAGCAGCACCCATTACGCAGACAAATTTCCCATGCCTGTCCCACTTATTCCGCGCGCCTTCAGTCGTTGGTATGCAAGCACGAGATCGTGGATTTTTGTCACGTTCTTCTTCATGGAAGTCGTTTTCAGGGCACCTACGCTTGGCTTAGCGAAAACCAACGGGCGACCATGTTTAAACTCATGAAACCACAGACGTGTCCAACGTTTGGAGTACAGTGTGGTTGGTTGGATGCGGGAGGGTTGCTGGAGGCAGATATAGAGCGTGTTTCACACAGGTTCTAGAGGACGGTTTTTTGTAAGCCACTTCCATCCCCTAACTCGATCGTCGATCTCCCACATTCCGCCACATTGCTGACCCCGTCCAATACAGCTGGTGGTGTGCCTTCTCAAGGAATCGCCAGTCATCCGATCCTTCTCTCCATCTGATGTTCTCATGAATCTACAAATGGAAGTTCGAGGTCCAATTGGGCAACCTGGGACGGTGACAGAGGTAGTAAGGAGTGTCCCCTAGTTCCTCTTCATCTCCACAGTCCCAGCAGGTGCCGTCGGTACTGAAACGCCTTTTCATTTCGTGGTACCTCAGACGGGTATGACGCGACAGTACTCCAACCACTACCGAGAACATCATTCTGTTCCGCTGGATTTTCGGCTTTTGTACTGTCGTACCTGAGGTAGCTGGCGGTGTCACAGGGGGCTTAAGATTCTTCGCTAAGGTCTGGATCGTGCTACATCTTGCGAGAGGTGCCTCGCTACCTGCAATTGCATGCATCTTCTATTGAAAGCGCATCAGGTGCTTTGTTGCCTCCTATATCCACGGAAGGACACGCCATGCTGGCTGGGAAGGATTAACCCAAAACCAGAAACGAACAAGAAGGGTCAACAAGTCGATGAAAAATTAACTCCAATCATGCTAAAAATGTCATCCATCCTCACCCCTGTTGTCTTTCCAGAATGAACACTACGCCAACATAAGAATCGATCGCATCCCGGTCCGCTGGACAAGGAAATTCGCCTGCTGCGACGCCTACCACCGCTGGGGTGTACACATCAGTCCCAAGCAGATCTGCATCGGTAAGCTCAACTTCCTCCGCAGCCATTCCTCAATACCATATTGTCCCCTCCTTCCCCAGAGTCCCTGGATCCGGACTTCTCTCATCGAGGTGAGAGTGCGATTCTCCTTGCCAATGACCAGCCCATCGGAGTCCTCTCCTTCCATCTCGACGTCAGTTCGTCGTCCAACAGTCTGCCGTACATCTACACCGATCTGACGCGCTATCCCGGCTTCATTCAGAGGGAGATTCGCAACGACGCCATCGCCGCCCAAAAGCTCCAGCCCTACAGAATCTGCTCGTCCATCCTCTATGTTGTGATCTCTCTGGAGATCGTCAAATAAAAGCACCTGTCTTCTTCCGCTGCCTGTTTCTTGACCCAGAATCGCCGCCATTACGCAACGCCCCGAGAGAATTAGAGCTACGCGGCGGCGGCGAAACTGTTATAAAACAAGTCTAAGCCGCACTTGCGACCATGACCATCACACACTCGCACACACGCCCCTCGATGATGGACTCCCGCTCTGGAGTTTCGCAATTGACGCCGGGTTCAATGCACCGTCCGAGAGGGGACACACCAGTTTCCCCACACACACACCCAGTCACAGAGCGCAGCACAATCGACGTCACACCAGTTGACCCACATCCACGACAAGCTGGCCCCACCGGCCAGTGAGGAGTGGGGAGTGTGAAGGAATTTCTCTCGGTGACTCCGTCGGATTTGGTTCTGCGAGACACCGATCAGTACGTTACTTTCATCGAAGGCCACCTGTTGCCTTGCCGCGCGATCAGAGACGCTCACTCGGTTCTTTTGTGTTTGCTGCGACTTACAGTCGGTATCGCACTTTCCCAGGTGTTTGGTATTCCGCGCAGACGAAAGAAACTCCAGCGGGACGGGGGAAGAAGTAAACAAACAAGAAGCCGATTGATTTCAGTGAAAACGCGACGACGAGTTCGAAGACGAACCACAAAGGTGATGAGACGCGATGTTTCGCGGATTGTTACGGAAAACCGTGCGATACAGTGACTGTGGCCGTCGTGTCGTGCTAGTGCTTTCTTTCACCTACTTTGAAGCAGGGCGAACGGGAAAATTTTGTCAACTGCTGTGCGGGGGAAAATTTCTCATTTCTGGGAGCAGTGATAGGAGGGGGAAAATTTTGTTTAAGAAAATTAGAGAGAGAGAGAGAGTTTGTGAGGTGTCTGATATTTGGGAGGGGGCAAAGAGGGGGAAACGGTTGCTTGGTGGAACAGAGGTGATGCCTGGAGGGCAAATTGTGTCTGGGCGAGATTCTAGTGAGTCCAAAAATTGGTAAGGGGCCAGTCAATGGACGTGTATGGAGATCATTTGAGCGGCTGGGGAGCTTCTATACTTTCCCCAGTCGTATGTCGTCACGGACACTTGGAAGATCTGGAAATATCCATTCGATCTTGAAACCCACTGCAAGTCCAAGCCCCGCGGCTCCATGCATGGCCCACAAACCTTCTTCGTTCTGAAGGCGGTTCTCTGGCTTACTGGCCTGATCTTAAAGCCTTTCCTTGCCTTTTTGTCTTGTGAGAACCAATGGAGAGGTAGAACCTTGAAGCGTAAGTCACAGAGCTCTGAAGAGAGCTGCACACATCGGTGTCTTAATCTGTAAGTTCTACCACCTGTAGTCCCTGTGGCCGGAACAAAGAAACGATGGAAGACCGCCTTGGAGTCAATCTAAAGCCCTGCCTTAGCTAAACTCAACACAATCAACAAAACATCAGTGACAGGGCAAGACTTCAGGAACATGTCACCTAGGAGAGTTGTTAAACTTATGGAGGCAGCACTCGATTCCTAGATCGAGGAAGGAGGCTCCATAGATCCTCTTGGTGGCTGTAAAAGCGTCAGATCACATATCCCATGTTCCCTTCAGTTCAAATAATCCACAGAGGGATTTTGAAAATTGAACCTCTTAGAAATGTCTGTAAGCTTGATGAAATGCACGCCCAAGAGACTCCTAGGCCGCTCAATCCTCTGCTATCGACTGGAACTCATTAGAAGCTATACCCAAGCAGACAACCATCTCATTGTGGGTCTTCCTTTGATTTTTCGCATACCCGATGGAGTCGCATCCAAGGCACAGCTCGGGAGTCAAAATGAAGGAGACCACGTGCCCAAACCATCAAAGTATAGCCTTTTCCGTCCGCAGAAGTAGCCGCTAAGCACTAAGTTCCCCCTAGCACTGTTGCGTGTCTCTGTCTTTTCTGGCGCTTGTCCTCCTCAACTCGACAGCTTGTAAGCGCGATCTCATTCTTTCGGTCGTTACGCTAATTTCACGACCATTGGTGAGAATTGAAACGAACACTGAGTTGAAGGCCGACAACTTGTCATTGACACCAAGCTCGGCCTCCCTTGTTACTGACCTTCCAAGCCGCTTCAAAATTGATCCAGTTAAGCTAATCCTTCAAGAAAGCTTAGTGTCGCCCATCCCATTACTCGTGAAAAGACTCTGAGCTACCTAACCTCTTCCACCCATTTCTATGGGACCCCACTACCATGAAGATTCCATTGGTCAGGCATTTTGGGAACGACCCAAACGACTACGGACTCGTTGACAGATTTGAAGAAACAAAATGTTCTATCATGAAGGGAGGACGTCTAGGGACTCTGAAGTTCAAGAATTGAAAAGTGGTTTTGGTGGACTATAGATACACGCTGAATATTCGTCTTCTTCTTGTCTCCCTCCTTTTCTTTTTGTTCTTCATCTTGATCTTCTTGTTCATGTTCTTCTTATTTTCCTTTGGCTTTCATCTCCTGCAATCTTTCTCTTCGTCTTTCCCTTCCCCTTCTTCAAATCCTTCTCCGTCTTGGATTGACGCTACGGTTCGCTGTGGACCTGGGCCCCAACCATTATGTCTCTCCAGCATTCTCTTGCCAGCTGTCTTCCAAAACTTAGTGTGTGTTATCCCAGATGAGGACGTCCTCGGATACAACGCTTAAGATGGCTAGGCCATGTTGAGCGTATGGACACCACTGCTCCGGCCCGAAAAGTCTTCGATTCTGTGCCATTGGGACGCCCTAAGCTGAGGTGGCGCACTTAAGTGGAGAAGGACATCAACCAACTTAGAGTGCGCAGCTGGAGGCAGCTGGCAAAAGATCGTGGCGGGCAGTAGCGCTGAAGTTACTAGACCCTTGTCTCTTGTGGATTGTAGAACCTTTCAGTTTTTTTTTAAAGATAGAGACGATCAAGGTCTTGAAAAGTATTTTCGACTAAGGACTCTAATGGAACGTCCCCAATTTCGCCTTCACTGTTGACTCGGAGCTCTTAAAACGTCGTCGACTTGTTGCCATAATCCAGTGACTTAACGTAGCCCCACAGAAAAAAAGAAAACGGCCTGAAGCCGCGATGCATCCAATTGACTGACCCATTTCTGAGATAACACCCTCACCATACTTCTTCTTCTTCTTCTTATGGTGCTACAGTTCGGGGTGGACCTGAACCTCAACCAACATGCCTCTCCAGCCAGCACGGTCTTTCGCCAACTGCCGCCAGTTGCGCACTCCAAGTTGGTTGAGGTCCTTCTCCACTTGTGTACGCCAACATAGCCTGGGCCGTCCTCTGTTCAGTTATCCCAATGGCTCAGATTCGAAGATTTTTAGGGCCGGAGCAGTGGGGTCCATACGCACTTCATGCTCTATCCATCTTAAGCGTGGCATCCGAAGTCGCTTGACTAGGCGCATGTCGCTACGATCAATAATCACACAAAACTTTGCTCTCCACAAGACTTCCTTATCCGCTTTTAGTAGCGTCCAAGTTTCCGCGCCATAGTGTAGGAGTGGTATGATCAAGCTGTTATATAAAGCAAGCTAGTCCTTCGACAGAGGGCTTTATTAGTCAATTGCCTCTTGACCCCAAAAAAGTAAGAGTGATTTTGCGTTTGATTTCGGTACCGACGTCGTTGTCCCTATTAACCACGGAGCCGAGGTAAACGATGTCCTTGACTACATTGAAATTTCTGCTTCCTAGTTTGTGTCCGAGACGTCTACAACGCTTTGCTCTCAGCCATTTCACTTCAAAGTAAGCAAACGACTCATTGACGATTCGCTGTGTTCGTTCAATCACATCAATATCTTCTGCGGAGCCTAGCAGTTGATCGGACTTTTGGAAGATCGTGCCTCTGGTGTTGACTTGTGAGTTACGCACGATCTTCTCAAGGATGATGTTAAAGAAGTCACATGACAGCGCATCGTCTTGGCTGAAGCCCCCTTTTACATTTGTGGGAGACAGTCTATCCAGAGGTTTGGAAGGTTTTGGAAGGTCAGGAGCGCCTGGAACTTTTTTGGTCAGAGGGTAACTTCGCTTGTGTGTGACAGTGTGAAAGGACAGTCTAACCGGAGACTTTTGTTTTTATTCCACGGAAGGTCAGGAGCCCCTCAAATTTTACTTCAGTCGGACCCTGCGTTAGGCCTCCTTGTCGAAGTCTCATGGCAGGTGAGGCTTAAACCAAAATCGTAGCATGAGCTGAGTTGTACCGTGCTGACTGCTACATGAAGCAGTTGTGTTCACCCTACTGCCTCAAATCAGAGGGTTCCTATCCTCTGGCTCAGTGTGGCGTTACATTGCAGCCGGGAGCTGTGACCCAAGGACCGGCCTAGGTAAAAGGCATCTCTTGCTTCACACAGAGATACTGTGACTGAAACCTAAGGGAAGATCTAATTTGGTGTGTCGGGTAACTGAGGCTTCGAGGCTTGTTTCACCTCCTTGGTATAGGGCCACAAAGGCAGAAGGTGACAATAATCCAAATCCCACATCTCTCTCTCTGCTTTTTTCAGAGCCTAAGGAAGCAAATTCCTTGACAATCCCAAAATTTGGGCTGCCGACTGTGATGCCCTCTCCGAGACGTCGTTGTTGTGCGCGTCACTTATCCCAGTTACTCCGCGGATCCATTTCAGCCTCTGAATCCAGCAAACGCCTCGTTGACGACTCACTGTTATCTGAAAGAACCAGCAACAGAGTGGACTCTTGGAAGATCGTGCCTCGGGTGTGGTCTCTTGAGCTTCGAACGATCAAGACTGATGTCAAAAAAGTCATAAGACACACTGACGAAGTCTTATTCGCCGCAGAAGGTCTGTATGAGTTCGTCACCGACCTTGACGGGGCAACGAGAGCTCTCCATCGTCAATCTGAACAGTCTGATGAATTCGGTAGGAACGTGGTCGTCTCTAGGCAATCCTTCAGATCGCCAAATGGGTGACAAAAGTCAAGCCAAGTGTAAAAATCTGAGGTCTCCCCTCATAAGACCAAAATCCGATTGCTCGTGAAGGGTTTCGTTTGTTCACACAAAACGGTGGAGAGGGTCTTCCTTGATAGCTGACGCAATCGTAGATATCTCCTTCCTTGTGGACATCTTAAGTCTTAAAACTCCAAGTCCAAGAAAACCTCCTCGGCCGTCACTTTAAAGCCCATTGATCCTTGAATTTCTCTGTTCCCTTAAGCGCCCTCAAACTCCAGACAGAAGCAATTTCCAAGGCACCTCTCAATACGGATTGATTCTTGGAAACTGTCTCGTCCCTTGTCGCCTTATTTTAATAAAAAAAATCCTGATTCGCTGTCCCTTCCTTTCAGTCTTCATGGTCCTCTGACTGTAATTCTCCTCTCCCGTCACTCATTTAGTCCACTCGAGACTAATTTCGGTGGAAAATCTTCAACGCGAGCCTCGCCAGCTCCTCTAATTGTCTTGTTTCGCATCGAAATTCAGACTTCCCCCCTCCCCCCGCCCCTGTGCAATTTAAATCAATTTTAAAGTGAAATTCCAGATCTTTCGCGCCTGACCTTGGCTCCCCCCCCCAGCATCGGGGAACAGGAGAAGGCATTCAAATCGATTTTCATGTTCCGCCTCATCGGTAATCCCCGACAGATCCCCCACTCAAAGCTCCCACCAAGGAGCGACGTCTCATATCCCGGCAAATCCCCGCACGTACAGACAGTCGCCGGCATTCTCGCATCACCCCAGCTCACACCTCACCTCAATCAAAGGCACAGCCAGCTGTGCATCGCTCTCTCCGTCCATGCTCACCCACGTCCATCTTCGTTTGTATTCCATTCAGTCCCCGACGGAATTCTCCCAGCTCCCAAATCACAGCTCCCGACAGCACTCACGGCCTCTCACCCCTCACTCTGCTTTCGATTACAGGGAACACACGATGTCCAGGCAGTCTTGGATGTGGCGGCTCCTGCTTCTGCTCGGCGCCATCGGAGCCTGCGACGGCATGAAGCGCAACTACGACGCGAAGTACATTCCCGCGTGGAAGCAAAGAGTGAGTCTCCCAATCATCAACTCCCCACCCCACAGGCTCACAGTCTCCTCCTCCACCATCCTCCTTGCAGGCTTGTGAAAAACCGAAGCAGTCCCGCCCGAACTCGCACTACACCTGCGACGAGAAGGGCGACGTTAAGTGCCTGCCCGGCTGGCAGGGCGACCTGTGCCAGGTGCCCATGTGCCGCAAGGGATGCGACCCAATGAATGGTTTGTACCCTCCGCCACCACCTCACTGCCAGTGTTCGGCAATTACTCGTCCCCCTCTCACCGAATAGGTTACTGTCAGCGACCCGGCGAGTGCCGCTGCAAGATCGGATACTACGGCGAGCTGTGCGACAGATGTATCCCGTTGCCGGGCTGTCAGCACGGCGACTGCACAAAGCCCTTCGAGTGCATCTGCAAGCCCGGCTGGGACGGTCTCTTCTGCTCCGAACGTAAGTCCACCCAGCCCTCGTGGGAAAATTGTACTTCACCCAAAAATTGTGTCCTTTGTTGCAGCTACTTGCAGGACTGGATGCCATTCGACGCGCGGTTACTGCGACACGCCCGGCGAGTGCCGGTGTCGCATCGGATGGGCCGGGCCGACGTGCCACGACTGCCAGGTGCTGCCCGGCTGCCAGCACGGCACCTGCAGCAAGCCATTAGAGTGCCTCTGCCAGCCGGGATACGTGGGACTCCTCTGCCAGACGGGTGAGTATGCGACAACCGCCGCAGTCGCAGCGGCCGCCATGTAATTCCCTCTCCTTGCAGCCATATGCGCCGACGACTGCCACAAGCAGCACGGATACTGCCGCAAGCCAGGCGAATGTCGGTAAACTGAAAAAATTCCCATCACTCTGTCTGTGTTCCCCCTTGTGACGCTTTTCTCTCTCCCCCCCTGCACAGATGCCGCGTCGGATGGATGGGCGAGAAGTGCGACAAGTGCCACCCGTACCCGGGGTGCGTGAACGGGGACTGCGAGCGGCCGTGGGAGTGCAACTGCCAGTCCGGCTGGGGCGGGATGCTGTGCAACGAAGGTACGCGACGCGCGACAGCGCATCGGGCAACCAATTAATGCGCGACTTCATCTTTCCAGCCCTGACGTACTGCGACGAGAACCCGAACACATGCCAGAACAGCGGCAAGTGCGTGTCGATGGCGAAGGACGATGGCCTGTTCCGATGCATTTGCGCGGAAGGATATCGCGGCAGAAACTGTGAAATCGAGACTGACGAGCATTTGTTGTTGTCAGCCGCGTTGGCGGCAACCGCGACCACAACAGGGGCTCCGGGAATAACGCCACCATCGCTGGTCTCCTCCGGCGCTTCGTCAGTGTCGTGGGAGACAACATCGGCTGAAGTCGCCGCAGCTGGGGGGCAGCAGTCAATTGAAACTTTATCCACCACCGTCCCGGGAAATAGCTCCACACTAGCCGACGGGACTGCATCGCCACCAGCGGCGTCACTTGCGACTGAATCCAATTCAACGAGTCCATTGAACAATCTCACAATGACAACGACCAGTACGGCCCCGCCGCCGCCGTTCCCGTCGTCCTCGTTGCCGTCCTTGTTGTCATCGTCGTCGTTATCGTCATCACCATCGACAAGTACGAACGGAATTGTTGTCGATGCTGCGGCAACAGCTGCGAGTAAAGTTAATGAACCCGTAAAGGATGCGACCAACGATGAGGATGATGATGAGGAGGAGGAGTACGAGGACGAGGAAGAGGACGGCGACGGCGACGAGGAGGAGGACGAGAGTGATGAAGATGAAAGCAACAATGAAGCGTGAACCTAATCCACTACTGGGCTCGGAATGATATGGCGGTGGGTGGTGGCGTGGGGAGCTAGTTACAACAGCCAACCGATTGAGCTTATTTATCCTTGTACTCGGTGAACTGGCTTCTGCTCCTGCTGCTGCTTATTATTGACGTTTGTGTGTTGACAACCGAGATAAGGAGGGAGAAGGCGAGCAAAAAAATAAAAAGAATCGAAAATTAAATCCCAGAGTCATGTGGCAGTGGGTGGGAGGTAGAGGGGGGGAGTGTGTCCAGATGGGGATTAAGTGGGTGAGGTTTCTTGAAAGGGATGTAGGGGGGGGGGGTGGGTGGGAAGAACTCAAGTGCGGGATGGCGGAAGACGGAAGGGAGCTCGTGGTGGTCTATTCAGAGATGAGCAAAAGATGCTGACGCTGCCAGGTACCTTATGTCTGGCTGTGGTGCTCATTCTGGGGGACATCCTTCTCTCTGTCTGTTCTTGCGTTAGTTGGGTGGGTGGGTGTTTATTTGGGAGCAGGATCGCGATCTCACACAGGTCTTCGTGGTCCCAATGTGATGCACAGTCGAGTATAGCCTGGATAGTCTTCTTGTCACTTCCAAATACCCCTCTATCCTTTCCAAATAGTTCTTGACCCTTTTCGCTGGAAAATATTGGGCACAGAGAATGATTTGATGAGAGCCTCAGTCCTCCGAGTGCAGTTTTAAGACGAGGGAACACAACCAAGCCGCTCGGGGCTTAACTTGGTGAGAGAAGCGGATGGTCAAGCAGCTTAGGCGTGAGGCCGTCGCCTTGTCTTGGTGAAACAAGATCTCTTTTCATGAAAATTTGGACATATTTGAGCAATTTCTGATCGCTGCTTGGCTACTAATGATGCGTAGTAGGCACCTGTAAGGGGTTTTCTTTCTTTCTCCTCTGGACTCCCAAGAAAACTGTCGCCATCACTTTCACAGACAAAAAAACAGCCTTTGGACTGTTGGAGACGAGGGACTGTTCAGTGGTCTATCCAACTATCATCTACAGAAATCAATCGTTGCCAAAACTCGTATTAATTGCGCCTAAGCTGCGCCAACAGGGCGTTAGGAATCCTCACTCGAACGTGGCGCCCAACGCGCGGACCGCTTTTTCATGCCCAAGTCTTAATAGCTCACTTTCTTTGGACATTTTCAAAAACTCTGCTATCTCTCTAATATCAATTTGGCAGACAACATCGTCACAGGCGTCTAACACCATTTGGTGGACTTTAACAGGAGTCGCAGTTTTTGGACGTTCCGAACGTTCCTAACGTTCATCACTTCCCAAGCTCTTACGGCCGGTGTTTAAATGCTCAATACTCAATTTATTTCAATTTTCAGAAAAACACATCGACTCTCTCAAACGAATGTTGATGCATGTGATGCCCAGAGAGATGACGGAAGCAGTCGGGTGCCATCAAGGTGGCAATCCAGGGTCTCAAAGTCTGAGCTAATCTTGTCTTCCATTCTTGACCGTTTCGAACACGCGGTTTTAAGTCATCCAACCCTAGTTCCCTAAGCTCTGCGATCACTTGGTCTTGGGAAAGGTGGCTCAGCGTTCCTCCTTTTCTCCAATCTAGAGGCTGAGACTCGAATGTTGTCCATTCGCTCTATGTGGCCAATCCAGTGTAGCCGACGGTACTTTGACTTCCGTACTACATCCACAGCACGTAGAGTTCGCGATTGTGTAGTCTCCCCCCTTCGTACTCTTTACAAGCAGACCTGTATATCCGGCGTAGAATTTTTCTCTCAAGGGACCCAAAAGCTGCTTATCGTCTAGATTTAGACTTCGTGTCACAAGACTGTCAGGATCAGCGTCGATGTTGGTCCTTCGCGTTAGGAGTTTTGACCCTATCTACCGAGAAAGCCCCAAGTAGCATCAGTTGCCAAGGGAAATCGCTAAGATGTCGCTTGCAGAGTTCACGTTCGCCCTGAGGTGAGGCTCAGTGATGTCTTGTCCAAGATGGTGTCTAAATTTTGGCTCCACAGCATTTCTCGTATCATAATTGACCTTAAGATCAGCTGCCTTCACCTGTTCAACAATTCCCTTTAAAGTTCCTAAGAAGTCCGATTGGAAAGGCGCGACGAAGTGGATGTCAGTTTTTGTACCCGAACTTGATGATGCCTTGCGTGTTAACACCTGCCTTCCGCACTATCCTCTCCAGAGCAAGTTTGAAGAACTCACCGAGCAGCGCATCTCCTTGCCTGAAATCCGCTGGAGGTTCCAAATGATTCAGACTGACGGACCGAGTCCACTGTTGGATTCTCCAAGCTGCAGCCGAGACAAGGAAGCCAGATCTTTGCCATTTGGGGAGATGGCAATGGATCTTGACTTGTTTGGCTTTGGCCAGTGCCCAGATGAGAATTTATCGGAGGTCTTCCTTCATTTGAATAGTCCCTGGTTCAATCACACTTGAACACACATCAGCATCCAAATGAATCTGGGAATGGTGGGCTATGTCACGGGGGCTCGTGCACGTATATTGAGAGAAGATCAGGCACGTCAACGGTCATGGCAGACATGGCTGTCTACCGGTTTGTTGTAGCCATTGAAAAGAAATCATCGTCCAGGTTTTGTAATGTTCGTAAGGTCTCCGAACTAGTATTTATGATTGTGCGAGGCTTTGGGTAGCTGGTTATGAAGTCGAAATTTGTTTAAGTTGCAATAAAGCGAGAGCCGCACTCTTCCCTTCCTTTCTTTTTCACAGTGCTCATTAAAAGGAAGCTACTTCAGCCATTTTGTGCAAAGAAGAGCTCAAAGGCCTGCTTGAAATGTCTAACTAATAATAAGTGTGGTTTCAGGCCACGGAAGTTCACCATCGGCAGATCCCGGAAAAGCGTCAAGAACTGCAAATCGACGAACATCACCTATTCGTTGATTTTAAGGCCACATATAAGAGTGCCCATAGAAACGAGCAATACAGTGCCATGTCTAGTTTTGGCATTCCTACAAAACTCGTCAGATTGTGTAGAATGACGATGGAGAGCTTTGGCTAATCCGTCCAGGTCGGCAACGAACTCACTGAGACTTGGTCAAAGGGGGTTTCAGCCAAGGCGACGCACTATCATATGACTCCCTCAAAATCATTCTTGAAAAGATCGTCCGTAACTCACAAGACAACACCAGAGGCACGATCTTTCAAAAGTCCGATCAACTGCTAGCCAACGCGGACGACATTGGCGCGATTTGACGAACACAGCGAGCCGTCAATGCGGCATTTGCTGGCATTGAAGCGGAAGCGGGTCTGATGGTTAATGAGGGAAAAACGAAGTACATGCTGTCATCAAGGAAGGACGCACAACATCGACATCTCGGACAGAGCGTCACACTAGGCAGCAGAAACTTCGAGGTAGTCAAGGACTTCGTCTACCTCGGCTCCATGGTAAATAGAGACAATCACGTCAGTATCAGTCAGAATCACTCTTGTCAATCGCTGCTTCGTTGGGCTCATGATAGGAAGTGAGTAAAAGTGCCCACTCTCCAAGGACCACAGCTTGACCATCCCAGTCCTCCCTTACTGCGCAGAAACTTGGACGCTACTAAAAGCGTTTGAGGAAGCCTCTAGTCTTTTTGAGAGAAAAGATTTGCGAGCGATTTTTGGTCCTGTTTTGCGTTAATGGCAGAAGGAGAAGATTCAACAACGAGCTCTATAGGCTGTACAGCGACTTGCGCCTAGTCAAGTGTCTTCGGATACAACACTTAAGATGGCTAGGTCATGTAGAGCATATGGACACCACTGCTTCGGCCCGAAAAGTCCTCGAATCTGAGCCATTGGGACAACGCAACAGAGGACGACCTAAGCGAAGGTGGCGCACACAAGTGGAGAAAGACCTCGACAAACTTGGAGTGCACAACTGGCGTCAGCTGGTGAAAGACGTGCTGGCTGGAGAGGAATGTTGGTTGAGGCCCAGATCCATGCCGGACTGTAGCGCCACAAGAACAAGAACATGCATGATGATTATTCGGAATTTTTTTTTTGTTTTCAGTCAGTCATCAGGACTCTATTCACAATCTTTTCAAAAAGCTGGCTTATGCAAGGGAGGAGACTTATCAAGCGAAGATCTTTCGGAAGCGAGGAATCTTTTCCCCTTTCGGGGATGGGTTCCACTATCGCCGTCTCCCATTTCTATGGTTAATGTGCGTTAACTCTCCCGCCTTTTCAGGGAGATGACGAAACACAATATTCGGTATTCCGGCTATTCCGGTGGACTGTTTGTTCTTCAGACTGTTGAAAATGACTTTGAGATTCTCCTTCGGAATGGGGTATGGCACTAGAGCCCTCTTGGGCGACGGCATTGTACGCCTTAATTTCGTTACTGAACCTGAAAAGACCAGTATTCTCGAAATGCCATTATTGCACTTCATTTTGAGGGAAGGCTCTGTTCACAAAGTCCTGATTTTGGTCTACGAGATTCGTTGACCGTGTACACTTCCTGGAAAACCGCTCCTATTGCTTCTAAGGTTCTTAGCGGCATCAGTCTTAGGTCTCGGTCTTGCCAGAGACAGTGAGGAGTATTCTCTTGTTTCCATTCATCTCTACGTAGGTTGTCGTTGATGACAACTTTTCATGACTAGACAGATCCAGCAGTCGGTGCGGTGCGAATTGCTTTCTTTTTTTAATGGTGGACCTCGTCCTCAACCAACTTGTATGACCTCTAGCCAGCTGCCTCCAGTTCCGCACTCTAACGTGATTGCAGTCCTTCTCCACTTGTGTGCGCCATCTTAGCCTAGGCCGTCCTCTGTTGCGTTGTCCCAATGGCTTGGATTCAACGACTTTCTGGGCTCACGGAGACTCGGGAAGCTGTGTGATCGGGATCCAAGAGTTTGAGATCCTGAAATAGAGATGGCGGCACATAAACTTTGTACTGTAAAAACAACGACGACGCCTGTAGCCTCAACAAGGCCTGCATTTACACCGGTTTCAATTGGCCCTCGCCTTCCTGTTCAAGGCAGTGCTTGAGCTTAGCTCCCTCACCACTCAAAACGCCGTAAGATCAGAGGGATACTCGTTTAACTGCCTCGGACATGACAGCAGGAACGAGAAGAATTCCCACTTCCAGCGAAATGAGCTCACTCCCTGAGACGAGTCCCTTCTAAAGGTGTTCTTCCTCCTATAAAACTTCCCATTTCAAGTCAAACCACATTTTATTCATGCTCCTCATCATGTCCTAACACTAAACCTTACTTAGTCTGGTTCCCAGAAAACTTGCAAATAATTTTAGCTTTCATTTAAGATTTCTTCTAAGACAGTTTCCCGGAGAAACCCACAAAAATTTCAAAAAAATCCCCATCCGCGTTCATTTCTTTCCATCTACACTGTTGCCATCGCCACCGAACAACCCCATCGAACCCACAGATGGCGCAGAAAACACTTCCAAAACGTCAGAGCCCACTTGACAGCAAGCAACTGTCACAACCAGCAACTGTCATCGGGTTAATTTTCCTGGTGATGGTAGTGTGAAAAATCTTTCAGAAAACTTCCCACAAATAATTGAATTCTTTCGCGAAAACCAAGGTAAGCTCCCATCCCCCCTGCACAGCCTACAGCTGCTTCCCCCCCACACACACCCGCACCGCCTGCAAATCAATCCAATTACCCACCCAAACAAACCCCCACTCAGGTTATGTGATGTAACCACAATCTGTGTTCCTTTTCAGCAGAATGGCATCGGTAATCCGTGTGGGATTCGTCCGTCTGATGGGCACCCGCTCGCCAGCCGGCCTCCTTCAGAGCACATCTCTGCCGGCCGTCTCGCAGTCCTGCTCGATCTCGAGCAAATCCATGCGCGGTGGCCCCCGCATACCCAAGGCGAAGCCATACCCATGGAAGGACAAGAAATACGGAGTGATTCAGGCAATGTTCGATAAGACCAGCCACCGCATGGACGAGAACTCCAAGGTGATCTGCGTGGAGGGGCCTGTCGCTGCCGGCAAGACGAAACTGGCCAAGGAGCTGGCCGACGAACTGGACATGCTGTACGTGCCCCCAGTGTCCATGGACACGGTCTTCGTCAACAAGTACGGCTTCGACTTGCGCAAGCTGGACGACCAACTGCCGGAGATGTGCCGCAGCTTCGACGAGAAGAAATTCCTCCAGAATCCAAAGCATCCGTTGGCCGCTCAGTTCCAGATCCGTATGTACATGCTGCGCTACGAGCAGTACATCGACGCCTTGGCTCACCTCCTGTCCACCGGGCAGGGTGTAGTCCTCGATCGCTCCCCGTACTCGGACTTCGTGTTCCTCGAGGCGATGCACAAGGAGGGCTACATCTCGAAGGGGGCGCGCAGCGTCTACAACGAGATAAAGGCGAACACCATCAACGAGCTGCTGAAGCCGCATTTAGTCATCTACTTGGACTGTCCCGTCGAAGTGGTAAAGGTGAGTGTGACGATCTGAGTGGAGAGGGCAGCGCTGAACGACTTTTGTTTCCAGCAAGGCATCAAGGCGCGCAACATCGACTACGAGGTGAACTCGCCGGTCTTCACCGACTCGTACCTGGGCGCCATGGAGACCTTCTACAAGCAGCACTTCCTGAAGGACATCAGCACCCATGCCGAGATTCTGATCTACGACTGGACCGCCGGCGGCGAAACCGAAGTCGTCGTCGAGGATATCGAGCGCATCGACTTCGGCCAGTTCGAGGAAAACATTCACAACAAGAAGATGAAGGACTGGCGGTTCCCCCTCGAGTGGGAGTGGTGCGAGGCCAGGATCAAGTACTGCAACGAGAAGCACACAATGATGGCGTACTTCAATGTGCCGCGGTTCGACGTGCCGGAGCTGTTGCGCGACGCAGACGGCAGCAAGATCTGGCGCGACGTTATTTCTAGTGTAAGTATGAGGGTCGCGTGCAGTTGAGCTGTGTTCTGAGGAGCTTCTTCCACAGGCACCAGGAATGCGCTACCGACCTGGATACAACGCCGACATGGGCGACAAGGATCTTCTCTTCAAGAACGCGGTTCCACTGCGCGAAGGCGGCGCATAAGGGGTGACGAATGCGCGTTGTTAGATAAATCGGTTGCAATAAAGAGATGAGGCGGCAGTGCTTGACGCAGTTGCCCTTACGATGGCATTTGTTTGAGGTTAAGTTTGGTAGTGAGTTGGGGCTGTGGTGTCAATCGGATTGGGAAGGGTTTCACTGTGACTGTGGGGGGCTGGGGTCGTGTTGGGATGTCTGCATGGACTTTGTCCGGGTTGTGATTGTGGCTCTACGGTTTGATTGGCAACATCTGTGGAGTCTTTTTGGGAACTTTTCAACCATTCCCTGACTCCGCTGTTCTTTCCGTTCTTTCCTGGGCTCCAACAGGAAATGATCTGCGTCCATGTTGTCTTATGGGAATGTGCAGGTCTTATAAGAATGCTCAGGCATCGATAACAGTGGGTGAGTGTGTGGCAGCTTGCTGGCGTTTGATTAATGAGGGGTCGCACGCTGAGCTGTGGGAACAACGTTCCATCCGTAAATGATTTCCACCACAAGGTGACGGTCTACGTCCGTCCAACAGTGGCTTCTTCAACAAGAATGTCTCCTTTAGCATGACCTTCGAGACTTGCCTTGAATGTGATCCCATCTGGTGAGCGACAGCTTCGCAGATCCAAAGCAAGATGGTTGGATGAAAATTCAAAAAATCGCCTTGTTGTGATTGGTTATGACTCCTGATGATGAATTAGAGTCGATGGCGGAGGATCGACTGACCTGAAGGTCACCCTCCGGTGTGCATTGCCCATGTGGAGAGGACGCCACAGTCCACGTATTTTGTGTGAGTGTCAAGTAGTACGTTGGTTAAGGTTAAATTGAGTGGCCCTACAGTGAACAAGAAGAAGGAGTCTGGCTTCGTTCGGCAGCCATTCCTTTTGTCATACTGAGGTAAGGAAACAGCATTCCCAAGTGCGATTTTGAGAATCTCTTCTCGCAGATGAAAAAACCTTTCTGTATAAGACTACGGCATCTGGAGGAGAAGATTAAACGACGAACTTAATAGACTGTACGATGGCTTGCGCCTGATACAACACTTAAAATGGTTGCGCCGTGTATTTCTGGCCCGAAAAGTCTTCAAATCCGAGCCATTGGGACAACGCAACAGAAGACGGCCTCGGCTAAGGTGGCTCACACAACTAGAGAAGGACTTCAACCAACTTGCAGTGTGCAGCTGGCGTCAGCTACCGAAAGATCGTGCTGTCTGAAGAGATATGTTGGTTGAAGCCCAGGTTCATCCCTGACTGTAGCACCATTCAAAGAAGAAGAAAGTCGTTGAATGGACGTACCCTTTTCAGGGATCGAACTTCATTAATTACTTCTGTATAAAAGGCCTGTTCAGGTTTAACTCCATCTTCTTAAATCTTCCACTTTGATATTCATGTAGCTGGGGCTAAAGTGACTTAAGTCGAAGAAGTTAACATCTTCCTTTATTTAGGAAGTTTGGTCCCGGCTATCCGCGATGATACCGTGTGCAAGATCTTAGCAGCAGGATCGGGAAGGCTAAAACAACAACTACGTCTGTTTCGCTTCCAGATGGTTTATGGCAGCAGCTCCTGAAACCATTACCACACAAAACCTGCAATCATTCGTAAATAGATGTTTGAGAAATATCCTTAGCATTTATTGGCGGAACAGAAATTCTACCTGAGAACTGGCCAAAAACCTATTTACATCACAATAGCAAGGTGAAAGTGGCGCACAGTATGCGCGGAGACAACACCATTACGAAGAACGCCATGCAGTGAAAACCGCAGGCATAGAAGCGGGATGCCCTAGGCAATCGTGGCGTAGAACAGTGGAAGAGGACCCTAGTTCTAAAGAAATGAGTTCAGGAGAGCTCAAACACTTTGCAGAACTTCGAATGAAATGGCAAGCAGGCTTGAAATTAAAGGGCATATGCATGTTTGTTTCTGCAATTGATGACCTAATGCCAGATCATAATTAGATCACCATCATTAAGGTTTATTTTCAACTGTTTACTATTTGCTTTTGATTTCTTGAATAGGAAGGTATTCTATCTTACAATGGTCCCCGCGGAATATGGGGTAAGTGCATCAACTTGCATGCCGAAAATCGTAGATGCGAGTCCCGGACTGAAAAGCTCGCATTTTTCACGGCATCACCTCTTTCGAATTGCTGACAGCATTCAAAGAGCACTTGGCTATAAAAAGCTTTTCAAATCCCGCCGTTCGGAGTCGGCAAAAAACTGCAAGTCCCTTCTACTCGTGAAAAGACAGTAGTACGCACAACACGATTAGTTGTTGTAGAAGCTAGGCCCTGGTCCCTTGTGGACTGTAGTGCCACTCAATTATCATTATTATTACCGTCTGTGAGTTAGTTGGTTGTCGGTGACCCTTTAAGATGCATATTACTTGTTCAAATAGATGTCACTGTGTTCCAAAGAATAGGCGCACAGCAATGAAGTGGACTACATCCTCTCGTGCTTTGAGGTTACGCAAAAGATGGAGTTCTGGGCGATGCGGTATAAAATTCAAATTCATAAGTTCACCTCTGTAGTAGTCCTACGGCTGCGCTTCATCTAGAAATCGCTTATGAATTCTATGCACTATTCTCCATCAGTGTAAAGAACTTATGCCTAGAGGTGGATTTACTACTCGTCTGGCATAAAAATTGCGTCGCTCACAAGGGCCCAGGGCCTAACATCCCTTTCAGCCACTGCTGTTGTTCTCTTACGAGTAGAGGGGGACCTGCCAACTTCGAACGGTGAGACTTGAGAACCTCTTCACAGTCAATTAGTACCCTTTGAGTGATGTCAGGTCCTCGAAGGAGGTGGTGTCTCGAAAAATGCGAGATGTTCAGTTCGGGAATCGAACCTGGGACCTTTGGCGTGTGGGTCTCCTGACTTACCCACTATGCCATGGCGACCACTGCATAATTGTCAGATTGTGATGCTAGATGTTCCCACTCATGGTGCATTTCCCTTCGTGAAGCAGTATTTGGAAAGCACTTTGTATCTTTTCTTGTTCCACCGCATCCACTTCCACTTCTCCAAAAGGGAATTTTAAGGGCTCTCCACACATTTAAAGTTGAAGCATATAGTTGGGCGTCAAGCACTTGGTGTGAGGGGCTTCCTTCAAAGATGTTGATTCGTTCGGCATTTGCCACATTTGCAGCTCTGACGTAAAGGTTGAGCTGAATGGAAACGACGACTGGTTGCAGGCAAACTTTAATCTGAATCTTTGCCAGATAATTTAGCAAAAGAGGAAACCATACTAGAAAACACCCTATTTCCCTCTTTGTAGATTGAGGGGAGGGGTATTGCTGGGGAGCACTAACAGAATATACTTAAAGTTCCCATCGAAAGGGTTAAACGTCGATGAAGGATATTAGATCCATCCAGAATAAGGATCAAGTCAGTGATGGCCAAAAAACAGTTTGACCAGGGCAAAGGATTCCAAGCACAGACGCTAGCCATAAAGAGAGTCCTAATTGGTTCCTTGCAGACTGTCGGGGACTACTTTTACTAGAGCCCTACATTTCTTTTGTTTTGTTGGAGGTTGGGAAACACTGCACTGGAGCGCTGAGACTCAAAATCTGGTCCATTGTACTACCAGGCAGTAACCTTCGTTCACTGAAGTTTCCTGATTTTCCGAAGAAAGACCAGCCACCTGATACGAGCACAAGCGGGACATTGACAGAGAAAGTGGTCTGAAGTGTCTTCACCTTCTCCACAGGCGTCGTAAAGGGTGTCTTCACTAAGCCCAAGCAGACTTAGGGGCTTAGCGAAGGTGAAGTGTTTTTTTTTTCTGTCTAGAGGTAGCATGCGCCTGGTCAGCATACATCCTTCAAAATCACGCCATCTCTGATTGTGCCGTCAAAAGATCCAACTGTCGATGGAAGCCCTGTGGGTTCGGGCCCTATGAGTGCCTCTTTTGATCCTCGCCTACAACCTCGTTTTTGTTCTCGTTCTGCGTGGAAAAACGACGAGAAGTTACCTAAAGCAGTATGAAGGTAACGAAGGCTTCAGCTCCAGCTCCAAATCCAGCGTCCTGAAGTCGTCCTTACATTCCCTTCCTGGCTCTGTTTGCGGCCAGAGCCAGTCTTGGATATAGGGAAAATCGACTTTGTACAAGCGACGCAGCTGGATTGTTGATGATCCTGCTTCAGACGGCATGTCCATGAGACTTGTGTCATAGGGGATGTGGTGCGCGAGGTCAGCAAAGCTCTAGTGCGAGTTGAACCGAAGATCACTCCTTTTCGTTCAAAGATGGCCTTGATTATGCATCTCATGACCGGAATACAAAGGGAAAGAAGATTCGGCTTCCATCAAGAGCAGAGCCAGGTGTGCTAGGTAAAACCACTGTGCACCCAAGACCGACCGTTCTTTTAAGTTTGGTGAAAGCAGCAGTCACGAATTGACGCAGAAGTTTATTCCACCACACAAGGGATGTATGGGGAATAGAGGTCATCTACCAAACCTTTGACGCATAGGGAAGAGAGGTCATCCTAATGGATCTTCTTGGCGAGAGGCCCCAAGGTTTTGCCAAAACCTCCTTTTCACTGCCAGCCCTCCTCCAGCCAGTTTTTTTTTATTTGACAGGCACGGAATGAGTCTAAAGCCACACGAGTGTTCTAGGTTGGGCTTGGCTTGATGGGCTTCATACCTAAAGAATCAATTACACACCCAGTTGTCGCAAAGACTTAGTTCGGAATGTCCTGTATGGATGAATGCGTTAAGCAATGGACGCGACTGAGGCAGAGATTTTGCGCTGCCCCGTGGCAAGTTCAACGACACCCATATCAGGTGAGTCCTTAAGTACTTGGCCAACCCTGTGGTAGTTGAAAGGAATAAGTGATCTCCTACAAGGCGTATACTTCTCCCGTTGCTTGTGTTGGCGTTCATTTGAAGAAAAGGAAAAGGCAAACCTTTGACACAACAAAACAGAACACTGTTTGTCGTGCTCGAGGTCCTTTCTCTCACTAACTCGCCTCAATTCTCCCTTCTTCGGGGGTTGCGTTCCTATACTGCCACATTGCCTCAGAGTTCCGCTGACACTTCTAATCAGGATCTGGTTCCATTGAGTTCAAACTAAGGTCATAAGCAATGGGACATGAAGCAGTCAAGGTGGTGCTGTCCCTTGCTGATGAAACAAATATCTGTTCAACGGGTGTCCTGGCAGATCGACAACCGATTCTGTGCTTGAACTTGAGCCCATCCTCACCAATTCATTACCGATTTCACTTCCATTAATGGGGAATATCCAGGCACCCAGTAGAGGACAATTTGTTGCATGTTTGTGAGTTGGCGCCACAAACATTTTTTTTTTGTCGATTGTATAAAATATTGTTGAAATGAAAAACAAAACCTTAAATGCGCGAGTGGAACTCGCACTTGCCGCACTTAAATCCAGTTTCTCATAGTACCTACGTGTCATCCCTTGTGAATGAAACTCAAAGCGTTCTCTCATCCCTCGGCAGATGCACCCCCCCCCCCCCCCCAAGGACAAACCCCCCACACGTACTCTCTCCATTGACTTTATTTATTTTTTTTATTTATTTAAAATAATATTTATATATAAAACAAAACAAAAAAAAAATGTTCATCTACTCGCTAGTAACATTACAAATCCAGTGAAATTTACATTAAAAGAATCAAAAGGGTCCTTCCTGGTTGGGGGTCCTTCGGGTAATAATTAGGTTAGTCTGCCGCCTGCTGGATCCGCGTCGATGGGATCACGCGACAATGGTTAACAAAATATACACAAATATATATATAAGCTCTCTTCTCTTCCTCTCCACCTCCATCTCTCTCTCGCTCTCTCTCTCTCTCTCTTCCTCTCGCTTCACGTATAAATAAATTCAATAACTAAGTGTTACAACAACAACAACGCCTTTCTAATATCCTTTGTGACTTGTTCTCCTCCTCTGGGGGACGTTGACGATCGCCGTCTTGTCTATATTCGCTTGAGTTCGTCTCGCTTGAAACTCCTGATCGCCGAGAGCAGCTGGTCGCGTGGATCAACGGGCAGCGAGTGCGAGGCGCAATTCGAGGTCTGCTTGGTGACAACCGCGCGGATGATGGGCGGCGGTGGTGGCGCCGCGGGCACCGACTGTCGGGACGAGTATTGGACAGGCTGGGGCTGGGGCGGCGGAGTGGCCTTCTTCTCCGGGACGCATGTTTTGGTGATCTTCAGCTCGATTTTGGCACTTTCTGGAGTGGTGAGTACTGTTGGCGGCGGCGTTTGGGAGGCTTCCTCTTGGGCCGCAAGAATCTTCTCTTTGAGGCCTGTCTTGCGGAGAGTACCCTGGCCAAAGGCGGGCTGCGGCGGATTGACCTGGGCGGATGGCTTCGCCTTCATGTCGGCCTGGGTCACTGAGGTTGAGCGAAGCAGCGACACGGACGATGGGCCGTAGCTGCGGGGCAGCGTGGTGCTCGTGATTGACTGGGGAGCCGCCGCGGCGGGTGTCTGCTGGAAGCCCCTCACTACCGGTGCTGGGTTGCTCATCCGGCCGCCGAGCATGAACTTTGGCTTCGGCATTGTGGACGGTGGCGACGGGGTCTGGATATTTGGCGTTGGCGGCGGTGTGACTGGCTCCTTGAGGGGCGCCATGACGCTCGTCGACTTCTTGTACTCCACGCTCCGCACGAACGGCACTCTGTTCGCCGGGTCAGGGGTGGAGTTGCGGTAGTTCCGCTGCTGCACCAGGTTCACCGTGGCCGTGGTTGTGGCGCTGGGGCCGCCGTTCTTGCCGCCAAAGATGTAGTCGCCCTCGTTCTTGATCGACACCTGCACCTTGGGGCGGTCGTTCCAGGTGGACAGGTTGATCTTCGGCGGCCCCGAGTACCTGTAGATTTTGGGGTCGGGCTGCTTGGCTACTTGGGTCCTTAAAATATTACTCTTTGGTGATGGTTGTTCCGTGGGGGCGCTACTATCGCATGCGGAGGGCGGGGTTTTGGGCTCTTCGGTGCTGCTCTGGCTGGTGAGGCTGTTCTTGCGGGAGTTCAGGATGGACTTCATGACTTTGACGCTCTGCAGGCTTGGCGACTCCCCGATGCTCAGCTCACTGGAGGATCGCCGGCGGCTGAGGTTCTCTTCGGCTGGGGGACTTTGGTGGTTCTCGAAGCCGAACTTGGCCAGGGAAAGAAACGAAGAACTGCGTGCGGAGAGGCCGCTCTCGGCGCTGGGAGTGCTCTCCTCGACTTGCTGCTGCCGTGTTGAGTGGAACGAGTCCGAGCGGGTGATGCTGCGGCGGTGCTTGAGGATGTTTGGGTTCAGAGTGATGCTGCTGCGCTTGCGGTAGATCTTGCTGCCCTTAAGCTCCTCATCGGTGTTCAGGTCCTCGGCCTCTTCGTCCTCCTCGGGGACGCCGAGACGGTCAAGCGTGGTGAACAGCGGCTTCTGATGGATGATAGTCTCGATGCTGTTGATGATGCTGTCCATCTCGTTGATCACCCTGGCCTCCTGTTCGCCAATTCCGTCGGGATCAGTGGCCGAAGGGACGTGCCTAGTGACGGGGGCCGCGGTGTCGGTGATTGTCGACCGTTCGACGATCAGTTCCTTCTTGTGGTCGCTGTCGCTGAGGGTGATGCTCTCCGTGACGACTGTGTGGCTGGTTTTGTCGTCCCTGATGATGGCGTTGACCTCCGTGATCGCCTTAAGGATCTGTTGGCTTTCCTTGGGCGCATTGAGGCCGTCTTCGATGTCCGAGGTGCTCTGTTTCTTCTCCTCCACCGGGGTGACCACCAGACGATCGGGCGTCTCCACAGGACTCGTGGCTGTGGTTTGCTCTATGGACAGCGATGCGAAATCGAGTGGGGGACGTTCCTTGATGATCGGGGTGATGGGTGTGTCAGGCAGGGGCTCCGCGCCAGAAGTGTCAGCGAAATTGGGCGGCGCCGGGATGGTGAAGTTCGACCAGGACGTGGTCTCTGATTGGATTGAACCCGACTCAGCAGGCGTGCGTGGCTGCTCGGCCGTCTCCGAGTCGTCCGTGGAGAGGACTGTGAGGTCCTCGAAGGTCTTGTGGTCGGAGAGCGTCTTCACGATCGTCTTGCCAAGCTTCAGGTTGTAGACCTTAATCATCTCGTCATCGTCCGAGCTGGACTCGAACGGGGACTTGCACTGCGTCGGGGAGTTCTGCGCCGAGGATGGCATCGGTGATGGTGGCAGGGCCTCACCGATTCCCGAGTCGGCTTGCTTGGACTGGGTATCGAATCCATCGTCTGCCTCGGCTGTGCTCCGCGGCTCTGGGGTTGGACTTCGGTTCAACATCGTTTTGGAGACGTTTTGATGGTTGACTGTTAGCAGCTCCGTGGGCTCTGGCGTTGATCGACCCGCCGACGATCGAGGCAGGGCTACAGGTCGGGGGGGTTCCAGAGCTGAGAGGGATGGAGGCTTCTCTTCATCTTCAGTGGCCGCTGGCTGCTCCTCGATGACTTCTGCTGTTGTTTGCAGGGAGCGTGGTGGCGGTGCAGGAGCAGCTTTCTTTGACTTGACCACCTTCTTCCTCGGCGACGGCTCTGGGAGCGTGGGCGAGCCAATCGTTGACAGGTTCTGCACGCTGTTGTATGAATTGCGGGCGTTCTTCGCAGCCACATCGCCGTCACAGTAGGCAGCGGCATCCGTGTCCTTCTGGTTGAGGATGTGCAGCGATGTTGGCCGCTTCAGGCCAATGTCGCCATTCGCCTCCTCGTGGTGGCCGTTCTGCTGGACGCCGCCGTTGCTGTTGTTGTTCGGACTCCCCTTGGTGTTGCCGTTGCAGTCCATCGAGAGATTGCTCTTGTGGAACTCGTTGGCGGTGAGGGCGTTCTGCTCCAAGTTCTGACTCAGGTTCGGTGACGAGACGTGGAACTCCTTCCGCGGAATCGGTTGCAAGCCGTTGGCCTTGGGGCTGTTCGTCTTTACGGGCGACGGCGGTTTTGTGATGGGTGTCGCTGGCGGCGCCACATCCTTCTCCGGTATGGAATTCTGACTCGGGGGCCGTGGTGCCAGGCGCTTCTTGCGCGCCGGAGCTACTGGCGGTGCCGCCGAGTGGACTATCACCTTCGGCGTGGAATGGCGATAGTTGGAGTTCATGCCCGTGGAGTCCATGGAGTTCAGGGAGTTGGTCGAGCTGTAGGGGCTCGGCGTTTTGATGGTGTGCTTGGAGTTTCGACTGCTGAACTCCGATGAGGAGACCGAGTCCCGGCCGAGCGTGGTCCTGTGCAGTTTTCGAATCTCGTCCGGATTGAACGGCTCGTAGCTGTCTGACTTGTGACAGAGGCGGATCTCGGAGAGGCCCACGGCGCCGATGGTCATGTCGCAGCTGAACACCTGACTCCGATCGACTGCAAGAGACAACGTGTGAAGAAGAGATTGATGTGGGAGGGGGGAGGGAACTCACCTGGATGGCGGAACTCGTACTTATCCGCATCGAGCTGCTTGTCATCGCACACAAGCTCAAGCAGCTTGTGCAGGTACACCCGTGCGCCGAGGCGGGCCACATACAGCTGGTCCTTTGGCAGGAGGACTGTGATTCGGAACGTCTGCTCGAAGGGTGCGTTGCTAGTCGCCACCGGCAGCGGTGTTATCCTGTTCTGTTGCATTTGACTAGAGTCTTCGATGTTTGTTATGGACGAGGTGACGCTTAGATTCGTCGTTGACTTTGATAGATTGCTGCTGGCTGTGGGCGGGAATGAGAAGGTGAGAGGCGAGAGGTGTTTGAAGGCCTGGGGGGCTGGACTTACATTTACTCTTCTTGCCGAGTAAGCGGTTGAGTGTTGAGAATCCATTCTTCATGTTCATAGCAGTTCTCTTGCGATTGATTTTGGGTTGAAAGTTTGCGTTCTTCTGTGTTGTCCCTCCCAGGCGTCTCTACCTGCTCTCCAGAGTTCAGGTATCACTCATCGATGGGCCTAGGGCGTGGTTCAATTTTTGTTTGTTTGCTTCTTCTTCTTCTGCAAAAAAAAGAAAGTTAAAGATTGAGTTGAGGTCGTCGTGAGTTCGTGGCGACGAAGAAGCGATTGGAAAGGGGTAGCGAGTCTCTCATCTGCGTCGACACTCTTGCCCGTCTTATCAGCAATCGCGGGACAAGGTGACGGGCGCGAGAGGCATAAAAATGCGATTGCTGTGCTGATTATGGAATTGTGTGTACCTCTCCTGATAGCTGCGCGATCGCGATGTTCAGGAATGCGCGGGGGTTCGTGTGCAGAGGGAGCGAGTTGTGAAATCTGTGGTATTGTGCGATTTTCTGCTGTTAAGTGGTTATTTTCGGTATCAACGGGGATGAGATTAGATAAGGGGAAGCTTGTACAGATGATGCGTAGCGATTTCTTTGCTTGTTGGCCTTTTTTTTTTGTCGATTCGACGGGGCTTGTTACTCATCCAGCTCGAGGTGAGATGTTACAGAGTGTTTGAGTTCTTGATTGGGAATTGGTTAAGGGCCCTGCTCTTGAAGTTTGATTGCTGCGTGGACAATTGGGAAGTGGGTAGGTGTAGGTCATGTCCTTGCAGATGTAATCGGGTTTTTTGTGTGTGTGCGGGAAGAGCGTGTGTGTTTGCTTAAGTGCTTATAAACTTGAGCCAAATTTTTGGATGGCTGTTGGTTTTGAATTTCGTATTGATGTCGAGAGGCAATTGGAAGTTTATTGCTTTTATTTTGTGAAAGATGGAGAGGGTTGAGGGGGGGAAGATTAGTGACCGTGATTCCAATTGCTGTGCGTCAGGCACATTCCATCACTCTAAAACAAAATTTGGAACCAATCTGTGACATTGTTGTGTGGGGGCCAGTAGTAAGCAACAAACAACGTCATCTAAAGGCAAGTCGATTTTAGCTCCTGGAGAGACAGCTCTAAGGTTAAGGGAGAGTAATCATTGATGCAGTGCCGTCCCTGGGCATTGCGAGATTCTGCAAAAGGCAAAGCGACAGAGTCATACTAAGTACAGTGCCCCCTGCAAAGACTTTAAAAAAATTTAACAAACCCGAATTTCAGAGAGAGAGAAAGATAGGGAGAGAGAAAGAGAGGGAGAGATGAAAGAGAGATAGAGAGAGAGAGCAGGCATCCAAAGAATTTAGTTGAAAACTGCTGCTGCCCTACACGGACGGCTCAAAAACTACCTGAGAACTAGCTTGAAAGCCTTTGATGTTCTTGGCTCTTCGTATTCCCGAATCATTTCAAGCGGAAATCTGCCAAAGCTAAGAATTCATCGTGAGGTTCGATTTTCAAAAGGCCTTTTTTGACTGATCACGTGCGATTCCTATCAAATTGTTTCGTCCCTTTTGTTCAGTATTGTTGGGCAAAATCATCACGGGAAAATTCACATCACAACAGGGTCTCCAAATTGTGCAATTGTCTTCGGAAAATCAACGTTCAGTGAGAAATGTTTATCGTGCGTCTATCAACACTCATCACCTCATAACTACAACCCACAATAGGAAAAGAAACGCAATGAACGTTGTATGTGCTGCAGGGACGGAAGAGGGAAAAACTCTCCTTGCCCAGGTCCTCAACAACGAGGTGTCGTTCAACTGAAAGCAAAGCACACGACCACAGAGACCTCTTTGAAGGCTTCAGATCTCTGACATTAGTAGATCGAGGTGATTTTGGTAGTCTGCTGCTGGCCAAGAGATACCCACTCCTAACCATGTATTTTTCAAAGTCTGGACATTCCCAAGATCTGGAAAATCCTTTGGATGTCCTTCTATAGGAATTCCAAAATTCTGTGAACAAATCCGAATTCAACACTCGCTCCAAACATTTCAGGGATCTCAAACTGGGAGTTGAATGCTGTCCCATACAGGATTGCAGGGGGCAGCATGCCCCCCTTCTTTGAAAGGCTTCATTCAGGATTTGATTTTCGGGGTTATGTTCTTCGGAATTTTGGTCATTTCGGGTTCTTATCCCCGCCCGGTACCGGTTTCATGGCGTTTTTCAATTCGTTTGTCATCCATTCGAGGAGATATTTTCATCTTTTGACAACATTTTCGAATCACACTCGTTTTTTGTTTCACAATCATGTCTTGTTCCAAAGATTGGTCCATAAAACTGGTTCTTCCAGATATGAACAAGGCCTCTAGAATCAAACCCTTGATGTGTGCTTTCTGTGATTCAAGGACCAAGTCATCATCGACTCAAGGTCCGACTTGGTCGAGACTGATTGAAGTCAGCACAACCTAGCCATTGATAGAAGACCGGGCTTAGGTTAGACTTTTCCTACCCATGTTCACACCGTCGCCTGTAGCGCCGACATCCACACTCCAGGGTCATTGCGCGATGTTGGCATGACATGCGGAAGAAAACCTTTCATTCGGCGTATCGACAGTTTTCCAATTCTGAGCCGAAACGATTAATATGCTCCGTCTTATTTAACTCTCAATCAATGCAGGATTGCACCGACAGCCAGTGACGTCGAGCAGTGAGATCGATGATCGCGCACGCCCTTACCTCTCTGTCTACAAACTACAAGTGCTTTGATTAAGGACCTTTAGCCAAGCAATCGTTATGGCGATGGTGATGATTCAACGAAGAATGGCAGCATGCACCAGGTCAAGCAACTTCGGATACAAAACCGTCAGGTGGAAGATGATACAGCGCCAAAACATTTCGACGCAGTTTGTGCGTAAGAGCGTAAGAACATCACAGCTCCGTCCGAAAAGTCTCCAAATTCGAGCCATCGGGCCAAGCAAGAGAGGATGGCCTAGACTAAGGTGGCGCACAGAAGTGGAGAAAGACCTCAACCAACTAAAAGTGCGCAACTGGCTCGTGCTGGCTCGAGAGGCATGTTGGTTGAGGCACATGCCCAACCCGGACTGTAGCTCCACACGAAGAAGAAGTTGAGACACCTCTTGTCAATCGCTCCCCGCGAATGTCCTCAAATTTGGTAGAAAAGGACATTTCTTCCCCATAGTGCATGAAATTCAGAAATTGCCTGGGTGGACGGGGAAGGAAGGAGAGGACATCACCGCACGCTCTACCAGCTGATGAGGACGCAGTCGTCTGCACTAACTGAGTAACCGATAGGGTTCGGACAGCGATTCTCGAACTAGGACCTTAAATACGGTAGTCGATGGACTTGCACAGTATGACACGGTGGCCACCCATGGCCAGACAATCATATTAGCAAGCCTTTAGTCTTGGGCTTCTTTGAGAGGACAGCTCGCCATGCAATTTTTTGTCTCATTTGTGTTGATGGATCAGCGACAAACGCCTAGTCAATCGTCGTCGAATACAACGCTTGAAATGGCTAGGCCATGTAGAGCGTATGGACACCATTGTTCCGTCTCCGAATCTGAGCCATTGTGACAACTCAATCGAGGACGGCCTAGGCTAAGGTGGCGCACACAAGTGGAGAAGGACCTGAACTAAGTTGGAGTGCCAAACTGGATGTTGATGGCGAGAGATCGTGCTAGCTGAAGGCCCAATTCCAACTCTGACTATAGCGCCATTAAAAGAAGAAGAAGAGAAATGACAAATGCCGTCCTTTCCTTCCTCGTCCTCATGCTTCGTGGATTGATTTGTTGCTCACAAGATGTTAGACCGCTTCTCTAATTTGACGAAAATTCGGACTTGATTCCACTTCAAAGGTAGGTCGTGCCCAAGCACTCTTTTCGCCCGAACAAGCAACAACTCATCCACAGGCTATAACTGACTGAAGCTACAAAATGATGACCACTCGCGATGAGTGGAGAAGCACGTTCCAAGACCCATTCAAGAACATTTTCCACATGTTTACAACCCAGTAAGGACGCTGTTTGGCACTACACACCATACACACCTCAAAGAGCACACAAAAACCGCCACCACTCCAAAGTGACAGCTTTACAGCATGTTCTCAGACTGGTCAAGGTTCAGTCGTCGAGCACAGTCAGCTCATGCAAATCGAAATGAAACGGTCTACGGGAAGTTTATGTCGACGCGCATATTAACCTTAACCACGACGCGAAGCAAGCTCCGCGTACACAACGACACAACCTTCACCTTAAACCCGTCCTCTCTCAAATCGCATTCAAATTGGAAGAAAAAAACACAAACTCGTCGTTCATGAAGATTCACTTGACACAGGCCGAATATGTCAACGCCGAGCTGTCACACTGACATTGACAGCCACTTGACACTGCACTCGAAACTCACTTGTCGCGCACAAATCGCTCGACATCTGATTCAGCTATCGAGGAATGTCAAAACCTCTCGACAACCGCACACTCACTGGTTTTCGTTGCGACGTCACCGCCCCGATTGACCACACCGCAGACTGTGCTGCGGTATCAGCGAAAATTTATTGCGTCGCCGCCACCGTCAATTGAAATCGTTTCTGCTTTCCCCACAAGGCCTGCCAAACGGCCAGCCACCCAAACGAGTCTCCTCCGATAAGTCCTCGTCGCTGCGGTCGCGCCACTCCCCTCGTGTCAACAAGGATAATTTATTTGCGAAACTCGTTCACCTGTCTGGACGGCCGAACGCTTGAGATGTTTTGCGCAAAGTTTCGCGAGCAAACAAGACGTGCGCGACAGCATCTAGCTCCGAACACAAACTGCGTCGAAATGTTTTGGCGCTGTATCATCTTCCACCTGACGGTAAACACACACCGCCTCCATCTCTGTCGCACACGTCAGGCGGACTGTGGGTCATTCTAAAATGAGGAAGACCGTCCTTACGGCCGCTCGTGCGGCAGCACGAGGTCCAAGTTTAACTATTCCGTGAGTGCAGGCCCCGACGACGGGTAGCTGCGACTGTCAGTGGCAGCGGCGCGGTATTTCGATGGAAACTTTGCGCGCATTTATTGGCTACTTAACCCGGCTGTCAGATCGTAAATGTCAAATTAAAATTCTAGACAGTCGTCGAACGAAGATCAGGCGAATTAATTGAAAGTCAGGTTCTGAGAGGCAGCCAGCGGGCGGTGATGTAAACGGTGTGTTATGACTTGGCTCATGAGTGATCTTGAGAGGTTTTTGCGCACCGCGCCACGCAAGCAGGTGCCCCAAGTGACAGTGAAATGTTTAGTGAGTATGTGACTGGAGTGTGAACGCCGCTAGTTTGATGGGATCGCGCGATTAGCAGCCGATTGCGGAGCAGTTCAGGAATGTCAGGGCTACGAGGTGGGTTTAGGGGAGGGAGAAGCAAGCTTTTTGGGGGCTTTATCAAGGCGCGGTCAGATTTGTAATGGTCGCGGAATGTCGCACTCGTCGTGAGACACAATCTGAATTTTTAGTCATCGATTGGGGAAATCAAGGAGTCAAGGCAGTGCAGCGATTGAGTGGAGGTCTTGAGATAAGAAGACTCACCAAACCAAGGGGATGTTTTGAAACAAACTGCTGCGGCATGGCGCCAGTGGGCTGGCGAAGGCAAGATTTCACAGACTTCAGACGGACAGCAAATTTTTCCTTGAACCAAACTTTGGGACTTAAAGACCAAGGCATCACTAAGACCTGAGTGTTGAAAGTTGTGGCAAAGTCAATCATCACTGTCTAGTTGATTGTCAAAGTTGAGTAAGAAAAAGTCAAACTAGCGTCGTAGCCAAAATATTTGAAAAGAATTGAACTCTCCGCTGCCGAAATTTAAGACTGTGTGGCGCTTTAGACTTAAGACTGTCTGACGCTCTAGATTCTAGACTGCCTTACGCTCTAGATTCCAGACTGTCTGGCGCTGTAGATTCAAGACTGTCTGGCGCTGTATATCTAAGAGTGTCTGGCGCTGTAGATTCAAGACTGTTTGGCGCTCTATATTCAAGACTGTCTGGCGCTGTAGATTCAAGACTGTCTGACGCTCCAGATTCAAGACTGTCTGACGCTCTAGATTCAAGACTGTCTAACGCTCTAGATTCAAGACTGTCTGGCGCCGTAGAATCAAGACTGTCTGGCGCTCTAGAGTCAAGACTGTCTAACGCTCTAGATTCAAGGCTGTCTGACCCTCTAGATTCAAAGCTGCCTGACGCTCTAGATTCAAGACCGTCTGACGCTCTAGATTCAAGACTGTCTGCCGCTGTAGATTCAAGACCGTCTGACGCTCAGATGACTGTCTGACGCTGTAGATTGAAGACCGTCTGACGCTCTAGATTCAAGACTGTCTGGCGCTGTAGATTCAAGACTGTCTGACGCTCTAGATTCAAGACTGTCTGACGCTCTAGATTCAAGACTGTCTAACGCTCTAGATTCAAGACTGTCTGGCGCCGTAGAATCAAGACTGTCTAACGCTCTAGATTCAAGGCTGTCTGACCCTCTAGATTCAAAGCTGTCTGACGCTCTAGATTCAAGACCGTCTGACGCTCTAGATTCAAGACTGTCTGCCGCTGTAGATTCAAGACCGTCTGACGCTCAGATGACTGTCTGACGCTGTAGATTGAAGACCGTCTGACGCTCTAGATTCAAGACTGTCTGGCGCTGTAGATTCAAGACTGTCTGGCGCCGTAGAATCAAGACTGTCTGGCGCTCTAGATTCAAGACTCTCTGACACTCTAGATTCGAGACTGTCTGACGCTCAAGATTCAAGACTGTCTAACGCTCTAGATTCAAGACTGTCTGGCGCCGTAGAATCAAGACTGTCTGGCGCTCTAGAGTCAAGACTGTCTAACGCTCTAGATTCAAGGCTGTCTGACCCTCTAGATTCAAAGCTGTCTGACGCTCTAGATTCAAGACCGTCTGACGCTCTAGATTCAAGACTGTTTGGCGCTCTATATTCAAGACTGTCTGGCGCTGTAGATTCAAGACTGTTTGGCGCTCTATATTCAAGACTGTCTGGCGCTGTAGATTCAAGACTGTCTGACGCTCTAGATTCAAGACTGTTTGGCGCTCTATATTCAAGACTGTCTGGCGCTGTAGATTCAAGACTGTTTGGCGCTCTATATTCAAGACTGTCTGGCGCTGTAGATTCAAGACTGTCTAACGCTCTAGATTCAAGACTGTCTGGCGCCGTAGAATCAAGACTGTCTGGCGCTCTAGAGTCAAGACTGTCTAACGCTCTAGATTCAAGGCTGTCTGACCCTCTAGATTCAAAGCTGTCTGACGCTCTAGATTCAAGACCGTCTGACGCTCTAGATTCAAGACTGTCTGCCGCTGTAGATTCAAGACCGTCTGACGCTCAGATGACTGTCTGACGCTGTAGATTGAAGACCGTCTGACGCTCTAGATTCAAGACTGTCTGGCGCTGTAGATTCAAGACTGTCTGACGCTCTAGATTCAAGACTGTCTGACGCTCTAGATTCAAGACTGTCTAACGCTCTAGATTCAAGACTGTCTGGCGCCGTAGAATCAAGACTGTCTGGCGCTCTAGAGTCAAGACTGTCTAACGCTCTAGATTCAAGGCTGTCTGACCCTCTAGATTCAAAGCTGTCTGACGCTTTAGATTCAAGACCGTCTGACGCTCTAGATTCAAGACTGACTGCCGCTGTAGATTCAAGACCGTCTGACGCTCAGATGACTGTCTGACGCTGTAGATTGAAGACCGTCTGACGCTCTAGATTCAAGACTGTCTGGCGCTGTAGATTCAAGACTGTCTGGCGCCGTAGAATCAAGACTGTCTGGCGCTCTAGATTCAAGACTCTCTGACACTCTAGATTCGAGACTGTCTGACGCTCAAGATTCAAGACTGTCTAACGCTCTAGATTCAAGACTGTTTGGCGCCGTAGAATCAAGACTGTCTGGCGCTCTAGAGTCAAGACTGTCTAACGCTCTAGATTCAAGGCTGTCTGACCCTCTAGATTCAAAGCTGTCTGACGCTCTAGATTCAAGACCGTCTGACGCTCTAGATTCAAGACTGTTTGGCGCTCTATATTCAAGACTGTCTGGCGCTGTAGATTCAAGACTGTTTGGCGCTCTATATTCAAGACTGTCTGGCGCTGTAGATTCAAGACTGTCTGACGCTCTAGATTCAAGACTGTCTGACGCTCTAGATTCAAGACTGTCTGACCCTCTAGATTCAAAGCTGTCTGACGCTCTAGATTCAAGACCGTCTGACGCTCTAGATTCAAGACTGTCTGCCGCTGTAGATTCAAGACCGTCTGACGCTCAGATGACTGTCTGACGCTGTAGATTGAAGACCGTCTGACGCTCTAGATTCAAGACTGTCTGGCGCTGTAGATTCAAGACTGTCTGACGCTCTAGATTCAAGACTGTCTGACGCTCTAGATTCAACACTGTCTAACGCTCTAGATTCAAGACTGTCTGGCGCCGTAGAATCAAGACTGTCTGGCGCTCTAGAGTCAAGACTGTCTAACGCTCTAGATTCAAGGCTGTCTGACCCTCTAGATTCAAAGCTGTCTGACGCTCTAGATTCAAGACCGTCTGACGCTCTAGATTCAAGACTGTCTGCCGCTGTAGATTCAAGACCGTCTGACGCTCAGATGACTGTCTGACGCTGTAGATTGAAGACCGTCTGACGCTCTAGATTCAAGACTGTCTGGCGCTGTAGATTCAAGACTGTCTGGCGCCGTAGAATCAAGACTGTCTGGCGCTCTAGATTCAAGACTCTCTGACACTCTAGATTCGAGACTGTCTGACGCTCAAGATTCAAGACTGTCTAACGCTCTAGATTCAAGACTGTCTGTCTAGAGTCAAGACTGTCTAACGCTCTAGATTCAAGGCTGTCTGACCCTCTAGATTCAAAGCTGTCTGACGCTCTAGATTCAAGACCGTCTGACGCTCTAGATTCAAGACTGTTTGGCGCTCTATATTCAAGACTGTCTGGCGCTGTAGATTCAAGACTGTTTGGCGCTCTATATTCAAGACTGTCTGGCGCTGTAGATTCAAGACCGTCTGACGCTCTAGATTCAAGACTGTCTGACGCTCTAGATTCAAGACCGTCTGACGCTCTAGATTATAGACTGTCTGACGCTGTAGATTCAAGACTGTCTGCCGCTCTAGATTCTAGACTGTCTGACGCTCTAGATTCAAGACTGTCTGACGCTCTAGATTCAAGACTGTCTGGCGCTGTATATTCAAGACTGTCTGACGCTCAAGATTCAAGACTCTCTGGCGCTGTAGATTCAAGACTGTCTGATGCTTTAGATTAAAGACTGTCTGACGCTCTATCGCTTGCGCTGTAGATTCTAGGCTGTCTGAAGCTATATACTGCATTACCAACACAGATGTTTTAAAAGTGAAGGAAGGAGTCGGCTTAGGACCCTCTATGAAGACGCCAATGAATCACGCCCATCAAACAACACTAGGCTAGAGGCCTCTTGTCATCTTCTTGCTTCTATGAAAGTGCTGAGGTAGTCAAGGTTCAAGTCACAGAACATTTCTTATCCTCAGTCAGTTGTTGATGAAATGGTGTAAAGAACTGTGTCACATCTGGGAGTGTCTGGCCTTATCACACCCTTGCAAGAAAGCCAGAAATCCTCCCCAGGATTCGATATTGCTAAGGTTGTTGGCATTCTGTCACAAGTACTACTTGAACAGAGAATGTTTTCAAGAGACTAGAGGCCTAGCTTATGGAGGAACCATTTAGACACGACTGAGAGTCGATTCCGAAGGGCGGCCTGTGAGATAAGCGACTTTTGGACAGATCATGGTGGTCACGAGTAGAGTCTAATAACCGCATTGAAGCAAGTGAAAGTTTTGGGAAAGAATCACTTCAAAAACAAGAAATAAGGGGGCAGCTAAATTTTAGGTCAAATTTTTCACGAAAAAAACCTCAAAAACCTCGCATACGTGACAACCGCTTCAAATTTAATTTATTTTATCTCTCCCTCGCCTAGACGCAAACAACGACAACGACGCATGCCGTACCATGAATTGCTCAGACAGCCGTGCTGATCGATACACATTTTACGATCGCAACTCAAGTTCGATTGCAATTTCAGTGTTCGTCTCCCTTCACACCAAACCGCATACACACGCGTCACGCGTCTGATAAGACGTAAGCTGGAAACTACAACGGTTTTGGGGGCAACCCCATTCAATCAAGATGGCTTTGTTTTTTATTTTCCATTTTATTTCTACAAAAACGCCGAAAAAAGCAGCAAGCAACGAAACACACGTCAGTGACGACCTTCGCGCCGGTAAGGCGCTTAAACATCGGCATCGTTGCCATTCATAGGCACACGTATCTAGCGCACTCTCGGATCGCGCGGATCGATCACACACCGAGATCGAGCGTTTTGTAGTAAAAGTCGACGGTCATTAGCGCGGCCATAAAAACCGTGTGTAATTGGTGAGCGATTCGCATATTGATTCAGACCGAAATCCATCAAGTATGCGTGCATAAAAGGTGCTAACGACGCGTGCTGTAACACAAATGTGCGGGGTCTCTTCGGTCGGGCTGCCTTGGCAACCGGGCGCGGTGGGGCGACGACGCCACGCTAAGACAAAGGTGAAAGAAACCGCAATCGGAGGTGTGAAGAGGTTTGAATCATCGGGAACTAATTCAATTTGCATGTAATCTGTCATCTGCCACGACATTTCCGATGGGTCCGAGGACAAAGCTATCAGCGGGGTGATAAATGAATTCATGAGGGGGAGGAGAAGGGGACTTCTTTTAATTTTTTGGGCTTTTGTTTAGCACGGAGGGCATAATTGAATTGAAAGGAAAACTGATGTGCGGTTGGAATGCGTGTGCGGTTTTCACGACACGCTGCGAGGGATGTGATGGAGAGAAATTTTTTCGAAGGAGAGTGAAAGACGACTTTCATGGGGTACCAAAGGGGTGGACATTCTGGCCGTGGTTGGGTCTTCGCTAGGATCTGAGTGAGCTGCTGGCTTTCACAGTGAACAGTGAAATTTTTTTCAAGCGACTGAAGTGTGAGTGGCGTGCATTTGAAGGGAGAAATCGATGAAGCACAAGTTGCAGAGCTACCCGCGGCTTCTGAGGATTTGAACAAAGTTCCGGTCGCTGGTTGTTTTCTTTCCTCTTCTGTGAAGGACAAAGGGATTAAAATTCGTTGATTCCAGAATCTATCCCCTACTCGAGGAACCTTGCCTCTTGCCTTGAGTTCGGTTACGAAATCGGTCGTTGATGGTTTTTCGATATCAGCCAGAGACTCAGATGGCTCATGAACAGAAGTCTGAAAATCACGCCGAAGTCCGCAACCTTCTTTTTTCTAACCAACGAAACAATGATTTAGGCCAAAATTTTGAACCAATTTGTACAACTTTAGATCAAAACTTAGTGAAATGAGAGTAAGGACTAAATTATGCGTCTTACAGGTTCTGTAACCCACGACTGGAAATGTGAGACAAAATGTTGACCAAGTTTAGTTCAACAAAATTTGGTACCGATCAGAAACGACTAAAAGTGTTCCAAAAAGTCAAAATTTCCGCCTCATATGAGACAAAATTTTGACAAAGTTTGATTCAAAAAAATTTGGTACCGATAAGAAATAAAGTGTTCCAAAAAGTCAAAATTTCCGTCTCATGTGAGACAAAATTTTGTCCAAGTTCAATTCGAAAATATTTGGTACTGATCAGAAATGACTAAAAGTGTTCCAAAAAGTCAAAATTTTCCTCTCATGGACTTGAGAGCATTCCCTTCACAAAATTAGCTCAAAAAGCAACAATCGACAGTGACTATCAATCGAAAAAGTCGTTTCAAAACCAAAGAGTCGATTTTCGATCATGGACGGTGTCAAATTTTGTCCTTAAATGTCACAGATGTGCTGGTCGTTCAGCAGCTTAGCATTAAAACCACTCCAATTGAGTGCTGACTCACCGCCACATCGCAATAGCAGTCCTTACGCAAGTTTTAAGTGAGGAAAAGCCACCCTAGAACGAACCCCCTTCAATTGCAAAGAACTCCTCAAGTGTGCACGGCTGTCGCAATGTGAGTGCGCCATAAGTACCTCTTCAGTTCGCAGCTTCGTCCCCGATCGCTTTGAACAACAATCACTTTTATCTAGTGTAACTATCTGTATCAAGGCTAACGAACGAACGGTGGTTACACAAATTACCGACAAATTAACACACCGCCAGCCATCTCGTTGTGTGTGCGCGCGCTCACACACAATCCACTCGATCAAGCTGCTGTCAGTGTCGCGACGCTTCTGCTGATCCGCAGCATAATTGCGCATCAATCGTCGACTTCCCTCCTGCAAAGTTTGCGCCAACATTTCGACGCAAAGCAATTGTGTTTGCTTAGCAAATCAGCAATTCAGCAAATTGGAACGACTCAACACAAGCGCACACGCGTTTCGCGTACTCCTGTCGCCGCCGTCACTGACGACGACAACGACGACGAGTTGTTGACAAACAAACAATCGCCACCAATACGCAAGTGGATGTAGAGTGGAATGGAATTTTTGTCGCAAGATATCGCACGATAATTGTTTTACAATGAGAGCTGGGGGCGACGCGATGCGACGTGGCGGCGGGTGGCATGTGAGATGATGACGCTAGAGTCTGCCATCCAGCCGAGGCATGCTATCACAAGCATATCTGTATCACGGAACGTAAGCAGGTGCTAATTGTTTGCCAACGGAACCGCAATTACACGCGGCCCCGACAAGCTGATTAGCCATTCGACGACTTTCACGAGTGAAGAACGAGTCAACAGACCCGCGAAGCGGTAGTTCGTCGCTTAATGGCGGATGCAGAGGAGAGAAAAAAAAACACACAAATGACTAACAAACGGCCTGGCGATCTTGAATATTCAAAAGTTCGGACGGGATTCTGTAATTTATTCTCGACTGATTCTCGCGCGAGACAAACGATCCAGCGGATGGCCGATAAAGGTCAACTTTCGATCGCGGGGAATTCATTAATCGGTGGACTTTGGCAGTTAGTTGCTGTGATCAAGAAGTCACTTGTTGTTAGTGGATTTGGGTAAACGTTGCTGATGGGAATGGGCTGTGTGAAGCTGGAGCTGTGGCTTGAAAAGGACAGAAGTCCAACTTTTTGAAAGCGACCATAGATTTCGGACATTTTGCAACAAAAACCATCAAAATGAGACTTTTCCGAACCACCACCACCTCGGAAATAAAGTCTAAAATCTGATCAAGTTTTTGACCATTACCAAGATTGTTCGAGAGATGTGGAGCCTGCATTCCTGACCTGGTGATGGTTCAAAAAAGTCATACTTCGATGGTTTTCGTTACAAAATGTTCGAAATTTGTGGCCGCCACCAAAAAATTTGACTTCTGTCTTATGTGTCACATTTTGGAACATAATTTAGGTCTGTGCTCGGCCTTGTGTTTGGGTACAAAGCTTTAAGGATTGTTAAGTTCGTTCTAAAATGTACAGAATCTGGTAAAATCTTAGACATCCTCGTCTTAGGTCCGATTTTGATCAAATTTTTTGAATAAAATTTGATGGTTTTAGTTCCAAATTTCACATAACTCCACAGCAGCAAGGCCATCATTGCGGCTCTGAGGCAAAGATATACCGAGCTGTAAGCCTTTTGTTCCAAAATGTGTGAAATTTGGTCAAGTTGTCGACATCTTCCGATTTTGGTCAAATTTTTTGATCGAAATTTGAAGATTTTAGCTCAAAATTTCCCATTACTCCAAAACAGCAAGGCGGCTTTGAAACAAATAGATGTCAACTGTAGGTCTTTGGTCCAAAAATTTATGAATTTTGGTAGAATGTTAGACATCCTCCGATTTTGGTAAAATTTTTTGAACAAAATTTGAAGGTTTTAGATCAAAATTTCACATGACTCCACAGCAGTAAGGCCATCAATGCCCCTCTGAGGTAAAGAGATACCGAACTGTAAGCCCTTTGTTCCAAAATGTATGAAGTTTGGTCAAGTTTTAGACATCCTCTGATTTTGGGCAAATTTTCTGAACAAAATTTGAAGGTTTTAGTTCTAAACTTCCCATTACTCTACAGCAGAAAGGGGTATCAACGAGATAAACAGAAACGGAGTTATGGAGCTGTAAGCCCTTTGGGCACGAGATTATTCGTGCAAGCTGGACTACAACACAGCGGTAGACACAGACGCAGACTGTCTCCTGGCAGATAGAGAAGGACAGAGTTACTTTGTAACACGTTTCCCTGTCAGAGATGAATGGTCTACAGTGTGTGAATGGAAGACAGCCCTCTTCACTGATGATGACTCTTAAACTGTCTTGGGGACAGGTGGTAGGCTCTATTGAAAGCAATCTCCATTAAGACGGGTCCACTACAAGACATTCCATTTCCCATCCTTGACTTGATTGACCGCCTGAAGAGAAACGCCATTAGATCCAAGACCTTCTGCAACATTCCCTCGACTTCTTACACAAGTCACACAGCGGGATGCACCGCATTCCGAAGCCCCTAGCACAACGCCCATCCCCACGCGTAAAACTTAATGACTGCCAGCAGCAGTTGGCCTCTCTGACATCTCCCACTCACCGCGGCGGTCACGGTTATCCGCCCAGGTTTTACGACCGAAACAACCGCTCAAACCTAGCGTCAGACCCATAGCTCACGCTAATTGATAAGCAATTACCAGACTTCTTTGGTCTGCCGTCAGCCACCAGCACTTGTTGGCCTCCGTCTAAATGATGTCATCCGCTGGCAGGCACGGCTCAGGCAGGTCACTGACACGACCCCAAACATCGCTCGTTATGCAACGCATAGGTACGACCGCCGCACCAAACTGCGAAAGAACCCCCATGTTCGGGTGCCGCACGTCTAACGGAGGCCCTTCTAAGCAATTCGCGCGCACGATCGTGCCCCGATCCAGCAGGAAGTACGAAGACATTAACATGCAACGTCCATCAGATAAGCCCCAGAACGAATGAACTCGCAGCTCCAATTATGATGCGGCTACGTGCCGCGAAGTGACACAAATATGCGAGTGCGGCCCGAGGGCCAGGGTATGCGCGCCGAGGACGTGACTGGAATCATCGCGTCCGACCGGAAAATCCGACCAACTTCGCTCTAAGCTGGAGCCATATTTGTGCGGCGAAATGGATCTTGGTGTCCAATGAACCTGCGGTGTCCGCAAATGGGATCTAAGTGCTGGGTGCTTAGCTGGAACGATACAATGCCAAATTAGAGACCCGCCAAGCAGCACTCCGGAAACGCTGCGGAGAGGTATTCTGCTTGATTTACGCTGCTTTTGGGTCTCCCCATAGAGCGGCGGCGAAGTGCTGCTTTCTGTGTGCATAGGCGCACACCTGACGACGACGTCGTCGTTGCTGGAGAATCTATTTACGAAGCGGGCATGTGTTTGGAGTTCGTGCTGCGGTATGGTGGCCGTGCGCCAAGGTTCCTCGACGACGTTTGCAATTAAGAGAGAGAGAGAGCGCTGGGGGGAGGGTGTGCACGAAGGGAGGTTAGCGATCTAACGGGCGCGATAAGAAATTAATTACACCACGAGTGTGGATCGAAAAGGAAGTGGAAGCCAGCGGCGACTGGCCTGGGGAATGGTTGCGGCTGGTAATGAGGAAGGACGTCGCACTTGAGTGGAATTCGGTGCTGGGCTCTGTGTGGTGCCTCGATTGGAGTGTGATTTTGGAATTGAAGTGGAGAGGGGAATCGTTGAATGTGAGGCAAATATTTGTTGGGAGGATCAGTTGGATATAGAGTTGAAGTGTGGACTCCGCCTGACCGGAGAAGGAAGATCAAATGTCTGACAGCTGGGAAAACTTAAAGAAAGGTAGACAAATGGTCGAGGAAATGGGGGAGTTTTTGTAAATGCCGCCCTACGGGACTTCGGCGTGTGAGTTGACACGCTTTCCTACAACGTCGCGGTGGCCGCATCCTCATTCTCAACTCTCAACAACTGTCGTGCCATTGTCTTTATGCCAAAATAACGAAATGCCGAAACTTCCAAAGACAAGGCGACGCACTGTCATGTGACTCCTTCAACATCATTCTTGAGAAGGTCGTGCGCAACTCATAAGTCAACACCAGAGGCACGATCTTCCAAAAGTCTGTACAACTGCTTACGCTGACGACTTTGACGTAATTGGACGAACACAGCAAGCCATCAATGAGGCGTTTGCGGTCATTGAAGCGGAAGTGGCTAAGGGCAAAGCGCTGTCATCGAAGAAGGATGCACAACATCTCCGACAGAGAGTCACACGAGACAGCAAAAACTTCGAGGTAGTCAAGGACTTCGTCTATCTCGGCTCTGTGGTACATAGAGACAACCAAGTCGGTACCGAAATCAAACGCAGAATCACTCTTGCCAATCGCTGTTTCTTTGGGCTCAAGAGGCAATTGAGGAAAAGAGCGCCTCTCTCGAAGGACCACAGTTTGATCATCCCAATCCTTTAAAGCGTTTGAGGAAGTCTTTAGTCATTTTGAGAGAAAAGTTCTGCGTGCGATTTTTGGTCCTGTTTTGCGTTGATGGCAGAAGGAGAAGATTTAACAACGAGCTCTATAGGCTGTACAGTGACTTGCGCCTAGTCAAGCGTCTTCGAGTGCGACTCTTAAGATGGCTAGGCCATGTAGAGTATGGGCACCACTGCTGCGGCCCGAAAAGTCTCACTAAATTTGGTCGGCAGACTGAATTCGCTTCAAATCTGTGCCATCGGGACAACGCAACAAAGGACGGCCTAGGCCAAGGTGGCGCACACAAGTGGAGAAGAACCTAAAAAAACTTGGAGTGCGCAACTGGAATCAGCTAGCGAAAGATCGTGTTGGCTGGAGGTTGACGCCCAGGTCCACCCCGGGCTGTAGCGCCAGAAGAAAAAGAAACTTCCAAAAGAACTTTCACAAGAGTGACAGACTCCCAATCATATGAACACGGGGCGTCTTGCTCAACATCAAACCCTCAACTGTAGGACTTGAGTTGGTGCTTAATTTGGATAATGCCGATGGTAAGTTTTATGAGTTCGGGATTTGTGTCATTTTCCGCCTTTTGAATCCCGGGATTTAAGACTTTTTTGAATTTTAGAAATTTCGGCTTTTTAATTTTTTTTAGATTTTTAACATTTCGAAATTTTGGCATTTTTGATTTTTGGCTTTTCGGGATGTAAGTCTTTCGTGAATCTTATTTCAGGAATAAAATTTCGGATTTTTGAGTTTTTGAAGAAAATTCCGAGATTTTGTCATTTCGGAATATTTGACTTTTTTTGGGCATTTCTCGATTCTTGTCACAGTCCTTTCAATATTTTGAACGTTTCAGAATTTTGAGCATTTGGCGATGTTCAAACATTCTGGGAGTTTGCTTTTGCAAAATATTTTGGAATTCGAGATTCTATTAGTCTCTTCGGTTAGAGGTGTTAGAAAGCTTTAATTGAATTGCCAGGCGTCCTACTAACATCATTTAGATTGTCATAACAAAAGAACAGGGGTAAGCGGTCCCTCAAAATAAAAAAACAGAGAAGGGCCCGGAAATTTGTCTCCTTCACCTCAGAGCGACTGTCCCACAGATGGAATTAGAGAACAGTCTTTGACTTCTAAGGCAGTGTTCAGTCATTATACCAACTAAAGTGCTATCTCTGGATATTTTTCAACAATATCAGGCTAATGGATCTTTTTGGATCAAGAGGAGGCCATATAGGTGTAGCTCTCTAGCAAGTGAGGACCATCTACCATTTGTCATTATTTTTTGAACATAGAGATCTTTGGCGTGTAACTCGTAAATTTAAGTCACCCCCTCGCCTAAATGACAAGAAACATTGTCAGCTAACGTGGTCGTCGTGGCGTATTGGCTTAGTACGTCGAACCCCACGCAGAAAGTCTAGGTTCGATTCCCGGATGGAGCACCTCGCATATTTCATGACAGCCACTCATTTCAGTTGCTGACAACACTCAAAAGGCACTTGTCTATAAGGAGATTCTCAAATCTTGCCGTTCGGAGTCGACAAAACACTGAAGGTTCCTCCTACTCATCAGAGAACAGTGACACGCACAACACAAGTAGTTGTTGTAGAAGCTAGGCCCTGGTCCCCTGTGGGCTGTAGTGCCACTCAGCCATTATTATTGTCAGCTTGCAGTCTAGTGACATGTTTCGTAAGTGCACAGTTTCCTAAAACGTCTCTATGTCCAAGCACTCGTGAACAGCTTGCATTCACATTTCTTGAGTCTATATGGAACGAAGTTTAGAATTTTACGGCTACTTGGCTATCGCCTAAGATGCACGTTCCAGCGGAGTCAGAACAAGCCTGCCCTGATTGCCAAAATTTCTGCCTGGATGACGAAGAGGACAGTGAATAGGTAAACGAAGGGATTTGTTCAAGTTTCAGTGGTCAAACAAATTCCGCTTTCCACTTCATCATCCGCTTTAGATCCTCCTCTTAAATGTGGTTTATCGCTTCTACAGGGTACAGCGCCATTCTACCACAGATCTCTGTTCGAAATCAGGGTTTCGAAGTTCTTTTCTGGGAAATAGCGAGAGGGAGAGTACCTACCTTAGGAGTATGTACTCCTACAACGTCTCTATGAGTACTTAGGCCAAGCTTGAACCACTGAGGAAATGTTTCAGGATGCGTTTTGGTTATTTGGGTTTTAGGAGGACTTCAAATGCATCTAGGGGAACCTACTTCAACAGCCAGTGAGTCATCAAGAATGAATCAAATCATTACCCGTGTGGAGTTTTGCCAGTTCTCCCATCGGGCGCGTCCCCAGGTGGCGGATAAGGGGCCCCTGTGTACGAACACAGGGTTGGTGGAAATATCAAATATCATCCGCGGACCAAAAACTTGGCAAGGACTGCATCATTTTCAAAATGAATTCAGTGACAGAAAGCGAGACAATGAAAAAGTGGTGCAGGGAGTCGGATTCTAAGTTCTGTTGGCGGAGAGGGTAATGAAGTGGAAGGTATCACGGCGCCGGTTGTCGTCTGTAACCTCTCCTAGACAGACGTTGCGATCGGTCTAGATGGAGCCTGTTGACTGGCAATGGACAGCCAGTGTGTCATAGAGATTTGGAGACGCCACTTGCTTTCAGTGGCTGTTTGTGGTGGACCGTGAGGGCTATCCTGCCCCTTTCATTGAGGATGACACGGTTCAAGTCATTCAAGAGCTGGTGTCGGTGTAGGACTGTCTTGCTGGTTCTGGTCACAGAGAGGCATTTTGTTCTATTATCTAGTGAAGAGGACGATTTCAGTCTTCTGCGCAGGCGGATGATCTTCAACCGCCCAGTTTTGAAGTGTGAAGAGACCACTTTGCATGAGGTCTCTCAGGACTTTGGGGTGTATTCCTGAGCTTAATTCACACTCTTAGGCCACCTGTCATCCAAATGACAATAATTGCCAAAGTAAATGACAAGAGTGCCAGACGCCACTGCTAGAATTCAAATTCCAAGTAACAGACTGAAGAAGACGATTCGCATCACACAACTTTCGGCAAAGTACATACTTCCCGGCTCTGGGTCACGGTTCAAATTAAATTGCCATCCCATCGCATAAATCACTTCTGTTTCCACAAAGGCCAAGCCACCACCTCGTCCCCTGGAAAAGAGATTTTCATTTTCCGACTCATAAACACAGCGTTTTCCCAGAAGTTTTCCCCGCCGACAAGACTGACCATGTCGTGATTAATTACTCCCAGTCTGTGGGCCCCACAAATTGCCCATCAGACGAACATCGTTTGGGATGGATGAACGGTCGGGAGGATACGGTCCTAGGCCAGCAATTAGCCGGCGTAACAGCCGGTTTCCGGGAAACTGAAAAGCAGCTGAGTGCCTTGAAGTTGCATAATCGCTGGAGTTTGATTGCGAGGGAAGATACCTTCGTGTTGTCTGATTGTTTTCGGTTTTTGCTTTTTTTTTTAATTACCGCTCTGGAAAGCCCGCATCGCGAATGCATGGGGCAATAAGAGATAAGTCCGCTGAGTGATATGGTTGAGATTGTGGGGTGGAAGTCCATGAAGGTTGAGTCGGGAAGTTCCACCGGTGAGGTGGTGACTAAAGGCCGCTTGCAACGTCAATGGTGTTCATGTTGCTAGGCGAAACGTTCACCGGCTTGACACTATGACACATACTTGCAATGTTTAAGAAGTTTGTTGGCGTCATGTGTTGACAGTCATAGTCTAGCGAATTTCTTTCAAACTAAATTTTGGGCTGGAGGATGTGCATCGTTGGCTCCACTAGCTAAGAACACATTGGCCACGGTTCTAGCTTCAGGAACTTCATCCTGAAAAAATCGATCCACACACAGCTCTCCCAGGCCAAGAGAGCAAACTGTAAACTGACCACAAGATGTTGAAGAGGGCGTATTGCGTATTACGTATTGCGAGGGCATGTTAACAGGTGGGGACTAGGACCCACATCCACGGTTCTAGTCCAAATGGAGAGATCTTAACGACTGAAGGGGAAACTACTCCTCATTCACCTGTTTGGCAAGAGCAAGGTGTCGAAGACGGCACTTCAGCTAAAAGTGGTTACAGGTTCCAACTTCAGATCCTTTGGTGAGGGTTCCTTACTGAATATTTCCCAAATCCCACTTTGTTTCAGGCATTCTGGCAAAAGAGGGATGTTCACCCGGTTCACACACACACAACCAAGATAGAGGAGCATGGGGGCAGTCTGTTTGATCCTAGACAGAGAAACTTTTTAGCGAAACTGTCTTACGCCTCCTCGGACTCTAGCTGCGGTGGCTTCACAACCTCAACTTCTCCTCAATTTGCTAACGCCCCTCGATCGTCTTGCCTCAGCAACAGCACCAATGCTACTCCCTAGGTTTACTCAGCGTTTCGTGGTGTATTCGTGGCTCAGCCAACACCCCCTTGTAATCCTGTATGGTTTTGTAGTCTTCGCTGTTTGACTCTAGCCGCCGCTGGACAGCTACGCAGAAGTGCTTTAACAGCTGTGAGAGGATTGAATCTGTGCCCTGCTGTCTTTCCGGCTACGGCCCCAGCTTGGAGAGACCATTGTACGACGGACTTTGTCTTCCTTGATGCTATAGGACTCACTCACCACTCAAAATGGGAGGGCAACGCTTTAAAGGAGCGACCTAAAAGTGCAACTTTGTGCTTCGCCAGCTTCTCTTGTCCTTTAATCCTCTGTTCACCCTTTGAATACGGAATGCCAAGCCTAAGCCCCCTCGCTCGTTTTCGATCCATCTGTGGAAACTTGCAGAGGTCCGTTCAGTGACCATGAGTCAGATTCCTAGTCAACCTTAGAGGATATGTTGGCTGGGATCAGTTTCTTTTTCCTGACCAATTGTCGGTCATGTTCCACAACGAGCTGTTGATGAGGCGCTGACTGGCATTGAAGCAGAAGAGGATGGATAAATGGATCTAGGGGTGAATGAGGACAAAACAGAGTCCGTGCTGTCATCACAGAAGGACACACAACGTCGACTTCTCGGACAGAGCTTCACAATGGGCAGCAGACACTTTTAAAAAGGTCAAGGATTTCGTCTCCCTCAAATTATTACTCTTGCCAATCGATGCTTCTTTGAGATCAAGCTGACTTTGTAATCATCCCCCTCCTCTATGGAACAGAAACATGGTTTCTTCAATGAAGAAGTTCTTGTTTTTAAAGCTAAGTCCCACGTGCGATCTTTGATCCTGTTCATGTTAATGGCGTCTGGAGGAGAAGATTCAACCATAAACTACCATCTTCGAAGCCAGCGCATAAGAAATGCAAAGTCACGGATCTGGCACGAAGAGTCTTCCAATCCGAACCATCGGGTCAACGTAATAGAAGACGTTCAGGAATGAAATGTCGCACACAAGTGTGGAAGGACCTCAACCAAGGAAAACTTCTAAACTAGAGGCAGCTGCCAAAAGATTTTGCTAACTGCAGAGACTTAGTGCTTGAAACTGGAGGCAGCTGGCAAAAGATCGTACTGCCTGGAGAGGCTTGATGGTTGAGACCCACATTCACCCCAGACTGTAACGCAAGTTGAACATCCCTTCACATATGAAATGACTTCAGTCGAACCACTGTGTCGAGGCAAAAAAGAGAAGGAGGACCCTTCCATTCGTATTTTCCACCGTCTCTTGGCCAATTTCAGAACCATACCCCAAGTCTGCCATTAGATATCCAAAAATAGATTCGTTGCTAATCTCTTCGTCTTTGGAGATATTTTCTTTTCTGCGTTTCCTTATCAGCAGCGAATGGAATTCTTACGATAAGAGAGGAAGTAAACAGGGTGACAACCTGTAGTCAGTGCCACAAGAATGCCGACGCTGCTGATCAAACAGAACTCAGGGATGGTTGTGATGAGAGATGGGTTGACTGTGTGTGGCTGAGTTTGACAGTTTTTGCGGGGTGCCTGGATCTCATACGGTCCATGATCCCCGCAAAAACTATCAAACTCTGCCACAGACCGTGTTGGTCTCCATTATAAAGAGCTGGGCATGAGATGTGTGCCACGTTCTCTTCCTCTATACCTTCGGCCCGTGCTGTGGCTTTACTCCGGTCACTTAAGCTTTCGCTTTAGGGCGCTCCAATGACACCACTTTAGAGTAGCGTTTGATGGCATTCAAAGGAGGTTCTGCATTGTTTCGTGAAAGTTGGCTCCATTGGGGCACACACAGACATCAAACAAAAGTCGAAAGAGAGGACCTAGCTCGACGAATGTCTTCGAAATATAGACGAAGACCACACTTTCGGCTCAGAAGGAGATATACAGTCCGACAGTGGACAGTCCAACAGAGGACAGTCCGATAGAGGAGAGTCCGATAGAGGAGAGTCCGATAGAGGAGAGTCCGACAGAGGATAGTCCGACAGAGGACAGTCCGACAAAGGACCGTCCGACAGAGGCCAGGACACCACCTCTTTCGAGAACCTGACATCACTCAAAGGGTACTAATTGTCTGTGAAGAGGTTGTCAAATTGGACCGTTCGAAGTTGCCAGATCCCCCTCTACTCGTGAGAGAACAAAAGCAGTGGCTGATGCGGAAGTTAGGCCCTGGGCTCTTGTGAGCGACTCAACTTTTATGCCAGAGGTGCAGCAAATCCACCCCCAGGCATAAGTTCTTCACACTGAGGGAGAAGGCGGGGCATAGAATCTTTAAGCGATTGGTTGAAGAAGCACTGCCGTCGTGATGTAGAACATACTACAGAGGTGAACTTCTGAGTTTAAACTTTATACCGCACCGCCCAGAACTCCTTTTCTTGTGCAAGCTCCAAGGCATAGAAGACCTAGTCCACTTCATCGCTATATGTCCCATTTTTACAGAATCCGCTGTAGAGTTTTTGGAACACAGAATCTTCTATTTGAAGAAGTGATAGGCATCTTATACGGTCACCGGCACTGCAGCTCACAAGGACCAGGGCCAAGCTCCAACAGCAACTACTCGTGTTGTGCGTGCGACTACTCTCTAACGAGTAGAAGGGACCTGTAGTCTTTTGTTGACTGTGAAGGGCAAGATTTGAGAAGCTTTCCATAGACAAGTGCTCTTTGAGCGTTGTCAGCAACTCGAAAGAGTTGGTGCCGTGAAGAAACGCGAGGTGTCCCCTGCGGGAATCGAACCTAGACTCTCTGTGTATCGGTCTCCGCACAGAAGGTCTAGGTTCGGGGCCCAAAAAATCCGAAATGTTCGTTTTTCTTTTGTAAGCTAACTACTTGTCCAACCTCAAACGTCATCCCTTCCTTCCAATAGCTCCTATCTGGCCTAGTAAAAAATACACAACATTTTGATAATCTTATCTGAACCACAAAGCGATCGTTTTCAACGTTCCATCTTGGAGATTTTCTCGGCTTCTCTCCATTCGATTTCTGCGTCAAATGAATGCCAGTCAGAACCAACCAAATCTCTCTCTCACCAACCAGGCCTAAACGATCTACTTTCACTTCATGCAACAGTCACTGAAATATCACACAGAGCTGAATGCGTAACGAGGTGATCTCCGCTCAATGCCACGAAACCTCTTGCCAATCAAATCTTCCAATCGCCAGCGATACGCGATATGAGGGCTATCTCAAGCCTGAAACAATTCACTGACCACTTCAACGGTAACCCCCCCCCCGCGCAACGATAACCACGATAAGTTTGTTCGCTGAGCAAATTAATTACTATCATTTGGGAATGCAACCTGCGAGTCCGTCCCTTATGCAAGCCCGCCTGCAGCCAAGTGTCAAGTGATTCATTACCTGAAAGTAGAGAAACAAAAAAAAAAACACACGATTATCGTCAGTTCCCTTAATTATCCAATTTTGTTGTGGAAAAAGCACAAAACAGACAAGAGACGAGTTTTCAATCAAATTCCAATGTCGTTTCGCCATAAACTGGTTAATTATAGATTTTTTTGTTTTCGCCGCTTAAGCCCCTTGTGACAGACACGAGGTGGCGGCGGCGGCGTTGGCGGAGGGTCCCCAGCTTGAGCCTGGGTGTCATCGACAGATAGACGCACACGTTTAGTCGATTAATCACCCTTCGACGCGGGATTTTGTATGATAATGCGGACAGTAGAATGTAAAGCAGCCGTGATTTGTGAGGGGGTGGGGGGGGGGGGGCGGTTAGGATGGTGGACAAGTTGTTGATTAGATGGGAATCTTGTCTGGTTTGTTTTTTTTTTGCATTGTTTGTGGTGTTGCTTCACGCGATGTGCTGAGGGGGTGAGTCACGGTTCCCTTGGAAAGTCACGGAAACTTTTCGAAGCAACCGGCTGAAGGTGAACCGATAGCTATCGAGGGGACGTGAGTAACTGGAGCAATGTGCGCGACAAGTTTGTGTGCTGTTTTTGATGGATTGCAACGGTGGGAGTGGGTCAAGGAAAGGGATGGGGGATTTGTTTAGGTGGCAATGAGGCTTTAAAAGCTTGAAGATGCGCTGAGAGGATGACCGTTTCATTTTTTGGCGAAAAAATCGTCCTCCCTTGGCAAACTCGGCGACATTAGTGTGGAGCACCTCAAAAGCTAGAAAGCAGGCTTTAAGGCAACATAGAGAAGTTCATCCACGTGTCCCAAGTGCAGCTGACAAGCATTCCTCGTCGGACAAGTGTTTCTCTGACCATGGGTGTCTCTTGTCGGCAACTTTGACCTGCAATGAGCATTTTACAAGTTGCCAAAAAAACGTGCCCACGCCCGATGTCTATCGACCCTTTCACAGACTTTTCGGAGTCATCCACGTATATCCCAGACTGGTGAACATTTTTGCCGTCATATGCTTTCAAATCAACGTCAAGCCCCTTAGAATTTTCATGAAGAACGGTTCAGTTATGGAATACATTGGATTCCACTCAATTTCTTACTCTTCCCACTTATCACGACAAAAACTGGATTATGAAGATTTTGAAGGAGAATTGTGGTTGCTGAATGCTGTTGTTGTTATTTGGTTGTTGCTAGAAGTTGTGTTCGGTCCGAGCTTCGACAAAGGACACTCCTTTCAACTGGTAAGTTCTGTAGTCAGCCTACCAAGTTGGTTGAACTCCCTCTGAACTAGCTTCCTTCCAACTTAGACAAAGATGTACTCTGTTGCCATCAATTGAATCGATGCGAAGGCTCTTCGAGATGGAGCAGAGTTTTCCATCTGGTCGACAAAGTGTACCCACCAGTAGAACAGCATATGGAGACCCTCGTCCTCCTTCTCATGGCCCGTCAATAATTCTTCCTCGTCTTCTTCTTCTTGTGGCGCTAGAGTCCGGTGTGGACCTGGGCCGCAACCAACTTCTTCTTCTTCTTCCTGTGGCGCTACAGTAGACCTGGGCCTCAACCAACATGCCTCTCCAGCCATCTTCCGCAAGCTGCGTCCAACTGCGGGCTCCAAGTGGGTTTGAGGTCCTTCTCCACTTGTGTGCGCCACCTTAGCCTAGGCCGTTCTCCGTTGCGTTGTCCCAATGGCTCAGATTCGAAGTCTTTTGGGACCGGAGCAGTGGTGTCCATACGCCTTACATGGCCTAGCCATCTTAAGCGTTGTATCCGAAGACGATAGACCAGGCGCATGTCGCTGGCCCAGCAACACAAATGAGACAAAAAATCGCATGCAGCGCTGTCCTCTGTAAAAACCCAAGACATAAGACTGGCAAATATGATTTTCTGACCATGGGTGGCCACCGTGGCATTCTGTGCAAGTCGGTGGAGTCCCACATCAAAGGTCCTAGTTCAAATTGTTGAAGAAAATCTAGCCGTTCGGCGTCGGAGTCGGAGTCTGTAGGTCCCCTCCCTTTCTAAGAGAACAGGAGGACACACAATACGTGCAGTTGCTGAAGAAGCTTGCCACTGATCCCTTATGTGTCGCTTTGCCAGTGCAAGTGAGGACGACAGAGATGCTCAACTCCGGTCTTTCGAGAGAAAAGGGCAATCGTGGGTGTAAGGAAGCGAAGTCATAACCGCAAACTCTTCTAGCTGTACCAAGAATTGAATGTAATCGAGGAGGCAAGAGCCTGGTCGACTACACATCGAGAGAATGGACAACAATGTTCTAGCAAAGGGAATCATCAAGTCAAAGCCTTCAGGGTCAAGAAAGTGAGGAAGGGCAAACCTCCGAGTGATCGTTGATGCAAAACAGCTTGGTCTTGAGAACTGAAGGAAGCGTGTTTGTCAAAAATGGAAGACTGTCCTAGCTCAGCCTGCAACCCTCCATGGCCTGATTAAGTAAATAAATCGTGCTGCAATAAAGAAAATGGTCAAACTCGACGTTTGTCCTTTTGAATGCTCCACCATCAAGGACCTTAAATGAATGCCTTGCGTCGATAAGCACGTGGCCACTTTAGTTGGTGCCACGACCATTCTGAGATTGTCAGGTTGGTGCCAGAATTCTTTCTGCTGATGCTCATACGATGCGAGCCATTGTGAAGTCCGCGCGTGAAAGGAAGGCGGAGGGTTTCGATATCCAAAATCTGAAACGCCTAATTTGCAGAAATTTAATGTTGGAGAAGATTGGTCGCCGTGGCGTAGTTGGACTCGCACGCAGAAGGTTCCCGGACGGCACACCTCGCATTTTTTCACGGCACCATCTTTTTCGAGTTGCTGACTGACTGGCACTTATCTATGAAAAGCTTCTCAAATCTCGCCGTTTGGAGTCGGCAAAAAACTGTAGGTTCCTTCTACTCGTGAGAGGAGAGTAGCACACACAACACGAGAAGTTGCTGTGGGAACTTGGCCCTGGTCCCTTGTGGGCTGTAGTTTATTATTACTAGAAGAAGATTGTAGTATCCAGATTCCAAGGCGACCCCAAGCAAGTGAGTGAAAAGGGGGCATCATGTCCCCTTACACGTACTTTTGAGAAATGCTGTTTTTTCAGGAATTTGCTCAAAAATTTGGCTCTTTGAGATTTTGGCTCTTCGAAATTTTGACCATTTCGAACTTTTTGACTTCGGGATTTTTTTCAGAAATCAAGAGATTCCATCCATGGGACTACAGAATTGAATCCATATAGAAATATTGGAAAGAAAACATTTTGGTGCACAATTTGAAGAGTTTTCAGACTTTTGCCCTCGCTAGGAATATACTAATCATATGCGCCTTAGGATATAACATCTCATTTTGGACAAATTTCTTCTGAAAAAGTGTTGAGTATTCAAAAATGTTGCTGGGTCCGTTTAAGGCAGCGAAAATTTTTACCATTTTTGTATCGAAAGTCAAAAAAATCGAAGGTCCAAAAATTTGCCAATCCAAGAGAAAACATTGTTGAACAATTTGGGGCGTCAAAATTTTCTCCATTATTGAATTGAAACAATTTTTGACACGAGACCAAAATATTTTCACAACTTCAGAAGAACATGGGCGTCGGACGCCATTCTAACGTTTAGAGGTTCCAAAGAAGAAATCCTTAGAGTGTCGCTTAGGAATAATCGAAATTTCAGAAGCCCTCTTCAGAGAAAAAGAATGACACAGTTTTGTAGACAAGTTCTAAGTTTACACAGTTGAGAATATTTTCGACTACTCGCACAGTTTAGAACATTTTCAAAACTTGTAAAATTGCTACGACTCAAAGAGTTGCGAATATTAAGAGCAATGAAGAGCTCCCTAGACATACAAAATAAAGTGCGAAGAACCCACACCCAAATGAAAGCTCCAAAGTCCACAAAGTAAGACCACATCGACCCAGTTTGGAGCTTCCAAAACTCCATCCTCAAAACTACAAACAAAAACCTCATCAAACTCTCCGCATTCCGCGCTTATCTCTGAGCACAAGAACGCAAATTGACGCAAAAAGACACACAATCACACACCACAACCGCCGCAATGAACGGAATCTGCGTAGTTCTATGGCTCGTCATAAATTCCAAAATTATCTGCCGCACATGCGAGTTCATATTCAACAGCAAGGCCGCACCCACTCCCTCGCCCTTAACCGGGCGACACGTCGGCGCAAGCAATTTTCCACTACCCAGACTGACCCCTTAGACTAGCACACGCACCTTGGGTCTCCGAAGCCACAGTCGAGTCACGCGGTCCTTAAAGTCCTTAAATCTTTGTTCCTTGACACTAACACTTTTTCGATCAACCGAAACGTCTCTGAGTTGGCTAAGACCTCGCGAGAAACTAACGACGCCAGCGAAGCTTTTCCGCCGCCAGCCAGTGTCGTGAGCGTTTTCACGGATATCTTTTGTTTTTCAATTTGCCAGAGCTTTGCACTTTTATCTTATCTCGAAAGTAACACGTATTTTGTCGACTGTCTACAGCGGTAGTGGCAGCGTTACTCTTTTTCAGAGAATCGGGCCCTTGGCGACGGACGCGCACAGGTGTCACAGTCGCAGTCGCGGTTGATTGGAAGACAATTGAGATGCGAGTAGCGACGGCACGCCGAAGCGATGCTAATTTATTTGCTTCGAGACAAGATGCATCTTCGATGGGAGGGCGATGATGTCAGCTGAAGAGGCGTCTGCGTCTGCGGTAACCTTGACGGCAGCCGACAACGGGTGAGGCTCTGTGTCAACCCTCGCAGGCGTGCAGTTTGTAGCCCGATTTGGATGCACTGGAGGTGGCGGAAGAGGCTTTCCTTTGGGTTCATGGGTGAACTGCAGATGTCGCTGAAGAATGAGAACCGTGTCTGAGTTGTGGGCAGCGGATGCTCCAAGCAATAAGACACGCAAATGCCTCGAAAAAGGGGAGCGCTTTGGAATGTGCTCGAACATCGCTGGCGTCGTCAACTTCAAGCCGCAAGAATTCCATTCGCGGCGCCAACCCCATCCAAGTCTAATGGTCGCCCCACGGGTCATCGCTCCAACTCAACTGCCGCGTTCCACATCGGTTCCACTCCCATGAGCCCCGTATTCAAATGCAAATCGACTGTCAACTGGCAAATGGCTCCCCCATCCCATAAACGTCCACAACATTCATCCATCATCGCGGCAATGATGATCAGCCCATGCCCATGCTGAGCGGCAATTACCATCCGAGAAGTGACAGAATAGACTCTGGCGCACGTGACAAGGATGACAAATGCCAGCCACGCTCACCCCGTTTGCGTTCAAGATCAGCGCAGCCTTGTGCCGTTGCTGGCGCTGCCGATCGCCCGTGAATTGGGGGAGAGTTTGCCTCAAGGTGAAGGCAGTCCGAGATAACATTGTTCTCTGCGCTGACACAAATGAATCACGATCGACGATGATCGTCAATCTGTGGACAGAGATTGGTCACACCAAGTGGCAACCGAGCGGGAAGCGGGTGGAGGCAATTTCACTATTATTTTCAATTTGCTTTGAGGAGGCAAGGGAGTGAGTGAACACTTGAGTTGGACATAGTTGGGGGGGCTGGCCTTTTGTTTTTCGCGATAATGACGGAGAGTGAGCTAATTGGGGTGGAGGCTAAGGCCAGGGTTTGGCGGAAGGCAGCTGTTTATGGAGAGTCATTAGTTTGGAGAATTTGGAAGCAATTTGTTGAGTGAAGCGCAACAAATTTTGTGGGTTGAGAGAACTCCGAATTTTCGGAGTCATCATAATTGAGGTTTTGCGGACTAATTTGAAACGCACTTTTCATATGTGTCAAGGGGATGAACAGATGTCTCTAAGAGGGCATTAAACTCTGAGTTATCACCGGGATTAATGAAGTTTGGGAATGTTCTTTGGTGTTCGTTGCTTTCCATTTGAAGTTGGTTAAGGGTGTATTTTCAGGCAGTAGTTGATAGATCTGATTTCAAGGGTGTGAGCTATGAATTTGGAACGAAATTTGATGTTTGAATGTACATTTAGTGGAAATCCGAATTTTCGGAGTCTTCGTAAAATGGGTTTCATGGCCTCAAAAATACCGCTTTCTTGCCTTAGCAACGCAAGAGTTTGGTCAGGTCTGATATATGGCATTGTCGGCCTATACTTCGGCTGAATGAATCAAGTCATTGGCCACTAGATCCCTCAGAGAAGGAAGATCCAACTTCCACTACAATTAGGCCTAGGGCGCTTGATCTTGCTCAAGTCTCTAGAAGTTTTCTTTGCAGAGGCCCCATAACGTCTTCTTCATCATCTCATCACTGATAAACAACTTTCCACAAACATAACCATAGTGGCGGGCTGAGACTCTGCACTCCCATCGTTTGATGATCAAGCATCTTTAGAGATGAATCAAAGACGGATAAAGGAGCCAGGGTATGTGTTTGCGTCTAGAAGGTGTCATCTTGGGTATATGAGTCATCTCACACCTCGGAGGTCTCAGATATGCTTCCAGCACTGAACACCTCGAAAAGCAATAATCGACAATGAAAAATTTCTCAAATCAAGCCGCTCGGCAATACACTGTAGGTCCCTCCACTTGTGCGGGAACAATTGTACGCCCGAGATGATTGGGTTCTGGTAAAAATTAAGCCTTGTTTCTTACAGACTGTTTTGGGTAATTTGTGATCGGAATCGGGTCACAGAACGAACCAAAGGTGTAGAGGAAGAAAGAGGAAGGGGAAAAGGTGGTGACCATGCAAATTGGCCTTAAATGACTGTGGATTGTAATAGAGAAAGGCATCGTGTAGGGAAGAGCATTCCATATTTATTTGGTTCTGCTCAAAAACGTGTCTTTAAGCTGCACGTACGACAGAGGGCTTAAGGGTGATCTGGTGGGTATTCCAAGTGAGGCTTGTATTGTGGGTGAATTCTTGAAGAGTAAGGAATGCAGCCGGCAAACTCCTTTGAGCGTCCTTGAAGCCGAAGTCGATCGACTTAGCAATACGAATGTCTCCAATGAGCTGAATCGCTCGTTTTTGGTTCCTGTCCTGACAGAGGGGTTCTTGGAGCATTGTGCTTAAGTTTAAGCTGAGTATAAACCTGTAGCCTGCATTCAGAGAGGATGAAATTCTGCCTGCATCCTTTTGAGAAACCTACACTAAATAAGAGGCACCTGGCATGAGATCGAGTCAGCTGGGGAAGCATGTTGGATGAGGCCCGTTCACCCCGAACTGAAATCCCTCTCAAAGGGGAAAGAAGAAGAAATTTCGCAGCATTTTTCGGCGGCTCCATTTTGAGAGCGCTTAAGTGCCAGCAGACAGCATTAAAATTTTCACTCCCTTGCTCTCCTGCAATTGATTAGGTTGCCAAAGTGGGATCTTAGTGTGTTTAACATACCCAGTCGCTCTTAGCCTATGACCATTGGAAAAGACGTGTCCCAAGAAAGGAATATGAAAAGCTGTCATCCGCGAAGGAGAGAGTTCCATTGGAAGCAGCAGACATCCATTTAAAAAAATGAAGAAAACTGTCGGAGTCCAATCAGACCCTTGAGAAAACCCAGTGGTGATGTGGTGAATACCAGACTTGGCGGCTTGAAATTAATGGTTCGAAAGGTAACTTCTAAATAATAATAATAAATGAGCCCACAAGGATCCAGGACCTAGCTACTACAACCACTACACGTGTCGTGCGTGCTACTGTTCTCTCACGAGATGAAGGGACGTACAGTTTTTAGCCGACTCCGAACAGCGAGATTTGAGACTCTTTTTATAGACAATTGGTACTCATTGAGTGCTGTCAGCAACTCGAAAGAGGTGGTGCGGTGAAAAATTCGAGGTGTTCAGTCCAAGAATCGAACCTGGGACCTTGGCTTGTGAGTCGACACACTTAACCACTAGCCACGGTGAACACCTGATACTTGTGCTGAATTTCTGCTTACAATGTATTCTATAGAATTGCGTCTTTGAATTGTCTTACTGAGGGTTTTCGATAGGTGGCTTGAAGATCCACTTAATTCCCTTCAAAAGGTAAATTCAAATCGAAACGGATTCCTGGAGTAAGCAAGCAAGTCTTACTTGATCATTAAAAGAGTAACATCTGCGAGTAGAAAATTGATTTGGAAGACGATTTTCCTTGCTCCCTTTTCGGTTCGTAGAGCTCTCGCCGTTTGATGAGGGGTTCTATGTACGCGCCTGCCTACAGTGGTGGTGCCAGCACATCAGTGGGAACTTCTTTCATGGTTTCATGACATTTCATTCTTCTTCTACTGTCTAGTGCAGGCATTGTCAAACATTCAGAGAGTTTCTGGAAGACTTGGTCTGCAGTGGTTCTAGTAATCAATTGTAATTGTAGCAGCGTCCGGAGTCTTCTTCTGCTCCAACAAGGAAATGATCTGAGTTGATGCTGAAGCAGTATCGGATGTTGATCTCAATATAATCTGTCTGATTGATTTTACTCTTTAATATTCAGTGTGGTTTCAGGCCAGGGAAGTCCACAATCGACCAGATCTTCACACTGCGGCAAATCCTGGAGAAGTCCCAAGAAGTACAAATCGACACCCACCATCTATTTGTCGATTTCAAGGCCGCGTATGACAGCGTGCATAGAGACGAGCTATACAGTGCCATGTCTAGTTTTGGCATCCCTACCAAACTCGTCAGATTGTGTTGGATGACGATGGAGAACTCTCGCTGCTCCGTCAAGGTCGGTAGCGAACTCACCGAGACCTTCGATGTCAAAAAAGGATTTAGACAAGGCGACGCGCGGAACCAGCTAAAGTGGGACTGGTGGTAAACGAGGGCAAAAGTAAGTATTTGCTGTCATCGAAGAAGGACGCAGAACATCGACGTCTCGGACAGAGCGTCACTATGGGCAGCAGACGTTTCGAGGTAGTCAAGGACTTCGTCTATCTCGGCTCCGCGGTGAATAGGGACAACAACATCAGTACCGAAATCAAGCGCAGAATCACTCTTGCCAATCGCTGTTTCTTTGGGCTTAAGAGGCAATTGAGTAATAAAGCCCTCTCCCGAACGACCAAAGTAACTTTGTACAACACCATGATCATCCCTGTCCTGCTTTACGGCGCAGAAACCTGGACGTTACTAAAAGCGGATGAGGAAGCCCTTGGTCTGTTCGAGAGAAAAGTTCTGCGTGCGATTTTTGGTCCTGTTTGCGTTGATGGCATCTGGAGGAGAAGATTCAACCACGAACTGTATGGGCTGTACGGCGGCATGAATCTAGTCAAGCGTCTACGGATACAACGCTTAAGGTGGCTAGGCCATGTAGAGCGGATGGACAGCACTGCTCCGGCCCGAAGAGTCTTCGAATCCGAACCACAGGGACAACGCAACAGAGGACGTCCTAGACTGGGATGGCGCACACAAGTGGAAAAGGACCTCAACCAACTTGGAGTGCGCAACTGGAAGCAGCTGGCAAGAGATCGTACTAGCTGGAGAGGCATGTTGGTTGAGGCCCAGGTCCACCCCGGACTGTAGCAGTGAGAACTTCAATGCCTTTAAGACCCCTTGCCTATTTGCAGAAAAGGCGTTTTCATTTTAAAGGAACGTCCTTTTGTTGCACAATCAATGCAGCGGGGATTGTGCTAAGATTTGTATTTGAAAAACCCGCTTCCGTGCAGTCTTCTGTCTTCGAGTCATCAGTGAAGATCGGAGTGCGTTTGATGAAGTACGCTTTTCTCAATCCCGCCCTGTCTAGTATGAAGATCGTCAAATATTTATCGAAGACATACTCGGGCTGTAGCGGACCAAAGCCTTTTCGAGTCGATTTTGTGTAGCAATTTCTGATAAAATTCGCTCAATATGCGAATCGGCCACATTGGAAGGATTCACTTCTTGGAGTCTGTACAGACGACAGCAAGATCAAGGCAAGCTGTTCTGCTTTCGGCATTCCTTTCTCTCGGTTCTCCTTACATAGGGTCCGCAGTTTCAAACACATCAAACTTGAGATCCGAACTAGAAGAACTTGTCAACAAAGATGAAACATGGTGGGACATTTTTGAAAGAGTTGACAATATGTGGGAGCTTACTCGTTTATGCCACCAAAAGGCAGTGTTAGGACTTGACTAAATAGATCAATACCCTTATTCCAAGTTGAGATGAGCCAAAATCAGGTTACAAAATAGGACCTGGAGTGATGGGACCACACTCCTCCCTGTGTGAAGAAGCAAATAGGTAGATATACGACTGCACACTCCACTCTAAGGTTATTTGGAAATGAAATTGTTTGACCATCACACGAGGGGCAGGCTTTTTCTTTATCCTCTGACCTTGACGCTACAGTGATAAGCAAGGATAGTTGGGCGTTTGGCTTAAGTGCCGCTGCTGTTGTCAAGGTGGACAAGACAAGGCTGACATCATCAGGAGAAATTTCCAATTCGATCTACGTCGTTACAGGGTTCAAGGCTCAAAATTTGTCAGAGGGGACTTTTGAATCTAACGACCTCTTGGAAAGAAAATAAACTAAGCGCCTCTACACATAAGTTTTTCGGGTTTCTAGTGGTCTAAGATACATTTTTGAATGGAGTTCTTTGGTCTCTGTACCAATCTCTTTTTCATAGAATAGGCACCACACTCCATAAACCTAAATAATAAAAATTGAGTGGCACTACAGCCCACAAGGGACCAGGGCCGAGCTTCCACAACAACTACTCGTGTTGTGCGTTCTATTGTGTCTCACGACTCCAAACTGCGAGATTTGAGAAGCCTTTCATGGACAATTGGTACTCATTGAGTGTTGTCAGCAACTAGAAAGAGGTGGTGCCGTGAAAAATTCGGGGTGTCCCGTCCGGGAATCGAACCTAAACCGACGCCGTGTAGGTCGACAAGTAACTTCTGTCTCATCGATTCCATCTGCATTCACTTTCGACAAGAGGTCCTCATTCTAGACTCTGTCAAATGCTTTTGAAATATCAAGCACAACGATCTAGCTTTCCCCTTCAATGTGTAAGGACTGGTTCGTCTTTTCAGCCAAATATGGCATCAGATCAGATCCCCAGTGTACTTGTTGCTGCGAAAGATGTACGATACGATACGAATCATCATCAGCTGACGGTTTCGCAGTGTGTCCTTGGTCGTAGAAGGAAGGGATGTAAGAGCATAGGTCATTGAAAGGCGAATGACGAAGATGTCTCCCTTATAAGGACGGGCTGCAAAAATTCTTTTTATGCTGAAGGACAGAAGGACAAGCTGTTGTCAGAGTGGAAGAGCACCTTCTCAGACAAAAAAGGGGTGTATGAGATCAGAGAATTTGTGCACATTGAAATCTTTAAGGACTCTTGCAATTGTACGAGTGCGATAGTGGATTTGTCCCATGAACATTTTTTCGCTCTCAAGTACAGGCGGAGGCAAAGTGCAATCTAGCAACGTTGAGCTAACTGGAAAACATTCGGACACCTGAGTTGACGCACAACACTCAAAGAGTACCAATTGTCCATGAAAGGCTTCTTAAATCTCGCAGTTCGGAGTCGGCAAAAAACTGTAGGTCGCTTCTACTCGTGAGGGAACAGTAGTGCGCACGAAGCTAGACGTTGGTCCCTCAATTATTCTTATTATTAAATATATGAAAGTGGCTTCAGTCTGGGTAGAGTGCGATAGGAGAAAAATGTGTCCTATCCCCACTTACGATACACATACAAATCGACAGATCTTTTGAAAACAATTTGATGACTCTTATAAAACTGTCGTGTTGGAATGAACGCAACAGAGTAGTTAAGCTCTGAAATTGAGGTGAGATGAGAACGGTGACACTCCGCCTCCAGTTTCTACTCTAATGTACAACTTGTGCGTTGCTTTGAGCATGTACGCACATATATCGGGTGCGTGGCAGCATAAATGGATTGTTCTGGCATACAGAAGTAATGGAGACACGTAATATTTGACTCTGGAAGCGAAACGAAACCATCAATGTGTGAGGGTAACTCACACTTGCCCAAGCAATTTTTTCTTTCTTTGATGTCCTCTCCAAAGAATCTCAGCAAATCTCTCCCCCACCTCATTACCAACCACGACACATGGTTGACTTGAGATCATTCCTGCGCCCAAGAGGAGAACCGTCGTACCCTCTAAGCCCTCTTTAGACCCTCCCGCCACTCATATGCCGTCAGAGTTTCAGCACTTCCGACCTACTAAACCTAAACATTGTCATTTGTGAAACTTTCAAATTGCAACCTCTACATGAATCACCATTTTCTTTGCCAAAACCAATTCCTGCAACCCACCTCTCACAAAGCCATCGATTTCCATTGAACAGAAAGTTATCAAATCATTCTCCAAATCCGGTTTCAATTGGCAATCATCTCTCCTAGCACGTCATTGTCTGCTTCAGATGGCCTTCAATTTCCCATCACACAGTCCGCCACCCATTCATTTGAATTCCGAAAATCGATTGCAGATACCGACTCCGAAAGAAAAAACCCACACTCGTCAAGTGACTAACTAAATCGAAATTCGAAATGACTTCCCCGAACTGGAGATCGGATGTGAATGATGATCAATCGCACAAGAGGGCACCGCCCCCTCCGCAGAACTGTCCCCTCACCACGCCCGGGGGAGCACCGGATGAATCTGCTGGGTAGGGCACTTTATGCCACCGTATGCTGGGCCATTGCTTCGACGAGTGTCGGCCGTTGATCGCAGTAGTAACTGTTGCGCTCTGCGCACGTTCATTGTTGTTACTGTAATGTTGTACCTTCTTCTGGTATCACGGTCGCTCGACAAAAACAACAACAACAACGACGACAACGATGGCAACGATGATGATGACGACGATCAACGCTTCACAGGCAGCAGCAAGACGATGACGGTGGCCACTAGTGATGCATGCACATTCGTGCAGTAATCCCATCTGAGTGGTGGAGCTCTTGTGAGTAACGGTATTTAACCTAGAAACGGTGCACAAACAGATGCACATATACCTGCCTTCGAGGTTATGCAATTCAGCTGCTTGTGCGCAATTCCTGCACTCCCCGCTGCCATGGCGGGCTTGGAGGGCGCTCGCACATCGTGGCATTGGAAGTTCTTGGCTCTTGGTTCTAGTCCCGGAATCGGGCTAAGAAAAAATTGCTTTTACGACGTGGCTCTCAGCCGCCCGCGGTGCCCCAGATGCAGGGGGTGGGGCGTAGTCGACGAGAGATGGATAGAAATGTATCTATTAGTTTTATGACTGTGATTGGTTCGTCGTAAAGCAATCTAAAGTGGAAATCGTGCGAGATTAGTGCTATTCACTGGAGCGGCAGGCACACACAGTGGACGACACGACGGCACGGAGACAGTAAACTTGACGAGGCTAATTAGAGAGTGTGCTCCATAAAGTGGACGACGCTGGAGGAAAGGAGCTGTGTTTGCATGTTGTTTTCGGGGGGGGAATCTGCTGTTAATTGAACCAGTTTTGTGTCGTAAAAATTCTAATTTACGATAGGAGGGAGGGGGGGGGGGCATCTAGCCGCGTCCAGGTGGTGAGCGGTAGTCATTGTAGTGCCCCCAAGGTGCCATTTAATTCTGGTTTCCTTAAACACTTTGCATCATGAGGTGTTGGAATCACATAAAACTGTGAAGTGGCAATGAATCGAGGAAGGATCGGGACAAAAATGAGATTGGAGTTTGTTAGGGGATTCAATTCAAAGACTTCTGGGATGCGACTGAAGTTCAAGAGAGGCCTTAGAATTTACTTCCAAGATGAAAAATGAAGAAGTTGGCCACTAATTTAGGAGGTTTTTGGGAACATATGACCCTTGCTCTGAAGGTTAACTTTTAAACTCATAAATTCAAGGGCATTGCTTTCTTAAAAGTTGTTTTTTTTAGAAACTCCGAATTTTCGGAGTCCCTATAATTGGAGTTTCGTCACCTAAATTGAACTCTGCTTCTAGGCTAGTTCATTGTAAAAGACACGAGCTCTCAACTAAAACCTTAAATGCCGAGCGACTCCGAAGAGAAGCACATTTCACAACTGTTTTTCGTTTCTTAGCCTTCCCTTTACTTCTTAATTTCTCGAGGCCTAGTACCGAATTTTTTTGCACTAATCCTTAAAATCGACAATCATTCGTTGGAAACACGATTTTAGTAAGGTTTCGATATGAATATGCAATTTATAAGAAACTCCGAATTTTCGGAATTGTGACATATTATGTTTTATAGACGCGATAAATCGTATTTTTTTCTGAGCTTCATGCTAAATTAACGAACTACCAAACGCTACATGAATTTTTAATCAACCGCAATAATGACCAAAATTTGGAACCGTTTTCAATATGAGACGTTCGCCAAGTTCAGAGCTTACATTTGGAGAGATGTTTGATAATTCCCATGAAAACGATTCTTCAAACCAGATTTCCAACTAATTTCCATGTTCAAACTTGAATTTAAAGGAACTCCGAATTTTCGGACTCTTTACAAGTAGTGTTTCATAAAGCCAAATTTTTCGGTATTTCATTTGGATAGAAAAAAAGAAAATAGCGTTAAAGCTTGGAGTATCTCCAACCTATCCGTGAGGTGCCTAAGTTCGGCGACTAGTGCCCCAAACCTCACTCTTCACACACAAGACACCAACATTTTGATTCCTGCATCCTCTCCACCTCACCTATTCGATTCAAATCTTGCCACACTAACCCATTTCATCAGCCACCAGCTCGCTCCGTCTGCCCCCCCCCCTTCCTATTGAGCGCCGCCTTACAAATTTGAGCTTAACCCAACCTCACTTGGTGGCGAACAAAAGCCCTCGATACGGCATTTATCTGCGTCCAGTGCGTGAAAAAAAACCCCAAACACTCTTACGAATCTAATCCGATTGTCTGGGCATCGGTCTGTATTCAGAATGACCCGCGTCGAATTAAACGTCGCCGAGTGCACCAAACACCGTCCGTCCATCCGTCGCGGCAGACAAAACGCCATCAAATCCCACAATGGCCCACCGCCTCTCCATGTATCATATTCAAAAGATACTCACGGACAGTTATCTGCCTCGAAATCGCCTCTTCAAAGTAGAAAACTCATCAAAATTCGTTTTCGCGGTCATCTCTCTCTCGCGCTCTTCCCGCTGACGAGCGCGCCGCGTTCGATTAGCAGAAAGTGGCACAACCAAGTTCAGTGTACCCTTTAGACGTACACACACGGCAATTGTTCGGAGCCGCGCTCTCCCTCCCAGCCAGCGGTACGTTTGATCAGTCGTCAGCAAAACACTACAAAGCAATCGCCTAGAAGAGAAGGCAGAAGGCGAGGAGAGTTCTCAGTCGCCTGGGTTCCCTCTGTGCGGCGCGGCAGCTGCGGATTATCTACGAAATCTCTGGCTGGCTCCCATGGGATCGAGGGGCTCTCTCTCCATGGGCTCCCTCCGTGCCCCTTTGATCGATAGTTCACGATTTCCGTTCGGATTCAAGTGAACTTTCGACGGAATTCCTCGTCGACCTAGGCCACCAACAACACAACGCACTCTCAAGGAGGCCCGTAAGTGCACGGCCGCCCTATTTATCTTGCTCCGTATCACGCCGGCGCGCGGTGGGGTCTAGTCGTCCGCGGGCGCCGGGGGACGGTCATGACATTGACTAATTGCGTGACATTTGACTTCGTCGGTGGGGGCGAGTGGGAAAAAACGTGCGAACTGTGTGCGCGAAGCCGGCGCTCTGCACTCGTTCGCGAGACAGACAAGCACACTGGAATTGATGAGGAATTCGTGTGGGCTGACAGATGAGCGATTTGTTACGGTTAAAGTGGCGCTGGTGGCGTTGCGCTGGAGGAAAGGCAGCTTCTGCGAGGCTGCCTTGCTCGTGAGGCATACTGACATACTTTTGCTGGAAGCAGCGACGACGGTGGTGGCGGATAATGACGGTGATGGGTGGGAGTTGTTTGGTGCTTGATGAGTCTAAGAAACTGCGGTTTGGGTAATCAGCTCGGTGTGAGGTGGAGCTTTGAAGTGATCTTTGCATCAGATCTTCGCATCAGACGATGGCGATTTTGAGGGGAGGCGGAGATGCAGTTGTTTGTTTGGCGGATCCATTGAGGCCAAGGCTATGGGCTCAAAGGGTCTTAAAAGATTGAAACGTCACCCAGAAATATTTTCTTTTTTACGAAAACCTAAAAACAGCCCGTCTGCCAACTTTAAGACGTTTGCTACGTTTGAGACTGTTTTAGAACCAACAGTTTGACACCAAACTTGTCGCGAAATTGGCACACAAATGTTTAGAATTCTGTCCGATGGAGCCATCCTCTGTCCGAAATGGAACTTGAAAACGACCAGTCAACGTTTCCCTCCTTGGATTGCGGAGAATTTTGTACAAAATCCAACTCAAAAAGCGACCAAAATCGGTTTATCAGCATTGTCGATACCCCCGGCTCGTTGCTGCATGCGTAACTCTCGAACCAGACGTCCCAGGCCCCAGCCTCAGTCCCTGAACAAAGAACCGATGCCTACATTGATTCATTTTCATCTCCAAGAGGTTGCTTTAAAGGCTATCCGGAGGGCGCCACTAGGAGGCCGTACGTTCCTTTGACCTGTGCATTAACAGGAATGGCTACTGGCAACTTGTCAAGTTGAGAGCTCTCAAGTTGTCTGCCTAGGCTCCGAAGTTAATGCAAGCTATGACACTACCGTGCAGGCGCTGCGGTTGCTTGCAAATATTAGAAAGACAACCAACGCGGCGACAAAACGAAGGACCACGCTTGCCAATCGCTCTATTTTTGGGCTTAGGAGGCCAGGAGGAGGAGGTTCTCTCCAAGAACCAAGATCCCCATATCGGAGCTTGATAGTCCGAAACAGTCTTGCTGTTTGGGATAGAAGGATGGACAAAAACTCAAGTGGACGAGGAGGCTCTTGGTCCTCATCCAGACCTTGGTTCAAGGTGAAAGTCTTTTTTGAATTATCTTTGGTCCTGTATGTACTGACGGCGGCTGGAGGAGGGAAGTGAACGAGAACTGTACTGACTTTACAGCGTCATTGATCTGGTCTTGAATTCGAGGATCTCCTTGCAGATGGCTGTGTAGAGTGAATGGACACCAATGCTCCAGGCTGAAAAGTCTTCGACTGCAATTATGAGGGACAACGTTGAAAAGGAACACCATGCCTTCCGTGGGGCAAGCAGCTAGAGAAGGACCTCAATCAGTTGAAAGTGCGTGGATGGAAGCAACTAGTTCAGGACCTCTCTGGATGGAGACGTACATCTCATACGTATGTTATCACTTGGACAGAAGCGCCAGCCAAAGCAGAAGGAGCTTTCTGATTCGGTGTCTTTTTTTTAAATTTTTAGAATATTTAGGAGAAAAATTTGGGCAACTTTTTGGACAGAAGGTAGACGGACATTCGTCTAAAGTCTCGGGGATCCAAAAATGCTGAAAACAAAGCCAAGGCAATCCACGATTGCTGAAGGGAAAAGTTCGTCTTCTTCTTCTTCTTGTGGCGTTACAGTCCGGCGTGGACCTAACCTGCAACCAACACCTTTTTCTTCTTGTGGCGCTACAGTGGGCCTGGGTCTCAACCAACATGCCTGTCCAACCAGCAAGATCTTTCGTCCATCTTCCTCCAGTTGCGCACTCCAAGTTGGTTGAGATCCTTCTTCACTTGTGTGCGCCACCTGAGCCTAGGCCGTCCTCTGTTGCGTTGTCGCACGGGCTCAGTCAGATTCGAAGACTTTTCGGGCCGGAGCAGTGGTGTCCATACGCTCTACATGGCATTGCTATCTTAAGCGTTGTATCCGAAGACGCTTGACCAGGCGCATGTCCAGAGTTCGTCGCTAAATCTTCTCCTCCAGATGCCATCAAGGCAAACAGGACCAAAAATCGCACGCAAAACTTTTCTCCCAAAAAGACTGAGGATTCCTCATCCGCTTTTAGTAACGTCCAGATTTCCATGACATAGTGTAGGACTGGATGGTCGAGGTGTGGTCCTTCGAGAGAGGGCTCCATTACTCAATTCCCTTTTGAACCCAAAGAAGCAGCAAAACGTGATTCTGCGTTTGAGTTCGTTACTGACGTCATTGTCTTTATCAAACGCGGAGCTGAGGTAGACGAAGTACTTCCTGCTGCCTAGTGTGACGCTCTGTCCGAAGAAGGGAAGAGTTGGATTCACAGAAATTCGAGCGTACTTCAAAGCAGAAGGGTTGCAGGGGGACATCGCTTCCAAAATTTCAAATATGTTTGCTTCTGGAAAATTGTTCTTTTGGATGGGCTATTGAACTTTTCAGAATTTAAGTGAGTTGTGTCCCTCTAGGTAGCTTGGTAGAAAGTAATTAGTTACCAGGAAACTCCTACTTCCACTAGGGTCAGAAATCTCTAACTTCTAGAAGCAAACGCGCTCTTCAAATCAAGTGGCACAGGTGTTCAATACATTGACCATTTGGTTCATCTCCTTCCTTGAAGAAGTATTCACCCAGAGGGGTTTTCCTTCTTGAGGAGGGGGAAGGACAGGAGCAGGGGAAGCGACCACGCAAATTCTTCTCAAAAATCTACAAACTTCCCTCCGAACAGTTTCGTATCAAAAAATCATCGTTCACCTTACCCACTTCCAGCGGTCTTCAAGTTCTACCCTCTCAACGATCCGCTCACCTGCAAAAAGAAAAACAACAAAAAAATCGATTATTCCACAAGTTTGTTTGCAAGCAGAGCAAAAAAAGAAAACTACACAAGGCCTAAGAGCACTGCCCTGAGCACACTCGTAAAACACCAAAAATATCACCAGCCTTCCGCATTTCCATCGAAAAAAAGAAACAGCCATAAGCTGTGTGCAAAAATACTCATCGTCCGCCGCTCGAGTGCATCTTGTTCCCACAACAAGATCATCGCCCTCGCAACAATCATAAGCCAGCAGAGCAAACCAAACAACAGACAACACTGTATCCAATCTGGTTCCCATTGTTTGGTGCCCCACCACTCCGTGGCCCACTTAAAGTCCAACACATGTGATTCTCTCTCCCTTTTCTTTCTCTCTGCCAAACTTAATTGCACATCGAAGGAGCGGCAGCGGCGGCGATTTATCCGCAAACCGATCAAGCGGCAACGGCACTCGCATCTCGAGGGCTCTCTTGACCATCCCAGTGCGGCAGCCTCTCATCACCATAATCATCGGCGAATTCAAATTTCGTGTCGTTGTTGTTAATTCAGTGGGAGCTACACACAAATAACCTGGGCGGGGTCAACAAACCGTAGTCAGCGCGCTTGGTATGCGCAAATCTGCGCCGCCACCGCCACACATCAGGCACAAAGGCGAAGCGAAATTAATCAACTTAATTCGCCGGATAATCACTCGCCCCGGGGCATGGAATTTGTGGATTCGAGGCTCGCGCAGTGGTCAAGTGTGTTTGTGTGGACCTTGAGTGGTGCCGCACTTCAATCAAAATTCAAAACAAGGAAATGCCGCCACCGCCAACGCCATCGTCACAGTCGCCGATTGCATGACGGGTCTGTGAACTGAATTTCGGCTGCAGCGGTGCGGCGAATTGTGTCGCAACTGCATGCTGCATGACAGGCGAATGCCTGCTTGCATAACCTCCATCTCCTCATCTGTAGCGAGTGCGAGACGTATTAAGTGCAGACACACACTTAATCATGTCGTCGTTGGCCGTCGTCTTGCCGTGCGATTGAGGAATGTACAGTTGCAGGCATTTAGCGCGCGCAGCCCACATAAGCGGCACGGTTGCGGCATAGCGTCTCGCGAAGCGAACGAAAGTATTTGTGGTATGCTGGCGAATGCGACGTGTGCCTTCTTAAGAGACTTGTTCCGTCATCGGACTAGAGACGGTGATGTCGGTGAGGATACAGTGGTGGGCGAAAAGTAACGATCCTCCATTGATCTTTCCAAAAGTTCCCTCCAGAGATGGTCAGACAATCCTGTAGAGCTCCTTCACTGATCCTCAATCCTCAATCCAGTCCCTGTCGCAATATTTTTGCACCCCACTGTATCCACATGACACAGTGCGCCATTCAATGACGGATACGTTGATGCCGATTAATGTTGAGTCGACATACTGGCGGATTACCCGTTATATTAGATAACTTGAACAAGGAATTCGAATGGGACCAGACACACACACACACACGCCAGGCACTGCTCGGTTCACTTTTTGGCGAAACCAACCACCTATGGATGGATGACGGATTGTGACAGCAGCAGCCGGCGGCGGGATCTAGTGCTGCAATCACTTTCACTTGATCGACGCAGCGGTGCTCTCTGCAAAAAGCCCAGCTGCACGGGTGCTCGACTTGATTGATTTTAATTGTGTTTCGTTGCGAGACACTGATCGCCTTGACACGCGTGTGTCTGCGGAGTAATCGGTCAGCAAGTAAAGGTCGGCACGGGTGTGGGTATTGAAAATTAGGTCCCCATTGTGCGGGCGGCTATGTCGTCTTTGAATGGAACCTGCTGGGGATTAGCGCGTGCTTTTGATGGCATTAGTTGGCTGGGTGCTAATTTGGAGGCGTTCAAGGTTGAGGCTGATTGACTGACTGACTGAGATGCCGAGGTGAAGTTGGACTCGGGGGTTTTTCGCGCGATTGTGATGGAGCTGGCATCTGAATGGGATCAGAGGCGGTGATGTGACAAGGACTCACGGACAGCCTGGCGATGGGCAAAAAAAGGTTGGGAGTGAAAGTTCAATGAAGGAGATCAGATCGATGCTAATGGTTGGTTCAGATATTCGTCATTGAGCATCAGTGCTGATCGCTGATCTTTTGCGGGTCACGATCACATATCGGGTTGGGCTTACGATTGCTGTACACTTTGGAGGGGGCAACTGATCTGGCTTCTAGGGCTCGCATTCACAGGGCTCTCAATCATTGTTTCTTGCGATCACTGATCGTGTGGGGCCTCCTACCACTGATCCTCGCCATTGTTGATCCTCCTATGTTCCCGATCTCTTATTGTCTAGACGAGCTTGCAATCGCTTATCGCTCTCGATCAGAGGCGGTGATGTGACAAGGACTCATGGCAAGTTTGGGGATGATCAACAAATGTCTGAAGAAATAGTTCAAAGAAAAGGACAGGATAGGTGCCAATGGATAGTTTAGATACTGCCTAAGGCTTGTGGCGGTATTCAGTGATCAGTCTTTTTAAATTTTGACTACCATTAGTTGCCATCAGGGGTGATCTCTTGGGTCATCAGTTGCCTTCAGGGGTGATCTCTTGGATCAGTGCTGATCACCAGTCTTCTGAGGATCACGATTGTAGATCAGTTAAGGCTCACGATTGATGATCACCGCGGACAAGGGATCACTGATCCACAACAGCTTATAGGGCCTGAAATCGTTACTCCTCTAGGACTTGCAATCATTGATTCTTGCGATCATTGATCGTCTGGTGCCTCCTATCGTTGATCTTCACGATTTTTGACCCTCACATGTTCACGATCAGTATTTCTCTAGAGATAACGATCACTGATCGATGTAGAACACGGATTCACTGGTCCTCTAGAGCATACAACTTCTATACTTCTAGGGACATGAACTACTGATCGTCTGGTTTGAAAGTCGCGATCAATGGCCTTACACCAAGATTCTTGGAAGCGGTTCCAGAAGCAGTGCCGATTACCCAGCGATTGATGATGACAATCAGCCATCAATGACAGATGGATCCACGAATTCACTGAAGCATCAGGGGATCATGAAAAACCGTCAACTCCTTCCACATTTGTCACCTCAATCAGGATCCACCGCATTACAAGGAGTGCCCAAAAAACAGGCAATCCCACATCGCTCTGCTTTTCGTCTCTCGCGAAGAGAAAGTCCCTCGAACAGTCATCATTCGACTTGCCATCAACGGCGCGACGTCTCAATCATTGAGACAGTGTTGCACCATGCAACGGATGACTCCCCCCCCTCCGCTACTTCTCCCCAGATTTCCACTCAAAATCAATTATTACGTGAAGATAATCGAAAAATTATTAAGAGGTACCTGTTTTCGGCAGAAATTTCGAAAAATCACGTGTGCGCCGTGTCGTCGGTCGCGCAAGGCTTGACTGCACCCCTCTGCATGGGCAACAAATCACATCGCCAGAAGGCACCAGTCTCACAGGGCCTAACCGTGGCCGTAGCCATTGTCGTTGCCGTTGTCGTAGTCATCGCCATCACCGTCGTCGTCGTTGTCGTTGTTGTCGTGATTGTTTTTGTTGTTGTCGCACCTGCGACATGTCCGCTCCGTACATACCCCGCCTGACTGGCTGGCTGCCCGACACAACACGACCATTCGACGACTGTCGTCATTTGAGATCCCAAAACGTTTGACACCGCTGACGTGAGGTGTATTTTCAAATGTGTACCTGTGCAACCCCGGCGCGGATCAAGCCGGACCGCGCCGCCTATCGATTGTGATCAATGGCTGCGGCGATGGCGTCTCGTGCAACAACAATTATTTTTCACTTAGAAGCACTGGCATTGTGATGTCGCGCCGCGGGCATATGTGTGCCTCAGCGGATGCCCCCGGAGGCTGATCGAAGCCTGCGATGTGCAGTGCATGGCGAAAGTGCCGGGCATCGGCGGTTATTTGGCGGTGAATGTTTTCGTTTTCTTGCTTTGTTTGGCGGCCGCGCATCTGTTTGCAGGCACTTTCCATTTGTATGGACGCGATCGTAAAAAGGTTCAAGTGGTTATGATGGATGTGCGTGCCGCGCCGCACCGACGCGGCGGCGATGGAATTGGAGTGGAACGGGGAGGCGTCTATAGGTTTTTGGACTTGAGCTGCGAGTGCCAACGCAAGTGTCATAAACGCATGTTTTTGCGAAAGAAACATGTCAACTGACTGGCAAGAGGTCGCAGAACAATGGAGAAAGCTGACAGGCAACTGTCCCCGTTGGTAGAGGTTTACGATCTTGTGACTGGAATTAACGTCATAAACAATTTGTGATCTGTGCAGGCATGTAAGGGGAAGGAGGCAGCCACGTTCAGCTGCGGAGGGCAGTTGGGGATGGTCTTGAATTTTTGGGAGGCGATCTGATGATGGTGGCAATCTTTGATTATGAAAAACGAAGTTGACATCATTTCATCGGATGTAGATCGCTTCCCGATCCCTTTTGAGGATCGAAATGATTAGGGGATCATCGGGTTGTAGTCGCCAGTCGTTTCATGATCCTGTCCAGTGCTGCTTTGTTCGTCCTACTTGTCAAAGCAAAGGCATTTCTATTAATGAAAGATACCGTCTAGCTACCTCTACGTCATCGTGTCTAGCTTCCTTCTAGTTATTGTATCCTTTTAATGATCTCGTCCTTATTATAAATGCGTCCCTGTACTAATCACATCCTTATACTAATTGCGCTGCAATGATCACGTCGCTGTAACGATCACGTTCCCGTAATAATCACGTCCCTCTTATGATCACGTCCCTGTAATGATCGCGTCGCTACAGCGAACATGTCCAACAAGAGGCATGTCATCCAGCTCATCAGCTGTCATCTCTTGGAGGTCAATAAGAGCCTGTCTAATGGGTAAAGATCATTCCTTGACAGTCTTATGTTCGTCTAGTGATCGCAGCAATGCCCAGCGTTCCAGATGTCAGCTTCGGAGGTCATTTCATGGTCGCCACTCACAATCGTTTGCAGACAAGACGATGACCGAACCTAACGATCGTTCACCTATTACGCCGGTCAATCATCTCCTAATTTCTTCTAATGATCAGGTGACTCCGTTTATCGATCGTCATTAAGGTTTCGAAGAAGAGAGTGATGAGTCTAGCTCTGGTACCCCGACAAGGAATTCCACACGATAAGAGCTCCCATCGGTCTAGTTGTCATTTCTATAGTGCGAGCGATCTTCTAGTGATTGTGCGGGCAGCAGACTAGTGGCCAACTAAAGCGATCGTCTGAACACTAGTGATCGTACCCTTCTAGTTGCTAAACGTCCCCTCCTCTGTGTCACAGAAGGAGATTCCACTTAGCAACGAGCTGCTGGTCTGTTAACGATCTCGAATGTCAGCTGATTTCGGTTAACAATGGTCTGATGAACGAGCCAAGCGATCAATCATTGTCTTCCACTCTTAGTTCAGTAGTCTACAGCGTCCATTGACCGCGTCCAACAATCGTTCGAAGATCACTTTAAAAATTCGCACAGATCGTGTGGGATCAGTGAAGATCCATCGACTGATCGCATTCCGCCAAACTCTCTCATACCCGCAGACTTTGACAGCTGACAAAGATCACCCTTCATTTGAAAAAGTCGTGAAGGCAGGCAGCCGATCTTCCCCAAGCTCCAGCTGTCACGAGTGATCAATGCCATGCGATAACTTCAATTCTAAGACAGTGATCTCATGTTGAAGCCCCCTGACCTTTCTCGATCTTCCGCTCTCACCCTCTCCCTCTCTCTCTCTCTCTCTCACTGGTACTCCCCATCAAAACAAATAGAAGCTACTTGAAAATTCGTGCACGCACAGCTGGCCTAATCCCCTCGTCAACTGCCACAAACGTGCCACCCAATGACACATGATTAAATGTTTCGGTCTGAGGCTCCCCCAAGAATGCGCCATTCTCATGACATCACCGAACATGGGGGGAGAATCGGCTGCTCGAACCGCTGCGCTGTCGTGACGCCGGCGTGTGTAATTGTCATCGTTACGTAAACCGAACAAAAGGTGACACATCATCTCATTATGAGTCAAAGATCAGAGGTACTGATTCGTTTTGCAATTCACGTCAAAACACTCTGCGGACGGACCCGCATTCTTTCGATCCCCATCGTGGGCAAGTGAATAATCACTCCAAAGAATAGATGAGCGAGTTAGAGAGGCCCCCTCCCCCCTCCATAGACGAGGTGGTTCCGTGCAACGCGGACAAAAGCGTTGCAATTGCTGCGCTTCGGCCTTGATTGAGTCTTAGAACCACTTTCGCAGTGCGATTGTTCGGGGTAATGTCGTGTAATCATCTTCAATTGGTGACCAATTACGTTGCAAGCTTTGGTATTCGGTTGCGAGAGAAGCGGTCAACGAAGCGGACAACTACGACGACGACGACGACGATGACGACAACGGAGACCGGAAGGTCGTTTGTTTTTTTAGAGAGGAAGACGTTGGTTGGGAGAGCAGTTGTGACATCCCACGTGAGTGTGAATGAGGGGAAGAGGTCACAGCATCCGACGTAGGATGTGTCCGGTTCGGGACAGAGATTGGTAAACGGTGCGAAGATTAATGATCTTCTGACACGATTAGTGTTCAGGGAGGGCAATGGATTTCGAAACTGCTTAAAGAGACGGTCTTGTGGGCGGGCGAAGCACGATCGTGAAGGGAGAACGAATTCAATGTCGTTGAGTCAAGAGGCCAAGAGTCATCCCAACTGATGTTGACTTGAAGATCATTGATTGCTGCTCGGATGGTGATGCGATTTGACTCGATCGGAGACTCAAAAAGTCAGCGTGGGAATAGCCACAAGACGACGTCATTAGCTGAATGTCGAAACCAATGGTCGGTGTGGCGATTTGGAAGCCTGATCATTGGCTATCGATCAAATGTCGTCAGACGATCGCGTCTACTGTTCACAACCGTGGTTAGGGATCGCCTGGTGATCGTGAACTGCCAGGTGATTGCCTCTAAGGTCACGATCTCTTTCCAACCACCACTCATCGCCCGCCCTACGCATCCAAGAGCAAGTGATCGTTCAAATGACACATTTTTTCGCCCCAAAAAGACATCGGAGAAAGTCAGAATCCAGGACAAGGTCTTCTGAAAAACAAAGACATCCAAAGAGACCACAAAAATTCCATCTATCAAGTAACCTCTTCCTGTCACAGATTCACCCATAAAACCACACGAATATTTTCCAAACCATCTCCGGAAGCAACACAAAACTGTCATCTTCTCTAACGTCCCGAAAATTCCCACGATTTTACGACCCGTAAACCTCAACAACAAGCCACCAGGCCACCTGAAGCGGTAACCCAAAAAGCCAATTATTTTATGACCGCGCTGCGCCCGAAAAGGTATCCGCGGCGACTGGTTCCGGAATGTTGCAGCGGGGACGGGACAGGTTTCTCCAGCTGCCAGGTGAAATTGTTGCGCTGAGTCTCATCGCTGTGGCGAACGCCGAATCTCCAATACTTCCATTAAGGGGTAGCGGATTATTAGAGCATTACACTTGTGACAGGATGCAATTTAGACGTCATTGGATAACGATTCGGCTAAAAGCCTCCGCGGTACACACAACGAAAGTATGCCGAAAACCAGTCCGTCTGCTGGCGGCATACTTCGCCAGCGGTGCCCCCTTGCACCACCAGAGACACAAGAAATGTGCCAAAACTGGTTGAGCTGGACCTGTGCGGCGTACTCTTGCATTGAGGCTGGTCGGTATGCAATCGACCAGAGACACAGGGAACCCACCAACAACGCTGCTGCTGCTCTGGATGGTCGTGCTGCAACACAGCGGGCACAGGGCTTATGGGCGCAAAAGTAAGCCAACCACCAGCCGGGCGATCGTCGTCACCAGGAAGGCAACTCAATACGCAGTCGTCGTCACGAATTCGATACCTCAATGAATGCAGAAATAGATACTGCATACCAGTCAGCTTCGTAGAGGCGGAAGAAGACAGCAGCAAAGAGGCTGCTAACTCACTCTCACGCATACCCGTCGAAGGAAGGCGCGATCGACGGCCGCCGATGATGATCGAGTGAAACTTTATGGGCGAAGTAGCAATTTGTTAAAGGGAAACCGGGCATCAATCTGACCACTTGTGGTGCACCATCACGTAAGGTGCTTCGAGGAAGAGTCGTAAATATTTCTGATGACCCGACGGGGTCGAGCATCGGTTATAAACGATTGTGGTGATTGCGGCTGCGCTGGGATAAAAAAGAAACAGCGCGGAGTTGAGGTGGGATTTCGGAGGGGGTCTTAAGTGAGGGTTAAGAGGACTTAAGTGGTTAAGAATTGCTCAAACTAGGCAAATTGATCTACAGATGATCTGTTGAGTCAGTCAGTGCTGAACGATCTCTAGCAAAGCATAAAGTAAACTGCGTCAAAATTAGATGCAAGATCGGTGCTCAAAAATTTGGACCAAATTGACCCGAATTGGGTTCTGGTTTTGTTATTTTCTTCAAGAGAACGTTGCACAGCAATCACATCACATGGCCATGACACAGCAATCACAACTCCATTGCCTGGAGTATGGTTTCCAGTCAGAGATCAGTGATCTTGTTACTCGAGTCATGGCAAGTGATCTTGTTTCATAGGGAACCACTGGAACTTTGACAGAATTGCGGGGTCTACCAAACCTGACGATCTTCCTGGAGTCTGGTTGTACATCCGGAGCTGTGCTACAGCCACCCGCCCCAGCGATCTCAACAAATATTTTAAGTTGCCTGCCTTGCAATGCACACTGGCCTTGTGAACACAAAAAACGTCAAAACGGTCCCAATTTTTTTTACTTTTTGTAATCTATTACCAAGAAAGGGCATTCCAAACCCTGCCAATCGGAGCTGTCATAAGAAACCCTTCCGCGATCCCCACTAACCCACTCTCCATCACCTGTCACCCAATCTGACACAATCTCACACAGCTCTCCACCAGCTGCAGCTCGTGCGAATGAGTTAACCTCACTTTCCTTCCTGCAATGTCAGAGCTTTGATTGTCTGCCGAGGAATTCAGGTGAAAACCGTCGCGCATCTCTGATGTGCGCCTGTCATCTCCACTTGCGAATGAATAATTACCTCAAAACGAGATATTGCATACCACGCAATCATAAGATCCTTTTGTTCCCCGCCCCCAGACGTCACTTTGATGAATATGCACCGACAGCGACATCGCATCACACTCTCCCACCGTTTTCGTGTTTTTTTCTTGCGCGCGCGCTCGCTCCAACCAAGTCATTGTCTCCAGCTGCGTGTGAAGAATCAAAGTGTTCCAACAGATACTTTAATCAGATGCTTCATCTAATTGCGAATCACTGCTAGAGACTGCTTCTTTAAGTGCTCCACATGTGTGTGCAGCGTTTGTGTCTCAATGAGTGTGGCGGCAGCTAAGACGACGGTGCAATGTGAATGTGAATTGAAGCTGTACGTCGGGCAGAGGGTTTGCTCTGGAGGCAGAGCATTGTTCAAGGAGACGGGTTTGAGCTGATTCTCCCGCGCTGATACTGAAAATAACCCTTTTTGACCGATGTAACGGTCTATGCTTACGGGAAGACAGACTTCGGGATGCGGTTCTGATTTAAAGGCGAACTACGACTGGATTACATTGAGAGGTAACAAAATTTGAATGGAGTCTGTTCAAATTTAAGGTAATTCGTGATTTTTTAAGCGACGCGCGGAGGCGTAGGGAAGGCTGTCAATCCAACAGCGACTGGGAATAGTGTGGAATTTCAGCTTATCCAGAAAGGTCCTACCGGCCCGTCGTGTATAGGACACGATCAGCTATCGAAGGATCATTAAAAGTTTCCCTAAAGTTGACGAAGTTACGATGTAGTCATTCGCAACTCATTCCGATCGTCCTACAGATCCTTGACAGATGGACTGCTAGTCGGTGGTTGGCCGAAGTACGAGTAGCGATCGTCCAAGTTGTACAGTCTACAGCATCAGCGATAGTTCTCTGAAGTCTAGTGCTCAGTTTGTACCGCCGCCTAAAGAATGATCAGCGATCGTGTCAACAGTATTAAGCTAACTTCCAACAGCATGATGATCTTAGCGATCTTGTCGATGGGATGCAACTCGATCTAAACGAGAGCAACGATCCCATGAATACTGACCAAGATTAGACTGACATTTGACTGAAGAGGAGGGGCATGATGATGGCATGCGAAGTCTTTGGAGTGGTTAGAAGGCTTGACCAACATTTAATCCCTAGAGCATGGCTACAGATGTGGAATTTGGTTTTACGTGATCACCTGCCTTTCAGCTTATATCACGGGGTCCAAGAGTCGTAGATAATGCAAGACTTGACGCCTTAGTTATCCAAGTACCAAATGAGATCATGCTTGAGGAACGATCACCCCACCTTGGTATGGAGCGGAGCCTTTCTAAGTCCTCTGCCGCTCTATGGGTCGCAGTACCCGGTTGAGAATGCAACTCCACACTGAGCCGGGGAAGTCTCCTAACCACCAGCGATCTGGGCATTAAACGACAGCCACCACGATACTCCCACAAGGGGGCCTACCGCAAGGTCAGACTAAAGGCAAAGTTCCACGGGCTCGGTTTCAGGATTCCTTCGAAAGTCTTTACTAGTAACACAGCAGAAAATGTGATGATCCTCGATCACTGAAAGGACGTCTGATGAGAGAGCAAAGTACAAGTAGTCGACACGATCCTCTGATGGCAGTCTGCGCGGGAAAGGTTTAGAAATGCTCTAAAACTCTGAATAGTGTTCCTTTGAAGCTCATAAACACTAACAGCCCAGAGAGTCAGTCAAAGATCGCCTTGAAAAGCAGCAGTCTTACCACGGGCCACCATCTCCGAAGATTTTCCTCGATCAAACCATCTCCGAAAGATCACTACCCCTCACAGATCTCGTAGCGAATCTCTGCAGAGAAACATTCACGTGAACAATCACCTCATTTCCTGCCACAAAATCCTATCTTATCTCATCCCCAGATTCTGAGAAGCAATAAACCCTCTCAACAAACAATGACCATCACCACACTGAGCTTGTAAAAGCGCTAAAAACTCATGTCAACCGTGCATCTTTCGATTGCGTGTCGCTCTGACATTTGTCCAACACCAGCCTCACTCATAATAACACCGTCAGCTGGTGGTGGTGCTCGCCGTCTCCCTTCTTCCACGCGGGGTCAGTGTTGCATGCAACGTTTTTGCAACCATGCAGACATCCATCTCAAGGCAATACACACAGTCTCGCGTAACTCCGGCCAGATTACAACACACATCCATCCATCCAGTCACCAGCAAAACCAGTCGCCGAGCAGCTACGAGTATTTCATCTCCGAAATAAAGTTTTGCTTTTGCTCGCGCACCCCGCTCCGCCCTCCAGCGAATCGACGCGATACTTGAGAGAAGTATTCAAAGCCCCTGCAGCAACCACCTGAGTATGTGAGACGGGGAGAGGGTCAAAAGCCAACGAACTATGAAGCTCCATTGTGTTTCGGATCTGTTCTCTGCCTTGCCATGCTCCATGCTCTATGGTCTGTGTTGGCCCTCCCCGGTCCCCTTCTCGCTGGGCATGTGCGAGAGACAAAGTCGAGCAACGAATCTTTGACCATCAGACGACACTTGAATCTGTTGCATCTGAGGTGGCAAAGCCACCACTTGTTGAGCTTAACGATCGACAGTCAAGTCGTGGAGGAATGTGATAGACCGACGAGGGAGGGGGGCAGGAGGATCGATGATCTCTGCGTGCAAGGGACCGCGATGATGGGTGATGTAGTTTTGCGGCTGATTACGGTGCATCATCCACTGTAAATGGATTTTACTCAATTACACGGAAATTGCTGTGTAACGGCGTTGATGGCCGGGACCAATGGGTGACTGGCCACTCGCCACTGGCCGGCAACCGCAAGTTCATTAAGAAGTACAAGTGAGTGGTGGCGATGCAGCAACAAGTGTAGAACTCTTGGGAAGAGGCATTCTCCTGCTGGAACATAGTCAATCGGTGAAAGTTGCTCAGACTCAGTCCCTGAGGAATTTTTGACCATTGTCAAGGGAGAAAGAGAGATTGGTGAGTGATTGGAGACAGACAGACTTTGGCATGACAATCATTAGGGATGTCTAAGCGATCACCGTGATCCAATGATGAGGTGAGCGACAATGGTAGCGCTGTTGGCAGTTGTAACTCAGAAAGAGGTAAGAAAACTGTTGCTGAGTTGTACAGTGATCCCCGAGTGAGCGAAGATCATTAAGACGCTTGAGTCTATCACCAGCGGAGGCGATCACTTGTCCAAATAGGGTCATTAAGAAAATCGAAGACTGTGTTACAATGCTTCGAGATCTGTTAAGATGATCATCCATCACTGACCCTGTGAGAAGGATCATGAAAATCCGTGACGATAAGTGGCAAAGATCACTGAAGAAGCTTTGGCCCTCAAATGATGTCATAGCTCGATGGAGATCGCTGGTAGAACCTAGATCGCTGGTAGAACCTGGATCGCTGGTAGAACCTGGATCGCTGGTAGAGTCTAGATCGCTGGCAGAGCCTAGATTGCTGGTAGTGTCCAGATCCCTGGTAGAACCTAGATCGCTGGTAGAGTCTAGATCGCTGGCAGAGCCTAGATCGCTGGTAGAACCTGGATCGCTGGTAGAACCTGGATCGCTGGTAGAGTCTAGATCGCTGGTAGAACCTAGAGCGCTGGTAGAGCCTGGATCGCTGGTACAGTCTAGATCGATGGCAGAGCATAGATTGCTGGAAGAGTCTAGATCGCGGGTAGAGTCCAGATCGCTGGTAGAACCTAGATCGCTGGTAGAGTCCAGATCCCTGGTAGAACCTAGATCGCTGGTAGAGTCTAGATCGCTGGCAGAGCCTAGATCGCTGGTAGAGTCTAGATCGCTGGCCGCTGGTTTCACACCTAGGTCAATCCCTGACTGAAGGGTCGCACAAAGAGTACGGAGTTTACTACAAAAATTTTCAGACGAAAGGAAATCTCTTCTTAGCCACAGTCAGAACTAATGAGAGTTGATCGGGAGGAACTTGACTAATGCTGCAGAAATATCTGACTTCGAACTATCAGTTGAGGGTTGGCTAATCAGAAGATCAAGTCCGGAGCCAACTGGTTTTTTGTTGGAGGTTAAGAAACACTGCACTGGAGCGCTTAGACTCAAGAACTGGTCCGTTGTACTACCAGGCAGTAGTTTCCTGGTTTCCGAAGAAAAACCAGCAGGCGCTTCTGTGATAAAGAGCTTAAGTTTTCAGCTCCCACCACATCAGCGCCAAACAGCCGCCACCTAATACGAGCAAAGGCGGGACATTGACAGAGAAAGTGCTCTGAAGTGTCTTCACATTCTCCACAGGCGTCGCAAAGGGTGTCTTCACTAAGCTCAAGCAGTCTAAGGTGCTTAGCGAAGGTGCAGTGTCCCGTTTGTATACCGACAAGTTTTCTGCACGCTTTTCTGTCTAGAGATAGATGGTCAGCCTGCATCTGGTTGTGCTGTTAGGAGACCCAACCGTCGACGGAAGCCCCGTCCCAAGGAAGCGGGTAGTCCCCAAGTGGGTTCGGGCCCAACGAACGCCTCTTTAGAACCTTGCCCAGCTAGCTCATCGGCAATCTTGTTTCCCGTGATCCCGTGATGTCGGCCGAACAAATTAAGGAAAGACTTGCATTTTCTTGACTATCTTGTAAGTAGTTAAGCGGTTGAATAAGGCCATAAGCACAGCTTGGTTGTCGCTGTAGACGAGGATACTTCGCCCCATAGGATCGCAAAAGTTTCCACCTGGAAAACCGATACGAAATTACCTAAAGAGGTGTGAAGTCTAAAGTTGTCATTTTCCACCACAGCCCCAGCCCCAGTCCCAGATCTCTCCATCGTCTCGGTTCGGTTTCTGGACAGAGTCAGTCCTGGACGCAGGGAAAGTTGACTTTGTATAAGCGACGCAGATGACCGTGTTTGTACAGCCCATGATGGGTGGATGTCAAGGGGAGGGAGATTAAGCAATGCACCAAGAACAGCGCCAGGCGTGCTAGGGAAGGCCCAAGTGCAGCCGAAACAGACCGTTCTTTGAAACTTGCAAGCAAGTAAAAACCAAGTGCTTACTAAAGAGCAGTCCCACTCCGAGGAGAAGTCCACTGACCTGAGGTCGTTTCTGAATGCTTTATGTTTTCCTTATGGCTGCAGCAGGGTTGTCTTCCTTTTCCAGACAGATGCTGATAGCTCCTAGAGGTCATTTCTACGAGCTCTACAGATCAGCTACTGGTATCCTTTTGCTCCGCCTTCTGATGTTCTTGAATTAGGGTTTGAAGCAGATTTGTATGGAACGTTCCTTTTTGCGTCTTTGGAGCATACGAATCTTTGCCTAGATCTGGTTTGTTCAGTCTTTTATAATCCCTACAGGTATTGATACAACGTCGACGCCCAAAGCACCCACACTCTTAGGAAATCATCTATTGACACCCCCTTTCCTTCCACTTCACCGTCCATTTTGCCACCCCATCGTCGTACCACAGCCTCACGCAATTTTCCACATTTGTCAACATCCCCGCCGGCCACGCAGATAATCAGGAAAATCCCAAACCCTAGTCAACGGCACAAGTGTCCAGCCAACACGCTTAATCGTTGAATAGTTTATACGCCTCACAGGCATTCCAATGAGCCGAACAAAGCTTTACAACGACGACGATAGCGACGACTGCAAACATGTTTCTCAACGCCCACTGGGCACCCGGCTGAGTTGCCGCCGCCACCACGCCTCGAGTGGAGTGTGTCGCTGGACACACACTAATTTATGCCAGAAGCAAATAAAACGAAAAATATTCGAAGATGCAAACGGCAGCGTAAGCCCCTGGAATCCGCAGAATCAACACACTCAGCAGCTGCGGCGGTTGCGGCGGTTACGGCGGTGGCGGTGCGGATGAACATGCAGTTTTGCATTTATAATTGCACAGGTTCTTGTACTTTGCCCGCGATAGGAGGCACTAATGAAGTGGTCGCTTCCCGCTTCCCGCTGCCGCCGCCGCCACCGGAGGCCGCTTAGGTAATTCCGCCGCATGCGGCTTAACGTGATTTGATTGTCTTTCGTTTGATAGATTTCGCGTTTTTCATGTAATTGCGGTGGATTAGCGCAGAGCGGGGAGGCGAGGCGCGGAAAAAGGGCGACCCGCAATGGTGGTGTAATGATGATTGATAATTAATTGCACATCGGTGTGGGTCAAGGATGATGGCATGCGAAGGGGGCAGGAAGCATGCGCATCCGGCTGGAAGGTTGGAATTGTGTGGATGGAAGGTCGGAACTACAGCTGTTGGAGAAGACTCAACAGACTGAGAACTCTGGTCAAGTGTGGGGGTGATCTTGAGTGAAGATCACTTGTGATAGAAACTGATCTTGTCTGTAAGACTCCTCCGGTCATTGATCACTGTTGATGGCTTTAATCTCATTTGGATCCATTGGAAAGAGGATCACTCTCTAGAGTCTTAGTAATTTCAAAATGCTTAGGCTACCGTCTGACTTCATTGATCGAGGCAAGGCTAACTGCAAAGAGTACAAGGAGTTACAAAACTTGGCACTTAGGCTCTCCTCGGATCACAGACCTCCATGATGACGAGGCTCAATTTTTTCTAAAACGGAGGATCCAAAGCTTGTCCTACTCCAATTACAAACTACATTGATCGCGAAGAGGATCGTTGTTAAGTGCCCATGCTGTTCCAAAACCTTACGCCAAGCCTTTCTTCAGCACTCAAGCCCTACTCCAATTACAGACCTCATTGATCGCGAAGAGGATCTCTTCTCAGAGTCTGCGACGCTTTAGCCACCACCAAATGAAGAGGTTTACAATCTTGAGTCGGGAAAACATCAGTTGCGCGTCTGATCACAAACCTCACGAGGATCATTTCTCGAGCCAAAGAGAATTCCAAGAAGTGATGATCACGAATCTCATTCATCCCACGGAGGATCGTAGGAACACTTTGAGCCAAGGCCTTTCAATACTCAGTGACACGAAATTACAAACGACATCACTGAGGGCCCCCTAATATCACAGACCTTGCAGAAGTCCAAAACTTGACTCTGCGACCTTCTTGTAGTTACAGAGGTCACTGATTGTGACGAGACTCGCTGACAAGAACCTACGAAGTTCGAAAACTTGACTGACAGACTTGCTGACTGGTCTGATCAAAGACATCACTGATCACCACAAGGACTGCGGTGAAGAGCAAACGAAGTTTCGAAATTGGGTGCTTAGGTAATGTTCTGTTCAGAGACCACATTGAGGATCACTGTCAACGGTGAGCTCAGACATCACAGATCGCAACGAATAGCACTGTCGAGGGCCGACAAAGTTCCCAGCTTTTGTGCCTGATCCCAGAAGCTACAGGACATGCCGAGGGTCTATGTCAACGGCGTGCAGAGCTCCGAAACTTGGCGCTTAGGCACTGGTCTGGTCACACACATCGCAGATCGCAACGTCAAGGCCCGAAAAAGTTCCAAAATTTGGCGCCTGATCCCAGATGTTACAGGACACGCCGAGAGTTCACGTCACGGGTGTGCAGAACTCTGAAACTGGGCGCTTGGGCATTGGTCTGGTCACAGACTTCACAGATTGCGACAAGGATCACTGTCAAGGACCGACAAAGTTCCAAAGTTTGGCACCTGATCCCAGAGGCTACAGGACACGAGGGGGGGTCTACGTCAACGACATGCAGAGCTCCGAAACTGGGCGCTTAAGCACTGGTCTGGTAATAGACATCACAGATCGCATCAAGGATCAGTGCCAAGGGTCTACGAAGTTTCGACACCACTGGAGCCCTTCAAGAACTCAGAATGTACTATAAACCCTGTTTCGCATGCATTCTGATGCCGCGGGACCTATCCACTCAAGTATCACCACCTAGAACCTAGGAACCATCGCAGTTTCACACTTCCAACCACAAATCTCTGCGACAGCGACGAAGATCACTTCCTAGCCTCGATCACTGCATCGCCCGCCAGCAAAAACTCCATGAATTCCCACGGAAGAGTCAGAGATCGTATCGACTTTCGCGACATTCATCATCATCATCATTAGTTGGCGACAAATTTCCTCGTTGAATAACCTTGCTAAAGCGACGACGGAAACCATCCCAAGCCCCGTCGCCACTTTGACAATCTTCTCGAATCATAAACCATAAACACAGCCGTTGCCGCCACTCCCCCATACTCAGGCACATCATCTCTTAACGAGGGAATAAGAGACCGATTTCCTTTTAATGAGGAGTTAATCGCTCAGCCGGGACTATCCCCTGCACCTCGCCCATCCACCACTCCCGTCCCGTGGCAATTAACGCGATCTCCACGCCGCCGCTGCTGCCGCACGCACTCGCATCCGCAGGTTTCTCCAGTGAAACGGCAAGTGCCCGGCCAGTGCTCAGCAAACGAAATCGCAGATAATTACACGCGAAATGAAAAAGAAAACAATGTTATTAACAAAAAAGTGATACGAGCACAGATTCCATTGCGGACGCGGCTGAAAAGTGAAAACTTTCGTTTGCGCGCGCTGCCTGATTGCAGCTCCAGTGGGAGAAGAACTGGTATCTGGTCCGGAGAGAGGAAAGTGTGACGCATGCAGGTGCATCTCCCGCGGGGTCACCCAGAGGTGAGGTGAACCCGCATGCGAGACACCGAGATTTGTGTGCATCGAGTGTCATCCAGCAGAGCGAGATGAAACTGGTATTTTCTCCAGCAGCAGGGGCTGGGGAGATGGCTTTCGTTGTGGGAATAGCTGCGCGACCTCAATCCAAGGTCACACACGATTGTTGGTCGAGTGGTGGTAGGGGGGAAGGGAGAAATCTGAAACAAGCATCTTTTGGTGTCTCCTTGGGAGATGGATGGAGCTGCCGATGGAGTTGTGGAGGAAATAGTGGGACAACTAGGAAACTGTTCAAATTGAGCCTGAATTTTGAGCTGACTCCTCTGGGGAAGCGACACCGGAGGGAAGCTAGGGTACGGGTACACGAAGGGAGGGAGAAGAAGGACGAGGTCGACAACTTGCAAATATAATAGAACGACCAAAACAAAGCGTTGAATAGGGAAAATGGTCCCAATGGGCAGCATCTCAAATCGTTTTGCCAAAGAAACTCAGCAGAGGGTGGTCAGGGAGTTCATCTCTTTGACAACAGCTCAATCCTCAACGCTCTCTCTGCCTTGTCAGGCTAGACAAAATGCATCCATGGACTGAAGTAGTGCCACTGAAACACGCGCCTCTAGACTCGGCATCTTTCACAATGCCAATGACTCTGCAGGAGTTCCAGACACGAGGAGGAGGTAGAATTCTTCTTCCATCACCTCTGTGACTGTCAAACTCTTGCAAAAAGAAGACAGCAACACCAAGGGAAATATCTCCTTGATAACCTTGATGAATTGAGCAGTATTAGCGTGGGACACGCCAACAGCTTCATTGCTGAGAATGTTGACAAGGGCAACAGGGAAGTATCCGTGCGGCGTCATAATGCGTCAAATGGTGGCCTAAGTGCGGTGCCTGCACTGGCAAACAGCCGCTCTCTAGCCTTACCTAACCTTACGAAGGCCTGAATAGCCAAGACAATGATCTGCACGATCCAGTGAGGGGCACCAAGTTGGACTTCCAAAGAGCAACACCTCAAAAAGAGTGTTCTGCGAAAGAAGCCTTCAGCTAGTCGACAGTGCAATCAATTGGAATTGCACTAGACCCAACCTGAGCTGAGAGCCGGGTGTAGAAAGATCAACTTATAGGAGAAAACGTCAGCTACACTTCAAGCGGACCTTCAAAAAGGATGGCTTACAAGATGAAGGAAGGGCGGAAGCTAATCGTCCACAAATTGGAACTCCAAAGGTAATTTCATGCCCTAAGGCCCAACTTGTACGTATGGACAACAGAGCTCTTACCCTTAGAGTTTCCAAGCCTGAGCAAAATGAGACTGCGCAACAGTTGCCGATTGAGATGATGCACATGCATGAATGGAGGAGTCGGTTGGGAAGGTTTGTCAGTTGAGAGTAAACCTCAGCCTAGCACATAGAAATTCCAAGCCGGGCTCTATGTTGGTTCGCTGAAGCTCAGCATTTGGCCTAATCCAGATTAAACCGCCGCGGAGTGTACACTTAACACCGCCTTTCATGCAGAGAATAAAGCTATTTAAGAGGTACCTTCTGCCAATGGATTCCTCTTCTGTCAATGAACGCAATTGATTGTAAATTTGTACATAAACAGTCAAGGGGCCATATTGGCTTTAGAAAGACCATCAGTAAGGGCTAGGAGATGTTAGATGCGACCCCAAGGTCTTAAGCCTTGTTGTCTAGGTGAAGAGAGGTAACACCATGGAGTTGCGGTCATGGCCATCAAGTTGGCCTGCGCAACGAAAGAGCAAGAAAGGGGAGGGATTGTCGCAGGCAGTTAATCAAGCCATAAGTGGGGTGAACTGGATCTGATTGGTCTAAGACTTGTCTAAGAGTGACAAAGGACCTCCTCAGATAAGGGAAAATTGATGTACATCCGATAGTAGGTGTACTCGCTGGACCAGTCTACATAGGCAACCAAGAATGACTACTCTAAGAGCTGCGGAGGTGCCGAGAATGAGGAACAGTTCTTCTCAACTTGTGCGACCCTTACAGCTCGAAAACAAGCAGAAATTATAGCTGAAGTCGAATGAAAGGGAACACACTGTGTATGTCGATAAGAATGTAAGAGGGGTCAAAGACAAACCAGGGTGCTTGAGATGTCACCATGGCGTAGTGGGATACTGCGTCGACGTACACCCTAAAGGTCCCAGGTTCATTTCCCGGTCTGAACACCTCGCATTTTTCACGGCAACACATATTTCTTTCAAACTCTCTGCACATTGGTGTAGCAATGGCGATTAGGCAGCCACTGCTTATTTTCGACGACCAGGCTGCAATTTAATTCCAAAACAAAAACGTATTGTTCACTGAAAAAAGTAAGTACAGCATTTTCGGCCACGACGAACCATCGAAAGGCAAACGAGTGGCACAGGAATGGAAATGATAGATCGCCGAAAAACAATTAAACATGGTCGAGACAGTGTTATGGCGTGGGAATCTGAGCCATTGGGACAACGCAACAGAGGACGGCCTAGGCTAAGGTGGCGCACACAAATGGAGAAGGACCTCATCCAACGTGAAGTGCATAACTTGCGGCAGCTGGCGAAAGATCGTCCTGATTGGAAAGGCATGGTTGAGGCCTAGGTCCACCCCGGACTGTAGCGCCACAAGAGGAAGAAGGAGAAGAAGAATAACCCTGAGCACACAGCTGGAAAAGTCAAAAGGTGGTTATTGTACTATGCCCCGAGACAGTTGTATTCTCCCCCACAGAGTCCAGATTTAAGCCCCATCGAGCATTTGTGAGACTTCCTAGAGAAACAGCTGGCACACAGGCACACAATAACCCAAGGAAGCTCTGCTTATAAAGTACCCGAAGATTTAACCCAGAACCTGGTTTGGTTAATGCCATAAGTTGTTCTCAAATACAACAACAACAAGTTCAACAAGCGACTAGGAACCTACTGCGGTATAGTAACCCATAGAGTAAGTCCCTTATGCGCTCTTTGCCAACAACTTGTACCATCAAAGCCCAGTTTTTTTTCACAATATTTAAAGGGGTTCTGATTTTGGTACAATTCCAATTTCTGATTCTCTTCCAAATTCTGTATTGAGCCAAAGTCAGCACAAAAAACTTCCTCATGTCCAACACCACTCCACCATCATTGCATAACACATCCATTCCCCACTTCCAAATGAAACAAAGAAGAAGAAAAAAAACCTCCACCCAATCCAATTAGAACATCATTCGCATCGAATAAAATTCAAAATCAATGAAACACGCACCACATACTTAGCCCATCCGTTCTAATTGCTAAGATTGATGCTAACCCGATCTCCCGATTGACAATGACCTCGACAAGGCGAAAAATGTGATCGCCTCTGTCAAAACAAAAAAACATTCCCCTCCCGCCCTCCACACACACTGGGAGCACCGCCTAAAGCTAGATCCGCATTGTCACCACACTCCACTCAGGAACCAAAGCACGTTCAAATGAATCGATTTATAGCCACTGACGGGTGGGCCCCGAGCGTGGCTCTTCGCTTCACCTTGAAGCGGCCACAGATCACATCCAATTCTACAGATGATGGTAATTTAATTCAGCGAAAACAAAAAAATGTGAATACAAAATGTTTTCGAAAGGATTTCTGCGTTGTTTTGATTTACGGGCGGAGTGGCCGTCGTATGACAGGTGTGGTGAGTGAGGGTATGCTGAGATGGACGCATGGCGTTTGCTGTGTGATTGGGTAATGAGTTGAAAGGGAGAACGGTTTGTTGGTGAGATGTTGATTTTTTTCTGTGATCGGTTCTGATGGGCTGTCGGACTTGAGATGGATTTTGAAAGGGAAAGTTTTTTCGTGGACACTGCCCCCACAAGTGTTTGAAAATAGTCAGATTTTGGTTCAAATGTGATCCTAAATGGATAGACAAAGGGTTTACTCTTGTGTCAAAAATTTCGAACAGGTCCAAATTGTTGTTTCTTTTCAAAAAATGTCCAAAAGTGGTGTCAAACACACTATTTTGACCAAACTTAGGCTTAATTTGAATCAAAACAACGGTATAAGCCAGTAAAAGATTTTGGATCTGTTCCAAATTTTCACGTTGAGTGAAAAAATTAAATGAATCATCAGCTAAACTTAATATTTTGATGTAAACTGACGAACTTTTGTCGATAAATGACATATGTGTGAAGAAATTTTTTGACCAGATAGAAATTTAGCGCATCCAAATTCCTACATTTTGATCAAAAACTGTCAAAATGTTAAGAACATTTCTATAGCTCAATTCTCAAAGAGATTTTTTGATTTTTCTTTGTTTTTGCCTTTTGGGCAATGATTTTTGGGACCACAAAATTTTTGATCAATACTCCAAATTGTTAGTTTATGCAAAATTTTTTTTCAATTTCATTCAGGTGACCCTTTCAAACTTCAGGCTCATCTTTTGAATGTCTACTTACTGAACTTAATGTCGAAACTCAATTTTGGAACTGATCCAAATTTTTATTTTCTGCCTATTCATATGTATTTGCATACTTGTGCTTCGAGCTTGAAAATAATTGAAGACCTCAGACGACTCATGTGTCGTTTGGTCCACCTTTTAAACTTGTAACTGAATTTTCTATCAATGATCGAAATTTTTATTCTCTGTCCAAAAACTTCACCTTTTCGCCTTTAAGAAATTCTTATAAATGAAGACGCTGCGACTGATTACTTGTTGATGGATCAACGATGCATTTATGTATGTTAAGGCTCAATTTTAGATCTGATCCAAATTTGGAACTAATCCAAATTTATGTCCTTCGCTCAAAATTCATTTAATTTTCAGTAAAACACTTTTGAACGATAAAGAAAATTATAGAATTTTATTCAGCGATGTCTGAACTCAAGTTTGGATTTTGGATCTGATCCAAATTGTTCGGTCAAAATTGGAATGATCTAAAAATGTGTGAGCGATGTTGTCCTTGCAACGGAAATCCTCTTCAGATCATTTCTCTTTAAGTTTGAGCAAGTTTCGGAAAAAGAACTAAAATTTCGAACTTATCCAAATTGTAGACATCTGTTTAAAAATTTCGAATTTTGTTTCTCAAAGCCCTTTAAGAATCAAAACACTTCTAATTACCGTTTAACAATTAAATTTCTTGATCCAAGTTTGAGCATTCAGTCCAAATTTTAGGCCCATTTCCCACAGGCGCCCATCAATGTAGCAAGATCAAGGTTTCGTCTTGAGATAAACTGTTCATTGTACTAATCATGACGTGATCCAAATGTCCCATTCTCTATTCACAATTGCAGAATTTCGACCGAAGGCGTGCTTAAAAATGCAAAATCTGCCAAATTCATGCGATAATTGTTCAAAATTGTTATTTTGATCAAAAACTTTGATTTCCCAAAATTTGTCCCACACACGAAGACCTTCAGTACGATTCAGCTGAAGCCAAAGTAAATTTTGAGACACCAGTCAGTTGTGTTGACCATTCTCTTTCTCTGGCCGAAATGCAAAGACCTTCATACTCAGCATGGTCAACCTTTAAACAAGTTTACGGGACCACTCACCACTTGCTCAAGGCAACTTTCCTGTCCTTCTGACCTCCATCCTTTTCCAAACTCTTCCAACTCTCTTTGTCGTCAGTCATCAGGCAAAACTGACCCCCATAGAACAGCAAGTCATGGTCTTGTGTTCCCAATCCACCTCCTCCACAAACACAAACACACACACACACATTGTGCTGCACAAAAACTGAATTTCCGCTAAACCGTCCTTTGAACTCCAACCAGGCCAACTTGCAGAAAGCCAAACACTGCCAAGGTAACACGAATAATAAGCACCAGCAGCACAAAACGTCCAAAAAAAAAAAAACACAAAAACACGTCAATTCCCACAGTGTGCAGCAAAACTGACCGTTTAACTGTACTTCGATCGAGTCCCGCTTTGCCGTCCCATAAAAGGCGGGAAAACTCCATGCAAATACACAAAACAAAGCGCACACCGTAAGCGGGGACAGCGGTAAGCAACAACTACGACGGCAACAGCAGCAGCAACGAAAAAAGTATCTAAACTGCATATCTCAGCGAAACTGAAGTGAAACCCAAACAGAGACCACGGCGACCACGAGAAAGCGTGTTCATGCCTCTGACATGCATTGAGACACACTCCGCCGACCCGCCGCCCTCGTTGCACCACCTTCGCCATCGGAGCCTCTTTCAAGGCAATCCTCTCTGTGGCGTGCTGTGTTCTGCAGAGAACCCTGCTCGCTGGCAGAGTATGCACTGCGGTGGTTCGGCTGCTCCACTTTTGTCGCGCTCTACGAAAATTCTATGTTTCGACACGAAACTGGATCCGTTTTCCACATGCGAGCCTTAATTGTGCCAAAAAGAGGCTTTGATTCGGCTTAGAGACCTTCCCCTCGCGGCCGCACTCGCGGCGAAGAAGTTCAAGACGATTTCACCGAGCCGCCGAGTCTCGCCATTGCGCTGGACCAGCAGCAGCGGCCGTCGACGCGCGCCACTCTATCTGGCCGCTGGAATCGAACAGAGTATCTGGGTTATGCTAATCACCTGTCACGTGCAATTGATTTTCTCGAGAGCACCGGTCCCGATCGGATGCGATTTTTAATAATCTTGGGTCGTGCTCCGCCACATGAATGCATTCGACCCGGTTTCTGAGTCGTTGTACGTCGGCCGCTGTGCGCGATCGTCGCTGTATGTGCGATGCGGTGGAAAGTGGTTTTCGGGCGACTAATGAACTCTGGCTTGGTGGCTTGGGACTTCCCGGTGGTATGCGGTGGCTGGCTGGCGTTTGGCAATCTTCGTGGTGCTTAACCTCTTCGAGTGGAGCGTACGTAATTGGATCAAGTGTGGTGGCGGTGCAGAGAGTGCGCCCATGCGCGGGGATTTCGTTTGAAAGTAAATGATTGTGTGTTGCCGCTCGTCATTTTCGTAAGGCCTGAGGTTTGCTCGTGTTTTGTTTTTTTTTCTCACCGTTACGCAAGGTTGTACGTGATGCACCGTGCAGCTGCCGAGATGTGGACTGCGGTGTGGGAGGGTGGCATGTGCGGTACGGCGATATGCAGCTTGAGTGCGTTAGTCGGTCAAGGTTGGTTTTTGGAGCTTTTACTGCATTTTATGATTCACGATGGACTGCACGGTAGAATTCAGCAATTCAGCGCCAAGGAAGAATAAACCTATTTAGCGGCAGTCGCAGTCTATGTGTGTAGGTAAGAAATTTTGAGTAGAATGCACCCAAAAAACTCACTCCATTGTAGAATTCAGCAATTCAGCAACAGTATTGGACTGCGTTACAAGTTAATTTGATGTCAAAATGTGAATCGTAGGCCAAGTTGGAGAATAATGTCCCTTTAGGTAAAACTTTTAAGCAAAATTCAGCAATTCAGCGCCAAAGAAAAATGTACCTATTCAGCACTATTCTATAGCGCATTCTGACTCTGTACTGTCGGTTCAAACTGACTTTACATAATACATTTCTGGTACAAGTAAGCTGTAAATTCACTCCATGGTAGGATTCAGCAATTCAGCAGCAGTCTCATATGGAATCCCACTTCAAAATAGAGCCAAAGACAATATTTAAGAACGCTTCCCAACAGAATTTAACCATTCAGCAGCTTCAATTGATACTTGTCAGTAAAATTCAGCAATTCAGCGGCAGTTTGACCATAGAGAAAAATTCAGTAATTAAGTGGCTATCTTCCCATTATGCGTAACTCTTTCAAAATAAGGTCTGAAATTGGAATTCATTCAATTCCAGGACATTTCACCATTTCAAACTTAAATTCAGCAATTCAGCAACAGTGTCACATTGAATTCAGATCCCTGTAGGTTGAAAACAATAACGAATTTGAACTGAAAATTCTCAATAGCGATTCAGTTAACAATTCAGCAATTCAGCGACGACCCCAAACAGATCCCAGTCACAGTTTAAAGTCAGACACATCAACTAAGGTTTCTCGATAAATTTCAGGTATTTAGCGCCAATTTCTCATCGAATCACTCCAAAACTCTGCCTTGGATAGTCTCGCTCTCTCATCATCTCTTTCGGGGAAAAAATAACGCGACCACTTCTACATCAAATCCAAAGCCTCCAATTTAACCAAGAAATCCCACTCGAAACGCCTGAATTCCTCGCGCCAAAACTGGAAATACCCGCCTAACCCAAGGAAACCATTCAACCAAGCGACATCGCTTGTCGTCGTCTCCCCATTTATCATCCACTTTCATCCGCTAACCACTTCCGCTGCCTAATCTGTCCCCAAAACCACGATCTCTGTCCGCAGCAGAGAATCCATGTCCAACCGCTTTTGGAAATAATTGCAACGATTTCCCCCGATAGATCGCCACCTCTCGGTGCAGTCATCGGTGCGCAACTGAAATAGTGTCACACCACCATAAACCGATTTCCGGTTTCTCCTCCTGCCGCAAATGGCGATGGCTGGTGCTGAAGCAAGTGTCTTCTGTCCCCCTGCACTCGGAAGCAGAATGGGAGAAAGGAGGCGTGCCACTTGTGCCACAATTGGACAGCCAGCAGCAGCAGCAACAGCATTGAAAAACTTTCCAAGCTCCACTGATCATCTTCTCAAAACGAGAGACGAAGAATCCCACGATGGATGTGTTTCCTTAACCGACGAACACCGGTTCGGCCGGATAGTCTGTGATCGTGTTACAGCGATACGCTGCAGACTGTGCGGAGAGAGATGATCATGCGTGCAAGTCGAGCGATCGATGACAGATCGGGAACGACTCTAAGAACCGATCACCTGCGTCCTCGCTGTGGTGCAGGAACCAAAAGTGGTTCTGACAGCAGGAAGCAAATCTTCGCGCACTTGCCCGCGCTATGTGTGGAAAACTGACACCCCTTCTTTGGGGGGGGAGATGGACGGGCGGCTGCCGAGAGCACGACGCGCCAGCCCACGGGTGTGGCGTACGTGTGTGAAGGGTAATCCGAGACGCGTTGACAGCGAACAGAAGTTGATCTCGATCTAGGATTTCATTTCTGTTTCGTAATGGTTACGTGTCAAGCGAAGTGAATTCGAGCTGGAAGCGGTCTAGAGTTTCACGAATTCTTCAAAAGGGACGGCGACACAGAAAATGATCAGACGCAGTGACGGGGATGGGATGATGGCGGCGGCGGCGGCGGCGGCGGCGTGTGCATTTTGCAGATCTTGCGAAAATTTCTTGAGTGGCGACTGTGTTTACTTGGAAGTGACTCATGTAGGCGAGGAGGATGAGAAGAGAGAAGCCCCACCCACGACCTACTTGGGCAATCCCCACACATCGTCCTAATGACGTCTGCTCCCACACATAAAACCGACCATTAAATGATTGCCTCAGTTGACATGCAGCGTCGCGCAATTTCCCCTAATCTCCTCTTTTTTCCCTCCAAAATCAAGATCAAACCGTCCGTCACCACCGCCACCGCCACAATCGCAATCACCATCAACACGTCGCGTTAACAATTCAATTCAAGCGCAGGGCGTGATGAGCCTCGATAACAAGTTACGAACACACTAGAGAGCGGCTTTCCCATGGCGCACTGTTGCCATAACAGGTCGCGCTCTTAATGGCCGATCCCTAATGGCTAATGGCCAGCTTTTTGGTTAATTAATTACCACGTGCTTCAGGGCAGCAAAACGCGAAAACCGATCACAGACCAAAACCGAAAACCTACAATTACCATAACCAGCCGTCGGATGACAAATGAAGCCCAGCATACGGACAGATAATGGTCCGTTCGCATTAATTCCACACTGGGATGCTAATTTTCGATTTTTTTGTTTTTTTGGAAGACGTGTCATAAATTATCGGGAAGCCATGTATTTGTGGCGATTAACAACCCGATGGATGGCTTCGAAGAGCGGTTATTTAAATTTTGTTTGTCAGCCTGGTCGGACTGCTGGTTTGGCAGTGGCGGTCCTGAGAGTGCGAAATTGAGAGGAGTTATGTAAGAGAAAGCGATGCGTAGTTTTTGGTGGTGGGTGATAGATATTTGCGTCGTTACTGTTGGGGATGAAGTGTTGGATGGAATGCTCTTAAAGCCGGGTGCACCAGAAGTGGAAGAATGACAGCCAGGGACGAGTTTGAAGTATACCCACCAGCCTGCTCCACATCACCATCAAGTCGGCTCTCTCCAATCAACAAAATCCTGGTCGAATTCAAAATGCAACCTTACACTGAATCATCACCCACTTGACGTTGATGCTCTTCAAAATTCCTCTCAAACCTGCCAGCACCGTCACCGTCCCTTCAAATCACCTAATCATCCATCAGACAGCCGTCGAGGTCTTGGAATGCACTCTGAATCGGATCACATGCCACATGCCACACCCCTGACAGGGTCTCCTTACGTAACACCACTTCGCACGACAAAATCTCAGTCCATTCCCGAAATGCAGCGATCAATCAAAATCCCCCTGGACTATGCTGAGCAAGATCGTGTCCCCGCTCGCCTCGTCAACCCTCAGTGGCTACCTGTCGAATGATTTGTGTAAACATATCAATCCACTCGAGTCCATTGTCTAATACATGTCAAGTCGAATTTGCTGTCATGCCACCTTCCGCCCCGCCCACCACCACCACCACCACCACTGCCGCGATCGTTTTGATTAATGCGGCTGCGCGCGCGCGCGCACCCTCCTGTCATAAGCAAAGACCCAGAATTGATTGGTAAGCCCGAAATGAAAAACCAAATAATCGCTTGACAACGCTCTTAATGATCTTGTCAAAGCCGCTCTCTTGTTGAGTGGCAATCGAGAGCTGGCGGCGCGATCTGAAGCCATTCTGAAGCGGCGCGTTCTCTGTGTTTGGACAAGTGAAAGATGCCCAAACATTCAAGTGTTTACATAGCCCCGACTCATTAGTGGTGTCAACACAATGAAGGTGTCACTTGTGGGGAACCGTCTTTTTGGCGGAAGGTTTGACCTTCGGATTCAGGAAATTGGAACAAGCGTCTGGAGTGGTGACAGATGGCACTTGAACGGGTGAGGTGCCACAGGAGTCCACTTTAGCGGCGATGCTCTTACGAGCCCCAAAACGAAACTCACCTGAAATCTCTCGATGGCGGCCTTTCAATCTGTCTACGGTATTCTGAAACGAAAGAAAAGAAAACAACAATGTCAAGAATTTGCAACAACAAAAAAAAAATCTTGCGCAACCCTGACTTAAGTCCACAAGTCACGCACATGCGCAAAAAAAAACCGAAAAAACAGGCGAAAACCAAGAAAAAGAAACTAATTCAATATTCAGAAGCCATCCACGCCTCTGCACACACACGCCCGTCATCACGTCGCTCGAGATGATCCACATAATGTCACGCAGTGGCGTCTTAATGTCATAATCCGTCCGTTTTATGGCGTTTCGCATGCAACAATGTTGCAAGGCACATGTTGCCGAAACCGTCGTTGCTGGCAGAAAAAAATTTTTTTTTTTGCACGAGCCTCACCTCACCCCGCAGCCGAGGGCTACAACAACCGGGCAGATCGCCAGTCCACCCGGCTGACTGGTTTTGGGCTTTCTTTTTTGACACGCAAAGTGATAATTAGTATCGATTGTGATTTTGTAAGCGCGAGCGCGATGGGTCTTCATGTGTTTCTGCTTTTTTTTTTTTTGGGCGCGGAGGAAGCGTGTCCCGGGTGAGCGGAGTGCGTTATACAATGCAGCTGCTGCCGCGAAAGCTGTGAAGTCAATTATTTAATTTTGTGCTATTTTCTTCTGCTGCTTTCGACGCTTTGATGGTTTGTTGGGTTTCCGAGTTTCCGCGTTTCCAAGTTAGCATGGAGTGAGAGAGTGTGAATTGCAGGCTGGGGAATGGCCGATTACTTGGGTGGAATGAGGAATTGTGGTTCCAACAACTTTGGGGAAGTTTCCGTGGCCGAATGCCGGGCTCAGCCGTGAGGTAGGAAGTCCGGCTCAGGTGAGAATAAGAGGCTTAGGGGACGTCATCTACGATTCAGAAAGGGAAAAGCTAAACTTAGGTGAAAGATCTAGGGCTAGACAAAGAAATTTCAAATCAGGGCTCAGAAAATGTAGGTTTTACAAATTCCAGGCATAGTTTGACGGTCTCGACTGAAACTGAAAACTTAAGATAGCTTTCTCGCAGCTGCCCACGCTTAGACGTGGAAGTCAAACTCACTCTTATCTTATCCTCACGAGAAGCCGAGGTTACCCAAAGACCTTGAAAATAACAAAACTTCAATCAAGATCCAAAATTTCGAATCTAAGCTAAATTAAATTTCAAGGAAATGCCGGCTCAGACCACAGATCAGGGCTTAGGAGAGAAGAGAAGACATCACAGCTTAAGTCGAAGAATCTGGTCTTAGGCCAGGGTTCTGGGTTTCCAAAAGATGGTTCAGTTGCTAGTTGCAGAACTCTTTGCCAGGAATTTTGGAAAAGAAGTCAACATTCCAAACAGAAAAGATTCAGGCTCAGACTGAAAATTTTGGTTGAAAGAGAGCAGAGATGCTCAAAGTCGAAGAAATTCAGGTTTCAAACAGAATTCTGAGCTTAAATGGAAGAAATCATGACGCAAGTAAAAGGAAACTAGACTTCTGATGAAAACCAGGTCCTTCAGCGAAAAAATCAAGAATATAGTCCAAGAAATCCTGACTTAGACCACTAAGCTGGGTTTCTGGAGATGGATTCAAGGCCCTCGTCACAAAAATCTAGGTTTACTTCAGATATCTAGGTTAACAGAGAAGAAACCGTAGGAAGAGATCATTTAATCCAGTAGACTTCAGTCGAATTAATCCCGGCTTAGGTAACAAATCTGGGTTACAATGAACAAAATGTAGACAAGCTTCCTCCAGATAGTTGATAGCTGGGTAAAGTCCAAGAAATCCAGGATCAGAGACTTCAATCTCAGCAATCCCATTTTAAATCACAAATCTGTGTTAGTTTGAACAGAATCAAGACCAGTCTCCGTCTAGGTGGCTGGTTTTAGAGAGAATAGACCGTCGTTACAGTCCCATAAAACTAGGCTTAGAGAAGACATCGAGGCTTCAGTCGAAGAAAACTCGGCTTTAGTCATATATCAGGGGTAAAGGAGAGCCCTCTCTTGCAGAAGTCCAGTCTAAGGTTAGAAATTAGATTTTTTTGAGAATAAATTGAGACTACAGCCTAAAAAATCCTGACTTAGAGAAGACACCAAATCTGGGGGTTAGGGGAATGATTCAAGGTTTCTCTCGCTAAAATCCAGGCCTACTTCAGATATCTGGGTTTACAGCAAATTAACCAGGACTACAGCCGAAGCAATCCCGACTTACAAAATATACCGAGGCTTCAGTCAAACTGCTTGAGTCACAAATCTGAAATTTCAAGTTTTCGGTCAAAGAACTCCCGTCTTAAATCTCAAATGTGGGGTTTAGGACAACGATTCAGGGCTCGAAATCTCGGCTTACGTCATAAATCAGGGATTAGGGAGAATGAATCAAGTCCTCTGTTGCAGAAATCCAGTCATACGCTAGAAGTGTGAGTTTTGGGCATTACATTAAGACAATGAACTAAAAAATCGCGGCTTAGAGAAGACACCAAAGCTTAAGTCGAAGAAATCACGAATATAGGGCGAATCAGGGCTGACTTTAGATATCTCGGTTCAAAGAAAATTAACCAGAGCTACATCCAAAGAAATCCCGGCTCACAAAATATGCCGAGGCTTCAGCCAAACTGCTTGAGTCACAAATCTGAAATGGTTCAAGCCTTCTGTCACAAAATCCGAGCTTACGTCAGAAACTTGGATTTACAGAAATTAAATCGAGGCTGCAGCTGAAGAAATCCAGGCTTACAAGTAACATCAAGGCTTCAGTCAAAGAAATCTTGGCTTGAGTCACAGATCTGGAGTTAAGGAGAATAAATCGAAGAAATCCAGCCTTAGGCGAGATAAGTTAGGTTGCAGAGAAGTAAGTAGACTTTGTACAGTTTCAGGCTACCAAATGAATGTCAAAGGAAGTCGAGCTTGTACCAGTTTAAGACGAATAAATCAGGGTTCTCATCGAAGAAGTTCAGTCTAGTGGCATTCTTCAAGGCAATGCAAAAATGCAAAAATCAAGGATTAAGGTGAACAAGCCCGAGGCTCCAATCCAAGCTTAGACTAAAACTCTTGATTCAGAGTGAAGAAAACAAGTTTCAGAAGCAAACATCGTCCACCAACCGAACCAATTTCCAATCGACTGCTTCGACAACTCATAGTCTCCTATCCCTGCCGCAGATCGCACAGCAAATACCTCTAGCAGCAGCCACTTCCCGCCTCCTTGTCATGTCAACCCTGCCCCCTCCCGGCCTCATCCCCGTCTACATTCCATCGAATCAAACTGGCCTTGGCAAGGGCGTTTATCAGCATTACCAAGAAGCCTATTAATCTCATGCCAGTAAGTATCTGTATCCACGACACTGGGCACGCAACTCCACAGATAGATACAAATCTTTCCACGGCTGCACACCGAAGAACGGATTCCATTCCATTCCACAAACACACACACACACACACACACAGGCACCAGAACACAGAACGCTTCAGTGACTGCCCAGCGGCAGTAGCGCCCAGATAGTCGATTCGTAGCAAGAGTTCATTCCACTGACTTCCATCATCATTAGAGGCAGATACAGGCACCGAGATACACACCGCGATGTCCAGTGCACAACAGGTTGATCGTAAATAAAAGTAAGAGGCCAGCCCAGCCGGCCGACCGGAGGGCGGCGGAGACGGGCGGTCGATAATTATTCTTTTGTTGCCTTCAAAGTGGTTATGGTTCTTGATGCGGCCGAGACGTGCATGTGTGCGCAGTGCGCAGTGTTCCACTGATTGCCGCAAATTGGCAGCGGCCAAACGATGTCCAATGCGAGCTGGATTTATGATCCGAGACCGCCCGACCCCTCGTAGGAGTCTGTTCGCTTTCGGCATTTCGTCAGCAGGCGCCCTCGCGGTGGCGATCGCCCGCAAGGTTTCCGTGAAATTGTCAATTAGTGAGAAGTGCGCAACGCGTCTTAATGAATCGCTAGCTGCGCGTGCTTTTGTTGATATAACGATTATTGATGACCCATCCGACGATTGGATCGATTTACGGAGAAAGTCCGACAACGACGACGGCAACGGCGGTGGTGATCTGATCCGGGTAATTGTTTGTTGATAGTTTTGCGCGTTTGCCTTGGAATTCAAGAGGGGGGTGGAGCAAGGGGGGTCTTCTTAAATGCGGGAAATTAGTCTGGAATTGATTATGTGTGATGGGTGATTGGGTGGCGGGGAGTTTTGAGGGGGGAACGCGCTAAAATGGCAGTTTAAGCGAAATTTGGAAAATTTGAAAGTTTAGAGGTTGTGTGCGACTGAAGCTGTGAAAGTTAACAGAGCGTTTTAGATGATAATTTGACATGTGACACCGTGTAGGAAGGGAGGCGAGCTTCGTGGCGTCCATCATAGTGGCTTAGACTCAGAGGTCCCATGGCGCAGCCATGAAGTCGGCCTTCAAGCGCCGCAAGCCAACACATATGTTCTTAAACTCAATTTTCAGTTCTGTAGATAGCTCCAAGGGTTTCTTAGGGAAATGGTGTTTTCTCCATCTCCTCTACATCTGCCAATGTAGCCGTTGCGAGGGAGGCCTGATCTTGCCCATTGCTCAGTGTCCCAAAAGGATTCCCACTAGGTGACCTTAATCATTCCTGCCCTTGGCCACGTTTGTCTTGAACATTGCAAAGTGCATTGATTTCTTCATCTAGCTGATAGATAGACCATGTCTTGTGTGCCATATTCTCATGAAATCATGAGAGAAAGTGGCACAAGACGAGAGCTGGTCCTAACTCTAAGTTGGTCCAAGTAAGGTTTGCTACGGTTGAGATGGCAGCTTCACTGCGATTCCTGCAGCTGTCTTCGACTGCGAGTAAGACCATTGTGATGCCAAATGTCACTAGGATTGTCATCCCCTTGGGTCCAGGCTCAGCCAGATTGTCTCCCTCCCGAAGAATTCTTTGATCGTCCCTCTGCTGACGTCAGCTAGGTGTTTCGGCAGTTTTGCACTTGTAAGAAATGGACACCTCTGAGATCTTTGTTTTCAAGGTTTCGCTCGTTGCAGCAAAGTTGGTGAGAGTAGGATCAATTCTTGTTCCCTACCGTCTGCCTTACAGTTTTCGGGAATGGCTCTGAGTGCGGGAGTCCCCAGGACACTAGAAGGCCCCTTTGTCTTGATATCTCGTTAAGAGACATTTGTCCATCACCACTGTCTCGTTGAGGGACCGGTTTTTTCTTCCTTAGATCAAAGGGGGCAGCAGCCTGCACTCCAACTAGCCGCAAAGCTGCATTTGAACCATCATTCGAACATTTTCAAAAATCTTGACAAACCTCACATTTCTTGGTCGCACTTTCAGTCATAGTGCCAAAAAGATCAAACTGGATTTCCATATCCTTGATTCTGGAATTGTCAACTGTGCGTTTTCAAGCTGAAAAGTAGAGTCTTCTGCTTCTATCCAACTAGTCAGCTTCAAACATCAATTCATCCCGATCCCTAGAGAGTCGTAGCCTGTTCGGGCATCCTTCCATCCTTGATGGTCCTGTACACACAACTTACCAGCATCAAGCTCTTCTGCACAGACGATGACTTCGACTTTATACCGGAGGTTTACTCTTCCCCGCCATCTCAAACCTGAAGGCAGAGATTCAAGGAGCCCAAGAATCGTTGTCCAACCGCTATCTGGGACTGAGACAGTGGAGACGACTGCATCCTTATCCTCGTACAGCTGGTAGAGCTTGCGATTGCGTCTTCTACACCATTCACCGTCCATGCAGACAATTTCCGAATTTCATACACCATTGGGAACTTGAAGAAATGTCATTTCCACGAAATGTTGGGACAGTCGCAAGCATGTGCCTTTTGTTCAAATTTCTTCAAGAGGTGCCCCATCTTCTTCTTCTTCTTCTTGTGGCGCTACAGGCCGGGGTGCAACTGGGCCTCAACCAACATGCCCCTCAAGCCAACACGATCTTTCGCAAGCTGCCTCCAGTCGCGCTCTCCAAGTAGGTTAAAGTCCTTCTCCACTTGTGTGCGCCACCTGAGCTTAGGCCGTCCTCTGTTGCGTTGTCCCAATGGCTCAGATTCGAAAACTTTTGCGGGTCGGAGCCTTTTGAGCCCAAAGAAACAGCGATTGGCAAGAGTCAATCGATTTTGCATTTTATTTCGGTACTGATGCTTGATAGACGAAGTAATTGATGGTGGGCGGCACGCTTGTGGTTGCTCGGCTCAGCTCATCGGACTCGGACATCGGTTCTCATCCCTCTCTCACGCATACCACAAATTGCACACAAAAAAAAATTGTGCCTAAACTAGCTAAGTGAAGATAGAAGGGAAGAGGAAGAAAAGATTGTGAAGAATAAGAAAAGCCTAATACCCTAACCTGCCAGCGGACGGACATGTAACGTAGGAAAGGACAAGGGAGCGGGCTAGAAAAGAAGGGTGTTCTAGGCCTATGCCGTTACCACTAAACAAGGCCTAAAGGTTGTTCGCGGAGCTAAGCTGACTATCCTATCCCAATCCTAAACTAATCTATTTTCTTTAAAACTAAGCCTACTCTATACCTTTACTGACTTAAGACTACCTAGCTTCACCCTACTACGAGCCAAAGCCCTTCCAGCGTCGTTTCGTGATAAAGGTTCGTAAAGAACCCGCGAGTGCCTGCTGTTATTGGCACAAGTCGCCATCCCACCCCTCATGTCACAATTGACATGACCTTAGCTATCCTCTGGGCGAATCTGCTAAAAGTAGCCCCTTGACGGAGGAAGGACGCTCCACCCCGCCTGCTACACCAAGAAGGAAGGCCTTTCCTATACTTCACATACACGCCTGGTAAAAGCGAAACTTATAAATCCTCAGCCTCGATCATCGGAAATACCGTCTTCGTAGTTTTACACGATCCCGGTTGACAATTGGTTTGTTGTTTGAAGTTTCTGCTGCCTAGCGTGCCGCTCTGTCCAAGACGTCCCTCACCGATGACAGCATGTACTTCGTTCGGCCCTCATTACCAACCAGACTTATTTTAGCCGCTTCCACGTGGTGTCTCATCATCCACAGGAACGCACAGTTACATCCACCAAAATTTGAATAACTGCCGTCAAGTGAAAGTATTCGTCTCCCATCACACCACATCACCTCTGCACCTTTAAGCTTACGCTTCGAAAATTACCCACAAATCACCATGTAAGCAGCGTCTTAAGACCCGATTATCTCCTGCCTGCCTCCAAATGGTCGCCGCCACCGCCGGCACCTGCCCGCCGTCCGACAGCCGTGAGCAAGTCGCTTAAGTTCAATTAACTAAATTGCCTCCCGGGCCAGAGAGCACACAGAGATTGAAAATGAAAAAGTCTCCCCCCGGCAGGCGGACGGAAAATGCATTCGATGGTCTTTCTCTCGCTCGCCAACCGCAGCACCTGCTGCCAGCCGCCCCGTCATCCGGTCCGGCTAGGGTAAACATGTATCGCAGGCGGAAAAAAAAACAACACAGCCCACAATGGCGGTCTTTAATTGCGACCGGGCGCTGAATTGCTTTGTGGGTCAGCGGCGACGACGCGCATTGTCCTCGACGCGCCCTCGGGCGCGGATCGATTCTGCTCCGACAGATTCGGCGGTTTCCGTTTGTCCAAGACAAGTGGCCATTCAGCCTGTCAAACGCATTCATCGAGAGCGTGTATTTCTTTGTCAAGAGTAGCGGCCACTTGTGGCGGGTAAACAACGGCGACTCGACAACCCGACGAGTTGACAATTTGTCAATTAGCAGATAATCAAGTTCGATTCCCATTCAGTGCTGGTGCCTTGTGTGGCAATTAAATCGGCGGACACAGGTTTTTCGCTATAAAATTCAGATTCTGCTGCCATAAAGGCTAATCAGCGGCAGCGGTCGCAGTCGAGCAGAGCATGTTGTGTGCGGCCATCGTAGACATCGTAGACGTTGCATAAGACTGGCAGACGCGATGGATTTGGTCGGGGCGGGAGGGGGACATGATGCTCTAAGGCAACAAACGAACAACCGACCGACGACGGGTTCGTGTCAATGGCCGGCGACAAGCTTGTTGCTGGCTTGTTTGCCCACAATTGGCAATACACGGCATTCTGCAGAACGTCGGAGATGCGCGAGTTGATGAGTTTGAGTGATGGCTGATTATCGTGGCGGAGATCTGAGGAAGACCGTCAACATGAATGATGGGAGATGGGAGTGGCTGGAGAGTGTTTATAGCTCTGGGCATTTTTCGTTATGTTTTTGGAAGGTAATTCATTTAGAGGTTTCAATTTGAAAATCATGTTAGATATCTTTAGGTTTCAAGAAGTGCTAATATTTTTGCACAAGTGTAAGGCTTAGATGGTGGCATAAAATTTGAACAAGTCCTCAGTCCTTCAGAGAGAAGTTTCCCTCCACTCTGAAGTCCCGGCCCTGGTCTAATGTCCTCAATGCAGACGGATTCCTCGTCGACTCTGGAATACTTGTCAACTGTAAAGTCTTCCGAAAACTCTTGAATCCTCGTCGACCATGGAGTCCTCTTCGACCATGGAGTCCTCTTCGACCATGGAATCACCGTCGACTCTGGAGTCACCGTCGACTCCGGAGTCGCCGTCGAATCTGGAACCACCGTCAACTCTGTAGTCCTCGTCGACTCTGGAGTCGCCGTCGAATCTGGAACCACCGTCGACTCTGTAGTCCTCGTCGACTCTGGAACCACCGTCGACTCTGTAGTCCTCGTCGTAAAGAACCCGCGAGTGCCTGCTGTTATTGGCACAAGTCGCCATCCCACCCCTCATGTCACAATTGACATGACCTTAGCTATCCTCTGGGCGAATCTGCTAAAAGTAGCCCCTTGACGGAGGAAGGACGCTCCACCCCGCCTGCTACACCAAGAAGGAAGGCCTTTCCTATACTTCACATACACGCCTGGTAAAAGCGAAACTTATAAATCCTCAGCCTCGATCATCGGAAATACCGTCTTCGTAGTTCTACACGATCCCGGTTGACAATTGGTTTGTTGTTTGAAGTTTCTGCTGCCTAGCGTGCCGCTCTGTCCAAGACGTCCCTCACCGATGACAGCATGTACTTCGTTCGGCCCTCATTACCAACCAGACTTATTTTAGCCGCTTCCACGTGGTGTCTCATCATCCACAGGAACGCACAGTTACATCCACCAAAATTTGAATAACTGCCGTCAAGTGAAAGTATTCGTCTCCCATCACACCACATCACCTCTGCACCTTTAAGCTTACGCTTCGAAAATTACCCACAAATCACCATGTAAGCAGCGTCTTAAGACCCGATTATCTCCTGCCTGCCTCCAAATGGTCGCCGCCACCGCCGGCACCTGCCCGCCGTCCGACAGCCGTGAGCAAGTCGCTTAAGTTCAATTAACTAAATTGCCTCCCGGGCCAGAGAGCACACAGAGATTGAAAATGAAAAAGTCTCCCCCCGGCAGGCGGACGGAAAATGCATTCGATGGTCTTTCTCTCGCTCGCCAACCGCAGCACCTGCTGCCAGCCGCCCCGTCATCCGGTCCGGCTAGGGTAAACATGTATCGCAGGCGGAAAAAAAAACAACACAGCCCACAATGGCGGTCTTTAATTGCGACCGGGCGCTGAATTGCTTTGTGGGTCAGCGGCGACGACGCGCATTGTCCTCGACGCGCCCTCGGGCGCGGATCGATTCTGCTCCGACAGATTCGGCGGTTTCCGTTTGTCCAAGACAAGTGGCCATTCAGCCTGTCAAACGCATTCATCGAGAGCGTGTATTTCTTTGTCAAGAGTAGCGGCCACTTGTGGCGGGTAAACAACGGCGACTCGACAACCCGACGAGTTGACAATTTGTCAATTAGCAGATAATCAAGTTCGATTCCCATTCAGTGCTGGTGCCTTGTGTGGCAATTAAATCGGCGGACACAGGTTTTTCGCTATAAAATTCAGATTCTGCTGCCATAAAGGCTAATCAGCGGCAGCGGTCGCAGTCGAGCAGAGCATGTTGTGTGCGGCGATCGTAGACATCGTAGACGTTGCATAAGACTGGCAGACGCGGTGGATTCGGTCGGGGCGGGAGGGGGACGTGATGCTCTAAGGCAACAAACGAACAACCGACAGACGACGGGTTCGTGTCAATGGCCGGCGACAAGCTGTTTGTTGGCTTGTTTGCCCACAATTGGCAATACACGGCATTCTGCAGAACGTCGGAGATGCGCGAGTCTGATGAGTTTGAGTGATGGCTGATTATCGTGGCGGAGATCTGAGGAAGACCGTCAACATGAATGATGGGAGATGGGAGTGGCTGGAGAGTGTTTATAGCTCTGGGCTTTTTTCGTTATGTTTTTGGGAGGTGATTCATTTAGAGGTTTCGGTTTGAAAGTCATATTAGATATCTTTAGGTTTCAAGAAGTGCTAATATTTTTGCACAAGTGTAAGGCTAAGATGATGGCATAAGATTTGAGGAAGTCCTCAGTCCTTCAGAGAGAAAATCCCGTCCACTCTGAAGTCCCGGTCCTGGTCTAATGTCCTCAATGCAGACGGATTCCTCGTCGACTCTGGAGTCACCGTCGACTTTGGAGTCACCGTCGACTCTGAAGTCACCGTCGACTCTAGAGTCACCGTCGACTCTAGAGTCACCGTCGACTCTGGAGTCACCGTCGACTCTGGAGTCACCGTCGACTCTAGAGTCACCGTCGACTCTAGAGTCACCGTCGACTCTGGAGTCACCATCGACTCTAGAGTCACCGTCGACTCTAGAGTCACCGTCGACTCTAGAGTCACCGTCGACTCTAGAGTCACCGTCGACTCTAGAGTCACCGTCGACTCTAGAGTCACCGTCGACTCTAGAGTCACCGTCGACTCTAGAGTCACCGTCGACTCTGGAGTCACAGTCGACTCTAAAGTCACCGTCGACTCTGGAGTCACCGTCGACTCTAGAGTCACCGTCGACTCTGGAGTCACCGTCGGCTCTAGAGTCACCGTCTACTCTGGAGTCACTGTCAACTCTGGAGTCGTCGTCGACTCTGGAGTCACCGTCGACTCTGGAGTCACCGTCGACTCTGGAGTCACCGTCGACTCTGGAGTCACCGTCGACTCTGGAGTCACCGTCGACTCTGGAATCGACCTTAGAGACCTCATCGACGCTAGAGACCTCGTCGCCTGTCAAATGTCCCCATTCCCCCGGGGCTCAAGCACCCCGTGCCCCCCCATTCACCTCTTCTTCTCCCTCTTAGCACAATATCCCACAAAACACACCCGACTTCGACACAGAAACTCGCGTCCTCACGCAGTTCCACCCCACCAATCCAAACGACAAGCTACCCCACCCTCACCCGGTAACCAGCAGAATTCCGCTGCATTTCCTCTTCCGCTCCCGCATTCAAAAAACCCAATTCGGGCACCAATTGGCGACGAAAATGGACACATTCCGAATTCCAGACTTCCGAAACCGGCACCATCGGGCGGCTGCATTCCACAGCCACCATGACCTACCAACTCGCGCCCAGTGCGCTCTCCGCGGGCTCCCAGTTGCGACCGCGGCCGGGACACCTGCCTGAAATTATTTATCTACCGCTGCACTGCATTTTAATTTTTATTGTCTGTCGATCCGAATTCCTCTCGAAATCGCCTTTTCAAATGCATGCCACAGTGTGGCTTGAATCTTGGCGGCGGCTCGTCGTCGTCGACTCGGATTTGGAACGGGCGACGCGGACGGCCACCTGCATGCGCCACGTAGCGAGCGCTGCTCGGGTGAGCGAAGTGAAGTGAGGGCCTACCCGAGGCGTTGGCGTTGGCGTTGGTGTTGGCAGTGTCGGTTGGGTGAGCTTGTGCGATCGGGCAAGTGGGTGCTTCCGTTGAGGGTGCTTTATGATTTACACACGCTTCCTCGATGAGTTGTCGGAAGAAGTGTGGCTGAGCGGAGTGATGGTGCGGTGGGATGGGAGTTGGTTGACTTTGGTGCTCGCGGAGGTCGTTATTCAAGGGGGACTGAATTTGGCTTTGTTGGAGAAGGTTTGTCGATCAGCAGCTGGAGAAGATTGGGTTTGGGGGAAATGTAGACGAGGAAGACAGCTCAGTCTGGTCAGAATAAGGCGGGTGGTAGGCGCATTCAGGGTGCCCAAGAGAAAACTACGTTTCAAAAGGAACGACTGCAGCATTCACTTGAAGTCTAAAATAATTTTAAGAAAGCCGGGTGCCACAAACTTGAAGATTACGGCACTCACTTGGAACCTAGAAGAGCCACAATGGCACCCTACGTCCTCCAGTATCACAAAACAGAGACTGACGGCAGTCCCTTGAAGTCTGACAGAGCCTCAGTGGTGCCCTACGTCCTCCAACGTCACAAAACAGAGACTGACGGCAGTCGCTTGAAGTCTGACAGAGCCTCAGTGGTGCCCTACGTCCTCCAGCGTCACAAAACATAGACTGACGGCAGTCCCTTGAAGTCTGACAGAGCCTCAGTGGTGCCCTACGTCCTCCAGCGTCACAAAACATAGACTGACGGCAGTCGCTTGAAGTCTGGAAGAGCCCCAGTGACGCCCTTCGTCCTCCAGCATCCTAAAACAGAGACTGACGGCAGTCGCTTGGAATTCGGAAGAGACTCAGTGGCGCCCTACGTCCTCCAGCGTCACAAAACATAGACTGACGGCAGTCCCTTGAAGTCTGACAGAGCCTCAGTGGTGCCCTACGTCCTCCAGCGTCACAAAACATAGACTGACGGCAGTCGCTTGAAGTCTGGAAGAGCCCCAGTGACGCCCTTCGTCCTCCAGCATCCTAAAACAGAGACTGACGGCAGTCGCTTGGAATTCGGAAGAGAATCAGTGGCGCCCTACATCCTCCAGCGTCACAAAACAGAGACTGACGGCAGTCCCTTGAAGTCTGACAGAGCCTCAGTGGTGCCCTACGTCCTCCAGCGTCACAAAACAGAGACTGACGGCAGTCGCTTGAAGTCTGAAACAGACTCAGTGGGGCCCTACGTTCTCCAGCATCACAAAACAGAGACGGACGGCAGTCGCTTGGAATTCGGAAGAGACTCAGTGGCGCCCTACGTCCTCCAGCGTCACAAAACATAGACTGACGGCAGTCCCTTGAAGTCTGACAGAGCCTCAGTGGTGCCCTACGTTCTCCAGCGTCACAAAACAGAGACAAACGGCAGTCCCTTGAAGTCTGACAGAGCCTCAGTGGTGCCCTACGTCCTCCAGCGTCACAAAACAGAGACTGACGGCAGTCGCTTGAAGTCTGAAACAGACTCAGTGGGGCCCTTCGTCCTCCAGCATCACAAAACAGAGACAAACGGCAGTCCCTTGAAGTCTGACAGAGGCGCAGTGGTGCCCTACGTCCTCCAGCGTCACAAAACAGAGACGGACGACAGTCCCTTGAAGTCTGACAGAGCCTCAGTGGTGCCCTAAGTCCTCCAGCGTCACAAAACAGAGACTGACGGCAGTCGCTTGAAGTCTGAAACAGACTCAGTGGGGCCCTACGTTCTCCAGCATCACAAAACAGAGACGGACGGCAGTCGCTTGGAATTCGGAAGAGACTCAGTGGCGCCCTACGTCCTCCAGCGTCACAAAACAGAGACTGACGGCAGTCGCTTGAAGTCTGAAACAGACTCAGTGGGGCCCTTCGTCCTCCAGCATCACAAAACAGAGACAAACGGCAGTCCCTTGAAGTCTGACAGAGCCTCAGTGGCGCCCTACGCCCTCGAGCATCCCATTTTCATGAAAAAATCCACAAGATGGGAACCTTGCAGCCCTTAATTCACGACACTCTGCACCGCCACTTCAAGCCTCTTCCCAACTTCCTGTTGGATGCTGGAAGCAGGAACAAGGTCACCTCCTCAAACACCAGCAAAAATCCCCTGAAATCACCATCCAAACAGCCGCCGCCATGGCATTCTAATTCGTTGCGTAAGCTCATGCCAAGAAACGAGTTTTTCGCCGCTGCTTAAGTCTCAAGCGGTTTTCTCTCGCCCAGGTCCCCCGGCGTGTATTCGAAAGGCACGCATGACCACAGCGCACTCGGCGATGACTTGGCTGGATTTCTGACACAACACCGAGGGAGAGTGGGTCTCCTCTTCAACTTGGCAGCCAACAATCACGGCCATCACCGCTCGTCAAGCGAGAGGGCGGTCATTAGAGAATTAATTACGAACATGGAAAGGGAGCCGACGTATTTGAATAAATGACTCATCACCCATTCACCTGGGCCGGCCAGTAGGTGGCCAGCGGAGCATGTGCGCTAATGGCGCTTGTAACTGTGGGCAGCAGCGCACTGAATGGACTTTCAACTTTGGCAGCGGAAGATCGTCGAAGCGTTAACTGTCGGAAGGACCATCAACCCCTAGACGCGCAGCATAGAAATCCGGTTTAGTTCGCAAGCCAGGAGCAGGATACTCTCCCCTCTCGCCACTCGCTCACTCAACAAAGGCATTCAGAACTCGTTCGTCTTCGCCAAACAAAGAATCACGGCAAGCAGCGAAAAGCTGCGCAAAATAATCTCAACAAAGATGTGTCACCACCACTCTCCGCCGCGCCGCCGTCCCACCTCCAGCAGTCAGCTGCTGCTGCCAGTCCAGTTCTTCTTCTCGCGATACGCCGCCGCGCAATTCCGGATCAGCGCCGCGGCTGCTGCTAGCCATCTTCGTCTCGAAATCGATTTCAGGTTTTTTTTTTCTGCGCGCGCGTGTGACGATGAGTCGCAGTTTCTCGCAGCCCCTCCCCTGCTTACACCATGTAATGGAGGCTTTGTGAAGGATTGTCGAACGAAAGTGAGGTGTGGGTGATAACTTTTGATTTCGTAGTCGAATTAGAAACGAATTACGCAGAGGCGAGGCGCGGTGCAGTGGTCGAGTGGCGGTTAACCCTGGAAGCTTGGAAAGGCATGAGAATGATGCTTCCGACAGTAATTTGCAACCCACTCGAGTGAAGACAGATGAGGTGATGGAATGTGAGTGAGCTTCAGGGGCTTGAATTGCTTTCAAGGGGATGGCTGTCGAGCTTGAAATGAGGCGCTGAAAGCAAGGGGATTGAGAGTAGTTTTGATTTGACAGAGACCAGGGAAGGTTCTGATTTTTTTCGCAGGTATTTGGGACTGTCACCTCTGTCGGGAGGGTTTTCCTGAAATCGAGTGGAACTTGGGACGAAACAGAAACTCTGACGTGGCTTGGGATATCCCCTTCATAAGGGACCAGTAGAGGGCGTCCACTCTAGTGTTGGCTGTGATGGATGAAAGTCGCTTAGAGACGAAGAGAATGTTCAAGAGATCGACAAGAGGGAGGTCACTGAGATCGAAAAAATCGTTGCTCTGAGACTGAGAGCAACTGTCATTGAAATCATTGCAGGAAACCCCTACTCCACTTGTGAGCTCCCCAATCGGACAGTGTCCGGTAATTGCCCCGAAATTCAACTTGTGTCTGATCTCTTGAACGATAGCAGCAGTCTAGAGGGCTTGTGGTCAAGGGAGGTTCGAAATTCCATTGGAACGTGGCAGAGGACATGATGAGACGCTCTTTGGTTGATGAAGTGAATCGTGTCCATGTGGAGTTTCCTTGGTGGTTGTGGTCTTGAAGCAGGATCTGGGATGTCTCTACGCCCATTGCTCAGCCACTCCCAAGACCTTATGAACTGCTTGTCTTTCTGTGAGGATAAAGACAACCTCCACCAGGGCAGTGCTTCACGAAATGTCATCCATTCGTGAAGCACTGCCCTGACCAGCTCCTCCAGCTCGAAGCACATTGCGATGGTCGAGGAGTCTGAAGGACAGACTAAAGTTGAGGTCTTCAGAGTAAGTGCCACACCCTAGAACAATTTCCTCTCCTATCCGATTTTGGAAATAATCTTCAAGGTGGGTGTTGTGATGGCAAAAGGTATCAGTTCTGTTCGAAGCACTCCAGAACCTGAGGAAAAGAACGACGCAGAGTTTGCGAAAAGACTAACCTTTGGCTTAGTTCAAGCAGAAACAGCGGCACTTATAAACGATCCGCCATCCCACAGAAACAGTGGCGCTTGTGCACCATCTATCATGTTTTAAGACTCATTTGACGTCCAAAAGGGATCTCTTCCGATAGTCAAGCAACAAATAGGTCTTCAGGCGTTGAATCCGAGGTGAAGTCTAACAAAACTGGTGCCTGAAAGCAAGTGGCGTCAATTTTTGCAAGGTTTCCACTTGCTTTCCACTTGCTTTTGTGGTCGCCGTGGCGTAGTGGTAAGTGCGTCGACCGCCACGCAGAAAGTCTAGGTCCGACTCCTGGACGGGACACATCGCATTTTTTCACGGCACCACCTCTTTCAAGTTGCTGACAACAATCAAAGAGTACTCTCTGTTTCTGAAAAGCTTCTCAAATCTCGCCGTTCGGAGTCGCCAAAAAACTGTAGGTCCCTTCTAGATCCCTTTTGGTCGTCAAATGCGTCTCAAAACATGACAGATCATTTACAGGCGCCGCTGTTTCTGCTTGAACTACGAAAGAATTCAAACCATCTCACAATTGAAGACCGAAGTCACGCGGAAGCCAAGTGCCCCAACAACTGCCTTATGTGAATGCAGGACCGAACAGTGTGGCATTTCAAGTCAAGGAAAGTATGACTAAACCAAACTAAGGGCACACTCAAAGCATGTCCTTCCACTGAATTTCTATCTTAGGCGATCACTCTGCAGCACACCATCAGCATTGGAGGCGGTTTAAGGCCATTCGTCTTCTCATTCTCATCTCATTCCTGTGTAGATGTCAGGCGAAGAAGCGTCCCCCAAATTTTTGGTACAAGTGAAGGAGTTTTCAAAATGAAAGACACAGACAGGGTGGGTTTTCTTCTTCTTGTTGTGACGTTACAGTTCAGGGTGAACCTGGGCATCAACCAACATCGCAGTCACCAGCTGCACACTCCAAGTTGGTTGAGGTCCTTCTCCACTTGTGTGCGCCACCTTAGCCTAGGCCGTCCTCTGTTGCGTTCTCCCAATGGCTGAGCTTCGAAGACTTTTCGGGCCGGAGCAGTGGTGTCCATGCGCTCTACATGACCTAGCCATCTTAAGCGTTGCAAGACAGAGTGAGTCGTCTTATGTTTTTATATGCCAGCTGCTCTTGGCTCGAAGTCTTGACAGAAAGTCACCATCTTGAAGAGACTTTTGTCTTTATCCCTCTTTCTCTGAAACTCTGTCCTTGTAGAAAATTTGTTCAGCCTTCTGAGGTGACTGGGGAAAGATCATACCTCCGCACAACAAAATGAATCGCCTTAGACTTGAAGAGCGCTTGAAAGTATTGAAAACTTGGCTGTGTGGCCTAAACAGAAAGTTTTTTTTTTGGAAAAGAAGTTTTAACAGAAATGGACTACTGTTTGCACAGAAGTTCCGGGGAATGATATGCTGGTGGACACCACTTGTGCTCCCCCTCGTTTTATAGTTCGAACTGATGACAATGTGACTGCTGTGACCAAGCGTCTGAGACTCATTTCACGAGCATCAACTGGCCATCGTTCTCAGAAGCTCATCACTCCACGCACTAGCTTGAAAAGAAATGAAGCTCTAGAAAGAAAGAAAGATCAAAGATCTCAATTGCTGGAAAGGTCCAATTCACTCCGCGATCACCCCCTTCGCAGTTTGGGCCATAGAGTAGTTTGAACGAACCGAACAGACATTTTGGACAAACTGTCGTCGTCTTTTTTGACGAGGAAGATTTTCATTTCAGCGGCTGCACGTCAAGAAGCACCGCACCTGGGATTTGGAAAACGCGCTCGAGGAGCAAATGCAACGACTGAGAGTGACATTTTGGTGTGGATTGTGGAATGGTGGGATCATTGGTCAACATTTCGGTCAACGGTGGACGTTGCAGAGTTATGTTAACCGACATCTTTTTCACTGAGTTTGAAGACAAGTTTTCAGACCACTTCTGAATCGAACAGCCCATGACACCCAGTCCATGCCACACATCCCCGTGCCACATAGTCCACTCCACACAGCCCATGCAATATTCGATCTTGTGCATACCGAGCTTCCAAATTCTGTAATCAGCCGCCTCAGTGATGTTAAGTAGGCGCTTCTGAGCTCTGATGGCAAAACGAAGTACATGCTGTCATCAAGGAAGTACACGCAACATCGACGTCTCGGACAGAGCGTCACACTAGGCAGCAGAAACTTCGAGGAAGTCAAGGACTTCGTCTAACTTGGCTTCGCGGTAAATAGAGACAACGGCGGCAGCACCGAAATCAAACGCAGAATCACTCTTGCCAATCGATGCTTCTTTGGGCTCAAGAGGCAAATGAGTAATAGAACGGTTTGTCGAACGACTAAGCAGCTTGATCATCTCAGTCCTACAATATAGCGCTGAAGCCTGGACGTTACTAAAGGCGGATGAGGAAGCCTTGTCGAGAGAAAAGTTCTTTGTGCGATATTTGGTCCTATTTGCGTTGATGGCAGGAGGAGGAGCAGATTTATCGACGCACAATGACATGTGCCTGATCAAGTGCTTCGGACACAACGCTTAAGATGGCTAGGCCGTGCAGAGCGTATGGACCCCACTGCTCCGGCCCGAAAGATCTTCAAATCTGAGCCATTGGGACAACGTAACAGAGGACAGCCTAGGCTTAGGTGGCGCATACAAGTGGAGAAGCACCTCAACCAACTTTGAGTGTGCAATTGAAGGAATCTTGCGGGTGATCATGTTAGATGGAAAGGCACGTTGGTTGAGGTCCAGGTCCACCCCGAACTGTAGCGCCACAACAAGAAGAAGAGCTGTGATTTGACTCCTTTGGACTTTTTTTGTGGGGAACCAAGAAGAACAGATGCTCAGCTCATCGTCATCATCATCTTCTTTAAGCCCACATGTTCCACAAAAGGGATTTGGGTGGCGATGCAGGCACGAGAGACCTTCACGTCGCTCGATCCTTCGGCAGCAATTCTAACGCAGGAGCTATGTCCAAGTGCAATCAGATTCTATGGGCAATATCCAAACACCTCACCCTGTGTCTGCAGAGCAACCGCCTACCAGATGGAATGCTCTATGCCATCAATTCGAAAAGTAAGCAAAGAAGCAAACCGTCAGCAACATCCCGATGTCATCAACGAAGTCTTGAAAAATTGGGGCGACAGAAAGCGCTTCAGGGAAGCCCGCCGTGGTAGCCACTTGAATAGAGTTCTAAGTGAAATTTCCTTCATTTTGTTGCATTTTTGGTCCAACCCAGCCCAACTGACAGACTCAATCGGATCCTCTGCCACAACCTCTGCGGTAAAGCGAAGTCAAAGTGAATCTCTCAGAAATGGATCTGCAAGACTGAGAGCATATTGACCGACCATTGCCACGATCTAAAGCTAATTCATGAACGATTCAGATGAAAGAAGCCAAGAGTCCGATCGTAAAAGCAATGTCAAGTTGCTGGAAAGTCGAAGACTACGCGCAGCTTGATCGTGGCACCGCAAATCCCAGTTCAAGTTCAGCAGAGTGTGCGATATGCGTGCATTCCGCATCACGTGCACATCAGTCCATGAAGCAAGCGAAACGCATCATTACCCTCATGAGCTGCTTGCTACGCTCGTTCGTGACGCCAATTGTCGCATAATTTTGATCAAACAGATGAGTTCCTATGGGAAGTTCGCAGATGGCGACTAATTTGCAATCATGAGACTGCGTGTTAATGGTCTGACATAATGGAGTGCTGGAGTGAGTGACGAGGGCTGCCTGTTGCCCAGGCATGGCCGCTGGGAGTGTGTCAGCAGAGAGTGCTGCGGTGAAGGCATCATTACAGCAACAAGACACAAGTAAAAGATCTTCAATCCAAAACGAAAAGTTTTCTTTATTTTGATCTACACCCTGTACCATCATCAATCTCAATATCCCCATCACACGGGGATCCCCAACGTCAATGGCCAATGCGAAGAACAGACAAAAACAAAGCGCAACGACCTTGCCCAATGTCGCCCTCATCTCGGGCACAAGTCACTTCCCCTCCCCTCCCACCGCCCCCCCGGGTAACCCAATCCCACTCCACACATCCCCATCCATCGCCTTTTGCGGTTCACCGCAGCTGCCCAGGTGATTCCTCACGACGACTTACCCAATCATCAGCTGGACGTCCGTTCGATATCCAATACGCGCCTGCTGAGTGTGTCTCCTTCCCAGCTCGTGTATATCCAGGGGACGGTGTGGTTCGTTCACTTCGCGACACGCACACACACACGCGCACTCACACACTGGCAAACTTTCTGAATTTTTGCGCGCTCCCTCTTCGTCTCAGCAGCACACACACACACGCGTCGCTGCCGCAGCGATATTTCGTAACAAAATCACTTTTAATTAACGGACTTTACGACGTGATCCCCGGGCACGCGACAATTGCGGTGGCGCATGCGTAAGAGCTCGCTAGCATCCCCCCTTCGTGCAGGCTGCATACAAGCGCTCGCAAAACCCACACACACACACACAAACGCGGTCGCACAGCAAATTGATTCCTCAGCGGTCGGAGCGGAGCGATCATATGCAGCGTCGAAAATTTATGTTTGTTGCGCTCGTTTCGGGGAAATTTTTCGCGCACTTAGCAGCGCATTTCTTGCGTCAGCAGCGATTCGATTTTCCTTCACACAAGTGTGCGACGACAGCGGGGAGCGGAAATATTTTCGGTTTTCGAAAGGTAGACGCGCGCACAATGTCCCAACGACTTCACTGTTTCTTCAAGACTGACTCAACCGGTGCGGGGTGACTTGGTGCGAAGCGCGGATTGACTCGGCATGTGGAACTGTGTGGAATGTGGTTTGAGTGGAATTCGAGTGGACTTGGAGTTGAGTGGATTGCGGGGGAATCGGGATTAAGTGGCTGAAAGGACGTGAATGAATGGGAATTTCAGCAATCGACGGTTGAGTGTGTCTGCTGGAGAGGAGGCGACACGTCAGTTTCATTGAACGGTTGTTTCGCCGGATCGATTTTGAGTTGAGCTGAGTGGAAGATCGTTCGTACAGAAGCGGATGGGAAAAGTGAACACATGCTGGGTGGTGATGGAATTGAGTGGATTTTTGATTTCTTTGAAAATTCGTTTCGAATTTTTGCTATTGAGAACTGTTTCTTTCTGGAAGAAGTCTTGACTCGAAGCTTGTTCAGGTTTTTGTTCCTCATTGTTTGACAGTTGTTGAAGATCTTATGTGGCTAGGAATGGAGCTGGAGGAGCTGGGAGGATGGAGAAGGTCTCATTTTGTGCGCGATTTCTAGGAAAATTACCCGTTGGTATAAGGCCGTAAGTTGGCGTGCAACTTTTGTTCTGTTTGAGTTGATGGCATCTGGAGGAAGAGACTTAACGACGAACTCCATGGGCTGTACAGCGACATGCCAGGTCAAGCATCTTCGAATACAATGCTTTGGATGGCTAGGAGTGTATGCACACCACCGCTCCGGGACGAAACATCTTCGAATCTGAGCCATTGGGACAACGCAACAGAGGACGGCCTAGGCTAAGGTGGCGCACACAAGTGGAGAAGGACCTCAACCAACTTGGAGTGCGCAACTGGCGGGAGCTGGCGAAAGATCGCGCTGGCATGATGGTTGAAGCCCAGGTCCAGCTCGGACTGTAGAGCCACAAGAAGACGAAGATAAGGGCGTAAGGACAGGCGATCACAAATCTCATATCTCTTCCTCTACGAAGCCAAGGAAACCGAAGGCCTTGGCAATGTCAAAGCTTTTCCTGCTTTAGTCGATGCTCTGCGACCTTCCTTGATGACAGCATATATCTTGACCTGCCCTTGTCAGACCCACTTCAGTCGCTTCCATTTAAAGCTAGCAACCGCCTTATTCACGACTCCCTGTGTCCGCACACAACCATATGAAGCTAGTCCACGTAAGTCAGCAGCTGAACTGAATTTTGGAAGATCGTGCCTCTAGTGAATTTCGCACATCCTTCTCCAGAATGGTGTTGAAAATGTCACATGACACAGCGTCGTCTTGTCCATAGTGTTGTTGGATTCTGGAAGATTGCGTCCATTTAGTTTACTCCTTCTCCTAAACGTTTTTCGGTCCGTTCAGTGTCCCCATCATCAACCTTCACAATCTGACAGGTCGTCGCTCAAAACCATGTCTATGGAACAAAACTTTGTAAAGCCGATCGTTGGCCTATATGTTGTTGTCAGTCAGAGGCATGTTGGTTGAGGCCCAGGCCTACCCAGAACAAATAGAAGAAATAGAAGAAGGACGAATTTAGTGAATTAAGTGTGATCAATCGTAGATTTTGATTTATGATCTAAAAACAGAACTCTAAACTTTGTGAAAATGTAGCATGCAAATGAAGGCCATGACAACGTCTGAAGTGGTTCATTCCGAAGATCCAATTTAGAACGACCCCTTTGAGCATAGGGGCAAGGGTAATGGTGGCCTGCAAAGCGTCAATCGTATTGGCTGGCTTATTCGTGAAGCAGAAATCATACAGATCACCAGAGGGAAAGGTTCAAGTCACATTACCATAGCAAAACGTGAAATTAAGTGCTCGCCAAAATGATTTCCCAACAAGTCGCTTCTTTACCCCGCTCTATGGGTCATCTGGTATCGTTCTGGTCACCGGGTGCCGTCTTCTAGAAACCAGAGCTCACCTAAACCACTTGTTTGAGTTTCAGGAAGCACAAAGTTCGTTAATATGGTCAAGCTTCTGAGAACGACGATGAATCGATTCGTCATGGTCTTCACTACAGTCTTGGCGACAGCTGCTATAGTCTCTTTCCTACGCATTGGATGTCATCTGACCGGTCGGATGCCAGTGACTAGTATAAACTAGGACTCAACCTTGCCACGGGTATCTCGCAGAACGTTGATTTTCGTAATACAGCCGAACAATTCTGAGGCCCTGTTGCGGCGTGAGCCTTTCTATGATGACTTGCCAAATGATTTTTTTTTTATCAGACCTGAGACCCATTAAGGATCTGAGCCTGAGCTATGGCTTCCATTCTTGATGTTCCGCAATCACTTGCTTTCTATAACGGAGGTTTGGCCTTCCTCTCCTTTTCGATCCCGGAGGCTGGGATTCGTGGACCCTCTAAGCTGGAGCGTTGTTGTCCATCGCTCGACGTGGCCGAGTCACTTTAGTCGACGGATTTTTGCCTTCGGAACTACACACACATCTTGGTACAGCACAAAGAGCTCGCGTTTGTGTCTTCTCCCCCATTCGCCTTCCTCACAGACAGGGACATGTAGTCGTCGCAGAAATTTTCTTTTCAAGGAACCAAGAATCTGTTCGTGTCGTTTTGCTTATCATTCAGTACTGGGCTCTGGCTAAGAGTAGGGGTAGGATAAGCGTCTTGTAGAGCACGATCTAATCCTTCGAGTCAGGAGTTTCGACCCCAGCCCGGTTGTCAGGGTTGATTCTGCGCCACTAAGCTGTGGTTTGTGGAGTTCACCTTTAACCCGAGGCAGACAAACTACTTAACTGCCTCAAAGTTGTAGCTGTCAATTGTCATGTTCCGACCGAGGTGCTGTTCGACGGATCGATTCTTTGTGTATACTTCGTGTTGTCTTTATTCGCTCTAAGAAAAGTTCGTCTTTCCTGCTCTTCAATAGCCGTGAGTGCTTTTACAACGACTTGCTGGGAGCGGGCGATAATGTCAATGTCGTCAGCAGATCCCAGCAATTGCACTGATTTGTAGAAGATTGGGCCTTCCGTGGTTACACCTGCCCGCCAACACAAATTTGAAGAAGTTACATGACAGCGGATCTCCTTGCCGAAATCTGGAAATGGTTCTTCAACAACACTGCTAAGCGATACTGAAAAAAAGTGACAAGGCAGTTTCACAAGAGTCAGGCGTGCTCTGTCCAAAAAGCCTTTTGAAACTCAAACCTCACGATGACACTGAATATAAGCCTGAGATCGTGCATTTCTACTCCCACTTGCTGGTACATGAGCAGAAAACGCTAACATGCCCAACAGAATATTTTTCTAAAGAAAGGGTTTGAACGGCTTTTGACGGGTTGTAGACAGTTCCACCGTTTGCAAAACTCTCATCGAAGCTTCTTTGATCTTGTTGTTGCTGGAAGAACAGGCGGAGCGAGGATGAAATAAAATGTTCCCATCATGCTCTGTCTGTGACAGAACGTCATTATAGAAAACTAGAACTTTGAGGTAGCTAGGGAATTTGTCTACCTCAGGACGAACGTGAACTCTGTACATCATATCTAGGATTACCTTGGCAAATGATGTCATTTTAGTTTGTCAAAGCAGGCATGGTCTGAATTCCTAATGCGAAAAAGGAGTTCGGAGTACTCCTACCAGTCTCATTGTACGAAGCATAATAATGGAGATTTTTGGAAAAGTATCCACCTTTCGGTAAAACGTTCGGACTTCATTCCTTCTAAAGGACCTCTCCATTTCTTCGACGGCACGCTTCCTCTTTCTTTTTTCTTCTATTCTCAAAAAATTCGTCCTTCGTTCGAGTGAATCGAAATTCCTGTGAGCTGGACAGAGCGACCCTATTTTTAACTGTTGACCAACATAAGGTCCTTCAACCAAAACAAAAAGGAAAGTGTGCAATAAATAATTTTTATTGAATGTCTAACGCCCCCCTCTCCCTCTTATCCCCGATTGATTCCTTGCAAAATGACAGTTGGCACCCTTTTCACATTCGGACAAGTACACGTGCAATGCTCAAAGGACAGCGGGAAGGGATCACTATACTCCTCCTCTGCAAATACAAGGGATGAGTGTAAAGGTCGAGTGCTCAGAAAGACCAAATCACTGATTCTTACCGATTTGTTTCGTGAAGAGAACAACGTCAGGAACGCACTGTGAAGGAGTTGATGGAGGCGGTGGAGTCATCGGAGTAGCTAGAAAGGTTTTTCACAAAATTTTACATCTAGAGGGGAAGGATTGAAGGATTCTACTCACGTTTGGAGTGTGGGTATGGAATCGATGGTGTACTGGGAGCTCTCGGCAATGATGGCCTTGTTGCTGTGACGAGACAGAAATGTTAGTCAAAGGGAGGCAAGCGATTTGCCAATTTTTACATACCCTGGGGTCCACGTGGTTTTGGTGTTGATGTTGTCCCTGTGGGGAGACACAGAATGATGGGTTAGGGAGATTGTCAATCTGAATAGGAGCGGGGGGGTGGGTGGTCCTATAAGTACTTAGCCTCACAAATCAATGGTGCAACGATGGCAAGAGGACCCTTGGAGTGAAAGAGGGCGTGTGTTCGAGACACGAAGGAAAGCAAAACATGCGCGCCTGTGCAACCCCCCAAAACCCAAGACAGAAGTTGAAAATCGAGTTGACAGAGAAGCACAGGCCGCAAAACCCTAGAGGAGGAGCGGCTTGATAGCTGCTGAAAGAAAACCGCACACGAAGACGCGTAGGAGGAGGCCTTAGACCCCGGGGAAGGCCGGCATCGCCGTCTCTCCTTCGCAGGCTAAGAACTTATCAGACCGCCTACGTACTTACACGGAGGCTCGATAATCCAGTGAACTTTTGGCGACTTCGTTGTACCTAGAAAATTGAATAGTCAGAATAGTCAGACATAGCCAAAATTGCCTCCCTGCCTACAAGTCATACTTACTTGTAATGCGCGCAGTCGGTTGTTGGACCGGTGGTAGGATCGACGTCACTATGTTCGTAGGTTTACCTGTCAGAGAGAGGAGGCTAGGACAAGCTTAGACTTTGACGAATGTTGACTTACCTTCGATGACATTTTTCTCATTAACCGATATAGTTGAGGCTGTAAAATGCATTGGGGATGAAACAGTGAAGGGGAGGCAAGCAATCAGGTCAAGGACTTACTATTTGTCGATGGCGGTGGTAAATATATTCGTGATATGCTCACACTTGGGGCAGACGTTAGGTTCTGGTGATGCGTCTTTTTGATGTGAGGCGGAGGCAATGTGGTCTTCTCAAAGGGTTCTGTAAGATGTTTAAACAGGTTAAGGAGGTTTTTCAATTTCTTTCGAACCGACATTCGGAATCAATGAATTCTTTGGAGGCCATGGAAGCCTGAGAGAGTCTGGGGATTGTGGGGCGAGTTTTGGTAGCCTCTGAAAAACTGCTCATACTGAGGCTCTTAAACTGTCATGCAAGGAAGGCGCTATCTTCATCAAATCGGTACAGCTGATGGGCTAGACAGATCATATTGAAATCGTTTTACGTTCGAGGCCATCAGTTTTGCTGTCGCTTAGAGACCGAGGAGGTGGCTGAAACAAACTACGCACTGACACCCTTGGCACCAGTTTCTGGAACAAAACGTCAACAGCGCGAGGCCTTTCTAACACCTCTGCCGTTCTGCCGTCAGCGGTTCACTCTTTAATTGGATTTGCTTCAAGCCACAGACACCATGACACTCCTATAAGGGAGCCCACTGCACAGTCAGACTGAAATCAAGATTCAGGGGCTTCTGATCGCCAGTGGCACCAGAGTATAGCGTCTGGGGAAGCTGTCACTATCAGGCACGTTCCCTCAATACTTTGAAGTCCTCTGACACTACGGAAAGTGCTGCGGATGTGGTTTTCAATCATGTGCCAGGGACAGAGGAAAATGATCCTTAATTCTGTAGATGGAATGTGAGGTCGCTGGACAGCTGTAAGACAGGCATTACCTCAGTTTTGGAACTGCGATGGAATGGGCCGGTCGAAAGGAGGGGAAGAGGACAAGGCGGGAAGGTGGGAATGAGGGAATGAGGGAAGGAGGGAAGGAGGGAAGGAGGGAAGGAGGGAAGGAGGGAAGGAGGGAAGGAGGGAAGGAGGGAAGGAGGGAAGGAGGGAAGGAGGGAAGGAGGGAAGGAGGGAAGGAGGGAAGGAGGGAAGGAGGGAAGGAGGGAAGGAGGGAAGGAGGGAAGGAGGGAAGGAGGGAAGGAGGGAAGGAGGGAAGGAGGGAAGGAGGGAAGGAGGGAAGGAGGGAAGGAGGGAAGGAGGGAAGGAGGGAAGGTGGGAAGGAGGGAAGGAGGGAAGGTGGGAAGGAGGGAAGGAGGGAAGGAGGGACGGAGGGAAGGAGGGACGGAGTACGGGAGGGAAGTAAAGAGGAAGAAAGAAATGAAAAAAGAAAAAAAAGGACGGAAAGCATCTTTTGCTTTTCAAAGAAGAATTGGGCAAAGAGTCTCAAGCTACAATAAGGGATGGCTTAATAAGAAGGCTGGGTAGCTTCTAGAACCTCCTAGAAGTGGGCGCACTATCGACGGTGACACTAAAGTCATTCTGCGCAACGGGAAAGGAAGAACTCTTTGCCAAGGGTCATCGCCTCGAGGGAAATCCTCTTTGTGGCTAGCAGATGGGATTGACCACGTCTTACATCAATCCTATTGACGTTGTGATCGATGACGAACGATGTTTCCAGCATACTCGAATTCGAAGGCTGCTTTCGAAGGGAAACCAAACTCTAGGTCTGCCACGTCTAATTTTTGTTCGATCAGCTTCGATGGAAGATTGGAGGAAATGCTCTGAGGAAATGATCTATAGCCTGTACAGCGGCATGTGCCTGAACAGCGATCTCAGAAAGCTTGACCACTTAAACAGCATGAACGCCTTGGCCATAGTGGCTCCCTTCTCATCAGTGATGGTGCACAGAAGAAGAGGAGGACCCGTTGAGCTCATTCTTCGTCTTTTTCTTCAGCTCTGCCCCAAGTTAGTCGAACCTTGTCGTGTAGCCGGTAAGAAACCCTGCTAGCTACAGTGGCATTTTCTATCCTGGTCTTAAGTGTCTAAGAGGACCCCGTCAGGACTGTCAAGCTCCAAAATTACGCAGATATTCTGATGTATCCACAGTTCCCGTTTACAACAGCCATCTCCAGTCTCCTTGTGCTTGTGCTTGTGCGAGTTAGGGTGCACTTCTGGTTAAACTCACACTTGTGCTCTCTCCTCAAACCACTCAACAACGACTCCTTGAATCGCATTGAACAGCAAGCCGGGATCAATGAACGAGAATCAAAGCCTCAACCCCTACACACAGTTCTGATACACCTTGACATCTTCTTTTCACGTCCTTTCGCAGCCAATTCCGCAAACATATTTAGGATCACGACATACCCCCCTCCCTCAACTTCCCACTCTCCACCGACACCCTGCCTTTATGGCACTGAATGGTCTGGAGGAGGATGTCACAACATCGGGAGACAACGACATCAGTACCAAACTCAAGAGCAGACACACCTTTGGCAATCGCTGTCTCTTTCGAAAATGGAAGAAAAGTCATTCTGGCTTTGTACGCCTGCACATGAGAAACAAGTTCTACGTGCGATTTTGGGGCTGTTTGTGTTGATGTCATGTGGAGGAGAAAATTGAACGACGCGCCTAGTTAAGCGCCTACAGGAACAATGCTTAGAATGACAAGGGCACGTAGAGTGGGTGGACAGTAAAGCCTCAGTGCGAAGCAGCTTTGATGTCGAGGCATTGAGACAGCAACAGAATGCAACAGAACAGAACGCAACAGAAGACGTCCTCGTCTAAGACAGCGCACATACATGAAGAAGGACCTCAGTCAGCTTGAAGTGGTGGGAACGCGCTGGAGATGTGTTTCTCTTCACTGTGAGACCCACACCGGTCTGGTCCCATCAAATACAGAGCTTCGTCTTTTTGACACACCGGCTGGGCTAGGTCCCATCATCCAAAACTTGTGATTTTTGGCTTTTTGTTTCATTTCGTGTGGGCCGCACTTTTGAATCTTTCTCATCTCTCCTACAGTAATGGGGCCAGCTTCCATTCAATTGCTTGTCAAGTTGCTTTCTGTTCACTTTCGTTCAACAATGACTGCCTTGAGCTTGTCCACACTCCTGTCCTTGTCTGAAGTATCAAAGTCAGTTCTTCTAGGCCCCTGTTTGCGTGTTTCTTCTGATGGCCCATGCTCACTATAATCTTCTCAAAGTAGTCGGCATAATTCATCAGCAGCTGTCTTCAGTGAAAAGTAACGTCCGCGAGTACCATTAGTTTGATGTAAATTTCGTCTCATAGCGTGACATTCACAGTGAAGGCAGCTTTTCCAGGCTCAAGCATATGGTCCAAGGTGGATATTGTCTCAGAGATCGTACACCCCTTTTACTGATCGCCTGCCAAAAAGAGACCGTGGATTTTTGGCTGGACATACAGAACTCTGAACGCGTTTTCAATTTTAAGACCTCAGTTCTTGGAACCCTTCCAGTATGACAGACTTTGAAGTTTCTTTCTCTACAAGGAAACTAAAACCAATATGTACCGGTGGTACCTCCTTTCCGTCCCTTCTTCTATACCCTCGGCCCGTGCTGTGACTTAATTCCAGTCTCTTATGGGGCACTGAACAATTCCTTTAGCGTGCAAGGTACCATTTTGAAACCACATCACTTTTGAGAAGGTAGTGAAGCCCTGCATTTTCTAAAAGCCTTAGACCCTTCTAAGCTCTTGACAGCCATAGAGTGGACCTACATGCCTTTGAGCCCCTCGAAGCCCCACCGGCACCAATTCGAAGATTTTTGTCTCGAATGCGGGCGCGGTCTGCTCGGAAATCTTGGATCTCGATAGGGTTGTCGTGCACTTGTAAAATTGTTACCGGCCTCTGTTGTGCGATTCCATTCCTGTAATGTACGAGGGCAAGGCCCAAGGTACTTAGGATTTGGGACAACAATTCAAGCAGCACACAATCGAATCTTGCCTACCACTATTCGGGTGATAGGTTCCATCTGTCTGAAGCCAGTGAAGCAAAATGAAGAGTCCATGGGTGATGCTAAAGGATTTGAACTTCCTCGAGGCATTTGACCTCTTAGAGCCAATACAAGAGTAACCAGCTCTTAAACTCCGACATCTAAGCGCCCTCGAAACCAAAGCAACGTTGAAATTTGAAACCATCGAAGCCCTTTGTTACCGTGAAGTTCTGGAACCTGTGAAGCTCTCAAAGACCCATGACTGTTCCCTGAGCACCCCGAAGTCCCAGCAGCTCTTGGAGATCTCCCTTTCCCCGTAGTGTGTCATTTTTAAATGAAAAAGAAAATCCTACTTACTCTCAAAGACCTCGAATACCTCTTTCAGGGACAAGTCTTCAAAGGATGGCCAGGGTGAAGCTGGAAAAGAAAAATTTAAAGCAAACATTGCACTTCTCCAATTTCACCTCTGTGCGATTGTACATACATCTCAGGTCGTACGGAGTTGGGTGCGGATTAGGAGTCACTTTTGGGACTCTCGGCTTTGTCGGTGCTGGGGCTAGAATGCAGTGAAAAGATGAAAGGGCTTCAATGGAACATATCACAGGAGGTTGGCTTACTTTTACGCTCGTAGGGCACCGTAGTAACTTCCGCCGTGACTCTCGGTACTGTAGGCTTCGTTGTGACATCTGTTTGTGGTGAAAAGAAGAAGATTTTTTGTGATTTTTGACTTTTTCATAATGAACTCTTCAAAAACTGCATTTTGGGATTTTCAAAATGCTTATGTTGATGCCTTACCGTTTCTGACTAAGACCGCCTAAACTCAAAGGCCAACAAATTTCGGTTTTGCACGTGGAATCCCTTACGAGACCACGTGAACTTGCGGAGACACTTAAGGCCTACAATGTGAACGTCACCGCCATTCAGGAGGTGCGATGGGCAAGGGTGGGACGTTCGAAATATTTTGTTTCTGGTGGATTTTTAAATTTTTTTTGTAGAAAATGGCGAGATGGGTCAGTGCACGAGACAATTTGATAAACTTTGTGTCGCCCCCGCTGTGTGTTGTGATGTCTATCTTAAGGGCGCCACAAAGTATATCAACACATGCAGTGGTCCCCGTCTGCTGAGAGATTAGTAATAAAAGGCCTGACCCACCAGCAGCAGGTTCTGCGTGAGGTTAAGGCCGAAGTTCTGAGAAAACCACATGCCGGACAGCTCCACTGTCGATAGTCCCTGCAAACGCGGTTAAAGTTCATTCTGGGACTTAGGAGGGCCTCAGTGACTGACAGAAGATGGCTGGGATTTCGGACAAAAATCTGAAGAACCTCAAAGGACAACAAATTTCGGTTTTGAATGTGAAATGTAAGGGTCCCTTAACAGGCCACGTGAACTTGCGAAGGCCCTAAAGGCCTACAAAGCGGACATCATCGCCATTCAGGAGGTGCATTGGGATGGGGTGGGCAGAGAAAGGATGAGAAACGGCGACATTTACAACGGCGATTGCTTGAATGCGGGTTTTTTTGTTCGAGGTGGACCTAGGCAAGACGTCTTAAGCTTTAAATACAGAAGCGAGCGCCTCATAACAGTCCCCATCAAGGCCCCCTTTGGCAACATCAGCCTAATCTGCGCTCAACACCCCGCTGAGGATAAGGCTGACGATAGCAAGGATGACTTTTATGATGAAAGGATAAAAGTACATACAATCAGAATAGCAAAACAAGACAGCAAAACAGGGCTAAGAAGACATCTTTGCTCGAGTCATCGGAAAGCATAGCTTTCATCACATCCGAGGGCGGACTAAGGCTTCTGGATTTCGTGACGGGGGACCCCTTTCTGTAGCAAGTCCGCGGTTCTTTCACTTCAAAATTCATAAAGGGACTGGAGCATGAAAAAATCGGGACCAAGGAAGTGGAAAAGACTTGTCAACGGGTGAAGCTACTTTGCAATGGGCATACACATCGGACCAAAGCCTGTCGTGACCACGAGGGAAAACTCACAGTAGCGTCGAAGTCGATACTGAGAATTTAGTAGAAGCTCTTCTGACTCTTCAACAGAGATGAGGTCAGAAATAGCGCTGCCAGACAGAATGTTCGACTACACAGAATGAATGATGATAGAGGAGAATTCCGTTCACTCGACCTAAATGAAGACAAGTTAGCGAGAGAAAGACTGAAGTCGAATAAAGTTGCTTCTGGCCTGTCTAACAAGGATCAAGCAGCAACTCATCGGAAAGATGAAAGAGAAGTGGCCTCTCAGTGTTGTTCGCCGGATCCATGAAAAAGGGGATTCCTTCAAGGTACCAGCTACCGAGGGATACGTTTCCCAAGCTTAGCGTATAAGATCTTTTTGTCCATTTTCTGTGAGCGCCATTCGCTTAAAATCTGATAGATCCCCATCAGTGCGGTTTCAGGAAGGCGAAGTCCATCATTGGCCAGATCTTACCACTAAGGCAGATTCTAAAAAAAATCCCTAAGAGGTGCAAATCGACACTCACCACCTAGTCGTCGATTTTAAGGCCGCATATGACGCTGTGCATAGAGATGAGCTATAAAGTGCCATGTCTAGTTTTGACATTCCTACCAAGCTCGTCTCGTGGTGTAAGACGACGCCATGGGTTCCTTCTGGGTGGTGGCGTAAAATCCAGCACATCCTCGGCAGCTTCTTTGATGGCTTTTTGACAACTTCTTCTATTGTCAGTGCAGTGCAGCATCGTACTTTGAGAGAGTTTTAGGGAGACTCGTAAACATCCCAACGATCTTTACGCTTTCCAACATCAAACCATTTTGGCCCATCTCGACTCCGTGCCTCTCTCAATATCCAGGTTCTTATCTTGGCTACAACAAGGAAATGGTCAGAGTCGATGTTGGCACCTCGGAAGGTTCGAAGGAGGAGGAGTGCAACATCATCAATCTGATTGACGGTTGGCGACGATATCAGACTATGCGAACTTTTTCGTTTGAGGGCAGGAAGCTACCTTTTTCAAGGTTTGAGGTATCTTTCTGAAGAATTCTTAAAAATCCAACATTTGTAAGTTCTTGGTACAAATTTGGTTATTTTTGGGCAACGATCATAATCTGCGGTATAGCTCTGGTCTTAAACTTCTTGTAGACGTCATCTGCAAGCAATCTCAAGAGACGAACAGAAAGGAAAATCATCACACAGCTCTACTATATCGCTTACTTCCTTATGATGCTGACTCAGCCCTCTGTCCTTGACGGCACACTGCTTCCAATCGTCTAGACAAAGTTCCGTAGCGTCCGTCACTTTGCCACTGCACCCAAGTAGCAGTCATCGTATTCTCATCAAACCTGGAGGTAGGGATTGGAAGAGCCTCTTTAATTGGTAAAGTTTTGTGCTACTATGTGACTGCGCCAGTGTAATGGACGGCATCCATGTCTTTGTTCAGAGTTCGCACTATTCTGCCCTCTTTTCCGTTCGAACTCACCACAGAAAGGGGCTGTGTATCCGCGATATGATTCTTCTCTCAAAGGCCGCAGGAATTTTTCACAAGAATTAATCCTGCCTTTGCGCTTATCGTCCAGCATTTGCCTAGACTAAGTGTCTTTTGCCTTCTCTGCCGTGTATGGTCAGCGTCTGAAACAAATCGTTAATAACCCGATAGATCCTCTTCAGCGCATTTTCAGGCCGGGGAAGTTCACCTTTGGCACTGAAGAATTCTCGTTGCTCCATGAAGATCGACGCCAAACTCACCACAGCGACGTGCTGTTGTGTGACTCCTTCACCATCGTCCACGAGAAGGTCGTGCAGAACCCATTCGCCAACGCAAGAGACACGATTCTCCAAAAATCCGCCCATCTGCAAGTATACACGGACGACACTGACCTGACTGACAATCACAGGGAGCCGTCAATCAAACGTTTGTTGCTACCGAAGCGGTGGCGACCAAAATGGGTGGGACGGAGAACGAGGGCAAAAGTCATCTAGAGAGGGCGTACAACATCGACGATTCGGCCAGAACGTCACATTAGGCATCTTCAACTTCGAGGTAGTGATGGACATGGTCTTGATCGGCTTTCAAGTCAACAGTAAGGCAACACAGCACCGACCTTAGACCTAGAACACTCGCAAACCGCTGTTTCTTTGGGCTCAAGAGGCTCAAGAGCCCGCTCTCGAAGGACAAAGTTAATACCTTGATCATGCTGTAGGGCACAGAAGAAGAAGAGCAGATGAAGAAACCGAGAGAAAGGTTCTGCGTTCAAGTTTTGGCTCTGCTTGTGTCGAGGGTTTTTGGAGAAGGAAGTACAGCGACATGAGCCTAGCCAGACGACTATGGATTCATCCCTTAAAATCTCTGCGCCATGTAAGCGCATGGACAGCTCTGCTGAAGCAGAACGAGTCTTCAACTCCAAACCAGTGGGACAATGGAATACAGGATGCCCACGGACTCGATGACGCCGGCAAGAGGAGGAGGTCCTCAATCAACTTGAAGTGCAAACTCAGAGGCAGTTGGCGAAAGATGGTACCAGCTGGAGAGGCTTGTTAATTGAGGCCCAACTTCATCCTGAACTTGAGCGCCATATGAAGAAGAAAATGGAAAAACTGAGGCGACCGAACCTAACCTCGTCGAGCTCTCCCAGCAAAGGATCTGAGAATGTCTTTCTGTTCGAGAGTGGACTCATACACGAGTCCATCATAAGATCCATCAATTTGACAGCTGATTTGTGTGAAACTCAACAGGGGTATCGCCTACCAGAGAAAGCCCACAGCGACCTGTTTTTAAGTTCTTTGAGTAGACTGTGCCTTAAAGTGCCTCAGGAGCAGATATAAATGTGGTCCTTCAAAGACCACCACAAGAACCCGTCATTGACAGCCACAAACGACAGTCAATCCTAGAAAGGACTTCAACCAGCATCAAGTCCTTCACTTACCTGGTATTTCCGAGATTGTTATGACGTCTGGGTTCTCAGAGACAATTTCAATGATTTCCGAGGTGCTGACCTCTTTGTCGGTGATTCTGCTGATTTCCGGACGATCCGGGTGATCAGGGAATATGGAGGCTGCAAAAAAAACGAAGTCTCTCTCAAATTAATTCTTTTCAGGGTCCCCCCCCCCCCACTTACGCGTGGTTTTAAAGCGTTTAATTGTCGCCGGGAATGTCGGCCTCGACTTGATGGTAGTAGCTGTGAATGACAAGAGTGTGACATTGACGCTTTGGTCAAAGATTGGATTTTAACTCACATTTGGTGACGGTGACGGTGCCCGTGACCGGACCGGATGGTGTCGTTGTCCGGACATTCTCTTTTATCGGCGCTGAAAGAAGCAAAATTTGAAATCAGTTCGAAATTCCATCCAAGCAGACGTCTCGTTACCTATAATTTTAATACTTTCCACTATCGACTCCCTCGGCTGAATATCCTCCTCAAACAAGCGCGCTCTGCACTGCGGCAGGACGTCGTGTATCACGATCTGAATCACCTGTCCATTGGATTGCTTCATGTCGATGGGGGTGTCTAAGTCATGGACTATTGTGTACCCTCCATTGACGTCGGAATAAAACGTGGTCGGGTTTGTGTACGGCCCATGGCATCCGATTGTGATGCCATTGTTGCCGACGACTGCAATGTCAACATGTTCGTTGGAATCCAGTCCACGGGTGTATTCGTACTTTCCTGCAGAAGAGATAGTCTTGACAGAGAGAGGAAGGAAGGGGAGGGGGCTGGCTTACCTGTTTCAGGATTTAGAGCTCTGGCTTGTTGCTCGGAAAGATAGTCTGTAGGAGGCGAAGAAGAAGTTTGAGACAAGCTAGGACCAGATGAGAGTGAAAAACTTACTCTTCTTGGATTTATACAATGCTTGTCTTTCTTCATCACTCAAGTGGACACAGCTCACGGGGCCGAGGAAGACACACATAACAACCTGCGGAGAGTCGTAGATCAAGAAATTAATTTCATCGCCTCCAACCATCGCCCCTGTCATCTGTCGAAATCAATCATTCGCCCATTTCCCCATCATGTTGTCCACAAAATCAACAGCACGCCACCGATCGACATCAAATCATTAGCAAAACAAACTGCCACTGGCCCCCCAAAGATCGCGGTCGACCAAAGCGTCCAAACAACTTATGCAACAACCGATGATCAAGCGGATATAACATGAATTCGATTTGCATGACAGATGAGTCTCGAAAATTCACCGAAACAGAATTAGCATCTCGCCATGGCATGGTGTGAGGGGGGCGGTGATGCACTTAATTCACACGCACGCCACTGACGCGAAGACGCTGCACGGAACTTAAGACTGCTTGCCTTCCAGATGAGGGTGCTAAACGATAGTTTTATGGTGAATTAACTAGTTGGAGGGGCGTGAATGAATCAGTAAGTGATTTATGGCGGAATTTGATATCTTTCGGTCGTTTTTTTAGCGACTTTCAACGAAGGATTGACATTCTTAGAAGGCTACAGGTTTTATAGTCATATAGTGGACACTTGGTCTTAATGGCAATGAACGATGAACGAAGTGGGAGTTAGTGATGACGGCCTTCAATTTTTATGAACACTTCAGTAGCAATTGTCAATTGAAGCGTGAAACCTTGAAACGATTGACATAACGTACATTTTTTGAATGAAGGCAGACTTTTGCTTAAAATTTTAACCTTTCAATGGACACTAGGAGTAAATTTTCCACAAACTGCTTTCATTTTCTGAACGATGAATGGAATTAGATGGGCGAAAACTTCATTTGACTGAATGTTTCAGGTACTAGGCTTCAATTTTATTGAACTATAAGCTTTAATTGAAGCTTTGTTGAACGCTTCAATTACAAACTTCAATTGAAGCGTTTTTGAACGCTTTAGTTACAAGCTTCAATTGATGCTTAATTGAACGCTTCACCTATATGCTTCAAATAAAGCATTATTGAACGTTCCAATTATAAGCTTCAATTGAAATTGAACGCTTCAATTGCAGCTTTATTGAACGCCTCAATTATAAGGTTCAATTTCTGCTTATTTAAAGGCTTTAATTATTAGCTTCAATTGCAGCATTTTTGAACCCTTGAATTATAAACTTCAATTGAAGTTTAATTGAATGCTTCAATTGATGCTTAACTGAAGGCTTCAATTATAAAATACAATTGAAGCAGTATTGAACGCTTCAACTATAAGCTTCAATTGCAGCTTTATTGAACGCTTGAATTGAAGCTTTACTGAACGCTTCAATTGAAGCTTTATTGAAGGCTTCAATTGAAGCTTTATTGAAGGCTTCAATTATAAAATACAATTGAAGCACTATTGAACGCTTCAACTACAAGCTTCAATTGCAGCTTTATTGAACGCTTCAATTGAGGAATTGAATTGAAACATAATTTAAGACATCATTGAAACATCCAACATAAAAGTGAAGTATAATGAATGAATTCTTAAGTGAAGTGAAACGTTTACTCTTCTCTAGGAGGCAGTAAAATTTCATCTTCTTTTTTCAGAGGACTTATTTATCCTCGCGCACTTCACATGCTTGTGGCCCTGTGCGCTGTCCTTAGCTTAACGTAGACATATCCGAGGTTATGCTTATTTCATGAATACCTTTTCAAAGGACTCCGCATGTAAGTGAAGTCACATTCAAAACGGTGGAGAAGTTAAAGTGTCTCGTGCTACTTTTGACCAATGACGGAAGAAGCAGTTCTAAGCCTATCCCATGGAATGCCCCAAGGTAGAACAATCAGCTTAAACGATTTGTATTGAGAAAAGTCGAACTCAGTGTAGGCTGAGCCTAGTTAGAGGTTTAAAATTGTTTAACATACAGGGCCATGGTCAGGTTGGACTAGGTTGGGAAGGCGGCAACGTTGTGAATCCCAATATCAAGAGCAACCTAAAATGAATTGCCAGTCAAGGGTTAGAGGGTCTACTTATAGGCCTCGTTCCCTTTGATGGCTAAACCTCTCCATCGGAGGCGGCATGTGCCTCGAGGATGCAGTTTAACCAAGAGGTTACTCCTTAAACCAAACGTAATAATAATAATAATAATAATTGAGTGGCACTACAGCCCACAACGGGCCAGGGCCTAGCTTCTACAACAACTACTCGTGTTGTGCATGCTACTGTTCTTCACGAGTAGAAGGGACCTACAGTTTTTTGCCGACTCCGAACGGCGAGATTTGAGAAGCTTTCCATAGACAATTAATACTCTTTGAGTGTTGTCAGCAACTCGAAAGAGGTGGTGCCGTGAAAAAATTTCTAGGTGTCCCGCCGGGAATCGAACCCAGACTTTTCTGCGCCGCGGTCGATGCACTTACCACTACGCCACGGCGACCACAAACCAAACGTAAAAAAAATTCTTGTCACATCACATCATCAGCGGCAAGACCACTCCAACTGCGCTAAACACCTAAGCGATGAAAATCTTTGCGACGCCTGGGTTGAAAGGACGAAAACGTTGCGGAACACTTGCCCTGCCATTGTCCCGCGTTTGCTTGGATCAGGTGGCAGTTTTGAATCGGCGCTGATGCTATGAGAGCTGATGTTGTAGGCACCCTTCAAAAGACCAAGAAACTTCATCGAGGACAGGTCGCTGTCTGGCACTGGAATGGACTACTTTTAGAGAGCTTGAGTGCTCTAGTTGAGTGGCACTGCAGCCCACAAGTGACCAGGGGCTAGCTTCATCGGCAACTTCTCGTACTGTGCGTGCAACTGTTCTCTCACGATTGCAGACTGCTGTAATTTTCACAGACAATTAGTGAGTGTTGCCAGGAACTCAAAAGGAGTGGTGCCATCAAAAATCCCAAGTGTTCAGTTTGGCGAACCGAACCTGGGACCTTCGGCGTGGGATTCAACGCACTTAACCCCTACGCCACGGCGAACGCCAAAGAGTGACGACGGACAGAGGTGAGAGATGTGACAAATTGGTGGGTAGGTAGGTAGAACCATTTGTTGCTACTCCAGTGCCACTTCAGGGTTCGGTGGGATGCACAGTGAGAACCATTTAAAGCCGCTGATGAATTTCCACAGTAGGAGTGTTCCTAAAGGTCGTGCTAATCGATGGAAAAATGGTTGCCTTTGTATTGATTACTGAGTCACACGAGTGTCAGGCTGGTTCAGAGCAGATTTAGGGAGTTCACTGAATCCTCCAGAAATCATTTGGGGGAGCATCTAGTCTACAAGCGTTCTTGCCGATCAGACGTTGACCGATTACTGCTACCACAACCAGGCGTATGTCCGATTTTTTGAGAGATATTAGCAGTCTAGAGCAGTAGAGACACATTTTCTTTGAAATACGCCGGGGGACATAATTTGACCAACTTTGGTTAATCAAGTGTCCCGCGTCATGTGACAAGAGGTATGCTCCTCATTTAAGGGTGGCGTTGTCGTTTATTCATCTGCTCTGCAGTTCTCTTTTGTGTGTGTTTAGCAGTCTAGGGAGGGAGAGACATATTTCCTTTTCTAGGCAACCTTTGGTTAATCAAGTGGGCCGCCACAAGAGGCATGCTCCTGCCATAAGCTTGCTGTTGTCGCATACCTCGTATATTCATCCGCTTTTCAGTTCTCTGTTGTGTGTATTTCTATGACCCGGCTCCCCGTGCAGCCAGAAATTGAATTTCTCGGCCACCACCTCTAGGAATGCAATCGATGACCGTTCTGGAGTTTAATAAGACTGACAGACGACACACAACCGCACTTAACACAGATGATCATTTGTTTGAAATCCCTCCTTTAACACTTTCCCATCACAATTCACACGAACTCTCACTTACCCAAAACACAATTGCGCCCAATCCCATCTTCAAGTCAACAGCAACAAGACAAGATATCCAAAAAAAAAATGTTCTTTCACTTCAAACTGGAATTCCCGACACTAAAGCTCAACCTGCACGGCAAGCCGTCACTCCAAATCTGAGAAGTTCTTTCTGTCATCGACTTAAATATTGCTCCCCCATCATCGGAGCAGTTGATTAGCACCAAATCTAGCCACTGAATAATGCCAATTATAGCGTCTAATGTTTTTGCTGAGAACTGAAGTTGTCTAAATGCAGATCCGGTCATGCATTTGGATGCGCGCCTTGAGAGAGTCACGTTGCTGGGGGAGGGGGATGAAAGTTAACACTCGACTGTGAGGGTTGGCCTCGCATTGCTCTTGAAGGTCGCTCTGACGTGCCCAAATTCAGTCAGATGCGAGTTTCCCCAGGAATAGACACCAAACACACTTCCTCCCAAAATGAACGCAAACTAACGGAAGTTCTTCAAATTTCATATTTTTCTATAGCCTTTACTGTTAAATTAAAAGTATTCTACAATTTCAATAGTCCTTCCTTCCATTAGACGGCATCAAGCGCCGTCTTTCGTTGTCCTCCAGCCGTCCTTAAGCCGGTTAAGTGCGCAGAAGATAGTCGTTAGCCTCGGGGGCAAACACACGAACACATGGGTCCCTCTCCGGACGGGGGCGGTAGGTATCTCGCAGTCACTGTCCGTAAGAGATCCGGTGTTGTAGTTGGCCCGTATTCAGCAGCTGCAAAGAGAATGGTTTCAGATTGGGCGCCATTTTGTGGGGCGATGCGTCTTACGTTTTTGTGATACTACGTAGGTGTGACCTGCTAGGGGAGTGGAAGAGGGTGTCAGAGGGGGTGATACGCTCCAATTGAACTGGGAGCCAGGTTGAGGTGGTGTGTCTGCGATCGTTGAAACAGGTTGGCCTTCAACTGAAAGACAAAAAATTGCTTAAGCCGTGTGGATGGGATCTATGGGTGGTCTACTTACAGAGTCCTTGATCCGGGAGGGTTGGTGTCGTCAAACCTGGGAAAAGAAACTTGCGTCAGTTAAAGAGACTCCTTCTCTTTCAGAGGCGTCCTTACCTTCACCCAACTGTGCGACCACTTTGCTCAGTTCTGTGAGATCTATTGACTGATGTGGCTCGAAGAGCGTGACTCCTATTTCAGGGTTGGGAGTGGGTCCTGCAATGATCCCTCCATAGGGTCCACTTGAAACTGACACTCCGGGCACGGTCTGAGGGCCTGATGTTCCTCCACCTGACCCTTTCACTCCTGCCTGACCTGAACCCGTTCCTCCGCCTGAGAGCCAAACTCCTGAGACGATTTGAGGACCAGATGCAAGTCCTGAACTGGGTCCTCCGGCTGAGACCTTTACTCCTGACACAGTCTGAGAACTCAATCCTGGTCCGGAACTGGTTCCTGCGCCTAAGCCCGTCACTCCTGAGACAGTCTGAGGGCCTGCAGTGGTTCCTCCACCCGAGACCTTCACTCCAGAAAGGTTCTGAGAACCACCAAGTGCGGGACCTGAACTGGTTCCTCCGCCTGATACTTTCACTCCTGACATTATCTGAGGAACCGATGCAGGTCCTGAAGTGATTCCTCCGCCTGAGACACTGACTCCTGACACGATCTGAGGACCGGATGTCGGTCGCCCTGCTGCTTAAAAAGAAATTAAGTTCAGATCCTTCAGTCTTCAACCTCTAGCCATAAGCTTACGAGCTCCCGGCCTAACTGTGAACTCCTTGCCACTCTCCGATATGTCTGGCCGCCTGGAAGATGTCGGGATGAAGTCAGTCACGTCAATGTGGAGTTTTGATACCGGACGGGGTGTGGTCACTTCGTACGGTCGACCAGAGAAGGGCCCAGATGCTGTGGATAAGTAGAAACTGAGGTTCGAGACTATCGTCACGGATCTGCATACTTACGAGCTTCGGTCCCAGCAGATCCAATGTTGGATGTCTTTGCGCCCGGTTCTGGACTAGAGAGCCCTGGAGCAGGGGTTGCTATTGAAGAGACTCTGTTAACTCAAGTGAACACTGCTTGGCTGTCGGCTTAACTTACTTATGCCAAACTTAGCCGCTAGCGCCGTCTTCAGCGAAACAAGGTTGGTGAAAAAGTTGGGTCTCTTGTCATCGTCATCCTCGTCATCATCATCGTCTGGCTTCGATGTGATTACCTCTGCGGGGATGGGTTCACCAAAAGACGTTATCTTCGGTCCGGACATTCCTGTGGAAGGACCAGAAGCTGCAGAAGAACTGGGTTAACATGACGGCCAGAGGCATGATCGAAGTTAAGCTTACGCGTTACTCCTGTAACCCCAATCGTAGACAAGCCACCTTCCACTGTCGATCCAGATGAGGGGACATCCACTTTGTATCCCGACGAAGGATGGCCTGTTCCCGAGAGGATGGGAATGTTCAAAAGTTTGGAGCCCACATTTGTTTGCCCTCCACCCGGCTGATAGGCAGGTGTAGGCGTGGGTGATCCTGGACTAAAAGTAAACAGCTCTGTTGTCCGATCAGGTTTCAAGGTGTACACCTTGGTGCCCTTTAGGGAAGAATCCCCTGGAAGTGGTCCTGAGGTCGATGTCTTATCATCGTCAGGGATTCCCAGCATTTTCTTGCCAGCTGACATCACTGTGTCGACGACGCTCTTGAAGACATTCTTCAAGGCCGACTTGCTCTTGTCGATTATGTCCATGAGGCTTTCCTTAGAATCCCCTGGAGCAGCAGATGTGGAAGGGATTGACGAAACGGGCGCTCCGACTGAATCAAGACCTGAAGCTGGAGGGGAATGTGTTTAAAATTGAGGATTTTGAGACCTTCTTGATGTCTGCTTACTCTTGCCAAGTCTCAGACTGCCTTTGCCGCTATTTGAACCTGTTGATGTTGAAATTGTCGATGACCCAACTGAAGTTTGACCAGAAGCTGAAGAGAGACGTGATGAAAGTCGGGGATGCAAAACATTGTGTGCGGCTTACTTACTTTTGCCGAGGTTCTGTCCTGCGGCTGGACTGCCTTTACCTACGTCTAATCCAATGCCTCCAGTGGATCCCTGGAGACTTCCCTTACCGAAGCCTAGGCCGATGCCTCCTGGGGATGTCGAAGTTTTTGACGTTCCAATCAAATTTAGGCCCGAATCTGTGACAGAAAAGAGTTCAAAATTGTCTATATAGGGCCCTTATGAATCTTTGCTCACCTTTATTCACTTCAAGGGATCCCTGGAGACTTCCCTTGCCCAAGCCTAGACCGATGCCTCCTGGGGATGTTGAAGTTTTTGACGTTCCAATCAAATTTAGGCCCGAATCTGTGACAAGAAAAAGTTCAAAATTGTCTACCTAGGGCCGTAATGAATCTTTGCTAACCTTTATTCACTTCAAGGGATCCCTGGAGACTTCCCTTACCCAAGTCTAAACTAATGCTTCCAAGGGGTGTTGAAATTTGCGACGTTCCCACCAGATTTATCTCTGAAGCTGTAGAAGACAAAGTTCCAAATTTGTTTGCCTATGGACCTATTGACACTTTACTCACTTTTACCGGGTGCAAGCGGACCTACCGAACTTCCCTTGCCAAGGTTTATGCCAATTCCTCCAGAGGGGGTTGATATTTTTGAGCTCCCATCCGAATTTTGACCTAAAGCTAAGGAGGGGGCGGTGAGTCGAAAATATAGGTTCTGGTACTTTACTTACTTGTGCCGAATCCAGGGGAACCTGAAGCACTGTCTTTGGATAAGTCAGCATTTAGGCCCGTAGTGGAGAATGAAATGATTGGCGCTTGGGTTGAACTGAGACCTGTAACTGGAGATGAAAATGTTCCAAATTGTTCGTACAAGTCTCTTTGCTAAGTCTACTTACTTGTTCCTGCACTCGTCGGTCTTCCTTGGTTCTCAGAAGATGTGGACACAAGTGGCGTTTTGCCCACGGTGGAACCTGTAGAAGGGGAAAGTTTGATGATCAAAATTTGCCGTACAAAATTTCCCGTCCAAAATCTAACAAAAAATTTAGCTTACCCTTGCCGCCTACACTGATGTCCCCTGTTGGTGGGGAAACTTGAGATCCAACCAAATTTAGATCTAAAACGGGGTAGCTTGTGATCGAAAATCTGAGTTTAGGGTAGTTCTGAAGATCTACTCACTTTTTCCCACTTCAAGGGAACCTCCAGGACTTCCTTTCGAGACATCTAGACCAAGACCTGTAGTGGGTGTGGCACCAATCGGCGTTCCGACTAAATTTTGACCTAAATCTGCAGAGGGAATCGTGAAAGAATTTCCCCATTAAGACCCCCAAAGTTTACTCACTCTTGCCGAGATAGAAAGAACCTGTTTGGCTTCCCTTAGCCTGGTCCAGACTGATGCCTGTGGAGGGTATCGTTTTGAATTGTGTTCCGATCAAACTTGGCCCAGAGGCTGAGGAAAAAGAAAATGGTCTAAATTCCGAGTAGGGCCCTAGTGGATCTCGTAAATACCCTTTTCCAGATTCACTGAAACTAACTTTCTTCCCTTGGACAGGTCTAGCTCATCGCCTGTGCTGATTGTCTGTGGAAGCGGCTCTCCGTCTAAAGTTTGGTCTGAAGCTGTGGAGGAGAGCGTTCTAAACTGTCTGTGGGGCCCTATGGGATGTCAACTTACTCTTGCCAAGGTCAAGTGGACTGTCCTTGGAGAGATTTAGACCGAAACCCGCTGTGGGTGTCAAACTGCCCGTCTTTCCACCCAAATTAAGGCCGGAAGCTATTCGAAGGGAATTTTCAAATTTTCTCAATATGTGGCCCTCTGTCTACTCACCTTTGCCCACGTTCAAGTCTATGCCCGCAGTAGTTACCGACGCCCCAGAGGCTGTAGAAGGAAGGGCTTAAAATTCTCCACTCAATGCTCTTTCAATCTCTACTTACTTTTATCGAGTTGCACAGAAATCCTTTGACCTCCCTTAATAAGGTCAAGTTTGCCGTTCGACGTGGGTATCGCAAGAAGGGGCTCTCCGTCCAAATTTATGCCTGAAACTGAGGGTGAAAGGCCTGAAATCTGCTTGCTTAGGCTCCTAATGGGGCTCGACTTACTTTTGTCCTGATCCACTGAATCTTTTCCACTTCCCTTTGAAAGTTCCAAACCTCCAGTTAATGTCGAGAGCAAGGGCTGTCCAGCAGAACCTATGGAGCCGCCGGAGGTTGCATAAATTGGTCCCACAGTACTCCCTGATCCAGTCTGGAGGCCAGCTAAGGGATGAGCTCTTTTTTCAAATCTCAATTCTGGGCCTCAATAGGGGACTACTTACAAATATCGATTCCAAGAGGAGTTTTCAAAGCCGGCCTTGTTCGAGACGTGGAGGGGTCCTCAGCTCCTGATGGCGTTACACGTCCTGAAGCTGCATCGAAAGGTCACTCCAAAATCTCAAAAAATTTGTCACTTCTGGGCTTACTTACATTTGCTAAGCCTGGAGGAGCTCCTAGAGAGATCCTGACGTCCCTTCACTGTACGGAGTGATGAGCGAGTGGGTGCGGGAGAAGGCGCTGCGGCGACAAGGTCCCCTGTTGATCCCAGAGTCCCCGTTGGACCTCTTGAGGTTGATCCTCTCCTCGCTGAGCCTTGCAGTTGGCTAGGGAGTGACGCCTCTGGCCCCTGGGCACCCGACGGCGCTGGAACTAAAGACACACGTTCAATCTTAAAATCTCCCAAGTCCCCTCTATCCCACCTCTTCCCCGATGAATTTGATGCACCTGCTCAGAGCTGTGCGGGACGTGGTCCTGGTGGTCCAGGTCCTTGGTCGGAGGGTGATTCGTGAACACATACATAATCACCGGCGGGGAGTCCACCACAAACGCCAGACACTGCGGCAGATAGTCGATGAAAAGCCGCGAAGCGCGCTCGTTCTCCGTCGGGAACACATCCACCGGCTTGGAGATGTTGCGCACGTTCCTCCGCCCATGGCTGTCCGCCACGTAGTTGGTGGCGTGCCACTTGTTGTTCGCATCCTTCCACCCATAGCAACCCATGGTGACGGCGTCATTGCTGTTCGTCTCGAACTTGTAGCTATCCACGGCACTGACGTCGAAATGGTACCTAAAGGCGCCTGAAAAGGGACACAGCTTGAGTCGCACTCGGCTTCTGATGCCCATGGCGGTGGCATTACCCGTCTCGCTGTTCAGCTTGTAGGTCTGATTCTGCGTCGTCTCCGAGTTCTTGATGTCATAGATCCAGCTGAGATTCCTCCCATTCGACTCGTAGTCCGCGACACACGACTGCACCGCCACAGAGGTGATCATCTGAAATTTGGGGAAAAAAAACGAAACATTCGTCTCAGTGCTGGCTAATGTATGCGGGCTGCTCGTGCCGCGAAAACAGCGACTCAAGCTGTTGGAACACGTCTGGTGGCAGAGCGTTTTATGATAATTTGCGCTTTTGTTGATCTCATCTCGGCGAGGAACCGGCTCCGCCGAGCGAGGAGCTTAGTAGCTATGTCCGGCTTGCAGTCCTAATGTGGGAACTGGTTCACTGTGACGAGTGTGGAGTGCGGCTGTGTGGGAGGGAATGTCTGGTTTGACGGGGAATAGTGGGGGTTTGCTTTGAAGGGATTCTGCCCCTTTTTTGGGGTTCTGTGAAGCGTGCTTCTGTCGTAAAGTCTATTTTGGGAGATTGTTACAGCTTTTGGTTCTGCGTGTAAGTTGATCACCATGCAAGCGTTGGAAACAACTTTTATGGCTTTCAGCTGACGGAACTGTTTCTGAGTGGAATGACGCAAGCAGTCGCCTTTTGTTGAGAATGCTAAAGTGGAGATCAGACTTTATCGGTCTTAGAGACCTTCTTCCTAAGTGGCCTTTCATTACAGATTTGAGATTTGGATTTACGTGATCACCTGCCTTTCGGCTAACATCACGGGGTCCATTATCCCAAGAGTCATAGACCACGCAGGACTAGACGTCTTAGTTGCCCAAGCAGCAAATGAAATCATGCTTGAGGGACAATCATCCCAGCTGGGCATGGAGAGAGACCTTTCTAAAACCTCTGCCGCTCTATTAGTCGCAGTTCCCGGTTGAGAATGGAACTCCACACTGAGCCGGGAAAAGTCCCCTAGCCGTTAGTCAGCACGGTACACTAACAGCGGCTCTGCCCGCGATATGGGTATTAAACTACAGACACCACGGTACTCCCACGAGAGGACCAACCGCACAATCAGGCCGAAATCGAAGTTAAAGGGGATCCTGACCTGCCGTGGCACCAGAATGTAGCCTCAAGAAATGCTCTAATGAGTTAGCCTCCTTCAAGAATTTACCCGCACTACTCGCCTCGCTGGGAATGCCCACCCGGTCACCCTTAAGTCCAGTTGCATCATCTGGAAGGCCTTTCATTGCAGCCATCATATCATTCATTGGTGGTTGAGCTTCTTTTCCATGAATCATTTCAAACGAGGGCTGGGACTTAAAGATATTTTAGACCGTAAGCCACACGAAGCTTTGTGTTCTTCTGAGGAGAGGTATGTCCTCGAACAAACCGTCAATTTTGTCATTGAATCTTCTTCTCCAATCGCCATCAATACAAAGGGGACACACCAAAAAAGGAAACCCACGTAAAACTTTCCTCTTGCAAAAACCAAGAGCTTCCATTCAGCTTTCAATAGCATGGATCGTCAATGAAACCTTTTCTACTAGACTGTGCAGACTCTAGACGTTAGACCAGTCAACTTATACTAGAGAACCATGTCACCTACAAGAAGCAGACAGCCCCCACGACGGTCTCCAAAAACCCTCGACACAAGCAGAGCCGAAACTTGAACGCAGAACTTTTTTCTTGGTTTCCTCATCTAGTCTGAAGATTGTCTAGGCTTCTGTGCCCTACAGCATGATCAAAGTGTTAACTTTGTCCTTCGAGAGCGGGCTCTTGAGCCTCTTGAGCCCAAAGAAACAGCGGTTTGCGAGAGATCTAGGTTTAAGGTCGGTGATGTGGTGTCCATACTGTTGACTTGGAAGCCGATCAAGACCATGTCCATCACTACCTCGAAGTTGAAGCTGCCTAATGTGACGTTCTGGCCAAATTGTCGATGTCGTACGTTCTCTGTAGATGACTTTTGCTCTCGTTCTCCGTCCCACCCATTTTGGTCGCCACCGCTTCGGTAGCAACAAACGTTTGATTGACGGCTTCCTGTGATTGTCAGTCAGGTCAATGTCGTCCGTTTATGCTAGTGGATGCGCAGATTTTTGGAGAATCGTGTCTCTTGCGTTGGCGAATGGGTTCTGCAAGACCTTCTCGTGGACAATGATGAAGGAGTCACACGACAGCACGTCGCTGTGGTGAGTTTGGCGTCGACCTTCACGGAGAAGCGAGAATTCTTCAGTGTCAAAGGTGGACTCTCCTGGCCTGAAAACGCGCTGAAGGGGATCTATCGGGTTATTAACGATTTGTTTCAGACGCTCATCATAAACGGCAGAGAAGGCAAAAGACACTTAGTTTAGGCGAAAGAATGGACGATAAGCGCAAGTGCAGGATTAATTCTTGCGAAAAATTCCTGTGGCCTTTGAGAGAAGAATCCTGCCGCAGATATACAGTCCCTTTCTGTGTTCGGACGGAAAAAAGACAAAACAGAGGGAACTCTAACAGTTGGACAAAGACATGAATGCCGTTCGTTACACTGGCTCAGTCACATCACACAACACTTCACCAATTCAAGAGACTCTTCCAATCCCAACCTCCAGGTTTAATGAGAACATGATGACTGCGACTAGGGTGCAGTGGCAAAGTGACGGACTCTAAGGAACTTGACGATTGGAAGCAATGTGCCGTCAAGGACAGAAGGCTGAGTTGGCTCGTGCTCTGTTGTCAGCCAGCATCATAAGGAAGTAAGCAAGATCCTAGCGCTGTGTGCTGATTTTCTTTCTGTTCGTCTCTTAAGACTGCCTGCAGATGACGTCTACAAGAAGTCTAAGACCAGAGCTATACCGCAGATTGTGATCATTGCTCAGAAATAACCAAATTTGTACCAAGAACTTACAAATGTTCGATTTTTAGGAATTCTTCAGAAAAATACCTGAAACCTTGAAGACGCTAGCCACCTGCCCTCAAACGAAAATGTTCGCATAGTCTGATATCGTCGCCAACCGTCAATCAGATTGATGACGTTGCGTCCTCCTCCTCCTCTGAACCTTCCGTGGTACCAACATCGACTCTGAGCATTTCCTTGTTGTGGCCAAAGTAAGTACCTGGATATTGAGAGAGAGGTTTGACGTTGGAAAGCGTAAAGATCGCTGGGATGCTTACGAGTCTCCCTAAAACTCTCTCAAAGTACGATGCTGCACTGCTCTGACAATAGAAGAAGTTGTCAAGAAGCCATCAAGGAAGCTGCCGCTGATGTCCTGGGTTTCACGCCACCACCTAGAAGGAACCTATGGCGTTGTCCTACACCACCATGTCATATGCGGCCTTAAAATCGACGATGAGGCGGAGAGTGTCGATTTGCACCCCTTGGATTTTTTTTAGAATCTGCCTTAGTGGTAAGATCTGGCCAATGATGGACTTCCCCTGCCTGAAACCGCACTGATGAGGATCCATCAGGTTGTGGACGAATGGCGCTCACAGAAAATGACAAAAAAGATCGTATACGCGATGCTTGGGAAACGTATCCCTCTGTGGCTGGCACCTTGAAGGAATCTTCTCTTTCATGGATTTGGCAAACAATGCTGAGAGTCCACTCGTTGGCCATGCTTTCGTTCGACAATATGTCGCACATGAGTTGCTGCTTGCTCCTTGTCAGACAGGCCAGAAGCAACTTTATTCGACTCGCTAGCACTCTCTTGTCTTCCTCTAGGTCGGGCTGACGGAATTTTCTTTTTCATGGCATCTAAGAGGAGTAAGGGAACCGCTTGTTTTGACACAAATAAGCGGTGCCCTTGCATAAGGCACACTTAAGCTTGTCCGGGGCAAATGGTGGCAAAAAGTCTCAAGCTTTAAGTATACAAGCGAACGCCTCATTACAATCCGCATCAAGGCTATTTGCAGCAACATCCTCATTCTGATCTGCCCTCACGCCTTAAAGGATGATAAAGAGGGCGACAGCACTGCGCACAGGCAACCTTTAAAAGCGCCTGTCCTTTGACTTAATCAATTCCCAGTCTGTCAACAGATTAACATTCACACTTTGAAAATTTGCAAAAAATATGCACGCCATCTCGCTGTTGTGATCTTTTCCTTGAACGATTAACGAAATGATTCATTCATAATGCAGAACAGCCTTGAACTTAAAAATAGCACCGTCCGTTGCCCACCCTCGGAGAGAAAAGGCCACCTCTCTCTCCTAATGAGCCACTCCTCGGTGTCACCGCATTCCAACGGAGGGGTGATGGGGGGAGCGAACCGAATTAATGAATTGATGAGCCCCGAAATGTCACCGGAAATCCATTTCAAACAAAATACATGTCCCCCAAGCCGACGCGTTGGCCTGCATCGCGCAGAAACATGTTTTCCGCTTCATCTTATGCAATCGATAAAATATTCCAAGCGTAAGCTGTTCGAAATACCAACCCCGCTCCCCTACTGCGGGCGGTGCGACGAGGCGATTGTCTGATAATTAGAATCGGGGAACTAGACTAGAAGCGCCCCTAAATCAATACTGCTAACGACAGGAGGCTGACTGGTGGATGGCGGATGACTGGTGGATGGTGGCCGACTGCTGCTGGGCGAAAATTTATTGTTAGCATTTACGAAAGTGACACCTGACTGGTGTGAGCTGATTCATTGATAACGATGGCCATGAAAAAAGGCGAACAACGGTCGATTTATGCAATAGAATGAGTTTTTTTTTTGGTGGGAGGGGGGGGGGGGTGTAGACTATTGTGGAGTTAAGATTATCCTTGAAATGAATGGACTTCTGGAATATTTGGACTCAAAAACTGGTCCTTTGGCAGCAGACGCCTGTGTGACAAAGAGTGCGTCTACACCACTCTGGCCCGAAGAGCCTTCGAAGCCATTGAGACGACGCAACAGAGGACGAGTACCTCATCTGGGTGGCAGACAGAAGTGGTCCGTGCCATTCTGTTGCAGTTGAGGTTTAATTCACCCCACGCGGTGGATGGCGGCACGCTTGCGGTTTATCGGTTTTTGCCCGCCCTCACGCTCACAAAAAACTCAACTCTCATCAAATCAATGCCGAATATCTGCCATGTGGTACGAGTAAGGGCGGGGCCCGGAAGGAGGAAGTGCTCTGCAGTGCCATCGTCATCTGCACAGGGCTCGGAGAGGGTTTCATTGCATACACTTAGGTGTTCGGCGAAAGTCAACTGTGGCCTTCTGTGGCGGTTTGGCGGTTGTTCTCGCTAGAGGACCACTAATCGGTGGAAGTCAAAAACGAGAGGCTTGAGAACACCCCGTCTGGCCTTCGCCTCGCCTGGCAAGAACGTTTACGATCTCATTTCCTGTGATCCCGTGGTGAGCTGGGACCCCAATAAGCGGTCTGAAAGTAGAGCTTGGCTGTGACAACAGACACCGACACTCTGTCGATTCATCAGCTCCCTTCAACCAAAAGTGAGCTTTATCGTTAAGCAGAGTCAATTAAAATTGGATTTAGCGGCAATTTTGTTTTGGGTCAAATTTGCACAATTTGGAAGCGGCGTCCCTCTAGTTATGTTGAACCATCAATCCAAACTGAGAATAAATCACTTGACAGCTCTGTATTCGGATGATGTCGTGTTCCATGGAGGTGTCAGTTTCAGCCGTCCGTCCTAACTTGGCCTAAATCAAATGTGAGTTCAGAGCACGAATGAAGTCCCAAACTTGAAGCCTGCTATGGGCCATTAGACATTAGAAGAAACGTCACCTAAAAAGCCATTCCGAGCTATAACCTGTCAAGATCTTCATTTGGTTTTTATCTTCCCCTTGGTAAATTTAGAAGACGTTGAGACGCTGTTTTGGGACACGACTACGTTCGACAACGGAAAGTGAATCGAAAGCACTACCAAAGGCGGCACGATAGTGGAGCATAGAGAAAGAAACTCTAGGTGAACTGATGTATGCTAATATGCTGCGAAGTCAATCGACTCGCTATAACATCGACAAAATGTTGCGTCCCTATTTTATAGCTTCTTCTTCTTCTTTTGGTGGCGCTACAGTCCGGGGTGGACCTGGGCCTTAACCAACATGCCTCTCCAGCTAGGACAATATTTCGCCAGCTGCCGCCAGTTGCGCACTCCAAGTTGACTGAAGGCCTTCTCCACTTGTGTGCGTCACCTAAGCCTGGGCCACCCTCTGTTGACTTGTAACAATAGCTCAGAGTTAAAGACTTTTCGGGCCGGAGCAGTGGTGTCCAAACGCTCTTCATGGCCGATCCATCTTAAGCATTGTGTCCGAAGACGCTTGACCAGGAGAATGTCGCTGTACAGCCCATAGAGTTCGTCCTTAAGTCTTCTCCTCCAGACGCCATCAACGCAAACAGGACCAAAAATCGCACGCAAAACTTTTCTTTCGAAAAGACTTAGGGCTTCCTCATCCGCTTTTATTAGCGTCCAGGTTCCCGCGCCATAAAATAGGACTGAGATGATCAAGGTGTGGTTCTTCAAAAAGGGGCTCTTTTACCCAATTCCCTCTTGAGCCCAAAGAAACAGCGATTGGCAAGACCGATTCTGCGTTTGATTTCAGTACTGGCGTTGTGGTCCTTATTTAATGAGGAGCCGAGGTACTATTTTATCGCCATTCAAACAAAAAATGCTCTAATGAGTCAGCCAGTTGCATTCCTCCCCTTCAAGAATTTACGCGCAATACTCGCCTTGCTGGGAATGCCCAGCCGTACACCCCTAAGCCCACCTTCGGACGTACAGTCGTTATGTTAAGATACTCGTTCCTTAGCGTTACCGCGGAGATATGGAATGCTCTTCCCAGTTCAATTTTACTACCTCATGCACCGGTACCTCCTTTCCCTCTCTTCCTCCTTCGGCCCGTGCTGTGACTTAATTCCGGTCACTTGAGGGTACTAAACAATCCCTTTAGTGGTCGCCAACTATAATCAAAAAAATCTAAGGCGTGGACTTCATAATAGGGACCGGCATGGGTTAAGATGTGAAGCAGATGAAGCTGAGATAGACTACAGATCAACCAAGTCATCGCGGCAAAAAACAACCGGATTCCACCGAACTGGGAGTTCGTTCGGGAGTTCTCTACTGAGGACGTGGAGCTATGGTGGATGGATATTGTGGACCCAACAGATAATTGAGGCCAGTCAGAGGAGTCAGAAAGTCTGAGGATCGGGAAGAATCTCATACAACGCGAAGGGTCAAGTGTTGGAATGGCAGGGGGTCAGAGAAATGAGCAGATCCCACATTGCGTTGCGAGTCTGTTGAAGGTGGACCAAGTAAAATCGATTCTTCATGGTTTCTTCTTTCTTTTGAGTCGCATAACAGCCAGGATGTTCCGTTCCGGAAGCGAACTCCATGCCTAGACCTACGGCGTGTGGATCGATGAACTTACACACTACGCCACGGCGTACCTCTTTCCACTTCCACCTCATTCCAGAAAACACTTAAAGAAAACTTCACATATCTCGCCGTCCGGAGTGGCCAAAAAAAACTGTAAGTCCCTTCTACAGAATAGCTGCACGCCAAACGCGAGTAGTTGTTAAAGAAGATAGGCCCTGGCTCCTTGAGCCACACAATTATTATTACAGCCCTTCGAATCTGTGCCACTTGGACAACGCAACAGAGGACGGCCCAGGCTAAGGTGGCGCACACAAGTGGAGAAGGATTTCAACCAAATTGGAGTGCGCAACTGGCGGCAGCTAGCGGAAGATCGTCCTAGCTGGAGAGGCATGTTGGTTGAGGCCCGGGTCCACTCTGGCCTGTAGAGCCACAAAAAATAGAAGAAGTTGGTCGAGGTCCTTCTTAATCTGTGGGTCCGTCAAGGCGCTATCGCCCACAGATTCCCCAAGGGAGATAGCAAAGGTCAATGTCAAGTGTGACGTGAGTGGTTGGCTGACGGCTTGTGTTGTTCCTCTCGGCTTCTCAACGAGCCTTTATCGCTAAGGGAGGACGTTGATCAGTGTGGCGAAGTTAAATGAGGCCAAGAGGGTGTTGATTCCTTGTAGAGCGAAGCTGAGTGGTGTAAGGTAAGCCTAGGTCTTAGGATAGCATAGGCCTTGAATACCTTTCTCTCCTTCCTCCACTTCTTCTTCTTCAAATCTTAGACGTTCGCTTACTTTCTGATTTTCTTCTTTTCTATCACCTCTTCCTATCGAAGCTAGTTTAGACAAGTTTGTTGTGAGACTGAGGGCGGGCAAGGACCGACCAACCGCAAGTGTGCCGCCATCCTCCAACTAGTCATCCACAGTGCCCCTGTGAGTCAAACCTCAATCGCAACAGAATGGCGGTGAGCACTTCTGTACGCCAACCAGATGAGGTGGTCGTCCTCTGTTGCATCATTTCAACGGCTTCGTAGGCCCTTCGGGCCAAAGTATTGTTATCTACCCTGCCACAGCCATTTAAAGCGTTGTATCCATAAATGCTTGATTAGGGGCATGCTGTCGTACACTTCATAGAGTTCGTCGTTGAATCTTCTCCTCCAGACGCAATCAACGCAACAGGACCAAAAATCGCACCCTAAACCAGCTAGAGGAGTCAAATGGCAGCTTCCCTCTAGGCCAATTGACGTCGCTAAGAGAACTGCTATGTGAGTTCGGTTCTTCGTAGGCAATCATTAAATCAATACCGGAAGCACAAGCCCGATTAGACAACCTTCAAGAAGACTACCATTGGCGAGGGTAAATGAAGTCATTGACCATGTGCAAGAAATGAAAAGGTTATTGATTCGTCAAGGAGTTTATGGACCTCACAATTGGCTTAAGGAGTACGCGCTTCTGTGTCGACTAAGGGGAAGCTGAACGGGAAAGAACACGAAAGGACTAGAAAAGACGGCAACCTGGACACTCTGTCGGAAGCGAAGTGGTTCTCTACATTGGACCTTAAGAGGTACTTCTGGCAAGTCCTGATAACGGCTTGTGGGAGTCTTTAGTCATACGTGGTCGGACTATGGCAGGAACCAGAATCATTCGAGCTGCTGATGGAATCATTCGAGCTGATGATGGGCTTACATTTGAAGGCCGTGTCTACAAGGGAAAATGTCTTCTACGACCGTCTGCAGCACCAAAAGAACCAGGTCCAAGAGACAAGATGCGATATCAGATCACAAGGAAAGAGTTACACGCTGTAGGAGATAGGCCAAGCAAATGTTTCCTACAACAGTTGACACTGAAATGACAAGATTTTCAAAACCTCCTCCAAGTGCGTCAAAAGGACCAGAATTTCACTCGCATTCCACGCTCCACTCACATCGCCCCTCCTTCATGACTCACAGGGTTCATCGCCTCACAAGAATTCCACCAGCTCAAGGTCGTTTCCCCAGGTCCGCCTGCAACTGTCCGATTGACCTAAGTGGCTTACGTCACATGAATTATTGAATCTCCGGAATGCACATTCATAATTTTTGCATTTAACGGTCATAAAAAAGCTGTTACAGTGACAACTTGATGCTGCTCATGAAGTCATCGGCTCGAGAAGAGGTTTGACTGCATCTGCAACTGCCTCCAGACGGGGGATAGTTGCTTCAAATGCATCTGCGCGGCGCGTTGCGTGATGAAGTCTTATTATTAACTTGTGTGCGAGAAGGTGCTATATATGGCCTGGAGGGTGAGGCTTTATTATTGCCATTGTCGTTAAGAGCTTAGCATGTGTAGAAGTCTGATCTTGGATTATTGCTGAAGTGACTTAGCAAATGAGAGGCGCGTGACCATTCGCACTTTGCAGTCTGGGCCTTAGATCAGCTTCAATTGGACAACAATTTGGGGCTAAGAACCCACCTTTTCCGACGCGTCGCATTTCCATTTCGGCGGCGATGTAAGGAAAGGGAAAAACCGTCGCTTCTGGAGCTCGGTGAGCACTAGCACGTTGTCGAGAAACCAATAAATCCACAGAGAGTGACAATTTCATGCGGATTGTGGACTGGTGGCATTGGTGGACAATTTGTCTTTAAAGGTGAGACTGGAAGCAAAGTTTCGGTCTACGGTTGGTGCTACGGACTCGTGTTAGACGACTTAAAACTGAAGACTTGGATTTGGCCGACCTCTGATTCATGCAGGATGGTGCGCCATGCCACATAGCCCCATCGAGAAGCCTATGGATCGACAAAGAGCTTGGGGATGTCTGCTCAATCTGAAGCCAAAATTAATGGAAAATTTTTAATTTTTATTTTTGAAAAGAAAACTTGTATTTTGTCCACCCTGTGTATGGACCAGATGTTGCAGAGCGGCCGATTTAAGGAACACTTGTCATTGGGAGATCCCACACCCACTGTCAGACCGAGTAGAAGGTGTTCGAACCTAGTTACACCTAAAAAACTTGGATTACAGGGTGCTTACGACACGCTCCAAAGCATGCATTGACATCTCATTACACGGCGCCATTTCTTCTCAAACATCTCCTTGCCAAAACTTCACAATCTAAACCAGAAATCGTTCAATTTATCGTCCCTGCACTATTTTAATGGGGATTCGTCCAGCAACTCCGTCTATGCCCATAAGTCAGTGTCATAGTCTCAGAACCGGCACATAAATGAGTCATTTTCATAAAATCCGACCACCACTCGGCTTATTGAATAACAATCACGTTCATCTTGTCACTTGCCGTCTATTGTTTCAAAACAAGTTCAGAAATCAATTTTTCTGGGCACTCAAACTGGATTCAGAGGTGGCTCCCCTATTGATTCAATGAATACTCGTATCAATTAGTCAATGTCCGAGTCGAGCGGGTAGTGGTCCATCTTCGGTCTATGTCATGGCAAATTCCATTAAATTTTGAAACAAAACAGAAGATGACAGGTTGTGTGGGTTTTTTGGGAAATTCCTTGGATAGCATTTATTGGAAATGATGATTCTTGTGTTTAATCGAATCTAGGCTTTCCTACATTCTTGATGATTCATATGCGATTTGAGGACGGTGAGCTTCAAATGGTGAGCTAGACCCTAGACTAGGTTACAAGAGAGTGGACCGATAAATTCTTTGAAAACGAAGATTTCTTAAACTAAACTCCTTGTTCCAACTTTCTTAAGCCGTTTCGAAGGTTTGGTCAAAGTCCTCCGTGATGGGGATTCATTCACTGGAATGTCTGTCTTTTTCAAATTTGAAAGAAAAAAGGAGCCGCCTGGGGCAAATTCTAAAGAACTTGATGGAGAGGGCAGCAGTTCGTAACCTAAATTGATCGACTTGGCCTTGGAGATGGTGGAGGTGTGAGCTGGTGCTTTGTCGAATCGTCTCTTAAATTCGGTAGAGTACGGTCCTTTGACCCTGTCGCCAGGGCGTAAGGCGCAAGGCAACGTAAGGAGCAGAGATCAAGGAGCACTGGTTCAACAAGCACAGAGGCAACGAGAAAAGAGTCAATGAGCACAGGAGCAACGATCACAGAAGCAACGATCACAGAGGTAATGAGCCAAAAGGCAACGGGCACAGAGGCAACAAGCAAGAAGTATACAGGTAACGAACAACGAGGCAACGCGCACAGAGGCAACGAGCACAGAGGCCATGAGCACAGTGTCAACGAGCACTGAGGCAACGAAAACAGAGGCAACGGGCACAGAGGCAACAAGCAAGAAGTATACAGGTAACGAACAACGAGGCAACGCGCACAGACGCAACGAGCACAGAGGGAACGAGCACAGGGGCAACAAGCACAGAGGCATATGCACAGAGGCAACGAGCACAGAGACAACAAGAACAGAGTCAAAGAGCACAGAGGCAATGAGCCAAAAGGCGCACAGAGGCAACGAGCACAGAGGCAAGAAGCACAGAGGCAACGAGCACAGGGGCAACAAGCACAGAGGCATATGCACAGAGGCAACGAGCACAGAGACAACAAGAACAGAGTCAAAGAGCACAGAGGCAATGAGCCAAAAGGCGCACAGAGGCAACGAGCACAGAGGCAAGAAGCACAGAGGCAACGAGCACAGGGGCAACAAGCACAGAGGCATATGCACAGAGGCAACGAGCACAGAGGCAACGAGCACAGAGGCAACAAGCACAAAGGCAAGAAGCACAGAGGCATATGCACAGAGGCAACGAGCACAGAGGCAACAAGCACAAAGGCAAGAAGCACAGAGGCGTATGCACAGAGGCAACGAGCACAGAGGCAAGAAGCACAGAGGCAACGAGCAATCGGATGGGGCAAAGAATCAACGAGCACTGGTTCAACGAGCATAGAGGCAAAGAGCATAGGGGCAACGAGAATAGAGACAACAAGTGCAAAAGCAGGAAGCAAGGATTCCAGAATTTATGAGCACTAAAACAGATGTCAAGGGAACAACTCGCTTAGTGGCTTTGAGATACTGATGTGACAAATAGCAGGAATTCTTGGCCTTTGACCGACAAATTTTAAAATTTTTGATGAAAGGTGATGCATCCTGCATCCATCAATCTGTGACCTTGAAGGGATCCGTCTCCGATATGGGAACTGTTGACGAGAGAGTGGGGAAGTGGAAGATTTGAATTCAGTGACAATAACTTTGTAGACGCACAACTCTTTCCAAACTTTCAACCTCATCATTCACTTAGTTTCGCAAGGATACTAAGCCAAGCACTAGACATCTGAGAAGACGTGAAACGGCACAGCTTGGTAAAGACCTTAAGGCAGCCACCAATCAAGTTTCATTAAGCGCTTAGACTGACCATCACATCTGGACTTGGAAAAGATCTAAAGTCAACCGCCAGACATCCGTAAGGACATGAAAAATGTCTCAATTAGCATTCAAACTGACCACAACATCTGGACAGACGAAATCACTTTCACATGTCAAATGTCAAATCATTCACTTCTAATTGGGCGTGTTCACTAATTGCACTTTCTCCGCAGACACCACTCAATCATCGGCTAAAATTGCCCATTTTGTCACCGATTCCATGCGATCCTGTTTCAAAGTGAAAACAAAAAAACAAACGCGTTCATTTTGCAATGCAAAACTCAACAACAATCGCTCCCTCCGTTGCGCACAGTTTAAGTACCCACTTAACGACTCCACATTTGCACCCAAAAACACAGAGTTTAGAATTAAATTATGACAAGTCTGGCTTTAAACAGCGATCGTTTGCATAAATTTCATCAATAGTCGCTCGGCACTGATCAAGAATCGAATAAACACCGTAAACGAGCTCTTCCGAAGAAGTGGATGACGATGGTGGTGGATGGTGGTGAATAATGTATTGGAACGGATGTCATCGGGGTTTTAAATAAAAGTGAGTTTTTGATTAACGGCTGTGGTGTTTTGTGTTTTGCGCGTTTGCGGGTGTCTAAGGCGTAGAATGTGCCGCTTGAATTTAGGTTAAATGTCAGACGGCAAAATTAAATGTCACAAGGGATGTGTTCAGCGAGCAAGTCCATCAGAAATCACACTCACCACGAGGAGAAAGCCACGTAGTCCCATGTTTTCGTATTTTCAAGGCCTTTTCGAGCCCTTTTTCCGTTCGATTTTGTTTCTGTTTCACTTAAAATTTTGAATGTCACTTTATCACTCTTTTCCTGCACAAAGTCCACTGTTAATCCTTGTTCACTCCGTTCACACTCCTGCGCGCGAGATCATCACGCTTCACTCAATCACTGATCACAATCAACTAACGTCCGTCCGCGGTGATCAATTGAATTTAAATACTCACATATTGTTACAACCGCCTTGTCTTATCGCCGAGAAGCTCCGCATAAATTATAAGCACCGCGCGGTGCCAGTTAGATGGGGATGTTCGTCGTTTATTTCTGTTTTCCAATTTTAGTGATTTGTCATCGATGAGAGGAGTCCGAGCGAGAGTGAGTGAGAGAAAGACTTAATTAACGGTAACCGTCAGAGAAACAACCGGAGAAACAAGAGTTACAACTTCAACCAGAAGACAGGCGCATCCGTCCGTCTGTTTGGCTATTTTTAGCTTGAGACGGTTTGATTCGGCCTCAAGCGCAATTGCTCTGATTAAGGGTGTCAACTGCAGAGCAGCCACAGTGTCTGCTGTAAGAGCGTGGGACTTATGCAAATTTGGATCTTAGCGCAGGTCATTGATTCTCGAATTAGTCGGTGATGCTGCCGGTTCTCTGGGACGACCTTGGGATTAAGAATTCGCAAAAGTGTTGACCAAACAGGTGATGGATGGGATTTTGATGCGGTTCTGGCGGCAGATGATGCTGCTGTCTGTGCGATTGTTTGCTTTTCGGGTGAGCTTGCGGTTGCTGCTGAGCCAGTGGTGGGGTCTGCTGTTGACTGTGACTCGGATTGGTGCCTGGAAAGTTAATTTCTAACAAGAATGGGTGCGCTTTGGTTTCGTGATCGGGATTGTGTCGTTTGATTGATTTCAGTTTTGCGCTGAAAGTTGTTCTTGTTCATGATTTTCCATAACAAGTTGCTTCGTGATTTATTGTCTGACGGAAGTTTGAAGGCGAAATGTGAATAAGGAGCAGTCGGCTTGAACGTCATCGGTGGTGATCTTGATCATTAAGTGCGCTCGCTAGGTGGACCTACTGGTGGCAGAGCGAACGGACTGATTGTCGATCATCATCGGCGGTGTTAGGGAAGGTTGGAAGCTACTTAATCAGACTCCTTTATCGGGGCTTAAGTGGGGAGTCTCTGTTTTTGTTAAACTCGTTAACTGGCTTTAACTGAAAATTTTACTTCAACTGAAGCAACTTTTGTCCCGCAGTCGGCGTTCAAAGCCTATTTTGTGAGCGGAAATGTTCGAAGATCGCACAGTCGGTTAATCAAGGCTTTCACTCAATTTAAGAGAGCTCTCAGTCAGTTGATTGGATTGGATGTGTAAACTGGCGTGTCTTCTGTAAAACAATGATCTTCATTGAAACGAAAATTGCATCTTCACTGATCTTGCAACGATCTGACGAATTCAAAGACCCGACCGACATTAACGAAAGCTCTTAGCATTAAAATCCTTCAGCGTCATCTGCAGATATTTGTAAATCGTATCGTATTGTGATCAGGCGGATCCTCAGTCGCCTATCCTCATCCTTTGTTTGTTGTTTAACAGGCCTGCAACCCATGAATGGTCTGAACCTGAGCTATGTCCTCCAATTTTGTCCCGGGCACGCTGCTTCTTCTTGTCCAGGCTAAGCTTTCTAGCGTCAGCAATCACTTGCCTACCAGTTGTTCGGCCTTCCACTCCTTCTCTAACCCGGAGGTTGGGATTCAAAGACACTCTTAGCTGAAGCGCTGTTGTCCATTCGCTCAATGTGGCCGTCATGGAAGTGGAGCTTATGAAACATCTTGACGACCACTTTTTGATTCCGTATTTCCCCGAGAAGCCAATAGCAGCCGTTCAGAGTCACAATGGAGGAGGCGAAACCATTGATCGGTGATCTTGATTTCAAAGGCAGTCGACAGAGACTGACACCAAGGTATCATGTCGTGAATGCGCCCTTATGGCATCAATGAGTCTCTTCTACTGTGGCTTAGAAGTTGACTTTCGAGCCGTCTTTTAAATGTTAATGACGGTGTCCACTAGGGCTCTGTTTTGTCTCCAAGACTTTTTCTCATTCTTCGTCCTTTGCTGATGGTCGTACCCTCAGTTCTTCACATTCGTTCCTAGGCACACGTCCATCCTCCATGGCCGAAGGCTCTGAACGTCTGCGTATGTTAAGCAGATTATGGTCCGACATTGGCAGCATAATCAGAAGGGGGTAAAAACAAGAGAATGCGGACTGCTATCCCTCAAGCGTTGTCCAAGTAATAAGCCATCACTCATGTATGTATGTATCAGGCTTGTGACCCTTGTACGGTCTGAACTTGGGCTTTACCTTCCAATCTTGACGGTCCCAGGCATGTTGCTTCCACTTGTCAAGACTAAGCTCTCTAGCGTCCGCAATCCCTTGGTCTCTATACCGGAGGTTCGGCCTTCCACTCCTTCTCGATCCCAGAGGCTGGGATTCGAGGACCCTCTTAGCTGGAGCATTGTTGTCCATTCGCTCGATGTGACCGAGTCACTGTAGTCGACGGATTTTTGCCTCTCGAACTACACACACATCTTGGTACAGAGCAAAGAGCTCGCGGTTGTGTCTTCTCCCCCTTTGGCCTTTCTCGCAGACAGGGACATAGAGTCGTCGCAGAAATTTTCTTGTCAAGGAACCAAGAATCTGTTCGTGTCGTTTTGTTTATCATCCAGCACTCGGCTCTGGCTAAGAGTAGGGGGAGGATAAGCGTCTTGTAGAGTCCTTCGAGTCAGGAGTTTCGACCCTAGCCCCGTTGCCATGGGTGATTCTGCGCCGAATCTCCACTAAGCTGTCGTTTGTGGATTGTGGATCAATTCTTTTCTGTTCGTTTTGTCCTCGCTCACTCTAAGACCAGTTCGTGTCGCCTCCTCTTCAATAGCCGTGAGTGCTTCTACAGCGGCTTCCTCGGAACAGGCGACAATATCGTTGTCATCAGCATATCCCAGCATTTTCAATGATTTATAGAAGATAGTGGCTTCCGCTCAGTCTTGGAATCTGAGCCATTCGGACAACGCAACAGAGGACGGCCTAGGCTAAGGTGGCGCACACAAGTGGAGAAGGAGTGCACAACTGGCGGCAGCTGACGAAAGATGGTGCTGACTGGAGACGCATGTGGGTTGGGTCCACCCCGGACTTAAGCGCCACAAGAAGAAGAAGAATTGCCTTCCTTGTTCACGCCTGCCCTCCACGCAATTTTGAAGAAGTCACACGACAGCGGATCTCCTCGCGGAAATCCTGTGCAGATTTAGAGTGGTTCAGAGGAGGAAGTAAGAGTTGTGCGGCATAACCTGAATTCGGTCATTGCTTCAAAAAGTTCTGTGCGATCAATGCTGACGCATGCGGCTTTAAAAACGATAGAAAGGTGGTGTGTATCGATTTGAAACTCGCTGGTCTTTTCAGGACCTGCCTTAGTGTGCAAATTTGGTCTGAAGTCGATTTGCTGGGCCGGAAGCCGCACTGGTACGACTTTAGACGTTCACATAGTATGCTCGACAGGATCTTGTAGGCACAACAGGGAAAGACCTCGGAGCCCAATGCCCATTGCAGCCCTGTCTCTCATATATCAGTACCCATCGAGGCAATAGTTTCTTTGTCAAGGCATCTTAATGATCTTCATTCACCTCATTCATTTGCATACAGAGAATTTGATGTCTATCCGAAGGCAGGGACCCCGAGGGATCAGTCACTAAGTCCCGAGCAGATGATCATCGGAGTCGATCTGTCGCCCATAAGAACGTTCCATGGTACTCAAGGAGTACTGCCTCTTTAAACAAGGCTTTTCCACTAAGCCGCCTTCCCTTCGAAGAAGCTAGACCCCATCCCCACACGAAAAATTCGCCCCAAAGACTGTCCTAACCAACTCTATACCACGTTTGCCGTCCAAATGAAAGTGTTTCCTCTCCAGTTCACCACAGTTTCCGCTTTCATTTCCATATTCCATTCGGAGCATATTTAAATTCGGACCTCTGATTGGCGGTCACATCTCGATCAAGCCGCTGTTCACGCATTCGATTATTATTTCATTTATGCATTGCCAAGAAGATTTCTTGCCCCGCGCTCATCTGCATATTCTAGTTTGACACATCCGTGTTTCGCGCGGCGCACTGCAGCTGCTGTGCTGAAGTGTTCCACTGATCTGGTTTGACCGCCTTCGGACAATCTGGTGGGGCGATGGGTTTTGAATATCTGGAAATCCAATTAAAATTTATTCGAGCCGTTAAAGCTCAGAATGTTCGTTCGAGGCGACAGGGGTCTAGGGGTCTAGGCTATTAGGAGTCAATGACGGATGGGAGAAGAGGATGTGTGATTGATTGAACATTTGGAAACGATGATTGTTGCATAACTTTGCCCCAGATGAGCGTCATTCGGCAATAAATTAAAATCGACAGGTCTTCTGTGGTTTTTTGATGATACAGTCTTTTGATGGAGAATCTGAGCACCTGCAGGCGTCTTAGGTATGGCTCTTAAGTGAAAGGAGAGCTCCCATGAAACATGAATTCCCAAGCGGTCGAAGAACTTCCATGCTGTTGGAGGACTTAAGTACCCCGTTCCTTCTTCGAATTTCCTCTAGAAAATGGACAAAGTTTCGTGGCTCTGAAGCAGTTCGAACGTCTTTTCCCTTTGCTGTGTCAAATTCCTAGAAATTCTAGAAAGTGGACATCTTTCAATAAGTCCCGGGACTAAAAAAACACATTTTCTAGACATAATTCGACTTTATTCAGCAACATAGTTTCGTTCACGAGTCATGCAATCCGTCTAACGCCGCTCTAACATTTCGACGATCACCACCTCTTTCGAGCCATATTTTTGCCGGCGATTATCTTTCTGAAGTCTGAAAAGAGCTAGAAGTCGCTGGGGCTAGATCTCAAGAATAGAGTGGGTGTGGCGGCAATTCGAAGCCCAATTCGTGCAGTTTGGCCATGGAAGCCAACGACTACGGGATCGCACTCAACATAGCGAGCTGCCAACACTATCCTCGCCCGTGCACAGGTCGAGTTGACATACAGCCTCCTCGTGGTGGACCCTGGATAGCTTCGAGTATCACAACAACCAATGTGTGGTGAAACAATGTATGCAGCGAACACCTCTGTTCTTGTGAGCCTGGCCTACCAGCCTGTGGGTTGTGCGTAAGGCTAACTCCCTCACCACTTTAAAATAATGGAGTTGAGAGACACCAACATGCCTCGGATATGGACGGTTCAACTGTTGACGACCCGTGCAGACGACTAAAGGGCAACAGCTTTCGGTTCTGCACGTGGAATGTGAGGTTTCTTAACAGACCACATGCAGCTGAAAAACTTGCGGAGGCCCTTCACTGCTACAAAGCAGTCATCACCGCCATCCGGGAAGTGCGCTGGGATGGACCGGGCAGAAAGAATATGAAGAACTGCGACATGTACTACAGCGACTGATACAGGAAGGCTTATTCGGATGCGGATTTGTTGTTCGAGGCGAAGTCTTGAGCTGCTACCTCATCAGCGAAAGCCCCATGATAATCCGCATCAAGGCTAAGTTCGGAAATTTCAGCCTGATTTGCGCCCACGCCCCGACAGAGGAAAAGGATGACAACAGAAAGGATGAGTTCTATGATCTCCTAGAAAGAGCATACGACCGATGCCCGTGCTATAACACCAAGATCGTTCTAGGAGATTTTCAGCTTTCAGCGCTCAGCTGGGAAAGGAGGACATCTTTGCTGGAGTCATCGGGAAACACAGCCTGCACGACATCACTTTTGGAAACGGACTTAGGCTGTTGAAATTTGCCGCGGGGCGGAATCTCTCTGTGGCTAGCACGCGAATTCCAAACTTGAACATTTACAAAGGCACATGGCAATCCCCTGATCAATTGATCATGTTGCGATCAACGTCAGACACTCCCCCAGTATTCTCGATGTCCGAACCTTCCAAGGCAAGATCCCGGATATCGAAAGAGCAACGGAGTCGAGACAGGCCATCTGGAGGGATTTAGCGACGTACAGCCACATGCGCCTGGTCAAGCGTCTTCGGATACAACGCTTAAGATGAATAGGCCATGTAGAGCGTGTGGACAACACTGCTCCGGCCTCGAATATGAGCCATTGGGACAACGCAACAGAGGGCGGCCTTGGCTGAGGTGACGCACACAAGTGAATGGGGACCTCAACCAAACTTGGAGTGCGCAGCTGTAGGAAGCTGAAGAGAGACCGTGCTGGCTGGAAAGGCATGTCGGTTAAGGCCCCGGTCCACCCCTGGACTGTAATGCGACTCAAAAGAAAGAAGGAACCATGAAGAACCGATTTTATGTGGTCCGCCTTCAACAGACTCGCAACACAATGTGGGATCTGATCGTTTTTCTTCCTTTCCCCCTGCCAGTACCAACACTTGACCCTTCGCGTTGTATGAGATTCTTCCCGATCCTCAGACTTTCTGACTCCTCTGACTGGCCTCAATTATCTGTTGTGTGCACAATATCCATCCACCATAGCTCTACGTCCTCAGTAGAGGAAGAACTCTTCGTTCGGTGGAATCGGGATGTTTTTTGCCGCGATGACCTGGTTGATCTTTAGAGACTTTCCTGACATTGAGTGGAATGTGTGGATTTCTGCAGTCTACCTCAAGTTCATCTGCCTCAGATCTGAACCAATGTCCATCCCAATTATGAAGTCCACGCCGTAGATTTTTTGATTATAGTTGGCGACCACTAAAGGGATTGTTTAGTACCCTCAAGTGACCGGAATTAAGTCTCAGCACGGGCCGAAGGTATAGAGGAAGAGAGGGAAAGGAGGTACTGGTGCATATTGGTCCTAAAAGCCTGTGCATTGCGTTGAGGGGGAAACGTTGAGCTGGGAAGAGCATTCCATATTCGTGCGGTTCGGCTAATGAACGATTCTCTTAACGTGACTGTACGTCCGAAGGTAAACTTAAGGATGACCGGGTGGGCATTCCCAGCAAAGCGAGTATTGCGCGTAAATTCTTGAAGGGGAGGAGTGCAACTGGCTAACTCATTAGAGCATTTTTTTTTGTTGTAATGGCGATAAAATAGTACCTCGGCTCCGCGTTAAATAAGGACCACAACGCCAGTACTGAAATCAAACGCAGAATCACTCTTGCCAATCGTTGTTTCTTTGGTAATACAGCCCCTTTTCGAAGAACCACACCTTGATCATCCCAGTCTTACTTTATGGCGTGGGCCTTACTTAAAGCGGAAGAGGATTTGGAGGAGAAGATTTAACGACGAACTCTATGGGCTGTACAGCGACATGCGCCTAGTCGAACGTCTTCGGATACAACGCTTAAGATGGCCAGGCCATGAAGAGCGTTTGGACACCACTGCTTCGGCCCGAAAAGTCTTTAACTCTGAGCTATTGTGACAAGGCAACAGAGGACGGTCCAGGCTAAGGTGGCGCACATAGGTGGAGAAGGACTTCAATCAACTCGGAGTGCGCAACTGGTGGCAGCTGGTGAAAGATCGTCCTAGCTGGAGAGGCATGTTGGTTAAGGCCGAGGTCCATCCCGGACTGTCACAAGAAGAAAAAGAAGAAGAAGAAGCGGTAAAAACGTGGAGCAACATTTCGTCGATCTTCTAGCGAGTCGATTGACTTTGCAGCATAAGATCGTTTATCGCTGTTGAATTCTATCTTGTAAGTGCAGGAAGGTCTTAGGAGCTTCCGACCAGATATGATGGATGTAAGCCTAATATTGCCACATGAGAAGGCTTGAACGACATAGAAAGACATTTCGGAGCATTTTTGGCGATCTCGAATATGTGATCGTTCCAACCAAGGGTAGAAAGTCGTTCGGTTTAAGCAACGCTAGAGCTAATCATGACCAATGGCTGGTTATTTTGGAACCGCATGAGTGACAGTAGACAGCATTGGGTCTATTCTTCGACTCTATTCTTCTTACCCCATTTAATTATGCTGTCAAGATCGTTTCAAGTCTATGGCTGACGAGGAGGGTCAAGAGCCAAAGAAGAAATATGAAAAGCTGTTATCAGCGAAGGAATGAATTGGACAACAAGTGACAGACAGGATAGGATAGGAGTCGCGCGTAATCTGTCAAAAAAAGAATTTTGAAAATCTAACCCCACGATGAATCACACGATACTTGTCAACTGTCTTCAGTTCCTTTCTGCTACTTCTTAAAATGCATGAAGTCCTCATTTGAATCGATAGGACGGTCCATATAATTAAATGTTTGAAGATAATTTCATGCAAATGTTGACCTTGACTGCGCCTCAAATGGTCCATCCGCTTAGTCCGATTTTGGCATACGCTTTCCAACATTTCGGCCGGTATCTCAAGAATAGATGCTTCAATGTTTTTTTTTTTCTTTATTGAAAACCATTTCTCCTTGCGCTAACAACTAACTTCACTTGGAAATCACGATTGGGCCGGTTTCCATCACGTTGTCCAGTTAAGGTCAATTTGCGACCACCGTCTGGGTGCTTTTCAATCAAGCGGGCATGTTCCAGAGCCTGGAGGGCCTTGCGGGCGCAGCCATCGGCAAACCGGCAGAAGTGTGATGGACGAACTCCGTGACGTTTGCGACCACCATAGATTTTGGTGATTGAGCCAACACCAGCTGGACTGCGGTGGTACAAGTGACGAAGGATCAACGCACAACGAATGTAGAACCAATCGGGATCGTATGGTGAGAGTTCCTTGTATTTAGCGGTCTTAATGATGTCCATTTGCTCTGGAACCTTTAGTTTGCCGGTCTTCTTCAAGAAGACAGCGACATGCTTAACAACTGCGTGTTGATCAATGTCCTTAACTGTTACTCCAGGCATCTTGCTTGGCAAAGAGAAGCGGAAGAAAAGGATGTTGTCTTCCAATGCTTCAGTTAAAGCGGGTTTTTCTGTATAGACATGAGCTTTAACATAGCCCCAAAAAATAAAGTCTAAAGGCATTAAATCGCACGATCTAGGCACTCAATTGACCGGTCCCAAACGTGAAATAAAATATTCACCGAACTCGCCTCTCAATAAGTCCATTGTTGCACGTGCTGTGTGGGATGTGGCACCGTCCTGTTGAAACCACAAGTCAAACTCTTACATTTTGGGCAAAAAAAAAAAGTTGGATATCATCTCATCTTTGAAGAAGTAATGTCCAATTATGCCACCAGCCCATAAACCGCACCAAACTGTGACATCTTCTGGATGAATTGGTAGCTCTTGCAATGCTTCTGGCTGATATTCATTCCAAAATCGAGAACTCTGCTTATTTACGTACCCAGTGAGCCAAAAATTAACTGACCATAAAATGGAAAAAGCGCGCGATGAGCTTTCTTAACAGAGCACGCATTTTGATAATAGAATTCAAGAATTTGCAAGCGTTGTTCGTTTGTAAGACGATTCATGGTTAAATTTTGGACCAAACTGAAGATGTTTGTCGGTGAAAGAAAACACAAAACGTGCAGTGTAATAGTCAAAAGAAAACACAAGTCCAACCATTTTTTCTTTCTTGTAAGTTTTTCTTTATTTATTTTTAAATTTTTAATTATCAATTTTCTCTTTTGGTTTCAATTTAATATTTCACTTCTAAGAGTCTCTTAAATTTTTGTCTCGTCTCTTTTTCACTGAATTCAAGTTCATCTCTGTTTGTTGTTGTTGTTTTTGTCCTTATTCTTGCTGTTGTTGTTGTTGTATTTGATTTAAATAAATAAACATTTCAAAATATATAGTGCTTAGTCCTATTCGTCATAAGTTTTAATTGAATTGTTGTTCTTTTACATTTTCTTTTTCATTTTTTAAGTCTAGAAATAATTCTCATAGAGATATTGTTGTTGTTGTTGTTGTTGTTGTCATTATTTATATTTCTTTTGTAAGCCTAAAATTTTAAGGTATTCCATTATCCTTATACACAAAAAATGTTTAAGTTTCTGATTTATTTTTTTGTTTTTTTTTTTCAGTTTACCTACATCATTATTTATTAATTTTTTGTTTAAGAAATAAATAAGTATGAGTTTTTTTTTATGTTGTTATGGAAATAAGAGGAAAAAAGTCAATTTTTATTATAAAGCTTAGCATATGAGAGGCGGTTGTGGTTTAATTTGTTTTTTTTTTTTTTAATTTAAGGTGTTCTTGCAGTTATTTGATGTAAATTCAACAGTTTAAGGCAAATATTCTTGTAATGTTTTGTTTTGTTTTTTTTTTTTGTTAAGAAAATGGACTTGTTTTGTTGTTTTTTTTTTATTTGGACTGATTCTGTTAGTTTTGATACTAACTGGCTGGTGTTTGAGTGTAATCTATGGACTGTCTGAAGTGTGTTTTTTATTTTACACTAATCGTTAGAGTTGAGTTTTTATTTTCTTTTATTTTATTATAAAGACAAAATAGTTTGTTTTCACGTTGTTTTTTCTATTTTGAGTTTATGGGGTTCAACGGTTGAGTATCAAAGGTTGGAGGAGCTCCTCCTTTGGGCGGCAACTGTCAGTTCAGTTCAGTGCAGTTCTAATTCATAAGAAGTCAGTTAAGCTGGCAAAACACTACCAATGACGCGATATATGAGGCATTCATGCAGTTAAACTCTAAGGGCCAATGCTTCTTTACTCCCCTTCCGCCTCGAAGGCACACAATCCCCATCTTTATAAGTCAGTCACATTTGACCCATTCGGCTTAGAATTTTCTAAGAAAGAAGTCGACTGTAGAGCCCAGGTAAAAGCAACCAATCGGTGACAGACTTTAGACTGACTACCAGTCAATTTTCAGCAAAGTTCAAATTCTTCACCAAGAAAACCTTTGAGCAGCTGGAGATCCTCTCGAAATTCATACACCGTTCAAGGCTTAGACTGTTCTTCATGGTGAGAAGTCTAGGATGGGAGCATGACTGATTGAACATTCGGGACTCATGCTCGATGTTCATCATTCAGCCATAAATTAGGATTCACACGTCTCCTTAGTTCTTCTGTGCTCCAGTCTGATGCTAGATGAAGATGAATGCATTCTGCAGGCATCTGAGCACCTAGCCACTGGATTTCTGGTGCAATTAGTCGTTGGATTGAGTTGGGTGCACTTTGGTCAACCGATCCAGACTCAAATTCTTCAAGAGATCGGACAAAGTTTTATGCTTCTGAAGCACTTCTGGCATCCTCCTCTAATTGTGTCTCACAACCGGGCATAGAGTGGATGAAAAATCGTTCTTATAAAGCCTTTCTTACAACTTATTGCTTTCCAATGTAAAACAAAATCTCCAACTGCTGCTCTCAATGTTCTTCTTCTGGGTATAGTTCAGTGCCCGCCTCGGCCTAGTGGGAAAGTGCGTGGACTCACACGCCAAGGTCCCAGATTCGATATCTGGTCTGAACAAATGTGGAATCTGGTTTTACGTGATCACCTGCCTTACGGCTTACATCATTTGGTCCATTTTCCCAAGAGGCGTAGACAACGCAGGACTAGACGCCTTAGAGGCCCAAGTACCAAATGAGATCATGCATAAGGGACAATCACCGCACCTTGGCATGAAGCGAGGCCTTTCTAAGACCTCTGCCGCTCTATCGGGCCGCAGCACGCGGTTGAGAATGCAATTCCACACTGAGCCGGGAAAGTCCCCTAGCCGTCTGGCCTGAATCAGTAGGGTGAACAACCTGATGTAGACCAGTCAGCGCGGTACACTAACAATGGCTCTGCCCGCGATATCAGTACTAAGCCACAGCCACCACAAGGGGGCCAACCGCACGGTCAGGCTGAAATCGAAGTTCCAGGGGCTTCTACCCTCCCATGGCACTTTTGGTTCATTCTCAGTGCGGATTGACATTCTCCCAACAAAGTGAAGAAAGTTTAAGGAATTTCACTGGAACTCTCTTGCAATAGATCCCCATTGTGGTCTACATCGGAGTTCGTCTCTGTAGGAATACGAGTCGAGGAAAGTCTTAACTCCTCGTGCATTGTAAGTCCTTTCATTTCAGTCATCTTTTCGTTTTTTTGTTGAGATTGGGATACACTGCCCTGTAGCGCTCAGACTCAAAAACTGGTCCAATGTACTACCGGGGAGTAACCTTTGTCTACTGTAATTTCCTGGCTTTCCGAAGAAATACCAGCAGGCGCTTCTGTGATATGTTTTCAGCTCCCACAACATCGGCGCCAAGCAGCCGCCACCTGATACGAGCAAAGACGGGACGGGACATTGACAGAGAAAGTGCTCTGACGTGTCTTCAACTTCTCCGTCGCAAAGGGTGGGTTCACTAAGCCCAAGTAGACTTAGGTTCTTACCAAAGGTGAAGTGCCCATATTGCACTCTTTTCTGTCAAGAGATAACAAAAAAAAGCCGCGGATTTCTTGTTGACGTTCGGGAGCTTGCACTTGGTTAGCTTGCATTCTGGAGAGTCATGTCATCTCTGGTTGTGCTGTTGGGAGACCCAATTGTCGACGGAAGCCCTAACCAAGGAAGCGGGTAGTCCCAAGGTGGGTTTGGGCCCAACGAATGCCTCTTAAGAACCTTGTCTGGCTATTCATCATCATTCTAGTTCTTTAGTCGAGCAAACTGATTCTGAAAATTATGAACCTACTCCAAACGTTACAGTGACCGCAAGGAGGGGAGCTGCAGGGCGACAGCGTCCCCACCTGATTCTAAGTCCTTTTGAAATGTTTCTTTCAAGATTGAGTTTTAGGGATTTTGAGCATTTTGCATTTTTAGTCCTCAACCCTTCACGGACAGGGAGTAGAAAGGAAAAATTTGAGTATGCCTGGACTGTACGAAAGACCAGAAACACAGTCAGCCTCTTTGAATCTTACCTAGATAAAGACAGTCTGTCTTAGTTCGGTTAGTTTTCAGAAGGACACCAGCCTATTACCCCTCTGTTCGAAGTCTACAGACCCCTTCCACCACTAAACCCACACAAACTCCAAATTTGACTATCAAAACTTCATAACCAAAAAAAAAATAGAAAAACAAAAAAATTCTCCACATTCATCATCGTAAGCCCTATTCAAAAACTACCCTAAAAAATGTCTTGTTTTTCATTTTGCGCGACCGTCAAGTGGAAGGCACCTCCCACCGTCGGGTCCCCTCACCTCACATTTAAGCCTCATTCATCTCCGTCGCAGCAACAAAACGATACGCTTCACTAAGTTCTACAATCGATTTGGTTTTCTTATGTTTTTTTTTTGGTTTTGCATTTTTAAAAAAAATTGACACTATCTACATGTTGATGTTGATGAGTCCATCAGCGCGCGCGCATTCACACGATAATTCAAAAGTCTAGCATTTAAAACGCTCTCTATATATAATTGCAAATATTTTCTGATTTCTTTCAAAATTTTCTTTCTCTTTGGCTAAAATTTAAATTTCGAAAAAAAAGATTACAAATCTGCCAACAAAAAAATCGATTTCTTCGACAAATTTATCACTCGAAAACCACGTATTTTTGAACCAAAAAGAAAATTCCTAAATTCTATCTAAACATCTAGAGATCCTAAAGATTTCCAATTTTCTGATTTTTTAAATTTTTTTTTTTTTTCAAAACCTACGTTTATCTAAAAAAAAATGTTTCTTTTTTTGTTTGCGATTGGAAAGAGTCGAAAAGAGTTTCAAAATCCTACACTCTAAAAAAACGAACAATGAGCCTCGGTCGTCGGTCATCTTTCCTCCTAGTAAAACTGGTCTCTAGTGGAGTTTCACAGGTTCTTCAAGTTTTGTTTTTCGTTTTTTTTTTCACAAGATCTCTGTACACGAAAAAATTTCTCAAGCTCTAAACAGTTCGAGTTGAGTACTTAAGTTTCTAGCGTTTTGGTTTTGTTCTTATTTAGAAAAAAAGGACGAATTTCAGTTTGAGTGTGTTGGTGAGTCGGTGTGTGCTGGCTGATAAGTGGATTAACTAGCTACTAACTCGGATACGGAATTGGCACGTCGCCGCTTTGTGATTTGCTTCCATAGGCGACGATTCAGTGAGGGCTTGTCCTGCGAACAGAAAAAAAAAAGAAGAAAAAGGAAATTTTAGTAGATTGGAAATATTTGTTGAATGATGTCCTTAATTTGGGGCATTTTGAGAACTCAGAGATAGGGCCAAATCCCAATAAACAAGATCTCAAAATGCCCTGAAACTTCGAAAAAAGAAGATATCTTCAGGGGTCATGCTGTCCCCTGTAATCCCCCATATTTGAGGTTGGAAAATGCAAACTATTGGGTAACACATACGAGTACATACAGTGCCATGTGTGGTTTTGACACTCCTACCACACTTATCAGATTGTGTAGGATGACGAAACGATCATGAAACCAGATCAAAATATCGAGACTGAAATCGAACAAAGTTACGGGAGCGGACGCACTGTCCGCAGAACAGTTTAAAGCAGCTGGAGATGACCAGGTTGAGCGCATGCACCAGCTCATCTGTAAGATGATGTCGGACGAAAGCATGCCCGATAAGCCGAATCTCTGCATTGTCTGACGGTCCACCAGAGAGGAAATCCCATTGACTGCGCCGACTATTAAGGGATCAATCTATCAAATCCTCTCTACCGTAAGTGTGAACACCTGAAACCGTTCGTCAACAGCCTGATAGGTCGTTATGAGTGTGAAATCTTCACTCTACCGCAGATCCTGGGAAGGGCTCAAGAAGTGCAAATCGACACTCACCACCTATTCGTCGATTTAAAGGGCTTATGTGGCAGCGTGCATAGAGACGAGCTATACAGTCCTGTGTCTAGTTTTGACATTGCTACCAAACTCGTCAGATTGTGTAGGATGACGGTGGAGAATTCTCGCTGCTCCGTCAAGGTCGGGAATGAACTCACCGAGACTTCCTTCCTTTAGAAGATCGGGCGTAACTCACAAGTCAACACCAGAGGCACGATCTTTCAAATGTCCCTTCAACTGCTAGCTTGCGCGGAGGACATTGACGTGATTGGACGAACACAGCGTGCCGTTAATGAGACGTTTGCTGGCATTGAAGGGGAAGCGGTTAAAATGGTTTTGGTGGGCAACACGAAGTACATGCTGAAGGACACACAAGCAATTGAGTAATAGAGTGTCTGTCTTTCAAGGGACCACACCTTGATTATCCCAGTCCTCCTTTACGGCGCGGGAATTTGGGCTTTACTAAAAGCGGATGAGGAAGCCCTTAGTCTTGTCGAGAGACGCAAAGTCTTGCGTGCGATTTTTGGTCCTGTTTGCATTGATGGCATCTGAAGGAGAAAATTCAATGACGAACTCTATGGGCTGTACAACGACATGCTCCGGGCCAAGCGTCTTCGGATACAACGCTTAAAATGACTAGTCCATGTAGAGCGTATGGACGCCACTACTCCGGCCCGAAAAGTCTTCGAATCTGAGCCATATTGACAACGCAACAGAGGACGGCTAAGGTGGGGCACACAAGTGGAGAAGAACTTCAATCAACTTTGAGTGCGCAACTGGAGGCAACTGGCGAGGGGTGGTGCTAGCTGGAGAAGCAAGTTGGTTGAGGCCCATGTCCGCTCCTGGACTGTAGCGCCAATAAAAGAAGAAGTCTGATATCGTTAAAAGCTATGACTATTTTCAAATGATGTCTAGATAAGGAAGGGGTTGAAGGCCTTGAATGCCTTCCCGATAATCGGCCGGCAAACGATCTTGCTGGCGAACATAACTCTCTTCCAATTCTAACCTCAACTTACAGTACCATCATCTTTGGATATCTTTGTCTATTTTCGAAACCCTCTCGACAAACGTTGGTTGATTTTCTGTAATTTTTCGGTCTCTAATGTGAACCCTTTTCAGGGCCAACAGAGCCTGCTGATTGGTTTTCGAAGACCTACGGTCGTGCCCACATTCTCTGCAATCTAAGATCATCTACTCTAGGTGATCTAAATAGTTCTGCGATAAACAATCACTCATCGTTTTCAGATCGCCCTTATTCCTTGATCATCAAAGGACATCTGAGATTGTCTTTAAATCACTCTGATCGCTACAGCATTCCCCCGACTATTGCCTACTGACTTGGAAGATAATTTTTCGTTCGACTTTGAGTGCTCGTCGTTGACCAGAGGATCGTCCATCAACAGCGACTGTTGATCGATGACTTCAATAATCCTTCGCTACTACGAGGTTTACCTTCAGCTGAAGTCGCCCATATTTTTCATCTCCTGGATCCTCAGTCGATTACATTGCTTTTGAACCTCCACTGATGGACAAGTTTTTTTTTTGCCGCGATGATAAGTGAAAGAATTTTGCGTGTAATGTCCCCTCTACGGACAAACACACAAGGAAAGAATGAAGAAATGGGGTCATATCATGGAGCGGCGAACTATTTGCACCCCAACGAGATGAAAAATCTGACTTTGTTATGGAATGAGTTAGGGGACAGAGTGACGCTCGCCCCAGACGCCACGCCAACCGCCATCATTTCGGAATGAATATTTTCCGGGACATTGAGCAAATTCAAACGAGCGTGCTGAACGCACTCACTCTGGTCGAGTGACGCCGCGCCGCACTATGCGCTGATGTGGCCAACACCCGACATGTCATCTCTCGCAGACTGCGGAGCTCGTGTCCTGCTCCTAAGGAGGAGTGTACTGCTGGCCGAGGGAAGGGGGGGAGGATATAATTTCCCGCGATGGGATTAAAATTTCGATTAATCAGATTCAAAGTGACGGTTGTTTGGCTTTGTGCAAGCATCATTCTCCATCGCAGCCCCCTCCCCCCTCCCCCAGGTGAATTTGATTTGCACGCCAGCGCTTGCTGGCCGATTGCTAGATTTGACTGCGTTTTTGTGTGAGCAGTCAGAGATAACAAATGCATGCGGTTGTGTTTTTGAAGGGTGTTGCAGGAGAGTGCAAGCAGGGTTATGGAAGGTTTACTGAGGTTTCAAAACATGCTGAGGCTTTGTAATGCGTGCACGTTTGATTTATGGTGTTGCTTCGGGCTGACGTTGTGACTTTTTCCACTTTACGGGGGGGGCTTAAATTTGACTGAATTTTTGGAAAATTTGTTTGATTCGTCAGCTGGTCGCTTGATCACAGTCTTCTCCCTTGAGCTGTTTCTCGATTCTTGTAAATCAACGATCTCGATCATAAACCGTCACAATACATCATTCATCGTCATTTATCAGACTTCCTACTACTCTCTCCTCATGATCATCATCGTTGATCACCCTTAGGTTCCCCTTTCAAAGCCCCTTCGTCTCCATCGCCTCAAGGAAAGGCTACTGAAAGCCTCTTTTTTTTTTCCCCGCCACTTTATCGGCATTGCCAATATTTTTGTGCACTTATTAACCTTGGAATGACGATAGATCCCCGCCGTCGATCATTCAACGTCGAGTGATCTGTGATCGCAAATGATCCACTCATGCTAACGTCCTTGCAACTCCGTCAATCTTGCCTCGAGGCGATCCCCTGACCCATGCTCTTGATCATCTAACGATCATCCCTGATCGTCACTTGACCCAAGCCAGCGCTTTTCTCATCGCCCCCCATCCTCGTTCTTCAGGCAAACGCCACCAAACCATGCCACTGTCACGATCCCCCTTCCCACATCATCAAAACTTACGTTATCCTTCCGAGGTGACAACTGCTGGTGCGTCTTCTGTCGACGGCTTCGCTCCGGGGTGCTGCTGGGGTTCGACTCGTTGAGGGAGGTGCGTGAACAGTTTTTCGAAAGCGGAACTTCTGAGTTGCGACGTGTTAAAAAATTCATTCTGCAAGAACACAAAATTACTCATTCACACCACCGGATGATGGGGGGGAGGGGGAGGATTTACAACTTACAATCGATTACCTTTCCCAACTTCACTGAGGGCGCTCTCGTCACGTCCCAATTTCCTTGTCCGACCAGATCCACCTGACGCAGCAGTAGCTGCTGCCCGCAGCGGCTGCTGCTGCTGCTGCAGGCTCGTGTCATTCTCCATCGTTGCCGCTGCCGATGCCACTGAAGAAGTACTCCTCGTCCTCGTCAGACTCTTCATCGTCGTCGGTCTGACTAGAGAGCCACTCTTCGATTGAGACATGCAGTACATCTTCTCGCGTCTCGCTAAGAGTTCCAAATCGCTTAATCTGCTCACGTCGCTGTTGCTGCTGGTATTTCTGCAGCTGACGTCGCTCCCGTCGTTCGCGCTTGAACTGACTTCGTCCGAGGCAGTTGCAAATGCAGAACTGCTCCACGTATTTCGATTTGGCTGCAGGCGTTGTTGTTGTCGCCCGCTGCTGGCGCCTCCGCTGCTGGCGCCACCAATGCAGTCGGCGCCGCCAACCGACACCGGCCTCGGACGCCGATTCACCGTGGGCGTGTCCATTTTCGAATTTCGCTGTTGACAGAACGAGATGACAGCCTCTTTCGGCTGCACCCGGTTGGTGGCGGTGCGAGTAAGCAAATCTCTCCCCGTCAATCGATGAAATGTTGAGAGGTCGTGTCTGCAATGGGATGTGGGTGAGAGGGTGAGGTGAACGGTTGTGAGGGCAACTTACCCCAGAATTGTTGTAAGATCTGGTCCAGGATCGTAGCTGATCAAGTCTTCGTCTCCTAGAATGTCGTGGTTGAGCGCCAGTCGCATCTCGAGTCGTGGACTTAAACCGGAGCCATGATGGACAGTAGTTGGCGAACCGCTTGTGCTGCTGTTGTTGCTGTTGTTCCGCAGCGGTGCTGCTGGTGCCTGCGGCTGAGGCGGTTCGTCTTTGACCGGCACCGGTGGTTGTGGTGGCTGCGTCGTCGTCATCGAAGCTGTTGTTGATGAGGTTGAGACTGGCCTTCTGTCCGCCGGTCCCAGGAGGGAGGTTTCGATGATTGTTGATTGTCGACTTGCGGGCGGGCCGGTACTTCCTGCAGAGCTTCTCGTAGTGAACACAGCCCTTTGATTGATTTGCGTGAACCTTTTGTGGATGTTGTCGACGACTGCATCCACTGAGGAGCCAGTGTCAGCAGTACCTCCAGATTGTTGTTGGACCTACATGCAAGTGGATATGAGTTAAGGGAGGACTTCCAGCCACCAGAACTTACCGCTTGCTGTGTTGGAGCAACGGTGCCAGGCTGGACATTCCTCAGGTTTGTCTGCGTCAATAGCAGCCGCCTGGGAGGTGGTGGCGGCGGTGAGAATTTCGTCTTGCGCACAACCGTTCCGCAAGAATTGATATTCACACTTTTGATGCGTCCGGGCGACAGCACCTTGGGCATAGTAGTGTTGCTCTCGTTGCTGGTTGTTGTAGAAGTCGACGAATTCATTGCTGTCATCGTCGTCGTCATCGTCATTGTCGTCATCAAGGATGAGATCGTCATCTGAATCAGTCTTGTTGCTGTTGCTTCGCTGGTTACTGTTGCCGTTGAGGTGATGCTGATACTGGTGCTCGTGCTGGTGCTGGTGCTGGTGCTGGTGCTGGATGTTGAATCGACGTGCTGCACATGTACATTCATCTTTGGCAGTGAAGTTGGCACTTCTTGGTAGTTTTTCAACGCTTGTAGACCAACTAAATCTTTTAAAACTAAATCGATTTGTTCCTGTTTCTCTTTGTCCTTCTCCTTGTTCTCCTTCTCCTCCCTCTCCTCTTCCTCCTCCTGGTCCTCCTCCTCGTCCTCCTCCTCCTCCTCGTCCTCTGTCACATCGTCGCTTGAACTTCCAATTGAATCCCTTAAAACGTGGCCATTTGTCGTTGTTTCCCCCTACCAATTTTTTGGGAATAGAATTCAACTAATCAATTCTGGAATTAAGCGATCTAGGAGTTTGCAATGTTTTTTTCAATTTTTTTGATTTCTTTTATTTCTGTGCATTTTTTTGAGTTTTCATTTTTTTTTTGCGTGATTTTGATTTTTTTTTTTTTTGTTCTATAGCTTCACTAATTTTACAATAACCTTCTAAAACGAAACGAAAAGAAGATGACGAAAAAACACGAAGAAGAGAAAAAAAGAACACAGATGTGTGTGGAATGCGTATGATTAACGAAATTTGCGTTTTCTTTGAGATGAGATGAGAGATGAGGACGAAATACTCAAAAACAAAAAAAGTCAAAATTTCAACTACAAAAATCAAAATTACAACAAAACTGTCATCTAAGCGAATCAACAAAAAACAGGACAAACGGAGGAATAAAACACAAAAACGAGGGGCTACATGCTGTTCAAGTCGACCCACCTTTTTGAGCTCTTCACTTTCCTGTTGCGTTTTCTCCTCGTCGCTCTCGGTCTCCTCCTCGAACAGCGGCTCTAAACGTCGCCTACGGGATGTATTTTTATGGATTTTTGTTTTTTTTTGTTTGATGATTGATGATGAGGACTAATTTAAATTTAAATTTAAAAAAAGACTACGATCCTCTAGAATGCTACAGACTACAGGCTCTAGTGAAGCTCTACAAAGTTGAAGGTGATGGAGTTCGCTGTCTCTGGACAGTGATTGATGGCAAGTGAAAGATTGCTGCTGTCTTAATTTTGAGCGAATACAAAGTCGTTTTGTGCGCGACATGGGCTTGTTCACAGGGTTAAGTGGACATGCAGTCGCCGTGTGGCCCCCTCCTGAATGGCCAACTTGCAACGATGTCCCTCCCGACGACGGTGAAAAGAAAGGTTCAGGTTATGCGTGAGGATAATTCCCTCCCTCCCATGCAGACGCCTTGTTGGTCCCTCCTGGATGTCTCTTTCGCCGAGGGTAAAAGAAGGCAAAGCCCAGGCCCAGGTTATGCGTGAGGTTAACTCCCTTCCTCCCATGCAGTCGCCTTGTGACACCCTTCCTGAATGGCCACGTTGCAGCGATCTCCCTCTCGCCGAGGGATAAGGGAAAAAGTCAGGCCCAGGTTATGCGTGGGGTTAAATCCCTCCCACCACATAAAAAGAAACCCAGTTGTGCGATGAGCGCATATAAGGTTGTCTCCCTTCCGCCTTTTTGTCTTTTGAATTTCCTGGCTATGTACAAAGCGCTACAGACCTCGTATCTGGCAATACTATACACCATTTGAAAGGTCTTGACATAAGCTACAAAAAAAGACGCCATGCATGATTAGTTTGGATATTGCGTTCAACAACTATAGACGTGTAAACATCGAGTTTACTAACGCCGAAATTCGCGCTATTTTAGAGTTTTCCTTCGTTAAAGGCAAACCCGCTAGAGAAACATTCCGTGAGATTAATGCTGTTTTGGGGGATGGTACTCCAACACTTCAAACCGCGGAGGAATGGTTTCGACGATTCAGAGCCGGTGAAATCGACACCATGGATAAGCCAGTCGGCGGAAGACCTGTGACGACGAATACCGATCGAATCATAGAAATCATCGAGTGTCATCTTGTGACATCGCCCAGGAGATGGGAGTTAGTCACCAAATCAGTTTAAGCCGTCTGCAGAAGGCTGGATACAAAAAAGGCTTGATGTTTGGGTGCCGCATGATTTGACGCAACAAAAAACCTTTTCAACGCTTGCGATATGCTGCTGAATCGGAACGAACTGGACCCATTTTTGAGGTGGATGGTGACTGGCGATGAAAAATGGATCACATACGACAATTTCAAGCGAAAACGGTCGTGGTTGAAGGCCGTTGAATCGTCCCAAATAGTGGCCAAGCCAGAGTTGATGGCCAGGAAGGTTTTGCTGTGTGTTTGGTGGGATTGGATCATCCACTATGAGCTGCTCCCATATGGCTAGACGCTTAATACTACCATCTACTGCGAACAACTGGACCACTTGAAGCAGGCGATCGACCAGAAGCGCCCGAAATTGACCAACAGGAAGGGTATAGAGTTCCACCAGGACAACGCCAGACCACATACTTCGTTGCTGACTCGTCAGAAGCTACGGGAGCTCGGATGGGAGGTTTTATCGCATCCACCATATAGCCCGGACATAGCGCCAAGTGATTACCCCCAGTTCCTGTCCATGGCGAACGCCCTTGGTGGTGTGAAGTTGAACTCAAAAGAGGCTTGTGAAAAGTGGCTTAGTTCTTCGCAAATAAGGAGGGGGGCTTCTACGAAGGCGCTACTATGAAGTTGCCGTCTAGATGGAAACAGTTTATCGCACAAAACGGCGCATATTTGAACTAAATCCATCCACTGTAACACTTTTTATGAAGCATTGATTGAAGAGCAAAAAAGCGAAAGGGGGATATTTGGGAACCTGATATGTGTGAGGTCCCATGCAATCACCTTGTGGCTCTCTCCTGGATGGCCAAGTTGCAAACATCTCCCGCATACCGAGTGTTAAAAAAAGGCAAGGCCCAGGTTATAAGTGAGGTTCACTCCCTCACCACATAGAAAGAAACCCAATTGAGCGATGATCACCTCCCTCGGGCGAACAAACGTAAAAATGATCAAAATTTAAGATTCTGGACGCGGAATGTGAAGTCTCTTACCAGTCCTATGACAGCTGAAGAGCTTGCGGAGGCCCTGAGATGCTACAAAGCACTTATAAACACCATTCATTGAATGCGGGCCATTTGAAAGGAGGATGGCAAAAATTGCAACATCAACAGAATGGGCCATCGAGGGCTGCAATAAAGGGTAATTCATCGTGAGGTTTAATTTTCAAAAGGCTCTTTTTGACAGATCACTCGTGGCTCCTGCCAAAATTTCTTGGTCATTCTAATTCAGTGTCGGTTGGCAAATTATCATGGAAGGACTCACGCTACAACAGCGTCTCCAAATTGTTCAGCTGTATAAGGAAAATCAGCATTAGATGAGAAATGGTTTTCGTGTGATTCAAGGAATCACTATTTTCAAATTTGAGTCCCAGTTTACAAAAGAGGATGATAGTCGACTGGGTGGACCAAGTCCAGTTCGAATTGAAGAGCAGCGGTACCTTAGAGTTTACGCGTAGACTATGACGACTCAAACGAATCGTCGTTCATAGTTGCTTCCTCATGTATGCAGACTATATGCTTACTGAAATTCCAGCACATGGTCTCGCTGACCTCAGGTCTCAACAAGACGACGCTATGACCCATGGACCACGTGAAACAATCGACTTGCTGAAAAATCGTTTTTCTTAATTCATCGCCTAGATCTTGCCTAGTCACACCTTTGGACTACGAGTACTTTCTCTGGGGATGTGCAAAGTTTCTGGTTTGCCAGAATAGGTCAGCAACGATTGCCACTTTGGAACCCATCATTTTTTGTGTTTTCCACGAGATGCCAGTTGCTCGAAATTGGACCAGCTCAGACTTAGTTTTGGCCAATATTGTCTCGGGACAGAACCTCTCTGTAATTAGCTCGCAGATCTCACACGGCAGCACTCATAAATGCATGCCTACTGACTAGCCAACCGTCAATCAAAAAGGGATCACATTCTGATTGATGTCAGACAGTCCTTGATGTCCGAAGCTTCCCATGTGCCAAAATTGACTCGCCTTAAAGTAAGGTAAGAACGCGTATATCAAAAGAAGAGTGGCCTTGAGACAGGACAACAGGATTTGACGTCTTCGCAAGTAACCAAGTAACCGCTAGGAACTTTTCTCCCGGAAACTCTCAGAAATTGCAGAAAAATGGAAACGATGTCAAGATGCCATCAATGAAGCTGCCACTCATGTGCTTGTCGCACCATGCCACCAAGAAAAAACCGCTGATTTGACGATGAGTGCAAGCAACCGCACACAGCCAAGCAGGAGGCCAACAAGGCTGGAGGAAGTAACTCTTGAGCTCTATGAACAGGGAAGAAGGCAGCAACACCTCAGAGCGAAAAAGAAACATCATGAGAGTTTGACGAGATGGAGGTGTGCTATGGCAGGAATGAAGTCTTGAAGGTAAAACAGATTTGCGGTGGATCTAGGCCACGGAACGAAGACTTCGCCTGCAACTTGTTTTAAAGTCGCAGTTGTTAAGAAGGACTCCAGCAAGCTGTTCAACAAAGATGTTGACTCAATAATCAGGCAGAATGTTCTACTTAATCTGAACGATGTTGGGCAAGAATTCCGTCCCCCCGACCTAGACTAAGTTGAGATGGGAAGGAATGAGTCCAGAGTGAAGGCAAACAAGGCTTCTGGAGCTGACGGACCATCTGCAGAGTTCTCAAAAGCAGCCGGAGATGACCAGGTTAGGGGCAGGCAAGGCGGCATCTGCAAGATAGAAAGGTGGAAAGAAAACATGCTCCACGCATGACCTCTCAGTGTCGTCTGTCCGCTTAACAAGGAAGGGGACACCTGCAACTGCGGTCAGGAGTCAGTTGTGGTAACGCCTGATTCAATTTCAGCCCAGGGATGTCCAGCGTAGACCGGATTTCTACACTGCGGCAGATCCTAGTAAGAACCCAAGAAGTACAAACCACCCACCATCTGCTTGTGGTTTCTGAAGCCGCATATGACAGCCTGCATAGGGACGAACTATACTGCGCCATCTCTAATTTTGCCATTCCGTAGGATGATGACGGTAAAATCTCAATGCTCCGTCGACGCTCCGTCATGTGACATGTTTCAACATAATTTTTCAGAAGTACGTCCCCACCAGAAGTAAGATCTTCTAAAAGGCCTTTCAACTTCTGTGTGGCGTGGCGGACATTGACTAGTTTGGGGGAACAGAGCGATCCGCTAATCGAGGGTTTGCTGGCATTCAAACTGAAGCGGCTTAAATGGCTCTGAGGTGTAATGAAAGCTTATGCTGCCATCAAGGCAGGATGCGAAACAAAGACATCTCGGAGAGGGAGTCACAATGAGCAGCAGTCAAGGGCTTTGTCTTCCTCGGTTCCGCACTGAAAACAAAGCGTCAAGTATCACTCTTGGCAAATGTTGTTTCTTTTGAGCTCGAGGGGCTATTGGGAAAGCGAGCCCCCTCTCGTGAGAATAGGCTCGTTCAACACTTTGATCATCCCCGTCCTGCTCTATGCTGCAGAAGACTGGATTGATTGAAAGCAGATGAGGCGGCCATTGGCCTTTGGTGCAGTGCCTCATGCGCCTAGTGAAACGTCTGCGGACACAAATCTTAAGATGCCTAGGCCATATAAACTGTACGGACCACACGGGTCCAGCCTGAAGAGTCTTTAAGTCCACAGAACTGGGACAACGCAATCAAGGACATCCTCGTGTGAGATGGAGAACACAATAGATGACGGACCTCAAGCGGATGTGGAGATGGAAACATTTTGCAAGAGGCCGTGCCAGTTGTTGTAGCTTGTTGGTTTAGGCCCAAAATCACCGAAAATTTCGTCGATTTCGTCCTTAAACTTCCTTCCCACGCCTTTTGCAGCTGCTTCACGTCTGATCTCCACTGCAACTTAACCTATCCCAGAACCCCACTCATCTATCCCTCTCTAATGATTTCCAAAAGGAAACAACTCTACAATCACACCCCCCACTAAATCCCCGTCTATACGGCTACGGCCTCTACGTTATCTACAAACGACTACAATCACGACTTACCGTGGCAGCAAGCCCCGTATGGTGCTCGCAGTCATCGGTGGAGCCATCAGAAGCTCGTCCATCATCAGTTCGGTGTCGTCGTCATCGTTGAGCGATGTGCTGGACTTGGTCGGCGACTGGAAGAGAGAAAGTTTGTTACAAGCAATCCCGCCGCACCGGTGAAACCTCTTACCGATTGAGTGTTCTCGGAGTTCATGTGCATGTCGTCGTTGTCCCCCCCGCTGGTGGGCGTGCCCCACACGTCCTCGCCGGAGGTTGCTCCCGACGTGCAGTCGTCCACCTGGTCGTCGTCGTTGTTGGTGAGGCTCTGGTGCTCCTGGTTCCACCGGCCCAGGTACTTGTCAATGAAGGCTCGCGACTCTTCGAAGAAGGACATCTTGCCGGCGACGAACGAGCCGGCCCGCGTGGCCCACGGCTTCTGGGCACCGCTGTCTGTGTTGAAGACCTCCTTGGTGACCACCTCGATGTCGTCGTCGCGACCGTTCATCTCGGGCTCCTCGGACTGCAGCTCGTTGTCGTCGTCCAGCTCTTCGGGAGGATTATCGCCGTCAGACGAGCGCTGGTCATCGGGCCTGTCCTCGGACGGGAGCTTCTCCAGGCTGGACAGGGTGCCGTAGCGGCGGAGGGACGTACTGCTGTTCATGGGACGGTAGGGCGGCTCCTCGTCCAGCGGTGACTCGTCGGCTGAGTCCTCGGGGATGTTCTCGATGACCACCTGGCCGGGGACGTTGTTGATCAGCAACGCGGTCGCGGTGCTTGTGATCACACTTGTGGAATTGTCCCAGACGTTGGTGGTGGTCTTAGAGAGGATCGCGTCAGGCGTCGGCGGAACGACAGCTATCGACGGCACGAAGGCGACCTTCTCGGCGTGCAGTAGCTTAGCTGCCGGCGTAAGCTGGGCCAGGCCAATCAGCATCAGGGAGAGGTCGTCGTCGCCTTCGGGGTCTTCTTTGCGGTCCTTGCAGACGCACTTGCAGAACCGATGGGGATCGATGGCTGCGGCGCTGTCAGGGATCTTCTCTGGGGACTTCGTGGGCGTGGACTTCGGGGTGTTCTGCGTTTCGATGAGCTTGCATGTCTCCTGAGTCACTTCGTCCGGGCTAATGGTGATGCCCTCGAAATCCTGCGGCGTGCACTCGCAGTTGCAGAATCCTTTCGGTTTGCTAGGGGAGGTGGTCTTCCGCGGGGACTTGTCTTTGATGGAGTGCCGGTTGGGCTTTGGCGGTGGTGTGGCGTGTTTCTTGGGTGCTGCTGTTGCTGGTGATTCTGGTGAATGTCTGTCCTCCTCGGCCGAGCAGTGGCCGTTCAGGAGGTGCTCCTGTTCGCCGTCGGCTAGAACTCGTACACCGGCGACGATGACCTCCTGCGGTTCATCCGCATGAACTAAGGAATGCGGTTCGGCATTAGTCAGGGCTACGGGCTGTTCACCGCCTGTCACGGTGCTCGTCGATGTGCTAGAAACACTACTGCGGCTTGTGCCGTTTAATCTACAACAGCGGTTGGGCGAAGCCTGGCTGTGCTGCACCTTTAGCGAGTTACAGACCAAATTCGGCGGTGAGGTGGACGATGATCGCAGCTGCTGCTGGCAATTCTTATGACAATGACGGCACACTGAGAGCTTATCGGCTACATTGGCTACCGGACTCGAGCGAACTGTGATCTACAAGAGGAACATGGGTGGGGGGGGGGGGGATGAGGAGGCTTCTAGAATGGTGGCGAAATGGTTGTGATTTTGGGCTACGCACTCGCTCTCTTACCTGGCTGTCTGACGTGGTGCTGCGCGACTGACTCTTCACTTCCGACTGCTCGTCCATGCTCAGCTCCTCGACGCCGCTCAATCGCTTGCCGCCGAATTCGGAACGCGCCCTCAGATGGCCCGCCTCCTTGGCTAGGTTCAGTTCTTTGGTGCGCTTCTCGAGTTGCGCTCGCGTCCAATACGTGATGCGCTCCTCGTGATCACCGTCCGAGTAGAGCAGGTGCTCGTCCTCCTTACGCAGACTCTCCTGCTCCCTAGCATGAATGGCGGCGAGGCGCGCCTCCTCCTGCTGCTTGTCCAGCTGGCCCTTCATCCAGTTGGCCAGGTGCAGAGCACTCGACCGCGACGTGCCGGTCTTGTTGAGGATCCTGCATTTCTCGTCGATCAGCATCTCGAATTGCTCAGCGGGATTTGTAAAGCGGTGCTGCTGTGAAAGAGGGGCGGGAAAGCGGCAAATTAAAATTCGTCTCGTGTGCACCGATAATCATGAGAAAGAAAATTGTGATGGGCTCTCGCAATTGTTTTTTTTTTTAAATTTCTCTGTCTTCGCAAACTCAAAGTGAAGCTTCGCAAAAAGCATAAGACTAGTTAGTGCTGCAAGAACGTGTATACACAGAAGAGGGGAAACAAAGACTCTGGGCGAGGGGATGTTTTTTTTTGTATCTACAGGTTTGCTACGGCTAACTGAAAAAAAAAATCTTTCTTGACTAAAAACGCTTGTAAATAGGCACTTTCATCGCATCGAAAAAAAAAAGATAGATATGTACATCATGAGGTTTTTTTTTTTTGAATTTTAAAACCGCTTTAAGGGTTTTTTTTTGTTCTAAAAATTTTGTTTTTTTAGAGCGCATCACAATTTTCTTCGTTTGTTTCAGAAAGAAAAAAAATACAAAAACAATTTTTTTTTTGTTAAATGCAAAACAACGTGTAAATACATTTCTCATTCGTCAAAATAAAAATAAACCCACAAGCGTTTTTATTCAAAGAAAATTTTTATTTTTTTTTTTTTTTTGATTTTTGGTTTCTTTTTGTTTATCCTCGTGTATGCGTTTGATTTTTTTTTTAAATAATTAAATTTAAGATAGATGGTATTTTGTTTTGTGCTGCGTTTTTTTTTTTTCTTACAACAACAATATTGCTATACAATCGTTTTTTTTTAATTTCTTAATTTAACATGGATTTTAATTTTTGAGAGAAAATCTGTGCGTGTTATTGATACTTGAAAAAAATTAAAAAAAAATTTTTTAAGAAAGTTTTAAAATATCTACAATTGTCTAAAAGAACAAAAAGCAATATTTTTCTAAATTCACAACACTGGAGATACTTTTTCTAAGTTAAAATAATTTCAAAACCGCCATTGATACGCCTGTTTCTTGCGACTGTATTTTGGTTTCAACTCTAATTGGTGTGTTCTCAATTTTGGGCTGCTGTGCAAAGAAAAAAAACTCAGAAAGCAAATTTTGCACTGAATCAAACATGTCTACGAATCTTAGGTGAGATGGCTTTTCGTTAAAGGCTCCTAAAGTGCATCTTGTCCTCGAATGGGTCACCTTCTTGGAATGTGCCACACGACTGCCCTGTCCCCACATGACTCAAATTTACATGAGTGGCACTACAGCCCACAAGGAACCAATGCCTAGCTTCCATTACAACTTCTCCTGTTGTGCGTGCTACTGTTCCCTCACGAGTAGAAGGGTTTTTGCCGACTCCGAACGGCGGGATTTGAGAAGCCTTTCATTAACAATTGGTACCCTTTGAGTGTTGTCAGCAACTCGAAAGAGGTGGTGCCGTGAATGAAATGCGAGGTGTCCCGTCTGGGAATCGAACCAAGACCTTCGGCGTGTGGGTCGGCGCCACGGCGACCATCAAATTAACATCCGTAGCACTATAATTCGTGTCAAAGGAAGCACTGATGGGAGAATGCTCCAATTGATGCGGTGGGGGCTGCAAGAATCAAGTGTTAAGGAAACGTGACCAGTAGAGACAGCACGATCAGAAGCTATGTTCTGCTGCTACGGTGGTCAACAGCCCTTAAAACTTTGCTTTTACCATTGTGGACCCCAAGTGGACTTGAAGACAAAAGAAATTCAATCGGTACAGATGTCCAAAATTGTCGAAGATTACATGAAGGGGCCTTATTCATCAGACGTCTAAGTTTGTCACAAATTCTTCACCTCTACTGGGTGCCTGTATACTCCCCATTAATGGCAGTGAAATCGGCGAGGATGGGCTCAAGGCCAAAAATTAAAAATGGACTCAAGTTCAAGCACAGAATCGGCTGTCAATCTACCAGTCATCAGTCTTCCAATATACTCGTTGCACAGACATTAGTTTCATCAGCAAGGGGCAGTACCACCTTGACAGCTTCATGTCCCTTTGCTTATGGCCTTAGTTTGAACTCAATGGAATCAGATTCCTGTTGCAAGTGTCAGCTGAAGTCTGTCACAATGCGGCAGCATGGGAACGCAGCCCCCGATAGAGCTGCCAACAGAAGAGGGGGGAATCGAGGCGAGTCAGTGAGAGAGAGAGGACCTTGAGCACGACACACCGCGCGTGCCTCGAATGTTGCATTATTGTTCTGTTGTGTGTGTTTGAGTTTTTTTTTTTTAATCAAACGTTTTTTTTTTCTTAAAACGAAGGCCGTTAAGCAACAGGAGAAGTATACCCCTTGTATCAGATCACATCTTCCTCTCAACTACCATAGGGTTGGCCAAGTACTTAAGGAGTCCCCTGATATGGGTGTCGTTGATCTTGCCAGGTGCAGCACCAAATCTCTGCCTCAGTGGCATCCAATGCTCAGCGCATTCATCCTCACAAAGCACACCCAATGAGCCTTTGCAACAACTGGGTGTGTAATTGATTCTTTAAGTAAAGGGTGATTTTTTAGCTATTATCTTTTTGGAAACACTGGTTTAAACAGCTGACGCACGTTTCGTGTCTTGTTTCACTGTCAAACATCTTCAGTTTGGTCCAAAATTTAACCATGAATCGTCTTAAAAACGAACAACGCTTGCAAATTATTGAATTTTATTATCAAAATGCGTGCTCTGTTGAGAAAGCTCATCGCGCGCTTCTTCCATTTTATGGTCAGTTCATTTTTGGCTCAATGGGTACGTAAATAAGCAGAATTGTCGATTTTGGAGTGAATATCAGCCAGAAGCATTGCAAGAGCTACCAATGCATTCAGAAGAAGTCACAGTTTGGTGCGGTTTATGGGCTGGTGGCATCATTGGAACGTACTTCTTCGAAGATGTTGCGAATCGTAACGGAACTGTGAATGGTGAACGCTGCCGTGAGACGATATCCAACCTTTTTTTGTCCAAAATGCAAGAGCTTGACTTGCATGACATGTGGCTCCAACAAGACGGTGCCACATGCCACACAGCACGCGCAAGAATGGACTTATTGAGAGGAGAGTTAGGTTAACATTTTATTTCACGTTTGGGACCGGTCAATTGAGTGCCGATTTACCGCCTTTAGACTATTTTTTTGGGGGGCTATGTTTAAGCTCATGTCTATACAGACAAGCCCGCTTCAATTGACACATTGGAAGACAACATTGAAGCATTTATTCCTGAGAAACCGGCCGAAATGTTGGAAAGAGTATGCCAAAATTGGACTAAGCGGATGGACCATTTGAGGCGCAGTCAAGGTCAACATTTGCATGAAATAATCTTCAAACATTGAATTATATGAACCGTACTATTGCGTACTTCCCACTGCTTTTTAAAAATCACCCTTTATAAGGCCCTTAAGCCAAGCCCAACTTAGATCACACGTGTGGCTTTAGACTCTTTCCGTGCTTGTTTTTGAAACACCAAGAGATCCTTGCACTTGAAGGTCTTGTATCTTGAAACTGATCAAAATTGGCGTACATGTGCATTAACTCAAGAAGCAATCAGTCACGTCATTTGTTGGCTGTACACAAAGGAAACTTTGAAAAAAAAAATTCTAAAAAATAAATTACTATTTTCTTACAATCAAAAAAAAAAACATTTAAAAATTAATTTTTGTATATACACGTTAAAAGCGGTGAAAGTTAAAAAGCTAAATGTGCATAAAATTTCGTTTTCTAATTTTTTTTTTCAATTTACAATCGTTTTAAGAGATTTTTTTTGTTTTTTTTTTCGTTTTGTTTTATTGAAAACTTTGTTTGTTCGTTATTTTGTTTGTCTCGTGTTTCTTAACAATTCTAAAATACTTTTTATATCTAATTTTATAATTAACTTTAGCTACATCATTTTCTTTGCATTTTCCTTTTGACGGCACACACACACACAATTACAAAAAGAAGGAAAACAAAACAACAAAACTTAACAATGAGCCTACTTTGTTATATTATTTATTTTTAGTTTTTCTTTTTGCAAACTTGAACTTATAAATTATCTACAAATTGAATTCGTATCTTAATTGATTTAGAATATTTTTCTGTTTCTAATTTTTATCTAGATTTGTTTTTTTTTTTTAAGTTTTATGCGCGTATGGAGAGCGTAGAAATGAGAAAGAGTTAAGTTGAGAAACATGCTACGGACTAGTATCAAAAGAATTGTCTTACTCTAGGAGTCTAGATCTGTTAGAATACGAGTATGCAAAATTTTTGAAAAAAAACTGATGAAAGGATGGATGGATAGATGGGGGACGAGGGGAGTGGGGGAAATGGTCTAGTGGCGGCGGCAGCTGCATGTTGCTTGTGATTAGTTTTTTGAACAACCCTTCAAGTGTACTTTTGGTTATTTCTGTTTTTTTGGTTGGAGGTTGGGATACACTGCACTGGAGTGCGCAGACTCCAAAACTGGTCCATTGTATTGACAGGCAGTGACCTTCATTTCCTGTAGTTTCCTGGTTTTCCGAAGAAAGACCAGCGGGGGCTTCAGTGATGAAGAGCTAAGTTTTCAACTCCCATCTGGTACGAGCAAAGGCGGGACATTGACAGAGAAAGTGCTCTGGTCTGGTGGTCGCCGTGGCATAGTGGGTATGCGCGACGACTCACACGCAGAAGGGCTAAAGTCGATTCCCGGCTAGGACACCTCGCATTGTTAATGAAAGGCTTCTCAAATCGCGCCGTTCGAAGTCGGCAAGAAACTGTAGGTCTCTACTACTCGTGAGAGAACAATAGCACGCACAACACGAATAGTTGCTGTAGGAGCTTGAAACCTGTGGGCCGTAGTGCCACTCAATTATTATTTTTATTTAGTCGTCTGCACTCTTTTGTTTCAAGAGATAACAGAAAAGCCGCGGATTTCTTGGCGACGTTCGGGTACAAGCACTTGGTCAGCCTACATCCTGGAGGGTCATGCCATCTTTAGTTGTGTTGTTGTGAGACCAAACCATCGACGGAAGCCCTAACCAAGAATGCGGGTAGTCCCAAGATGGGTTCGGACCCTACGAATGCCTTTTTGTGAACCTTGCCAGTAGCTAGTTCATCGGCAATCTTGATCCTGTGATGTCCCGGGACCAAGACAAAGCTTCTTCTTTTTCTTAATTTTCTTATGACGTTAAAATACGGGGTGGACCTGAGCCTCAACCAATTTGTCTCTCCAGCTAGCACGATCTTTTGCCAGCTACCGCCAGTTGCACATTCCAAGTTAGTTGAGGTCCTCCTCCACTTGTGTGCGCCACCTTAGCCTAGGCCGTCCTCTGTTGCGTTGTCCCAATGGCACAGATTCGAAGACTTTTCGGGCCGGAGCAGTGGTGTCCATACGCTCTACAAAGCGACTTAAGTCCGCCGACCAAATTAACCGAAGACTTGCATTCATGGACTATCTGGGAAGTGGTTAGAGGGGTTGAGTAAGGCCATAAGCACAACTTGGCTGTTGCTGCAAACGCAGATACTTCGCCCCTTAGGATTGCAAAAGTTTCCGCCTGGAAGATCGATGCGAAATTATGTAAAGAGGTGTGAAGTCTAAAATTGTCGTCTTCCAAAGTACCGACCAACTACATTCCCTTCCCGGTTCAGTTTCAGACTGGCCAGAGCCAGTCTTGGAAACAAAGAAAGTGGACTTATACATAAGCGCGGCAGCTGGATCGTTGGTGTCCCCGCAGCAGACGGCATGTCCATGAGGCTTGTGTTATAGGAGATGCGGTGCGCGAGGTCATCGAGCTGAACCAAAGACCATTCCTTCTTAGTCGGAACATAGCCTTGATTGTACAGCCCATGATGTGGATGGCAAGGGGAGTGAAAACTTGTACTTTTGATTTTGGTATTGGTTTTCGGTATTTTATTGTGATTTGTGGTGGAGTTAGGTTTTTACTTTGAAGGGGAACTCCGATGTCTTTTTATATCTTGTCAACCGGAAAGGACTGAAGAGGGCCACAAACTTTCACTTTCAATCTCTGGATAGTCACCTACAATCTAAGCCACCCTCGCAATGATTTACGTTGAAGGAATGCTGCTCTTAGCACCTAAAAACATTTTTTAAGTCTCAATTTGCCCTGACCACAGTCTTACTAGCACTAAAGAGGGCATTTCCAGGCTTCACCGGAGCCAAAAGCAATCAAGTCGATGACTATGATTTATGTGTCTGAAAAGAGGTCATTCCAAAGCTTGTTCAGTTCTGATAGCCGTATAACCTGAAAACGTCTGGAACGATAGACTTTAGCTTGATCTGTCGTTGCCCTTAAACTCCAACTTTTTAAGGCTTAGACGTTCGGCCTCAGGACTAATCGATCTTTATGTCTCGTTGTCCACTCTTCCTAATTCAGAAGGGGACATTCTAAGGCTTGATAGACTCCAGCGACCATCTACCTTCAAAACAACATCTCTCTCCCTGATAGATATTTAAGCTCGCCTGGTCTCCTGTAAAGTGCATGGAGGGGCCTTCTCCTCTATCTAGCTTCGAATCTTCATATCTGCTTTCTACCTTTTGAATATCCGCCTCTATGTTCGCCAAGCCTTCTTTATAAGTCTCGATCAGTTGTGACGGCAATCTTGTCAAAAACCTTGTCTTTCCAAGCTTAAAAAGTGTGGGCTATGTTCGCCTTGCTTCCCTTAAAGTAGCACTGAACGAGAGGGATGCATAACTTGAACGATCTTCTCATCTATCAGGAAGGCCGTTTTAAGATTGATCAGTTCATACCCTAAAACTCCAGCTTTCTAACCCGACCTTTCTAAGAACGGCCTAAGGCCCGATGGATCTTCGTGTTGTACTGGTCTCCCTCTCATGAGCGTAGCATAAGGGGCATTCCCGTCTATGAAGCTCCCAATCTTTGACTCTGCTTTGTACCTTGAAAGGGCGCCTATATGTTCATCTTTCGCTAGCCTAAAAGAAAGAATTTGAATCCCTCCTTACTACCTTCAGAGAGGGAAAACTTAAGCTAGATCAAAAATTCCTGCTTTCTAAGCCTAAAGAGTGCGGCCTTAGTCCCGGTTGATTTTCATGTTCGCCTTGGCCTCCCTCTAACTGGACGTTTTAGAACTTGAACGGGCTTCTCATCAAACCAGCTCCAACCTCTGGAAAGAGCAGTCTAACGCCACCTTCTAATCTCCAGTCCAAAACCATCGCCATTCTTCATCTTGCCCACCCCAACCACCGCGTCACACTTCTTCTTCTTCGGATGGCGCTACAGTCCGGGGTGGACCTGGGCCTCAACCAACATGCCTCTCCAGCTAGCACCATCTCTTGCCAGCTGCCTCCAGTTGCGCACTCCAAGTTTGTTGAAGTCCTTTTCCACTTGTGTGCGCCATCCCAGTCTAGGACCGCGTCACAGTCCCAACCTCCAAAAAATTGCAATAACTTCCCTAGCTACATACGAATAGAAAACTACATTAAGACAACCTAAGTGGACGTGGCAGGGATCCAGAAGTCGAATCATAGATCCAGGGAGTCCGGCGGCGTCGGCTCGGTCGGCAAGACGCCGTACGGGTCGTCGTCCCCATAGAAGATGCACTCCTCCACATCGGTGTCGTAATTGGGATCCAGATTCACCTCGTGGAAGTGCAGATCCAACTCCAGAAGATCCCACGACCCTCCGAACTGGGCCAGCGGAATCTTCTGCGGCCCCACGTCGGCGTGGAGGAGCTTCTGCGTCGGCTTCAGCGACTGATTGTCGAGGATGACAAAGTCGTTGGAGAACCCGTCCGACGGACACTGTTTGGACGAAGTTGGCGAGATGTTCGGATTGGTGGGCGTGTCGGGGGTGGCTACCGAAGTCGAACTGTCGTCCACAGCCGGTATAGAGTCGTCAATGAACGACCGCCCGACGGAGCTCAAACTGAACTCAACCAGCGGCGAGGGCTTGTGGTGGGCGGAGTGATTGTCCGCGGACTCCCCGGCTGCCTCGGGGATGGCGGTCAGACTGGTCAGGTGCTCAGAGCAGTGGGTGGTCGTGTTGAGGCTGCTGCCGCTGAGGCTGAGCCATGCAGCCGGCGAGGAGGTTGTCGCGGACTGAGTGGCGCGGTTGGCCGTCAGAGGACTGCTGGTGTCGCCGTGCGAGTAAAGGTGCCGCCGACTGAGCGCTATTGAGCGCAGCGACGACGTCAAACTGTCGATGGGGTGATGCAGCGAATGGAGTGGGTGCGGCTGCCGCTGCTGCGGGCCGGCCAACGGGGTGCTTGAGTGGGTGGAGGAGGAACGTTGTACTAAGGTGCCGGCTAGTCTTTGCAAATTCTCATAGCTTCCTTCGTGTGGCTTTGCCCTAAGGGAACGCACCTGTTGGGACTGCTGGTTCTTCAGGTTGATGGAGTCCATGGAGGAGAGCTTGATCGAGGCCATGGAGGCGGTCGCCATGCCGATGTCGCTGAGAGGAACTAGAGTGTTGAGGACGTCTGGAGAGTCCAGCGGGCTGGAAAGTGGTGTCGAGCCAAGGGCGGCGTTCACTAGGAATCTGAAAAGAGAAGCGTCTTAGTCTGATGGCCATCTAGGCGTCGGAGGGGGACTTACATTTGCCGCTGGAGGAGGTTCTGCCAGACGGCTTTCAGTTCTAACGAGGGTGCTCGTAGGATCAGACTTTTTCTTCGCGCGTTCTTCTTGGGGGTCCGCGTCAGGTCGGGCGCACAGTAGCCGGTGGGGCTCTCCGCCAGTCTTCCGTTGGGGTCAACTGTGATCCTGAACTCAGCCGCTGCAAAAGAGAGTCGAGGGGTTAGTGGTGAGATGGGGGCGAAGCAGATGGAGCTTACTCTTCTTCCGCATGTGAAAGCACGAGTCCACGATATTGGCAATCGGAATGGGCTCCTCCGTGATGAAGAGCACCCGGTCCCGACTGACCTTGGCAAAGACGATGATGTCGCTGAACAGTAAAGTCCAGTAGGGCTTGACGGAGCGGCCTTCGACGCGACTGAGGTCGCCGCCGAAGATCCACTGCCTGCCCTGCACAGCCAACGTGAACGGTTTGCACTTGGTGAAGACCATTCGGGACTCAAGGTCCTGTAGGGTGAGCAGTGGGCGGCCCTCGCCCAGGGGCTCCATGAGGCCGCTGCTGACGGTGATCTCGCGGTAGGCCGCCTGCAGCTCGTTGATGACGCTGGTGAAATTCTTGTGCTCCTCGCTGTCCACATGGCAATTCGAGGCGAGCATCTGCATCAGCTTAAGGACCTCACGAAAATGTTGCAACGGCCGATGGATGAACATCGTGAGGTCGGGACGCTTGCGTGGCACTTGTGGTTCCGTGATAAAGGAGACGAACTCCGAGCCGGCTTGACGGGACTTGTTCACCTGAAGACGATACTCTGTGAGTGGTGATGCTGGGTGGAGGGGGGGGGGATTCCTACTTACCAAGACACAGTCGGCGCGCTTGATGCCGTTGCAGTACTTCTTGTAGGCCGCGCATATCGCAGTCGTCTTGGACAGGTAGACGCGTGACGTGAAGTTCAGCTGCGGCTCCTGGTCGTCGTGCATCAGCTGCTCAAGGATGTCCTCGGATATCCGGAGGAGTTCGTCAATATTCTGGAAAAGGGTTCGATGGTCGTTCGGGGAGATCAGGTCCTTGCGCTCGTTGAGCGGCTGAACGAAACGCTGCATGCCGAAGTGCAGGGCTGAGATGAAGTTCTGCTCGCGACTGATCAGCTGCAGCAGAAACCGCCGTCGGTTGTCTGTGATTGGTGAGATGGACTGGAAAAGAAGATTTGGAAATGGATATGAATTGGCGTCCTTGAAGGAGCTGGATGTGTTCTTGGAGCAAGTGTGCCGAATGTGGTCTCTGAGTTCAGTTTGAAAAATGTGCAGAAATAAAAAAATTGTTGCCAAACATGGCTTCGAACGGGGTTTGGTTGCGGTTTAGATTGGCTTAGAAATCTTAACGGAATGGAAGGCCAAAAGATATACACTGGGGAAAGGAAGCCGGTTGTTTATTTGATCTGGCAAATTCAACCAAGATATATAATAGCCAAAAAGTCGAAAAAGCTTCCTCCACAGTCCGTTAGATTCCTTATAGGCTTCTGGACAGATGCATCTTCCATCGCCAAAAATGTTTGTCAGGTCAGCAATGGAAACCAGTTCAATTTTAGAGGAAGTGCGAGTTACACTCACGCATTAAGGGTTTCGTTGTTTTGTTCAACATAATTCGGCACGAGCTATGCCAAAGCTATTTGCTTGGAATGTGTTTAAGGCGTCATTCCTCGCCGCAGATAGCACCAAGATTTGGCAGTGATTCCTCATCACAGATAGCACCAAGGTTTCGCAGTGATGGACGTGAAAAAGGGAACAGTGTGGTCAACGTTTTGTAAACGGTTCCTCGAGAAATTCTATAACACTGAGTTCAAGTTCTTATTACCCCAAATTGGAGGAGTGTTTGCGTTGGACGGGGACGTTATAGGAATGGACAGATTTTTCACAATGTTTCACACAACGCAAGCAACATTCTTGTTGGACAAAACGAAAATGGAAAACTCAAGGAGATCGTCACGAAGAATTCTAAAGGAAACAGTAAGTGGAGGACTTTTTTGCAGATACTATGCCAATATATCGAGCTAAGTTTATCTAGTGGGGTTTTGAGCGCTAAGCTTAAGTCAGTCGCAACTAGGTCATCCTCTAACGTATTCGAGCAAATGAGCATAATAATCGGCGAGTGGCTGTTGAAAAGCTGTTGTATCTACAAGAAACGACTGTTTGGTGCGGTTTATGGGCTGGGCGGCATCGGGTCGTACTTCTTCAATTACGAGGTCTGTCAAGTAGGTACTGCGAGCCTCTTGTGGCCAGAAATTGAGGATACGGACCTGGATGATATGTGCTTCCAACAAGATGTTGCCAACTACCACACTGCGAACAATCAATTTTTTGCGCGAGAAATTCAATGAACGTTTATGTCAGTCTAGGAATCAATTCTAGGATCTTCGGCGACATACCGCGCGAAGACACCACAGCAATTTCGACCCAAATATAAGAGCAGAATGTTTCACTGAACTTAAATGGCGATGGGCAGGAATTCTGCCCCACAACTTAGATGAGGTCAAGGAAGCAATATCGGGACTGAAATAAGCCAATGCTACCAGAGCTGTGGTCGCCGTGGCGTAATGGTTATGTGCGTCGAACCACACGTAGAAGGTTCGATTCCCAGAGGGGACACCTCGCATTTCTTCACGACACTAGCTCCTTCGACACTCAAAGAGTATCAATTTTCCATGAAAGGCTTCTCAAATCTCGCCGTTCGGAGTCGGCAACCACCTGTAGGTCCCTTCTACTCGTGAGAGAACAGAGGCAGGCACAACACAAGTAAGTGTTGCAGAAGCTAGGCTTTTAGTCTCAATTCTCTCAATTATAAACCTTATTAATACCAGAGCTGACGGACTATCCGCAGAACCACAGTTTGTGATGATATGGATGGACACATGCACCAACTGATCTGTTAGATATGGTCGGAAAAGAGCATGCTCGGCGAATGGCAACTCAGTGTCGTTTGCCTGGTCCACAGGGAGGGGAAATCCTTTTAAATGAAAAAAAAACACAAAAAGTACAAATCAACAATCCGCCGCCTATTTGTCTTGGTCGCATATGACAGCATGCAGAGAGACGAGCTATCCTGTGCCACTTCTGATTTTGTCATTCCTATCACATTTGCCCGGTTGCGTGGTGATGATGATGATGATGGAGAACTCCCGCCTCACCGTCAAAGTCGGTAATGACCTCAACGAGCCCAAATGTTGCAATCCGTTGTAGACATGGCGTTGCTCTGACATGCCACTGTTTCAACATTCTCTCATGTCAACAGATTTTGCCCGTTTCATAATTCCATAGGTGTGGAACTTCTGTCACCTGTCTGCAAAAAAAACTTGGCCAAGTGTTTTTCAACTGCTCTTCGATCAGGGAATTTGCTAACAACAAGAGTCTTTTGCAGAGACTGAAATGGTTGGTAATCAGAGGACGCAAGATCCGTTCGTTTTCCGTCCGTTTCCGTTCAACAAAGAAATGTGTGGTCAGGTTCACGTTTTACAAAGATGTGTGTGGTCTAAGAGCAGCATTATGAACCAGATTACTTTTTCCAAATAAATGCACACCAACATCTAGTGAAAAAAGAACCGACGAGACTTCTTAGATGATCCAATATTTGCAAATGCCTTTTTTAAAAGTAGAGGATGTGAAGATTGGGACAAGCCGATCGAAATTATGATGGTTTCGTTGTGTGGAAACCTATCCCCACTATGGCCACTCAAAACGTGTCTCCTTTCCTAAACTATCAGTTTGAAATTCAGTGCTGCAAAATGGTCATTGTAGGTATCGGGTGGTTCATCGTGAGGTTTCATATTGAAAAGGCTTTTTTCCCGCAGATCGCAGGTGACTCCTGTCAAACTGCTTTGTCGAGTTTGTTGAAAAATTTGGTGACACTACAGATCACAAGGGACTAGGGCCGAGCTTCTAAAACAACTACTCGTGTTGTGCGTGCTACTGTTCGCTCACAAGTAGAAGGGACCAACAGTTTTTTGCCGACTCCGAACGGCGAGATTTGAGAAGTCGTTCATGGAAAATTGATACTCTTTAAGTGTCGAAGGAGGTCGTGCCGTGAAGAAATGCGAGGAGCCCCGTCCGGGAATCGAACCTAGTCCTTCGGCGTGTGGGTCGACGCACTTACTTCCCAACTCATTATTGAGAGACTCACCCAACAATAGTGCTTCCTTAGCCAGTAATGTTTTAAGTTCAATTTCTACTGTTGCCACTATCAACCACAAATCTGAGTCCCAATTCAGAACAGTGGATGGTACTCGACCGGTTAGACAACGTCCTGCACGTAGTAAAGAGACCACAGCAACTGCAGCTGGGAGTGCACGCAAAGACCGTAACGAATCGACTTGTCGTGAGTTCTCAGCAGCTTGGTTTGGCTTATTCGACAACTTGTCGTCTTTTACGTGAACATCTCGGTCTAGAAGCGTAACGGTCGTGCAAGGATTGAAGGGCAGCGGCTTGAATTTGCATTATATTTGCAGCGAATTGGCAAATAGGAATATCCGGTGTCCAATAGCGTTTATAAGTCACATTCAAAAAATCATATACAAAACTGGGTCACGGCTTTATAAGAACTGAAAAATATGTTCGAATACAAATGAAGAGAAGATTTTAAAAAAATAAAGAAGAAGAAAAAAATCACATATTCTTATATATTTTTTTTATTATTTCTTGTATAAAATTACAAAACTCAAAAAGAAGTAAAACAAAAATTCAAATAAAAAAAAAACAAGTCTCATGAAAACTACTTCGAGCTTAAACTTAAACACAAAATGAAGCAACTTTCAAGCAACACATAAATTAAACAAAAAAAAAACAGATTAAAAAATTAAATACAGGAACATTTTATTTTTAAATAAAAGCAAAAAAAAATTCAAATAAAATTGCCAACAAATCCTTAAACAAAAAAAAATAAATTCATTCAACGAGCCTAAACATTGCGTTCCGAAAAAATAGTAAATTTACATAAATAATTTAAATAAATATTTAATAAATATTCTTGTTTTAATTTTGTTTTTTTTCTCATCAATTAATTTAGTATTACACATTTTTGAAGAAAAGAAAATTTATACAAAAATTTAGCAATAAAGTGACAGGGGGATTTAAGGCGGATCACTTATGAACTATGGGCTTACAGTAAGGGACTTAAAAGTAATTAAGCAAATAAAACAATAAAACAAAGGCTTGAGATTAAGTGTGACATGTGGTTAACGAACATAGCCGTACAAACTTGACGAGAAAATTGTCTTCGCGTTTGTTGATTAATAAGAACAAAGATAAAAACATAAAATAGTTATGAAAGCATTAAATGAAGGCTTAGGTGGGTAGGTCCTTGGGGGGCCTTCTGACTGAGGAGGACGGTTTGAATGGGAAATCAAATTTTACGCCACACTGAGACGTTTTTGGTCTCCATCGGTGCCCAAAAGTGCCACATTTGGAGCGAGAATGTTACTTGACAGGCACACTCAACATGAATTAAAAACGATTTGGCAAAATTTTAAACAAAAAACAAATTTTGGAACTCTTTGGACATCATCTACTTGGACTAGGAAAAGTTTTGGTCAATTTCGGAGACAAATTTTGATCTTTTTGATCCAAACAAAAAACTGATAACTGAAGCTACATTTAAGGCTCGTCTGTCTGCAGTTCATACACAATATGACCATACGTCAAGTGCAGTTTCTCCAAATCGAGGGTTTGTTTTCCATATTTTGTGGCTCTTTATGTACAAAATTGGTCCAAAATCATCAAATTTGACCAAAATCGCTCAAAATCAAACAAAACCATCTTAAATTGTTCAATTTCGCATAAAATCATTTCAAGTGTCCCAAAAGAACTCCGCAACGTTCAGTAAATTCGAAGAACATACTTTGGTCGATCGGCAAAAATTGACCAAAATCCCAACATCATCCAAAAGTGACCAAAATTGTTCAAAAATCGACAAAAGTTTACTAAACTCTCAAAAATCGTTTAAATTTAAATAAAATTCTCCAAAATCCCTTCAAAATCCATATCATTGCATGGGTCCATCTCGCCCCCCTTGTCAGTGACCCTCCCCAAGTGCACCACCGGACCCCTATTTACATTTAAAGTAAGCGTATCGTGCCGCAAGTTTATGATGACAAACCATGACAAAATGTACAAATGCATGAGTGTGTGTGTGGGTGTGAGAGTGGGAGTGTTTGCTTTTCCTTTCTCTTTTAAACGAGTACCCCCTTGCCTACCTCCTTGCTGAATGTGACTTGCGGCAAGTGGAGACGCCTTTTCGCCGCTTCCATGGTCGAGCTGCTAGAACACGCTGTCGATGGTCGAATATTGCTGCCCACGTGCATGCCCCCGTCCGTATAGTTGCTGGCCGCACTAGTCACTCGCGACTTGCTGCCAACTCCATTCATCAGCACTGTCGAGGCTGTATGTCGGCCGCTAGGCATCGTTGCCGTTGCTGCTGCTGCGGCTGCTGCCGCCGCAGCTGTGGACGATGATGATCCGCCACCGGACCGCCGGAAGATCTCCATGGTCAGGGTGCTGCCCTGGGAGCGAATCAAATTCAGGACATCCGCCTCGGGCATGGTGACAACGTTGTGTTTGTCGACAAATATCACATAGTCGCCCGGCAGGATGCCGCTCTTGTCAGCCGAGAGGCCCGGTTCGATCTTCTCCACCCGCGGCGGATGCGTCCAGACGATTGAGAAACCGAACCCTCGTTCGGCGGTACGCGTCAGCTTCTTGGTCACGGTGAACGGGGTGCGACCGACGTTCGGCTTGGCGGATGACAGGCGGCGCCCACTGCTGGCGCCCACCGTGGCACTGGTACTGCTGGCTGGCGCCTCGTTCGGCGGGTCCAGCTCGAGGAAGCGAAGAAAGAGATTCTCGTCGGCGTCCCGTTGATGGATGGCCTTCTTGCTCAGCGTTATCGGCTGATTGGAGTTCGCGTCAATCAAGTTCAAGTTGGCCGCCGTCATGCTGTCGATACTGAGGACGTCCTCTTCGACGGACTTCTGCCGGGCCGCAGCGCCGGCCCGCTTCTCCGCCGATGTCATGCTTGCCGTGGCGGCGACTTGTGCTGTGTGAGTGCTGCCAACAGGATTGATGGTCACGGGTACAGCCGGTGTGGGATTATTGAGACATGACTGCGACTGCAGCTTATATGAGCCGTTGATCGGTGCTACGATGATGCTGCGAAGCGGGAAGGACATACATCCTAGGAACTCGCTGCGTCTGCAAAGAGAAGAGAAAATCCAGGTTTCCGTTAGTTCAAGGGTGCAAAAGTGTGGGGAAGGATTGAGAAAAAAAAAAAATGTTTTTTGCTTAGGAGGCTTTTGGACGGCGGCCAAATTAAGGACTCAAATGAAGAGGTGTTAACCGGTGCGACACGGAGAGGGGGAGACAAAGGAAGTGATTTGGACAGCTGCTGGCAAAGTGGACGGTTGCCAGGTGAGTGGGAGTTGAGAGCCGATCGCAGGCGGGCGATTGAAAGTCACAGAGACAACAAGGCATCGACGTTTGAGCTGAAAAGAGGCGCCAGACGATGACGAAAACGAGATATAAATGCGGAGGATGTCAAGCGGGCAGTTGACGGTGAGCGCGTTTTTTTTTTTCAAGTTGAGAAGGGTGGAGGTGGAGATAGAGATGGACACAGAATGCGAAGAGGAAATTCGGTCAGGATGCATCAAAAATTTGCAAGGATTTCGAATTTCTGACGACAGGCGCGTTATGTCTGGAAACGAGCCAAGTTGTCCCAAAACATTCAAATTCGACTCGACTCTGAAAAAAAACGATTGAAGTCAAAGAGGACTGAAGCCGACAAGAAGGACAGGAGGAGGAAGAGCACCGAAGTCCGGACTGAAGTTGAGAAATGGACCGACATCCAGATTTGAACTCTAAATCGAGAACTAAACTCAAAGAAAAGTAAATTTAGGGAGGTTCTGACGACGTGGAAGGCATTCAGTCTTTCATTCCGCTTCTAGTTTAAAAAGCTGAACCCATTTCCTGCTCAAGGACTCCCTCACCCTTTAAAATCGAATTCAATACAATTTTCCCAACACGAACGTCCATTTTGACATTATCGTCCAGTCCATAGGGCACGGCAACCGTCAAACCCCCACCAGAGAGCCGCGCTGAAGAAGGTCTTTCGTTTCATAGCTCACCCCGCCTTAAACCACGAACCACAAACTCCAGTGACCTTTCGTGTATGTAGACAAAGCCTTGCCTTGCATGCATCCATTCCACACCCGCACACACCATCACACACACACACACACAGACACCCCGAAAGTCAGTAAATTTCTGGCGCTTTGTTGTCTTGTGGTTTTGTGGTGTCGGCGGAAGAGATAAGACGAAATACAGAGAGGAGCGCCTTGCTCGCCTGTAAAATGACGGTAATTGTTGAAATCGATAATCAAATGTTCAAAGTTCACCACACTGATGGATGACTTGGGGCGTTGAGTGGGATGGGGCGGGGGGAGGGTGGATGTAAGGAGCTGAACGAAGGAGAAGGCGTCAAGATGAAGGAAGTGGGGTTTTGTCTATCGATTTGAAGACGGTTTGGGAGGAAAGTTTTTAAAAGAGATGGAGGAGGGACAGATTTCGAATGAATGTCTTATTTTTGAGGGTGGTCAGAGCAAGCTTGTGGTCTTATCAAGCAAGAAGGCAGCAACAGGTTTATGGGCGGGGACAAGCTCAAGGCGGGTCACGGTGCTGTCCATCAACTGAGAAACTCTAAATTGAAGATTTTTAGTCAAAATGTCAAAGAGATGGTAATTCCGACAAAACCAGGAAGCTAGCAGCCTTCAGCACTTACAAACACTGAGACACCACGAGGCCAAACGTCTGATCCCTGCAGTTGGACATTATTTGGAGGCGAATAGTCAAGGGGTTAATGTTAAAGCGGCTAAGAGGCGAATCAGGCTTGTGACTCCACTAGCCTGACAGTCTGCAGGATTCACAGAGTTGGAGGCCTGGATAAACTTGAAGTTACAATCGGTCTGTCTTGGGTTAAGGCGTTCATGCCTAGGAATCAAAGCTTCTAAGGGGTGAAACAAGCTTAAGGTTCTTGAAAGTCTGTAGCTTCACCAAACTTGAGACTTTCTCAAATTTTCGGACCCATTCAAGCCCAGGACTCGTTAGCCTTAGTCTGTGTCTAGTGAGGGATGTCAAAACTATTACGAAACGAACTTAGGTTGTGCTATCAGCAAGCCTGCCACTTAAGCACATTTGGGGTGCTGCGGTACAACACGATTGAGGCTCCCTGAGGTAAATTTTTGCCTTAATCTGTCCAGATGGGACAAATTTCAGGAGAAACATGGCAAATGTTCAGGAGGTGAACCAAAAAGGCTGAAATTTCAATGTTTTGTCACTTCTGACTCGACCAACTCCCTCAGAGTCGATTTTAGAAGCTTTTCTGCAGACCTGCTCTACAGCTCGAGGTCTTGAAACTTCAGTAAGGCCAATCTGGAGGCAACTGAGAGTTCAAAAGTAGGTTAGAGAAGAACTTAAACCAACTTGAAGTGCGCAATTGGAGGCAGCTAAAGAAGAAAGTCTGGGCCCTGATCCTTGAACGCCACACCAAGTCAACTTGAGACCTTGGCCCCTAAATGAGACACAATTTGGACGCATATTGCGTTGTCAGAGGGTCCTAAAAACACAGATTACCTTAAGCCAGCATTTTGGATGAAAATTGTGCCTTGGGTGTCAAATTGACGCCACGAGGACAGGCTTATATCCACGTGGACATAAAATCGCATCTGAATCTTCTCAAAACACATGTCGGACATCAGTCTACGATCTCTCCTTCTCTCCCCTCAAATGTATTCTTACTTGAAGCACTTCATTTCAGTTGTCATTCCCATTTCCCTCGCCTTCCACGTCATTAATTCCAGAAAACTTCATGTCTCCCCGGCTGGATCACAACGGCAGACAAATTCAATTCGGAAACGGACGTCATCAACTCGAAAACTTCCACGCCGACATCAACTACACACACACACATCGCGTGCGTCATAATCTAGTCCCTCGAAGGCCCCTCGTGGTTACATCATCAAGTCGGTCCCCTCACACCCCCTCCCGTCGTCCCTCCTTGTTTATCAATTGCCCTCATCCCGGATCAAATGCGAGCAACTGACGCCTCCCGACAAAACCGAAGAAAAACTGGAAAACCTTTTGCTCCGCCAGGGAGTGGCATCATGAATAACCCACCCACACTACATCCACCCATCTACATCTTCGTCACCCTCCTCCACCCGGCTCCGGGTTTTTGTGAAGAATTTTATTGTAATGAAACTGGAAGCATAGAAATTTTCATTTAACGACGTCGTCCTCGTCCAGCCAATGACTTGCACCCTCCCCCATCCGTCTACGCCTGTGTGTGAGCCTGTATCGACGAAGGACATAATGGGATACAAGAAGACTGCATTTTGGATTAATTTTGAGTCGGTCGAGACACGAGGGCGCATATTTATGACTCAGGCCTCCCCATCGTCGTCATCGTTGTTGTCGCTTGGCGATAAATTGAATCATTTCATCCCTTTCGAGACAATTCGCTTAATTATCTCCTTCCGAGTGGGTGGGTGCGCAGCTTGGGGGGGTGAGGATGACAAGAACTTTGCAAGGTTTTGCGGTGAATGCTGGGGAATAGCCAAGACTTCTAAAAGTTAGCACCCCCCAAAAAAATGAACTGCATCCGGTGCGCCAAGTGTGAGGGTGGCAGAGATTTTGTTGGACTTTCGAGGTAATTAGAGACGCAAATCGATTATGAACAGCCAGATGGTGGGTTTGACGGGGGATTTGTTCACAAATTTGTCCTCAAATGCCGCAGGCAACAGATTGTTTGGCAAGAGCAGAGGAGCTTGTGGTCGATGGCGGGCATAGTTGGCAACAAAGTCGACTGCAAAAGTAACGACAAGCAGGCAAATTTTGTGAATTATGAGTTGGGGAGTGGGGAAGAGGAGTTTTTGGAGCAGAATGTGGAAAAATTGAATTTTTACTCAACATTTGATCTAAGGGTTTATGTATTCGATGATAGCATTTGGCTGTAGGATGATCCCATTTGATTTCGATGTGGGATGAATTTGACTGTGAACGAATCACCATGATGGGCAATGATCCCACTTAGCTTAGGCGTGATTTAAATTCCACAGCAGTGGGCTGAAGGTTTGAACCAAGAACTAGGGATTTTGTGAGTGAGTTGCTGATGTGCAAGCAGATGGGGTATTTTTTGATTGAAGATGTGTCACGGATAAGAAAGAACCTTGAGGAGATTTCTGGTGGACATTTGCACAGGGCAGAGATTTTGTATGGGGAATATTGGGATCAGTAGTGTTGGCACTTGATTTTGAAAGAATGTAGAACTTGTAGGGCTCTAGACGACTGTCGAATGGAAAACAAAAAAAACCTCTGACGTTTCATATATCTAGGTAGCCGTTTGGTTAATTCTGCGAATTTGCGAAAAGTCCTTTCACAACTTTCGACGGGGTTACTCTCTCCAAGATAAATTTTTACCCAAACTACTCAACTACAAATTTCTCTGCTGCCAAAGTTGAAGTGTCAAAATTTGAAAAAAAAAACCGAACTTTTTTTTGGAAGTGAATGTGAGGAAGGAGGACCAGATCAAGTGTCAAATTCAGTAGACTTCCATCTGTGCCACCATTCACCACTGATATTCGATCCTACGTCTGGCACAAGTTTGACGGGAAATCATTGTCAGATGTTGCTCGTGCCGAATTCTTCTTGTGGCGCTACCAGTCTGGGGTGGAGCTGGGCCTGGCCTCATGCCGACTAGGAAGAAGTAAATCCGTCCAGCCATTGAATGAGCTTTTGGCAAAGGAGCGCTTCAAACGATATGTGAAACCATTCACCCACAACGCACACTGTTCCTATTGGCCATTAATTGCAGAGAAGTGGGTGGCTGCCAACCGATGCATGCATCTTAAGTTCCTTATTTCCGTTGATTTTTGAACGTTTTTGAAAGAAGAAAATTCTTACACGAAATAGACTTAACTGCCGAGGGGTGAAGACCATGGGATCGTTGGATCAGCAAGGACAATAGAAATGAGCAACAGGCAAAATGAAGTCTAGCAAGTCAGGCGCTATAGCCCACAGCAGGACCAGGGCCTTGCTTCTACAACAAATACTCGTGTTGTGCGTGCTTCTGTTCTCTCACGAGTAGAAGGGACCTACAGTATTTTCCCGACTCCGAACGGCGAGATTTGAGAAGCTTTTCTTGGACAATTGGTACTCTCTGAGTGTTGTCTGCAACTCGAAAGAGGTGGTGCCGTGAAGAAATGCGAGGTGTCCCTTCCGGGAATCGAACCAAAACCTTCTGCGTGTTTGGTTAATGCACTTACCCACAACGACACCCACCGCAACCGTCTGTAGGATGAGTTTTGTTTCCAGCACTGGTATCAATTGTATCAACAATGCCTCTGCCGGAGGAGATTGGGAACGCATGGACATTTGATATATCCTCATGAGTATGCGTTGCAATGTTTGATCATTGAAGCAGAAAATGTGGTCAACTTACGGCCGACCCACCGATTAGGAAGGGTCGCTTACACCACAAATATCGCCCAAACCCTGCCAAGGAATGACCCTTTGGAGAAGCTGTATAGTCTGAGGGAACAATGATGATCTGCGCAGTACTTCTTAAACAAATTTCAAAAAATCCGGATTTTGGCATTCGATCCTGACGCACTCGGGTGACTGGTGTCAATGACAGAGCCGTATTCATCTGTGATACGAACGTACCAAGAAAACAGCATTTCCAAGGACGGGTGGTAACACTTCATCGAGGTCTCAATGATGCGGTGAGACGCGCCAATTTTCAGTGTTATGTCCCTTGGTTGCTCTTTTCTTCACAAATGATGTCATTCCCTGAAGTCTGCTTTACCCCACAACACGAAGATGCTAATTTAAGGAAAAAAAGTTCACAAAGCAGGAACTTAATCGTCCTCTCCGTCTGATTGTGTTCCACTTGCTCGTAGCTGCATCTCACCCCCAGCTGAGGCTTGTTTGCTTCCTGACTTCACGATATATAGTCGCACTCCTGGTGGTGACGTTAAAATGCATTTCACATATGGACATACATACGAGTATATCAGACATAGATGAAAATTTCCATTTTGAACACATGCTGACGCTGAACGTTTCTGAAAATTGGTTGCTTACATCGAGAAGAGGTAAAGAGAGAGAGAGAATGACGGGCGCCGATTGTAATTTTGGTGCTTGACAAAGACTGATAATTTTTAACCCGGTAAATAGATCAATGAACGCAAGCCTTGCAGGACATGCGAGACGGTGTCCACTTTCCGAGGAAAAGTAGTTGAGACTGAGACAGTGTCTATCAAAGCTTGAGAAAGGTCTACCAGATTTGAGCCTCTGTTACCCTAGGAGTAGACTGAGGCTTTGAAGAGAGTAGGAGGAGGAGGAAGACACTAGGAAACACACTAAGACTGAAGCTCTGAAGAGAAAACAGGAAACACACTTAGACTAAGTCTCTGAAGAGATCAGGATGCCTTACCAGGTTAAGGTTGATCAGACGCAACCGCCATCCCTGTGTCCAGTAAAGGGACTTATTGTTCGCTCATGTCAAGTCCTATTCAATCCTCCAGCACTACTTGAGTCCTCGACAGCGTGCGTTACACATTCTTTAAGAAAAATTTTTATGCTAAGTTTTAAAGTCAATTTAAGTCCCTGTCTTTTGAATGAAGCCCTAAGCCCCTATGAGTACTTTTTCAGATGAATTCTGAGAGCTGACTTAATTCCGTGTTTCTTGACTGGGGTCCTATGCTCCTGTGTAAAAAATTTCCGGTCAATTCCAAGCGTCGACTCGAGTCCCTGTTTTCTGAATGAGGCTCCAAGCTCCTGTGTGCACTCTTTCGCGTCAATTTCGAGAGCCAACGTAAGTCCCTGTTTCTTCAATGCGGTCCTAGGCTTCTATGTGAAATCTTTCCGGTCAATTCAATGCATGAACTCGAGTCCCTGTCCCTTGAACGAGGCCCTGAGCACCTGCACGCACTCTATCGGGTCAATTTCGAGACCCTACTTAAGTCCCTGTCCCTTGTATGAGGCTGCAGACATCAATCACAGGACATTTTCACTCCAAAAAGCTGCAAAATTTTGCATATCTAGCATGAGCAAACGTCGCCACACAACTGAACACAGTCACTTGTCATTCGAAACCTTGAAACTTTACCAAAGACAATCGAATCGCCTCCAGATTACCATCAAAATTTCTTTAAAATTGCAGTCCATCTGCCTCTTCTCACCTCTTCCCACATCTGAGCCCCGCTTTCCACGTTCGATGACATTCCGTGTGTCATCAATTTCGCTCATTAGTCTCCTTTCAATTTTTTTGTTCGCCTTCTCCTCCTTCAACTTCCTGAATCCTTCAAATGTCTCATCTGCATCTGCAGCTGCAACTATTGTCACACCCCGCATACACAAGTCAAGTGAACTGACACGAACCCACTTGGCCGACAAGAATGAGACCAATTTTCCACCAGGATGCCATGTCCCCCATCTCATCACTACCGTGCCGCCCACTTGGCACTCGTGTGAAGAACAATCCTGCCAGACACAACAAAAGCATCACCACCACCACCACCACCGCCAAGGACACTCTTCCTCCTTCAATGCATTGTGAGGGTAAGCACATATAAAAACCGTTTAATTAAAACAAAAGGATAAACAAATCCACACACACACACAAACACACACTTGGATTTAAAGCGCATATCCTGGCGATCCCGGTGATTTTGTTATGCCGGCACAGCAGACAACAAGCGGGTACATATGCGATTGCATTCGCCATGCCGGCGGTGGAACTGCGGTGTGTGTGTGTGTGTGGGGATGTGTTGGCTCCCTGAAAAGGATTTCTCACTCGCTTTGATAGCGCTCGCACAAAAAGACCCATTTCAATGGCGAATGAGTCTCTCTAAGGACCCGTGTCGCCGTTTAAGGACATTAAGACGCGGTGGTGTCTCTTTGTCGTCGGCCCGCTAAAATGATGGTTAACCACTGAAAAGGCTTCTTTTGTGTTCTTTTGCGGCGCTCTTGGTGGCTGTGTCGGCTGTGGTGATGGTGGTGTGCACGCCCTTAATTAATTTAAGGGTTTTTTGTGCTTCATCACTCGGTGTGTCCTCATTGTTTTCTCGGTCGAATTTCATGAATGTCCTCGAGCTCACGACGAGCATTAATTGTTAGTCATGTGGATGGCTAAATATTTGTTGATCCCTTATTGTATTATCCTCGACATCGCTGGCACCCCCATCGCTCTCATCGATTACTGGCGACAAAAGGAAAAAGCTCCGGAGACGATGTTTCAATATTTGTGTAGGACAACGCGGGTGTGATGGGCGCGTGTTTTGCAAGAAAACGGTCTTGTTTGTCTGTCTGTCTGTCGGCGGTTGATGGGCTTAGGGGGTTTTGATTGCGGGCCACTAGGGGCAGCCTTTGACTGAATTTTTGTTTCAGAAGTCCCTGTCTTCGAAGAACCCTTGAAGAAATGTCATTGAACGTTTGTTTTGTTTTTCTGATGAGGAGTCTTGTTTGATTTTCGACAGTCACGGGTATGGTGGGTGACGTGAAGACGCATTGGACGGTGTTTAGGATTCAGATAAGCTTGACTTGAAACTGAGGTATAGACAGCTGAATTCAAGGAACGCTTGCAAAAGCAGGCAAGCTCAGGTAACAAGCAAGTTAAAATGAGAAAGTCAAACTTTCAAGGAATTTTGATCATAAGAAGACCTAGTCTTAAATTAAGACGCCTCTGAAGCCCGAAATTAAATTCAGCTTGGAATGAAATTCAAGAACCGCGTCAAAAATGCACACACTGAGTGGCTGAATGGGGCTGAATGTAAATACAGACTCTTTTTGAGAGTGAAACGTGACTTCTTGTGACCTTAAAGACATGCTTAAGGCTGAGCTTACAACCTTGAATGTTCCATTTAGAACAAATTCACTTGTAAGAGAACCTTTAATTGGCCTTTTGTTGGGCCTAAGACTTCGAACTAAAAACATTTTAGTTTCTACCGAAGGGATACATTTTGGCACGTTTAGAGCTCCGCATAAGTTCGGGCTCACCATCAGCCTGAGCGTGCGAAGACAGAATTCTAAAATGATAAGTTTTGTGGTATACGAGCAAAATTAAGCATCTTTACAATTTTGAACTAATCTTGTCTTACAACTGAACTCAGTGGCTTACCCACGTTTTCTGAGAATACGGAGCTGGAATCTCGACCAAAGCTAAGATGGCGCACACAAGTGGAGAAGGACCTCAACCAACTTGGAGTGCGCGACTGGAGGCAGCTATCGAAAGATTGTGCTGGCTGGAGAGGTATGTTGGTTAAGGCTCAACAAGAAGAAAAAGGAGCTGGAATCTACTTTACTGTCTTACAGGTCATAAGAGCGAGTTTTTTCGGATCTAAAGGTCTGTATTAAGCTCGGCTTACAACAAAAGAGTGAAACGGAACCGCTTTTCTAAAGAATATGAAGCTAGGTACATCTTAACGAACTTACATCTATAAGCTTGTTGCTAAGCTTGGCTTGCAATGAAGGCCATGAACTAAGTCATTGTTTTTTTTTTTCAAGAAAATGAAGCTGAATGTTACTGAATTCTACAAACTTTTGTTTAGTGCTCTGAGGACAGCGTCTTTAGAGCCTCACACAAGCCTCAGTGTGGAACAAAGCTTAAAGAAGGGCTGAACTGGATACGAAATTGAACGATGTTGAAGATTATTGAGTACTAAGGTATAGCTTCATATTGGCGTGCCTAGGCTTCCAAATTAAGCTCGACTTTCAATGATCTGATGCATGGAATGATACACAGTAAGACCGCTTAGAGATCCCATCACAAGTTTTGATGTCTAACATAGACACGACTAAATCGCAGCTTAAAACTGAACTGAGGATTAGGTAAATATGAAAATATTTAATTTGAATATTGAAACTTGACTTTTGGCGGCTTAAATGAACAAGCCAAACTTGGTTGTAAGCTGCAGTTTGGTGAACTAATTTCCGTGGGCATCTGAAGTCTTTTATGGATCTTAGCATGAATTTTTATATCTAAGCCCGGCTTACAAATCAACTCAGGCTCCAGACCGCATTTCCATGAAACTGAACTGAGATGAGCTCAAACTGATCATACCTTGCTGATCCCAGCTTATTAATATACATCTGGATCTAACTGTTTTCTTCAGAGAATTTAGAGCTAGATTAAGTTGCTTTCTAAGTGTGCTTGGGCTAAGTTTTAATGCATTTCAGTACTCGACCTAAGTTCGGCTTACAAATAAAGTTTACATAGCTCAAGACCGTTTTTCTTCAGAATTCAAAGCTGAACACACAGTCAAGTGGACTGTTGTATGGGTCAAATGATACGAGTCTCTAAGTCATTGATTAAGCCCGGCTCGCAGAAATCACCCCGAGACATAGTCAAAACCTCAACTGAATGCAGCTGAATTCCAGAGTAATAGCTATCAAGTCATGTTTCAAAGCCCCTGGGCCACCAATTGAAGCTCGGCTTACAACGAAGACCAAGATTGAGATAAATTTTAACAAAATACGAAGCGGAATGTCACACAATTCTAAGGTCCCTTCTCTTAGACGCGAGTGGTTACGTTAAGACATCAAAACAGGCAAGAATTAAGACGGGCTTGAAACGAAACCCGGGCTTCAAACTGTATTTACATAGAAAACGAACTAATGGCAGCTGAATTAGGAGGAAAAATTCCACTTTGATGTTCTTAAAGGACCGGTGCAAGTGTGACTTTCAGCTTCATACAGTGTTTAAGCCGCCTTTAAGCCGATTTCCTTGTTTTCGATCTCATCATAAAATCTCTTAGACACCCACAAGCCCAAGCAAAGACCATTCGAACTCAAATTCCATTTCGATTAAGAGTCCTTTCAGTCCTTACAAAGCTGCCGCCCCATACCCACCCTCGAGGATTACATTTTATAGCTCAAGGAATACACAACACATTCCTTATCCACCTACCCAACTGGACATGGACGCCCCACACCCACTCCCCTCTCCATCCAGTTGCTCTTAATCCATCCGGATTAGTGCGAAACTTTGGACAGATACACGACCAGGAGTGATATGCCTGCAAGAGATTAGTGGCGGTGTCCCTGCCTGACAAGCGCATGAAGCCCAATGAAATATGTACATCCACAGGATTCGTCTTCTTTTTCTTCTTCACGGTCTTCTGCCGACTCGCACGTCAAACAACAATTAATGACCGACGTGTCCTCAAAGTCATGTGCAGCAACACGGTGTGAAAGGGGGAGAGGGAGGGTGGTGCAGACCTATTTGTTTGCCCACCTAGGCTTACCCCCAGTCAGCTTTAATGGGATTAAACATATGGTATACCGGAAGTTGAGGTTTCGCCGATCGATTGTGTGACGATGAAGGTGAGTGGGGGGCGGGCCATGTAATAACTTTGCTTATGCAGTCCGCCAGCCACGAACGAAATTGAGTTCACTCGAGTGTGGGTTATGGCTGAGGTTTATCTCAAGGGCAAAAGGGAATTAGAAACACTAGAAGCGTTTTCTTCGAAACTTAAGCGCATTCCTACGCAAGGCATGTGCTTCGAAATTCACTTGCCATTGACGGGACGTGGCCTTTCATCGCAAAACACCTGTATGATGCAAGAGAGTGGGCGAGGGGGATGATGGGCAATTGTGTTGCATCACATTCCATATTTGTCCAGCTTTTGGGGGAGGAGAATCGATCGGGGAAGCCGATAGAAACATAGCTTAAGGCCGCCTTGATGGCCATCAAATGGCGGATTACGATGCCCTCGACGGCGGTCAAAGCTCATTAGGCATGCGACCAGCTCTCTGTCCACCGCATTTTTCCGCCATTGGTGACAGTTTTTCCACACACCAGACACCAGACCATCATTAGCGTGTTCGCCACTCAACGAAAAAATGGAAACCCCGATGGCACCCTCTTTCTCAATTCAATTTCAACCTCGAATCAACCACAAAATCCATACCAAATCCATGCACGCACACATGCACACACGCACACTCAGTGACAAGCCGACCATGCAGCAGAGACATGGGGTGGAACGAAAAGGATATTCCGCAGAGGAAATCCAAAGCGTATGCCCATTCAGTCGCTCAGTCTCCTCAATAAAAGGTTGACCTCATTTTTACTCTCACAGCTCACAGCCCTCGGCTCCCAGCTCCCCCTCTCTCTCTCTCTGCATATGAGGACGAGGACGAATGAGAAATAAATGTCATGTGCTCCATCAAAAAATATTCTAAACAAACGTGGCATCCTTCCTTGAAAGAGAATTCACCATCTCTGTGTGTGCGCCTGGTGTGTGGTGGCTTGTCTTTGATGACAGATTCAGCCCCTGGGGGGAGGTTGACATCTCTCCTGGACCGCCCGCATTTCCCTTCTTCAATTCACCTCCACACACACAGAGCGACAACACACAAGAGAAGAATAACCCATTGTTCGTGACTTGAAATGCGTGACACCCCCGTTTTTTTGTGGGGGACTGAAACAACACACAGCTTCGTCAGGTTTTGACAGAAATGACGGAAGTGCCCTTAGCTCGGGAAGGGGTGTACCACCTCACCCACCTTGCACCAGTTCGAATCGAGTGAATAATTGAATAATTTGGACGGCAGAGAGGGAGAGAGAGAGAGTGATCCTTGTCTGACGGCTCAATTCGCCACCAACAAGTGCACACGCATAAATTCACCTCTCGAAAGGGGATTTTGATTTATTCCTCATGTCAGCGGGCTGAGGGGGCACTTTTGACGGAAATTAGAAAATTTGCTGCTAGACGGTAGCGTACGACGATGATAAGGTTCGGTTTCCGGTGTGTGGTCGACGCGGGAGACGGGCATTGGAGGACGAGTTGCAATCAATTTTGTACCTGCTGACAAAGGGGGGGGGGGGGCATCCTGGGGGAGCACTCTTGATGATTTATCTGCATTTAGGAGGAAGGTCAGGGGGCAGCGGATTCGCGGTTGGATTGATGAAGTGTTGGGGAATTAGAGGTGAGCGCTGAGAGAGATGATTTGTGGAAATTTATGGCAAATCTCTATTTAATGTGGAAATGCAGTTTTTTCGATTTTTTTTGTTTGCGTAAAGTTTGCGTAAAGACTTGGAACATTAGGGGTAATGGGCTCTTCGCCATCACGGCTTTGAAGACAAGAAGTTTTTCAGTTCTTCATCTTGAAGTCGGCGAAAAAGCAATCGGGATTTTTTTTTTTTTTGAGAAATTGTGAGAAAATGTTGGAAACGGTGCAGCGTGTATTTTTTGCTAAAACTTCCGAAAGAATTTTGAGCTGATATACGTGCTGGATTCGTATCGGATTTGTGCTAAATTTGAATTGAGTAATCTGCCAAAAGTGGTCGGTAAAGGAGGCGGATTTGGAAAATTGACTACTCTGTCCATTGAGTCTATGGACGCGACACTGAGTGGATATTGAGCCAAATTTGCAATTTGTCCAAATTTTGTCAAAAATAAAAGATATTTGACCAAAAGTTAGTATATTTCGAAAACCGACACATTTGTGCATCGTTTTTGAAATAAAGTAACTTTGAGTCGAAAATTTTTAATTTTTGACAAATTTTGGATAAACTTCCTAATTCAAATTGTATCACTAACACTCTGTGTAAAACTTCCAGTTGAAAATTTGCAGTCAATTTGCAGCAAATGTGTACCAAATTTCTATCTTCAAGTCAATGAAGAATTTTTCCCAAAGCGAACTTGTGTCTGAAAATGTTCTATATTCCGAAAATGACGCATCGTATACCTGCCTTGTCTTTCACACAGTTTGTACTGATATTCATGTGAAGATGCTGATCCAAATTTTAGGAAAAGTTTCAGTTGAAATCGCACAGAATTTGTACCATGAAGTTTTTCGTAAATTTCTCAATTTTTCGTTTATTGCAAGTCACACAGATCTCGAAAAGAGGAACATCAGGATCATACTAAGCATGTCCTTGTTAGAAATTCTTGCAGATAATGCTCCGAAGAATATTTTTGGTCAAAATTGTGGTAAACCTGTACAGAATTTATGCCAAAAACGGAGATCTGTCGTGTGAACGCAATTTAGAAAATTACTCATATTTCGAAAACAAAGCAAGTTACGTAAATTTTTTTTTTAAATCTTGTTGCTGGAGATTCGACGGGAATTTTTATATAAAATTTGTCCCAAATTTCTATGAAATTTGTTGCAAATTTTTGTTTTTAGGGAAAAGCAAGAGGCGTGGAAAAGGTTTACATATTTTTTTAAATTTATTATCTTTCGAAAACGGATTGTTTTCCATTAGTTTCGTATTTTATAGCGATGTTAGAGTTCCTTTGACGAAGATATGATAATTTTTTATAAAATTTGTATGAAATTTCTGCTGTTAAGGCAGAAGAAAGGCTTCAGAATCCATCACAAAATGGTCTGTTTTCAAAAACTGACTAAGTGGCTAAAAACTGTGCTTCCTAAGGGTATCATGTCTTCAAGAGATTTATTCTAGATTTTCTGGTCAAGTCTTTGGCCCAAATTTTGTATCAAATCTCCCTCAAATCTGGCCAAAATTTGTATCACAAAAGAGGTAAAATTTGTTGCAAAATAGTATAGTTTTCGAAAAGTGATTATGTCGGAAATGGTGTGTCTTGGTCTGGTTTCATTTTTGTACAGTCTGTTGGGAGCATTCCGATTAAGATTTTGAGATCGAATTTGTACTAAATTTGTTTCAAATTCGCTTCAAATTTGTGCAGTAAACTTGAGTCTACCTAAATTGTCCTCCTTCTCAGAAAGAATCAGTCTTCTGAAAGACTTGCTCACTAAGCGGAAAGACAAACCTCTCATCGAGTCAACGTTTGTTTAAATTGCCACTTCTTTTCACCTATAATGTCACACAAAGCACCCTCATGGCAACACAACTCCCGACAGATCGCAGTAATCTCCTTAATTGGCTTGTCCCCTGTTTACGAACTTAATTGCATTGCCAGGATTTTCCCTTTTACTTTTACGACTCCCACACTCCCACACTCCTCTCTCCAAACTGATCGCCAATGTCATTCAAAGGCGTAGGTTACAACAAAACCAAACAAAAAAGGTCATCTCGAGGTCAATCCATCAAACTGCACTCTCAGTCGGTTTTATCTCTTTGACGCCATCAGACACATCCCCCGTCGAGCAATAAATCTCCATTCATTCGCGTCAGCCAAAATAGCCCGAAAACCCCCCTTTCCCTCAGACCCATGGCCTATGTGTGGGGACCTTTAACGATTATTAAAACACAATTTCCGTTCACCCCAATCCACTCGAAGTCCATAATTACAGCAAGCATTCCGGCACCTCGCCGCTGACTTGACGACCAAGCACACACAGCGCCACCACCACCACGACGACGACGACGACGCTTAAAAAATCCCTTTTAACCCTTATCCAGCGATCTTATGGCTCGAGCTAATAAAAGACGAGAACTATGCACATTAGGGGTTTAAATTGGAGCGAGGACTCCCTCCCCCAGTGTGGTATTCTAATCCTTTTCGCTTCTTCTGTTGCTGTTGGGTGCTCACTCCCCCCGCACACACAGAGAAGTGTAACCTTTGCGTGCTTTGGTAAGTTTATGGGGTTATATACGAGCTTCCTGTTTCCAAGGAAATGGATAACTAGCACATGAGGTCCTTAAATTTTCACATTTTACGTTGAACCATTTGCGTTTTAAGTGTTGCGTTTCCTTTTTTTCCCCCTCTTTCTCTCCCCCACACACCCTTGCCATCATAGTGCAACGTGCGTCGGGTCAAGAAGGGGTGGACAGGGCCTTTGGTCCAACAATGTTGTTGCCCCCCCCCCCCCCCCCTCCTCTCAAATCATAACTGAAGGTGCCAACAAATCGATCACGTACTTTTGGAAGGACGCGCAAAATGCTCCAAGGGATGAACCCCATAATCTTGAGATGGGGAGAATAAACTTTTTATCGCCTGCCAGCACACCGCCCCGAATGCTAGTCTTTATCGGAATCATAAAGCGCCCGCGATGGTGAACAATGACAAAGTTTTGAACGGCACAAGGGCCACGGGTGAGCGCATGCAGAGCGTTAGGAAGCCAAAGCCCTTGCCTGTGTGCCGGTTCGTGGTGTGCTGCTCCCACGTCTGCTAGAGATAAGTAGGGAATGTGAATTTATTTCCCCTTTGTTTCGGCCTGAAGAAGGGTGAACGCAAGAAAGAAAAAAAAAAGAGGCGAAGAGGAAAGAAATATCCTTGGATTCACCCATCCATCACTTTTTAATTGAGTATCGAGTCGGAGCAGTGTGCACGGCTGTGTGGGATAATGGATGTGGATTCAAAAGGGTGTTACTCAATGAATTGACTGTTCTAATGTCTTCGTCAGAAATTGGAAGAGAATGCTGTCGTGTAGAGGAAAGAAATTCGTTTACGTATTCAATTGAGTGCCGGAGTGCTTTCTTTTCAAATCAAACAAGCAGATTCGATTGCTGTTTCTGGGAAATGCTGTGTTTGTACCTTTCATGGATCGTTTATCTTTTATGTTTGATGCTGTTATGTACATGTGGAGGGGGTGTGAGTGACACGTTTCAGTTTCAGTGTCTCAATTGATTTGTGTGGCCAAAGAGAGGAGATTGAAGATCTGTTGTGGTGACATCTTTTGAACAATTTTGTGAACCACGCGAGGGTGTCAAAGTCACTATTTCTTTCTGTAAGCACGCTCATTTACTACACATTTTCGAATTGAATCAAAATAAGCTTTGATGCCTTTGGTAACCTCTTCATACGATGTACTTCCTAAGGCTGATGCCTGCTCATCAGTTCGACGCAAGTTACGATTGCTATTCTCTTCCTCTGAGTACCTTCACAAAGTATTCAAAAAAGTGGAGGTTGACATTCTACGTCACTGTTTGACCCTGCTAATGGCCTGCGAATCAAAAGTACAACCACGTTGCTATCTCCTTCACATAGGCTACTCCTCGATGCACCGAGAACTCTTAAATTTCCCTACCAATTCCGCTTCTAAACCCTGCTAATTGCCAGCGAATCAAAAATCCAACCACGCTGCTATCCTCTACACATGAGTAACTCTGTGACACACAGAAAACCATCAAATTTGATTTCATATCTCAAAGTTCAACCCAGCTAATTGCCAGCGAATCACCAACCACTCTTTCACTTCCCTGAAATTTAGCTCCAAAATCACCTTCTCATGCCCGCTAATTGCCTGCAAATGACCAGCAAAACCCTCTCCTGCTATCTTCTTCATCTAAAAACTTTGTAACACATTAAATTATTTCAAATTGAGCTCAGCTACTCGCCAGCGAATGAAAAACTGTTTCGAAACTTCCTTTGATCTGCCCCCCTGCCTGCCCAGAACCCCCCGTTTTGCGTCGCTCCCAATCGTGTAGAGCGGTCATTTTTCGAACTTTCTAAAAAGTAATTAGGTCAGAGAACTAACCGCAAAGCAATCGATGCGTCGTCCCCCGCGAGTCATTATTTAAGAGCATAATTGCTTTCTATTCAGTCTGTGTTTCCATTAGTGTCCTCTGACCCATCGTCCCTCCCCCACACCCGCCCTTCGCATGGACATGCGTTAAAACGAGTCCGAACATGCGACGAGTGAGGGTGTACAAATGGGTAACGTATACGTCCGAGAACCCACAAGAAGACTGAAAATTGTCATCGCGTCCCCATGCAGGTGTATCCTGTGCACACACACACACACACAGACAAACACTTGCAAATGTATTTTTAATAGATTCCGAACGATGACACGGATGATCGGTAGTTCATCGGTGGCTACAATCCGAACGATGTCGATGATGTTGCTGATGATGATGACGTTGATGGTGTTGGCGGTGGTGGTGGTGAGAGTTGAATGGGATTTCCGTTCCACATAAATTTAGATCGCCACCCCTAGTCGGTGGCTTCGACTTGGCCAACATCCAACTGGAGGGGTTGCCTCTGTTCAACAATTAATTGATATTTGCACAATCACAGCTTAACATCGTGTACTCGCAGGTGAATTGGATCCGCTTTGACCGCCGGTTGAGGACTCTTAAATGCATTTCTACTACATGCCAGCTTTGTCGGTTGCGGTGGTGGGAATTTTATGAGTCATTACGTGACGGTGAAAGGAGTGCCGCTGAGTCGTAAAGTGAAGTTTTCTGCTGATTGGTTTGACGAGATTGATGGGTTGAGGGACTGTGTGTTGACTCAGTGGGTATGTCGGTGGCACTTAGAGGTGAAGAAGCATGTTTAAGGAGAATTTCTATCGAAAATCTGCAGCTGTACATCCTGTTCAAGATGTCACGTATTTGAAGTGAATGCTGAAAGGTTTTAATTTAAAATAACTCGCGTGTAGACCATGCGAACACCTTGCGAAAGTGTGTCAATTTCGTTTTCATGAACTGAATGCAATTTTTTTCACCACAACTCATCGCATGTCGACATACTATACATTCCCAACATCTGGAACTGTCTCAGATCTGCCATGAGTGCGCAAGAAAAAAACGATTTTTCAAGAAAATTCCCAGCGAACTACCACTTACATCCACTGCGTCTATTAAAATCGCACCATCAGCATCACAGCTTAACATTTCACACCGCCCACACACCCGCACTTAAGTATTTTACACGTTCTTCGCAATCCTCTGCAAGTGCACCGGCTTCCAATTAGCAACCCCAGACCATTATCGTCCGACTCGCCTTACAGTCCACTCACTGAAGTGTAATATCGCAGAGTGAATTCCTTTGGAAACCAATGACCTATATTTCCATTCAAATTCAATTCCAGCAAGTGCACCACTAAATCCACCCACCAAACCCTATCCATCGCACCGTCGCACCATCTCACCGTCACACCAACATCGTGCAGCTCCATCTCGACAGGCAGTGCAACAGCTTACTCGACGTAAGAACCCAGTTAACCATACACAGTACTTAAGCGCCACTTATTTTGCATATTTTTCATCTATTTACGGTCTTCTCTCCTTCGCCTGTTTTCGCCCGACTTCGCGCGCCCGCCTTCCACCCTAGAATCCTGCATAAAGTCATTCCATCGAATGAGAGAATGACAGACAGGGGAGAGAAGGAGAGAGAGAGAGATGGAAAGAGATTGCATTGCTCAACTGACATTCCAGAATGATGAATGCTTGACGAGGGCAATCTAATCCCAGGGAGCATGGGTATCCGAGAAGAAAACGAGGCTAAGTGAGCTCACACCCCCACCCATCCTAGGTGGCCGTGCATCGGCAAGACACTGCCACTGGTCCTTCAAACATTTAACGTTCATTCCCGGAATCGCACATTACATATGAGGAAGTGGCAATTCACACTGTAGCGGCTCGGCCCGGGGGGGGGGGAGATGGAAATGATGGGAATTGCACCACCCACTCTCGGCACGAGGGAGTTGTTAACATTCCGAATGTGGAGCGGAAAATCATACTTTGTTCACCTCGCCCACCGTACTTTTCTTCGTCGTCGTCGTCGTCTTCTCCTTCACCGTCCGTCTTTCGTTTTCACGTAAGCGAATGTCGTGCGAATGTGTGCAACGTTGTACGTGTCATGGACTGAATGGGGCGCCCATTTGAGTCCACGTAACATGCAACTGAGTCGGAGGGTAGTTTATTTATTTATTTTTTATTTCTCCTGCCTGTTGTATATTTCGGATGGAGGAGGTATAGCCGTCATGTGCGGCGGTATGGAATACCCAACATTCGCAAGGATAAATATGAAGAGAAAAAATAAGGACGAATAAATATTCATTAAAACTGCATGAGTTGGCGGAACACACTGCGGACATGGGGCGGCTAATGGCCCTAATGGAAGTGGGCCATGATTTTATGCGACGGCAACCGTTGGAATGCTCATTTCGCGAATTGATTCATTCGGCGACACAATGAATGTTTGAGTCAGACGGTGAAAAGTTTCGGCATTTATGGTGATGTGGCAGTTGCTTTTCATTGATCTCTCTGCATATTTATGTTTTGTGATGAGAATTCACGGAAAATGGTTCCAACAAGCCACTTATTTTCTTTCCTAAACAAAGAATGTTTGAATCACTGAAATGTGCAACTTTGGGCCCCCCGTGAATGGGCTGCGAATCAATTTCTGTTTCGATTGATATGCTGAACAAGTTTATTTATTTTTGCTCAAAATTCAAAAGGACATATTAAGACTAGGCGAACAGCTTGCGAAACAAAGTATGTATCGTCTGACCGGTATGCTTCTCCTTTCCTCAGAAAACACAAAACTTTTGAAAAACACAGACATTTTTGAAGCTTGCGAATAAGCAGGGAGTATATCCGTCTCCTGGTTGATATGATCAGAACTCCTCCTAATTCCTTGTTTTGACATAGAATCTTAGACAAATTGGAAGCCTTTCACTTTTAATCCTGGAAAAAACTCATGTGTGCTTACTTAGGCTGCTATGCTGAACAATTTCATCTGTTTTCACTTTCACCATAGAAGTTCAAAAAAATAGAAAAGGGCAACTTTAGACCATGCGAACAGGCTACGAACGGCGAACTGGTCGTTTTAAAACGACCAAGCGCAACTTCAATTGAGCTCTAAGAGTACAGAAATTTAAAAAAGATTCTTCAACTCATATGTTTCACATCGGAACCTGAACAAGCTATCTGCCAAGCAATACTTTAATAAATGAACAGCTCTGTTATGTTCTTCGTTTCAAGCGAATTTTGAGAAAAATCGAAATATCCGCCTTTAGGCCTTACTTAGTAGCTTAGGAATCAATCAACTTTTTCAAATGAGGTACTCAACAAGTCACTATTTATCTCATCTTCACATTTATTCACAGAAAAAGAAAGATAAGCAGCTTTGAACCCTGCTAACAGGATGCGAATTAATGATCATCGATCCAATGATACGGTAAACATCTTCTTTAACCCATTTTCGTTTGATTAAAATTATAAAAAAGTTCAAAATCTTTTGAAAAACACAGCGAACAGCCTGCGGAAAAAATTTAAGCCGATGAGGGTTCATTCACTGATGCACTTAAGATTTTCTCAAGTTAATTTTCAATCGAAGAAATCCAAGAAATTCTTCAAAATTCAACGCAAAACCCTACGAATGGTCCTCAGAAAATCTTCTTTGCCTTTCCGACGACAAGAATTAACTTCAAGATCCCACGTGACGACAGAAATCCTCACAAACATCAAAACGCAGTCAAAACTCTTTCATTTGCGTCATCTGCAAACGTCCAAAGCATTCAATTGACATCATATGTCTGCTAAAAATATCCCAGGAATCCACAGAAATACCCCGAGCGTCGTGTGCAAATGAAGAATAAACCACACAAACTACTGCCGGCATCGTATTCCCATCAATTTCTCGTTTGTGGCGTGTGATCCACTTTGACAAAGCCATAATCGAACGGTCTCATTAAGTCCACCGAATGACAGCCAAACATTATCACCTCGAGAGGCGCTCACATCCACAGACCGGCGCATAATGAAAACCAAACATTCTCTCCCCGTTGCCACGAGAAATCACCTTCAAACATTCAGTTAATCCGAGGAATCCATCATGAGGCGGCCAATGACGGACAACAGAGGATATCGGAGGACAACAAAGGACACAGGCGAGAGGGCATCAATGAATCAATGAACACACGTGTGTGTAACTTGTGTATTTGTCCGGCCAGGATAAGCAGCATATTGTCCCGAAATTCGACCAATCATCACCCCACACACACACACCGCACCGCATGGACGTTGTTCGTCATCAAAGATTTCATGCTGTCACCATGGCGACAACCCAAAGGGGCACGAGGAGGCGGATGGCAAGGAGGTGAAGGTGAACTATCCAGGCGGTGACTTTTGCCTTTCGTCGATGAGTGGAGTCAAGGATTAGAATATTGATTTGAATGCTCCCTCGCTTCGATGGGTTTCAAGTGGAATATAAGTTCGAAATGAAAAAGTGAAGTGGGGACTATCCACCTCTATCACCTCCATCACCTTCCGCTCAGCGCTGAGTTGAATTGATTGTGAGAAGGTGAATCGGAAGCAGGATCCTGTGGCGCATCGCATCGCATCGCATTCGCACATCAACAAGTTCGCTCATAATTCCCAGGACGCAACGCTCAATTGGAAAATATTCCGAAGCAAAAAAAAAAGAAAACAAAATTAAAATCCGAAAACCCCACAAAAGTCATTCACTCGGAAGCATTCCGCGCTCCTTTGCGCCGCCCCCACGAGGCCAGATATCGAGCGCCATTCTGTGCGTGGGATGGAAGCAGAAGCCGACGCAGAGCGAGAGAGAGAGAGAGAGAGAGTAAATAACTTAATCGTGGTTATGGATGTAATCTGACCCAATTTTTCGGAATGCCCCCAACCGTCCCGGCATCCCTTGCGTCATCAGTCGTCCCCATGGAATTTCTTCGAAATTCGAATCTATTTCGACACCAGGACCGATACAGTTTGCCATTTGAACGGGGGATTTGACGAATGCCTTTGTGTTTGCCTTCCGTTTGACAATTGATTTGAAAAAGGTCCTTTGCCCCAAATGGAAGGGGATGTTTTGTACAATTTTTAGAAGCCACCCCCCTCCTCCCCGAGTGGGTCGACATAAATTCCGAAAATTTGTTTGCCTTTAAGGGCACATCTGGTGCGGTGATAGCTACTAATCACTTAATGAGGAATATGTGGTGTTTTCTTTTGTCGTGAAATATGACGTCAAAGCAATTAGGTAGCGGAGGGGGAGGCTTCCTATCCCTCCCCCACTTGTTGCAATTTCAAATGCAAGTGATTGGTCGAAGCATGGCTTTAAGGGCCGCGTAAAAACGTTTCTAGATTAAGGGCCATAAATGACAGGTTACGTGCACTTTTTACGACAACCTGTACTTAAATTTTATGAATGCCAAGAGACGTCTAACATCTGATGGAGGTTTGATTTGAGTTTCTTTTTTCCTCTGAATCTTGAAAATTTTTTGCGTGAATAGAAGGGTTGAAGAATTGCTTAACTTGTGAGGAATGTTTCTGAGGGATTTTCTGGAAGCATTGTGGTGATGGATATCAGTTCCCAATGGAGTCATGAAGACAGTGAAGCATCAGACTTTGAATTTAAAGTAACTACCAGCATCTTAACTTTGTTTAAAGGAAGACGAACAATTTGAACTCTAATATGAGATGCCAGAGATGCCTACGCCGCCAAAACCTCTAATGCTGTGACGGAGATGTTGTACGCAAGAGCCAGACACACGTAAATTGCCTCAAAATACAGACATTCTATAGAGCCTAGAGCCAGCCTATAGAGCTTATTAGCGTAAATTAGCATCACTCTGCTGAATCAAACTTACTCCTCGCTGGAAAAGTTGGTGTAACGGAGGCGACGAAATTCTCACACACCAAAGCCTTGAAAGGAAAACGAAACCCTAAATATGCAAGACCAAAAGAATATCCAAATGTTGAATAGAAGTCTAAAGTGCTACAAAGTAGTCTGTTAGCGAATTTCATGGACGAAGAGCTGCGGTTAACAGTCCCACAAATGTAACGAGGGGCGTGGAGATGGAAAAAATTGTCTGTCTGTCTGCATGCTTATTTTAGGTTGCGTTGTTTTTTAAGTACAATCTGTGGTTCATACAATTTCTTCACGAAGATTCAGAAAGTATGGCATTGTGCGCTCAAAGTTCATTTTTTTTTGCATTTTTTAACCTCCAATGGTTGTCATTCAAGGTCTCATCACATTTTTATCCAGCTTGAAATGAGCGTGGGATCCAACATCTTTGGTTTACTGAAAACTGTGAGCCTTGGGGGCTTGTAATTGTTAAAGCAAAAAGAACACCAAAACTGAACGAGGTTTTACTTAAGTTAATAATCTTTGAATTCACTTTCTTCATAAGCGTGCTGGTCCCCCAAAACTTCTCTAGTAGGTCTTCCTTCACATCAGTCACTGAGTGGAATTTCTCAAGAAAATGTCTTCGCGAGACAGTCAGAATCCCTAGAAAGGGTCCCCTCACTGGCTGGGGTCTCACAAGACAAGTAAAGTGTCGTCGCAATACGGACAGAGTTTGTAGAAGGGAAAAAGAAGAAGAAAAAGAAGAAGTCCCTACGTCTAAGTCTAAGGTTTAAGTGAAATGTCGTCGCGAAACGAGCACAATCTCGAAATCCAAAATCACAAAATGCCCAAATTTTGAAAATACTTGGTTTCCAATTTCAAAAGATTTGCAATTTCTTGAAAAAAGTTACAAGTTCTGAAACTTCTCCAAATCCTTCACTGACCATAGCATAGCAGGAGAACTGAAAGATGCCGCTTGCCTCCCATCACCCAGCCCTCTGAAATGTTTTTTTTCGAATTTAGTTTTTGGGAGTGTGTTTTTCTGGGGTTTTGGGCATTTTTTTCAACCACATTTTTCATTGACAGAAACGAATGATTTGACATATTTGAAAACAGAGTTGTTTAGAGGCATTCAAACAGAAATAGGGAACTGGAGTGCTCACCTGGCTAAACTCTCAATTTGTTCGCAGTTCGGTTGAAATTTGAGCGATAAACTTCCTTCTCACAATCCTGCAAGTCCGTTGCGGTTGCCTATGCAAATATCTGTCATGTAGAATTACTACGCTTCAAGTGGTCCGCATGAGGAATTCAATTTCCAATCACTGACTTTAAGTTCTCTTGAAACTCGTAAAATGTTATTTTTCAAAAGAGCAGATGACGTCTGTGTTGGTTTGAAAATAGATTACACTTGTCATACATGCCATTTGACCCAGTCTTTAGAGGAACCACATGATGACGTGATGGGAATCAAAGTCGACCAAGCAAAATCACAATTAATAGAGAACTCTCTAGGCACTATGGGCAAGGTTTGGACTATACGGGGAGATGCTGGATTTCTTCGAAATCACAGTCTCACACAGCAGCTCTGGAAACGTGTGCCTTGTGAAAGAAAGTGTTGCCCTTAATAAGCAACAGGCCTGCAATCATTTCTTCTCGGCTATGAGGTAATGTGGATGCAACACCATGTTCCGTCTTCACCTCACTCACTCAGTGGACCACTGTCCCCCAAAACACAGTGTCCATGAGCTCCCCTGCAGATAGAGTAACCTTGAACTTACTCGGGTGGTCTGCACCTTCTTTGTGCCGCCACAAGGAGACCTGCTTACTCTCAGGGTTATATTGGTGAACACCAGCTACAATTGGCTCAAAAATACCTTCTGGGCTTTCACGATAGAGCTCAAAGAACTCTTAACAGGCTCGGTGAGCATTCATAGCACCCACCTTGTACTGTCTTTTGAAAGGTTAAGATGGTCGTGAGGAAGTGGTGTATGGTACCAGTCGAATGTTGAGGGATCTCTGTCATCATTTTCATTTGGGAATGCTTAAGGACAAGTTTCCTGACTTCTTTGTGCTCATCTGCGGACATCCTAAGCGGGACTTGCCTTCAATGAGCCTTCTTTCCCTCTTTTAAACTCGTAGCAATAGAACCCTGAGTACAAACTCCACGTATTTGTACAAGTGGTTTGATAGAAAAAACGGCTTAAAGGGAGTGCAACATTTTATGTATAATTTCGTAAATTGCTTGATTTTAAAATGACGGCAAAAAACGGTTATCATTGACCGTCACCGTCCGCCCATTGGCATCTTTAAAAAAATACAGACCATTGACATCATTCGACCATAGGGAACGCCAGACAGTCACTTTGTCTGTATGCAACGACACCTCTTCATCACTTGTGTATTTCCTGAGCCCACCAAGTGAAAAATGTGCCTCATCACTGGTAAACATTCTGTTCGAAAAATCGGTGTTTATGGGCGTTGGGAATGGTCAACAGGCTTGAATTGATACACAAGTTGAACATTTTCAAGATGACGATGTAAGTCCAATTTCAGAATATACCATAGTAACGGTCATAAACGCCAGTAAATGGATAGGTTTGGATCATCAGCAACACTTGCACTTAATAATTGAGTGACACAACAGCCCACAAGGGACCAGGGCCTAGCTTCTGCAACAACTACTCGTTTTGTGTGTGTTACTGTTCTCTCACGAGTAGAAGGGACCTTGAGAAGCTTTTCATAGACAGTGTTGAGTGGTGTCAGCAACTCGAAAGAAGTGGTGCCGTGAGAAAATGCGAAATGTCCCATCCGGGAATAGAACCTAGACCTTCTGCGTGGCGGTCGACGCACATACCACTACGCCGATTTATGACGATATTTAAATCACCACTTTTGAAGTAGATTTTAGTAAATTTAAGGCGTTGTTCGGCTATTATGCGATTCTTTGCCGTAAGTGGCAAACATTCAGCTAACACTGGGGCCCTTCAAATGACAACTTAGTTTGACAGTTTTCAAATGTCAGTGCTAACAATTTGAAACCACAAAATGAATGACCACAAAATGAAAGTTTGTGTAATTGTGAAACGATGCTTTTCGGAAGATAAATGAAGGACTTCAAATGAGAAAGGGTCAAGTTTCATTTTTATGGTTTTGAGTTATCAGTATTTAAAGTTGTACGTGTCCTTCACACCAAACACGTACACGAAGGATTACCTCGTAAACAGCGCCAGAAGAGAGAGATGACAAAGTTATGCAAATTTAAGTTGTCGATTAGCACACGATTATTGGTAAAAGAAAAATTTGGAAAAATGTCTATTTCAACTCACAGGACACTCAGTTGCTTTGTCGAAAATTGCGCATCGCTTGTGTCTCCTTAAAACATTCCGAAAGGGATTCTTGACTGATGTTCAAGTAGGCGTCTTTAGTCTTAGCGAGTGGGTGTCTTTAGTCTGTTGGATGGCTTCATCGTTCATGGTGTTGTGTTGATTTCTGATGGTGAGTCCTTGAACATTCTTCTGCTAATTGCAAATCAGTGATGGCAGGTGTGTACGATTTTCTGTAGATATTTGGTTCAGAGTCTCCTTCAAGATCAAAGTTGACAACTGACAGAGCTTGTGGGACGTTTAAATTATTGTCACAGAGACTGACTGTCAAATCAAACCTAATGAGACATTGAATGACTCAAAGCGATAGTCCTGTCACTCAAATTCTCCTGCCAATGCGTCGATGAATTTTAAATCTGCCTAAACTCCCCCGCTCTCAAGTCTATTCCCTTGACACAGCTTCATCCCAACGCCGAGTTGATGCAATTAAATATGAAGACATTGTCAACCTCTCTCGAGCGTCATCTAATCCACTGTGCAGCACTGATGAAGAAGCAAAAGCAATTACTGCAGGATAAACAATCCTTGTGACTCTGAGACCGAGCACTATAGAATTATGCCAGAGCACACGGTCCCACGCCGCATACGCACAGTCGTTAAGTGACGAGAAAAAAAAAAAGTGAAAAATAAGCACAACCCTCTTATCCTTGTCACCGTTTTTTTGGATTCACTTTTCCCCACCGCAATGATAAGGCAGGCAAAGAGAAGCAGTTGCCGCTTTGAGAGTCACCGTCAGTCGTCGACGTCGCATCAGAAATTGGATTTCATTCGCTCTCTGATGGGGATACAGCGCGCAAGAGTGAAATCAGATCCACCGGAAGGAAGAAGGATATACACGAAGACTAGAGAGCTTTTTTCTCTCTTCTCAAAGGAAAGTTCTCCTGCCTGCCCACCTCCCCACTTCCCCACCACCCCTTCTCCTCCTCCTCAGGGACTTATGGCACAAGTAGTAGCAGCAGCAGTAGCAGCATGTGTTAAAAGGGAAAAAGGATTAACAAAAAAGAAAAAAAAATTTTTTTGATGGGACATGGGGGGGGGGGGGTGGTGGATGAGTGGGTGTACAGATAGATATTACTCAACCGACAAAGATTTGCACACTCACTGCGTGAAATAAAATAAATAAATTATTTACTCACAGTGTCCTGATTTCATAATCCTTCGGACGATTGCTGAAATTACTTCATTCGCACTGCGAGAGCTGGAAAATGTTCTTTTCCCAGCCGACGAGGAGGGGGTGTCGCCGTCGGAAAATTAATCTAATTGATGTTAATTTTTATTTATGCACACAATTCGGACGCACAACAGCGCTCGCACCCACTTCCGGTTCGGTGATGGCTCGGCCACCAGCGCCTGAATATTTAACGCGTCGCGAAAGAACCTCCCTCACAACGGGGGCCACCCCAGCTTGCACACTTCTTCCGGCTGCGGAGTATTGATTTTATTTCAATTTTTTGTTTATCCCTGTTTTTGGGGGAATTTGAATTTATGGAAAATTCACGAGACGCACAGAAGGACTCCTTTGCAGCGAGGCTTCGCTGAGGCGATTCGAAGGTTTGAGGGAAAGGACAACTTATCGACCGATGGGATGATTTTTCCGTTTTTTTTTCGTTTCTTTCCTACTCGCAACAGGATACACTCCAAAGAGAGATGGGGGCGAAGGGGAGCGGATGACGACGACCGTCACTAAGTTAGCACACCGAGAACCGAGTTTTAAACTTTTTTTTAATTTTTTTGAATTTCTTCGAAAGCAGGGAAATGTTGTGTGAAAGAATCTCCCGGGTCTGAGTTGGAATTTGTGAGTTCCTTGGATTCCTCTTCTTTTGTTCACACTTCACAGAGTAGCAGCACACAGGAAAATGGGAAAAGGCGAACTGAACGCTCTCGCAAAGCGTGGTCACGACGGTGATGTGTGTATCGATGCAGCAGTGTGGGATGTGTTTTGCACGAAAGTTTTGTGGATCCGTTCCACATGGAGAGGGGTGAATTTCTCCGACGAAAGCTTGCGGGAGCTTCGTGCTGTGTATTGATTGGGTTGGTGTTAGGGGGAACTGGGGGGTGAGTGATGACAAACGTAGACAAAGAGCGGGTGCGGCGATGGGGGGAGTATAGGGTGTCGATGGTGCTATTCAGAAATGACAACATTTCTTTTTTTGGCACTGAACTATACAAGAATTTGTTGTGTACTGGGTGACCACAAATTTTACGTATAGGGGTGGCCAGGGTCCAAGGAGTGTATGAACAAAATAGCGCCCGACAGGCATACATAAGCGCCATCGACTTTGAGCTGAGCTCAGGGATGGACAGAATCCTGAAAGTTGTAAAATTCAGAATTCCAAAGATCCTGAAGGGCGCGATTTCAAAAAGCCCAAAATCCCAAAATGCCAAAAACTCAAAATCTGAAAGTGCCAAGGTGCACAAATGACAAAAATTCCGAAATGTCCAAAACCAAGGAAAGACCAAAATCTAAAAAAGACCAAATGCCCGAAATGACCACAATTCCGAAAAGACCAAAGTCCCAAAACTTGTCAATTCGGTACAAAAATTAATATTGGAAGTGTCTTAGTCTCGAAGTCATTGAGCGGGTTGCAAAGGGTAGAAACAATCCCTCCCGCTGAAACCTACGCCTGTGAAATGTTTGGTTCTTGTTGTGTTTTATTCGAATTTCGGCTGTTTGGAGATTTTGGGCTTTCGGAATTTTGAACATTTCGGAATTTTGGGCATTTCGGGATTTGGCATTTAAGGACTACAGAGAAAAATCGGGACTTTATCCTCTACTCCATCAGAGAGTGCCCGCATTCAAGTGGAGAAGAACCTCAACCAACTACGTTGCAGAAACTTGTTGGTTGAGGTCCATTTCCACGAAACTTAGTAGCTTACACGAAGAAGCAAAAGTTGGGGAGGAACATGAAGAAACTGACTCGAAAATTGACTTGAGAAAGGTTGTCTTGATGGCTGTTTGAAGGTGACTCAGGGTTTTGAGTCCAAGTCTGCCCACGATACTAGACAGTAAGCACAGTCCATAAGACAACGATGTGCTGGTCAGACTCAAGTTATTTTCAAGAGTCTCTTTCGGGAAGGGCATGAATAGAAGAGGTTTTTGAGTTTCAGTCAGAAGTCTGTATAATTGAGCAACTTCTTAATGAATCGAATGAAAAATTTCTTCGTTCGAAAGATGAAGATTTTGAAGATGCGAATGGTTGGAGAGGATTGAAGAACATCGTGGAGGAGTTCAAAATTTGTTTTTTGGAGAATGACGACAGAGGCCGATATGGAAAACGTGGCTTTTACAGCGAATCAGAAGGGGCAGCTTAGCTGAAAGAGTCAAGACCTAGGAACAGTGACAAACCTAGGAACAGTGACAAACCTAGTGACAGACATAGGAACAGTGACAAAACTAGGAACAGTGACGAGGCAGTGTCAACACAGAAAGAGTGATGGGGCAAATGCAACTGAACCACAATCCGCTGTGTTGGACTACGCATCTTCTTAACGATGAGATGCAAGCATAAAGAAATACTTAAGCTGATGTTACAGAAATTTTAAGACGCCGCCTATTTTCACTTTCGTGCCTTAATTCGGTGTCCTAAGTTAGAAGAACGATAGCAAAAGCTACAAAGACGTTTTTCTGCAATTTTGCGATCCAACGCGCCTCGTTCTTTAAAACTGAACAATTTTCTTAGTTCCCAAAGTATATTGTTTGTCTTAAAGGCTGAAGAGTACGTCGTCGGCCGTCGACGTCCACGGCCTTTAGCGAATCCCTAAGAGCCACCTAAAGAATAAACTGACGCAAAGTTAGCAATTCTCCATTATTGCTGGATCTCACTGTGTACTGAAAAAATCACTAAAGTTACCCGAAAGTCCCAAAAATCCTCGTTACTTGCACAGTTTGTACTTCCTGCAACCTTCAGCGCGGAGTTTTGATGAGTTTTAGGTCAGTTTTGTTGCCTTAAACTGTCACCCATAAATGAAACACCGTTTACAAAAAAAAATTTAAAAAAAAACCCACCCAACGCATAACACACAAAAATTTTATTTTTCTTTCCAAATAAATTCTCCTTCACACCCTGTAGCAGCTTGCAATCCACAGACGAAACATTCCTCATCACTCCCCACCTTAATTGGGGGAAATTCCTCTGCACAATCGCATTCTTGCATTCCACCAGCATTCACCCCTCGTCCGCCATCCCGTCCAACTGTAAAGCTCTCGATAGAGAGGAATTTGCACGCCGCAAAGCAGCATCCCCCACGGGGTGAGTTTTGCCTGTGTCCCCGAATTCTCTTGAATAATCCAAAACATTCACAAACACACACACACATACATACGAGAGAATAAACAAAAAGACCTTGTGTAAGTTTCAATTACAAAACATTGACACCTCGTAACAGTCCGCCACGGCAAACCCTCCCCCGGTGCTGGGCAAGATGAAGACGGCGCGTCGTTTACTTTCGCCACTGCAACCGAAACTGGTGGCAGTTGCATGGCACGCAAGCAGTTGACACCAGTCTGTGGTCCAACTGTCCCCCCCTCCGTCGAGCGCACCACTCAGACACGAGATGATATATTTTATGCATGAAATTAGCCGAAAGTGGGCAGCGACGAGCACAGGAGCCAGGGGCATGGGCAGGAAGCAAAACGCAAAAAAAAAGGGACGACGTCAGGAGAGGAGATTAATTGAATTATTTTGAATAATCCCTCGGTGAGGACGTGGCCGCCTCGGACGGGGGAGGGCGGCTGTAATTATTTAAAAACGACGACAGTTGGGCTGTGAAACGATTAGGAGCGGACCCGCAAAACCTGCTGAATGTTTGATGAGCGGAAGGACGCAAGTCTGAGGGACGGGGCTTAGCACCTGAACTAACGTGGGTAAGTTGTAAATGTTGTCTTCTCTTCGCAATACATACAACTACTCACTTTAAGTCGCGGTCCCGGTGCCAGACGGCCAGCTGGATGCGCTTGGCGGCCAAATCGTGGTCGTCCGCCGTCCGCAGGTCGAACTTGAAGCGATGGTCGAAGTAGGGGCGGCTGGAGTGCCGGTGCACGGCCGTCCGCTGGAATCCGTTCTCGGAGCTTGTCTCGTCTGTCGGCAGAAGGGCCACCTTGACGTAGGCGTTCACTGGGGCACTGCTGCCGTTGGGGCGCTGCAGGTCGCGGCAGCGAATCACTGAAAGGAGACAAAAATCAGATTTGCGGACCAAGCTGGCCTGGATTGGGGACTCACCATGAACATTGAGGCGGTTGTTCTCGACAAAGACGGCCAGGTCGAGGGAGCCCTTGGCGGGTCCGGCGCGAGAGGCACACGACGTGCTGCCCTCGGAGATGTTGGAGGAGGCCACCGAGCTGCGCTTGGCGTCGCTGAAGTCGTCGTCGCTCTCCGGCGAGAAGGTGAGGCAGCGCTTGATGGAGTGCGTCTGCTCGAGGGTGGGTGTGGAGCAGTGCTGCTGCTGCATGTCCTTAGGGAAGTTCTCCGGCAGGGAGTCGACGATGAAGACCACGTTCTTGGGGGTCTCCATGTTGGCGAGGTCGTCGGCGATCTTCTCATCGATGGATTTCGCCTTGGGCGTCTCAGGGCTGGGGATACCGTTGGGGAGGGTCAAGCCTATCATCTCCTGCTTGGGCCGCGGCCGCCGGCGGACCACCACTCGCTGGCGTTTCAGATGCGGCGGCGTTCGCACCTCCATCTCGTGGATGCTCTGCTCGAGGTCGTATTCCTTGACGGGCTCCACCGCAGCTGCCGGCTGTTTGGCGGGGTTCTTGCGGGCGCTCTCGATGATCGCGTCCAACATCTTGTCCAGAGTCTCGTCGCCCATCTTCGACGAGCTAAGGGACTCATCCAGGGACTTGCGCGGTTTGAATGACATCCGATTGAGCGTGTACTCCTCAAACTCGTCCGAGAACCGCCCGGCAGCCTCGGTTGGTGTGTAGTTCTCAGCCTCGAAGGTCGGCAGGGTCCTTGAGTAGGCGTTGCGCTTTACACTCAGAGGACTCACTGTCCGCCGGCGGGTGGGTGTCGCCGGCCGCTTCGGCGACTTGCCGTTGCTCAGATCGTGCAGGGCTATCAGGCTGGTGTCTCCGATGGGGCTGCGCAGGAAGTGGATGCCCATGTTCTCCTTGTTCGCCTCGATTCCCTTGACGCGCTTTACGGCACTCTGTGTGTTCGCGCAATGGAGGCTGCGCTCTAGTGTGGTAGACGTCCGGGTGCGGGTAGGCATCTTCATATGCGGCGGCTTGCTGGCTGCGTTCGTGTGGCGACGATGGTGTTTCTGCGGCGGTGGTGTGCGGTGAATTTGTCTCTTTGGCTTCTGCTCAATCGGTGTAGTCGGTCGTTTGGTTTGTGTCCACTTTAGCATTGCCACACGGAGGGAAACATTTTCTGCTGTGCGTGGAAACTGAATTCTATGTCTTGTATGGTGTCTGGAACGAGAGAGAGTGAGTACGTTAGAAGACGGAATTGGGAAGAGAAAAGGGAAATTCTATGTTTGTTGAGATGGTTGGTGTATGAGATGTGGTTATGGGTGTGGATATTGGACTGTGGAATGTAGGTGTGACGGGCTAGTAGAAGAGAACGAATCTTATTGGAAGTTGGTTGAAAGGAAGACGGGAATCTGAGTCCAATTGGGTGTAATTGGGATTGTGCAGGAATTTCCACCAGGGAGGATCGTGTTTAAGTTGGTGGACTGCAAATGATTGATGAGGGCAATTGATTGAAAAGTGGGTTTTTTGGATGATGGACAGAGACGCAGGAAACGATAAGAAATTAGGTAAAAGGCCTAATGGAGGTTAGAGAACACCGTTGTGGTCACGAATTCGTGAAGATTTGGTCTTTGAGTTTGACGGATTTTAAGCAAAGTGTCTTAAAAAAATGCAAGAAAGCCACATAAATCTAGAGGTCTAGAGGCAAACGTATCTAGAAAAGGATATTGAATTTTTGACACAGGAATTGTCGAAGAGACAACAAAAATATCTGGCCTACGACAAAAATGACAGAGAAGGGACGATTAGGTCCTAAAATGTGGGGGACAACGTCGAACTTGGATGAAAAATTCGAAAGATGAACATTTGGCAAAATAACAAAATTAAGAACAGACACAAATTTTCAAGGACTTTCGAAGAATTCAGGAACATTCTGAAATGACCTCAAACATTTACAAGACTTTATCCTAATGGGACAGAAATTGGCTACAGACTTTGCTTTGAAACAGGTTTAGACGAGGACGGGGACAGGAGCTTTCAATTTTGGCACAGAATTGTGACTTTGATTGTTGTTGAAAATCGACCTCAGGGCTGTTGGGCCATCTGTTCGGATTATGTCTACAGCATGCCGATTTGGAGAAGATTTAATTTTTACTAAATTTTCACCAAATTTGACCGAAATGAACTAAATATCAGTCGAGTACACTGAATTTTTCATTAAATTCCGCTTAATGTGACTAAATATCGGTCAATTTAGAAATTTCGACATATTTTAGGTAAATTTATGTGAGCTTTAACTGAATTTCGATGGGTTTTAGATAATTTTTGGCTTAATTCTGATGGATTTTGGACAGATTTGGATGGATTTTGAACAGATTTGGATGGATTTTGAACAGATTTGGATGGATTTTGAACAGATTTGGATGGATTTTGGATAGATTTTTACAGTCTTTTGCTAATTTTTGATAAATTTCGGATGAGCTTTGACAGATTTTGACACAAAATATATGAACTGACCTGAATTTTTGGCTAAATTTGACTGATTTTGAAAAAATTTAATTGAACTTCTTCATAATTTATCTCATTTTCGGACAGTAAGTGCCAAAGGCAAAATGTTTTCTAGATCTGGAGCTCAAAGCACCCACCACCCGTTGGAACAGCTGACTTTGGAACGAATGGAAGAAGTTTTGATGCAAATTTTGGTATATTTTTGGTTCGGTTGATGAATGAATATCGGAATGAGATCAATAACTTGTGAATTTCAGTTTCAAGGAGAAGATGTTTCAACGAGGCGATGGATTGAAGTTTTTGACGGAATTTCGGACAACATTAGATTGAATTTGATGGAAACAGTCATGAAATGAGACTTGAAATAGGAAATGTTGTTTATGCGAAAAGAGGTAGCGAATGAACGGTTTTAGGGATAAAAACATTTGATTTAATGACAAAGACTTAAAGCAAAGGCGATGACATTAAGGACTCCAGGAAAGGAATCAAAACTTTGTCCTGAACTTAACTGAAGATGGCGAATTAAACGATGAATTAAGGACAGAAATGGTTGATTTTTGATTATATTTGAACAGAATTTGATGGACATGAGTTAAGTACCTTGCTTCTAGGTATGAATTTTGGGAGAATTTTTTGCTTAGAATTAGAATATATATTTTATTATTTTTTTGACAAAGCTTTGATGAGAATTTAATTGAATTCCACAGACAGAGTAATCTTCTCTTTTTCAAAAATCGTCTACTGATGAGCCAAAATCAGATATAAAGAATCAAGGAAATTGAACTTAAGTCCCATTAACATGAAAAAAGAGTATTTCAGCTTGAAAAGGAGCTGTCTTTGACACAAACATAGAGCGGGGTTCAAGGGAAATGATGATTTGAGGTCAGAAATGGGCAGTTTTTGAATGAATTTCACTGTAAATATAACTTATTTTTATAGACATGTGTCGTAGATACCGATTGAACTAAATTTGCTCTTTTGAAAGTATTTTCAAACTCGATTTAGTTTGGCAAATATTGTTTTGAAATATGCTTCATGACGTAAATCTTGGCAAATAATCTGAATTGTTTAGTTTTTGCATGTTTTTGTGTGGTTTTTAATTGTTTTTGATTGTTTTTGAGGAGAATTTGATCAAGTTTGATGGACATTGGCTTTTGCAAAATGCTCTATCCTCTAATCAATGTCCCTGAGGTTGGAAATGGTCAGTTTTTTCATTTGGTTTGATGGAAGATTTACTCAATTTGGCATGGAAAGTTTAAAAATCTTGGATGAACGAGACAAAATCTGAAATGGTTAGTTTTTGAATGAGTTTTTGAAGGAAATTTGATTGAATTTGACGGACAATGGCCACAGCACAATGCTTAATGAGATAGATCTTGAGAGAATTCAAGGGCTTAGGGCAGAAAATGCTGAGTTTTGAACGAATTTTAGGGGAAATTGAATACAACCTTAATTTTAATAGTGTTTTGAATTGAGAAATGGTCTGTTTTGAATTGAGTTTTGAATGGAATTTCCTAAAATTTGTCAAACACTGGGGATTAGAAATGAATGATGCGAAGTTCAGAAATGACTAGATTTAGAAAATGTTTTTTGGAGGCGATTAAGACGTATTCACACGACTTTCCGTAATAGCATGGTTTGAAATAATTTTTGACAGAAATTTGACAAAAATTTTACTGAAATAGCTCCAAAACTGGTCCTTTCAAGAGCCAATGCTAAAAACCTCTTCAATTTTGAACGAACTTTAGCCTGATTGACGCAAATTTTATAAGAATCTCTTTGAAACTCCTGTCAACGGCCACAGGGCGCCACACCTTGGGACACATTGACACAATCTTTAGATGGCATTCTTCTTTGTATGATGGGCGGTGTTAAAAACGAAGTGATTGACATCGCTGGATATTTGATGGCAGCGGTGATCTTTACTTGAATTCAGTTCCATAATTTAATAAAATCTTGTGTATCCACTAGGTTACAAAATTTCTATCTAAAAGGCACTTAAAAACTGTGTGGATACAAATTATCTTCCTCGATTTGTTTCAATCCCAATGCACTCCCTCCTTCTCCTGTTGCTCATTTCAAAACATTCAAGAGTGTCTGCGCTGTCACAAGTCAATCTCGCAGATGTCCCCTGTTTTCCAAAAAAAAAAAACCGGCACAACACGCTGATGACACGATGTATTTCCCATGTATTTTGCAAAACCTCCCATCATTTGGAAGAGGATCGATCTCGAACAATGGCTATAGAAGATTCCACGGCTCCAGTTTAGTTTACTTTTTCCGCAACAGTGATTTTCTCCATCCCAACGACCTCTGCGCATGTGCCTGCCTGACCCATAACCATGGGAGAGTGTATTAGTTGCAAACTAGAAAGTGATTCCGGATCCCCGAAGAACACGAGAGTCTGTCATAAAACTGGGTGACATGTAGTTCAGGATCGGGGAATAGTTTTGTAGTTTCGTGTTCCGATTTCTTTTCTTCTCAGATGATGAGGGTTGTGTTGTTGGTGTGGTCGGGACGGGTGGATGGTCCTTGTCTCTGTACAAAAATCAATCAATATCCTTTTGTAGTGTTCGTCGGGATGGCGGAGAGAGGGTGAGAGGTCCGTTTTCATACAAAATATGAAATCAAACGGGACCACAACCGACTTAGATTTGTTTTCTTCGAAGATGAAATGAGAAGAGAGAAATTTCTTGCTTAAGCTGATTACGAAGTGTGCATTCAGGGATCGTGCTATCCTCGCAACACCTTGGTGGTGGGGATTTTGTGTTTTGAAAGGTGCTCGATGGAAAGTTATGATGGTCGTGTGATTACTGGAAAATTGTAATTTTTGTAGGGGGATGGAATTTAACATGGATTTTGATCTGTTTTCATGGAGTTATTGGATCAAGATTTGGACCGTTTTGTTGAGACTGAATTTGTATCAAAGCCCTTCTAAATGAACAGGTTTTCGTTGACCATGTCTTCTTTTTCGTCATGAAATGGGAATGGATTTTGTAGCTGATTTAGTTGAATTTGAGACTGATTTAAAATTGGATCCAAATTGATACAAATTTGTACAAAATTTGGATATTTCAGTGTTTCTTAATATTGATGGATAGATGTTAGAAATGGTCAGTATTTGAAAGTAATCGAATGTAGATATATTTGAATTTGATGGATTTCGACGGTGCTTGGTTCAAACATGTTAAATTCTTAGGCAATTTTGTTGGAATTTAAATGACATTGTTCTTAAATTTGTACAAGCTCAAAAATATTGAACTTTCCTCATTGAATTTGAGAACATTGTTCCAAAAATATTAAAACGTTGAATTTTTCTCAGACATCTCCTTCATTGAATTTGAGAGACATTGATCCAAAATTGAACAAGTTCAGAAATATTGAATTTTCTTATACATCTCTGTCGATTGAGTTTTGATGTTATAAACTTTTTTATTTAATTGAATGCAGATTATGTTTGGAAAACTCTCTTTTTCGGATTGCTTCAAATTGTCGTCAATATTTGTCACAAATTTTGTCATCTCAATCAAAAATTTGTGTCCTAAATTCGTATGATTGTAGTTTGATCGAAAACCTCAAAGTGATCTTTTTGATTATTTTTCAGACGCGATGGGATTTGATTGTGATTTTGAGGAAATTTTGGACAGTTTTGTTTTGATCTGCTTCAGATTGTTTTGAATTTCGATTACAGAAGGCTGCTATTTCGATTCCAAAATTTGAACATGTTAAAAACAACATCGTTTGAAAAGAATCTTACGAGGTGCTTAGGTTTTGATCAGAATACTTAGTCTTCTAGACGAATTGGTATGTGCTTGGTTTCTGTTCAGGAATTGTTTTCGTATTTAGTTCAACTCGAGAGTTTTTAATTTTATTCATAACATATATGAAGAAGAGCGTTCCCAATTTAAATCAAAGCCATATCTTTTAATTGGAATCAGAATGGTTTGCTGAAGTCGAGAGCAAATCTCTTAGTTTTAAATAACTCTTCACGTAAGCTGAATTGGCAATTTTTTTCTGACTTAAAGTCGATCAGAATGTAAGAGAATAATTGAATTGAGAAGGACAGAACACACTTGGATCTAAATTGATTGCCAAGACTTAAATCTTAGACTGTCGTTTATGAGACAGATTTTGGATTGATTTTATTTTTAGATTTTGTCGCTTTTAATGTTAATTGTTTTGAATATCCCATATCAGAGCAAAAATCATGTGTTTTTAGTGGATTTCTGATGATTTCGGTTTGAATGAATTTCCAGAATGGAGTCATTTTGGATTTGTTGGATGAATTGAAACATTTTTGTGTCATGATTGGATTCCCTTCTGATTTAACAATTTTTTGTTATTGAATTTGTAGCACTAAACTTATTTATTTTGATTTTAAATTTGAGTTGTTTTGATATTTTAAGGGATGTATGACATCTGCAATTTTTTAGTTAATATACCTTTAAATTAACTACAAAATTAATAAGGTTTTAGACTTTCTAATCTCTGTATGATTTTTTTGGGCAGCAACTCGTTCTTAAAAGTCATTTGGATCTTCTAAACTTTAATTTAATTTGCATTCATCGTCTGAATATTCATTCATATTCTTTCATTTTACAATAAACTTAAAATTTGATTTAAGTGCCTCTGATTATTGTCACTGAAAAGTACTTTGATGGAGACATGTTCCTGTCAGAGCAATTAAAGAATTATTTTTTAGTTAATTTTCAAGCAAAGAATGTTTTATATCACAGCCAGTTTTGAAAAGACGATGTTTTTGTTGTTAGATGAATTATGAGTGAATAAGATGAATTTTAATATTTATTGTCATAGATTGAGGTTTTTTATTAGAAACTTTGCTTGCTTTTAATTCTCGAAATGGCTGTCCGAAAGAAGAAACGTGAACTTAACTACAGATAAGAGTGACATGGATTGTATTTGATTTTGGTTATTTAATTGACTTCAATACTGGTAGGCCACTTAACAAATTTTCGTGCTTCTTCATTTTATTTTTGTCCATGTCTCAGAATAACATTTAAAGTAAGGATTGAATTTGTTTGTCAATTATTTTATTTGAATTTTAAATTTTAAAACAAATTTAAACTTTGCATTCTTCAAATTATTAAATGAAATTTCAATGAATGCCATTTTGGCGTTTTAGAGATTTCAAATCAGTAAGCCTATGTTGCTTAGCGGTCATTCAGTGCTTCGGATTATTATATTCATGTCGAGCCTCACTGCTGCTTTAAAAATATTTTTAGAAATCCACGACTGTCTCTTTTTTTCAGCAGTTTTTGCGTGTGGTCTATCATCAACCTTTTTTTCATATTTTCTTCAAAACAAAGATTTTTGAATGAACTTTTGACAACAATTATCTCGTTTTTAAACAGCAACTGGATTGAGAAAAATTTAATTTCTTCAAACAAGCGGTTCTGAGTAAATTTGTTTCATAGGTTGGCTTTATTTCCCAGAACTTATAAGTTAAGTTCCTTTCCCCTTGTTAAAATTGAAAATCCTTTTACTAACATGCAATTTGTGAACAAACAAACTTCAATTGGAAACAAAATTTTTTTTTAATTTTTTCTCATTTATTTATTATTTTTCTTGGATCGAGAAAAGGAACCCTCTTCATTCCTTGTTCATATTCATTTAGTTATAAATTTAATTCAAATTATTTCTTTTTTTTTTGACTTTGAAATATTATTTAAAAACTGAATCTCTTGTTTAAGTTTTCGACTGTTAAAAAATATGTTTTTAGATGACACCTTTAATTGATTTGACGTTTTGAAGTCAGTTCTAAACAGAATTAAAATATTTTCAAACTTGAGTTCAAGTTGTAAAACTTCACCGAAGTCCTTACAGACGTGATTAGAATTCGAGCTCTCAATGCACACATTTTTAAACATTCCCAAGAGAATTCAGTTGCCAATGAATTGCCTTCACATCAAAATCCATTTCAATTCTCATTCAAGTGTGTGTGTCTTCAAATTCAATCCAGTTGCTAGATCTTATCAAGAAAAAAATTTCCAGTTAATCATCTAGGACCCGCGCGTCCACCTAATTGTTCTCCGATGTCAATCACTTCCCTTAAACACCGCTCAAGCCTGTCAGGTAATTGCCATATGTCCGTCTACTTCTTCTTCATCATATTTTTTGTGTTTTGCAAAAACCAATATGGATCAGTTTCAACCTGGCAGCTGTTCAGTTTTTCGGCAGCCCGCCATGCAAAGATGATAAATCATCTTCGGTTGCCGAAAATATTCCCAAAAAAAAAAACCGACAGAGAATAGAATTAGGCGCACAAGGAGTCTTCATTGTTGTCAAGTTGTCGTGTCTTAGCGACAGGCACAGGCACAGGCACACACGTACTTTGCCGGTCGCAAGGTAGCAAAACAAGTTGTTGCAATATCCTTGGAGGGATCCTCTCCCATGAGCAGGGCACACATCCGCCGAGGCGAAAATTTGCATAATTAAGAAAACTTTTCGCGCAGGAATCACCGACACACACACAACCAAACACAGGAGGCGCAGGCTGGCAGCCCTTCTTCGTCTTTCACAGGGGAGGGCGTCTGCGTGGATTTTTTCGCGAACGCGTCCCTCTTTCTGGACATGAATGGGGTATTTATTTGGCAATTTGCATTTTACTGTTCCGAGCCGCGATTTTTTTCTTTTCATCGTCTTTTCTTTCGAAATTAATTTGAAAAGGAGAGGAGGACGTGTGTGTCCTGCCTGGCTGGGTTTTTTGGCCGAAAACTTGTTTCTCAGTGCAACACACCACAATCGGGAATCCGCAAATTATTTCGGGTACGGTGCGGTCCTTAGCCGAAAAACTTTGCCTTTCCTTGTCCGTCCGTCCGTCCGTTCGTCCTTTCGTCCGCTTTTTTTTTTGTTTTCTTTCCGAATGAATGCGAAGGAAAACAACACAATTCGCAGAACAGGATTGAAATTTGTCTCTTTTTTGTGTAGAAACTCGGCTTTTTGTCCCTCGCTCGCATTATCCTTTCGATTTGTGCAAATTTACTGCACAGCTTGAGACAGGATTTTGCGTTGCGCGTTGTGTGCAATTTTTTTTTGTTCTTCTTTTCCTATTTACTTGTTTCCTGAGATCCGTGCGAGATCCTTGCTGATTTTGTGAATGACGAAAGGGATGATTGTTTTTTTTTTTTTTGTTTTCTTTCTTGCGAGTGTTGTTCGGCGTGGCAGAAAGGAGATTTCGCAAGGATACTCGCCGCCTTGGTACGTGCACACAAAGGAGCATGGCGGAAAGATAGACAAATGAAATTGCAACCGTGTCCTGTCAGGTGGTGGTGGATGGATGGATGGATGGATAGATGGATGGGATTGTGAGAAGTTGCGCTCATTGGTGGCGCGACGATGGTGTGGCAACAGTTGATGATGTGACGTGAAATGATGTCATTTGGGTGACGCAGATGGGGTGGGGGAATGTGGCGCGCACTGCGGCATGTTTTGTGTCATGTTCTTGTGGCAATGATGTCGTGTAACGCATGGACGATGAGAAATTTGTTTCGGATTCTGTCAAATTATTGGTTGGGCTTGAGGAAATCATAAATCACAGACGTATTGCTGAGGAGTAGAGGATGAATGGAATTTTGGGCAAACGAGTCCTTGCTGAAGAAATTGAATTCGGCTTTTGTAGTGAGTTTTGTAGAATATTTTAAATTGGAGACTGAGTAAGGACGATTTTCTGAGCAGGACGATCGAAATTTTGATCTTTTTCTGATCTAAATTTACACTGAAATCTGGTCTGGATTGGAATATCCTCTATTTCACTAATTGACGTCGATTTGAATTATTTTTAGAGCAAAACAAGGTTTTTTTTCACTTTTCTGGACAAACAATTTGGGCCCGATAAGGATTTCTTTTTTTTTTTGAATTTTCTGTACATATGCTTGGGTGAGGAAGAAAGTGGATTTGGTGGTAAAAGTTTCAGCTGGCTTTTAAAGTTATCAAGCGAGATTTGTTTTTTGACAACAATTTGGTACGAAAATGATTTTCTGTCTCAAGGAAATTTGAAGTTTTCGATTCAAATTTGTATTTTGTGAGTCTGAGCACGGTTTGGTGACTTAAGAAATAAGTTTTTTGGATTACGAACAAAAATTTGCAGCTAAAATATTTTTTGATTGGTATTTGGAACAGAATTTTGTTGGTGGCCCTAAAATTTTATTGATTGAATATCATTTACGAAGAGAAGAGAGTGGTTTGGAGACGTAAATTTTCGATTTCAAGAATTTTTTGAAACAAAATTGCAGAGCTCTCAAAATTGGAAACAATTTGTGCCGAACAGGTTTTTAGCAGATAAAATTCACAAATTTGGTCCATGTAAGGTTTTTGAAACGAGGGCGAGTGAGAGAGTTGTGATCCAAAATTTGTATCCTTGCATTCGATTCTGAATTACAATTTAGCCGCACTCGAATGTAGACGTTAAGGTCAAAATTGTTCACATTCGTTGATTGAGATTTTAAGGATTTTGAACAAAATATTTTTTGTAAACTGAATTTGGAGCAAATTAATGAAGTAGGAGTTTCTGTTTTTGGTCGATGTGAAAATTAATTTGACTTTCAACGAATACTTACTATTCGAAAAAGATTTTTGTTTTTAAATTTGATGGACGTATTCTTTGTTCTTTAAAACAGTTTCAATGAAGATCTGATGTACGAAGTGATGTCTGATGATGAAGGGTTTCAAAAAAAAAGTTTTTTTCTGACAGCCATCCAAGAAGATTTTTTATATGACAAAATTTGTGTCAAAAACAAGAATCAAAGGCATTTGATGGTCATTTTGATGAATTTTTGAATTTTGCTTCAATGGTTTTTGATTTTTTCTTCTTTTATTTGGATCATTTGCCTTTAATTATGTTTTTGGAACAAATTTGTTTTGAATTTCAGCAGATTTGATGCAAAAGTTGGTGGCTTGATGTGGACCTTTAAGTTTTGTCATCAATTTTGAGCGGAAATATTTCATTGAATTTTCATCGAAGTGATTTTGTCCATATTACTGATCTAAATTGAAATTCGGTCTTCAAATTGTTAAAATATTTCGACATCAATTTTGACCACAAGTGTGGTACTAACTTTTCTATCTTTAGTCGGTGGAACAAATTATGGACATAACATTATTTTATTTAGACCGTTTTTGCTAGTTGTTTTGGTATTTAGTTCAAAGTTGTTGTTTTTGAGTGGTCAAAAAACTGTATTTCTTTACGAATCATATATAATTTGTTTTGACTTTCTTACTCTTTCATTTTGGATTCTAATTAATTTAAATTGAGCAACTTTCTGTCTGCTTAAAATTTGAGAAATGTTTTTGGGCTGTTAGGAACAAACATTTTTGGAACAAACATTTTACATTTTTTAACGAATTCTACTTGTTTCTACTTTTGGATTCCGACTTTGATGAACTAGTGTCCTTTTCTCCCAAATTTTTCGTTCGAATTTGATCTTAAAAAAAACCGATTTTGTACAGGTCCGAATTCAGTAAGGTTTGGGAGTTTTAAGAATTTTGGATCTGCGTGTAATATGAAAGCCAGAAGTGAAAGCTTCTTCTTCTTTTTCGTTTAGCGCTTAAGTCAGGAGTGAACTTCGGCCATGGAAGTGAAGTCTCATTTTAGAATACCTTGCCTTTGATATTTTTATTTAATTTTTTGGTTTTCTGAACACAATTTGTTTTGGTGGATGGTCCTCTATGAATTTAAGGGTTTTGAAATTTGATTAAAAGACAACAAATTTGTTTTTTCGAAAACGGTTTTTGAAATTCCCACAGCTCGAGTGAATGATTTTTGCAACTTTCTTTGTCTTAGATGGATGTTGGAACATCAGGCGTATCCTGTGAAGAAGTTCAACATCTTCTATTTGAATCAATTTTTTAGTGAAGGAGCGTTAGTTTCCGAAGCTTATTTTTCGTAGCCTAGACAGAACTGAGGATTTGACTATTGGCCCTTGACATTTTTCATTTTTCTTCACATTGGTGAGTGCAGAGGTCTTCGAAGCACTGAGCCCAGATATTCGACTTGATGGACTTGACAGTAATCCATCCCTTCCCCTTAAGTCGGATTTCGACAAATTTTGGTTTCGTGTGCTCTACATTTTTGGATGGTGGAATTTATTCAATTTATAAGTTTTGAAACCTGTCCCAAGTTTGGATAAAATTCAAGCTTTTGCCGGAAGCACTCATTTTCAAGTAAATACTGAAGTTGAATCACATTGTTTCTCTGTGTGCCAGTGCTATGAAAAAAGAATTGACAACTTCCACGGTGTTCCCTTCAATTCAAAACTGTTCAAAAATTCGTCTAACGGCAAAAAATATCTTCTCCTTAAATTTCCCTTAAAGACACGTTAAATTTTGATTCGAATTCCCCTGCCAGTTAGACTCCCAAAATCGGAGAAACCCACACTCCTTCTTCGTTGCCTTTTTTCTGTTTTGATTTCTGGTTAGTCAACTTCGTAGACACCTTGCACCCGCCTCCGCCACCTTCGTGGCGTTTATCTTTCAAACAATCATCTCCTCCTCACTGGTACGAGTGCCTTACATCGCGAATCGTCGCAACCAAAGGATGGGATGATGCAAAAAGAAATCTCGCGAGTAAACTCAAAATTTCACAACCAGATCTCCCGCATCCATTTAAGGTCTGGTCCCATTCGTTTCTTTCTTTTCTTTTTTGGCTCGTGGTGAGTTGCACCGTCCCACAGTCGATCGCCGCCGTGCAGAACGTGTTCCACTCGTCAACGGCGGCCTCTGCCCTTGAATACACTTTTGCACCTAAATCGACTCTGTGACCGACTCCACACATGCATTCGCGATATTCCTTTCATCTCCTTCTGGGACGCGAATTCTGGGCATCGCAGTGAAGTCTGCTCCGCTAAATGGAATTTTTTTCTGTTTTCTGTTTTTTTTCGGATGGTGGAGAGGAGCGAGGGAGAGAGAGTTCACTTCTTGTGCGTTTATTAAGAGGTTGCGGAGAGGCCCTCTCGACTTGTTTCCGTTTTCAAGTGCCCGCGAAGGGGCATCGTGCATAAGGGCTTTTTCGAGCAGGGTCTGATTTAATTGCAGAGTAAACCGTGATCTTGAGAGTAAATAGGGATTTTGCGCCGCGTGGTAGATGGATTCATTTTTCAAGAACTCTGCTGTTTTCAATTTTTGGTTGGCTTTCTTTGGTTTTTTTGTGCCTTTTGCGTTTTTTTTCCTGCGATCGTGTTATGTGGTCGTTAATCCTGACCGGAGTTTGATTCAAATTGGATAATGGGCGACTTTGATCACATTTTGAGGGGCATTCGCGAAGTGTATGTGTGGATGGACATGGGGACTGGTTGCTTTTGACCTGTTTTCTACGAATCATGTGTGATTTTGGAAGATGATTTTGAGGATCGGATTGAAATTGTTTTGATGAAACTGGTTTTTTGAGAGAATTTTGATGGAATTCCCTACTGGAGGGAGATCAGTCATTGATGGTGTTCATGATTCGTGTACACATTCTTTTTGAGGTCTGAATTCTTTCAAGTGATGATTTGCAATCGATGTCTGAAGATGGATTTTGCAACTGATCGTAGACTGATCTTCGAATGATCTTCACCTGAGACTTATTCAGGACTGTCACTGATGTAGAAATTGATTTAATTTTGCTCTAACCTCTCTGCTACTTAATAATGAATTTGATTCTTACTTCCAACAGATAGTATTTTTTTTCAAGTGGTCGTGATGATGAACATAAAAACTTTGATTGAATTTGAGCGTATGATCGTTTAAGCAAGCAATTTGATTTGAAAGGAAGCAAAATTTCGCCTGATCCTCGAATTAGCTACTGTTTTGTGGTCTGAATTCTCCTTTCATCCAGTTGCCAGTGCGATCCTGGAGATGAAAGACTGACAGATCTTACACTCTATCTCCAGATCCACAACTGAATGGCAGCGAGATCTTTTTTGTCATGCATATTTTTGAGATTTAAGATCTGATTCGTGTTGATGAATGATCGCATAGTTTCCTTCTTCTCTGTTTCCTTCTGTTAGCGTATTTTTGAATTTTGGAAGTGTTTTGAACACATTTTGATTCAATTTTGTTATTTTTAGGAAGTGATCGTGGCGATCTTCAACCAGAGACATGACGCTTACTTCTACTACATGCTTCTGAAGTCTTATTTGCTTTGCAATTTGTCATCGAATTCATAGCTTTTTCTATTTTCTGTCCGATCATGTAAATTTGTCGCCCATTTTAAATACAGTCACGAAATGTTGTCAAATGATCAATTTTGGAATCATTTTTTCAAACATATGGCTTTTATTTCTAATTGAAAATCCAATGATCGTTTTTTGAAAGTGATCGTAGCTTGGTCGTGAATTAGTATTGATTTCTTATATTTTTTTACTTCTGATCCCGTATTTTACCTTGCAATAGCAATAGAAATGGCTCATGGATCTGATAAGTGATGAGTTTGGAAACTGATCGTAGAATGATAGGAGATTGATCTTGCTTTTGAATTTTCATTCTTTTAATGAATGCTTAAGTACGCTTACTTAGGGCTAGCGATCAAGTAGAACTTTTATTTGTCTTTTGGTGAACATAGAATTCAAATTTCCTTTTGCGTGATCGTGATTCCTTTCTGATAAGTGATCGTGGTTATTAGCTTTCTTTAGAATTTAAACTAAGCTTTCTGATATTTTGGAATTCGTATTTTTCGTGCGATTGTCAAGTGATCGTGATGATTTGATGTCGATGAGACAGCTGGTAAGAGACTATATATCTGAATAGGCTTCTTTTATGAACGATAGGTCCACCCAAGACTGAAGCGCCAAACAAAGAAGAAGCTGCTGGTGATCTTGTGAACGTACACATTGTTCTAATGTATGCTCTGTCTACATTTGGAAGTGATCGTGACGATCGTGAAAAACATTCCTCAGATTGTTGTTTTTGACAGCGATTAGGTTAATGAATTTGTTTTCCGCACCTTAAGGCCTTTTTTATTTTTAAGTGATCGTGATGATGTTGAACTTTGGGTTGTCTGATCGTGAATTTCTTTCTAATTTGGAGAATTGGATTTGGTTCGACTTTTGCTTGAAGTTTGTTGGATCTTGAATCTGAACTGGAATTTTGTGATCGCGATTTTTGCTCTTTCCTGATGCTAATGCCCCTAAAAAATGGTGGATGATGGTCGTAAGAAGTTGTTCTTAGGGGAACTTATGATCAGGAACAAGTCTCTGTCGAGCTTTTAGCAGATTTTGAGTGGTTTCACATTGAATTTTATCTCTTTTAGATTGAATTTGATGTTATTGATGAAAGTGATTATTTTCATCATGCGCGAAAGAGCCACGGAAGTCTTCTAATTTTAAGAGCTTCAAGATCGTCAATAACTGAACTTTATTAAACTGAGTTTTTGTTGAAGTTGTGAATATAAAGTTTTACAATGGTTTTGGAAGATTCTTACAAGTTTCGGAGTCGGGTCTTGATTAGACTACTGATTGTGCTTGAAATTGATCTTAAGCTTGTGGAGAAACGTGAATTTGGGACTGATGTTAACACGTTTTGTGTGACTTCGAGGTGGCTTCCTTAACACATGGTTTCGGACACAGATTTGGTATCGATTGAATGCGAATTTGAATCCTGAATGTGACTTTTAATAGATGCTTAGCGTTCTGGACTAATTAGACATAGCAATGGGCTTATCTCTGGAAACAGACGATGAAACAGCTGCAAAAGTTGATCTGGAAACTTAATTCTGGTTCTACTGAAACTTGTTTTTGATTGATCCTTAAAATTTACTTTGAATCCTGAATGTAATTGAAAGTGATCGTGGATCGTATGACTGATCAGATGGTGATGATGGACTTGATGGGGCATCAGATGTATTTGCCATGATGTGGCACATATGTAAGAGGGTGTCTAATCTACTTCTAAAACAGGAAAGGTATCAAATTGGCGTCAAATTGTGTTTCCATTCTTTAGCTTAAATCGGATGTGGATGAAAGAGTTTTGAAAAAATTGCCAGTTGCCATCTTGGCGAAACAATTTTTACAAGTTTTGTAAGAATCGTCTAAAATCGAAACCGGAATGACAGATCTATCAAGAGTCTTAGCGTTCTAAGATCGCAAATTTGGATATTTTTGCGAGAATTTCTGTGAAATTTGAAGTACCGATCACAAGATTAGGCGCGACAAAGTGGATCTTTCAAGTCTCCTAGCCTGTTTTTGAATGTTTTCTTTATTAAGTTTAAACGAGATGCATGAAGTCGAGATACTGAAATTTAGACTGTTTTTTTTTAAGTTTTCTTTGGAATTTAAGCGCCAAGGCGGTTGAATAAAGACATACTCCCAATTCAAAAAGACATTCCCACCTCAGCTATTTTCTGTCAACGAGGATTAGCGTGTCCCTTCACTACTAATTTCCAATCACACGAGCACACACGCACACACCCATTGCCCCACCCCAGTGCACGCGCTATCGATCAATTGTTCTGAGATTGTAATCATCTGCCGACTTAGCCTAACAGCAAAAACCGCCACTGTCGCGTCGTCTTTTCTCCGGCATGCAGTCGCACAGAGACCCAGCAGAACGCAAAGACCCACAGAGACTTTCGGAAAAAAAAATCCATTTTATTGCGACGCCTAATCTCGCTTTATTCTCACAGATGCTGGGTAACTTATCTGATTACCTTTTGCTCCAGATTCGGCGCCCGATTTTGTTCATTTCGTTCGCCTACCTAACGTGATTAAGGTGGGATGGGATGGAGAGCGCCTGGGACATACACGGAAGAGAAACTAGATCACCCCTCGCCACTCACCCTAAGATGACGGGTGAAAGATTTGTTTTTTTTTTGCCTCCTCAGCTATTGTGTGTCGGGGTCCCTTAAGGAAACAAAAAAAAAAGGATAATGCGGAAGAGAAGCAGAAAATTAAGGAAAATCTGCGCTCCGTCCCTCATCCCAAGAGAAGTCGCTTGATTGAGATCGAGGGGAGGGCAGGGTAGCACATATCCCATCAACAGGCACAAGACACAGACAGACCGGGTTGAGATCCTTTTTGAAGGAAATTTACGTGACATGGTGTTTTTTTCTCATTGTTTGCATCCTTACATAAATTACGGCAGGCGTGCACGGTTACAGAAGTCACATGCACCGCTCACGCGAGTGGAGAGTGGAGAGAATTTTCGAGAGGAAAACGAATTTTGAAAGCTGAAGTAACCGAAAGAGTTGTACTCACCGACTTCACTCTGCTGTGTATCTCCTTTCCTCAGGCAAGGCACATCCTTAAGGCACAAAATGTTCGCAAAACAAAACTTCGGCACTGTTCACACTTTTCGCACAAATCTCTCCAGAAGTTCAGAATCCTTCAAAAAAAAAACTTCGTCTCTAAGCACTTTGATCCTTCACAAAAATTCAATTCAATTCAATTCACTTAACGGCTCTCTTTGCCAGTCACACACGTCCGCTCCGGTTGCAGGATTGAACTCAAATGATCGTTGGTCGTCGAAGTGGCAGCGAGTGTGCTGTGCGCTGGAATACCGGTTCGATGTGCGATGGAATTCTTGATTCGATCACCGCTCCCTACCATCGGACCGGGGCGCAGCCAATCAGAGGTGGGCTGGAAAGAGACGGAATCTGCAATTATCCTTGTGGTGGAATCCTTGCTGGACTTCTTTTTTTTCGCCCTGCTCTCGCTTCGTTTGGTCCCATTGTTCGTGATTAGGGGTGAGTTGCCTGCCGTGTGCGCTGTGCACTCTCGTGCTGCTATTATCTCTTCATTTTTCATCTATCCCCTGGCCGTATCTCCTTGAAGACGGAAGGATGCGATTAGATGCAAGGAGAGCGATTGTGCGAGATATCGATGGGTGACCTTGGGCGATTGCGAAATGCTGCCGCTGTTGCTGGCGGCAGATTTCGGACTCAGTTTGATGAACTGAATGTAGATGGCGCACCTGACGGCTGCTCGATTCGGTCGGTTACAGCTGGGATGGGATAGTTGTCGGTGGCAGTTTCTTTTGTTGTTTCCGTGTGTTCAGGTAGCCTAGGCACTGTGACGTGCATTACTTCGGTGGCAAATATTTGACCAGATGCCGCCTATGTCGGTCGACGTGTGTAGGAGGTAGGGAGTTGGCAAATGGAAGGGTGCTATGGATTTGTTGTGAAGGAAATTTACATATTTTCGAATAGAATTACTACTTCATGAACTGTAGGAAGTTCAGGAAACTTTAGTCCCAATTGGGCAGTTGAATGAATTGGAAGCCGTTGGAGGGTTAACGGTTTCCAAGCTTGTTCTTCCATCATTTCATGTTTTTCGACTTTGAAACGACGAAGATGAAGGGATTTGACATGTTTTAGGAGAGTATTCGTCAGATTGAGGACAAATCTTGTAACTGGGCCCAAGTAGGATTGTCACGAGAAAATATCCGTCTGTCCAATGTTGAAGTCCTAGGCGACAGAGATAGAACAGCGTAGAGCTCTGATTAGATTCTTGAAAGACACAGACAGAAGGATCGTATTGGACCACTGGTTCGGCTTTAGATGTGACGATGCACTACTAAGCGCCTTTTGCAATATCTTAAAAAGATCGTATGGAACTCCCTCTTCAACACCAGACGGACGATCTTTCAGAAATCCATTCAAGAGCTAGATTACGTGAATGACTTAGACATGATGTGGCAAATGGAGCGAACCGTTAATGATGCCCTTGCTGGCATAAAAGTGCAAAACATGATTCTGCTGTTGGTTTTTAATCTTTTAGAGTTTAAACTTCTGCCTGCAAGTCGTGGCCCTCAGGAGGCATTTAAGTAGGAAGCCACCTTCTTTATCTTGGTGATATAATAACCAGGCATATTGTATTAGGTGGCCTTTCAGTCCCCAAGGTACAGAGGATATACCTTCCTCGACAACCAGAGCTACTAGTGTGACCAAGACTTTTCCTTCTTTGAGAATGAAGGTGACCTTACTTACTTACTTATCAGGCCGGCGACCCATGAAGGGTCAGAGCCTGAGCAATTGCTGCCTTCCATCGCTGACGGTCCTGGGCACGCTGCTTCCAGTCATCAAGGCCAAGCTGTCTTACGTTCGCGATGACTTGGTCTATATACCGGAGGTTCGGTCGTCCTCTTCTTCTCGAACCAGGAGGCTCAGATTTGAAGACACTCTTCGCTGGAGCGTTGCTGTCCATGCGTTCGATGTGGCCGAGCCTTTTGCCTTTCGGACTACATCCATATCCTGGTACAGCTCGCAGAGTTCGCGGTTATGTCTTCTCCTCCATTCACCTTCCTCGCAGACGGGACCATATATCCGACGTAGAATTTTTCTTTTAAAGGCACCAAGAATCAGCTCTGCAGATTTGCTTATCGTCCAGCTTTCAGCACCATAAAGCAGGACTGGCAGTACAAGGGTCTTGTAGAGCATGACTTCCAGTCTGGAGTTTTGACCCCAGTTGTTTCGACAAACCGAAGTAGCATCGGTTGCCAATGGTGGTTCTACGTCGGATCTCCACTGTGATATCATTTGTGGAGTTAACGTTTGCCCCGAGGTAGACAAACTCCTTTACTACCTCAAAACTATAATTGTTGATACATATATTTTGTCCTAGGTGTTGTGTGATGGAACGTTTCTTAGTCAACAGCATATACTTTGTTTTCCCCTCGTTGATCTTAAGACCAGTTCGCTTCGCTTCTTCTTCAATTGCCGCAAAAGCCTCGGCTACGGCACGTTGGGAACGCGCGACGATATCGATGTCGTTCGCGTATCCCAACAGCTGGACTGTTTTGTAGAAGATAGTGCCTTCCGTGTTTACCTTTTCCCGTCGCACTATCTTCTCCAGTACCAAATTGAAGAAGTCACACGACAGCGCATCTCCTTGCCGAAATCCGGTGCAGGTTTCAAACGGCTCAGATGTCCTCGAGCCGAACTGCACAGTGCATCGCGTATTTATTGACCTACGGTTTCATATAACGACTCAGGATTTGCGAAGTTTGAGAATTGTTTCATAGGCCTGAAGTATGTATCCCCAAAGTCTTCGAGAGATGTGTGGACACTGCAGCCCGCACTGGACTAGGATCTAGCATCTTCAGCAACTACTCTCGTTGCACCATCAGATTATTACCGACTTCGAGGTTTGTAAGCACAACGTGAATGGCGGCCAGTTTCATCTATTCAAGATATTCAAGTCAGACAAGCGAATGCAAAATGCGAACGTCCAGTTCAGAACTCTTACTTAGACTACCTATGTAGGAGACGTCGCAGTTGTCATTTACGCCACAGCTGTTACATATGTATATATTCGTACGACGATCAGTCAATAAAATTGTGAATCTCCACAAGTTGGGTGGCGTGTCTCCAGAATTTGAGATAGTCAAAAGACATGCATAAAAATAATAATTGAGTGGCACTACAGCCCACAAGGACCCAGGGCCTAGCTTCTACAACAACTACTCGTGTTGTGCGTGCTGCTGTTCTCTCAAGAGTAGAATGGACTTACAGTTTCTTGCCGACTCCGAATGGCGAGATTTGAGAAGCTTTTCATAGATAATTGAAACTCTTCGAGTGTTGTCAGCAACTCGAAAGAGGTGATGCCGTGAAAAAATGCGGGGTAACCCGTCCGAGAATCGAACCTTCTGCGTGGCGGTCGACGCACTTACCACTACGCCATGGCGACCACAGAAGACATGGATAGTCCACTCCTGTTTTTCTTGTCTGAAACTAAGCTAAATCAATTTTTTTACGCTTCTGTAGAGGATGTCCCACTCCTTCTGCCTGCATTTAGCTTGCGACCATACCGTGCTATTCCTCGTAAACTGTGTTTAGTTTTCGTAAAATGTTCACCTTAGACAAGCACTCTGTTCATTATGTTCATGGCTGTAACTCTTACGTTCACTAGGTAAAATAGAAAAAACAACACAATTTCAGTTGAGCTTCTTCTTTTTGGAGGTAGGCAACAGTCCGACGTGAACTTGGACCTCAAGCACATTGCCCCTTTAACTGCCAGTCTGGTCACCAGAGACCAGACTGCCAGCTGTCCCCCAGTTGCTGCCAGTTATCACCAGTTAGAAACACCGAATTGGTTAAAGTTCACTCTTAAATGTGATCAAATACGAGGATGGCCCCTCTTGCGTGTTCTGTTCAAATTCGAAGACGCTTCTTGAATAAGTTGTGTAGTTCATGCGTCTCACATGACCTATTCACCATCAGCACTACATCCGTAAAGACTTGTCTGGAGGCATGCCGCCGTCGTTGAATCTTCTTCTCCGGATTTCGTCAATCTAAACAGAACCCAAGGTGTTCGCCGTGGCGTACTGGTAAGTGCGTCGACCGCCGCGCAGAAAGTCTAGGTTCAATTTCCGGTCTGGACACCTCGCATTTTCTCACATTACCACCTCTTTCGAATTGCTGAAAACACTCAAAGAGTATCAATTGTCTATGAAAAGCTTCTCAAATATTTGGACGTTCGGAGTCGGCAAAAAACTGTAGGTCCATTCTACTCGTGAGAGAACAGTAGCATGCACAGCACGAGTAGTTTTGTAGAAGCTCAGCCCTAGTCCCTTGTGGGCTGCAGTGGCACTCAATTATTAATTAAACAGAACCCAAGATCGCACGCTGAACTCTCATTTCATAAAGATCAAGAGCTTTCGCAGCCTCTTTCGATGAATCCAGGTTTCTGTGCCACAAAGCAGAACAGGGATGAGAAAGAAGTTGTACAAAGCCAGCTTGACTTTTCCGAAAAGGTATCTTTTGAGCTCCAAGAAACAGCGATAGACACAAATGATACAAGGTTTGATTTCGGTCCTGCCATTGCTGTCCCTATTTTCTGCGAAGACGAGGTAGACAAAGTCCTTGACAACCTCTAAGCTTTTACTGCACATAATGAGGCCCTGTCCGAGGCGTCGATGTTGTGCTTTCGTTTGTCGCCAGTGCAAGCAAACACTTCATTGACAGGTCGCTGTGTGCCATCTATGTAAGCTAACAGTTGGACGGACTTTTCGAAGACCATCCCAGATTTGACAGGAGCAGAGACATGATTTCAGAAGAAGGCCACCGTCTCAGATGCAGCACGAATGCGAGTCTTGGTACATTCGTCTCCTTGAGCACCTTCTACAAAGATTTGCTCAAGCTACCAGGACTCTTCGACTTCTTTGAGTTGAAAATGTTCGCTCCGGTCGGGTTTTAGAGCAACTTGTAGGCCAGATGGTCTAAATTCTGTCCACATTGCATTTTCCAAAGAATTCCCTTTTGAATCTCCATCACCATGGTGCGTTTTCACTCTGTTCGATTTGTGGAATCTGGCTTGAACTTAGAAGCGTTCTGTTATCTTTCGCAGGTAGTGTCTCTCTCACTTTCGATTTTCAAAGCAACTATTTGAGGCCGATCGGGCATATACAGAAGGATCAAGGACCGCAGCATGCACTTTATTCCTCTGTTGAACCCCTGAGGAAAATTCCTAGAGTTATAATGTAAGCATCCTAAGATTCCTTGCTATTGTTCATCCGATTCAACTTATTGACCACCAGCATGGCCCAAAGGAGCCAACTTCACGATTTAAAGAGCTGAGTGGTAAAAACAGATTTGAACTTTGCTGCATACTCTGGTCATACCAAGGCAAAGGCCAACGAAAGAAGAATCCCTCACAGGCTCTGAACCACACTGCACAGTAGAAGACCACGTCCACAGAGCGTAGTTCAGGGAACTGGACAGAACCAGTAGGACAGAAGTCAAGCCAAGACATTAGACAGGCCCAGACTAAATGAAAAAAGATCTGATGTGCAAAATCAACTTTCACAACAGGCTTCCTAACAGAGCACTTTAGGCTGAATTTGGCAGCAGGACTCCCTCTCTGGATTTTGTGGAGAGTCAAGTAAAATCCTCCAGCATGTTCTGGGTTCATGTGAAGCACTAGGAGCACAGATATTTGGGCAAGAACCTGCCTTCGGTTGGACCATCTCTCATCCTCACATTTCTAAAAGAAACTGGACTATTTAAAGAAGGGAAAGCAGAGATACCTCCTTTCTCCATTCAGGGAACTGGATGCTAAAGGAGGAGGAGAGTGCATGGTGGATACACAGTTAAACCATACCCTGACAGCAGTTATATTGGATCCATTGATCTAACAGAAACTGCATCTACGTGTCAGCTTCTAATGTGTCCAAGCCTCGAATACTTAAATCCCCTACTGCCGTGCATCAGAGAGCTGCTCATGTAGCTACCACACATCCACTCAAAAATCTTAAAAGACTTGAAGGATAGTCCAAAAACGTTGATAAATGAATAGAAAAGGTCAGAAACCCTCGATTATTGTCCACTTTCACAGCAAATACTCCCCAGGAGAAGCAATCTATTCAAATTTCCGAAATTCTAATACAACAGATGTGTCCTTGAAATGCCCTAAAACATCATCCTTTCTGGCCCTTTATCCCACAATTAAGTGCAATTCGTCAACTGTCCACTCGAAATGGTTTTGTTTCACTCACTGGACATCACACAGTCTTGAGACCGCTTTGAAGAGCATCCCAAAGAGAACTCTCCCTCCCTCCCTCCAGCTCTCAATCAAACAGCCTCAATGACAAATCAATGACATTTGTCAACTGCCATCCTGTCAATCTCCCTCCGTTTCGGTGGTTCATCTGTCCCTGAATCCATTCAAAGGACGATGTCTAAGACAATTTTCTCATCGCAAAGAAAAACCCCTTTTTGTATCGGATTTCCGTCAAAACATGTCAATGCGACCTAATCGCCGATAAATTCTTCGTTTTTATTGCCACGATAAACCCTTTCCCCTCATCTCACTCCCTCTCTCTCTCTCAGAGATCCCTCTCCGTCCAAGACGCCTAATGCGGAAGTTTGCAAAATTCACGGATTACACGATTATGCTGTTCGACAGGCAATTTGCATTCCGTTCTCACCCCGTGCAGGCAATTAGCTGCCTTTCCGTTCCGAGGCGCACGAGGATGCAAATTTCGTTTTTATGCAAATCCTTTCAGGGTGACGTTTAGTTTAAGTGCAAGTCGGGGGATAAGAAGCCGCCGCCACTCGGCATTGTTGTGTGTTTTCCGGGGCGGAACGCTAATGCTAATGGGGTGGTAGATTGTTGTCCTGTGTCCTGTCAGAAGTGTGCATTCTGGCATGCTGGCACGCATATGCGTGTGAATTGATTTTGGGATGCACTATGCGCCCCGCTGTGTGCGGCTCTGTCCTTGTCGTTAGTCGATTATGGATTATGAAATGATTTTCGAAGTTTTTCTTTTTTTTCGATCTTGAAATTTGAAGTGAAGGATAATTTGAACTGGAATCAGGAAACAAGGTAAACGAGAATGAATCGAGTTAGGCACGGTTAGGTTAGTTACCTAAGCTAACTGCTTACTGGGGACTGGTTTCCAGCGAGGTAACCACACTTACAACGTAGCTCTGGATCTGGTTTTACATGCACTCAGCTCATTTGGAGGACACGTTTGGAGTAAGGAATCCCTTTGCCTGATCCACAAGAAGAGAGATCACAACTGAAGAAGCTGTTCCCTCTCTGCCATTTTGTGTGACCGTCATAGGCCAATCGTGGGTCTTGGGCCAGTGAAGTCCATTCACTGATCAACACTGGAGGCACGGCCTTTCGAATATCTGTTCAGCTGATCAGGGATAAGCACAGCGAGCTATCAATGATACGATTGCCGGCATCGACACTGAGGCGGCTAACCTGTCTTGGAGATAATCGAGGGCAGGACAAAGTACAGGCTGTCATCTAGGATGGATGCACGACATCGACGTCGCGAGCACCACTATGACCAGCACCACCAGTGCCAAGGATATCGCCTACAGCAAGACAAGCACCAAAGTCAACAGTCCTGGTCCTCTTTCGAAGGTCCACCTGGCTTTGTACAACATCTTGATCATCCCTCTCCTGTCCTATGACGCAGAAACGCGAATCCAACGAGGAAGACCTTAAACTTTGCGAGAGGAAAGTTCGTCGTGTGATTTTTGGTCGAAGGCCTCTGAATTTGAAGGCACTTGGAGGAGAAGATTCAACTACAGACTCTGGAGGCTGCATGACGGCATGGGCCTTGTCAGGAGTCAATGACTGGATTGCTGGATCAGTCAGGAGTCAATGACTGGATTGCTGGGTCATATAAAACGTGTGGAAAGCTCTAACATTCAGCAAGAAGAGACTTCGAGTTCGAGCAACCATTGAAACAGCGTAACAGAGGACGCTCATCCTCATCTGAGAGAGCGCACACATTTCAAGATGATCCTCATCCGACTTGGTGTGTGAAGATATGTGGCAAGAAACTGTCATATTATTCTAGGCTCAGGTTCACCACATCCTGTAGTCCCACCCTAAACAGAAGAAGAAGTCCTGTCAAGCCTTGTAAAACGTGGCTATGCTATTTGAAGGTTTAAAAGGTCCAAAAAGTCCTTGAAAAGTTGAAGCCTTTGTTAGAGAATTCCAGGAATGAGCATGAAAAATGGAACAGGAACAATTTAGAAGAAGGGACACAAATCGAATGCAGATAGACCTTATATTCCAATTGCAGGCTCAAAGATCTGGAGGATGGGCCAGCTTCAGTTGGTGAAACTTCTGCCGACGTCATTCCCTTTGCCTTCGTTACTGAAGGGGTACAGCTTTCGGTGCTTGCGCCTTCGACCTCTTTCAGGATCTCTTTGCGCTGATTGTTGGCAGCCAAACTTCTCTCTTTTTTTTTTTTTTTTTGGCTCTTTGTCAGGGACCCCCAGGCGCCGCTTCCTTTAGGGTTCGTTCCTCCTTGTCGGATTTCCGAGACACACCATCAGAAGCGGCATTCCGGCAGGTTGCTTAACTGTGAGCCTGGAGACTAGGGCCTCTCCGCCACTTTCTCTATTTCTCCAACTCATTCTACTGAGCGCATCGTAGAGTGAGTGGCTGGAATCATTTGTGTCAGCGCCACTTTGGGCGGTGGGTGTGGGTGTGGGCCTCCCCATGCCCTTGCCGATGTCGAAAAGACAAAGGGTGGATTGTTGCAGTTGCGAGTACCACCTGGAGTATTCAAATGAGTTTGGCTTTCCTCAATACAGTCTTTATTTAGGACGTCGAAAGACAAGATGCTTCTGGTTCGACGTCTCACTGGTCGAGGTCTATCGACTCTTAAGCCCTTCCGCTGCGACAAGGCATCCAGAAAGGAGGGATTTACGGCAGATAATTGAATTATTAAAGGAAATTAGTTGCAGATCCTTCAAAGCAGGGAGTACGCACAGCTTAAGCCCTGAACTGCACAAAAATGCTCATAAACCCAGACGTAGATATTTTATATTTAAATCAAGCTCAGGTGGTTGTGTTCAATTCAGTCACTCCTTCAATCACCATCATTGCCTTCAAAAGTCAACTTCTTGACCAAAACCTCACCTTCAGCAGAGAAACCCCTTTTCAAGCAAACCACTTAACCCATCACCCACATCCCAACGCCTCCCATCGCACCCATAAATCATTCAGCGCCTCATGGACACCCCATTTGTTGATCCTTATCAGCATCAGATATCGCCCATATCGCCTTGTAAACGTATTAATTAATTGCATTCCAAACAAACCCCGCGTGGCCCTTATCAAACCCAACAAATTACTTTCGAATACTCGCGTATCCTTTTTTCCGTCTCCCAAGGAGCGCCTCCTCCTGGCACACCCTGAATCTCGTTTTTTTTTTTTCATTTCCATCTCATTACAGATCCTGCGGACGTTCCTCCACGCACAGAGAAAATGCGGAAAAAAAACCCAAGTCATAGAGGAGAACAACAAAAAGATACAAAATTATCTGATTACACATCTGATACACCGATATGCAGATACGCGGAGGGATCAGCCGAATTTTTTCTCACATCACTTGGAGGGGTGGTGGTGCGGGGACTGAAAGAAGAAAAAAACGAGAGAGTGTCTCTCACATGGACTCGGTGCCCGGGTGCTGGCGTTCGCTGTTGTTTGGCGATGGGAAGAGGTTTGACAAGAAGTTTTCATTTTCGTTTTCGATTTTTTTTCGTTTCGTTTGCCATCCATTGTTCGTCAGTTGTCGCGTATCTATCTCGTCGGGGGTATAATGTGATTTGACAGGGACAAGAGAGAAATGTTTTTCTCCATTTTTTTCTTGTGCGTGTGTGTGTGTGTGTTGCTCCCGATGATGCCTTAGACCTGCAGGCCAACTTGAGATGAGTCATTGACATCAACTCAAGTTGGCAGTGCTTGATGGATGCCTAGCTGAGAAACTCTGAGATCCTCTTGACTTGACGGGTCTCGCCACTTCAAGTGCCCAACTATGAACTACCAGTTGAGGCGAAGTGGTAAGCGATCCAGTACTTGATCGTGGCCTTGATCCTCATCGCAGTGTTCTCTTTCTTTAGAGAATTTTTGGATTTCTTGGTAAAATCCGTTCACTTTGCAAGGCTTTTGGATCGATTTTATGAGATTGTACAGTTCTGAGGATCCTTAATACTTTTGGTATAGTGGCCGCCGTGGCGTAATGGACAAATGCGTCGACCCCAACTGTCCAAGGGTCCTAGGTTCGACTACGGAACTATACATCTAGATTTAGATTAGATTTAAATGCATTTTTATTACTTCATTTCAAATTACTTACATGCTAGACAAAAATACTTAATACTAGCTTACACATACGATCTGTTGATCTTAATTCTAACTTACTGACTCTTTACGAGTACTCTAAGCTTATCTAGGATTTTTCTTTTTATTATGCCTTTCGGCCTCTTTTATATTTTTAACTTAAAATTTATCGAACTACATTTTTTTGTTTAATATTCCTCCAAGAAAATTTGAAAAAACTTGGAATTCCAGATTTTTGTTTCTTCTTAACCTAACTTAAAAATAAATTTAAAAACTACCTACCACCTAAAACTTATAACTATATACAATTAAATTAACCTAAGACTTAATTCTACTTAACTATTTACATTATGCTTAACTATGTCCTATGCTATGTTATTTTATTTTATTTTTTTTTTTTTTTTTTTTATAATAACAGCTTAAGACTACCTTAACCTATGTGAGTTGGCCCTGTAGACTCAACTATCCCGTCTATTTGTCTGTGAAGTTAGCGGCATCGAACGCTGGTTCTGGTGTAACCACCAGTAGAAATACCGCTCTTTGGCAGATACTGCTCTGTCGCGGGCAGAAATCGCCCTGCTGAACCGTAGGAGCTCCTCATGGCTGCGAGCGACGTCCGGCTCGTATTGAAGTTGCCTCTCGACTGTTCGACGTGCGACATGGAAGATGATAGGGCAGCCTTCCCTATCTTGTATCAGGCCTTTAGCGTCTAAATAGACGAAAGCTTCAGGTGGAATGAAGCCGTTAAGACGTACCCGTTCATGGTACATTTCATTTGGGTAGTAAGCCCCAAAGATCAGACTGTTGGTTGAAGCCATGCCTCGAGCAGTGTGACTTCGTATCAACTTGATAATAAAATTATCTATCCTTATAAGGTTTGCCTCGTTGTACAGAACCTCGTTGGGGTAGAATTTCTTGTACTGGGATTCTGGTGTTCGATATAAACGGAGGCAGGCCCGAAGACACTGCCTCTCGAACACCCTCATCTTTTCCATCTGGGAAGGACTCACGTTGAACCACACAGGACAACCATACACCATAATTGGCCGGATGAGGGCCATGTAGCAGATGACCTTCACTCTGGTGTCAAGTTGACTGCTGTAAAACAGTCCTCTTGCCATAGCGAAGGCCTTCTTAGCTCTGGTCAGAGCTGTATCTATGTGGATACCACCATACAGATACTGGTCCAACCAGATGCCTAGGTATCTGACTACACTTTTTACAGATAATGGTCGTCCTTGTGGGTCAACTATGCCGAACTTGCGCCAGTTCATTTTCGTGTCCCTTGAGGCCCTGGACAGCGGGGTTCTGAAAAGGATAGTTTCACACTTCTGGTAGTTGATTTTCAACTTCCAGTCGTCGCAAAATCGTTGAATTGTATCGAAGTCGCGTTGCAACAAGACATTTATTACTTCTACCTTCGGACCTGATCTGTACGCGATTAGATCATCGGCAAACGCTATGATGTTAGGCATAGAACCTATGAGATCGCTAGTGAATGTACTGAACAAGATCGGCGAACCAACAGCTCCTTGTTGCAGCCCATTTTTTATATGGAACACTGTAGTCGAAATTTCGTTGCCATTTTTCACAACAAACTTCCTACCTGTGACCATGTCATAGATCATATATAGCAATGTTTTATTGATGCCGAGCCTGACCAACTTAAGGAAGAGACCTTCTAACCATACGGTGTCGAACGCCTTCTCCATGTCGATCAGGCAGGCGCCTGTACACTGGGTCTTGTTTCTATTCCACTGTATGTCGGAAACCAATTTAGACGCGGCATGAATGGTGTCATGCCCCGCCCTGAAGCCAAATTGATTTTCCGGTATTATTTGTTTTACCTCAACCCATTCTTTAAGAGCTCTAATGACTATCCTCTCGAATACCTTGCTTATGCACGGAAGAAGACTTATAGACCGAAGATTTGTCGGGATGGAAGTATCTTTGTCCCGTTTTGGAATTGGCTGTACCACAGCTGTTTTCCAATGCTTCGGGTAATATGCATTACTCAACGCGTTGTTAAACAGGGTTGTGTATACATCCACCGCCTCAGAGGGTAGATGGCGCAAAACAATATTTGGTATCCCATCGATTCCCACTGACTTCTTATTCTTCAGTGAGTTGAAGATACCCTGGAGTTCATCTTTCGAAATAAGGATGGAGTTGTTTCCATCGTCGGCGACGGCATTATTTGCCAGAAGATCGTCACTGAATCTGGTAAAACCAGGATTCTCGGATCGCCATTGACTTATTTCGTTCCGAAGATAGAAATGGTTCAGCAAGGCTCTGTTCTCCAGATCGTGGTTCGGACTACGAGTCTCGTTGACCGTGTACACTTTCTGGAAAACAGCACCAATTGCATTAACCTTCTCCTGGGGATCTTCCACTACGAAGAAGTCGTTGTCAAGCACTGCCCCATCTGGATCGATGCCAACTGACGTAAGTAAGTTCGCGTTGTCTGTTGTTCTGTCAAGTCGAACGCACTGAATGTCATTATGATCTCTCCTCCGGAAGATTTGATTTACTTGCGGGAACATGCTCGGGTTGTTGGATCTTACAGCCCGAATCTTGTTGCCCCAATGCAAGCTTACAGCTAGACTGTAATTTTGTCGTATTAACTGTTGGAGTACTTTGATCTGTGACTTCAGAGAGCGAATCTCTGTACTCTGTGGATCTGTAAACCGCCTGTACAAGAGTTTTAGCCTTGACAGGAGTCTACTTTTTTGCACGTGAAGTGCGTCGATTTCAGAGTTCCGATAGATGTCGCCATAGTCGGTTTGTGACACCTTCGGAATCGTCCTGTCCATTGTACGTTTAGTGACCTCGTCCATTTGTGTGAGGTACCTGTCAACCTCTTCGTTCGTAAGGTTTCTGTTTGTAGGAGGATTGATCACACTCGAACTTATTTCTCTGGATAAGGCTCTAGAAAAACGTGGCCAGCGCACCTTATTGTAATTATAAGGATGCGTTTGGACGTATTCCTCTAGTTCCTCCAGCTCGTTCGGGAGCTGTATTACCGCGGCGAGACCACAGTGATCACTGTCATACTCGACCGTAGTTAAACAGTTCCTCGTGCGTCGCTCCAAGTTAAGTATCGTGAGTCGTCTGTCGATTAGCATTACATCCAGATAAGACCCGCTTCTAGGAAAGGATGGTCTATCGGTTGCAAGCAAATCTAACCTGAACTCGATATTGTTCTGTCCCATCCATTCTAAGAGGGCGTTTCCTCTCTCATTTCGAACATTATTACCCCATTCACCGTGTTTGGCGTTCAAATCTCCGGCTAGGATATAGTAATTTTCTTCCGAGTTCAAGCGCAGGCTAGTGAAGAGAGCCTCGAGCTCCGAAAGAAAATTAGGGTTTTGAGGCTCTGATGCATAAGCAGCGATCACAAACAGCTTCTTTCCACCTTGGAGAGAGATGCGTGCGATGGCTGCTTCTAGCACACTAAATCTACGTACCACATTGCTATAAACGACCTTATGAAATATGTTCTTTTTAATCAAGAGAGCGACCCCGCCACCTCGAGTGGATTGGGGTCGGTCTCTTCTGATTATGTGGTAATTTTTGTACCTGAGAATGCGCGTCTGGTTTAGCTTAGTTTCGCTAGCCATCAGCACGTCAGGATTGTGGGCTTGCAACAAGTTTGAGAGCGTTAATTTTCGTTCAATCCTAATCAGCGAATTAACATTCACTGCTAGGATCTTAAGGGTTCTTACCTCGCGTGAGCCCATTATATCTGCGAGCGTTGGTTCACAGGCAGCTTAGAGAAGAGGAAATCTACTCTAGCCGTCTGTGCAAGGAAGCTGGTCTGTAATTCGACCATCTGTTTCTGCAAGGCAATCATCTGCGCTTGCATCGACTGGATGGAGGACATTACATCCCTTATGGAGGGCTCTGCCTCGGGTTGCCTGGCCATTGGAGCCGGGGCAACCTTCGGCACTGTCCGTTGTGCCGGTTCTCTGCCTGACACCATTTGGGCGTAGGAGATAGCCGGCGTAACAGCAGTAGCTACAGCACGGGCCAATGGCCTGGCTGCTACCTTTTTCTCGTTCCTAACCTCTTTTACTCTCTGCCGGAGTTCTTTGATTCGTGGACACCCCAAATAGGTTGCAGGGTGTCCATTTCCTCCGCAGAGTACACATTTGAGGAGCGCCTTATCCTCGACTTCATCCGTGCCTAAAGGGCATTCCCCTTTATTGTGGCTGAAAGTGCATCGTGCGCAGCGGAACTCCATATTGCAGTTCTCCGCGACGTGCCCCAGCCTTCTACACCTCGCACATTGAAGTACGTGGTCAGTTTTGTTTAATCTCTCCCATTTTACACTTAGACCGCCTACGAAACGGATTTTTCGTAGGTTGTCAATTTTCGTGCCCTGGGATACCTGGACTAAGAAGAAGGGAAGTGCCTTCTTCTTCGCTTTCGCTGCCGCAGTGCTGAAAGGCTTAACCCCTACGAACTGGACCTCGTCGCTCTCAACTTGGCGCAGCTTGTTGAGGAGGACCTTCGGGTCAGCAGAGGGGTTTATGCCTTTGAGGAGCAGTGTCTGAGGTCTTTCTCCTCTGGGGGTATATGTGTAGAAATCAGCGTTCGCTGCCGCTAACTTCTCTTTTAAAAATCTAAACCCGTCCATTGTTAGGCAATGGACGGTATGAATTCGGGGAGTCTTATATTTTATGAAATAAGTCTTATTTTCTAGAGCCAACTCACATAAGGTCTCCAACTCATCCGTCCCCATGTCGAAGACGTTTATTGGTGGGCATCTGGTCTTCGGTTTTTGCTGTTGCTGCTGTGGCTCGTTTTGTCTCTGCTGCGTTGGCTGCTGTTGTTTCCGCTGTGTTGGCTGCTGTTGTCTCTGCTGCGCAGGCTGTTGTTCTTTCCGTTGTGTTGGCTGCTGTTGCCTTTGTCGCGTTGGCTGCTGCTGTTCCTGCTGCTGTTTCCTTAGCTGGGGCTTATGTTGCTGCCCCTTCTGCTGTTGTTGCTGCCCCCTCTGCTGTTGTTGCTGCAGTTGGGCTGTTTGTAGACGTTGCGCTGCCTTGGATGTGGAAGGCAGCGATTCTTGAGGTTTTTGCAGGTTTTCCTTCTCCTGTTGTTTTTGTTGCCTCTTTTGCTGCAACTTCAGAACAGCACTCAGCTGTTCTTTCTCTTTTGCTGCTTTCTCAGCAGCCTTCCTGGCCGTAGACTGCTCGTAGAGGAGCTTGATGTGGGCGTCGAGCTTTGCCCTTTCCTCATCAAGTCTCTTGAGCCTCGTCTCCTCCTCCCTAATCTCCTCCTCCTCATCGTCAGCGTCCGATGTGGCGAGCACTTTGAACGAGTTATCGCTCCCTCTATATGAGAATCGACATTCGTTGCCCTCAGATTCACATTGAAGGGCGTCGATGTCGATTACTGCAGTTTTTGTTGTTGTTCTTTTTGCCGGTGTTGTTGTTGTTTTTTTTGGCGGTGTTGTTTTGGTCGCCACCGACCCGCCTTTATTCGGTGCGACCGCCTCTTCGTCCGACGTCATCGTCGTCGTCCTCCGTTTAGTTAGATTGGGCTGCGGCTGCAGCCTCTTTCTCCTCTTCGTCGCTTCCGTTGTACGGCTCGTGGGACTAGCCACGCGTATGCTGCCGTCGCTGGTTAGGTGGCCTGACGTCCCGGCCACCGGTGTTTTAAAATCACCCGATTTACTGAGCTCGGGACGCTCGTCACTCTCCATTGCTCTTTCACTCACACTTGGTGTCTCTTTATTATTTTAATTTGAAAAGAAAAAAAAACTTTTTTTTCTTTAATTTTCGCTGGGATTTGAACCCGCGATTCACAAATCACTGCACTCTTGCTCTACTGCCTGAGCTACCAATCGATTTAAAAGTCACTGTCTTAACACTGTATACGAAACACTGTTCTAATTACTTGCGAAGCCGAAACACATGCGTACTCCGCGGAGGTCTGTGAACGGAACTATACATCTTCCTGGTCCCTTGTGGGCTGTACTGTCACTCAATCTATTCAGATCACTTCTGCCTTCAATCTATGTACTCGTTGTCCAATTATCCTTCTCTTCTGAATATTTAAGTGACTCCTCCTAAAAGCTTACTTCAGCAGAATGCTTTCCAAGCCAATTTTGTTGTCTAAGTCTTTTATGGCCAAGACAAAAGGATCTCCTCTGACCAAACTAAGGACTTGTAAAATTTACTCAAGACGTCAAATTTAGTAGAGGAACTTTAGATGTTGAAATGCCTTGCGGCCCATTCCTTGTTTTGTGGCGAAAAATGCTAAACAATGCGCCAATTTTTATAAACTTCGAACTCCCAACTTCCACATAAAGACGAAGCCAAATGGTTTATTAGTTTAGGTAAGGCTAGGCTAGAGGGTCTTTGTGATTAAAGATGCAATTACGTCCAAAGACCTAAAGGTCCATTGTTTATACTCTGTAAGGATGCAGGCAGAGATTACCAAAACCACGCCGATCTTTGTATAAATTTATTAAAGTCAAAAATCTGTCTCTTCGCCAGTTTCCTGAGCTTATGAAGTAACTTTGCTTCCGAATGATTGAGTTTGTCTTAAAGAGTTGTGCCTATTAAGAGGCTATCAAGCGCTGGTTCTCTAGATTGTCGTGATTGACAACTCAACACCATGTGGTCAAGGAAAGTATTTCACTTCAAGTCCACGTCGATACCGTTGTGCCTCGCTAAGGGTGCCACGCTAAAGGTTGAAGACTGCCAACTTTTCTTGCACATTGAACACTCAGCAGAAAAAGCTCGAAGACGTGGTTTCTTCTTGTCTGGAGGTGGAGGTTATGCGAAGTGACCACAGTGGTATAGATCACGGGGGCCCCTAAACTAAAACAACCTCTGCCATTGTCACCATTCACAGAAATCTGGGTGGACATGGTACGAAATGGCATATTCATCGAGACCTCTCACGCATGCCTAAGACTCCATTCTATCGGGCAGGTTTCCGCTCGGCAGACCCAGTGCGAGTTTCTTTAATCAAGTTCCTAAATTCGTCTGGTTGCGCTTGGATACAGCCCCTGATGAGTTAGAGTCCATGACGGAGGCTCGAATGACCTGGAGGTCTCTTGGACGTCATTACCCACTGCGTCTCCTTTAGTGAGCCATGCGAGTCAATGAAAATGATGACGATGAACATCATCATTGCAAAAGAAACTTGTATTTGGCTCAAACTAAAGACAAGCCAAAAGAAGTCTTCATAGAGGGTACAAGTTGGCTTCCTTTTAAGGATAGAAAAATACTCGTAATAAAAGAAAAAAAACAGTGCCTCTGGCTACCAAATCCATAAGTAACGAGCATATGACGAGATCTATGCCTCGAAAACAAACTACCTGGAAGGCGGGAAATGGTGACCTATGACGACGCTTTGCGAGAAATCGTGGATGAAAAACCCCAAAAATTTGTAGAGCCGTCAAGTACAGTATGTGGTCGCCGTGGCGTAGTGGGTAAGTGCGTCGACCCACACGCAGAAGGTCTAGGTTCAATTGCCGGTCCGGATACCTCGCATTTTCTCACAGCACCACCTCTTTCGATTTGCTGACAACACTCAAAGAGTATCAATTGCCCATGAAAAGCTTCTCAAATCTCGACGTTCAGAGCCGGCGAACAACTGTAGATCCCTTCTACTCGTGGGAGAACACAACACAAGTAGTTGTTGTAGAAGCTAGGCCCTCGTCCGTTGTGGGCCGTAGTGCCACTCAATAATTAAAATTGCAGACAGTATGGGATAAGTCGAAACCTATCTCAAATATCAAAGGAGGCCCAAGAACTACGACGCTTAGAATTTTCTACATCCCTTACTCTTAGGCACAGATCTTGCAGCATTTAGGCCGATATTGTGAAAAGTGTACTTTGTATGACAACTTAGGCAGTAGTTGGATGCAGACGGATACCCCAAAGCATACCTCTAAAATTGGTCTGAACCTAGAAATCTTTTGTGGTGACAATCTCGAGGATATGCATCATTCTTCAACCAGGAAAAATTATAAATGCACCCAAACACCGTGAAGGGGGTCAACATGATGCATAAGGAAGTGGCTAAAAAGCAGTCTGTGTGGGCAACTAGACTCAGCATCCGAGTTCATAACTCACACATAACGTTACAAAAGCTGCTATAGTTGATTTCAACCGCTTTAAGCCACAAGATCACATAGCAAGGCGTAAATTCTGTGAATGGGCTCAAAACAAGATTGCCGTTGATCCCAGTTTTTATAAGCGAATTTTGTTTACCTCACTTTTGGTTGGACGGATACGTCAATAAACAAAACTTCGTACTTGGAGTGATGATAAGCCACAAGTGTATTTTCAGACACCTTTAGATTCCCTAAACTGACTGGTTGGTGAAATAATTGGACTGTAGTTTTTTAACAACGATTCTGACCAGTGGTCCCATACACCAGAACAGTCTATTGGACCACTATAAAGTTATGATTACTGACTTCTTCGTTCGTGAATTGAACAACCATGATGTGCACGAGCTGCAGTTTCAACGAGACGGCGCAACGTGTCACACACCTCGTGCCACAATTGATTTATTGAAGGAAACGTTTGGCAACCGCATAGTTTCATGTTACGGACCCATGATTGGCGATCATGATCGTGTGATTTAAGTCCGCTTGACTCGTGAAATCGCTAGTCTACGCTTATACGAGCCGAACAGCATTCAAATCCTTAATAGGGACTTGATCTAGTGACTTTTCTTTCTAATACTAAAACTGTCTGTCTTTTAGTTTATGAAGCTCTAGTGGCGAGGTCTTCAAAAATTGCTCCCCCAAGTCCGCACTCAACTTCAGTTCATTCAAAACTTTGCCTTCCTGCAAAAACAGCTTTCATTTGAAAGACTTACATCACATCCCACAAGAAAAACCAAACAAATCTGCATCAGATTGTCATCCACGCATAAGATCATACAATCTGAAAATACTTACACAGACCGACTCACTCTCATCATGTTTTCTTCAAATCAGTCCCTGTCCTAAGGCACCCCTTCCCAATTGTCCCATGCCGACCGGTTTTCCCGAAAATCTCTCAGAACCAATCATCGTCCTGCTTCTCTGGAGATTCTCGACGATCGTTGAAAGAGAAAGTGAGCAGATTTCTTTGAAGAAGAATTCCTTTTGTAATTATCCTTACAAGGGTGGAAATCGTTAACCAATGAGGGATGGATGATTACCAAGGTGGGGAAGTGATCTTGAAGTGATCTGCTTTATGAGGTTACTATTTTGACTAATAGATGGCGTGGATTCGGTTTTGGAAAATTTGTTTTCAAGGACTGCTTCTAACTAGATGGTGCTACGATGTGAATGATAGTTCTGCAGAGTCAGTCTAATGGGGATTTGTTTCTACTGGAGAGGAACAGCATTCAAACTCTTGATAGGGACTTGATCTAGGAACTAAGTTGTCTAACACTAGAATCAGACTTGCTTAAGAGTGTCATCTTTTTGGTTCATTTCAGCCCATTTCATATTCTGCTAAACATCGACCGCTCTGCTAAGTTTGATCGTACTTTCAATGAGATTTCCATTTCTTCTCCCAACGTCGTAACAAAACAAAGTTGTTGATAAAAAGCGTTGGACCACCAGTCCCCTCTTGTGGGACTCCATACAAATTCTTTACAGCCCCCCACCAGCAACTATCAAATCATTTTCATGCAACTCCAAAGCAAAACAAAATTGTTGTAAAAAAAGACGAAGGCCCAGCAACGCTCCCTTGAGGGACTCCACACAAATTCCCTTACAGTTCCACCACTACGAGCAAATTGTTTTCCTCTCATTCCTTCCATTAGATTGTCCTTTAAAGCAGTAAAACTGATTCAAATTTCCCATGTGCCACATCCTTTTCCGAACGCCAACATTGCGCACACATTCCAGCGCATCCACAGCCACATCTGCCCCGTCCCACATCCGATAGTTATGAAAATCCATAAATATGCACTCCTGTCTCATGCAAATAGCTGCACACTGCACAGAAAGGATTCGCTGTCCATTCAACATTCAAATTTCACGCTCTAATCGATTGACAGGATGTTGCACGCAGCAACCGATGGTCACAGTAAAAAAAAAATCTGCAACAATTCGCACAAAGCGCCAGCGCCATGCGGAAGTAGAAAGGATGTGCGAGACCAATTCCTGTTCAATAAAATCGAATGACATATGCATTTGAAGGACATGCTGTCACATGCCGTGCCGTCCTTCCCTTGTCCAACCCAGACTCAGCACCGATCCCATTCATTATGAGCTACTTTCGCACGCAAATGAAGCAAGGAGTCGAGCGCGGAGCGTGGTACTTTGATGAGATGCCGATACGTCGGGGAGAGGAGACGTCGTAAAGGAATTTGACATTTTTATGGATTAAGACATTACTTTCTTTTCCTGCGTGATGGCGTCATAAAGAATGTCGCTCTGTCTACTGGTCGGTTGGCTGTTCACTGTTGGGTGGGTTGTTTTTTTTTCTGTTTCATTTTTTGTGTCGTGTCTTGTTGGTCGGTTTGATTTGACATAATTTTGGGGGAGAACGACTGTTAATTGAAAGGAAAGAGGGATCGTATGACACTGCCGATGGTGCGCGCCTGGGAAATGTTTGGGAAAAAATTGTTTGTTAGTTTTTAATGGAAATCCTTGGAGGTGGGCTATCCGACTGAGATCTGTTAAGAGTTGTTAATTGAAAATTGTCACGAAAGGACAAGAGACTGAAGGGATGTGGAAAGTGCTTAGAGACACAAATTGGTAAAAGACAGAAGTCGTAGGAAAATAGAATTTTGACTCTAGAGGGAACGGATGTCCAGTAGAAGCACCTGAACATGAAAGGCAAACGTTTGAAGAAACGACGAGGAAAAAGACCCACCGCTGGAGAAAGTGCGATCAAGTTGAGAATGCACATCCTTGTAAGGCATCCCACATCATGTATTGGACTTTATGCTAATGGAATCACTGATGGAACAAAAAACCATTTCAAGCGATGGTTGCTACCAGACCTGAGTGTTAAAGAACCAGATTGGAAGTGACAGCCTGACCAGCAGACAGAGGTCTGGTGCCAGGAGAAAACTCAGTTTCAGTCTGACAACGCGGTGGACTCCCTTATGGAATGTCTTGAAGCAATGCTTTCCGCCACCTTGAGCAGAGACTATATTCTGACGACACGGACGGTCAAGGGACCCTAAAAATTAGTTTCAGCCTGACAGTGTTGTAAACCCAATTGTGGAGTCTTGTGAAACAATCTTTTTCGACTCTCACGTTCGAATCAAATGTATCCTCACTGGAGATAAGCCCGAAATCTACGCTTACGACTCGTAAACACCAAGAAACAGCCGATGGGATGGTGCCCACTGAGCCTAGCTGTTATGGAACCTGATTGGAACTGACAACCTGACTAGCAGCTAAAGATCTGTTGTCACGGGAGGTCAGAAGAAAACTTGGTTTCGGTCTGACAATGTGGCGGACTCCCTTGTGGTGTGTTATGAAGCAAGGCGTTCCAAAACTTTGACTAGAGACTATATTCTGTCGAAACGGACGGTCAGGGGACCCTAAAACATGATTTCAGCTTGATAGTGCTGTAAACCCAATTGTGGAGTCTCGTGAACAAATCCTTTTCGACTGCCACGATCGAATGAAATGCATCATAACTGGAGATGAGACTAGGACAGAGACGACATGGAAATATCAGAAAACAGCCGATGCTAAGGTGGTTACTGGTGTAAAGTAACCTGATAGGAAATGACAGCTTGTACAGAGGCCAGAGGTCTGGTGTCACGGGATGTCAGGAGCTCCTGAAACTTGTGATAGACATCCTTGTGGAGTGCCGTAATGCTTCCCTTGTTTGAAATAATTCATTCCGACTATCAAATTTAAATAAAACGCCTCATAGATGGATCTAAGCATACAAGCTAGAAACAGCAGATGTGGTGGTGACTGCCCGGCGTAAATGTTAAGTAACCTGACTGGTGATAGCCTGGACAAGAGCTACTTTCTGGTGCGACAGGAGGTTAAGAGCGTTTGAAACTCTGCTTCTTTCTGACGGATAAGCTTAAATCACGAGCAGAATTGCATCTGAGTCTACCCTGCTGACTGACCTAAAACAGATTCTGCACCCTACGGTCTCAAATCAGATGGGTATCGTTTTAATCCTCCGGCACAGTGTGGAGTTGCTTTGGAATCTGGTGCTGTTAGTCGGAGAATGGCTGAGGTGTAAGAAAGGACTCATCAAGGTGGATCAATTGTCCCTCAAGACAAGCATTTTATATTCAGAAATAAGTAAATTTATTGGGTGACCTTTCGCGCACAAGGGACAAAAAACTAGATTCTTCAGCAATCACTGACGTTGTGTCTGCTATTGTCCTGTCGCAAGAAGAGAGTGCCTATAGTTTTCTTGCCAACAGCCTGCTTCTTTGTGTTGCCAGCAACTAGTAAGAAAAAACTGCGAGCTGTTCAGTCCAGGGATCGAAACTGGGATCTTCCCACTTCGCTTCCCACCTTAACTTTGCAAAGAACATACGATTTGAAGGAAGGAAATCTTATCGCGCGCCTAAAGATCTTCAATCGATGCTGTCCATTCTATCCATGATCCGAGGATCTGAGGATCTAGTGCCATCCACGTTGAGCTCTTAAGAACTTACGGAAAACTCATACCAAACGGAGGCGAGCGAACCAACAACCGCTCTTGAATGAACGATGGAGCACAGATGGGTCGAAATCAAGAAACAATGTTTGGGGGCGGAAGTTATAGGCAGCCAACTTAATTTTAACGAGACAACACTCTTGGATAAATCAAGCGGTACTTAAGGCGCCTTGCAGAAATTTCATTCAACTCAAAGACTGTCTGTGAATGTCAGAAAATGCTGCATAGGGTGAAAAAACACAACAAAGTAGAACTGTTTGAGTCGCAGAGACACGAAGAAGGCTGACATGCAAGCAAGACTCAAATACGCTTAACTCCTATCCTGTCCTGCGGTTTCACTAGATTCTACTCTCCTCTCAACAGTCTCCTCTCATCAGTCTCCTCTCAACAGTCTCCTCTCAACAGTCGTCACTCAACAGTCTCCTCTCGCCCATTCACAAATGGATCCCCAAAGTTAGGTTAGAATGGCTGCTTACCTAGGGGGCAACCACACTTACGTCCCGATTGGGTCTATTGAGAAGCCTAATGGAAAGTTCTCCGTTGTTCCTTAAAACCACAATAAGATGACTATCAAGGTGTCCCATGCTAACGTCGTTTCGTGCAGCTACGTTGACAAAAAGGAATTTCCCTTGGTGTCGCTTTCTTCTTTTTGCAAGAGCTTGACAGTCACAGAGGACTGTCTCCTGCAGTAGGAGACTCACATCTACAGCCCCTGCAGAAGTCATAAGGTAGGATGCAGAGCCCGAAGTCGTGGTTGGGCTATCACAAACATTTCTGGAACAACAAAAAGAGTGCTCAAAGCACTTCATTCTACGTCGGATATATGGCCCCGTCTTCGAGGAAGGTGAATGGAGGAGTAGACATAACCGCGAACTCTACGAGCTGTACCAGGATGTGGATGTAGTCCGAAAGGCAACTACACTGGCTCGGCCACATCGAACGCATGGACAGCAACGCTCCAGCGAAGAGGGTCTTCAAATCTGAGCCTCTTGGTTCGAGAAGAAGAGGACGACCGAACCTCCGGTATAGAACCCAAGTCATCGCGGACGTAAGACAGCTTGGCCTTGATGACTGGAAGCAGCGTGCCCAGGACCGTCAGCGATGGAAGGCAGTAATTGCTCAGGCTCTGACCATTCATGGGTCGTCGGCCTGATAAGTAAGTAAGTAAGTCAGTTACCTAAGAGCGCTAAGAAGACACGGAGCATGCAACTATCACATCTGTGGCATGGATCTCTTTAGTGCAGAAGTCTATAGGCGCTCTGGCCAGGCAAAAGAAACCATGAAAGATACATATGAAGATGGAGCACTCAAGCTTCGCCCGAAAAGGACTCTAAGAAGAATTCTAAGGAAGCTTGTTAAATTCAAAGATCATGGGATCAGTTCTTAGACCAGAAGAAAGGAGCACAACAAGGTCTTGATATCATGGACATTTTATGACACACCCCATAGACTTCAGTGTCCGCGCCGTGGAGTATTGGGTAAGCGTGTCGTAGGTCCTAGGTACGATTCCTTGAGGCATCATCAGTCTCAGGCATATGTATGTAGCAGAGTAAATCAACTTAAAAGGCTACTTTTTGGAAGCAAGGTCCCCATAAAAAAGAAGCAACTCTCCTTCGCTCATTAAATTTCCTTCACCATCTGCAGCTTGATCACAACGTGTTCCCAACTCCCACCTCCAATCAGTGCTCATTCACAGGACAATCCTCCAATTTGCAATAAAAAAAATTACCATCCATTGTCCATCGCCTGGTCCAAATTACCCCCATTAGAGATCATCGTTTAACTAGACAACTAATTGCAAGCAATTCTTCGCACACCAAGCCTCACACAAGTCCTGCACAGAGTTTTGGCGAAAATTACATAGCGCATGCCCGCAGGCTCGCCATTTACACGCCTCTACCGCTGACCGCAAAACAATACGGCACGCGGGCACTTTCGTCATGTGGACAAAGCACCAGGATAATTATGCAGTCCACCCCGACGACTACGGCGACACATGTTCGACAAAATTATAGGTTTCTCTGGAACAGTGGACGCGAGGCGAGTTGCAAGGATATGCGCACGTGGTTTGTGCCTGAGTCTGTTTTGCATAAATATTTGCCGAAACGACACTGCAGAGGGTGGTTGCTGGTCAATTGAAGGGAATCGTGTGGAGGACATGGACAGCAGACAGCAAGGAAGGCTTTGATAGGACTTAGTTCCGGAAAGCATTGAGAGTCACAGTCACTTCTTAGATGATATGACGGAGTTTGTGCAAAAGCTGCGAATGCCCTCGTCCTCTTCTCTCCTTCGAATTCTCCACACATGCCTCAAAGGACATCCGTGTCGCCTCAAATCGCCTCATTTCACGCTAGCAGAGTGTCATAAATTATCATTAATTATGATGATTAGTCCTAGTTGAACAAGAATTCTCTTCCGCAAACCCGCTCTACTGTTGAGCAATTTCCTTGAGTCCTTCCTTCCTTCCTTCAATGTCACTGTTCTGACATTTAATCCGCACCTGCTCGACCTCTGTCTCCAGGGCCACCTTTCCACGGAACACACCTTCCCCCTCAGCGTGCAGTCTCAAATTAACTGTTGTCGTTGCATCCTTCCACCGCACATGTCCCATTCGCCGTCCTTCCATTCACCAAATCAACCCGAGGGCAATAAAGATGCAAATTCGCGCCGCCAATCAACAAGAGAGTGAATACAAATTCGCTCGAAATTTGCATAAAAGTCGCAAACACAACCCGGGCACAATTCGTCCCGAAGCCAGGGAACCATAAGAAACCGTTCCGCGTCGGTTGGCTGGAGCCGTTCACTCCTTTTCCTTCTCGCCACTCACCAACCAGGATCACATCAGGAAATCAATTTATTTCAAAGATCGTCGTCTCACAGGATCATCATAAATTCGACATCGAGGCGAATAAGTGGATGTCCAGGTGGGCAATTCATTTTGAATTCAAGAAGTGTCCCGTTACTTTATGGTTGGCCAACCAATGACACCCTTCTGCGGATGACACGCGCTGCGCGTCGTCACCAATAAAACAAAAACCCCATCGACCATAAAGTTTTAAGGAGTCTTCCGAGAACCTCTCGGAAAGTGAAATTTACATATTTTCACGGTCCTCTGGCACGCACCGAAGATCATCTGTGACGGGAGCGATTAAAGACGTGCTCTGATCGTTGCGGTGTGTTTAAAGGACTGTGTGGGGGCCCTCGGAAGGGTTGTGCGTGATGACCATATGGACGATGTGGTTGCAATGATTAATTACCGTCATTGCAGTGGAAGTGACATGTTGATGATGACCGCTTTAGATTGGGCGCGATAAGGCGGACGGAGAAAGTGAATGGCGCCCAATGAGGAGCAGTGATGTGTGAGAGTGTGGGATGGGGATGGTTGTGGAAGCGAGATATTTTGAGAAACATGGGTGGTCCACTGTTCACTGACAGGACAACAGTTTCGATTTTGTGATGAAAGGCTTGAGTTTTTGGAATTTGAAGATTTGTTTGATTTTTCTGTTTGTTGCCATTACACAATTTTTGATCGCCAATACTATACATTGATGATACGATATGATATCCTGTTTCTTAATTTGTAGTCCCCACAGGATCGAGGTATGTTGTTTCTAGTAAGTCTGCAAGTAGTAAGTAGACAGTACCATAGAGATCATCAATGTTTCATCTTACCACGCGTCTTCTCTTCACTCAGTGACCTTTTCAATCCAAGGCCCGTCAGTTTAGAGAAGGTGCAGAGCACTTGTAGTTCGTTCTTTGGTTTTTCTTTATCCTTCATTGTGAAGAAGTCGTCTAAGAGGATGCCTAGTCTTCAGGCAGTCTCTCAAAACAGACAGTGCTCGGTTGGTCTTCCCACATCCAAATAGGTTTTAAGGAACCTTTGTGGTGCTTGGTACTCGCATACTTGTCCAACCTGTATGCGACATCTCTCATGAGGACGTCCTCTGCTGAGTTGTCTGAGTATCGATGCCTTTTCTTCGAAGACTCTTCTGATCGGATCGGATCGGATCAGAGATCATTTTTTTAATGCCTTTCAACATGCCTCTCCAGTTAGCACGATCCCACGCTAGCTGCCTCCAGTTGTGCACTCCAAGTTGGTTGAGGTCCTTCTCCACTTGTGGGCGTCATCTCAACCTAGGTCCTCCTTTGTTACATTGTCCCAATGGCTTGGATTTGAAGACTTTTCGGGCCGGAACAGTGGTGTTCATACGCTCTTCCTGACCTAGCCATCTTAAGCGTTGTATCCGAAGACGCTTGACCAGGCGCATGTTGCCACACAGGCTATAGACTTCATCGTTGAATCTTCTCCTCCAGTCGCGCACAGAACTTTTCTCTTGAAAAGACAATGTCGAAGAAGTGAGTCCTCTCTGGCGTCGGTGCAGTTGTTCTTCAAAACACCGGAACCGGTGACGGCCCCAAATCGGTTTGCATCCATCGGGAAAGCCAGGAAAGCCAGTAGTCAGAGGGAGCAAGGTCTGGAAAATACGGCGGGTGAAGCGTAAGGCCTCCCATTTCAGCGTTTCCAGGAAGGTTTCAACCGCTACAGCCATGTTGTCAGGAGTTTAGGCCGTTTCTTGTCGTTTTTCGCGGCTCAAATTCATTTCGTTTCCCATCAATGGTTTCCCCTAGTTTTAACAGCTCATAGTACACCAGCCCTTTCTGGTCCCACCATATGCAGTGCATGTCCTTTGAACAGTGAATGTCTTTCTTTGGCGTCAATAAAGGTGATGATGGAACGGCCTAGTCAAGCTTCTCTTCTTCTACTTTCCATTGCGCTACAGTTCGGGGTAGACCTGAGCCTCAACCAATATGCCTATCCAGTTCAAACGATCTCTCGCCAGCTGCCTTCATTTGCAAACTCCGAGTTGGCTGAGATCATTCTCTACATGTGTGAGCCATCTCAATCTAGGCCCTCCTCTGTTGCGTTGTCCCAATGGCTCGGATTCAAAGATTTTTCGAGCCGGAGCAAAGGTTTCCATATGCTCTACATGGCATAGGCCTCTTAAGCTTTGTTTCCGAAGACACTTGAACAGGCGCATGCCGCGGTACAGTTTATAAAGTTTGCCGTTAAATCTCCTTTTCCAGACGCCATCAAAGCAAACAGGTCCAAAAATCGCACGCAGAACTTTTCTCTCAAAAAGCCCTAAGGCCACTTTGAATTTGAGTTAACAACGCGCTCTGTAAGACAAAGAAGATTTGAAAATTATTTCTTTGGACTTAAAAAACTCTAAATTTAGACCAAAAAAAAATTGGCCAAAAAGTCTTTAAAACAAAAACAAACATACCTTGCACATATTTGGTTGTTAAAAATGAAACTTGCACTACGTGCGAAGGCAGCGGCACCGAGTCCAGGGTGAGGATGTGGGTGATTTTGTAGCTCTTCAGTGTCTCCATATGCGTTGCAGCTGAAAGATTGCCTGAAGGTGACGAAACGAGATGAATAGGATTTGCTTATGTGTCTGCAAAGATTTACTTAATCTAGATAGAGCCCTTTTTCACTTTCGTCCATGCTGACGGGCCCGTCATCGGAGTCCTCCCGGTAGAGAACCGTATCTGGCTGGGAGCGTCTATGTGACGCGACGACTATGTCCATTTTCTGTTTCGAAAGGTCCTGCGTCTAGCAGTGAGCGGTGGAAATTGAATGAAAACTATTTCATGCAGACCAGCCCAGAAAATTTGATATTTTTCCACGGACTCATCAGCCAGCTACCGCAACTTACAGATTGAAATTCTATCCACAAAATTTGGCCTAAAATTTTGAATCTGCTCAGAATTTATTTTTTAAAGAATTTTGGTACCATAAATGGGAATTGAATCAATGGAAGGAAGCGTCAAGCAGTTGTGAACAATCGTGGCAACAATTCGATCACCACCTATATTTCAAATATTTGATGATGAAGGACAGAATATCGAAAATTCAAGACTCCAAAGAGACCAAAAACCTGAAATGGCAAAATTCCAAAATCATACATTTTAACAGGTATTCAGTTGCAACATGCAGGGGCTTCGACTTGTACACCGACTCCAAGAAAAGTAGTTGCTGGGGGGCAGTATGCCCCTCCATACCCACTGCACTGTTTTCTTGGGATCACGTTTTAGGAATTTTGTTCTTAGTCCGAAAAGTCCCTCAAATACGTCACTATGCCTTCCTTGTGTAGCTCCAAGCAATTCCGTTTAAAAATCGATCATCTCCCCAGAAATCAACTCGAAAAGACGATCCAAGAACGCATTTCGAAAACATAACACCACACAATCCTTGCGTCATGGCAGCTGTTGGCATTTTCGCACAACGCAAACAACACTCTTTCACCGCAAATGAAAACTCTCGGATTATCCATCCTTCAGCGCGTTTCAAATTCAATTTTTTCCCTCAAAAAAACACACAAAACCTAGCACTTTTTCAATTCGATTTCATTGGTTTTAAATCACGTAATCCTTTGCGAATTGAGAAATGTTTTCCCATTGTCCTTGCACTAGGAAGCGTAAACTCATGCCAACATCCTTCAGTTTTCCGCGCTAAAAAGGTTCGTTTTTCAAAAGGATTTCTTCGGTGTTTCTGAGCTGTTTTTGTGTGTTTTTCAGTCCCAATTATTTTGGGATATCTATCATCACACAATGCCCAAAGACAATGTCCCGTGAGAGAAAAGAAGAAAAGGATAACAAACAGAAGGGGGATCGTTGCTGGTTTGAGAACAAATTGCCGGTAATTTGTTCTGGCCTTTTATGAGTTTGTTTTTTACGACTGATTGATGATTTCTTTTCCGAAAATCACGCGAATTCAAAATCAATCGTTTGCCTGAACGATGAGAGTCCTTTGCAGGGATCTCTTTGCAGGAGCATCGTCCGTAATTACATCATTTTTGGTCACGAATCGTTGGGTCATAAAACGTTGATGATCGACTGACCAAAACCCTAGCCGAGAGCAACCCCTGAAGGAGATGTAAAACATCCCTCAAATGGACTCGACACGGGATGCGCAAGGATGTCCGTGTCGTGTGAATATTTCGATTTTTTATTTGCCTAACTGATTTAGTGGATATTTGGGCAGTTTTTTGCGAAGATTTTGAGGCAATGTAGGGCTCGTTGCGGTTTGTGAACACATCCTGACGGGGAATTGAATATTTATGGGTTTTAAATTGAAGGTATTTTTTAAGGCATTCGTTTGGGTTTTTGTTGGTGTCACTGGAGGGTCCGAGGTTGGTGGCGATATGGTTTGTTGCATTTTTGAGCTGGGATTTGAATGCAAGAACAGTCGCTGAACGAACACTGTCTCAAACCGCAGTTTGGGACAAACTTCCCAGAGTCCTTAGAAATATGGGCGCTGTTCGATTCTATCAGAAGAGTGCGTTGACCGCCATCTCTCCACTGTAGTCTCTCACAGCCATCGTCACAGTTCACTGCTGGTGTGAGGGTGTGCAAAAAGCATAGGACCCCTTTCACACTGAACAACTGTCCGTTTTAACCTCCGAAAAATTGCATAAGCCACCGCTACAGAGATCCTAATCGCTCCTCCTTTCGCTAAGCAAGTCCTTCTAGCATTCCCCTTTTACAAAAACTGGATAAAATCGACAAATGTGTGTCCTTTAGTCCTGTTTCGCATTCGTCGTTCTGCAATAGAATTTTCGAAAAATTCCCAAAAAACTGGGCGTTCTTTTCACTGCACTCCTTTCCAGTCTATCAAATTCGATGTTTACGAGACACCTCTCCCCCTCCTCTCCAAGGAGGCACTCTCGCAAAACACTCTTCAAAACCTGTCACTTTCGTCAAATTTACGACAAAGATTCTGCACGCAATCTCAGCCGGAGTAGTCGAACAGAGCAACTGAATAGAGCGCCCTGATTGAATTGTCAACGGAATGTCGTCACCATTGTTTCCAGAGCACGTCCCAATTGTTTCCTCCACAATGCAAGGACAATCGGACGGAACGTCATAAACATCAAGCGACTGTCAAGTCAAAAAGGAACCGCCCCGAGGACCCTTTTCTTCCGATTTCTTAGGAAATCACAAAATTTCCTGTCCCACGTTTGATGTGATTTTGAGGAGTCCTGGGGCAAAGGATTACCGAATCCCTGCACAGAATCGACTGACCATGACCAAAAGGCGATCATGCGCGTCTTCAAACCGCGGGAAAAGTGACCCGAAGAGACGGCGTTGGACGCGCACAGTTTGTGGCTGATCCTGGTCGACCGCAGGACTCATGATTAATGGATAAAAAATTGATGGGTTTTTGGTATTCAAAGTCGTCCTTTTTCGGGAAAGAAAAATAAATGATCTGTCCTGCTTGTTGACAGGATCCGCTGTGCAGGGCATTGTGTGTCCAGTCTCCTGACCGGGTGTTACATGCGTTCGGGGTGTTTGTTTAAACGTCACATACAGAGACTCTTGTTGACTTTTGCACGCAGGACAACGGCTTGATGGAAGCCGACGGATGGGGATCAAATTGGAAATTGATTTTGAATTTGTTTTTCCTTCGAAATAATCTGGGGCAGATGATGGTTGAATAAGGTTATGTTTGCACAGGGTGATGCAAGCGACGAGATGAGTAGAGAGAAGATGATGGCTGTCCTGGCGAAGAGAATGTAGTTTTATGGTTGTGTTTCTGATGATTTGGCAGACCAGTCTGTTCACATAAGAATTCGCAGGGAATATCGATCGAAATTTGGGGCAATGTGGTTTTCTGGGGGAAAGTGGTAGGATGAGGTGGAGTCGCAGTCAGTGGGGAGAATTTAAAAAAATCACTTCTGCACTTCTATGAGCCACAATGTTCCACTCAATTTGGACAATGATAGACGAGAATTCCGTCCCCCCGACTTAGACGAGGTCAGGATAGATTGAAGTCGAATAAAGTTGCCGGAGCGGACGAAGTGTCCGCGGACTGATCTGATTGGGCGCATGCACTAGCACATCTGTAAGATGAGTGGAACCTCAGCGTCGTCTATCCGGTCCACATGAAAGGTGACCCCTTTGCCTTCGCCAACTACCGATGGATCAGACTCCTTAACATCCCACACAAGATCCTCTCATTCGTCTTGTGTGAACCTCGTCAAAGATCTGATAGGTCCTCATCAGAAGGGTTTCGGGACGGCGAAGTCCTCCGTGGACCAAAACTGCACACTACGGCAGACCCCAGAGATGTAGATCAACATCCGCCAGCTATTCATCGATTTCAAGGCTGCCTATGATAGCGTGTACAGCGACGCGCTATTCAACGCCATGATTAGTTTTGACATTCTTGCCGAACTCGCCTGGTTTTGTAGGGTGTCGGTAGAGAACACTCGCTGCTCTATTAAGGTCGGTAACGAACTCACCGAACCCTTCAACGTCGAAAAAAGGTTTTAGACAAAGCGACGCGCTGTCATAAGAGTTCTCCAGCTAAAACATCGACTGACTCTATTGATGATTGGAATGGGAGTCGAAACTTCAGCTAAAACTAGACCTGAAGCAGAAGCTTAATCGCCAAAGAGGGGTTTAGAGCATGAACAGGAAACAAAACTGTCTTTTAAACCTAAGCTGAACTCAAAGTGGCAAAACTGGATTTTGAAGAGAAGCTTGAGGTAAGACTGAAGCCAGAGCTGGAAATGAGCCTTAACCAGAGCACTTGGAACTACAGACGTGGGATTTGATTTTACGTGATCACCTACCTTACGGCTTATGTGACGGAGTCCATTTTCCGATGAGTCGTAGATAATGCAAGACTAAACGCCTTAGTTACACAAGTACCAAATGAGATGATGGTTGAGGGACAGTTACCCCACCTTGGTATGGAGTGAGGCCTTTCTGAAACCTCTGCCGCTGCAACTGCAACTCCACACTGAGCCGGGAAAGTCCCCTAACCCCCTGGTTTGAACCAGAAGGGTAAACAACCCGATTCAGACCAGTCAGCACGGTACACTTACCACGGCTCTGCCCACAGTATGGGTATTAAGTCACAGCCACCACGCTACTCCCACAAGGGGGCTTACCACACGGCCAGGCTAAGCCGAAGTTCCAGGGGCTCCCGACCTACCGTGGTACCAGAATAAAGCCTCTAGTCATGCTGTCACTACCAGTCAAGCCCCCTCAAAACCTGGGTCTAGTGGCCGCCATTCCGCCATCAAATGGACTTTGGCTCCATTCCTGTTTCCTTATGCACTAAAATATGGCCACGGATCTGATTTTGAATCAAGGGATTCATAAATCCAGTTACATCATCTGGAAACTTGGAACAACAGTCTGCAATCAGAGTCCCAGCTTAAGCTCGGCTGAGAAGTTAAACTCCAACTTCAATCGACCCCGGCAAGGCTACAGCAGAGCTTGAAATTGAAGGTGATCCAAAAATGATTCAAATTTATCCAAATTCCTTCAAACTAAAAACTGCCATAACTCCATCCTATCGCCAGTTGAGTAATCGCACCCCAGATTCTCTCTTCCCCTACCCATACGATTCCGTTTAAAAAGCCATTCAAATACGCCCGTCCTGAGGGTGCACGGTGTTCCTCAATCAAACATTTGGCGTGTCCTCCCCCCTTACGCAACCGGACTCAATCGTTTAGCACTAAATCAAACACCACCCCATCCCAAATCCAGTTCTCTAGCATTTTCCACCCCTCACCAGCGATTTTTTATTTTTTTCGTCATATTTCTAGATTTCGCGTCCATTATGCAAATGAAATGCCTTTCTCCGCGTATCCCACACGAGAGGGAAGTCAATCAAAACAGGCGAACGCACTTGAAATCGCAGCGCAACCCCCGGCCGACTTTCCCTTTACGCACGATTACACCCGTCATGCAGGACGGTGGCCCTGTCATCAGGACACGCAACACTCAGCAGCCGTCTCGGGCGTCACATCTCTCGACGAGTCAATTATTCCCCGCACACCGTGACAGATGAAAGCATAAGTTGCAGTTCACCCTCGCTGCTGAAGGGTGATGTGTCGGAAAATGTCCTGTTTTGCAGCATGATCGCAGATAGCTTGCGGCGAAATTGCCTCACGCGGGACATGGAATGTAGTTTTTTTTGGAACTTTCATCCCTTTTCCACGTTTCAGGGAAAAAACTGTTTGTTTGCGCTTTTGTATTTGTTTAATTACACGTCCTTTGTGAATCGGTTGTGAATCCTTTGAATCCGGTTTTCGGAGCCGGGAAAGCCGTTGTTTGTTGACAGGACACACGTGGCTGGCAGTGCAAAACCTGTTCTCCTAGTCCCGGGATCAGATCAATTCGATGGTCGTTGTCCCTTTTGTGAACGATATGCGGCAGCAAGGGGGTGTGTGTGTGGAGAGGAGGATTACAGGGAATACGGATGACTGTCAGTTGTTGAAAGTGATCTGGTTGAAGTTAATGGTGGCAACGCGTGTCGCAATTACAACGCTTTGTCTCGGTAATCAATTGGGTAACGAATGAGAGAGTTGAGCGGCAAGTGGCCGTAAAGGAACGTTGTTAGCAGAATCTGTGTTAAGGGCATGCATGTGAAACTCGATTAAGTCGGGTTTAAGTCTTATTGAGCTAGAGGAATATAGTCTCTTACCGCTTTGACCACTTTCAAACCAAGTTTTACCTCCTGGGCCCACTTGGACTGCGTTTTGCGTCCAAACTCCGCCAGTGGCAACCCTCTTTTGGCATAATTTGCAGTTCAAACCCGACGTAGAGCCTTGGCTGCAGTTTTGACTTGATCTTCAGTTACAAGCGCAGGTATGGCTCTGGCTTTGGACTTGGCTTTGAGTTCAAGGCCAGTGACAGCTCTGAGCTGAAATTTCAACTCCAATTCAAGTTCTTTGCCTGGCTCAAGATCTGTCTTGATTCAAGCCCTGGCTCTAGCTTTTCGCACTTCGTTTGCAATTGTCTGTCTCAGATGACAGCTAAAACCCCAACTTTGATGTTAAGTCGAACTCAGGCTTTGGTTAGAAACCAGTTCTAAGCCACGCCATTGGATCTTTCAAACTCAAAGCTCTAGCTCTGGCTCTGGCTCTGGCCAGTTCTAAGCCAAGCCATTGGATCTTTCAAACTCAAAGCTCTAGCTCTGGGTCTGGGTCTGGGTCTGGCTCTGGCTCTGGCTCTGGCTCTGGTTCTGGCTCTGGCTCTGGCTCTGGCTCTGGCTCTGGCTCTGGCTCTGGCTCTGGCTCTGGCTCTGGCTCTGGCTCTGGCTCTGGCTCTGGTTCTGGCTCTGGCTCTGGCTCTGGCTCTGGCTCTGGCTCTGGCTCTGGCTTTGGCTCTGGCTCTGGCTCTGGCTCTGGCTCTGGCTCTGGCCCTGGCTCTGGATCTGGCTCTGGCTCTGACTGAAGACTGCTCTGACCTTGTCTTCGGCTCTTGTTCCGAGCCGTGCTCTAGCCCTGGCATTAAATCCAGTTTGACTGACTCTGTCTCCATTTCCAAAATGGCGACCTGTCTGACACGAAATCTCACTTCGATTTAGCTGCAAACTGCTTCTCATTCTCCAAGCAAGCAGTAGAGCGTCGTAAATGTAATCAGCGTCAATTCGAAAACAACACAAAGGACCTCTTCATTTTTTTGTGCCGGGTTCCCCACTCATATACCGACTGTGATGTCATCCATCCTTCGCCAAGTCACTCACTCGTCATTAATCACAGCGGCCCGAGCAAATGCGCTCTCGCCTGTGATCTGCCGACCTTTCATCGAACTTTGGTCCACAACAATGTTGCTGCTCTCAATGGCGCGAGAACGGCCTTTTATTTTGAATTCATTATTCAGCAGCAAGGATCTTCATTCCGTTGTGTGCTTCTGTCAAAATTAATGAAGTCCTCTGCTCTCTCCCAGTGCGACCGAGATGACTTCGGGGAACGACAGCAAACCAAAACATCTCGAGCCAGCGCACGCACAACGAGAGTTGTCAATCAATTGAATTGCAATGAAGACATCTGTCGCTGTCAGAGTGCTGCGGCGGCCCTCAAGGACTCCTCGAGAGGGAATTGCATCTTGCCTGTTGATGAGGGCACAAACGTGTTGTAAGTGATGAGGAAATGAACAGACATTGCGTCTCACCTGCGAGGCGAATTTGCTGGATGTCGTCTGCCTCAAGGGTAAATCAAGCGAAAATCGAAAATCCGATTTGGGATTAAGGAATGTCTTGTTGGGGAGATTACTGTGAGTGTGCGACTGCGGATTAAGTGGACAAGATGGGGATTTGGTTAGGATATTAGTTGTTCGCGGTGGATAAGGCAGCGGTGGTCATGCTGTGCGATCAGTTTAGTTTGAAGGTGATCCTAGTTGTAGTCCGGAATAGCCTATGGGCGGAAATATGTCATGCTTGGGAGAAGTTCCTCATATCGAGGGTCTTTGGGCTGACTGCTGGGAATGGCTCCAGAACAGGGAGTAAGATCCGACTTTGATCAGTAACAAGATGCGGTTTTAAAGAAAAGTGGGGGACAATCTTGAGGATCGTCAAATTATGTTCAAGTTACGTTCCACAACTGATCATGCTGATCGCGACATTTGGTAGACAACACACACCGCGGTCACAGCACACACAAATGGTCCGGAGAGCTAAAAACTAATCAGAGAGAAGAGCAGTCGACCAAGCAGTCGGCAGAGATCAGTCAACAGACTGGACCAGAAGATCTAACTGACTACAGAGTCTAAACTTAAGCAGGATCCACACATATTTGATGCAACAAAGGACAAGAAATGCAAAGGATATGAGAATAGATGACTGAACAAAGGACGCAGCAGAGTGAACGACACAAAGTGACCATCATCAACGTCGCATCGTTCACAATCATGCGCGATCTCCTTCAGATCCATGTGCTTTCCGTCATCTTAAATCACACAACTGACACTGATTGCCTCGTAATTCATGGCCCTTTCCCCCAATTGAGTGCAGGGCCAACTTCTGGTTTTCAATTAGCGACATCATTCATCTGCCCGGAGACGCAGCCCCCAGCCAAGCAAAAACACAATCCAAACACGACGAATCCTTCCGCAAACGAAAAGTGGATCGAAGCGCTCTCGGAAAGGGTGCTGCGCCTCTGCCTCAGTTTGCAGGGCGTGATTTCAGAAATTTCGCAATGAATGCGAATTGCGCTTGTGGTTAATGGCTGGAGGATGTCTCAAGGAAAACATGTAATCAGGAAGAAAACCCATTCAGATGGAAATCCCTCGCTGGCAGTGACACCGCTCTGCACATCTTGTGTGCGAAAGTAGGAAATCCTTTCACGCCAGCACCCCTAGGCGAGGACTGTAGCACTGTGTGTGTGTGTGTGTAGTGCGTACCTGAGGGGCATTTATGTGAAATTTTGGCAACATTTCTGGACAGCCTCAAGATTTGGCAACAGTTGTAGGTAGGCAACCGAATTCCTTTCTTCTCTCTGGGGTTTTTGTTTACTCTGCGCGACAGCGATCCTGTTTTTCTTGTCGCAGAGCAGTTGTTCGGGAAAAGTTATGTCAACAGAGGCACTTCCGGATCTGCTGCTTCCCAGGCGGAGAGCACCTTTCCCCGCAGCCTGCTCCGGAGGCAATTAAAAAATCTTAAAATTCTAATAAGGCTCGAGATAATCCCCGCCCGGGATGGTCTTAGGCAAATTTTCTGTCACCACACTCTGCGCTGGCTCCTGCTGGGCAGATCGCATCTTTTGCCGCACAAACGCGTGCTGGCTCTCGACATGTCCCCTGACTGGGCGAACCCTTCTCCGCTTTACATGCGCACACCGCTGAGGACTTTGGCAAACAGATCGCGGTTGGAGATGTCAATTAGTACGCGCGCTCGTATTGATCGGGTGAACGGAGCGAGCCTTGCGCTGCGAGAAAGTGGTCCTGTTGCGAAGATTATCATGTAATAGGAGAAAGTTTGCTTTGTGATTGGAAAATTCGGGACTGCGGCGAAAAGGGGCGGCGGAAAATTAGCATTTGAAGGTTTTTGAAAATAAGAATTAGTTCCAATTTTGAAACAGTTTTGATGCGTGCTGCACGAAGTCTGAAAGAATTGGATGCTCTGATGCAAGACTTGGGAAGGGGCCGATGGAACAAATCTGGTGCTGGTGAGAATGTCGGTAATCCTGGCTTTCGACACTTTATAGTCAAACTGCTGAAGGACGATGATCTCTCCTGTGATCTTCAGTCTGCTCTGTCATCTGCGTGTCTCATGCAGCCTCCTTCGCTTTATCGCCTGCTCCTACATAAAGCACGTCTTCTGCTGCCTTGTCTGCCACATCCTCAGCTCTGAGATCTGCCTTGTCAACTACTCGTTCCCATTTTCTGCTCAGTTGCTTGCTGCATCTTCTGAGCGGTCCTTTGCCGAGGCTTCCACTTCATCTTCTGCGTCTTTTGATGGGTGACCTCCTGTACAATTCTTCTCACTCTCTCTCCCTCCCATTTGCCCCATTTCAATTTTATCCTTTGGCACTATCTTCTACTCAATCCTCTGTTCCTTCCACCACACCATCCTCTGCTCCTGTTGATGCAGCGTCTGCTCCATCATCCGTCGAATATCCCTCTCTCTCGCCTGCTTTGCCATTTGCTCGTTCTTCTCGAAGCACCCCATCTCCGTTTCGCCTTGATCTGATCTCGGATCTGCCGTTTACTCCTTGTCTATCTGCTCCTCGTTACCTAATTTGTTGCGTAAATTGTTTTCCAATTCAAATCGCCTTCCGTTTCGCCACCTTGCCAGTTCACGGTCCTCAAGCAAATGAATGAGCAGCGCCCCCGTCGCTTTGGCTTCCTCTTAAAATGAGTTATGGACCTGCATTCAAATTTCCTCGTCTCGCTGATCACCGATGATGTGCTGCCTTCACTCTGCCCAGCAGGACGTGACTGTTCCATTCAAATTCACAATCGATTGACGAACGCCTTCTGTCCACGAGCGTGTGTGTGTCAAATGCCCCATTAGCACCGCCGACACCCGCTTCACCGGATTATCCATCCACCAACTGACTGACTGTCGCTCACCGGCAAAGGGTTCGGCTCGTAAATTCCCAAACCTGTCTCGAGATCGCACTGCACTCGATAAGGGCTCCTCCAAATATCCATGCCCACTACCACCACTTCGCCGTTGACATGCGCGCCAGCATATTTCGACAGCAGCCCATCTCCACGCGTCTACCTGCATAGTCATCGTGGCATGCCGGCGCGAACGCTCTAACAGATGGAACCACTAGAGAATCAATTAGTGGAACAGAGCAGCACTTGTTGGCAGATCTCGCTGCGTGGCGAGGCAGCGTGAAGGATCTGCCGATTTGTAGGCTCGGCACGTGTCCGTTGCGCGGGTGCGGCAGAGGCAGAGCAGCAATTGTTTTCCATTCAAGTAGGGATTAGGACCCGCAGCGGCAGCGGCGGCGGCGGCATGCGGGAAGGAAGTGTTTTTCTGCAGCAGGTTGCTGTTTTGACGCGGTCGGTAATTGAATTATTCGGAGATGACAGCGCTGACAAGGTGACAATTGGAAGAAAATTAGTATCGGAGCGGAGGAGGAGGAGGAGGATCTAGAATCCTCCTCGAAGGAGATAAGTAAACAGAGTCTTAGGGAAAACAGGTAAACAGAGGGATTTTCGAATTCAATTCGAGGGAGTGTAGCGGACAGCCAGCGGTAAGTGTGTGTGCACAAGGTGGACGCCAGAGTTTCAGACGTTGTGCCAATAATTCAATTGATCGGACATACGATTTCGAACCGCAAGTGCTGCGAAGATAACCCAGAGCGTTGGTCCCAAACATCTGCGACGTGATTAGCTGGGGAACGGGAAATGGAACCTTTGGGGCGTGTTACAGAGTTGGATGGATGGTGGAGGGAAACGGACAAATTGTCCTTCGGATCAGACACTTGCTGAGTCATTTTTGAGTCCTAAGGAAAATTAAATGAATTTCGAAACAGTTCTTCGATGCTTGGAGGTCATTCTCAAAATCGTGCGGTTTAAGTGCCACGCTGTCGCTGCGTAACTAAGGTTGCCAGCGTGACTTTGTTTGACCAAAATGTGCCGTCGAATGGTAATTTTGAAGCCAAGTGGCCTGTGTCCCTGTAGCCAGAGGTTTCATTGCGTTGCCACGAAATCGGCTTGCATGCACTACTTACAAGGCTCGGCACGTACCGGTTAGATCATGAGTGTAGGAAGCGAATTAGAACTCCTTGAAAAGGCATTTGGGTCACATTCTGAAGTCACAAGGTGGGACCTCCTCACAGCCTTTGAGCCTGTTCTAGGTGGGTTAAGGAGGCTTAGAACATGCAGTACACTACTTCTACAGACCATTTCACAGTCACATCAGGATGAGATGGGATACACATGAAGAAGTAGTTGTTGGGACTTCGGTGGAGGTGAGTAGGACTGTGGAAGTAAGTAAGTCCGTGGAGGTTGGTAGGTCGGTGGAGGTGGTGCTATGAGATCTTGCAGACCGCAGGGGAAGGAACTTCCTCAGTCTCTATTTATAAGAAGGAGCGGAGCTGAAGAGGGGCTTTTACATCAGGAGGGACACATATAACATGACAGGAAGCTATTCTAGAGGATGCCTGATCTGCTTGCCTTCTTGCCAAACCGGCAGTGTTCAGTTATTGCCCCAAGAGCAAGACATGTGAGCGATTTGAATCAGAAATCAAATGGCAGCAGGAGCTACTACAAATTATGTGGCACTACAACGCACAGGGGGCCAAAGCCTAGCGTACATTTGTCCTCATGCTTCTCATGTTCTCATGCTGTCATGTGTTATGTTTCGGAACTCAGGCCCTTCGAGACTCTGTCCGCCTCCCGATGACGAAGGGTGAAAATTTTCTCTCTTAAGACAAAGGACTCCTTTGCCTTGTCCAATCTCATAAACATCGGGCAAAAGGTCCCCTCTGACGTTTTGTGTGATATTTTGGAACCATCTGATTTCTTTATTTTAGATAGCAAGTTTCTGCCATGAACATCGATTCATTTTGGATTACGTCTGCGTGAATTCTTCATCTCTTAGAAGCCCTCCTGATCGCCAGCTCTGTGATGTTTGCTTTCAACGTCTGTTATCGGTGCAGAAAAGTTGCTAGTGGCAGTCGTTTACTTCCTAGGTTCCTGAAATGTCTCTGTTCCTAGGAACAGTGCACCCCATTTGTTAAGAGACTGGGAGAGTCTTGTCAATTCGCACAAATTCTGATTCCAGTTCTTAAATTGTTGCCTGGCTGTCGGTGAAAATGGCTTGTTTCCACCCGATATCGTCCTCATCGAAAGCTAGACAACAGCCTCAAGAATTACTGACGTCGTGGGAAAGTGCTTTGAGTCCTACATTGAAGCTCCAGCTTAGAGTCGATCTCTGAATAAGACTATTCGCGCTGCAAACACTCAGTGAGTATAAATTGCGTAAAGACAACTTTTCAAACCGTCCTTCGAATTCGACATTAAACTGTTCAAGAATAATGGCATACACAGGACAAATGTCTACTGAAGGACCTAGACCCAGGCTCCTTATATAAAATACACCCTTTTCAGCAAAACATTCCAACCAACCATCGTTGCCTCCAATACTTCTCCACCCTTGCAAACAAAAGAGTTGTTCAACGAACTTTCAAAAACCATTTGCAACTTCCATTAAATGCCTTTCCTTTTATTTTCTCTTAGAAATAAAAACTTACAATCTACAGCCTACAGACTACAACAGACTATTTACAAATAAATAAAATAAATTAACTAGACGGCGCCAGGCCAACGAAAGATAACTTAAACTTAATAAGCGTGCTTTTCCCCCCACTTAGGCTACAACCATGGTCAGTGGTGGTGGTCCCCCTCCTCCTCGCTCTCCTCAAACGTATATCGATGGCAGTGCGATGCCGATTTCAAAGTACTTCCCGCAATCCGTCTCCGTCTTCAGCTTCTTCACCGGATTCTGGAAAGTCGCCTCACACTCGATCACATCGTCGACGGCCTCCACTTGCAGGAAGCTCAAGTCACTGGCGGGATCATCCGCCCTCGCGTACGACGGTGACAGCACCATGTCGAAGTTCTCCTCGTGGGTCTTCATCAGAGTCCTGCGCCGGAGGTTGAAGCTCTTTCGTGGCTTCTTCTTCTTTTCCTTGCAGGCGCTCTCCAAGATCGCGTCGATCAGTTTGTCTAGCGTCTGGTCTCCCATCTCCGTGGAGGTGCGATCGATCTTTGACGGCGGCAGGGGTGTGGTGCACTTTTCCGTGTCCGTGATGAACTCCATGTCGAGCTTACGCTTCTTTGGCAGGGGCTTGGGTGTGGTGTAGCCCCGGCCTGGCACTTCGGGGGTCGTGAAGTACCGCGGATTTCCCAGATAGGTATCCGGTAAGAGACCGCGCATGGCCAGAATTTGACCAGGCACCAGGGTGCTAGGAGAGTATTCCTCTTCGAACTTCGGAAGGGTCGAGGCGTACTGCTGAGGCAAACTCCGTTCAGGGCGCTGTGATGTGGGCGCAACCGACTCTGGGGTGATGTTCAGGATGTCGGTGAGCGGCGCCAGGACGAGAGGACTATAGCGCTGCTTCTGCTGCACTGGAGGTGCCATGGGTGTTGACGTAATTATGTTCTCCTTGTTGGCGATGGTGGCACGGCGCTTGCGTCGCCTCGACGGGGACAACCTCGGAGTCCTCAACGTGATGTTCTCCGTCGACTCCGAGAGCCTGTGCTGCTGCTGCGATACGGACCACTTCAACATTGCTGCGTTTTTCCAAATGACGAACTGCACTCGACAGCCAACGATACTCAACTGACAATTTTCCGTCGCTCGTTCTCCCTTATAGAGGGATGCCGAGAGTCACAGACCGAACTGCATCTAGGGGTTGTTTTTCGGTCACAACCCCACTTACCTGGACTCATGCATGCGAGCAAAGAGGTGCAACTGCACTCCTCTCTCTCTCTCTCTCTTCTGCTTCTGCTCAGGGTGAGACTGAGAGGGCAAAAGGACCCAGAATCACGCAACGAGAGAAAGAGAGAAAAGACACCAACGACAGTTTTTTAGCGATAAAATCAGATTGATCGTATCAAATTAGGAAGTTCCATTAGAGAGAGCCCCGTGAGCCCGAGAGGGTGGGAAGTTTTCAATTAAATTCAAATAAACTGCCGTCCAGAGAGGGAGGGTTGCTCCTTTGGGACGCAGTGCGCAACAGGATCACTGTCGACGGTCGCTGTTTACAGTGCTGTTGATTGCGGTGTAGGATTTGTGCGATGTTAATCAGTTTCACGTGACAGGTTGGCAGGATAATTAGAGAAAATGTCCTGCAATCGCTGTGACAAGTGGATGTGGGAAAAGGGTCAGGTATCAAGGATCGAGTACTTTTGGTCTGCGGTTGGTTTATTTTGGGAAATTCTTGCGACGAAAGGAATGGGATTGTTGCAGTTCTCTAAATGATGGTCATGGGTTGACCCTTAACAAGGATCACTGTTTTTTAACACAAGTGTCATCGAAATCTGGGTTTGAAGATGTCCTTTGAGATATTTTCTCAATTTTTTAAGGCAATGGTGATTTATTTGGTTTCAAATAAATCTTTCTTTTATGACTGCCACTGAATTGTGATTGACTTGGGAAAGCAGAAGCAGATTCGAAGATTTATGGGGTGGTTTAATTGAGTGTCCTTTGGTTTCTTTCGTAACAATTTATGTGTGGAACGTTCTTCTTCTGACACCGGTAATGAGTTTTGGGCTATTTGATTACAAGGACATCCACATACGATGCACTTAGTTATTAGTTTTTCAATTTGGAATATATTCCAAGGATTTCTTAGCTGATCTCGGACAGATTTGATATCAAAATGTTCATAAAATTCAAATTCATAAGATTTGTCGTACAAAAAAATCCAGCACAACAAAACCGTTTTCGAGATATGTACGTATCTCTAAGCGGATTTAGTAAGCAAACGACAAACTCTTGCAACTTTTTGGCAAAATGTGGACTCACCATCGGTGCCAAAATTTGATTTTCGCGACAACAGCAATAAAATGCACTTTACTTCGCGTTTTCCAGAACCTATTGATTGTTTTGTGGACGCATTTTGTAAATTTTTGGTTCAAGTTTAGTCATTTTTTTCCAATGATCACTTCTTGTGGTGCCGTTGCCGCCGTCAATTTCTAGATTCTCTGTAGGAACAATGCAAGCTGGGTGAGATGTATCGAATTTCAAGAACGTATCCAAATTGGTTCATAAATATTGGAGACATAGAGAGTGTAACAGACAGACAACCGAACGCAAAGACAGGCCGACCAACAAACGACGAACCTGGGTCCTGGGATACCACGGATTCATGGGTAACGAGATTACCGATGAATTTGCTAGGCAAGGAACAAAAGAGGCATTCGTAGGGCCCGAACCCCACTTGGGACTGCCCTCTTCCTTTGCTCCAGGATGCAGACTGAGAAAATGCATGCTCCCAAACGTCAGCAAGAAATCTGCGGTTTTCTGTTATTTCCAGGCAGAAAAGACTGCAGAAGACTGAATAATAATAATAATTGATTGATACTACAGACCACAAGGGAGCAGGCCTAGCTTCTACCATAACTACTCGTGTTGTGCGTTCTACTGTTCTCTCACGAGTAGAAGGGACCTACAGTTTTTTGCCGATTCCAAACAGCGACATTTGGGAAGCTTGTCATTAACAATTGGTACCCTTTGAGTGATGTCAGCAACTCGAAAGAGTTGGTGGCGTGGAAAAATGCGAGCTGTTCCGGCCGGGAATCGAACCTAGCCCTTCTGCGTGTGGGTCGAAGCACTTACCCACTACGCCACGGCGACCATCAGACTCCAGACGACTTGTTGGCGTACAAACACTTGACCTTCGCAAAGCAATTAATTGTGCTTGAACTTAGTGGAGAAGATGAAGACACTGCAAAGCACTTTGCCTGTCAATGGCCCACCTTTGCTCGGATAAGGCGACGGCTGCTTGGAGCTGATGTGGCGGGAGCTGAAAACCTAGGCCTTCCAACATCCCCATAGAGTAATCCCTTCCGTGCTGCAAGGTAGAAGTAGGAAAATAAGTAGGAACCGGTAGAAGAGAATCCATGTAAGATGTCGGTTGGTCTTACAATATTAACCTACCTTACATGGAGACAATTAAAGTTCTGCGAAGCCTGGAGGTTTTCCTTGAAAAGGAGTAAGCAATGCTTAGCCTTATCAGACGCCCTTTGGTACGCCGGTAAGTCGTCTGCAGCTTTTCCTCTTACAATATGACAAACATTTCATACAGACGTTACGGTTACCTACCATAGAGCGGTCAAGAGGTCCAAAAACCGATGGAAGACATAATCAAGAATGCAGGTGCTGGAAATACCCCTCTGATTCATGACTGGCATGTGCATCAGCGATCTCATTTCCCACGATCAGGAACCCAAACAAGTTTAAGCGAATTCCAAGTGTCCATCAAACTCAGCGAAGACTTGTATTTCTTAATTACCTCGGGGCAAGGCCTTAACAAATCTTAATTGTCGTTCACAAAATGGATAGCCACAAGATAAGGTTCCCACATGGAAAACCGACGCAAAATCTACAAAAGATCGACATAAGATCGACGCAAGATCGTAGCAAAATCGACGCAAAAATCGGCAAAAAATCAACGCAACACCAAGGACAAAATAGCTTAACCAGCCGAACAGTCTGACGTTTGTCCTCCAGCCAGCAGTAAATATTTGACTTCAGCCGACTTTATACGTACAGATTATCGGTGTCCAGGTGTCAGACTGTGAAACAAGAGACTAGAAAATGCGATGCGCGGGGCATTAAAACTTCAATCTGAATGGAATCTTTAATCAAAAGATGGTCTAAAGATTGCCGCCCATGATGTAAATATCAAGGAGAGGGAGAGTTTCAGGAGTGCAACTTAAGCAGAGACAGCCGTGCTAAAGAAAGGCCAAGGATTGTTCCTTGGAGCTTTGTAAATGTTTTAACGGGTTCTACAAAAAGACCCATTGTAGGATAAAAGAGGATTTATCGAAGCCGCATAGATCCAAGGGATTCTTTTTTGTGATAGGCTCTAAGTTTTCTCAAAAAATTCCCTTAAATTCTCAGAAAACTGACAACGCCTTGATAGTTTCCCATTTAATGTGTTTGCTCTTTTTTTTTTTTTGCTCCATAGATCTTTCCTATTCTAGGTAACTCTGGGTTCCGGAACATTACGGGATCACGGGAAACAAGATTGCTGATGAGAGTTTCGCAGGGCCCGAGCTCACCTTGCGGCTATCCTTTTCCTTGGTTAGCGCTTCCGTCGACTATTGGTTCTCCCGACAGCACAACTAGAGGTGGTGACTCTCTAGAATGCAGGCTGACCAAGTACATGCTCCCAAACGTCGGCAAGAAATACGCAGCTTTTCTGTTATCTTTAGACAGAAAAGAGGGCAGAAGACTTGTCAGCGTACAAACAGGACATTTCACATTCGCTAAGCACCCGAGTCTACTTGGGCTTTGTGATGGCCCCCTATGCGACGCCTGTGGAGAAGGTAAAGACACGGCGGAGCACTTTCTCTGTCAATGTCCCGGCTTTGCTAGTATCAGATGGCGGCTGTTTGGCCCTGATGTGGTGGGAGCTGGAAACTTAAGCTCTTTATCACAGAAGCGCCTGCTGCTCTTTCTTCGGAAAAGCAGGGAACTACAATTAATGAATGTTACTGCCTTAGACTGGTTTTTGAGTCTGAGAGCTCCAGTGCGGTGTATCTCAACCTGCAACAAAAAAATATAACTCCCAGATATTTCGCTTCAACGGAAAGGTGCATGGTGACATCTTTCAGCACCAGTCAAAGTTATCCTCCTCTTTCTAAGGTCAACAAACTCGATTATAAGATAAGTTCATCTTCGTGTCAATTTCTGCCAAATGCGAGTCAAATTTAGCCTCCAAGAGCTTGTCTCCATTTCATTAAAGAACGTAAAGAATGAAAACTTTTTGAAAGTACACAGTTTCAGGCGACATTTCTGTTCCTCATGCTAGTTCCTTGCATATCCTTTATCGGGCACTGCGATGCTTAAGCAGTGACAAAAACTTAACTACCGTGACTTTTCAGAACTTCAGGCATCTTCCAAGCGAAGCACGTTTCCTCAGCTGACGAGGATAGTTTTACTTCGTTCCCTTACAATTTTCACCGATCGTAAAAATCCCATATCCTCATTCGCGCGAAGACCACGTCGTCGCACGACTCCTTTCAGTTCATGGATTTATTACCACACATCCGCTCTTCATCATCACCAAACAGGACATAAATCAGTTCAGTGCGCTCAACAAAACCAACAACACACCCCACCCAACCCCAAAATCCACAAAGGACTCAATTCAAATCGATCGGCGCTACAATCGGCAAAAATTTCGCAATAAAAACGCACTTAACAAAAAAACCCTTTCATAATCCATTCGGCACAAGTCCTTTGTCGAGACGATTGAGAAATAAATCAAAACCCTATCAGTGTCCTCGTTTTTAAGGGAAATCCTCCAAATCGACGAGTGAATTTGAAAGCGAAACGATTTCGAATTTGTTGCGGTGCAGTGTCACAAAACGAGCAGCGGCACACAGGACCAGTCCAAGAGAAAAGGGTGTGCGACGCAGAGAAAGGACAAGGAGAAAGTGAAAAATTCAAATTCTTGCTCGTTACTTCCGGGCTACTGAACCGCTGAGTCCTCGAAATCCGGCTTTACAAGGACCCAGCCTGATATTTGAATGCAACTAACACCCAATTAACGCATTGAATCCTGACGATCTTGAGGACAAAACAAGCATTCTTGTGGACAACCAGTAAATTGTCAATCGATTGTCGATTTGCATAATTTCCCCGAGGTGACGAGGACGATTCACAGCAGACGACTGTGATGGCGAGGGAAACAAGAGCACTAATGAAGGACATTCTCATAGTGATCATCGTGAGTGCATTGTTTTCCTGTCAATTTCATTTCGAAAGTTACGACATCCTGCGTGCATGCGTGTGAGTGTGTCCTTTTTTTCACATAAATTCTCATCCGATGTCTATGGAGGTCCTTTTTGCTCTGGATTCCTTCTTTTCCGCTTACGATTGCGTGTGTTGTGTGTATTTTTTTTGCACAATTGTCTGATTGCACTTTGTTTGGGTATGCGTTGAACGTCGTATCCTTCCGTTTTCTTTGTGCCCAACGTCCTTTTTGTGCAGACGCAAAGACGCTCTGAATTGAGAGGTGTTTGAGCTCATTACAATTGTATTGTTTAGTGATTTACAACTCAGCGTCCTAGTTTTATGAGGACGAGGAGCCGTCTTACATTCCACAATCCACAGCAGACGAACCGAGAGTTTCCGGAATTCCTGCAGTGCCCGAGCGCCTCTCAGAAGTCTCGCTTGGGTAGGATTTCGCTTCAAATCTCCCGTCCATCACACTTTGCCATCCTTCGCACATCCTTCCTCCGCTCTGCGTTCCAAGGAAAAAATTACTCGTTCCAACCATTAACCATCATTTTGGTCGCGTTAAAGACCCCAAACATCTCGGCGACGCGGCTCTTCGGTGGTTTCCTGCGATTCCATCGGAACTGTGTCGCATCGTATCCTTTTGCCAGGGTCCTCTCGTGAATTTCGTTTAATTGCTTTTCTCATTAAAGCAGGGGGAAGCAGCCAAACGGCAAAACGTGGGTAATTACATTCGCCGACCAAAGAAATCCACGTCAATTTACGCACTGCCCTCAGCGGTGGCACGGCGGTGCGGCGGTTGGCGATGCAGAACGCGGAAGCGCGCAACTTTGTGTGGGAATCGTCGAAACCTCAGTTAATTGCTGTTATCCTTGAGCGAATCTTCCATCGCCGCCACCGCTGCCGCGTTTGTTTTCCTTTCTCAAGAAAGTTGACCGAAATCTTTGGCCTTTGGATGGTGCCTAGGGCGGGTTGCTGAATTCTTCAAGCGGAATGTGATTCCTTTGCCCTGAGGCGAGGAATCCTTTTATTGCGATTTTTTCGTGACTCGCACATCCTTGGCCATCGGCACACATGTCGTCTCTGCTCTCCTTTCATGCCAAATTTCGACACAATTAAGGACAACAGAAGGAGTATCCTTATCGATGTCACATCGCACCCCCGCCAGCAGCGCTACATGTGGATTGAAATGCAATTGAGTGCCGATATCGATGTCGATAGTGGTGACCATCTGTTAGCGCGGCGGACTTGTGTGTCCTGTCACCGATGGAACCCGGTAATTGGACTGAAAAGCGTGATCTATGATTGGACGAGTAATTGTGTAATTTCTTCATCGGATGTCGGGTGTTGTTGGTGCACGGTATCTTCATTAGTTTTGTAATCGCTTTTTGATTGTCGAACAGGGCTTGGGGTGGAAGGTTTAATCATTTATTTGCGTGACATTTGAATGGACGTACTTTGCGTAGCGGGTGGGGGAAGTGAGAAGTGATGTGTTTTGGACGGGATATGAGTTGAAAGGGGGGAATAGCATGAGGAGAGAATTCATTTTTGAGGTACAGTCTTTTGAAGGAGACGAAGCAATCATTCGGGAGCCTTGTTTTGACGCCTCATTCCGAAACCTCATTCCGGAATCTTGTGTGACTCTCGGGAAGGTTTTAGCGGAATTGTAAGTCTACGATGCCGCGCTATGTCTTATATGTCGCCATCTTGAATGCCGAATAAGAATTTAAGGGCCAGAAAAGGGTAAGAAGTCGATTTTAAGCCCACGATTCAACTTTTCCCGTAGAGTTGTAAATTCAGCGTTTGAAGGGAAGTTTTAAACGTAACCCTGAGGTTTTTCACGTCGTGGTCACAATATTAAAAAGCCTGTAGTGCTACGGATGGACCTTAAGTATTTCATGTCGCTGTGAGTTCTTGAACACTATGTCCTGTCACTTTGCCGCAGCAAATAGCTTTTAGTCACTTTTAATGTCTCCATAGAATTTTCAAAGCTGCCCCAGAAGGTTGATTGTTTTATCTTCATTCACAGCCATTCGACCACCTTTCACTGTCTTCTTATAGGCTTAGATAAAGCACCTTAGCGTGCACAACATTTTTTTCCAGAAAACATGAAGAAGGCGTTTACAGGCAATCGATGCTAACACAACGAACTCTTGCTCCTACAAGCAATTCCATCCGTCTATCAGTCAAAGACGGATGGAATCTCGTGGGAAGTCGTTAAGAAATGCTGTCGATGGAGGGAGGAGGAACAGCGCTTGATTCTCTTTCACCATGACGATGGATAAGTCAATCAAGAGATCGGTGAACGATGGTGTTTCAATTACTTGGGAAATACTCATTTTAGAGCTGTTCAAACATATTGGGGCACCCATGTCTTAAAGGAGACTTTCACGATCAGCACTTGAGCACCACATTGTAGGTAGACTCAACCAGATAGCAAATAGAGGACTTATATAGATTAACTGAACTGAGGTGAAAGCATACTTCGTCGCTGTCTCTTTTCAACCAACCATTCGGTGCATTGACGACGCATGAATGGCTTCAGCTCTTAAGGCAACAAAACCTTCTCCTTCTTCTTTTACTGTCGATACAGTCCGTGGTGGACCTGGGTCTCAACCAACATGCCACTCCAGCCAGCACGATTTTTCGCCAGCTGCAGCCAGTCGCGCACTCCAAGTTGGTTGAAGTCCTTCTCCACTTGTGTCCGCCACCCTAGCCTAGGCCGTCCTCTGTTGCGTTGTCCCAATGGCTCAGATTCGAAGACTTTTCGGGCCGGAGTAGTGGTGCCCATGCGCTCCACATGGCCTAGCCATCTTAAGCGTTGTATAAGAAGACGCTTGCCTAGGCGCATGTCGCTGTACAGCCCATAGAGTTCGTCGATAAATCAAAGTAAACAAGAACAAAAATCGCACTCAATACTTTTCTCTAGAAAAGACTAAGGGTTTCCTCGTCCGCTTTTAGTGGCGCCTAGGTCTCTGCGTCGTAAAGAAGGACTGGGATGATCAAGCTGTTGTACAAAGCCAGTTTAGTCCTTCGAGAGAGGGCTTTATGACTCAATTGCCTCTTGGGCCCAAAGAAGCACCGATTGGAAGGAATGATTCTGCGTTTGATTTCAGTACTGATGTTGTCCGTATTTACCGCAGAGCCGAGGAAAACGAAGTCCTTGACTACCTCGAAGTTTCTGCTGCCTAGTGTGACGCTCTACCCGAGACGTTGATGTTGTGCGTCCTTCCTTGATGACAGCATCTACTTCGTCATGTCCTCATTAACCACCAGACCCCTTTTAGCCGCTTCTGCTTCAATGCCAACAAATGCCTCATTAACGGCTCGCTGTGTTCGTCCAATCACGTCAATGTCGTCGGTGAAAGCTAGCAGTTGAGCAGACCTTAGGAAGATCGTTCCACTGGTGTTGACTTGTGAGTTACGCACGATCTTCTCAAGGATGATGTTGAAAAAGTCACATGACAGCGCTCCGCCTTGTTTAAGATATTTTCTGACATTGGAGGTCTAGGTGAGTGCGTTCCCGACCTTGACGGAGCAACGAGTGCTCTCCATCGTCATCCTACTTAATCTGACGAGTTTGGCAGGGCTGCCAAAACCTGACTTGGCACTGTATAGCTTGTCTCTATGCACGCTGTCATATGTGGCCTTAAAATTGACGAATAGGTGGTGCGTGTCGATCTGTACTTCTTAGGTCTTTTCCAGAATCTGCAGTTGTGTGAAGATTTGGTCGATTTTGGACTTTTCTGAAATCAATCTAAATAGGAGTTCACACAAGACGACAGAGAGGATCTTGTAGGCCATGTTAGTTGGCACTCCCTCGATAGTTGGCACAGTCGAAGGGGTCTCCATTCTTGTGAACCGGACAAACGACGCTGAGATCGAACCTTACAAGCGTATAAATTCAAATCTTTATTCCGAATTTGAGACAGTGATGTGTTTGGGATGTTCAATTGTTGGGAACAACGACGAGTCCAAGTTAACAACTCCTCTGCCAGGCAGTTTTCCGTATATAGACTGTGGGACACATTTTTAAATGAAGCTCCCCAATTCTTTACCTCTCTGTGGTTGAATTTGTCAAACACTTAATAAAGAAATGACAAACAATACTTGACGTTAAGGTGGGAGCTACAATTCACATCTTGCATTACGGTTGGACCACCATATAGACGATGTTCATACGAAGCCTGCTGCACAGAAGGATCTCCTGTTGCCGACATCAGCACATAGGGAGAGGCAGAATGAATTCAGAGTCTGTACCTACTTGGAATGTGGGGTTCCCAAATAGCAAGAATGAAGGAGTTAAAGGCAGTGCCCACCATGACCTTATTTTGTCTACTCCCCGAAATTTTACTAGGATCTCCCACAAAAATATGCTGAATGGCACGACAGCCAACAAGGGACCAGAACCCAGCTTTTTCAGCAACTAGTCGTGTTGTACCTGCAGTTGTGCTCTGACGAGAAGAGGCGTTCATTGCCAACTTCAAACAGCGAGATTCGAGAAGCTTTTAATTGACTTTGAGTTCAGCTTAGCACTCTTTGAGTGTTCTCAGCAACTCATACTGGGTGGTGCGGTAAAAAAATGGAGGCACCAAACATCAACGCGTGAGTTACCGCACTTACCCATTAGCCACACATACCCCCATATTTACGCTACGTCGAATTGAAGGAGCAAGAGAGGCAGGAATTAGGCGTCTCATAGCTTCTTTCTGTTGAACAAGGCGCAGCCGATGAGCTCAAGGCGGAACCCAGCCTATGACAGAGCAGACATCTGAACGATGGAATAAGCCGAGCACAGGATGGTGCAAGATTTTGACTTAACGCTGCCCTTTAAAAAGTTCACCGCCACATCGAACATCTTACCGCCACATAAAAGAAATGTTACCTATGAACCGAAGCCCTTAATTGTCTACCCTTGACCACCGTTTTCCATTTCATTTGTCTGTCCCTTAGTCATTTCCAGGAGATTTTTTTGCAATTGCTTATCGGCCTTTTAACAGTTTCCTCCTGCTTCCCTAAACGACCACCTAAATGCTGCTTTAGTCCATATCAACCCATATCAAGTCGGAAATCACCATTCGAACCCTTTCCCTTCGTTTCATTGACCGAATCTCCCGCTCAGCACAATCCATCCAAGAAATGCATTTCTGCAATGCAATTCCATGCAATTCCATGCGCAATTCATCAAAATTATAACCGCCGTCCGGTGTCATTGTTTGTTTGCAAGGCGCATGGATTTATGAATATGAAATACATATTTGCAGAGGTCCGTCGCGCCATCCCGGGTCCAGGAGGTCACCGAAATCTGCCCAAACACACAATAAACAGGGAGCCACTGCAACAACTAGCCACTGCGTCGAAACAAAGGATCCTTGGTCTAAGAAATACGCAAAAGGATAACAGGCGTGCAGCCCAAGGAGAAAAATCGCATCTGCACATCTGTCCTGCTGCTCTACTGTCTGCTGCTGCTGCTGCTGCCGCCGCCCCGCTGCTGGTGTTACTTGCGACGGCGGTGTGTGCTCCAGATTGTGCAAAACTACAAAATTGTCATCCATTGTCCTCGACTTTGGCAATGTCGCCGCATTTGCTCACTACTTTCACGCTAATCAGGGACGTGACTAAATGGAAAAACCTACAAAAACCTCTTTAGTTACACTGGACACAACGAGACCGCATCGTCGTCCTGCGCTGCACCCGGTTGGCAAGCCGACCGTAGAACTGTGGGGAGACGTCTTGAGAAGGACGTCCTGCCTTTGAATTTCACCCTCCCATTGATTTAGAGTTCACCACGGATTTTGGGAACCTCATCCATGTCCTTTGTTACTTCCCGAGATGAAAATTCGATATTTTCTTCCCAATTTTTGAACGAAATTCGGAGTGAATTTCGGGATTAGTTGGACGGTATGGGAATTTATCTCATTTTCTGGTTGATTGCACCGCGTTGGGAGAATTTGTTGCGAAAATGTGTCCTGCAGAGGATTAGGCGGGTGAGAGAGGGGTGTCACTGTATTATTACGAGATTAACTAGATTCTGTAGCGGGATGCAGTTGCGATGAGATGCGTTTGTCGATGCAGTGGATTACATCCAGCGGTGGCGCGGCACGATTTTGATGGAATCTGACCGCGGAAGGGGGTGCAAATATTTACGTGGATTACGACGCGGTTAATGAGATTAATTGGGAGTTGGCTGCAAGGATTTGTGACTTAATTTGACGGTGAACGATGATGCACTTATGTGTTCTGGTTCCGATGGAATGGGGATGAGAGTTTGTAACGCGACCACAGACCTAAGTTGTACGACATTGTTTAATCTTTGTTCTTGTACTAATCCGTGGATGGAGTGCCCGTTGCCTGTTGGCTTATCTCTTTCGGCAGAGATAGTGTCTGAGGCCAGAAATAAGTTCCAAGGTCAAAATACTCAAGTACAAAATTTTCAAAAGCACAGAATCCACAAATATAAGGTTGCCTGTCCTCTTTTTGTTCCTGATATGGCGCTACAGTTCAGGACGGACCTGAGCCTCAGCCATCATGTCACTCCATCTAGCTCTTCTTGATATGGCGCTACAGTCCGGGGAGAGCCTGGGCCTCCGCTATCATGCCTCTCCAGCTGGCTCTTCTTGATATGGCGCTACAGTCCAGGGTGTACCTGTGCCTCAACCAACAAGCCTTTCCAGCTGGCTCTTCTTGATATGGCGCAACAGTCCAGGGTGTACCTGAGCCTCAACCAACAAGCCTCTCCAGCTGGCTATTCGGAGTTGAAGACTCTTCCGGTTGGAACAGTGTTCTTCTTACTCACTACATGACCACCCTTTTGTCCCCAATTTGCCTATAAATAGTTTAGTAGAAGTGAGAGGACATGCTGTCTACTAGAACCTTCTTGCTTGGCTTCACATAGGCATTGCTAACTGGGTACAGCACAGTTCCTGATCCCTGATTGAACCTGAGACTCTCTTCTCGCCATGTTTCCTACTCCTGGCGGGCATTTCTTTACCGAATTGTCCCTTGTATCCTGTCAAATGCGCCGAAAGCCGTGTCCTCACTTCTCGGACACTAAACTTTCTCACTCAGAAAACTCCCTTGCCTCCTTACAAAACAAAAATTCCGACAACCTTTGTGAATCCTCAAAAACATTCAACCCCATCCACATCGATGTCACACATGACACATGTCAATATGTTTACGAAACACAATTTCGTCGCGGTAATCGGATGAAATTCCACACTAAACACTTTCCCAAGACCATCGTCCTCGGCACGGATTACACGGATTACGAGCGGAATCATAATTCCTTTCTAATAATTTCATTGTCAGAAAGGATTGCAGCAGAGGACATGAGTCGCTGTCGTCACCTTTGTGTGTGTCCACACACAAGAAAGGATTCTTTGATGGTCTGGCTAAGTGACAGCGGCAATGGTGTGAAATACAGGACATTTCAAAAAATTCACCAAGTCTCTCAGATCTTCCCCCTGCCCACCTCTCCCTCTCCTCTATGTGTCTCAGTTCTTCGTCTTGGTTGGCTGCACAGTAAAGAAAAAGGATTCAACAGTACAAAGCGCATAGCTTATGATGTCACTGACAAACAATGATTGCCGTGGAATCTAATTATCGTCGAGAGACGTCCTTGCCCCGTCTGAGAATGCCGCAGTCCATTAAAAGAGACGACGTTCCACATGAAATTCATTTCCAATATGCCGCGTTCTCCGTTTGAGTGATGGACGTGTTGTCTGTTGTGACAGGAAACATTGTTATCCTTCGAACCTTCGATTGTCTTTTCTCGTGTCTTGTCGGGGCTGCTCATTTTTTTTTTTTTTTGGTTCGTTCGCGCAATTCCCAGCACTACCCCAGGTGAGCGATGCACACAGATTTTCCACGGGTAACATCATCCCGATCGGGCATGTCACTGTGATTGGTTTTATATTCAAATTACCCAGAGTCCTGCCGGGGGACACGCAGTTTTTTGTGCCTGTCTGTTATTTGTTTGGGTGATGTTTTGACACTCCATAAAAAAAGGAGCTGCGGGCCTTTGTGAGGTTGACAGGATCATAAAATCCAATGGATTCCAAGGATATGCGCACATTATTCAAATCAAATCATCATAATCCTTACAAATTGGAAAATCATTAGCAGCGGATGCGCTCTACAATGTCCTTCTCACAGAATGGTAATTAGTCCTTTTTTTTTGGCTGAGATCCCTCAGCGGGGTGTGGTGATCCGGGGTGAATTGGAAAAAACTCTGTGTCCTGGGAGGACGTTTGAAAGATTTTCATAAAAAATTTTTAAACCTCTGACGGAGAGAGTCTTAAGGGAGACGAGATCTTCCTCCCAGTTGGTAGACATCGGTGGGGAACTGAATTCTAACAGAAAGATCAACTTTGGTAACCTACAGTAAGGAGCAGTAACTTTGAAACAATTGATTTCGATGCAAGATTTTCGTAAACCCCCGACAATACCTTTATGTCAAGCAACGATGTTATGTGCGATGGACCTGAGGACCTGTCACGCATGCAGCTATGAAATTTATAAGCCCGAAGCATAATCTTCTTTTTCTTCTTCTTGTGGCGCTACAGTCCGAGGTTGACCTGGGCCTTAACTCCCAGCCAGTATGATATTTCGCGAGCCAGTTGCGCACTCCAAGTTGCTTGAGGTCCTTCTCCACTTGTGTGCGCCACCTTAGCCTTGGCCCTCCTCCGGTGCATTGTCCCAATGGCTCAAATTCGAAGACTTTTCGGGCGGGAGGCGTTGTATCCGCAGACGCTTGACTAGGTGCATAGCGCCGTAAAGCCTATAAAGTTCGTCGTTGAATCTTCTCCTCCAGACGCAATCAACTCAAACAGGACCAAACATCGCACACAGAACTTTTCTCTCGAAAAGACTAAGGGCTTCCTCATCCGCTTTTAGTAACGTCCAGGTTTCTGCGTCGTAAAGAAGGACTGGAATGATCAAGCTGCTTAGTCCTTCGAGAAAGGGCATTATTACTCAATTGCCTCATGAGCCCCAAGAAGCAGCGATTCGCAAGAGTGATTCTGCGTTTGATTTCGATGCTGATGTTGTTGTCCCTATTTACCGCGGAGTCGGAGTAGATGAAGTCCTTGACTACCACGAAGTTTCTGCTGCCTACTGGTACGCTCTGTCCGTGACATGAATGTTGTGCGTCCTTCCATAATAACAGATGACACCAGAGCACTTTCCGCCGCTTCCGCTTAAATGCCAGCAAACGCGTCATTGACGGTTCGCTGTGTTTGTCTAATCACGTCAATGTTGTCGGCGAAAGCTAGCAGTTGAGTGGACTTTCCTCTGGTGTTGACTTGTGAGTTACGCAGGATCTTCTCAAAGATGATGTTGAAGGAGTCACATGACAGCGCGTCGCCTTGTCTAAAACCTTTTTTGACATTGATGGCCTCGGTGAGTTCGTTCCCAACCTTGACGGAGCTGCCAGAGTTCTCCATCGTCATTCTACAAAATCGGGCGAGTTTGGTAGGAATGCCAAAAATAGACATGGCACTGTACCGCACACTGTCATAAGCGGTCTTAAAATCGATGAATAGGTGATACGTGTCGGTCTGTACTTCTTGGATCTTTTCCAGGATCTGCCGTAGCGTGAAGATTTGGTCGATGGTGGACTTCCCTGGCCTTAAACCACACTGATAAGGACCAGATTCTGATGATCTCAAATTGATCCCAAGCATGCACAGAGGAGAGAAGAGTGTGCGGGTCACTGATATCGGTTCCAAATTTCACGCCAACATGTTCATTGGTGTTTGAAATACGCATCATTTTGTAAATAGACTCCCAACCCTTTTTCTGTTTCGATTTCTTTCTCTTCTATCGGTTAAAAGCCGTGTCCTCAGTTGAGGTATAGCCAGAAGTCACATTGTGATCAGTCATCCCAAAGGGAGTTTTTGACGAAATGATCCCCAACTTCGAGATGCGAATTGTGAGCTCTCGTTACCGTAGAGATTTCTTTTCTCTGAGGCCCAAATGGTCACTCCAAATGAACTTCACTGACCCTTCCGTTGGATAAACAATGTTTAAGAAGTTTTGAAAATGTTGGTGCTGTGTGCGTTGATGGCAACTGGAGAAGAAGATTTTCCTACGATCTCTATAGGCTGTATGGCAATATGAGCCTAGTCAAGTAGCCAAGCGTCTATGAATACCACGCTTAAGGGAGGAACGGATAAATAACACTCCTCCGTCGTGAAGAGTCATTGCATCCCAGCCATTGGGACAGGCGAGACAGAGGAGAGCAACAGAGGACGTCCTCGCCTGAAATTTTAGAGGTAAAAGGATATCTTTGATCCATCTGGGATCACTATGGAGTCATTCATTTCTTGGTTTGAACTTGATAGCGCTGGTATTTCACACCAGCCGAACTTAGCTGTAGTTTAAAGTCTCAAAATATGACTTGAATGTTTGACTTTATCGATAAAAGGACACCTAATAATTCAGCAATACCGTTAAATAACTAAAATTTGCCACAAAGGTCGTGAATCAAATGTAGCCACTTTTTGCGCTTAACGCGATGTGGTCATCAAAAAAATGTGACAAAGTGAATTGACGAGAGTAAAACGGTTACTGAAGTCGGAAGGTCTGGGCATCACATCATCGTAATGCACGTTCAGTCAAATATCTTGCTGCTGTAAGTGCAAGTATTGCTGATGATCCGAAATTTTCGGGCGTTCGCAGCAATTAAAGGCGTCGTACACCCCAGTATGGCTTGTTTGGCATTTTAATTTGCATCTTCATCCCTATGAAGTTCAACTTACTCTTTAATTGAAGCCTGCTTACGATTCACAACGCTGTAGATGATGATCTCTAGATATTTGAACAACCGACATAAAACACTGATTTTTCAAGTAACATTCTTTTCAGTGAAGAGGTACCTATCTCGCTTGATGGAAACAAACCAAATTGCCGCATGTCGTTGGTCAGTATTTCTTCGTTAATGTCAATGGGTGGACGGTTAGAAGTCAATTCAGAGCGATATGACTGCGAACCATTGATTGAAGATAATCACTTGGACGATATATGAGGGACAACAGGCAACACAACACGTCCAACTATGGACTTTTTTGTGTGGGAAGTTTTCTTGAAGCAAAATTTGACGTTTTGGAAACGTCAGTTGGCCACAAAACGCATAAGATTTGACACCGTTAGGATTCTTTTCTGAAGGGCAAGCTTAGTCGAAGAATACCCGAGTTCTAGACTCACTGATAACACACATTTCTCATGGGACATCCGAGACATCGACCCACACATGCGAAAGTTGAAAATTACCTGAATGGAATTGCATTCAGTGAATCTTTGCGAGTCGTCCACTTAATGGCCATGTCCAAGCATTATAAGGGACTTAAATTTGCATCAAAAATATATCACTGTGTGTGTTTCATTTATGTTCACGTTCGAAAGCGATAAATGAATGACCCAGTACTTCTAGTCTAGCTTCTTCAGCAACTACTTGTGGATTCTTTGATTTCTCACGACTGGAGAGAACCTACACTATAATGACAACTCCTTAACATCTCTAAAAGTTACAAGGACTATGAACGTATAAAACGAACTAGGGAGTCGATGGACTTACCCACAACGCCACACCGCGACGATACATGTGACTTCACGAAGCAAACTCTTTTCGAGATATGGACAATTTTCGATAGTTTTTGAACCAGTCGGCACAAATTTTCCAACATATATTCAGTCACGCATCCACACAAAGAAAATGCAAATTTGTTCCTCTTCCGCTTCTCAAAGCATAAAGTGAATTTGCAGCGCCATTCACATCTCCTCAACAGGCCACTTCACACCTTGTCACAGCGGAGACAGAAGTTAGCCCTCCCAGGACGAACGATAATCAACTCGATAACCCCTTTCTGCGCAGCAGTTCCTCTCCAACACACCCACAGCCACTTCAAATCTCATCATCTTCTGCCCATAAACCTGCAGGTAGTCTGCCTGCTTACCGCATGAGTCCCATCAACACCACGGCTGCAGCATCATCCACCAGTGTTCCAGTTTTACGACCATCTTTCCATGACAATGAACAAAGCTGCAAGACGACCAAATCTCAGCACGGGACACGGGACAATAGGCGGATCGGTGCAGTCCTCACCTTCGCCGCACATCACTCCGACGCATCAGCAGTGGGCAGATGTCCTTAAATGGTGTGTAACGACGATGGTATTGCGTGAATTACCGCCAGGTTTTTGTTTGTCTCCTGGACACGCTACCCAGACGCGCTCAAGTGTCGATCATCTGGACGGGATGGTGTCATCAAAGGAGACATCATCTACGCTTGTCCTTTCAGAAATCTCCTCCTTCCTACGAACGTGCGCAATAAAAACTGTCACAGGGTACCAGGCGACTTCTGAATGGGTCGGACGGGTAGATGTCATAAATAATTTGATGGACAATTGGAGAGGATCATACCTGGCCGTCGATCGTTTAGGACTCCTAATGGATTCATCTTTGCAATGCGCAATAAAATATTAACAAGATCGCATTCGACGCGAGGCTCGTAAATACAAATAACTGTCAGATCGGCGCAATTTGTTGACGACACTACCCTCCAGGAGTGATGGGAACGTCTTCTCGTGTCATATGATATCCTCAGCGACGGGAAATAATCTGATAACGACCGATCGATGTTAGACGATCCTGCGAACCCTTTTGCGAGCAGTTAAGATGCGAATTTATGGGCGAAATGCAAGCCCTCGAGATCCTATCACAACACTCCCTTTGTTTCCTTTTTGCGAATCCGAGCACGGCCTTGCTGAGCTGTCAAATCGATCAAATTCGGGCAGAGAGACGAGAGACGTTTTGCGACAAGTAACAGGGATGAAGGGTGCAAGATGGAGTTGTCAGCGGAAGACGATGTTCGTTCGATTGGAAAAATTGTACGAAATGAGCAGCGAATGCGCAGGGAAAATTATTCTTGCATTTGATTGTGAATTTGACTTTGATTTTGCTGCAACTAAGAGGAGTATCTGCATCTGCAGCGACAGCCAAGTTGTGCTTAAGGCGTTACCTTACCTTAGGATGCAAGTCCTCCCTTAATTTGGTCGGCAGAATGAATTTGCTAAGACTTGTTTGGATCCCGGGACATCACGGGATCACGGGAAACAAGATTGCTGATGAACTAGCTAGACAAGGTTCTAAAGAGGCATTCGTTGGGCCAGAATCCACCTTGGGACTGCCGTCTTCCTTGGTTAGGGCTTCCGTCGACGATTGGGTCTCACAACAGCACAACCAGAGATGGAATGACTCTCCAGAATGCAGGCTGATCAAGTGCAGAAGACTTGTCGGCATACAAACGGGGCACTTTTGCTTCGCTAAGCACCTAAGTCTACTTGGGCTTAGTGATGTCATCCTTTGCGAGGTCTGTGGCGAAGGTGAAGGCACTTCAGAGCATTTTCTCTGTCAATGTCCCGCCATTGCTCGTATCAGTTGGCGGCTGTTTGGCGCTGATGTGGGAGCTGGAAACTTTAACAAATTTATCACTGAAGCGCCTGGTGGTCTTTCTTCGGAAAACCAGAAAGCTATAGTAAACGAAGGTTACTGCCTGGTAGTACAATGGACCAGTTTTTGAGTCTGAGCGCTCCAGTGCAGTGTAAAAGAGGAGGCTTGTGAGGAGGGAGTTGGTTTCCAAGTTTGAAAGAATCATTTCTTCTCTCCTCTGAATCAACTGCCAATTTAATTGGTTCGTAGCAATGTGCTTTAAATGTCCTCCAACTGCCAGACTACTCTACGTCCAGTCCAGTAATCAATTGCCCAGGAACACGCCTCGTCACTTAGTCCACGGAATCGTTGAATTATTTCAGATTTCTGCGGCAGAACATCGTATAAACTGTGTCTCGGATGAATAAATTAGCTAAGACACACAATTATCAGGCTATCTGAGACGCATCGCATTGAGGTTGGGAAATTTGTTAGCATAGACCACAGCCACAGACAAAAATCCGCCTTTGCTGGAATTTGAGACTTCTTGCATTTGGGATATTTTTGGGTTTGAATCACAGCCAATCGTATATCTGTCTGTGATTAAATTTAAATTCAAATGCGTGGCGATTGCGTGCTGGGAAAGACACAGACTCAGATATGACTTGTGTTTGCTCTGGTGCGGGTGCGTGTTTAGTGGGAAGATGCTGCATACATTTAAATTTGGAATTGTGCAGAAACTGTTCTATGGAAGGTTTAATCTCTCTATCATTGCACCAGTCGTACAGTGGCTATTGATATATCCATTGATTGTTTTGAGGGATTTGCTTCTGTTCTGGTTGTACTTGGACCAAAGGCAATGGAATATGAAGCATCCCGATCGGCGCTGCCAAGCCGTGAATCTTTCGGAATCTCTTGGCTGAGCTAATGGGAGGATGAATAACATTGTTAGCCGAGCTCGAGAAGTTCAGCAGCCTCTTCATTTCCACTTATGCAGGAACGTCCAATGACCCAGAAGAGGATAGTCTAGTGGCTTTTAAGACTAATAAGCTCCCTTCTGACTGTCTGAAGAAAATGTACTTTCAATGTCAGGAAGGTCTTTTTGTTGCACTTTCTGTTTGACAGAAACTATCTTCTTCTTCTTCTTCTTCTTCTTCGGATGGCGCTACAGTCCGGAGTGAATCTGGGCCTCAACCAACATACCTCTCCAGCAAGCACGATCTCTTGCCAGCTGCTTCCAGTTGCTCACTCCAAGTTGGTTGAGGTCCTTTTCCACTTGTGTGCGCCATCTCAGTCTAGAACGTCCTCTGTTGCGTTGTCTCTGTGGTTCGGATTCGAAGTCTCTTCGAGCCGGAGAAGTGTTGTCCATCCAACTCTACCAGCCTAGAGCCTGTCCAGCTCTTCATGGCCTAGCCACCTTAAGCGTTGTATCCGTAGACGCTTGACTAGGTTCATGCCGCCGTACAGCCCATACAGTTCGTGGTTGAATCTTCTCCTCCAAATGCCATCAACGCAAACAGGACCAAAAATCGCACGCAGAACTTTTCTCTCGAAGAGACCAAGTGCTTCCTCATCCGCTTTTAGTAGCGTCCAGGTCTCTGCGCCGTAGAGCAGGACTGGGATAACTGACAGAAACTATCATTAACCAATAAACCGATAAAATTAACAGTTTCATTTAATTCTAGGAGAATCATTCATTTTTCGATATGTATGACCTGTTCACACCACTTTCACTTGGGATAACGTTGCTTTCTTACCCGTCAGTAGATTAAACAACGCTGATCCCAAGGCACAAGGAAACTGAGCAGAAGTGGGGATATGTTCAAAAATCACTTCGAATCGATACAAATCTCCTAAAAATTTTCTCGAAAATTACTAAGATAACTATCCAGACCAGCCTCCACATGACCCCAACAAACTTTGAACCCTTCACCCGCCCCTCCAAAACACGCAAAAATATAGTTTTTTTTTTAGTTTAAAATGCATTTTTTTATCTGATAGAATTTTAAAACTAGGTACAAAACGCTTAACCTAGGTACGACTAAAATGAAATCTTATAAATACTTACTGGCTCTATACGGGCGCTCAAAGCTAACGCAAAAAACTACAAAACTAAGAAATGCACAAAAATCTGATAGAAAAATTCAAAAAACAATAAAAAATTTCGAAAAATATAAAGCTGGCGGAGAGGTCGCTCCGAGGGTATATAACGAGGTGCAGGCGCGGGAGCGAGTTTATTCTCTCGCAATTCGTCGTGGGGTGCGCCTAAGTATTTTTTTCTCTCGCTCGTCTCAAGTACACATGTCCCCAGGTGCATGTTGGGTTCAACCCACCCACAGAGACTGGTGCTAGTGTCTGGCATGGCTGATGGCTGAAGTCTTCGTTGGCACAATACTGCACAATAAATTTCTACTTAGGTTCTTAATCCCCTTTAAGACACGAACAGGTGTCCTGAGGGGAGGTTGGGCTTTCTCACTTCTCCTTCACTTTTCAGATCTGCTTGTATTATCTTTTTCAGGTTTGTTCTTCTACTTCCGCCTTTTCTTTTCCTTCCGTCTAACGTCCTTGATGATAGCTGTAGCACTTAGTTCCCTTCTAGATTTCGATTCTGTTTCAAGCCAGTCTTGTGGTTGGTAGCTCCCAGCTTGTTTGAGCAATGAGCTCGTCGTGTGGCTTGAAGTAGTTCGTTTTTGTAGAGGGCCTCAAATTGATTTTAACGCGATCGGCTTTCAGAACTATTGATTGATTCTGTGGCACTTCAAGGACAGCTTCTAGGTGCTTTTCAGAGAGATGTTTGAGTTTCTGCAGATAGCCAACAAGATTTCTTGCTCTTAAGTAGGGATAATTTGTTCTTTTTAGAGTTTTGGCTTTGTAGAGGGGCTCAGCACTCTTGACGCGTTTGCCTTGTTCAGTTCGAAGGCATTCTTAGCTTAGAGTTGACATAAAACACTAAAAATGGGTGCTACAGCTCATGAGCATCGCTACTCTGACCGTGCCTTTGTCGTAATGTCCTTGAATTCAACCCATGAGAAGAACGAAGCCGAATGTATCCTAAATTTAGATGGCGCGCATATCTAAGTAAAGAAGGACCTGAAACAACTTGGATTTCAAAATTAGAGACAGCTGACGAGAGGTTGGACTTGCTAGAACAGACTTGTTGGCTGAGGCTCCGTTAAGGGAAGAAGTACCTTAACCAATTTAGATTGCAAAACTGCAGATAGCTGACGAGAGACAGTGCTAACTGTAGAACGTTGCGGATTGACTGAGATCCTGATTTACACCAGAATGTGACACTGAAACGAAAACAAAAAAAGACCATTTCTATTCCTTGAAAATGCTAAAATACTGGTGTTGGCAGCTTGGTGGTAAGTAGGTGCGGGGAAACGTATGTAGCCAAACCGTAAACATTGCAAAGTGAATTTACATGAACATTACTTTTCTTTGAGGCTAGATATTTAATTATAATGAGTCTTACAGCTAAAGACTGCTTAAGACCGACCTTTGTGGTTTGTTAAGCTCAGCCTTCACCTATGGCTTGATCAGTTTTTACATTTTTTTTAAGAAATCGGCTTCCTCGCAAAGAATGGTCGCCGTGGCGGAGTGAGAAAGTGCGTCGTCGACTCATACGCCAAGGTCTTGGACTGAACACCTCAAATTTTTCACGGCACCACCTCTTTCGAGTTCTTTACAACAATCCAAGGATATCAATTATCTATGAAAACCTTCTCAAATCTCGCCGTTCGGAGTCGGCAATAAACTGTTGGTCCTTTCTTCCACTAGTGGGGGAACAGAAGCACGCACATCACGAGGAGTTGTTGTAGAAGCTAGGCCCTGGTCCCTTGTATGCTATAGTGCCAATAAATTATTATTTTTCAAGAGAAAGGACAGTTGTCAAGGCTGATCCAAATCCTACAACTGTCAACAAAATTTGAACAGATCCTTAGAGTTTGTGTTTTTGATTTGTTTATTCTTTTTTTTTAGTTCATTGATTAATAAATCTCATTTAATATATTTTCTTTTCAATTTAAATTTAACAATATTATTTTTTTGTTGTTTTATTTTTCATCATTTACAATACATTCACAGCTGTGTAAATTAATTTAAATTAGTTTAAAATGGCACCACAAATTGTGTTTTCTTTTCATATTTGTCATCAAATTTCGTTCAAGAGGAATCCGAAATGAAAATCCAAAAGGAGATTTATTCATGTCACTTGTAATGGATACCTTTTGCTTCCTCCTCCTCCTCTTCCTCCTCTTCAGCGTGTTTACAATTGCAAAAACAAGCTCGTATAGAGAGACAGAGAAAAAGATCTATGAAGAGTTTGCACTGTAAAGCACTATTAGTAAATATCCTTACATACACGTCTCCGCATGTATTCACCTCTACGTGTATATTTTCTGTTTCATCTTTTACAATGGGAAATAATAAGTGTTTACGTACAATTTAAAAGTGTCGTCTTGCGTATTCTTTTCAATTTTTTTTTTTTTTTTTTTCATAATTTACGTTTCAACATTTATTCATCTTTAATAATATTTCTTCACTTGTACAACAATATGTAATTTATTTGCAGATTTTTCGCGTCGGCTTAAACTTTTACAAAATATAACAAACACCTTCACCGGTCACACGGCACTGACTGGATTCTGCCGGGCTGTCTCCCCGTCTTTGTCTTAGACTCTAAAAAAAAATTGTTAACATATAGAATTAGGGAGTGGTGAGGCGTGGAGGGGACGACGATAAAAAAACAGGAAATGGTCAGGAATCAATAGAGTTGCTGCCGGTTGTCGTGGCTCACTCATGTCGGATGCCGCATATCGATAGAAATGTGCTGAAATTATGCAAGCTGCAGGCGGGTAAGACTGTGTACGCTATCGCGGCGGTATCCGACATTTTGGTCCGGAAGTCATTCAATGTGTTCAAGAGCAGTTCGATGGGTGGTGTTGCACTGACTTGGTAGAACACTTTGAGGTGAATCGCTGGAATTTGCACATTCTTCGGCAAGTGGTTGTTAGTCGGCGTAGTGACTGACGGTGCGAAGTCGTTAGTTTCCTCAGCGGGCGGATGGCTTATGGAATCGAGTCGCTTCCGCAATGGATAATCCTTTAGTAGTCGATTTAAAATATAAGTCAGTATTTCGTCAAAGCTCTCCGTGGTGAGGTTTTGTGCAAGTTGACGGTGGTTGGCTAGGATGTCTTCACTTAGCTGCGTTAGTTGAGTGGTAGACGAAGCTAAGCCTAGGGGAATCCAAGCTGTCAGTGCGATACAACTTCAGTAAAGGAGTTCATCTTACCAGTAGAAACGTAGCAAACAATTGCAGCGCAGTTGTTCTCGTAATTCCAACGTCTCCGAATTGAAATTGTATAATCACTTACTGAGCATCCAGTCTCTTCATCTGCAATACACGTGTGTTACTCATGTTTCGAGAATGCAACGGGCCAGCCACTTGTACTTACAATCAAAGCTATCGTTGTGCGTATGCGCCCAGACTTGCCATTCGACCAGCGCGTCTCTAGGTAGAGCCGGCACCACAATGTAATCCATTATGGCGTTCGTTGTTCGCCTCTCCCACTGACGTCGCGCTTCGGCAATGAAGGCCGGATGTGTGACAAAGCAAATTCCCTGCACAACATCCCGCAGCTGGCCTTGGGCGTTCATGGCTTTTGCTATTCGACTAATATGTCTTAAGGCTAGTTTACACTGTGGACGGATTCCCCCCTCGATGATTGTCATGCTGCCGGGGACCAGGGCCACTTGACCGGAAATATACGTTATTTCACCGACCTGCCAGAGAACAGAGAATGTGATCAGCGAAAAGCGCACAAATCTGAGAAATGTTAGCGGAACCTTTGTCGATTGGCTGTAGGGTCCGATGTTCGCCGGTGCCCAATGCGATATCCCCTGCACGTGCATTGTGTGCCGCTTCGTAACTGGGATGTTACTCTCGTTCATCACTCCTAAAAGTCTCATTTAGAGCTTTCTTGTTTGTAACATACACACACATACATATATACATATAGATATACACAATAAATTCAAGAGACCTAGCAGATCATGCAACAACAACACAAACTAAGGCTAAAAATTACCCTCGTTCTGGTCCGGGCGGTATGCCACAGCTTCCATGATCACTTGACAGTCCTGCGGCAACGGGCACTCAACACACACCCTCGTCGGAGGATTTTGAAAATGCATCACCTCGGAATATATCCGATTCTGTGTCAGGTACTCCGCAATGGACCGAACGTAGAGAGTCACGAAGCAATACTCGGTCATGTCGTAACCATTATCGAGAGCAGCATCCTTCAACTGTTGCATGGCAGCGCGCATGCCCTCCTCAACAGTTGGTGCACAGCCTTGGATGCCAGCTACCCACATCCACCCCTTCCGATTGATGGCAACCATCGGCTGGTTGTTGAGAGGACGGAACTCCCGTTCGAACTTCATTGGGCTTGGTGGCTGTGTCATGGGCGCGCTAGTAGCCAGTGTCATCGAGCCAATTGTGTTCTCCTCCACGCTGGCGCTTTTCGTCACAATTGGTATGGGAGACGAGGAAGTTATGCGACGACCAAACGAATTACTCCTCGACATCAGTTCGTTCTGACTAAGGGACTCCCGCAGTCGCGTCTCCTTTTCAATCAGCTCCAGTTCGGTTTCGCTCAGATCCGGATCGCTGAGGTCACTGTACGTGGACTCATTTAAGTCGCTTATGTAGTCAAGTGATTTCTTCACGAGCACATCACAGGAGTACTGGTGTTCCTTTGGATGAAGGCTTAGTTTGGTGAAATTAATGTAACCCACCGGGCAGATGGGATCAGCTGAACTGATAATTGTTTGAACGTCACCTCTATACAAACAGAAAGAGTCCGAATTAGAGTGGAATTGGATTTGGTCTGTGATTGATGTACTTACACGTAAATCTTCTGCTTGAAGAGTGGACAGTCAAGGGTAAATGTCTCGTATTCTCCACCCTCCCCGCACACGTTCAATCCATATTTATCACGCATTTTCAGCAGATGCGGTTGAATTTCACGAAGGGATTTACCTAAATGACGGTCAGGAACTAAACCTAATGCTGCTACCTAAATGAAACGGTTTCAATTTCTCACATTCCCACGCAAGCAAGCGGACAAACCTTAATTATAATTGCATGAACATGACAATCGATCATTTCTTGTAAAAGTTCAGTCTGATCTCTCCTCCACAAATAGGCTAATGACACTAGATTCAGGCGGCTGCACACATTCTCCACCCGCACACGTTGGTAATCGGACATTATCGCCCCCACGGCGACAGCCTCTACGTTCAGCTCTTTCTGAGGAAAAAAATAAAGGAAAACAATCAAAATAGACACGAGAAAATATTTTCTGTTTTTTTTTTTTTTTTTTGGAATTTCGAGACACACAGGAATCCCTAGATGTGTTGTTCGAACAAAAAAAAACAATATCTCTCTTGGTTCGTTGATTTTTTTTTTATTTTTTATTGCGATAAACAATTATCGCCAACTCAACAGTAAATTTGAAAGGGAAATTTATCTCGTGTGTTGCTGCCGTATGTCCTCTCTGGTCAGCGTGAAGACCGTGGCGGAGGTGGAGAAAGTGACAGAGACGAAGATGAAAACTGGGCAGCGAGCGTTTTCATTGTTGTCCACGCAAACATTGACTCGATTAATTATGAAGTCAACTTTTGGCAGCTTCGAACAGGTGATTTCAATCGACAAAATTACGTCTGCGCATAGAAATGGGGATTGGATTTATTTTTCTGGCATAAATCTTGTTTTCCTAGATCTTTCGAAGAACATAAACAACTGCCACTAATTGTTATCCACAACGTAAATCAATCATCATTTCAATAGGCAGAAGATTGATAGGACGATTTGACATATGGCACTCTAAACAACTGTCTCTAATGAGATCACCTCACATTAGAGTGCCCCAGGGTCGAACCAATCAGCCACCGTTTCACACGCCAATTCCTGGCAAACAAACCGGCACAGATTGAAGACTGTCAACACTTACCCAACGAATGTATGCATAACACAAGTGCCACTTCATTCCAACTCACCTTTGTCTCCTCCAGTAAGCTGTAGAGATCTTCAACCTCATCCTCATCGGTGGGGACATAGTATTTGCCGGTTTGTGTGCTTTTGCCTTTCGTTTCGCGCCGATACAGAGGCAGACCCATGGCCTTGGCAAGTATTTCTATACCCATATGACCGACCGTTTGATACATAAAGCTATCCAGCTCATCTGTGATTGACGATTAAAATGAGATACAAACGATGTTAATGATCTAGACCATAAATCAAACCCATCACATACATACCTCTGTCCTTGGGATGAAGATTAGCTAGGGCAACGATTTCATGTCCTTCGGCGACACACTGCATCATGTTGTAGCAGCTATCCTTGCCGCCACTTACCATTGCCACGACACGCATCCTGAATTTTGCAATTTTCTTAACCTCCTGACTGTTTGTCTCTTGTTTGCTTCTTGGTCGATTCAGAAAGCTGTTCTCTTCCAAAGTTGGGTGTGATTTTGTGAATATTCTGTTTCCCGTTGGGTAGAACTGAACGTTCCCTCTGAATAAATGGAAAAACAAAAAAGAAAACGTAAAAAGTGAAATGATAATTTTCCACTCAATTGATATTTGTCTTGAATTATTGTTTTTTTTTTTTTCTTCTTTTCAGTAATCTCTCATGAACACACCAATCTCACTAACACAACACCAAACGGTCTTTCGCGGCTATACTGTATAATCTTTTGCACATATACACACTAAGTACAGCGTATATTATAAATGAAATAAACTGCATTAAATAGATATTATTGCCAATCTGTCTGTTCGCCTGACCGCTTGTCTGCCCTCCCATGTGTTTGTCTATCTATAATAACAATAATAATTGAGGGAGCGAGAGACAAATTCTATTTTTACTTGACGCTGCTGTCGATATACTGCTGCCGCTACCTTGGACTAGCACCCGTTTAGTATTTGCAGTGATGCGCGGTGATTGCAGAATCTAGACGAAAAATATAAAATCGACCCAATCAAGAGGTGAATGAATTAAAGAACCCCCCCTCATTCGATTGGCGACGAGTCACTCCACACCCAACAAAAAAAAAAAATCGCAAACCATTGACAATTGAGAAATGTTTGTGCATCCGTCACTTATAAATCTCCGCTCTCTTTTTTTTTTTTTTGTATATCTATGCAATTGATAGATGATACACAGATTGGACGTTATGCCGTGACGGCGATGGAGCGCCTTTTGGCAATCGAAATTAAATTATGTGAGAAGCATGTTGTTCTATCTAGTATAGAGAGCTACACCCAAAATAAATCTAAGAAATTTCTGCGTGGGTGGAAAGAGAATCAGACTGCTGCACGTTTCCAGCTGTTTTTTTTTTTTCTTTTTTGCTTTCACTGCACAAAATGTCATTAGAACCGCAGTACAGACACACCAAAATCGAAGGTCAAACTTTTTTCATTATTATGGTCTGACGTTCGATTTTTCTTTGAATTCCCCACACAACTCGGATATAATTTGCAAGGATTTATTTACATTTTATGCACCACATTTGGCAAGGATTGAAATAGAACTAACTATAATCGTTTGACGGGGTTATTTGTGAGATTTTCTTCTTTTAAAACACACTCGCTCGCAACAAATGCGACGACAAGAATTTGTGTTTTCTTGCGATGTCCACACGGTACACACGTTATTACAAAATTGCCCCAAAACGGGTCGATTTTTGTGGCCAACAAAAACGTCTTCGTCTCGTCTTGGCAGTGGGATGTCACTTTGACACATTCATTTGTTGTTGCTTCTGCTTTGAGTTTGAGGTGCTGCCTAAGAGTTCCATTTTCGGAGAAGAGTGATGCCAAGTCAAAGAAAGACCAAAAGTAAAAAATTTAAGAATGAATTTTCATCCACAAGAATTGTGATCTTACCACAAGAGGTGTGTTCATTTAGAACGTCATTTACACGACTTTATGAGCGTCTTCAATCTTTTTTAGCACCTACTTGTGCTGTGCAGCCTGGTTAATAAACCATAAAATTACAAAGTTAACTGGAAGCAGCGTAGCCAGAACTGCCATGATAAAGCAGCTGAGCAGAATTAGCTCATACTCTGACTCTGAGCTACTTACGTAGGTAGTTAGTGTGGAAAGTAAGTTAGTAAGTGCATAAATTGATTTGCCTTCATTTGGAATTCAGGTAAAACCATCAAAAATACTACCACACACAAAATAAAAACTGTAAAAATATGAAACTCCGATATTTACTCACATATACATAAATCAAGAAAGAAACTTTAAAGAATCAGCCATTTTGACACCGTTTCGAGACACTCTTCCTTCATGCGAAATATCTATATGACTTGTTTCAGACTCCCGCTCTGTGTGTCAGATTCTAAAACAGAACATTTTGTTTTTCGAAAAGTAGAATTTCCGAACGTCAACCGCCACTCGTCACCGGTCTGTTGCACGTGTAGTTGATTCTTCGAGCCGTCAAAAACTTACTTCAAAACAAAAAAAAAGAACTTCCAGCAAGTGAACGCTTCTCCAGAAATACAACATTAAGAATGGGTGGAAAAGGCAAGGCTCTCAAGCGCAAATTAAAAGTGACCAAAGACGACAATGAATTCGATTTAACAAAGAAACACTTGGTGACCAGTCACATTCGATCCATGGAGAAACGTTTGATTATCGTTCTCGAGGGTGCTCAACTTGAAACAGTCAAGGTTTGCTTTTTCATATTCCAAAATAAAATCCAACAGCTTACCGCAGAAATATCATTTTAGATGGGAAACACATTTGAACTTCTAAATTGCGATGATCATGCAAACATAATGCGGAAAAACAATCGCGATCCAGGCTCATGTCGCCCCGACATTGTCCATCAGTGTCTCCTTATGCTCTTCGATTCACCCCTGAACCGTGCCGGACTCCTACAAGTTTATGTGAAGACTGAACGCAACGTCCTCATAGAAATCAATCCACAAACGAGAATACCACGAACGTTTAAACGATTTGCGGGTCTCATGGTGCAGTTGCTTCACAAATTCTCAATCCGCGCCAACGATACATCGACAAAGTTGATGAAAGTCATAAAGAATCCCATTGTGGACCATTTGCCGGTCGGTTGTAAGAAGTTAGCGATGTCGTTCTCCGGCAAATTGTTGTCAAATCCTAGAGAGCTTGTACCCACAGACCAGGAGGAGCCGATAGTGCTGGTGGTGGGCGCGTTTGCCCATGGAAATCTAAATTGTGATTACACCGAAGGACTCTTCTCGATAAGCAACTATCCCCTGTCAGCTGCAATTGCTTGTACAAAACTTTGTAATGCCTTTGAGGAAGTGTGGGGCGTAGTGTAAATAAATGTCGAGTTTGTCAATGTTGTCTTTTACTTCAGTCTTGAGCCAGAACTCCGCGCGAGTCTAAATGAAACAAAGTGAGCTTGTATCTGACACACTTTTGGGCAGTGCGAAATTAGGTATTATTTATTTCGGTACTTCTGATAATATTGCAAATGAAATACAAAATTTTTGAGAATAATAAAAACATACTAAATTTATTTCTAGCAATAACAATTATTATGTTCATTTTCAAACGGAAAGAAATCTCAATTTCGATCAATTATTTCCTTCCACTTGTCGTCGTTTACATTCTAGCGCAACTTATCTGATTCCTCGCATTTTCACCCACCTTCACCGGTCACTACTTATCCGACTTGCTGGTACCGGCTTTACTTTGGTCATCTGGTTTCGGTTTTGCGGTTTCGCGTTTGGCAGCCGCATCGGCACGCTGCTGCCTGATGATAGCTAAACGCGCCAGATCTGCCCGTGCCTGGGCGGTTTTTCCCTGTTCATGCATTTTCTGATAGTGCGCACGAGCCTTCTGCTTCTCAATCTCTTCACGTTCACGACGCGTCAGTTCGGGCTTAGCACCTTCGGATACTGTTGATACCTTTGCGGCGGCCTTCTTACGCACCCTGTTGGGATTTTCGATTTCGATCAGTTTTGAGACTCCTTTGCCCTTGGCATTTTCATCTTCTGACGACTCCGAATCACTGCCCGATCCCGAGTTAGATCCACTCGATTCTTCATTCTCATCCGATTCTTCAGCTCGTTGCAGTTCTTCGGGACTGGTGAAGTGACGGCTACGTCCTTTGTGGTTAACGTATTTACCTTTAGGCATTTTTCGTTTCTCTCTGGCTTTAATGAACTGTGGTTGTAGTGCGCGATTATTATTTCCTTTGGCTGTGGAACACAATCGGGTTTCTAGTGGAAAAGGATTGTCTGGCCAGTGGAGATGATGGTAACTTAATTACACACAATGCGAAACGTGCACGAAATGGGTGAATTTATTAAATTCGATGGAAAGAATTTGCGAAAAAAAATGTGTTTTATATATTCGAACGTGTACAAAACTAGAAAACTGTGTTCTGTGAAATTCGAAAATGAGTGCGTTCAGGAAAGTCTGAGTCTTCCTGATGGCATGAAGTTTGCCATGATGGAGAGTGTAGGTTTTGCTCAGCTTAAATGATCTCTAGCTATATTTATAGGGTGCACTTGGCGCTACTTCGAGACACAAATTCAAGAAAATTGGAACCTATTGTTAGAGTGCAGCTTAGAAACCGTCTTGTTTTTCTTGATTGTTTAAAATCACCTTCACATGTCAATCAACTTGTTTTTTAGAATCTTAAGGCCCGTGAGAAGTCCGTAGCGTGCACAACTCGTGTAGTTGCTGTAGAAGATAGGCCCTGGACCCTTGTGCCAATAATTAGACAAGATTGATGAACTCTATATCCTCAACACTGAAGTGTCACTCAATTATTATTATTTAGGGCCGCAAGATGGTCTTATTCAGCAAAGTACAAGTTTGGGAAACTCTTTCTTTTCATCGTCGCTGCAAATGCTAAGTGGACTTCAAAACCGCGGTATTGGAAACAGTCCATCGTCCCTTCTGATACTAAAAGGAGACTAAGGCTTAAATTCAGGAAGATACTGCTTAAATTTGTTTTTCTTTCGATTTACTTGGATTACCGTGAATTCAAGGACATACAGGCCGTTATTTCTAAAACAAAATGAAATCACCTCTTGTCAGAGGTCTCTCACAAAGTTCGCCTCTATTTACAAGGAAAAACGTTCAGTCTCTGCTCCCTGGTAGGGGTCTACCCCCAATATTGATAGAGTTTGTGATCGTTTGCCCGAATACGAAAAAAGGAGAAGGTTTTGCAAAGAATTTAGGACAAAAATTATCTTTTATGATGGAGTTGTTTTGAAAACTCCCTGTTTAACAAGAATTACAAATTTCTTAAGCCTCGATTACATCTGTCTCTGAAAACAAGTTGAAAGCCTTCACATAGTATCAACTGAAATAAATTTTCGAAAACAATTCAAAATTGTTTACAAAAAATTTAACTTTTGAACAACACCCCTTGGGGATAAGTGCGTTCAAACAGCTATCGCACATCAACGCATCATTCGGCTCTCCTCTTCCAATTCATCCGCATCGCTGCTGACAGTCAACCATTTTTCATTACGTGCGCTTACCAACACTCACTCATTGCTTTTGGGCTAAACGACGATTCGTGGAAAAGTAAACGTTTTTTTTCTGTTCAGCAAAAAAATAAAATGGTGAAGAATATTTAAAAAGAAAAAAACAATTTAACCTTTACAATTTGGGAATTTCAAAACAAAAACAAACTCCTAATATTGTGTAAAAGAAATTGTTTAAATCTCCTTAAATAATTCGCCTTGGAAAAAAAAAGTAAACCCCAAAAACTAAATAAACGAAATGTGCTCATGAAAAAGTAGGAACGAAAAAAAAAAAAAAACAAAACGCAGCCGTAAGCAAGCTATGTATACAGCAAGGGAAAATGTCGTCTCCCCATCGTTCCGAACCAATATGGTGGAAGCCTTGAAATGTATGCCTAATTTTTGTTTAACAAATGCGAACATAATTTTTGCGTTTTAGCACTGATCACAATGTTCGATTCTACATAGAGAGAGAGGAAATAAAAATCTTTCATTGTAATGTTATTTTTCTTTTTTTCTGAGATATTCATGCTCTGGCTGGCTGTGGGTAAATCACTCCTAGCTCAGACGGAAAACTTCTGAAAAATCAGCCATTTTGTCTCCACCTCCACACACTTGGCCGCGAGCGAGTGAACGAGTGGACGAACAGAACGCGATTCAACGAACCACTATCGTTTGTCTCTGTCCAACTGCCGTACTTGATACCCACAATTTCACACGCGACAGTGTCCGTATGCGTGTCGGTGCGATTGTGTGCGCAAATGTATTTGACGGCTTGCTACACGGGAAACGCGCGTCTCTTCACGTTACCTCTGTGGATTTTTATAAAAATATCCCGGAAAAATCGCGAAAATATTCATAAATCTAGTAAAAACTTAAAGTTTAGTGTTTGAAGTGTGAAAATTTTATAAAGTACATAAGTTCTGTACATGTTTTGACCGCAAAAAGTACAATTGAAAATTGTGTGCAAATCGAAAAAGAGAAACGGAAAGGAAGGAAGAAAAAAGATTTTTTTTTTGTATTCCCCTCTCTCACAGTCATCGTTGCTTTTCGCTGTTTCGCTCTCATCATCGTCGTCGTCGTCGTCGTCGTTGAATTCTCTGTATATACCTTTCTTCGCCGTAAAAGACAGACAAAATACGAAAGCGAGAGAGAACGAAAATATAATACACACAGAGTGAGCCTAGTGAAGAGGAGGAATAATATGAGAAATTCTGTTTCTCCCTGTTGTTTTGCATTTTGATCGTGAAGTAGTGAAGAAAAGAAAAAAAAAAAAAACGAAAAAAAAGTTGTGTGTTGTAAATACACCGGTGGACGGTGGAGTGAGCCGAAAACGTCGTCGTTTTGTGTTGGATTAGCTGACTGACTGACAGTACATAAGAACTGAAAAAAAAAGACCGCTAGATTGAAGGTAATCAAAATATATGTATGTAATTATCCCATTGAATTCGAAAATATTTGGTTTTCCCTGATCCATAATTTGGTGTAGTCAGCGGTTGGTTCGAAATTTTGTTGTTTTTCGCTCTACCCTCCACAAACACCAACCCCACAAAGCTGCTGCTTTCCAGTAGTTTGACGTGCCATCGTCGTCGTCGTCAGTCGGACTCACCGACGTTTATCGTTATTTTCGCATTTAGTACGACCATGGGTTCAGCTCCAGCTCCAGTAGTGTAACAGAGCGGACGAACGTGCTAAGACACAAGGCATGAGAGAGTGAAAAAGGGGGGCCGCCTCGCCGCCGCTGCATCTGTAGGGAACTGCTGTAATTTGCAGCAGTGGTGTGTGCGACGTGCGCTACTGTTGCTGTCTCACTCTCCGGCCGAATGGATGTTTCGTTAAGTTGACCGCCATATTTGGGTTGATGAACGAAAGGAAGAAGGGAAAAAATCATCATCCGTCGTCGATGTTCGGGAAAAGGAAAAAAATCTCGCTCTCGCCTCAGCGCATTTTTAAATGAAAAATAATACAATTCCCTGATGGAAATTAGTGAGAAATCTATGAAAAACTAAAAGTTGAACACCTCAAAAACGTGGATTGTGTGAAATTTGGCAGTTTTGTTTTGTTTTGTGCGCGAAAATTCGCTTCGACGAAAAAGAAAAAGTACGAAGACCAAAGGAAATTTTTTTTTTTCTCGTCAGTCAATTTCTTGATTACTGTACTCCTATCCTCCTCCGATCAACTTCAACGTTCGGTTTTGTGTATGCATCTTGTGTGTGGGGATTGGTCGTGCGTTGGACAGAGAGGAGACGAGGTGTGCGCGAAATGCTCACCAAAAAAAATTTTATAAGTTAGTTCACAAACACACACACACACATACCTTTACTGTGAGCTGTCCGTCCGTCCGTTCTCGTTGTGTTTTGTGTATGTATGTGTATCTGTGAACTGTGTGAGAAGAGGTGCTCCGCTGTGCATTTTCTGTTTTTCCAGAATGATTTTCAGCTGGTGGGTACCTACTCTTCTAGAGTTCTCCTTTAAAAATTTTGTTTTTCTTGTCTGTTGTTTGAATTCTCGAAATCCAGCGAAAGAAGTTTAAGATTACAATTTATAATCGATCTTTGATGCTCAATAAAATTAGCTGATAATGCTTTTTTTAAGAAATAAAATTCTTTTGTTTCTTTTCCTCACTTCGCATCCACACCGCAGTGTGTCGAACATTTAAAAGTGTTTTCTTGTTTCCTTCACCATTGTGCTGCGTGCTGCTTCCCCTCTTCGCTCTCATCGTTGGAATGTGTGTTTTGTTCAGTTTGGAAATTTGTCAACGTCGCAATTTTAGTGTGTGGACATGCATAGTTGCTTTCTCTTGAAAATATATAGTTTCATCTTTTTTTCTCCTCCTCTCAAAAGCCATGTATTTGTAGGCCGTCTCGTTTGTTCGTTGGTTTCTTGCGTCTGCCGTTCGCCCATTAACAAAAAGGGGGTGATACTTGTGTGAGAAAGGAATGACAGAAAAAAAAATCGTGTTTTTTGTGCTTTCAAACTCGTTGCAAAGTAGTGAAAAGTGAATTGCAAATAAAAACTAAATGTATTCACCGGCTTTGTAAATCGAATTCTTAAAACAAATAGAAGCTGTGTCTTGAAATTGTTTCTCTCGCGTAAACTTTGGCGCTAAAAATGTGCAGGAGACATTTTTTTTTCTTGCCTTCTGTCTGTGATGGAAGTTAGTTTCGTTGCTGCCGCCTCTACATCGTCATTGCATTGATCGTGAATTTCATTTTTTTCATTTGATGATTTTTGGCGGGGTTTCGAAAAAAAATCGTTTTATTGGTTGGGCTTGGCGAATTTTTTTTTCATAAAGTGCATGTGAATCGAAGTACATTTGAGGGGAGAAAAAAATTTGACTGCATCTCCGAACATACATACGGTTTGGTGAAAGTTTTACAAGAGAAAAGAAACGAACGAGAAATGTGGGGCATGTGTAAATATGAATATGTAAAAAAGCTGCATACACTCAAAAAATGTATTTGTACGATGGCATTATGTAATTAAAAATAAAAGTAAATGGGAAATTCAAAAGGTCTCTTCTCCTTTGAGATTGTTTTATACAAGCGACGTACCGGCAGCATCCGCCATGAATTTCTTTTGCCGAAAAAGAAAGTCAATTTTAGTGAGGGAATGTCTGAGCGCACTTATGTCGAATCCAGCCACCTTTTCCCTTTCAACTAACTGCTACTGTAGGGAATTCCCCAAATACACATGTTTTTTTTTGCACCACACAACCATTACCATTCATACACAACTGAGAGCATGAACATTTAAATATTTTGCTCAAAAGTGACGTACGTCTGTACACATTGATGAGGAAAAAGAAGAAAAAAAAAAAATAGAAACAAACCCCAGCACACAGCAGACGAATGAGAGACTTAAAGAAAATTAAAATAAAAATGTATGTATCTGGTGGTGTTACTGTGAAAACAATATTTTCTAGGTCGCCCCCCGTCCCCATCGCCTCCTTTCGACCAGCACATCACATTGGCATTGTATGTTGTCTATTTTTACTTTTTTTTTATTTACTCCTTTTTTTTCGCTAGCTTCTGATGATGATTGCTTCTCTGCATACAGTCAACATTGCTGGTGGTGTTTTTTTTTTTTTTTGTTTTTGTGGGTATGTGAGTTCTGTCAGAGAATGAGATTTTCAAACTCTGAGTCATAGAGTATACAAATGACTCAAAATTTACGCTCAGTTATGGTGGATTCAATTATGTGTTTAAATTTTGTTGTCGAGTGTCGTGATATTCTCTGTTTTTTTTGTGTGTTCATTTTCCTGTTGCACCTGATATATTGACTAGTGTGGGGGAGAGAGGCAGAACTAGGAAGAAGAATACACACAAAAAAAGCTTATTTAAATAAGTACCTACAACTTTCTACAAATTCTGGTTGCTTTTTTGGATATCAGGGTTCTTCTTCGATTTTTGCGCGCGATGTGTGGCCTGTTTTTTTCTTCTTTATCGGTTTTTGTATCAACAAGTAATGACGTAATAAGCACTGTGAGTGGTTCGGGAAGTTTGGAAGGCCACTTGTGTCTATATGAGTTGTTATTTGTCACTTCATACATGTTCGTACGTGTTGTGCTGTGTGTATCCATGTTTATTTATTTTTTGTTTAGTTTGAAAAATTAATTTTGATAAACTATGTTTTTTTTATGTGTATGGCTGTGTTAAAGGAGGACATCTAGTCGTTGTATGGATTAATATTCAGTGAATATCCCAGTTCATATCTACTTGGAAACTCTTTACAAAGTATTACTGATGTTTGTTCCTTTCCAAGAGGCGCGTCGAATACTCTTCACAAAAACTACCTCAGAGACGGTGGTCATGGCCTTAAATCAAAACTAGAATCACTTACAACATACTCTCCAAATGAGCGTCTGCACTTACCTCCTAACGTGTATGACTCCCCTTAGATGTTGGTCTTAAATAAAAACTGCAATTATTAGTATTTAAAATTTCCTTAATAGGCATCTGAAATAATTGTCCAGAGTCCTTTAAATAGTATACAGCAGTCCTTTTAGATCAACAACTTTTAGCAACTGACCACTCGGTGGACTTTTCGGAAAGACTGTCTCAAAAGGAATGAAGGCTTGTAGGTTGAGGTATAGAGGCAAGTAAACCACGTCCTTTGTCTGTCCTGTATGAAGAGGATGTGCAAACTTCTTACTCATGAATCCTTTTTCTATAACTCCAATTTCGTGTGACTTCTACAATTGTAACTTCCAAAATGCACGCATATTCGTGGTTTATAGAAAGAAAGGGTTTCACGTGAAGGTTCATTCCCATCCGACTTAAGCAGGAGCCATATTAGAGGTAGTAATGAGTGTTCTATCATCACCTTGGTATACAGTGCTTGATGATTCGTTTGGATGGTTAAGTTACGAGTTTTTGACTCGCCACACAATCTGTACAAATTGCCTAATGGGTCGTTTCCCTTACGTATCCTGCTTTGGGTCAGGGAAAGCATAGTCAAAGAAGGGTTACGCACCATTCCTTTTGGATCCATTTCCCCAAAACTGTTTACTGTTTCTAGAACCCTTTGAATTTGTAAGAAAAATTTGAATTTTGGCAATCTTGGTTTCGTCATGTTCTTCACATTCTTCGTTTCTTTCTCCTGTCCTTTTTCTAATTCACACTCCTCTCCCTTTTTTCTCCATCGCCTTCTTCATATAGTGCAACAATCGTGAGTAGATCAGCCAGATCGCATCGCTACTCTTAACTTGATAGAGAATGTCCTCGTTTCTTTGTGTACGTCATATCTTTAAACGACACATATTTAGGGAACCTTAAGCGCGGATCTCTGTAGCCCATACACTGTTCATGTTGCAGACATCAGACAACACTGACATTTGCATCGATAAGCTAAACTGATCGACCTTTGGGAGTTAGAGAAAAAAAAAAACATCATTCCTTGAACACTGGAGTAAGACTCCTTGCCTTACTTGAAATCTGATCCCGAACCTAACACAAAACTTCGCCCAACTACAACACTCTGTTTCGTATGCAAACACACTGTGGCTTTTGTCAGTTTTTGTAGTTTCGTTTTGTGCAGTTTGTGCTTGGTACGGGAAAAGGTGTTTCGTTCTATGGACACTTCAACAAGCAATGTGCTGTTGAAAAAGCCAGACACCCTCATACATTTACATTTAGAAATGTCCACTTTCAGCAATCTTTTTCAAGACCTCTATGGGAATTTAGATTCAAATCAGAGATTAACCTTTCATTCACTTGAATTTTTTCACAACTCTGTGCAGAGCTGGTTGTTCAAAAAATCTTTAAATATTTTGCGGTTCGAATGTGATCATAATTTCAGATTCCCTTTGCTTACTCGTAGTAGGCAAAGCGGACAGGACGAGAGGTTGTTGAAGAATCTGTAGACGTCCTGGTAACTTCTTCACTGTAGCACCAGTGAGTTTATTTATCTTGTTTTTCAGACTGTGGGAAGCTTCACAGAGATCTATATTTCCCCAAGTTGATGTTTAAAGTCTACATGCTTCAGTGTCATCTTTCTTAAAACTAATTTTCTACTAGACTAGTTTGCTAACTGTTGAAATGCTTTGTAGAAGGCTCTTCGTTCTTATGGAATTATACTTTTGTTCCTAAAAAAATACGTTACCATTCAGGAAGAAAGAGAGCTCTCTCGCCAGTTGTATCTTGCGTGCAACAAGTGAGTTGTGGTGAAGGGCATTCCCATTTTTATTAATTACTGCAACAAACACCTCAGTAAAAACTCAGTAAAATTCTTTTTCTTATTATGTTACAACTGGGGGAGTTCCTTGACAGTTCTTACATTACGTCCGTGGACGGTTCATACTTTTCTTAAACACCAGCCCTTCAATGCTCTTGAGGTTCTACTGTTTACAGCAGCCCGCCAATTCTCTTGGGCCTCTACTGCTTACCAGCCTGCCAATGCTCTCGAGGATTTACTGTTTACACGAATCCCCTGCCTACTCATCTTCTACATAATTCTATCTTTCTTATTTTCAAAATCCATGCGTTGCAATTTCAAAACTAAGAATTTTTATTTTCCTTTCATTTCAGATTCTTTTTGCCAAAAAAGTTCACATATACCAATGTTTTTAAGGAGCTGACTGACTTTTCTCGTTGGATTTAGTTGATGTTGGTAAGTTATACCTCAAAAAAGAAACACAATTCCTCGCCCTCAAAGGAACACAAGCCAGTTTTCCCACCTAAAAACACACGTCGAAACAATGTCTTGATGATGATTTCTATCAATCTTTCAGCTCGCAAAGTTAAAATGCAGCAATTGTTAACTAAACGAACTACCTCCAACACAGAGTGTAAAGCGCCGTATTCAATAATTATCTATAAGTATCCGCATCAAAGAACTTAAGGGCAAGAAGATAAAAAGAAGAAAGAGAAGAAAAAAAAAACAAACGCAAGAGGAAGGGCGAAAACACAAGTCATAAAAAGAATTTTAACGTACTACAAAGAGGTTTACACACATTCACTTCTGCAGCCGGCAAATACGGAACACATGAGAATTAAATCAAATTCAGGACCAAGGCATATGTAAAAACCGTTTCACACAAACTTCAGATACAGACAAGCAAGAGAAACACGCGCAGTATCTGACTTAAAAGCAAGATTCAAACAAAAATCGCTGTTTATCAGAAGAAGACGAAGAGAGTTTCTTAAATAAAGCGTATTGAAAATACCCTACAAACAAAAAGAAACAATCAATCAAATACCCCCCCACACACACGCATAAACAAATTGTTTTTTTCATTACCATCGGCCAGACAAAGCGAAAGTAAAATCATTTCCCGGACATGGACGCAAGTAATAACAGCGGCGTAGCCGCAGCTGGGGGTGGTGGTACAACAAGTGGTGGAGGTTGTAGCAGTAAAGAGCCACCACCAAGAAATGAGCCCTACATTGAGCCAATCAATGGGATTGTACAACCACCGACTGTACCGCCCCCAGACCGACCAGGTCGGAATACAAATCAACTGCAGTATATCATAAAGACGGTAATGAAATCGATTTGGAAGCATCAGTTTTCATGGCCATTCCAGCAGCCAGTCGATGCGAAAAAGCTCAATCTGCCCGACTATCATAAGATCATCAAACAGCCCATGGATTTGGGTACGGTGAAGAAGCGTCTGGAGAACAACTACTATTGGACGTCGTCAGAGTGTATTCAGGACTTCAACACCATGTTTACAAACTGCTACGTTTACAATAAGCCCGGCGAAGATGTTGTGGTGATGGCGCAAACGCTTGAGAAACTGTTTCTTACCAAGATCGAGGCAATGCCGAAGCCTGAGATCGAGTTGGAGCCGGTAACACCAAAGGGGGCGAAAAAGAAACCACGTGCACCAGGCAAAGTGCCTGCTACACCTGGAAGTGGATTGCTGCCGACACCGGGCAGTGCTGGTCGAGGGCGACCCTTGCCTGCGCTGGGAGTTGGAGTGCCAGTATCATCAACGGCAGGCGGTGGATCTGTGACTCCGCTGGGGGCCACAACGGTACCGGCTCTTCCGCAAATCGGTAGAATTCCACATCATTCTTCTAATAGCACGAAAAACTCAACTATAACTGCTGTTGCAGGTTCGTCCCTGCCCGTTGGTGTGCCTGGTGGCGGGGCGGTTCCAGCGGTAACGGGTGCTGCTGCAACAGCGGTCGGTAGCGCAGCTGCAAGCGTTCTACCAACGGCAGCGGCCGCCGGTCCAAATGCATCGCACAATTCTCTCGGTGGTGTTGTACCGCCTGGAACAGCACCAGCATCGGCCGCAAGTAGTCTGGTCAATTCAAGTCTTATTGATAATACGACAGCAGCGGCTGCTGCTGCTCATGCGGCCGCAGCAACTGCATACCATGTAAATAGTACTCAACCGGGCGCTCTGGACGCAGTGATACCACCTCAACAGCCGGCCAAAATGAAGAAGGGAGTGAAAAGAAAGGCGGACACAACAACACCGACAGCAAACGCATTTGAGTCCCCCTATGCGGCGATCGATTCGAAGAGCGCCAAAATCGCAACGCGACGCGAATCATCCAGACAGGTAAATAAGGTAGGCCCGTGAGTTGTGAGTGTTGATTGAGAGTAAGTTACTGTTGCAATCTTATCTTTTGAAATTCAATATGAACAACATAGCTCATTGCAAATTAACACGTCACTCACTTCACTGCCTAATCATAACGTTACGTACGTACATGTGTGCTAATGAAAGTTTTCTGCTCGTGAGTGTGAATGGTTTCTGTGCCTCATCGCATCAAGGATACCAACACTTTCTTTCGTTGAAACTTTCATTTAGGCGTCACTCTGGTTTATGGTTTTATTGATTAATTTGAATTCTCTGCAGGAATTGACATCATTCCAATCATCAACCTATCCAATGTCACCCCTGGGCGGCACACCGGGCTCAGCACCGAAGAACAAGGAAAAGCTCTCGGACGCCCTCAAATCATGCAATGAAATTCTAAAAGAACTCTTCTCCAAGAAGCACTCAGGTTATGCCTGGCCGTTCTATAAGCCAGTCGATGCGGAGCTGCTCGGCTTACATGACTATCATGACATCATTAAGAAGCCAATGGACTTGGGTACCGTGAAACGGAAAATGGACAATCGAGAGTATAAGAGCGCCCCTGAGTTCGCCGCCGATGTGCGATTAATATTCACCAACTGCTACAAGTACAACCCGCCAGATCATGATGTTGTTGCGATGGGTCGCAAACTGCAGGACGTATTCGAGATGCGCTACGCGAACATCCCCGACGAGCCAGTTGCGAATGCGCACTCGCTGGGCTTTGTTAAAAACGAATCGGACTCGTCGTCGGATGAGTCTAGCGACACGGAGAACGAATCGAACTCGGACGAGGAGCGGAACGCCAAGCTGAAAATGCTTGAAGCAAAGTTACTCGAGCTGCAAGAAGAAATGCGCAAACTAATGGAAGAGGCATCGAAAAAGAAGAAGGAAAAGAAGAAACTGAAAGAGAAGAAGAAGGGCGGCGGTAATGCTGGTGGTGTTGGTGGCATTGCCGGTGGAATGTCGGCTGGCTTAGCTGGTGCTGCAGGTGGTGTTGACCTTAGCAAAGTTCCCGGTGAATTACATCATGGTCATGCACTGGCGTCAGCACATGGCGCCGGTGCTAAGGGTGGAGTTAGTGGACCTGGAGTCGGTGGTGGACTTAACTCGGCATTATCTGGAGCTGCCGCAATGGTGGGGGCAGCTGTGGCGGCGGGCGGAGCTGCTGGTACGGCCAACAGTAAAGGTGCTAAGGTGAAGGGCCAGCGTGGCACAAAGGCGGGAGCAACTGGAGCCGGAGGACCCGGTACTAGTGGACAAGCGAATAAACGCGCCAAAACTAATACCACTCCAGGCGGTGCACCACGAGGCGCTAACAAAAAGAAACCTAGCCAAGTGATGAACTTCGATTCGGAAGAGGAGGACACCGCCAAACCAATGTCATACGATGAGAAGCGACAATTGTCGCTGGACATAAATAAATTACCAGGTACATTCTAAATTCCATCTCCGAGGGTTTTTCAGTAATCATCTGTTTCTTTGTGTTTTCTTGCAGGCGATAAACTCGGCCGAGTGGTTCACATTATACAGAACCGTGAACCATCGCTGAGGGACTCCAATCCAGATGAAATCGAAATTGATTTTGAAACACTAAAACCGTCTACCCTGCGCGAACTGGAAAGCTATGTAGCATCATGCCTTCGTAAAAAAACTCGTAAGCCTTACTGTAAGTTTATCCCAATGACACGCACTACTACAAAACAAAAAAAAAAAAAGAACAAAAGAGTGAAAGCACGAAAAAGGCAACAGAAAATCGAGAGAAAGACATAAAGAGAGAGAGAGAAACAAAGCGATTTTTTTCCTAATACAACATTTTTTTGGTTATTCACATTGGCCTTCTAAATTTATGTTAATTTCTTTGAAAAGCTCTTTTCACTTTAATTTCACATCACAAGTGGCAAATCATTTCTTAATTTGGTTTTTTCTTCATTCACTGTTCAGCTTGAGCCTAACTTCTTCCACACACCACTAGAGAAAAATCGAGCGCTTTTGTTGAAATAGAGAGAAAGAGAGCGAGAGAGATTTATAATGTTTTTTTTTTTTTTTTGTGTTCCAATGTTTCAGTGACTAAACTTGTTGCAAGACTAAAATACTTCTCGTTAGAATTTTTTTTTGTTCTCCTTGATTCATGTACATAATGTTCATTAATTTTGTTTTATTTTGTTTTTTTTCAACTCAGCCTCCGATTCAGTGTTTGCGCGCTACACGCGTTTGCGGCAAACATTGAATTGCGGGAAGCGTAATATTTTTGCCACAAGTTTTCTTTATTTTCTTGTTTTTCATTGCATTCAAAAGTGGAAGAGCATAAGTCGTTATTTTTTTTTTCTTTCCATAAACTTCTTGAATTTTTTTTTTCTTTTTCAATTGGCAAAACAAAAGATACAAAATTTTAACACAAACAAAAATGTTAATAAGAGACTAAGATAAAAAAAAAGAACCAAGAGTCAAGAGTCATGCTTAGAAGATAGTAGTGTCTGTGTTAATTGGATGAACTGAGCACAAAATATTTGGCATGGTAGTTGTTGATATTTTTTTTTCTTTTTCCCCTTAATAATGTATACCAAACTCTAACTATTGATTAAGTACTAATCATGCTTTTAATTTGTTAACCGCATCTCTCGTAATGTTTTTTTTTTTTGCGTGTGTTGTTTTTCATTTATCAATTCGAAACTTAATTTCTGCTGTGGGTGATGGTAATTTGCAAGAATGATTTTTGTGTAGGTTAAGGTGTGCAGTTATTAAATGAATACAAGACTCACCATGTGACTACATTCAATTCCACTTCATTTGCGAAGAATTATCAGTAATCCTTTACTGCGTCAAATCCTGACTTTCTTCTGTCTTCTACGACACCGGGGACGATGCTTTCAGTCATCAGTTTCATAATGTAGTTTTGATCTTTATCTTCTTAAACTCTATTACAAAGATCACAGGCCATGCGAACGCTGTGGCCAAGCCAATGTTGTTTGTTTGTTTATCAGGCCTGCGACCCATGAAGGGTCTGAGCGTGAGGTTTGTCTGCCTTCTATTCATGACGGTCCCGGGCACGCTGCTTCCAGTTGTCAAGACCTAGCTCTGGTTTTTATGTCGGAGGTTCGGCCTTGCTCTCCTCGAACCCAGAGACTTGGATTCGAAGACCCTCTTAGCTGGAGCGTTGTTGGCCATTAGCTCGATGTGGCCGAGCCATTGTAGTCGAAGGATTTTTGTCTTTCGAACTACATCCACATCTTGGTACAGCACATAGAGTTCGCGGTTGTGTGTTCTCCCCCATTTTCCTTCTTCGCAGACAAGACCATATATTGCGAGCGGAATTTTTCTTTCAAAATAACCAAGAATCTGCTCTCCCGTTTTGTTTGTCGTCCAGCAATCGGTCAAGTCAATGTCGTCGTCCGTTTTTTTGACTTCTAACCACATCTGCGTACAGCTCGTACAATTCCTGGTCGTGTCTTCTTCACGTTTGCACCATATAATAGACCTGGAACTTTTTTTTCTGGAGGTACGAACCAAGTGCCAACCTACACGCCAATGGTCCAGGATCGACTCCGGGACTCTTATCCTTCGTCTTCATCTACACTCCGGGATGGACTTGGGCCTCAATCAACTCCGGGACTCAACACCTCTAATTTTTTACGGCAGTTGAGTTGCTCACAACACAGAGAACTAATTATTTATGGAAAACTTCTCAAATCTCGCCGGTTGTAATCGGCAAGTTTTTTTTCTACCTGTGAGGGAACATTAACTAGGCCCTGATCCCTTGTGGACTGTTGTGCCACTTAAGCATTTCCATTTTTCTCATCAGCTGTATATAAAGGTACTGTTAAATTAAGTATTCCACGAAGTTCTCCGACCTTCAATATCCACTAGTGCGCTGATGAAATGGTTCCATGTTTTCCCCGAAGTAGACAAACTTCTCTACCTCAAAATTATACGCGTCGATTGTCATTATTATGATACAAACAGGTACTTTTTGAGACTTCCCCTTATAAGGGTAGTCGTTTAACTGAAACACACACAAAAAACGCAAACAAAAATTGCATGCATTTGTTCAGCGAGTGACGACGCTTTATCGGGACTACCGCTTAAGTGGGACAAATGAAGAGTATTCCACTCCTTTGGGATATGTCGGGGTACATTGTTTCTGTTCCAATCAGGCGGTTGTGTGGATATATTTTCCGCTTGCACTCATTTTTAATTGTCTCTCAGCTTGTCCCAGTTAAGCGCCTGTCCTCTGTTTCGTTTTTTCACTTAACCCAGTTTATCGATTGTTCCAATGAAGTGGAATTCAGTGCATATACATATATTTATCACTTTCGGGCAAATGCGCGATGTCTTCAAGTTCATCTGCGTATCCCCGTTTATTTGGGGATGAAAGCGCCTTCTGTGCTCAAAATTTCCCTTCACACAATTATCCCTTGTACAAGATTAGAAAGGTGGCAAGACGATTCCATCCATCGGGTGTACGTTTCAATGGTCTTTTAGATGCTTGTGTGCTTGCGTGGCTCAACACGATCAATTAACTTTTCCGAGATCCCAACATCGATCATTGCGACTTAAAAATCATTAGAAAGTTGCACAAATGTATTTCAAATTCTCTGCTTTCTTCAAACATAACTAATGAAGCTATGTGTTGGATCCCTTATGGGATGAAACTTTAGATGGATTTTATTTCTATGTCCAAGCAAAACGTCGTGTATTAGCTGATTGAGACACAGCTTCGTCGTAGATTATGTTCAATGTAATAACGAATTTCTTTCCTTTTTTTCCTACCACTTTATGTGGAAGAAACCCACCAAGTAATGCACTTGGATTTATGCGATTTTGTTGCAACGGGTGTTAAGCTCATGGGCTTCTTTGGCCACTCGCATACCATTCAGTTGCATACAAAAATCACGTCATTCCCTGCCTAAGAAATAAGGAATTGGGAATAATAAGCAAAGAAAAGTCTTATACCCAAAAATATCAGAGGGACAAAGAGCTAAGAATAGGATGACAAACGAGGAAGAATCGGAACGTTGGTCAGAGCGTATATTTTTTCCGTTAAAGGAGATTGCAAACGAAATTTATCTTAAAGCAACTTAGTTTTACCTTAAAATAAGGGAAAAACGTCCTTCAGTGTCGTTTAATGACTATGACACAAGTCCGCCAACACATCACAGTCATACCACTGTTGCTGTAACAGTTGGTGTGAATCTATTTGAAATAGTGTCTCAACAGAGACGTTAGTCACAATTTTATCTTATTGAAAACCCTATTCCCCCTACGCACATGTCGGCAATCAAAAGAACTATTCCATGCAACGAAAGAGGGTGTTGCATGTTCATAAAGTAAGATCTGCAGTCGTTCAAATCTTAAGTCTCTGCGTTGTGTTCTGTTCACAAACATCAGGACGCGGTTGACGTGTTGCAGATTGCGCGGCAGAAAGAATTAACTTTTTGCACACACACATATTTCCTCTGCACAATTGAGTCTACTAGTTTTCAGGGAAAAACAATTAAAGTCTGATGGCGGCGAAAAATAAACTTCGTAACATTTCTTTCGCAGCCATTGCTGATGTGATATAAATGATCGCCGCCTTATCCTTTTGAACTAAAGCCTTGCAGACATTCTGCTGCTGTTTGAGTGTGTTTATCAACACGCATGAGAAATGAAGCCATGTGGCACTTGAAAACGTTTGCCACATCTTCGTCTGTGAATTGCTATCACCCCCAACCCTGCAAAAGTTGTGTATTTTCATTTTGAATATTTGATCCTTTCCTCTCATCATGTGTACTACATCTCAAATCATACATTATTATTTATTTACTTTTCTTTTGTTTTGTATATTACTTTGCCATGCTAACTATACTGTGTTTTAATGAATATACTCTCATATTAACCTTGTGCATGCATACTTGTATCATTGAAAAACAAAAAAAAAAAAATAAACACAATTGAATTTAATTGGTGTGGGTAACTTAAACAATTGTGCAACGGACGCAACAGGCAATAAAACAATTTGGTTTCAGTTAACTTCGTATTTGGTGTTCGCAATATGTTTCTCTCGTAATTGAACTTTTTGCTGCTAACTTTTCTCAATCTATATTTTTTTTAACTGTTTGAGTACATTAACATCTATGAAACGCTTCAATATACATACATATGAATACAGTCGACCTGTAATGTAATTTTATTTGTCGTAAACATTGTTTTTTTTTCTTGTGCATTGCAAGTGATTTTAATGCCTGTACTTTTTGTTTGTTATTTTTTTCTCTTGAATGTGTAGATAAGAAAATATCCGGTAAATCTAAGGATGAACAAATGGCTGAAAAGAAGCAAGAATTGGAGAAACGGTTGCAGGATGTAACTGGACAACTGGGCACGGCTAAAAAGGCGGCCAAAAAAGGTGAGCTTTGAGAATATGTTTTTTGAAAATTGGATCGTTTTTGTTTGAAGAGAATATTTGTTGTAAAGTGTGTAGGTAGGTTGAGGTAACTGAATTTGGTGCACCAGACATGAAAGGGGAAGTTGTAGACTGTTACTAGTGGTTCATTAAACTCTGGGAAAGTTTTGAATTAACGTTATTGCCTGCTGTTAGAGAGTCTGAGTTATCAGAAGCTGCTATAAGTAGCAAATGACATCTTGTCCTAGGGGATAATGAATCCCCTTGGTAGAGAGCGAGCGATTTCTAACACCTCTATCGTCCTTTGTGTCATAGCACCCGGTTACAACTTCACACTTTGTAAATTCCCTTCTGACCTGAGACAGCATGACTTAAGAGACATTATTTTATCTGGCGTTGCGGTACAGTTTTGACAACTTTTCCCGCGACTTAGTCTTAAACCACAGCTGCCAAGACACACCCACAGTAGAGTCAGGCTTAAAAGACGATGATGTAGAGTCGGCTTTCCATACAGTTTATACAGAATTCAATCGGTCTCGACAGCAGTTACTTCTTTCCTTTTTAGATAGATAACCGCCCTGCTCAGCGCAATAAGCAGTTTCGGACATTTGTACAGAAGGAGGTTGCAGAATGGGCAATGGCAAGCCCAGAGAATTGCCTATATTGCTGTGTTCCTAGAGTTAGGGCATATTTGAGGCAAAATTGGCTAATTTTTGGGCTTTGCAGTTGTCAGATAAGCTTCTGATCGCATTTTAAGTTACTTAACTATCTCATCTACATAAGCAGAAGAAGTGTGTGCCACAGATTTAAAAGTTAGAAAAGACATCCTTCGTAAACATAATGTTTCACTTATTCTAACACACACACGTGAATAGCAAATATTCCGACCTAGAAATAAATCCAGTAGTCTTTGATACAAAAATTACCCGCCTGTGTTTTTCGGCCATCAATATATTGTATGTAAGTGGAGTCTCCTAACAGCAGCAGTGGAGTTGTCCGAATTTAACGTGGGCGTGATGTTGTCGAAACGACCTCTATGGGCTGTACAGCGACATGCACCTAGTCAGCCATTGGGACAACGCAACAGAAGACGGCCTAGGCTTAGGTGGGGCACACAACTGGAAAAGAACCTCAATTGAGTGCGCAACTGGAGGCAGCTGGAGAGGTTGGTTGAGGTCCAGGTCCAACCCGACTGTAGCGCCAGAAGAAGAAGGAAATTTTTCATCTTCTTTTTGCCCGGCCCATCCCACCGCATATCCTGGATGGCGGTGATATCTGCTTTGTAGCAGTAAAGGGGCTTTCGCAAGTTGTTCGGCTGCACGGAGTCTGTAAAGGGACCTCACATTCCACGTGCAGAACCGAAAATCGTTGTCCTTTATTCGTTTGCTGGGGTCATCAAGATTAAATCCGTCCATATCCAATGCATGTTGCTGTCTCTGAACTCGTTTTCTTTGTTATGTAGTGAGGGAGTTAGCCTCACGCACAACCTACAGACTGGTAGGCCAAGTCCATTCCAATATTATTCAAACAACTTCATGTGAGCTACTGGATCCATCCAACCAGAGTCCACATTTGTTGGAGACCTTCTGTGAATTTTGTAGAACAGCTACTTTCGTAATTTCCTAATCCTTTCTGACCTGATATCACCTAGTTTATCTAGGCTACAATAGTAGTCTACCATCGTTCGCTTTCAAACTGTTGCAAGAGACGGACAGTGACTAGATAATGAAGAACATTCTCCTCTTCAGTGGGAAGTCTATCTGGATAATCTTATGTGCTGATTGAAGAACTTTAAATATTACGTAACAATCAAATCTGATTTTGTTTTCTTTTCTTTTTCATTTCAGACGAATCATCGAATAAAGTCGATGTTGTACAACCAAATCGCCTGTCATCAAGTTCTAGTTCTAGTGATTCATCTTCGTCCAGTTCGAGCGACAGCAGTTCTAGCGATTCAAGTGATAGTGAAGCAGGTTAGGTCGCGAATAAGTTTTATAACCATACACACCTATCTACTATAGAGAAAAAAAAAATTAACAAACAAGAGATGCAAGAAGGAAAATGAAAAAAAAAAAAGTAACATGAAAACAAATTTTACTGTTTTTTTGATTTTTATTACTTCTCTTTTGTTTTCTCGTATTCAAATATGTTTTAAGATTTTTTTTTTCATTTTACCTACATGCACACACATTCACAGAAACACACTCATATATCCATATGAACAAGAATTCGAGTTAGAATTGTGTTATTTTGATTTATTTGTTGAGAACTATAAACAAAGCAAAAAAAGAAAATGAAAAGAAGCATGAAACTACAAAAGTTAAGTCCAATACATAAGCATATGTATATGATAGCGCATATATATATTAAGTTAAAAGAATTCCTTTTCAATAAGAATCAGTGCTGATGCGTATGCATTTTTGTTTTTCTTAAGTGAAACGAAAAAACAGTGATGACTGGTCGACCAAAATGTGCAAAGAAAATAGGCAAAAAGCAATCTCTTCCCTTTAAAATATATATTCTACATATATATTTATTCTGTGTAAATATTTGGTCCTTGGATCAGGCATTCAGTTGAAAGCAAAATGCATCTAGACTCATTTAAGTATATGATACTTGTCCATACCTTGTGGATTTTTTTAACGTATTCATTGATTAACACAACCTTTGCAACAAATCGTTACTAATATTATTCAATAAGTTCTTTTAGTTGTTTTTTTTTTCTTATTATCTAATTAAAGCAAATATGTAGTAATTTTTGGGTAAACAAGTAGTGGTATCAGTAGTTTATTACAATCTCTACATTTACACAAAATATTAAATTTTTTTTAAATCCCTGTACACGCAGTAAGTTTTTTTTTGCGCAAATAGTTTATAGGTTGTTTGTTTTTTATTGTTTGTACTGAAATGCTTTTTTAAAAAGTGATTTATTATTTTTTTTGTAGCAATATATGTTTAACTATAAAAAATTCTGGGCATTTTGTAGTATTTTCTAAAAATATTTACAAAACGGCGCCAACAACACCACCGCATGCAGCTGTTGCTGCAGTGAAATGCAACCTTAAATCAAAATGCTGGTGTAAGAAATATAATCTTCTACTCTGTAGTAAAACAAAAAAAAAACATAAAAAAGATAAGACAACACAGCACTGCCAGATATGTAAGTTATGGAACCCTGGGTGTTTCTCTGGGGTTTGCCAACGACTTCCGTGGACGTATGCATATCTTTCGTGTGGAAATCTACGAAAGAGTTTGTGACACATCAGTCAGTTGAACGTTTTGAATGAGGTACGAATTCAAGTTGGATTTATCGAATTTTGAGATGAACATTTTAATGCTCTCTTGTGCTTTGGTACAGGATCTAAAGACTAAAGGCAAATCTATCAGAGCAAATTGGCAATCGATGTGTGATGCTAATATAACCGCTCTCGTGTCCAACTTAAATTACCCAAAACAATAAGAACCAACGAATCTCCGTGCCCGATATGCAGGAATTATACGTCTTGTGTCAGATTTCTGTGGTTTTTCAAAGTTTTCCCCTCTTTGCGGCCCGTGATTACCAGCTTGTTTCATGTGTGTCTCATTCTGCCTGCCTTGCTCAGTCTATGATCTGAGACCTGTGACCTGACTTCTGATGGCTTTCCTCTGCGGTCTGTTTTATCCAACCAACTGAGATTTTAAATTTGTCTTCTCGGAGTTGTCTTATTCTTTCGGATTCTTGGTGCTTTCTGTTGTCACACTGATGTAGACAGCAATATAATATACCGCCTCTTCAGCTTCGAAATCTTCAAATTTCCAGTGCTGCTGCTCACGACGTCTGATAGTGACACTCTTCCATGATTGAAATGAATGCATATTTAAAATCTTATAGTGCACGTAAAAGCACATATAAATCAGCTATGTGAACTATTCGGTGTATCTTACACGAATTCTTTTCAATCCCATACCTGGAACTGATTATAAAAAGAAGTCAAAGACCGTCACTGTTGCTTTCTGGCTCAAACATAATTTTATCCACACAAAAATGTCTGCTAGTAAGAGGTTCCCTTTAACAAGTTCTTTATTCTCAGAATTCAAATCAAATGCGCTCCAAAGTCGACTATTGGTTTCCTATCATCAATTTCCACACACAAATATTTGCTTAGTAAGATGTTCCCTTTAGCAAGTTATTTTATTCTCCGAACTGAAATCAAATGCGCTCCAGAGTCGACTATTGGTTTCTTATTGTCAATTTGTCGGGGAATCAACAACAGTTGAAAAAATTCGTTACTCTTCTGCGTGTGGCGTATCCCTCCATTCTTCGCTTTCAGACTGAAGTTGAGTTCTTCCACTAAAGGGTAGAGATTGAGTACGAGACGTTCCAGATTTGTGTCACTTAGATCTACATGACCGAGACCTCTAACAGAGAGAGAGAGAGAGAGAGAATACGTTTCATAGATGTATGTTAATTCATATCGCGAAAAGTTTGCCTTTGTAGGTCGGTCTCCCTCGAACACCGTCTGAATAGTTCACGGAAAAAAAACCGAAGCACTTGCGTTCCTTCCTTGGCGGTAAATCCATGCCATCTTGGTTTCACTTTTCCTCCATGCTTGAACTGCAACTTTGAAGCTGGATCATGCCTGTTTTTCATTTTATACAATTTCAGTTCGTATTGTTGATGATTTGTTAAAATTGCACCACAGGAGAACAAATTATGGTCATTCTGTGCTTGTTTCCCGTCCTCTAACCCCTTTTTGACAAAGTTTGCACCGCTTCAGAATGTCTGCTGAGATTGTATATTCAATGCAGAGATAGAAATTGGTCTACTTATGCTAGCCGCATACGTCTCTTGTGTCTTCTCCTCAAAATCTAATACTTGTTCTGTCATCAAATGTGTTCGACGTAATATTTGGTATTTAAAGATAGGTACATGCACACATAGGTCTTGTTTGTGATACGCTTAGGTCCAGAATGGATTTGCATGTATACAACTGCTGTGCGCCCCTCTTACACGAGCGCTTGCAATATCGCTGTCTACTGAACAGTACGCTGTTTGTTCAAATATTCCTATGGATAGGACTGTGCAAATACTTCAATGTTCATCGTAATGTTTACATGAGGTTCTTTCCCATACTACTTAAAAACCATTTCTCTCACCAATCTTATTTATGATCATAGAATTGTGTTAGACAATTCTATCGAAAGAGTTGAGTAAGATTCGCAAAATTCATCATGATTCCATTGTAGAGTAAGTGTTAACATCAATCTTTCCCAAAACGACCTGCTGAGACTATTAGCAGCACCTTTGAAATAGGATAATGTATAAAGACATGTATTTGGATGCATTTGGAAAACAAAGACTCTACTGTTAATAGTTCAATGAAGGCCCAATTTGTTGATGCCTTATCGGCGAAGACGTTTGACTTCAAATTTTACACAAGAGTCCAAAGATGCTCGATATCACATTAAGATCCTGTAGTAGGCAGTGTCTAAGTCCGAAATGTGAAATAAGCTATGTACCGAACCTGCCCATCCTGCTGAAACCAATTGTTGCCGACATCAGTTCAATTCAATTTCCATCTCGTGAAACAGAACGTGTTTTTCAGCAGCACTCGCCATTGACTTGTGTTTTGTCCAGTCGATCAGTTTACCAGTCCATAAGTCTCTGTAAGTTTTGCATATTTGTGAAAGAAGCGGTAACTCAGCATACACTTCAGATTGATCATGTTTTTATATGCGTCTTGAAATTAAGTGTGGCAAAAGTGTGGCTAGAATTCCTAAAATTTGAAGTGCGAGAAGCCATGGGAGGTCGGATAGGTTTGCTTTTTCATTGGATTTTTTACTGTTTCATAGACACATCTGTTGCCGCGGAGGCAGTGTTCTGTTCGATACACTAACACTGACTCCAGAAGTGGCGTAGAGCAAGTGCAAGAATGTGCTCAAAAGGCCGATGAAAAAAAAAAAACAAGTCTAAATGAAACACCCGTTTCGTGGAGCAATTCAAGGATTGAACTCCAAGGAGGTCCCTTAAAACTTTCCGACGCAACAGGTGGTCTGACACAATTCTATAGAGTGCAGCAGAAATTGTCTTTCAAAATGCTTCGATCTACATGGCGCCTGAAGTAGCACTCGACAAACTAACTTCGTGTTGCGAAACCGTTTGGGTCAGACCACCGCAGATCCTCTTTTATCCCATCCGCCATTGACTTACGCAATAACACGTCATAGAATCACCATGATTATAATTGTATTTTTTTGTTCTTTCTTTTTGTACAAACTAATTCACAGATCAGTATTAGTTCCTTCTTTAATGATTAAATATTAAAACAAGTGAATATTTAGTTATTCCCATTAATTGTTTTCATTATTAGTCCATTGCATTTTGATTTGGTTTAGTTTGTATCTTCATTCTTACGTCACATCATTTAACAATTCTGGGCATGTATCTTTCAAATACAAACGAAAAGAACGACTTCCGAGAAAGATTCACATGCAGAGGTTGAAGAGAGATTACAAATGCAAAATGTTTCGTTGTGGGTAAACACTTTTTTTTTCTCATTACAAAACATATATCATACATAGACCATTAGAGAATTGTTCTTCAGATAATTATTTGAAGAGCGGTAAAGTGAAAGAAACAGTGTAAAAAATGCAATATTGATTTTTTTGTTTGGTTTAAAATCTATAGGGCGGGATACTTAAACTAAAACTAACATAAAATGCTAATTCAATTCAAGATATTCAAGATTTGATAATCAGCAAAAAAAAAAGTCCACAAGTAAAAAAATATGAATGAGAGAGAGAGAGAGAGAGAGACAGAGGAGAGGAAGAAAGATGAGAGAGGAAAAAAAGAAAATCGTGAAGCAATTGTGTATTGGGGGCAGCCAATAGTAAATAAATATATACATTAAAATTTATACATAGATCTTAAAGAAAAAAGCAAATAGTGACATAATATTTAAATTTAAAAATAACATAAGAAAACAAAATACATCGTCATTATCGTCGTCAGTTAAAAAAAAAAAAAACAAAAACATACTCTATAGACAAGAATGAGCAGAAAGTTTACATTATCCTTTTAAAAAAGCAGTTAAAAAAATTCTTCAATTAAATTTCATTTTCTCCAACTTTCTTGCTGATTTTTGATTTATGTACATTTCTTTTATTTATCATTTGACAATTGAAAAATTGGTTCGTATTACATCATTTTTCCATGAGTTTTTTTTGTATTTTATTACTTGTAATATTTTAATATATAGAAAGTTGAACAAGAAAAAAGAAAATAGAGCACACATAGTTGAAAATGTGTCCGAGTTAAAAAAGAGCAAAATATCTTCCAAAGTTTTATTTGGGAGCCTTGTCCTACGAGATAAAAATTCTTCTAGCGATGTGCAAAAGAAAGATACACAGAGAAAGAGTTAATTATAAATAAATTCCATTCAATCAGCGAAACCCCACAAAAAAAAAAGAATAATTTTTCATCGTTTTTTTATGTTGTGTTATGATTTCATTTCTGTTTTTTTTTTTGGAACCGATAAAACAACCCCTTGAGTAAAAACTAAAGTTTAAAAAAGGCGTAATTAAAGTAGTAGATACAACAACAAAAAAAGTACAAAAAATCGATTAAGATCCAAGTTGTTTTGTTTTTTTTTCTGTAGAGAATATATTGCTGACAAAAATCGTAATCCTAAAAATGTCTTTTTGAAGAGAAAAACGAATTTATCAAAAACAAAAGAAAAAAAAAAGTATTTTTTTAGAACTACACTTGCAGACAATGTGTAAAAAGTGAAAAATAACAAAATAAATTAAATTGAAACTGTTGCAAGACTTAAGAACATAAAAAATGAAGAGAAGAAAAAAAGCTTAAGGTTAAAAGTGTAATACGAGTTGATGTGTCGTTTAAGTTTTCTTTTATACAAATTTGATGATTTTTCCTTTATTCGTATTTGTATTTTATTTTGCAAATATTTTGTGTTGCTTAATTCCTACGTTTTTTCAAATGCAAAAAAAAAATAATCAACATAAATAAAAGAAATTTAAAATTAAAATAATAGAGATATAAAAAATAATTGAAAAGATCAATACCAAGTTGAAAACAATTAAAAATAATATTAATATCGGTATTTAACACGGAGTTATTGATGAAAGAAAAATGTTTTTGCGAGACAAAACAAGAGCAAAAAAAAAATAATTTTATAGAATTATATACATGCATAAAAAATGAATAGAGATGAATAACTTCGGCTGTCGGCTTTCCCCTTTACACATTGTTTGCACGTTTTTTTTCCACAAAGAAATGTAATATATACATACCACATATGTCATAAATTGAAGATTAGGGAGGTTAAAAAATAAACACTTGAACAAAACAAAAAAAGAAAAAGTTTAGTTTTTAAATAAGAAAATGATGACTTTTATCTCCATGTCAAAAACAATAAAAGAAAAACAAAAGAGAAAAGAGCAAAAAAAGAAAGAATTATATGTATATACATGGGTTAAGCAAATTTATTTATATAAACATATGTATACATATATAATTATGATTAAGATGGCAGCTTTATATACTATATGAAGAATAATCCAACCATTTTGTTTTCCGTTAAATTCCACAAGTTCACAGTCTCCTAAGGAGGATCAACACAACAAAGCGCTGTGTGCCATTCAGCATTTAAAAGTTTATATTTTTGTCTTTTCATCTAGTTCTCCTCATGGTTGTAATAATGTGTGTTTTTTTGCTTGATTAAATAATTCTCTATCCTCCAGCAGTAGTAAATATAACAAAAAAACATAGAATACACACAACATAGAATATGATACAAGCAACGTATTACGTCCATGTTTTTTCGGGTCCCATTCTGACTCTTCACTTGTTTCGTACTCGATTTGATATGTTCTCCTTTATCTTCAGAGCCCATACAAATTAAAAACAAAATGAAGCCATAGCACTACAAAACTAGAAACTCTTTTGTTTATTTTTAAATATTCGTTATATTTCCCCAACTTTTTTTTTTGAGTTTAAGAAATTTGTAAAATATGATATAGTAACTTATAATTGACTAGGTAAATAAATTAAAAAAAAAAAAGATTTTCACGTGAATCCTTTTAAAGAAAAAAAAATCAACAAATCAAAAAACACAAAAATAGTAATTTTATTACAAGTGTTTAAAAACAAAAAAAAAAATCTAAAAAAAAAATAGCAAAATATACATAATGAATACATAATGTTATTAAACCAGCAAAATAAAGAAAAATCCCTGATAAATGTTCTTTTGTATTCATTTTATTCGTTTGTATATTTTTTTTTTCAATTTTGAGACTTCTTCAAGCAATGAAATTATGAAAGAAAAAAAAAAAGAACGATGAAAAATTAACACAACATTTATAAATACTAAAAAGAAAGTGAATTGAAGATGAAACGTACATTTAAAAACAAAAGAAAAAAAAATAACTGAGAATAGGTTTTTATTATAAATTTAGTAATTAATTAACTCTTAGAATAAACATAGTTTCTTAAGTTTTATAGCGACTAAGAAGTTCTATATAATTACTTTATTAGATTTTTTTTATTCAAAATATTAACATGAGAAAAGAGAGAAAGAAAGAAAAAAACAAACGAAGTTCTATGAATTATTTGCTGATTTTTGAAACAACAACAAACATAAGAAAAATTTATTTTAAATGCATTAAGAAGTGAAATGTTACATAAACAAAAATATTAATTTTAAGGAGAAAAAAAAAACATAATAAAATACAAATATATAGATATACATATAGACTATATGTATAAGTTATTTAAACAGTAAGAGACAAGTGGTTAAACAATATATATATAAAAAAAACAAAACAAAAAAAATCCACACATTCTTATCTATAAATAACAAAACAAACCCTTCTTAAATATGCATAAAAAAAAAAATCGAAAAAAAAACATAAAAAAAAAACAAACAAACAAATATGGAAAGGAAAATAAAAATTTAAGATATTAAAACAAAAATGTTTTCATTTCCTTCATTCAATTCAATTATCATTATTTTTTTTCTGTTGATGATGACGATGTGTTCAGGGGTGGGAGAGAGGGTTGAAAAAAACAATCAATCTCTCAGTATGATTAAGAAAACAAAAATGAAAAATCAATAGTATTTAAATACAGTTGGCTGCTCCATTTTTTAAAACTGTTGTGTTATTTACACAAAAGAACAAATTTTTACTAAATTGCTTCACGATTTTTACTTTTTACAGGTGTTTAGAGAGGTTAAAGATATTTAAGAAGAAGAAATAAATGTAATTAAAGTAAAAACAAGGTATTTATAAACAATGTATTTTCCGGAACGCATCTTTGTCTAGTGGGATATGTTTTCTAAATCCTTTTTTAAAATATCTGTGTGATGGAATTTATTCAAATTTATAAATTTTTTTTCCCGTCTTTAGGTGAAGCCGGTCGCTTACCGAGGAAGAAGAAAACAAAGGATTCGATATCATCACTTAGTTCTGTAAGTACACTCATTGTTTTCGTTTCTTTTTTAAGGTTTTATTTTGAAGCTTATATGAAATATTGTGTTATGTGTACCACAGAAGATCAAAGAAATGGGTGTTTTTCAATGCTTGATAATTTTTTTGTGAGGCATGGATGGTGTGGTGGGTAAGAGCGTCGACTCACACGCTAAGGTCCCAGGTTCGATTCCCGCACGGAATACCGTGCATTTTTCATGGCACCATCCCTGCTGACATGAGTCATAGAGTACTTACGTCTTTGAAAAGGCTTCTTAAACCTCGCCGTTCGCAGTCGGCAAAAAACTGTAGGTCCCTTCAACTCGTAAGAGAACAAAAACATGCACAGAATTAGTAGCTGATGCAGAAGTTAGGCCCTGGTCACTTTCGGTCTGTAGTGCCACTCAATTATTATTATTTATCTACTTCTCTATTGGCTGCTTTACATTTTGTCTTCAAGAACATTATGCCATACTCCATTATGGGTATAGAAAAGAATGCACACCTACTTTGTTGACAACCTATCTATATTCCACCATATTTCAGTTGCAATTGAAAGGTACGCCATCTTCGGATCTGCAATATGAAAATGACATGATTTAGCCCATCATTCATGTGGGGAATACATTCCCCACTACACAGTGAACAGTGGTACTGCTGAAATCCTTAGGGTACGTTTCATACGGTACGTTTTCTCTCATTCTTTCTCTTACGAACAATTCTTGCCGTTCGAGGTAATCCTGATTTTTTGGCTTATTTCGACGTTGTTATACTGCCAGTATGCTTGAGGAATTTATGAAAAAAATAAACACATGTATCGTACATGTACATGGCAAGAAACGATTTAATTCACTATTCTGCAGTTTCTGCAGAAATCATTGCCGCCTAGTCTTAGGCGCGTGCTGGCCTGACATGTAATGACATCAATTAAAGATCGGACTTTGGCTGGCGTCAAATCGATTTAGTTGTGCTCACTTCTTTGACATAAGTCAACGTTGCAGTCCGTGGCGGACCTGTACTCAACTATCATCCCTCTCCAGCTAGCAAAGTCCCAAGACTCTTCGGGTTGGAGCTACATAACCTGGCTATTATATCTGTCCTTGGTGTGATGCTCTCAGACCATCCTCTATTTTGTACTCTTGTCATATGTGATGTGCTTCGAACAGTGCTATCTCGGCATAAAGAAAATATCAAATTGAAAACGGATAAGACTGTCCGGAGAGGCATGTTGGTTGAGGCCCAGGTCCACCCCGGACTGTAGCACCACAAGAAGAAGATCTTTCAACATTAGACCTTTATTTCCATCAATTTGTTACGACAACACACATTCATTCGTATTTGATTAAAAAAAAAATATTTTTTACACAAAATAATGTCTAACTCATGTATTTCATTTTCTTACAGCTAATGCCTCAGACTACAACGACAACTACAACTGCAGCATCAATACTATCCTCACAACTCCAACAGACACCAACAACAGCAGCGGCATCACAGAATACCCAAAGTAATTAAAAAATGTTCCAATCTCTTATTTCTTTAAAAATGTTTACAGAAAAAAAAAATAACAAAACAATAAAAAATAATTGTTTGGTTTTAGTGCCTGTACCAGCAATGATAACATCAACAACGTCCGCCACAACAACATCATCGTCGTCGATAAATACCGTCATACTACCACCTGCATCAATACAAAATAATAATAATACTATGAACAATTTAAATAACAATAACCTAAACAATAGCAACAATAAGTTAGGAAATTTTACAAGTAATAATAGCAATAGCAATCTAACAACAACAATAACAACTGCAACAACGCCATTACCAAATCCATCACCTACGTCACAACCACATAAAACCACACCGGCCCAGAGTAACAACGCGAACCAAGCGAACAACATCATGAACACCCCAACAACACCGCTGAACAGTAGTAATGTTAATCCAATGATGTTTGTGGGCGGGCAAATGATGAGCAACACGAACACGAGTAACAGTAGCAATGGACCAAATGATTTGTCTAAGCCTTCGTCGACATCAGCTGTAACAGTGACGACAACAACCTCAGTATCTAAGCAGCAGCAGCAACAGCAACTGCAACTGCAGCAGCAACTACAGCAGACACCATCCTCATCAACGACACTAACGCCCTCTTCATCCTCCTCCACCTCTCTGTCATCCACCGCACACATGAATTCTCAGACAAGTAGCAGTCTCACGACTGTGGCGAATGCGGGCAGTGGTGGCATCGGTGTCAGTGGTGGTGGTAATATGGGTGGGGGCACGGGCGGCGGTGGTGGCATAAGAGTTGCCAGTAATTTGCATAAGATGTCCCAGCAGTCGAATGTGATGCCAACAACCACGCAAACAACAACATCAACGCCATCATTTCACCAGCACCCCCATCAGCAGTCACAGCAACAGCAGCAGCAACCAATTTCACTTACCGGTGACAGTAATTCTGGTCTCGTGAGTGATCTATCACTAGGACACCTGTCGCATCAGTCGCATCTAGGTACCTTGTTGCCGCCGTCATCGTCTGCATCCATATCCACAACATCTGCTCCACCACCGACCGCAACGCAGTCAATGCTCGCTCTGTCGTCGGGTCTTAAGCAAATTCCGCAATTTGACGATCCGGTGGAGCAATCTCTCGCGTCACTTGAACAGCCAATGCTGGCGGCGATGGGACATCACATAAACTCAGTACAACAACAGCAGCAGCAGCAGCAACAGCATCACTTGGAACTGATGTCGGAAATCCTGGCGAAATCGGAGTCTGGAATGAATGGCAATCATTTCCCCATGATGCAGCCTCTTGGAATGGATGGGTACAATCACTTCTCGTCGATGGCGGCAGCGGCCGTCGTAGCCGCTCACGGAATGCATCACAACAATGGGTATGGCAGTGTGGCTGACGGTGTCTCAGGAAGTGGAACAATGCTGGAGAATTCGAATGCTGGAAACGGTATGCACATGGGAGGCGGTGGTGTGGTGGGACTGAATCGTCCACCCACCGCCGCGCCACCGGTTTCCGCTGCAATGAGTATGACATCCGTTTATGATTCAATGCCGCCCAACATGGGTGGCAACCGCGGTGATATGCTGTCTGCCGCAGCAGCAGCACTAATGATGGGTGGTGGTGGCGGCGGCGGTGGCGGAGGTGGTGGTGTTGGTGGAGGACATCCGAATTCCACGAACAAGAAAGAAGACGCTAAACCACTCCTGATCATGCCGAAACCAATAGAATCAATGATGCCTAGTCCACCGGAGAAGAAAATAAATCCGCAGCCTCCCCAGCAGTCGCCTTCTGACATGAAATTAGCGGCCATCGGCGGCGGAGGAGGAGCGGGAGTAAATGCCGGTACAAACTTTGCGCAAGCCTTCAAACCCGCGCCCGAGCAGAATTTGAAGAACGCCAGCTCTTGGTCATCGCTAGCTTCGGCGAATTCACCGCAGAATACCCCCACTTCAAACAAAGTCAAACCCGCCATGGACTCATTTCAACAATTCCGGAATAAAGCGAAAGAAAAGGCCGATCGACAGAAGCTGTTGGAGCAGCAAGAGCTCAAGCGAAGTCAAAAGGAAGCCGCCGAAAAAGAGCAGAAGCGACAACAGGAACAACAGCATAAACAAAAGGTGGAAGTTGATAGCGGGAGGTAAGTGAACTGATGTCTGATTGAAGGAACGCCAAAGTAATGTATTTTTTTTCGTTTTTGGTTTTTCAGAAAAAGTATTCACGAACAACAACCACCGCCACCAGCTAGATTGGAAGATATTAAAGCATCTCCACAAGGTTGTGGCTCACCTGGTGCACAGCCGTCTCCCCAAGATCGGGCGGCGCTCCGTCGGGCGGAACTAAGACGAATAGAACAGGATCGACGAAGACGTGAGGCGGTAAGTAATAAATACTGATTTCTAGTTGTAAATATGTTTAAGTCATCGACCAAAGATGTTTTGACGTTCACGTAATAGACTGAAGGAGTTGCATTGTTTTTCAAACGTTCCGAGTGATTATGCGCGAACTCATAATGGTTATTCAAAGTACAGACAACGTGCTGTTGAACACTTAGGACTCATACACTCAGAAATAGGCAGTGCATTCAGTTCACACATAAAACACATTGCCGCAGAGAAGCTGCTTCAACAACTACACTGTTTTGTTTGTCGTGGTGTTCTTACGAGAAGAGAGTTTATTATTGAGTCCAATCGAACGTTTGAAATTTAAGAAACTTTTCATAGACATTTGATACTGTTCAAGTGGTGACAGCAACTGGAAAGAGGGGGTGCCGTGATAAAATGCGAGGTGTTCCGTCCGGGAATCGAATCTTGACGGGACTTCGGCGTGTTAGCCCCCCGTCCGGGAATCGAGAATAGCCCGTCCGAGAGTTGAATCTGGACGGTACCTCGGCGTGTTAGTCCCCTACGCCACAGCATTCATTTAGCAAAGGACTTAGTTGTATCAGCTCAGGCAAAATAGATAAATTGCGGATGAAGGAAGCAGTGCGTTTGAATCACCCACTTTCAAACATTTGCGATTTGTTGACATTTTTGTTGTAGGACTGAATGTAACTGCCGGATACGACTGGGGAGATGATATTAGACCTTTACAGTTGATCCTCATTCATGGTATAATGAACTGCAACTCTTGATCACGAAGTTATACCGCGCCGTCGGTCGCAATGTCATTCGGTTTGCCGATTACATCTTTTCCAGCTACTTGCTATTAGGAATGTCGCAGTACTGCGCTTGCTATGTGAAGCTTTTTCAGTCGTAATGATGTATTGCCACGCTATTTACCTAATTCCCTACCTATCGCATCTTTTCCGGATGTTTGCAATTGAACTAACTCCATCAATCAGTCGCGGTAAAAAAGTCTAACCTTATTGGATGCAAACTTTGTACGTCTTTCGCTTTGCAGGAATACTGTTTCCAGTTTTAAACAATTTTTTAATTTATTCCTTCGTCTTTTCTATTTACAGATGGCAGGCCAAATAGACATGAACATGCAGAGTGATTTAATGGCAGCATTTGAAGAGTCGCTTTAATAAGTTTAAGCTAAAGAATCAATTAAGACATAATTATTTCTTAACACACACACACACACACCACACCTATCTATCTATCTGAACAAAAGAAAAGAAAAACGAAAGCAAACACTTACGCATATTTGGCTGCAACAAATAATAAAAAAAAAAACATTTAAATGCATACCAATCCAAACTTAAACCCTATCTTATATGTGTGTACGCAAGATACAAGATCAGATGTATATGCATATATATTTTATTTTATTGATAGCAATTATATGATAATGATTTTTTTTTTCTAAACGGACGTATCTATTTGAACATAGATATTTATTGTTGTATTTTTTTTGTTATATAAAAAAGAACACATGTAATTTAAATAAGAAATGCTGATAAATTATTGAGAAAAAAAAAATAAGAAAACAATCTTTTATTGTTTCTCACAACACACACACACACACACAAAGACACACAACAACATGTGACAAGGATATTCTTCTTCAAAGCCTCTCTGTTCTTTTTTTTTTTGTCAATTCGAAAGAAAAAACAAGTAATAAGAGAAAAAAAAGAAATATAAAGTAAACCACCGATAGGGGTCTCTCCATTTTGTCTTTCTTTTTGTAAAATACAAGAATATAAAATAGTTGCAACGGACAAAAGTGTTTTTAGAGTTGAAAAAAGAAAAAATGAAAACATAACCTAACATAGTATATACGAGTATATTACAGATTAAAAGCAAAAAGTCAGTGTATTATATAGATAATAAAAGGTTTGACACACACCCAACACACACACGTATATACATACATATATAAACTTGAGGAAACCATTAGATCGTTTAAGTGAAAGTGGTGGTACTGCGGCGAATTTTTCCTTCAAACGCAAAATGGTTTACAGTATGTGATTTTTTTTTCAATCTTTTGTATAATTGTGTATTTTTTACAACAACAAAAATAAACATCTATGTCGTATACATGAATATAAGGAAAAAATTTTGAGAATACAAAATCGTATTGTATTAGAAATGATAAAACAAAAAACAAAAAAAAACAAATTAAATAAATTATTACATTCATAGATAAAACAACAACAGAGTTCTTTTTGGTTTTTCCTCTTTCACAGTCTTTTACGTTTTTTCTTTTATATTTTTGTATAAAGAGTACGCCTCCTTACAAAACATTTTAAGTGTCTTTTATAACTACTACTATTTTTCATTGTTTTGCTACACAAGAGAGAAACACAGAAACATATGTGAACTGAATGCTGGTGAGTGATGAGGGCGGGGATGGGTTAGAAAGACGAAAATGATAGAGAATAAAAAATATCACACATTTCTTTTCTTGTACATATGAAAGAATAAACAAAACAAAAACAAAAGTTGCTGTCCTTACTGCTAAGTTTATTATTTTGTGATACAACTTATACATATATATATAAAAAAAAGTATATTATATTTAGATTTATACAAAACAAAGAAAATAGTATCTTAAAATCTAAAAAAAAACAAATAAAATGTTTTAGACATTTCTTGGATAAATCAACAAATTACACACATGCGTTAACGAAATGAAAAAAAAAACAAAAAAAAAAAAAAACACAGAAACATAAACATAAATTAAAATATAAATTCAAAAGAATATAAATCAAATAATTAAATTGCATACGATTATAAAGAAATGGTATATATATAAATATATACTACACATATATAAATATTATGTAAAATTCATTTAAATGTTTAGTTTCTAAGTTTCGTGAACAAAATGTTAAATATTAACCTAAACCAATGTAAATTAATAACTTAAATATGTATACACACACATTTTTACATACACATACGGACACATATGAAAACAAAAAAAAAAGGGAAAAAACAATTTTTATAAATGCATGATGGTATATGGTAACCAAATTTTGTTGAATTGAACCGTGGAAAGTCAGTACAGATCTCAGAGATGATTTCAAACTCCCAAGAAGATTGTCCTCTCTTTTGTTCTATGCTTTCTTTGATCCCTCATTTACTGTTGCAATGTGGACTAAAATTAAGGTCTTACGTTAAAAACAGACGAAGATTCGAAGGTGTGATATATATGGATGGCAAATGCGAGTCGCGTAAACCGCATCATTGCACTTGTTTTGAAAAAAAAAATCTTTATGTAATGTTGCCTTTCATTTTCCAGTCTGGTTGGACCCCATTAAACTGGTATCTCTTCGACGCATAGTGATTGCTTTCATAAACCGTTTGAAAACACGATGCGTCTTATCATTTCTGTATTGTGGAATTCTTCAGACTGGACTTGCGGCAATTCCGAACTCAGACGTTCAATCGCACGCATAATGCAAGCCATATATGACTATACGACGTCACAACATCCCACTCTGCATCAGTGTCCTCATTTCGTGTAAATTCACCTACACCAGGAGAACCTTTTCGAAACTTTGAACTCTTCGGCAAATTTCAAATAACTAACTACGTTAGTCGCATACATAAAAGCCTCTTTATGGAACAAGACGTCACATCGAATTTAAAACGTTGTTTCGAGACCAACTGATAATGTATACATACACCCTTCAAGGAACAGTGTTAAAGTCACCGCCCATGCAGTCGCGACTGCAGGGCTTAAAAAACTGAAGACCTTTTAAAAACGTTCAACTCTTCTGTAAATTCGCCTACACCAGGGGAACGTTTTAGAAACTTTGAACTCTTCGGCAAATTTCAAGTACCAATAAATCATCCCAATTACGTCAGTCGCATACATTAGTGTCCCTTTCTGGAACAAGATGTCACAAAAGACGAATTTAAACCCTTGTTCCGAGATCAACTCACATTGTATATAAGCAGGTGACATAGATTCAACAAGGAACTGTGTTAGTCACCGCCCATGCAGTCGCGCCTGCAGGGCTTAAAAATTAAGACAAAATGGCTGAACATGCAAGACGCTGAAAAAAATCGAGTAAGAAAAGAATTGGATTTGCTGATGGTCGGCTAATGGAAACCGGCCAGTCCGCATTTTCATTTCATGTCTTGTTTTATTGACAAATACACAACTCCCCTGTGTAGCGCCAGTCTAAGGCGCACGTTGTGTCTCAACTTTGGTTCAGCAAACCTTACAAAATGTGTGCCTAAGTGAATCCTTCTTTTCATCCTTGACAGTTTGGGACGCTGCTTTCTGCAAAAAGAGGGCATTCTGCTTGCACTTCCAAATTTTTCAATTATATCTTAGCCTATTTCCGGAGCTTAAATGTTGTTTTCTTGAAACTGTAGTCTGTAGGTATGTGCACACTGATTTTAGTCGCCAAAAACAAGCATCATAGCGCCTCTCGCCAGCTGTCTCCAGTTGCGCACAGAAAGTTGGCTGAGGTTCTTCATCGCAGTCATCTATTGCGTGCGTCTTTTTGTCTAAATACAGTAGTTTTCGCTTACCTCTTCTTGAACCCGAAAGCAGCTCGGATTCAAATGTCTCCTCTTGGTTGTAGCGCACTTGTCTATGCCCTCAACGATTCTTTGTCTTCCAGACTACCTCCACATTCTGGTACTGGACGTAGAGTTGGCGACTGTGACTATTTGGACGTGGACCTCGGCTTACACAGTGCAATCAGGGAATATAACTTTCAATGATACAATGAATTTGGGCACAATTGGGACATATTCATCACTTTCAAGAGAGAGCAAGATTCAACTTAGGACAGAGACAAACTGACCTTTATCCTGTTTTTCAAAGACACATTTTTTTTATTTCATTTTATTTCTTTTAGGTTTTTATCGCTTTATACATTTTAAGCTCTTTCAAACAATGTAAATAGTTAAAACCACACAATGAAATCATTTTTTTGTGTATAGAATACTTTTCCTCCTTATTTGGTCAATTTTAAATATCCCTTATTTAATAACATAAGTTTATACTATGTGAAGAAGAGAAAGCATACACTTAATCCTTTTTTCTCTTATATCCTTTTTTTGAACCTTGAACAATTTTATAGTTTACGTATTATGTATGGCGCCGTTGTAAATGTTTCAAAATGTTTTGTTTAATTTTTATTATTTATAAGTTAAAACGGCAAATAAGAAATTGATTCCCTCAAATAAATGGAAATAAAAATAAAGAAACACATACCACAAACCTTTATGAAATTTGTTACTTTTAGCCGGTAATAGAGTTGCATTTCATTTTTAATGATCTTGGAGACGTTGCTTCTTGTCGCTTAAGCTTTGTCATTTCCTTTTCGTGATTGTTCAATTTCTAAATCAGTCTTATTTCCATACTGAAGAATGGAATTGGAAGACTTCTCAAAAGAGTTTAAGTGCTGACCTAGCAAATGCAGTGCAGTCGATCTCTAGAACTTAACAGAGGCTGACTGACATCACCGATTGAATTTACTCTGGACTGTTGTCATTGAGTGCCTCGTCTCAACTCAAGTTACGATATCTTTGCATCCGTAAAACGAAAGTGAGGTAAACCTTCGCTTGCGTGTGCAACACATTGCGTTAAATGTGGCTTCTATTGGTCCAAAAAGGAACCAGGCCCTTGTTCTTTAGAAACCACTATATTCTTCTTTTTCTTGTGGCGGGGTGGACCTCGGCTTCAACCAACATGCCTCTCCAGCCCGCACGATCTTTTGCTAGCTGCCTCCAGCTGCTCACTTTAAATTGGTTGAGGTTCTTCTTCACTTGTGTGCGCAGGTCGTCCTCTGTTGCATTGTCCCAATGGCTCAGATTCGAAAACTTTTCAGGCCGGAGCAGTGGTGTCCATGACCTAGTCATCTTAAGTGTTGTATCCGAATACGCTTGACTAGGCGCATGTTGCTGTACAGAGCAAAAATTTCAACGTTAAATCTTCTCCTCCAGATGCCATCAACGAAAACAGGGCCAAAAATCGCACGCTAAACTTTTTCTCTCGAAAAGGTTTCCTCATCCGTTTTTATCCGCTTTCACCCCTATCACAAGTTACAAAATTCTGAACGCTAGTTACAATACGAGTATCTTCAGTGGACATCCTAATTGGATGGATTCAATTGCTTTCGCAGTCTTTGGAAAGAACTTAACACAGACTGGGAGGTAAAGTTGCGAAGGAGAGTGTAGCAAGGAAGCCAGCTTCATTTACTTTTTTCTCCTACGAAACTCTGTTTCCGATGAAAAAGTAATTGCTCGGAGAAAAAAAAACAAACAACATTTCGCTGCGTTCGGGGATTGTGATATCGCTCTTTATGAAGTACGAATTCCATAGGGACTTGTTTTAGTACACGGTAATGTCACTATATCACGTTTTGAGATTCTCAAGCGTGGTTCACTCGTTCACTCCAAAGGCTAAATTGAAGCTTTTACGGGGGTGTTGTCAGCAACTGGAGGACGGCGGAAATTCCAGTCCATCACCTCCTGTTATTGAGGCACTGAGAATGAAGAAGCTGCCTTATAGATAATTAGAACTCTCTGAGTGCTGTCAGTAATTTGAGCACGACCAAAAATCCAGACCACCACCTCCTGTTATTGAGGCACTTAAGTTCAACACACAACATGAGTGGTTTCTAACAAAAATATGGACAACCAAAAACCAAACAGTCATTAATAAAAATAACAAAGGCACCTGTAACCACTTTAGATTGGCTCTATTTCAACGAACCTAAATAGTGTCTTAAAGATATTTTTTGCTAAAAAGCTGCTGTAAATAGTTGTATCTTTTTCGAGAAAATTATGCAAAGTTGTCGAAAAGTCAGACAAACAACTTCAACGCTACACCCGTAAATTTACTGTTGTTGAAAATGATAAGAATAACAACTAGTCTGGTCTTCATATTTTCTATATGCGCTTGTTCCTTTAGGCAAGTAATAACCAAGCGGATAACATGCCTTCAAAATCTTGCTAAAAGAGTCCTTTTTGCCCTAACACTATTCAACGAATACCGATTCGTGTCATAGCAGCCCCCAAGTTTCTCTTTCTGGTTTAATTTTTAATGCATATTGTACTCGTACCATATCTAAGAAGAACCCCAGAGTTTTCGATATGTTCCGGTACAAATATCTGTTGCATTTCATTTTCTTATAACGTTCCTTTAAGCAACCAAGGCATTACAAAGAAATCTACGAATGACGATTTGTGTGTTTTTTATGTATCTTTGGTCACTTACATTTTCTTAAGTAGCATCGAAGGAAATAGTCGTTGTTTCCATACGAACTGGATCGTTAACTGGTTGAATGAGCGAGTCAGCATTAGTATCTTTACCACGGATAATAACTGATTGAAATATTAGAATGCTTCTAGTAGTATTTTGTTAGGTCTTGACAGGCGAACTTACAATATGATATAGCCCCAAGGCTGATGTCCCTTGTGAACTATGATGATCCCTTAACTTTAAAGTTTAGAATCGGTTTTGGTCTGTGGGTCACCTACATACTTTAAATAAAAATTTCACATTGCATTGAAAGCACGTCACCATTTACCCTTGCATAGTACATATGTATACAATTAAACATTAAATAGTTCTAACTAAGTTAAATTCTATCAGTGATTGGACTTCTCTGTCCACTTAAAAACGTTTTCCTAACCATTTTTATGTTCTTTTAAGTTTTTCTTTAACTAAATCAAAAAAATTAAAAAAAATCCCTATAATAACCGCCTACATAAACAAAAAAAAAAATAAATAAAACAAAAACCTACCAACTTTCAAGTGTCTGTAAAAAACAATTCTTAGATTATAATGTTAACACAGTATGTATATATACAAAACAAAAAAAAATATATATATATACATATGTCATGCAAACTAATTTCACGAAACTAACAAATTAGTCATAAGCAAGCGTATATGTGGACTTTTTAGGGAAAATTATTATGAAGAGAACATGAAAAAGATAAAAGCAAAATAAATTAATTTAAATTAAGAACAAAACAGAAAAAAACAAAATGATACAAAGAAAACAAAAATATATTTAAAGTACCTCTAAGGCATTTTAGTATTTAAACAAGTGACAATTTGAAAAAAAAAAAAAACAAGAAATGCATCAATAAAGAGAAAAAAAACCGAACAATAAAGCAAGCAGAATCAATTCAACAAATAACTAGTCTAAGAGTAAATTAAATGTATTTGTCTTGTGAACATTGAAGCGAAAGAAAAGCTGAAAGCAGAGTTTGACGAGGGGAGAATTCACTCTACTTGCGATAGAAATCATAAAATCCTTTTAGCACATTATATTCGTACGTACATTGAGTTAAAACAAATGAAACAAAAAAAACATTAATAAATTGCTAAAGAAAAATGAGAAAAATAGAATATCTAGTTCATAAGTCAGAGAACAGGATTCAGTTATGTTAAGTAAAATCATTATTAACAGAATAAACTAAGCTTACGATTAAGGATTATGAATTATATTGAATTGTTTGTTGTTTTATTGAAGGTAGTTAAGGCGAATGTGATAAACAGCAGTCAGTATGGCCCACTGGTGATTTGATGACACGTCTCACCGAAAAATAAAACCAGTCCTTGCACAGTGAAGAAGAAAGCAAGATCGTTTTGCTTGATATTTAAAAGGCATTTGTCAGTGTCTGGCATAGTGCTCTCTTGGCGAAAATGCATGCATATGACATCGACGTATCTCTTCTTCTGTAAGTTAGAAGTTGCATTTCGAACCGTGCAATGCAGTTTGTTTTGGATGATTTGAAGTCTATTTATTCTCCGACACTCTTCCTCATTTTTAAAAACAATCTCCTTTCTCTTACTTCTAATTTAATCTACTCCTTCGCTGACGACTGAACCATTTTATTTGTTGGTGAAAGTTCTGCGTATCTTAAGCATATCAAACTCCGTCATTTATAGCATAATCGAAAACTTTACATTGCCTACTGTCACAACAGCACTCTCAATATATTTTGTCTTTATCCATGAATTGCAGTCGTCCTAGATATGTATTTCAAGTCAATACTTAGTTGGATCGTCTTTGTTTCATAAAAGGATGCAAAACATATTTCACCCCCTCTAATTTGGCTTTACAATATATAAGGCCAATAATTGCTTGAAAACAATGCTCCTTTCTGATCTGGTGGTCCAATAATCTTTCTACACCTGCTGAGAGACACAGGATACCTCACCTTTATCTCATCTTCATTGCTTTTTTATAAATAATTCCCTGGTAATACAGTCCTTTGTTGGAATTTCAATATTAAAGCGTACGTCTGTATGCAGTAAGAGTTACATATAGAAACTCGTTATTTACATAGTTGCACCACAAATGCTCATACCAACGATAAATGCTTTCCAATCGCGTCCCCATCGTTCAGCAAAAATTTCATCTTTATATTATGCCTGGAGTAAATCTGTGACACAGTTAACAAACCTTTCCAATTAGCTAGGCCAGTGTGTATACTTAATGGATAGGAGTTTTTTTGGAACCACGGCAGAATAAACACTTGTTCACAGTTTTCAGCAAAAAATTATCCTAAATGAATCTTTTAAGACACTGATTCGCTGCAGTTGTTAGTGGTACACAGTTTAGCTTTTCTCCATTTCAATCAACGACATTCTTTATTTGGTTGTCTCAAAATCTTATATTCGAAGACTCTTTCACATCGAGCGGTGTTTTCCATGCTTTCCAACCAGAAAATGCTCGCAGGACAGTTGATATGTTATATTTATGTAATAATGGCTCTCGAGCTCCGAAGAACTGTCTTAAAAGGCTTGTTTCGCATGAATTGGATGTTTAATATTCGCGTTCTTTAACTTCGAGTCTCAAAAATCACCGAAATACAAAAACAAAATTCCGGAAAAAAAACGAAGAATTTGAAACTGCTCAGGCAATGATTTATACTAAAGTAGAACTGTTTAAGGCTTTGTGTAAGTTCCACATTCTTGCACCATCTTTTAATCTTCTCATTTTTTTCATTTTCACATGGATTTTTTTATTGTTCATATTTTCTAATTCCTTAAATCTAGAAGTAAAAATACTTAAACTAGTTACAAATTTGTAATTATTGTTAAAACTTTTATTCTTCTCACTCAATTCTATAATTTCCCTTCATTCACTTAATTCAAGCCGAAAAATTTACAACTGTTTGCTGTTCCTGATTTTGAATTGGATACCCTCTTGTCCTGAGTTTTTCGACTGATTTTTAAAAAAAAAATTGACTCTTTTAAAGAATGTGTTTTTTTTTTGTTAACTACTCCCACACAAAAAACTCTCATCTTTAACTCATGTGCTTAAAGTCATCGAAAATGTATAAGTGCGAAACAATCTTTCTTTTTACAAAATAAAGAATGTATCCTCCCATATGTGAATGAAGAGTACGGAAATGAATATGATCTTCCACAGATTTATAGCACCAAATCACAATCACCAATAAGCCTAATTCACACCTTTGTTTTGAATGTGTCAAAAGCATTCATTAAAGTCCTCTTCTCTCGATTCTTATTTTCAGTTGTTTTCCTTCTCTTTTTTCAGCTTATCGATACAACACTGTTAGAACTCACGACATTTTTCCGAGTGTTGAAATCCTTCTGTTGAGAAAGTACATTTCTTAAGCTCCCTTATTTTTGGTAGAAAATAAATTTTCAACACTGGCGTACATATACGTTTTTAAAAGCTATTCTCGTAACCTGCATGCCTCCAACCAATGTTTTTAGTAAATTAAACTTTAAACGGTGTAAAAAGACAGCATCCTGAGAGTGCCAGTTTGGAGGTAAGTCAGCAAACTGTACGCAATATGACAAACCCATGATAGAAGAATCTCTTAACCACTTTAAGTTTGAGGTTTTGGTGGTCATTGAAGACGTTGATGATCTGTGCCTTTCTGCAATGACAACCTAGATCTAATTTCCCTAACAAATTCAAAGTTAGCAAATGCCTTACTGACAGATCTTTACGTTCAACATATGGCTTCACAATTGGTCTTCGTGGCGTAGTGGTAAGTGGGTCGACCGCCGCGCAGAAGGTCTAGGCTCGAGGTGTCCCATCCACCTCGCATTTTCTCAAGGCACCACCTCTTTCGAGTAGCTAACATCAGTTTCAATTATCTATGAAAAGCGTCTCAAATCTCGCCGTTCTAAGTCGGCAAAAAACTGTGGGTCCCTTCTACTCGTGAGAGAACAGTAGCACGCACAACACGAGTAGTTGTTATAGAAGCTAGGCCCTGGTCCCTTGTGGGCTGTAGTGCTTCTCAAATATAATTATTATTAATGGCTTCACCGTCTTCGGCATTAAGATGTTCATATCTTTTGTGTCATTTCCACTTCGATAAGAAAGCCCCCTTCCAGTAATAAATAAATAAAAATTCAAATTTTCTTTCTGTTACATATAAATGTCATGACTGGATGCAAGTTTATTTCGATTCACTTCCCTTATTATTCTACGTATTTACAATTACGACTCAGAACAAGATTCCCTTACAAACTAATCAAAAACTTAACTAGGCGTTCAACGCTCCCACCCATTAGTCCCCCTCCACGCACTTCATCTTCCACTCTTTTGTCGATTCCTGTCGATCACACCTTCGTATAGATCTCGAGCTGCTTCTTCAGAGCTTCAATTTGACAAAGCAGCTCAATGTTTTGCCGCTCGAGGTACGCCGCCCTGATTGCGATCTCGTCCTCCTTAATTCGTCGACGATCGCGTGATTTCTTCGCCGCGGCGTTATTCTTCCGCCGCCTCTCGTAGTATGCTTCGTCCTTAATGTTGCTGCCACCGGAATTTGAGTTTGTTTCACTGTTTTCGTTGCGTTGTTCGTTGTTGTTGTTTGAGTCATTAGTGCCATTATCTCCAGATGTAGGTCCACCATTTACACTGGAAGAGTCGGATTCTGCAGCGCGATCTTCACATTCACTGTTTTGCGAGCGCCGTGTATTCGTTCGTCGCATCTTGGGATTGGTCACAATTCGATGGCCTCCATTTGTTTCGCGGAGATCGTCGAGGGCTCGTTTCCGAAAGTTGCTGTAACGCTCCATCGACGTCTTGTCGAAGAGGACATCGGCGGCGCTGAAGTGGGCCGCTACCAGTGCTGGATCTCGGGGATAGGCATTGAAGGGACGCGTCGCTTTTGCGGAATGGATGCCTCCAGTTGTGGCGGCGTTTATGATGTTTGGATAGAAGGCATTTGAGGGACTTGTGCACTTTTGATCATCCGTCTTTGGACTCGACTTGAGGGCGTTTTGCAGGATCATTGATGAGTTGCTGGTGAAGAGGGGAATTGGCAGTTGACTGGAAACAAGACTTCTGGCTGGCGGTGGTGAGAGGAGTTCAGGCTTGAGACCGGAGTAGTAGAGCGGGTAGAGGGAGGACAGATCTTGAGCTGGGGCTGCGGGTAACAAAGGCGCTGAGGACGCTGAAGATGTTTGGGCTTGAGGCGCAGTCGAAGGTGATGAACAGTGCGTACTGGGGGAATTCGTGCCGTAACTGTAGGTGGAGTTGTACGGTGATGGAGTCTTTCTGGTCTCAACTGAGTCACATCGTCGGGACAGGTCCAAAACTTCTCCATCAGCCGCAGCAGGGCTCGGAGAATAGGTTGGCTGCTGTTCGTCGTGATTGTGAAAATTGAATCCTTGGTAGATATCCAATTTGCTTCCTTGTGGAGGACAGTTAAGCAGATCTGGAATTAAGAAAAAGTGGCGAATTTAGAAAAATCTGTGCTTTCGAAAAGGATGACGATTCTTGAAGCTTTAAATCGGAATCTGTAGCAATTTAACAATGAATCATAAATGACACCTACCTCGTTTGTAATCCAACAGGAAGTGTCCAGGAATAATTTTATCGTGCAACATCATGGTATTCAAATTTTTCAAACGGTTGTGGTACGCAAATAAAATACAGCTCAGTCTCTCTCCTGCGCGATGTGCTGACACACTCTGTCGTTTCGAAACTGACGAACTCTGCAGCCCACATCGACCTTTTATACTTTCGTGTCGGGGGTGCATTCCAGAAACTATCTACCTAGTGCATGCGTGTGACAAGTGTGTGACAGAGGCGCAATGAGAAGTTGCGAATCTTGCTGGGCATTGCGGGCGAAAAAGAGACACCCGATAATCTCTCTTGGGAAAGGGTGTCTTGCGAAAGAGTTCCTCATCACATGGAAGGGATAGTTTTGCCTTTCCTGACCTGTCTAGGCTAGACAACGGCCATTAATGCGGATTATTGCAGTTTCCCAAAAGCAGAAAATTTTGCATTTTTTTCCTCGTCCTGTGGTTCTCCTCTTGCGCTTGAAGACGTAGAAACGTTTCTTCTTCTTTTGGAATTCCTAAGACAGTGATGTTTCTTTTCCTATATTTTTTTTTTTATTACGGGATAGGTGTTATAAAAGTCGGTAACCACTGAAAAAAGGGTTGGCCCAACACAAACCGGTGATCAATTATTTTCGCGAAACTCTTTCATTTTATTGCTGACCGAAAGGTTTGCGCATACCGCGTTTTTTGTCAAAGGGGTTTTGAAAAAAAAAAAAACGAGGCAGAGTGCATTTTTTAAGAGCGGTTTATGATTGAAAAGGATTTTATTGCAGTCTTAGGCAATATGGTTTCATAAACACGAAAGTTGCAGAAAAAAGTGGTGTTCTGTTCCCTGAATTTTTCGGAGATTGTTGGAAATTCTTTTTAAGGTTTACGACTTTCAAAAGGAAAGAGTTTGTCGCTCGAAAATTCTTGAGAAGAAGGGTGAAATTATTGGATGTTGTTCGTTATGAGTGGCGGTTACGACGATGAAAGGACTGTTTTTTTCGAATTACTTTCGATTTTTTGCGTCTTTCGGTGCGTAATATTTTTGAAAGGTGGAAAAGGTAAATTCACAAGGAAGAGCTGTTTTCGAGAGATGGATGGTTTTGAAATTGGATCAGTTTTGAAGGAGTTTCAAATGATTGCTTTTGAAATTGGATCAGTTTTGAAGGAGTTTTGAATGATTGTATGTATCATGTTTGTTTAAATCATTTTTAAAACAATCGTGAAACGGTTTTAAAATAGATTCAGTGCACATTCGATGTCGAGACCTTCTTCTTAATAACTAGATTGATGAATCCATTCATAACACGCTCTTTTCTGAAAAAATTGAGACATTGTGTGGTTGAATGAGTTCTTGAACCATGTCTGATGCAGTTCTTACGCTTATTCTAAACTAATAACAGGAAAAATCGAAGTTCCATAAAGTAAGAATTCCATCAAACAACTGAGATTGACAATTCATATCGGACGTCGTGATGAAGATTTTTTAAGTGACTCACTTTTGAAATCGTTTTCGTTCACTTCAGAAAGGGGTTTTAAACAGTTCTGAAACAAATTCGATATACTTGGATAAAAAAAAATCATCATCGGAATAGTTAGATATGTGTATGTAGATGTCCGCATTGAACTTCAAGTTTTTTAACACATCAACGTTTTTTTCAGTGGTTCAGTTTTGAAACACTTTGCAAATTTTGTTTGAATAATCTTTCCGGTTGGAGAACTCTACTCAGAGAGGTGTGTCTTTCCGATGTTTGAACGTTTTTTTTAATAAATTCTCTTTCAGTTTGAAAGCAAATTCGAAATAGTTTTGCAACAAAGGAATGACTGAATATTTGCACTTTTTCCTCATAATAAATGCATATAGTGTTTTACGAAGAATGGCCCATTTGTTATATGAAAATGCTTCGAAATTTCGATTTTCAATTTTGAAAGAGTTCTAATACAATTTTGAAACACATCTAAAACAAATTCGCTACATATTTGAGTAAAATTTCGTTTCTGGATTGTGTTACATGCGGTAATTTCAAGATGCGAGTAATTTCTGGTTTTGTTTTGATTTCAGCTAATTTCGATAAAGTCTTGAATTAATTTTGACCTCATTTTAAGAAATTTTCAAAATAGTTTTGAAATACATTTTGTCAACATTTATGTTCAAACTCATTTTCGTAACAACCGGGTTGAGATGTACGAGTGAAATAATTGTTTTCGAGATATCGGTTCTTTCTTAAATCGTTCATATTTCAAAAGTATTAGCCCGATTATATGAAATCGACGCTTCCTACAGAGTCCCGTTTCTAAATACAATTTTTGTGAATTGTTGCTTAGCTTGAAGCAAACATAATCTTAAGACTTAAGAAGTCTGAATTGCTACTACTTTACAACTAGCAAAAAACACGTACCTTTCTGCCGAAGTGTGTTGAAAACCATCTGCACAGAAATGCAATTGTGATCACAAAAAGCAAATTTATTTTATGCAGAATGGAGCGTCGTTGTTGTGAGTTGGTTCAAAAAAGTCTTAATTTTGCGAATTAAAAACCGAAAACGTCTTTAAACTAACGACCAAAACGAACATTTACGTCCGTTGTGCAAAATGTGATGTGTCCCGATTTAGTACGGAATTTTTTTTGTAACTTTTCCCAAGTTGTTATCTGCCAGCCAATAAAGTTTGTCAATGGTTTGCTAATTCATTCTCCTAAGCTTTACCTTATGCGATGTGAAGTAGGAGAAACGAATCTGGCAGTAAATTGGTGCAGTACGATGTTGTTTTTCTTTTTTGGATGGAAATGTTTTCTGGCCTGCAGGGGCTGTACGGTGTATGCGTTTTTTGATACAACTTTGAAGCTGCCTTCGTACCGAAAACATCTTTGATTAAGAGCCATCGGAAGTAAGGACATGGAGGAAGTTTGATAGAAATAATGCACTCAAATAGAGGATGTAGGGCTTGGCTTTCAAAATTGTGGGTGTGTAAGAAAATCTAAATAACATTTATAACCTTGAGAAATTCGTCGTCCAAAATGTACACTGCTTGTGTTTGCGGAGTCTAAAACTGCTCCAAGTTCCAAAAGTTCCTTAAGCGATCGTGCCCCCTTCCCATGAAAAGTCTTTGATTGAATTTGAATAAGACATTTTGAACAATTTACCATATAAAGTCTGTGCATTCTTGCCTGTGTATCGTTTTCATCGTTCTCTACGTTCTGAGCACTTAGCCATACGTAAGAGCTTTGATATCCTTGGATGTTTAGTTTTCTGATGCCTCAAGAGGTAACTGAGAATCTGGTTTCTAGCCGATGGACGGAATTTTGCGAATCCCCCCAGATGGATCAACAGTTGGTGAGGTCTGGAGATAGGTGCATACTCGAAGTACCAAGAAATATAGTATTTTCGGGGGTTCAAGCCCATTCCTGCAGCGTCAAATTAAGAAGAACCCTTTCGCAGACGAAAGTCGTAACGATTCGGCTAAGACAACAGTCTTGCTTTTAAACCCCCAAATGATTCGAAAACTTCCCCAAGTGATACCTCTGTCACTTTAACTTCCTCTACCATAACATTGGTGTTTCGCGGATCCCGGGACGCATGGCAGGCATAGCACGCATCGAAAACAATTGCCCAGCTAGAAAATTTTCTAGAAACGAAATGACATTCACACTCTTCCCGAGAAAAAACTCTAAAGACTCATTCACTAAACTTCATCAAGCTACTAGAACCCCTCAAATGATCCAATGCATGATTTCATGATTTCATAATCACCCTCGAAACAATTTTGAAATCAACACCGGACAACGCCCAGCTAAGTATTCAGTGATCATCCTCCAGAAATTCCTCAAAGTCATTTAGTCGTTTAATTGCAAATAAAGTCGAGTGTATTCTTTAGGCAATCATAGCGTCATTACCGGGCACGGGTGTTGTTCATTTCTTACTCAACAATAAGGTTTTCGAAAAATGCAAATTCACTTAGCGTGAATCGAACCCCATGCGGTTTATGTAACGACGTTGCTTAATGAGAAATCGAGTGCAGAAAACGTGTCTTGAATTGGATTCATCAAAATTCGGTTTTGAACATTTTCCAAAAATTACCTTGTCCGTCACAAAGGGGTTGGAATTGCTTTAAAAAACGAATCAAAAACACCGCCGACTGTTTTTTATGATTTTATGGAGTGTTGTAAAAGATTAACGAACAGCCTTGAGCATCACTCAATTAGAAGAAGAAGAAGGTGAGGGATCTAACAATGTGTCAACCCTTTGGCGGTGGTTTGGCATGCAAAAACGATCGATCCGAAAAGTGCTGACCTCTTTTTCCTCGAAACGATCGCCGATATCGTATTCTCTCAAAATCATTACTCATTGTTCATGCAATTTGCTACTTTTCGTTGACGGAAAAATTGCATGGAAGAGCAGTCGCCTACGGCAGTTCTAAATATTGCGCGGCCAACAAAAGGCAACGGGTAAGGATTAGGAAAATTAAGCAAAACAATTGCCCCTAACACCGATGCGAACAACTGTCCCTTTCTCTCGGTGGAATCCTGCAAAAAGGATTAATGCATTGTTGGTGACCGTCTTTCGACGGAAGGTCAAAAAGGGCTGAATATCTGCATGCTCATGCCCAAGCATATGCGAAGTGGACAGCGGACAGTGAATGTGTAAATATTGCACGGATGTAATATTCCAACTAAGTGCTGAACGGATGTATCTGCCCAGTGCTGGACGATTCGGGGAAGTGTTTGTTCATTGGGAAGTACGATTTCAAGGTGATTGGCCACAATGGGTGAGTGCGATGGGAAGGCTTAAAGGAGGAGGGCGCCAATTTGATATGCTTGTGACAGGCATACATATGATGCTGTAACAGTTATACTGGATAGTAAATTTTTTTCAAAATAAATTTTTGCAGAAGGGTAACTTCGGCATGAGAAGTCTGAAAATTTGAACAGGAGGACAGAGGACAGAGGGACATAGTGCGTTTGATGTGGCACAGGTGGAAAAGGACCTCAAGGAAAGTCGGTGATAGATTGAGCTAACTAGAGAGTGTAGAGTACGGAATTTGATTGATAGCTCCACACTCTGAATGGAATGGATTGAAAAATAACTTCAAATTTCTGGCAGCCAATACTTGACTTTTGAGGCTGCATTGACTCATACTTAATTATGTGTGCCCTGACAGTGCACTCCTGTCGACATTAGAGAATGCACAGTATTGGCATCTCCGACACAGGTTCGAGATCAAATACAGAATTGCCCTAGACACTACTTTAGTTTTTACTGCATTTTACAAAGGAGGCAATTGAGGTCTTATCTCTAACGACCCCTAATACTCTAAAGGTCCTATTCTACTCCTCGAAGGCTCATTTTTGGAGGATTTTGGATTTTCGACTTTTCGGCCCTTATGAAATATTTTACAATGAACACTGATTAAAAGGATGACTTATTTTCTGCTATTGGGGTGTGGTTGCAAATAAGGCTTACATTGCTTAATTGATTTGGACTTTTATTCGGTGTTCGCTTATGCACCACAATGCTTGCTTCGTTCAATAAGTCCGGAGCCAGAAAGCGCCGCCTCTTCGCCTTTCTGAAGCAACAGAAAATCCTTATTGAGGCCACAGTTTCCCATCTCTAGTTTACCCTGCTCATTCGATTGTACGAGTATGGTGGCAAAATCTGCTTTGTAACAGTTAAGGGAGCTAACATTATGCGATAACAGTTCGTTGAGAGTAGAAGCAAAAATATCTGAGCCTTGTTCACCCTCCAAAGATTGAATTTTTAAGTATTGAACAACCACCTAGAAGGCGATTGGTTCCTGTATGTTAAGTGAGGGTAGGGGTGGCAGCACTCAATAAGCTTAAGACTTGTGTAACACTTTTGAGTAGACGTTGACACTGCCCACAAGCTTCCTTTGAAGTGTTAAAGAAGTGTTTTGCTAGGGCTGTGAAAATGGTTCTGGCGAGAAACTCCCAATTGCTGAAATGGTGTTGCATCGTTTTTCCTTGTCACTATCTTCGCTAGAGTTGCTGCAAATGCCGGTGGTCATGAGTCCAAGTTTGTGAGTATTATTTACTTCGATACAATGCCCCGCATTTTAAGCCACAAAAATACTACATTGCTTTCTGCTTCATCCCTTTTTTGTGGGAATCGACGTCTTGCCAAAATAACTTTGTTAAGTGGTGGCGAGGTGGTTAAGTTCGTCGACCCACACGCAGAAGATCTTTTCACGGCACTACATCTTTCGAGTTGCTGACAACACTCAAAGTGTATCAATTATCTATGAAAAGCTTCTCAAATCTCGCCGTTCGGAGTGGGAAAAAAACTGCAGGTCCCTTCTACTTGTAAGAGAACAAGCACGCAGAATATCAGTAGTTGTTGTAGAAGGTATGTCCTGATCCCTTGTGAGCTGTAGTGCCGCTCAATTATTATCATCCTGACCATTTTTTAAGACATCTAGCTGTCAGAGTTTAAAAGATGTGAGAGATTGTATAGCTGAGACAGACAGAGGGACAGGGTCGGAAAAGTCACACGCCACTCAATTATTATTAAGTGTTTAAATATGTTCTTGTTTCACATGCCATAGGATAGGATTTTGTGTTTTGAAATAACGAATAGGTATCACCTCCTTGAAATTGCCTTGAAACTCAGACTGAGAAGAGCGTTGAATCTCTACAGAGTTCCTGTAGGTAGCTTTAGGAATGAAGAATTGTCTCAGATTTCATGATTTTGCTTCAAAGAGTTATAAGAGACGTTTGATTGTCTAACCAATACTAACAGCAACTTATCGTTCGACAGAAAACTTAGCCTAAAAATACAGCATGTAACTTGTTATATGTTTTTTGGTTGTACGTTAAATTATTTAGAGCCGTTGCTACACACGTTTAGGCAGTTATGAAGTTCGCATTACTGACTGGCAAGTTACTTCTTGAAGGGAAGAGTGAATTTGCGATTGAAGAGGGTCCAAAGATATACAATTTAGACTTTTTAGACTTAAGCAGTTTTAAATTCTATGTCCCTAGCGAGCAGTTACTTATGTACCTCCTGCCCAGCGCCAAGTCGTGCCTATGTACAAAAATCTTGGAACTCTTTCAAACAGCGCCAGCATGTTCTTCAGAAGTTTACACCATACTTCTACTGCATATCGTAAGATTGACCTTAAGTGAGGTTAGGTTAGTTAAGAAATGATTTATGCTTAAAGAAGGGATTACACACACCCAGTGGTCGTGAAGGCCTTTTGGGAATGATCCGTAAGAAGGCATCCTGAACAGAGGATGTCGCTGACGCTGCGTATCAGCACCAACATTTTCCAGTTTCCTTGAAGCCATGATCTGGACCTTCACCAGATCGCTTAAGTCATGAAAATTTATCCTATGATCTAAGGATCGCCTTCAGTGGCCGTGAAGACTTGTTTGGAATGCTCTGTAAGTAGAAATCCCGAAAAGACGGTGTTGCTGACACAGCCTACGATTACTATAATCCCCCCCGATCTGAGTATGAATTTCTTGAAGTCAGGGATCTGAACCTTCACTAGGTCGCTAAGCTTATAAAAAATTGGCCTTATTATCAAACTTTTGATCCAATGGATCACTTTCAGTTTTACTCCTCATCTAGTCTCGAACTATCACTTGGATGCATATGGACAATGTAGGCCTGCCTTAAGTGCTCTTTTTTGTTTGCTTTAGCCTGGAAGAGCGCATTCCTGAAAATGTGCCACAATTTTTTAAAATGTGTCCTTTCCAGCTACTAGTTAGTGCTCTTTTCAGGTACCACCTTGTGCGCTTTTCTGCTACTAAGATGCTACTCACGTAGTTAAGTAGACACAGCGAGCTATCAATTAGGCGTTTGACAGAATATGCAGAATAATTCTTGAGAATCGCTGCTGCTTTTTGGGCAATTTAACAACAGAGTCTTAAGAGATCAAGCTAGTCTGCCTGCTACACGTGAAGATCATTCAAGACAATTTCTGTGGCAGGCAATTAACGAAGCTCTTGGTCTTTTCTACAGACATGTTTCGCTTTGAATTATTGATTGTTTGTGTTAATAGTGTACGGAGGAGGAGATTTGACGGTGTACAGACTGCGAAGCTACATTTTCTTGGAGAAGCATCACCAGTTACAACGCTTTAAATGGCAATTGTGCAAATTTTTTCTAAGGCAAGAGTCTGCCTAATTGAGGGGCCCGTGTGGGGAGATTTCCCTTCATCGGCGCCAAAAGTCTAAAAGCGGTAATGGTAAACACGTTTGTTAGATGAAATGTCTTAGATGTTGATGTCTGACATGCCGATAGTTACCCACCGCCTGATGTTTTACAGAATCAAGTGTTCCCAGACGAAGTGAGTGATAACTACGTTTGTCTCAACTAACTGAATCAAACTTCGAATCTGAGTCCTTTTCGGTGTAAAGCGACGTATGGCTAAAGTTTTTGTAAATCGGCCTTTTTATAAGATGTCCATCAAATGAGGCTTTGGTCACACTGGTTTAGTGTTTTTTTCAGTTGGATCTCTGCTTGGCCACACTAAATTGCTGAAGAACATTCTTCAGTTATGTATGTGCGTGTGTAGAAACTGAGAAGAAGAAGCTCTACATCCACAGACTTGACTAATGCTCTACTTCTCTTTTTCCTTCAAGTTGCAGACTCGAGGAATGGGAGTTCAAAACTGTTGTGCAAATCCTTCCTTTCAAAACGAATTTCCTCACTACGAGGAAAATGGCATAAAGCAACGTAATCAGGAAGATTCAAGATTCTGCTCAAATCCCATCGAAACTCGTGTCGAAACCCTTAACATAATTGTGCCATTTCATGCAGTGTTTGCGCACTCGCTCATCCCTCCTCTGCTTAAATTGGTTCTAAATTATCCCTTAAGTTGTCATCGTCTACCTGGGATAAGGTGCGTTCTGGGCAGTAAAACAATATTCATGGCATGTTCATTGTTTTATTGTTGGTGTCAACCTAGCTTCTGTTAAGTGCGTGCGACGACGGCCGACGCACGATTTTATTGAATCCAAATCCACCAAGAAAGGATAAGGACCCTCTTTCTCTCTCTCTCACACACACTCTCTCCTTGTCTTTGTGCAGCACTTTTGCATATGAAAGGATCACAAAATAAAGGTAGTGGCTATTTTTGCAAAATTACCCAAGTTTTGCAGATGAATACGAAAGGATTTAAGGATTTGCTGCTATTGGCTGTGCTGTGTAACAAAAATCATAATGGGACCGTACATGCATATCGGACCAAGGTTGCTCGTTAAGGTGAATGGGTTTTGTTTCGGATTCCCTTGAACGCTTTACGTCTTTTGCGAGTGCAAAGAGAATGCCTTTAGTTGCTAATTTGTTTGTGAGCCTCTAGTCCTCCCTTGGGCAGGTTAAAGGGTTCTTAATCCTTCTTTCTGGGCGTCATTCGAACTGGTTTAAGTGGATTGAATTCACTAAGAAGTCGTGCTATGCCTGCAAATCGTTCTTCTAATTTAAACTAATTTTAGGTCGATTTCTGAATTGCCTTCTTGATTGTCTTCTAAATCATTTTTAGATCATCTTAAAGATCGTATTGTTCCTCTTCATCATCTTCTAGAATGTCTTTAAGATCGTCTTGTGGATCGATCACCTTCCAGGTCATCTTCTAGATCGTCCTTCTTTTCGCCCAAGTTCAATATGATCTCTGAGTTGAAATGGCTGACACAAACATTTGACGGATATGACTCGGTTTACTACAAGCTAGCACTACATAGAGATGAAGATGTCCTTCCAGCAGCTAAATGCCCTCTAATTGAATTCAAAATAACGCCGAAAGTTCCACACCATTCCTCCCACTCCTCGCAAGCATAAACAAAAACGATCCGAGCCGACTAAGGCAACAGGATTAAGTCAGGCTCAAGAGAAGAAGAATTTTTAATCCTATCTTCAGTTCCTTCGTGTCCTTTTGATGTTCTCTTCGGATATGAATATAATTATTTGCTAATTGTGGCGGTGGCCACATGGCCTTCCTGTTGCTTCCTTTTTAACCTGCCTCCAGGATCGGAAATGGTAATTGTATACAAAACACACACGTTAACGCACGATCGCACTTCAGTTCCGTAATTTGAATGTTCACTTGCGCACAGGATGGTGAAGAGCATTATTCCATAATTGCTGTGGAATATTGGCTCTTCATTCACAAAGAGGAAGGAAGATCAGGATAAGCGATATTACGCATGATTACTAGAGCGAAAGGAATGCTGCGGAAACAAAAAAAAATATTGAGTATCGTTCCTGCCAAAACATACCAGCCCACTGATGGTCAGTTAATGGTCACAGGAAATCGATATTTCTTCCATCCATCTCCGATCCTTTGATTGAGGTAAACCAATGCGGTTTTTGTTTGTTTGTTGTTTAGATTGTCATCTGTTAGAAGGGGCTTCTCGAAAACGGCGCTTTATCTCCTACCTTTAGAGACGGTTTTCCGAATTTCGTATCAGTTTCAACTTGTGATGTAATGCAAGCACATTGATTAGACTCATCAAACACACAGCAATGTGGGAAACAGATCTGCCTCTTTGAACGTTGGGTTGGACAAATATTGAATGTGCTTGCTTGGGTTTGCAGATAACTTTGATGTTCACAAACATCGAACTTGACTCCTTAACTATCTGACATAAGATTGATTTCCGGAAAGCCGACAATTCCCAGACAAGCTGTCTCGGAGTTTATTGATTTCGGATTTCTGTGTTTGTTAAAGACGCGCGTTACTGAGATAATCATTTGCATCTAATTCTCGTTCTCGTTGTGATGTGTTTCAATTATATTGTTGACATTTGAGGGTCCATTCGCTTTCAAGGAGCGATCTGAATTTCCTCACGATATCAAGCTTCTTCTTATGCTAAGGTGGCATGGTGAAACGAAATGTGGGCTAGCAACTTAGCAGAAGCTAGTCAGGGCTTCCTTGTGGGCTGCAGTGCCAACTAATTTGTTTATTTTGTATACTTAGCCGCATTTAGTTTTTTAGAACATCGGGCAAACGCAGGGACACTTAAAATACATCAAGCTAGCGAAGATAATTCAAGGATTAGCAAACGAAGGATAACTCTTGACAGTTTTAGGCCTGGATAGCAATTGAATATAAAGCTTTATCTCAAAGAACCAAGCTATCTCTACTGAATACCTAGAAAGTCCTTATCCTGCTATATGGCGCAGAAGAATCAATAATCTCGAATGCACCGAAAGGAGTATGAGGATCGTTTCAGAGGAAAACTCGCTAACTTATATTTCCTCCCATTTGGTTATAAGGAGTACACCAGCATCGAACGAGATGATCTAAACTTCATATAGACGGCTTGAAAAGATTAGGAGTCCAACTCACAGGCAGAATGTCGTAGAGGAAGACACCATTAAAAGTGGCACACCCAGCTGGATCTCAATCATCTGGGAATGTAAAATTGTTGTCACCTAGTCGATAACAGTGCTGTTTGAAGAGGCATCTTGGCAGAGACCTTGTTCTACCCCGGACTGCAGCCCCTTCAATTTAAAAAGGAAACTTTACGCCTTTAAGCCTCAAGTGGAATAATTCGTCACTTGTACACCAACTGGTCTTCAGAGTTTAAAAGAGAAAGAGTTTGCAAGAGCTCTTAAAGATGACGAGGTCTTTCAAAGGAATTTGTAGCGCTAACTTAATCAATTATGTGTTTGCTGTTTCTGTTTTGTTATGTCTTTACAACTAATAATAATAATTGAGTGGCACTACAGTCCACAAGGGACCAGGGCCTAGTTTCTTCTTCTTCTTCTGTTCTTTCACGAGTAGAAGGGACCTACAGCCGACTTATTAGATTATTGATATTCTTTGAGTGTTGTCAGCAGCTCCAAAGAGGTGGTGCCGTGAAAAAAAGGGAGGTGTCCGGGAAACGAACCTAGAACCCGTCCGGGAAACGAACCTAGACCTACTGCGTGTGAGTCGACTCACTAAGCCACGGCGACCACAACTCTTGAACTTAAATTGGATGCCACTTTGTCAAATATCGCTCTGTCATGTATAGAAGAATGTGTTTAAATGTTTTTTGATGCCCCTTCAATGTGGAATTTTATGCCAATAATATGGTTCCCCTGAGTGAGGGGAAGATCTATGTAAGTCGCTTAGCTAGAGGCCAAAAAAAGAATCATAAAGAACCGATCTTGTGCTCTTGCAGAGCCCCATTTTATTTCTTATGATCTTAGGCAACATTGGGTCGGACGCTGTCGGGAAACGTCCTGAGTTGACTTTGTGGATGGGGTCTTTGTCCAACGAGGTGCGACATTCTTGCTGAGCACAACAATTCTTTCCAGCATTTCCCTGTGTTTCGAGATGCTCTTTGCCTAATTGAGAATGTCATGACCCCTTCTTCGTATACGCTGCAAAAATTCTTAGCTGCTTCAGAATACTTTTATGAAATGTGTAGAGGATCGTGCGACCGAAATCTTACATTTTCCCTCATACATAGATATAATTTCAAATTTTAGCTTAGAACTGTTTGGATTTTGGCAATCCTGTACCGGTGAGGATAGTGCAAAAGGCAGGTGTTAACACGGAACTCGCTATCTTCTTCAAATCAGTGGAATTGCTGGGCTACGTGGATGAAATCGACATCATTGCGCGTTCCCAGCAGGCTGTAATAGAAGCTTTCATTGCAATTGAAGAATAAACCGAACGAGCTGGTCATAAAGTCAACGAGGATAAACCCAAATATGTATATGCTGTTGAGGAAAAATCAAGCCACACCCCAGCTCGTACAAAACGTAGTCACGGACTCTGCAAACCACATCTTTTTGGAGATCCGTTGCAGGACTGCTCTTTGCAACCGGTACTAGTGTCAAAACTCGTAAAGCGAAGGACGATGAACATGCTCTAAAACGCTTATCCTACCCGCACTCCTATATGGAGCCGAGTGCTGGATGATAGCAAAACCGCAGAGCAGACTCTTGGGGTCTTTGAACGAATTATTGTGCGTCCTGTATATGGTCCCGTCTGCAAGTTAGGCAAATTGAAGAGAAGACACAACCGCGAACTCTACCGAGATGTGGATGTGGTCTGAAATGTAATCTACCGTCGACAACGCTGGCTTGGCCTCATCGAGCACGTGGACAACAACGCTCAAGCTAAGAGGGGGATATAATGCTTGTAAAGCTTGCAGGTACGAGGAGAATAGAAAGACCGAACATCTGGTGTAGAAGCCAAGTAATCACAGACGTAAGGGAACTTGGTTTGGATGACTGAAAATAGAATACCCGTGATCGTCAAGGATGGAAGGCAACATAAGCTCAAGCTGTTACCCTGCGCTTGATGCCAGCCTGATAAGTAAAAATCTTCACAGGACGATTTTCCAAGGCAGAAAAAGCTCTATCAAATGAATTTAATGTATTTTACCAAACGGTAAAACAATTGATGTAAAATTAAAGGAATACACAATTTTTGAGTTTAGTTAAGTATTTTTGAGTTGGTGGGCAAGGATACTTTGGGTGTTTGAAACATTTGGCTAACACTCATATGTCATAAGAAACACCACAAACAACACATTGGATGTTTCCTGATCTACAATTATTGCACATCACCTAGAAACTTGCTCTATTTCAAATTAGTGTCCAGCCAACAACCAAGAATGTCAAAATTCGTGCTGAACTGAAAAATGCACACAAACAGTACCAAAATATTTGAATGCTTTGCATACTCCAACTTAAGAACCATTTAACGGTTTCCTTCAACAAGAATACAAGATCTCTCTAATGGACTTCCTGTTGCCATGAAGTTGACCATCATGTTACGAGGCTAAACCCAATCTACAATTTGAGATAATAGAATAAACAATTCGGGCGCCAATGTACTTAAGAGCACCTCCTTCAGAAAATAAATCAACACCACCCACAGAAGTTGTCGTCTTTTCTTTGCCGTCCAACGACAGTCAACAAGGTACACGCGCCAAACAAACAAAACACGCTTGTAGATGCCGTCTACCTTTTCCACGTCCTTTTTGACAATCTTACTGCAGGTGTGTTTATTAAGAGTGATAAAGACATACCGACCGAAGGATGAAAACCGGCCACCGTACATTCATCAGTGTCCTTTGATACTTTGTGTGTTTGTCTGTTCACCACCGAATGAGTAAAGTATCAAATGATTTGCGAACCGTTATCCTTTTCCGCAAGGTTCACACGGTGTTTTCCTTTTTTTCTCTCAATCTTTTTCGAATATACTATATTTGTTTAGCTATCTAGTTGCCTGTAATTCCTTCCTCGTCTCTCGTTCTATGGTTATCAGTAACAGGACCTTTATGTGACCATTTCAATTGGAGAAATGACAGTCCATCAAAACGAATGAGCCGACGCAAATGGCTATTTCCTCTTTTTTTAATTTTAAGGAAAGGAAGTATATTTCATGGTTTTCTGATATGATTTCGGGAGGTCTACGCAATGCAATGAATGGAGGAGGAGTGTAGGGTATTCAGGAAGCGTTGTTGAATCGTCATTTAAATACGGAACACCCACCACACACAGAGACAAATCATAGAATTTGTCTTTCGATCCTAAGTTACTCCATCAAATCCTTAAATCAGTTTCTGGACAATCGTTTCGATGTTTTTGGTTCAACCTCCGAAAACCTCTTCACAGAATTTGCCTGCAAAACTCTTTCTTTCACACCAAGAAGCCAACCCTTCCGGATTGAAAATACTCAACCGTTTCCATTTGCAACGCCAAAACAATGCACCCACAATCAATGGAAATACACTCGAAAATACTATGAACTTGTGGATTTGTGAAATCTTCACTTCACTTTACGCACAAACCCGATTAAAGCCCATAATCCTGGGATATGAACAATCAGAAAGGGATTTCTTGCATGCTCATCATATTGCAGATTGTCACACCTCACACCTTTTTTCCACAAAACTTCCTGCAATGGTTCCATTGCAATGTGTGAGGACATCGGATGTGATTCGAGTGAAAGGGTACTTAGTTGCAGATTGAATGCTCTTAACGGTCTAACGGCATTGATGAACCGTTGAAAGGTGCAATGTGTCAATTTTGATATTGTCTGTATTATTTGAAATCACCGTGATTGACATCAATCTGGGAATTTTTCGGATGCATCCGTTTGTTCTTGAAAATTGTGGCGAAATGCCAACGGACAGCAGAATGGATTCTTTTCTTTGAGATGCATTTTGATTGATAACGGCAATTAATGGTGTGTGGGAAGAACCCGAAGCATTTACATTTTCAGTCTTGTTTTTCTAGAAATGAAATTGTACTAAATTCGCAAATCTTAGATGAACTTGATAGCTGTGCAGATACTAAGTTAATTTTGGTTTTGGATCTTGCTGTTTCAGACCTAGATTCCTGTGGCGTATTTACGAGACATTACTGTTAACTACTGCAGGTTGCGTTTTTTAAAGGATTTCTTCAGAAATAGTAAAGATATGGAAAAAGAGGAGAATTCGAATTATTAATATGTCAAACTAGTTAGAAACAGGAAATCTAGACGACTGACTTAGGCGATTAAGATTTAGTATGTGTTAAGAGAGGATGGTTTTTGACAATCAAATCCACGTTTGTTGCAGCTTTGTAGACTCAAAAGCGTCTAAGCGGGATATTATTTTTGACTCTTGTAATTTTTCAGCATTGTGGTTGCCGAGGCGTAGTGGGTAAGTGCGTCGACACACGCTTTCAAAGTCTAGGTCAGATTCCTCGCCTTTTTTCACGGCACCACCTCTTTCGACTTGCTGACAACACTCAAAGAGTATCAATTATCTATGAAAAGCTTCGCAAATCTCCCCGTTCGGAGTCGGCAAAAAAATGTGTCTACTCGTAAGAGAACAGTACGAACACGAGTAGTTGATGCAGAAGCTAGGCTCTAGTCCCTTCTGGACTGTAGTGCTTATATTTCACCTGAATCATCCCTGTCCTGCCGAATGGCAGAAGCGTGGAAAATCTCAAGAGGCGATGAAGAAGCTCTTGGTCTTTTCAAGAAAAAATTCTGCTTTTAATTGCTATTTTTGAAGATAAAAAATGAACTACGAATTTTAATGGCTGTAAAAGGGCATGGGCCTAGCCAGGCGTCTATGGACTCAACCCCTAAGATGGCTAGTCCATGTAGTCCAGTGTAGGGCCCTTCTACTCGTGAGAAAACAGCAGCGCGCACAACACGTAGTTGTTGAAGAAGCTCGGCCCTGGTTGCTTGTGGGCTACTCAATTATTATAATTAATATTTCAATGTTGGTCTCTCCCAAGTATGCTTTTTCTTTGGCTGGCCTTACAATAAGAGGTGGACCTAAAACAAATTATTTCTGCAGCTAGTTCATTCCTTCGCCAGATGCCTCAAATTTCGTACACCAAATTAGTTGCTCCTATGGCTCCGAGACCAGAGCGTCATATCTGTTTCCAATATAGCGCCACAGTATTGACTATAAAGTTTCAAGATTCAATGACGATCATCTTTCGCAGATGTCACCAAACCAAAAGGAAACAAAAAATACTTCCACTCAAAGTCCCAAAGCAAGGGTTTCCTTATCCGCTTTTAAAAGTGTTCGAGTTTCAAATAACTAAAGATTCTGATTATCTTAAATTCTATTTTTAATTATAATAAGAGGCTTATTAATTTTATTGTTTTCTTCATAGAGTAGGACAAGAATGATCGAAGCGCTGTACAAAGTCAGCTTGGTCTTTCCAGAAAGATCTTCAGTGATTCGTCCACACTGATGCTGTTGTCCTGTTTAGTTTGGAAACTCATACTTACTTATTGGTAGCTGCTTTCTGAGAACTCTGACATTATATATTCCGGGTACAATTTTGGACCAACATATTATAAAGTTCTCAAACTTTTCTAGTCAACTTAGGCGGACAAGATTTTCTCTGATTTTCCTAAAGATTGCTTCACATTAGGGTAGTTGTAGTAGTAGTAGTAGTAGTAAGTGACTATTTATTTCATAAACTAATATAATAGTTACAATTTCATAAATTACGAAGTCCATGTGGTTTGGCTCTAAGCCGTCTCTACCAGCTTGAAATAAAAATACGTAAGTGTCTCTTTTAGTCAATTAAAATACATAGAATCTCATTGTTAAAAGTTTCCTTCTATAATGCAATTTCTATAGCCTAACTCATTTATAATGTAGTTGTACAATACATCCCATCCTCTGTCACCGTTTAGTGCGCTTATCGTTTCTCCTAGCCCAAGACCCCGCGATCCAAAGAGCTGTTGGCGGAATCCTTTTAGTATAAGATATATGCCGTCGAAATGGAGCACTTCTTCTCGTTCCTTGAGATTGCAAAGGCTGCACAAAATTGGTAAGCCTGGACGATGCGGTGTGTAATTCAATTTTGTTAGCCCCCTCGTTGTGTGTCTAGCCAAAAAATACGTCTCGTCTTCCAATTTATGATTCAATTTGCTTTAAAAATGTTGATGTTACGATGACTGCGCTACGCTTGTGAATTGTAGGTACAAAGCTTGGCCAGTTTTAAGTAGCAAGGTGTTACATTTTTGATTCAGGAATATAAATATGTAGGCTCTTCGTTATGTGTAACTAAGAGACTAAAACCGAAAAGAACAATTAGGCTTAATTACCCAATTCTTGTTCACATCCACCTCCATAAAATAAAGTCTGTGACAACACCCACTTCCGTATCCTTTATTGATCCATTGCCATTACTTTCACCACATAATCAAGATGGAGCTTGAGGGTTCCAACTTTCCAAATTCTCTGTCGTCCTAATTCGGCACTGCAATCCTGGGCAGAGCCGAGCCTCAAAAAAAGCCTTTATAGCCGCCACCTCTAAATTGGTTGAGGTCCTTTTCTACTTGTGGGCGCCATTTCGTTCAGGAAGCTACACCGCTACGTAGGAGCATTGTTAGTCGTACGCTCTTAAGACGTTTTGGGCCAAACGTTCTTCCCTAGATGTCATCTTTACAAGACGAAACGAAAAAAACCTTCCTCTCGAAAATGTAAATTAAGAGCTCTCTTATCCGCTTTAAATAACGTCTATGTTTCATTCGCCGTTGAGCAGAACAGGAATGATAAAGGTTTTATAGAAGGAAAGCTTGGTCCTTTTAGAGACAACTTCTCTCGTGAAATAACGATTAGCAACAGTGAGTCTACCCTGATACTGATGCTGTTCCGGGAAATAATTGATCTTATAAAGTTCTGAATTTATTCCAGTTAATTAAGGCAGACCAGTCCTCATCGAGCCTCTCGTCGTCGTTTTTCTATTCCACATATAGATATCTATTCTTTTCTCGTAGAAATACATCTTAGTCGGATATCTCGAGAAACCTCAATTTAATTCAAAAATATTATGTTTTCCAAAGAAATGAAAAATACTACCGTGTGCAAAAGATAACAGGAACTCATTTTAAAATCCCAAAATCTACGTTCATTCGAATTAATTAATTGCACTCCATTTAAAGTAGTCCTAAAGTAGTATCAAAACCAAAACCAAATCTTAGCGCACAGGTTTTGCGAAAAATTCATGTTCTACACAAACATTCCAAAAACCGCCATTGCAATCTCTCGCCATTTTGTTCAACAAGGAGGAGGGGCTGTGTCATCGCCCTTTCGATGCTTCTTCCCCGCAATGGTGGAATACGCTCAGATTCCATCGCCACCAATCAGATCTACTTCATCCCCTCACACTCAACCCTAACCAACTTATACACGCTCGTAAATTAACCCCAGCTGTGTAATGCAAGATTACTAGTCTCTCCTGCTTGCAAAATGACCACAGAGAATGCAATAACTTTGGTCACCGTACCCTGCGGTAACTGCGGAAGAGACATAATCCTCAAAGTCTCTCGAAAACGCTGCCTTCTCTGACCATTTACGAAGTCGGGGAGAAGGGTTGCTGTTGATTGACGGGCCACCGCACAAACTCATTGTTTGACGACGAATAATGCAAACCATTTCTCATGCACATCTCGTTGAAATCGATTTCCCGGGGAAAAATCGCCTCTATTCTTCTTCCGCATTGATTTTTGGGGCCCGTTGTATTTGCGGCGAATCGTGATGATTGCAAAGTTATCATGCGGGGGTGCGTGTGAGTTAATTGATCAACACAGCAGCCAGCAACCCTTGTCAATTCTCAGGCGTAACCCTTCCGCATTGCTTCATATTGTTGGATGTACTTGCAATTCTAACGGAATCCATTAAATATTTGATGTGTGCGTGCAGGGTGAAGGATTTAAAATGGAAAAATGTTGAATAGGAAGCAATCGAAAGGCTCCTCAAGTGATGGGCAAACTGTGACAGTGGAGGACAGATGTCTTTTCCTTCGGCAGCGAGTTAGTGGTGTGTGGTTGCTTAGGGAATTGACCACTTAATTGTGACACGGACACGTGGGTGCTTCTTCCTTTTGTATTCGCTCGTCGAATCTATTGCTTAATTACACACAAAGTTCGTCCTCATCTGCCGCACAAAGGCATCAGTTTTCCTCGTGACAAATCATTAACTAACGCATTCCCTTAAACATTCATTTGCATTTCGAAACAATGCAGACCCCAGTGGTCTTTGGGTCATCCAGACACACACATTGCGTTAGAATTCGTCTTCGACTGCAACATTTAGCGCCCATTCGAATCAATTAGGAGCGACATCTCAATTTTCCCATTTTCAAATTACCATCCCAACCAACGCAGCGCAATGGCCGCCACCGCTCTTGCCTCATGTCCAGTAGTTCACAACAATTAATCACCAAGCATTGGTTGGTACCCTTTTTTGCAGAAGAAAGGAGAACCGTAAACCGGAAAGAAATATCATTAGGAAATCGGTCGAAAATCCGTTAGAATAACAGCAGCATGTGCCGAACGTAAGAAATGGATTTTGTTTCCAATTCCCTTCAGTCTCAAGTTGTGGTCAAGGAGCGAGCAAATCCCCACCGCCAGCTGTATGTCTAATGAACATCATATGTGCGTCAGAAGTCATATGAAAATAAACAAATATTGCATTCAAAGTTCATGGAATTTCATGGAGTCTAAGGATGTGCGTTGTGCTGTCTCTGAATGGGATAAAGACGACTGAACGGAGTGAAAGGACGTCCTGCGTAAACAACAAGCCACGGGCTTATCGGCTCCGTTGGCGACTTGAACAAATTCGTTGAATACTATTCGGGGAAATATTCAATCAAAACAGGCACGTGGTCAAAAGATAACAAAACAACAACACGGATCGTGATGCGAGGAACCACAAATGTGGAATGCTCGAGATGGATTGTGTGAAAAGGGGTAATGGAGGATCGTTTTCTTTTTGAGAATGCATCGAAATGAATATTTACCTTCGTGTCATGTTCATGTCATGAAATTTGTTACCTATCTTAAAGGAGGAAGGATATTAAGGCATCGTTTCACGGGGAATTTCAATCAAAATTTAGTTCATTGCAGGAAACTCTGGCCAATGCAATTGGAGAATTTTCAAAGAGGAGCGTCATTAGCTTATATCGGGAGTAGACGTAAGCCTGTACTTTCCTTGAATGAAACGCAATTAATACTTGAGGTCGAGGAAAATATTTCCAAACTGAATTCGAGCCAAAATTATTTCGAAAATGTTTCCAGATCTTGAAGACGACTGTTTTGACTACATGAAATTGTCTTGAAAAGAAGATGTTAAAAGCCAATCAGACACTGAAATCCTATCAATGAAGTGTCGCGGACGTCTCGTGCAAAAATAAGAACTTGTTTTGTGAAATTGTTCATCCTTTGGAAAAATATATAAGTTAGTCCACAAGTTAGAGGAAACTTCCCACTGGTGTCGGGAGATAGAATTTGTAACAGTATGGGGATATGTACATTAAATTTGAAAGTTACAAGCAACACAAAACAATCTGACACAAGTTGTTTAATTTTTGGGTACGGAACCCGATTTTCGTAGTTCTCGTTCGCTGGCAATTGTGTGACTGGTAAGAGTTTGTTTTTTGCGAATGTCAAGATCTTTGTAAAAAATAGATCGCCAATATTTTGAAAATGTCTTGCAGAAGTTGAAGGGATTAGAAGGAATATCCTTTCGCAAATATCAGCATGCCAGCATGCTCCTTAAAAAATATAAATAACGATCTAATTTGTAAATTGTAAGCCAGATAGTCGGGCTCCTTCAATTTGAACTTGTCGAATAAGAAAACTGTCTGAGCAGTTGAAATCAGTGGCAAGTTGATGTTCGTTAACTGAGTCTCACACCCTCAGCCGGTCTTAGGACGATCTTGGAAGATGCTGCGTGTATTTTAGCCAAAATGGTCACCATCTTCATTAAAGCAGACGAGGTGAGGTGGGTGTTCCACATGCCAACATCAGACCGCCAGCAAAGAGGGAGAACAAAAGAAAAAGAAGTAGCTAGCTTGTCTGCCCCTCTGACTAAATGGAGCAATTTTACAAAAGTTTAAAACTCATCCACGACATCGTCACGTGGATTTCACGCCCTTTCGAAAACTACAATTATTACAATTTATGTCCGGTCTTGGAGGCTGTTGTAAATACCTTCACAAATTTGGCTTGCCTCTTTGCCCGGAACGCCATAATGTGGAAGAGGATGCAGAACTTGCAGTCTTTCACTGTGGTCGCTTCTCAGAACAGAGGCAGTCTGTAAATCTGTCAATTTTAGAAGATGTCGTTTACTGCATGATCAAGCCACCAATTGGAAAGAAATCAGCTCATTTGTGTTAGCTGTGCAAGAACAAAGAACAAATAAGTTTTTATTCCTGGGTAATGCTCAAGGAATAACTGACAATGATGAGTTTTGTAAGAAATTTAACACCTAACATTGAATTATGCACCTAATTACTTTTTACCTCAAAGGAAAATCGTATACTTTTTAATATACACTGGTAACATACACTGGTTGGCGCTACAGTCCATAAGAGACTACAGCCTAGCTTCTAAAAGCAGTACAGTAGTAGTGTAGGGAAAGCTACTGTTCTCTTACACCCTTTTGGAAAATCGCTCACATCTTGAAAACCATGCGAATTTCACTTCTAAGAAATGAAATTGTTTGTGCCTTCAACTTAGTTCAAAATAAACAGAGGAAGACAGCTTTGTTTCATCGTCTCTAGTGACTGAGTGACGCCAGAAGTAGTGTTCTCAAAAACATGCATTTGAATTAAATTTTTCTACCTTAACTATATTCCCTGAAAAGACAAGCTTAACAGAGAGCTTCAATCAATTTCTTCAAGGTTATGTAACTTTTGCTTTAATTTTGAAAATGTAGCTAGATACATTGTTGTCAGAAAAATTCGGGTTCTTACTTACTGTGATATTAGTCTTGTTGGGACAAAAGTAAATAGAGAGACATCCGTTGCAGACTCAACTCCTTCAAGTCTGGCGTCGATGTGAAATGAAAAGAAAATCTACTTATCGCTAGAGACACATTCTAGGACTGAAACTGAATCAAAATTAGTACAGTGTAAAGATATTTTTCAAAAATTCTACACTTATCACAGTTTTTTGGATTATACGAGCTATTCTTGCTTGAGAGATAACGATTCTCATCAGCAAAAGGGAAAATAACTTATTTTGGAAAAAAAAACAAAATCCGCTTGAGCCTCCTCAGAAAAATGAAACACTGTTCATCACAATAATGATCTAAATAATTGTGGCTGTCGGATGTAAATCAAGTAAACAGTGTGAAGCGTAGTTTTATAAACTTACAACCTAAGACCAAGTTGGCAAGACCCTCTGCTCACCTCTAAAAACTGTTTAACCCCAAAAAGACATCCACTAAAAAGTTTGTCGATGTCTGAGAACTGAGATTTCTGAGATTTACCTTGATGATGCCTTTAGGGTATGTTTCAAATCAACGAAGTACTCAAACTGTTAACAGGCATGACATTTTGGCAAGAGTTTACAGCGCCTATGCTGCGAAAAGTGACTAGATAGAAGTTGTCTTGAAGATTTAATGTTGACCTGTTATAAAGGTTGAAATTTAAGGAAGACAACGCCATTCGCGTAAAAAGTAGTAATTGACACTCTGAACTACTTACCACAAGCTGACAGATTATTCGTGTAGAACACAACGCTCAACTTGATGATGGCTGTCTAAAACTTTACACTTCTACGTCCTGAGGGGCAACTGAAAGAACTAAAGTTAAGAAAGTTGAAATAAGCTTCAAGCAACTGGAGACAGTCTGTGGAGTAAATGACAGGATGACACTCGTGTTTCAGATAGATGGACAAAATAGTTTTAAGTTACTGGTTATAGCATAAGTAAAAATTAAACAGAAGACGCTCCTTTTCGAAACAGACTTCAAAAATGGATGTTTCTAACATTACTGGTCACAGCCTGAGGGATCAGAATTTAGCCGCGATATACAAGACTGAGGAACAAGACTTTAAACTGCTAACAGTCATTGGGGCAAGAAAATAGAGGACGCCTGTGCTAAAGCTCTCTTCAAAAGGCAGAGAAAAGTATGAAATGGGCTGGCACACAAAAATCGCTAGTAAAGCGGTGTTCCAGATGTCACTTTCGTTAGACATCCTTTGCCTGGAATATTGTTTGGATTGGACTGTCCTGTGAAACAAGAAGGTGAATGTAGAGGTAGACCAAAGAAAGACCTAGATCCTTCAAATAGACGGGGTTGTCCATATCGAGCGCGTGGACTGCCTTCGTCTAACTAAATTCATTTCAGTTAAGTCCTTAGATTAATGCAAGAGAAGAAAATATGAACGTGCAGTAAGAGCTCAAGCAACTTGGATGCCGAACAGTTGGCGCGTATCCTTTCGTCAAGGCAATCTTAGAATCAAAGTATCGGGAAGATAAAGGCGAAATGCAAGACCTAGAGAAACTTCTCCAGTCAAAAGAGATCTAACTTTGTCTTGAAAATTGGAAGCTAGCTTTTCTTGGAAATCAACATTTGTTGACGTAACCAGGCTGTAAGAGGGCTTGAGCCTTAAAACCAGCGTGGCGTGGATGATCAATTAAGCGATCCCGGTCGTAAGGCGATAAACTTGAATTCCTTTTGTTTTTTAAGTGATCGCGGATGCAAAACAGTTCCTTTCCGATACATGGAGAGAGACTTTAAGAGATGAAAGGCGGAAAGGAGTTGAAATCCGCTTCACAAGATAGCATTGACTTCTTCTTCTTCTTAGAATAGCGTTAAGCCTTCATCGATGCAGTTTTAGATAAATTGAGCAAATTTCATGTCTTTTGCCGAGAAAACAATTTTGGAGCCAACGACGTCTCGTTAAGCAACAATAATGCGTCGATTGTCCGTCCGTACTCATATCTGGAAAATGAGAAGCACACAATCCCTAAATGTACCCAAGACGACATAACCACGTCTTAAATCCTTTGAGAAAACACTGATCACAGTCGGCTAAGTCCTTTGTCTCTGCCCCGGACAGTTATATTCATATTTTCCTTCCAAAGAAAACGCATGAAAAATGATCAGTTTATGCTAATCGTTGTTCCTTAGGGATCAGTCAGGATAACCCACAAAACGTGTACATATATTCCCGTTAGGATACCTTTTTTTTTACAAAATGAACATTAAAATTACCGCAAAATGAATTTGAATTCTTTTCTCGTTGCGATTGTGCTTAAGGTAAATGTTTCTCCTATTCAATTCACAGTCTCGGCAAGGAGAGAAGGTCAGTAGACACAGAAAAACAACCGTAAAATTTCGTAATTCTTCCCTTTGTTGCACCGATATGCCTGAAATTCCTCTCCGCCTGAAACGTCCTCCTCCATCCTTGCGTTGACTCTGAGATGAGATTAAGATGTTCATCTCAAGCAGAGCCTCTTGTGTTGTGTCATGTTGTGGGGATAATCGCTCCGGCAAGACGCACAAAAAAAACGCTCAATTGGTTTAGATTAGGTTGCATAGATTGATTTTTATTCTCAAGTGTGATTATTGCTTCTTAATGACATGAGGAAGATCGTAAACGCCTCGCACGCATTTCAGCTTCACGCCCGGCACATCCTGCAGCCGACCCACGCGACAAAGCACGATATTGTGCTCCTGTAGATTGTGACCGATTCCGGGAATATAGGCGACCATCTCCTTGCCCGTCGACAGACGCACGAGGACACATTTTCGATTGGCGGAATTGGGTTTTTTCGGCTTCTTGATGAGGGTCTTTAAAACGACACCTTTGGCGAACGGTTTGCCGTCGAGGGGTTGACGTGGCGGGCGGGTTTTGAAGTGCGGTCCACGGCGATGCATTTGCTGGAGAGATGCCATTTCACGCATTGTATTCAGAGTTATGGTGAATGCTGTAAAGAAAGCACAAGAGATGAGGGGTTAGATTTGACTTTAGAATTGGAATTTTGTTGCGTGTTTAAAAAATTACTCAAATTAAATCTATATCCTTCCTCGCTTCCTTAAAAACATGTGTGAATCCTTTTTTTTCATCCAGGAACGAAACAATCTTTTTTCCGCACATTCGGACGACCACTACCCCTTCAGGTGGTCGCAAACAAAAAAGGAGTCTGTCCAGTTCATTGTTGGCAAAAGGATTTGATTTCATGTCAGACAAAAGAATGAAAGGATAAGAACTCCTCAAGGAGATAATAATCTTCTTGATATCGTGACCATATGCACACAAAGAACCAAAATACTATAATTTAGCATAATTTCACTTCAGATCGTATGGCTGCACTCGGATTCGCCATTTTTTCGGAAGAAAGCGGCAGGAAATTCATATTTCCAAGGGTTGGCAGACAGAGAACTCAATTCGCACAGATGCCAGCCCAATCAACCAATGGACAATACCGCATTCGCATTGTTCCTTATTACTGTGCACCCTTGCCTCCATTTTTTGCCGCTGCTTGCAATGGTGGCGGTGTAATCTGTGGAAAATCGCCCTGTTATGGTCAGCCCATGCAAACATGCTCTTATGCGGACGTGTGAAGGATATACGGAAATGAAAAGCAAACGGGTTGCCTATTATTGATATTTTTCCATTATATTGAAAGCCGTTGTGCGTGCCTGGGATCTGGGAAGTATTGCCGAAGTTCACATGGCCGGCAGCAGTAGCGGTGGCGGTGTGGTGATTCATATTTCGCATATTTTTGAATTGATTGAAGAGGGACGCTGGACATTTAGATTTGCCATGTGAATGGGAAGGTATTTCAATTGTTTAGCAACTGCTTGTCAGTCAGTTAGTTGCAGATGGACGGTGGAATCTTGAGGATTCTCACAAAATTATAAAGGTGATTTAGGTGAGGTTAGATTTGGTTTAGGCGATGAAGTCAAACATAGGGCGCTTCTAGGATTGTTCTCATACTACTGCACGGATATATATTATCAAGCAACTAAGTTCAGTTTTCAACTAGCAAGACAACTACTGCATTGTTTAATGTACATTTTTTGTAGCATTTACTCAGGTTGTCACCTCAAAAGGTAATTAATCCTCATACGGAATTTGTCTGGAGTTGTCTAAAGTCATAGTTCCAGAACAATGCGTAAGGCCGTCGTTAAGCGTTCTTTCACGTGGTTAATCTATATTCCAGACATATAGTGAGTGTTTTAGTTTGAATTCAATTTATTGCAGACGTGACAGAGACAGAGTTAAACTTGTAGCAGAGGATACTGAAAGTCTATTTTCGACTTCGAAATGTCCTCTCTTGGTGCTCCCAAACAGGGTGAATATGAAAATACTTGACCATTTCCATCTCTCCAAACCATTGGTACAAAGCAAAAGAGGACGTCCTCAACTGAAAAAGTGTACACCGGTGGTGGGAAGGGATCTGGACTTGATGTGCAATATTGGAGTTAGTTAACAAGAGGTGGACTGGTGATTGTTGTTAATCGAGGACTATTTCTTACAAGGACAATGCACAAGAAGAAAATTAAGTCCACCTTGTTTAAAATTCTTTAAAATATGGGAAACATGCGGTCAGTAATGAAGTACCTACAAGTATATTGTGGAAATCTTAAATGTAATATTCAGTTCTTCAGGCACATTTACAAAATAACATTAATCTGCCAATTTTGAAAGAAATAGAGTATGACGAGGGATACGTAACTTGAAGTTTTATTTGTTTCAATTGTAAGCAGGATTCAGGAAAATGAGCTATATGTGTTCAGTCGCACTTAAGGATAACTTTTACAACACAACCTCGTGCAGTTCAAAAGATGTACCAAATTACGTGAACAAGAATCTACACTGAAAATGATCAAATAAATTGAGCGGCACTACAACCGACAAGAGACATGTGTTTTGCCTCTTCAGTCACTGCTCCTATTGTTCGCTCACGAGTAGGAGAGGAACTAAAGTTTATTGCCGACTTCGAACGGCGGGAATTAAGGAAGCCTTTCATTGGCAACCTGAAAGTGGTGGTGAACTAACAAAAATGCGAGATGGACACTCCAGGAAGTGATCATTAAACTTTTAGCACATTTAAGATAGCTAGGCTATGTGGAGCGTATGTACGTATCACTGCTATGGCCCGAAAAGTCTTCGAATCTAAGCCATTGGGACAACGCAACAGAGGACATCCTAGGCTAAGATGGAGCACACAAGTAAAGAAGGACTTTCACCAATTTGGAGTGCGCAATGAGTGGCAGCTGGCAAAAGATCGTGCTGACGAACATGGCGAGAGGCCCACTGCCCAAAGCACTTACCCAAACTGGAAATTAACTTTTGAAAAAATTTCACTCACATCCATTACTCAATGCTGAACATGTGGAGTGGCTTGACGAAATAGAATAACAAAGAATTAAGGCTATTTTTAATGTTGATTTTATGGGCCTTTTTATAGAATGTTCAGCATCTCTTCTACTCGTGATTTCATTGTAAATGGTGTTAGTACAAACTTAAGAAACAAAAAAGTTATCGAAAAGCCACAGAAAAATGGTACAATGGTCTGAGTTCTGAAATGAGATACAATTCAAATTTAGGAGTATATAGCATCGAAATCCATTGCATTTTATTGTTACACTAAACCCTTAATCAATCAAACTGAGAATATGAACAAATTGGTTGCATTTGAGGCCCCAGGTTCAAGGGCCTTATGTCAAAAAGGAAAACCAGCTTCAACACAAAACATACTTTATTTTTTAATAAACAAAGTTCTTAGTTGAATGTTAGAAAGAAGATGACAACGAATGCACACGCTTCCTCCAATATTCATGGATTTTTCCATACTGTCAAGTTCCCAGTAACCATATGCGGCTATTTTGGGCCGACAAGCTAAGCCCTGCGCTTCAGTATACACCTAGGTTAGGTTATGTGATAGTGGCTTGATTCGGCACATTGTTTCTATGTATATGGGTCTTTGTACTGCCACCCTCGAGAGAAGCCTAGAGGGAAACATGTGGAGCAATTTTGGAAGTTAAATGTGTTAATAGGGGGAGTGCCATTAAGTCTATGCGCTTCTTATTTGTGAACCGGACAAGTACATGTAAGTATGTACAACTTCTACAAAAGTCATTAAGGATATCTCCTAGTCTTCTTGCGTGGTCACCTCTTAGCTAATGTCCGTCTTTTTTTCTCCCACGGCCAGGAAAACATTCTGTCAAACAAATGAATAGCAATTTGGAAAGTTAGGGGTCAAGAGTAGCTTCTAAATGGTGCAAAAATTGGGGCAAATCTAGAGAGAAATTGTTTAACCACATTCCTGCGAATATGAATGATTCATCAATCTGAAAATGTGGGCCACAAGAAAAAATCCTGAGAACAGATGAAGACGGACTATACACTTATAGAAACGACAATGTAGTCGATGACAATGGAATGGCAAGCAAATCGAGCTTACAATTCAAATGAGAGCTCTAACTTTTATAAAAGTCTAGTGCCGCTTAGTTAGAAAAATATTTTAATTAGAAAGACGACTGTTGCTGTTAAATTATAAGTTATTCCACAAAGAGGATTGTGGGGCATGCTCACTTTGCAGTCTATATGTAAGGAAAGAGGAAGTATGTATAAATGTCATCACTGTGCCCCATTTCTACTTTCTTTGGAAAAAGGCAAAATAGCTGAAGAAATCCATTGTAAAGGGTGTAGGTCCAAGCCTGGGCACGACATACGTTCATCTTTCATTCCGCTAGGCTAAAACTACCATGATTTACTAACAATGCTCTGATAGTACTTAATTGTGAAAAAAAAGCTCGTTTCAAGTCAACATTGAACCGTGGAGGAGATCTCCATGCGCGAGAAGGCTATAGCACGCAAATCACAAGTGGTTATGGAAGAAGCGTCCTGTATGCAGTGGGACCTTTAATGCATGGAAGTCGGAGACACTGAGGCAATATGAAAAGAAGATGATGATGCTTTGTAGCCGCTTTCAGACGAATGTGATGCGCTGATATTTTCAATCTTTGTTTTGTTTTTCTCTTTTTTATGTATATGTCTTTACGAACGGTCTTGGGTGCATACAATGTAAAGAGAACGTTAATTTGTACTGAAAAAAACATTCCAAATTTATGTGTCCAGTGCCGACATTAGTAGATCTTCTACAGTCGTGAGAGAGCACTAGCACAGACAGCGCAAGAAGTAGTTTAAGAAGCGCCAGCTAGTTATAAGGTCACCTCTATGGACTGTGAGCATTGGCGTCATTATTGCGCTTTAGATGTTGCAATGATTAATATTGAAGGATGAATTTACAAAGAACGGGCGGTAAAGTTATGTCTCTCTTTCTGCGTAAAACTTCACAAACGATCTTGATAACAGTCTTGTCAATGAGAGTGCAGTTGGTCAAAGACGGTAACCAAGCTGTCGCACTATACAGAATTAAGGATCGCAGTCGTACTTTACCGTGCTATAAACAAAATGAAACGACGACATATTGAGATTAGGAAGGTTGCCGTTTTGAGACGATTGTGGGTTCGAATTATTTTCAAGCATGCCTGCACCGATAGATTTGGAACGATGTATGTCCTATATGAGCGACATGAACCAGATCCAACCATTACTAGGCACTATTGTATGTCGGCATTAGTGCAGGAAGATTAAAGAAAAAAGATCACATTTGAAGGAAAGTAGCCCTTCAGCAAGGTAGACGTGGAAAATGAGTAGTTTCAGTGATCAAAATTAAGGAGTTGTAGTTCGAAAACTGGATCATATCTAGTTCATATTAGTCCCCTGTCGTTGGAGGAAACATATGTAGAAAGCCCAGGTTCAACATCCATACAAAAAAGAACCTTTTCTCGACAAATTATTCACATCTCAAGACAAGTGATCTCTACGCCGCTATTCCTCTCGCAAGATGAAAACAAAATCTCTGTTTCTTTTCGGCGATTCAATTTTTAAACAGAGTTTGGATCAAAATTTAATCGTGGACCTACAGTTAACGTGACCTAAGTCAATCTGTTCATATTTGAAGAACAAAGCAGTCCATTTTACATTCTTCATAATTCCAGTAACTTCATAATCGCAAATGATACGGTATAGAATATGATCGTACACGCCTTCAAAACTAGAGCAGATTTACTTGCTTCCAAAGAACACAATTAAGATGCTACCTGCAGCAGGGTATAATAAATTGTCACATGGCCATCGAAGCTACCGGATTGTTAGCATTGCGTTTTATGTGTTTATTGCATGGTGTTCACATAGGTACATAAGTTAATTTATTTCGCTTGAAATTCGCTGACCTGCGTTAGAAAAGAAATACAAACATTGCAGAACCACACAATAGCCGGGGATTATAGTCGCTGCACTCGGCAGTCATCAGCAGTTGCTGTTCTTGGAACAAATCGACCACGGATTCATTAACTTTTCTGTGTCCTGTTTTTACCTACTCTTACGTAAATATTTATTCTGTTTTCCGCGTTTTGCTGAAACAAATTGTAATCAGACGTCGCGGTAAGAGGTTATGTTGTCGAGAGCGAAAGATAGGTGAAAAGAGTGATTAGCTGACGATTGACAGTTTTTTTTTTACAAAATGAGAAACTTCACTAATCTGCGCATGCACACGTGTGTCTGCAAGTCTATTCAAAAAATTGTAACACACAGGTGTGACTCATCCTGCACTTCGCAAGTATCCCCGCAAAAAGCATTCAATCACTAATCTCCACCAAAGCGAATCGAATGAATGCACTCTCTGGTGCTCATTTCGTTCGCTGATATTCAAAATACAGGCGAACAATAAAAACTAATTTAAATACACAAATTGATACTGCAGTGGTCACCCATTCAGGACGAGTGTTTTCCTTTTTTTTTGGTTTGCTGTGTGCGGACACCAAAAAGGTTCTAGTTAATCCCCTCGCTGAATGGGTGATGCTTTGCTCTCATGTGACACATGTAACACCTGACTGAGATTGGCGAGTAACTTTAGCGATTGTTCACGGCGACTGGAAAAGGGAATCAAACGTGTCCCTTTGTGCGGCATGTGTGTGGTATGGGAAAGTAGATCGAACTTCTCAAAATCAACTCGTTCCTTCTGCATATCTGCATAAAGACATTTCATAATCAATCAACCAAGGGTGTCCAATGGTCAAGCCATGTGCATGCCCAAGCCGCAGAAAAAAAAAACCACACGAAGGACAATGCGTAATTGGCGAGGACCAATATCCAAATCATCTTTTGGATTGTATACGATTGTCTTCGTCTTTTGTTGGTTTTTTGTGTCATTATATTCGTACAAAAGGACGCAAGACGCATAAAGAAACATATGACAGATTCGTTGTAAGGCGTCACGAATTTTTTGCAACGCAAGGAGATTTGATCAGATGTGGAGGGAAGAATAAAAATGGAAGATCAAAGCAGCGGGTGGACATTTGGCGTCTCGGTCTTCTATTCAACAACATCAATGCAGGTCGAATTAAAGGATTAGGAGGCATCCTTTCTGGAGAAGTAGACCCAACAACTTTCTTGACTCACTTGGTCCACCTTACGTGGAACAGGGAATACTAATTGACACAGAGACAGAGTCATCAAGATGATGTGTAGGTTCCTGATGTGATTGATTGTATTCACTGGCGGTGAGTTAGGCACGGGACATGAGATTGCAGATAGGAGGATAGTGCAGCCTAGACTTCGCGGCATCTCTCTTATACAGCTGTCATGTGGATTTGTGGCAAGATGTGTGATGAATATCTCACTCCTTAAAATGAAATCGGCATTCTTTCAAAAAAGTTACAAAATCTGTTTGTTTATTGTTTTTATTGATTAAACACACCACTTAACATATAAGACTTATTGAATTTTATTGAATTTCTTAAACAAGTGCGATCTCATGTCGCTTAGCAAGAGTTTTCTTGTTACCTTGGCATGTCATTTGTTTCGTAACATTCAACGTTGCTCGAAGGAAATTCATTTTTCCTGTTTATGTCTCCCACTCCCAATAAAAACTGATTGGTGTCACTATTTTTTAAGCACTGTATTAACTCAAAACTTCTTCTAAAAATTAAGAAAACACAAAATATTCTCCATTCACACTAGAAGCAATTTATTCTAACCAACAAAATAATGCCTTATTTTGACAGTTTTCTCGGACAGCTGATTTTCGTTCCACAAATATGGTGGCAGACGCGGTAAGGTAGTAAATACGTGCCACTGGTTTGTGCAGTTGATGGAGGTGAAACCGCCCAGTGCTTATGCAAGGAATTTTAGAGGATTTCTTTTGAATTTCTATCGGATCGGAGTAGGAATTTTGATGAACCCACTTGGGATGCAGAGCAAATTTGGTCGTTTGCGTGGACTTGCAGTGGACTTGTTCTTACTGTTTAGTTAGTTAAGATAACAGTCCGAGCTCCTTGGAATTCTCCTTCAAGGCTTCTTTAAAGCCCAAACTATGAAGTTAATACAAATCCGGATTCTAGTATCTACTGAGTCCTAGAAAAAAAAGTGAAAAATGTGAAGACATAGGCACTAAATTTCAAGTACATCCTTTTCATCAAATTCAACAAAATTCATTCCAAAGATGTTGGGAAAGTGATCGTCGTTAGTCTCTCCGTCTTGAAGTAACCTTCACGTGAGACTTTGAATATCGAATGATGTGAGGGATGTTGCGAAGGATTATAGGAAGGTTATGAGGTTGAGAAGGATGCCATTGCGACCTTAAACCTGCTTCATATATACGTCGGTGCGATCAATGAGCCTTTGCAGAGGAAACTAGAACGCTGCGGAGGACAAAGTGAATTCTTTCTAATTGCTTACATGAATTTTTCTTCTTGTTCTCTTCTACCAAAAAGCTCCGGAAATCTGCCTGATTCCATTGCAACGACTTTCTATAAAATCAACCATGTATCCAAAACCATGCCAAATCTCTTTAAAGGCCCAGCAGATGCCACTGAAATCTAGCAACACACTCTATATACTAGCTGACCATTTATTTAACAATCTTCACCCTTCCCTCCAGCACCGCGACAACTGGACTTGTAACCCCTATGTAGTCCATCAAAGCGTCTAGATCCTTGGAGCCAACCCTGAAATTACATTTTTGTTCAAGAACTTGAGAAATAAGATGTTCCTACTCCAAATCGAAGGCATTTTCCTTGATAATCCCAAATCCATTGTATCCCTCAGCTAGATAATCAGCAACCACGATTCGGTATACTTCGTCAGGGTTCAGGTTTTCATAAGCTGGTATTTCACATTTGCTACAACGAACAAGGACTTCATTTACCCTCTCTCCTGGAGGGTTCGTTATATTGTATGTAACCCTTAAGCCTGAAACCTGCAGCATTCGACTTGATGTTGGCGTCTGTAGGTTCGAGTTCATTGTTCTGACACCGATTTCGAGAACCTCTACAAGATCTCTGCCATACAAGGACAAGGCGATGAAATTGTTCTCAAAAGGACACATTGTGTACAAGTGATTGTAGGTGAGAACTGCGAAGAGTCAAGGAGACAAGAGAACCTTCATGAATGTGCAGAAACTAACCTCCTTTCTCTAAGGGAACTCTGAAGTTAGCCTGAGTTGTCAGCGCAATCGATACAGTTGACCAGGTGGTGGCAGAATACGGGCTTGATTTGATGAACTGAAGAAATTAAAGTGAGAACTTTTTGTTTGAACTATTCTCATGCGAATGCATACAGAGTGAACCATGGCGTCGGTAAAGAAGTTCCCTAAACTGCATTCCCTTGAGGAACACTCAAATTTCTCAAGCTTCACGGCCGTTGCACCAATTTTCTTTGATCCTATTTCGTCGATGACTTCCTTCCACGGCATGAGTGAGCTCAGAACAGAAACATCTGGAGAAGGATTTAATGTTAACACGGAGAAGTAATACACAAACTGATCTGAAGTGAGAGCGCCTCTTTTTATTCAACGACTTAAATTAAAATCTCAAGTTAAAATATTTATCCGACCCTCATTGCCAGTGGTGATGGGCTGGGCGACACTGATGTAGTCGACAAGCGCTTCAATATCTGTCGTGTGTGGCCTGCAAGGAATCAAAAAACCCCCTTGAATGATGACTCCCGTGACATTAGTACGCAGTCTTACTCAAAATCGGTGCCTTGCTCTGTTAAAATCCTGAATCCATCCCCCCCGTTTACGATGTAGTCTGGAGCAACAATTCTGTACACTTTATCCTCGTCCAGTGGCTCAAAGATGGGGATTTCACATTCAGTGCATTTGACTTGCACGTCGTGGACCCTCTCGCCAGCCGGCTTGCTGAAGTTGTAGGTGATTCGAAGTCCAGACACTTGCAGCATAATGCCGGAGCTGTATATTCCGTTTGTACTGTTGACTGGATTCACGCTGTACTCGAGAACATCTACTAGGTACTTGCCCTGCAAGTTAAACGCCACTAAGGTGTTTTCAAAGGGAGACATCGCAACTACGTGGGCGTAGGTGAGATCTGAAAGGGGAAGATGATGTGGAGCAATTTCTGCGAATGATTTTCAGGGTTTGCCATCTTTTAAGCCGGTGAAAGTTCCTCAGCATAAAATTTTGGCACACCCTGCAAATTTCTGCTTACTGCCTTTATAGAGCGGCACTCTCAAAGCTCCCGTATTCACCAGACCAATTGAGACATTCGACCATGGTTTCCTGTCGTACGGAGAAATGTCAATAAACGAGTGCACCATGGCATCGGTGAAAAAGTTCCCCAGATTGCACTCCCTCGACGAACAGGGCCATTTCTCCAAAGTCACCCTTGTCGCCCCCACAATTTCATTGCCTATCACATCAATATCTTCCTTCCAAGGGATCATTGCCCTTTTTACCGCTTCATCTGAAAAACGAAGAAGCCCGTTCTCTCACTCTCACTTCATTTCTGTTGCGTTTTCATTCACTCACCCTCAGCAACATCCTTGGCCATATAGATCGGAGCACCTTCGTATGAGACGATGTCTCCATTGTCGTCGAAGAACACCGTGATGTTGCCGACATACTTGGCATAGGCTGCAGCTTGAACGATCAACACCCGATGGCCACTGTCCTCGTGGATGATCTCGGTTGGGTACTTTCCACGGGGTTTGTCCGGTCCTGGCAGAACATCTCCGCTGTAGAGGAAGGTGTGCGAGTGTGAGCCGATGATGACGTCGATGTCTGCTCCAGCATTTTGAGCTATTATTTTATCCACGTCATAACCGCAGTGGGTGAGAACAATGATGATGTTGGCACCTTGTTCCTTCAGCAACTGTGCCTCTGCGGTGATGGCTTCGCTTTCGTTGAGGAATTTCAGTTTGCCCGTATCTGCTAGATCCTGTAGAAGTAAAAGGGTGATAATTGATGAGCAGTGAACGTGTGCAATGGGATGAGGGCAAAATCCGGGAATTCAAAACCCCAAATTGTCAAAGCTCTCGAAGTGTTTAACATTACAGATCTTCGAAATCCCAAAATGCCGGACACAAGAGGGGATTTGGCTGCTGTCCCTGCCAGATCCCCCTGCTTGAGGTTATTGAGTCGTACTACAGCCCGCAAGGGACCAGGGGATAGCTTCTACAACAACCACTCGTATTGTGCGCGCTATTCTTCTCTCATGAGTAGAAGGGACCTACAGTTTTTTGCCGAGTCCGAACGGCTAGATTTGAGACGCTTTTCACAGACAATTGTTACTCTCTAAGTGTTGTCAGCAGCAAAGGGGTGATGCCGTAAAAAAATGTGTGGTATCCCGTCCAGGAATCGAACGAAGACTTTTGCGTGTGGGTCGACGCACTTGCCCACTACGCCACAGCAACCATAGCCTTAACGGTCACAGCAGTTAACAAGTATTCAAAACGTCTGAACAGAAGCAGTTTCTCAAAGGCTGAAGCTTAGAACTGGCGTTGAACCCCTTTCAATCTTGAGAAGGGGATAGTACATGCAAGTTGACTGGTCGTTGTCCCTACTTATATTCGAAAACCACTGCACTCGATACTTACATAAAATGTCTCTAGGACAACTCCAATTATGCCAATCTTCCTCCCACTGCGCTCGATAATCATCGACTTTTCGAACAGGCCCTGCATGTCGGGTTCGTCAGAGGCGTCAATATTCGCAACCAGCATTGGTGACTCAATCGCTTGCAGGAACGGTACCAATCCCTCGATTTTGTGATCAAACTCATGGTTGCCCAGTGTCTGCAAAGTAAATTCAGTGCAACTCAAGTGCATGCGATTTGAAGACTCTCCTAACCATTGCATCAGCCGGAAGCATATTCAAGAACTCGCTTGTCACATTCCAACGGCCAATATTGTACCACAGAGTCCCCTGAAAGCTGTCGCCGGCATTGAAGTACAACGGATTGTAGTCCTTTTGCTCCTCCAGCAACTGACGGACAGTGTGCACAGTCCTCGCGTAGCCGCCAATGCATTCTTCTCCCTCGTCACATGTTCCACCAGCTGTGTCTGTTGGTTCGTATCTGTAATGAGCCTTTTTTTTTTAATTTCCCAGATTAACATCATTGTTTGCGCATTAATACATTCGCCTCTTCAGGCGATTTGAAAATGAAATGAAAACATTTCTGATTAGATTGAGGGTAGTGCGATAATTCGCACCTTGATGGATTTACACGCGATCATCGCGTATAATCAGCCGACTGTGGAAATGGGAATGCACACACATTCGCTACGTGACGGAATTTTCAATGATCATCTTATCAGCAACCGATGGAGCACACAATTGTAAGCTCTCCGGTCTCAAGTACACACTACAATCATGTTTAGCCAATTGAATGCCAACTCAAGCAGCCGGTTGTATACAATCTGTTGTTCGGGGGCTTCGTAGGTTTTGAGTGCTCAACGTTATCGATATTAAGCTGCTATCACTTGAAGTTGAGATAATTTTATATTGCAAAGATTAATGTCTAATTTTGGTGGATAAGCGCGTGATCCTTTGAACCGTAATTTGTCTTTTCCTGTATGTTTTCTGTACAATTTGGTGGCGTTTTGGTTTGGTTTTAAGTCAACGAACCTCACCAGGTAGCACGTTCTTCTATAAAAGTTATTCACGACATCTTCGTCGACATTGCGATTGCTTCTATTGCTTTGTCCCATAAATCGACTTCCCCTACCGCCATTAACAAAAGCAACACCAAAGATCACGGTTGGCGACAAGAGCCAACTTTGTGAAAAAAGTCTAGTGACTGTTTGGGAGATAATTAAAAGATCTATGAGGGAAATGAGGGCAAGACGAAGTAAATTCTGTCACCAATGAAAGACACACAGCACCGACGTCTTGGACAGAGCGTACCACTAGGCAGGAGAAACTTCGAAGTAGTCAAGGACTTCGTCTTCCTCGGCTCCGCGGTAAATAGGGACAACATCAGTACCGAAGCTTCTTCGCAGCTTCTTTGGGCTCAAGATGAAATTGAGTAAAGAAGCCCTCTCTCGAAGTACTAAACTCGCTTTGTACAATAGCTTGATTATCCCAGTCCTCCTCTACGGGGCGGAAACTTCGACGCTCCAAAAATCAGTTGAGGAAGCCCTTTTCGAGAAAAAACTTCTTCATGCGTCTGAAGGAGAAGATACAACGACGAACTTTGTAGACTGTACGGAGGCATGCGCCTGGAGACAACGCTTAAGACGGCTAGGCCATGCAGAGCGTATGGAAACCACTGTTCCGGCCGGAAAAGTCTTCGAATCCGAGCCATTGGAACAGAGGAAGGCCTAGGTTGAGATGGCGTGCACAAGTAGAGACGGACCTCAACCAATTTTGAGTGCACAATTGGAGGAAGCTGGCGAGAGATCGTGCTTGCTGGAGAGGCATGTTGGTTGCGGCCCAGGTCCACTCTGGACTGTAGCGCCAGTGAAATGTATAAGGGATGAGCGTATTGACCGGCAACACAGCTCCAGCTCAAAGAGTCTTCGAATTTTTAGAGTCATTCATAGATAGAGATAATGTATGCAAATGGAGAAAGATCTCAACCAATTGTGTGTGCCGCTGACCAGAGACCATGTTAGCTGAAGAGGCCTATCTCTGCCCTGGACAATAGAGCCACCGTAAGAAGTAGTAGAAGCATGTATGAGGGAATACAAATAGGATGCAGAAGAACACATAATAGTCTGTGAGGTAAGAAAAACAACCGAGAAAGAATTTGGCAAAGACAAAAATCCCTGAGAAACCGGGACAACTATACTGCACCTTGAATCAAAGAGATTATAGAGGACAGTGCCAAGGAAGAAATTAGGTGTTTGACGTCAAACCTGCCACCAAATAGAACAATGACCTAACGAACCAACTAACGTCTATTTCTAGAAGATCCTTGGCACATCTTCTGAGTAATGTGTAAGTTGGAAAGAAACGTACAAAGGGGCGCTACAATGAAAGACGAGGGCTGCGTATAGTCTCTACGTGCAGAGAAAGGACGACCAAAGATTTGTCAGAAAGAAGAAGAAACAGTTTCAGATGCGCGAAATCGAGGAGATTGAGAAAAGTTGTTGCAAAAATGAACTATATTCGTAATAGAGGCATCGATGAGGAAGCGAAATTACAGACGGAGCTAAGAATGTGGAAAGAAAACACGTCTGCAAACTGTATAACCGCGATGAAGGCCATCGTACGAAGTACGACCATCAGGCACAGGTGTGGCTTATGGCTTTAAGTGATCACCTGCCTTGACGGCCTTATACCACATAATTAATTTTCGTAGATAACGCAAGACTAGACACCTTAGTTACCCAAGTAGCGAGTAGTTTACGCTTGAGGGATAATTACTCCACCTTTGTAAGGAGCTGAACTTTTCTAAGTCCTCTGCCGTTCTCTGAATCGAAGCACCCGATTTCGAATGTAACTCCACACTGAGTTGGAAAAGCCCCCTTTAGCGTCTTGTCCGAGTCAGTAGGGTGAAGAACCTGATTCAGACCACCGACTTCCGCTCTATTCTTGAAATTGAGCTTCAAGCCACAGCCACAATGATACCTCCACAAGGGAGCCTACCACACGGTTCAGAGGCTCCTGACCTCCCGTGGCACCAGGTTATAGCATCTGGTCAAGCTGTCACTAACAGCCTGGTTCCCTAAACTCCTGGGTCTGGTAGCAGCAAATAATCTTTGGTTCCATAAGTTATTCCGTTGAACAGTGTTACGAATGTCATTGTCAACCAGGTTATTCAATCCACCCACATCATCCGCAGAGCCATTGGGCATAAGACAATTGAGTGGCGCTACAGCCTACAAGGCAGAAGAGCCTGCCTTCTTGAACAAGAAGTCGTGTTGGACATGCATTTTTGCAGGCCGATTTTGAATGTAGATATTTGAGAAACTTTGCATTGACAATAAGGAATCTTTGAGTGTCGGCAACGTAAGAGGTGGCGCCGTGAAAAATGTTGTTTCCCGATATCGAACCTGGAGCGTAAGTCGACGCACCTTCCTACTACGTTACGGAGGACACTAGTGCGCTGTGACCCTTATGGACGAAAGCTTGTGAATGGTGTTGTTGTCTAACGGGTGGAATGGATCTACGGCGAAGAGAAAAGTAAAGAAAACTACGACAGGGTTATCCATTTTACGAACACTAGGTCCAATGCCAAGTAAGGGTACACTCCAGTGTCAACATGCACTGGAATCTGGGGAAGGATTGCGCTAGCTCTTAATTAGACTGAAACCAGACCAGATTCTATTTGATGTCGCAAGGTTATTCCATCAACGATTGTTTGTCTTCTGCATATGGGCTGTTATTTAAGTCTTGACCAACCCACAAGGCACTTGGAACTCAATTACAAAAGTGAGACATTATAAGTCCCACTGGTTGAAGCCCATGTTGCATCTTCTTCTTCTTCTTCTTCGGATGGCGCTACAGTTGGGGGTGGACCTGGGCCTCAACCAACATGCCTCTCCAGCTAGCAGAATGCAATATCAAAGGAAGAAAAAGGATGAGGCACTAGGAACTGCGTCCGCTATCTCCATTCGCGATAAGTTTACGTTTCCAGAAACCTGAATCATTTTTACATTGATCTGTTCATAAAAAAACACAGATCGTTGCGGAGAAGAGCTAGTTTTAAGTCTAATGACCTTAATGGCAAAAGGACTGTCATTATTAATAGCGGTCTCATATCGGACAGTTTCCGTCATTTCGATGTAAAAGACGTTGGTATGACTCTGCAGCCGGACAGAAGTGGCAACATGAAAGTTTTTTGAACACATGCCAACTGAATATACGAGTACCCCGTACTCTATACACCAGAAATGGATTCAGTTCTTTTCACGTTGCTCTACTCAGCCACATCATTGGGCTTACGCTTAACGTTGCACAGAGTAGTAGAAGAAAGCGAATACCACTGTTTAAGAAATATTTGTCCAGTACTGTACTCAAACTGCAACGGAGTGGCACCACTTTGTGGACCCTCTGACCACAAAGTGTTCATTATAACGGAAAGCCACAAAAAGAACAGACGATGGATAGTTGTGGCCTACACTGAACCCGGATTGTCACCAACTTCAGAAACACGCTTGTCCAGCTAGCAGAGAATTGTTTTGGCATCGACCCACCTATCCACTACACCACGGGGCAACCGGTCACTATGATTCAACAAATTCAACAATTCAATTTCAATACATAACCTGAACCATAAGTGAGTTGAGTATGCTTGCCTTGAGTTTCCAAAGCACGTAGTTTAAGCGTACATATGTATGTATGTATGTATGACCGAATTGTTTTGTATTGATTTCTCAGAAACTGCACTGTATGCTGTGCTGTTTCTTAATTAAATTTAAAATTAAATACATACACTAATACAATAAAGCACAATTTCCAACACAGGAATCATTGAAGAAAAATAAACAAAAAAATCTCACTTTAAGTCATAATTTGTTACCCGCGAAAATTCACAATTACCTTGCATGAAAATCATTTATATGAATGATAGACAACGGAAACAACTCCGACCGAACCGACCGCGTCAACGACAACACACAAATCACAAGTCCAAGCACATGCTTAATTGAATTCATTTTCAAGTCGTTGTCGTTGCTGTTCGAGAGCTCGGCGTGTATTTTTGACCAGTCTCCGTCAACTGATTGAATGAAACTAAATTCATGAATCAGTTGGAATACTTTATTCACCTGCTGTTTGGGCTGTAGGCTGTTTCTTGGTTGGAATACGTCATAAAATTCATAATCTGAGAAGTGTGTACGGCTACAGATAGATTAGGAGGGAAATGATTTCAAGTGACGATTAGAGACTGGCTGGATGTAAGTTAAACATTTAGCATCTTATCATTGTGACCGTTATGGTTTCATGTTGACATTGAAAAATCGGTTGAATTTAAATAGAAATAGAAAAAAAAAAACAAAATACGTAATATTAAAATGAAACGAAAATAAACGAATTTTTTATTTGAACAAAACACAAAGTATAGACGACGAGAACGTTGTCCCCCCTCCCCCTTTTTTAGTGCACCTTAAGACACACTCTTACAATATAATCTTATCTCAGCTTTGGCTGTTTGCTGACGCAACTTCCTGTCCAAAGCTCTTTTCTTCCTCACAGCCCTTCGCTCTTTCTTGAGTGCATCATCCTCTGCGTGGGCTGCTGCTTTAGCCATCAATTTGTTTTTCATATCTTCACGAAGTTCTGCTTTCTCTAACTGCTTTGCCTTTCGCTCTTCAGCGGCCTTCGCGCGTTCCTCCCGTGTAATACTCAATCGCTGCAAATCTTCCTCTATGCGTTCATAGACAGCGATTTGCTGCATGTGCAACTTGCTTAATCCATGATAGAAGTTCTTATTGCAGAACTCTGTGGAGTTTCCATTGGAATCTTTGACCGACTTCCAGATGTGCTCCATCAACTTTCGCCCGGTGACGAGGAGCAACCCCTTGTTGAAGAGCTTTTCAGCTCGGCAAATGCGTTTCCTAAATTGCCGGTTGCCAGTCTTTGCATTACAGCGACGCCGGCGACGTGGGAATTTTACCCGTTTTTTCATTTGCTTCTTTTTTGGCTTCCGCTTGAAGTGTCGACGACGTTGGATTCTCGCCAGGATCTTTCGATTATTTTGCAAAGTTCCTGCGTTCACTGAAGGCGCGGCGCCCTTCGGTCGTTTCTTCTTAGAATTCGACTGCTTCGTCTTGTTCCTTTCCTTGTTGAGTAAAGGACGTGAAGCAGATGCTTTCGTTGTTCGGTTCTCTCGTGTTGCTTTTCTCTGATTCATCTGCATCTGGTGCAGACTTAGGATAACTTGTTTCACTTCATCTGTTTGTGCATCAAAAATTTGCTTCATGATGCTCAAGTCGATTTGCTCTTGAGTGGGAAGTCGGTTTCTTCGCCGCCTTGTAGGACGAACGTAGCCGGTTTCGTCTTCTTCATCGTCTGTCTGCCAATTTGAGCCGTCATCAATTCTCTTGTTTGAAAATGTTGGGGCAGTGCATTGATTCAGGTTCTCTGGTGGGTGCTTCAGGAATTGCTCTCTACACAACATTGTTCGTAACCACTTGTTGATCTACATACATACATATAATTCTGAGAAAAGGATCTTCTGTAGTTCCAACAAAAACAGATGAATTAGCCATTTGACTTACTCTAGATATCCTCCAACGGGGATCACATTAATCGGGCGTCTGTCTGTTTGCTGTCCAATAGAAATTGCAAGCACCGTCAATTCTTTGAATAGCGCGAAACTAAAGAGTTGTTTTTGAAGTTCCGTTCGAAAGAAACAGACAGACTTTTGCGGCTCTCTTGCAATAGGGTTTGTTTTTGTTTTGTAGTGGTGAATGTGTTGAAGTGTAGGGCAATGAACACATGTTCAATCGAAAGATGCCGGTGGCGTTACAGTTTGGAGCGAGATGTATCACTCCTCATTGGATTCTTTGAAGATTCTCTTAGGGAATTGAAAAGAAAGCCAGTCCACATACATCATCAATTTTGAATTCATTTATTTTCAAATTCGCGAAATATTAATGATGATCTTCCGAATTTCGGAGTTCACACAAATTCATTGCATACACGGAAGGAACACCATACACACACCCAACCGTTGTTTTGTTTGGCAGATAACAGCTGTCTTCTGTCATCGGTTTGTTTAGTAAGCAAGTTATGTGACTTTCTAAATAGTTTAGTGCTTAATCTGTTATTAAAATGCGTTTATCTCACGTTCTCCGCTTTCGTTTATCATCTCCGTGCGCTAAACCCCACCTCCAATATGTCCCCAAGCATGAGCCTGTTTTGGAAAATGATGTCAAGCGTCTGGAGGAATTCCTCATCTCGAAGCCAAACATTTTAGTCCTTACCGGAGCGGGAATATCAACTGAGTCAGGTAACCAACCGACATCTCATCTCAGACAATTGTGCTCAAAGTCCCCGTCTTCTCACAGGTATCCCTGACTATCGTTCAGCTGGTGTTGGTTTATACGCCCGCTCCAACCATCGTCCAGTGCAGCATATGGAATTTGTGAAATCCAAAGCCGTTCGACAGCGCTACTGGGCCCGCAACTTCGTGGGATGGCCGAAATTTTCAAGCACAGAGCCAAACGCCACCCACATAGCGTTGGCTCGCTTCGAACGTGAGGGTCGAATTCAAGGAATTGTCACGCAGAACGTGGATCGATTGCACACCAAAGCTGGAGCTAAGAATGTGATAGAACTCCACGGCAGTGGTTACGTGGTGAAGTGCTTAACGTGCGACTATAGGATCGATCGCCACCAGTTTCAGGATATTCTGAATGCCATGAATCCAGAGTTCAAAGACGCACCCGACATGGTGCGTCCAGATGGAGATGTAGAGATTCCCCTGGACTACATCGAGAATTTCAAAATCCCTCCGTGTCCAGATTGCAAAGGAGATCTCAAGCCGGAAATCGTTTTCTTTGGAGACAATGTGCCCAAGGAGAGGGGGCGAACTATAGCGGAGATGATCTACGGGAGTGATGGACTTCTTGTCCTCGGTTCCAGTTTGATGGTATTTTCCGGGTATCGCATGGTGTTGCAGACAAAGGACTTGGATTTGCCCGTAGCGATTGTGACCATTGGGGAGACAAGAGCGGATCACCTTGCCGACATTAAACTTTCCGCGAAGTGCGGTGATGTTATACCCAAGCTGTTTAAATTTAAGTAATCTGGTGCTATTTGTTAATTTTATTTGTTTTCGAAATAAACTTGTGAGAGAGTTGCTCTTTGTCGAACGGTGCGCTCTCTATTGCCGTTGGATGAATTCATATTTGACGGCTCACTCAATCAACCGGCGTGTATCATTTTGTCCTTCTCTCTCTCCGGTGACGAATGTATTTAGAGGGAGATAATAGCAGTTAAAAGTTCGAAAATGATTCGAAGTCTCTCTTGTTAGTCGCCTCATCGGTGGAGAGTAAAATTTTCTGGTTTCAGCAATCAGCAGTTTCTTTTCGAATGCAGCTGTGATTTATCGTGTTGAAGTAGTTGAACTGCGTTGATGGAATTTTATGTTCTCGTTGTTGTTGTGTAGTTGAGTTCCTCATCCTTTTGTTATCTTCTCATCATCAGCGCGAATCAATTTCTTTTTCTTTCGCCTGAGTTCAGTTTGATTTTCGATTTTGTGTTTTCTGTGGCAGTGAAAGGATTGAATAATTTTACCGAGCGACTGCAGCTAATTAAATTTAATTTGTGCATATTCACATAATTCGTTCACACGCAAAAGGAAGTGAAACAGCGGTGAAAGACAACGCGAAACGGATAAACAAAATGTCAGACACAAAGAGTGTAAGTTGAAAATTGTTATTTTGTAAGTGGAAAATGGAAAACGTCAGAAAAAAAGAAAATTTTTGTGGGTGTTGCATTGCCGCCGCCATCGTCAACACCGCATGGGAGAAAAAAAATTCAAGGGCGCGGCTGGCTTATGCACTTAAGTGTAGTATGTATGTTTAAGCGTCGCCTTTGTAAATGACTTCAAGTGGCATTGAATGGTTTAAATGCAATTTTCAAGGGAGCGAATAGATCTTTTCAATAAGTTGATTCATGTGTGTCCATCAGCATTTAATTTGCCGGCAAGGTTTTGATTGTAAAGTACTGCTTAGCGTATGTTTAATGCATTACGTCCTATTTACGAATGTGTTACGTATTCTTATGTGCCTGGAGGTTGGTTCGTGGGGTACATCTTTTAAGAAAGTAACATTGCTGGAGAGCCAAACGGCTTCACTATGCCCACAAAAGACATTCGATTCATAGATTCAGCGCACAAGAAGTATCCGAAATGATTGCGGTAGCAAAGGGTAGTCGATTCACGTACATACATAATGCATGAAGGGCTTTTAACATGCTTCTTGTTGCTCCAAATTCACAGGATTCGCTTTATTTACAGGAAAGCAGCTTCTACGGGCATTTCGTTGCACCGATGGTAGTGGTTTGGTTGTCAATGAAGTCTTGGTTCTTCAATGCTGTCATAAAATCCTTTTTCTCTATAGTATTTCACAAGGCAACAAGTCTGTCATCTCTTGAGGTATGCGGGTGGTAGGGTGTCAGCTAGATGTATCAGTGTACCAGCTAGAGTTACTTGGTTCAGGTAGTTTTCACACAAAAACCCCCAAAGTCGTTCATATCGCTATAACCCACTGGATTCGCTTCATTTTCAAGATTTACGTCTTCGACGATGTCAAAAAATTCGCTTTGCCTACATTTTTAACCACTAAGTAACACTCACTCATCTCTGAGATACCATTGACCCGTTAAAATCTCTCCAACACGCTTTACTTCAATTTATGTAGTATCGAAATGCGCTTCTTTTAAAGTTCTCCGGACACGCAATATACCAGGCTTCAATTCCCAAGAGACCGTCCGTTCGATGCAGTCTGATTGAATTTTCTAATTAAACGGAGAACACAAAACAACTCCATTAAGCGAAACCTGTGAATGAACATGTTTATCTTCGTCGCTATGAATGCTTTGACGCCACAAAGCATTGCGTGCTGCATGATTCACCGGACAAATATTTCAAAGCAGAGCATATTCCCATGGGGGGCGAATAACATCCTTCAATGTTGCCCAAACGCTTCTCAAATCTCGAACAATTGGTTGAATAATAAGAATCTGTCGCATTGTGAAAGTTTACACCTAGTTTGTGTACATAATTGGGTTAGGAACGTTGGTCGTGACTCACTCCAGTGCTTGCTGTCTCGGTTTGGTTGCTGTTTTTTTTTTTTTTTTTTTTTTGCTTTGGTTCACCGCTGTGTTGTTTTGCGAATACCTATCAGTAGAACATGTGCTTAGGGAACTTCTAAGGGAAGCATAGCGTCACTTGATATTTATGTTCGTCGCTTTATCTTTCTTTGATAACAACGATACATGGACGAAACGTAAAACCCGCAGTTTTGGGAGTGCACCTTTTAAGTCCCCAACACACACAGCTCATCCGAATGCCATCTTTTAACGATGAATCGCATTCCAAGGCAAACAAACAGACAGACAAGACATGACTCATGTGAACTTACCACCCTCAGGAATCGGAGAGTGTGCATCAACATTCTACAGTGCAGAGCAAAAAAAATATATATTCCGCAAACGTTTTTCCGACAAAAATAAATTCAGGGCAGTCCCTCCGGTGCGGTCATTTACTTTTGGCTCAGTTCAACAGCAACAACAGCGGAACACAGGCAGAGCCACATCTGAACTCTTGAAATTAGCCTCAATCTTGTTGGCGTAGTGCTCACACACACACGCACTCACACATCCGCATCGTTGACATATCGTCGCCGCCGCTGCTCAGAGAGAGGTAATTGAAAACGAACCAAAACGAAGTGGAAACTCAGTACAAATAGAATAAAAAACTAAGTACATAGTATAACAGTCAATTAAACGGTGTCAGACTGCGTACAGCATTTTAATTTAAAAAGGAGGAATTGAATTCTTCGACGCGGGGGAAAGGTGTTGCAAGAACGCGAGAATGCGAGTGCGAGTAAAAATGTTCATGTGCTCAGTGGAGAGAGGGAGTCATTGTGTGTAGGGATGATTACTTTCTTCTGCATACCAAATATCCGAAAACTGGGTCAGATATTCCAAAAGCAGCCTACTTTGGCAGCAACGACATCTGCAGATAAGTGCTTGGCGAAACTGAGAAACAGGCCACGGTCATTAAAGTTGTAAATTGTACCTAAATCTAGACATGAGACTGGAGATGCATGCTAACCGTGAAGCAGTAAGTGGGCGCAGTTTGATTGAAGAGCTTGTGAACCAAGAAGCGATGCAGGACGCCACAGAAGTGTGTTTGTTTATTTTTTCCGACAATTACAATCTTATTCAGTCTCTCACTCAGTCTCATAGGTGGTGGATGTGGGAATTATGAGTGAGTAAGGTTCCGTGGGGCAGAAATAGTAATCGGCTTTTTTTTTGGTGAGAAGTTTGTAAGGCAAACATGGCGTGAGTGTAAAACTTTCTTGAACCAGCAGTACAAAGTATCTTCAACATTCTTCAAGCTGTTTCAAGTTTCTTAGATTTGCTGTATTGACTTACCAGAAATGTGTCAGGAAAATCGATTTCATTCCAATATGCAAACAAGATCCACATGAGCATTTGTACGTCACAACAACCACAGCATTTTTGGAATAGCTACATTGATCAAGAAGGTCTTGAAGACAAGTCCCGGCACTCCCCGTCCCGGCGTAACTGAGGTTCCTACGTTTAGCATACTTCCCCAACAATCTGCGCGACCCCAGATAACATTCTAATCTCGAGGCCTCTTAAATCGCACATCCGCCTGAATGGTGTCGCCTTCTAACACACAACCTTCCTCTAGAAAGTCATTCCTCAGTGCTGGAAGCGAATGAACTGCTTCAAATTCTGTCATGTAAGCTGGTGAGCAGCACCGCCTTTTAAAACGAGGGACTCGACTTTGAGACAGTATGGAACTCGAAGGTCTTCCATGATGGGCTTTAAGCACACGATGATCTCCAAGAAATTTCGGAGTCTGAATTTTGTACCCCGTACGGTCGGTGTGCAAAATATTTGACGCGGATCAGTCCACTGACTGCGTTTCTGACTAGGAACCTCACGTTCATTGACTAGGAGCATGTTTACTAGCTTCTGGAATTTTGGGTTGATGCCTGATGTGTTGTCAACAGTTTAGAAGGCACAGACATGGATTAGCTTAAAGTTCCTTCCATGACCAGTATTCTTGAACTTGACATTGATTGCTTGTGATTCATGGGTCTCCTTCACTACAAAAGATCCTTTTGCCATCTGACACATCAAGGAATATGTTATACAGCAGAAAAAGATTTGAAAGAGACTTAGGATGATCATGGTGAAGGGCATTCACATCCAATCCTCCTCCTTCTCCTCTCCCGTTCCATTTACAAATTCAACAAATCGAGTAAGTCCTCTATGTCCAGCACCATAAAATGCTCGTTGCTTTTCCCCGCTAGTCGTTTCCTTTTCAAACTCCAAAATTTGCCAATCATGTTTCTAGTTCCATAAAGAACCACCATCTCACCCCATTTCTTCGAAGTTTCACACTGGAAGAAGTCGCTTTTGCAATTTTTTGTCCTTCGACATCTCAGTGCGCTACAGGTGAGGATGAGCAACACACAGACGCCCCTATAATTCCAGAAAATCCTTGTTTTCCTTTTTCTTAAGTCTTAAAGACAACTGATACATTCCACCCTCATAAACCGTAGAAGCCACACTTTGTGGTCGATTTCGCGTTGCCCCTCCTTAAGATTCAGCAATCCCTTAATACCTTGTGCATATCAAATTACTAAATGCAACTTTTCGCCCTTTTTTCTTTGCAGTTTTCCAGCATTGAAACCCCTGGATATGTGGGTTTTGCAAATTTGCCCAATCAAGTGCACAGAAAATCCGTGAAGAAAGGATTCGAATTCACTCTTATGGTGGTGGGGGAGTCTGGCCTTGGTAAATCGACACTAGTTAACAGTCTTTTCCTCACCGACTTGTACCCAGAGAGAATCATCCCAGATGCCATTGGTAAGGACTGCAAATCATGAATCGTAGGCGCCTACATAACAAAATTTTCTCTTTTAGAAAAACAAAAGCAAACAGTGAAGCTAGAAGCATCCACTGTTGAGATTGAGGAGCGGGGTGTAAAACTCCGTCTGACCGTGGTTGACACACCAGGATTCGGGGACGCCATTGATAATTCAGACAGTTTTAGTGCAATTCTGGAGTACATCGATGAACAGTACGAGCGATTCTTGCGTGATGAAAGCGGACTTAATCGCCGCAACATTGTTGACAATCGTATACATTGCTGCTTTTATTTTATATCGCCCTTTGGACATGGGTAAGCACAAACATACAAAGACAAGTGTTTCGGTCTCAGGACTTAGGAAGTTTCTTTCCCATTTTAGGCTGAAGCCACTTGATGTTGAATTCATGAAGAAACTTCACTCGAAAGTGAACATAGTGCCTGTTATAGCGAAAGCCGACTGTCTGACAAAGAAGGAAATCCTTCGTTTGAAGTGCCGCATCCTACAGGAAATCGAGGAGCACGGCATCAAAATCTATCCCCTGCCCGATTGTGACAGTGACGAAGACGAAGACTACAAGGAACAGGTGAAGCAGCTCAAGGAAGCCGTCCCCTTTGCGGTGTGCGGCGCAAACACTCTCCTCGAAGTTAAGGGAAAGAAGGTACGCGGCCGACTGTACCCATGGGGGGTGGTCGAGGTTGAAAATCCAGAGCATTGCGACTTTATTAAACTCAGGACAATGCTCATGTAAGACACACACGCGCTTTATTTCGCTTCCCACATTTGGATGTTTTTTTTTTTTACAGAACTCACATGCAAGACCTCCAGGAGGTCACTCAGGAAGTACACTACGAGAACTATCGTTCAGAGCGCCTAGCTAAAGGCATCAACAAAAAGAACGGTCCAATTAAGGACATCGACCGAGACTCAGCTCCGATATCCAATAACCTGTCGGACAAGGATAGAATACTACTGGAGAAGGAGGCGGAGCTCAGGCGCATGCAGGAGATGCTTGCGCAGATGCAGGCCAAAATGCAAGCTCAGCAATAGTAGGAAGACGTATTCTATTTTCCTTTAAACAATCTTTCTGTGTTGTGTAATAGTCTCCTCTTCCCCCTCACTCTCTCTCTCTTCCTCTCTTTGACTGCATTAAAACACTATTCTCTCATTTATCTCTATCCATCTCTGCTCTCATTTAGTATCTAAAAGATAAGAATTTATATATTTTTGTACGACTTTACATTAAGTTCTTGAACGTGTATTTCCGAACAAACTACAAATGGAGAATGTTTACTCTTACTTTAAATATAAAATGTGTATTAGTTTGTATTCTGTTAGTTGGAGAAGTCAGATGAAAAAAAGGAATGCTCTCAGTCGAACCGTTTCTAAGGCAACTTATTTTTTACTCAATAATGTATTGTATTTTAAAATTCCGCTTGTATTGCAAAACAAAAGATATATCTATAATCAGTATATACTAACATAATGACGATGCAATATATTGAAGTTTTTTCAACAAAAATTAGAATTTCTGTTTTTACTTGTTCGTCTGTCCGCTGAAGGGCATGCGTTGGGGATGAATACAGTTTCCTTCGAGCGTTGTATGCAGAATGGTGCAGCTTAAGCCCTGGCGATCAGATTATTTTGAGTGAAGCACATAGGCTACTCAGAAGAGGACTAATTGCTTCTTGAACTAAGCTCAAGACGAGGTTGGTCTGGAGTCATGTATTTTTGGAGGACGTAGCACTAGTCGTGTCCGACAAATTACCCTTTATTCGTACAGAAAACTCTTGTCGTCCAGGTTTTACCTCAGAGTGAATTCAATTGTAAACATGCAGCAAGAAGATGATTATGAAATCGAATAGTCTCCGAAACGGAATGGTTCACTAGTTACAAATACCTACGTACATCGTCGCAATAATAGTCTAATCCGCAACACCAAATGAGAAGAAAATCCGATTGGTGTTCAGTCCAAGTCGACAGGATGACGAAGGTGTGTGTATTAACTAGAGGGCAATGGGTCTGTTTGCTATACAGGATGGCCAGGTCAAGCGAATAGAAAATGATGTTCCAGCTAAGAAGGTTTTCAGTGTCAACGAGATGATGATCAATGATCCCACTAAGAACATCACTGAACACGCAGGATATCACCGAATGAACCCGATTTGTTTGGTTTATAAGAAGGCAAGTCATTGGGCCACATGGACTCCTCATTTACATAGAAGATGCATGCAATGCCAGATTTCGCCTTCGAGAAAGGAAGATAGGCCGAATTTTCGGCACGCAAATCAAGTGACTAAGTGTGCATGACTGTGGAATACTATGATCCCCATCCAAAAAGAGCTTTGAAACACAATCTCCAGGTACAATAAAGAAAGGGAAAGAAAACGTGTTGAAAACGTCGTAACAACTGGGTGCAGACTGCCTGGGACCCTCAAATATAGGAGGCAGCAATTACTTAGTCTCAGCCCCTGTGAAGGGCATTGGCCTGATATACTTTTCCTTGCAAGGCAACAAAGTTTCCAAAGAACTATATCCTTTCCACGAAAACCAGGTGTCAACGTACGGTGAATTTCTACAGAAATCAAAAGCCTATAAGCGTGCAACAATTTGTATTCTCATTTCCTACCCACACATGAAATTCTCTTTACCGAGGATTTACAAAAGAGATGATTGTAAAAGAGAACCAGAATAAGTTTCTGCTGTCTTGTCCATTGCTCTCCCTCTGCTCATCGAATAAAAAGAGACCACCTGCACTGCTTTGGCGCTGTGAATTGCATCTAGATTTCCACACATGCCAGAGAAAGACAAGTATATGTATGAGTAACTCAGAAGTGGGACGAAACGAGTATTTAAGAAATTGAAATTTTCCATGCGCTTCCTCGCATTGACCGAATCGTCCTGTTCCCAGTCCATCGCACTTGTCAATGCAATTTCTTTCTCCATGCACCTCACTTCGTATATTTTTTCGTTCCACTTTTTTTCGATATCACATCGCATCTAATTGAAGTTCGAATAGCTAACTGTCAAGTTTTGTGCTGCAAAGTGACAGACAGCCACTGACAGTGAGAGTGTAAAGTAGTGTAACGCAGCGACGGGCAATTTTCGTTTATTTGGTTGTTTCATTTTAAATGCATTTATTTTCGTGAACATCCTTTGCGATTGTTTCGAGTGTTGTGTAGAAAAGTGAAATTTTTCGACTGCGCGCTGTTGGTGAATGTCTCCTAGAAGCACATATATATGCCCATCGCAAGCAGTACAACAAGACGTTGCAAAGAGAGTCTAGATTAACCTTTTTTGACATTGAACACTTGTGCTGTGTGCTCTGCTGTGTGCGCTGCGTTCGGTTTGTTGCCTCTGCCGTTGTTTGTTTCGTTTGTACGTTTGTGCTTCCATTCGGAGCGGGTCTCTAAGGCAACAATATTTTCCGTCCTCATATAAAATTCGTTTCAAAAAAATTTTGATTAAATTTAATTCGAAATAAAAGTGCAAAAAGCGTTGGTGGGGGAACGTCTGCGAACAGTTTGGCAACGAATCCACATCAAGGCAGAAAAAGAAGTGTGAAGTACGCCGCGCGAAGGAAGCGAGTCAGAGTACATACCAATCGAAACGGAAAAGAAGGAAAAAAAATTAAATAGTTTAAATTAATTGAAAAGAAAGTTGTGTAATCAGAGAAATAAAGACGGGACCGACTAACAGTCAGAGTGTCGCTCTCGTGGTGACTTCGCGCGGATAATTTCTATATCATTCGCGGCTGCTGCTGCTCTCCCATTTGTTGTTACAAAAATAGACCACTGCACGTTTTCGAAATAATTTTCATGTGATTAGCGCTTTAGCCCCCAATTCGTGAGACTTAGTTGGGTCTGTTCTCCCGGCCGACCGAACTCGACCCCATAAACTGTTATCTGCTGAGGTGTTCAATTAATTTTGAGTAGTTTGTTTTTTTTTTTCATCAAAAGAAAGCTTTCCCAATTCCCCCACTGTGGTAGAATCAAAAGGGGAGTGAACAGGCCTTCACTCTGTATTGTGTACGTTGAGCAAAATTCGGCGAGAAGACATGGCTAAGGACGAGGAGGACGATCTGTTGCCCGACAAGGATGCCGCAAAGGGATTCTATGCAAAGTATGAACCGAAGGAGATTCTTGGCAGGTGAGTCAATGCGTGCAGATCTATATAAAGACATTTTTTTGACTTTAATTGGTTGAAGTTTTTTTTTTTGTGTTCATTTAGTTAAATTTGTGCCGATTTTGCATATTTTTCTCTTTCTTTTGCCCTCTAATTTGTCAGTGGAAGATGAGGAGGTGTTGCCAGGAGAGGATTCTTGTGAAATATTTCGCTTTTATTGGCGATGGGGGAGTCTCAGAGGTTGTTGCCTTTCCAGTCAAGGTCAGAAAATGCCGACCATGCAGATGGTTTTGGACACCTCACCTCTTCAACTTTGCTTAGGCTTTGATTTTTCTCTTTCCCTTTTTCTGACAGTTGTGTTAGCTTCAAGTTCCCTTTCATTTGACCTCCATGTGTTTTTTTTCTTTCAGAAGAGAGATGTTTCGTCCTTCGTAGGAAGAGTTCATTTGAACTTTACTCTCACTTTGACGACATGAACTATTGTGTGTGTGCCTTCTGATGAAGGAAAGCTGTAGAATCAGATTCAGAATGAGGGCAGGTAATCTGTGATTCATCTGCTCTAAGGGATGTTCAGATCAGGATTTTCTGGTCTTGAGATTCTCGCGGTTCATCTGCTGACATACAAAAAAAATTCTCTTCCCTTTATTTCGAATGTTCGAAGGAGGGTAGTGACTCTTTGGCTGTAGAAGAAGAAACGACTTCTTTGGCTCTAAAGAGAGGGAAGGAAAATTTATTTGTTGGCTTAAAAAAAATGTCGTGATTCATGTGTTGAAGGACAAAGAAAAAATAGGTACCTCTCTGACATCTAGATTGACGAAGAAGAGGTGTGCAACAGAGATTTTTCTTCTGAAGGAGAATTCGATATTTTCTATCCTAAAAGCCGCTGAAGTAGAAAACCTTTCACACTCAATCTCCTACTATTTTGCGGAAGTAAAAGTGGAGAGGTGCCCCTGTCCTTTAAGCATATTGTTGTAAGGAATCCAATGTAGATAGAGCACCGTTTCTTTGAAAGAAAGAAGACCTTCTCTGCTTCAATGAATGCTTTACCAGCGCTACGAATTCTCATCTAAAGAAAAGAGAGAAAAAAACGTGATCTGGCAACAGTGTGAGGTCTATGAATTGGCTCTTATTCTCGTTTGCTTCAGTTTTTTTCATTTCTTCTTCGTGCCATAAGTGGATGATAGTCTTTTTCGTGTGTTGTATTCATTTTTAATTTCTTGAATATAACACAACGTCCCTCTCTCACTCTCTTTCTCACTCTGACCGCCAACTAGGGGGATGTTGACTTTTTGTGTGGTGTTATGTTGTGCGAGCTGTGTGCTACAAATTGAAAAAAAGTCATCATCACGGTTTATTTTTTCCTCATTCTCTCTCTTCCACTTTGTAGTTCCATAGCCGTCGTTGGACTTGTTATTTTTATTGCATGAACTGCTGCTGCACGTGCTTTAATTCTATTTTCAATCAAATGCCGCTTCTGTGTAGAGTTAAGCAATTTTGTCGTCTTGTGTATTGAAGTCAAAGTAGTAGTGGGGTCTGCGCGACACACCTCCTTTTTGTTGAAGACTTGAGACACACTCTCTGCTGAAAAGATAACCGAACAAGTTTTAAGTGCCAAAGAGTCACGAGTTTTGCCATTTTTGTTGATTACGTTTTTGTATTTTGTTTTCTATTGAATATTTCTTTATTTTGGTTTGTGCCCTCCCCTTTCTTCCCGTTGGCTCTTATTACAGTATTAAGAATTTAAATTTGTTTGTGGTTGGGCTTTTCTGGTTCTGTTTAACGCAGTTGTGAGACGGGTACAAGGGTCAATTCAGTTGACAGCCAAACAGCGGCGTATGTCTGCTGTCGAGAGTGATATTTGCTGCGCTGCTTCCACTTAAATAAGTCGTTTATGACATTCTTTGGCCAAATCGTTAATTGCTTGCCAACATCTAGTTCAGTTGCTAATCTTTACCCATTCAATCTCAGTCTGCTTTTTGAATAAACAAAAATCAAAAAAAATTCCCTTCGGGAGGTGGTAATTTTCCTGCCCACACCATCCTGCATCCGAATCAAACTCATTTTTGTTTACATGACGAAATGTGTTTGATATTTGACAGGCTTTCTGCATGATGTGCTCAAATGTGTAAATTTCCGGCTCGTCTGATAAGCGAGCGCCTTGTCGGCAATCGAAAACATACACATGCATCTCCTGGAACTTTTCTGACGTCATTTCTGACGGTGAGTTCCCGTTCTGATTGACATGATCGGCTCATGATTGATAACGAAGAGATGAACTATCAATTTAGAGAATTGTCTCTCACTCGTAAATTTGTTTCAATTGAAAGCTAAATTATAAATTATTCAATTTTTTTATTATCTGCATAAAGCTGCTTCTGTAAAATATCTGTAAGGAATTGGATATGTCCCTTTGTGCGTCCAGTGCAAGCAAACTCTTATTTTAAGTCAAATTCCGAAATCAAACAATTTCCAGAAAGTATTTCCAAAACCCTCCTTCTGTGAACTTGGTCCGTCTTGGTAACGGACTATGCTTCGAAATTCTCATCATCTGTAAATCTATTCTATCGACGTTTTCCAGTATCTGTGGCTTTAGTTACCTCACTACGACCCTATATTAGGTAAGATTAAGTAGATTCTCACCGACAACCAAGAAGCCCTGCAGTTGCAGTGGAAACTTACTTATTCGAAACACGTATTCGTATTCCTTCTTTTCTGGAATCGTAATGCGGAATGCATAATCGCAAAATATTCCGATGACACACTGCTTCTATAAAACATGTTTGCTCTTCATTACTTAGAACCTGTTTTATCATCGCACAAAGTGCCGGCGACGCTTTAGATTCCGCCACGACCTGGCAACCAGCTGATTTTAATTATACTATTTGAGACGATGTCACTTACGTCCCGTCTACACAACTAGACCAGTTTGAAATTTACTCTCTCAAATGTGGAGGGCCTAAGGTGCGGCATTACTGTCAGAGTATATACTTATATAGCCGCCGTGGTGCAATGGGTAATTGCGTCGACTCACACGCTGAAGGTCCCAGGTTCGAAAAGACTGAACAGCCTATATTTTTCACAGCACTACCTATTTCGAAACCTTCTATGAAAACCTTCTCAAATCTCACCATTCGGAGTTGGCAAAAATCTCTCTTTTCTCGTAAAAGAACAATAACATACCATGAGTAGTTGCCCTAGTCCCTTGTGGGTTGTAGTGTCACTCAATTCGCATCTGTCGAAGAATCTTTGAAGTTGATAGCCTCCGCACCGGTCGTAATGGCGCAGGAGGTATCTATGGGGCTTGCCCCTCTAGTCCTAGTGATAGTTAGGCAACCTTGGAGGCAAAGGCTTATACTCGTTTGGCTTCGTTGATTGTCATTATTGCACATTGCCTGGTCGTGGGTCTTTTATATGTTAGTATTGGATGATGTATTTTCTTTCATTTAACAGCAACAAAATAACGGCCCCCGAGCAGAATGACACAATTCAGAATTAACAATCAAAAAAATGCATCACATTAGTCTAAAGAATGATAGTGACCTGCAACTTATTGACTCATCCCTGCAACGATATAGCGAGATGTGGAAATGTTTTTCTTCGTTTGTTTGAGTTCCTTCAGCTTTTCAATAAACTTCTTCTTGCTTAAGCGCATCCCAAGCTCTTTTCGAAAAATTTGGCATAGTTTGTGATCTTAGCGTATTCTGGCACCGGAAGGTGCAAGAGAAAAAATATTTCCAGCTAGTGTTATAATTCACTATTCACAACCGTTCAGCCTTCTTCTTCTTTTTATCAGGCCAGGCCTTCCATTACCGATGGTCACGCTGCTTCCTTTGGTCAAACCCAAGCTCTCTAGTTGGTCTCTTTACCGGAGGTTTGGTCTTCCTTTCCTTCCCGAACCCGAAGGCTGAGTTTCGAAGGAACTCTTAGCTAGAGCTTTGTTACCCATTCGCTCGATGTAGCCCAGTCATTGCAGCCATTCCGGAATACATCCGCATCGTGTTACAGCACGTAGAGTTCGCGGTTGTGGCTTCCGTTTCCATTCGCCGGAGTTAGAAGTACTTCTCTTAAAATTGGTATTTTTCCTTCAAACTTTGAATCACTACTCAATGCAATTTGTAAACATCCTTGATTTTCAACGTAGGTATTCACGCATTAATGCTTAAGAGAGATCCATTGGGTTGCTCCGGAGACAGTGTTCATCCCCCACTCCTAAATCCAATTAATTTTCTGGATAAAGGCTCATATTAGATTGACGTCCACGTAATTAGGTATCTTCATATCTCACAGAACCTGCTGCTTGCTAACTCTCTTTGAAGATCTTTGTGTCAAGAAACGAAGAACACCATAAGCCTGCAATCTTTTGATATCCCATTTAGAGAATAGCGTTTTGCCAATAAAGGTGAGAATTAAATTGATGTAAGTGCTGCTTCAGTATCTGTGTAGAAAACGTTCACTCACATCCTACACCGCACTCATCAAAAGCCAATCAGCGGCACACATATGTGCGTCCTTGAACAAAGCTGAACATTTTCGCAGATGTCGGCTTATTTTATTCCGGACGTCATTCTAGTGCACGGCAGTGTATAGCCTTCTCACAGTCGTTTGTTCCATTTCTTGTCAAGGGATTTGTTGCATGCATACACTCCAAATATTGGTGCGAATCTTCCTGTTTTGTATAACACCAAGGGTACTTGGCCTGATTTGAAAAGCCTAGTGAAGTTCGGTTCCGTTTTGACAGAATGTTTGTGAGAAGGTTTGTTGTCTTTTTTAAAGAGTACCAGTTCACAGTAACATTTTGTAATTCGTTTGAACTACCACCTTCTGTGCACTTTTCATTTTTTCTCCAAGAATCTGAGGGTGCCGTGGAAGTAATGACTTCGCAGAAGTAATGACTTCGCAGAGTTCCAGTGACGAGGCACAACTAAGATGATGGTTTTCCACCTTGCGGTGTGCCTTACCGTACAGTTCTTTTAATTAAACAACTTCCAAATTCGTTTTGGATCGACATACTGGTGAGTCTCAAACTTATCCAGCTGATGAAGCCGTCCTGGACGCTCAGTCGCCCTATACCCTCAGATCTTTCTCATGTTGAATGCTTCTCCAAAGACTAGGAAAGCAATTATAGTATATTTCTTGCAGCCCTATCGGTTTCTAGACTAATGGTTTCTGGAGCGTTTTCGACAGACTTTCCCCTGCAGTGCGGGTGTTATGAAACCAAGGGCTTATGTTCTTTAATACTGCTCTTAAGTTGTGGTCTATCTTTCATCTTCAAAGCTCTGCAAATGCTATTTGTGATTAATGTTAAGTTTTTTTTAACTTTGCATTTCTAGGTTGAATGCTTAAAATTCATATTCCTCACAGCTTTGTAGGTAGAGGCGTCACCTCACACGCTGAAGCTTCCATTCCCCTCGTACAGTTGCTGACAACACTCAATGCGTGTGAGAAGGTTCTTAAATTTCGCCAAAACACACAAAGCTCCCCTCTATTTGCGCTGAAGAAGCTAGGTGTAGGTCCCTTGTGGATTAAGGTGACACCCAATTTTTGATCTGACCTCTCTTTAACATATCTTTTTTTATTTGCTGCAATTTCGGGATTCAATAAATTCACCCCACATTTGAGATGAATCTTTCACATAATAGAAGACAATGAAATCTCTCGAATACTCTGCTTCCGAGATATGGGCCTTCTTTCAAAATGAAGGCATCCCTCTCATTATTACGAAACAGATTCCCCTCACAAAGCAACGCGAATACTTCGCATTACTTTCACACAAATTTTTCAGAGCAGATAATTGCGTTCTGCCTCTGTTACATGCGGCGATTCCTTATTAATATTATTTGTGCGCATATGCGCGTGTCTGGAATTCATTGTTTTCCCAATTGAATGAAACGCAAAAAGACGACATTGTCTCTGCGGGTATAAAGAACTGATTTGCGCACCGATTTGCTTTCCATCAGTGCCTAGATCTACACTTTTCGAGTTAAACCTCGAAGGGAATGAAATGGTCAAAGACACCACGCCATGTAATCAAAGACAGAACGGAAGGTCAACAAATCGTTGGATGGAGGGAAACATTTTCAAGCGCACCAAGCACCGTGGCCTTTTATATTCACCGCCTCTGCGTTGATGAATGAAAACTCCAAAGTTTATTGTACCAGGTGGTAGAATTGCAATGTTTGCCTACTCGACTCAATGTTTGACTCACTAAAGTATAGCTTCATTCGATGATAGGACCTGGGTTTTGTGTTTACCTCGTCAGTTCCATTGTCAGTGGTTCACATTGAAATTGGAGACCGAACGGTTGGAAAATTGATCGAATTTTGCAGAAATTACAACGTTGACACAAGCACTTTCGGTAGAGGCACACACGTATGTGTGCGGAGTGTATTACATCAGGAGTTATGTGTGGTTCCCCCTAGTTCGTAGAACATTCAAAGTTGAATAACTTCTTCGACACCATAAGACATAACTCAAACATGACCCAGTCGGGGATTGTATCGCATTACTCCTCCTGCGGCGTAAACTAGGCCTCACAGCGTGAGTAATCAGTGGCTGATGAATATCACGTAGGCGCAGCCGAAGTGCTGAGCGCAGCATACGGACGCAATGTACACACGATGGTGCACATAAATGTGTTGATTGTTGTTGCGTTTAACAAGATGTTTGAATTTGTAGAGTATTGATCGTTTTGAACTTTATTCTTAATGCAACTGTGGAATTTGTTTCTTTCATGTGTAAATGTGTACGTTTTGTTGCCTGGAGGACGGAGGCTATTTTGATGCGACCATGCGGCATCACACTGGGCCCAGAAACAGTCTAAGTGTGACTGGCCACTGACATACCCTTTAACATAACCTAACGTAACCTTCAGTCTCCCTCTGGTCTAAGCGTGCACATTACATTACCGGTCTAAGTGGAGGCTTTACAACCAGCACGATCTTTCGCCAACTGCCTCCAATTGCGCAGGACGAAATCTTTCCTGTCTCAAAGTTTCTGCTGCCCATTATGTCGCTCTGTCCGAGACGTCGATGTTGTGTATTCTTCCTTGATGACAGCAGGAGTCTTTGCCTCGATTTCCGGTAGACCCATTTTATCTGCTTCCATTTCAGTATTAGCAAACTCTCTATTGACGGCTTGCTGTGATCGTTTAACCAAGTAAATCTCGTCCGCGGAAGCAAGCAGTTAAACGAACTTTTGGAAGATCGTGTCTCTGGTGTTGACTTATGAGTTTCGCACAAACTTCTCAATTATGCCGAGAGTGTCGCCTTGTTTGAAATCCTTTTGACCTTGATGGGGCAGTTAGTGTTAGAGAGCGTTCTGCAACGAGTGTTCTCCATCGAGTTAGGAATGTCAAAAGTAGACATGGCACTGTATACCTCGTCTCTATGCACGCTATAATATGCAGCCACAGCCAGCCAGAATAGGCGATGGATGTCGATCTGCATCTTCCCGTTCTATTCCAGAATCTGCGGTAGTGTGAAGATTTGTTGAATGAAGGACATCCCTGGCTTGAAATCGCACATACATATAAGAACTTATCAGATCATGGGCAAAGAGTTCCAGGCATTAACATAAAACGACAGAGATGATATTGTTAAGGGGACTTATTCCTCGATAGTTGGCTCAGAAAAATAGGTCACCTTTATTGTAGACCGGGCAGATCATACTAGGATTCCATTTCTTTCGACCATATCCATATCCGCCCAACCAGATCATCTCCAGTTGCTTTGAGCAGTTCCACATTCCGTTCGCTCAAGCAGCTTTATTCGTCTACAGTCTAGAAGTCTAAGTCGGGGGAACGGAATTTTTTTTCATCCTCGTCCAAATTAGGTTTAATCTCCCTGATGGCAGTATTGGGGTCGTCATTGTCTGCAGAAGTGATTTTTTCGAATTCTCTGCATTAACTGCGGCTCTACGAATAGTTATCCGTTCTCATGTACTCTCCCTATTTTTCCTCTCTATTCTTCCCTTCTCTTCTGTTCGTAGAGCTCATGAACATCTGTCCTTGTCCGATGCAACATTGCCTTGCAGGCCTCTTATTTAACTGCTTGTACCTGCCTGTACTCGTCGTCAAGCTAAGGTTTTATTCCTGGTGGTCTTTAAATTTGAAATTTCAATTTGGTTGACTGTAAAACAATGCTTCCTCACCCTTCCTTCCGGGGTTTTCTTTTACGTTTCTCACATTTATCGGTTCGTTTGATAGAACATAGAATTTGCTTCAAATTTGTTCATATTAATTTTTTAATCCGGCATTTTGGAGATATAAGTCTAAAAAAATGTTAGAAATTCTATTCCTAAGAAGTCCTTAAGTCTTTTTTTTGTAGCGCAAATATCCAAGTTGGGGAATAAGTGCCTTGAATCTTTATAAATCACAATTAATCAATTATGTATTCTCCGCCCGGGTTTTACATTTTGCGTTCAATTCGACAATGCCCCTCCGTCGAAAATCGTTCAATACAAATTTTGTCGTTAGCCCGTTAAGACTAGGTGCTTGACTTCATTGAAAATGTTTCCACTAACCCTTGATGCATCGAGCTAAATGTAATCTGTGTATCTATGTACGGATACGTAAGGACATCACATTTATGAGATGCCGAACAGTGAACAACTGCATATATCTGGCGACATCTGACTGAGAGCTGGGCATTGACTAAGTTTCTAATTGACGTACCACCCAAAGCAAAGGCACGGGTGAATCTTATCACATGACACGTTCCTAGCAAAGCTGTTGCAGTATCACTAACCCAGAGCATACCACCCAACCGCTTGTCAATTGAAATCTCGAAAGTACGTCTTAGAACTTGCGTCATTCAAGGTCTACTCTCGTGCCATGTAATATCGCCCATGTAATCTCAAGCGCAAATTGCTTGACACCGTCTTACTCATCAAATTCAGATCCGCTAATAGCTTATCAATACACTTTGATTCATCCGGCCGGTATTCAAGCGAAGAGTCAGAAGACGCTTGTTGTCATTTGATTAGTGGCATCATCTCCCACACACGCTCGATAGATCATTTTCGTCTGCCAAAAGAATGCTTGCCGGTGTTTCGTTTATTTATAGGTCAAGGCCTTTTAAGATCATTCTCTCTAAGTGTACGGCGAACGTCATTCCCCTGTGTATGCGAGTAAATCATTCTATACATCCGTAGGAGTTTTATAAGTGCGATCCACTTGTCGCTCAAAATGTGTCGCAGTTTGAAGAGGAAACGCGATGTTGATCATTCTTTCTTTTCAGCGCGTCGTGGTTCTCACCAATTGTAGTTTGTAAAAAGAACCATCTAAATATTTACGTAGGCCCTTGATGATGGACCTTTGATTTAGACAGCCCCCGACGCGTGTTCCTGAGAAGAGATAGATAAAGGAAACAAATAAGGAATAAACACACTTCAAGAGGGGGTTCGGTGTTAGTGTGGTGACAGCTCAGACGCACAAAGTAAATCAGCTCAAATTGTTCGTTATCTGACGATTGTGGAGGGCAAACGACGATGAACTTATAAAAAGAAAACATACTGAGATTTGTTTTTTTCCTGAAAATGAGCAAGGAGTCTATTGTCTAAATATATTTCTTTAATTTGTCGCTGAATACATACTGCAGACATCGGGGTCATCTGTGTTTTTTTGTTTCAAGAACGGAAGAAAGCTCTGCGAATGCGTTGCACCCGGAACTGTGGTTGGGAGCTTGCACCAGCTTGACTCTTGGATACGGTTGAAGAGAATGTCTGATGAGTGGAATCTCTGTATCATCTGCCCGGTTTACAAGAGATGAGACTTACAACTGCGTCGACTACAAAGCATTCAGTCTTCTTAACGTCACGTACAAGGTCGTCTCTGCCGTTTTGTGTGAAAACAAGTGGACACAAATCACCTATTCTTCGGTTTTCTGACAGCGTGCATTGGGACGTGCAATGTTAGATTTTTGCATTCCTACCAAATTCATCAGATTATGGACCCCGTTTAGGCTCCGTCGAGTTCAGTGAGGACCTCTCCAATTTAAAAAAAAAAACGGTTTTAGACAAGGCAACGCACAATTGAAAAATATTAAAGAAATCGCAGGCAGACGAATCACGAGGAATCTCTGTAACTTTCCATCCCCTAAACGAAATTCGTCCATACCAACAGTTGGAATATGAACGATTACTCCGTTCTTGATGTTTGTGCTATGGGTAAGGGTATGGTGTGGATATGGGTGGATAGTATGATGTGACGGCGAAGAATACTGGTGTTAGGTAAGGTTGGGACGTAGATTTGTCTGTTTAAAATTGAATCTCGCCATTATCTTCTCTTGCCACTAAGAGCTAATCGCTCTGTACTCGCTAGTAAAGCTGGCAAATTCAGCCTTCATCAGCTTTCTATCTCCACTGTTTTCGGTAGCTTTTGTGCATGCGAAACCGGTTCTTGGTTCTAGCACATCTTCTAGCACGAAGTTCTTCTTCTTCTTTTACAGTCCGGGGTGGAGTTGGGCCTGAATCAATCTCAAGGTAGCATGATCCATCGCCAGCTGCCTTCAATTGTGCACTCCGAGTTAGTTGAAGTCCTTCTCCATCAGTGTGCGCCTAGGCCGTCCTCTGTTGCGTTGTCCTAATGGCTCGGATTCGAAGACTTTTCGGGCGGGGCGGTTGTATCTTCTTCTCCAGAAGAAATCAACTCAAGTAGGACCAAAAATCGGACGCAGAAGTTTACACACGAAAAGATTGGCGTTCAAGTTTCTGCGCCGTAAAGGAAGAGTAGGACGATCAAGCTTTTGTATCCAGCCAGTTTAATCCTTCGAGAGAGGGCTCTATTACTCAATTGCCTCTTGAGCCGAAAGTAGCAGCAAGAGTGATTCTGCGTTTGATTTCGGTACTGATGCTGTTATCTGTATTCATCACGGAGCCGAGGTAGACGAAGTCCTTGACTATCTCGAAGTTGCTGCTGCCTAGGGGGCTCTGTCCGAGACGTCGGTATTGTGTGTCCTTCCTCGATGAGAGCAAATCCTTCGTCTTGCCCTCATTTATAATAATAATAATAATTGAGTGGCACTACAACCCACAACGGACCAGGGCTTAACTTCTAGAACAACTACTCGTGTTGTGCATGCTACTGTTCTTCACGAGTAGCAGGGACCTACAGTTTTTTGCCGACTCCGAACGGCGAGATTTGAGATGCTTTTCATAGACAATGGACTCATTTCCATAGACTTTTAATACTCTTGGGTGTGTCAGCAACTCGAAAGAGGTGGTGCCGTGCAAAATGCTAGGTGTCCCGTCCGGGAATCGAACCCAGACTTTCTGCGCCGCGGTCGATGCACTTACCACTACGCCACGGCGATCACCCTCATTTATCGCCAAACCCATTTTAACCGCTTCCGCTTCAACATACGCCTGATTAACGGCTCGCTGTATCGTCCAATCACGTCAATGTCGTCCGCGTAAGCTAACAGTTGAACGGACTTTTGGATAAACGTGCTTCTGGTGTTTTCTTGTAAATTACGCACGATTTTCTCAAGATTGATGTTGAACAGTCACATGACAGCGCGTTGCCTTGCCTTAAACCTTTCTTTTTATATTGAATGTCTCCGGGAGTTCGTTGCTGACCTTGACGAAGCAGCGAGAATTCTCCATTGTCATCCTACACAATCTGACGAGTTTGGTAGAACTGCCAAAAATAAACATAGCACGGTGTAGGTTGTCTCTATGCACTTTGTCATATGCGGCCTTAAAATCGACTAACAGGTGGTGCGTGTAGATCTGTGCTTCTTGGGTCTTTTTCTTTTTTTGCCATAGTGTGAAGATTTGGTCAATGGTGGACTTCTCTGGCATGAAACCACACTGAAAAGGACCTATCAGATTGTTGATGAACGGTTTAAGGCGTTCACACAATACGGCAGAGAGGGCTTTGTTAAGGAGACTGATCGCTCGATAGTTGGCGCAGTCGAAGGGCTGTTTTTTTTTCTGCTTTTTCACTAAATTAGAACAAGTTATTTTAAGACTTGGTCCCGTAGCATAAGAAGTCTCAGGCTACATTTGCAATTGAAACCAGTTCAAAGGTGGTTGTGTCTCTTCCTTCATTCACTTTATATCTGATGATAAAATTGTTCGCTTGTTATACAGCCGTTATTATTTGGATCTTATACCCACAGTCTCTCGATCTCATTTCCGGAAATTCATGCAGTTTGTGGTTAAATCCACTCCTCCGGAGGCCTTTATAGGCAAAAATCTAAAGCTGAATTTGTCTCCCAAAAAGAGCCTTCATCATCAGACTTCAGTCATTTGCCGCCTCGGACTATCTTATTTCGTTCAAATGAATTCAGCATCTCATTATATTCGAATTCATTTGCGTATGTTCCCAACAAACTTTCACTACGTAACTTCCTGACATAAAGTACCTTGTTCATTATACGGCTTGTGCAATTTCATTATTTTTGCGCAAAGTAGGACAAGGAAGTCGGAAAAATGAACTGTGCACATTATTTATTGGAACATAAATCCCACTGTTCCATAGTGGACATCTTTAGTTCCTGTCCTGGGGTCTTAAGCACAACGCATGCATCACGTGAACACAGCTGGACAGGGAGGAGACTTCATTTCTGCTGATCATTGCAGTCACCATTTGTGAATCATCTCATCCACCGACGTTTTTTTTTTGTTTTCCGCGACAACCACTTGTTTGATTTTTTGTCGATGGAAACTTACGGTCTACGAGAAATGAAAATAGATGCGGGATACAAAACGTATCACCTTCACCTCTTTCTTCAGAGCGATTCATATTTTTAAAACATTCATGTGTCATACTCGCGCTTTCTTGTGTGAGATACACATCTCTGCCCGAATAAATGTCCGCTTTTTATTCTTTTGTCTGCGGTCAAACGGTTTCTTTATGAGAAAATTAGTTTTCTTTTGAACTGAAAAGTCCAAAGTATATTCGGTGGAATGTCTTCAGGAAAATAATTCAATTTCAATAAACAACACTCAGATTAGCAGTGTCTATGTGTGCAAAGACTTCGCGTTAGCCTGGATGGATGATAAAGTCTTCAGTAAATATTTGCTCATGTAATTAGCGTGCACTTGCAGCAGGCTAACAATACGGCTTTTCGTCGTCACTATCTAAGATTAGTGGTGCATTCGGTGGATACGTGAACTTGCACTTGCAATAATACTAAGCCAAAGATAGTGGATGCGCACGAGTACCTATTGTTCTGGAAGGTTAAAAAATAGACAAAACCATCGTTTTGTTATTCGGGAAGTTTTGCACATTTACAGAGGCGTGAGTAGGCGTCTTGTAAATAGGAAGTACTTGTTTATTGGAGGTTGTTGGTGTGTGCTTTTTTTTTACAATCCACACAAGTAAGTGGGATGATTGCGTTGTTACGGTTTACAGAGTAATCAGGCATTTGTCACATGTAATCCTATAATCGCTTGATAGGAGGTGGGGTATAACTAAATAGGGAAATAGTCACCTGGGACTATTTTTAAGTGGGTTCTTCGAAATCACCGTTTTTGACCATGAAGAAAATGTGAAATTTAATTTCACATTCTTTGTTCTTTGTTGTCCCCAAAGGGTAGCCAAATTATCGGTTTTAAACTCATTGTATGTTTCAACTCCCACCTATGGTCATGACCGAATGACTAACGCGAATACATGCTGATGAGATGTGATTTCTTCGTGCCGTCACTGGAGTTACCCGGGACAGGCTGAGAAACGCTATGGTGCGGGCGGAACTCAATGTTCAGCAGCTGCTTCTTCGGAGGGAAATTGCTTTCATCATCTTCAGTACGCCTTCTAAGGAAATCACTTAATTTCGTTGTCATTGTCGTTGACCCCTTCATTACCACTTCCAATGCGTGCCTTACATGCAATTCCATTAGGTTGACGATCGCTCGGAAGACTCAGGGCGATCATGTCCATAAACTCGCCTGGTTGCGTTTGGGAGTATTGATAACTTCTGCGTTAGAGTCGATGGCGGAGGATTGAGGGACCTGCAGGTTGCTCGTGCGTGTATTGCAACCACGCAACCCTTTAAGTGGAACATGCGGAAATAAATAAATGAATGAAAAACTTGAGTCAAATTGTCAAATTGTAAGCTGAAGGCTCTGGCTCTGAGGGATTGCGTCGGGTAAAGGTAAAATCTTACTCTACGTTCATCATAAAGTTTCAAAGAAATGCATCAAGTTGATAGACATTTGGTGAAGTGTGTTTGTTTGAGAGCTATACCACTTTGAAATGGAATAAAAGAAAGATGTTTTTTTTTTTGTTAATTGTCACGTAATTTACTTAATTCGGAAGGTGATCTTTTGGCATTATTACTTCAAGTATGATTCTTGCCGTATGACACACGGCTGACCCGGACGTAGTTTTATTTGGAGGTTGTAGCCGTATATCGACAATAACGAGGCGAATGTTATCCTTTAAGTAATCCTCTATTTGGGCATATCAGCGCAAACTAGCGACTTCACATATCCCTACAGAAAATAGTCAAGCGTCGATTAATCACACAATCTTGGAAGCCAATTCACGGGTCCGTAATGTGAAACTATGTGGTTACCAAATGTCCCTCCATAAAACAATTGTGGTTTGAGCAACGTGACATGTTGCACCGTCTTCTTGAAACTAAAGCTCCTGCACATCACAGTTGCTAAATTGATGAACAAAAGAGTCAGCGGTAAAGCGGTCACCATTCACTATAACATTCTGGCCAGCATCGTTTTTTGAAATAAGTACGAAACAATTATACCTGAAACCCATAAAGCAAACCAAGCAGTCTCTTTTTGTAGATGTGACGATGCAAAACTGCACACAGAATGCGGCTGTCTATACTTATGTGTGTCCGTATTTTTTTTTACAAAGGCAAAAATGACAGGGTTGTCATAATGAAGGGAAGAATGAACGGGTATCATTTTCGATTCTGACTCGAGCGCTTGGATCGTCTGTAAAGGGTGCTATCCCAGAAGCACTGGTGGTAGTAGTATTTTCCGCTGACGTTGACGATGACTCCACCAGGATCAGAATTTTCTAAAATTTGCGATCTACTGCAGTATGCAGTTATTCTGGCAAGGCTTAAGTTAGCCAATAAAGGCATTTCCTTCTGTGTCTCTTTTTCTAAAAGTGATAAGAATAAGTTCAATCTTATGACGAAACTAATGGTCGCTGGGGATTTCGTTCTAAGGCTTCTTGAGCATCAAATAAATCTGTAGGACTTATATAATATGACGGCTATAAGCAATCAGTATGGAAGACCTTGTAGCAAAGATGCAGACTGTTCTGGTTTTTAATGCCAGAATGCAAAAGTTACGTTTTTCTAAAAAATGCTCAGCAATAGCTCCCAAAAATAGTCCTTTATCTCTTCTGCTAGACAAGAGAAATTATTTGAAGCATCCCCGATCAAGTTTGTGAAAGGAATTTCCGCAAGAAATGCCCTTTAGCTATTTGTCATTATTATACCATGAAATTAAACGTATAAAAGAGGACGTCTAGTCGTGTTCTGGAATTTAATGCATTTTTTGTTGCGCGAGTTAATCGTTGATCTACTTTAAGTTGTCCCTGCTAAGTTGATGTCGTTTATTGTTTGAAATTCATACTCCGAGATATTGAACTTCAGTGTTTCAAGTGTGTATGAGTGTGTCGCCTTGACATACTGTCTCTTATATGTTACACATTTCTTTTTGACGGCCGTGGTGTGTGTAGGTTAGGCGACGAAGCTAATCTGCTAGACCTCACTTAACTCTCTAATCGGAGGATTGTGATATTGTTGCCAGGGTAGGTTCGGTGATTATTACGAGTGTAAAGGGAAAAATAAACTTCACCTCTTTTGACTTAGAGAGAGGCTTAAGCCAGGAAGTTCACAAAAAAAAACATAAAACGCAATTCTAGCTGAAGAAGCTACCCTGCAGACTGTGCTGTAAACCGAATCCATAAATATGATTTGTTTTTTCTTTTCATTCCTACAGAGGCATCAGTTCAACAGTTCGAAGATGCATTGAAAAAGAAACCGGAAAAGAATTTGCAGCTAAAATTATTGATCTTGGAGGTGCCACAGAGGCTGGTGAATCAAATCCACAGCACATGTTGGAGGCGACACGACAGGAAATAGCGATATTAAGACAAGTTATGGGTCATCCATATATAAGTAAGTTACATCGAAGCCCGTTATTTGATCTGATGAGTACATTGTTTCTTTCTTTTTGTTTTTCATTTCAGTTGATTTGCAAGATGTTTTTGAATCAGATGCATTCGTATTTTTAGTATTTGAACTCTGTCCTAAGGGTGAGCTTTTTGATTATTTAACAACAGTTGTTACGTTGTCAGAAAAAAAGACTAGAACAATCATGAGGTGCGTTTTCTTTTGAATCATACAAATCAAATTCAACTGCACTATCATCTATTGAAAATCGGTCTTATTTGTTTGTTGCAGACAAATTTTCGAAGGTGTCGAGTATATTCACGCCAAGAATATCGTCCATAGAGACTTGAAGCCGGAGAATATTCTCCTGGATGAAAATCACAATGTGAAGATCACAGATTTCGGTTTTGCACGGCAGCTGAAAGATGGAGAAAAATTAAATGGTAAGTTTACAGAGGATTGACGGGAACTTTAAAAATATGTTTTGTCGTTGAATAAACGCTTAAGTTGTGTGAAACATTTCCTCATATTAGATATTTGAAATTGTTTTGATTATTTGGCAGGAAGAAATGCAACTTAATCTTATTTTGTGATAGGAAAACGTGAGTAAATAGAGTAGGAATAAAAGTGAGCTACAAACGGTTGACTTGAAGTAGAAAAAGTGAAAGAAAGCCGTTCGGAGTATTCCAAATATAGGAAATTGATTTTGATGCAGATTATAGGACATATACATATATGATTGAATAGGACATATAGACACGACGAAGTCTCAAAAACTTAAGAGATCGCGAAGCCAAATGGGTTTTGAAACCTTTCAAGGCACTCTACGTCGCAACCATCAATTGTATCCATTCAACACGGTGCTTCTCAGGCTCTCTTCAGTTGCGCACATTAAGTTGGTTGATGTAAAAGTTTGCACCTAGCATTATAGCTAGCCGCGTTTGACTAGCCGTAGCTAGTTCAATGTGGTTTTATAGGGAAGATGGAGGTCGGAGGTTATAGTTAAAAAAGATTGAACAAATTTTGGCGAGAGAGTGTTTTTAAACTTCCCTCGTCGTACATGCAGACGAGCTATAAAATAACAAAGGGCTTTCGATTTAAACATCAGTCACTGAAGAAGATCGCAATTAAGGGCAAGAGCTCTTAACCTAAATCCCTAACCGGCTTTGCATAAAACTTCGATACTCCCAATATGCGCAGTGCTTATAGCGGATAAGACAAGGTGTAGATGATGTTTCAATAAGAAGATTTAACGACGTTCCGTAGGAGATTGAGATGGATCCCACAAGTGAAGAATAGGAGAAAATATGTCAAAACAATTTAGCTTTTATTTAAGGTCCAATTTCATTTCTTGAGGCAGACTATTTGAACAACCACGATAGTAGTCACTTAAAGATTTCAAAATATCTATACGTGGGGGCCAAACTTAAAAGATTCTTATTCCAGACTTATGCGGTACACCGGGTTATTTAGCTCCAGAGACTTTAAGATGCAACATGTTCGAGGGATCACCTGGTTATTCACAAGAGGTCGATATGTAAGTTGCACTTTGTGGTCAGTTGTCTCTCAGTTTTATGTTATATTCTTGTTCTAATGCAGTTGGGCTTGTGGTGTCATTATGTTCACCCTGCTGGTGGGTTGCCCTCCATTCTGGCACAGGAAACAAATGGTGATGTTGCGGAATATCATGGAGGGGAAATATAGTTTTACATCGCCTGAATGGGCGGACATATCAGGTAAGGCAACGATGTTATGACACTTTAGCACATTGAACTGAATGCGGAATTTTCATTTGCAGAGGACCCAAAGGATCTAATAAGAAAATGCCTAGTCGTCGATCCAGCACAAAGGATAACCGTGAAGGAAGTATTAAGACATCCATTCTTCAATCAGATGGTAAGTCTTCGTACATGCAATTTGGTTCGCGAATTATCACTTATGGAAAGAAGTATGTTACAGATATTGTTTTGTTTCTTTCCAAAACTGCCTATTAATCTATTAGTCTTTCTTTCACTGACTTTCTTTCCTTTCCTTCTTCCTCCCCCTTCCTATACTTGCCTTCTGATTCTATCTCTTAAAAATTAATTTAAATTTTAATTTGCATAGATTGCTTCTAATATCTTCTTTAGTCTTTAGTTTCAATTATGTCTTAATTTTTCTCAAAATAATTACAAAATTGTGTAATTGGTCGCTTAACTGCCACATGGCATCCAATCGACCAGACGGATGTCAAGTGTAGCCACTGAAAAAAAAGGCACTTTAACCTAGGATATTTGTATTTACCTAGTTTTTACTATTTTTCTTCGTTGTTTTTTTCTTTCAACTCACATTTTTATTTCATATTTGTTTTCTTCTCTTCTCCTTTTTTTTATATTATATATGATGTGATCGGTAATACTACATAAAAACAAAAAAAAAAAAACAAATAAAAAAAAACTGTTCACTCGCACTAAAAAAACAAAAACTATGTTTTACAAAAAAAAAACACACAAATAAAACAATTAATCGAAAATACTAGCTATTTGAACAAAATATCGGTGGACTTAAACGCAGCCTCTCAGTCAAGTCGAGGAGAATGAGTCGAATCACGGAAATTGCACTGGTAACGATCCGTTTCTGGACAAAACACTGTTTCGATATTAAAAGACGAGTGATTGTTTTCTCATTTTACTCTTACACATAATTATTTATTATTTTAGAGCTTTTTTTTTATAATTTATTCATTTGTCTCTTTCACTGAGTTGTTCTCTGTTTTTGTTTTGTTTCTATTTTCTGTTTGTATTGTGTTCATGATTTGAATATTGTGTTTGTTTGTTTGTTTTGCGCGCTAGTTTTTTTTCTCTTATGCTCTATCTCTCTCCTTTTCTTTTTCTTGTCTTCTTTATTTTTCTTTTATTGTAACACAACACATACATTACACAAAATTTTCGCAATCGTCGCAGTCGTCCGTTTGTTACTTTTATTTGTTTTGCTGATGCGTTTGATGCTTTTCTTTCTCTCTGTAAAATCTTTAAAATTTGTTTTTTTTTATTTAGTTCTTTGCAAATTATAAAGTACCTTGAGGAGACCTTTAAATATTTTTTTTCTTTCGCCTTCTTTTCATCATTGAATTGAAATAAAAAAAACAATTGGTGATTTAATTAGACTTTTGTGTAAACAGATTTTCTCTCTTTTTTTATTCTCTTTCTTCCTTAACGCAAATGCAAACCAAAAAATAACAAACAAAAAAAAAAACAAAAATTAACAAACTAGAATGAAATTGACATAACAAATAAGTATTTGAAGGGAATTCAAGTTGCATGTCCTTGACCTAACGTTAAAGAATTGCATGATGAGTTGAACGTAAGTTTAGTCATTCTTAGAGTATAAGTTGCTATTTTTATGTGCATGCCCATGTCTAGTGGATGTGTTTAGATTGTAGGAGGATTTCCGTGAGTATATTTCATTTGAAGGTATGAATGAAATAAGCCACTAACTACTTAATGAAGTTCATTGTTGAGAACGTATGTTCTAGTTCTTTTTGCATTGTTATGCTGTTGTCCTGAAGTTTTTTTTTTGATGACAACAAGTATCTTACTAATATGATTGAATTTCTATTTTTCAAACCTTTAAAGAGTCTCTGTTTGGTTATCGAGAAAATCCCATTTAGTAACAAGAGTCTCTGTTTGATTATCGAGAATATTTCCCCCTTTAAATTTAAGTTTACATTTCAAAGGAAGAGATTTTCGTACAGTGGTGGAAAAAATAATGGAAACCAGATTGTTCCAAAGTGTAAATGATAATTATTAAATTTAACTTAAGAAATGTGTGTAATTCACTTTTGGATTTTCAAAAGACTTTCAAGGAATATGATGTGATGTTAAAGTATCACTCAGATGTACCAAAAGCTAGACGGATCAGTAAAAAGTACTACAAGAAAAATGCGATTCAATTGCTTATTTTATTATTAGATAGGAAAAACAAGTGCGAATCGAATTGACCTTAAAGTCCGAATTTATTTCTTGTCGCAATCTTTCACATTGAAAAAGCTGAACAACATCGAACAACAGGCAGTTATCTCGGTGCTAAAAGGTCTCGGCATTGACTCCTTATAAATGTCTTCTCTCTGCCTCCTATTTTAATATGTCTTAATTACCTGCAGACCAAATGGTCAAGCTAGGCAAATTAATATTTTCGTCCAAAGGGGTAGCAGATGAAGATTAATAAATCTCGCGGGAGGGGGCTGAATGTGGTCTATCGTGTCGCTTGGATATGCCAATTTCGATCCAGAAAGTGTCTTATCATGGTCACGCCATCATCGTCCATAAAAACAGTAATCGATTATCACACCTCCCTTTATGAGGTATTCGAAAAGAGTTTATAATTCGCCTGAGGGATGTAGAAGGCCATGGAGACAGCGCGAAGATGTACAAAGCTGATTGACTAGTTAATAAAGTGTGTCGTACCTATCTATAATTTTCATTTTCAGCTCAATAACTCCATCGCAAATTGTCAGTGTCAGAGAGATGGAAGGCATTGTCACGATTGAAACAAACCTGTACTTCGACATCCTGAAGTCCACTGCCCGCTTCCTCTAAGGTCTTCACGCAAAAATTAAACATCTTCTTCTCAACCAACGTTTGTAGAAGTTGCCTAGATTAGAAGAAGCAGGAAACAAATCAGTAACTGCCCAGGACTTGCTTCGGTCAGGTATAGGAACCCATCATCTCTTACTTGCACAACAGTCGAAGCGATCTTGGGGAGACATTGCTAAACTGCAACAACTAGCCTGACTGGTTGTTATAATGGGAACATACTCCCTCTCACTCTCTTTGGTTCGTAGCACCCTACTAAGCCTACTTCTTTTTCTTCCTGTGGCTCTACAGTCCGGGGTGGACCTGGGCCTAAACCAACATGCCTCTCCAGCCAGCAAAATCTTTCGCTCCAGCTGCGCACACCAAGTTGGTTGAGGTCCTTCTCCACTTGTGTGCGCCACCTCTCTTGCGTTGTCCCAATGACTCAGAATCGAAGACTTTTCAGGCCGCATCAGTGGTGTCCAAAGCTCTACATGGCTTAGCCATCTTAAGCGATGTATCGGAAGACGCTTGACCAGGCGCATGTCGCTGAACAGCCCATAGAGTTTGTCTTCTCCTCCAGATGCCATCAAAATTCTATTGCTTCATTAGCCTATGTTCATTTATAAGGCAGTACGTATGGGTTTTCTCTACTGTCCGAATCTAAAATCCACAAAGCATTGAAAGATGCATCCCATATACCTTCGTCTACATTCGTTTTCTGAATAACACGGTAAATGATCGGCTTCTACTGCTAAAGACGTTTATTTGTAATGCTACTGTTCACAAGGACGACTACTAATGCGATATTTAATAAATTTAACTTCACTCTTATGCTTATGCGATCTGTTTTCCATCTTGGGCTTTGTACCTGACATGAGCGTAGTAGTCCCTTTTACTGCTTAGCTCATCCTTTGAATGACAGTGAAAAATATTCGAATCCAGTCATTGACGAAACTGTCGTTGTCCCTCACATGAGAAAACTCCATGACGGCTCTCTACAACTGCAAGAAAGCTGCTGAATGTAAATAGGAACATCAGCTGGAATTACACATCAATTTTAAGGTATATTCCTGTCTAATTAATTTCTGCTGCCATGAATGTAATGGAGCTTGTAATAATCTCCTACGCATAAGTCCTGAATCATTTGAATCTCCTACGTATTAGTCCTGATTCATAGAGAAACAAACCGATACAAAGGCCAAGTGATAGTGGACATTTTGGAACTTGAAACTTGATGAGTGGGAAGAGACTGTCCGTGATTGTCAGGCATAAAAGGCTTCATTGGCTCTCTAGAGTACGCAGGAAACTCAAGGTACCCCCAATCGATTCTCCTCAATCTTGAAGCACCACACTTCAATTGGGCGCTTGGACAAAATTCCTTAGTCTCAGGAACTCTAAAGCGTTTAGAGAAAGACATCTCTTTTCTCAGACGTCCGACTTAACTTACTTCATCTACTACTCCCGAATAGAACAGCAACCCGTTTCTTCAAGTATGTATTTTGGATCGCCTGTAGTCGCCTTGGAATAGTTGAGAAGTGCGTCGACTCACACGCCGAAGGTCTAACGTTCCAAAGGCTTCCTATTGTTTGAGGGCACCACCTCTTTCGAGATGCCTCTGAAATTTCGAATCGGTGACAAAACTGTAGTTCCCTTCTACTCGTGGAAGATGTGGGACTTGGTTTTACGTGATCACCTGCCTTACGGCTTATGTCACGGGGTTCATTTTCCCAAGAGTCATAGATAACGCAAGACTAGACGCCTTAGTTACCTCAGTAACAAATGAAATCATGCTTGAGGGACAATCACCCCACCTTGATATGGAGCGAGCCCTTTTTAAAACCTCTGCCACTGCAACTGTAGGGTGAACAACCTGATTCAGATCAGTCAAGACGGTACACCTCGACTTTGCCCGTGATATGGGTATTAAACCACAGTCACCAGAATACTCCCACAAGGGGGTCTACCGCACACCGTCAGGCTGAAACCGAAGTTCCAAGGGCTCCTGACCTCCCGTGGCACCAGAATATAGCCTCTGGTCAAGCTGTCACTACCAGTCAGGTTCCCTCAAAACCTGGTTCTGGTAGCCACCAAATGGACTTTGGCTCCATCAGTCATTCCAAATACACTAACAATATTGCTACGGATGTGATTTTGAATCAAGTGATTCATAAATCCAGTCACATCATCTGGGACTCGCGGAAGAGCAACAGGATTAGTTGCTCCCAATAAGATCAGTTGCTGAAAAAGCTAGGTCCTTGTCCCTCTTGAGTTGTCCCTTAAAGAAGACTTTAAATCGCCATTCACTGCTTTCTCCGATTGCTTTCTTTTAAATTTGCGGACGTGAATGTCCTTTTAGTGACATCGAGGATTCAATACGAAAAAATGGTTTTCGAAATGCACCATGTCTGAGCTGTCTTCACTTCAGTTCAGTTCCAACGCAATGATTGATTGAAGCAGTCCTGTAACGGTTTAATATGATATCATCAGCTTATAGCAGGCAACTTCTAATTGGTTCCATTCGCCATAGACCGTGGCCCTGTCACTGTGTCGTCTAAAAATGCTTGTCTTCCTTCAATCGACACTTGGAAACGTTATTTTTGATCGAAAATTAATTGTTGTTGCTTTACTATCTATTATTTTTTCCACCACTGTAAAACTTGAAATCATCAGAAATCAATTGGACGTCCTTGATAATCCAAGGTCCAGTCTTCGAAACAAACATTTGCCAACTAGTAGTAAGAAAGTAGTTAGTCTTCGCCTCAAACTTGGTTCAAACCCAATGTCCAATGCGAACACATAGAAACTAGTATTTGTTGGGCTTAAGGAAACGTTGCTTATTGTAAATTGTATGTGTCCTGCTTTTTTTGCTTACTCCCTTCGTATGTTACTTGTTTTTTTAGAAAATTTACAGAATTCTCTCCAGTGCATTCACTTTCCAGCGGCGGTAGCAATGAATCTCCTTTCTCTCCTCGTTGCAATCGAAACTCCTTCTTCCGATCTAACTTTTCCCCCTTGGGTCTGGTGTATTTCTTCTGTATTTTTTGGATCCACCGGGGATCTATTCCTTTTATCTTTCCTCGGTATCCGTATATACGTATATTTTTTTTCTCTTGAAATACAACATACTACATTTTATAAATCACAAAACAAAACAACAAAACAAAAATTTGAAAATTTCATCCATCAAAACAAACAAAAAAAAACAAATTTTGCTTTTTAGATCCTACTTCCCGAACCCTCGATTGGACATCCCACTAGTTACGAGCAGTTAAGAGAGAAGAGTATACGAAACGGCAACTACTCCTTAAAAGTGTATTACACGAATAAGACTTATGATAGTGTTACGGGTGAAGAAATTCCGGCTGCGAATCAATTTCAGAGCTCACAGGCAGGTTTTTTTTTGTTTTACTTTATTTTTCCTTTCTTCTTTTCATTTTCTTTTTTTTTATTTCTCTCTCAAAAACATATATATCCTACTGTATATCTTTGCACTGAAAAAAAAATATATTTGATGAGTTTGAATCAATCACTTTCTCATAGAGTATCGTACATTGTATTACACACATTTAGAGTAGAGTTCTCGAGGTAAAACAAATCGATGACTATCGAATTCATGGCTAAGTGCGTTGTCAGGTCGCACGAGTTTAAGTTTAAAGTATCGTAAATGTTGCTTTGTAAATTGGTTTAGACATAAGTTGTATCTAAACGGCTGTGGTTGATAGATTAATGCCATTGGTGTGGGGATTTTTTTTTTAAAGATAAAGATCTTCATTTATCATATAGTCAAGTACAATCATAGTCAAGTACATGTTGGCCGTGGTGACAGGATCCACCTCTGATAGCGTGTTAAGTTTGAAAAAAAGACTTCCAATCAGTTGGATGTATGATGTTCGATGCGCTTTGCCAAAGACCATTCTAATGGTTTTGTAATGTTCACTGAAGCCCAAGTTGATTCTGATCTTTTAGTCCCCCCGATGGATACATTGGATTATCTGTGACTATTTTCCGTGTATAAGGTCGCGCTGTAGTTCATCGTCGCAGAACTTCTGTGGGTTTTAGCAGACCCACAGTAACTGTCACCAAATACAGAGCATAATTTTGCCATTGTCCACTTAGGATGTAGCTTGTGCTTCGAAATATTACAATGGATAAATTTTTCATCACCAGTCACAATACGATGCAGGATACCCGTTCTTCTATGCTGTTGAAGTGTAGAATTGATGTGGCCTATGGGCAAAGAGCTCATGTAAGTTATCTTCACCAACTCTTTCAGTCAGCAATATTTTAAGCATCAAGAGCCTTCAATATAAACCGAAATTAAAGGCAATTTGACATGTTTCAGACGGTTGCAGTAGACTGATCCCACCAAATACATAACAATCTTCTGGCTGCTAACAACCGGCGCTTCTGTCGACGATGAGAAATGTACATGATACCCTATGGATTATAGTAGTAGATCCAATGAAAAAACGAATTCTTTTCATAGCTCTCAAGCAACATTTGAGATCACATTTGAGACAAAATAGCCTCTTGGGTTCAACACATACGACAGCTAATGTTCAATCGGATCTACTTTTGCGGATCATTCCTACTATTTTTGAAACGATTTAAAATTGGATGTTGAGTTGCTCCAAGTGTATTTACAAGTTGTTCTTGCGTTTGTGGTGGACTTCCATTGAATAATATTTCCAATAAGTTTGTACACTGACATGAAATTTAGCGTATCTTGAGGTCTTTTGATTCGATTCCAGAACTGAACGTTTATCTCTAATTTTTCACGCCACCACTTCTTTTGTGTGGCTGACATTGGCGTGCTTAAAATGTTGATCCTTTATGGAGAAATTGAAATCCATGCACGAGGCAGTGGCGATCAGAAAGTGACTTCACTATGTTTGTTGTCGTGCCATTACACGGCTATGGCGGCCACTTTAGACCACACGAACGAACGTCTCTCAATAATGCAAAACCTAGTCTTGGTTTAAAGATTTTCTGAATCTTAAGCCTTAAAGACCTTCTCGGCTTTACGCACTAAAGATTTCTGAGGCTTAAAGACTTTCTGAGCCAAAAAGTTTCTTTTTTTCAAATGAATACATGTCGCGAATTTGTTTATAAGCACTTACCATCAAACAGAGCCCTTGAATTTGTATATCATCGATTTTGAACTTCTAGTTAGGTAGCTCCACTCCTGGTTATGGTTGATATCTTTCGGTCACTTATTGTATTCTTATTCTGCACAATAAATAAAATTATTAGATTCTTGAATAGAGCCACTTTCATCGCCATTGCCATGGCTATTGAAAAAATGGTTATATATGGCAATCGTGGCCGAAGGTTAAGACACATGGTGGTTCTGGTCTAAATTAATCTTTCACAACTCCTAGACCTGAAGACTCTCAATTTAGACGCAAGACGTAAATTGTACAGACTCGAAGTTTTTGATTTCTTATGTCGAAAACAGAACAATTTTTGTTTTTGCAGTTTCCCTTTTTGCTTTTGCTCGGTTTGTACGGCAGTGTGCTCCGGATCCGGGGCAAAAAGTCTTCAAATTTGTGCCATTGGATCAAACAACAAAGGACCTTCCCAAAAAAGATGGCGGACGAATGTGGAGAAAGACCTTAATTATCAATAGCAATTGGCAAAGGGCCGAACCGGTTGGATAAGTCTATTTGTTGAGGATCACGTCCATCTCCGGACTGGACTGTCAAACAAAAGAAGACGAAAACGATATTTTTTCCTTTTTTGTGACGACATTGGTGGCAAAATTTTGACAGAAATCGCCGTACGAACGGGTCTATTTGCAATAGCAAACACGCAAGCTCAGGCAGTTTTGAAGGCTCATGAGCCGTCTGCTTATGGTCTTGAGAGATTCTGAGAATTGCTCTGTTCATCGAACTTGTCTCCCTGTGTAGTGTTCGGATTGTTGAAATGCCGTGTCCGTTGAACTGTCTCGTTTATAGTCCTTTTCGAGCATTGTATTGCATTGCGAATGAAAGTCGTGACTCTTACAACATAAATTGAAACTCCTTAAGTTGTAAGTCAATAAACAGAATAGTCCTATAGGCATGGCAATTTAATAGTCAAATACCTGAACAAGGGAAGCAATTCAACAGGCGGCGCAATTCAAGAAAAACAGCAGTTAAGCAAAGGAAGTAGTTTCGTCGCAGTTGTTACAAAATGTTTCAGAACTATGCAAATTTGCGAAATTCGTCCAAAAAATTCCTAACTACTGTCTGTCCCCTATAAGGTCTGTTCCCATGTTTTGTAACGTAATGCTAGGTTTCCACTTGCCTTTTGAAATGCCTTCTTTTACTGGCGCTGCAGTCCAGGGTGGACCTGGGCCTCAACCCACATGCCTCTCCAGTTAGCACGATCTATCGCCGGCTGCCTCCAATTGCGCACTCGAAATTGGTTGAGGTCTTTCTCCACCTGTGTGCGTCATCTCAGGCCTTGGCCACCCTCTGCTGCGTTGTTCCAATGGCTCGAATTCGAAGACTTTTCGGGAAGGAGCAGTGGTGTCCATACACTCTACATGGCGTAGCCCTCTTAAGCGGTGAATCTGTAGACGCTTGACCAGGGGCACGTCGCCGTACAGACTATAAAATTCGTCGTTGAATCTTGTCAATTTCCAACCTATAAATACATTATTTGAAAACGCACTTATCGGTGGAATAAAAGAACATCGGAGTTTTGCGTCTTGAGCTATGGAAATTCATAAAAAAGTCCAATTACGATTTCCGCATTCGCATAGAGAACTCCATCAGAATTCTGAAAAATCGGAAATCAGACCTCTTAACTCAGTCAAGATTTGAATTTATTGTGTCTTCTTCGAAGGACGGAGGTCTATCCGTTTTAAATAAAGAGTCTAATAATTTTGTTTTTTGTGCAATTTGATTAATTCTTTCTAAGGTTGCTTCACATTTCTACTAACATACAGATTTCTCTTTTTCACTGAGTTTGTCACACACTCGTCATCATCCTCTGGGTGGATTCTTTCGTGAGTAGACTCTTCTGTTTTTTTCCCCTTCCTTCCTTTCTCAAATTTATTTTCTTTTCAATTTCAAAATAGACCGTATAAAAAGCAATAATTCACATGCGCACTTTCCGATTTAAAAAGGAAAAAGTTTTAAGCTAAGGCAATGATTAGAATCATCACGTAATCAGTCCGATTACACGAGGGCTTCACAGTTCAATGAAACATGCAATTTGATGTTGCCTAGCACAGGATACAATTCTGTTTTTTTTTTTCTTGTCTTCTGCTGCTTTTTTTCCAGCTGAGCTGCGCTACAAATTAACGCTTTTTAGAGTTGAGGAGTGTGTGGAAGCACATCCTTTTGCGCTGATTAAGATAAGATTATCCTTTATTTTGCATGAATTCATTTTTGAGGCACACTTTTTCATTCACGACACTTTTTCATTCGCTTTCGAAGGCAAATCTATCTGTATACTTAAGATGGAATATATACAATAGTTTTTAGTTTTTTTTTTAATACATATGTGAATAACAATTTTTCAAGTTTAAGTGGAGAATGACTTCGATTCAAAGTCAGAAACATGGCATTTGAATTAGAAAACAAAAAAAAAAGCAATTTTAAGAAATGAAAACAAAAAAATACAAGAATTTTGTAAGAAAGGACTTTGAATTGTGTAGTCAGTGAAATAGGCACAGAACTGCTTAACTTACACCCCCATGACCATATACATACATCAATCTTACGATTAGTTAAAAGTGTTTATTTTTTTTTTGGTAATTTTTTTTTTAATTTATTTATTTGGGACTGGCAACGCAACTAAAACCGATCATTACCAAAAAAACTGAAAAATTTCAAAAATTAAAAAAAAAAGTTAAATTCTGTCAAAAATCAACAAACAAAAAAACAAACCCCCCCTACCTAAACAATAACTGTAAAAAAAACTAATTGGAGCTCCTTTTTGAATTTTTCTTTGCTACCATTTGACAGTTATCTAACTTCAATGCTGCTATTGATCGAGTTACTAGTTGCTGTTTTGGGAAGTCCTTTGTGAGTATATTCATAACAAACAACATTAACAAAAAAAAAAAAGAAATTCAATAAACAAAAATACTTATGAATTAAATTCATGACACACACACGCACACATTAAAAATAAAACGAACGCTATACGTATGTGTATATATGCCAAAAAAAAATCTTTCAATGTATACATATGTATATGTCAAGTATTTAAAAAAAAAATAATTGAAAAAAAAAACGGAAATGTGATAAGGTCCTCATAATGCTTTTTGGCCTTTTCTCTCTTTCTCTCTCTCTCTCTCACTCTGTTTTGCCTTCCCGTCCGCCTGGCAGCTGTGCTAGAGCTAGAGCTACTGTGGCCGCGCTCTCGTAAATATCTCACTCTCTCACTCTCTCTCTCTCAGATAGAGACTCTTAACCACTAAAAAAAACAAAAATTTAACACTCAGAATGTATATGTAGTTATCAGACGCTTTAAAAAGAATATAAATAATTATATTTTTTTTTTCCTAGGTTTATGCTTATGTTACTTGTTAACAATTGATTGTTTTTTTTTATGAAACTTAACTTGAAGTTTTTTTTTTAAGAGTCGTTGTTACAAAAATAATATATATAGTATATATAAATATTTTTAAGTTTGCTATAGCATGCCTTATTGTGCTCTCTATCTTTTTGATTTGTGTTCTATCTTCACACATTTTCTGTTTTTTTATCTGTTCATTAAATTGTTACTTAGAGAATTAAAAATGAAAACGTAAAATTTGTAATAACGCTTTTTTATAGCATCCCATTTTTTTTAGAAAAATACTTACTTAGATATGTTTTTTGTTTTTCATTTTTTTTTCCTTATAATAGCTACGGAAACAAAGTCGTTTCAATGCTAGAAAGAAATTCCAATTTGCAATTCTTTGCGTTCGGGCTATGATTAGAATACGAAGACTCCGCTTTACTGCAGAGCCATTACGTGTTGAAGACGCCATTCGTGATCCATACAGGGTAAAGGTTTTGAGAAAGGTAAGTTCAATTGTATACTTTAACATATTTATTTTATTCCTTGAACGATTTATTGTGTAAATTGTGATTTTGAGGGAGCGCATGGAAAATGTTTAGCAACAGGGTTGTGGATGGTGAAACTGGAGTGTCTGTTGACTGTTCTCTCTTACCATTTTACACCATGTTGGGGATGGAGTCGTAGTTTTTCAAATGGAATTCTTTAACAAGGTTGTTGCAAAACCATACGAATATTGATTGAAATTTATGAACTGCTGATCAAGCAACAAACCACTCAACTTCTCACCAGAAACAAACACATAAACCCCATTTCCCATGGAAATTCTTATTTTCACCATTCATTCTCGAAATAATTTGAATAGTTATTAACGTGGACAGATTTCGTCCGTCCATCTGTGTATCCGATCTTGGGCACTTTGTAATGACTCTCTGAATATTTTTTCTTTTGACTTCGTCCACAAATGCGCCTAGTACGGCGTCTTCCTCATACGGACGAGTAATAGGAGAAGCACACATGAGCCTTCTTATAGCATTGGCCAAGCTGGATCAATTTTGATGCAGCTTAGAAGGTCAGTAAGTAGGAAGGCCAAGCTTGGCGTCAACGCCCAGTTACCAATTTCCAACGCCTAGATATCCATTTTTAAGCAAGGTCAAGCATGGCGTCTACCCCCAGTTCTCCATTTTTAACTCAGTACGTGCTCCAACTGTCACCTTTGGTAATGAAATTTGAATAATAACCGAAAGTATAAGATCGCGAATACAAGGTGCCGAGAATAGGTGAGAAGCGCGACAGTGCGAGCGAAGCCCCATGTTCAGCCGCTACTTCTTCGGACGAAAAGGACTATACTTCGCTGGTTTGGCTGCAAGGTACGAATGTCCCTTTCATCTCAATTTGCGTGCGCTAAAGGGATTATTTAATACTGTTAGGTGACCGGAATTAAATCACAGCACGGAACGAAGGTATAGAAGCAGAGAGGGAGAGGAGGTACCGGTGCACATTGGTTTTAAATGCCCGTGGATTGTAATTAGGGGGTAAAGTTGAGCTGGGAAGAGCATTCCATATTCGTGTGGTGCGGCTGTAGAACGAGTCTCTAAACTTAACTATACGTCCTAAAGTGGGCTTAAGGGTGAACGGGTGGGCATTCCTAGCGAGGCGAGTATTACAGGCAAATTCTTGAAGGGGAGGAATGCAACTGGCTAACTCATTAGAGCATTTTTTTGTTATAAAAGCGATAAAATAGTGATGAAGATGCAACATTTCGTCGATGCTCTAGCGAGTCGATTGACTTCGTAACATTCTACTTCTTCTTCTTGTGGCCCTACAGTCCGGGGTGAACCTGAGCCTCAAGCAACATGCCTCTCCAGCCAGCACGATCTTTCGCCAGTTGCGCACTTCAAGTTGGTTGAGGTCCTTCTCCACTTGTGTGCGCCACCTTCGCCTAGGCCGTCCTCTGTTGCAGCATTAGTATTGCCAATAACTTTATCGCTCGCTATTGAATTCTATTTAGTAGGTGCAGGGTGGTCTTAGGTGCTCCAAACCAGATAGGAGCGTTGAACTCAAGTTTTGGGCGGATGTAAGTTTTATATATTGTTGCCAGATCAAAAGCGGGAAAACATTACTTGCATCGCTTTAAGAAACCTAGACATTTCTCCGCATTTTTGGCGATCTCGAATATGCGATCGTTTCAACAAGTGTTGATTTGATACACATACCAAGGACGGAAAGTCGTAGGGTGTCAGCAACGCTAGGGCAAACAATGGATAATGGCTGGTTATTTTTGGTAGCGCTTGCGCATTGCACAGGATCTTGGAAGTGGAAATTCCACTCTATTCTTCTTACCCCCATCAATTAAGCCATCAAGATCGGAATTTAATGAGCTTAACATACGCTGCCGTTCCAAGTCTATGGTCGAAGAGGTCGAGGGCCAAGGACCGAATATGAAAAGTGGAGGGTACTGTCATCAGGGAAGGAGTGGATTGGATAAGAAGTGACAGACAGGAGATTTTGTCGGAGACAAAACGGAGTCCTGTGGAACACCAGCATTAATATGGTGAATATCAGACTTGAACTCGTCCAATACGGCTTGTATTGAACGGTTGGCAGAGTAATTTCTAATCCATTGAAGAAGAGATTCATCAACATCATAAGCACGCATTTTCGACAAGAGAGCCTGATGCCAGACTCTGTCAAATCAACAATCTTGCTTTCTCCTACATTGTGCAAAGATTGGTTCCATTTTTCGGTGAGATATGTCATCAAATCACCAGTGCACCTGTTGCTGCGGAAGCCGTACTGCCGGTCATTGGGAAGCTTCCGGGTTTCAAGATATTTCTTAAGCTGACGGTTTATTAGCGTTTCCATGACCTTAGAAAGTAGGAACGGTAGGAGGTGGGTGATGGTGGTTCGCTCTTTTTAGGGACGGGCTGGACAAATGCTGTTATACACTTACTCGGGAAGAGCCCTAAAGAGTGGGACAGATGGAAAAGCTTTCGCAGTGGTTTTGCCAGCGTAGAAGAACACGTCTTCAGAGGAACAGGGGGTATACCATCCGGGCCAGAAGATTTGTGCATGTTTAGATCTTTAACTACTCTTGCAACTGTACGAGTGCGAAAATGGATTTATTGCATGGAGAAATTTACGTTCTCAAGTAAAGGGCGGAGACAGAGCACAATCTGGTAGCGTTGAGCTGGCTACAAAATGTGCAGCTAGCAGATTTGCTTTGCCTAAAGAGCTTACAGCTGGAAAGTCATTGTAAATTAGTGTTTTTTACGTTCTTTACGAATGACATATGGATGTCATACCTCTATCCGATGGTCAACACTTTCAATGACTCTGAGACGTAATTGAGGTTCAATGAGTGACACTACAGCCCACAAAGGACCAGGGCCTAGCTTCTACAGCAACTACTCGTGTTATGCGTCCTACTGTTCTCTCACGAGTAGAAGGGATCTACTGTTTTTTGCCGACTCCGAACGCTGTGATTTGAGAAGTTTTTCAAAGACAATTGGTTCTTGTTGAGGGTTGTCAGCAACTCGAAAGAGGTTGTGCCGTGAAAAAATGCGAGGTGTTCCGTCTGGGAATCGAACCTAGACCTTCTGCGTGGCGGTCATCACATCGGGTACCTTAGACATATGCCTCCTTCCAAGAACTTGTCACGTTGTCTTTGAACTCAAGTGAAGACTCTGGCGGTTCCTTGCGCAATATTTTCAGTCTTCCAGAACAACATTTGAATTCAAAACTATTTCACATTAACTAACGTTCTTTGTTTTCCACCCTCACAGGTAATTGATGGCTGTGCTTTCCGAGTTTATGGACATTGGGTTAAGAAGGGCGAAGGACAAAATCGCGCCGCCCTCTTCGAGAATACACCGCGTACAGAACTGCATGCTATATATATGAACAACCTTAGCCGATAGGGGTAACTTAATTAGAGAGGATGATGAGAAAATCTATTCTACTGTTATCACTACTATTAACTAATTAGTACTCATATATGTATGTTACTATTATTTTATAATTATTTTATTTTATTTCTTGTTGTTAGAATTTAAAGAAGCAAACAAAAAAACGAAAAGTAATTTATTTACTATCACAAAAGAAAAGAAAAAAACAAACAAACATGATGATAGTGGTCCCTGAATTGACAACCACATTATTGTTGATTTGTTTTGTTTCAAAAATGTTTTTATTCATGTGTATGACGAAAAGGACGAACTTCTATTGCCTAAGTATAGTGTATTAATATATTCAAGTTCTTTCTAATTTAATAAAGGAAATGAAGAAACGTTCGTTTTGATTCACAGCGCCTTGTTAGAGTTAAAATGACAGAAGATAGACAAAACAAATTTCTTTTGTAAGTGTTGATAGGAAAGAATTAAAAGTATTTAGCGAAATATAGATCCTCAGCAGAGTTGTTCTGGATTGTGTTTTTTCCGCGGCTCATTCAGTGAAGTGTCACGATGATATTAAATTTGTTTTCGAATAAAAAGCAATACATTTTTTTGTTGTTGGAAAATGTCTAGTAAATCCAAATTTGTTTCGTTCCTCATTTTGTCGGTATTTCAGTAAAACATTTTTTTTTTTTCATTTAAATTATTTAAGAAACAAAAAACGACGTCTGTATGTTTTTGAATAAGAAGTAAATTGAATACCTCCAGCAATCTAGATAAAATTAAGGTAAAAGTAAATGAAATCATTTGTAACCAAACCACATTGTATCGAAATAAAAAAAGAATGTAAACTCAACTCTGATGTTATGTTTTTTTGTCTTCTTATTCAAATATGATATTTTCCGTCCCCTGTTCCACTAAAGGGGTCACAGGGGCAATGTTCGCATCAGAGAGACCTCCAGGCCCATTCATTCGGAAGCTCGGCGAGTTGATGAACTTTATTTTAACCACGACGCCCTGTTTCCATGTCGTCGTACGACTACGGCATGCCTAGGAAAGGGACATCTGTGTCATATGACCAAACCATCGACGCATATAACTTTCCTTCCAAACAAGTAGTTGCTCAACAATAAGGCTGTGGCATCTTACTCGCGGACCACATGTGCTTCTGCAACCTAGTGCAAGTAGCCCCTTCATCCTAACCTAACCTACAATTCGGTTTCGCCGACGTATTTCTTCAAAGACTACATGTCAATACATGGATTTGAAAGCACTCCGAATCATTCATTCGGGAGCTCGGAACGTACTACTGAATATGTAGCCCATCGAAGCCTATGGAAAGAAGGGAGTTCCTACGGTGAATGCCATGAATTCGGTTCGATCAACAGAACAGGTCCTTGACGCTCTTGGAGGGTTAGCTGTGAAGCCTTTGTGAAACCTGGAAGCACCTGATTTACGTAAATATAAATTTCTTAAATGTGTCTGGCTCAATATTTGCAGAATATCCTGCAGCATTATTTTGATAAGGGTAGTCTTTTAGATTAATTTTATAATACGCCACCAGTCGAACAATGGAATTGTTTTTCTCTGAAATCGATGTCCGGATTCTTGTCTTTACAGAAAAGAAGGATGTACGAACAATCAAGCCACTCTTGTGTAACTGCACGACTGAAGTTTTCCTCGAAAAAAGGTTGTGTGCAGTGCAGGGATTACCGAAATCGTGTATAATCCCATTTTTCTCCCTTTTCCAGATTTTATTCTTCCACCTGCACTCCTCACTTTTTCTGTTCATCTCGCACGGATAATACCTTACCGGAAACTGTTTTATGATCGCCACTGACCGTTTTTTATGGGACGACTGCCGTTTTCGAACATCAGACCGTCAGAACAACCAGAAAAGTGTACATTTAAAGGCAGTTTTAAGGACTCTCTTTAACTCGACAAGAGAAACAGAAACGGATAATTTTTCCACACAGTACAGACGTACACGTCGAAAAAATTGAGAATCCCTAGTCGCCAGTTGCTAATGAATTGCAATTTACGCATTCAGCTTCTACGGTATTCGCGATGTGGGATGCCTAACCAGCATGAGTTCCAATGGAACAATGCCCTCTTAAGTCTTCTTGGCTTGGTTGCTTGCTGTATGTAACCCAATGGGAATGCTGTGCTTATTTCCATGGGGTGTCTATTTTGCTCATGGCATTTTCTTCTATTTTCCTCTTTACGAAATACATGTGAACATGGTGAATGTATCCCAGTCAATCATTTGCGTAAGATGTTCAAACAGTCGCTAAATTCCCATAGATTTGTTCTCGTACCTAAAGAGCCCCAAAAAACTTCGTCTGCCCCTCGTGGAAGAGAACATTTAAAGAATAAAAATATTTGTTAATTAATTCCTAATTTATTTCGCTGAACAATAATATTTAAAATAAATATATTTCATGTACTGTTTCGTTTACATTCTAGCACTAATATTTTGTGTATCACAATGCCTTTTGGAATCAAATCAAGCTCAACTTAAATGCTGTTCGCAATGTACCATCATCAGTTCTCAGTAGAAGATGAGTATAATATCTTCATCAGTCCCAAAAGCACGTCTTGCTTTGTCCATCGAGGCCATCGAAGAAATGCAAACATCTGAAAAGAGAGAATTTTTGAAAAGAATTCACTTGAGAGAACACATTTGTGCACTTACGCCCATCGATTACTTCAGGATTCCGATAGAATATCTTTCGCTTGAACAAATCAAATCCACAGAGGACCACATAGTGGCCAGCATATCGTCTGGGTTTGCCAATATTGTTTAAAAACGAGCAACTTTAACAAAAGTGTAGTGAATTTCAATGAAATGAAAGATGATGACTTTTCCAATGGACATGAATAAATTCAAAAAGCGCCACACACACACACAACACACTCACCCTGATCTCTCGAGAGAATCCCTTTTACACACATCACAGCGCAGCAGAGATCCATTTGTTAAAATTATTACAGGTCCTTCATAGGCAAGATGACGCACGATTTCGTTGAAGCTTATTGTTCGCTTTTCGACGGAAACCCCACTGCACTGGGCATCCTTGAACTTTTTATTCACTCTGTTCTCGTCCTTATCGATTATTTGCGTGTAGTAGCTGTGCTGACTGTAGCTTGGATCGACTCCAAGAGTTTTTGTGAGGTACAGATGACGGACATTGAATTTTTTCAGAATGTAACACAAATCTATGGTCCAGGTGCTGTTGCCAAAGCCTTCTTCTTCGCAAATCGTATTGAAGTTTGTGAGGAATTGCTTCCTCATCGCTCCACTTAGGATCATGATGATGCAGGAGAGACCACAGTCCCAGTGAAATCTTTGATGGTAATGGGTTAAGTTGTATTGCTTTTCCTCCGGTAAATCCATGAAGTACGATGGGATTTCCTGTGTGGTCTCTGTCAACGAGGAGCACTTTAGAAGAGGAAGTTCCCGAAGTGTAAAACCTACCGTTCATTTGGTCGATGTTTGAACTTAATGTTTCACGTATTACTGTCTCCAAGACACCTGGAGGAAGTTCTTCATCCGCGGAACCCCGACTGTTAATGAATGTGCTACCATCCGATGCAGAAATCTGGCAAAAATCCGCCTGTTGATAAACATTCCACTGACATTTCACTTCCTTACCGACACTCCGTCCACTGACATTCGAACAGCTGACAGTGGATTATCTCGGAGGTTGTGCTAAACACAGGAGTTGCTTCTGAAAAAATGAATAAATCAATTAATTTAATAAAATCCGGCGTATTCCGGCTACACCCAAAAACGAAAAACATTCAAATCTCAATTTTCACCAGACATGCATCAAGTCAGCACCAAACAACCGCCGAATCCACGTCCAATGATGGCACAACACACTTCGGTTATCAGACGGTGAGGGAAAGTGAAAAAGACGAGAAAGGTTAGATTGGAGACATAAACATTCAAGTATCGCAAACAATTTGAAAATTGTGTAATTTCCTAGTTCACAAAGTGTTTGAAGATGTTGCCAAGTCGTACGATGTGATGAACGATGCCATGTCCATGGGAATCCATCGGATTTGGAAGGATATATTCATGGAGCGTCTAGGACCATCGCATGGGACACAGCTTCTCGACATGGCAGGAGGTACCGGTGATATTGCATTCAGATTCTTAAAGTACCTCAAGAATCAACCAAATCCTAAGGGAAGAAAAAGCAGCGTTACGATTTCTGACATCAATCAGAACATGCTGGATGTGGGAAAAGATCGCGCAGAGAAATTGAATCTTACGCAAGATAACCTCGACAATATGTCCATTGAATGGAAGTGTGCAAATGCTGAGGAGTTGCCATTTGAAGACTCCAAATTCACTGCGTATACGATTGCATTTGGCATTCGAAATTGTACACATATCGACAAGGTAAATGTTAACTTTGAGGTACTTGTCCGATTTCATAAGATTGCTTGCTTTAGGTGTTGGCAGAAGCTTATCGAGTCCTGAAGCCTGGCGGTCGTTTCATGTGTCTGGAATTCAGTCATCTAACAAATGAAACCCTACAGTGGTTGTATGACCAGTATTCATTTCAAGTTATACCACCTATGGGTCAAGTTTTGGCGGGACAGTGGCAACATTATCAGTACTTAGTGGAGAGCATTCGAAAGTTTCCGCCGCAGGAAACCTTCAAAGAGATGATCGAAGCGGCTGGTTTTGATTTAGTTCGATATGAGAATTTAACTTTTGGAATTGTTAGTATACATTCTGGGTTTAAATTGTAAATGAGGAAATATATATGTTTGTACACGTGTTATAAATTCATGGCGTTTTGGACTTTTTTTTTACTTTTTTTGACGAAAAGTACATTCTGGAATGACGCCGTACTGGTCTGTCTCTCAGTGTCAAAGATTGCAACATATGTTCTCAAAAACAGAGTCGTTCCAAGTGCTGAGTAGCTCCACATGCATCAGTAACGACAAATGTTGAATTAAGTGCTTTCACACCTATTTTACACTTTCAAGAAGGGTCCTTGGTATAAATCTGAAACTCCAAGAATGCTGTCAACTAGGAAGGAGTGATGATGAATGATGCCATACGTGTATGAAGGGAGTCCCGGAACAAAAGAAGTAGTTTCACGAGAGAAAAGAAAAAAAAATCTTCTGGCCCATGGGGGGATCGAACCCACGACCTTCGCGTTATTAGCACGACGCTCTAACCAACTGAGCTAATGGGCCATGTGTAAGTTTGTTACTCTATGTCGTACATAATATCACAGTTCTTATCTGCAAAAATATGATTTTCAGTTACCTACCTAATCCAGTGTTTATAGAGTCGTAGTTTACCTCTACTTGGCCCTCGGGAGCGGATTTCAAGACATTCCGGATCGTACAGTGTTGTCTATCCGCTTTATGTGACACCTACACATATTCATATTTAGTTTTCTACGTTCGTACAACTGAGCAATTAATTTCTTAATCTTCCCCTCCACTCACAATGTATGCAGCCAGGTCCAAAGATCACCCAAAGGAGTTTCCTCTCGAAACAGCCGACCTCGTGCAACCTCGTCCGTTTTTCATAAAGTCCATGACTCTGTGCCATTACTGCGACTTGTTAGAGGGTCACATTGGTTCTTCGAGAGTTGGCTTTGTTTGTCAATTGTTTTTTTCTAGCGCAAGTAAGCAGATGTATGCAAGAGTCTCAGTCGAAAGCGGCTCCTAGGTATACGTACAAAGTCTTTAACTACATCAAAGTTACAAATATGTATGTGTTGATTATGACATTCTGTCCAAGACGTCGGCCTTGGGTGTCCTTTCTCTTTAACAGCATTTACTTGATCCTGTCTTTATATACCGATAAGATAAGATGTGGCCTTCATCGCAGGAGCAGGAAGAGGAATTCCTCCAAAGAGGAATTCCTTAAATTCCTTCCTTCAGCCAGAGAGGGACATTTCATGTCTCTATATGTACCTTTGGCTCCAACCATTGTTCCGACGAAGATGAGCCCCCCTGCATAGTCGTCTTCCGCCGACCTCATTCTCACATTTATACCGTTAAGTACATCTTTGTGGCCTCCATGGCAATGCTCATACAAAGTACCACCATTGCGCTGTTGGCATATGCGAGTAGTCTCGTGACTCGACACCTGGGCTCGGATTTACTTGACCAATAGGCGACTGTTGTAGTCTACTACTCTTCTGAAATGGATTGTCCTCGATATCCCCGTTTGCTGTTTTGTTGCTGTTCGTGTATTTACTTCTCTTGGTTGCGCCTACTGATCCCACGGTTGTCTATGTATGCAGGGTGGCCATGCGAGGGTTGACACAGGCCCTTATGGGGTTCTGTGCCAAAGCCGGATCGGTGCTAACCAGGAATGGCAACATCTGGACATACACCACCAATTAATGGCAACAAAGCATTGATCTTACCTTGCGGCCTGCCAGGGTTTCAACGGGAAGGGGGCATCGTCAGCTTTAGCCTGTTAGCCATTTTAACAGGATTTCCTCTTTATTCCTGTGTGTTTCCTATCCGGAACATATTCAGGCCGGAACAGTGGTGCCCATACGCTTTACATGGCCTAGCCATCTTAAGTGTTGCATCCGAAGACGTTTGACCAGGATAAGAGGATAACTTCACGTGGAATAAAATCGTAAGGATGTTCCCCCCATGGTATATTATGTGAGCCCTAAAGATCAAACTGTTGGTTGAGGTCATGGCTCCAGCAGTGTAATTCTGAATCAACTTCATAATGAAATTACCCTGATCAGGTTTGTCTCGTTGTAAAGAACCTCGTTGTGATAGAATTTCTTGTCCTGAGATTCAGGGTACAAACAAAGGGAGGCCCGAAGACACCTCTCGAACACCCGCATTTTTTCCATCTGGGAAGGACTAACGTTGAACTACGAGAAAACCATATACATACCATGACTGACTGGATTAGGGCCGTGTAACAGATCACCTTCACCCTGGTGTCAAGTTGACTGGTGCAAAACAGCCTCCACCCCAGGATAAAGGTTTTCTAAGCTGTGATCAAACCTGCATCTATGTGGATGCCACAATATAGAAACTAGTTCAACCAAATCCCAAGATATTTCAATTCCACTCAATGACATTCGCGCATGCCCTGCTTAAGTCTCTTACTGCTTATCTGTGCTTATCTGCACACGTCAAAGTCTGGGCCTTAGACTACTGTGAATAGGACCAAAATTTTGGGCGAAAAAGTATATTCCCTGAGGAGACTTATTTTTAACTCTGCACTTACGTAAACATTGTAACATTTGGAGCTCAGAAAACCGTCACGTTACTGTCAAGAAGCCGTTTCATTTACAGCGGATTGTAGAGTGGTGGCATCATCGGATCAGTTGGTTCATCGAAGATGAAGCTGAGAACAACGATTTAGACAACAGAGCCTACTTTGTTTTTAATGAAAGTAAAGAGATGGATTTGAATAAACTCCGGTTCATGCAGGAAGACATACAATGCCCAAGGCCCATGCCATAGTTAATCTTTTGTGAATCTAATTTTCAAATTGTGTGACGGTGTGAAGCGGCCACCACGAAATTGAAACCTTGGACAGGCCCACATCTACACTTAACTGCAGATTCCCTTGCTGCGTTAAGGGGAACAATTGCAAGATCTAATCGTCTGCAAAGCATAGCGCCACCCTAGAAATTTATTTGTTACTGCTATGACCTTCACACTGACGGCACTCCATCCTGCAAAGTGTTGTTCAAGTTTAAGTCCCTCTGCATGTAAGTGCAAGTATGAACCAATACACATTACACTCTGCACCGAAGCAACAGCAAATTAGGGACGGAAAATGGGTTCGGAAAAGTGTACACAAGAAAATAAAAGCATTCTTAGATGCCATCAACACAAGTGCCTGCTTACAAGATTGCATCTCATTTCGACGTTATTCCCATCAAGATGTTTGCACATGCACTGCCCCCCACTCACCGGAAAGCGTCTTGATGGACATACACGCGCCTCCCCACCCGTTGGATTTCATTTGTTCCTCCTGGTGTCGCCACAATAAATGGGATCCTGTATTTTTTCGTCCTGCATCCACTGAAGTAAATTCCCTTTCAACGGAGCTTAAATGCACCACTTGGTTAGGTGTGTACACAGTGTGTGTGTGTGTGTGAGAGAGAGAGCGGTTTCATAAAGGAGGAGCTGAAAGCTTACCACAAGCTAAGAACATACACACGCACACAAAAAATAGCGAAAAGCGATGAAAAAATATGTTCATGCAACAGTTTGATGAATATTCAGATACGTAGGGGGTGTGTTCCCGACCTATGCCTTCCTACAACAGATGAAAAGCTCTTCAATTCTGATTCTCTCACTCTCCCTTCGCAGTGAGTATCTTTTTCATCTCCCGTCCGATGATGCGAATCAGCATGTAGTTCTTTAATGTTGGCAGTTAAGATTCAATCTTCGTTGTGAGTGGGTGGCTGTTTACCAATTGAAAAGGATAATAGACCAAGACAGCAGAGAGGACAATTAAACTTTCAGAAAAAAATTTAATTTTACTCACAGAAGAGCTGAAAAAAAGGGAAAAGGGCAAATTCAGAATTATCTGCCCACTTGTGAAGCGTAGGAGTAGGAGAGTAAGTTGTAAAATTGTGAAGTTCCTTGTGTCTGTGGCAACCAACAAGTAGCTGTTTGAAGTGTGGTAAGTGAAGGAGTGAGGATTGAGGGTTCATTTTGACAAATCTCAACTCCCCTGGGGGACAAAGACCCCAAAAGCTGATTACAAACCCCCTGAAGGACACTCGAATACGCGAGTTTGTGTGAAAAGAAGAGAAAGTCAATTTTTTTCTCGTCATTGTTAAGAAAATTTATTCAGTGTGTCTGTGTGTCGGGCTGTAGTAAATGTGTAGAATGCAGAGATTTGGCAGCCAGAAGTAGTCTTACTCTCCACGCACAATGGTCCTCAGTGTGTGGCATTTATTTCATCTCGTTTTGGTTCGCCCACTCAGTTCAAAGCTCTCGCAGGACTATTAAGTGAAATATGTGTACACTCGTATACACACTTGTGTGCCTGCCCCAGCTGTGAAGAAGTCTCAAGGATAATGCATTTCATTAATGGTTATTTGATATTCCGAACGTTTTCTCTGCCGCGCCACTACAACCCTACAACACAACGTTCCCCAAACCCCCAGCCGTTGCGATTCGTAAGAGGAATTCCTTAAATTCCTTCCTTCAGCCAGAGAGGGACATTTTACGTCTCTATATGTACCTTTGGCTCCAACCATTGTTCCGACAAAGACGAGCCCCCCTGCACAGTCATCTTCCGCCGACCTCATTCCCCCGTTTTTCCTCTTGCTCTGCCCTTCCAATGCTCCACAGTGCAAATCTGGAAAACTTCATCTGGAATACAATACCGACCTGTCCGGGCGGAGCATCGTTTGTGTGGCGGAGGAACTTGAAAAAGTGAAAACAAGTTCGCTTGGGATGGGTTGGTGTCGTCTTCAGCGACCGAGTGTTTCCTCCTGGTTCACCCATGTGAGGATAAGTGTTCACTTTGCGTTACACCCGCACCCTGCATTCGTGTCACTCGTGGTGATAACGTGATTATGACAATCCGCTCTTAAGGGGCGGCGGAATTCATGTCCTTCCGGTATCGGGCGAAACTCAGAGCTGACAGACTCAGCCGGTGACGGAGCACCGGGGTACACAACGGCACCCAGCACTGGGGATTAATTGATTCCATCGCCGAATGTGACAGATTCATAATTGGATGTTTTATCGCCTGTTTTGGAATTGCATGATACGCCGCTAGTTCGAGCTGAGTGTTGTGTTGTGAGTGTGTTTTTTTTTCGGGGGGGACGATGATGATGTTCTGTGCAGCAATGTTTTGCTTTTTTTGCGATAACGTCGGCACGACGTAAATTGCATCGGATGGTGCTGCGGGGACATAGTGATGCCACCACACTGATGGCTGGGCGTCGACGCAGGGTGCACTTTGAAAGCATGATATACGGCATCTGCAGTGTGAATGATGTTGTTTACACGTAATTCAATTGGCGGACGGGCGTAGTAAAGCTGCCTCTGTCCAATTTAGTCGATTTTTTGTTTGTTTGTGGACATCTCTTGGTAATGGGTTTTTAAGTGAAATGCTGCGCAAACAAATTTAAAAGAGGGTGAGACGACCGTTTCCTCACCGGCAGGAACGTGAATGCCACAAAAGTGATGTTGTCGTGTTTCCTGTAAACTGTGATTTGAACTTGAAAGTGGTCCGAGGTTCAGTCAGCAGTTTAAGGGAGAGAAACCTTGTCAGTCAGCTGCCCTTGAATCCAACATTTGATTGGAGCATTTTATGATATGCAAGCGAAGTCACTAAAGTTGAGCAGATTGCCATTTTCCACGATTTTGTTTTCCTACAACAGCTTTCACTTATCGTTTTAAATTTTTCTAAAACAACCTTAAGTGAGAGCTTATGTGAAAGTTAGGCAAGGTTGGCTTCAGTTGGTAGCCTAGCACAGTGTTAAAGCACATTTAGTCTGCTGGTGGGACCATTGTGATGTCATATACCGGAGGAATTGTGTTCCCAGGTCCATTGAAGTCCTCTTGTTCGTATTTCTGATTTAGTCATTAAGTTTCCCTTAGGAAAAAAATATTTCTTCTGACACGTCAGCTAGTTTGTCTTAAATTATTCTCTAATGGTTTTCTTTCTAAGAGTTGCAAGAGAAGAAAACATTCCGAGGTAGAGTAATAGTAGAAGTATGGTTTCTTCCTCGACAAATGCTGCAGAAATAATCATTTCATAGGGAATGTCAAGCCCTCTTTCATGGTTACCCATACAATGACCCGGAGTACCGCCTTAATAAGATGAACATCACTTTTGCCAAGCCTGATTTCGTTCTTTGTCCGTGTGGCACTGAGGTTTGGTCATAACTGTCTTGAAATGTAGCATATGTTCAGTACATTCTATTTTCATTCTATCGATGCCCTCTTAAAGTAATTTAGATTTTATAACTTAAATTGGGGGAAAGAGTGTTTCCTGATTTTTTGTTAATGACTAACCCAATCCTCCTCCTTCCTTGGCGCTCTTATTGCCCAGGATTCCCTTGTACCCAGATGACCAGCGCACAGCCTTATGAATAGCTTCAAATTTTGATTAAAAACACGTCAATGGTGTGGGATACAGAGTGCTAAGGTTAGCTTGATTGGGGCCATCCGTGTAGACTTCTTCCTAAATAAGTCCCACAAGTATATGATTGAAAAAAGGGGTTTTGTAGTTGACTTCAAAGTCCTCATAGTATAAGTCGGAAGCCACCTTGGAGCAAATATTACATGAGCTGGACTCTTTTGAGTGCTCACAGCGCATATACATATAAAGCCACTCACACCATATCGAAAGATGTCAGTATCAAATTGCCGTCAGATGACTTTGATACTTTTTGGTAATATTTATTGCATCTGACAATACTATGCCTACTACTTATATGGAAGGTGGCACCTTAAAATGAAATTTATTGGAAGGCATTCCCCATTTTTCCGTAAAGAAACATTATTTACGTTATTTGGTGCAGGAAAAGTGATCTGTCTTGCCCATGACTGTGAACTACTTCCCTAATCACTGCACTCTCCAGATTTGACCTCTATCCACATCTGTTTGCTTTCAAATTGGAAAGAATTACTCACGTAGCAGACATTTAAGCAGAATGAAATGAAATGTAACGTCTTTTAAATGGTTCCTAATACAGTTGCATACTCGTAGAATAATCGACAAAATTTATCTTGGTTTTGCCTCCATCGTCAAGAGTGTACTGCAAAGCATAGGCAAACAAATTCCTTTACCATCTTAACGCTGTATCAACTTTTTGTATCATTTTCTTCATTTCCCCAAGCTATCGAGTTGGTGGATATGGGGAACATGATCTTTTTTTCATTGGCCACAACTTCTCTTTCTCGCCTTTGTAAAAAAAAGATTCTTTTTATCACTACACAGGGAAGCATAGAGTTTCCACTTGGCAGCTTCATCTCTCTCGGTTAACTGCTGTTATTTAAATACTGTTAGAAGTGAGGTTGAATAATCTTAGTTCCAGGAGTATCGAGCGTCTGCAAGTGTTCTTGGGCTCTTTCAGATTGAGGGTTTCACTCTAACGCCATTTTGGTAATGTTGACGCTTTTTCTCCTGATGGTATGTCCGATAATTAATTCCTTTCTTGTCATGTGCGCTCTAACTGAGTCACATACGAGTACTTTAAAAATGATCAAATCTGCACCATAAAGGTTACAAAATCGGTGTAAAAACTCAGCAAAACTCTAAAATGATGTTTATAATATGTCGCCTCAGGAATGCTTCGTCGCTTGTTGTTGCCTATTTCATGAATTTAAAAGGAATTTATTGCCGGTAGCGATTGATGTTAATACTGTTAAAGTTGCTGGAACGAGAATTGCAGTCAACTAGCTGGCGTTAGCAAGAAACACCATTGTGTTGTAATGTTGTTAGTTAATGTGGCTTCTATCAAGAGCTATAGATTGACTTAGACCCAGTGATCCATTGTGCTGCCACTGTGCTACTATGGCCACTGTGTTACTCGAAGCATTTTGTTTTTTGGACGAATATCCAGATTGATTTGACATCCTCCTCGCATATCCGCTCATATAATTCAATAATTGCGTGCCGCTACAGCCCACAAGAACCAAGGCCTAGCTTCTACAAAAACTACTCGTATTGTGCGTGCTACTGTTCTCTCACGAGAAGAAGGGACCTGCAGTTTTTTTGCCGACTCCGAAGGGCGAGAGTTGAGAAGCTTTTCATAGACAATTTATACCCTTTGAGTGTTGTCAGCAACTCGAAGGAGGTGGTGCCGTGAAAAAATGCGAGGTGTTCCGTCCGGGAATCGCACCAAGATCTTCTGCGTGTCGTTCGACGCACTTAACCACTACGCCACCGCGACCAATTATCCGCTCATTTATTGTACATACATTTCTGCAAGGGTTTCTTTCGTAATTGGGGCCTCTGCAAGGTAGGGTAAATATGTGGAGTTTTCATTTTCTTTCTTATTCCATACATCTACTACAGAAGCAGCTGTATGATAATTTAAATATTGCGGCGTGTTTACCCATTGCGTACTGTCCTGTAAAGACTTCAACTATTGAAGGTTACTTAAGTCGTTTCTGCTTAGACTGAGGATACCCGCTGTGATTGTGTTAATACTCGTATTATTCCATCTTTCATTGAGACTGCCGATCGTAGCTCTGAGATTTCGGCTCTTCTGAGTTTCTATGGGTAGTCAAATGTTTTCAACCCCAGGTCCAATGATTAATGCTCTGTTTCTCTGTAGCTCGTCTGCTTTACAGTTTCCATGTCCAGGAAACCAGCACACCGGTAGGCTGTCTTGATATCTTGTTAGGAGACATACGAGAGTCTTAACAGTTTTTGTTTTAAAAATTATGATTGGAGTGCCACACTGCGCCTCAATCTAAAAGACCGACTGATCTGAAGATCTCTTAGATCCTGACAATGTTGGCTTTTACAGAATACTGCCATACTGACAATTTGATCAGTGCTTTGAAAGTAGAAATCCAATTTGGAACATAAAAGTTGGCAAAAGTCGCAATTGAAAAGCATTTTACAAAAGCATCCGCCTGCTTCCACTAAATTAAATTTCCAATTCCATTGCAGATTTGTAACGATGGAATATAAAAACATCCCGCCAGAGCGTTTCCAGGAAGTTATAAAGCACCTCAGGGAGACATTCTTCGCCGATGAACCGCTGAACAAGGCAGCTGGACTCTGTCAGAAAGGCAAAGGTCACACCGAACTCGAAGACCTAAGCGTTGCCACTCTGGGAGACAATCTAAGCATCATGGCAGTCACCAGTAATGATGAGGTTTCCCACCCTATGAGTGCTTACCCCATTTTTTTTAAGCGAATCCTTTCCCTTTAGATCGCCGGAGTTGTCCTCAACGGGGTCCTGTTGCCTGGTGACATGGAGAGCTCTCAGAACAAAATCAACATGAGCAGTGACGAGAACTTCAAGAAAATCTTCAATCTGATCTACGGACAGAACCTGAAGTACAACCTCTTCGAGAGGTACAACGTGAAGAAGCTCTTTGATCTGAGAATCCTCTCGGTTGACGCGAGATTCCGAGGGCAAGGCATCGCCAAGGAGTTGGTGAGACGGAGTACGGTGCTGGCCAAAAACTGTGGCTTTAAGGTAAGACCGCCGACCCATTTCCCATCTCCAAGGAGTCACCATCTTCTCATTGCAGGTTGTCAAAGCCGACGCAACAGGAATGTTCTCACAGAAAATCATCAAATCCTGCGGCTTCGAGATCCTCCACGAGCTGTACTACGCCAAGTATACGGACGAGTACGGAATGCCCATTCTTCCGGTCGAGTCGCCGCACATCAAACTGGAGATCCTAGTCAAACAGATAGACTAAGGCCACGGGCCAAGGACTAGAAGTAGCTTAGATACCAAGTGGACCAAAGAGAGGAAGAAGTCAGTGTTTTGGATTGTTTTGTCATCACACGACAGTTCTATTAGTAATCGGTGTTGTGTTGTAAACTATGTGTCTAAGACAATAACGCTTGCCAAATACGTTTTCGGTCAGTATCCCCCCACGTTTTCACGCGTTAGACGATTGTCGAGTAGCCAGGTAAGACGTAAGTACGTGTTTAAGTTAAAAGTTGTTGCACGCACACACAGTAACGTGTGCGACTTATGTAATAAATTGTTATTCTATTGCGTACAAATATTTTGTGACCAATATTTTGAGAGGAAATAAAGACGTTGTAACCAAAGCAGGACAGTTTTGTTAATGAACTTGAAATCTACTGGAAACTGGCAAGTTGCGACTGGAGACTGTAAGGGCGAGAGGCACCAGGCGACAGGCGGCCACTGGAGTCTCTGTAGAGGCGACAGGCGGCCACTGGAGTCTCTGTAGAGGCGACAGGCGGCCACTGGAGTCTCTGTAGAGGCGACAGGCGGCCACTGGAGTCTCTGTAGAGGCGACAGGCGGCGGCCACTGGAGTCTCTGTAGAGGCGACAGGCGGCGGCCACTGGAGTCTCTGTAGAGGCGACAGGCGGCGGCCACTGGAGTCTCTGTAGAGGCGACAGGCGGCCACTGGAGTCTCTGTAGAGGCGACAGGCGGCCACTGGAGTCTCTGTAGAGGCGACAGGCGGCCACTGGAGTCTCTGTAGAGGCGACAGGCGGCCACTGGAGTCTCTGCAGAGGCGACAGGCGGCCACTGGAGTCTCTGCAGAGGCGACAGGCGGCCACTGGAGTCTCTGCAGAGGCGACAGGCGGCCACTGGAGTCTCTGCAGAGGCGACAGGCGGCCACTGGAGTCTCTGCAGAGGCGACAGGCGGCCACTGGAGTCTCTGCAGAGGCGTCAGGCGGCCACTGGAGTCTCTGTAGAGGCGACAGGCGGCCACTGGAGTCTCTGTAGAGGCGACAGGCGGCCACTGGAGTCTCTGTAGAGGCGACAGGCGGCCACTGGAGTCTCTGTAGAGGCGACAGCCGTCCACTGGAGTCTCTGTAGAGGCGACAGGCGGCCACTGGAGTCTCTGTAGAGGCGACAGGCGGCCACTGGAGTCTCTGTAGAGGCGACAGCCGGCCACTGGAGTCTCTGTAGAGGCGACAGGCGGCCACTGGAGTCTCTGTAGAGGCGACAGCCGGCCACTGGAGTCTCTGTAGAGGCGACAGCCGGCCACTGGAGTCTCTGTAGAGGCGACAGCCGGCCACTGGAGTCTCTGTAGAGGCGACAGCCGGCCACTGGAGTCTCTGTAGAGGCGACAGGCGGCCACTGGAGTCTCTGTAGAGGCGACAGCCGGCCACTGGAGTCTCTGTAGAGGCGACAGGCGGTAGGATCCTGTCAGAATGTACAAAGGATGCCTACAGAGTAGAAGTGCAACGTTTGAAAAGGAATAAAAGACACAGCAAGCGATCACTTTAAATACTTCTTATATTTAAATTTATTTAATTCAAGTAAAACAAAGTTCCTTAGGTCTTAAGACAAAAAAAAAATAAGGAAAACAGGACATTCGCTTGTTCCTCCTAAATGTATATGTAATAGTTAAGATAAATGTTGTTTGTGTGTATACTTAGTAAATAAATAAAAGAGAAACGAAAACATGCGTCTTGCCCTTGCAAAGTACGTTTTTGTTTTTTTTTTTTTGTTTTAATTTATTTCGTTGAAAATAAATTTAAGAAGTTTTATACTCTTTAATATAAAAAAATCACATTCAATGTAGGATGTCATCCTAACTAGTTAAATTAAGAAGTAATCAAGTTATTAACATTAGATCTAGGCTTTGAAATATGTAGGTCTTGCAGGGATGTGCCCTAGGGTTAGTTCGGTTTCAGAGGGCTGCTCGGAGCGGCGGTTTGGGGTTGTGTTCTTTCTCTCAAGGAAGGGTTTCTTCTCGGGGCTTGCTCTAACTGAATTGTACTGTGTGTGAGGCGTATTCAGTTGGCCACACTCGAAAAGAAAAAAAAAACCAAACAAACTAAACAATAACGATTCATTCATAACGTAGGATGTGAACTAAGATCTGGATTCTTCTTTCTCTGCTTCATAGGATTGGGTTGCAAGTGTAGTCTTCTTAAGCGCATTCGTTTAAGCTTTCTGGTAGAATATTTCCTCGACTTTTTCAGCGTCAGACTTCAGGTCTTGAACTAGAACATCGGAGCATGTTTTTGGTATGAGGGTGCCGACTATCTTCTCCCCTTCGGTGGTTTTCAAGCGGATCACTTGCATCTTATTGTTTATCGCACTGCGCATTGAGAGGATGTTCTCCACACGCGACCATACCGAGAGCACAGAGCCGGCAAGCACTGTGTACAACCGCTGTCGCAGTCCAACCTGCAAAATGAAAGCGCCTTCGTCAAATCAAAATCTCAATTCCAGCACATTTGAAAGCTCACCTCACACTCCTGGCCCATATTTACATTTCTACAGTTGCCATTCCAGTATGCATGTGAGCACGTGTTGACGGACGCATCGTACTGCTGCGTCCAGTGTGCCTCGGCCTCCTCCACGGTGACTTTTTTGTATTTCTTCTCGATCTCAACCAGAGACTCTGGCCGAACTTGGAGTCCTGTGTTGGGACGATAGACCTGAAACATGATGTCCTTCTTGCTTGGCTTCGAGTCGGTTTTCTTCTTTTGCTGCGGCTGCGGGGTTTCGATTTCAACGGCAAGAATTGCTGTGCGTTTGTTGTTGCGGAGTTGATGGGATAGGTAGAATCCCTCCTTTTCACTGATGAGGTCGGCGTACCTGGAACACGGGAATATTTAGTAAACCTATCCTGCTGGGGCCAAGTGCGCACAAACGGTCTGATTGTTGTTTAATACGTTACTCACTTGTCAAGTGCCTCCTGCCAGATCATGCCTCGTTCCACACGAACTGTGTGCAGTTCGGTGGGTGCAATGCCTGTGGCATGCTTTCGGATAAACTTCAGCAGCTTAACGCGGGTCACATTCTCTCCAGCGGCGCCCAGATCTGCAAAGAAACACATCAGCACTGCCCCAACCCTCCACTATCCGCAAGACTTACCAAGAATTCCCAAATCAAAGCGACCGCCCTTCTTGGCCTGGTTGATGATCGCATTCAGAGTGTCAGTGAAATACTTGAATAGGCGATTCTGCAGCTCAACCGGCATTCCTAGAATCCTGTTTAAGAATTTCGAAATGTTGTTGTAGTCCTTGTCCAAACTCAACACTCCCGGATTGGTCTCGCTGTTCACGATGATTCCGACACCGACCAGTGCACCAGCGATGTCCTTAAAGAAGTCTCCCTTATAGTCGGTGGGTGGGGGCACAAGAGGAGACTCGTAGCCCATGATCGTCTTCATTACGGTCTCGAGTGCAGTTCGCCCGTATTTGTTGTCGATGTTGAACTGCGAGAGATCTCGCGTCTCGGTTGCACGTCGATCGCCGTGTGTCAGAGCACCCAGTGATTCCAAACGCTTGGCCACAGTCGATGCGAACCTCCTCTCACCAGCCAAGTCAGAGATCAGGAAAATGTATTCTGGGGCGTTCACTTGATTGGATCGGTGCGTGCGACCAAATTGCTGAATGGCGCGGTCTGCAGACCATGGCAACTCTAGGGTGATGTGTACTCGCCGGCGCTGGTTGCGTACGCGCCTGTCACTCTGCAGGGAGATACCGCTGGAGGCGGCTTCTGATATAATGGCAACGTCCTTCTCGCCGTCCATGAATCGTTGTTTTTCAGTCAAATTCAACGTCTCCAAGGGGACGTCCTGCTCCGAACGGGATTCGTACTGAATTGAGCCGTCATCCGATTGGACGACACGTCCTTTGCGGCCTGTCATCTCGGCCACGTTCTCTGGGCCGCCCAGTTCATCGATCAACTGATCGAGGGTGTTTGGTGGCAATTTGTCCCCAAGACGGTCAATTTTTCGCAGGAGCTCCTCCTTCATACTGCAAGCTCGCTCGATGGCGTCCTTCGGTGGTGGTCCGTAGTTCAGCTTAATGCCGTTCACCCCAACTTGGGTGACTGTGTTCTTCTGTTCCTGCTTCTTCTGCAGCAGCTCCTGGATTTTGTCCTGTGTGGAAATAGGTTTCTTTTTTGTGGCCGCTGTCGAGGACTTCTCTTTTGTTTTCTTTTTCTTGCGCGAGTTCACCCACGGATCAGCATCACTGTCACTGCCCGAATAGAATGGGTTGAAGTCACTGCTCTGTCCGCTGTCTGAGGCATGATCTGATTCCTCAGATTCTGATGCCGACATAAGTTTGTAGTCAGAGTCGTCGGAGTTGTGCTCGAATTCATCTCCGCTGGAGGAGCGGCGACGAGATTTCTTCGCTGCCAACTTGCCGGCGGAGGTACGCGCGGCTTTTCGCTTAGATGTGGATGCAACTGTGGCCGATTCCTTCTGACTCTCCTCCATTATCGATTGCAGCGTTTTCTTGTTTGAGTTCAGACCCAAAATCCGATTGATGCGGTTTCTGTCGGGAGCTGGAAAATGTTTTTCTACCAAAGATTGGAAAACGCCCCTGATTCGCGAGGAAGGGGTTAGATAAAATTGCGGGTGAAAAGAAGAAGGTGACACTTACTTGGCAGTGGATACAAAATCACTCAACTCGCCCTCATCCCTTTCCAGTTGCTCCAGAGTCCTTGCTTCTCCAGTCGACTGCAAACCAATGACAACGCACTTTCCGTACTTGATGGCCTCGCGTGCCACTTGAACTGCATGGTTGACTTTGGCAGCAATACAGAGATACTTGAAGAACCTCTGATGCGAAGACCAGAACTGACCCCACATGGTTTTCTTCATGCGACTCTCAGCATCGATGAGTTCGGCTGCTTCTGTGAACTTTTGCATTGCTTCTACCCACTGTGGACAGTATTAATTTCAAAAAGGGATCCAATGGGGGCAAACGCTAATGATACTCACCAATTCTACAGAATCATCGTAGACCTTCCGGAATTCAGCAGACAATGGAACCTCTTCGATCTTGAATGTGACTCCGTGGAAACTTAGCTGACGAGCGATGTACATGCCTCGCAGCTTCATGTCCATGGCGACTATCTCCATGGCACCGATGCCCCTGTAAGTCAAGTCCGGCGTAGTCCCATTAGACATTCAATTTGAGACTTTTTGAATCTTACCTCTTTTCCACAGCCATGATGAAGTCATTGAATGTCGGGAATGCAGTACCCTGTCCCCAAATACCCAGGCGCACCATATACGCCATGTTCTTCGGTTCCGATGCACCAGTAGCTGATGCATACACGACGCGTGCTTTTGGCAATTTATTCTGCAGTTCCAGTACAGTTGACCCAGTCTTCGTGGGCTTCCCCGAGCCAACTGGACACAAGTTCTTCGCCTTGTGACACTCATCAAAGACGATCAACCCGTCAAAGTCCTCACCACACCACTGAAGCAACTGCTTTAGCCGGGATTTGTATTTTCCAGTCTTGTTGTTCGATTCACCTATCAGAGCCGAGTACGTGCTGAATATCACTCCACGTTTGCAATTGTTGTTCACATCCGAGGATATCTTCGCATATTTAAACTGGAAAGGAACGCATTTAAGTGGCTCCTCCACGGAGATCAAGCTCCTCACTCACCTTATTCAGCGCGTGAACTTCAATTTTTGACGCTCCGATGTCTGAGAGATCACGTTCTGCGTCATATTTGAGGTCATTAGACACAGAAATCCAGAGTGCCTTCTTACGGCCTTTCAGATAATTCTCGAAGATGATACCGGCTATTGTTCGACCCTTTCCCACACCAGCACCATCACCTGCACATGGAAAAACAGAGGAAAACACATTGAGTGAGTGTGCGTTTGTGGACATTGTTTGTCTGTGCATACCAATAAGGAATCCAGCTCGACTTCCGTCTGGCAACAGATGATCGTGGGCTTGAGATGCATATGTGATGGATTCCAATTGCAAAGCGCTCAACTGGCCACTTTGAATGGTCTCCTGTGGAATGGATAGTTTGTAGTATACATCACATGGTTCCACTGATGATAGAGAAGCCGTCTCAACAACCGGATCTGGATGTTTTTTGCCCAACTTCACTGCAAGGGAATGGAATGGTTAGATGGATATGTTTTTTTTCGGGAAATGAAACTTACATTTAGCTGGCCAATATTCGGCGTATGTCTCTGCCACACCCATCTCCTCATAATCGGCTTCTTCCTCTTCAGCCACTTGGTTAACCTGCACAAAGCTTACATCAGTCTCCTGCACAGAAAGAAGGCATTCACACACAACTCACCTTCATTGGGGCTTGCATCCACATTTGTGAGAGCAATTTATTGGGAATTCCACTAGTTAGGAAGCTGGGATTTGCAGCCAGCAACGCTTGAATGTTTTGTAGAACATACTGATTGATACGAGCCATGGGATCTTGTGCCACTGGCTGCGCGGCGGCTGGCTGAGCTCTACTAGTTGAGGTGGTGGCTGATGGAGTAAGTAGATTGCCAAAGCCAGCCATACCCACTGAAACGGAAGAGAAAGGAGCTTTTAGCTAGGTGTTTGTTTGCGCTCACATGACTAGGAATTTCAGCAACTGAAGCACACAATTAATCAATCAACAAAAGCAGCTATTTTAACGTAAAAATTAAGTCGTTGGGTTCATTATAAGAAGACGTAAGACGTCTGGAGAAGGGCTTAGAGATGCAATTTGTCCAATGTTGAACCACTGCGCAGCCAGACTATGTTGTGTGGAATAACAAGTAACCAGTCAAGCGGTATGCGACAATATAGCTTGAAAATAAAGAGTCAGAGCGTGTCGTTTAGATCACACAGGTTGTCAGGGAGTCATGTAGTCTATTTGAGTTTTCACTCATTATATAAAAAACTGATTTATATCAGTCAAAACCAAAGTAACCAAAAGTGTCTGTGTCTGTATGAAGCCTCAGAAGCGTGTCAGTAATGTCTATGCACAGACAAAATAGGAAGAAATCTCCTGACCTTCGTGTCAGCTTCAGGCAGCCGCAGCATAATACATGTACACTGACCTGCGGGTCAGCCATTAGAGGTTATGTGGAAAGTAAGACATCTCGTAGAAATTAGTCTTAATTTCGAAATACAAGAGATGTCGTACAACGTCTACTCACCACCGTACATGATTTGTCCACGATTTGTGTAACTATACACGGGGAGAGGATTTTACATTTTTGTGGCCATAGCTGTTCTTTCCTTGCGGTAAAGGTAGCATCGTCGCATACCTGGGTAATTCGATGATCTGAATTATTGGTAACTAGGGTTGTCTGTTCTTCTCTTACATGAAAAGCAGTGAAATAAATTTCGTGCCAGTTTAAAATCGGTGCCATAAACCAACAACTTGTAGATCAGGCTTAATTCAAGGAAATGGAGAATCTTCAGTCTTCAGTGAGCCAATACCAAACCGACGGAAATCGTTTTTTATTTGTGTGCGCTATCTGAATCTGCAGGTGTCCTCTATTGCGTTGCCTTTCATTGGCCTCAGTACCGATTTTGTAGTGACTATGTACAGTATTGCCAAAGGGGTTCGTTACCCACGATAGGAGTTTAGTAGAAAAGTCGAAACGTAGCACGTTCCATCTCTATCATAAATAGAATGAGAGCTTCCTTCTAAGTTATACATACGGACAATCAATTGTAGTCTGCCTTTTTCACTCTTGTACAAACCTGTCGTTGGAATTACGTCACCTCACCGTATTTCAAGTTGGAGTTACTCCGAGGCACACACTGCATCCCTTACAAAAGAATGTTTATTCATTGTGGTGGAGTTTTCGAATGTCACGGGTGTAAGAAATCCTCTTTGGACGGATGTAAGTCTTTCTTTTTGATGCGCCTGACATTCACAGAAAATGGGCTCGACTGTTTCGCCCTTTACCAGGCATTATTGACTCCTCCGCATAGGTGCGACTTGTTTAGGTGTAGTAGTAGACAGCAGAGACAGCAGTGATAAGAAAGCCTTTAAGCTACCCCATACTTTGTCTAAGTGAAAGATTTTTCTGCAAGAACAAGGTCTGATTAAAAGATTTGATTACCTTAGACCAGGATATAGGCGAAACTTATAACCCGATTCACTAATCTGGGTTGTAGTTGTGGTCTAGTGGACACAACAAGTACGTTTCAGGATCCTACTACAATCCCCTTATATCCAGGGACACAGTCAAAATTCCAGTTTTCGTATTTGGCGAGAGATTGCTGTGCATCGTAGCAACACTTAATATTTCTAGAGTTTACAGTGATGGTCGAGAAGCCCTCAACTGCAGCCTGACTATCCGAATAGTTTTATATTCTAGCGCCCTTGATACCCTTAGCTTAGTTACTCTGAAATCAACACAGATCCCGACGCCGTAGATTTCAGCTTCAGAAACAGTGAACTTGATTCTCTATTGGCACAGAAAACTTGTTATTCGGTCAAAAAACATTTCATACATCATTTTCGATCAGTCTGAAAAGCAGTAGGAGTTTACCATTTTGCTGCAAAGAGTCTTGGCGTTCGGTTCAAAGACTCCATCTTCAGAGATCATTTTCTATTGTCTGTCTAGATTTGATTTTTTGGCGTTTGTTATATGCCTATGGGTGGTCGCCGTGATGTAGTGGGTAAGTGCGTCGACCGCCACGCAGAAGGTCTAGATTCGATTCCCGGACGGGACACGTCGCATTTTTCACGACACCTCCTCTTTCGAGTTGCTGACAACATTCAAAGAGTATCAATTGTTAATGAAAAGCTTCTCAACTCTCGCCGTTCGGAGTCGGCAAAAAACTGTAGGTTCCTTCTACTCGCGAAAGAACGCACAACACGAGTAGTTGTTGTAGAATCTAGACCTTGGTCCCTTGTGGGCTGTATTCCTTACATTACACCTTAGTTATCCCTGTCCTGCTCTATGGCGCAGAAGCGTGGACAATCTCAAGAGGAAATGAAGAAGCTCTTGGTCTTTTCGAGAAAAAAATCTGCGTTTAATTGCCCTTTTTGAAGATGAAAAATCAACTACGAATTTTAATGGTTGGAGAGGGCAGCAGGCTAGCCAGGCGTCTGCGGACTCAACCCCGAAGATAGGTAGTCCCTGCAGTCCTCTGTAGGGTCCTTCTACTCGTGAGAGAATAGTAACACGCACAGCATGAGTGGTTGATTCAGAAGGTAGGTCCTGGTCCCTTGTGGGCTGTAGTGCCACTCAATTCTTATTATTAGTCTCTGTCTGTGGAACATGTGAGCAGCGATTGTTTGCAGACAACAAATTATGCTGAACTTTGGGAAACAATTGAATGTGAGGTTGCTATACCGTTTAAGCGTTGTAGGAGGTGGTGGCTTGTACAAACAGAAACTGTAAGGGTGCGTTTATTGAAATCGTAGGATGCTTAACAGTGTTTCTGCTTTGCATCAAATTGGTTTCATTCATTTGATAAATTAAAGTTGGAGGAAGCTCAACAAAAAGTTTGGGAAGTGGTTCACGATGAGGAGAACTTTTCCTTGTTTCTTTTGAATATTGCTTTCTCTAAGGAATTTCCGAAGAACTTTATTCATAAAATGTCTAATTGTCAAACTGACGCATAATTTCATATTTCACGGAAGTGTGGGAGGAGTTCCATCCTGTTTCTTTTTGTAATTCTGAAACCGGGAGACTGCCTTCATCGAAGAGTGAAAAAGTGCCCCGAGTGGCACACTAAGAAAGGATAAACGAAAAACTTCACACTACGACTAGAAACTCTAACGAGTCGACTACTAACGGAAAAGAAGCAGAAATAAACAGTCCTGGAGAGACAGAAAGATTTGCTCAATTTACAAATGAAAAAAAAAACTTCTCTACACAAACACAAACAAATCGAAGAAGCAATAAACGATAAAAAAATATCTAATAAATCAATTTTAAATTTTAACAACCCAAATAAGATTTATAGAAAAAAAAGAAACAAGATGCTTGGTTTGAACTACCAACTTTACTGGACTTACTCTGCGCCAATATAGACGCCATTGAATTGCTTTGATAATACGCCGGAAGTCCGCCGCCAAAAGCCATGTTCATCAGCTGAGTGGAGTTCATGTTTAGGGCACTACCGATGCCACCGTTGCCGGTGCTACTACTGCTGCTGGCACTTCCCAGCAGGCCGCTTGTGGCATATGATAGTCCAGCTAAATACAATGTGCAAAGTTTGTGATTCAAAAAATGTGATTTTTTTTATTCGGAGGTGTGTGATATTGAGGAAAATGAACGAAAACGAAACCAAAAGACCGACACAATCATCAACCAAAAATTAGAGTGTGTGTGTGTGTGCATGTTTTAGAGTGAGAAAGAGGACTCTAGAGATCTGGAAAGAAAAGACCTACTCTGCGATTTGAGCGCGTCAAACCCGCTTAAAGATGGATTTAGTGAAATTCCTGCCTGGAGTTGGGACAACGTTGATAGTTGTTGTTGTTGTTGTTGCAATAATTGTTGTTGCTGTGATAATTGCAATTGTTGTGCAGCTTGTGATTTACCTGTGGTACCTTTTGTATTGGCATTTTGCATGTTAGCCATTGTCGGTGCTTTGTTTACCACTGGCGATGAGACTGCTGATGCTGCTGCTGTTGCAACTCCCGCTACTGCTGAAGATGACGCTGATGGAAGTAGTAATGAGTTTTTATTGTTGTGAGCGCTGTTTTTTGCGTATGTAACTGCTGTTTGAAGATCACGACCACCGCCTAAAAAAATGAGAAAAAAAGGAAATTGATTCAAACTTTAAGGAAAAAGATAGGATTTTAGAAAAGAACAGGATAAGCCAATGTCCGTCTGCAAGCAAGTAAGAGTGAAAGGTGGACAATCATAGGGAGGTGCCAAGCTAGAGGACGGGAGGAGAATTCGCTGGAACATCCGAGGTTCAGGAATACAAACAAGTGAAGCCCCTCAGCAGCCTGAGTGTCATATAGCAGCTTGGGTGGCATACAGCAGCTGGAGGATTTAGCCTTGTTCAACGTTAAGCATGTTTTTGTCCAATGTTTGGATCCAGGGCAAATGCAAGAGAGTTTCGTGTACGACAATCAGATTTGATGATTTCCATGATTTTATCGACGTTTCCGACGACTAGCCTTTTAAGGCCTGCTGCTCCTTTGGCTTGGAAGTTAACGAAACGACATCGATGCACCCAAAATTGGGGAAGGATTGAATGTAACACTTTCACGATCATAAACATGGCCCTCCTCCTGGCTTGCGTTAAATGGAAGAACAAAAAATAAAAACTCGTTGCTGGGCGTCCATCTTTGAAAATTGTGATCATCAATCACAAAACTGTTCATAAGGTACTTTTAGTAGGAACTCTTACCTTGCGAAAGTTTCCTGTGATGACGTTTACAGAGTGAGATGCATGAAGGCTATTAAGGTCATCTGTTGAACTCAAGAGGCAATTGAGTAACATGGGCCTCGCTCAAAAGACAGAAAGCTGGCTTTGTACAACACATAGATCCGCCCTGTCGTGCACTGAAACCTGCACAATATTAAAAGCGGATGAGGAATCGCTTGGGGCTCTGCAAGTGATTGTTTATCTTCTTTACGTTGATGTAGCATGTGGAGGAGAAGATTTGACAAAGAAGTCTATAGCCGCGGAAAGTGCTAAGTCGATTGTCTACGGGTAAAAGGCTTTGGATAGGATAACTCTGTAGAGCGTATGAATAATACAGCTCCCTGCAGCAGATTCTTCGACTCATTGGGAGAACGCAACAGAGACCGTCCTCGTGTCAGATGAAGATATGAAGAAGGAAATCTTCCGTTCTACCGTCTACAATGACGAAGTGGACGATCAATGTTGAATGACGAAGTACCTCAAGCAAATTGGCGGCAACTGACAAGAGACCGTGCTGAAGAGACATGTTGGTTAAGACCCAGGGCCACTTCCGACTGAAGGTTCATCCACATAACAAGAAGGAAGCCATCTGAGTGAAAAAATAATCGCAATCCACCATCTTTGGTATCAATGCGCTGTGCGTTTGAAACTATCAACTCGTTGTCCTTAGTGAACGCGGTATTTATTTCAAGGGCAATTTCCTCTTCATATTTACATTCTTCAGATATCTTTAGTGTGTCAGCTACGTTTTGTCAATACAATTTCGGGACACTTCTGGTGCTTTGTGGTAATGATTACTTAAAAGATCTGAGTGGAGCACAGTTGGAACATTTTTAAATTCACTATAGAACTCAATAATGGCTGCTTTCTGACAACTTGCTTTTGTTTCCCATCTCACACGAAATTAGTTCTTTTCCAGAGAATTGCACGTGGTAGTGGGTAGACACGGCACGACTACGTCTTACTTATGAACATAGAGTTCCTTTTGGACGTAAGTAAGATGAAGAAATACCCTTCACAAAAACCGTCAAAGCATAGTGATAGTTTCTGTGAACTTTTTTAAACGCACATTTTGAAACGCTCACAAATACGCAATGACTCATGACAATTCCATTAAAGCAGACCCGCATACATTTTCCAAATGCAGATTTTCAACGTTTATGAAAGCACTTTAAAGTCATTTCCAGTCATGAGAAAGTGAATTTTCAAATTGACCTACATTTTAATGGACAATGCGACCATGTGCTCTCTGACCAATTAAAATCATGTGGGGACAGCTGTGGGGCGGTGACTTCAAACTTCCTCACAGAGCAACTGATGATTTGCTGCCCTGTCTGCCCCTCGTAACCTCGTGGCACTATGCATACACTCATGTGTTTTTCGGTGCACGACCTCCACGTGGTCACCGCTTCGATGATGGTAAATAAAAAATGTGACAGATGACCACGTGTGTCTTACTTTTTTGTTTGGGTGAGTCTACTACACGCCGGCACATTCTTCTTCAGTTTTTTTTTTGTTTCTTTTTTTCTCAATTTCCTCTTTGTCGGCGACATTCGTCGATGAGTATGAACACATTTCTGGTGAAACACAAAAATTATTTGTATGAGTGGAAGAGAGACTTTAATTGCACAGCAGGGATTTCATAACATCCCAATTCCATTAGGCGAGAATACGCTTTACATCGCTCCCTCTCACCGGACGACAAAATGAGAGAGAGGCCACACACACAGATGATTCCCGAACACTTGCCATCTCTCTCGTTCGTAGGGGGAATTTTGTGTGTAGAAAAAAAGTTGAAAAAAAGAAGAGAATTTGACGAGTGGAAAAAAGAAGAGAGAGGTTCCATGATTGTGAAAAGAGAAGACACAAAATTTCCCTCGAACGCTTCTCCTCTTTGTGCTCAGCAGCAGCTGAGTCAATCCACTCTATCGATTAAACAGCACCAGCAGCCCCTCTCTCTCTCTCACACCGAAATTCACACTTTCCTACTTATGCAAATTTCGAGTTCATGTCCTCTTCAAATAGACGAAAAAAAAGAAGACGACAACTCCAAGTCAGCTGAGTGCTGTGGTGTATGAAAAAGGAGAAAAACAAAAAATGTGAGAAAATTAATTTCCCATCAGATGGTGTGCTGTTCGAATGGATGGAGAAGAGTAAGAGAACTGGCACGGGCTCTGTGATGTCACATCACATGGTTTACACTTTTTTTTTCTGTCCGCTTGCGCCTTTGTTTCATTCATCGCAACGAAAACGAGTGAACGTAGTGTGTTCAATGAATACGACGGGTGTAAGCAGCAAGTAGCAGACTTGAGGAAGTTGCTCTAAAAAAAGAGCAAGATACACAATGTGAACATTGGGCGGCAGTGGATAGAGCTAGAGCCAGTGCCAGCGCCAGTTGGTGAACCAAAATATAAAAACACTTAAAGGCATCTATCTACTATACATATCTTGAATCTAAATGTGCCGGTGACATTGAATTCGCGGCGTCACGGCTTCGCACGAATTGAGAGGTGGGAGAGAGGAGACTGTCAATATATTTTATTTTGCGGAAAATGTAGAGCGTTTTGAAGAGAAACCAAAGACCAAAGACAGGGGAGAGCGTGTACAAATTATGAGCAGCGGACAAAGAAAACGTGGTCCCCCACATCGCTATGCGGAAGATTATCTAAGTCTGAACGTTATATCACAGAGAGAAAAACGCTTCTGAATGTTAAGTAAAACCTTCAACGCGATTTAAATCGAACCTGTGCTTGGTGTCAGGCTGAGGGTGTTGAAGGGTTGACAAATGGTCATTCTGCCTCGTTATGACAGTAACTCACCGAATCCGAGGTTTTGTGGAACGCGACTTGTCTCATTCTCAGTGAATTTCATACCTAAAGACAGAAGGCATAGCCAGATCATCATTTCCATGAGGATATTGACCTGGCCCTCCAAGTTGAGGGTTAACAGAGCTGCAAACCGAACATTGGAAAACTCATTTCGTTATGAAATCTGAAAGACAGACTCGCTTACTAAAGCAGAAGGATACATCATTCCCAAGGATGCGACGCCACAGATAGAAGGACGAAGAAAGAAGTCAACAAAGGGTCAAACCCAGAGCTGTTTACAAGATTGGCATCCATCCAATCTAGAGATGAGGAACGGTACATAATATTCATGAAATTTCTGAAGTTGACTCATAATCCTGAATATTAGCCATCCGTTTTAAGCTTCTTTGCAAATGAGCTCAGCAACAAACAGACCCAACGCCTGATGGCCAAGAGACTCTGAAAACGCTTGTGGCACGCGCACATTTCTCTATCCACAAGATGCTGCCTAAGAACTCATGAACGTGTTAACCCTTGCAAGATGGACAACTTGTCATGGAAAGGCATCCGTCTGGGTTCCAGTTTGAAAGATATTGGGGAATTGTAAAGCTACAACCATCAAATTGTTTCAGTCGGCATTTTTTCCAACATTCGATTAGCCTTAGAGAACCTAAGATGGGAAGGCCAAATTTTTTAACAGATGCCTGCAAGGTGGAGACGGGCGCAAGTATTTTGATGCTTCTTTTAATTTTCAAGATGACAGTTAAGAACCTGAATAGCCTTTCTTCACAGTGTAGCACTCAACCAACACCACCAACCAGGCACTTCCGTACCTCGAGTCCCTGCAAGCTGTGTTGCCGTCAACTGATAGAAGTTCCAAACACTAACCTCTTGGATTCACATATGCATGTCTTTTGCTGTCAGTTCTGTTGTCGGACATCCCAGAAACAAAGAACATCTTCTCGAGGAACTAGGAATATGAAGTCACACGTCTCCCACATTGATGAGGGGAAAAGATGCGTAAAGTTCACCAGACTGATTCGTCCTTTGAGGAGATAGTAGATGGACAAAGTCTGAGAAACTTCGAAGTCAGTATTAAATTAAACAAGGCGAAAGGAAGGACTCTTATGGACTAATTACATTATTTAATAAATTTGCAAATGGTAATGGTTGTACGTCCGATTCATAACCGACTTCGAAGTGAAGAAGTTTTTCTTTGAGTTTTGTCAGAAACTCAAAAGAGGCGTTGCCGTGAAAATTTGGGAGATGTTCAGTCCACAAATCGAATCGGGGCCCTTCGACGTGTCAGCCAACGCATCCACCATCAAACTCCACGACTGCCATCCACCATATAAGTTCCTTTTAAATGAAAAGGAAAGAATGCTTATTTCACAGGTTATCTACAAAATGTTTCCAAAACTTCATCGTTCGAAGCTGGTAGCCCGCAGTAATAATCTGGATCGAAGGACTCTTCGTTGAACCCGTTCCGCTGCCCTGGAGACCCTATTACATCTGGTACTCATGGAAATTTATTAGAACACACAGGTAGCCCTTAGGTTAGAGAGCGAAATGGTTGTTGGAGTGACGACAACTTTGAATAAAAGCCAATTCTCCAAAGAGCAAAGTTATGAACGCACTGTGGACAGCAACTTTGAAATTAGCTCCAAAACACAATACAAATCCCAGACAGAGATTTCTGGGACAATGAATTAAGGAGAAACTCCCCGGCTTTGGAAATATACACGGATGCCTTCAAAACAGAAGAGGAAGAGTTGTTGCCACTTCTCCCATTCTTAGTGTCCCACCTCTCAGACCGTTGTAGAGGCTACCAAGCAGAAATCGAAGCTGTTCGGCCAATGGAGCTGAGAGATGGCAAATTTATAGTGCTGACCAACATAAGGCCTCCGAAAACGCAATTAAGGAAATCACAGAGCAGGTAAAATATTCAGGCGTCAGAAGCAATGACCCTTCCCAAAAAAAAAACTTTGTAAGTTGATGGGCACGCAGGGCAGCATCGTTGATCACGCTGATCTACTGTCGTGTGGTACCACCCACTTCTGCCCGAGGCTTTAAAGGTAACTCCTGAGTAATATGTGGAGCATACCATACAAAACAGAAGAAAACCTCAGCTCGGAGACGACCATATACCACGGGTATAGATGGATCCACTGTTGACGACACCTCCAAACAAAGAAACGATTTCTGGTCTTGCACGTGGAATATGTGGTCCCTGAACAATACGTCTTCAAACTTCGAAGTAGGTTTCCACTTGACGGTTGTTCAGTGTAAGTCGCAATAGGGATGTGAAAAGCGCTTTAACTGGACAGACATTTTCCCACTTCTCTATCCCCGGTTCCAGATCGCATTTGGCTTGAAAAAAGACAAGACAAGGATGAGCCACTGAAGGACTAGGAACGTCATCAAATCTCTGGTTTTTTGTTATTGGTTGAGCCAGTGGACTCAAATTTATTCACCACCTTGTGAATTGTCTTCTCGGCGAATCACAAATGGCAGTCGAATTACGCGGAAAATTAACGAAACAGACCGCCATTAGGACTTTTGCCGACTTTGTCCTGATAGCCCCGCAAGCAGCCCGATTTGATGAGCACCAATTTTATAGATGCCAGTGCAAGAATACGACAAGTCACTTCTGAAAGACTCAATACACTCAAGCAGAGGCACCTTTAGAGGTGGATCACAGCCTCTATATTTTGTCAGGAACATCATGGGTTATAGCCTAGGTTACAGACCGGACAAGTAAACAAAACTGTGGCTAATCACCGGAAGTCAAAGGGCATCATCAACTTTCGGGTCATGTGGCGACAAATGAGCCCTTACATGAACGGAGTTGCTCTGCAAGCTGCCAGTGCAACCTTTCCGGACAGACAACATATTGCGCGAAGCACCAACGTAGTCCAGCATCAGATGACTAGGAAATCTGTCCATGCACCCACATTCAGACGCCTTCTCTGCATTGTAGATGTTCCGGCTGGATTTCTAGAATTCTCGTGGTTGTCCAATGCATCTTCACAGATGTCAGAAGTGCTTGCAGCCATTTTAAACTCCCAGTGGTGGTCACCTCCAGCCAATGCGGCAAACTTGAGACCTTCCCCCTCCGTCATGTGATGCATTTTTTAATTTCAAATGAAACTCTCCTCACCTTTTAACCACCGAACACGGTTTCCCTATCGAATTCACAAATCCACCGAAAAGCCGCCGGCGCTGTGTACAAACTAATCCCCGACATCTGTTCACTGAACCAGTGAACATGAACCCTCGGCAGTCTCCTGCTCCGCCACCGACGCGTTATGTCCCAAATGCGAAACTATTCCAGCGAACATAATAAACCTCAACGATTCCCCGGGCATCGAAGGAACACCCACAGCCTACACAACCGCCGTCTTATGTTTGCGCTCTACCCACGACTCAGCTAACTCTGTCATCTGTGGCAGCCGCTCCGCAAAGGGCGGTGCTAATCAAATAATAACATTTCAATGGCCATTAATTATTTAGCCAAATTTCGAAGGATGTACTCATTTCCCCACAATCCATCCCGGCGATTCCTGCTGCTTGACTGCACTTGAATTCACACATAGCTGTCCATCCATCCGTACATCCACCCGTCCATCCATCCAGCCGTCCGTCCGTCCATCGCCTGAGGCTGTGCGACATCAGAAACAGATCAATAAAATAATCAAACACGTCCAAAGGAGATATCTTGCGATCTATCAATTTCCAGGGCACATATGCACACACGTCCCAGGACTCGCCCAGCGCCAGCCGACTGACCAAGAAGACACACGTCAAGGGGCGGTCTCCGGTCTCACATTAATTTGATTAAGGATTTCGATCGAAATTATATTGAAGCACGTCACACACAACAATTGTTTGCGGCAACGGCGGCGGTGGTGGCAGCGGTGGCAGTCCTTGGAACTGGGTAAACTGCAATCTCAAGTAGGCTCCGACCCGGATTAGCCGCCATTTATCTGTTCGCTTCACTCTGGTCCGTGGTGATCAGAGGTTGTTCGAGGTGCTGCTCCGTGGGTGTGCGTGAGTGCGGTTGCAGCAGCAGTTGAAGTCTCATCTCGGCATTCCCGGGCGAGCGGTATGCATGAACAACAGTTGATTCGTCATGTCGTCGAGGACACACACTCGCCAATGGCCCGCCCGTTGCCATCATCATATTCCCAAAATTATACTCATGTCAGATTTGATTGGAGGAGCTGCCGAACCGAATTGCCGTGTCACCCCTCCCTTCACATACTCGCCAAATATTGAATATGCTCCACGAGGGAGGAGGTCCACCGCCTAACCCTCTGTCGCCGTGTTCTCGACTAAGACACTGCACACTCCACTGGAGTGCAGAAGCGGAAGCAGCGCGACATAAGCCCCCGTCGTGCCGCTATGTACCCTCCCCAGAATTGCGTAGTCACCGAGAGCAGCCACACTTCGCACTAACCGGGGCTTTGTTTATTTATTGAATGCACTACCGTCGCCGTCGCCGCCGCCGCCAAATGCATATGCATGCGTGTGTGCCTCTCTTTAGCATATTGGGACCACCCCAAGGAGCTCGGAAAATCAATATTTCCTCAACGCAACACACCGCCATCCCTAATGGGAGCGCTTCATGGTTTCGCCTTCATAGTTGCTGACAGGCAGCTCAAGTATGTGCAAAATTTTGCAAAAGTATTTTCGCATTTAGCTGGCGAAATATTGCAAAGGTATAGAAGGGCGCATCTCAGACAGAATATCGATGTGGGGATGACTCTTCGGACGGACATCTGAAGGAATTTCATTCAAGGGAAGGCGTAGAGAAGCCTGCAGATGAGTCAGGAAGACATAGACTTTATTCGTTGAACAATTGAGTGATCAAGGACATTTGAGAAGCAAAACAATGCACCTTCCACAGCTGCAGAAACTTTGCGGAGTCTTGAAGTTGTCCACCCAGAAATATTGCACGTGCAACACAAACCAATAATTGAAGAGAAAATTTAAAATTTTGGGAGCATTGTGTTTTTCTGATTTAATTTTGGTTTGACATGGATTGCAGACGTGGAATCTGTGTACTCCGGTCTGCCACGAAGATCCTCAAAGTATTGCAGGAAGCCAAGGTTAAAAGACACCTTCCGGCAGAGACGGATATGATCCACGTTTCGCAGGTTTGGTAAGTAGAGAGCAGTCTAGGACACCGGTGGGCTTTCGGTCTTGTTCTGTTGCTTTTCTTTTCTCTGATGCGACGTTCTGGATGCTGACTTCAGTCACGCCAGTGGGTCGGACTTCTTACATGTCTGCCAATGTGCCAAACTGTGTCAACGAAGGAGTCCTCATGGGAGCTTTGCCACTTGACCCTGAGGTAGTCTAAAGAAGCATCTTTTTCGCCATACACCAATTAGGAGGATAGATGAAAGGTGCTTGAAAACTCTGACTCTGCATGAGCGAAAAGAGACCTCTTTGATTGGTTTCTTCATACAGCGCTACAGGCCGGGATGAACTTGGTCCTAACCCAACAAGCCTCTGTCTTAAGCAATTTGCCGTCGATTTCGTACGCCCAGTTGGTTGAGCTCATTCTCTATTTGGGTGCGCCATCGCGTCCTCTTTTGCATTGTCTCACTGTTTCGGAGTTGAAAACCCTTTGGTCTGGAGCAGTGTAACCACCACTGTGCTTAACCTTTACCGTCTTCTTCTTCTTTTTGTGGCGCTACAGTCCGGGGTGGACCAGGGCCTCAATCGACATACCTCTCCAGCCAGCACGATCTTTCGTCAGTTGCGCACTCCAAGTTGATTAAGGTCCTTGAAGTGCGCGCCACCTTAGCCAAGGCGTTGTTCCAATGGCTCAGATTCAAAGACCTTGAACGACTACTCCCCGGAAAATGACAGAAAAGGTGGAACACCAGCGCATAAGGTGGAGCGGCATTCAATTTTCTCCGAGATGGGTCACTCGATGAATCTACTGGCACATCAAAAATCTCTGCATTTACATATCTGGGATAGGATAGCCTTACATGACATGGCTCCTTGAACCCATTGCCGTTTATGATGTCCTTAAGTAAAACAGAGGCGTGCTCGCGTGGATAAAGTTCTTAGGATTGATTGCACATGTGGTGCCGATGTCCATTGTACAATCACATTAGGGATCACAGATCTATGTCCATAAGTTACAGAGATGGGACTTATGATGTCAATCTGAATCTCCAGACTAGACAGAGTACAAACCCGTGAAGGAACTTTGCTGGGAAAACATTTTGTGGACGTCAAGTCAGAATGACTCCTGCAATTGTTTGTTAAAGTCGTAAGGCGACCGATCCTGGATGGTAAGGATCTCAACTAGGAGTAACAAAGTTACACAGCTCGATCACAAGCTGTATGTGGGTACAACGGAAGATCTGGAGCCCTTGAAACATAGTTTAGGATTGACAGCGCAGTTTGCCTGCTTGTAGGAGTATCGTGGTGTCTGTGGCGTCAACCAAAACTGAAAGTAGTTGCCTTTCGATCTGATCCAGTCTAGTCATCTAGACGGTCCCAGGTCATATGGTTATGGGGAACTAACTTCCAACTCAATGTGGAGGTGCTTTCAGTAGGGCGCTGTAACCCTCAGAACAGCTGAGTTGTTAGTAAGACATCGCCCCTTACTAAAGTGCAGCAACCGTCCCTTAAGACAGAATCTTAGTTGGTACTTGGAATAACACCCGAGATGCTAGTCAACGTTCTTCTTAGTCTGGGCGTATGGACCCAGAGGTATTAGGCCTCAAGCTAAGATAATTGTGTCCCTTTTCGCTCTTCACTCTAGTTTGTGGTTCGTGGTTCCCACGATACTCTTTTAGAACGAAAGACGGCTGTGACGTGTCTAGCAGACTCGTGCGATCTTATTTGCCAATTGACGTTGTCTCCGCGAGAAATATGACAAATTGAGCCTCGTTACTTTCGAAGGTTTTCAAGCTGGGAAAGTTTATCAACGATCACAGAACTGCGGATCCAGTTGGATCCAGGCCTAAGCTCAAGTGCTAATACCGCCAAGATGAAGTCTGTGAAAGGCCACATTTTTAATTCTGCCGCGGATTGAAGTCGAAATCCAGGAAAAAAGAACCCAGATGCACATGTGTGAGGGAGGAACATTCCCTCCCTGTAACTGACCCTCTCTGTTTGGAGTCGCCTTGGAATGGAAAGTATAGCAGACACAAGCTTCGCGAATTTGTTAAGGCATTAAAGGAACCCGTCTACCCAAGAAACACTCAAACACTCAACAAACATAATCTAAAGGGAATACACAAATAGACCCCCAATGACAAGAGTTCAGTGGTTAAGGCCTAACTTAATTAGATTTCGAAAGGTTTTCAAATTGAATTTATCCGTCCACCTTGCCGTGTGTTGGAAATGACTGAAAAAACAAACAGCCTCACTGAAAGCCTGCACCTTGATCAAACATCCTCACACCCGCCACCCCCCGTGCATGTTTGCACAAGAAGACCGATAATTCTAAGAGAATCAAATCCAAACTAGAGCCAACCCCACCCATCAGAGAGCGGGGTGGAAATTGTCATTTTGATTTCGACATGTCCTAAACGTCCTTCTAAAACAACGGAAATTATATTATTATACATTCTGTACGCGCTACCCTTACTCCCGTCCCTTCAACCACTCAGCACCATACCACAAGTCAAACATACATAGGCGCACAAACTACCACCTTAGCAGGCCCACGCCACATTCGCTCTCGCTTCCCACCATCGCTCTCCACCTAAGCAACAGCGGAGCGGCGGCAGCAGCAGCAGCAGCAGCGGTGGTGGTGGTGGTGGTGGCGACGGCGTATGGATGGAGCATGAGTGGAGCACAAAAGACACCGCACTATTTCACTGCACTGCGCTTTAAAGGAGTGTATATTCCTGAAAAGGATTTCCACAGTAACGGCAGCGATAGGAAAGCGAAGCGAATGCGTGCAGCGCCAGTGTAAAAGCCCACGCACCCTGCTGCTACTGCTGCTGGCTGCCACGTCGTCGTCGTCGTTGCCGTCGTCATCATCGATTTCAGAGTTCTCGGGGATACACATAGAATTCATCATCAGAGCGAAAGGGTTAGTTAGCTATTTGAAGGGTTTGTTGGATGTGTGTGTGTGGATGGAGGATAAGGGAAACAATAAATAAGATTTTCAGTTTGAGCAGAAATGACGAATGGCGGTTTGACGAAAGGAGGCTGAAAGGCTGAAAATGCGAGAAAAACAAAAGGCAGTCACTAACCTGGGACTTCTATTTTATCCGGATCATCGTCATCATCGAAGTCGGAGCCGGACGAATCATCAAAGTCATCATCCGCAAAGTCGATGGCTTTTTTTGTTGAAGTCTGAAAAGGGAAGAAGAAAATGTTTAAACGACTGGAAAATATGCGGCAAAGGTTTTACGACAGAATGAAGGCGGATTTAAGGCTACCTAGACAAATTTTAAAGAAGGAAGTTGAAGTCGGAACGAAGAATAGGAGAATTCCCAGAATTGCCCATTGAGGAGGAACTAAAATGCTTTACAATGGAGACAAATTTAAAGCAAGGAGGATGAGTTAGGTCTAAGGAAGCTGAGAGCAATAAGAAATAAGGAATTTTTCTGTCTATCAAGAACTTCAGTGTGGCGTTAACGGTAGCACAGAAGAGACAATTTGCTGTAGCAATGGTTATTAAAGCCTTGAATGCATCGCAAGGGTGCGTGACGTTGTAGAAAAAAATAAAGTGTTTAATAGTTCTGCCGGTTAAGGATCCAAACGTGTTGTAATGAAGCCAAATGAAAGGTAATTTGTGTTAGTTGAAAAAGGACTATAATGCATCGTACAGGAACCGAAAAAAAGCAATTTACAACAGTCCTTTCGTCCCAGGACTTGGAGCATCGCAAAGAAGCCAAATTAAACATACCAGTACGGAAGCACCACATGTAATGGTGCCAAAAAATATTAATTTTTGGTAGTCTTACCAGTCAAGTACTTAGAAATGTTACAGAACGTAATGTAGCCATGGCCTTAATCATGTTTTTTAGTGAAAGCTTTAAATATGAAAATGTTTTTTTAACTGTCAACTTAAACTTATGTTTAAGTGAGATGATGATGCGGCGATGTCATCTAACAATGTACCACAGAATAGAATTTTTAAGAAAAGAAGGGGAAAAGCCAAAAAAGCTTGAACCCAATCTGAGAAGACCTTGTTTAGGGCAGTTGAAGACTCTGACTTAGAGGCTTATACACCAAACTATAACCTCAGAATGTATCATGAACAGGAGAGTTCAATAGCATAACGAAAAAGGGTGTCAAAATTAAACCCTGATGCTCTTAAGAAGGGTCATTGAAGTTTTTTTAAACACCTATGTAGCTTCCTAAAATTGTAGCACAAGGCAAGAAGTTTAACCGAAAAAAATAATAGAAGAACAATTTTGACACAATTTAGACTTCCGTTTTTAAAGCTTAACGGAACTTCTGCTGATACAAAAAATTCTGTGTACAGAAAAAATGTCCAAAATGGTGTTTCTAAGAATATTTCAGAAAAGAACTCAGAAAGATGAAAGAAGTTCAACAGTGATTGAAAAATTGAGCTAAAAAGGTGAATTTGGGCTCATTTAAGTGTCTTTCTCCCCTAACTGGCTAACAATGTACCATTATCTAGAATCTAGGCCGAACATATGGGAAAAAGGAACAACCTCACTACAGAAATGATCTCAAGAAGGGACATGTAGACTCTGTTAAGGTGAATGTCTTAAGAATTTGATTAAGAATACAAATACGAAAATAATTTTAAGAAAAAAACTGAAGAAACTTACAGATGATCCCTTATACAATAATTGCTATTCAAGAAGATAAATTCAAATTGTAAATGTCTTCCACAACGTAGTACTACTTTACGGTGTAACAAAAGATGGGTAAAAACCTCCAAATGGAAGAAGCCAACACCAATACGGAAATTGTGATTTAAAGGCTTTAGACTTCACTGAAGGAGAAATCAGACACCTCTATAAAAATGTGCTACTTAACAGTGTTCAAGAAGGTAAGAGTCTGAAGAAAAGAAGAAGAAAAAATTGCATAGTCAATGACTATGGTTCTTTAGAGATCACTTTCTTGGTGCAACCACTCTTGTTAAAGACGTCAATGAAAAAAAAATTGACTTAAAGGGAAAATTTAACTCTGTCAAGGGATTCCATACGAAAATTCAAAAGCTGACGAGCATTTAACCAAAGGAACCGAAAAAGGAGAAGCATTTAAAGATCTTACTAGTTAAAAGGTATATTTTGAACACTTTTAAGTGGCTCCCCATGAATATGTTGCTTTACAGTGCACCTCAAGGTATTTAAATTTACTCAAAAAGCTAAAAATAGAAAGTTTTGCAATACAAAAATAATCCTTCAAACAGTAACTGAGACAATTGAGGCTCTTCCAAATTTTCTCCTCTATAGTGTAACGCAGACTTTCAAGAAAGACTGTGAATCAACGAAAAAGAACAAGATTGACTTTTTCAAAGAAACACAGAAGAAGAAACTTAGGAAAAGGTTAAAAAAAAACCTCCCAAGCTATGAGATTAACTTTTTTGCTACAAACACTCTTTAGAACATAGGAACCAACACTGAAACCTGCAAAAATAAAAAACCATGCGACTTTGTGTTTTTAAAAACCCCCCATTTCACTTCCTAAACGAAAAATCTTCAATTTTCAGCCAACCGCCATTCACTGCTGAACCAACCACATCTCAAAATTCATACGCTCTACCCTTTCTAGAAAATCAATAAAATAACCCACTTACTGCTAAGAATTTTGAGAATTTTCCACTCACTCACAGCAGCGTTCACCACTTGTAGTGACACTTTCTTCAAACTTTCAAATCCCCAAACACACAAGACAAACGCATCAAATGTTGTCCACCTTGAAAAGGAGTCCTTAGAGGAGACACAAAAAAAAAATCAACACAAGAAATAACTTCAATGAATGACTGAATCTTGACCACAAATGCACAAACAAATTTACTCTCAATCCAGTCTGAGGGAGGAGGAGATGAGAAAACACGTCTTTACCACACGTACAATTCTCTTCGACTAAATGCGAGCAATTTTCGTGAATTACTGTTCAGCAAGGATAAACCAACGACTCTCGGTGACTCCTTCCTTTTATACACGACACAGTGCGACAGAAGCACTAATATTCTCGCACACATCGCACTCCTGTACACACTTCCATGAGGTGGAGGGGGATGGATACCAAGCAGCAAGCACATAACCCGTTCGGGTTTTGGTGTCTTGTGCTGCTGCTTTTGGGGTGCTTGCTTGCTTGCTCTCGGCATGGACTTCAAAATTCAGAGGAGGCCCCGAAACTGGGATAATGTACGTGGAAATTCAAGCCTCGCCGAGCATAAGTGCATTTGAACGGGATAAATAAATAATGAGGAAGGAGGTTCGTCGAAGGACGACTTTAAGTGCACACTACTAAACGACGTGTGTGTTCAGGCCCATGTGCAGGTTAAATTATATCTTAAGCCGCCGCCGCCGCCGACATCGCCTCTGCCGCCATTGAACGCCGTTCGACAATGAGAGCGATAAGGTAGCAAGAAGCAATGAAGGTAACAAGGACGATAAAGACAGCGCCACCGAATGGCACGGCCACGACAACGATGACGACGACGTTGAAGAAGGTGCATACAATTAACTCCCAGCAGATATACCCAAGCTCTGCCAGGCAGACATCTTCTGCGTCTTCGCTGCGATTACTCGATACCGTCTTAATCAGCCACACCCTAAATTTGATAAACACACACCATTTCATCCTCTTATCACATACGAGACCAAACGCAATAGCATCGCGTCCAGCCGTCTGTCATCAAACCAAACCTAACCTAACTTCGAAAACAAAAAAATGCACACAAAAATCAGGACAAACACGAAAGCAAAACAAAAATAAAAATGAAAGAAAAATCTGCACAAAGAGGACGAAAAACCCACTGCCGACAATCATATGACACTTTCCCGACTTGCCACAGTCAGCCAACCGGTGTTTGTTTTTATTTTTCCATCCACTCTCTCTCCAACCCTTCCGAGAGAGAGAGAAACTCTAATTTATTCAAATCTAGGGTAAAATATACCTTATTTTAGATTCCGTTCTGAATTGAAAACACACGCAACGCACCCCGTCGTCATGGAGCGTTTTTTTCTCTTTCGCAAAACTACCCTCCACTTCAGGAGGGGGAGCAGCACATACACACACACAACTTTGAGGGGTTGTGCCCTTTGCGAACAGGGTAGGCGCTATGAACTGGACTGCGCATGCCTCTGGCTTCTGGTACAAGTTATTTTGGGAATTTATCAACGGGGGGGAGTTTTACGCAACATGAAATTGCCTTTTTTTTCCTTACCGACACACAAATAACATACACACGAGCAGAGGACTTTGTTGGGGGGCTGTTAAGTGTGTTGGGACTTAGGGGAGAATATTTTAAGTGAATAAAGTTGAGAAGAATGTGCAGACGGACACCTCTGCTCCTTCTTCGTGCGCTGGCTTAAATAAAAGTAAAACAGAAGAAAACAGAAGCTAGAAGAAAATGAAGCCGTTTGATATGAACCTATGCGGTCTATTTTTACCTCAGTCAAAGCAACTCTTAAGGAAAACTTGTTGCTTAGCAAAAAGTCACTCTTTGAAACATGGATCGTTAAGCTGCGTTCAGAGGACATGAAAGTAATCAAAACAGTTCAGAGCTGTTTTAGGAACTGTGCGGAAACGACACAACCTTCCTACACGAGGATACACTGATATTCAACGAATTCATTTAGCTCTTCCAACCTGAAAATTCAATTTAGGTAAAGTTTGTGATTAGTTTAAAGTCGATATGGCTTCTCTGAATGTGACTGACTAACTTTAAGAGCGGCTACGGCATGTGGTGTATTCGCATAAACGTTTATACTGAAGCAAAGGTGACAACAAAATGTCTTAAATTGGAAGATCTCTGTGGCAAATTCAAAGCAGCTCAAACGGGTATATTTTGAGGGAATAGTTCTGCGGTCAATCTTTGTCACTGTTTGCGTTGATTGTCTTTTTTTTAGAACCACGGAACTGTACTGGCTGTACAGCAACATGAGCCTAGCTCTGCGCCTAGGGAATCAACGTTTAAAATGGCTACGCCATATAGAGTGCGTGGGCAAGCCCTAAGCCAGTTGGACCATGCAATAGAGCACGCTCACGGATTCAATGGCGCACACAAGTGGGAAAGACGATCTCAACCAACTTGGTGTGCGAAATTGGAGGATGTGGCTAAAATCATGCCAGCTATTGAGGCTTAGTGATTAAGACCCAGGCCCACACCGAACTCTAGCGTCTTATGTTGAAGAAGGATATGTTCAAGTTTGTTCATTGCTTGTTTAAGGTGTCAAATGTGGCATGAACTACGTGGCCTGTAAGGATATCCTCTTCAAACATCATTTCATTCAATTTAGGATAAACAAAATTGGTAATCAGCAACCTGCAGCACTTGGCGCTGACAATGATGGCCTAGTCGCAATGGGCCATAAAAGCCGCCACTCCAAAATCTACAGCAATATGTGACTTTTAAGGGAAGTATTACACACTTATAGATCTGGGGTGTGGAATTCTCACTAGTCGTGGGCCCCAGGTTAGGGTCGCAGGCGCAATGCACGCACGTGGGGCCTCTAAATCGCTCGATCCTCCGCCATCGACTCTAACGCATCTTGGGGCTATTCCCAAGAAAAACCAGGCAAGATCATGGACTTCATCTAACCACCTCGTCCTGGGTCTGCTCAATGGACCCCACATGAGGGAAGTACACCGTGATGAAGGGGACATCCGTACCATGTGACAAAACCAATGATGCATAGCTCTTTCCGAAGAAATAGCTCCTCAAAATTAAATCCAGAATACCATTGAGTTTCTCAGCCTAATTCGGCGAGAAGAAATCTTACCGCGGAAGCTTTTATTCCGTATTTCATTCTTTCGGTTGTTACCCAAATTTTTTGACGTAGTCGAGATTTGGAAAATACCGATAACTTGGCTTTGACACCAACCTCAGCCTTCCTTATTTCTGATCTTCCAAGCTGCTTCAACATTGATCCAGGTTGGCCTATCCTACGAGAGAGCTCAGTGTTGCTCCTCCCATCACTGGTGAAAAGACACTAAAACTTCTTTGGAGTACATTGGTCAAGCGTTGTGAAAAATGACCAGAACAGCGGAATTTTTCACATTCACTTTTTTTCTAGCATCAGCTACAAGCCTACCGAGCGCGCGATTAAGTTCCGTCTATAACCACGTGAGGACGACTAATTTTGTGAAAATAGCATCGTATCAAATTAGACAATTTCAATTGTTGACGTATACAATAAGGATTTATGCGATTCCAAAGCTAATTCGCGTCGGTCCTCGGTTTAGTGCAGTTGGATAAAATCCCACTATGTTATAGAGAAGACCAGAACATTTCCATGGCTAACATATTAATTAATACAGCGAATAAGCTGAACAAGTTACACACACACGTTGATGGTTTCGTATGTTTGGGACAAACTATCTGGATTTTTTCTGAAGTACAGATTACTACATATTGTAGTTAGTTAACTGAAATATGGTAACACGCCACAAATTTTACAGAAACAGATATTTACACCATACACCATTGGATGCGTCGATAAGTTCGAAGCCAACAGTGTGCCTAGATTTTTTGAACACGAACAGCAGAACAATGCTGCGTGCTGGAAGAGGGCAAAGGATCAAGAATCGAAGTCGTTCTCTACTCAAATGTGTCTGACTGGAGTGGATTGGCATGAGTCTATAGACATTGGCGAAAATGACTAGATCTTGACTGCTGAGCTAGTAGAAGTCTCAATTAGAACTTGGATAGAACCGAGTTTCGATAGCAGGTTGCAGATGCGCCTTCTTTTGTCGTTTAATTAATCTTGGGTGGTTGTGGATACGATTTCGCCCCCTCGCCTTTTAATGACGATGAATAGGAATATCGGGGTTCCCAGCTGAACAAAGTAGCTTGATAGAACAGCAGACAATGCATCAGATCCTGAAAAAGGCCTCTGTTGGACAAATCAATTCGTACCGTCTCCTTATCGATTTCAAACAACCTCTAAAGAGTTGTCCATAGAGACGAGTGGCATGCATAGTATGACTCTTGTGTTTAGAGTTTGAAAGTATGGTGAGACTTACTCCAATTCAGCTTGATTTGGTGGCATGGGAGACAACATAAACAGATTTTTTATTTTACTCTGTTTGACCCCTTTCTTTTGCAAGCTTCAGAAACATATATCCTAAATAAGGACAAGGACGACAACAGAAAAAGAGAATCCTTCGTATGATTGTATCACTTTCAACGCAGATAACCTGTATTAGATAGATTCTATCTCCATCGCTAAGCTCAACTTCGTATTAAGATTGTTATAAAAAAAATAATAAAGTGGGTATATTTACTACGGCTTGAAAAGTAACCATCAAATTCGACGTCTTCAGATTACCCTCAATTCTTCTTCTCCTTTTCATGGCGCTACAGCCCGGGGTAGACCTGGGGCTCAACCAACATGCATCCCTAGCTAGCACGTTCTCTTGCCAGCTGCCTCCAATTGCACGTTGGTTGATTTTCTTCTAAACTTGTGTGTGCCATATCAACCTAGGCCGTTCTCTGTTGCGTTGTCCCAATGACTAGGATTCGAAGTCTTTTCTGGCCGGAGCTGTGGTGTCCATACACTGTACATGACCTAGCCATCTTAAGCGCTGTAACCGAAGACGCTTGACTAGGCGCATACCGCCATATAGAATATAAAGGTCGTCGTAGAATCTTCTTCTGCAGACGCCACCAGCCCAAACAGGACCAAAAATTAAAAAGTTGTCGTTCGAAAAGACTAAGGGCTTCCTTCGCTTTCAGTAACGCTGATTGCCCCCAAACTAGTAGATCAAATATACATACGTACTAGTCCCATATAAAATTCAGCTTACTGCTCTTGAATTGAAGTTTGTAGGGCATGTAGAGCGGACTGATAGTACTGCTCCGACCGGAAGTGCCTCTTTGAATCCAAGGCATTACTACTACGCAACAAAGGACAAATTCGTCTGAAATGTTGCACACAAGAGGAGGACTTCAATCAGCTTGTGATACAAAATTGAAAGCAGCTGGCGAGAAATCGTGCGGAAGAGGCTTGTTGGTTGAGGCAACTTTCCACCCCGAAATCTAGTGTCCCTCAAAGAAGGCATGAACATGAAATTTCTAAAGAAACTACGCTCTAAGTGATGGCATAAGGTTTGGGATTGTGATTGGAGGGATCACAATAGGTCTCGAGCTAAGAACTGAGATTAGGAATAAGGCTGTAATTAGTAGATACAAGGTTCTTTCATTTACCTCGGCCTGAGGCTGTGCGCAATGTTTAAGATTAGAGCAACGGCAAGGTTTAAGACTAATTCGACAGAACAGATGAAGTCACAGTTGGATTTTGAGGTCTAGGATTAAGATTAAGGTTGGAATTGAACCTGTGACTAGGGCCAGGACTAAGAAAACGATTGTACTAATTTATCATAAGACCCATCTCGAAATTCGACTTCCAAATTTTTTTGAAATTCAAGGGATCAATGTTTTATTGGAAAGGCGCTTGAATGTTCAGTAAAGTTGGGCTAAAAAATGTAAGAATCGTGTGCTCAGCAGCTCTGTCGTAGTCAACGATGACGAAGAGTTGATTATCATGTTTCTTAAATACGACCAATGAAACCAATTTTACGGAACAAAATCGACTGAATTATGGACTTCTTGTAATGGTCACAATTTAAAAGTTTTCTTTATTTACAAATAGTGTGGCACACTCCACCATGACTTAGCTTTTACAGAAACCCAAGTCGTACAAGTCATATGCAATTGTTTCACTCACAAGGCGAGGAGATAAACAGGTACACACACTGCGCTCTAAAATTTTTAAGAATTTCTTTCTGAAAATTTTGAATAAATCGAGACAACTGCAGAAGAGAACATTTTAAGGTATTTGAGCAAAGCCAGGTTTAAAGTAGTCCTAGTATCAAAGTTGAATCATATACACGTTTAGCATGGACTCTGTTGCATATGAAGGAGTAATTTGAATGGCACCACAGTTTTAAAGGGATCAGGGTTTAGTTTCATCAAGCAAACGATCGTATTGTTTTTTTTCTCTTACGAGGAACACGGAGCTACAGTTTATTGCCAACTAACTTTAGTCAATTAATGCTCTTTAAGTATTCTCAGCAACTCGAAGGAGGTATTGTCGTGGAAAAATGCGCGAGATGAATATTCAATTCAAGTTTTTGAACTCTTGCTGTACGATCATTGGGGGCTTCTGCGACTTATGCCAGAACTTATGGCACAATAACTTTTTTTTTTGTTTTCAGAAATCTGTACAAACAAAGCGATGTACATTGGTTCCATTATTTTAAGTCTCCACTGGATTTCATAAGTATGATGCCATACATATGTAAAGTAAACCTTATCCTGGAGAGGTTTGTGCACAAAATGCATGGCATCGAGGAAGGACACACAACATCGACGTCTCGGAAAGAACGTACTACTTGTTTCGAGGTAGTCAAGGACTTCGTCTACCCCAACTCCGCGGAAAATAGGGACATGAGTACAGAAATCAAACGCAGAATCACTCCTGCCAATCGCTGCTGCTTTGGGCTCAGGAGGCAATTGAGTAATAGAGCCCTCTCTCGATGGACTAAACAGCCTGTGCATTACACCTTGACTATCTCAGTCTTCCTTTACTGCGCAGAAACTTCGACGCTTTTAAAAGCGGATGAGGAAGACCTCAGGCTTTTCGAGCGAAAAGTTCTGCATGCGATTTTTGGTGTTGTTTGCGTTGATGGCGTCTGAAGGAAAAGATTTACCGAAAAACTCTATAGGCAGTAGGGGGCATGCGCCTGGTCAACTTCTTCTAATAGTACGCTCAAGTTAACAAGGTCATGTATAGCGAATGGACACCACCGCTTAGGTTGAACTGACACACACAAGTGAAGAAGAACCGCAACCAACTTGAAGTGCGCAATTGGAGGCAACTGGCGAGAGATCGTGCTAGCTAGAGAGGGATGTTGGTTGAGGTCCAGGCCACCATGGACTGTAGCACCAGTAAAAGAAGAAGTTTATTTCAAACAATCGCAGATAAAGATAGGAGATAAATGTTGCAACTATGCTACGCTACTATTTGTCTACTACACTTATGCCAGCAGGAATCATTGTATGTAACAATTCAAGTTTACATATCCTCACAGCATGCGAATGGGAAGCTAAAAAACAGGTATCGAACAAACAATGCTTTAGACAATTGACACAACAAGCTTTTTAAATTAAGGGGCAATATGAACTTATTCAACTGGAAAGGAAATTTGAAATAGGTAGGCAAGGCATGAAAAGTAATTTTTATCCAAATTTGAAAACATCTACACGAAGATATCTAATCCATTTCATGCAGGGAAAAAGAGGCTGTCGACTAATTTGATGCACCCGAGTGTAGGTTGTGTATGCAACTGGCGACAGCAGACGAAAGGTCGGTTCACACCCCGGCCATCTCAAACTACGGATAACCTTGGTGCCAGTTTCCCCCACAATTTCTTTCTCAACCTCAAACAGCAGCTAATCGTCAAAAATTCACAAAATCAAATTATCACAAAAATTAATTATTGTTTACGAAATTCTACACACAAAATTTTGTAGGACACTGTAGCACAGCAACTCTCACAGCGAGTGTTTATCTCGCTTGATATAAATTCCCTCCTCGGTATTGCATGTAAGCACACCACAGTCAATCTCAAGTCTTTTTTTTTTCTTTTCTTTCTCTCGCCCATTCCTCCTCGCACAGTTTTTTTCTTTCATTGAATTTCTGTTGAAAAACAGCAATTGGATTCATTAAAAATTGCTTAAGCCCCTAAAATTCAAGTCGTAAACCGGTCAAATCAATCGAAAACACAATCTTCCCAATGGAACTGAGAGCAGTACGATTGAAGAAAAATTCCCCACACCATCAATGCGAACAAGAAGAAAAAAGTCCTTTTCTCTTACCATTTTTCTTGTTTTCTGTGCAGGCTAATTCCCGATAAATTATGTAAAATGCGGTGTAATCCAATATAATATGCTGCTGGCCCACACTCGTCGCACAATCGAATTCGAATTTGATAAAATACGCAATATCCGTAGACGAGGAGGAATAACTTTTTGACAATTTATTTTTTTTCTTTCGCTTTGTTGCCTTCCCTATAGACACACTCCACACCACAGCGGTCGGTCGCACGATTGGATTGAAAAAATTATTGGCACTGAATTTTTCTTCGCTTTTATTTCTTTCTCGAATCAGTCGCCCCGAACACTAGATCGCTGCGAAAACCCCGTGTATTGAGAACAAAGTACGCGTGTGGAAAATGAAAATCTAGCAAAAAGTTGACGTTTTGTATGTTTTTTTTTTGGTTTCTCAGAAGAGTCACGTTTTTGCATGAAGAACAGTGCGCAGCAAAAACGAGGCACAGCCAGGCGACCGAACGACGAACCTACTACTTCCAAATACGTGGACAAAGTGAGCTGCGAGAAAAGGTATACAAAAATATTTCCATCCATCGTTCGTCTGGCATGGATTTTTTTCCTCTTGGGTATTTTTTTCCCCCTCTCCAAAACGCTGACAGGGGTTAGTGTGTGTAGTGTAGTGTACTCACTTTTTTATTTCTCTTCGCCGATGATGATGATGAAGGGGTTTTTTTCTCCATTTTTTTCTCATCCATTCTTTCTCTCACTCTCTCTCTCTCTTTCTGTGGCACTCTGCTGCTGTGTCGTCGGCTCTATTGTTCTTCGGGGAAAATTTAATTGATTCTCTTTCATGTGAGATTTCGTAAACAGCTGAGTTCTGTGGAAGTGCGTAGGAAAAGAAAGAAATGATAAAAACACTTGGATGTGTGGGTGTGTGTGAGAGTGGGGAAAAAAAATTACATTTTATCAGGAAAGCGGGTGCACTGTAGACCGGCGTCCTTTTCTATCGTGGGATGTACTGCGAATGATGTGAGGAGGGTAAATGTCAGAAAACTGCAGCACCACTGGTAGACAAAATGGGACATTTTTGTGGTGTTCGTTGTAGCTTTGTGGCGTGGTAAGTGGTGAGTTTTTGAATGGCATGATGAATAACTTACGCATGGGGATGTAAAATCAAATTTAAAAAATGAAGTTGTGAAATGGTTTATTTTCCAACAATTTGTAAGAGAATGAATCGGATTTTAACAGAAGAAACGGTAGAGGTGAACAGAAAGTAGTAAGAAACACGAAGTTTTTGAATGCCTGAGGAGGGAAAGCTTCGATATAAAACATACCGAAGGAAAGAGTAAGGGAAAGGGACATGAATTAATGCAATTTTCGAAAGAAAGATGATGTTGGGATAGTCAAATGCTTACGCCTGGGTTGCACGTAGAAATCCCTACGGAACAGTCCAAGGTACATCTTAAGGTTTCCAAAAACGCACAAAATTCACAATCAACAAGTTACAAATCACCACGTTTCGAGAAGTCTTCAAAAATTCTCAGCCGAATCTCGGGTATCGGCTCGGGTAGTATTCAATACATCCATCCTCGCATTCACTGCCAGTCCTATCTGTGCCTAAGCATGGATGTTGCAGTGGAAAGCATCTCTGGCCATACCTACAAAACTCTTGGATACTTAAAGTGTTGGGTTTTCTCTGCTAGGGAAATTTGTGTTCTTAATTTAAGAACTCGTGTACCAAGCCCTACTGGATTGTAAACACAAATTAAGTTGTTGAAGTCTTTACTAGGAATCTCTGTGGTTGCCGTGGCGTAGTGGGTAGGTGCGTCGACTCACACGCAGAATGTCTAGGTTCAATTTCCGGGCAGAACACCTCGCATTTTTAACGGCACCACATCTTTCGAGTTGCTGACAATGCTCAGAGTACTAAAAGTCTATGAAAGGCTTCTCAAATCTCGCCGTTCGGAGTCGGCAAAAAACTGTATGTCCCTTCAGCTCGTGAGAGAACAGTAGCACGCACAACATGAGTAGTAGTTGTAGAAGCTAGGCCCTGGTCCTTTGTGGGCTGTAGGATTACTTGTTAGGGCCTTGATTCCATCCACTAATAAGGTAATTATTGCATATCCAAACGTTTTGTGGTCCATATTTGAGAAAGTTCCTTGCGGGTACAGGATGGATGATGAAGCGACTGTCTCGGCTTTTGCTGAAGATTGTTATTCCAGAGACGAGGTTCTTGGCTGAATTTATGAATCTTTTTGTGAAAGCAGACTGTTATGAAAATTCCCACTAACCGCTGAAGTACAACGCGTGTAATATTTTCACAAACGGATATCCTTCAACGAATTTAGACTTTTTATAAGTACGAATATGAAATACATGTACAGTCGTGGAACTCTTTATTTCTTGCAGTGCCTACTCTGCCTTCTTATGATTTTGCGAAGGCTTGCTCTGTTACTGAGGAGGAACACGGCTGGGATTGAGGTTAGGACTGTGAAGTTATTGAAATGCGAGAAACGAAAATGAAGATACGGTTAAAAAGCAACGAGACTGGTATTGGAACAAATTTTAGATTAAAATGAGACTCCAACTGAGGGACAACAATCACGAAGACTCGATTTTAGCTGAAACTGAGAAACAGCTGATACAATGGGGTCTAGTCAAAGTATCATAGTGCCAAATAAGCGTCATTCATCTACAGAAATTCTGTTAAAAAAACAAGATTAAGCCATCTAGTCTATTCATAACATAGCCTCTTATGCTAAGTGCACTTCATTTCTAGAGGCAATCGGTTATAAATGGGTGACTATTGTTTACAGTCATGAACTCTTAGTAACTAGGTCCGTAGTGGTGCATGTTCGACACGATACTTGACTGTTTCGGCTTTTATTGAATATTCTTATTCCAATGGCAAAGGAGTTTACCTATTTTGTAATTTTTCAAGAGTCGAATCGATGTTCGCCAGGTTATAATGTAAGCAATCAGAGCTGGTAGTCGTGGAGTATCCCAGAAATCACTGGAGACTGGAGAATCACTACAGACGCAGATAGACATTTTAATTGATATCCTTTCACGAACTTTGATTTCGTACCCATCCGACATTGGAACACCTTTCATACGAGCTAAAGTATGGGCAGATGCAATTTATTCTACAAGAGGTATTACAAATTGAGTGGCACTACAGCCCACATGGGCTTACCTTCTGCATCAACTACTCGTGTTGTGCGTTCTACTGTTCCCTCACGAGTGGAAGGAACCTACAGTTTTTTGCCGATTCCAAGCGTCGAGATTTGAGAAGCTTTTTCATAGACAATTGGTACTCTTTGAGGGTTGTCAGCAATTCGACGTGTTGTTCAAGGCAACTTGGTCTTATGAGAGACTGCCCTTAAGCCTTTTGAGGTTATCTCGGTATGAGTACTACTGGCTGCAGAGCCGGTAAAGGCGAAGTCATTGAATGTGTGACGATGGTCTATTGGTAGGTAGGAGGCTTGATCAAATTTAAGCGACTTCATTGTTCATCTGCAATCATGATAATGTAAGCTATGTATTAATTTTTTTAATTACTCATTTGTTATGAATCGTCCACCGTCAGCTGTGCTCGATTTCAAAATTATGTATAGTAACCTGAGATGTTTCACCACCTATTCGTTGATTTTAATGCCGCATATGACAGTGTGTATAGAGACGAGCTATACAGTGTCATGTCTAGTTTTGACATTCCTACCAAACTCTTCAGATTGTGTAGGATGACAATGGAGAACTCTGGCTGCTCTGTCCAGGTCGGGAACGAACTCACCGAGACCTTCAATGTCAGAAAAGGTTTTAGACAAGGCGACGCACTGTCATGTGGTTTCTTTAACATCATTCTTGAAAAGGTCGTGCGTAACTCACAAGTCAACACCAGAGGCACTATCTTCCAGAAGTCAGTTCAATTGCTAGCTTACGCCGACGGCATTGACGTGATTGGATGAACACAGCCGTTAATGACGCGTTTGCTGGCATTGAAGCAGAAGCGGCTAAAATAGGCCTTGTGCTTAATGATGCCAAAACGAAGTACGTGCTGGCATGAAGGAAAGACGCACAACATCGACGTCTTGGACAGAGTGTCACTCTAGGCAGCAGAAACTTGGAGGTAGTCAAGGACTTCGTCTATCTGGGATCCGCGGTAAATGGAGACAACAACACCAGTAGCGAAATCAAACGCAGAATCACTCTTACCAATCGCTGTTTCTTTGGGCTAAGGAGGTAATTGTACTAAACTGTATTGGAAACCTTAATCATCCCAGTCCTCATTTACGGCGCCGAAACTTGAGCTTTACTAAAAGCGGATGAGGAAGCCTTTAGTCTTTTCGAGAGAAAAGTTTTGCGTTCGATTTTTTATCCCATTTGCCTTGATGACATCTGGAGGAGAAGATTTAACGACGAACTCTATGGGCTGTACAGCGACATGCGCCTAGTCAATCGTCTTCGGATACAACGCTTAAGATGGATAGGCAATGTAGAGCGCATGGACACCACTGCTCCGGCCGGCTCTGGTCTTCGAATCTGAGCCATTGGGACAACGCAACAGAGGAAAAACCAGGCTAAGGTGGCGCACACAAGTGTAGAAGGACCTCAACCAACTTGGAGTGCGCAATTGGAGGAAGCTGGCTAGAGACCGTGCTAGCTTGAGAGGCATGTTGGTTGAGGCCCATGTCCAGCTCGGTATCATTCACTTGTTTGTTGATCCATGCGATCGGAGTTTACTTTGGAATTGGCTGGCTGGAGGAGGAGAGTCGACTTGCGAGCGAAAGAGGAATGCGAAAAGGAGTCTTGTCTTGGCAGCAGTACAGATTGGCGGCATCGGCGGTCCAAAATAATTTGGTCTTTTCTATTACAATAATATTGGAAAGTCATTATTTTACTTTAATTAATAAAGTACGATTTCCTACATATAATATCATGTGTAAGCTCGCGACTGAATGTAAGTTTAGAAGTTTGTGTCTTGCTGTGCTATTGTTCTCAAAAACACGAAAAACAATTAAATCAACTAGTTTCCGTCGTCATCGCCATCTCGTTTGAAAGTCAAGCACGCGCCTTTCTTATCTTCGGGGAACTACTGCACACTGAAAACGCCACATCTCTGCGCACTGCTGTGCGATAAGAAATGCAATAAAACAGAGAAATCGAAAGAAAATGCATTTGTCACTGCAATAATGAATATTTCCGTTTATTTCTGATTTTTTTTTCTTTAAAACAATGCCACATATAAACATTCTTATTCGCACTTAAATCGTATTGTTTTTCTCTTTTTCTTTTTTCTTTATTTTAATTCATTAACATTTGTTTGCTTTTTTTGTTATAATTTACACTCAATAACATCAACGTCGTTTTAAAATTGAATTGTAATTGTGTAGTTAACAAACATCATTTCTTCATATATATTATTTATTATGTATGTATGTAGGTACTGTTTTCATACTTAATGCTTCTTTTTTTTATTAATTGAAAAGGCCTCACCACGGGTACACACTTTTATTTCTGTAAAAAATTTCCAAAAAAAAAACTTCAAAACATAGAAAAAAAACGGTTTTTAGCTGCCATCTGCGAGGGGGACTGCTTCCGTAAAACTTACAAAATTTATGATCACAACGATCACAAAGCTGGATCATTTCCAAACAAACACACAAAAGTCTATCTGTATGTCCAGCCTGTACATATTTTCATCGATTTGGTTACCTTACACACAAGATTTTGTTTTTATTGTTATTCTCTAATTTTTAAAGTATTATTCTTCTTTTGGAACATGGAGTAAATTTTAAATATTTTTATTATAAACCACGCGTCTTTGTTTTTTTTTTTTGTTTTGTATTGTATTTTGTTAATAAACACTCAGTAAAGATATATTTTAGTATATATTTTGTAAATCGTTTATATTTAAAATTAAGGAGAAATAAAATATGTAAACATTTAAAAAAAGCCAAAATACATTGTAAACATTATATAAAAGCAGTCAATTGATTGTGTATTATTTTTATTTTTTTTTTTTTCATAGATTTGTGTTGAAAGGAAAAATGGATTTGTTGTCTATTCTAATTGAAGTCAAATTAATGTACATCTCATGGACTCACCAAGCAGCTATGACCAACAATGTGCAGGTCCTGGATCTGATTTAGTTGATCTGAAATGTCATTGTCTTGAAAATCAACACTCTGATTAGGGGATGGACATGGGCTTCGTGTCCCACGGATCAACCCAGTGAACAGGGACTCCCAAAGAAAGGCCAATGTAATTCATGTTAATTGTTTAAGAGACATGTGGTACATTCCAAGGAAGCCGTTGTAGATGCATTCACGATGATTGAAGAACGAGCGAAGGGAAGACAAAGCCGAATAAGTGCTATCGACTGGAAATCTATGCAACTCCATTTTGTCAAATTGGTGGCGGTATTGCTTACCAATTTGAGGTGCTTTTAACGGTGTTGTCAACGTTAACTGTCGTCTGCAAAATGGTTGCAATAAATTGGAAACTTTGCATTGAAATGTTGGTTGATCGACTTGAACCAAAATCATGCTCCACAGGACCCATGTTTCAGTGGCTTTCAGTGACTGTATATGAATACCGGGTCGAGTCGACATGAGGGTAGAGCAGAAATAAATTATTAAACACTGATTGCTTGGGTCTGTTTGAAAGGAAGACGAATGAAAAAAACTGTAGCTGAACCGTGTTGGATGTTGTCTGGAATTGAATATCCGTCAACTAAACATGGCTTGGTCATGTCGAAAGCCTGAACATTTAATGTCGAGGACGACCGAACTTTCGGCACAGACATGAAGTAAGAATACGAATGTAATACTGGCTTCTTCTTCTGTCAGGGGGAAAACTTATCCTTCACTATTATCATCCACTGACCATAAATGCACAATGGGTATTCTTATGGAATGAGAACAGCCTTATCGGGTAGTTTTAGGCTCAGGCTTTGGGGTGCTAACGCAACAGAAGAGCTTACTTACTCGCCTCGCGAATAACCTTAGCTGAAAAGCTTGAAAAAAAAAACGTAATTATTTTTGAAAGCAAATAATCAAGCTCTTGGTCTTTTCGAGGAAGAGATTCTCTGTGCAATCTTTGATCATGTTTGAGTTAATCGCATGTGAAGAAGATTTAACAGAAATTTGGGGGCGATAGCGTAATCAACTGCTTGTGGCCATAACGTACCAACTCATAGAGATTAATCCTGGGCATGGACAACGAGACCAAATGGCAAATGATTGTGGATGCCTTTAGCGTGGTTTTGAAAGCAGCGCTCCCGAGTCTGACAATGTTCCAAACCATCGCGCACGCAATCAATTACATCTTAAGACGGCGTCTCAATATCTTGCTAAGACAACGTTTAAGATTAGAGTTAGGTTCCCTAGTTGTTGAAACAGCATACTTCCACGGCGAACAGTCCGCGTTATTGCAGCCATACAAGAGAGGAAATTCCTTGATTAAGGATGGCGTATGCATTTGATGGAGAATCTGTCGATTATTCGTCGATATTCGATAGGTTATCAACGTCAATCTACATGGAGAAGTTTTCCGGGGAATTTTTGTCGACCACGATCTTGGGATCACTGGTGTTGAAAGCCTCAAAGCTTAACGAAATACAAATGTAATTTAAGATGGTTGTTAGTCAATTTCCTCGCTCCTTTCCTCTTTGGAGTTCTCGTTTTAAAAAGAAAGAAGCATGAAAACTAAGAATGGGTGTACCTCATTTTCGACGGGACAAACAGCTGGTTTCTGTTTTGTGTTTATGCGTCCATCATAAAGCACGAACATTTATCAGGTTGACAGCTGTACGTTTAACGACGAAACAGGGGTATCAGAAAAGTGCTGAAAAATTTAATAAGTCGAAGCTCCGTGAGTGGAAAATCAATAAATTGAGTCGCGCTTCAGCTCACAAACGACCAATGCTACAATAGCTTCGTCAGAAACTACTCGCGTTGCGCATGCCCTTGTTCCAGCACAAGTAAAGGGGGCCTCAAGTTTCTTGGGGAAATTTGAGAAACTCTTTGTAAAAAAAAAAGTACTCTTTGTTGTCAGGATCTCGAAAAAGTTAGTCCCAGTATTGTATCTAGAAACTTCACCGTCAAAATCGAAGCTCTACGCCACGACGGTCATCGAAACTAAGTGGGGTGAAAAAATGAGCTGTGACGCCGATTGTTTTTTAAAGACGACAATAAAACAAGGTTGTTGCTTTGATTACACTTCGGTATTTTTCATCGCCTTAGATACCAATCGTTCTGATTAATCAACAAATAACAGTCAAACAAGTGAGCTACGTGTGCACGACGTCACGAAAATAAGAAATGACTGCTTTGTTCAGTGAATGCAGTATACACTCACTCCTTGTTCAACCCAAATAAAATGCGATGCTAAGCTGCAAACTCGGCGTTTGTTCTATTGATTGGAACACACAACAGTCAATGAGTGCGTACTTGAATTCCCTTCCAAAAGACTTGCTGGCTGGAATGGCTGAAATAAAAAGGTACTACAGATAAATCAATTTAATCGACAACAAGGTCATCATGTGCGTTATTGGACATCTCTACCCAAATCAAAAATCCACACAAATCTCCATATAATCAAAAATTAAACGATAAAACTGATAGGGGACGTAAATAAAGCAAAGTCGATCGACTCTTTGGAATACCGACGAAATGTTTCAACTTTTACACTGATCTCTATTCCTCCCCTGGCACCTCCTCTTCTTCTTCTCCTTTTTACCATCGAGCCGTGTTCTGACTTGATTCCGTGCTCACCATCCCTTCATCATGCTCAAATTGCAAACAAATTACGGCTAGATCGTGCTAGACAGTTCATTCCGAACTACATTACCCACAATGATTTTTTGTTTCAATACCACACTTCGGGGGTTCGCCTGTGTGAATCACAAAATGCACCTTAGCTAGGTGGAAGACATTCCAATTACCCTGCAATGTAGATACCATTTTTTTTTGTTTTCGTTTTGTTTTTGTTGAAACACTAGTCAGCCTAAACTGAAGGAGAACAGATGAAAGCAACTATGAGGGAACTGCGAAATAAAAGGACTGACGACGTCAACGCGTCAGAAAGAACGTCACAATCGGTGGCAAACGCTCTCAAGTCTCTTACTATTTTGACTGGCATCAAAGACGAAATTGGTTTTGTGCCAAAGTGTAGGCATCAACGAAAACGTCACCTAAAGAGGGTTCCTGACTTTCTCTTAACCATAGCCGATCAGGATAAACTTTAAAACAAAACTGCTCACACACTGTTGATAATAGCTGTGATGCGTCCATGCATGTAGTGTAAATGGAAAAAAGAATCTAGCAAGGAAAACACCAGTGGGCATTATTTTCAAACTTCAAAATGCCATAGATGAAGATTTACACTTATCACAGCAAAAATTACACAATTTCTTATTTAATTCTAGTAAATTAATTCTACATGTATGTGTGTGTATATATGTATTTAGGGAATCAGAAAGCATTGCATGGTGTGTTGATATATTTTTCACTTTACTCTCTTATGGATGCAATTCATGGTGTTTGTGTACGTACAATTATGTGTAAAGTTTAAGGCTGTTCGCGTATGACCTCCACCAGTCAGTTTATCCACAATTGCCGGCAAAAACTGACTGCTTTTGGTCGTTCGCAAATAGACCTTGTGTAAAATGCGGAAATCAAAAATAAAATGAATAACTCAGAACATGTCTCCATCCCTGGATCTTCTTACAACTACTCTCTATTATGTGCAAATATACAAATTCTCGTATAGGCATGTATTATCTGTTCTCTTTGACAAATTGGAACTGTAAGGCAATGTATTGTGACGTGGAAAAAAAGAAATGGTTCAGTCAAGCAAGTGGTAGAATTGAAAAAGCACTTCTAGGTTTGCTTACATGAGTAAATGTCTAAAAAACAAAATACTCTGCGGTTATCTATAGTGTAAATGGTTAAGACAATGGATTGTGCGATAAACATTCTAGTAACAATTGTATTTACGTTTGTATTTATTTTATGCGTTTAGTTTGTGTAGTTGGGAAGCAAGTTCAATCTTAAAACGAAATGTACAGAAAATTTTACTTTTTCTATCTAAATTGAAGCGCATAGTTTATATGGAATTTATGCATTTGTTATTCTTTATTTCTAAGTTTATTTTATGACGAGTCAAATTGAATTATTTGCGTATTCTATTATTAATTGATGTTTTTCTTTTCTGGGGAGGGAATGGGCATCTTCGTAAACGATGGTTTTCGGAAGAGAAGATTCTCAAGTGAAATGAATTCGAAAGTCTCGATTCAGGTGTCTAGAGCGTAAGGATCATCGCGTCTCCGTTGACTTTCGAAGCCGGAGAAGGACTGATAAAATATCCACAAACCAGTGCTACTTGGAGAGCGGTAATACTCGAGTAAAGCAATTCGAAAGTATCGGCTCAGGTGTCTGGATCGTATAGATAGACAATGCCTCCATTGACGTACAGAGCTGGAGAAGGACTGATACAATGTCCATAAGCCCGTGCTACTTGGAAAGTCATGAGCCATACTGGAGTGTAGAGTGTATAATTCAAATCACTAGACTGCACAACACGCCAAATAGAGAACTGCGTGTAGGGACAACGTAATAAGGGTAGAAATCCCGCCTCTGTTGATGTGCGCAGCTGAATACAACATCCATAAGATTTCATGTCTCTCCATGAGCCATACTGGACTATATCGCTAGGCAAAGAAATAAAACAAAGAATTCAACTACACAACAGATTGAGTAGAGAACTTCTAGGTAAGTTTAAATGAGAGGCGTTCGTAGGGCCCGAACCCACCTTGGGACTACCCGCTTCCTTGGTTAGGGCTTCCGTCGACGGTTGGGTCTTCCAACAGCATAACCAGAGATGGCATGACTTTCCAGGATGCAGGCTGACCAAGTGCATGCTCTCGAACGTCAGCACGAAATCCGCGGCTTTTCTGTTATCTCTGGACAGAAAAGAGTGCAGAAAACTTGTCGGCGTATAAACGCCGAAACTTTACCTTCGCTAAGCACCTAAGTCTACTTGGGCTTAGTGAAGACACCCTTTGCGACGCCTGTGGAGAAGGTGAAGACACTGAGAACTTTCTCTGTCAATGTCCCGCCTTTGCTCGTATCAGGTGGCGGCTGTTTGGCGCTGATGTGGTGGGAGCTGAAAACTAAGAAGCGCCTGCTGGTCTTTCTTCGGAAACCAGAAAACTACAGTAAACGAAGGTTACTGTCTGGTAGTACGGTGGACCAGTTTTTGAGTTTATGCGCTCCAGTGCAGTGTTTTCCGACCTCAAACAAAAAAAAGGGTAAATCACACCTCCGCAGCTTTAAAAGGACTTACAGTGGCATGAGCCACATTAGGTTGTATCGCCAGTTCGGAATTAGAGAAGGACTAAGGGTGCACAGATCGATGCAACATCAGGCTCATCAAAGAAAATAAGAAAGAAGTAAAATCGCGGGACTACACAACAGATCGAAGTAGAAGACAGCGTGCAGGGAAAAGGTAGTAAGGCTAGACAACGCCTCCGACGAGGGTCGAAACCAGAGAAAGACTTATGGTGCACAGAAAGATGCAGCATACGTCTGTGCTGCATGGAGAGGCATGAGATTTACCGAACTGTTGTAGGGCCAGGCGGAGTTAATGAAAGAATTCAGTCCCTTTATTTCGAGCTTTCACTGATGGGAACTACAATTAAACCGAGTAGAGGACCTAATAAAGGCATTTTAGACAGCATTCTTGTCATCCTGACCCAACCTTGATGTCGGATTATAAGGATATCCGATACGAAAGGAATCTCATGCGGTAGAAATTTAACAAACTGACACCGGCTCTTACAAATTTGTTGTATTATGGAGAGCCCACTGTATGATGAAACTGAATGATGTAGCGAACGATTTTTGTCTTTAGCAGACGCTCTGCACAACTGCCGCTGATAATCTTAGAGCATTATTCTGAGCACTGCAAATGACCCTTACAGTGATTGTGATGAATGATGAATGATGTTCGGTGTTGCATTGCAAATGTTTATGATTTCAAACTGCAATTTTGTGCTACAAATATACTAGAGTCTAAAAGCTGTTCTTTGAATTGTTTAAATACGGACATGTTTGTGTTGTTTATTGTGTTTTTCTCATTTTTTTAAGAACATCTACTTCATGATTTGTATATATAATTAATAAACAAAAAAAATACAATAATAATTCTTACATACATTATTTGTCTTTATTTTGAAGAATTTTGGTTAGTTTTTGACGGTTTTCTGTTTTGTTTTGTTTTGTCAATCTTCTTCTGGCTAAATGTATTAATTAAGATTATATAAAACTACAAAAACAATTTAAATAATTAAAATTAAGATTTACGACAAGAAAAAAAAATAATTGAAATACTAAATAACTATTCAACGATTCTGGAACAATATCTAATTTTTACCATTCACTGTTGAGGAATTCATCACTCCGGTGGATAGTTCTGATGTCAGGTTACCATTTTGCAGTGGTAAGCACCTCTGAGAGCTCTCTGTCAGTGGGGAGAGATTGTTATTCTTGGATTCTTTGTATTTGAGTGTGGAGGGAGCTTTCTTTTTTGATGGGAAGAAGACCTAGAAATGACACAAGAAGTTAGTTTTTGTTCTGAATCAGTGTGTGGCTGATGGATGGATACCTTTAGCGCTCCCTTGATCATCAGGAAGAACCAATACACTTGTGGAAGAAACAGTATGAGTACACTGATGATACAACCTCTGGGTAGTGTCGCAATAGACTGTAAAAAAGAAGACACATAGAAATAGTTAAACAAAGATTGACATACGGGGGTTGTAGAAAGAACTCACATCAACAAAGGAGCTATTGATAGCTTCACTGTACTTGTAGAATACATATGGCCACATCACAATCCGACATAGGAAGAAGGATCCCAGCATAATCAGACCGTTGACAATGTAAGCCCGCGAATCTTTCAATCCCAATGTGCTTAGAATGCTGCGCAACGACACGAACGGCGTCGAGAACTCCATCATAAACATATAGCTGTAAATGCAGTGTCCACCACCACGGATATACTGTAATCAAATGAAAACTGAATCAAAAAAAGGGATCTGAATGAATTCAGAAACAACTCACAGTGACGACCAAAAGTCCAAAGGTGCCAATGAATACATGATGTATCATCATCACCGGATGCGTGATCACATATTTAAGGAAATCCCATTTACCTCCCTCAGGAATTTGTATTGGTTCACCATCGTAATCGTATATCTCCTCCTCGTGATGAGGTTTATGAAACAGTGGTGACGATTCATCGATGGGGCTGGCCGTTGGTGACGGCGTGGAAGAAAATACCGAGGACGATGATTTTTTCGCATTTGCCGCAATGTGCTTGTCATATAGTCCATTTGTCGTATGATTGAGTGTCGGAGATGGCGTAAAGGCCGGATTGGACGTTAGTTTTATGAGCTTCAATTTGTCGGAGATTTTTTGCGTGTGCACCTTGTACATGGACCAGATATCGTACATGAAGTATGCTGTTCCAAACCAAGCGTAGGCTTCCATGAAAAAGTGTGAAGCGTAGACGAAGGATTTACTGCATGTGGACTTGCAGACAATGAAGCCTGCTAAACAGGAGAATGCTGCTTGCACTGCTGAGACAATTCTGAAACAAGAAAAAAGGTTTAGGAATTAAAGAAACGTTTTGTACTGTAAGGAAGTTGGAAAAATTGTAGGAATCTGAGAGGAAATGTCAAAGAATCAGGGAAAAAATTGACACTGTTCATACGATTAATCAAAATTTGTGCTTAAAATTGGATTTTCTGTTTAAAATGGCGAAATTTTCAATGAAAATTATATAACAACGGGAAGACTTCGATTTTGAAGTGAAAACGGGGAGATTGCAACTGCTGGACAAAATTCACAAAGACGATTTGATGAGAGTTCAGATGATTTGTAAGTATTCTCATCTTCCTGCGGACAAATCTAAGTGTGACAGGCAGCAGGAAACTACCAATTAGACTAGAGCTGCGGCAACAGGTGTAAATAAATTGTAGAGGAGGTAAGAGCAGAAAATAAAAAAAAACCTCCAACCACTGGAGATAACAAAAGCAGTCCAACGCGCTCTTAAAGGAAGACAAAAACCATCATGGAATCAGGAAGCTCCCGTTTGCCCAAAAAGAAAGAAACCATGTCAAAACCAACAAGATCTTCCAAAGAATCTAAGCCAAAAAGATTCTCCAAAGAATCAATAAGAGCACAACATCAACGATCCCACACAAGCCTTCAGAAAAAACGAAGTAGTGGACAGAAGACTGGAAAGTGGACAGCAATCCGCAATTATATCAAAAAACTCATGTCAAGAAGTCAGAAAAAAACTAATACAACAAGGAAGGTACAAGATGATGGTCCTGAGTTGAGCGCCTGCCCAAAAAGAAAAGAAATCGCATTTGTGGAAAAAAGAAGAGAAACGCCACGTCCTGTGAATTTGCCCAAACCACACACAACTTATTCAAGCAACAAATGCAGAAACCTCGAGTCAGATCTCGGTATATATCCCTTCTGTGGGAGCCTAGAAGACGAAGAGCATGCCAAAAGAACGCACACAATCAACACACAATCAAAATCCTTACAAAATGATCCAACATTCACTAGAGCACATTGGCCAAAGGTGCTAGGCATTCGAGATGATTTTACCGAACCAGGGACCTCGAAAAAAAGTGTCCATGAAAACATAGTCTCTAGACCAATCAAGGATGAACCTATTAAATCGGCAGTAGTCATGGGATGGCCAGAAGTGAAGGAATACAAGAAACAAAGTGAGAAGAGCAAAATCAATGAGAGAGGCTTAGCTAAGGTTAGGGCTATAGGCAAACAATTAGCTATACAAAAAGCCACTGAAGCTGAGTTGGCGAGGTTAAAGTCTGAACTTTGCCATGGACCCATTAAACCGAAGTTTACACATCTGAAAGTTACGGAAAAAGATTATAAGTCTGATAAAAACAAATAAAAGAGGATTGATTGTTGTTGTGAGAATTTGGTTTAGGTTGGAGGTGAAAGTAGAATCTAAACTTTCGCACGAACGTAAACATATCTATGTTCAAAGGCTAGGTAATGGAACCAAGAATGAAAAATGGAAAGAAGGAGACAATTCCTCAAAAAAGAGTTATTTTCGAGTTTACGGCAGTTATACGAAGCTTCCCAGTCTTTTTGGTAAAGAAGGCTACCAATCGAAGAGCAATCTTGGGCAAATCTGAGTTCAGAGGAACAACACATCTATGTTCGCGATGAGATTTGGACATTATTTTCAGGTCCAAACTTAAATGTCTGTCAAACAATGGAGAGGGTATACAGTTCAGTACTTTACGTTCGAGATGAGATTCCCAACATAAATAAAAAAAAATATGAGAGTCCTCAGGGTAGAAAGTCATCAACACGAAGGAGATGGTTGCACAACCCAGTGATTTGAGCAACACATCAGCGTTCCAGGCGACAATGCTGATAGACATGGGATACTCCTGATTGCGTCGACTAAGGAATCTTCAAACGGATGATAGCCTTGCACATTCTAGTGAACAAAAAAGCACTTCAGTGTCCAAGATGCGATTCTCTACAACATTACAAGAATTCTGACAGAAATTCGGCGGTCTTTTGGTAAAAAAGGCCATCAATCAGAGAGCAATGTTTATTTACGTTCTCTATGAGATTTGGACATCATTTCGATGTCCGTCAAACATTGGAAAAGTCCTAATTTTAATTTGACGCTACGGTTTGTGATAGACCTGGTCCTTCAACAATAAACCTCTTCACACTCTCTCGAACAACAAATCTCAATTGCATTCCATCCCCAAGGAATATTGGTACGTTTGCGGCGAGACATTCAAAATTTTAAATGTTCAGTCATTAGTTACGTCTAAAATTCCCCCAGAAACGCTGTGACACATTCAAATTTGTTTCTTATCCTAGAACTCTAGTAAAATAAAAACAGTTTCTCCAATCACTAAAAATTTTTTGCAAAATTTAAAAATTCGTTGTGTTTCCTTTGTACACCGACAATGCGGAGATTTTCTGAAATAGGAAGGATTTGCAGTCAATTTCTCCCTCAACAAAACCCAATATGCATCGTTCAAAGAAGCTCCAAACAATTCCACTCATTCTGTCCCATAAGACTGACGCAGCACGTTCCATTGCGCAATCTAGCAGTCAACGATTCGAGAATATGTGCAAACTGTGGAGACTTCAATGATTCCATTTGGGGTGCTGTGAAAAATTCAAAAAAGCTGTACATTCCTTCCGGAAACCTCTTGGCACCACCAAACGCATCAAAAAACTACGAAAAATATTTCCCGCCCGCTCCCACCGTAGAAATCCACCGCAAGATACCCAAGAAAAAACCATCGCAGCTGAAGCACGATCAAGCAACGTACAAGAGAATATCGCCAGAATTTCTCAATCTTCTCCAGCCATATGAAAAGTATGTCTGCCCCAAAAAGCCGAAACCAACAAAGCACGTTGAACTTGCCAAGAAAGTGGAAGGTCATTCGTCGAAGAGCGATGAAGACGATCCGAACAGCAAGCATGAACTGATGACCAGAACGTTGTCAATTAAAGTATTCCCAGAGACAACAAAACGACCTCCTCCACAAAAGGTGAATGTGTCGAGTTTGAAATTGGCAACATTTAGAATTCTCAAGCCAAATGAATCTAAACATGATGTGAATGATGGGCAGAAGCATTTGGTACGTAAACCGTTTACTGGGAGATTTCAAATGTTTCCACGCGCTGAGAATGAAAGCAGTGAAATAGAGATGTCTAGCGCATTCGGGAATCGTCCAAGATACAAGGCACATCAACAGGATAAGGAGAATTCACGGACACGAAGGAAATCCACTTCGGGTTTGCTTAACTTGAAGAAATTGCATCACTCAAAAGAGAGTGGTGCAGGATCGATCAATTCAAAAGCAAAGCCGAGTGGATCAGCGGTTGATTATTTCCGAGGTCCGCAGTACATTTTAGGACAAAAGAGACACCTTTAAGCCGGAACTACATTTGACAAGAATCGCAACACGTCCAAAAGCTTCTACAAAAGAGAACTCGAGTGCATTTCTTTTTTTGCAGAACTGTTTGGAAGATGCAAGGACTTCCAAAAAGTTCTATGAAAAAGGAAACCTCGGTGGGAAGCACCTCTTTTCTTAGAGCTGTTTGGAAATAAATTTGACCAGACGTTCTTCTATTTATGTATATTTGATCTAGTCTTAATGGTTTGTGTTACAATGTGTGGTGTAGTCCGTTGTTGTCCTGGCGTTGCTAACAGGAACCAAGAGGCGCACAAAATGTCACCTGTTCCGTATAATTAAAATGTGTCTGTAGCTCTTAAGTGTTCAGTCCTTATTTATCCGGGAGGTGATGGTGTGTGGGTTTGGGACCTTCCAATGATGAAATTTTCAACAAAATCTGTCAGAAATGCGACATTGCATAGTCCATTGGTTACAAAGTCTGTGGGGAATGTGCCACACTTCAAAGTACTTACAAGATTTGTCCAAGAACCGATTAAGCGCTGCTCAACGTGATGGCAACAAATTGTATTAAGATAGGTTCTACTTCTCCTTTGCCACTCGCTTGCGATGACCGCTGTTCGCTTCCCCACCGGGCGACTAATGAGCGCTTGAAACGCCGAGATTACCCGATAAGGTACAATTCCCGAACTGCTGGTCAGGCACGAGCAAGAAAACTTCAACACTCATCAATCAGAGTTTGTGTTTTGGTTTACGCATCACCTGTTACAAGTATCCTTTGATCTTCTCACAAACATTTAACTAGGACTTTAAGAAGATGGAAGGAGTTTCAACTTTCCGGAACATTTAGACTTTCCGAACGTCTGACAATCTCAGCCAGGAGAAATTAAATCACGCTGTCCAACATCTTCTTTATAACCAAAGTTTGTACAAACAATTGGAATTCGATTACTCGTACTTCTGAAGAACATGTCTGATGAGATGCCTGGCCTTTAAAAGCCTTACAATCGGTGGAAGACGCACTACGCTATTGGAAAACAGTTCATCAAAGGCAAGACTAGATGTTAAGTTATTTCTGGAGCAGACGAGTTAGCCAGAAAAGAAACAACGATCACAGTGTACTACAAAGACGACCACTTTGTATCTTTGTGCAAATGGAAACACTGAATGCCATAACGTTATAACTAACAAAGAGTAGGACTTCTGAGAAAAGGATAAACTTGGCAAACATGGCAAACATAACCGAAAACGGATCTTAGGAAAATCACGGCCATTCACAGCTGGTTCTCACGCAACAAGAAGCCTCGCCGCAAGACTAGGCCTATCAAGAAACGGTGCAGGGGAGAAGACCCCGGCATATCTTCTCTACAATTGTCATTAGGGAACAAAACTGAAAGAATTTTACTTCAATGAATAAACAGACATATCCCAAGTGGATGTCAAACGAACATTTCTTCAGAAAATTTAATAGTTTTGTGAGTAGGGGATGAACACCCGTTCTGTAAAGTGAATCTAACAATCTTCTTCCCTACCTAGGCGATGACTGATCGTTTGTAAAATCTTTATCCTGAAACTGTTTGTAGTATTCCTGCAGAAAAGAGTACGCTTTGAATCATAACAGGGCAAATGAGGACAGAGTGTAGCGAGTTGCCTGGAAATGTGCATTAGAACTTTACAGACCCTGATTGTACGCATTAGGATACTGGATCCTCATAGAACAATACAGACTACTAAATGCAACTTCCCTGACAGTTGCTTGGAATGAAGCTCATGGCATAAGAAGGGCTACAAAATCCTCAGATGAATGAAATGGAAGAAGCTTGCATGCCAAAATGACCTTCGTATACTGTCAGACTCTCTACCAGACAAACGGCAGACAGCAAGGATAATGCGAAGGAGGCCTTCGCAGTGGTTTTTTATGAATCTAAAAAGATTCCCAAACTTTGACTGAAATAAAGTGAGCCATTAGTTCACTAAGCGGTAAAGAACTCACCGAGAGTTTCAATGCAAAAAAAAGGTTTTAGACAAGGCCACGCGCTGTCGTGCGACATGTGACAACATTATTCTTGAGAACATCGTGTAAAATTCACAAGACAACGCCGGAGTTCAATGGCTTTGCTTTTGAATTGATAATCAGTTCAATGGCTAGCTTACGCCGACGACGTTTACGCCATTGGACGAACACAGCGATCCGTCAATGAGGCGTTTGCTGGCATTGAGGTAAAACGAAGTACATGCAGTCGTCAAGGAAGGACGCACAACATCGACGTCTGGGACAGAGCATCACACTAGGAAGCAGAAACTTGGAGGTAGTCAAGGAATTCGTCTACCTCGGCTCTGCGGAAAATACGGACAACAGCATCAGTACCAAAATCAAACGTAGAATCACTTTTGCCAATCGCTGTTTCTTTGGGCTCAAGAGGCAACTGAGAAATGGACTCTCTCTCTCTCGTAGGATGAGGAAGCCTTTAGTTTTTTCGTGAGAAAAGTTTTGCGTGCGATCTTCGGTCCTGCTTGCGTCAATGACGTCTGAAGCAATAGATTCAACGACGAACTTTATAGGATGTACGGCAGCATGAGCCTCGGCAAGCGTCATTGGATACAAGACCGGTAAAGAACTCACAGAGAGCTTCAATGTCAAAAGGTTTAGACAAGGGAACGGACACCACTTCTCCTGCCCGAAAAGTCTCCGAATCCGAGCCATTGGGACAATGCAACAGAGGGCGGCCTAAATTCAAATGGCACACACAAGTGGAGAAGGATCTCAACCAACTTGAAGGGCGCAACTGGAGGCAGCTAGCAAAAGATCGTGCTGGCTGGAGAGGCATGTCCAGGTCCATCCCGGACTGTAAAGCCATGAAATAAGAAGAAGATTAATTCACAAAGATGCCCGGGGAAGTACCTACTATCACCTCAGGAAATACAGTCACTCGAACCATCTCTCATAGTCAAACTCGTGGAAGAGACTGGTTACAGGAGAATATTCCAGAAGCAGTCTTTCACCTTTAGTCTCACTCTAGGCCTCTGCCCTGGCGTGTGAGGAGAACTTGCAAGAAAGACACAAAGAAAATTTATAAAAGTCACGATGAGACTTACACCGATAATTGTAATAATAACCTGAAGCTTATGATTAAGCAAATGAGTTCTTTGACACTGGTGCCCTTTCGTTCCTTTATATTTGTGGAAGAGGCATTTTTCTATGTGTGTATGTGTTCTGTCTGCTAGTGCCTAGCTCTGGCGCAGAAGGTGATGAATAAATTGAATTTATTGTTGGCGACAAAAGTCTTTATACGGAATGGAGCTCCAGAGGGCATGAGTTCTTATGGAATCGTGACTTGTTATGACACCAATTGGTGTCTCTAGACGAGGGGTGTCTAGATTTACGAGGATCTGTAAGAGTTTGAGGTCGAATTTTGACCAAAGTGGTAAGATGGAGAGGTGCTTGAAGACACTCATAAGTTTTCTTTGATTAGGCGCAAAGTTGAACTTTAGAGGTTCACTATAGGAGAAACCAATGACTGTTCCCTTCCTGGGCAGATTGTCGGTATCGCATTGACAGTGAATGTCGCAGTGATACGATATATTTTTCAAAATTCTTGGCCAAGCATATGTCACTGGATCTAAACATTCTTTCCTCCATCTTCCATCCGACAGTAGGAATAAAAAGGAGGACCATACTCATGTATTGACACCGTAGTCAGGTTTTGAAAGGATCATTGTTAAGAAATGTGTCTCGAAGATGTTCAGGGAAGTTAAAGATCCGTGTAAAGAAGGAAGAAAATTTAGTTCATTGCGGGGTGCTTTAGGGGCCATAATAGTAATAATAATTGAGTGACACTATAGTCCACAAAGGACCAGGGCCTAGCTTCTACAACAACTACTCGTGTTGTGCGTGCTACTGTTCTCTCACGGAAAGAAGGAACCTACAGTTTTTTTCCGACTCAGAAGGGCGAAATTTGAGAAGCTTTTCATAGACTATTGATACTCTTTGAGTGTTGTCAGCGTGGTGTCCGTCCGTCCAGGAATCGAACCTAGACCTTTTGCGTGTGGGTCGACGCACTGACCCACTACGCCACGACGACCGCTTGAGTAGCCATATCTGAACTAAATTCACATACCTTGATATTACAGTCTTATTGCCGCACACCCTGCGGTCATGTTTGTCAGAATTTCAAGGGACAAACGATCGAGAAGTATGCCAAGTTCGGCTATGTGGCTCATAGCTTGCCAGATGTAAAAATTGGCGATGCGACTCTTTGCAATTGATGGCGCTGCTTAGTTCCAACTAGATGGTTACCTCGTACAAAAGAATATCCTGGCAGATCTAGGCTGTAGTTTCACCTAGATGCTTCTGAATTTTCAACACTGTGGATTTTAAAATTCTGTTTCTAATAAAATTTACTGTCTAAGACGCGGTTCAAAAATTTTGCAGGGTCACAGAGTGATTGATGCTCACTAAAGCTCATCCACTCCAAACAGAGTCATTCAATTTTACTCTTTGCACCCAAAGATATCATCTATAGACGAAGAGAGATAGTGCTACCCAGACCTTTTGTTTATTCATCGTGCTATTCAACTTAAATCGCTTAATTCTTTATTTAGACGTGATAATAGTTTGATACTTAACACGATTATTTGATTATCTCTACTCTCTCACTCACCGTGGCCACCGCCTAATTTTCAAACGAGCTGCTAAATATGAATGACAGGGCTAATTTTTTCTGTTAAGCTAAGTTTTATCTGATATTCGGATTTGAATATGAAACACACAAAAGCGAAGCAAAAGCCGTAAATAATGCGGGTACTTACGCTGTGGTGTTCGTATTCGATGTTGTACAAGCAATGATTATAATTGGTGTCGTAGCGGACACACTATGGAGAGGTGACATACAGTCGAAATGGATTTTGTTTGACACCAAGCCGTACGCACTAATTTGTAGTAATTGTAGTAACACTGAAATTATCTGATCTTTGCTTGTGAATTGTAAAACATGTGTTGAAGCCAGCTTACAGTCTGCATAAGAACAGTGTATTGCTTAAGTGTCGAAGCGTTACAAATTTACAACCACAAACAGCAGTGTGGGCATCAGTACATGCATATATACATTTCAAGCAGAAAATAAAACTAGAAGGGATTTTTTTCGGTTCAAGTAGCGTCAAGTAAGAAGAGTTTAAGTGCCCAGTGGAAAAAATACTTATAACCAGAACGAATACAACACGTGAGATGATTTGATAAAAACTGAAGGACCACTTCAATGTACCGTCATTAAATGTCTGACAGTGAATCAAAACTGAGACGAATGAAGGAATGATTATTCACACTTCCGAAAAGAATTCCTCAGATAGCTTGTCTTTTAAGCGGGACTAAGGACCTGACTTTCACTTTAGGGACTGTCCTCTGCTTATCTAGTGACACGAAAGATTTGTCAATGAAATCATCCATTGTTCATGTCGCTAGCCAGATCACACTGAAGTAGTACTTTGGCTGTGACAATGAAGTCGAATTTTTTTTAGAACACATCAGCAACGATGTACTTCGTCTAGAAGGTCCGTTGGCTTGCGTAAGTCTCCTGAATGTCAGAGTGTCCTGGAACTCCTTGTAAGACCGGTTAAAAGATGGGAGGGAAACAAATTTGACTCCGCCAAGGGATTTGATTGAAGCTAGGTCCACGAAACAAATGACTGTACTCCTTCTGTATACTTTCATGATCATTGTCTTGCCACGATTTCTTTCTAGAAATTTCAGCACGTGGGAAAACTCTGAAGTAAGTACGTGCTTAGGTCCTTTGCGTGGTCACCGTGGCGTAGTGGTTAAGTGCGACACACAGATCTAGGTCTAGGTCTAGGTTCAATGCCCGGACGGAACACGTCGCATTTTTTCATGCCACCACCTCTTTCGAGTTGCTGACAACCCTCAGCGAGAACCAATTGTCTATGAAAAGCTTCTCAAATCTGTCCGTTCGGAGTTGGCAAAAAACTGTAGGTCTGTTCTACTCGTGAGAGAGCAGTTGCACGCACAATACGAGTAGTTGTTGTAGAAGCTAGGCCCTGGTCCCTTGCTGACTGTAATGCCACTCATTTATTATTCCTTGACGTAGAACCTAGCCTTAAACCATTTACTCATTTGCGGTCTATCCGCCTCCAAGTGACGTGAAAACTGACACACAGTAAACCTACGAAAATGCAAAACTTAAGTGAGGATGTAGGAATGTCACTACAGAATAAATAGATTCATCTTCTTCGACAACAAATGTCCACGACAAAGTCAACATTTCTAAGAATGCGTCCAAATACCCTTGATCGTCATTGTGTCATTGTTTCAGGGGTGAATATGTGAATATGCATTTGCACCTCTGCCTACTGTACTCTTTGTTCCAATCTATAGATAAGTTCAGTGCGGATGTTAGTTAATTCCGTCTGACAGACAGAACACGAACAGTGCGAAGAAACTCGAACAAAGAAATAGCTCACCGGCCGTCTATGGTGGAAGCAATTTATACATTCTCATTCACATCCAATTAACTGATAACGTATACGCCCCAGGCGCCGTAAAGTGAAAAAACCAAACCACCAGCCGGCGCTCGTTTGTTAACTGCACGAAAATATCATTCCAATATGAACACTGACAGATTAATCAATCGCAAGCAAACAATTGAATATTGACATTCGCTGAGAACTAGATCCTCTCCCAACCCTCAGACAGAGGGGCAGTTGTATAATGTACGAAAGATAACACAATCAGACACCCATTGAGGTCATTTAATTTTAGTATTCCAGTTGCCCTTTTTACCGCTCAAAGTCTGAGACTAATAAATTCTTAAACTGTGTTACAAAAACATAAAGATATTTTCGCTTTTATTGTGACACAGCCAGCGTGTGTGTCGGCATGTGTGCTTACAACCTAAATAAACCGAACGATAAGTGCAAGCCGCAACAAAGCAATGTGCGCGAAGAATGATATCTTGTATTGTTCCTTCAGAAAGTCAACAAACATCACACATTTTGTCAGCTGCAGAGATATTGCCTCATCTCGTCAACGTCTAACTTTCATTCCGAAGTAAAATAAAGAGGCATGTATGCGTGTGTATGCGAAGCTTCTCAAAAAGATAATCGCCCACAGCGCAAAAGGTCGCGCATTGATACGACTTAAAATCCGCATGGCATGTGGAGAGGAGAGACGGCAGAGAGGAAAAATATAGAAAAATCAATTCCCCGACAACGGATACAAAGTCGAATATTACACATTGACCGATAACAGGCTTGGCCCAACAAGGAGAGGGGGAGGTGAAAAAGGAAAGCTGGTAATCCTCTTTATGTAATAATCAGATTGCTCTAGATATTTTCACAGGAAATATTTGGGTACCGTGCGGATGTGCGATTTTTTTTTTTCTTGTTTGTTTGTCACATGCATTGAGATGTGGTGAAATTTTCAGGTGGACAAATTGGTTCATTTACTTTGAAGAAGAGAGATTAATCTTCCGTCAACAACAACGCTGTCTGTTTTCCTTTGTCACGAGGAGTGACGTTTTGACATTGACTGTTGGAAGAGGAACTGCTGCTTTGCGCTGAGTGCGCATCCAGTACTGAACACGAACTGAAATTCCTGTTTTTTACGAACTAAACAACCTGCCAAATGATTACTAATTCAATTTAAATTCATTGGCACTTGTTTACTGTGCCCACCACTGTGATTCAATTGAGCGTATCACAGAGCACAAAAAGTTACGTCACACTAGAGAAAAATGAAACTGAAGAAAAAAAGCAAATGAAAGTCAATTCATGAAGCTACTCGTAGTTTATGAAATTCGCAGGGTGCACGTGCACCTAGAGTGTTGGACTCACACTCACATCATCATCCGCACTACCATCATCCCAACTACATCATCATCAACAGCAGCAGCAGTAGCAGAAAGCAGGCAGGCAGGCAGGAGGGGCATTACTTTACTTACTTATTAGTGATCTCCATGACATCAGACATCATCAGTCGATATTTCTTACGAAACTTTATTCCCTGTGGTGTCTCCAGAAGGTATTTATTGAAGAAATCCGTCAGGGAAACAAAGTAAATGAATCCCAACGATGTGAGGAAGAGGCCTCGTTGCAAAGAGATTCGATCGGTTGTATTTTGAATTTGCAAAAGGCTTCCACACGCGATGCTTATCGAACCGATCGAGCATGCCAGCGATACGTAACATCCACGGCGACCACGTAACGCCGGATGCTGGAGCGACTTTGTACCCATATTGTACGTGCGGCACACAAAACAACAATTCACTTAAAAATTATATATTTCTCTCTCAATTGTTTTTCTCTTTTTTTTTTGCTCACTTTTCACTTATAAATTGAAATTTATTTTTTCGCAGTTCCCTTCCTCATTTAATCCGTTGCATGCACCGTGGATGAATCAGCTGATCAGAACGACACGACTGGGTGACTATTTTTAATTAATTCTCCGCTCTTATGACACACTTTTGCTGAATTCTTACAAGTTACGACTACAAGTCCCAAATTCTCACTGATTTACTTTTTCATATCCATATGCCTTGGATATATGTGTTTGCACGGGTGTAAGGCCAAAAGGTGAGTGCTGAGTGTGATACTGGGAAATTGCGACGTCGTCGTACACACGCCTCCACACAGCAAAGTCGCGGACAAGAGTGAATTACTAGCACTTGATGGAGGAGCTCTCCAGCACTCACAATGAAGTGCGAAATATTTCAAGTAAACAGAATGATATAGAGCTTTCCTTTTCACATTAACTTAAACTGATGCGGATATTCGAACATTTCTATTATTGATTTATTTCTACTCGTTCGCGAATTCGGTTATTAAACGTTTACAGACACACTGAGTGTTGTGATATGCAACAAATTTCATCTCACAGGGACTGCTTCGATTTTTTTTTTCTTTCTTTCTTATGCAATTTTTCTCGTCCTAAATTCGGCTTAATTTTCACTCACAATCAAAGCAGTTTTTTTTTTACTGGGGGGGAAGAAATTGAAACCAACCCGCACTATGAGATTCGACAGTTGAGTGGAGATATGATTCGCTTGTTCAATATGATTGCCGTCATTTCATTGAATTGCTTTCGTTTTTCTTTCTTGATGAAACAAAAAAAAGTCTCCACACGTTAGCTCATTGCAATTTGATTGGGGAAAATGAATGTGATGAAAGTATTTGGCCAAATGAAGCCAATTGTAATGCAAGACAGAGAGGAAATGATGTTTGTAAAAAGAAGTCTCTTTGACAGTTGGTGCTGCCGGGCGTTTGACGGAGGAGAAGTGATACCAAGTTCAGTGAATTTCAAACTTGAGGAGATTTTATTTTCTTTTTTATTCCAGAGGCTGCCAATTGTTTTGAGTAGAAATTATAAAATGTTTTCGGCTGTTAAAATTTAACGAATAGCCCATATTTATATTTTTATGTAATTGCTTGATTGTGTCTGAACACTTGGTTGCATTTCCTTTGCCAATTTCTAATGCCCGCTCGCTTACTTTGTCAATTCGATTATTATCCACTCTGTATGGAAAGGTTTATTCAATTAACGCTGACGACACACTCGTGCTAAATGACCACGAAAGCCCTTATCTTGCTCAGGAGGCAATCTCCAATCACCTCAATATTGTTGAGAAAATGGGGAATAGCCCTAAATCTTAAAGAAAGCAATCTCAGAGAACCTCGAAACGTGGTGAGTTCCGGATATGATCGGCATGTTTGTGGAAATTTGGAAAGAAAATGAGAGGGAGAGTGATGGGACCATCTAAAGGTGGTTTGCGAATGGTCGTTTTGGTGCCACAACACATTCAGTTGAGTCGTTTGCACCAAATGAAGTCGCACAAGGTGTGTGTGATCGAAAACAAACTTACATTCAGGCAACTTTACTCCCAAATAGCCAAGCTGGCTCGTATAGCGGAAAGAATTCGAATCAAAGCTGATTTGGGTGCCAGGTCGTGAGAAACGAAATAGTATACAATCCAGCAAGACTCCGAAAAACTGACCATAAACCTGCAACGAATGAGAGAGATGAGTATGACAGTTGTTTCTGAGAAATGGTCAGTTTTGCAGACTACAACAGAGATGACAACCAAAATTCTCCATCACACAAAGGCTGACTTTGATCAAGAAAGTATCTCCTGGAATAGCCAAGCTAAGGTCCAACAAAGCTGATGGCGCCGGTTACCGATTGTCTGCGCAACTTCTCACAGCGACGGGCATGAAATTGTGTCAACTGCAGTTAAATCTTAAATCTCTTAACTTCCACAAGTCTGTGCAACTGCTGGTAAATGATATAATAACACTGATATAATTTGAAACACATAACAGGACTGAAAAACAGAACAGGAATGAACCATTCAACCCCAATGAAAGGGACGATGGAGGGCAACAATTCCTTTCACTCGACCCGGATGAAGTGATGATTGCCATATCTAAACTGAAATCCAACAAGGCTGTGGGAGTTGATGGCCTACCCGCCGAGCTTTTAAAAGCCGCAGGCAAAGATTTGGTAAGGAGCAGGCACCAACTCATCTGTAAAATATGGTCGGAGGAAAAAATGCTCAATGAACCAACTACAGAAGCATCAGTTTCCTAAGTATCGCATACAAAATCTTATCTGCCGTACTGTGTGAACGCCTAAAGCCACACGTCAATAACCGGGTCGGCCCATACCAGTGTGGCTTTAGGCCAGGAAAATCCACCATCGACTAAATATTCACACTACGGCAGATTTTTGTGAAAACCCAGGAGCAACAAATCGATTCCCACCACTTTTTCATCGATTTTAAGGCCGCGTTTAGCGATAGCATCTTTAGCGACGAGCTACGAGTATAAAGAGCAATGTCTATCTTTGGAATCCGTAACAAACTCGTGCGTTTGTGTAGGATGACGATGGAGAAGCACGCTGCTCCATCAAGGTCGGTAACGACCTAACCGATACCCTTGATGTCAAAAAAAGGATTCAGGCAAGACGCCGTGTTGTCATGCGACTTTTTCAACATCGTTCTTCAAAGAATTGTTCAAAACTCTAACGCCAAGAGGAACAATCTTCGAGAAGTCCGTCCAACTACTCGCATATGCCGACGATATTGACATTATCGGAAGAACGGAGCGTGATGTCAATGTCGCTTTTGTGGGTATTGCAACGGAGGCCGCGAAGATGGGTAAACGAGGGTAAGGCCAAGTATATACTGTCAACGAGAACGGACACCCAACACCGACTTTTCGGTCAGAATGTCACAGCAGACAGATATAACTTAGAGGCAGTCAAAAACTTTATCTACCTAGGCACCGCTATCCATTCAGACAATGACACCAGCGCTGAAATCAAACGAAGAATAACTTCTGCCAATAGCTGCTTCTTTGGGCTAAGAAAGCAATTGGTAAACAAAGCCCTCTCGAGCAACCAAGCTTTATAAGACCTTAATTGTCCCAGTCCTATGCGGAGGCATGGATTTTGTCAAAAGCGAATGAAGCCGCTCTTGGTATGCTTCGAGAGGAAAATTTTTCGTGTTATTTTCGGTCCCGTGTGCATACATGGTGAGTGGAGCACTATACCGGCTGTTCAGATACATCGACTTAGTCAGAAGAGTGAAGATTCAACAATTGAGATGGCTAGGTCAAGTAGAGCGGATGGAAACCAATGCTCCGGCCCGAAAAGTCTTCGAAACCACCCCGAGGACGGCGCAATAGAGGAAGACCGCAACTCAGGTGGCGCACGCAAATGGAAAGGCAACCAACTATGCGTGCGAAACTGGAGACAGCTAGCTGAAGATCGAGCTGGCTGGAGACGCCTCTTGGTTGAGGCGCAGGTCCACCCCGGACTATAGCGCCACCTTAAGCGCAAACATAACAGGACTGTTTTTGAGCAACAAAAAGGAATCGGCTTAGATCTTGGGAACAATCCTAAGACAAAGAAAATTGAAAGGAGGTCCCTCAAGTGACTGATCAATGCTTTGAAAATGGCAAGACAGTGAACATGAAGAATTCCTCCTGCCAATTGCTTTTTTTGACACTTGGGCGGTCACAAAAATAAATCGCCCTTAAAAAAATGTTTGACTTGTGGCAGCCATAGTTCAGGTATCATTGCATCTCAAGCTCACCTGCAGCGCCTGTTGGTCCCACAGTTCGACTGTAGTCCAGTTCCGAGTTCTGCAGCATTCGCTGTCCTACTGAAGGCTGGCTGTATCTCAGTAGTTTCACTTCTCCTAAAACCCTTGTAATTCAGTGTTGCAGGGACATAGATATCATGGCATTTCAATCAAGAGATTTGTCGCCCGACAAATGTTTGGAATGACATGCAGTGACATCGCTCTGGTCACAGTTGTTCCCCAAATCGGATGGCAAACGTCTGCTAAAGCGAATGTAGGTCAATGCACCGGCTTTGAACGTCTTAGATCCATCTCTGTGGCAGTCCGCAATGCAGGAAGACCTTGAATTAAGTGGCATGTGCAACTGGAAAGAGACCTTAAGACGGTACAAAGCTGTAGGCACACATTCCAAAACCATGTTGAGCGACCACCCTGCACTGTACCCTCTGTAAATTAAAAGAAGAAGCAAAGAAACAGAAAAAACAAAATCTCTTCAGTCCCAATTTAGCAACAATAAAAAATACATTTATTTGTTTACAAAAGAAAAAAGAAAAGAATTAAAAATACATTTTTGATATACAAAGTATATAAAGTCTTTAGTGGTTCTGTTCCGTTCCATAAATAAGTACTATGAATAAATTAAGTACATTTGGTTCACTTAACTAAATATCACATAAAGAGGGAAGATTTTGTTGATATTAAAGTGGAAGCATCTCCGCCAAGGACTCTACAATGCTACTGTCACGAAATCTCCCGATCCGCAGGGCATACGAAATGACATGTGCCACATAGCTTTGCTCGTGCACGTTGTGAAAGAGATGCGCCATTGGTCCTGAAAAAGAAAAAACTCTCAACACCATGTATGGCTGAAAATGTTGATTTTGTACCCTTAGCAAAGATGGTTGTGTCCGATCCTCCGTGTGTGTTCTCATCAGTGTTGATGGCAGCCTGTTGGACATACTCAAACGACGTGGTGTCCTCTTTGCTGGGATCCTTTCGCTTGATAGTCTCTGTTGAGGGATCCAGCTCCGCTTGAAATGCTTTGTAGCCGGTTCCGTAGGTCAGTGTCGTGTACGGAGTCAGCTCGGTTTTGGAATTTGAGGCGATACCGAGAATGTTGTTACCTTTGTCGGGGTATCCGTTTATTGTCAAGGTATGCGAGTGATCTGCTGTCACAATTATTAGGGTCTCGGCAAGCTGATTCCTGAAAAAGAAAAGATGGAGTGAAGACTGTTGTGGGCTTAGGGGGGTTGACAAACTTCATATAATCAAGGGTTGCATTAACAGCATCACTTAAGGCCACTACTTCGGATAAAGCCTTTCTTGCAGCACCTCTATGATGTGCCTGGTCGATGTTTCCTCCCTCGACAACGAGCAGAAAGCCTTTGTCCTTGCTCTTCAGGACTTCCAAGGCCTTCAGGGTCATCTCTTGCAGGGATGGCATTCCCTTTGGTCCCTTGTCACGCTCGTGCTCATACTTGAGATGCCCATTGGCGAAGACACCTATGAAATGCATAGAATATAAAAACCTGGACAGTAACTTCATTTGCGTCTCGCAAGTTGGTTAAGAAACTGACTGAATCTCAGATCAGAGTGGAGTTAATCTTAGGAAGCTCTTACCTAGCACATAATCCACATCAGCTCCACGAAGCTTTCCTAGTTCTTTGTTGTTCTGCACCACGGCGTAGCTCTGGCCTTCGTTTTCTCTCTGCTTCGCCCAGCCCTTTATCAAATCCCGGCCGTCCTTCGAGTAGCACGACCATGTATCGACTGGATCGGCCTCAGATGTCTCCACATTTGACACCAAACACTGTCGACCACCTCCCATGATGACCTAAAATGACGAGATGCACTCAGCCATCCCCATGCGAAAAGTTTGCTCACATTAATCCTGTTTCCGGGACTGTCTTCCACCAATATCCTTCCAATGTCCTTGCAATTAGCTGCTTTCGCACTTTCTGGGACGGTCGCTTCGCATTCCCATCGTCGATCGGGCACGTGAGCGTACAGGGCAGCCGGTGTGGCGTGCGTCACCCTTGTCGTTGTCACAAAACCCGTATTCATGCCGTCTTCCTGCGCCCACTTCAGTATCGTCTCTACATGATGTGTAGAATTCAAGGAAGCTGTGCAATTGCCAAGATTCACCGTTGCGTCGACACCACCTGTCTCATAGTTCACTTTGACTCCTCCAAAGAGTGCTGTGGCCGTTGAGAACGAATCCGGAACTTGTTTGTTGGCACAATAGGTCTGCCAAAGTGAATCACATTCAGTTTCTGACACTCACCTCGTGCGTCTTTCTGCCTTACCTTCAGTAATCCCATGTGAGGAAACTTCTCCCAACTCAGCAGGCCCTCCTCCTTGAATCCATATATCCTAGCCGCTGTTACGGAATTCGGTCCCATTCCATCCCCAATGAAGAGTATCACATTCTTCGCTCGCCGCATGTTCATCTCCTGGTGCAGGGCCGCCTTCAACTCTTCAATCCCCTTGTCATACCAGACCTTCTGCTCTGGCGGCAGTTTTACATTCCAAAAACTGACGCCTGACGTCATGTCAGAGTTAACTTCGTAGTTCATGAGGAATGCTATGCAGAGGAGAGTGAGCAGAGTCGCTGAGAACGAGACTGCGATAATGAAGACCTTCGATTTGTACACATTCGGCTTCGGTTCCTTCTCCTTGACCGTTGTGCTGGACTCCGAGTCGAGATTGTTGAGCTGCACTTCGATTGACTGCTCATTTGTGCTGGAGTTGGGATGATTCAGTGACATTGTCTCGTGGAAAGCACTGCGAACGGGAAGATAAGACTGCCGATAGTGAAACTTTGCATTGAGGGGTTTATGAGAGGAGCAGCTATCAACAATCTTAATGTTCGTTATCAGCTGGAGGAATAGATTGCCATTATAACGGGGCAGTAAAGCACGTTAATGGGCTGTAAATACGGAGCTGTTTATGAGTTTGTGGTGATTGTTTCGTAAACAAATACTCGGAGGGAAATCTGTGCTGGGAACTGAAGCATTGCAAAGAAAGGCGTCGAAGGAGGCGCTGAGAAAGGGCCGTTGAATAGGACGAGGTGAAAGAGCAGCTTTGGTAAGGAACCACTGAAACGACTGAGTTTACCTAGAGAACAACTTAAATGTCAGTGGAGGCGCATTTCAGCGGATGATTCACTTCTGGGAGAAGCAGACAACGGATGAAAGGACTCTTAACACTGTCGTTTAGAAATGACAAAAAGATATTTGCATTTGAGCAGAAGAGTAACCAGATCATTTGGCGGAAGGCACTGAAAGTGTAAGGCTATCAGAGCGCACAGTCCGTATACCAACGGCAGAGCGCGTTAACTGTGCGCATCAAACGCATTGAACGCAGAGAGATTGTAAGGACGGCATTAAGGATAGAGAAACTTGAACTATTAAGTTGAAGAAGCGCATGCGTGAGATGGAGCGCAAAACAAAAAGCCTGACAAGGAACAACAGAGTGTTGTGGGAGTTTGCCGGTAAGGGAGTGTGCATGCAATGTAAAGAACGCAACGAGGTCGATCGGCGGCATCATTTCACTGTTGAATTCAAGTAATGGATCGTTACACAATCGAAATGAGGACTCTACTAAATATGAAACCACGCAAAATTGAATCTACCAGTCTAGAGTGGTCGCCGTGGCGTTGTGGGTAAGAAGGTCTAGGTTCGATTGCCGGACGGGACACATTGCATTTTTACACGGTACCACCTGGGTCGCAGCACTCGGTTGAAAATGCAACTCTACACTGCGACGGGAAAGTCTCCTAACTGCCTGGCCTGAATCAGTAGGGTGTATAGCCGGATTCAGACCAGTCAGTATAGTACACTAACTTCGACTTTGCCCGCAATATTGGGTTTCAAACCACAGCCACTACGATACTAAGCAAGGGCGTAAAACACGGTCAGGCTAAAACCGAACTTCCAGGGGCTCCTGACTTTTCGTGGCACCAGAACCAATAGCATCTAGTCAAGCTGTCACTACGAGTTAGGTTCCCTCAACACCTAGGTCTGGTAACCGCCATTCTGCCACAAAATGGACTTCAGCTCCATCAGCTCTAGAGATTTGAGACGAATGAGAGGTAGCACAGAGGGAGGTTTTTTCTGTCCGGCCACACAGGTCAGATCACACAAAGCTAAACATAAGACCCTGCACTGCACTAACGGATGTTTAATGACAGAATTTATGACAAGAAGGACATTCAGCAGAAAATAAATGTCAGTTTCATAAAGAACGAATGTAGGTCCTTAAAGATTGTGTAAGAGGAGCGCGAACATCTTTCCTTACACCAAATGACGTGCAATTAACTCAAAGAACCCCAACGATAGACCGTGCACGTTGTTTGGATTACGGCTAAACAATCATGCGCCTTTAAAAGTTGGTATACCCTGTATAAAGATTACTATCGACGATTTAATCTACAGCTTAGCTCAGTCTACGTCCCACTGCTTTATCTGCGTCGACGACTTTCATTGATAGGACGACAGGTTCGATAAATTTACCAAAAATAAACACATAACCAAAAACTTTAACTGTTGTGATGGTTATCTGTGAAAAAATATGTTGTCATGAGTTAACTGTATTAGGAAAGAAATCGGATTATTTCGCCTGCATACGTCGTTAGATCGGAAGCCGCACATACAGTGATCACAACTGGCTGGACAGAAATAATATCGTGTCCGTGCTCCGTCTTATTGTGTCTTGAATTTCTCGAGAAACCGCAGATCTGCATTTCCTCCACTAACTTCGCACTTCACTGATGGAGGAAAAGTCCATTTTGTGGCGAAACGGCGCCTACCACACTCAGGTGTTGAGAGAACCTAACTGGTTGTGACAGCTTGACCAGATGTTATTGATTCTGGTGCCACGAGAAGTCAGGAGCCCTTGGAACTTCGGTTTAGCTTTACCGTGTGGTAGGCCCCCTTGTGGGAGTATCGTGGTGGCTGTAGTTTAAAACCCAATATCTTGGGCAGAGTCATGGGTAGCGTACTGTGCTGACTGGTCTGAATCAGGTTGTTGTTCAGTTGTTCACCCTACTGATTCAAGACAGGCGGTTAGGGGAATTTTCCGTCTCAGTGTAGAGTTGTATTTTCAACCGAGTGCCGCGACCCAGAGAGCGGCAGAGGTTTTAGAATGGCCTCGCTCCATACCAAGGTGTGGCGATTGTCCCTCAAGCATAGTCTCATTTGGTACTTGTGTAACTAAGGCGTCTAGTCTAAATTAATAATAATAATTGAGGTGACTACACCCCACAAGGGACCAGGGCCTAGCTTCTACAACAACTACTCGTGTTGTGCTTGCTACTGTTCTCTCACATAAGTAGAAGGGACCTACAGTTTTTCGCCGACTCCGAACGGCGAGATTTGAGAAGCTTTTTATAGACAGATCTTGAGTGTTGTCAGCAACTCGAACGAGGTGGCGTCGTGAAAAAATGCGAAGTGCCCCGTCCGGGAATCGTAACTAGACCTTCTGCGTGGGGGTCGACGCACTTACCCACTACGCTACGGCAACTACCTCTAGTCTATGCGTTATGGGAAAATGGACCCCGTGGTATAAGCCGTAACGGCAGGTGAACACGTAATACCAAATCCCATATCTGGAGTTACTCGCCCGGATAGGCTGAGGAACGCGGCAGTGATAGGGGAACTCTTCTTCAGAAGGAAAGGGCTATTTGTTATTGGATTGGTTTGTCCACGTGGCATGGATGTTCACGTCATCAATACTTCCGAGGCGTGCCTTAAATGCGATTTCATCAGACAGGCAACCGCTCGGCAGACCCAGGGCGAGGTGGCTGGATCAAGTTAATCAATTCGCCTGGTTGCGCTTGGGAATAGGTCCTTGATGAGTTTGAGTCGATGGCGGAGGATCGAGCGGGCTGGAGGTCTCTTGTGTGTGCATTGCCTTCGCTTTTTGTTTAGTGGAACATGTGGGTTAATGAGAATGATGATGATGATCAGGAGAGACTCACGCACCTTAAGAAATTCATAATGGCTGACTTAGGTTTGAATCAAGAAAAGTAAAAAGCCAGGTCTTAGGATGCAATGTGGTACATTTACTGGCCACTTTCTATGCATATACATACATACAATCAAAACAAAATAGGACACAGCAGATAAGAAAACTGCAGACAGTGTGGAAAAGCAAAGGAGACCATGGAACATCTACAACGTTGTGTGTCCAAATCTGGTAACAACCAGAAGAATCATATTTACAGGAACATTCTTTCAGGAGATGCCATCTTAAGAGGTTGTAAACTTTCTCAAGGTACTTTGAAGTCCTAGGTAAAGTTAGGAATATGGTCGCAGTGCTAAATGATTATATAGTCACGCCCCAGGATCTTCAATTAAATTCAAAGACCGTAAGAACTAATGCAGGGCCTAATGTACTGAAGCTTTCTCTGCCTTCCGAAGTACTCGTATCTTCGTATTTCTCTGTCACAATACACAAATAAGGAACGAATCTTGTTTATTGTCGATTCGCAGACATCAGAGCACCAACTTGGAAAGGACCAACGTCACGTGTGAAGGATGGTTTGTGAATCCAATCGGACAAAAAGGAGGGTTTTTCTGTCACCAACTGCTTTCACTGTTGTGTCTTCATCTTGCTATCAAATAAAAACATATTCGATTCAAAAACTTCTCTTCTTCTGACTAAATGAAAGCTGCTTGGGTATATATTGCACACTGTGGCGTATACATTGTATGAAACGGGAGGCGACGGTGGTTGCAAATGCCTGTTGCAAAGGGTGTGATGTGCTCAACTGGAGCAGGGTGAGCAGGGTCTGGGGTTCCAAAAGCAAAAGAAAAATAAATTTTATTTCTCTTAGAGAATAGAGTCAATGAGGAGAATGATGGCTTCCCAACATTCCCTGAATGGCGAATTCTCTACCTGCTCAGACAACGAATGCCTTGCAACACTGCCTCGAAGTTATGCACATGCCGAAAAGGCAAACTTCATGACTTCACGCCAAGATACTTCCCAGAACTGCAGCACACATATGTACGTCAAGAAATGGAATGTATTCAGTCTAAAAAGTTTACTTCCGACTTTTTAATCCTTTACCGCGTCCATATTTGAATAACATCGACGCCCTCGAAAAGAATATTAATTAATTAGTCACGACAGACTATGCTTATATGGAGCGTAGCGCTGACACACCTGCCAGCCAGACGCACGTCTCTCCACCAGATCTCCACAAGCCACACACAAACATCCAATAAGGACTCCTCAATACCATATGCCACAAAAGTATTTGAGCGACAACCTGCTGGCGTCGTCGTCGTCGCGGTTACATTGCGTCACAGTGGAATTAGATTACCAACCTTTTCTTCGCCTTCGCCGGTATATTTTGTGTCAATAAAACCTGTTTATTTCGTAAACACACACACACACAAGATAATGCACACCGAGCACGATACAATCACTTTATCTAATAGAACAATTTATCCGCGTTATCTCTGCGCTCTTCGTTTTTCGAATAGTCGTACAAAACTTATCTAAACTCTGCAACAAAGCGTTAAAGGGTTGTAAACGATGAGACGAGCAACCCTACCCGAACCGTGCCAGAGCTCACTGAAAACTGAAATTCATTCTTAACGAGCGACTCACATTTAAAAGAGTTAAGACAAAACACACAAGACACAAGAAAAAAAAACGAAAATTACTTCCAGATATACAGCCGAACTCACTTCGCATGTCCACTTTCTTGGCATGCGTGCGCTGAGAAGGAACGACGTCGAAATCGTCGGCAGCGCCAAGAAGTTGGGGAAGTTTTTTTTTTTCCTTTTCTTTTCGAGGGAGGAATGTTGTGCATTCTCTCTCATTTTGGGGTTTTTGTTTTGGGAAATTTTTTCTTTGCCTCTCCCGTTCAAAATTATTCAACTGTGACGCAGGTGTGATGTGACCCTCTCCCCCCCTGTGAACGCTCTGCATTTCAGAAATGTGCATTACTTGGGTCTAGGTGGACTTTGAATGGCGTTTATTTGGAAGCGTGCAACTGTCGTCTTCCTGTCTGATTGTGGATGATTGATAGATGAAGAAATTTATCATCTCCGTGGTTTGGGGTTTGTTTGTTTTTACATTTGATCAGATTGTCGTGATCGTCTTGTCTACTTACAGCAGAGGTCATTGCCCACGAGGAGTAGTCCAAACTTACACAGCCCTCTCCTCCCCCCCCCGCCACTCAATCTTCACGAAAGGATTACCTCCTCATCAAAATGCAAACATCATTGCATCGTGGAAAGTCATTTAGATTTTACGAGCGAGACAAGTCAAGGGAGAATATGGAAAATAGAAATATTTGCAAAATTTTTTAATCACCATCTTTGTGCGCCCGTCGTCCGCCCCACGCGCATGCCGATTTAAACTTCGATCTATGGCGTGCGTAGCGCGTCGTGACGAAATCCGATTGTGCCTTGTAAGACAATTTTCGTTTTATTGGTTTGCTGCTGCAGACAATGGGATGTAAGTTTTATATTGTTTTCTTTTGTGTGGCCAAGGAAGTAATCACTTGATTAATAATTAGCCAGCAAGTGTGGCATACGTGCGAATTGCCACATCTGTCTGAGGATGGCGGTTGGGTAGTAAAGAATGCCAGCGGTTCAACTGGGGAAGAAGAGTTGATGAATCAATCTATGAGTGCGCTTAGACGACTACGCACAGATCGTTTGCCTTTTTTAGACAAAACCGCTTACACAGGATATTCCATTGCACTTCTGACTACGTGATGTCATTGAATCATTCATTACCTCCGGAGGGCGTAGTTTGAGGGGGATTTTCTAGGCATATTATGGCAACGGATCTTGTGGTGAGAGACGGACAAGCTTACTTGACGCAACTCCCTTATGACAACGAACAGAGATGTTAGCACTTGAGCCCCATTTGGAGTCAGGTCGAAATGATGGCGGTATGCAGCCGAGTTTATCACCTCGTGAGCCACTACGTCAATGGGGGACAATCTAGTCTTGGAATGGATTCATGAATTCATCACTGTGTTTGGCCCGTAGTGTCGGCTAACGAAGAGCATATGGGAAGCCTTAGCGCTCGCAGGAAATTATCTCGAGCTAGTATGGGGAAGCTGCCAGGTATCAGAGTATCGCAAACCGATTCAAAACTCGGAAATTCGTATTTCATGTCCTTAGGAAATGCCAGTCCCCTTTCGGAAATCGACAGTGCTACCAACTGCTTTGGTGTTTTGTGTTTCGCAAGTGGATGTCAAAGTGGTGGCCGTGGCGTAGTGGTAAATGCATCGACCCCCACGCAGAAAGTCTAGGTTCGATTCCCGGATGGGACACCTAGCGTTTTTTCACGGCACCACCTCTTTCGAGTTGCTGACAACACTCAAAGAGTAACAATTGTCTATGAAAAGCTTCTCAAATCTCGCCATTCGGAGTCGGCAAAAACTGTAGGTACCTTCTACTTGTGCGAGAACAGTGAAACGCACAACACGAGGAGTTGTTGAAACACTGGTCCCCCGTTGGTTGTATTATTATGCGGATGTCAAAATCAATCTTACTTCTGGATAGTCATTCGATAACCGTTGTTTGAATTAGAGTTCCCTTGGCCATGTATTTTCAAAAAAATCTCTGTATTGCCATCGTCTTAAAATTATGTCAATCTTTTCGTAGGTGAAATTAAGTACAATGATACTTTCAAATGATTTAAAACCTTCTCCTGCAGTTGCTTGAAGGAAATAACCAATCATTGACCATACACAACATCTATAAAAAGCGAACTTGGTTGATTTTATGGATATGCAAGTATTATTCATCCACATGCAGTCTCACCGACTTTGGATGCAGTTTATAGAAGAATTCTGTTTGAATCTTAAATGGAATTTAATTGCAGATAAATAACTGTACGTTCTCAAAGTAAAAACCAATCGGCATATAAAACACTTTTTATACTCACTTAAGGGAATAACATTATGAGGGAGATTAAGGCTTTACTTCCAGTGTAGGTGGAGCCGCCACACTTAGGGGTAGGTCATGCGATTTTCCTGAATGTTGATGCTATGTATTGTGGGTAGGGATGAGCCCCTATGATGGGTGACTTTAACGCTCAGGTGATTGTTTATGATTGGAATGAATGGTGAACCTCATCAGGTTCATTATGAAGATCAGTTCTACACAATTGGAGTCTGCCGTAGAAGTTCTAAATAGAACTCTTTTGTGTACCATTGTATCAGAAACAGGGGATTTTTGACGATAGCGTGTTGAGGAGAGTTGAACTGTCAACTGATGAGTACACTGTATCATACTAGTTGCCTCAATGTTACGAAGTAGAAATGAAGACTGTCTCCAAGTGGGAAAATCACGAAAAGTAGAAGAACAAAACAAGAGACAGCAACTGATAATTTTCAAAGGCTTCTAGAGAATGGTTAGGCATATTTTTCCAACCAAACTCTGACTTTAGAGATTTAGGACTCTCGCGAGAGCTCTCCTTTCTGAGAACATTAACACGAACAGACTCCTTTTCGTCAGGCACAAATCAGAAATTGTTACGTTAATGAAAATAATAATAATTGAGTGTTTTGCTTGATATTGTTCACTCCGAGAAGAGGGGATTTACAGTTTATTGCTGAATTGGAACGGCGAGATTGATACTCTGAGTGTTGTCCGCAAATCGACAGAGGTGGTGCCGTAAAAAAATTGAGGTTTCCCGTCCGGGAAACGAATCTAGACCTTCTTCGTGTGGATCGACTGACTTATCCACTACGTCTCGGCGACCATGTTTCATAACAAATGCGTTGTGCTAAATGATTCTCTTACAGTTCATGAGAAACCCATATATCGAGTTTTCGTACATAGCAAAGTTGTTTTAAGAGATTTTCAATGCATGGCAAGGTGTATTCAATTTGGTATTTCATTGCATGAGCTACGCATAGATCAGACAGCAATAAATATGCAACTTAGATCCATTAGAAACAAACCCACAAGCAAAAGAGAATGGTTCCATTAACTTTATTCAAAACGATTGGATTTCAGTTGGCACTGCAGGTGGAATGACAATGTGTTTGCACATCCATAAAGCCAACCAAATTTACGTTTCCCAGGCGTTCTTTATGCTCAGTGATTTCAAGCAACTGTACGAGAAACTTGTAAATCATTTAAAAAAATCATTCGGCTTAATTTTACTTTAAGGATGGTCTTACACGATTCTATGACTGAAATGTGAAAATGATTTAGCTGCAGCGTAAATTGGTATTGGCGAAAGTGGTTTCAGTAGGGAGATTCCGCTATTGAAACCACCAAATTCGAGGTCCAGTTGATATTAGTAGATAGTACTCAATCGGTTGAACTACATCCAGCTAAGTGAAGAGACTGTATGTAACAGGTCGAGATGCTACATACAGCTGCAATGTTAAGGGACTACGTGCTTCCTGAAATTCAAGCACAGAGTCTCGCTGAGCTCCGGTCGCGACAAGACGACGTTATGAGCCATACAGCGATAGATCAAACTTTCGACTTTTTTGTAGTGTTATGTAAAGCCGTAGGTCTTCACGACTAAGCCAGCTATGATTGGCCGCATATGACAGTGTGAATAGAGACGAGCTATACAGTGCCATGTCTAGTTTTGGCATTCCTACCAAACTCGTCAGATTGTGTAGGATGATGATGGAGAACTCTCGCTGCTCCGTCAAGGTCGGTAGCGAACTCACCGAGACCTTTAATGTCAAAAAAGGTTTTAGACAAGGCTACTCACTGTCATGTGACTTCTTTAACATCATCCTTGAGAAGATCGTGCGTAACTCACAAGTCAATACCAGAGGCACGAGGCGGAAGCGGCTAGAATGAGTCTGGTGGTTAATGAGGGCAAAACGAAGTACATGCTGTCATCAAGGAAAGACACACAACATCGGCGTCTCGGACAGAGCGTCACACTAGCCAGCAGAAACTTCGAGGTAGTCAAGGACTTCGTCTACCTCGGCTCCGCGGTAAATAGGGACAACACCAGTACCAAAATCAAACGCAGAATCACTTTTGCCAATTGCTGTTTCTTTGGCTCAAGAGGCAATTGAGTAATAAAGCCCTCTCTCGAAAGACTAAGCTTGCTTTATATAACACCTTGAGCACGTCAGTCCTACTTTATGGCGCGGAAACTTGGACACTACTTAAAGCGGATGAGTATGCCCTTGGTCTCTTCGAGAGAAAAGTTTTGCGTGCGATTTTTGGTCCTGTTTGCGTTGGTGGCATCTGGAGGAGAAGATTTAACGATGAACTCTTTGGGCTGTACAGCGACATGCGTCTAGTCAAGCGTCTCCGGGTACAACGCTTAAAATGGCTAGGCCATGTAGAGCGTATGGACACCACTGCTCCGGCCCGAAAAGTCTTCGAATCTGAGCCATTGGGACAAGGCAACAGACGGCGGCCCAGGCTAAGGTGGCGCACACAAGTGGAGAAGGACCTCAACCAACTTAGAGTGCGCAACTGGCGAAAGATCGTGCTGGCTGGAGAGGCATGGTGGTTGAGGCCCAGGTCCACCTCGGACTGGCGCTACAGCAAGAAGAAGATTGACGCAAAGAAAGCAGCTAACAATAATTGTCTTATCCGCGAGATACCAGTGGGAAAAGGAACATTTGATGGACGTATCCTTGCGAATCAAATAATTCTGAAATGCTAGCACCTTCTTTCTTCAAAAAGCGAGGCGTCGCATACCACTCTACTGTGAGAAGGTACTTCCAATTCGAATGCTTTTTACTAGATCAGTTGTAATACAGCACACAGCATGCCTTTTCCTGGTTTTTGTCAAAATTTCTGAGTGAACGCGGTCGGAAAAAAGGATCTGAGCGAAAAACATTACAAAGGTTCCCAGTTAAGAAGTGTCAGGGACTTTTTTTGGACACACGACTTAATCCCGGCGCATTTGGATGTTTATTTTTTATTTGTTAGCAACCGCCTTAAATCGGCATTATGATCCTCTCTGCCGTTTTGAGTGAGGGCTTTAAAGCGGTTTCTGAACAATGGGATGTGAGCGTGATGTGAGGTTCTTATCAATGTGGTTTCGTGCTTTGTCGGATGCACACTTCAGATTGGGGCAGATCGACTTAGGACCGCTGCTTTATGGGGTAGACGCATGAACGCCAATGAAAGCAGACTTGGAAGAATGCTTTTCGAGATAGAGGCTCAGGATTGGTATTTGCGTTGGTGGCATCTATAGAAAATTAACAGCAACCTCTATAGCCGGTACAACGGCGTGCGTCTCCTTAAGCATCTTCGGATACAACGCTGACTAGATCATGAAGACTGCACAGAACCTAGATCATGAAGACCGCATAGATTCTAATTCGAAATATAACGCAACTAGGGATTTACAAATAGAGAATACATACAATTGGAGAACATATTTAACTCCCAATGCGGGCATAGCTAGTCATAGCTGGTAATTGATCGTGTCAGCTGAAGAGACAATGAGGCTTACATTCACTCTACTTCATTCCGAAACGCACTTGAATACACTACCTGTTTGAATCAAAATCGGCCAATCTGTTTCGTAAACGCCTTGAGACGTTACTTCCTGACTCATCCGAATAATTGTCCATTGCACGATGTGCTATCAAATATCAAATTTCTCTACGCGTCCAGTGATTGATCTAGAAAAGAGACGAAGCATTGAGATGTTAATCCAGGCACTAAACACAGATTGTATGATTGTTCAAGAGTCTGAGTGAAGGCACAGAACCGTCAAGACGTAGAAATTCAACAGATCAAAAATTACCGACAAACAATATTATTTTTATTTTTCTTTATTTATAATCCGAAACATATTAAAAATCTGGAATATACATGAATATAAGAAACTGCAAAAAATATATTGGTATATGTCTGTACGTATGCGTGTGTTTTCATATGTTTTAAGTCTATTATCAAATGGGGAGGAAGTTTGGGAAATTATTAAAATAACTCTAAAATTCACTGCGAAAAGAGATCAGCTCTCTATCATCTTTCTCTCTCTCTATTTCAAACATTTGGCAATGGAGCTGCAGCACAGAGAAGTGATGAAGTGGGGAAAGGGAATGGGGAAAGAACATCTGTATTTTTTTTGGTTTATAATTTTAAATCAAACACTTTAAGCGAACAATAAAAAGGATAGTAGTAGTAATTATATGTTTCTTCCAATAAACACAAAAAATAAAAATTTAAAACCGAAAAGTGAATCAATTGAGGGTTGGAGAGAACGCGCGCGTCTGTCAGACAGTGTGTGTTGGAGGTTTGGAACATACAAAAGAGCAAGTGTTTTGTGAAGGGAAAAGAACAAAGAGGAGTGTGGGCGAGGGCATCTTTCTCTTCATCTTTCTGATTTAAATATCATCAATGTCGATCTCTTCGCCGTCATCGTCGTCCTCAATAATCTTCTTCGGTGCTGGGACAGGAGCCTTCTTAAGCGATGCCACATTCGCACGATCATTGTACTCGATTTCCAAATCAGAATCATCCTCCTCCTCTTCTGAAGATTCCTCCTCCTCGGCCTCTTGCAGCCATTGAATGAAGGGCTTTGCCTTCTCGTGAATCTCAGTGGCCACATCCTTGGAGACGTACTTCTTGCTTACCTTCTGCGACCAGTCGAGGATGACCTTCTCGTCGAGAATGTCAGCATCGTAGAAGAGTTTCAGAATTCCGGCGACTTTGTCCATCAACTTTGTAGCGTGCAGAGCAATCACCAACTCGATACCGCCAATCAGATAGCGCTGTGCCTTCGGGTTGTTGTGAGTGAAACGCAGCAGGAGGTTACGATGCTTGCGGACTTCGTTGATGATGTTGTCGGAGAAGAGCAATTCAGCCAACACGAGAGAGGCCTTGTGATTGATGTCGAGACGTTCGGCTTGAATAACCAACTCCTTGTGCACGGCAACTGAGTCCAATTGGTTAGCGGTGATCTTGCTCTTCACTAACTCGTAGAATATGTCAACGCGCTCCTTCTCCGTCTTGTCGTAGTCCTCTGAGATGGTCATCGTCTTGGCGCCATCAGTGAGATCTTGCATACGAGCACGGATGGCTTCTGCCGACGTGTCAGCTGTCCAGTCGTTGTCATCGTCGTCATCATCGTTGACTTTCTCCGGGATTGCGGCGCTTATTTCCGACTCCGTTTGGCTGGCATGGTTGTTTCCTCCGTCTGAGTCACCAGAATTGTTGCCCATCGAGTTGTTCACCGACTCGTTGATTGTGCCGTTTTCACCGTTCTTCTTGGAGCGTCGTCCTCGTTTTCCCTCGGTCAACGAAGAGCCCTGTGTGGCCGGATTGATTGTTGGCGGATTCTTGATGATAAACGTGTTCACCTTGTGATTGACCTTGAGTGGTCCATGGAATCCACAGGCTTTGCACGATTGCGAAATAGTTCCGTTCTTGGCCGAAACCAATAGATCAGTTTCTGGGTTATCGCACTCCGGGCAGAGAACGTACTTGCGAATGAAGCCATCAAGGAGATCCTGCAACTTTGTAGCATCATGCGAGCCGTTCACGATGAAACGTTCATTCTGGAATGGAAGAGAGGATGTTTGTAAGTAAATGTGAAGGGAGAACAATGTTCACGGGTGTACCTTGTAATCAAACTGAGTTTGAGCTCCCAATTCGCAGCCGAAGTACTTGGTAGGATACGTGGCCGGGCGTCCTATGGCCTTGGCCACTTCGGCCATGTTGACGATGACAGTTTTGATTCCGTTGCCCTTACCCTCGACCTTGGCATTGATGCGAGGCATCTTGTAGCGATAGAAAATGTCGGTGACATTGCGGTTGACGTTGACTGAACCCATTTTGAAAGAGTTTGCTGCTGCTGGCGTTCGCCTCCTCTTAGATCTTTAAATTTCTTTCGATTTCTTTTTCCAAGTAAAACGTTTGGTGTTTGGCTGTCAATCTCTTTTAAATCATACACTTGTTTCCCACTCAGGAGCGTTCGAAATGACTGCCGCTGGTTAACCTTTACCTATAAGCCTGTATGCTGTTGCTCTTCTCTATCGTTCGCCTATCTTCTCCTCACAAATCTGGACTGTCTGGTGCTTAATTTTGCTTTGCTGGCTTGCTGGAGCGCGCTCTGCTTAAGCTATTGACCCTCTCCGATCTGCAATATCATTAGTATGCTGCCGTAACGCCCTTGACAACGTTAAGGGTTTCAAATTTTTATTTTTTGATTTATTGTAGATATTTGTTAATAAATTCATGAAGTTTGTTTTTTCTTGGTCTTGTGATTTCTGTTTTCTGGCTTTTGACAAAAGCTTTGTGTGATTAAGAGTTTGTTATTTAAAAAAAATTTTACTCGTATCCTTGAATTGCTGTTTGTTTTGCTTCCTTCTTGACGGTTGCTATTTTTACTTTTTTATTGAATTTAATCGGACGACGTGTCTGTTTTGAATTGAGATTGAAGTGTGTTTTCTGTTTGCTTCGTCTCAAGCAAGGTCTGTGAAGAATATTCGTTCTTAATGTTGATAGTATTGTGTTTTTGATTTAAAATTATAATTTTTTGTTTTTGTTTTGCTTCTTTGTTTTTTTTTACGTTTTGTGTTTTTTTTTTTCTTGCGTTTATAAATACATCAATTGATTAATAGTAAACGTGGGCGCCTAATTGTTGGTGATTGCCTCACGTTTCTCTAAAAGGTTGAAGCTTCCGATGTCTATTACTGGAAAATTTTGAAGTCCTGCAACAAGAATCAGAAAAATTCACATGTATGTTACGTTTGGATTGGTTTAAGGTTGCAATGCGCATAAAGTATGTAACAAAAGCATTCAAAGCATTACCTTTTCTTCAAACTACTAGTGCTTGGTGAATTTTGAAAACCGAAAATAAATACGTAAAACTACTGCCACTTGTTTTGTTTTTTGTTAGGTTATGCGTGGTGCCGTGGTGTAATGAGTAAGTGCGTTGACCCACACGCCGATAGTCTAGATTCGATGCCCAGATGGAGCACCCCGCATTTTTGCACGGCACTGCCTCGTTCGAGTTGCTGACGACACTCAAAGAGTATCAATTGTCTATGAAAAGCTTCTCAAATCTCGCCATTCGAAGTCGGCAAAACACTGCAGGTTCCTTCTACTTGTGAACAGTAGTACGCACAACACGAGCTGTTGTTGCGGAAGCTTGGCCATGGTCCCTTGTGGGCTGTAGTGCCACTATATTGTGCGTTATCACCCTTTAAGCTTGCATTTCGTGTTGGAACGCTAGGTATTTGATTAGCGGATGAGTTATATTTGTTGTTACTAAACCCCACAACCCACACAGAGTTCAACAGAATGAAGTGGTCCCTAAATAATCCTGTCCGGTCTTAATCAGAGACATACCCATCGCTTCAAGCTCAATTTGAACGCTGCTATAATTCATTTCGAAAAGTTTATGGTGCCAAAAATATTGTGTCACGCATAATACTTCAAATGACATGTAGAATCTGAGGTTTCTTACCAACCACGTGCAGGTTGTGGCAACTCAACCTGCTACAAAGCAGACATAACAAAAGTCCAGAAGAATAGGCCGCGGAAAAATGAAAAGAAGCTGCGGCCTTTTCTACGGAATTGATAGAGAAGACAGCGCTTATTTGAGACTAGATTTGTCGTTCGAGGCAGACAGTTTGAAGCTTCTGGTACAAAAGCGGATTTTTCATAACAATTCGTCTAACTTCGGCAACATCAGCCGGAGTTGAAGATGGAAGAGAAGTATGTCAACACTAGGAGAAAGGTTTAAATATTCGCACAGGGCACATCCTATCACTCCCAAGTTATGACACCAAGAGCACTCTATGAGACTTTATTGCACACCTTGTAGTATTCTGCTTCAGTCTTCTGAAAATACAGACTGTTCGACAGCGCAATCGGAAAGGAACTCAGACTGATGAACTTTGCATGAAGGTGAAGCCTTTTCATGCCATAGCACCCTGCGGATTAATAATCAAGGTTTGGCACTCCTCTGAAGTTTTCTTCCCAAGTTGCCAGCGCTCCCCAATCAGGTATCATACAAATTTGTGAAACAATTGAAGGATAAAATCTGCACAGCATTTCTTTGTTATTGCTTAGAGGCAACAGTTTTAAGCTGTAAAATACTGGAAGTCACTGTCGAGACTCCCAGCTGATTGGAGAGGTTCATGGGTAGCCCTGACTATGTGGAACACAAAGAGGTTTAAAACTTGTTTAGAGGATGTACACAATAGGTCCACTGAGCTTTTCCAGATGAGGAACATTTTTTTTAACTACACAGATTATATTGGTTAGATACAGTCAACAGGAGACCTAAGCCCAGTGTCTTTAACAATCTCTCGTGCTTCACTTGTCTTGTGAGTAGAGGAAACCTTCAGTTCGAAGTTGATTAAAACCGCGAGGTCTGAGAAGCTTCTATTAGAATGTCTTCAACACCTCTGGAGATGTAAACCAGTGTGCACGTGGGCGATAAATGAACATGTTGTTGAAGATTAGAATCTAGACACACTTTCCACTCCACCACAGGATGACTCTCTCTAAACATAGTCAGTCCGACAAGCTATTTGAAGGTATTCCCAATAAAAAAAAAACACTGTTTGTGGGCCATAGCAATTAAAAATATTTTCAAATCGCGGCAACAAATCTCTAAATCGTACCCCGTATCTCACATATGCCCCGCAAGTTCCTGTACATACGTACCGTCGTCGCGGTCAGGTCCCCTCTTTCAAATGGTTTTTTTTAGGTCACTTGACCACTGAGGCACATACACCCGACCGCACATTACACACATGCCAACAAAAATCAATTACTCGCGTTTATGAGATCAAAAAAAAAAAAAAGTAGCAAGCTCTAACTGCATTGCGGATTCGTGCTCTATTTTTACGAGTTTGCTATTTAAATTACTTTTATTGATTAACATACTCAATGTATTGCAACCCCTCCCTCAGCTCAGACTCTTTTATTTTTCGCTACACTACAGGCAGGGGGAATACTTTCACACGACTTACCTATGACTTAAGTATCGCCTATGTGAATTCATGCACGATCTAACTAACTTGCTCCGCTGAGGTGGAGATGGAGGTGCTCCTTTGTGTACTGGTGTTTCTGGAATAAGAAAAACAAATATACATTAAAGTACTGTCAAAAATAGAGTCACAAAGAGTGAGAGAGAGAGAGAGAGAGAAAGAACAACAAAAACAGCGGTTGGTAACTATTTGCACGCAAATCGCTCATACAACACATATTAACGTTCTTCATTTCGAAACGCACACGAAGGTCAGAGAGTGGGGGGAAAGAAATGCATTGTCAGCAATGTGTGACTTGCATGCGGTGTCGAGTGTTTTGGTCTGGTGTTTGGGTGAATCATTGTAAAAGGAAGAAGCACGGAGTGAGAAAAAAATATAAAGAAGAACGAAACACGACCTTGTCCTGATCAGTGATTGGGGAGAAGAATCAGCACAAGGGTAATTAATGGGTTTTAAGGGAGGAACATAGCAGAATGACAGCCGCTCATGGTTGGGAGATGGGCTGAAGGGACTTTAAGAATGAACTAAGATCGGTGGTGGGCTATGGTACAGTCACACGTGTTCTAAAAACTTTGAGAGTCAAAACTAGCAGCAGTGTGGCAACCTGTCAAAAATATTCAACTTCAACATCTTAATTGAAAAATTCAACATTAAAATTGAGAATGCGAGACAGCTTAAGCTTATCTGAAACAAGATGTTGACAATGGAAGGCGTTGACGACAGATGATATCGAGAATGGAAGACGTGTAAAATGAAGACATTAGGGAAAGGCAAAGCCGAAGTTAGACGGCGTCCAGAATAGAAGACATTGAGAGTAGACAATGAGATAGGCAAGTTTGAAGGTAGACCAGTCCTTCAAACTTGCCTATCTCGCCCAGAATGAATGACACAAAGGAATGACTACGTCGACGATAAAAGACGACGTGAAGAATCAAATACGTCGAAGCCCAACCGAGAATGTAAGAAGATTGAAAGACACAACATCTCAGACTTAGAATCTGTAAATGTTGGCCGGCAAAGCAGCAATCGTTTTGCACGCTGATTTGCCACTCCCTTGGACTTGCTACACAAAGTAAATGAATCTAAGTGCAGCCATCAAATGCAAGCGAACTCAAATGGAGGGAGGAGTAGATATTCATAAATCAGTTTTAATTCATAACGCAGTAGCAGCATGTCTATAAATAGGCAAAAAAAGCAAGCACAAACAGACTAATGAGTTTACTGCGCTTAGAATGGAAGAAACCATACACCACACCGCAGACGTTGCAAACTGGGAGAATTCTTTCTCCAAATGGGGAATCTTACAGTTGAACATTCACTGATTGTTTCCAGGACGTTCCAAATGCCACACAATCTTCGATCCAGACATCTGGCGATGAACGATAGCGAAGAATTAAAATTTCAACAATGAATCATGATTAAGTGAAAAAAACTAAGAAGAACGCCTCCTCCCCACATCTCACACACAGCATCGGAAAGTCATAAATCAACTAAATGAACGCTTCTCTCTACTACACGGTTGCGTATGTGTGGGTGCATTCTTATCATCCTTCATGGGGTATCTCGCAACCCCCTCCAACCAGTACCGCCGGAACGAAGATGAAAACTATTGATTTTGCAACGTCCACCACATCAAAAACTAAAAAAGCCTGCCATGCCTACTGCTGTAGGAACAAAAATCACCCATCATCCCAGTCACGTCATGCCGGCGACTGCCACTGAGAGGAGAGCAAAAGAAGCACCAGCAGCAGCAGCAGCCGCAGCAGGAGCATATTGCAGGTATTTTCCGTGTGAATGTATACGTATGTGCGTGAGAGATTCAATGGAAAAGATGATAATGAAGGATAATAACTTACTTAAAATTTCGACGGCTATTAATGCCACAGATGGTAACAAACCGCCCACCATATGATGCAAAAACGATTTAATTAAATCCAACCGGAGGAGATTGAACAACTGGAATGAAAGATGCTTCTCTTTGCAGGAAAATTCTCGAAATCGATGTTCTTTTGATAGTTTTAAGTTAATTTCTGACTTTCGTTAAAGTCTCCTTGATAGGGAAAAACAGAATTTTTCACAGAGGAGAGAAGACTAAAAACTTCACTTCACTTCACAAAATGTCTAGGATTTTGATGGGCCACACAAATTTTTCACTCAATACTTTTTTTTTGCTACTGATGTTTTGTGATTTTCTTTTTTTTTCACAGGGAACTGAGAGCGATTTGAGAATCTCGTCTGTGCTTAAACGGGTATCCTTTTCGACTGCAGTGCACCACTAAGCAGCCCAGAGACGTTTTTCATGGGTAGTTGAAATAAGGAAAAGCTTTCTACAGAAAGTTTTGTGGTCCTGGTCGCTCTTTAAAGAGCGTGGGTAATGGGTGATAGCCCTTGTTGAAATCAACACACACACTGGAGTGCTCAGAGGTAAGAATGAAGTTGACATATCTTCATATTTTTTGGAAAAGTATTTAGCACACGGAATTAAATCATAAAACAAATTCCTTCTTGGGCAGACACGAAAGTATTTTCATTACTCCACGAGTATTTTTCAATTCTCTTAACGCCTCTACTGCGCATGAGGTGGTGTTGCTCAGGAAAGCTTTGCGGAATGCTGCCCTTCTCTTTGTCACCATAAAACGCAAAGGAATGGAGGTATTTCAGTCAGCGGAAAAGGATTCTGGAATATTTGCCAATGGACGCACACTTAAAGCAATGCAATGCACATTCTTCTCCTCTTCTATCTGTGCATATTCACTGTGTATCTACTTGAGCCTGTCACCAGTAGGTGGTCGTTGGTCAGGACGGTTAAAATCCACCTATTTTTGACTTGATTCTCGAGAATCACATTCAGAAGAGGATCAGATTAATGATTTCGTTTCGTCATAGTAGAGAATGAATCACAAACGCCCAACATAAGAGTTCTTCCTGAAAACCTTTGCATAACAACGTACAAAGGTGGACTTTAGTTGAAAGAGTGATACAAAAATCCTTGTGTCGTACATGAGATTACAGCTTGAAAGCAGTATCTCTTGCCAATTTAACTGGGGGTATGAAGCAAAGAAAACGAAAACCTAAATAAAAACGCCTTTTCCTAAAATTGCTTGCGTCACAAAGTGAAGAAACAACTACTTGAGTTCGATCAAACAAAATGAAAGAACTTAATGTCGGTAATGCAGTAAATTGTTTATGGTTTTATCATGCCTCACATAACCTCAGGCAGTAAATTTTTAAAACAACACACTGAAGGGTGGCGGCTTAGGTGCGGGCACGGGTGTGGAATCGGGTGCCACTGGAAGAAAAACCAGCTTATCGAAACATCCCTTGATGATTGGAAGGATTCATTTTTCAAGCGTACAAGAGACATGCAACAAATATTAACTGAAGCAAAAGACGCTTATCACAGACACACTTTAAAAAACATGATGAACGCCACTCAAGTCAGGAGATGGTCGAATGAAACTTCACAAGTGGGAGTAGGAAGTTCCTGTGCATCCATCAAGTTGATTGACCTTTACAATAGGTTATGTAGTCTTCCAGAGATTCTCAAAGCTGTCTGACATATAACCTCATCTCGAAGCTAAATTAGAACCTTTGGAGCTATGTAACACAGAATGCCCTTGATTTAGATGAAACACAGTGCAAAAAGAAAGAAACCCCTTCTTTGGAAAGGGCTTAAGCCGATGACGACCACTATAATTCGCAGCGGAGCAGGACTTCTGTGGTATTTGCGGTTGCAAGTGCAAATATCTGACAGTCCCTTCGACCGAAAACCATGTGAAAACAAATTTGGGAAAAATGGACGCTGCGGCGATAGATTAGACTGCAGTTGCATCAGCATTTTCTACAGCCTTCCCTTCTGAACCCGCCTATAACAAATATTTAAGATAACAAACGGAGGAAGTCAAAACAATTGATCAGAATGTTTTGATGCGATTTCTTTGCATGCAATTAGCGTGATTATGAGGACTCATTACTGCGTCCGATGAACTTCACTAGCCAAACCATAAACAGCAATAACTGCATTTCGTGAAACCTAGTAATTGCGGTTAGCAAGTTCTTAAGCGAACATCTTATAATTTGGGCTTGATACCAATTGTTATCTTCATCCAGAGAGAGGCTTGAAACTGCCAACGAGTTCTTCAATTTGCCACAATTAATATATGTGGGTCAGGTAAAATTTTGTGCAAAAACGAAGTAAAGGAATTCATGCTTACTTTGACTCTCGAACTTTTATCCAAATTAAAGGCGTAAACAGTGTTTGAATTTTATCTTTTGGCTAGACCATGGAGAGCGTATGGACACCACAGCTCCCGCCCGAAGTCTTCGAATCTGAGCCATTGGGACAATGCAACAGAGGACGGCCTAGGCTAAGGTAGCGCACACAAATAGAGAAGGACCTCAACCAACTTGGAGTGCGTAACTGGCGGCAGATGCCGAAAGATCGTGCTAGCTAGAGTGGAATGTTGGTTGAGGCACACGTTCATCCCGGACTGTAGCGAAGAAGAATTTAATCTTTTTAAAGAAGTTAAGAAAAGGCTTCTTTGATAGTGGATTGTGGTCTTCAGCGGCGTTGTTGTGTACAATTTGAAGGGAGTTACGAAAGTTTATTAGGGCTAGACACTTACATATCGACCCCAACCACTTTTCGTCAAAAACGTATTCGTGTTCACAGTTGTGGTCTGCAGCGCAATAGATAAGTCTGTCGACTGGAAACAACCGAATAGATGAATAGGATATGTAGAGTGCATGGACAAGACTGCTCCAGTCCAAAACTCTAAACCAGTGGGACGCAGTTGAGAAAGTTCACGGACCTTATGGCGGCCACACGTGTAGATGGGCCTCGACATAAAACTGTACTGTTTCTATTGACTTGTTTCTTTTGAATCCAAGTGCTACGTAATCTGTGTAGTACTAACAATGTAAAGGAACAGCCAGATCAGTCACATTTGGCTCAATATTTTGTTCATTTATTACACATAAAAGTGCATCAGAATCTCTTTTGTTTTGATTGAACTTTTTTAAACTGTTTGGTTGTGGTTAAACGCCGGGAAGAGTTTGTTCGTCTTTTTCAAGAGAATTTGCTTTATTTCAAGTGGCCGCTGCAACGTTGCAGTTGTCTTTGTTAAGTGACTCTACCTACTTGAGCTGCTAACAAAGCCTTTCTTTACTAGTAACGCACAGTGCGAGCTGTTATTAAACGAGTTATCCCCTCACCCTTTGTGTACCGTGGCGCCGTTCAATTCACATCTACCGGGGAAATGGATAGGTCGTTATGAATCCACTTTGACGTGGGTTCTATCATGCTCGAAAAAGCTTTTGGGAGTTTTATGAAACCCATCTAGTTTTTCTTTCCGCAAACTCAAACAGCCCGCTTATCAGCATCTGACTGAAATCATTTAGATAAATTTTGAAGTGTGAGCTCAAGTTGGTCACAGAGAATATGCTCTCCGTCAAAAAGCAGCCCTCACAGATGTCATTGGGTGACTTCGAATGAGGGTCTAAGAGAAAAAGTGTCCAGTTACTATTCCTTTTTCAGCAGCAAAAAAAAAAGAAGCAAATTTGTGGTAATTGTATGTGCAACACTTACGTAGCTCTTCTGTGGTATAGAAGAACTTTACTAAGAAACAAAAGAACGCCCAGCCGACAAGATTACTGAGAAACGACAACAATTTCCAAAGAGACTGCCATCAGTCACGACTAAAGACACCTTTCATTAAAACATGATGTAACATTATATCATGTCAACAACAGCAAACGTCTCTCCGAGATGCCACATAGTCAACAGAAAAACAAAATGTGCATAAGCCACCGGTTTTTCCTTCACGTTAATCCACCCCATAGGGAGAAACTCAATGAATGCACATTGACGGCAAAGACAGAAAAAAAAAGACAGAAACACACTAAACCATCGTCAATGGAAAATAAATAAATAAATAGAAAAAGTAAATGTACTGGCAGCCTAGCAAAGTGTCAAGTGTTGTACGGTGTTCGGACGTTCAACTTTCCAAACGCAATTCGACCCCCATCTCACCAATAACACCACCATCACTAGCAACGGCAGCAATTTCAATACAAATAAATAAATGAGAAAGAAAAAAAAAGTCATTTTTAGCCTTTATGCCTGGTGAGTAGGGCATAAAGACAAATAAACTGAATAATCGCTGCTTTGCACATCACGATTACGAAACTATCTCATGGAACGGGTTTTCTTTTTTTCTGTTTGTTGTTTTTTTCTTTTTTTCTTCTCCTCCTCGTTCCACACACGAGCTAAAGTGGCAGCGCGAATTCACTTTAAATCATGCATTCATTTTCTGGTCATTACAAGTAAGCGAAAATACACTTAATTGCAGGCTGGCTTATTTATAGCTCTTGTTCAAAATCCAACGCCCCTACAGAGACGACTACTGAAAATAATTTAATCGAAGAGAATGGATGGATGATTGAGTGCGAATGCAGATTCACAAACCACACGACACAGCAGCGCATTGAGCAATGTGCATAATGTGGTGGGTTCTGTAATGCAATGCAATAGAAAGTAATAGACGACGACGTGGGATGATGTCAAGACACGAAAAATGTGTAACACATGCTGTAAAGTTCCTGTTCTCACGACGATTGAACGACTGAACGACATTCCTTGTGCAAATGAGACTTGTGTCATGAATTTCTGAATTTTTTAGTGGGAAAAGGGATGACATTTCGCTGATACTAGCAACAAATCTTGACGTGTCGACGTGACAGGGTACCTAGAGATGCAGTGCCTTGTTATAATCGAAATAAAAAACTGGAATGAAATATGCAGAGTATTTATTTCTTGAAAATCCTTTCCTCATAAGGTGGAAAGGATCATCCAACGGGCTCTCAATAAAGGATTTACTCAGACATCACGTGAAGTAAGGACTGCTTGAAATTCTTGTGTCGCAAGGAAGGAAAGTCATCTGCGGCTGGCGGAAAAGGAGTCTCTGACTGAGTTGAAGTTAGACTAACTTATGGACAGTAGTAATATTTGGGCCACTGTTAGCTTTAAGTGACACGCTTACTCGGAGGCCCCCGGATTCACCAGATGGGAAAAGAAGCTCTTGTTGGATTTAGTTGAAAATATTGAACGAAAAAAGGTTAGACTAACTTATGGACAGCAGAAATATTTGGGCCACTGTTGGCTTTAAGTGACACGCTTACTCGAAGACCCCTGAGGTGGGAAAAGAAGCTATGAGTGGCTTCAGTTGAAAATGCTCAGAAATTATGTTAGTTATGCCTGCATATTAGCCATGAAAGCAAATCATTCGCAGATTTCAAACGAAATCGTTGCAGCGCTTATTGGAAAACGTGATGTGGCAAGACAGCTAGACCTACATTGGGCTATGCGATGTGACACTTTGCCGGAAGTCATGTTGAGGAAGTGTTTCTTCAAATAAATTTATTGTTCAAGAGACAGCTCTTTTAGCAATAACGCATATGACTGTTGCTCTCTGGCGAATGGATGGTGCATGCAGTTTAATGTCGATGGCATTTCAAACCGCATGATTGGAGTGAGAAAATAGCTTCTAAAATTTGTCTGTTTTTACGTGGAAACACAGTCGATGGTAGAGGGTTGATCAAGTTATGGGGAAGAGGTAATTGCTCAGTTGGACTCACTTCAAAGATAAACAGTCGTTAAAAACGCTGATCCAGAAACTTAAAAATTTCAGTGAAGAAATAGGTGTAGGACTACCTGAAGAGGATCTCTTATATCAACCATACCTATTGTCATTCTTTATCTGATTTCTTTCAATCTAGTAAACCATATGTACGTCGCATACTCGCTTCCCCTGAAACCATTTTCAAACCTTACCCCACAAACGAAAATGTCTTTGGCGAAACTTGGTAAATCAACAATAAGTTACCATAAAGACAGCACAACAACTCAAACCAAGGAAAGAATACACATCTGCAATATTTGTGAAGTGTTTGTCGAGATATCAACTACTACTTAGACTCCTTGACGATATTTTCCCTAAGACACCACAAGCTTCATCCATGTAATTTGATTTATGACTCGTTCGATGCAAAACTTTGTCCATGAAGCTGAAAACATATCTTTAAAAATATGCCACGATTCCATCAACATAACCTCTCAGACATTCCCCCCTCTGAATGCGAATAAGAAAACCGTACAAATAGTTACTCTTACCATATGAACTTACATAAATACAAATAAAAGAAAGAAAAAAAAAAACAAGTTTACTTACCAAGTATTCTTTCAAAAGTCATATAAAACAATGTGAATCCCCTCCGGGGTGCGTTCCAATCTCTCGAAATTAACACAAAACAAGCGTTTGAGATTTCAAGGACAAACTTTAAGCAAAAACCTTCTTCAACGAAACTACACGGAAAACGTATTCAAGTCTCTGGGGATCTTCTCCTTTTCTGTGCACACGTATATAAACTCCAAATATCAACTGCTCGATGATGAACAACAATTAGTCTCTTCAAAAAACGTCTGTTTAAAACAAAAACAAAAAAATAACGTTTATGTATATCTAGAAATCGCAAGAATGTTCACACTTATTGCCACTTGGCAAGAGAGACAACAGAATTGCACAAGTCTGATACGAGAAAAAAATTGTAAAAATTGAAAAATAAAAGAAACGAAGACTTCTTCCTTCCTCGTGGACACTTTTTGTTTTTGCTCACAGTGAGTGATATAGCCCAATGTGTTTTATCGATAAATCGATACACAAAATCAAAAAACGAAAAAAAAACCGAGATAATTTTGACTTGACTTGGTGCTTGCACTATGATCGTTAAATTAAAAATAAATATTCTTCTTTTTTGTTTTTGCTCAAGCGATCGGTAGGTAGTATCCACTTGGATCCCCTTCTTCGGTTGCTATCTCTGTGTGCCAACACTACTGTCAAACAGGTCGACTGTGGTTGTCAGTGGTTTTGGAGTATTCTTTTTTTTCTTGTGTTTCAATTTCGGTTTTTTTGCTTTTCCTTTCACTGTCTAAATTCTCCAGAAACGGCAACGACGACGAAGCGGTGGCTGTTCGTAGGCAAATAAAAACGTGCGCAATATATCACTCACACACACTGGAAGGCAAAGAAAAAAAAACTGAATTGAAGCGTACCGATGGAAATATTCTCTCGTCACAATAAACAATGAGAAAATGTGCAGAAAAATTTGCAAACTTTTCCAATAGAAATTTGATTCGACTTTGCAAATAGCTCTGAAAGAAAAAAAAAAGAAAAAGAGAGAACGAAATGAAAAGACTAAGGTTAGACTTGAATGTGTAATTTTGTTGCAATTTTACGCACAAAAACGCAAAAAATTCTTTTGCTTTCTTTAAGTCTGGCTTAAGCTCTGTCTGACGAATGTTATTTTGTTGAATTTTTATACCTTTGATGAATTTTTACAATTTTTTGATGGATTGCAAGACTTTTTTACCACGAAACTGCTCAAATAACTTTTTCAATATGGCGAAATATGGCGATGAATTGCCAAGTTCGAATCAGGTGTTCAGCTTTTCGCAGTTTGTCGAAGAAATGGGAAGTGTTTCGAAAATTGTAGGTGGCGACATCTTGGAGTGAAATGACGCGGATAAGGTAGTTCAGTGCGGGGGAAAGAAAATATAATATTTGTTTTCAGGATTTGAATTAAATTTTTCTAGAAGCTAGAAATACAAGGAAGTACATATTTGTGTTTTAAGTGCCTCCAAACAGATCTAGGAATAGATTAACAAGATCGAAGAGTCTCCCGACTTACATGAATGTATGTATGTTGACATCATATCGTTAAACGAACACACTAGGTGAGGCTCCTCTACCAACTACGAATTGCTTCAATCTCCAAGCCACATTAGGGCGACTAATTCTGATCCACCGACATCCACATTTCCTACTTCCAAATCGAGACAATCAAATTGCTGCTTAAATTTTATATTTCGTTCTTCTGACAAATTTCAAGTCACCCTGTCACCTGAGACGCTGGAATGGGCGGAGTGAAAATTAATTTGAATTTCCGTCTGCCTGCTCGAAATGCTGGGCGACTAGTACTCCGCTCAGTTATAAGTGAGTTTGTCTGTGAATTCTGCAGACTTGGTGGAATTTATTTAATCAGGCAGCAAGCTGGTGCTACTCTGCCTTCTGCGAGCCGGGTGTTTCACGGGTTTATGAGAAATAAAAATTATGCTGAGTCCGTACTCGATTGGGGCAAGGGCTGTGTGTACGTTGTATTATACATTTCCGAGGGTTGTTGACTGAGCTGAGTATGCGCTTAATTTGGTATGAAACTCGGATAATGCTTGATGATATCTGGCAATATGTTGACTTTGGTTCCCTTGTGTTGGATACGTTCCTTCATTGGGTGTTGTGCCTTCATGCCTGTGCCTCCGACCTTGTTTCCAAGAAACGAATTTGAAGAAACACAACAGTTTTTGCTTACTCTGAATGAGTTTTTGAATTAAGACTAGATGGCTTTGACCGTTAACTGTTAACATACTTCTACGTCAGTAATGAACTTCTTCCTCAGCGCTACACACCGGGATAGTCCTGCGTCTCAAGCCAACAAGCCTCTCCAGCTGGCACGATCTGTAACCAGCTCCTTCAAATTTGAACCTCCACCTTGGTTTTATTTTTTTATAATTGGCGCGAGCTAAAGGGATGGTACTCTTAAGTGACCCGAATTAAGTCACAGCACGGGCCGAAGGTATAGAGGAAGAGAGGGAAAGGAGGTACCGGTGCACATGGTTGAGGTCCTTCTCCACTTGTTTGCGCTAATTAGTTCGAAGACATCCTCGAATGAGCTGTTTCGGAGTTGAAGACTTTTCGTGCTGGAGCAGTGTTGTCCGTGGACTCTACATGGCATAACCACCTTAGACATTGAATCCATAGACGTCTGGCTGGGCACACGCCGCTATACAGCCCGTTAAGGTTGTTGAATTTTGTTCTCCAGAAACCATCAACGCAAACAGAGCCAAAGGAGCCCAAGATCCTAAAGATATGCAGCTGCAGCAGCAAACCAAAGAAAAGACTACGGACTTCTTCATTTCGTCCTGAGTTTGTCTAAGATTTTGTGCCATACAGCAGGACAGGGATGATCAGAGTGTTATAAAATGTTAGTTCGGTCCTTCGAGAAGAGGCTCTAATAGTCAATTGCAATTGCAGTGGAACATACTGTCTTGCAGCGGTGTTTCTGTCCTCATCGCCGTTCAACACTTTTCAGAAATGGTTCATATTATCGACTAACACTCTGCTACGATTTCTTTCTCAAGGCCCCGATAGACTTCTGTGCAAAGTTTATGCCCATTGGAAAGTTCTTCAACCCGTTTGTGGAACTTTTGTTCATCATTTTGTCTGTTCCTCTCCATTTCCTTGATCGTACGCTTCTCAAGCTCCTTCTTTTTCCTGTTGAGACGCCAGTGTTCTCCCCCTATTTTCAGTTCTTAGAGTTCACGAACCGCTCTCGTCCTGCTATGCAGCATCGCCTTATATGCTGCTTGGTCCGTTGAATGCGCCTGCCTGCACTCATTGTCGATTCAAAGTCTTTTTTTCTGGGTAGCGATTTAAAACCCAACAAATCAAAGGCAGCTTCTTAGATGGCGTTTAAGCAACGATTCCATTGTTCTTCGATTGCTTCACCTGACAGGGTTGGGCTCTCTGATAGCTTCCCGGATACTTGGTCAGCACAGTTCCAAGCGGTCGATTGTGAGTACCTTTTTGACGTCATCAGTGTTATTACCTTGGCTACAACAAAAAAATGATCCGAGTCAATGTTGGCCCCTCGGAATGTGGATAAGTGTCTGACATCGGTCGTAATCTCAACAAACTGGTTGACGATTGGTTGATCGGAGTATCGCCAGGTTCCGTTGAGGTCAGGGAACCGCGTACTTGCTACAGAGAGGTTCGCCCTGTCACGGAACAATTAAGTTCGTCGTCTGACGTGTTATCCAGCAGGCTGGTCTTTCCGATGACTCTAGTAAAGATGACTTCCTCACTCAGATTTGCATTAAAATCTTCTTATTTTTCTTCATCTTCTTTTTCTTTTATGTCTACAGTTGTCAGGTGGACCTGGACCTCAACAATATGCCTCTCCAGCTAGAAAGGTCTTTGATCAGTTGCCTACAATTGCTTCTTCACTTCACTGCGCCATCTCAGACTCACGTGTCCCCTTCTCCAGTGCCTCGGATTCAAAGACTTTCGGTCTACATGGTCACCTCATCCGAAACGTCGTATCTGTAGATCATCGTTGAATTTTTCCCTCCAGATACCATTAACGGAAGAATCATCGCACGCAGGACTTTTCTCTCGACGACTTAAGCAGCTATCACATCCTCTTGTATAACATCCAGGTTTCTGCACCATAAAGCAGGACAGGAATTAGCAAGATGTTACAGAGAGCCACACAAAGGACCTCAATGTGGTGTAAATTCAGCTGACCGTCGGCAACCAGATGCTCAAACCTATACAAAGCCAGCTTGATCCATCGAGAGAGGGTTTTGTGATTTGATTGTCTCTAGTGCTGGTACTAATGGAGCTGCTCCCACTTACTGCCGAGTTAAAAGAAGTCCTTGACCACCTCTAGGTTTAATAATTAATAATTGAGTAGCACCACAGCACACAGGGGACCAGGACCGAGCTTCTGCAACAACTACTCGTGTTGTTCGTGCTACTGTTCTCTCACGAGCAGCAGGGACCTAAAATTTTTTGCCGACTCCGAACGGCGAGATTTCAGAAGCTTTTCATAGACAATTGGTTCTCGTTGAGTGTTGTCTGCAACTCGGAAGAGGTGGTGCCGTGAAAAATGCGATGTGTCCCGTCCGGAAATCGAACCTAGACCTTCTTCGTGTGGGTCGACGCACATACCCACTATGCCACGGCGGTCACGAGGTTTTATCCTTCGTTCTGTCCAATACTTGGTTGTAGTGCGTCCTTCCATCGCATTCTGTCGTAAATAGACTTCCCTGGTGCACAGATTAGAACCTATAGCATATATCACGGTTCACATCGAACAACAGAGAGGATCTTACCTGCGATGTTAAGGGGACAGATCTGTTTGTAGTTGGAGGAGTCCTCCTTTCAGTCATCAGCCCCCAAAACAAATCCAAAACTACACCAGTAGACCAGTTTACGAATGCAATTACATAAAAGAAACTTGTTATTTATTTTTTAAATATATTTACAATAGTTTCACAGTTTGGGAATGGAATATCATTGAAATACAAAAACAAATAGATTTTCCTCCACTGAGAGAAGCAAATGGTAATACAGTTTCAACATTCAATTCAAGAAAAAGAAATATAATTCACTGAATAAATACGTAGTGTGTGTATGCATCGTAAAAGATCAGAATGTTATACACGACTAAAAACTCCTCCAGGACCTGTGTCCTCACTTACACATGTAAATTTTATTCCTCCCCTCCCACCCCCCAAGGACACACTATGCTGTGCGGGGGGCGGCTATCAGAACATTCAATGGACAAATGGATTAACTACGCTAACATATGTATGTATGTATACGATTAGGATATAAATTGTGTGCATATCATGCTCGTAGGATTATCGTTTTCTTGTGGTTCTGTGGTTCCTTGGTGTTTATGCGTTCTTCTGGATGAGGCTCTCCCATTTGGCTATGAGTTGATGTGAAGATGGTGCCTCCTCGGGGGGAAGATCGCAAAGTTGTGCAAGTGAGAGTGCTGGTCGCATTCCACGATTGTAAATGTGTCTTGATTCAAAGTCTGGACTGGGTGTTGCTCTGGAAAAAAAGGAAAATGAAGAAAGAAAGGAAGATGAACATCAGTGGGAGGTGATTTTCAGGAAGTTTAGCTACGTCTACTCTAGCCACTAAATGTAAACATTTTAAGGGTTCATGCAAAATCTGTTTTGTACAAAAACACTACAAAATCAACTCTACTGTGGCGATCCTTCAAGAAGCCTGTCTTTTGTTCAAAGTTAAAATTAGAGACGAACTTTGATAGGTCGAAAAAAATTGCGGTGAGAATGCTGTGAGTGGGACGGCGCTTTGTAGACCCAGACCCGGCAATGGCTTGTTTGAATCCGATTTTCATATTTCGATGTAAAAGATGGGCCTGTCATTGAAGAAGTCAATGAAATTTTGCAACTGATCGAGCAAGCAACTGAACGAAACGAAAGGTGCCAGGAGACGGGCACTACGAGGGTGGTGTGAGAGAACAATGTTTCAATAGATTCCTTGTAACTCTACACACTTCGTCCAGCAATGCTCCCATTTCTCTAACCCGCCCAAATAGTACTTGGCGTTATTCTCTGCAAAATAATTGTTCACGAAGGCGATGCTTTCTCATTTGATGAAGAGCTCCGTCCTTCGAGAAGTTTCTAAATGAGGGAACAAAAATAAGTCGCTTTGGGCTAGAACTGGTGAGGAAAGTAATCGTAGTTCGTTGATCTTTCAGCATGGCAAACGCTGAGGCGTGGGACGATGCTTTGTCTTGATGAAGAAGGATTTTCTTTTCTTTTTGTAAATGTTGCCACCTTTCCACAATTTGTGCCATTAGCTTGGCAAGTATGTGTTTTTCTCTTTTTGAGAATAATCGATGAATAAAACTCCTTTACTATCCCAAAAATCACAAACCGAATGAAAATTTGGAATCATTTATGAAGAACGAAATGAAGTTCGATGTTTAATTAAAATTTAATTGATCCAATAACCATCCTTGAAACACCGCGCTAACCTTACGGAATGGAACGTATTTTGAAGCGATTCGCCCGAAAGCCCCGAAAAAAACCAAGATGAAATTGAACCTCAAGCATGGTTCTTGCTTCTCCACCTAGTGAGATCTCTAACAATTTGCATTCAGTTTTCCCCCACCAAGTAGGTGGAGGTCTTTCTCTTATCTTGTCTTAAACGAGGACGTCCTCTGTTCCTTTGCCATAGTCGCTCTCTGGGCTGGAAATACATATACTCTCTACATGAATGAGTCACCCTAAGCGTTTTTATCGCGCGAAACTCACAAGTCAACTCCAGGGGCATGATCTTCCAAAAGTCCGTTGAACTGCTGTCAGCTTACGCCGACGGCATTGACGTGATTGGAGGAACAGAGCGAGCCCTTAATGAGGCGTTTGCTGTCATTGAAGCGGAAGCGGCTTAATTGGGTTTGGCGATAAATGAGGGCTAGATAAACTATATGCTGTCATCAAGGAAGGACACACAACACCGACCTCTCGGACAGAGCGTCACACTACGCAGCAGAAACTTCGAGGTAGTCAAGGATTTCGTCTACCTTGGCTCTGCGGTAAAGAGGGACAACAACATCAGTATCGAAATCAATCGCAGAATCGCCTTTGCCAATTACTGCTTCTTTGGACTCAAGAGGTGGTTGGGAAAGATTAAACTGGCTTTGTACAATATCTCGTTCATCCCAGTCCTTCTCTACGGCTCGGAATCTTGGTCGCTCCTAGGAGCGGATGAGGAAACGCTTAGGAAAGAAAAGTTTTGCGTGCGATTTATGGTCCTGTTTGCGTTGATGGCGTCTGGAGCAGAAGATTAAACGACGAACTTTAAGGGCAGTAGGAGTGGCATACGCCTAGTCAAGCGTCTTAGGATACAACACTCAAGATGGCAATTCCATGTGGAGCGTATGGACACCACTCTTCCGGCCAGAAAAGTCTTTGATTCCGAGCTTTTGGGACAACGCAACAGAGGATTGCCCAGTTTGAGATGGCGCACACAAGTGAAGAAGGACCTCAATCAACTTGGAGTGCGCAATTGTAGGAAGCTGGCGAGAGATCGTGCTAGCATGTTAGTTGAGGCCCAGGTTCACCTCGGACTGTAGCGCTATGGAAAGAAGAAGAAAAGAAGCATAGCTAGGCGCATAAAAGGGACCGAAAAGCATGAGAAACAAATCCTATGTTAGCTTAGAGCACTTGCAAAGAGTCGGTAAGTTAGAACTAATCACTAGATTAGATCGGTAAGCTAGTTCTAAGTACTTTTTTATCTAGCATGAATTTAACAAAAATCTAGAGTTGGACGGAAATCGATCAGGATGTTATATAGAGCCAACGTGGTCTTGCAAAAAAGGAATCTGCTGATCAATTGTCTTTCGAGCCCAAAAAAACAGCGATTGGCTAGAGTCATTCTTCACTTGATTTTGGTGCTGATGCAGTTAATGAATCTGCCATATCTACAAATTCTTCAGAGAATGTATATTCTGATGCTTACATTCCTTAATGTACTCGATAAGATCTTCAAAACTGCGTGTACAGGTTTTCAAAATTATTTTGGGCCAGCAGTACCAGAACTATTTAGGCCAAAATGATCGAAATGACTTTCATTTAAAATTTCCTTAGAAAGCTCTTACTCTCTTTATGCTTTTCTTTCTTGATGTTTTCTCTTAAAATTTTAAGGTTCATCTTTTAAGAAACCTGGGGATTATTGTTTTTAACTTCCTACATAATATCTCTTAAAATTTTAACAAAAAAAAACCGAAAAGAAAATTCAAATAATTTTCAAAAGATCTGTCGATTGCTATATCACATGTAGGGTACAATGAAATGTTGTTTGACTCCCCAGCAAGTCCAAATCTTTTCCAATTTTAAATTTCCCTATCCACTCACATTAAGTGCTAGCTGTACAATTTTATCCAAATCTCATAGCAAAACCTGGAAGATAGAAGAGTGCGATAGACAAGAAGGACAAACGAATATACCGAAATTATAATTGTGTCGATTGTGAAAACGAAACCATAAAAAATTCAATTGAAAACTTGTCAGTAAGCAAAACCATGCATCGATTGTTCTTTTTTCTCCTTAATTAAAGTTCGACTATGTGTGTTTTCGTCGTCTTTCCCTTTCATTTTCCTTAAGATCGTGATCCGTTCCATTGTTTCAATCGTTCAAAAAACTAAAAACTCACATGCGTAAAAAAACCACCTTCAAACTAACAAACTTTAAAATTTCCAACATCTACCAAAACTACAACCGACACTTAACACAGAGGGAATCACACTCATAAACTCACAGAAATAACAGGCGTGGTGGCCAGGAAACCACATTGAGTACCAACTTAAACTTCACCCTTAGAGAGTAGAATGTTGAGTAGAAATCATTAAGAACAAACCTAATGCGGCCCAAAATGTGTCTTACCTCGGTGACGAACTGTTGTTTGACGAGTCGCAAAGTTCCCCGATCGACTTCGCTGAACGCAACTTCCCCGGCCCGTAGCAATGCTCAACTTCAGAGTCCTCGTCTGATTCCAAGTATCTGTGAGAAAAGACAAAATCCGTCAAAGGGACGCAGAGTCTCAGGGGTGTCGGCGACTTACTCATTTTCACTAGAGTTCAGCAAATCCGGTGTCGATTGTCGGATCTTTCGGATCTTCTTCAGCTCGCACTCGCGACTCTTGAGGTCCTTGAGTTCGCGCTGAATCTTCTCCTCAACCGGGATGTATCCGCGTCGGATGGGCTTTCCGTCGGCGTCACGCTCAATGATCGGCGGCGTAATTGTCACCGGTGGAATGTACGTGGGTTGGATCAGTGGAGCGGACGGCATGACGGTCGTTTGAATGTTGTTCACTCCTGCGCCGCTGCCGATCATGCCGTTTCCAACGCTGTTGTTGGTGTTCAGGACGATTTTACCGCGCGAGGCAATGAATCGCTGCATGAGACCTTTGTGCGCCGGCCCAAAGGTGATGCGGCGGGCCGGTGTGAATATTTGCGGCGTGGAAACTGTGCGTGTTAGAATCTTCTGTGGTGGCGGCGACGGAATGCTGTTGTAGCCATTCGGACGAATGTACTTCTTTTCGTTGATCACAATGTTGTTGACGTTGTTGTTGGTGTTCGTCGAGGTTCCATTTACTGGACTGGAGGAGGCCGAGATGCCCGAGTCATCCGAGTGATGCTCGTCCAGATTGTCATCTTTCAGGTTGACTGATGTTGTCAGTGATGAGGCGGGCGATGACGCCAAGTTATCGTCCTGCGATGTGGAAATTTGCTCTGAAAGAATTGAATTACTTGCGTCTTCGTTGTTGTTGCTGTTGCCGTTCATTGTTTTCTCCTCTGGTGGATGCATCTTCTCACGTAATTCACGTTCACGGCGTGCCACTTCGTTGATTTCCTCCTGAATTCGTTTCAAGGGATCGTCTTTCTGCGAAGAATAAAACAAGCAGATGGGGAGCATTAGAAACGAGTCAACAAGTGGACGGGGGTCTATTATTGCATTACAAGCGGCGTGTGAACTTCCTACGAATCACAAAGCGAACCCATCGGCGGTTAGGTGGGTCTCATCGATTTTTCGCGAAGTGCTAAAGCCGCAGATTAGATGGGTGCACTGCGAACAAGGGTATTTCCTCAGTTTCTCATTAATTAAACTTCTCGCAGGCAGGCAGTTTATAGGGTTTCTCTGCGTTCTGGGCAAGTGCCGGTTGATGGGTTTATGACCAAGTGAAATGACAGATGGCTTTCAGTTTAATTAGAGGGCTATTCGGGCTATTCGACGGACAAGACTGTGGTTTGTGGATCAAGGTGATTCTGTCTAAACGGTCATTGGCCTTCACAAAGCCGGCCCTCTTCTGTTTCTGTCAATTTAAATCACTCGCCTGTGGGCAGTCAAGGAATTCCCCCTTCCCCGGCAGCAACATAAACACAATCCATCGCGTGCCACAGATAACTTGGTCAACAAACTGTTAGACCTTATCAACCACCGGCCATCTCATCTTCTAATGGAAACGATGACTACAGGGTTTGGCTTCGACTTGCATGTCTGTCTCCACAAATTCAGTTTGGACTGGCTGAAGCGACAACGCACTAAGTGATTTAATAGCGTGGCGTGGCGCTTACAACCACAACAACTTTGGACGACCTCTTAATTGACTTCCGATCGAAGTGAGTGGCCAGCGATTTTATGACACTTTTTCGTGACCATTTAAGATTTTCATTTCGCCGCAAATTTCTTCTTTTGTTTCAATCTGCTCTGCTTTGGTGGCTTCATTTTCAAATGACCTTGTCTTGTGTAAATCGAGGGAAGGTCGGTTGGAGCATTTCCAAAGATGTGGGAGAAGATTAAAAGTGAGTCGATTGATTGGCTGCGATGCTTCACCATGTATGGCATGTCAGTCCGAAGAGAGAGAGAGAGGGAGAGACGCAGTTGTGTAATGGAGTGGTAAAGCGGCTAATGATTGAGAAAGCATTGCCTTCCTTCTATCGTTAATCGAAATCGAAATGTTTATATCTTTGACCTGAATCGAAGAATTTGTAAATTTACAACAAGAAGAAATGTTGCAAGCCGATTTTGAGAGTGATCTGTGTCACGAAAGTCGTAAAACATTAGGTCATCTAAGAGAATTGAATAAGTTTTCTGTCAGTGCTACCGCTGTCGATTGTGTACAACGGTATCTTGTTTGAAAGGTGACATGTTTGGGCCCTATTTGGCAATTCGTCGCTTGTGTAAAATGTAATATTGATCAGCAAATGACTGAAATGATTTGCTTTTCTGCTGGAAAAATATAACAGACTCTGCAAAATAAAAAATATAACGCTCCTCAAAAACACATGGAAAACATGGTTAAAGATTTGTGAAGTGTATTCGCGTCTTTTTACGAATGCAGCACGCAAGGAGGCTTTCAAAACAAACAGATGCTAATGTTAGTCGATTTTTGAATGCCTTGGCGCACAGATCCAACATCCCGTGGCAGTGAACCAAACATGCGTCTTGCTAAAGAAGGTTCCGTTTGGAGTATGTGTTTTTTTTTTGTGACATTTGTTATGCGTGCTTCCTTCTCCTCTACTCCTACTACTCTACGTCCTACTCTATGGCGCGGAAACCTAGACGCTACTAAGAGCGGATGAGAAAGCCCTTAGTCTTTATAAGAGAAATGTTTTGCGTGCGATTTTTGGTTCTGTTTTCGTTGATGGCATCTGGCTGTACAGCGAAATGCGCCTAGTCAAGCGTCTTCGGATACAACGCTTAAGATGGCTAGGCCATGTAGAGCGTATGGACATCACTGCTCCGGCCTGAAAAGTCTTCGAATCTGAGCCATTGGGACAACGCAACAGAGGACGGCCCAGGATAAGGTGGCGCACACAAGTTGAGAAGGAGCTCAACCAACTTGGAGTGCGCAACTGACGGCACCTGGCGAAAGATCGTGCTGGCTGAAGAGACATGTTGGATGAGGCCCGGGTCCACCCTGGACTGTAGTGCCACAAGAAAAAGATGTTCGTGCTTGACGTTTTTGCAAAAGCGAATTTTGGGGAATAGCACGTGGCTGTAGATCTCTAGAAACTCTTCACATGTTAAAAACAGCCCACAAAGATGATGAAAAAAAAAACTGCGAATATTTGTTGCCAAGGGGAGGACCATGCTGCCACCCTGCAAGCCTCTTGTTTCGGTCACAGATAGGATTTGGAACCGCAGCGATGTTGGGTGTATCAAATATTTTGGCTGTTAAAGTCTGTAAATTTTTTCAAGAAGATGCCTTCAGGCTTTTGATTCCAGATTTTATGTGCTTAGCCTTTTGAAGCTGTCTTGAGCTGCCGAAAGTCGGGACTTTGACCTCAGTTCAGTGATATTTAAGGAAAGATTTGAGGCTGCCGTCTTGGCGTAGGGAGTACAAAATGCGTCGACTCATACGCTTATGGTCTCAGGTTCGATCCCTGAACTGAACATTTGGCAATATTTCACAGCACTACCTCCTTCGACTTTGTTTCTGACCGCATTGAAAGAGTTGAAACTGTCAATATGCCAAATCTCGTCGGCAATAAAACCCTCCTACTAGTGCCAGAACTGATGCAAGTTAGTTGCCTATAAATCTAGTCTCTGGCTTTCTTTGTTCTGTAGTGCAATTTAAAGAACAAAAAAATGTTTAAAAATTTATCAGGATTGACATTTCTATCCGAATCTGTCAAAGTCAAAGCAAGTTACGGACTTGAGACCATCATTCATTTCATGCATCAGTCTATGTCCATTTTGTGATGACTTTCTCCAAGCTGAACATATCAATTTGAGGAATAGGTCCCCCTGTAAACATCAACTCAATCGATTGCAATTTGTTTTACCAAATTTAAGCAACAGTCTCGTCACCGCCTCGTCTTCTTTGTCGCCACACGCCACGCATATGCATGACCTTCACTTTACCAGTTTTGCACAGCGATGAAAGTGAAAACTCAAAATGCACTCTACCTTCACCATGTGCGCTAGTCCAACTGCCGCATCGTGTCCATTCCATTCCCATGCTTGTGAGTGACGAAAAAAAAATGAACAAAAGCCACGACTGCTGAGCGGGCGGCTCTTTTGCCGCCACACACTGTGACCTACCATCTGTGCGCCGAAATTGCCCACCTGTCGTCGTCAGTTGTGACAAAGAAACTGAAAGGAGGCAGCATATGCGCGCTCGTGATGAGGCACCAACGGGACGACAAGGTAAATGCCACCTAGGCGTGTAAAAAGAAAGTACACACACGCGAGAGGTGCTTGTTAACAATTCAATTTCCACTCTAAACAAATATATCAGTTTTCTCCCCGGTTCTTGTTTCGTCGGAGAGATGTAGTCCGACGCCTCGTTGCCTTGAGAAAGGATTCCCAATTGTTTCTTTGAAAGTGTAATTATTTCACGGGAATGGATGACAAGGGGACTTTCAGGCGACACTTAAGAGTCCTCCTGGCAATGTGGATGTTACCGGAATAGTCGTGATCGCGGTAACTCACGTAATGTCTGACCCGGACCGTAACCAGCAGATTGGAGGATGGTCCGAAGCGAAGCCTCAAACTGGTTATTTGCAAACCAGAGTCACCATCTCACCAAAGGTCTATGTCAAGCGGAGAGCTAACACAGAACAGAATGCGAGGTAGAAGGTTTTACATTTGACAATGTACCGCACCGCTGTGACTCCCCCTCGTGTGCAGTGAACTGGATTTTCTTTCTTTTCTGTTCCAGATTTGCCTACCAGTTCCAGCGCCACTTATTTCTTGGTTCTTGCTCTCTTGCACGGGAGGAGCTGTGGATAAAGAAAAAAATTTGTTCTGCGGATAACAATCGACATATTCAAGCGGCACGGCGGCAGCGACACGATGAAAATACGATTAGCCGCAGCAGCGCTAGAACCAGAAGAGAGTTCGTTCCTCGGCGGCTGTTTCTCCCGCCCCGCACCTTCCATGACGGATTGAGAGATGAAAGGCCACAAGACCAGGCTAAGTGTGTGAAGCGTAAAATGCTACAGAACAGAAGAATAACACACCGAGGCTGAGAAGAGATGATCATCTCCGGGCAGAGTACAAAACGTCCAACGTCCGCAAATGAAATGAGGAAAATGAAGCATAATGAAATTACAGAGAATATTAGAAAGATGAGGTTTTCGGGTCAGTAGCAGATGATTGTGGCCGGCCCGTGGATGGCGAGGAAGTGGGTAGGCAGAGAGAGGTGTGTGTGTGGCTTCAATTGATATTGAGGCATCTAAAATTGAACAAAGATAATAGAGGAGCTTAAATGAATGAAGATGGTTCTGCAAATGGAGGCGAGAAATGGTGCTCAGGAGGTTTGTAGTTTACAACGATTTCACGCTGTTGGAGATTGAAGAGCACTGCCTGAGTGTCTGTGAAGGAATGAAGAGGGGGGTGCTTTGAGAACGCAGTTGCGAGAAGATGTTGCTTGAAGATGCACTCAGACTGGATCTAATCCATTGCCAAAGGCTTAATCATCGTGACTGCTAACCAAAAAACTGAACTGAAACTTTGAATGTAACACAATGGGAGGTCTATGTGTACAGCGGCGATAGAATCCACAAGAGGCGTTTGCCTTGATAGTTTGGGGTGGTTGTTAAGACAACACTTGGACAGTCGTCGGCTTAGCTTGAGCGGGAAAATAGAGAAGTCGCTGTTTCTCAGTGTGTCAGTGTAAAATTTTTCAGTGTTTTTGGCGTTGAATGTGATACCGAATTGACATGCTGCCCGCCGAACTGCATTATGCAGTTTAGGTTTCAGAAATCCTTAGACCATTCTTTGGAAGCGATGGAAAATCATATAATGGGTATGATGGATACTGTTAGGAGTGGACTTCGTGGCGTAGTGGGTAAGCGCAGTTGATCCTCGGCTGGATCCCCGACTGAACATAACGCGTTCTTCCACGGCATCACCCACTTTTGCGTTGCTGGCAACAAAGAGCATCAATTGTCTATGAAAAGCTTCTGAAATTACGCCGTTTGGAGTCCACAAGAAGGAACTGCTTCCGTCCCCTTGATTCGTAAGAAAACAATTTACGAGTAGTTGAGGAAGAAGCTAGGCCCTGGTACCTTATAGACTGTAGTGCCATCCAATTCATTCCTTCTTGCATAAAGGCAGTGATATCCCTCGTTTTTGAAGGTTTTTCAAGAAGCTATCGTCTGAATTACCTTTAATTCAGAGGTGAAAAAAAACTTCCTTGTGGTCACGACAATTCGTTGTGGAAGAGGTCACGTCTAGATGCTTGCATGGTAACTTATGTAAGGTCGGCGATTGAGGATGAAAACTCCAAGTCCAAGTTCAGAACGAGAAACAATGATGTTCCTCTGCACGATGCGGAATCAGTCATTGTCCCTGACAGTTTCCGGGGTTTTAACGAATGGCCAAAAGCCCAATGCCCCGCCTTTGCTCGTTTCAGGTGGCGGCTGTTTGGCGCTGATGTTGTGGGAGCTGTGAACTTAAGCTCTTTATCACAGAAACGCCTGCTGGTCTTTCTTCGGAAAACCAGAAAACTACAGAAAACGAAGGTTACTGCCTGATAGTACAATGGACCAGTTTTGGAGTCTGAGCGCTCCAATGCAGTGTTTCCCAACCGTCAAACAAAAAAAAAAAAAAAAAAAAACAAAAAAAAAAAGATCCCACAATGCGAAAGATCCCGCAAATTAAAAATGTCCTGAAAATGAAGTGATAGTCGTACGCAAAGGAACACATGTGGGTGGGGGACGTATTATTTTACGATCCCTTGTCCCTTGCTGAGAGTTTCTAGTATTTAGACGAGTGAAAAGAGAAAATTCCAAAATCGATACTCAAGCCTATACAACTCGAAGGGACAGACCTGGATGGAGTACCTTTCTGAAGACTTTCCTTTCTTTTTCTCTTGAAAGACTTTATCCTTGAAAGACTTGAAATGCATTCTGGCATTAACGCTTATGTTTAAAAAATTTGCCAAATTTCCAAATTCTATCCTTCCAAAATTTTGATCACATTGGAAGATATATTCATCTTAATCCACCTTGTCCCCAATTTAAGTACTCTCCACTGTTGTGTCAGGGTTTGATCCTGCCTTCGATACAGCTTTCTTTTGAAAAACTAAACTGGCCCTGTACAAAATCTTGATCATCCCTGCTGTGCTATATGGCGCAAGTATAAGGTTGTCAAATATCTCCATTCCGCCTTTTTGTCTTTTGAATTTTTCGGCTATGTAAGCGCTACAGAGCTCGTATCTGGCAATACTATAAATCATTTGAAAGGACTTGACATAACCTCCAAACGATGCTATGCATGATTAGTTTGGATATTGCGTTCAACAGTTACATACGTCGAACGCCGAAATTTGCTCTATTTTAAAGTTTTCCTTTCCGCTAGAGAAACGCTCCGTGAGATAGATAGTATTTTGGGGGATGGTACTCTATCACTTCGAACCGCAGAGGAATGGCTTCGATGATTCAGAGCCGGTGAAAACGACACCATGGATAAGCTAGCCGGCGGAAGACCTATAACGACGAATACCGATCGAATCATGGAGATCATCGAGTTAGACTGGCATGTGGCATCTCGTGACATCACCCAGGAGATGGGAGTTAGTCACCAAACCATTTTAAACCATCTGCAGAAGGCTGGATATAAAAAAAAGCGTGATGTTTGGGTGCCGCGTGATTTGTCGCAAAAAAACCTTCTGCGATATGCTGTTGAAACGGAACGAACTCGACCCATTTTTGAAGCGGATGGGGACTGGCGACGAAAAATGGATCACATACGACAATATCAAGCGAAAACGGTCGTGGTTGAAGGCCGGTGAATCGTCCCAAACAGTGGCCAAGCCAGGAAGGTTTTACTGTGTGTTTGTTGGGATTAAAAGGAAATCATCCAGTAGACGCTTAATTCTACCATCTACTGCGAACAACTGGACCGCTTGAAGCAGGCGATCGACCAGAAGCGTCCAGAATTGGCCAACAGGAAGGGTGTAGTGTTCCACCAGGCCAACGCCAGACCACACACTTCGTTGATGACTCGTCAGAAGCTACAGAAGCTCGGATGGGAGGTTTTATCGCATCCACCATACAGCCCGGACATAGCGCCAAGTGATTACCACCTGTTCCTGTCCATGGCGAACGCCCTTGGTGGTGTGAAGTTGAACTGAAAAGAGGCTTGTGAAAAGTGGCTGTCCGAGTTCTTCGCCAATAAGGAGGGGGGCTTCTACGAGGGGGGTATTATGAAGTTACCATCTTGATGTAAACAGATTATCGAACAAAACGGCGCATATTTGAACTGCAGCATTGAATGAAGAGAAAAAAAAACGGAAGGGAGATATTTGACAACCTTATACCTGCATGTTATCAAAATGGGCACTCTTGATCCTTTGGAGAGAAACGTTCTGCGTGTGTGTGTGATGGCATCTGCAGGAGAAGATTCAACATCAGACTCTATAAGCTGTGTGGCGACATGAGTCTAGTCAAGCATTCTATTTGCACCGATATTCTGCCGGAGAAGATTTAACGATGAATTCTTTATGCTGTACGGCGGTTTATGAGCCATGTCATGTAGGTGACTTAGAAGAAATGCCGCTTAGGATGGCAATGTCATGCAGAATAACACAGCTCCAGCCCGAAACACTTTCGAATCCTATCCTTTGCAATAACACAAAGATGACTTTCTCGCCTTTAGTGGCGCACACAAGAGGAGAAGGACCTCAACTAAATTCTTGTGTGAAATTTGGGACATCTGGCGAGAGAACATCAGCTTCAAATGAGTGATGGTGTGCCAAACTGGGGACAGAGTTCTTAACATCCGGCTAGCTAGGGAGTCATACTAGGTTAAGGCCAAGGTTCACCCCGGACTTTAGCGCTAACCAAGACAAAAAAACGATTGTAACAAATTGATAACTAATTTCCTGTTTAACTACCTTATCGGAAGGAATATCACGTTTGAACTGTTTTGCCGTTTATTTTCTTCATTTCCCCAAGCCCTCAATTGCCTAGAATCACTTATCATTTTCCGGTTGATGCCAACACTGCAGTACACCAGAATCTGATAAACTGAAAAAGAATTCCAAAATTTAAACAATCACTTAAAAGTACACGTAGCCGACGACGTCATCGGTGAATTTTTCGCCCATACTTCGTGATAAGACTGACAAATCTTTTGTGTCAATCCACGATTGTTTCTCGTGTCTCGTCTTCTGTACCTTGTGCTTTCATTGTAATGAAGACGCCGCCGCCGTGCGGCGTTTGGGTGTCAACGAATAATCAGTTTTTTTCTGTTCGAAATGACAAGCCAATGGAATTTCAATTAAGCGACTTTTCTCAGCTTTGCTGTTCGCTTTTGTCTATGAAGGCTGTTGTCGATCTTGTTGTGAGTCTTTCGTAAGTGAGCATAACACACCCAATTTCCCTTCTTACGAAACTCTGTTGGCACTAAACGAAGCGATGTTCGTTCAACCAGTGGACTGACGATGGGACAGGGTGGTTGAGTCTGCTTTGAAGCTCTCACATCACTTGGAGGGGAAGCGTCGCCTGCATAGAGACTTGAGGGATGAAGTCTTAAGCCACTTTCAATATTTAAACAGTTGAAGTCTCGTTCTCGAATGTAAACAATCCCCTCGCCTCGCCGCGGATGGGTGCTGGCACAAAGATATCTAATGACAATTTGGTGTTCTACATGTCGGTTTGAAAGAAACAGTTTTTCCTCGTCTTTCCTGAAGTCACTGCACCGCAAAAGTACGTCGATGCGGTTTGTGATTGTGCCCTGTCGCTGGATCTTGGCCCCACGATCACGATGACGAAGAATTTCTTTCTATTTCTCTCTCCGCACACGTGTGTGGATGGGGGGCATTTCTTCATCTCAAGTTCAGCAGCGGCAGATGCAGCAGCAGTTGTATTTCATTTCCGCTTCGACGGTACGACGACGACGCTGCACACATGACGTACACACCGTAGCGCAGTCGCCTCTATTAGTGTATTTCGTCATGTTCCTCGTTTGCTCCTCCTTCCCCTGGTGATTTGCCTAGAACTCTAGAGTTTCATCGTGGGCAAACAGACCGGGTTGCGTGATGTTGTTAAAGGTTCTTGCACTCCACAGAGCGGGGGGGAGAAATGATAATTTCAGACGCTGGACCCCTGTGCACTCCCATGGGAGCCGGTGGAAATTATGCTTGAGTGTGATTAGCTGCTACTTTTCGTTGATTTGAAGAAGCCATTAGCATCCATTTGAATTGTAAATGACGGACAGAGCAGCGGCGCATGGGAGAGGGCTATGCCCCTGTTGATTGTGTGCCTGCGAGCGTCATTTGTAGCCGCTAATGATATCCGCAGATGGATATACAGTTCTTCAGCGTGCAACTAATTAAACATTGACTCATTTTTCCACACGGCCTGTGGACACAAGTCCAAAGTTTGACCGTAAATCTTTGACTCCCAGAGGTGCCTGATCAATTCGCTTGTGCTCAAGCGTCCACATGACCTCAAACTGGTAGACATTCGTGTCTTGCCCACCACGCCACCATCAGCGAACAGCTGTGCTCGGAGCCAAGCCCGTTTCGCCTGTTTCAGGAATAAATTCCTGCAACAGTCCTTTGATACCCTTTACCTCTGCCCACTCACACCCAGCCCACCATTTGCTTGATTAAACCGAGATGCAAGTCCATTAATTCCGCTATACGCGCGCTTGGCGTTACTTTGCGGAATTCAATACCCGTAGAATGAATGTGGAGTACACCCAGGGCACGTTCTCGATGCACCGCAGTGACAAGAATTGTGACTCGGATACGAGCACGATGGTGCCGCCCATAAAGTACGTCACGCCCACTGGATTTGCACGCTGCCAGGGTCACCGATCTGTGTGTTTGCCTTGAAGATGATGTTAATTCAGATGGATTGGCTCCCATCATCCACTCGCGAAAGGGAGACAGTGCGACACTTGAGCCCTGATGGTGGAGCAGCAGCCAAAGAAGTGCTCCGTATGCACAGACTCTCCGACTCGCATAGCGGTTCTGAAGCGGTTTTCTAATTTTTATACCAAATCAGCCAGGTGGAACCTTATTATTTTCTTGTTCTTGCCTACGAAGCGGAAGTAATGCGATTGCGAATGCGCGGAGAAGAACCGTGTTACAGAATCTCACAGCACCCCAGGTGAATGGCTTCGGTGACCGGGAAGAGATCACCTTGTTGCTGGCCATTACCAGTCGCAGCCACCGCCAGTAGCCACCATCGAGACTGTCAGATGGTCTGGACAATAGACTGTTGCTCCACAGTTGTCTCCTATTGTGTGTGTTGTTTTCTTTTTGGATAGCCAGACCGTAGCGACGGCGCGGTGCCACGAACGGCGACTGGGTTGCATTCTCTTCGCCGAGTGTTCATACTTGATGTGGAGTATTGAACCGAACTGGAGAGGTGGGTGATCTGGAGTTAAACTTGATATAATCTGACCTCAAAACATTGATCCGCAAGTCTGACAATGGAGACGAGTTGTTTTCCTTCATTCTCTTTCTCCGCTCTAGTGTGAATGAGAAGCGTTTATATTTGGTTCATGGGGATGGGCCCTTTGAGTACGTGTAGAAGTGCAAACGATAACATCTTAGTTCAGATTTTTTTGCATGAATAAAAAGAAATGTTGAGCATCGCAAATTTCATCTATGATCACTCAAACGATGAGGGATCTTTTCAAAGTTGTGAAATCTACATTGGCTCTCATATTTCAAATTTGGAGACTGCTTTGCCATGCTGTTGTGTATTAGCAGGGATCTGCCAGAAGAGCTTATCGATTAGGACTGGAGGTAGCGCACGTGCATGGCTTATAATTGCTGATCTTCTAAGGCCTGCGATCACTTATCTTTTAGGTCTAGTAACAGCTGATTTTCTAGGGTGCGTGATTATAAATTCCCTAGGCCAAGTGATCACTGTTCCCGTAGAGCTAACAACTATTGATCATCTAGGGCTTACGTTCACCAATCCTCTATGGTTAAGAAAAACAGATCCTCTAACGAACGTCATAACTGAGCCTCTCAAGGGCTTGCAATCACTGATCCTCTGCGGCTAGCAATAGCTCATACTCTGGAATACGTGATCGTTGAACCTCAACGATCCTCTTCTTTTTCTTCTTGTGGCGCTACAGTCCTGGGTGGGCCTGGGCCTCAACCAACATGCCTCTAGAACTAGAAAAAGCTGATCCTCTAAAGTACATGATCACTGATCCTCTAGGGCTAACGACTACTGATTTTCAAGGGCTTGCAATCACTGATCTTTTGCGGCTAGCAAAAGCTCGTACTCTTGAATACGTGATCGTTGAACCTCCATAACTCGCGATCAACAATGCTCTAGAGATTTCTGATCAGAGAGAAAAGCTTTGCGTCCAATCCTTGGCCCTGTGCGCGTTGATGATTTTTGGAGAAGAATATTCAACCATGAACTGTGCGAACTGTACAGCAACATGAGCCTAGCCAGGCGTCTATGGATTCAATGCATAAGATGGCTAGATCATGTAGAGTGCACGTACAATACTGCTCCAGCCGGATGAGTCTTCATCTCCAAGCCAATGGGACAAGGCAATTGAGGCGCCCACGAACCCGATGTGCCACACTAGAGGAGAAGGACCCCAACCACCTTGGAGTGCAAAATTGAAGGGAACTGATTAAGGATCGTAGCAACTGGACAAGTTTATTAGTTCAGGACCAGGTTCACCCCGGACTTGACGCGCCACATGAAAATTAAGACTAACCGCCACTGATCCTTTCGCGATCACTGATCCTCTAGGGCATGTCATCACAGATTACGTAAGACTTACGATAACTAATCCTCTAGAGCTCGCAATTGCTGATCCTCTAGGACCCGCGATAACTGATCGTCACGATTGTTGATCCCTTTCAGTCTCGCAATTGCAAACTTTCAAGACTAGAGATCACTTAGAGTCTTCCACTTGTTGATCCTCTAGAAAAATCGTGAAGAATAATAGTGGAGAGATATTGCTATTTGCGGGCGGTAAACGTGTTCCATTAGTGGCATCACCACCACGATTTGAAAATCTTGGTCAATAAAGGCTGGACACGACCATTGCATGATCACTAAGCGATAGATGATGGCTATAGACTCGGCTATCGCCTGATGATCCATGGCTCCAATCACCGTAGGGTCGAAGCTGACAAGGTGATCTGTTAGTTAATGAGATCACCCAACAACTTCGATACGTTCTGGCGCCTGCATGGCCAATAGTGACTCGCTATCTCGTATATACGGGTGTCAATGGGTCAACAAAGCTGAGAAGTTCTAGAGATTTGTGTGGCAATTAGGGGTTATAGCTTCAGTCTACCCTGGGCGGAAGACCACACAAAGAAATTGTTTGACACCTAGATATCACGGTTAACTTCAGCAGCTGTCGTACGATTCGAATTACAAAGAGTCTAGAGAAGCCCCACACTGCATTGATCCCCACGATCGGTGATCCTTCAAGTGATGTTTAAACAACACTGTTGCACCTCCGCCAAATAACGTTTCTCAGTCATGTCATGATTATTTAATCATTCATTACACAACCGAAAAAGAGACTCCCAAGATTCACTGATCGCCACAATCATCATCATCAGCAACAGCAACGACCATGAATTTGACCGCGTGCTTGTGCAAATAGTCGAAAAACACAATTAACCACCACGTCACGATTGTGCGCCTCTTCGGCGTTTCTTGCTCTTCGTTCGCAATTGTTTACAGAGAAGAAAAATGCGCTTTCATTCGCTGCATAATGATGATTGCATCGAAGCTGAACAAAAAAAAAAAACAAACGCTGTGCACCATTTTGACAGCGAAACTCTCACGTCTAATTCTCTCCGATCTGCCTGATCCGATTGGGCTGCTGTCTGATGTAAGAGATCTTTGTGCCAGATTCGCAGGGCAATTGACAATTTCTTTCACGCAATGCACTTTCATAAATTAGGCAAACCTTCACTGCCGTGTGTCTCTCACCAGAAGTCTTTGCCATCGTCGTCGGTGGCTGTTACGAGGATGCGGACGATAATGTTAAGGTGAGCTTGACAGAATTGAAAATTCGACAAACGCTTGCGCTTGTTTTGTAACGAATGGAACGGAATAAAAACACGCTTAATTCCCTTTGTGGAATGTTATTCAATCTTCGCTGTGGTCCGGAGGAATGCAAAGACCTTGTGTTTTGGTATTGAAAGCACGTGTTAGTTAGTTACACTTGAATAGGAACTGGGTGGTGGAGGGAGCGAGATTGCATAACGTGACGGCAGTTGTTGACAGCAGTCTGTCAGCTGGGAGTGATCTCCATTCGTGTCAGTCATGTACAGTGTGTCATATTGTTGTGTAACTTTTTCTCCAATCAGATAAACATGATTTTCTTGGTGCGGTTGTGTAAAGAGGTTTTGCAGTGCTCCAGTTTGGATTGTTTTTTGGGTGGAATGGAAAGTGTGGTTGGGTTCCTTTAAACGTTCGTGGACATTGTTATGCTCGTGTCTTACTTTTTGTTGCTGTTGAAGAATTCAAAAGTCTTTGAAAGAATATTTAGGCAGGAATTCGGGAACACTTTCCCTGAATACGGACGAAGAAGAAACTTCTTTGACAACACCATCAAATACTTTTTTTGTTCTCCAAGGATGACAGCTTGTTGAAAAAGACTAATAGAGCCTGATAAAAAGCGCTTAGAAGGCAGGCAGTTAATAGGGTCACATGTCATAGGTTTTGAAGGAAATTCGGAAAGTGCTTAAATTTGCATGGTAACGGCCGAATCTTCCATTGTGAAGACAGACACATTGCGGAGAACTTAAGGCGCAGAGAATCCTCCTTGGTAAGGAGTGATGCGTTTTTAAAACCTCTGCTGTTCTAAGAGGCACAGAAACGGATTGATTGTAACTCTACAGTTGAGTTGGAGGCTAGGTCGCCATAACCATATGACGTGGAGAAGCTTAGGTGAGTAGACTGCATTGGATGAGATAACTTCCAGCTCTTCTCGCGATTTCGATTTAAGCCACAACTCCAAGGATAATCCCACAAGAGGGCCAAACGCACAGTCTGTAAGAGACTATTCTTCGTCCAAATTTTCCGTGGTACCAGAATTGTGGTCACTATCCGGTTGAGCTGTATAACTAAATTCCTCCGATTTGGTATCCTTTAACTCAAAACCGGTCCCCTTGCTGACTAAATTCACGCTGTCACAAGTGCTGGAGTTGGTGTGAATCGACGTCCATAAAATGTTGGCCTAGTAAAGTTCCCAGTCGGGTTTTAAAATTGTTTAGTCTTGAGTCCCAGTTTGACAGCATAAGACCCATCTGTGTCATTTTAAAATGGGCTCCCAGTTGGCCTTGTGGCCTCAGGACTCGTGGCCCTACGACTCGTGGCCCTACGACTCGTGGGCCTACGACTCGTGGCCCTACTACTCGTGACCCTACGACTCGTGGCCCTTCGACTCGCGGCCCTACGACTCGTAGCCCTAGGACTCGTGGCCCTATGACTCGTGGCCCTATGACTCGTGGTCCTATGACTCGTGGCTTTAGGACTCGTAGCCATAAGATTCGTGGCCTTACGGCTCTCTCCTTCATCTGAAGAAGGAGCCGACGAAAAGGATCCTTCATCGGATTACCTCCCATCCATCGGATTAAGTCCCATGAGGACATGACGGGTTTCTTCAGAGACAGTATGCAAATTTGGTAGCCACGCAAGAAGGCTAGCTCTCTGGGATGACTGCAATGACTCACAGCCCATATAGGCTCTTTATGTTACGCCAACAACAAATAGAAAGGAATATACTCTGTCTCCCTTGAGGATCAACCAAAGCTGTACCGCAATCTTCTAGCTTTCTTCAATCAGTAGCCAGTGAAATGAAATGACGGGGGAGAAAGTTTCGAGATATTTAACCTCAGGCACCGATCTCAGTGAAGCGTCTAGAATGCATACGAACGGTTTACGGATTTCTGCCCTTAAGCATCATCATGCATATTCTGTCAAGTGCTACACTGGTCCCGATGCTTGTACCGAAGATTAAATCCTTCAGCTCGCGCCAGTCATTCTAGTTCAGAGCGAAACTGACCTTCGGTGAGCAAGTTATCGCTTGAAGCATAGTGCTTGTGAAGCCAAGCAAGTTGTAGGAGCAGGGGGTCCATCATTGGGTCCCGTATGGTCCACAGATGGATTCCCGTGGGCACCAACGAACCACTGCAGTGCGGATGTTAAGTCTTTGGGGGCCTACGTATGTCACACTCACTCCTAGCAGAGAAGTAAATGCCCCTAGCAGAGAAGTTACTGCTCTGAAAGCACTGAAAGCACGCAGACGATATCTCTGAGTCGTTAAATCATGTTTCTCCAACTTGAATAGTCAAAGGCACATTTACGGTGGACAAAGATGCTAAGTACGTACGTGGCTTGTGACTTAGTGGCGCGTGTATCTAGGCTCCCTTTCCACTGCTTTCCTGCTAGAAATCAAACCGGGTAGGGGCGTTCTTATCGTCCGTCTTAGGTGTCAATCTATCCAACATTTTTCATTCTTAAATTTCATTTAGAGTCTAAATAAAGTTGGTCCCCCTATAAGAGCGGGGATTGTGTATTATCCTGTCTAGGAATTTGACGAGACTCCGCTGAAGAGCGCTTGAGTTGATCTAGCACAGACTCCAGACCACGCAAACTGTGTCAAGTCACCAAGAGCAGACTTTGCAAACGAAATCTCGGTCCAATGAATGAAGTTAACAGGAAATTAACAAAGTCCCTTTTGGCAACAATCCCTAATCTCTGGCTCTCCTCTCCCTCTACAAAAGTTTTCCACATGAACGAGACAAATTTGTAAATATTCGAAAATACACAAACGCTTCGCACACACCCAGGACTGTTTAAAATTAATTTTGCAGCAGCATTTCAAGGTAAACATTGTCAGCAAATACTTTACACAATTAGTGACTTACTTTTTTCCCCCATCGTCGTCGTCGTCGTCGTTGTCGCTGCCGAGCAAAGCCTGTTGTTCAAATACGAACACAAGCATTTCGTCGTCGTGCTGATAAGATAAAAACAAATACATTTCAGGTGAGTTCTGACTCACTTTCTGACTCTGGCGGCTACGAGGCAAATTTACTTGACACCGGCAACAAATGAATTGAATCAAAGAATCACTTTTTTCAAGTGGATCTCGCAGTTTATCAAACTTTGATAATTGAAAATGACAGAGACTTGTTGTTTATTTTCCCTTTCGCCAATTGCATCTTCAACCGGCAACTTCTTAATCCCGCAGAGAGTTTCAACAAACAGCACTGAGGGGGCTCTTTAGTTTCGTTGTTAACAATAGACAGTACATTTGAGCATTTCCTGTTAACACTGGCGCTGTGGTCAGATTTTGAGAGATCTATGCAACAGCACCCTATGTCACGTCGTTACACAAACCCAGCCACCGACAGTCCCTAATCTGATCTGAATGCCGTGGAAATCAATTCACGGTGTTCACATTTAAGCCAGACAGCAGACAGCAGACAGCCCTCTCAGTAGGTTTTGCTGTCTCTGGTTCGTGCAGAGATATAGGCCAATAAACTACCTCGTGCGGGTGGTGCGTATGTCGGATTTTCACGCCTCTCTGAACCAGGAAAACGTCACATTGGTGCCCTCATATACCTCATGTATTTCGTTTTTCTTTGTTTTCACTTCGTTTCGTGTGCTGGCGGCGACGAATTCTCCAGAAAAAAGAGAAAAAAGAAATCCCGACCCAAGTCGACGGTCGACGACGAAGATCGTGATGATTCCCTCAAGCGGACATCATGGGAATGTACATAAAGTTGAGAGCAAAGGAACTATTCCTGGAAATAGCTTGAGTGTCGTGTTCTTTTCAAACGGGTTTCGTCGCATTTGCAGGATTGTTTGGAACGAAAAACACAATTAGCCATTTAAATTGCAAAATTGCCGAATCACGACGTATTCGTTTCACGTTCTGCAGTGTGACAGAAGCTTGAGCACGTTCCAGAGAAATATGGGAATGAAGTCGATTCCTGCGTGTCCACTGACCGCTATGCTACAGTGTGTATAGGATGTGACAGACTTTATGTCGCTTTTGTTTTTTTATTTAATTTTAACTTGACAACTTTGGACCACCATTGTGAATGCTGATTGTGAACACCCGCTTAAGTAAATGATCGAACTGTCAAAGCAGTGGTTGTCATTGCGTTTTGAGCAGCTAGTTTTTACAAAAGTCATCTTTATTCAAAATTTACCAACATTAGGCCCGTGATCCTGGGGGATTGGAAAGTGAGAACAGTTTGGTCAGAGTGGGATTCAAACTGAGACGTGATACATCGGACACCTGTCTAATTCTTCTTCTTTCAAATAAACCATCACTGACCACCAGTCATTCAGACATCGAAGAGATCAAAGTGAATTTCCCCTTCAAACACTTTCACTCACCAAACTTCATTCTGTCCACTTTGCCGCGATTCGCTCCGTTAAAGACGCAGTCTCAGTCACTTGGTCAAATATGAGGGGGAACCTTATGAACTTGTTGATACTTTCGAAACTGTGCTACCATCACAAATTGCCGCCGCGTACACTGACCACAAATGTAGCTCCAATTTGAGACAGAAAAAGAAAAAATTAAAAAAAGAATCACATTTTGTAACATCCGCCAGTTGTTACCGCTAGCCGCTTCCTCTTCTCAAATCCCATTCACAAGGCACTTCATCATCATCAAATCATAAGCATAAGTCGTTAACTTCTAACTTAATTAAGTCGAATTAAGAAGCAAAAGTTAAGACAAATCTGACTAGAGTCCCGCACCGGCGATGGCGATGGCGCTGGCAGCCGGGTGAAATGTTCGACTATGTAGGTAGCGGTAATTAATTAGAAATTGTTAGCGTTAAAGCAGACAACGGAACTTAAGAGCTCTCGGTGCTGTTTAGCGTGGCTGCTTTGGGTGGCTTCAAGATATAATTGAGAAATGGGAAATGTGAAGAAGCGAAACACTCGTCTGTTTCCTGACAAGTTCCTTGGCCCTGAATGATGTCAGCGAGAAGGAGACGATCTGAAGAACAATTTTCCAAAAGAATGCAACAAAGGCGCAGAAAAAATAACAACAATCAAACAAACAGTCACGCTGTGTCGGGGTACTGCCCTTGACATACAAAAGCATGACAAGCGCCAACCAACAATTTCCTTCTTCCCCCAATCCGATAGACAGACAGACAGCACTCTTTGGGGAAAATGGTAAACAAAACACGACACAAATTGCATAAATGGAACGTATTCGTATTTAACCCACGTTCGTATGTACAAGAGAACGCCACCGCTGCGCCGCATAGTCGTAGTCGTCGTCGTCGTAGGCACGCACTCTCGTACCAGTTGAAATTGGAAATGAGTGTGACACGTTTTAATTGCACTGTGCGACGCACACTTCCGTAGAAAAAACAAAAAATGTGACCGTAGCCTAAGGCGCACACATGGCGCTGGCAAATGTGGGTTGTAAATCATTGATGTAAAAAGAGAAAAACAACACAACTGAGCTACACTTTCATTTCAATGTTTGGAACCGCAGTGAGATGGCGCGGTGGCGGCGTGTAAATGACATTGTCACTAGATTCACTATTCCGTCTGAGTGTTGTTTGTGTGCCCGGGATTGCGCAATTAAATTGAATTTCACTTTCCACTCGCCGCCGAAGAACCGGGCACTTGTTGAGTTGAAGAATGTGTGTCATGAAGAGTCTGCCCACCCAAAAATTGTGACCGCTTCCTTACCGAACAGATCAATCAACTAATTCCTCGGCTTCACCTTCACACAGAACACTCTTCTTCTTTCACTTAGCTGCACAGAAATTTTATTGAAAAAAAAATCACACTAACACAGCTCACAAGTCACAGCTCACTACACACTTGGTCACTGGCAATCCTGATTGAAATTAAAAACCGCACCAGACCGATCATCACACTTCAACGCGTTGCTATCAAATGCTCACTAAATCACATCAAATTGCAAATGATCGATCCAGTCCCGTCCACCGGCAGTGATATGTGTATCAGACGGCACGAAGAAGCACGAGGGCACAACAAACGGAGTAACTTTCATTGCGACACATCCAGGAACTGATGCGGCTGCCGATGGTTAGGTAGCTTCAATCCGAATCGAACAATATAAAATATTATGTAAAATTATTATAATGCGTCGGATGTATCTACATTTAAGTGTAACGGTAAATCTGATTTCGCAAGCAGCTCAAAATGGATCTCTCGAATTGGAAATCTTCAACAATGAACGAGAGCGAGAGACGGACACGAAATTAATTTCATTTCGATGAATGCAAAAGTCAATCGGATTGAATATGACGTGTGTGGTGTGAGCAACTGAAAGGAGGATGTTGCATGCGTTGTGCTGTGTGGAGGGCGGTGGGGGAAGGGATTGAGAAAAAATGTAGGTTGCATTGTGAATTACACAAGCTTCCTTGTGATTCATTTTTTGACGTTGTCTGTTGACCCTAAAAAGGGGATTTTTGCTTTCCTTGATTAGATGACTGGTAAGTGGTAGGAAAAACTGAAGAATTTGGAAAATTTGAAAAATTTCGTCTTTGGGAAAACTGCTTTAATGAGATGACTCAACGCAAATCAGAATTTGGTCTCCAGGAATTTGCGGCCAAATCTTAAATATTTTAATGGGTTTTGTCTGTCACTGAATTTTCTGATAACCCCAAAAAGGGGGTTCCTGGTACCGCCCTGCCTAGGCTAAGATAGCAAAAGACATGATTTGCAGATGGTGAAATGCTCAAAAATAGAAATTCTGTTTTGAGTTGAAATAAATATTCATCAAGGGACATGATTTGCATTGTCCACCCACCAGGAGGGGACAAGATTTACGTCGCCTCCACCCCCTAGAGGCAACATTTTACTTGAAAACTATGAATTTTAGGAGAAAAACCTTCTTTCTGTGTCCCACCCTTCTATGTTCACAAAGAGGGAACTAGAATCATCTGCTGTGTATCGTTCGTGTCTCCTGTTGTCGTGTGGACGTGCAGCTTTTTCCTGCGGATAACCCCTTTTAGGGAGAACATTGGCCCCCGGAATGTTATTTTCAACGAAAAAACACGACAAGTGAAATCTAGTGATGTGATGAGGTTATGACGCTTCCCTGGCAGAAAGCTAGTCCTTCAGTCGTCCCTAAGTGACGGATTATACCTTAGAATGTACAATTTCTTCGAAAATCATCAACAAAGCAGATTCCTGTTCTTAAGCATAACAACACAGAGTAGTCTATTGGGTGTTTTAATAAGCTATCCGGTACATTTCACATTCCTTGTACCATGGCTGGAGCCTAGAACTCATCTTGAAACTGAGAATTCGTCTGAACTAACGACGAATGGATATCGAACTCATCTACACCCCGAAATCTGAAAGTTTTATAAGCAGAGCATTGTCATGTGAATTTTAACATCGTACGTATGTACATATATGTATATTGTGTGAAGTTCACAGGTCACCACCAGAGGCATGGAGGTCGTTCAGCTGTAGACATACGCGAACGACATTGACTTGGTTGGAGGAACATCGCGAGCTATCAGTGGGAAATCTGTTAGCAAGGATCATGAGCATGATCATCCAAAACTTGATTGGCACAAGGAAGATTGTCGAAACGAATGGACGTACAACACAGACATTCTTGCAGTGGACAAGGATTCTGCCGACATCTTTGGAGAATGTACTGAATTCAAACGCAAAGTCGTTCGTGACAATCATTGTACCCTTGCGCTCAGCGAACAATTGAGAGGAAGAACCATTTCTCCGAAGACTAAGCTGACTTGATGCATTGCTTAATATCCCTCCCCTTGACATTCACATCATAGGCTGCACAATCAAAGCCATCCCTTGACTAAAAAGAAATGGTCTTTGGTTCAACTCGCACTGTAGCTTTGATGACTTCACACACCGCATCTCCTATGACACAAGTCTCATGGACATGCCGTCTGATGCAGGGTCACCAACGACCTAGCTGCGTCGCATATACAAAGTCGGCTTTCCTGTATCCACGACTGACTCTGGCCAGAAAATGAACCGGGAAGGGAATGTAGTCGGATTTTCATGGACGGCTCCAAGGGGGATCTGGAACTGCAGCTTTCGTGGACGACGACAACTTTTGATTTCACACCACTTTAGGTAATTTCGCATCGGTCTTCTAGGCGGAAACTTTTGCGATCCTAGTGACCACTAACTATATTGTGAAGAGTAGGTACAAGGGGCGAAGTGTTGGCATCTGCAGCGACAGCCAAGCTGTGCTTGAATTTGAAGGCTTGAAGAATGAGAGAAACTGAGAGAAATCTGGATGGCTTTAGTCGACTGTTGAGTTTCAGGAGAAGCTCAAGACGCTCAACTACACCAAACTGTTCTCTAGTGTTTTTTCAGACATAATTGTAAGCAAAAGGAAGCCTTTGACTGTGGTGGTGGACACAAGTGGGGAAGGACCTCAAAGAAGTTCGTGTTAGTACTTGCCGAAAGACCTCCTTGCTAGGTGAATGTTCGCTGAATGAGGTCTTTGGGGCCGACAAGAACTTGGCTGCATCGCCAGCCAATGGTAGTTGACATAACATCGGTTACTCACGGCTCACCACAAAAAACGAAGCCCAAAGGAATCAAATCCTAGCTTCCAAAGAGACAATTGTCTTCGCCAAGACATTGTACTCACTTGAGAAATGTTATGAGTTTTCAATTTCGCGGAGTTATGATTCTGTTTAAAACGTTTCAAGGAAACAGCCACTTCACCAGCAACCCAACAAGACGTCACGTCTTCAAGACCATTAACCACTCCAGATACTCAATGCAAGTGCATTCGATATTGTCACAAGTTCACAACGCACACTCGACGCTAACCCCATTAATTCCCAATAACAGCTTCTAGGCTCTGAGTAATCGCTGAAATCACCTGCAACTCACGGTCAACCTTACACAATCGATCTTGAGAACGAACGCAGTCGAACAGACATATGGGAAAGTACAGGCACAGCTAACCGCACGTTCTATGCAAAATACGTTCGAAAAGATAAATAAAACCGAACACCACATGACTGAGGCTGTTACGAGCGACTAATTAATTCTTAACCGTTAAGTGAAACTAAATTTAATCAAAAACCACACGTCTGCAGTTCTGTCAGGTCAGGTGGTGATTTTTAATATCTTACCTCTGGTTTGACAATAAATCTCACTTTTCACTCGAAATCTATTAATTCACGGGGAACGCGATAGGGAAGGGACGTCGGAAGAGGTGAAAAATTCGATGGGGGCAGAATTTTATGGAAAATGAGACAAATACAATTCGGAAGAAGATGTTTTTTTTTGGCAGCAAACGCGATTTAACGGTAAGAACGATCAAGTTTCGTAAATTTTCTGGCAGAAAAGAGACTTTATGAACAGACAAGATGGCCCTTTCGCACTTAACGCAAAACTTCACCACGAAATGAATTCACACACCGTTTACACAGAGTGGCTTTTCCACATTTGACGCACACCTTATCGCCGCCGCGATGATAAGAAAGCAAAGCAATTACTATTATTGGCTTTTTTCAGTTTATCAATTATATCCAGACTGTCAGTTTGGTATTGGGGATTTTTTTCGCAGCGTAGAAAATTAATCAGAAGAAACACAACCGTACGATGGTGTGTGCGATGTGCGATGTGCGGTACGCTTGTAAGCCGGAAGGCAATTGACTGATTTTTAAACATGCACTCGATAGTTAAACCATACGACGACGCAGCGGTGTTGACCAAATGAGAAAGATTTTAAATGTCATACGAAGTTTTGCAATCAGCAGGTGTTTCTCTCTGCCGCTGTGCATTCAAACTCAACGCGTCTGTCGTTATGCGCATATATAAAGTGTTTCAACTTACAGTGTGGTACGACAAAACAAATTAATCCACTAGTGACTAGTGTATGGTCTCTCACCTGAAAAGAAAAACAAAAAAACAACAACATTGCGTTAAATTGGGGGGAAAAGTGTGTTCTCCTTTCGAAGCATAAATTTGTAAAAGATTAATGACAGCTGTCTTGCGCGAGTTTATTGAATGTTTTGTGTCAAAAATCGATCTATCATCTTGTCTCTTCTTACAATTGAAACCATTTTTTTTTGTTTCAGATTGCCAGAAAGACGAAGAGAACCGAATTCATCAATTGAATTCTAGTGATTGATTGTTTGAACCTAAATTTCTAGTGAATCGCAAATTATGTGTAGTTCTTGTGCATTAAGATGTGTGAGATACAAGAGTGAGCCGAACATAAATCGAGGTGAACTTTACAAAATGTCACGCAACGAAAGTCGTTTAAGTTTATGCCTGGCCAAGCATACTAAATAAACTCAATGGCCGGCATACATTCTGAATTCTAATTGATTTGAAGATCATTGCAGAAAATGCCAGTCGCAGTAATTATGGCACAGACGAGAAGGAGGCGTTTTGATTTACGATTCAACGAGTATCCTCCATATAATTAGCGTCTACTTATCTCTATCGTGACAAATCTAGGTCAAATGTAAGCGCGCCGACTGTTTATTAACACATTTTGTTCTGTTGCCATTGAGTCTCACTCTCAGCACGAGACCAAGATGTGGAATTGGTTATATGACTCAAAAGGAAGCATTTTGGACGATCACAACCTTCACCCTTCGATAGGAGTTTAGAGAACATCACTGCCGGTTGATGAAGAAAAAGATTTGCCACCTTAGTGGTGGTCGCCATGGTGTAGTGGTCGTAAGGTCGCAGGTTCGATTCCCGGATGAAATGGAATGGAACACCTCCCATTTTTCACGGCACCACCTCCTTCAAGTTGCTGACAATACTCAAAGAGTGCCAATTGTCTACGAAAATCTTCTCAAATCTCACCTTTCGGAGTCCGTCGTGAGAGAACAATAGCAAGTAGAACACAAGTTGTTGCTGAAGAAGCTAGGCCTTGGTCCCTTGTGGACTGAAGTGCCACTCTATCATCAATCAGCTTAGCAGAGCGATACAATATCGTCCAAGATGGGACTAACATTGGCCGACGAAAGATTCTAGAGACCTGTAGTCTTAGAGGCATGTTTAAGTGATTTCGGCATTTCCGACGACCTTTTAAGATCCCTTACTCAATAAAAAACTGTCAAACAATCCGCCTACTTTAAGACAGTACCTGATCATCCCTGATAAATATATAGAAAGAATTTTGAGCGAAATTCTGCTTCATTTACCACACTTAAGGATCTCCTTCTTAAGGAAAAGGTGTACTTGTCTTTACCTTCTGTTCCGGGATCAAGTTTCATATTGTATTGTATAATGATCATCTTGAAAGAGTCTTAAGCCATATTCCGCTTCTGCTACCAATTTCGAAAGATGTGTCACTAGAATAAGTCTTTAACGTTCATCACCAGACCCATGCTCTCTGATAGAAGACCCTTGCCATCACACACAATCTTAGACGATCTAACGATCTTCACTCTAGTTTAGAAATCCTTTGTTCTGTCAACACAAATTTCAATGATCTTCACCCTCAGCATAGAAAAGATCAGTGTTTCTAGACCATGGATAGTAGTGGACAATTTTCACGATAATACCTTTTAAATGAAGATCTTAAAGGATTTTCGAGCAAATTTTGAACAAACCGAAACCAGTGAAGTGAACACAAACTTCTACCTTAGCAACTAAAATAAAGTACAAGGGCTTGGCAATCTGGGCATCGCTTGTGTACACAAATCCACCCCACAAACTGGAGAAAAGCGATGGATTTTCTTCAAGTCTTGCAAATTTTTTATCAAGGAATATCCTACCAAATCAGCTCGTAGATTGCGAGACAGACATAACTGGCAATCTGTTCAAATCTTTCAGTCTGAGTGCGTTTGGACTGCTAGAGACTATAAAAGATCAAAAAAAAGTTTACCAGATACGCCGGATTGAGAAAAGCTGGATTTCATCAATAGGCACGCCTACCCTCACTGATGGTTTGACGACAGAGCTGAAATCTTCTGTGCGACACTAAGAAGATAGACACCGTCAGTAAGCTGACCCTAGTTCCTTTTCAAACAGAAATCCTTGCCATGACGAAACCTGCGCAAATTTTGCAACAAATGGACCATCCCGACATGGAAATCACCTTTTGTACAGACAGTCAAGCGTCTCTGAAGGCCTTACAAGCATATCTTAATTTTTTTGTTTTTTTTTTTTTTTTGTTGGAGGTTGGGAAACACTGCACTGGAGCGCTCAGACTCAAAAACTGGTCCATTGTACTACCAGGCAGTAACCTTCGTTTACTTTAGTTTTCTGGTTTTCCGAAGAAAGACCAGCAGGCGCTTCTTAGTTTTCAGCTCCCACCACATCAGCGCCAAACAACCGCCACCTGATACGAGCAAATGCGGGACATTGACAGAGAAATTGATCTGAAGTGTTTTCACCTTCTCCACAGGCGCCACAAAGGTTGTCTTCACTAAGCTCAAAAGGACTTAGGGACTTAGCGAAGGTGAAGTGTCCCGTTTGTATGCCGACAAGTTTCCTGCACTCTTTTCTGTCCAGAGATAACAGAAAAGCCGCGGATTTCTTGTGTAAATTCGGGCGCATTCACTTGGTCAAGCTGCATCCTGGCGAGTCATGCCATCTCTGCTTTTGCTGTTGGGAGACCCAACAGTCGACGGAAGCCATAACCAAGAAAGCGGGTAGTCCCAAGGTGGGTTTGAGCCCTAAGAATGCCTCTTTAGAAACTTGATCCCGTGATGTCTTATTTACTCCAAGTCAAAGAGAGGATTTATGTGCTTAATAGCCCATAGCGTCACAAGTGTGTCTTCTGCTGAGTCGGTATTGATGGAAATGAAAAGGCCGGTGAACTGACATGGACGGGTTCGGCGGACAATGCTATTCGTCCTCCCATTATGTTAGCTGAATCAAAGAATTCATAAAATATGTGCCGCGTCGTTAGCGAGTGGCAGCGCCTTTCTGGCTGGTAACAACAAATTGCGACCTAAACTGAGCCATGTTCCAAATTCTTTTAGTACACTGCATGATCTACTCACGCTCAAGAGAAGAAGAATTTAGGCCCAGCACCCCATTGATTTTATTTCAGTCGGAAAAGGTCGAAAAAATTGTTAAACATGAGAATTTTTCAAAAATTCGTGTCATGATCTGTTTCCATCAAAACGGGTTCAATTCGGACTAATGTCGCATAGTGACAACTCTTTACATACTTTTCTCAGGCCAGACTGGGTTTTGAATCAAGCTGGAGGGAATTTAAATCGATTTTCGAAACCTTAGAAGTTCTAGAAGAAGAAGAAGCTGCACCTGACTAGTCAGTACTCCAATAAAGAACGACATATACGCTTATGGACTCTTGATAGGCGGATCATAACATACGAGTACATCATGGGCATGGGTCCATTCTACTGAAATGTATTGAGAAGGAAACATAGAAAGGACTTTATTGATTTCGAGAGCGACTTGGCGTTGCTCAATCAGGGAGGCAATGAGAATAAAGCGAGTCAACGGTAAGAAGTGTTTCAATGGGTTCAGAAAGGGAATCACGCAACCAGTGGTTACCCGCTGAGGTGGTGGTTAATCAATACCAACGACGAGCACTGCTCCGATTTCGTACGCCAGATCGATGTCACGAAGGTACAAGACGGAGGCTGTACCGTTCACAGATCGACACCAGCAACGAAGACTGTTCTGATTTTGAGATCGAAGTCAGGGAGCCCCAGTTGCGACATCACAAGGGGGACTGCACCGTCAACAGAAGTTTAAAACAATGAGACAGGCAAGAAAATACATTTTGAATTGCCTTCGCTCTGCGAAACCCGAAAGTTTTCCAAAAAAAAGCATACCCCTCCGACATCACATCTGAGTGTGAATTCTTGTCTACATCCAACTCCAACTACGTGACCAATTCAAAAATTGACCGCACACTCCCAACCACAATGGAATAAGAGACAACAGACATCAGTATGTGCCATCCGAACAATTGTCATTTAACCCTGAAATTTCTTATCTTCAGAAGCAGCCACACGAAGAAAACTCAAAACGACCACCTCTTGGAATGCGCGTGAGATTCCCGCTTCCCACTCTGAACCCACTCTGAACCAGATGACATAGTCAGCCGCGCTTAGAATTTCACTTGATGATGAATATTTCCAAAGAACCGGTACCACGCAGCACACGAGACGTATGCCTAGCCAGAGACGCACCAAAACACAAAACTACCACACATTTCAACTCTCGATCTTCAAGAGAAGCCAAACTTGATTGGGGTGCGTTGGTTCTGCCTCTAAACAGGAGTCGGATGGATTTCAATTTACATTCATTTTTGTTGATCGGCGACAGATCAGAGCTGCGGCGCTGGCGGAGTGAAGTGGAAATCAAGTGGAATGGCTTGTATTGGTGAAAAGTGAAGACCACAAGTCGTCCATGACCCAAAACTTTCTGCTGACCAACTTTTTGTATTTTTTTTTCTTCTTCGCCGATCCGGCTCTTCGCCTGCTTCCACTTTTGGGAGGGACTTTTCATGGGAATTCTTTCGGTGACTGGGGCACCGAGCACCGTGACTCAGTTGGCTATCACCGCGCTGACCAAATCCGAAGATTTGTTGTTTATTTTCGGTCGGCGCCGCCGCGCACCGCCATTCATTGTTGTCGCTGACTCTCAAAAGCGTGTCACGAGATCTGCGCTTGAGTCGTGGACATGTTCGGTCGATTTAATTGTATTTTGGTTGTTAATTCTCGGCTGCTGCTGCTAACTCGTTTTTGGTCATTCTCGTTGCTCTCTTTTTTTTGCGCGCGCGATTTTGTATGGATGCATACCGCCTGGCTTCGATTTGTGACGAGGTTAATCAGTTCGCGATGGGGACTGTGAATTAACTGCTCGCATGTAAGTTCTTTGAAACGAGGTTAATGAAATGAGAAGATGACAAGTTGAAAGAACTGAAATGTGACTTGAGGTCACACATTCAATCGATTACTGGCAGCAATTATCGAAGCGGTAGACTTTCGCTCTGCGCATCACTCGGAGCTAACGATGTGAGTCAATCATTCAACGGATTCTTTCCGAAAATGTGTGCAAAATTTGCTAAACAATAGGCCAACGGGTGAGTAAAAGTGCCGTCAATGGCGAGGCCGGCTGAAAGTAAAACTCATTCGAAAGTGTAGCAGAGGCCAATGGCGGTGTTCTACTGTTTGTTTGCCATTTCATACGCAAACAAACAATTTCGAGACTCGAGAGAAATTATATGCCCAGTTACCGTTGCATTTATCGTGTGAAATTTCTTTTCCTTCTTGTCGTTGAATTGTGATTCATAGTCGTTGACTGGAGTCTTTCGCAGTTTCAAGTGCATTGAAAGTGGTGGTAGGCGGCGCACACATTTGACTCAGATTTAAGGAGATGAATGGATGGATGGATGAATCATAATTTTAGACTAGAAGGAGTCTTGAATTTCACAACTGATGGGATTACCTCTTTTAATAGCAAATGTTGATCTCATCTTAAGTCGCATTGGTAAGTGAGGGCTTGTCCCCAGCCAGCTTTGTGGAACGCCGAAGTCAGACGTAGCTTAGACGTTGCTCAGACGTAGTTCAAGCGTAGCTCAGGTGTATTTCAGGTGTAGCTCAGGCTTAGTTTTGACTTAGCTGAGGCATCAAGTCACTGGTCATTTGGGACCCAGCTCAGAAGAAATTCATTTAGTCGCCGTACTAGGAAGGAAACAAAAAAATTCCCTAAGGGGTAGGTGTGATTTACAGAAAACCACTCTTGGAGGTTTCTCTGTCGTTAAAATCAAATTTGTGAATGGGGCGGATCTTGTGCCCCTGGCATAACAGTGCAGATACCAACGACAAAAAGACACTGTTTCATGGTAGATTTAAAGGAGTGGACGTATTCGTCTATGTTGACGAAGTTTCCTGAGAGATGAAGATGATGAGCTAGTAGATTTTCTTCCTTGGAGTGAAATTAATCGTCTATGCTAATAAATCCCGAAATTCTCCCGACAATCAGTGACTTTAAAATCTATTTTGAAATGGAAGAAGAAGTGTGAACTCGGTAGGAACCCCGAAGAAGACTGAGTTGGTTCACTTCTTCAACAAATGAGCGAATTCATGAGACCACCTTTTCCCTAACTGAAAGTATAAAATATCTCGATGTTAGCCAAGGCAAGAAATTAAACTGGAAATATGAATAAAAGTCTTGCAAAAGGCTGCTTAAAAGAACGTGGGGGCTAAAAGCCTGGAAAAACTGTAGGTGTACATTAACTGTCTATGAGAAGCTCCTCAAATTTTGGAAATTTAAAAAACATGTGTGTGTTCCAGGAGTGTACAAGGAGTTGCTAAAGGAGCTAGACTTGGTACTTTTGGGCTATTGTGCTACTTAATTGATTTTTTAATTCGCATTTTGCTACCAAAATGGGATGCAAAGGAATGCGAAGAGACTCCATCAAAGACGACGATTTTCAGTTGGACACTGATGACTCAAAGACTTCAAGGGAAACAGGTGGAGGAATACTTTCCGAATCGTTAAGTTTGCACTGCCCACTGAGACTTCTGGATTACATAAGTGCTTTTCAAGCGAAGGTCCTGGCAGTCAAGAAAGCGTCCAAAATGATCTCAATGTTAAGAATTTCAAAGAAATCATTAAGGCCATCTCCAACAGGGAAATCAGCTAGTCGTCAGCTGTCGCTATTATCTTAAGACTCTTGACTGCACCCTTTGTCCAGGATGCCTTGACACGAGAACATAACCTGCAAAGAGGTAGCTGAAGTTCTTGCGAAAGAAGGTGCGAAAAAATAACCCAACTCTGGCACTCCAATGGATCGAACACTCTCTGGCTAATCTGCGGAGAAAAGTTGAATGAAAGAAAAGTTGAATGTCCAGTAATTAGCAGATTTTTGGTGGCGCTCCTTTGCCACCAGTGAGACGGATCATGTGGCCCTGACAAAACAGTCCAGAAACCAACGATAAAAAGACGCTGCTTCATGGTAGACTAAACTATTGCGCTTCCTCTAAATGATTTGCCTCATAAGTTGTCATAAATCGAGTTAGCTTTCTTCAGCACAATGCGGTTCAAGAGGCTTGCCTAAGTGACTAATTCAGCCACCTGCCTCTATCCTCTCTACCTACATTTGTAGGTCAAGGCGTTGTCGCCAAATCGTCCTGATTGAACAGAAAAACAAGCCTATCTGCGTAAAAGGAGACCTATCTGTCTAAAAGGAGACCATCAAATTTGATCGTTCACTGAAAGACCCGAGGAGGACAACAAAAGATCACAAGACACAAACCTTTGGTTTTCAAAAGATTACATCTTTAGCATTGGAGGGTGCAAATCTAAGGCACCACCAAAAAACGATTGCAAAGTACGATGATTTCATACGGATTACCGGCAAAACAAGCCTCCAGGGTACGATTTCCGCCGTATTCGCGTTCTTTCAAATTTCCTGTCCCCCCAGCACACACACACACTCATCGAAAGTGTATCTTATTTCACACCAAATTCAAGTGAAACCCTAAAACAACGCATAAAACAAACAAAAAGCCAACAATTCAAAAGAAACACTACACCAGTCAATTAAAAAAGCGACTCCCATATCAGCGGAGGCAGCAGCGGTGGTGGCGTTAAGCCAGTGACTTTCATTGCCAGTGCTCTTCGCATAAATTATGCTCCTGCCTTCTGCGTGCGGATGTAGGTTTGTCATGCCAAATTAAGAGCACTCCTCACACCATGGGCACTCGTAATTAGTTTGTTTTCAAATCATGGGAAATTCGTTGATTCTCATTTTCTTTGCCTTTAATTACCCCGCCAAAGCAACAGCCCATTCCCTTGGCTGCGGCGCACTCACTTTCGTTTCGCTGGCTAACACCGCGGTGCATAGGTAAATTCAGCGCATTCCTGAATAATTCTCATGATCCGTCATGCAGGTCGGCATCCGTGCTGCGCCGCCGCGCCGCCATGGTCATAGCCCTTGTGCTGCTGCAGTTTTTTTCATTAACTAATGCACGAATGCGATCGGCTCCCGCCACCGCCAGCACCGTCGTCATAATGCTCGTTTCAGAGTGAATTTGTTTTCTTTTTGAAATATGATTCTATTAAATGTTTCTCATTGTTGCAGCGAGCAACGGTGAATAGACGATTTTCACTTTTCTCTCTCTCTCTCTGCCGGTCATTGATAGTGTGTTAACATACGGCCGGCCCACAATGGTGCGCGGATGCTTCGATGGAAAGTTGAGTGATTTGATTGCGGCCGTACACTGTCGTGTGCGAATTCTCTTTTTTTTTTTTGCCCGTCTTCTGTGGCCCAAGTGAAAACTGTCGCATTGTCATCGATAGGGGAAGTGTCACCTTAGACGCTGATTGCGGTTAATCGTGTCTAATGCACTAGAAGCTCAAACAGCGAGCCGCTGCCGCTGTGCCGCCCCTGCAATGGGAGACAAGCGACTTTGACAGTGAGTGACAAAGTTTGTGGCTAGTTCGATGTGGGCATGGATTGGAAATTTATTTGAGGTTTTGGGGGGTTGTTTGCAAGTTCATTGGCCAGCATTGTGGTGAGGTGGTGGTTTGGACTTCGAAGATTTTTCTCGATCACGAAGTGATCTCTTCTTCGGTCGTGCCAAAGGAAGAAAATCATTCAAATGCAAAATTTCCCTCTGAAAGAATAGTTTTTTTAAAATTTTAAATGATTGAAGTTGATCTTGCACTGAGGCACAACGGTTAATGTTTTGGCTTGGACTATGATGAGCAAATCTTGGAAAATCTTTATTGGCGATCATTACGCTGGCGATCCTCATCCTGGCAAACCGCGCTCTGGCTCTGGATTTCTGGCGATCTGTACACATACAACCTCGCCCTGTCGATCCTTGCTCCGGTGATCCTCCACCTGGCGATCTATCTTCTAACAATCCTCACACTAGCGATCCTCATTCTGGCGATCCTTATACTGAAAATGTTTCTCCTAAAGATCTCTGTCCCTGGTGAACCTTGCCCAGTTGATCCTCACTGTGCTAATTGTCACACTAGAGATTCTCATTCTGGCCATTCTCAACCTGGAGATCATCTCAAGAATTTGGAAATGAAACATCTTGACTGATCTTGAATGATCTTCAGTTTCAAGACATCGTTCATCTTACTTTTTCAGCCTCAGCCGAGGTCAACTTGCAGTTTCAATCCCTCCATTAGCCACTCTTATAGATAAATGATCCCCGCGGCTTCGCAACAGACTAATACGATCGACTCAAGTGTTGTCTACGTACGGCTTAAATTCAAAGCAAGACAAACTATCCCAAATCTGGTGCAAACAAAGCCCTAAACCTCAAACTGCATCCAACAAACCAGCACTCTGTTGCTCCAATTGCTTCCTTCATCTCCAAGCAATATTAAGACCAAACCTATCTCAACGCTCATTTAACCTCAAAAGCCGTCAACATTTTGCATAAGCATCTGCCAACAATTGTCGTCCCATTGCCGTTTGCCTAACAAGTTCAACCAGGGCGAAAAGATGAAAAAGATTTTCATCTTAATGCGATTGCGCCTCTCGCCGTGTCTACAATTTTAATTGAAAGTACCTCCGGCTAGCCATTGAATGCTCACCGTCACGGTTACGTGGGGACGCGTTCATTTCTCAACAAATAAAAATTATGTCTCCCAAAAGTACCCCGTTAGTTTGGAAAGTAAAAGTACAAACGTGCGCCCGGAAACCGGATCAAATTTTATGTGAGGCCTACACGCCACACGCACCAAGGTGCATTGTCTGCGGCTGCATTTCTTCAGAATGTTATCTTTCGACTTGAAACAAACGGCTTATCAACGAAATTAGCAATTAAAATGCACTCAACGCACCGGCACTGCTGGTGAGTTATGTAAAAAGAAAGGGCTTCATATTTAAAACGATTCACTTTATGCGCCGAACAGATGAAGTGTTGAGATGCTTCTTGGCGAGAAGTGCCCCGAAATGACCGAGTAAATGGTTGTTTGTTGTTTCTGCGGTAGAAAGTTGTTTGGGAAATCGACCGATAAATCACTTTTTATAAAACAGAATTCATTCTCCGTTGATCTCTTTTAGATTTCATCTGCCGGGGGACACATAAACGGTGCGAGAGAGTGCTTATGCAATGTTCAGAGAACTTGAAAATGCTGTTTGACGATGAAGTGGACACTGAAGATGCACTGCAATTGATTATATTATTTAAATAAATTGCTCTTGTAGTTTTTTTGTTTTTGGAGGGGAAATAAACTGGCCTGAAGATGGGCACCCCTTTTTATTAACAAGTCGGACAGGTAGTGTGTAGATTAAGAGTTTTTCAACTAACAAACTTTGAACTTTCACTGCTAATGCGTCTTTAAATCTATGGCAGGATTTAGGACGTTAGAATATACGGTGGTATCCAATATTTTTGTTATTTTACAAACTATTAGCGGTAAAGGGTTGATTACAGCGAAAACGTCCTTAGGTTCAAAGTCCCCAAACGTCGAATATTCGTTCCTGATCTGGATCTGAAGTCTGAGGTATAAGGGATCATGCTGCTCCGTTCAAACACCCGCTTGATCACAGAAAAGATTTGAAATGGATGCTTCTTTGGGTGCATCAAATATTTCGTATTTCTTCGGCTGGGACGTTTTTTTTCAAAACTTGGGGATTGTGTGCTTGAAGCTTGTGTCTCTCACACAGCGCTCAACCTCCACGCTTTCATCTCAACTCCTTTCTAGCTCCACTTTGCAAAAGATTGAAATTGCTGAAAAAACTCCACATTTCAATTTGCGGAAACCACCTGACATCTCGTTCAATACCAATTACCAATCACATAACCATTTCCTATGAGTGACGTGATGTCTTGAACGCTAATTAGGGATTTATTTCCAATTTTTACTTTTTTTTTTGTTTGCTTTTGCTTCATGCGCAATCACCGCAAATGATGGCTGACACGATCGAACACTCACACATTTCATTAAAAGGGGGGGAAGAAAACACAGAAACCAGAAATCAAGAAAAGTACCTCCACTTAATGATTAGAAATGAATGCTGATAAGATAAGTGAGAAACGATTGCAAACTTTCAAGAATTCTGTCATTTTTCTATTGTTTCTGACAGACTTTTTGTTCATAAATGGCCATCACACGTTCGAGTGAAATATTTCGTTTTATTTTTGATCGAGGGGAACATGTGGCCGATTCCCTAGCGGGAAATGAAAAGAGAAGAAGAGCATCCACCGGAACGACCACCATTCATAGTCTGTTGGTGGTGCGTTATTGTTGAAAACGTTAAGGTCATTGATCAGTGATGAATGAACATATTCGAGGATATATGAAAGAGTTTATGCTTGTGAAGGGGTTGGACATGATAAATTTGTTTTTTTATTTTCTGTTTTTGAAGCAATCCATTAGTGATATCTTGAAAGTTTTTATACAATCAGGAACTTTCTTTCGAAAATTCATAAGTATAATATGGCACACACTGCAACTAATGAGAATCAAAAAGGAGGATGTTCTTTGTTCAAGTGAATGCTTCCCAAAAGGGGCAAGAAATCAAGGAGGCTTTAAATTGAATAGAATTTGGCCTTCAATACCTCACGATTGACTCAGATGTTATAGATGAAGAGTTGGGTTCATAATAGAGCAAGCAACAGCTTTGGACAGATCTTGATTTTCAACTCTACTAGAGTAATGAATTGAGCAGAGTGTGGTTTGCGACTTTCATATCTGTTGCATCAGACATGCAATTCATGACACCGTTTTGTTTAAGCCACAGATTGGTAATATTTATCAAAGAATTTGTATTTCACGATGTCTTAGGAGCGATCTTCATTGACTTTAACGAGTCGAAGGCAGACAAAACAAACGATGCCTATGTGATTAAAGAACGCTGTAACAAACTGAAGCGAGAACAGTAGGGAGGTTGAAAATGTACCTCAGAGCTTACATAAACAAACAGCAACGCATTTCATACTAAATTTGAAAGCCTGATTTCGGTCATGAAGCCGGATTCGGCTGGCGACACCGCGGAAGGAACTGATGGCGAGTGGACGAAAGACATCGGAATAACTTCACATTCAGAAATTAACCGTAGCCGTGCGGTCTTCACACGTGAGTATTCAACTCAGTAGTTCGTTTGTTTCTACAGAGGGTGCATCTGAGTAATTTTGTGTAAATATAATGCATTGTGCGAAGCTGGAAGGAGAGTTTTTTTTTTTAACTTTTTGGGCTTGAAGGAGATGATTACCAAGCACATGGTAGTAATTTCCTTCAAACCCAAAAAGTTTGAAAAACTTTCCTTCAAGCCCGAAAGACGAAAAATTTAGGTGACATCTTTTATCAGAAAGACACTGGAGAAGTACTTCAACCAACTTTGTGTACGCAACTACTGTGCACAGCTGTCTAAAGAAGTACACCGACAACTATAAGTCAAAATTTCGGGATCGTATAAGAAAGGGATTGTAAGGTTTCAATTGAAAATAGCTTCACTTTACATCATCGTGTTAGAATGTGCCATGAAATCATACAGATGTCGAGTTTCTTTGGCAGTTCTTTCCTTAGGAAGGGCGTTTGTTGAGGAGGAAGGATCAAAAGTGATCTGCATATGAACAAGACTAACTTGAGACTTCCTCTCTGGTTAGAGGCAGACACTGACATGTTCCAGACGGTATCCGAATCTCAGTCAGCAAAATCAGGCAGACTGAACCTCCAGGACGAAGACCAGGTGATTGCAAGTAGTAGAGATTGTCTTGACGTCAAAAAACGTCACATTCTTCTTCTTCTTTTTGTGGCGCCACAATCCGGGGTGGACCTGGGCCTCAACCAACATGCCTCTCCAGCTAGCACGATCTTTCGCCAGCTGCCGCCAGTTGTGCACTCCAAGTTGGTTGAGGTTCTTCTCCACTTGTGTGCGCCAACTTAGCCTAGGCCGTCCACTGTTGCGTTGTCCCAGTGGCTCAGATTCGAAGACTTTTCGGGCCGGAGCAGTGGTGTTCATACGCTCTACATGTCCAAGCCATTTTATGCGTTGTATCCGAAGTCGGTTGACTAGGCGCATGTCGCTGTACAACCCGAAAACGTCACATTACAGCCACTAAATATTTAATTGACATTAACTGTCATTAAAGCAAATAAACAAACTGGGTGACTATGGGGGAATTGCAACTCGACACTCCAAACTTCTTATTCGGACCTGTGTTATAGGAGTCCGCATTGAACTGTAGGTTCCATTCACTCTAGAGTGCAAAATAACATTTGAGTCTAAAAAATAGAAATTTGCAAAATGAAAGAAATTAATCAGACGGTTAACAGTTGGTCACGAGTAATCAGCCATAAAAGTGATCAAGGTCGCGCATTGATTGTGCCTGGCAAAGACTTGCCGCAATGTTTGGGCAAAATCAAAGGAGTTGTCTAAAGATGAAAACAGAGGACAACTAGAAAACACCAAAAACAGTCAATAGCAAAGGAAATGTGTTCTTATGGGACGGCACCAGGTCAAATTGTGTACATCTGAAGCACTTTCAACCGAGGCTTTATGGCTTTACGATCTTTCGCCAGCTGCCGCCAGTTGCGCACTCCAAGTTGGTTGAGGTTCTTCTCCACTTGTGTGCGCCACCTTAGCCCAGGCCGTCCTCTGTTGCGTTGTCCCAGTGGCTCAGATTCGAAGACTTTTCGGGCCGGAGCAGTGGTGTTCATACGCTCTACATGTCCAAGCCATTTTAAGCGTTGTATCCGAAGTCGGTTGACTAGGCGCATGTCGCTGTACAACCCGAAAACGTCACATTACAGCCACTAAATATTTAATTGACATTAACTGTCATTAAAGCAAATAAACAAACTGGGTGACTATGGGGGAATTGCAACTCGACACTCCAAACTTCTTATTCGGACCTGTGTTATAGGAGTCCGCATTGAACTGTAGGTTCCATTCACTCTAGAGTGGAAAATAACATTTGAGTCTAAAAAATAGAAATTTGCAAAATGAAAGAAATTAATCAGACGGTTAACAGTTGGTCACGAGTAATCAGCCATAAAAGTGATCAAGGTCGCGCATTGATTGTGCCTGGCAAAGACTTGCCGCAATGTTTGGGCAAAATCAAAGGAGTTGTCTAAAGATGAAAACAGAGGACAACTAGAAAACACCAAAAACAGTCAATAGCAAAGGAAATGTGTTCTTATGGGACGGCACCAGGTCAAATTGTGTACATCTGAAGCACTTTCAACCGAGGCTTTATGGCTTTACGATCTTTCGCCAGCTGCCGCCAGTTGCGCACTCCAAGTTGGTTGAGGTTCTTCTCCACTTGTGTGCGCCACCTTAGCCCAGGCCGTCCTCTGTTGCGTTGTCCCAGTGGCTCAGATTCGAAGACTTTTCGGGCCGGAGCAGTGGTGTTCATACGCTCTACATGTCCAAGCCATTTTAAGCGTTGTATCCGAAGTCGGTTGACTAGGCGCATGTCGCTGTACAACCCGAAAACGTCACATTACAGCCACTAAATATTTAATTGACATTAACTGTCATTAAAGCAAATAAACAAACTGGGTGACTATGGGGGAATTGCAACTCGACACTCCAAACTTCTTATTCGGACCTGTGTTATAGGAGTCCGCATTGAACTGTAGGTTCCATTCACTCTAGAGTGGAAAATAACATTTGAGTCTAAAAAATAGAAATTTGCAAAATGAAAGAAATTAATCAGACGGTTAACAGTTGGTCACGAGTAATCAGCCATAAAAGTGATCAAGGTCGCGCATTGATTGTGCCTGGCAAAGACTTGCCGCAATGTTTGGGCAAAATCAAAGGAGTTGTCTAAAGATGAAAACAGAGGACAACTAGAAAACACCAAAAACAGTCAATAGCAAAGGAAATGTGTTCTTATGGGACGGCACCAGGTCAAATTGTGTACATCTGAAGCACTTTCAACCGAGGCTTTATGAGTAAAAAAGTGTCCTGTTACAGGAGTTTAACATGACACCACACCCATTGACAGTGCCTTAAGTAGAATGAGGTCTTTATAGATTCAAATTAGAAAATGGAACTGTAACCAAAGCTTGGTCAGCTTAAATCGATTTTTTGGATGTTGGATCACAAGGTGCAGGAAAGACCCGCCTTCTCGAAAAATCTCTTAAGCAATATGAAGAGTGAAGAAGCACGTCCTTCCTCGGCTGTCCCGTCACTCAATCTCAATAAAAACGAACGTATTTCATTCAATTTCACGATGTTAAGACGGTCGTTACAGGTCCTTTCAAAGGATCTCTTGTCAGCTTCCCCTTTCAAAGCAGACGAATGGGAAATATTGATCTATCTTTTCTTAATTGCACAGAGATACAGATTGTAGCTGCGCCTCAACTAACAAGATTATCTCTCAACAGTTGTACTCAAATGTCCTTCTCCACTTCACAATTGAGGAAGACCTCTTTGGAGTTACCCCCACGACTCAATTGTAAAGATTCTTCGCTTGAAGTGCATTGCCAAATACTGTCTGTTGGATCCGTAATCACGAACAGGCTTAAACAGCTCATCACACCGTCCACTTTTGTGACGGAACCTTCTTCTCCATCAACATCATCAGATTTCCTTAATAGATCAACAGGATCCTCCTCAAAAATTCATAAAATCCAAATTAATCGAGCAATCGTTTCACCTTCTGACAGAGTTTGCACCCACATTTCGAAAGAAAAAATTCCCCGTCATTGGCACAGAAATAAATTCAAAATTAGCACCATTTACCACTTTCATTTGAGCCCTCCCCTGAGATCGGCATCGCACCACATTCAATAAGGTTCACAAAACTATCGTCGATCGGTGAAAATTCCCGAGCAGGGTCACCAAACTGTCCCCAACGGGGTGAAAACTCTTGAACTCCATGCAAAAATTAAAGAAACTCAAAAACTCACCTCACTGATGGGTCTCATGGTTTCGTTTCTTTTTTTTTTGTGTTCTCGACTCGATCTCCTTTTCCTCCGAAGTCTGTCTATCTCCGTGCAATGCGGATGCCTGACGAGATGACCACCGATATACGTTTGCTATCCAATGCACAAGAGCACACTTCACACTTTCTCACTGTTTGTGTTTGCTTGGGTTCGCGAATGTAATTATTTTACGTTTACCGTAAGTTAATAGATTTGCAAAACCGTTATGCAGGCGAAAAAAAAAATTAAAACAAAAACAAAATAAACAAATACAATTGAGAAAAGAAAAATAAAACGTCTCTTGACACCTAGCGCACGGTTCTAAGCGTGGGATGTGTCGGCGGTAGGCGCTGCGTGGATTGAGATCGACTCCGTAAGCAGACACCGTTTGGGCTCAGTGTCCAACAAGCGACTGTTACTAACTTTTCTGCGGTCGCATCTGGTTTGAAGTTGCCTTCGTCGTTTTGTGTGTTTCACATTTTTTCTTTCTTCTTCTTCTTCTCTTTGCCCAGTCGCGCGTTTGCTTTTCGTTCGGGGTTTCTCTTTATTTTTTTTTTTTTTTTTGTTTGACTGTGTGTACCTTTCTTTCGGTGGATTGTTTGGTGGGGAGAGTGTTGCCGTGCGGGTGGGGGTGGAGTGGTTCTGTTTTAGCGGTTTTGTGTTGAGTGGAGTTGGGGTAGCGTTGAGTTTTCACATTTAGCGGAGTCGTAGCCAGGTGTACACGGTTGCAAAGTTAAAGTTCACTGGCAGGAAAGCGTTGCTGTTTGTTTGGTGGGTTTGACAAAAATCATCTTCATCAAAGATTGCAATTCCTTCCTTCAGAAAATAGCTCTTGTACTGTCAATGAAGCGCCTGGCAGTGCAAAGGATAGGTTGACAGGTTAGTTTGAGGTGACAGCTTAAACAAGATTGCTGAAGTTCACTAAGTCTACAAGTAGGACCATTGTAAAGCCACATGACTGGACAAGTGCAAAGGAGGGACAAGTGTTGGAATCCCTAGATGGGGAGCTAGGCCCTACTATGACGGACAGAAATTCTTTAAATTCCTCTTCAATTGGTAGGCCTATGACAGAAAGCATTATTTTCTACAAATGAGCACAGGGAAACAAATAAGCACAGTTGGACTACCCAAGCCTCAGTCTTACCTTACAGGTTAAAAAAGAAGAGGGAGATCGGCGCAAGATTTGAGGCAATAGGCGCTTCAGTTAGGAAAACATCAGCTTCGAAGTTAGAGAATGAAGGTTAAACAGAGTCATCTCCTCACACACGACTTAATTTAACGTCATCTGCAGCCAAATATGTGTCAGGTTTAGATCAAAAGGCGAAAAGCCGAAAGGCCTGTAAAGAAGACGAGGACTAAGACGTTCGTTAACGGAATAAGATTCATGGCTTAAGGTAAAGCGCTCTCCAGCCAGAATTGTCTTTGAATCTCTGACTTGCGGTTTGAAAGAAGCGTACAAGACAAGGCAGCAAGTAACAAGCACGACAAGACACTGAAATCAGCTAAAAGACGCTACCTCTGATAGAAGATGAAGAACCGTGTATTCAAGACTGGAAGCAGTATGGCCTAGAGCCAAGAGATACAAGCTTTTAAGATAAAGTCTCCGCCTCGAATTTGAAGACAGCAACTGCAGACTCCCCCACGAATTCCCGTCTAGCTGACTGTTTAAACTTTCTACCACTTGGACAGAATTTCGGTGATCAAAACGATCTGTGCCGGACAAGTAACACAAAAGTGAGAGAAGGATGGTGAGGAGAACATATCAATCGCTGTTTCCTTGGGCCCTAGAGCCCTCTCTCAAAGGACTAAACTGGCTCTGTATATCATCCCAGTCCCCCTCTATGGCGCGGAAACTTGGACGCTACTAAAAGCAGATGAGGAAGCCCTTAGTCTTTTTGAGAGAAATGTTCTGCGTGCGATTTTTGTTCCTTTTTGAGTTGATGGCGTCTGAAGAAGAAGATTCAGCGACGAACTTTATTGGCTGTACGGCGGCATGCACCTTGTTAAGCTTCTTCGTATGGAACGCTGAAGATGGCTAGGCCATGTAGAGCGTATGGACACCACCGCTCCGGCCCGAAAAGACTTTGAAACCGAGCCATTGGGACAGAGCAACAGAAGACGGCCCACCTCAACTTAGGTGGCTCAAACAAGTGAAGAAGGACCTTAACCAACTTGGAATGAACAATTGGAGGAAGCTGGCGAGAGATCTAGAGATCGTGCTAGCTGGAGAGGCATGTTGGTTGAGGCCCAGGTTCACCCGGGACGGCAGCGCCAATAAAAGAAGAACAGGAGTATCCATTGAACCATTTATCTTTGAGCTGAGCTGGCTGGACCACTCACTTTGAAAGAACAGCATGAGACTACCGTCATTTGTGACGAAGCGAAAACTTCACTTCAACTCTGAGTGTAAACTTCACCACTCTGAGTGACAAAGGAGTACTCAAGCAAACTCAAACAGATCTGCACCGGCAACACCTGCTTTTCTGTTTTGTTAGCGGGTTTTGCTTAGTGGCTTGTAAAGTTTACTTTCCATTTGACAGTTGCACCGCGAGATGGTTTACTCTTCGAAGCCGGGTACTGAGGCTCTGACTCAGTGGAATTTGAGTGGTCTTTCTGTCAACATTTTGTCTTCGTCGTTTTTTTTCTGTTGCTTGTCTTCTTAGCCTGGTTTGAATGGCGGCACCAGTTGTTGTTGGATATTGGTAAAAATGCCGCAGATGGAATGTGGACGAGAATGCCGGTATTTCCCCCATGAACGACCTGTGACGATGCACGGTCATTATCACAAAATTTACGAGGATATGATGTTCGTTGTGAGATGAGAAGCAAATAAGGAAGTCGCTGGGGATTTAATTTAAGACTGGAGTTGAGGAGGTGAGATTTGAGGGCAAGACGGATCTAGTTCCAGAACAAAGCGAAAAGTTGACACTTTGTATTTGCACCCTGACACTCTCCTTCATCCCGTTCCCTCCCTTTGTCCATTGAACTTGACTCCCTTCCTTGATTAAGTTCCTCCTTCAACACTCCCTATCACCCTAATCTCATCGGCAGTCATTCCAAGCGAACAGAATACGATGCAAAGAAGGAACGAGGTTTCCGGTTTAGTAACTTCATCGTACAACAATGCTGCTGGTGTTGCGTGCCAGTGTCACGTTTGGATTGTGTCCACTGCACTCTTCGTTGCAAATGCCATTCCACTCCACTCGACTGATCTCATTCATATCGGTGACCGTAGGAGCACAAGCTTCCATCAAGAGTAATGCGATCCAGGGACTGAACTAGAAGCACTGAAGCGGAGCCGCCAACGTTTCACAATTTGACTTACTTTTCACGCCCCTGGATGAATCAGAAGAAATTTTGTGCGCAAAGGCTGTCAAGGTTGATCATTGAGTCACAAGTCAGCACAGCCTTCGGCACTTTCTTCGTGGAGCAAATCAAAATCGAATGAGAGTCGATTACCGGTTGAATGGCTTTCACCATTGTGGCGAGGGTGTGACAATGTGACAAGACAGAAGAAGTATTCCCTATTTTTAGGCTGCCCTCAACCACGATCGAGGGCGATAGAACATAGTTCTGGACGTAACAAACAAACAGACTGGTGGGTGGGAAGCTGAAGTCCGAAGTCAGGATGGCCGAGTGGTCTAAGGCGCTGCGTTCAGGTCGCAGTCCACTCTGTGGGCGTGGGTTCGAATCCCACTTCTGACAAGAATTCATTTTTTTTGCTTTTTTGCTTGCTTTTCCCATCGGAAGACAAAAATCCAGAAAGAAAAATGGATTTATGAGTAGCACAGAGGTTAAACTGAAGAAACTCGAAATGTGGATATTTTCTAGAATTTGATTTAGGAACTTTAGGAACCTTAGGAACGAGGACTCTCGGGATCCCGGCAAATTCCGGAAATCTTTATAGAAGCCGAGAAGTAACGAAAAAAAAAAGGGTTCGTTTATGCAGAGTTCATGCAGTTGGGACGTTTTTGTTGATAGAGATATGGCACATGATGACTGGGATCAGGAGAGTTTACATCGGCACGCAGAGTGGAAGATCCAGGGCATCCATATCGAGTCAAAACGATAGTGTGAGTCTTCCAATAGGGACTTCTGAGGGCAGACAGGTAAGAGCGTGTAGACAAATGCTTAAAAAGAGGAGAAGCGTTTGCATAGCATTGTACAATAAATCAACAGGATGGAGAGAAGTACATCATTTTAGAAGTTCAGTCTCCAGTTTCTCCAGAACGACTAACCTTTGCATGTAAAGACAAGGCCATCGCGGACTCAAAACTGCTTTATGTTGGCGACTAAGAGACACGTTCTTAAAGAATGAGCGTCACATTTTCAAAGCACTTTTACCTTGGAGAATGAGTAATGTGCTTAGAAATCCAATGATTTCAGACCCCGCAGCTCCTACTTAAACTGCTCAGAAACTGGAGTTATAGATCCAGGCAAAAAGTGACAACTTTTCGCTCTGTTCTGGAATAAGATCCGTCTTGTGCCCTCAAACCTCACCTACTCGACTCCAGTCTAAAATTAAATCTCCAGCGACTTCCTTATTTGCTTCTCATCTCACAACGAACATCATATCCTCGTAAATTTTGTGATAATGACCGTGCATCGTCACAGGTCGTTCATGGAGAAGCAGGCATTCTCGTCCACACTCATTCTGCGGCAACTTTGCCAAAACAATTTTGTCTTGAAGAAGGAGCAATGTTCTTAGAAATGCCAATGATTACAGGCCTTGAAGCCCGTACTTAAACTGCTCAGAAACTAGAGTAACAGATCCAGTCATTTAATTGTAGACTGTCTGTAGGGTGGCGTCCTCATCTGTTGTTTCGGCGACAACCGATCCGGGTACCCGTTTCTGTCTGTCTGTAGGAATTGATGACTCTAAGATGTCGGGCTGTACACTAGCTCATCCAGGACCAAATTAATTACCATGGGAAACCCTTAAAAACAAGGAATTGATTTAGTCTACTGGTTGTTTTCCCCTCAATGATTGAAAGCGTTTCCAAAAGCCTCACAATTGCTGCTACATCTTGATTTGAACAGATTCCAGGATGTCTATACCTTGTCCAGCATCGTACCACCAGCAACCAATTTCTTTAAACATTCAACTTACAAGACGCCACAGCTGGGTATGTTGTGCCTAACAATTGCATCTTGCATCGTAGGCACATGGGAATGGATCAGTGAAGCTAATTGACCCGTCGATCACTGTTTTGTATGTGAACATTATTGGCGAATCGTGCAACAAGAGAAAAAAACGAGAAATTCTCTTTCTGGTCTCACGTATCTGGAGCGAAATGCAGAAAACAGTGCAACGGCACGTTAGTCTATGCAGATGGATAATTGACAGACTAAATCACAGTAGAGGAGGGCAATGTGCAACGGTACAGGCGATCATCGATTAGCATCGATAAGCGTTTCGTAACTCGTGACGGTATGCAATGCAACGGAAAGCAAATTCATACAGCATATCGATCACGGTAAACAACAAACAAAGTAAACCCCCCACCAAGAAGCAAACAAACACACACACAAAGAACAACAGCACAACACACACTTAAGATGTCTTCACTAAAATAGCTTAGATAATCAAATCTTCTTTATTTAAATGTAGATGGCTTGTAGGGCCGCCCGCTTGTGTTTCATTTTTCTCTCGGCTGTTCAGTGTTTTTCACTTTTACAATTTATTCTTTCATTGTAAATCGAAACGCTCTCGTTTTATTAATTTACTTTCTTCCAACTCTTACTCATCATAATTAAAAAAAAAAAAAAGAAAATTTCTAAGGGCGCACAACGCCTGGCAGCGCGTCGCTCTTGGGTTAACAGGAGATATGAAAAATAAGAATTTGTTTATCGCGGAATCGTTGAACGTACAGTGAGTCCAAACCGATTGCCGGGTGTTTCCTAAAAGTCCTTACAGTCATATATCGCTTACACGAAGAACATAAAAAAAAGGAAAAAAAAAATAAATCATTAAATGTTTCTGTTTGATTAAGAGTACAGCTCTCCCTCTCGCTCTCTTTTTCTCTTGCTCTGTGCCTGTGTCTATTCCACAAGCTGTTGTTTCCACGTTGCGTGGTAGGGCACTTTTACAATAGTGAATTTCGTGGTTGCCAAGTTGTCGCGTAGGATCTCCTCGACCTTGTCCAGTGGCAGGATTTCAATCTGCGGCACAGCGTTTGCAGGTGGGGTGGCGTCCTCATCTGTTGGTTCGGCGACAACCGATCCGGGTACCGGTTTCAGTACGGGAATGCATTCGTCGAAGTGACGGCGTTCTTTTCGCGTTGAGTCTTCGCACTGATCCACATACAGCGCGGTGACGCGCAACAGTTCAACGGTTACGCCCCACGTGAACACATTCAGTGTGTCCTGCAGTTTGAGCACCGCATTCAGGACGATGTTGTTGGTGGTGGCCGACTGTGAAATGTACGTTGGGATTATCAGCAGCTTTCGGATGTTTGTGCACTGCGCCAGTTTGTCATCGAAACCGGGCTTGATGTCGAAATTCACGAATTCCAGTTGACTCAGACTCTCCAGCTTTGCTACGGAATCCAAGATGTCCAGGGTACGGCACTGTTCCTGGCCGATCTCCAGTCGTAACCTCTCCAGATTCGAAAGCTTCGGCAGAACGCTGTCAGTGAAGCGTGAATCGAAATCGTTGCACTCGCCCAACTCCAGTGAAACCAGACTGTTCAGCTCACCCAGCACTTCGATTGCCTTCGTGCCCAGCTGCCGCACGGACGACAGCGTAAGATGTTTCAGATTTTTCAGCGAACGCAGCGGCGTGAGATCTCCCTCCAGAGTGCACTTGTCCAGGGTTCGCAGACGCAGCTCTTGCAGCATGACCAAGTTGTCTATGTTCATCAAATTCAGACTATCGTCGTTTATAGCGAGTGCGCTCAGAATGGTCAGATTAGGGTTCGTCAGAAACAGGCTCTGTACTACTTGTGCTGAGCAGCGGCACATGTCGATGTGTTCCAGGGAGGCTACGGTCCCGATATACTTGCAGAAGTCCGACCAAGTCTCTTCGAGTTTAGTGCTGGAGACGAGCAACTTTCGTAGATCCAAATGCCGGGTTTCGCCGCGACGCAGGGCGGCTGTGAAGCCCGCCCAGTTACTCACTTTGGAGTTCTTCATGCGAACTGTCTGCCAGAGGGAGCGATCCTTTGCCACCAGATTCCAGATTTTGCATACCGATGCTGCACGTGGGCGTTCCTGAAATGAAGGGAATAAGAATGATTTGAGACTTGTGCGTGGGTTTCGTGGATGTGTGTGTGGTGGTAAACAAAAACTGAAAAGTGTGGTTAAATGATCCAAGAGGAGGAGCAGAAATAAGTCCCGACAAAGATCGATAGCTTTACCGACATCAGAAAGTTTCCAATGGCGTTTCCGATTTCGAAACATTTCAATCGGTTTCGGAGTGGATTGCGAGTGATTACAGGTGTTTCTGAATACCTGTCGCTACGTTATCGACCTTCAAGATCATTTCCGCGTTCGATTGAAGCAGATTCTGTTCGATTTTAGGCAAAACTCCATAATCGCGGTTATGTTGTCGACGCTGAAGACTGTTTCTGAGACCGTTTTGGAAGAAGATTCCGCACGATTCCAAGTGCTTCCCAGCCGTTGTAGCCACGAACGCGCATCAAAGACGATTTGCGAAAAACTTTACGGCAGATTTCGGGCGTTGCCACACGGTTCACAGCCGTCAATTCTGTTTACGCGTTTCTAAGACAGTTTCCACGCACATTTTGGGAAGATTTCGAATGTTTTCGGTTGCCTCGCTGTAGCTGACACCACGCGCTTGTGTCCGAGTCCAGTCCAACCCAGTTTCGAGTGCTTTACCGTTCTTTACACCGAATTTCAGATTCAGTTGGGTAGGATTGACTTCGTGCATCGTCGCGTAGCCGTTTTCACACAAATTGAAGTGTTTACCGCGATTCCGTCCCAAAATCAGTTCCCGTAGGAAGTGGAAAACAGGAAAATGTTTCTGAAACAACAACACAACGTGCATAGTATACAGCACAACGCCCCAATGGACAGAGAGAAAGGCGAACAAAACGAAAAACACTCAACATAACCTAACAAAAAATTCACTTCCTGGATCATTTAATCGCGATTTTCGAAATAAAAAATTTTCTTTTCTAAACTCACATGAATTTTTAAATACTTTAGTATATGAAGTATAGCACCGTATCCCACGGCGACATTCGCAAAGAAGTTCGAGGCAAACGAAAGCGACGTCGTCGACACAGCTGACGAGGAGTCAGCCAAACGAGTCGAATATTGCAACTGGCCGGGGGACGCGCTCTGTGCCGTTGCTCCGGATGAAGACGATTGTGCAGCAGCAGCCGCGGCAGTGGTTGATGTGGCAGCAGCGGCCGATGTGTTCTTTCTGTGCGAATTCGACGTGTATTGTCGTTTCGAACGATCATTCGGTCCAGTCTCGTTCTCTGCAGATGCTTCCGATAAATTGTTCCTAGAAATAGTTAGAGAATGTGATGAGAACAAGTGGCGGAGAGGGAGTTTGGGCGGATAGCCTGTTTGAGGTTATGTGGGACATGGACATTTTTTCTAGACGTTGTTCTGTTGTGTGTACAGTAGAGAAGAGAAATACAAGAGATTCCCTGTGAAGACACTATACATTCTACTCACTCAGCAGCAGTGGTGACCGTGGTTGGAGCAGCGGCGTTTGTCGGGGGACGGGGGACGATGGGCTTCTTCACAACGACGTACTTCTTCCCCTTGATCACGGCGATGGACTGGGGCAAGTCTCCGACAGCTGGTTCAGGAATAGGAGCGGCTGACTTGGGAGCTACAGGAGCTACGGCGGTAGCTGAAGGAGGAGCAACAGAGGGGACAAAGATTGGAGGAACTGGAGATTGGATAGCGGCTGCTGTCGCTGGAGGAGTCGGAGGAGGAGGTATTGTGAGAGGGGAATGATGTTTCAAAGGCGGTGCCAACTGATTCTCCTTCAATCCACTGACGTCCAGCTGCGGTACACAGGACTAAAGATAAAAGAAACTTTCAAGCAACTGATCCATGAGCATTTTCATTCCTCTTACCTGACAAACATAATCCTTGCGATAGCCATGTTGCCCACCACCACTTCCGTCCGGTATCCGAGTGTACTGCGAGTCCTTTCGGTCCAGACCAACGCACTCATGATGATACAAGCAGAGACACTTGATGCACTGCAATTGTGGGATCATTCCCATCGCTGCGGCACACTGCATGGTGCATGGCTGCGGCTCCCCGACTCTAAAGAAACGAAAATGGTGTTTTGTGTGGACAAAAGAAAGAACAGAAACGGGGGGGCGATAGAGAGCGAGAGCAAGGAAAAAACATTGTCCATGTCCATGGAGGATAAGTGGGGATGGGAGACCAGGAAGTTAACTAGAAAATGTTTGCTACCACACGCCACTTACTTTCGATTTTTGCTGGTCTTCGGTGTCGCCTTTGGCGAAGCCGACGACGTGCTTCCAATTGCATTGCTGTTCGAATTCGCGTTCAGTGACGAGGAGTTCTTCAGCGCCCGCGTGGGCGTCCAACCCTGCGGAGGCGGTGAGGCACCCTTGGGTGCCTTCGGCTTTGAGACACGTTTGCCGCTGCTCGTCGTATTGCTGTTGTTCAACACCTCCGCCGTGGAACGATGTGTGGGCTTTGCACTGCGCACGATTTCGAATTCCGAGCCGAGTCCAAGGGGCTCCTTGGTGAAGCAGAAGTGCTCTATTGTCAGATCGCCTTCCAGGAGTGGTGTAATTTCGGTCTTGGAACGCATCTTCTTGCCGGAAGGGGATATGAAGTACACGTCAGCTTTGTCTTTGCTCAGGTCGGGATTGGCGCGGTAGACGACCTCGCGCTTCCATCCAAATGCAAATGGTTTTCTGTACAGCTCCTCCTTGGTCTGTTTCGGTTTGGGTGGTGGAACAGGGGTCGCCACAGGAGTCACAATTGGAGCGGCAAGAGGCGAAGTCGAAGCCGCTGCTGATGGGGATGTGGACGAGGAGACCTGCAATATGTTGTCGGCAGCTTCTTCTGACGGTCGACTCTTTTTAATCGGAACCTCTTCCGACTTCACATCTGTCGCCACCGCCACAGTTTCGCTCTCGCCTGTGGTGCTATCGACCGGGCCATACGTTGGCTTACCAGTTTTTTCATCGAACCCGTACAGCTTGTCGCCCTCTTCACGCTTCAGATGCAGCAAATCGTTGTGCAACTTTCGCTTGCCACTCGTGCCACTGCCAGGTATGTCGCTGGCACCACCATTTGCTCGATTTGCCCGCGCCATCATGGCGCTGGTGTCCACCACTCGACAGCCCCCACCATTCGATCCGCCGTCATCCTCGTCATCTGAAACAGCCAGTCTCATGGCGGTTCCACAATCGCCATCATTCTCGGACATATCATCCTGAATTGTAGCGTCCACTTCCATCCGTATGTAATGGAAACTCTGTTTCCTTTTTGGCGAAATGATTGATGAATTTTTGTGAACCGCTGGGTGAACGATAATGCCTGCCTTGACTGTCTGCCTGCCGCCTTCCTGACTTTTAAAACCCCTCTCTCACTCTAGTCGGTGAACACACACTTGCTTGAGCCCACCGAGAAACAACCAAACGACGACGACGACGACGACAAGAGACACGAACGACACACAGCACTGCACACAGTTCTTGTTCGCTCTTTGCGGAGATTTTTTTTAAGGTTATCTCTGGACTTGGATTGGATACGCTGTATCTGGCCGAGTGTCTTTATATAATCGATACTGGAGCTTCTGTTTACATTCACTTATCAACTGCGCCGCGTACGAGACGTTCGATTTTTGTAAATTATAATTTTGCGAAGGTTTTGAGGAATTTCAACGTAAAAATGCGCCAACAACGAATTTCACTTTGGAGTGTCGCCGGGGCAAAAAATTCCAACAAACGAATATGAAGAAGAAAACAAACGCGTTTGGCGTTTGTACACCCTGCTGTGAGGATTGCCCTGCAGGTGGCGCTGCCTCCGTTTGAAGGGAGTTTTGGTTCTTGGTGGTCGACGATAGATGGACGGTTGTGGAATGACGGTTTGCGTTTGAATATGAATTTTGCATTTTTTGAGGGGATGAAGTGGAGCTCAGAGTGATGGAGATTTTGTGTCAGAACAAAAAGTGACTTTCTGCAATTGCTTTCAGTGCCTCATCCCATCCATCATCATCGCACCATTAGGTGCGGACGTCCGCACCACAAGAGACTCGAAGTTCTTGCCCTAATTAACAGACAAAAAAAACAACTCACACACATCCCCATTAGTCCGCCTAAAGTCATAATTTCAGCTAATTGAATTGTGCGGTTGGTCCTGTGCATGGATGGTCGGCTCCCAGGAGAGCATGACTAATTACCCAACTTCGCAGACAAATTGTGCATGCGTCGCGAGACTGTCACACACTTTCGGTTGGTTCTTCTGGGTCAATCATGATACGGAGGAGATGACCGTGCTGTGGGTGGGCTGTTGGCGTGACTGTAAGGTGGTTTATTGTCATAAAGCGCATAAAGTGGTTTCCAGTCAAAGGGGTTCTAAAATGCGCCCCTGGGGGGAGAGAAATTTGACAAATCAACGCTGTCGACTTTGTGCGTGCATTCTTTTTCAATTTTGTGGTAGTTTTGAGGGGAATGCGTCAAAATTATGGTCCAAGGGAACAGAACTCGAAGGTTGTATGACGTCGCAGTGACAGGTTTTGACGCCAAAAGGAACGTGGGGACTGCCGTAGGTCAATTAAAACCGATTGTGGGTCAGCAAGCTCCTCGTGTTTAAATCCAACGTCGACGTGGACTTTAGTTCAACGCTAACTCTCCTCCACAGTCAGTCCACATCTCGGAGAAGACGTTTTTTGTGCGTCTGCCGATAGGACTTCACAGCAATAGAATTTAGTTAAGCAACACAAGCTCTTACACTGATATGTGACCGAGCCAGTTGTGTCTGTTGATTTGGCAATAACTTAGAAAATATAAGCTTTCGTACTGTGTCGCACTTTTGTGATGTACAACAAAATGACGCTCAGAAAACTGACAAGTGATCGATGAGGTGCCGTGGCATCTAAACAAAGTGACTGTTTGCTGTCGTCTATGGTCGGAAGATGAGTTTGGTCTGCGAAGGTGTCAATGGGAGCACGATGCGATTATAAGTCTTCGAATCTGAGCCACTGGGAATACGCAACAGAGGACGCCCCAGGCTAAGTTGGCGCACACAAGTGGAGAAGGACCTCAACAAGGTCGGATGAAATTCGAACGAAAGTTAGTGCTCGCTCTCAGTCTGCTTGATTGAAGGCCTTTATAGGATGCTGTCAAGTTAAGATCTCATGTGTCTTAGTGAACAATTCACACTGAACTTGCGGTAGAAACTTAAATTATGAGATCAAATGGAAGAAAGTCAAGGAGCACTTCAAGGTCTGCTGACTACCCCAATGCATTCTGAGCACTATGCTCCTACAGACAATGCTTCCGTACGTTACGATGTCTCACAATTGTTCTGTAAACCAACAGTTTTTTTTAGGTTTTTGGGCCTCACTTTCTTTTAAGCAGCCTATATCATGGATTTAACACATCTTTGAAGCTGCTGACAACACACAAAGAGTGTTAATTGTTTATGAAAAGCTTCTGAAATCTCGCTGTTCTAGGTCGGCAAACCAATGCAGGTCCCTCCTACTTGTGAGAGAACAGTAGCACGCACAACACGAGTTTTTATTGTAGAAGTTAGGACTTGGTCCCTTGTGGGCTGTAGTGTCACTCAATTATTATCATTAAGTCCAAAATGGCTTCCTTCTTCTTTTTCTTCTTGTGGCGCTACAGTCCGGGGTGGACCTGGACCTCAACCAACATGCCTCTCCAGCCAGCATGATCTTTCGCCAGCTGCCGCCAGTTGCGTACTCCTAGTTGGTTGAGGTCCTTCTCGACTTGTGTGCGCCACCTTATCCGTCCTCTGTTGCGTTGTCCAATTGGCTTAAATTCAGACTTTTCGGGCCGGAGCAGTGGTGTCCATGCGCTCTACATGGCCTAGCCATCTTAAGCGTTGTATCCAAAGACGCTTGACTAGGCGCATGTCGCTGTACATCTCATAGAGTTCGTCCTTTAATCTTCTCCTCCAGATGCTATCAACGCAAACAGGACCAAAAATCGCACGCCAAACTCTTCTCTCGAAAAGGCTAAGGGCTTCCTCGTGCGCTTTTAGTAACGTCTGCGCCATAAAGTAGGACTGGGGTGATCAAGGTTCTATATAAAGCAGGCTTAGTCCTTCGAGAGAGGGCTTTATTACTCAATTGCCTCTTGAGCCCGATGAAACAGCGATGGCCAGGAGTGATTCTGCCTTTGACTTTGGTACTGGTGTCGTTGTCCATTTTTACCGCGGAGCCGAGGTAGACGGAGTCCTTGACTTCCTCGAAGTTTCTGCTGCCTACTGTGACGCTCTGTCCGAAACGTCGATGTTCTGCGTCCTTCTTCGATGACAGCATATACTTAGTTTTGCCCTCGTTTACCACCAGTCCCACTTTAGCCGCTTCCGCTTCGATGCTAGCAAACGCCTCATTGACGGCTCGCTGAGTTCGTCCAATCACGTCAATGTCGTCGGCGTAAGCTAGCAGTTGAACTGACTTTTGGAAGATCGTGCCTCTGGTGTTGACTTGTGAGTTACGCACGATCTTCTCAAGGATAACGTTAAAGAATTCACATGACAGTGCGTCGCCTTGTCTAAAAATAGCTTCCTTATTGACCATTAAAACTCAGTCGGAGTGCCTAAAAGTAGTGTTGCTGATCAGTATAGAGGTGAAGGGGGGACGTGTGTAAAGCTGGGTAGATGCTGAGGTTCGATTTGAATTTCTTTTTCGCTGAGCTACATATGAGGAGAATCCTGCTCCAGTTCCGCTCCCAAAAGAATAGACGAAAAAGAATCCCTGCGGCCTAAGTGAGCTCAAAGATTTCCTCTCCGATGGTGAAGTGTTCATATCCATGGTTATTTCTAGTTCTGTGTGAAAGGATTTTTGATATGGAACGGTACGTACTTCATAAGCTTTGTAACGCTTCAAATGAATGAAAACAATGGGTGACACATGCTTGGCGGTTTCGGTATCGTTCAAGAAAATGCTGACGGTTCAATGATCCTTCAGATATCTGACGTAGTAGACATATTTCCGATGATTCAGAAAGCAAGAAAATTGCGCAGAAGTTTTTGTCGCTGAGAAACAGTTTAAGCAGCTAAGCTCATTTCGACCCGAACCCGGCCAAATGTCAGTCAGCAGTCCTCCCCTTCTACAACCAAAGAAGCGCTCTGTGAGACCTTAATCATCTAAGTTATAATAATAACCATTGAGTAGCACTACAGTCCATAGTGGACTAGGGCCTAGCTTCTGCGACAACTCCTCATGTTGTGCGTTCCATTGTTCTCTGTCGAGTAAAGGGGACCAACGTTTTTTCCGAAACCGAATGGCGGGATTTGAGAAGCTTTTCGTAGACAATTAATACTCTTTGGCTGTTGTCAGCACCTCGCAAAGAGTGTTCCGTTCGGGAGTCGAACCTGGGACCTTCAGGAGTGAGGTGACGCACTTATCCACTACGTCACGATGACCACTATCGCGAGGAACTCCGTGACGAAGGTCGCTTGGCCCCTGACGGTTGCAACGTCAAATACAGCCCAGAACATGGACCTCTACAGTTAAAAAGTTGTCACACAGACTTTGTCAAAAAAAGGACGAAGCTGCTCTTTTTCATTTTGAGGGAAGAGTTCTTCGGGTGATTTACGGTCCCGAGGGTATACATAGATGGAGAGTGCATTCAAATATACAATTCTCGAAGCAAGGACGCGCCAGTATCATCACACTCCATTCCATGCATGTGCTGCTATACCATGTATTTAGTACACAAACGAAACAATTTCATATACGGAGATGTTACTCCTGCAACGATCAGTTGCAAATGACGAAAAGCGGGACGATATAGAATACAACCGTATGCACGACGAAAATCTGCTTATATTTGTACATTTTTGGTGGCTCTAGGCGTCTCTTATATTTGCTCTTTTGTGAAGACAGCATGTATGCATGCCGCCCCTTTCGTGTCATTCTAGTTGTTGTAGAGCACGCAGGGAGTTGACAGGAGTGTGTAGCACACGCTTATAATGGTTAATGCAGGTGATATTGGAGGCAGCTAGCTAAAGATCGATCTAATTGAAGATACTTGTTGGTTAAGGCCCAGGTCCAGCCCGATCTTTTGCGTCGCAAAAAATAAAAATAATAAGCAAATAAACTGTCCTAGATGCCCCTTTACAGGGAGGCTTGCAGCAAACTGCAACCTTGAAAGAAACTTTTAAACATTCAGTGCGGTCTAGAATTCTAAATTCTTATTCAGCTCGCCACAGCCAAAGACACCTCTCTCGAAGGACTTTGTCTTCATCAAAACGCCCTTTTTCAATCGTTTATAATGACGCAAAAGATCACTATGAAGCTGGGCCTTGACCAACAAGTTCAGTTCGATCTTAAGCCAAAATACAGGGCGTGTCACTGCGTACTAATATTTCAGCTTTAAATTTGCGAAACTTGTTGCGACCATGCCACCAAAGACGTGTAAGGTTCTCAAACGAAGGAGATAGGCGGATGAGCCAACGATCTGTTGGTGTTTCGACTTTATTCAGGCGGCCCAACTGTACATTATCTGTTATATTTATGCGTTCATGCTTCTTCTTCTTCTTCTTCTTGTGGCGCTACAGTCCGGGGTGGACCTGGGCCTCAACCAACATGCCTCTCCAGCCAGCACGATCTTTCGCCAGTTGCCGCCAGTTGCGCACTCCAAGTTGGTTGAGCTCCTTCTCCACTTGTGTGCGCCACCTTATCCTGGGCCGTCCTCTGTTGCATTGTCCCAATGGCTCGGATTCGAAGACTTTTCGGGCCGGCGCAGTGGTGTCCATACGCTCCACATGGCCTAGTCCTCTTAAGCGTTGTAATGCGTTCATGCTAAGTTCTAAAATTCATGTAGTTAGCTGATTTGAAGACATTTCGTGTGAATCGAACGATCAGATATCCAAAGAAGAGATAGATAGACCGAGCAACGACATACAGTCTGATTTACAAGTATGGTATTTAATAAAAGATTTTATTTTCGACTACAGACGGCTTCAGCAAGTCTGTGCGAGGGTGTGGCCCAATCAAAAATCACAGTTTTGCGCCATTTGCACACAAAAACAAGTTTAATTATAGCCACCACCTAATCAGATCTGATCAGAAATTTTGTCAATTTTTGCTGACTCAATAAATTCACTACTAAGCCCTCCAAATCTTAAGTCTTCAAGCTACCTAATTAAAACACAATCAGCTACTCCATCCGTCGTCCCCTCTGCAGCGAACCGCACACATTAGCGACAAAAAATCGTGCAATGAGGCTGCTGCACACACAGGGGAAGTGAAGAGAGTAAAGTAAAACCTGCAAAAGCTCGAGTGCGGGTAAAATAATTAAATCACTCCGGTATTTCCGGTCGTTAGTCTTGATTCAAATTTTCAATGCCCCATCCCAGCACGACTCGCGGCGGCGGCGGCGGCTGCAGCCGAGGTAGCAGCGGATTACACAATTACTATTAGTATGTATCGTAAACAGTGATTTGTTGAATTTCATTTTTGCGGTTTGAGCAGAGAAACAAAAAAAAAAGAAACACAACAAAATGCAACAAGCCATCCCCCGCCCCATATGCGACCAGAAACAACAGTCCATCCATCATTCCCGCGCGCCGCCATTTCACATCGTATGTGAACGAGCGCGCAGTACAGCTTACAGCACAGCGCATACCATGTGAATAATTAGTTGCAAAGCAAATAAAAGCACACAACGCTCTAACGAAGAACACAACAGAAACGACGGCGGGGTAGGGACCGTGCATAAAAAACGAGAATAGCCATAATTTCTAAAAATAGATTTACAACTCAGTGCATATGGTGGTGTCAGGAATTGATTGCTGGATGTTTTGCTGGATGGAGCGTGCAACTTTGACCGACTGACTGCGCGATCTGGCGCACTGGGTGAACGAAAAAGCGACAAAACGACAACGAGTGACGAAAAGCAGAACACTCCCTGTTCTCAAGACCTCTCGTCTCGAGTCACAAACTATCAGCGGCTATAAATAAATACGGATTTGAAGATTCCCAACCGCAGGCGAAGAGCGGCTTCATTACTGCGTCGTAAACGCGCGGGATTACTCAGCTATGACGTCTCGGATGAGACATTCATTGAAGATTCAGCGGCAGGCGGTGATTAGAAGTAAAATCCTGAATCATACTTTAAACGCAGCATGAGTCAATTAGACGCGGTGGCGGGGAGCAGCGCACGCCTCCTCCACATCGTCGAACAGTGGGTCAGATGTTGAGGATTAAGGGTAGGGCGCTTCAAGAAATCAGTCAGCAGCGGCAGCAGCAGCATTCCACAGACAAGATCACGATTTATTTTCTCTCCTCGCTCATTCATTGCCATCTGGTACTGGTGCTGATGCTGGTGCCGGTTGTGGTGTATGCTGTTTCAAGGAAATCCTCACCCGAGGGATGCCATGTGGGCAGATCTCAGCGACCAGAATTGATCAGTCAATTGATGCGATGAATGAGTGGTTTTGAGTGAATTGAGGGGAAGAGTGAATCAGATGTTTGGCAGGGGGCACGATCGCACTTCTATCGGGACCAAAGAGTTGTCCTCCACCTGCGGTGTCGATGGTATCAACTACAACGATTTCAAGTCTATCATACTTTGGGGAACGTAGACCGTTCCTGAAGGTTATTTGCAAGGAGTTGGGAGGGATTGTAAATTGTGTGAAATTCCACAGAAGTGGAGCTGAAGAAAGGCTTTAAGACGTGTTCTTTAGTCCAACAGGTCCATCGTAAGGGGTGTTCAACAGAAACCGCACTTTAGTCTCCAGTAGGCGCAGGCTTTAGGAAATACATAAAACGCAACGAAATGGTTGTTTTTGGCGAGTTTACCAGCTACTTTCTTAAATCGTTAATCCATTGGTGACCTGTAAGTAAAGGGACCAAGGAGGTTGATAAGATGGCTACTTACACAAAAGCGTGTTCCTCAAAGGAGCACATCACGTTGCTCCTAGCCCTGTGTTCATTTGCTGCTCTGAAAACCATTGAGTCTTCTGAAAAAGTGCCTGGGTGTCAACCACTTCGGATATGCCCAAAAATTCATTGGGCTAGTGTGCTCCCAGATCTTGTTTTTTGATGAAGTGTGATCATATCCTCTCCATACTGCAGTAGTCTCTATAAAGTAACCCATTACACAGTATCTCATTTCTTCGACTTCCCTTGTTCATTCTCAGGATGTCCATGGTTTTCCGGAGATCCATTTTGTCTTTCGTATGAAACGTAAAAATTAAGTTTCTTCCGATCCTGTAAGTCCTGCTAATTGCTAACCCGAGCAACGCAAGAGAGAACGTTCTGCTCAAGTGAAGAAGGACCTCAATCAACTTGGCATGGTGGAGAGAAATTGCTTACATAAGATGGAAACTCTATCGCGTGCCGCCACCTTAGGAGGTGGTATTTAGTTTCACGTGATCTCAAGACTTGACGCCTAAGTTACCCAAGTACCAAACGAGATCATACTTGAAGGACAATCACCCCACCTTGGTATGGAGTGAGGCCTTTCTAAAACCTCTACCGCTCCATGTGTTGCAGCACCCTGTTCAGACTGCAACTCCACACTGAGCCGGGAAAGTCTCCTAACCGCGTGGACTGAATCAGTAGGGTGAACAAATTAGAACTTAGACTTTCTGCGTGTGGGTCGACGCCCCTTGCCCATTAAGCCAAGGCGACCATTGCCCGCAATGTGGGCATTTAAACACAGGCACCACGGTGCTCCCACAAGGGAGCCTACCACACGGTCGGGCTGAAACCGAAGTTACAGGGGCTCCTAACCTCCCGTGGCACCAGAATTAATAGCATCTGGTCAAGCTGTTACTACCAGTCTTCTTTTTCTTCTTCTTGTGGCGTCAGTCCGGGTTAACCTAGGCCTCAACCAACATGCCTCTCCAGCCAGCACGGTCTTTCGCCAGCTGCCGCCAGTTGCGCACTTCAAGTTGGTTGAGGTCCTTCTCCACTTGTGTGCGCCACCTTAGCCTAGGCCGTCCTCTGTTGCGTTGTTCCAATAGCTGAGATTCGAAGACTTGTCGGGCCGGAGCAGTGGTGTCCATCCGTAGACGCTTGACTAGGCTCATGCCGCTGTACAGCCCATACAGTTCATGGTTGAATCTTCTCCTCCAGATGCCATCAACGCAAGCAGGACCAAAAATCGCACGCAGAACTTTTCTCTCGAAGAGACCAGGGGCATCCTCACCCGCTTTTAGTAGTGTCCAAGCTTCCGCGTCATAAAGTAGGACTGGGATGATCGAGGTGCTATATAAAGCAAGGTTAGTCCTTCGAGAGAGGGTTTGATTACTCAATTGCCTCTTGAGCTCAAAGAATCAGCGAGTGATACTGCGTTTGATTTCGGCCCTGGTGTCCCTGTTTGCCACGGAGCCGAGGTAAACGAAGTCCTTGACTACCTCGAAGTTTCTGCTGCCTAGTGTGACGCTCTCTCCGAGACATCGATGTTGTGCATCCTTCTTTGATAACAGCATGTACTTCCTTTTGCCCTCATTAACCACCAGAACCATTTTAGCCGCTTCTGCTTCAATACCAGCAAACGCCTCATTGACGGCTCACTGTGTTCGTCCAATCACGTCAACGACTTCGGCGTAAGCTAGCAATTGAACTGACTTTTGGAAGATCGCGCCTCTGGTGTTGACTTGTAAGTTACGAACGATCTTCTCAAGGACGATGCTAAAGAAGTCACATGACGAATGAAATCGACGAATAGGGGGTGAGTATCGATTTACACTTCTTAGGTCCTTTCCAGGATCTGCTGTAGTGTAAAGATTTGGACTTCCCTGGCCTGAAACCACACTAGTCAGGCTCCCTCAAAATCTGGGGCTGTTAGCCGCCATTCCGCCACCAAATGGACTTTGATTTCATCAGTGATTCCGTATACACTAATAAGTGATTCATAAATCCAGTCACATCATCTGGAACCTTAGAAGTTGTAATATCACCCCAACAATGGGTACTGGCAGTCAATGAATGATTAGAAGATCTAAAATCTTCTGGAACAAGTGTCACTGCCTACGCTGATGACGTGGTCATAATCGCGCAAGACAACCATAAGTCATCTTCTTCTTCTAGAGAAAGCGTTTACGACTCTGGTCAATTTGACTAGGAACTGCGAGCTTGGGGTTAACCTTCAGAAGACCAAATTGGAAGAGATTTACACCACACTTCAAGCTCGGTGTCATCAACGGTACCTCACTAAAGTCAAGCGATAACGCCAAATTCATTGGCACTGTCCACTGACTGAAGGTTAAACTGGAAAGCCAACGTTTGCGAAAGACGAAAGAAAAAGGCTACCTGCGGCCTGTACATCTGTCACAGCATCATTGGGAAAAAATGAGGACCAAATCCCAAGACTGCCAGTAAACCACAACAGTCCGAGCAATCCTCACGTAGGGGCGCACCGTTTGGTGGTAAGCTGCCAAAAACGCCCCCAGTTTGAAGCTGATGACAAAAGTTCAGAAGCTTGCAAGCCTGGCAGCAACTTGCGCAGTGCGGGCTACCTCAGGGTTCGTGGAAAACTTAACGAGGATATTCTGTGCCGGCGTTGTGGAGATAGAGAGGAATTGGAGGCTACACCACATTACCTCTGCCACTCTTCCAGTCCTTGTCGCGCGCTTGGAAATAACTTCTTTCTTGACCTTAATTAAATCTCAGGGGTACCTCTATCTAGTATTCGAGGGCTTATCAAACTTACTGGCTGGCTTGAGGGACACCCCGATGGCAGGCTCACAGTATAAGAAGAGGGACTTCATTCACACTTCCGCTCGGGCGTTACAAGGGGCCACATGGACCTAAGTAAGACATGACCATCCTGTCCACTCACCTCCCTTACCATCGTCAGCCTTAGAAATGAAAATAGAAGGCCAGTTACAAGCTTCAAAAAATCGCTCCTACAAGGACTTCCTTGAATTCCTTCCCAATTACCGCTCAAAAGAATAATTGCAATTGCTCCCACCTTCAGTCTTCTTGAGTGCAGCTCACGCCTCATATTTCGCAATTAGAGACCCCACATATCTACGCACAGATGTAAGTCCACTGCATACTTGAACATCAATTTTAATTGACAATCAACAAGATTTCGCCTGCAGCCCAGGCGCACTGCTCACAGCCGCGAGCATTATTTCTCTGCAACTCGAACCCGTGTCATGGCGATTGCTCGACAACAGCCACATCGCCTTGTTAACAAGCTCTCTGGGACAGACTGGCTTTCTGTGTGTGACCCTGTCAAGCAATCTGTTGACAGGACAGCCGCGAGATAGGTGAGCTCATTTCGAATGCTTTTCAAGCGATTTTCCAGCCCCCGTCAAGCGTTTTCATTGAAAATTTCGGCGGGTGCCTGAATGACGTCGTCTGTGAGTCTGAATCAAGGATGCAGCCGCACTGTCACATCAATCATCTTCACAATCACCTTCTTATGCCTGGCGGCAACGCCGAGGCGCGTCAGCCTTATCGATTCCCTCAATCAGTTGCGCAATTAACTGCAAAAACTGCGAAAAAAAAAGACAAAATGACTGTGAACAGAGTGAAAAACAGAAAACTTAGCCACACAAAGTAAATCTAAATGAAAAATGGCATACTTAGTCTGGGACGGCGCGGCAGCGGCAGCGACAGCGTGCGCAGCTCTGACTACACACAATTCCTCAGACTTATTGTCGCTTATCTATCTCGCCCCATCCTCGGCGCGTCTCCAGCTCCATGCCGACGCAGCGCGCGGCGATGTGCAGTAACTTTGAAGCGTGTGTGTGTTGAGGGAGGCGGGGTGATGAAAATAATATGCAGGAATTTGTGTATTTAAACGAAAAAAAAAAGGAGCGCGAGACATCAAAGTGTGCCGGCAGTGCGCCAGCACTCATTCGCGCGCCATCAGGAATCAGTGTTTGTGAGCGATGGCGATGTGCCCCCGTTTGCCAGTTCTTCTAATCGCGTTGAAGACCTTTTTCCTGAATCTCTGTGCGACGCGGCTTCGTCTCCGGTGGCCGGTTGTCCAGCCTAGATTCCAGTGAATCATTATCGCGGACGCGGCATAGATGCGCGCGGCCACATCCACAGTGGTCTCGCCCTAATCTCGCGACGGAAAATGAGGAGACGTGTGGATGCCACAGTATTTGCGGAATTTGAGTAAGGCGCGTGCTGCACGCTATATCTTTGCTTCACTGGCGTGATTGAGGTACAAGGACTTTTCCGAGGGATTGTCCGACTATCGAATTTGGGGTAAAGTTATGATTCTAGTGGCGCATCTTTTTTATGTCTCGTTGGCATTGGAAGGGAATAATCTCTGCAGGACGTGACAAAGCGCAATTTTTTATCGGTGGTGGGCAATTGAACACAGCAGGTTGGCTGAAGTGATTCTTCACTTGTGTGCAATATCTCAAGTGAGGACGTTGCGTTGTTCAAATTGCACAGGTTGGAGCTGTGGTGTATGCACTCCTACCTCAGTCTCATGAGCTTAAGGGTTACTTCCGTTGACAAAGCTTGACAAAACGCGTGCTGTCGTACATAGAGGCTTGTTCTCCGTCCTGCTGTCCATAAATCCTCCAACAACCTGTCAGTACTTGCTCTGAGTAGATCCAAATCAAAGTTTGCGAGCCATTCCTTTCTAGAGTTAAACTTCGACTTAAGGAGCAGGAGAGCAAACATCTTCTCTTCTCTAACTTGCCTCAACAACTGCACGTGTTTCCGAAAGTTAAGATTGACAGCTGACTGCACGATCAGAGATGCAAGATCTCATTCCCGGTGTCTGGAACAAGTTTCAAGACTTCTTAATCCTTTAAAATTTAAAAAAAAGGTGTCTTTCATTTCCAGTTTAAATGCCTTTCCCAGCTTGCTTCCTTGAGGGATTTCTTGATCCCTTCCCTGACTCTGACATTGACTAGTCGCTCTAGCCTGTTGTAGAAACAGTTTCTGACCTTTGTAAGAGACGGGTAGGTTCCTATAAAGTGAAGAACGTTCTCATTCTTCTCAGGGATGGAATGCCTAACTTCCTTGCATGGTAATTCATGAGCTCCTTGAGCACTTACTGCCTGTAATCCCTTTCGTCTAGTCAGATAATGTCTGTTTTCCGTGTTGGATTGATTTTAGGAATGGACGCTTCCAGGGATAAAGATGGGAACTCAGTAGAGAAATTTCAGTGGGTCCTGGAAATATGACAAGACCACTTCTGTAAACTGTATAACGGATGACGACCAAGGCAACATAATCGACAGCAGCATAAACGACCAGGCAGGATAATGCATCCTGATATAGCTGATGAGGGACATAAGGGTCATCTCGACCAACAAGGCTGTTGATGGCGATGGACTGCGATGATAATGTGGTAAGGTGCATAGACCGACCTTCTTGCCCGCATTTTCCACCGTCGGGGTCGCGGGGGCAATGCACGCAAGAGAGACCTCCAGGCTCGATCTCCAGCTCGATCCTCTGCCATCGACTCTAACTCAGGAGTCGGGAGCTATTCCCAGCGCCACCCGGCGAGTTTAAGAACATGATCCAACCATCTCGCACTGGGTCTACCGAGCGATCACCCACCTGATGGCATTGCATCCAAGGCACGCCTCCGAAGTGGTGATGAAGGAGACACCGTACAACTTGGCCAAATTATCGAAATACAGCCATTTCCGTCCGAAAAAGTAGCCGCTTAACATTGAGTTCCCCTCCGAACCGGCGGGTTTCTCAGCCTATCCCTGCGAGTAACTCCCGTTACGGCACTAAGAAATCCCATCTGGGCAGTCTGTGTTAGCGATCTTATTCTTTTGGTCAATTACCCAAATTTCATAAGTCTCTTGAATATATCGCATGAAACCCTTGTCAATAGCCTCATTGGTCAGCGCAGGCTCTGGCCAGCGGAATTCACTTTTGGCCAAAAATTCACATTATGGCAGATCATGGGAAAAAGTTTCGAGTTGATGCCAATTTTGGCCAAAAGTTCACATTACGGCATATCTTGGGAAAGAACCAAAAGTTTCAAGTCGATGCTCACCTTCTATACATCAAGGCCACGTGTGACAGAATTAATAAAGACGAACTATACAGCACATTGTCAAGTTTTGACATCACTGCAAAACTCACCCGACTTTGCAGTACGACAACGAAGAATGCTTGTTGCTCCATCAAGGTCGGTAAAGATTTTATCGAAACCCTTGATATCAAAAAAAAGACACGACACACTGCCATTTCTTTAAGATCATTCTCAAGAAGATCTTGCAAAGTTTTTGCACAAATCTGTGCAACTGCCAGCATATGCCGATGGCAACGACCTCATTGGAAGACCGCAACGGGCTGTCAGTGGGGTGTTTGTGAGCATCGAGATGGACGAGGCGGAATACGGGTCCTACCATCAAAGAGGTTGAGACAAAGTCTGCGGAAAAGGCCTTGGACAGAACGCCACTAAATACAACTTTAACTTGGAAGAACTGAAAGAGTTTGACTGTCTAGGGTCCGAAGTTAACGCAGTCAATGACCCTACCGTGGAGAAAAAACGTATGATGACGTTTGCCAATCTCTGATTTGAGCTTGGAAGGTCCTTAATGTCTATCCCAATCCAAGTTTTGTACAACGGGGCAAATCCCAGGTTGTTAGGGATGTGTACTGCACGAGTTATAACTTCGCTGCAAAGAGTTATCCTTGCAGCATATAACCCTAATCAGTTGTATCATGAGAGTGTGCTTTCGTCCCGCCAGAAGTATTCAATAGGTGTCATCGCCATGATGAAGTGGAAAAGTGAATCGACTTACGGAGGTTCCAGATTCGATTTCCGGTCTGAACACCTCGCACTTTTCACGGCATCACCTCTTTTTAGTTGCTGACGACACTCAAAGGATACAAATTGTCTAGGAAATGCTTATCAACTCTCGCCGTTCAGAGTCGGTGAAAAACTGAAGGTCCCCTCAGTTGCTTAAGAAGCTATGCTCTGGTCCCTTATAGGCTGTAGTGACAGTTCCTTGCGGAATAAAGTCCTTTCTCATGGAACTAAGATATCGCCCGTTATAGACCTTTATAGTCCCAATCCTGCTGAATGGCTCAGAAGAACGGATACTAACTAAGGGGACGAGGAGATTATTGGTCGCTTCAAGAGGAGGGTCTTTTGAATTGTCTTTGTGCTGATCGTGCTTGGAGGAGAAGATTGAGCTGCGAACTGTAAGGGCTATACAGCGACGTCGGTCAGGTTAAACGAGTTCTAGTCCCTCTTCTCACAGAACTAGGACATGTAGAGCGAATGGACACAGATTCTCCGGCCCTGGAAGTCTTAGATTCTAATTTCAAGAGACAACGCCATAAAGAAAGACCACGCCTTCAGTGTCGCACGCAGTTGGAAAGAGACCCCAATCAGTTGTACGTGCGCGGCTGGAAGCAACAAGCAAAAGCGAGATGAAGAGACATATTGTCTGACGCCCAGGTTCACCCCGGACTGCAGCACCAGTCGAAGAAGAAGAAAGAAGACTGATTTCCTTCTATAGCTCGGACTTTCGATGGGACCATGGAAAAGAGTAGCTGCAAATGACACGCCTGCTCCTTTTCGTGCTAGTCCATTGGCTCTTTTGTTGCCCAGGATACCTTGATACCCAGAAACCCAACGTGTAAGATTTAGGCGACTGTGTGATGGTGTTGCTCAGGAATGATTAAAACAGGAATGCGTCAGAATGCCTATTCTTTGGCCAAAAGTGCCCACTCCATTCACCTTTCTTCCAATTTTCCTTATTTTCACTCCAGTCCCCGGCACTATTCAGCTTCTGATCTCTCGCCAGGCTGCTTCCCATGTCCGAAGTGGCGCTTTACCGTCACTTTCCATCAAATGCGCCTCGCCAAACCACCTTCTCCCGCAATCTGATACAGAAACCAGTCCGTTGCGCACCACCAGCATTCCTCAAAATCAAGATACGCACTCTTAATCCAACATTTACCACCATTCGTCCACAGACACGGGGCACTGGGGCACTTAAAGCAACTGCGGCAACCGAAGCATAACAGAGGCAAACGCCTTGTGAATTTGCACCCGGGTCCAACACATCTCCCGCAGCCGTGATCGTCTAGTGGTTAGGACCCTACGTTGTGGCCGTAGTAACCCAGGTTCGAATCCTGGTCACGGCAATGTTTCTCCCCAATTGAAAACATTGTCACGGAGGGAATTTCGTTTTTTTTTTCATCAGTTTCCTCTAGTGTCGCAAATAAAAATTTATTTTTAAGACACCCGTCGTCATAGCCACACCGCCCACCCGGGCCCGCTCGCAACAGCCCGAATTAACGACTTGCCGGAGTCTTTTCGGATTCAGATCATAGGAGCCGATAGAGCGTATAGTTTTGGCACGAATTGAATTCGATTAACCCACCTAACACGAGATACGAATCAATCTTCACCGCGCAGTGTACATCCATTAAATTGTTTAATGTCCTAGTCATCGGTCACATCAATTACGATGCCCGGGCGGGCGGGGGGAATGAAGATTGTGCTGTGGCTTCGATAAAGCGATGCGGAAGGGGCGACGACGCAACGACAGCACCGTCGCACGGTAGCAACGCAGCGAGGGAGGGAGAGCGGCAGCCGTTGATAGAGCGGCAACATTGAGGAATGCTAATTTTATAATTTTTTATGACTTTTTAACAAAAGATAATCAGTTGAATGCTTCAGCACTCGTATGACTCCCAAACAAGGTCGGCGAAGGAGAAACAAGCGATTCGTATCGCCGCGCCGCGCCGCGGCAGTCCGCGCGCCGGCTAGTGTCTATGCAACAATGTGTAACAATTTAACAATTGCCGGAGCGGCCACGTACCGTACATGCTTCGGCTCGGCTTGTGAAAATTATTGTGAATATGTATTTTTTACGAGAACATTTCACAAGTTTTATGGCCGAATGGTCTAATGAAACATTTGCAGGCGGCGGTGGTGGTGGCGGCAGCGGTGGCGGTGGCCGTGTGCTTTATTCTAGACGGGGACGGCGGCTGCGACTGTAGGCATGCATGTGTGCATTTCAAACGACACGCGGATTGAAGATCTCTAGGCAGTGTCCCATCGTCGCTCCGAAATGGGTCCGATAAGCCAGATGGGTGGGCTGATGTGCTCTGAATCGGTTCTGATTTACGGTCAGGAAGAGGCAAAAGTGGCCATGTTTGAAGAGAGAGAGAACTTTGTTGAAAAGATTCGACAAGGAACACTCGAGGCGAATACATGTTGTATTCGATTGTTTCGGGCCGAAATTTCCCAAAAACCGTTAAATATGAACGACAAAACATTTCGAAACTCTGAAGACGCTTTTCTAAAATATAATGATCACAGTAGAAATATGCTTTCATTCGAGAGTGGACCGAGAGTAACTGCCCGCTGAAGTCAAAGAAACATCGATTGATACGATTTTCCTCCCAATTGTGACAGAATATCCGAGGCCTCGATGTTGTACCTACATTTCCCGTCCTCTTTTACTACCAGACCCATTTTTCGCCTTCGTTTTGGACTTTGGGCCCTACAATCAATTTGAATTTAGGTCTGGGTATGAAACCATGCATGCCGCGTCAAAACTGAGTTCCGACATACAAGCAATGCACTGGTGGCCGCCTGCTTGACTTGGGAAAGGCTTTCGACAGCGTATTGACACCGATTGTCTCTTTCTTAAGTTGGTCAGGCTTGGAAAAATCAAATGACTTGATATCCTCACATGTAGAAGCTTCAAGCGATCAAATGGTGGTGTTTTTTTGCATTTGTGTGACCCAGGAGTTCTTAGCCCTGCCTCTCTTTCAAGCTCGCGCTGGAACGTTTACTGATATTGCCTTTTTACCGGGGCTCGAAGCATATCTCTTCGGAATATTGAAATACCAGCTAAGCCAGTCGTTCTCAGATTTTTTTTAGAGATGGGTTCTTTGAGGTGAAAGCTTCCTTGAATATTTGAACTTCTTATTTTATTGAGCTTCGTTACTCCTTCCGTCATGCGAAGCATCTTCAACTCAATTGCCGTTTTTTTGCTCTCATCCTTTTTGTACGCTGTCCAGCATTGTGAACCGTACAAGAGCGCTGGACGTATAACTGTGGTGTAGAGTCTTCCTTTCAGCTCAAGGGGCATTTTTCGGTCACAGAAGATGGAAGAGTTTCCGTCAATTCTTACTTACGCATTGGTTGATGTCATCATCACAGGCTACTTCGCTATTAGTCACAGATGCCAAATATTTAAACTTTTCGCACGAAAGAGGCACTTTTTCATTCAAATAAATGTTTGGAATAGGCTGGAGTGGATCAGAGAATGGCCAACACATTTCCCTCCAGAACATCTATCCACACATCAAGTGTTCGCTGCAGGGAAGTTTGATCATCACTTATGACGGCTCCATCGTCAGTAGGGAATAACTGATTGACTTTTCCTTCAAGCAGATAATCAAGGACTAAGCTAAGCAACAAATGACTTAAGACGGTCCCTTGGTTTACAAGGACTTTCATTGGTGACTCCAATAGGGAGTGACCTTGCCGATCCTATTGCAAATATTCACAAATGATCCTGATGCTGACGCTGATGATATAGTAGCTTAGAGATCAGGTCCTAAGCTCAAAGTAATAAATAACTTGTTGCAGCGTAACTTGGGCATGAATCAACGATTTCGAGATGACTGGATGTTGGCAATCAGCTCTTGGAAGTGTGAAAGATTCCTTTCCAGAGCTTTAGGGCTCCAAGTTTCACACTGATGACCCACAGGACCAGCCGTTGGCTGTGGCGAAATGTGAGCAAGTGCATTGGCATCTGGTTGGGTCAAAGTTTGTATTTGAAGAAACACATAGATTTTGTTCTAAGAACAGCTAAGAAAACCTCTGTTGTGGCAAGATGCTTCACTGCAGGCAACATTGCAGGCCGTACCAAGGCCGATCATGACGCACAGTTATCCAGTGTGATACAGCGTGACTACTTGCCAGATGGGAAAGATGAAGATGTTTGGAGGACGGTGTATTTGGGCAAGATGGGAATAAAATTCGATCGCAACGAAGTTTTGTTCAACGAGACAAATCTGAACAGGGTTCATAACAAGTCAAAGGGTACAAATTGTCTACGAAATGCTTCTCAACTATCGCCGTTCGGAGTCGGTAAGAAACTGAAAGTCTCCCATACACATGAGAGAACAATAGAACGCACAACTCCAATATTTAGTTGCTTAAGAACCTAGGGTCGGGTAGTGGTCGCCGTGGCGCAGTGGTAAGTGCATCGACTGCGGCGCAGAAAGTCTGGGTTCGATTCCCAGCCGGGACACCTAGCATTTTTCACGGCACCACCTCTTTCGAGTTGCTGACAACACTCAAAGAGTATTAATTGTCTATGGAAAGCTTCTCAAATCTCGCCGTTCGGAATCGGCAAAAAACTGTAGGTCCCTTCCACTCGTGAAGAACAATAGCATGCACAACACGAGTAGTTGTTGTAGAAGCTAGGCCCTGGTCCGTTATGGGCTGTAGTGCCACTCAATTATTTTTATTTGGTCTCATCTAAGATGAAGATGGATGCTCTATTATCAATTACGCCGGAGAGTGAACAGGGAGCTCCTGAGGGCTTTCCTCTGGGATAGTAGAGTCTGCGAAAGAATGACACTTTTACTGATGGTTGCCTCATCACCAGCGTCAACTGCCGCTAGAGTTTTAACAGAAATATGTCACTTGAGAGTGCAGACATCAAATGGGGCAGTTGAACATAGTAACATGGTTAAAAATAAAGCACAGCTTTCTTTGTCCCCATTTACCTTCAAACCCTTTTTTCTGCCTTTGTTTGAATGCCAGGAAACGCCCCATTGATGGCTTGCTGTGTTCGCCCAATCATGTGAATGTCATCCACGCAACCCAGCAGCTAAATTTGAACTTGGAGGATCGCGCGTCTGGTGTTGACTCGAGTTTCTCAGAATCTTTTCAAGCTAAGTGTTCAAAAGACAGCATGACGCCATGTCGAAGACCTTTCTTAACGTTAAAGAAGACGATGAGTTCGTGTCGTCACCGACCTTGATGGAGCAGCGAGAGTTCTCAGTTGTCATCCTACATAATCTGAAGGGTTAGGTAGGAATGCCAAAAGTAGACATGGGGCAGTATAGGTTGTCTCGCTGACATTGGCGGCCTTCAAATCGAAGAATAAGTGGATTTGGCGTCGATCTGCATTTTGTTGATCTGCCGCAGTTTGAAAATCGACTCTATCGTGGATTTTCCTGCCCTGAAACCACATTGACAAAGATCTATCAAGCTACTGACGAACGGTTTCAGGCATTCACACAAGACGATAGAGGATTTTGTAAGCGATCTTGGTAGTCCTAGGGGCGTCCTTTCTGAGAGATTTCACTCATTGGAGAGTTTTCATTTCACGGAACTGATACATTCGTCCAACTGGCTCATCTTCTGCCGGTTTAAGGAACACTGAGCAACTTTCGCAACTTCGGTCTCGATATCTGCCTCCAAACCTCGTTTAAATCAGGGGGAGGAGGGGACGAATTTCATGACCATCGTCCTCCAAGCTAAATGGAACATTTTGCCATCATTCTTGAGAAGATTCTGCCTGGCAGAGGCATTTCCATCGTCACCGCCTCTTAACAGAGAAGAAAGATCATTGTCCTTGCAACTCTGACTTTTAAACAAGTACACGCTCAATTTTGACCCAAAATCCGTTGAAAATGGAGTCTGTAAATGGACCACTTCTTGTGTATGGCAGTGAATCAACTGCAGACTTCCACCTTCACCATCGCAAGACCATACCACACGCCTTAAAAGATTCCATTTTTAACAAGCAACAAATTTAGAAACTCCTACAAACTTCACTAGACCCCCACGCAACTTTTCCATACTCTGCTGAGACTCTAGTTAGCGCCACAAGTGGCTCTTGTCAATTTTCTGTAACCACACATGATTTATGAAGCGAGTCCTAGGCACTTATCGAACCTTAATCGAACAAGACACTCCCAGCCACAATAAATCATCGTTTCAGCTTCTTGATCGCACAGTCAGCAGCCCGCACTCAACTCAGCTTCAACTCGCTACTGCTTGCAATCATTCGTTAGAATTCTGCGCACAAGATTGCGCAACGATTTGATCCGTTTTTCAGTCAGAATTTCTAACACACTGTGTAGACACTGTTATTACCCCCAATCACAGCATCACGGCGGACCTGTCAATATTGTCAAATTTATGACACGAATTATCCGTCACAGCCAATTGTGTCAATGACAACGTTTGCCGGCGTTGCATACTTTGTTGCTGCGTCACACCAGCAACAGCGGCAGCAGCAGCAACACGGGGACGGTGTTAAGGTCTTCTCTTGTTTAGGTTGCAGGATGAGTGGCCGCTCGGTGTGGTTGAAGGACGTGTGTAAGATGTGCGGTGAGTGGGCGGTGAGGAATTGCTGCGAAGGCGTGATGCTTTTATTTTAATTTTGAGAATTGTGATTTATTGTAATGACATGGTTGCCACGAAATCGGTGCTCTCTCCTGCTGTTCGGCGCTGCGGCTTACTGGAAATGTATTCTAATGCAAATCGTATCTTGCACTAAATGACAGCGAGATTGTCATATGCCATGTTGTTGAGTCAGTCGGATGGAACGGGCGATTAGTCAGGGCCCGTGGTGTAGTCATAATTTGATCGACAGTTTATCTGGGCAGGCTGAGGGAATATCTAATGACTTTCTGTCATCAAATGCAAATTACCGGTTTTCAAGGTGTTGTGCTTGCAGGAGGTATTTGAAAGCTTTTGAGGAGGAAGGAGGAAGTTATTTCTTGACTGAAGCCAAAGCACCAGAAATGCAAATGCTCCCATCACATCTGCGCAAACAAAGTCACATCTCTCCCGCAAAAAATAAAGTTTTGGAAACCCATCAATTATCACAGACCTGCCAAATAAGTCAAAGCATCGCATAAACGGATCTCGATTCATTTCTCTGGTAGCTGCGAATTGTGAAGGCAAATAAGGCACCTTAGCGAACGTCAACATCAACGTCGCTGACTTCAGCAAACAATCACTCGTCCTCCGATGGACAACCTGCATGAGTCAGCCGTCATCGGCCACGGCAATCTGTCACACCCTCCGCTCGACAGGTCAGGAACGGAAGGCATGTCGTAAAAGCCTCCACAGCGAGCCGCCTCGTGGGCGTTGTACATGACTGATTAACATTTTCCGAATCATAATCCAAAAACCGAGGGAAGAAAATATTTCACAAATAAATCACAAGGCCACCACCATTAATATTAAATGACAATTATGCAAATGATAAGCAAACAAAAAGCATACCCGGTGTGCAAGACATGCCAGAGGACAACACATCACATCACCGGGCGCATGCTGCTATGCTGCGAGGAGTGAGGAGATAACCTCGCAGCCAGTCGTGTTGCATTGCTGAACTTGCTGCATGCTCCACTCCAGTCGCCGTCACAGAGCTCACCACCTTGACAGCGGGCTGCTTGGTGCCTGGTGCCCGGTGGAAGTCCATGACATCTAGCCGGAACGCCAGCGTGTCTACAATCTCGCTTGCTGCTTATGCTAATGAAATTAAAAAACAAATTCTATGCTTCTCCAATGGGCCACAGTACGCATGGTCTCCCAGGCGGGAGGGGTGTGACGGCTAATATTTAAGTAATGAATAAATAAATTTTGTTCAATTAATTTTTAGTGCGGCAGGCGTGCAGTATGGGCAATGAGTTATAATTAAAGGCTCCCCGTGCCGCAGTCTCTAAATGAATTGAAATGGAATACTTCAGTTTGACCGTGTAACGCTTTTCAGCTAGAAAATTCCTTACTGGACGGGGGAATACTGTCAATGCATTGCAGGGTGTGTGAGTGGGTGGTGTACCCTAGAATTAGTCTGAAACCTGATCAACGAGACGATGTAGTCGAGAATGTGAAGTTGTTGATGAATGATTGGAGTTAGGTTCATTGAGAAATTGAGAATCAAAAAGTAGGATCCTCGTTGCAAATTGATACATTTAGAGCGCTTTTCAACAAGGAATTGACAAATTTCTGAGGAATGATACTCGTTGAAATTCGATATAATTAGAGGTGGCTTCAACAAGGATCTAACATCTTTATTTTCTTAATTTAATGACAGGTATTTGGGGCAGTTCAAGATTTCTACAGCCTTGATTTTAATGAAAACAGTTCTGGACTACAGAGATTCAACCACGAACTATATGGGCTGTACGGTGGCATGAGCTTCTAGGGATACAACGCTAGGCCATGTAGAGCGGATGGACAACACTGCTCCGGCCCGAAGAGTCTTCGAATCCGAACCACAGGGACAACGCAACAGAGGACGTCCTAGACTGAGATGGCACACACAAGTGGGAAAGGACCTCAACCAACTTGGAGTGCGCAATTGGCGGCAGCTGGCGAAAGATCGTGCTAGCTGAAGAGGCATGCTGGTTGAGGCCCAGGTCCACCCCGGACTGTAGCGCCATCCGAAGAAGAAGAAGAAGCTCTGGACTACAGCTTGGTGACGTTCTCTGAGGCAGTACCTTATCTTAAAGACTTAAAGACTTAAATACTCTTCTTCTTCTTGTTTGACGCTACAGTCGTGGGCCTCACCTAACAAGCATTTCCAGCCACCTTTCGCCAGCTGTCCCCAGCTGCGCTCAAGAATTTGGTTGAGGACCTTTTCCACTTGAGTGCGCACTTGATATCCGCGCTCGAAGGGTGCAGTGTTCTCTCACTCCGGACAACAAGCGCAACAGTGAGAGCAAGCAGTGTTTGACTCTGTCTAAGCCCAATGCAAAGAATTTTCTGCTTGGTTTCATGACTGCCAACGAACCAGAAACCAAAAACCAGTCGAAACAGTAGGCAAACGTGGTCCGAAGAAGACAAGATGATGTTTACCGTGTGATCTACATCGAGAACCTGAAAAAGAACAAAATGGTCACAGTGCTCCACTATGTCGACTTATTGCGCCAAATTGCAAAAAAATATAGTCCCATGTGGCGAAGAAAGAGTGGCCTTTCTCTACAACAGGTCCCGGACTCAGCAAATTGGTCAAAATAGGATACAGACCGTTGCTCCATTCACCATATTCTCCAGATTTGGTCCTATACGACTTCTTTTCGTTTCAAAACTAAAAGAAGTCACTCGCCGGACAGAAATTTGAGACAGCTGGCGCCTCCTGGATTTCGACTAATTTCTCTTCTCCAGAAAACGTATTTTTCAGACGGCTTCTAGAGGCTTGAGCATCGCTGGGTCGACTGTATCGAACTGAAAGGAAAGGAATTGAAAGGTTAGATTGGCGTGGCGGATCGGAAGGAGGATCAGTCGAACTTAGGGCGGAGGGAGGGAGGGAATCATTAAAAATCAGAGAAAACTGTTGGAAAAATTAGCGAGCTCGCATAGATCGTGGAAGTCATCAAAGAAATATTCCCCTAGGTGAGGCTACGCAATGACAGAGGAGATTGGGGACACTTTCGACGTCTTTTTTGTCGTTGCGGGGACATCATAATCTTCTAGCATGTGTATCCATTGTGAAGGCGCCAGCAAGTGTGAACATATTGTGTTCCCGCTCCTCCAGTTGCAACACCAATGGGCCCACAAATTGAAAGAAAAAGAAAAACATTTGCACTTTAGTCTACCACATCTCCTGCACCCATTCTACTTGCTGGGTCAGGCATACTTCAACCTCTACGCAAATGTCTAGCAGACTCCTTTTTTGAACGTCTAACCATTCCTAGATAGGAGAACTTATCCATTTCAAACTTAGCACGACTAAGTAGAAGCACTTAGAAAACATCTAAAGCTTTACCCTATTCCCCTCAAACCAATCAATAGCAAAAAAAAAAAAAAAAAGCAAACGAAAAAAATCGACTGAACTTGAAACTTGAAAGAGAGGGAGGAGCTACTCGAAGATTTATTTGCCATTTTGCAAAAGTACCCAGAGTGGCATACATAACACCGCCGACAGTGTGGATATTGAAATGTTCTGCTGGCCGCGCTCGAGGCGACACCGCTAAAAGGTGCAGCGTGCGCACACAAGCTTGTGTTTGAATGTCACAACTGTCAAGAGCATAAGGCAAGGTAAGTTTGGACCTCTACCCCGCCGCTGCACACGGCGGCGGGCGAAATAAATAATAAATTTCAAACACCAAACGGAGCAGGGAGAAAAAAAAAACTCTGAGAACATTTAATAAGCCGTGTGATATATGTGCACTTGAGTGTGTTCCCAGATAATAGCTGGCCTTTTGCCAGCTGGTCAATAGCTGCCGTTGTTGTCGGAGGTGGTGGCGGCGGCTGAGGTGCCTGCACGCTGGCCACCCTCGAACCGTGCCCACGATCTGGCGGACTGTTGTAATTTATCGATTAGAAGTTCATTGGGACTTCAATTTGATTTCCTTTCTATTTCTGTTTGTGCCCCTTTCACACTCCGTTACGCCAGAGTTCGAGCATCGCCACCGCCCTTCCCACTAGCGAGTAGCTGGCTGACTGGCTGGATCTGTGAGTGGCGCGGGTGTGTGTGTGTGGTCACTTTACTCCCGCAGCGACCTATGTGGGAGGAGGAATTTTATTCGTTTCGTGGCCAAAAATTCGCGTGCCAGTGCCAAAAAAAAATATACTCATCAACGCGGTCATCACATCTGAAGTGCGGGGAAGAAAGGGGCAGTTGCAGGGGCACCGAGAACGGCACGGATACAGAGACAAAGACGCAGAGGCAGAGGTAGAAGCAGAGGTCTCGTTACTCGTTCCTCTGGCAAATGAATGGAAAAGTAATAATTTTTGTTTTTATTTGGTCCCGTCTCCATTCTCCAGTGGTGTGGAGCTTTTTTAGTTTTTCGACCAGAATTCAGTTTTATTTTCTTAGTTTTTGACTCATCCCGAATTTGCGCTTTAACGAGGTGGAATCTGTCGCGATCATAAAACAGCTTATTTACGATCGGGTTTTTTGCATTTTTTCACTCTACCTCCCTGTCTTTCTCTCTCTCTCTCTGTGAGTTAGCATTCTATGACTGTTTGCTTTGGCTTGGAGGCAGGCACGACTGTCAGGGAACATCAAGAGGATTAGAAGGAAGGATTAGGGAGCAACAAGACTGCGAAATTAGCAAACGACTTGAATGTGTAAGAGGCTTAAACATAAATCCGCTTGTTTCTGTGGATATTTATCAAGAGATTAGATAGAAGACAGTGAGACAAGAAAGCATACCAAATGAAACCTCGGACAAGTTTAAGAACGTTGCTGCTGTGACAAGAAGCAAAATCTTTAATTGGACAAAGAAAGTGTGACTCATAACAGAGGTCCACAACGAGAGCCTTTTGGCTGGTTCTGAATTTGAAAAAAAAACTAGTCGCTGTTGAAGGGAAGTAGGACTTAAGTACGGGTGCTTACAGAGCCCTGTGCCATTGACAGTCACGCTCAACGTCTAGGCATAACACACAGTGAAGAAGCTTCACCTGAGAAATTGAATACCAACAGACTTGTTGGTTGTTAAAGCGCTGCTTTCGGGGAACACCAGACACTTCTACGTGACGTCAGGATCAGATTAATAGCGAGCTGAGGAAGGTCCTGACTGTATATACATAACACTCTGATCATCATTTGTCGCAGAAACATGAACTCTATTGAAAGTCGACTAAGAAGTCCTTGGAGACATTGGAAGAAAAATGTTGTGTGCTCTCTTTGGTCCTGTTAACATTGATGGCGCCTGGAGGAGAGGAATCAACCACACACACTACGGGCTGTATAGTGGCAAGCACCTAGTTAAGCATCTACGGATCCAACGCTGAAGTAGACAAGTCCATGTGGAGCGAATAGAGACCACAGCTGTGGCCCGAAGAGTTACGTTGTCCCAAATTGCTTCGGATCACTCAGCACGGTATACTTACCGCAGTCCTCTTCTCAATTTTCGGGCTGAAGCCACAGAGCTACGGTGTCCCAAATTGATTCGGATCACTCAGCACGGTATACTCACCGCAGTCCTTTCCTCGATTTTCGGGCTGAAGCCACAGAGCTACGGTGTCCGAAATACTTGTCGGTATACTCACCGCAGTCCTTTCCTCGTTTTTCGGGCTGATGCCACAGAGCTACGTTATCCGAAATTGCTTCGGATGCCTCCGCACTCCTCGATTTTCGGGCTCAAACCATAGCCACCATGACACAACCACGAGGCAGTCCACCACCTGGTTAGGATGAAATAAAGTTTCAGAGACATGAGATCTCCTGTTGCACCAGACTATAGACTTTGTTTCCAGGGCCACTACCAGTCAGGTCCCCTCAACACCTGGATCTGGAAGCCATCACATCAAATGGGTTTGGCTTCGTTCAGAATTTCCATTGGCACTCGAAGTGCTACGGAACAGATTTTGAATCATGTGATTCATAAGTTTAGTCACATCATCTGGTGCGTGGGACAAAGGCGATTAGGAGTGCCCACCCAACACACCCTCTCTGATTCCTGAAGGAGATGCGGCCTTTTCGGACCCTAGTGACCTTCCCCATCAGCATAATTCTTCAATTTAAAGTTCACTTCCCTGGGTGTAGAGCCTCACAAAAACTCTAGCCTGTAGTCAAAATCGATTCAAAATTCTTAAAGGACCTCTAAATGGGCAAGCCCTGTATCACACACATGTGATAAATCAGTTGACGGTGAGGAACGTGCCTCCAGAATGAATTCCAATGCAAACTACAACAGGGACGAACTCTTAGTCTTTTATCCTAGTCATCAGGTTTGTTGCACGACAATCTTTTCAAGTCTTCCCCTTGACCACAAAGCGCTTGCCTTCAGCCGAAAGTTGTAAAAGAAGACACGCCACCAAACTAACTAGATAATCAAAATACAACACAGCCTGTCACACTCCCTGCTCGAAGATTTACAACCTCCTCCTTCTCCTTCTCCACACTTCCTCCTCCTAATTTTTCCAGGAACAGAGGGATTATGCGCTTCCAACTTTCTCATCTATTCAAAATGAAAATACGAAAAACCCAATTTGAGTCCAAAGACATGCACGCCTAATTGAATAACCACCCGCCATGTGCCAAGTCAAGCGAATACGCCAACACACATCAAAACACCTTCGAAATCCATCCACTTGATTGGCTTCGCCTCTGAGGACTCCCACCCAGCACGGGGTGGGGTCGAAACTGAATCACCTCCCCTGCCAGTGCCTGTGCAGACGTCAAATCACACCTAATCGCCTTAATCTTATCGCCATTGGAATTTTTTCCCCCTCACAAGATATCTACTTTCGCAATGTCCTGCCTTCCACCCATCGATCGCCTCCTATCTAGATGGCAACTAATTGAAATATGGCGGAGGGCATTGGCGTTGTTTACACGGATCCAGCAATTACTCGAATTATTCCTGTAAACGCAGATAGGATATCAGCGGCTGCGTTATCTTCACGAATTCTTGGGCCCGGTCGATCATCGCTTCGGAATAAAAGCTTGTCTAATGCGCGGCAGCTGACAGCTGACAGTCGGCGATAAGCGCTCGCGACAACGACGTAATTGACACCTTATTTGGGTCAATCTCTGGTCTCAAGGAAAAGACGCAATCTGGCGGAGATTCGCTCCCGAAAACCGAATCGAAAGGTCTGCGGCGCGGCGCGGTGATAAGGAGTAGTGGATCGGCTTTCCGCCGCAGAGGTCACGGTTATGCTCGATGAATAATGATTCATTTTGGGTTAGTGCATGATTTATGATTGGCCTGCGTATGTTTTGGCGGAATGCTGTCGGCTGTTTTAGGAGGAAGTCATAATTTCATCTCGACGCGATAGAATGCGAGATGGGAACACGAATGAGCGTTTGCAGCGTTTAATTAATCACCCGAAGGACAAATGGCGCACCACCGAAACAAGTTCCCAGCGAGATGACACCGCGAGCGTGTAGGTTGTGTGTGTACACCCAACGGCTTGGCCTTGAATTGCGATTTGGGTGCGCGGGGCCTTTGCATGTCATTGCCGCGCACTTGCAGGTGGCTGGCTGGCTGGCTGGCGTTAGGAAGACAAGCTCTTCCGTTCGTGTTTGCTGGCTTATTACTCCTACCCTGGAGTTGAAGTAACATTTCGTGTCTCGACGGGAAACGAAACACAAAAACGACGGCGACGACGACGACGACGAAGAATACTCGTATTTGGAAACGTACAGAGAGACAGCAAATTAGTTTTATGATTCGATTTAATTGCAGTGATAGCGAGGGGAAGAGTTAATTGGCGGCGACTTTTGGCTGTGGCTCATCCTCAGTGTGACCCCCGGCTAATTGCGGCTGAGGAATGTCATTGAGGAAAGAAGGGAGATGTGAGAGTTTGGACGAGAGTGACTCGCAAGAGTACAGTCCCTCAGCAAGTGGTGACTTCTTGGAATTTTGAAGGTTTTGGAGACGAAACCATTGATGAGTTAGAGCAATTTGTACCTCAACTGCTTAAAAAGGTTCTGTGTCAAATGAAGGTTTTTGATAATGAAATAAAAACGCAGAACCCCGAATTTGTCCCACGATTACATTGCAGTTCAGTGCAGAAACCCATTCTGAGAGCTTCAGAGTGTGAGACGAAGCACTTACACATTATGTCGTGGCAGCCATACGTGGGTCACATTCTACAGAAAATTGTGGGAGCATTGGAAGGATATCTGGGCAATGGGTCCCGTTTGCTTTGATGGCAGGGATGATGGAGAATATTCATTGATGAACCCTAAAGGCTGAATGGTGGTGGAATGCGCTTAACTTCTTCGGATACATCACTTAAAATAGGCCAAGTGGAGTGGATGGCTCCGGCAGAAGAGTCTCTGAATTCATGCGATTCGAATAACGTAACAGGGAGCATTCTTGTCTGAGATGGGGCAGACAAGTAAAGAAGAACCCTTACAACCTTGGCTTGCGAAATTGGATGCAGCTTGTGAGGAACCGTCCCGATTGGAGGGGTATATTGATTGAGACTCAGGTTCCCCTCGGACTGTAATACCGCCCAAAGAAGGAAAAGAAAAGGAAAACAATGGAGGAGACTCCTTTCCAGCTCGAATGGGATCAAAGAGCAACTTCTTCATATTCGTCGATAGGCAGCAACTAAAGAGAAGTTGAGAAGTTTGGTTTCTAGACAGCAAGTACTCACTCACGACTATCTGTAGTTAAAGAAAAGTGGACCTCTAAGGTTTCAGAAGTGTTTGTCCTATCTGGAGTGAGAGGAAGGAGCAAACTAAGATTGGATTGAAGAGACTGGCTGTCATTGAGCCTCCAAAATTTAGTCCATCTGGAGTGGGAGGAAGGAGAAGACTAAGATTGGGTTAGAGAGACTGGCTGCCATTGAGTCACCAAAATTTAGTCCATTGTGACACCGCACGAATAGTCTCCATTAGTAACTTTAACACTAGTGGAAGGTAGCTATAAGGTGTCCCACACTTATGTTGCTGAGTTCAAATACAAGAAGGGGTTCCTTAGGTGTTTCTTTCTTCCTTTTGCAAGGGCTTTCCGGTCGTGACGAATTTTTGAAACTTGTTCCTCTTCTGCCGAAGTCTTTGTGTGCGGTGCGCAGCCAGGAAACGTAAACTCCTACAGCTCAGTGATCTGTTACGACGGCTTTCATGGTCGTAGAGGCGGTTTGTCTAAAATAAAGGGGCAGAGAGAGCATACCGAACAAAGCTGTGGCCAAATTGATTTCATTTTAAGACGAGTGTGGTGGTCGCCGTGGTGTACTGGCTTACTGCGTCAATTCATGCGGCGAAGGTCCCAGGTTCGGTTACCGGTCTGAACAGCTCGCACCGTTCACGGTAGCAGCTCTTTCGAGTTGCTGACGGCACTCAAAGGGTGCAAATTGTCTAGAGCATGCTTCTCACATCTCGTTGTTCGAAGTCGGTAAAAAACTCCTCCACTCGTGAGAGAACAATAGCACGCCCAACACGAATAGTTGCTGAAGAAGCTAGGTTCTGGTTCCTTGGGGGCTGTAGTGTCATTCATTTATACCAGATCAGACCATCCATCAATCGCACAACGCGAGGGAATACCACAATAAGAACAATTTTCAAATGCCTCAGATGTACAAAGATCGCTTGCTGACCATCCCATCTTCAGGATAGTCTTTCATGCACAAGACACCACACCAACCAACAGAACCATCATCAAATCATATTCCATCAAACTCACATCTGCCCTTGACAAGGACAAACCCCCAGAAAACCCGACTCAGCAACTTTCTGCGCAGCGAAAAAAAAAAAAATAAAACAGCCACTCGACTTTAGTTAATTGTCGTCGCCGATCATAAAAACCCACGTCGACATCCAGCCGCCAATAAACCTCTAAAAGGACATTCATTTCACTATCAACGACCAATCTTCCCACTCAGCCTTTGAAAGTCTCTCCACAAACGTGACTCCAAGCCCCGCCACCGTCATACCGATCCGAAACCGAATCAAAACAAGACAGGCAGGCAAGCAAAAAACGTGTTTAACATATTTTTTGGTGAACCTTTCCGAGAGATCGCTCGGAGATTTATCTTGAAAACCCGAAATAAAACAATCTGACATATAAATTAACATAACTGTTTCTCACCGATAAACACATTGTTCGTCTCCTCGAGCCCTCTCGCTCTAACTCATTCCTCCCTCGTCCCCAAGCATCGAAGGACAAACTAACAAAAGAAAGAAAGATCGTCTCATTAGCATAAGTTATCTATTTTATCTCTTTTTTCCCTGGTACATCTCTTAATTCATTTTCTTTCTTAATTTGCACGTCGAATACGATTATTGCGTATGTGTGGTGGTGTGTACGATGAACTGGGGCCATTAAGGGGAGCGTTTCTAGGTTAGACAGAAACAGAAAACGAGTTTTTCTTTTTTTTTTTTTTTGCTTTAAGGAACCAATTATAAATGAAGCATCAAAATATACGATCCAATTCATTTGCATAGCGAAATAAATTAACCCGAAATAATTTGCATTTCGAGATCACGAAAACAAAAAAAAATATGCGGCTCACCGCTGTACACGGGTCATATTCTCAAATTTCCTTGTAAAGTGCAGCGAGAAGGCCCGGCTTCGGGTTTTGCGAATTATCGCCGTGATCTTGATCGCTGACACGGCGAAGTGGCGGCGGCGGCGGCGTTCGCTTTTATACAGTTGACACCTTGAGAGTGTAAATTTTATTGGACCACTGCTAGCGAGTGATAAGTGTCTAAATGATCGATATGAATCAGCTGACTGCTGAATTGAAATGAAAAACAGATTCCCTCCGATAACCGGATAGCCGGCCTTAGCTAGATATGAGAAGCATTAATCTTTGCATTGTGTTCTCATGGTCGTTGAGCTGTTGCAAATGAGTGCATGGAGAGAAGAGAATATTTCAATGTTCTGTGTACCTTTCACAAGGTGGCCGAAAAAGATTTTTGGGAAAGATTTCTTTACAGGTTCCACAGAAAGGTTGTACGTGACGCGTGACTCAAGTGAGACAACCGGAATGTGTCATCAGATCGCAACGAAGTGCAAGGAACTAGGGACCAATCTGCTCACTAACTTTTGATTCATTTTCACCTGTTGACAACAAATGACAGCATTATTGGTGTACAGAATCAACTTTATCAAAAGCCTACGAAGACGCACAGCTTCCTCATCTCCTCCCATTGGCTTCCATTTGGAAGCTTGTCTTTTGTAATAGGCGTGTTTTGTTCACCATCTTCAGTAGAATACCCGGAAGTCCAGTTCCCTCCTCAATATTAGTAGTAGTCCTGCGCTACGATCAAAGAATATTTCAGTCTAGGAGGGCTGTCAAAAACTTAGCCCCACTGACTGAAGGAGCCACTATCGCAAAAGATGAAGCGGTGTGACATCGCAGCGAATTTTGAAAGAACGGACGCTTTCACACGAGGACGATTTTATCTACAGTGGTGCGGCATGGAATGTGGTCGCCGTGGCGTAGTGGGTAAGTGTGTCGACCCACGTTCGATTCACCGACGGAACACCTCGCATTTTGTTCACGGCACCACCTTTTTCAAGTTGCTGACAACACTCAGAGTATCAATTGTCTCTGAAAATCTTCTCATATCTTGTCGTTCGCTGTCGACAAAAACTGTAGGTCCCTGCTACTCGTAAGAGAACAGTAGCACGCACAACACGAGTAGTTGTTGCAGAAACTAGGCCCTGATCCCGCTCAATTATTATTATTTCAACCGTGTGACATGGAGATAGATTCAAACGACTATCAGCTTTTGTTTTTTCTTAGCGCTTTTACACGAGTGCCAGAAAATGTGATCCCAGGTAAATATCTCTGATTGTGTGTTTTATCCTCTTTAAGGTTTTGAAGGTTGAGAACGGTCAGCAAAGATTCTTGTCCGTTAGATGCTAAGGCTGCGATAAGAACAGAGAAGGGAAGAGTACACATAAAACAAGAAAAAAAGAGGAAAAGGAGAAAAGTGTAGTTACACACGTTCTCAGTAATCCCTGCATTTCAGCTCCTAGGAAAATTGCAACCACGTGGTCTTACAAAACTAGCACTCAGAGAGATCGAATTTCTTATTGGGCCATTCTTCTTTTCTGTACAGCAAAGAATGAGAAGAACAAATGTCTATAGTCAGGCGAAACTGGTCGCATATTGTGAAATTGGTCTTAGCCCAACTACCAGATGGTTTCATTATCATAAGGATTGTAGCCACCTGACATATCAGCGAAATTTGTTATAAAGAGCTTTGATTTTAGGAGGAAACAGGCAGCTGTACTTAATAAATCGGTGCATCACATGCTTACACACAACAACAGCGATCCTTCTGTTCATTCTTTAATCCCTAACTTCATCACTGGTCTAAAAGGAATGGCAAATTGTGTCGAGAGAGGAGAGGAGAATGGGGCGAAGACCTGGACGTTACTAAAAGCGGATGAGAAAACCTTTTTATTTATGAGAGAAAAGTTTTGAGTGCGATTTTTGGTCCTGTTTGCGTTTAGGGCATCTAGAGGAGTACTGTACAGCGACATGAGCCTGGTCAAGCATCTTCGGATACATGTAGAGTGTATGGTCCACTGCTCCGGCCCGAAATCTCTGAATCTGAGCCATTGGGACAACACAACAGAAGACAGCCTAGCCTAAAGTAGCGCACACATGTGAAGAAGGACCTCAGACAACTTGGAGTGTGCAGCTGGAAGGCATACTGGTTTCGGTCCAGGTCCACCACGAGCTGTAGCGCCACGAGAAGAAGAAAAAATTGGAAGAATCATGAAATGGAAAATCCCCCCTTTCAGAGGAAACTGGTATTTATTCATCAAAAGTGTCATCAATACACAAAAACATCACATTAAACGACGCATCTTCATCAACAACAGAAGTTTGTGGACCCAAAGGGGAACGAATGAACTTTAAATCAGAAACTTTTCCTTTTCTTTAGATTTCCAATATACAATTCAACAATTGCCACAAAGTCATGTGTGAACCTAACACCTTGTCGAAAAGAATGAAGCATATCCCTGAAGAGACCTGGCATAGCATGTGCTTGCCCGTTATGTTCCCACTTCAGAGCAGATAGAAAATTGTCGGATATTCGAATGAAGTTTGATGTCAGCAGCTTCCACAGACAGACAGAGTCTGTATCTCGATGAGATGGCCAGGCTCTTCAATATCCAACTGACATGGATGGCGGGCCACAAATCTAGGCGAATTGCGAAGCCAATGAACGTGACAGGATTGGCACTACTAAAACTACATACATACATTGAACGAACAAAACAAAAGATGACCATCTTAGAGCCTGAATGGTCTCACAACCAATGCAAAGTGACCATAATTGACATAGTTCCGAACGCTGTCTATGCATCATCAGCTTAGACAAAGCGAGCTTACGTTGTCATAACATGCCATGATACCAGGCTCGGCATCTCACACAATGCATCTTGCAGAAGCTGCAGGGATGAGGGAGATGTTGAAACCATTTCTCACCTCCTCTGCGACTGCCTTTGCAAAAAGAAGAAAAAAAAAATACTTCTTTGATAGCCTAGGAGAACTTAAGGACATAATTGTAGGACATCTCAGTAGCTAGTTAGCAAGCTCACAATGGTTTCAAAGAACACTGAGGAAATTATTCGAGCAACGTCACAATGGGCCCAATAGTGGCTTAGGAGTGGTTGCTTAGAACCAGCCATCAACATGCAACTTTCCATCATCAACTTTATTTAAAATCGTTACGACATCCCAAACTCCTTTACATACAGCAGAAGTGGTGCCAATAACTCTGGATTCGAGTGACCACTTCCAAAGTGCCAACTTCATTGAACACTTCTTTCGCACAGACTCAATAGGTAGACCGGCAGAGCCAACTTGCCTCGTATTGGGAGGCCGCATCTCAAAAGACCGTGTGCGACTTATGAAAAAAAAAGGCGGAATTTGACAGACAAGGTGTACCCTTTGAGTATCGTCAGCAACTCGAAAGTGGTTGTGCCATGGTTAAATGCGATTCATTCTTTGCAGGAATCGAACCTGAGTGAATCGCCGAGCTTACCCACTAAGACAAGGTGGCGGGCATAAGTCGGACATATCTTGTATGTAATATTGGACATAAGAAATTTGTCTTGCCGTGTTTGCTCACAAGGGCAAACATGAAACCACTTCAGAGCAGTGCTTGACGTTGCTTAAGTGCTATCCGAGTGAGATTTAGTGTGGATGAAACATGGGTGCACTGAGACCAAGGAACAGTCGAAACAGTGGATTTCACCCGACGAGCAAGCTCCGTAGATGGCGAAGACTGTGCCATCAGCCAAGATTATCATGGTTGATGCCAAAAAGTTTTCAAAAACTTCTAGTGCCTTTCCTTGTTTTCGGAACACTCTTTGCCGACAAAATGGCGTCAGACTGGGAAAAGGTTAATCTGTTGAAGAAATATCAGGAGAGTACCTGGACTTGGAATAATTTTCAATCCCAACTTCAGCAGCTGTTGGACTGATGCGACTGCTTTTCAACCAATTTCGAATGATTTCTGTTGATTTCCTTACAAGACTTGTAACTTGATTTATTCTTCCCCTGGGTTAAGAAATGAAAAATGAATTGATCCCTACGACGTTCGCTAGACTGCTAGCATAACCAATTCTAGGTGAAAAGCAAGCTTGAAAGTGTGTAAGTTTTAATATATTTCTCACAGTGCGCTTATTTTCACAGAACAGCTGAACAACGTGGAGACACTGTTGCAGTGTGAGTCGTTGACTGATGACTTGCCAAATGCTACTGAACAAAAATGACAAATCAGTTTGAAAGAACTCATGCGTGATCTGTCAAAGAAAGCTCATGGAAAATCTAACCCCTCAATGAATTACTCACTTCTAAGAAATTTCATTTTCAGCAGATCATATAGCACATCAACTTTTAATTGAAGGGAGGGGCAAAACACTGAAGGAATGTAGGAAGTGAAGAAGACATGGATGTGTCATTTGTTGTACATCATCCCCCTGCAAAGGGCATCCGCACCTCTGACTGACGTTTACACACGTCCACGGTTGTAAACAGATGATAGCACCGATCCTCTTATCTTATCTCGCGATTTCACTTCTGGTTTGATTATCAAAGTCCATTTCAACTGACTCAGAAAACTTCCAGTGCAGGGCCCACTTCGCCTAGACAACGTTTCACCGTTGAGCATGGCTAATCGCAAACCTTTCCACCACCCAAAAGAACAAACAACTTCCACATTAAGCAATTTCCTATTTTAAACCTCACACTCACATACCAACTGGCATTCCAACGCCCAAATCGCCTCCAAATTGACGTGCAAACGTCACAACATCGACCTTATCGGCAAAACAACACCACGACCCGTGTTCTCTGCAATCTACGGTCTTAAGATATTTGCCCCGGCAAGATATATTACCCGACGATATCGGTGATATGCACAATCCCTGCGATAATTTACAATTCCCCGCACGCCATTTAAAAATAATCCAGAAGTCATTGCGTGGAATCGCCCCCGCTCACCGAGGACTGATGAGTACGAATGACTGTGTCAGGCGGAGAGTTGCAGTGACCCACTTCCACTCTACCGCTGGCCCACAACCATCATCCATCACACTGGCAGATGGTTATTAAAATTTTATTCAGATAAATGAAATTCTGTGCGGTGACGAGGCGACTTGCGTGCAGCGCGTAAAAGACGCGCAATTTGCGGGCGTAATCGCTCGTAGATTGCTCTGTAAATGTTTCATCTTGTTCAATGAATGAATGAATGCAGAGATTCACTGCAGCGCGCAGCGATGCTATTCACCCCAGCCCGCAGATTGACAAGATCTTTGAAAACAAAAAAAAAAAAATTGAACAAATTGTCTATTTGCAAGAAGCGCAGCCACTCTGCGGCAGTCTCTGTCATTAACCCAGTTTCGCTGACGCAGCACGCCGGGAGGAGGCGCTAAGCGAAATTAATGACAGGACTCTGATGGGTGTGTGGGGGGGAGGGGGGGGGGGGGGGGCGCACCTTCAATAGGTCAGCGAGAGTCGAGTGACACATCTGAGCAGTTGCATAATTGTAACAGCCGGACGTGCGAATGAGCGTGTACGTGAGGAACGCGAGGAGAAACACAAAAACAACACAGCAGCAAACATTATTGCAATTTACTTATGATAATAAAGTTGCGCGGATCTTCTCCGGCCCCGCGCTGCGTGAATACTGAATACCCGAGTGGTTAATATGGATAAAGGCCAATATCTCGTTGCATTGTACGCTCAGCCGGATCTAGGTGTTTTGCGTTTGTTTGTGTTGCTTGTGCGCGCGCGAGTGGCAGACGATTTGTAGTAACAATCACAATCGACTTAATAGGTCACCTACCTTCTGTTTTTGTTTGTTTTTATGGATTTCTGGGGAAATATGAAATGTTTGGCGGGGAGGGAAGTGGTTGACAACTTAAGCGGCCATGCACGAAAATCTTTCCGGATCCTGACAACTTGTGGAGGACGCAATACGCAGAAGCCTGCTTGGTGGAAGATTGATATTTTTTTCAAATTGCGTTTTGTATCAAAAGACTGAAGGAGACTGCAGATCAAGTAGGTTTAGGGGAACTCAAAAAGTGGGCGGATGCGTCGACTGCTGCGCCAAAATATCTCCTCTCCAATCCCCAAGTTAAACGAATGTCTTCCCTGTTATGTCTCGTGTCGTCGTGTTAAAGGCAACGTCTGCTAGTTCGTCCTAAGCCTCTCCACTCCTCAGCATTAAACTGTGGTTCTCTTTCTCCCGTGGGCGCACTTGCAAAGGGCGAGCAACTGCTGTAGCACCTTGGCCTTGTTCTCCTGGAGATTGATGGGGAGAAGCATGCTTCCGCGACTGGCAGGCCTTACTTTCTTCGTCAATGGCCTTTCATTTTAATGGATCTCGATCCAAGACCCATCCAAATGTCTTCACAATTCATCCACTTTGTCATCCACTTTGGTCGTGTTAAAGACAACGTCTGAAAGCTCGTCGCTGATCTCTCCATTCATGTGCTTTGAACTTGGGTTCTTCTTCTCCCGGGGGCGCACTTGAAAAGTGAACAACTGCTGTAGCACCTTGGCCTTGATCTCTTGGGGATTGATCTAGAAACATGCTTCCCCGACTGGCGGGCCTTAGTCTCTTCGCCAATGGAAGATAGATCATACTTCAGAACAGCACAGAAATGAACTCGACCCAACACCCACCCAATCGTCTTCACAATTCTCAATCCACACCCAGCAAAGCTCAGCTCGATCATACAATCTCCAATTGAATCATTAGTATGCCAATCATTCGACATCGATCGCTTACCGGGAGATGTCCCATATTCCACACCGTCGTGTCGTCGCATCGTCTAACAAATCGTAAACACTAGCCATGCCGTCATAAGACCAGAAAAGAAACGAAACAAAATAGAATGGCCTCGCCGCGGCAGCGCTGCATTCAAACATGCATGCGACAAGACTACTTAAGACAAGACTCACATTGACACGTTACACAACGGTCTAGCGGTGTTCTGTGCGCGGACTGTGCATTCGCCTGAAATCGGCTCTTACATCGCCGATATCTTTAGGCGCTTGACTCACCCGCAGAGAGAGAGAGGGGACTTCAGCTGCTCTGGCAGCTAACTCTGCTGATTTCTTAGAATTTCATCTGAATCGTCTGCCGTCCGCTTGTCCTCAACTTGCAAGACCGAGCGAGCGGCCTGGCTAACCGCAGAAAGTTTTGTGCTGTGGTTGCCAGATGGATGAGTGTGGCTCTCGGAAAAGGCCGAACAAAAAATTTGTTTTCAACACTCTCCCGCTCTGCCAAGGGAAACAACGGTGACGGACAGTGGACGATAATTATTTCGATTGACACATTAGTGGATGCAAGCTGTTGTAAGGTGGATCATCTTTTGGCGACAGATTTTAGATGTGACATCTTCATGTGAGTGGTCTTGAGTTCGAATCGGGCAGTGATGACATCTGAAGCCAATGCGGCGTGCTTGCCAACCACTGATGCTGGTCGTCCTGGGCGCCCTTCTTCAGAACCTGACACATCTTCACTGGAAGTTCCAACATTTCTGAAAACTCATCGCGTCTCTGGTTGCATTCTGTCAAATCGCACGTGTCACAGGTTCAGTACACGGCTCACTCTCAAGCCAGTCACGTATGGCTCCGAAAGAGTCACGTATGACCCAGTCTGGACCCTGAACCGTCTCGCTCCTTGTTCAGGTCATGATCCGAATCCCCGCCACCGTCCCCCAATTCCGGATACATCACAAATTAATTATCTTCATCAAGAGACCTGCAACCGATGTCTTGTTGAGCTGACAAGTACAAATCATTGCCATTTCGACCAGACGCGCCTTGCCAGCAGCGGTGTACGGAGCGCATCGAATGCACAGCTTGTCATTGATGATTCGCCTTTTCCCCCCCACACACTCATTTTCGCAGGGGACCCGGAGGGACAAACAGGCGGTCGGAGGCGCCACTGAGTTTGTATTTCACCGCCAACACGACGGTCAATCTATGGATCTTTTAAATTGATTACAGCTCGGAGCGCGTAAAGTGCGGCAGGGTGCGACGGAGTGCTGCGTGCAATGTGGGTGAATCTGTGACATGGAATGACTGACGGGCGCTTTATGAACAGCAGATAGCGGGCGTCGGCGTTCGTTCGTCTCGACTAATTTAGAGAGTTGCCAACGACGAGCGAGGTGATCGGTGTTTTGCTCGGTAGGTGTCAAGCATGGAGGAAGTCCGAGGGAAGTCTGACTAGTCAATGATTCTGTTGATAGACTACTTCCACTATTCGTTGACCTTCGTTGGATTTTTGTAATTCAATTGTTACTTCACGGTTTCCATGTCAGGGGAAGGGAAAGTCTGAAAGAAAAGGATAAAGCTTCACAGGAAAGGTTTTCTTTTTGCGTGGCGTAGCGCATCATGGTGGACAGTGGACTCAATCAACGATAGGTGGTCCAATATTCAGTGACGTACGTTTACAGCCTACAGACTCTGTGGAATAAGGGTAGTCAGCGGATATCATGAGAGAAGGAATGGAGCACGATATACCGAAGAGAAAGTGAACAGCATCCATAGGAATGTGGCAAAGGTTTGATAGAACCTTTCCAAAGGCGGAAAGTGGACGAAGGGCTTGAGATCGCAGACCGTCAGGAACAGGATGTTTTGGATTTTTGTTTTAGTTCATTGGTGCCTTCTTATTACACAAGATTTCATAAAGCTATTAGTCTTTGGAGGAGACGTAAAACTTTTGAATCGTGTTCCCGCTAAGACAACCAAATTTACCTTGTTAACATTAATCTGCCGTAACGGTAACCGACCGCACAAACTGAAGAGGATTCCTTCAAATCACCTTGATGCGAAGCCCAAAACCACTGCCATGAATCAGAAATGTGATTCTCATAAGAAACAGAGGGAACTAGGCCAAATTTCAAAATCTGCCCGTCTACACGTCCACTGCTATCGTCCAAACAAACACAAGAATCGTTCGTAAACACACGTCCAGACAGGCAAACAAGACTAAATGCGCCAAAAAGTAAACATCCTTAAAAATGCTAAAAATAAACGGAAAATTTTCCAAAAAAAGTTTTAAAAAAATTGCACGAGGCAATAAAATCAAAATTTCTTACTTTGACACTCTGACCGTGTGCACACGACAATACATCTCAGCGTCCACACACTCAAATGTTGTTCTTTTTATTTATTAAAAACCACTTTCGATAGCGAGAGGAGTAAAACGCTTTTTGGCCGTACGCCAGCAGCATGCGTGAGAAACGTCTTTGAGCGCAGACCGAGGTCCCCGTGCGCGTATCGTAGATTGGCTTCGTGATAAACGAGAGACAATTTATTTATTTTAAACCGCACTCGCTTCCGAAACTCTGCAAACGGGATAAAATATCCATCATCTGCTGGCTGGGTTGCAATTAATTAAGAGCAAACACTTGTCGTTACCTTCCATTTCAGGATTTACACCACAAGCTGTTGTGCGTGCGTGTGTGTGGTTTCAGATGGGGGGACGTATGAATCAATCATCAAACGGGCGGATACCAAAACCGCAACAAGAAAAGCTAAACACATCGTATTTGTGAATCATTGCAGTTGACGTCCGAAAAACATTTGATAATAAAATGCCTAACGAGTGTGGGCACACAATGTGCTCGAGCAAACTTACTGACTTTGCAATCTCCGCGTGGATTTCTCCTTTATTTTGAGTGTGATGGGGTGCAAAATACATTTTGTATTCGCTTTAATCGGGTGTGACATTTATGAATCGGAAAGAGAAAGCGCGGTCGGGGTGCGAGGGGAATTTCTGAGAATTAATGAAAAAGTTCGCTCGTAAATTATTTTGTTTCCGGAGCTGTCTAAGGATTTGGTATGGACATTAGTTTAAATTGAATTTCAGAGTTTTTTTTCGTCGCAGTTGTGTGTGGTCTTGTTTTTTTTTTTTTATTGAAAATCGACTGCCATTTGGTCCACGGAAAATTTTTAAGAGGGAAAACGATTTTTTTCTCTTATTTGATGGCATTGAGGTAGAGATCTCCATCCGCATGGACGACAATTTTGAAATAAATAAATTAGAAATAAATTAGGTTTGAGAAGTGGAAAACAGGGGGAAGGGGGAGAGGAAGCAACAAGTGGCTGCGGCAATGAACAACAAGGTAACGATACAAGAAGACCGAATATAGAACTTACTCGCGTCTGCTTAGAGGTCGATCGAACTCATGAGAATCAAAAAGTGGGATGCATTCCTTACATTGTCAATGCAGAGTGTTTTCCTATGAGCAGTTGACAACTTTGGACCTTAATTGTGAAAGCGCTTTTAAACCAATTGGACATTGGTAAATTTTCAAGTAATCTACATAATTTAATATTTTTATCACGATAAATATGGGAAACAAAATTCCTCGCTGGTTATTGAATTTTAATAACCTAATTTTCGAGAGGGTAAGAGTCTTAAACCTAGAAAAAGAAATAAATTTGGAGGGCATTGCAGTCGAGGGTGCATATGGGCTCAGCTTTTTCAACAGCCACTTGTGCTGTGCGGGCTACTTTTCTATCACGTGTGAATCAGACCTTCAGGCTAATGCCACTTTTTCATACTCAATTGAGCTCTCTAAATGTCAAATGTTGTAAATTAAAGGAAGAAATGGACTTGTGAAGAAGGCAAGATTTACCAAACCTATCAAACCTAGATGTTTAAGCCAAGATGCCATGACTTAATTTCCTTGTTTACATTTGTGCGGGAAGCCCAAATATTGAAACTATTCATATTGTCTAAGCTTGCAATAAGAACATTGTCGTGAATTTACATAGAGTATGGGCGAAAACTGATTGTTAAAGTGACAGTAGAAACATCCTTATCACTTACGTCTGCTGTCCTTTCATTGATATGTTGGAATACCAAGCCATTTTTCAATGCATTAGGTTGGAAAGCAAGCTCACAACAATCATTTTGAAGGCTTTTGTTCAACCATGGAGTAGTAACAATGAATTAAGTTGCTTTTTACGACCTCCTTTCACCTTTCATTTGTTTTAATCACATTACGCCAAAAACGTCAATCTGCTGTCAAAGAAATTGTCTGCTAAGTGACTTCCAATGTGACCTTTTGGAGCGCGACTTTAACGCTGTGTGCAACATAGGGCCTACCGATGTCATCCAAGAGTGCGGTTTTGGATTCTTTTGCCCAGCCATCATTCTGTTGAATAGGCGATTGCACGGAAACCAATCTCGCGTGCGTGCATTGCCTTCGCCATCTCTCTAGCCAAATCTACAGGCGACGAAAGTAAAGATAGGCCTCTTTCAGCCTATAGCTTGGAGGATAAGATGGTCGAACCACAGAAACCACTCGCCTGTTTTCGCTTGTTGGATTCGATGGCAAAGAATCTAGTATGCTGGAGATGTCTCGTTCGTGCATTGGCTTTGAGACCTCTCTAGTAGAACTTGCTGGCTACGAAAGTGATGATAAGCCTTTTTCAGGCGAGCTCTTGTAAAACCAAATATGAGGCGTTTGAACTAAATTATAAAAAACAACATGCCCCTCCAGTCAGCACGATCTTTCGGCAGCTGCCGCCAGTTACGCACTCCAAGTTGGTTGAGGTCCCTCTCCACTTGTGTGCCCCACCTTAGCTTGGGCCGTCCTCTGTTGCGTTGTCCCAGTGGCTCGGATTCGAAGACTTTTCGGGCCGGAGCAGTGGTGTCCATACGCTCCACGTGGCTTAGCCATCTTAAGCGCTGTCACCGAAGACGCTTGACTAGGCCCATGCCGCTGTACAGCCCATACAGTTCGTGGTTGAATCTTCTCCTCTTGATGCCATCAACGCCAACAGGATCAAAAATCGCCCGCCAAACTTTTCTCTCGAAAAGGTTAAGGGCTTCCTCATCACCTTTCAGTAACGTCTGCGCCATAAAGTAGAACTGGGATGATCAAGGTGCTTAGTCCAAGCTTAGTCCTTCGAGAAAGGACTTGAATACTCAATTGCCTCTTGAGCCCAAAGAAACAGCGATTGACAAGAGTGATCCTGCGTTTGATTTCGGTACTGGATTCATTGTCCGTATTTACAGTGGAGCCGAGGTAAACGAAGTCCTTGACTTCCTCGAAGTTTCTGCTGCCTAGTGTGACGCTCTGTCCGAGACGTTAATGTTGTGCGTCCTTCTTTGATATCAACATGTACTTCCTTTTGCCCTCATTAACCACCAGAACCATTTTAGCCGCTTCTACTTCAATGCCAGCAAACGCCTCATTGACAGCTCGCTGTGTTCGTCCAATCACGTCAATGCCGTCGGCGTAAGCTAGCAATTGAGCTGACTTTTGGAAGATCGTGCCTCTGGTGTTGAATTGTGAGTTACACACGGTCTTCTCAAGGATGATGTTAAAGAAGTTACCTGAAATTGCGTCGCTTTGTCTAAAACCTTTTTTGACGTTGAAGGTCTCGGTGAGTTCGTTCCCGACCTTGACGGAGCAGCGAGAGTTCTCCATCGTCATCCTACACAATCTGACGAGTTTGGTAGGAATGCTTAAATTAGAAATGGCACTGTATAGCTGGTCTCTATGCACACGCGGCCATGAAATCGATGAATAGATGGTGAGTGTCAATTTGCACTTCTTGGGTCTTTTACAGAATCTGCCTGGATCTGTCCTTTTCAAGTAAGGAAATTATATTCTTGTGGTTTCCGTGGTGTAGTGAGTAAGGGCATCAACAGGTTTAATTCCTGAATCCTACGGCTTATGAGTTGCTGACGGCACTCAAAGTCACTTCTTGTAAATGAAGAGCTCCTTAAATCCCTCGTCGTTCGGAGTCAGCAATAAACTCTAAATTCCATCTTCTATTAGTAGGAACGCACAACATGAGTAGTGGCTTAAAGAAACTTAGGCCATTGTGGCCTGTAATGCCACTCACATCGCCAAAATCATTTCCCCGCTAACGACTATGAAAGGTTTCCCGTATTCCTTTGGACGTGGCAAATGTCCTAGACCACATTAGCAATTTGAAAGCCTCCCTCCAGAGCAAAAGAAGAGCATATATCCTCCAGGATATTAATGTGAAAAATGAAATAATTCAAAATTTGTCATAAATTCGTTCCTGCTGCTTCACCTTTGAGGGGCGGTAAATGAATTTCGAGAGTCCAATATAATTTTTTTTTGGATTTAAAAATAAATACACAGTAGTACGTTTTCACTGACACAGTCTTGTGAATCGGTCAACACGTTTCTCTTCGCCTAGACCGCCTGTCGTCTTTTTGAAACACACCACCAGTCTCTGTCCCAAATTATGACAATATTCGTGACACAGTTTCTTGTCAAGGCATCACTAAACTACGATCGCCTCCTGCCGATGTAGTGTGTCGAAACTTTCCCCCAACACACTGTCACACCCGAAAATATGTTTTTCGCTTTTTGTTTTTATTAAAAACATTTTTTTTTCTATTATTATTCAAAAAGATCCACGCCAACCACCAATGAGAGTCGTGACTCTGAGTCACACCTGAGATTGCTATTCACAGATCGTCTGACCAGCGTACGCGATGTTTTAAACATGATCTTAGTTCGGAGTCGTCTTTTTTTGGTGTTCCTCAATCAATTTATTGTCAAAAAGGAATTCTTCGCTGGCAAATGAATCATCAGCGCTCGAAGATGTGAAAGGTTCGCGCACCACTTGCAGAGAATTCCAGAAGAAGAATTCTAAAAATTTCCTCACAGCAAATCCATATTCATATCGGAGGGTTTGAAGGTCAAGTCCGACACCGATTTGTGTCGTTTTTCTTCGGCGTTCTGCCCTGACTAGCAATCAGTCACAGATTGATTGTAAGAATGAATTGATTTGTTTTGTGTGACTCGAGAATTCCGTCGAAACGTTTCCTCCTCGCTTGGCGTGGTTTACCTTGCGCCAAGGAGGATTAACATACGAGTACGTACGCAGTGTATTTCCACGGCAAATGTTGTCTCAATGCCACAGATTTGATAGCCAAACATCGATAAATACACAATTTCGCCTCGACAGAACGTGAGTGTCTTATTTAGTTTTTTTTTTTTTGCTTCTGTTTCTTTTCTTTCGGCTCTGCTCCACCATTAGATGACAATAGTACCGAGCATAATGGCATTAAGAGAGAAATAAACAACAAGCGTAATTTGACAATTTTATTCCACCTTGAGCGGTGGCGGTAGAGCCGGTGGTGGCGGTGGTCAGCCGCTAACGACGACAACGACGACGCCGGAACACGACGAAGAATGAGAAACGAAATCAGTGCTGGTGCTGGTGCTGATGGTGAGATTGTTAATACAAATGTTTCTGCATTTCTACGCAGTTTCATTTTTTACTTTTGTTTTTCATTTTTTGGGGGGGATAATTGATTATGGGGTAGATTGCACGATGGGGAAGTGCTGGCGGCGAGATACCCGAGAGATGTGTTTGTGTGTGTTGCTTTGCAGCGTCGAGGGTTCCTCGTAAGCTGTCGCCTTTGCAAATGGATTGGAGAAGATAAATGATACTGGATTAAGTATCTGTTTAATGTATTCATACCGGGTGTGTTTGAATTTGAAGGAAACGCCATGGGATCTGCGTGACCCTGGGTATGGGGAGTGGGAAACAAGGCAAATGAGGGTCAATTACAAAAAATGTTGTACAGTCTCAACAAGAGAAAATACATGTATTTGTAACTCATATTCGTGTTGAAGAGGTTTAACAAAAATCTTAAAACAAACTCACTTGTGTTTTTCACAATTAACGTCACAGGCCAGAACAACCCACATTTCAAGGTTAAGACAAACAAAATTCCACGCTTTCCCCTCCTTCATTCGAACCACACACCGAAGTATAATTGCTCCTAAAGGATAATCAAATTCTTTTGAGAAAAAAGATTTTAGAAAACGTTGCATTCACGTTCCAAACGAAAATCTGCAAAATTTCGCTTTTAAAAGGACATAACTTCGGGATACCGTAACAAAATGTATCCTTCATCCTCTTCTACAACTGAACCCCTTTTCAACGAGGTATAAATCAATTAAAAGTTCACTCGAATTCCTGGGGAAAACGATTTAGAAAACTACGTAGACATGAAATCCACCTCAACGCGATTAGGAACTACCTTGTTGATGATTGCTGGCTTAAGCTCATTAAATGCTTAGATGAAATTGGACCTATGTACATAAGTGCTTAAATCGCAAGGGGACTGTTGGCATGACAAAGAACCTTCATGGTTGCCCACAAAAGGCCGCCACATCACAGCTCCAGTTCGGCCAATTGTCATCGCCAAGACGGCTGATTACACGACTTGGGAACTTGGTGCCCCAAAATTCGACTGTGACGGCTAGAGCTGTGTGGCTTGACACGCTGTCCCGCAGTTCGCTCAAATCCATTCCATTGATTTGAGTGAAAGGCACGTCGGTTAACATGATTCTGTAACACCCACAGTTGACCAAAACGTTGTTTCCAAACTCATTTTCGAGGCAAACTCTCACCCCCAGTTGATACATTGGCTCCTCGACAATAACGTGCGGAATTTCCGACTACCAGATGCGACGATCAATAGTCGCCATGGCGTAGTGGTAACGACTAATGTTGTCCACTAGTACGCCAATAGCACGAACTTTTTCCACAAGCTTGTGCCCAGCTATCACTTCATATTGGCCAACACTTTTTTTCTCATTGGGTGGCCACCCTCAATGTTGTTCAAACTTAATGCAACTCAATTCGTGTACAGCTTTCTGTCCAGATTTCGAGTGGGTCAATAGCTGTCTGTATCAAAATGACCCAGAAATGTTGGTTGAGGCCCAGGTCCACCCCGAACTGTAGCGCCACAAGAAGAAGAAGAAATAGAACCAAATAACCCTCCCATCGTCCATCGTTGATGGTCTAGAAGCTATCAATCATCAAGACGAAGTTGTCTGCGATCACTTGGCCTTGGCCTTATACCAGAGATTGCCCTCATTCCTGAACCAGGACGCTCGGATTCGAAGACATGCCCTCTATGTGGCCGCACCTCTGCAGTCGAGGGCCTCTTTCCATCTGGACTACATCCACGTCTGTTACAGCTCGTACCTTCTTCGCAGACAGGATCATATATTCCAATTGGAATTCTTCATTCATAGGCACCAAGAAACAGCTCTGCAGTCTTGTTTGTCGTCTAGCTTTCGACTCCAAATTGCAGGACTGTGAAAGTAAGCGCTTTGTGGATCATAATTTTGGTCCTTCGAGGCAGGAGTCTGAGGTTTGTTGTTTCGACAACCCGAGGCAAGAGCCGGATCTACCTCGGATGTCAGACGTTCGCCTCGAGATAGACAAACTCCTTTACTACCTCAAAATTCTTGCAGTCGATATGAAATGTTTTTTCCCAGGTGGTGAGTGATCGATCGGTTTAACATGGCAGTGACAGTAATTACTGATTCCTGCTTATGAGATCTTGGTGGAAAAGGAATGCAATTATTTTCTTATGAATTCTCTAGGAGTTGCCTGGATGAGAAGGAGGTTGAAAGCAGCCTTCTTTGTAACTGCCTGGTACGGCCATCAAGAGGGAAGGACATACTACGCGATTTCTTCTCCAAGAATCTCAATGATCTCAGAAAGAAATCAGTCAACCGGCCAGCTGGCTGTAAAAACCCTCTGAAGGCTCTGACTTCAAGTGACAGCACAATGGATCTACTCTCGACTAGGTGCATACAAGCCACCTGCATCTGGTTCCACCAACCTAAGCATCAACACGAAGATGGTGCTCTTGAATAGAACAAGGATGAACAAGTAAGCCTCTAGAGGCTGAATCTGTTTTCACAAATAAGCCTGCAACTAAGCTTGACATTGCTAATGGCTGAGCAATCCTTAAATTTGTCCAATTAAAAAAGCAGAACAAGGAACACACTGAGTTGAGACGACACCAAGAACCATCATCATCTTCTTGTGGGAGATGACTTAGTTGTCCTCACATCCTCCCAGACGGAACTCTAGAGCCCACTCTATAGGTTCGTGGCAGCCTGTGCTGATGCTGGAATGATGGTGAATGTAGACAAGTCTCAAGCTTTGGTGATTTCCAAAACGCCTGTCCAACGCAGTCCGCTAGTGAAGTCTCATTGAAACAGGTGGAGAAATTCAAGTATCTTTTTCACGAGTGATGAGGGGACAAAACTGAGCATTCATATAGGGCTGGCCAAGCCGGAAGATGAGTAATAAGAAAGGCTAAGCTTGGTGTCAGAGCTGCCAAGATGAGATTTCTTCACACAGTCGCTGAAGTTCCTCACCGGGTTGGGCTGAGAAACGCAACAGTGGGGAGGGAACTCAGCGACAGCAGCTACATACTTCTTCTGAAGGAAAGTGCTATGCATCGTTGGTTTGGCCAAAGTGAAAGCTCCCCTCCATCACGATATCCAAGGCGTGCCTTAGGTAGACGACCGCTCGGTAGACCCAGCAGGAGGTAGATGGACCAAGTTCTTAAATTCGCCTGGTTGCGCTTTTGAATACCTAGCTGCTGATGAAAAGGAGTCGATGGCGGAGGATCGAGAGGCCTGGAGGTTTCTCGTGCGTACACTGCCCCCGCCACCACTTTAATGAAACATGCGGGTCAATGCAAAGGATGATGCTGATCAAACAGCTGGCAAGCAGTTGTGATTCACAGTTCCTGGTCCATTCACCCAATTTTTCTTGCAAATTTTGAATTTCCTTCCACATCTTCGATTTCCATCTCGATCTCATAATTTGAACCTCAAAAATTGACTTTCCCCCCAGCTAGGGGAGAGAGCTCAACATCAGCACAAAGAATCCCAAAGTTCCACAAGCGACCAGAAGATGATGTCCCCTCACAATTTATGCTTCATCCAATATTCTCCTCTGTCTCTCTTCGTGCCGGAATCCCAGAACTAATCTCGTATGCATGGAAAGTGTTGCGCATTTCCATTCCAACTATCATCCCCAGGAAAAATCGACTTCCCCCTCTCTTTCTCTCTCTCTCTCTCCTTCCTCTCCCCACTCCCCACCATTCGAAGGGCATTTGCAAAGTTTTCGGTGTTCGCAAGAAATGCGCGACAGCAGTCTAGTTCGTATTGTTGAAGCTCAAGCAACCAAAAGCATTCGCGTTAGCACCCTTAATTCTAGAAGCGACGACGCCACAACACCACAACACCACAACCCCGCCAACCCATCAGCCAACTTCATCGTGCTCGTCGCTGTCGTTGTTATCCACACGCCAGGAGCACACCAGCAGGGCCACACACTCGCACACCCCACCACCACTACCAGCAGGGAGTGAAAGGCGAAGTATCAACAGGGGTTAGAGCAAATAGTGAAGAAGAACTGTGGCGCCTTGCTTTATTGCCTTCCACGTCTTTCTTGTGCGTTCTCGTTCCCATTCCATAGTCAACATTGCCATCGTCGTCGTCGTCGTCGTCCTTCGACGATCACCCCACCGCACCCCAGCCCCAATGGGTCGACTGGTCGAACGACGAGGAGCGATGAAAGCCGAGAGAGAATTTTGTAGCCCTTGCACGTATTTAGGGTACTGGGTGATAAAAATCTCCCTCTCTCGCTCTCTGGTCCCGGCTCGTTCGTCTATTCCTCCACCAGCGCATGGAAAACGAGGAGGAACTGAAAATTCTGGTTTTGCCTCGGCCTCGCCGCCGTTGCGTTGCATATGGCAAGGACGACCGTGTTATATAACCAGCCGCGAGAGACTGTCCCTGCCGTCGCCTGTGTGTGAATGGATGGTTGGTTTTATGTGTGCCGTCGTCGTCGTCGTCGTCGTTGTGCTTCGTCGCCGCGTGTGGAGTTATAAAAATGCGTCGCATTGGAACGAAGCGAGTGAACGAGGGAAACTCAAAAAAGGAGCAGTTTAATCGCATAAATCGCTTCCTTGTGCGTACGTTTGTCGGCTGGAGACAAATTGTTATGCATGCGTATTCGCGAGATGGAGTGGAAGTTGAAGGCGTGTCAAAGTCATGGGATTTATGACCTAGGAATGTGGAGGAGCGTGGAGTGGGTTTTGCGCGTTGGAGTTTGTGCACGTATTAATTTAAGTGATTCTCATCTGCGGATGGGTGGGGGGCAGGGGGATGCAGGATGTGGGGAAGGAAAGTTTGAAGCACCCGTTTTATGGCACTTGGATGAAGTGAGTGGAATACAATTTTGTAAACAAGGGTGAAAGCCGCTGAATAGAGGGTGGAGGATGCTGACTGGGGGAGAGGGAAGACTAAAGTGAAATCGAGATACTGGTCCATCCCTGGCACCAGGAAGTGGTTGATCTGTCGGTTGGACAGTGAGAAATGTTTCGTATCGGAGGGATTTTGATGCAAATTTCCAGGTCTTAGCTCTGGTTTTGGCTTTGGCTTTGACTTTGACTCCAACTCTGGCTCTCCCTGTGGCTCTAGCTACGGGCTTATAATGGCTCAGGTTCTCGCACTGGATTTGGTTCTGATTTCAACCCTGGTTGTGGCTTAAGCGCCCCGCCGTCTCTGCCTCTGGCTCTGCATCCGATGTCTGGCTGCGTCTTTGGCTTTGATACTGGGTTTCTGGCTCTATGTTTGGTTGTTGCTATGGCCCCGGTCCTTGCTCATACACCGGCTCTGGTTGTGGCTATAATTGTGGCGCAGGTTCTTGCATTGGTCTCAACTCTGGCTGTGGTAGAGACTCTGTGCCAACTCTGTCTCTGGGACGGTATCTGGCTCTGGATCCGGCCCCGTTTCTGGCTGCGACACTGGCTTTGGCACTGGTTTTGGCTCCGGTGTTTCTAAAAACTTTGGGTTTTGCTGTGCTGGCTCTACATTTGGTTTTGGCTATTGCCCCTGCTCTTACTCCGGCTCTGGTGATGACTTCGGCTGTAGATATGGCTCTGGCTCTAGCACTAGCTGGCCCTCAGGCTCTTGCACTAGCTCTAGTTCTGGTTCTGGTTCTTAGACTGTGTCACGGACTTTACCTTCAGCCTATGCTCTGTCTCTGGCTCTGCGTCTGGTTTTGGCGCAGGTTTTGGTTCTCGTGGCTCTTTATTTGGCGCTCTTACACTGGTCTAAGTGGAAGCTATGACTGTGGCTCAATTTCTTGCACGGGCTCTGGTTCTGACTCCAACCCTGGTTGTGACTTAAGCGCCGCGCCGACTCTGCCTCGGCTCTGCATCAGATGTCTGGCTCCGTCTTTGGCTTTGATACTGGGTTTCGCTCTGCTGGCTCTATGTTTGGTTGTTGCTATGGCCCCGGTCCTTGCTCATACATCGGATCTGGTTGTGGCTATAGTTCTTTCGCAGGTTCTTGCCCTGGTCTCACCTCTGGCTGTGGTAGAGACTCTGCACCGACTCTGTCTCTGGGACGGTATCTGGCTCTGGATCCGGCTCCGTTTCTAGCTGCGACTTCGGCTTTGGCACTGGTCTTGGCTCCGGTGATTCTAAAAACTTTGGGTTTTGCTGTGCTGGCTCTATATTTGGTTGTGGCTATTGCACTGGCCCCTGCTCTTACTCCAGCTCTGGTGATGACTTCGGCTGTGGATATGGCTCTGGCTCTAGCATTAGCTGGCCCTCAGGCTCTTGCACTTTCTCTAGTTCTGGTTCAGAGTCTTGGGCTGTGACACGTACTTTACCTTCAGCCTTGGCCCTGTCTCTGGCTCTGCGTCTGGTTTTGGCGCTGGTTTTGGTTCTCCTGGCTCTTTATTTGGCGCTCTTACCCTGGTCTAAGTAGAAGCTATGACTGTGGCTCAAGTTCCTGCACGGGCTCTGGTTCTGATTCCAACCTGCCTCTAGCGAGGCTTCGCAACGACCCTGCCTCTGGCCCGAGTTTGGGCCTGATTCTTGCTTCAACTCTGGCCTCGGCACTGGTTTTGGCGCTACTAGCTCAAAGGTTCTGGCAATGATACTGGCATTAGCACTTACTCTTACTCCGGCCCAGGCTCTGGCTTTGGCTCTAGCTATGACTCCGGCTGTGACCCAGGTTCCAGCACTGTCTCTAGTTCTGTTTACAGCCAAGGCTTGCATACTCGGAAAAAGACTTAGACTCTAGTTGAGAATCAATTCCAAGGTAAGGTGATGGTGCAAGGTGAAGCTGACTGAAGCCCACTCGTGAACTCAGACTCAAACTTAGCCCCAGGGTAAAACTCAGTTTCAGGCGGAGGGTGCTAAGCTGAGATTCGAATTGAACCCAAGAACGACGACCTTAAGGCCTGAATGCAGATGGAAAACAACGTCGTGGAGTGGGAAAAGTCGTCGACAGTTGAACTTTGCTTCTGAATACAGGGGGGGAACTAAGAATTTAGTCTTACCCGATCAGTTTTCCTGCTTCGAAGAGTTCCAAGTCACCTCAGAAGACATCGAAAACCCCTAAGACTTCAAGAAATGTGCGAAATTCTCTTCCAATCGCAGCAACTTTGTTGCTTAATCGGCACCATAACGCGTCGGGAACCTTTGGAATCACCCACCAAATCACGATCTTCAAGAGGCGCACACTTCAGATTCCGCAGATAAGACTATCCGTGTGCAAGACCTAGACAAATCTAATCAACAGCTGTCACAGCAAACGACTTCAATTGAAAGAAACCTCATCCCGTCGACAGACGACAACGGCAACGACAACGATTATACGCTCAATTTGCATAGGCGCACTCAAGCCCCCGCAAAACGTATCACAATGCACCGCCAACCCCCCACCCCTGAGCGGACCCAGTTGCGCTGAGTTACCATTAAATTTCAACGAACTTTCACACTTGCAGTGCAAAACATTCAACACCCTCCCGGTGCCCCAATGCCCTCCAACTATCAATCCCTCTAAAGATATGCGAATGCGAGCCACTAACACTCGCAGAAGGCAACAAAAAACGACGACGACGACAGCAAAAGCCATCAGAAACGAATTTCAGTATCAAATCAAATCAAATGCCAACAACAACCACACACATCATCGTGTGCCACCAAAGAAGACGAGAGAAATAGAAGGAATCGAAGAAAAACAACACACACACACCGGCATCGCACAGCCGCCACATAAAGTTCAATTCTGTGCGCTTAAGCGGCCGGCCAATGGGACCCGCCGATGCGTCGATATCCACCCAATCCCCGAGCGGCGATGATGAGAGAATCGTCTAAAAATAGACGCCGTGCCCGTGAGTGTGTGCCTAACGCGAGAGAGAGCACTGCTGGTGTTGGTGCGCGGCGATAGAACGCCGCGTCGTCGCCGCCACCACAATTGTTGTTGGAGTCGCCACTGCTCTGTGTGGCCACCACCATCAGCGTTTGTCGTTGAATCCAACAAGTTATACGCAAAAATCTCTTCGCTTCGCTGTTAGAAGAGAGATAGATGGACACGCTATAAGCCGGATGATCGCGAATGGCAGCCGCGGGAAGGAAAGGGAGGGAAGGAGTATTGCTGCTGGCGAACCACTACTGTCAGTCGCCTGCCCCAGACCCATAAGCATGGCAGTGGCGGCGCGGTGCCAACGAACAACAAAAAAAAAAACAATAATTTCCATTCTAACGCGAAAAAATGGAAACGCTCGCACACAAAACAACAACTGCACCGCACACTCACATAATGGGGAGCCCCGCACACAGCCCCCCCTTCACGGTGTGAGAAAATAGGCACACGCTCGCCTCGTTGTGTGCGAGTAATTTGCGGTTTTCCTTTGACATGTGCTGAAACGACGACGACCACGACGACGGTGCGACACAGAGTGCGGTTGTGCTCGAAAAAATTAATGAATGAGGGCGGGGGTGGCAGTCGGAGGAGAATGGAGAAAAAAACCGAAGAATAGAATGCACGCCACACACAGATGAATAGATACACTCGCTGATGGGCAGATACAAAGATCGGAAAAGTCGGGAATCATGCGGTTAGTCGGTCAACGGTGAATTCTGAATCCTTATCTGATCCTGTTCGGTGACGGAAGGGAACTTCGATGATCGAGTCTATAAATAGGTGGAAGTCCACTTGGGGAATGTGTTACAAGGTCAAAACAATGCTGAAAAGAGACATTTTTAGAAAAGTGAGAATTGTGTCGAAAAGATGAGAGGGTGACAGTCACTCTAAGTGTGCAAATGAATCAGAGTAAGGATTAGAAAGAGACTGGATCGAGCGATCATGTTTTTCCTCAACCTGCAACTGAGCAAAGGGGTCAGAAATGTATAGATGGCTAAAGCTGGGTGTTCGAGAAAGCATCTCTGGCGAAATTAACTGCATCTGACAATGCTTCTGACTGTCGTTTCGCCTCCGGGGATGACAGCGGCCCTGGCTTCACTTAGACTTCTGCCTTTGATGATGTCGTTGTGATGACGATTTCAATGGCTCAGATTCAAATTCCAAATCTGGTAATGGTTATGGCTCTGACTTGGGTTCTGGACATGACGCCGGCGAAGACGTTGGTGATGGCTCAGCTCAAGTTCCAATTTACACGACTGGTCTCTGGTTCAGCCTCCTTCACGTGATGGCGAATCGAATGGCCCTTGCTCTGGCTCTGAAGATGTCATCCAAGCTCCGAGACAGGCTCCGGATGGCGTTATTGTTGACTTTGGCCCATAATCAGTTTCTGTATCGAGATTTCAATGACGAATGGGATGGGGATGACTTTAAGTGTGGTTTAGGCGACAACTCTAATTCTAGCTCCAGCGAGGAATTTGTATCTGACTTAAGTTCAGACACAGATTCATGCCAAGACCAAGATCTAGCTAACAAAGTACTCTGGAATGTGCTTAGACTTAGCAACGAACGAATTAAGAAACAAACCCAACATGGCGTGTGATATGAAAAATAGCTGAGTGGCACTACAGCCCACCATGGACCAAGGCCTAGCTTCTACATCAACTACTCGTGTTGTGCGTGCTATTGTTCTCTCAAGAGAAGAAGGGACCTACAGTTTTTTGCGAACACCGAATGACAAGATTTGAGAAGCTTTTCATAGACAATTGGAACTTGTTGAGGGTTGTCAGCAACTCGAAAGAGGTGTCGCCGTGAAAAAATGCTAGATGTCCCGTCCGGGCAAGCAAAGTTGGGACACTTACGAAGGAAGAGCTCTGAAGCGTCGTCGTCCTCTCCACAGGTGCCTCAGAGTGTTTCATTGCTAGCTGGTACTCTTCAGTGTTTTCTGTCAAATTAAAAAAAAATCCTTCAAATATCTAACAGACGTTAGAGAGTATGCTTCACCTTCAAACTGGACTGTGATGCCACTTTGAAAGTCTCCACCATCAATGAAAGCCCTTACGACACGGGTAGTCTCAATTCAGAGTTGGATCCTTAGAATACCTCCCCGTCAGTCATTGGTTCTGGAGCCAACCGTGTGGATTCGACATCATTTCTCCCCTGGCATGGACTCTGTCCAGGCTCCAGTCTTGAGTGCAAGAAAAGTCGAATATGTGCGATTATGTGCAACTAGATTATTTGGTGTCCGTTCATCAAATTGCATTGCGCAAGCCAGGAAACACTTCTTTACAGTCGGAAGATGACTTTGAGAAAGCTGGCTTTGAGGTGATTGGCTCTGAGATGGCTGGCTCTGATATGGTTGGCGCTGAGATGGTTGGCTTTGAGATGGCTGGCTTTAAGAAGGCTGGCTCTGAGATGGCTGGCTCTGATGTGGCTGGTTCTGAGATGGCTGGATCTGATATGGTTGGCTTTGAGATGGCTGGCTTGGAGATGGCTGGCTTTAAGATGGCTGGCTTTAAGAAGGCTGGCTCTGAGATGGCTGGCTTTCAGATGGCTGGCTTTGAGATGGCTTGCTTTGAGAATTCAGTGCATGATGTGAATATCAAGCAGAGAGCCTTCATAAACCAGGCATAATAGGGTCAACTCTATACAGCAGAATCAGTCAAGTTTAGGCCAAGCAGCAGTTACGGGAAAGCTGGTTCCACGATACAAGCAATGCACAGCAGAGAAGGAGCCTTATTACAAACAAAGGTTTAAAGGTCTTACCAAAAATGTCCTTCCGCTTCCAGAAAACTGTTAGCGCCTTGGTACTTTTCTGATTCAATGTGCTTTTCCCAGAGAAGTTTCCTATCCAAGATAGTGCCCACTTTTGTCACGTGACGTTCAATCAGACCACTAGAAATCCTCCTCCTCGAGAAAAGAACAACCTCGGTTTTGAGACGATTAAATAAATCATTTGTTTAACACTAAGAACTGTTATTTCTTCGATATCTTGACAGGCAGTAATCTGTTTCATACATCCGTGGAACAAAATGACTCGCGTTGTTGTTTTCCAAGGATTGCGCTGTGTACCCCAAGCTGTTCTGAAAGAATATCAGGATTGTGAGTTCATCGGAATGGCCTAAGCGTAACTCAATGCAAAGCTTAGCGTTGTCGCAGAAAGATAGAAATTGCCAAAACTATCAAAAAGAAGGGCATTGCTAAGAGCCGTAGCATAGTCTTTCATTTAAAAAAAAGGTCGAATTGAAACCAAAGTCGTGGCTCAAGAGAGCGTGTGACAAGGTAACTAACGTCTTTCACATAAAATGATTATCCACAAAAGAGTTGCTGTTCATTTAAAGAAGACTCCACTGTGTTTGAAGATTTACCGCCCAAGTAATCTTTAGGACTTTTTTATAAGTTTTAACACTTTTCAGTCCACAAAAGCAGCAAGTTCCGAGTCAAAATTCCTTTTTGAAATCAATCTACAGGAGATACATGTTACAGTAGAGCCTCCTAGAATGGACAACTAACATTGACACAAGGACGTAATAAATAAACACAATTTTTCTTTTTGGACCATCTGCTTCTTTTAATTCACTATTTTCTCTTAAACGGACGTTTGACTCCTGTCCATGCAAAACTAAACTATCCACTAAAAGGAGTCTTCTTTTGTCTTTACACTTTTTCACACTTCACAAGACCAGAAAATCAACCAAGTTCCTTCCTTCCCACAAACTGAATCAAGTCAACCTTTTCACCTTGCTACAAACAGATCACATCTAGATCGAGATCACGCCCATTAGTCGTAAAGCTCTGCCTCTCCGCTGCACAGCCGTTCAATCTGACTTATCACTCCTATCTCACCTCCCCATCAACTCCATAAAACGCAATCTCTCGCATTTATCTGAAAGCCTGAGCTCGTAAACCCGAGTTCGGTCAAGTGCAGGGCAAAACTCAATTTTTACACCTTTTCCGCCTGTGTGCGCCTTTCGCAAACAGAGCACTTTTTTCGCCCCCCGTCCAGCACCTCTTCGTCTGCCAAAATAAAAAAGCTCCGTCCGTCATCTGCTGTTCATTACTTTCTTCTTGTTTCTTGTTTGCTTTCTGTTTGCCCGTGGGTCATGTGCAGAGGGTGAGCATTTAAGTTGTGCTCGTTTATGGCTTCATTAGCGACCGGCTGGAAATGTGTGTTTTTTTTTTGCTTGTTTGTCGGTATCATCTTCAGATCCATCAAACGATTAACCCCTCCACTCGCACCGCCACTGAATTCACTTGACAGACACACCGGTTTACGCAACCGCGCGTCTTGTTTTCCTCCAAAATACAATCGAACTCGGCAAACATGCGGACGATTCCCATCTAATTGACGTGTTTGCATATCGGCCGGTCGGCGATTGAAGATAATCTGTGTATCTGGCGATAACAAAGGTGATTTGTGCGATTTATGAATGGCGGAAGCTTTTGAAAAGTTCGATTAATTTATTCGCCTGCTTATCTTGTTCGCCCTCGTTGTCGTTGTCGTCGTCGTCGTCTTCGTGGTCGTAGTCTTCGTTTTCGCCTCCCCCTTTGGAAACTTGAAATTTGAGGGGAAGAAAATTAGAATCAGTTCGACGTTTCCTGGCAGTGTCAGGTCGTTTGCGCTTATTATGTGGCGCCTTCGGCCATCTCTCTTCGGCTTTGAAGTCGGGTCGGTTGTCAACGCGTCACTTGTGACAGGGGAAAGCAGAGTGATGGAGGGATGAGAGATGTGAGTGAGTGGACACTCGGCGAGTTGAAGAGTGTTCTTAATTTATTTGTGGTCAAGGTCAGTGTGTAATTTTGGGACGGGAGCCTTGAGTGAATGCATAAATTTTTTGGGGGCCAAAAATAAACACTTGTGAAATGAAGAAGATGATCGAGGGATGCGGTGGGAATTGCGACACTGCACTCACATTGAGCTACGAATGAGACTTGATGGGGGAAGGGGAGTGTAAAGTGTCAGAAAATTGTTTAAGTTGTTGGTCCGCTTTGGAGGTGGAAGGAGAATTGTCGGGGAGCTGCCTGACAATTGTCGAGTTTCGAGGGAAGAACTGGATTTGGCGATAAAGTGTCAAAAATGTTAAATTTTTCGGCCCATTTTGAAGATGAGAAAATGAAAGGAATTTGTGGAAATTTGGGTCCGTTTTAGAATTGTCTGGAAATTGTTTGAAAATTGTCGAGTTTTGAACTAGTTTTTGGCGATGAACTACCGCCGCTTCGAGAAGACTATGATTCTGGCTGAAAATTGTCAAGAAATTGTTCACTTTTGGACTTATATCGAGTGAAGCCCAAATTTTGTTGGTGTTCTGTTAGGTATTTGACGAATTTTAAGCTCAAATTGACGGATGAATGAGATTTGGTGACGAATCGTTAGGAAATTCTCGAGTTCCGGGGCTCCGGTGAATCCGTTAAATTGTGAAAAAGGCTCAAGGAAATGAGACAGCGGTCTACATGCACTTTTAGAACCTAAGGACACCATGGTTTCTGCAAGTTTGGATCGCGATGAAGTGTAGACCACGGATTGTGCAGTTTTTGAAGTTGATCGCCAGACCCTCGGTTGGCGGTGAACTATGAGGAAATTGACGGCCCAAATCGAGTGAAGGCTCTTGTATGGTTGTGAATTGTCTGACAATTTTCTGTGTCCACTTCGATCGGAAATTACAATAAAGCGGGAAAAAGTCAAAAAATTGTCGAAGTCCGCTTCAAAAAGATTGAGATTTAGAGGGAAACCGTCTGAAAATTGTTTAGTTTTAACCTGGTTTTGAATAAAAACTGTTTTTGTAGCAACTGGCAGGAAATAGCCATGTTTTGGGTGACTTTCGAGGAACAAATTGAGAGATGTCTGGCCTCGATTTTGAGCTGCGGCAGCATTAAAAGAAGAAGACTTAGATGAAGACAAAAAAATCTTCAGGCACCGTCACTAAATGCAGAAATAAAACCATGAGACACCATCATCCTTCTCTCCACAGTACACAACTCTCACTCATTCAGAAAACAGCCAACAATCATGCAAATTAGACTTTTGCGGACATTACATTGTTTCAACCCACTCAAGGACACACCATCTGTCTCTCGCTGAAGGATATTATGATTGTCCTAGTTTCCACCTCCTCCCCCCCACCCATACCAATTAATATCAAATCAATGACTACCAACCGTCCCCAACACTCCTGTTCATTAATTATCCAGTCTAACTACAAACATTCACTTAAACTATCTATTAGCATAAATTTTCCATCTACAACTGCACATCGCCGACGACGACGCACGCACACTGTCTCACACAAGCCAACCACCAACACTGTCACCAATACTGGTGGCTTTTAACATCCACCCTCGCACGAAGAGAGCGAACAAAAAAAAACAAAACACCGACTACAAGCAACGAGACACGAATTTGAGGGAGAAAAGCAAAAGAAGCCGGCAACCCACGGCATACAGCAAGAGTCACCTCGTCGTTGCCAAAACGGAAAGCTCTCCCCAACAACGACGACGACGACGACGACGCACTCCCAGCTGGACAGACAGACGACACACCAACGAATGCCTGGAGTCTCTCACCAACGAGCAACAGCGAATGACGAGGCACGAAGGAGAACGCAAAAAACACACGTTGCTTTCGCACACAACACTTTTTTTTTTTGCCCGCTCTCGTGTGTGTATTCTGCGCTTCTACTAACAGTGTTCTCCTCGCATGTGCTTTTTTTTTTGTGCTTCTTCTCTACTGTGGGGTAGTTGTGTGTGCGGCGGTTCTTTCGGATTCTCTGCCATTCCACCCGTATTCGTGCGGCTAGAGTAATTCAGACAAAACGTTCGGTAGGACTTCAGTCAATATCGTGCACTAGAGTTGAAAGTATCTCTCTCTTTACAAGAAAGCGAAAAGCGAGTCTCGTTCGTCGTTCACATCGCCCCCAGTACACTAGGCAAACATACGCAACAGATACAAAAGAATTAGTGTGTGAATTGAGTTTTTTTTTCTCGCTTCGTTTTCTTTTTGAGTTCAGTTTGTTTCAGTTTCCTATTTTTCGGTTCGATTTAAATTTATTGTTTGTCTGTTCAGACAGAAAAAAAAGAAATAGAAGTGTTTCGACGAAGGATGAGAGAAGGTCCTGCAGGATAATTAATTTCTGAAATTCAGTTTGTTCTTTCCCCCCTCACAATCTGTCATGCTGTAGTCCTTAAAGCAGAATCGAAACCTTCCTAGTTTCACGGTTCGCGGTTCGGGAGAGAGGAAAACAAAAAAAAAACAATTTTGAAAAAAAAGTTTTAGAAAAAATGCAAAATTTCATTGCAACAGATGTGCGTAAAGCTCACGAACCAATCATATGATTCAAACAACTCCTTTCAATTGAGAATCCTTGCGCAGTAAAAAATAAAAAGGAAAAGTGTGTTTTGAAGTCGGAAAAAGTCTTCAAAAAAAAAAAGTTTCAAATGATTTAAGAGGAAAATCAAAAAAAAAATTAAGTGCTCTTGTAAACATATAAAAATATTTTTTAAGATTAAGTGATTTGAAGTGATTGTGTAGATGAAAAGATAAATTTTTTGGATTACCCCGCTGAAGTTTTTTAATTTTTTTTTAATTTTTGCCCGTTTGTCAAAGTCAAAGTTTGGGGCAAAAAAAAAAAAAAAAACACAGAAGTTATATAACGTGGCTGTTATTGTCGTACGTCGCTTATAACAAAGTCCAGCTGATTCACCGGTGAGTCTGAACAAAAAAATACAAACAACAAAATAAACACTCAAGAAATTTTCTATCTATCATCGCAACACATATGGTTGTCCTGTTTTGTTTTTTTCTTTTTTTGCTTTTGAGTGCACTGCAGATGGGTGCACACAAGTGACATGATGCGGCAACCGATGGAATACTAATTGAGTTGGGGATTTATTTGCATCTTTGTAATCTCTTCATCCAAGTTCTGGCAGCATGCAGATGATTGTTAAGGGCACGTGTCAATTGAATGTGGTGACAGAAGGGTGCAATCGATTTGTTGAGAGTGTGGGGGAAGTCCCCTTCTAGTCATTTCCTTCAATATGGAATTGTTTGGTTTTTGTGAAGAGATTTGGCGAAATTCTGCTTGAGTGACAGCTGTCATATTTTAATGACGAAAACACCTAAACAGTGCTGACTTTCTGAAGTGGATTGAATAAGGTCGATTTTAAAATCGCGTTCCACATTCCCACCCCGTCGAACTCCACATCAAATTCCGTACCAAATTCTTCGCAAAATTTCCTTCAAACTCGTTGTGGAGCTCAATATGGAGGAGTTGATGACAGAAATCGGGTTCCACATCCAATATTATGCAAAGTTTTGTATAAATCTTGATGAAGAATTAACTCGATGACTTTAAATTTATAAGATCCTTAACTTTGCAGCACATTCCCGATTAATGATTACCCTCTTCCATCATTGAATTTCTTACAAATTAAGTGTCAAAATGGTGAATTCGTTCCACTCGTTTTGAATAGCAGTGCCTAAAAAATTTATAAACAAAACCAGCAAAACGCCCTATCAAATATTCCAACGAGAAGCGGAAGTTGCCCGTCTATTTCTGTACAGTTTCCTCAAGTTCGTCATCGTCTTCCACATTTGTCGAGTTCTACATCGAATTCGATGAATTTTTGTTGTGGAATTCAATGTGGAACTGGATGTCAAAATCGACTCCTTTTCAAAACTCCCATCGCATTCCACTCCCAATGCTTCATATTCGTCGAAAATTACCTTCATTTGAGTTCCCACACGTCCTCCCTCCTTGAATGTCAATGCAAAAGGTCAACAATTACACAATCCGTCATCTACTAAGCCTTCAACTTCTCAGCCATATTAATCACAGGAAATGCAAATGCAATTTGTCCAGAAGTCTATGAGTCAGTGTAGAGCAAGCAGATTCATCCTCGTAAAGTTTTCTCATCCCTAGCAGTGTGAGAAAGAGAAAGAGGGCCAGCTGGTGAAGATGTGCCGAATAGTGTAGAAGTGGGTGTGTGAAGGAATTCACCTTGTGAACCATCAAACAGGTGGCAGGATGAAAGTTTGAATCTTTTCTGCTGTTTGCTCTATTTGTGTCACATTTTCTGTTAGTGTGTTTTGCTCTCTCAAAGCGGTGGAAGGAAATGTATTTTTGGAAAATGAAACGGTTGCCGTCTCCAATTAGTTTTTTTTGTTGTGTCGAATAAGGGAAATCACACTCAGGGTGATGGACGACGATGAAAACGCTGACGACGATGTTGAGATCTACGACAACACGGACACTGACGAGCAGGGTAACGAGAACGACCGCATCTTTAGAGTTAAGGGAAATGAAAGGAAATTGACAACGAATTTTGAAAATTCAACGATGATGTTGGTTGACAACGGCAACCAGAATGGTAACACGACGAAAACGAGCATAACTTCGGCAACTGTCGTCGAAGTGGTATGAACAAATGTTGTGAAGATGACAACGCCCCTGAGGACGATCACGTTGAAAAACAACGCTAAGGATAGCGACTTTAAGGACAAGGCTGCTGAGGACGAAGGTACTGAGGACTATGACGCTTAGAACTAGGATACTGAGGCTAAGACAGCCGACAAACTTTACAACGCTAAAAAGGAAGAGGTTAAAGACGATGACCTAGGGGCCTTTTTTGCGGACGAGGACACTAGAAACGAAGGCGCTGAAGTCAAGAACGCAGAGGACGAGGGCGCTTTCTACGGGGATACGGCGCACGATGACAGTTAAAATTAGAATGCCGATGAGACGGTTCAGTCGAATACGTTAAAAATGAAGAAAAGGACGAAGAGGACGATGACGCTTAGGACACGGACGCTGAAGACGAGGAAATTTATTACGACAACGTCGAGGATGAACACGTTCTCGAGACGAAAACGCTTAAGACGAGGACGTTTATCGTCACAACGATGACGCTAGTGTTCACTGAAACGACGACGTGTGTTCAATGAAATGTGATTACGACGACCAAGACACTGAAGACGACGATGATCATGTTAAGGGCGGAGAGAAGCCGAGGACCTCCCGCTGCCAATGAGGCCTTTGACTGAACTGGTCTTCGGAAGACGAAAGGTATTTGGTAGCGAACTGTCAATCTCTTCAAGTTGGGAATGAAACTGCACCAAGAAGGAACCATCACAAATTTTTCTAGTTTTTGGTCCGACTTTCAGAAATTTCGTAGAGTGACTGAGATTTGATGGTGAACTGAGTTTTCAGTCCATTCCCACTGAAGATTTAGATCTAATGGTGAACTGTGTAAAAAAGGGCGCCTTTCAAGCGAAGAATACGAAGACTGTGAGGTGTCTGCCGAGTTACATTCGATTGGAGGCTAAAAAAGTGGTTGAGAAAATCGAAAACGATGAAATCGACAACGACAACAACGACCGCTGTCCGCCGCGTTAGCTCGTTGCCCACCCAAAATATGAATATATGATGTAGATCGACATCCCCTCCGTCCTCCCCATTCCCCCAATTTGTTTGAAATTTATCAACCCATGAGATTTTTTCGCCTATCCGTTCGACTATTAATTAAAAAAAAAAATTTTTTTTTGCCAAGCGTCCGCGGTTCGTGGGCTATAAATTTTCCCTTTTGTGACGTCCGCCGGGAATTAGGCGGCCGGGCACACACAACATGTGGCTAAACAACGATCAACGCCGAACGCTTTTCGCTGTGAAAGCGTTTTATGTAGTGTTTGTTTTTCGACGGCAGCGTCAGAGGGAAATGAGTGGCTGTGTATCGCAGAGGGTTGAAAATTCGGATGGATGATGCGTGAATTCGATTTTCAATGCTGCATGAACGCATTACTTTAATTGACATAACACAAGGGAGTCTTCTAATGCAATGAGCTTGCATCTTCAAGGAGGGAGACAGCGAAGGAAGCAGTGGAATAAGCGGGTATTCCCCCTAATCATTGATTTTAGTTAAATTGTTGTATGGATGGGGTATGCTGTTCAATCGTTTGTTATTGATTTTCTTGGGAAATTCGTAAGTAATGAGGTGGTTAGATGATTTTTGTTTTTGAGTTCTTTATGTGGGGGCATTGAAAATGTGATTAAATGCGTAAATTGGCTAAAGGCGGTGATTTCCTTCAGTGAACCAGGACTGATGTGAAAAATATTATGATCGACTTGTACCTAAGCTCATGAACCCCTACGTTCCTCGTATTCCCTTGGTCACACCGATTCTATGACAAACTGCGTCATGGTCTCTGTTGGAGTACGGTCAAAATTTAGGCCTTGCCATGACAAAATGTGATTGTTGTCCGTACTGAACACTGAATGCAACTGGTTGGACGTTTTTGTGTCGGTTTTTCAGAATTGGTCCATAATGAGATTTTCTGACACGCTATGCAGCTTTTCAACATGCATCAAGATTTGGCGCTACAGCATGAATTATGGGAACTGGCGGAGCGTTTTAAAATTCACAAGATAGCCGGTTGGAACAACTACTACCGTGACATTAAGCGAAACTGAAGTTGAAAAAAAAAAATGAAGTGAAGGAAAAATGTCTGTAAACATTTCTACAGAATTTTCTAAATGGCGCCCAACTGTGAAGAGTCTATCTGCCTGTGGACTATTCTTTCTTCTTCTTTACTCTGAATTCCATCCAGATCCTCAGGTGCCACCGGCTTAGATTCTCCAGTGACAGATTTCTTTGCCACACATGTCCACCACTCTGTCCTGCTGAAACCGGCTGATGTGACCAATATTTGATGCAACGATCTCCTGAATGTCGTCCTCAGTGTCCCACTTAAGTCCCACATAAATAGCTAGCTTTGAGATTTCACTGGCAACGAATTGTTGTTCATGCTGAGGGTGTCCTTTGCCTGCTTTATAGCTTCCTGCCTTGAACACGACAGATTTCTGTCAATTTTGAGTTCAAACCTAGTTGTGTTTTCTTTCCCCATTTTTGACTCATTTTCAGTTCCTCAGAGAACTCACAAATAGACTTTATCTTATCCTGGAACACGGTAGGGATTCCGGTTGTCATAGCAACTGGCTTAAGGTGGTGCACTTACTGCAGCTTTTCTCCGTCCGAACTCGGTGCTGAAAGTGGCCGAAGCAAGCATCAGACAACTTGGGGATTTTTCAAAAGTGTCTAAATGGTTTTGGGCTGAATGAAAGGAGATCCTCGATCCATGGGGTATCACAATGGGTGTATGTACCAACATCTACCCCCCAACCGAGGTACTGCTGAACCTCTACCAACGGGCCTCATTCCCCATTTGTCTTCAGTTGAGACCATCTGCAGTTGGACCTTAACCAAAGTGTCTCCTCATTTAACACAGTTTCTGTCCACCTAAAGACCTGCTCCACTTAGTCGAGGACGTCTTTGCTCAGATTTGATGTCTCCATATAGACGAATTCAAAGACCATGATGAACCTCGATCAGTGTGTGCTGATCGCACCAGTAGGGCGCTCAGTCTTAGTTAATCTATTTCTTTATTTGTCACAGCCTTGGCCTCGGCAGCCCTTGTCTTCTCTATCCAACAGACTGATGACCTCTTGCAACTGAACTAGGCACCTCTAATTTAGAGGCAATCAGAATGAATGGCGGCAAGCCTTAGTCAACCTAAAAAACACATCACTCTATAAGTCCCGGAACATATAGGGGGCGCCACTAATAGAAAAAAATGAATGGTGGCGCCTCCTATATATCCCGTGACTTATTGAGTGATCTGTTACCTCTTCATTGATCTAGGCGCAGCTAGTTTGATACAACCAACTGACTGATGTCCTCTTTCAACCGAGCTAGGACTCATTTTCAGCGGAGAACGTCTCTTCTTCACTGCCCAACGCGAATAGATTCAACAACTTTCAGAGTCAGAGTATCGCGTGTACCTAGCCATTCGAATTGGTTTCACTTCGTATCGTCGTAGAGTTCGTGTTGTTTCCGGTTATTAACAAATTCGTTTCCCCGTTGTTTTTTTTTTTGAGTTTGAATTCGATACGCGCTTAGCAGAGATAATTGCTTCCATCTTCCGTTCTCTTTTGTGGGACCAGCTTGTTGCCTGACATTGAACTGATTCGGTTTTTTGCGTGGAAATATCTGACGCTGGACAAAGGCAGACAAAGAATTCCCAAAACACCCGACACCTCGTCCTAATCCTTCATAGATCCCTCCAAAAAAATGCCAAGTCACCTGTTCATACCAATCTTGTGCTCATCTGTCAGCTATGAAGTCCTCTGACAACCAAATCCTTGGCACGTACCAATCGGAAATAGATACCCCAGGCAACAGTAGCCATATGCAACGTCTCTCGAGTGAAAATTCAGTTGACCGTTGACCGATGGATAGATTTGAGGCAAGCGGATATGCAAATACATCGAAGGTGCGTGCGTGTGTGTGTGGGGGAGTGAGAATATTCTCAAATTTCGGAAAGCATTATCGAGTGACACAGTGGCACACTGCTGGTGCTGCTGCTGCTGTTGTTGCTGTTGGGGTGCTGCTTTAGCGGGTGTATGCATCACACGCCCGGTGCTGTGTGTCGTAAGGGTTAGATTGCCTTTTTTTTCTGTTTTTTTTTATCCACTTCATTGACTTGTTGTTAATTTATTATTCACCATTTTTCTCATGTCTCTCCTTCATTAGCATGCTGCTGTGTGGTGTTGGTTTGGCGTTTTTTTTTTTTGTTCAGCTTGCCTCTCGGTCTTTTTATTTCCTTTCAGCTAATTTTCGGCAGTCCGTGGGTTGTGTGTGCTCTTTTTGTTTTTTTGTTTCTTTTGGTCATTCTTCTCGGTTTTGGCCTAATGTGTGCTTCTTTTAATTTTATTTATGTGTAGCAAAAACAGAGAAAAAAAAGTGCCGAGAAGACAACACCAAAGGCAAACGAAGAAGAACCCCAGAACGAAGTGTGTGAGAGAGAGAGAGAGTGAAGGAGAGGAGAGACTAATGCTTTTATAGGAAGTCATTTTTATTGCAGATACATATGTATCCAAGTCAAATGTATCTCCTCCGCGGCTGTACATACATTTCGGGTTTGACAGAGTGTTTGGATTGTGTTCGGTTTTTTTGTGTTTTTTTTTTTGTTTTCAAACTTTGTTGCTCTTTTTTCGTCGTCGTCGCCGTCGTCGTTGTCGTTGTCGTCCGCGTCGCTTTTAACCCGTTGATTAAATTTTTTTTTTGGTGTGTGGAATTTCTTTTTTATTTTCTTTTCGCGGTATATGTGCATACACTCCTCGCCCGTTTGAGTGTGAGTGTGTTTTCCGCTTAACCTTGAAGAATATTAAATTAGAACCTCCAGGTTTATTGGGGGATAAATGCGTTTTTTTTTTCTGTTTGTTTGCTCCCTCCGTCTTTCTCTCTGACATTTTGGCAAGCCACTCCGCACACATACGGACTATTTTTGTTCCTTCTTTTTGGTGAAGGTCTTCCGAGAGAATGATAAGACCGAACCGGTTGTTAAGTAGTTAAATTTATGCATGTATTATTACATTTTTTTTTATTTATTTAATTTGTGGACTTTTATGAGTTTTGTGCTTTTTTCAGTTGGGACTTTGATAAAGGGTTTATGGTAATTATTCGATTATTTTGGCCGGTGTAGGAAATGGGTGAGATCAATGTGTTTTAAATTTATGTTGATGAATTTTGATGGCTACATATGTATGTATGTATGCGTGTATGTCGGTACTCCCCAGAAACAATTTCTTAATTCTTGTTTATGGGGGGGCAAAATCTAACATTTCCTTCCTGCGAGTAGGAAACCTGTCCACCTCAATTAACTGCTTGACACGCAACTGACCGTCACCGTCGCCAGAGCCAGCGCCAGGCAAGGTTGAAGGAAAATACAAATTAAATATAATTTTGGTTGGAAAAATTCGATAAGGCTAGAAGAGACATAATTGCCTTCATCTTTTCGGACGGGTTATCAAAATTACTTCCGTTCTTCTGGCGGTTTCTGGCGGCGATTTGTTGTCCTACATCGGCATTGTGTTTGAAAAATTGCAGAGTGGGTTTCCGATTTATGCAGCTTTCAGTCTTAGCTGTTGGTTGCTTTAAGTTTTAAGTCCAGCTGTTGTTTGGAAAGTGTCCTTTTCTTGCAACCTTAGAAAAAAAGAGCAGTCTAGGAGGAGCAGTTGACATTGAGGTATGAAAGATCTAAGAGAAACTAACAGGCTCAACAAAAGTTTGTGGAGGATACATAGAACTAGAGAACTCCAAAGGACCTGCGAATGCAATCCCTCCGGCATGTGACTTGACAGTCGTCCCCACCAGTGAATTAAGCCGTCTGAACCTAACCTAACCCAACTTCTGACTTCTCATGGGATGAAACTGATAATCATAGGATCTGAAAGTCTTTAAAATTGATTCTTTTTCATTAAATTTTTGAGTCAGAATCGACATTTTTTGAATTTTTCAAATGGCGCCCAATGCTGGACCATTGTCAGAAGCTTCCGCTAACGATAATTGAGGAATCTGAAGAGATGAACACGAACCAGGTGCTGCGTCTAATGTAAATTCAGTGGCAAATATCTCTTCAGCACTCTAAACACCCTCAAAAAACACTCTTTCTGTCAATGCGCTTGGCTAATGGATGGGTGGATCTAATTTCAAACTGATTCCACTAGAGGGACTGCATCATGCTTCTGACTGCATTTTGCTTCTTGATGAAACATTTTGCATTGGCAAATTGGACTTAGACTTTAAGGTGCGTTCACAATAGAGCTTAAAAGTGGAAATGATCAAAAAATGCGGTTTGAGCTTCTCAAAACGGCTTCGCTTTCACAAATGTATTTCTGTTCGTTTTTAAACTTTAACTAAATTCCCCTTTTTTAAAAACCCTTGTTTTGACTGTGAAATTGGTCTAAATAGGCGTTCGAAGTGAATTTTCAAAGTTGTGAAGTTTCTACTGGGAATCCCTGTTTCGCTTAGAGGTCCGTTCTGATGCCCAAAATCTGTTCAGAGAAAAGTTTGATAGTGTTGAAGTCTCAATTGCAAGACATTCCAGAACTCCACATAACTTCCTCATAATTCCAAGGTACAGGTTGACCTTAGCGCCTCATCTTCCTCATCAATAACTCCACAGCTACTTATCGGTGACTCACACACAGTTTCCCTTCAAACATTCGATGAGTGATTATTGGCTCATCGCTTCTAAGATTTATGACTGTAACAACCTTCACATGGCCAGCTAGGTATAGACATTAAGAAGGCAAGATTGCCTCCTAGACTTCCGATTTGCTTCTTACCTCAAGATCACGTCTGTTCTCTGTGAATTGTTTTGTTTATGGAAGAAAAACAGCTCTATTTATAGACTGCCCCTATCTCCGACATGATTAATTGCAATTTTAAGTCCCCCTAGCCGCTGACAGTCACAATCACGATAGACCAGGCTTAGTTTCGGCGAGCAATAACAAAACTATAACCCCCTTGTCGTGCACACATGAAAGGCCGTAAGTTACTCGCGTGAGGCACATAAAAAAAAGGGGTTCCTCCTCCTCTTCGCGGAAGATGAAGAGCCAAAATAAAAGCCATCACTTAAGTATCTCTCCCCGTCATAAACTTGACTCTTAACATTCTTTGTAGTCTTAAAGTTTTTTTTTTGCTTTGCAAGTTTTTATATATTTCGCGATCTTTTCGCGTTTCTATTCCTCTTTTCTGTAATTTCCACAAAACAATAATCTTCATTCTTCGTCGTTTGACGTTCCTCTCGCCCTTTCACAAAACAAAAAAAAAGGAGCAGCACACTGTCCAGCGCTTAGCACACAGCACATCACAGCGAGCACACACAAAACGAACAACTGCAAAATCAGGAGAAACTGAAGAACGAAAAAAAAAGAATATACGGCGACTTGAAAACGAAAACAACTTAGATGCGCATTTGAAGTCGAGAAACAGCCAGCACAGGCAGAATGAAAAGAACCATGGAATGGCCATTTCAAATTTTGGGGAAGACGCGAGCAAAAAGAAAAGATGCTGTACATACATACGTACACGTCTCGCGTCTCGTGGGATGGAGTTTTGGACGCGGTGGCAAAGGCAAAGGAATCGTTTCTGTTTTCGTTTTCGGTTGTTTTTGATTTGCGATAAAATTTGAGTGTTGTGTGCACATTTTTTTCCATTTGGAGTACTTCTTGCTCTCCTCCTGCAGCCCGTGGTCGTGTGTTGCTGTTGTTTGATGAGAGATATTGGCGAGCGAAAGGTTCTCTGTGATGTGACAAACATTCTTAAGTTGCTTTTGGAATTTTTTTTTTTATGACGGGACAGAATTTAACAGCCAGCAGTAAGAAACGAAGCAGAACTCATAAACATCGCATTCTTAAGTCAATAACTTCTTTCTAGTGTCGTCGGGCGGGCGAGGGTGGAATACACACCAATTTCCCAGAGGGGCACCGATAACCCACTTCTTCCCATGCCTCTCCTTCACCGCCTCATCCTCCAGCGAAGCCGGATAATGCATTCTAAAGGCACAGCTCTGCATTAAATTTGATTAGATGAAACAAAAATCAATTCGCAATAATCCATGTCGAACACGTCGCGAACGTGCCGCTTTGCGTATTCTCATCGCGTCGGCAAGACTGTAAAAAAAAAAAGCAAATCAATTGTTTGCCGGGAGGGGACAGAGAGTGAGCGAGAGATTCCATAACTCGACACTCGACTGATTCATGCAAGTACGTACTACGATCGACGCGAAGAAAACACAAAATTCAAAGACCAACTCTGACCTCCTTGGCCCGGTGTCACCTCCATAAAGCATTCAACCACAAGTCGTCCCGTCCCGCAGTTGACAGGTTAAATTAAGTGACTGCCGGCCGCGGAGAGGGTGGTGGGCATGCTAGCGCCTCTAATCAATTTTGCCTTTGGACATGGATGGCGTTTGGAGAGTGCGCTTTTCAAACTTCACTCCGTCAATTTCCCTCCGCCGCCGCGCAACTGTCATTGTTTGATTACCATACTGACTGACTGACTGGCGTCGGCTTCGTCGTCGTCGTCGTCGTTGTCAAACTGTCAACTGACTTCGTCTAGCCTTGATTAAACTAAACATCGCTGCTGGGCCCTCGTTTTTTGAAACAGTTTCAAAGTGCGCTTTTATTTTGATTTTGGTGTCTGTGTTGTTTTTTGTTTTGTCGATTTTTTTTTCTTGCCTCCACGCCGCCACAGTCGCCTCTCAAAATTCCACAGGGGCTATTGTTGTATATCAGTAATTAGTTGGGTCACTCGCCGAATGATAGATACACAACAGTAATTTCAAATGATATCGTTTTCATTCGTCGCACGTAAAATTTCGGGCTTCTGAAGGTTATGCACGGTAGGCACACACTACCGAGAGACTATTAATGTTTTCTTTTATGCTTTTTATTTGATGTTTGTTTAGCTATTAGTGTGGGGTTTTGTTTTCTTTTCGTTTCGGGGGATTGGTTTCTCATTGTGTAGATGTCAAATTATTTTCGTTTTGCCTTGCGGAGCAAACGGTGCAGAGAGCACAACAAAATTGTATGCAAGAATTTGTTGAATCTTTGTTGAAAGTACAACAAATATCAATTTTTTTCTGTGATTTTGAACAGCACTGGGGGTCAGGGAAGTAACAGAAACAATTCTGCCTATTTTTGTAAGAAATAAAATGATTTTAGAGATATTGACAGTCTTATGTCGGGCGCCATTTGGCATATTTCTGGTTTTTATAGGTATCATTGAGCGCCAGACTCGAAATACAAACAATTTCAACACGTTTCTGTAGAGTTTGGCGAAACTTTAATGTTTTTGAACAGATTGAGTCAGATTGATGGTTCGCCATTGGGCGCCAAGTAAAAAATAAAAAAAATTTTCGAAACTTTTGAATAGACTCTTGTAAAATTATTGAACAGCATCTTCAAGAAGGATATAGAAACAAATCTGGTATGTTGCTGTAGATTTCACGCTTGAGAAGAATGTGGGCACTTGCCTACAGCTCTTTCTAAAGGGACAATTGAGGAACAAAACCCCTCTGGAAGGACTCAGTTGGCGTTCTGCAACAACTTGACTACCCTTGTTCTGCTCTATGGGACAGGAACTCTGACGTTATTAAAAACTGAAGTTCTGCGGTCCAAAATTTGCTCCTTTTTGCCCAGATGGCACCTGGAGGAGAAGGTTTAGCGATGACTTCAATTTGGCGAGCGGCGATATGTGCTAGAAAAGTGTCTCCGAATACAATTCTCACGCTTCCCACAATCATGTAGAACGTTTGGAGAGCACAGCTCTGGAACGAAGAGCCTTTCAATCTGATCTGAGGATGTATTCGTCTGAGATTGAGATGACGCACATGAAAAGAAGCCTTCAAGTTTTTTTTTCGTCACCAATTGATGTTCATGGTCGTCCTGTCTGTGCCTCGCCTTAAACGCTCTCACAATCCTCTTTAAAAACTTTGTAACCCTCATAGACTTATTTACAACTTTTGCTATCAAATTCAGTGAATCAAAAAAGATTTGACCTCATTGTGAGTCTAGCATTGGGCGCCACATTAAAAGCTGAACGAATTTTGTTAAATTTTTTCTGCGTAGCCAAATCCGTAGTTAGTTGTAAGCCTTAAGGTTTCATTTTTAAACTCTCTCTGCCTCTCTCTCTCTCTCTCTGTATCTATCTATCTCTACCTCGCTGTCTCTCTCTGTCTCTCTCTCTATCTCTTTCACTCTATTTTTTTTTTTCTCCCTCTCTCTCTCTTTCTCCACACAGCCGACAAGCCCCCTTTTTAACGCCCAAAAATTTTGCATACACTTGACGACCCTTTCAATGGAACAACACCCATAGGCGTTGTCACCCATCACTGTCAGTTGATCATCCTCTTATCATGCGAAGACACCAATAAATTCTGCTCCCTCTTCCGTGCTGCTGCTGCTTCGAATATCCCTCCCCATCCCCACGTGCCAGAAGACAAAACAATTTGTAATCAAAATGACAACCTTGAGCTACCCCGGGCGTGATTAATTTCGCGGCACACATTAATTCGATAAATTACACGGAACTAGCATGCGGGTAGCACACAAACTTTTGCATGTCTGAGTTTCTAATCAGAGAAAAAAAAAAGGAAATCTCCTCTACCTTGTCTGCTGCCGTAGGGCCCGACCCTCCCGCGACACAGAAACGAACACGACAAAGATACATAAATTGCGCCTCCCTCTGCAAATTCTTCTAGTGTGTACAAGAATTTTTGAAAACGAACAACTGTTCAGTGGTTCAGAGTCATGGTTACGAATGTTTCTCTTTCAAACAATCACCGGCGGTTTGATTAATTTTGTTTCACCCAAATTCGCCTCGAACAACGCGACACGATAAAGCAAACGTATCTTTCCCGCAAACGCGATGAATTTGCGCTGCTAGAGCGCCGAAAAAAAACAACAAAAAAACAACGTTTCGTCGCAGCGAGCTTATCGCGCATTTTTGTCAGTGAGTTCGAATTCGAATCATCAAAGGTTGGAAGCACCGACTGACAACACTCAGCCAACAAGGGCGATAGAGGCAACAGCAGTGTCTTATCAAGAGGTTAAGTCGTGTCGTGTTGTCTTATTTTCAGTTCGATTTGCGAGCTAGATCCCATCTCTTCTCCCGCCTCCCGCTAACACTTTCGATTTCATTGCTTCCCCAGTTCTTTCTGTATTCCTTCATCGTTACTTCATTCCCACGTCTTTTTTCTTTTTTCGTTTTCACGTGAGCCCTATGCGCCACACCGTCTGCCGCCAACCTACGGAAGTGTGTGCGATGAAAGAACAGTCGACAAAACAAAGACCCAACAGACGTAATGTAGCTCAACAACAACAACAACGACGTTGACGATGCCGCAACCAGCATTCAGTGATCGTTAAAAAAAAGGCCCTAGTGTCAAATAAATAATAGTTCACCCAGAGTGTAGGGTCGCGGAAGCACACACTGCTCAAATTTCATATTTCTTAATGACCTTAAGATTTCTTCTGTGTTTCTGGCTTAATCGTTTCTCAAGCCTACGGGGAGAAGACCTTGGAGTGCGTGGTTGTGGTGTGTCTGTGTGCGTGTGTCCATGTGGGCTTGGAGTTGGTCGGAAGTTTAATTGTACTTGGAAAGCAATTATTACAATTTTTTCCAGAAATTTTGTGCCTACCGGATTGAGGAATGGAGTCGAAATTTGAAATGAAATTTGATGGCGTACTGTCTGGTATGTGACCCTCGAAACTTGGATAAGAATTAAAAGGTTCTAGATTTTGAAAAAAAATGAGATAGAGATGGAGAGGGCATTTTCAATGCACATGTCACGGTTTCTCTCCCCAAGTCCCTTTAAAGTCGAAAATCTCGTCAAATTTGTGTGCTTTTAGATGAAAATCTGATGGGAAAAGATGATTTGTTTAGGGTCATCGTTCAGCGGTCATTTTGCAACTGATGTGAGCCTCAAAATGATGTGTGTTTCAAATGGCTTGTCTGAGAGAAGTTAGCCCTGTACATTGAAAGTTCGAAAAATTCCGTACGCACCGTGAGAAGACATCTTCTTTGATCTCCTCGAAAATGTTCAGTACAAGACGATGATAGGATTGATTCTTAGCTTGTCAGCTGCTTTGGCGGAGTGGATAAGTTTGTCGATTCACGCGCCGAAGGTAAAGCGTGCATTGCACCACTCTTTGGATTTTCTGACAACACCCAAAGCGCACTTAATGTCTATAAAACAGTTTCTTCTTGGCCATTCTTCTTCTTCTTATGGCGCTACAGTCCGGTGTGGACCTGGGCCTCAACCAACATGCCTCTCCAGCCAGCATGATCTTTCGCCAGTTGCACACTCCAAGTGGGTTGAGATCCTTCTCCACTTGTGTACGCCACCTTAGCCTAGGCCGTCCACTGTTGCGTTGTCCCAATGGCTCAGATTCGAAGTGGTGTTCATTAGAAGGCGAACATTCTAAACTTGCATTGCTGACTCGATTCAGCTTAGTTGCTAACGTATCAAGCGCCTGAAGAAGTGCAGGATCTCTGCCTGTACTCTCCTGTACGCTGCTTCTTCTGTCTTCCAGACTGTATCTCCTTTCCTCTGTGAATTCTGACATCCACCAACTCTTGGCTGGGGAATTCAGGAAGCTCCCTCTCAACTGAAACATTGCTATCCACTCGTTAGAAGTGGCTGAGCCAATATAGTCGACGGTTACTTGCCTGCTCGATGGTTAAATATTGGCACAGCTCATAGATTCCACTCTGCGTCGACGTCGTGACGAAATTCTCTTAACTAAAGGTTCAAAGCTGATATTTGGTCGAAAAATGAACTCTGTGGCTCTGTAACATTCAAGACTCCCTTCCATTTAGATGTTGGAAGTTGGTAGACGACTCTCTGCCCCTCATTTAGCATCCAATTCAACGTGAATTTTCTCAACGACGTTTGATAGAAAATACTTCATTCTTAAGCAAGGCTGATGTAGCCAAAAAAAAGTCAAGGACCTCCCCCTCTGTTGCTGTTTAAAAGGTGACACACAGCCTCCCCATTTTCTGCACAATTCACAGGGTTTTGAGAGGATCAACATCAAGATCCCTCTAATGTCGCAGAAGCCTGCTCTGCTTTGGAAGAGAATACTTTTCCCAACTAAGAAGAAAATTTGAAACCCTCCACCTTCCATGCAGATTATCTCTATGGTCCTCCATCAGTCTGAATTTCAACAAATTTTCATTGAAAATCGAAAAAAAATCGAATCACTCAAGATTTCGACCCACACACAAGGTCTCTCAACTCAGTGCTCCAATGCCCCGTGAGTTTGAGTTGGGAGTTCTTGAAAATGTAAATCAGCATCCCACACGTCTGTCATCGCGCGTGAAATAATTTCCTTTACACCTTCTGCTTCGCCTCCTCCTCCTCTTTCTCATTCTCCACCGGCTGCAATTCAGATCATCGCGTTGCCATCACACGTTGTCGCATGATCTGTCAACGAAGTGCACAGATTACCGTCATACGGGCGACAGTTGATGGCCGTCCCAAAACTTAATTGATTTGTCAATCGTGTGCCACTGGATAAATAAACAGAATCCACATGAAGCCACTCTCTATCAACCTCCGTCGACGCCGCCGCCGCCCGCCGTCTCAGTGCTCCACGGTGGACGCACCTTTTCGTCGTCCATCGTCACAAGGTGTGTGTCGGTCGGCTGGTCTGTTTATCTTTTGCACTGCATTGCCAATCAATTGAAAATCTAAATTAAAGGCAAAGCATAAAAACTCTTTATTTATAGTCATCTTTCGTACGTGACATAAATTAGAGAGCCCTTTCGCTTGTCGGTCGGCCGGGGGCTAATTGGCTTAAGGTTGGGCATGTAATCTTATCTCCGTCTCTCCTTTCCTCTGTGTATTCAGTCTCTCTCACCGCTCCGTCTGCCCCCCTCGCCCGGTTGAGGTACCGCCTTGCTCTGGGCAGGCATTGAACTTTACTTTCGGTTGTGACAGCGATTGTCTTCAGATTTTGCAAGATAGTCAGTCGTTGTCGTTGTTGCGCGCTGTTGTCGTTGACCATTTATGATCGGCCAGCATGACTCAGACACAGCGGCGATAAAAATTTGTTTAATCAAATTCAAGCACACAACCTAACAATCACTTACCGACCATCCGTGCCATCGGTGCCATCATCAATCCAATCCAAAAGCCAAGTCAAGCCAACTCAAGCCGAGCCAATCCAAGCCACAAAGCCAATGACCAATGCGTGTCAGGGAGTCGGGAGTTGCGGTTGGCGGCGGGCGCACATATGGTGTAACATTTTAGCGGCATGTCGCTCTACGTGGGCCGAATGAAAGTCATGAATGAATCTAGCAACTCGTTCCTCGTTGGCCTGGCTAGTTTGCGGGAATCGCTGTCAGTCTACTTAAGAGCTCAAATTTATAATCACGTTTTCATTCCATTTTTGGTGGTGGAGGCAGGCAATGCCGAAGACGGTGGCGGCGACCAAACCAGCGGCAGAGGAAGACACACCAAGGAAACGGAGTAGGCGAGGGCAGGGAAGACGAAATTGATAAAGCTTTCAGAATTTCAAATTCGTTGTCGCACGATGGTGGATGGAAATATATTCAAATGTGTCCAGAACATGGTCGGCCATCGTGCGTGGGTACACATTGTGCGGAATTGTTAATTGTTTTCGCGAATTTTCTGCCCGGGCAATGGAAGGACTTGTTTGGCAGGGAAGTGCTTGCAAAAAGAAACTAAATTGGAGTGGATTTGATTTACGTGTGTGTGTGTGGGAGGAGGGGGGGGGGCGAGGTCAGTAAACTTGAAATAAGATCCAAATTTTGAAGGTTAACATTGACAAGAAACTCGAAGACGTCAACGTTTGAGTGATGAGATGTGTGGTTTGGATGGTTTCCTGATGAGTGTAGTGAATGGATTTTGGCTCGTGGGCAACCAATGATTACTTTGTAGATTTTGATTTTGATTTTAGCCCCTGTTGAGACTGTCAGTAATGTGAAGGTGTCGAAGATGTTGAAGCATTCTTTTGGTCTTTAGTCACAAACAACACTCAAAGAGATGGACAGGAACTAGGAGCTTGAAGTCGAAGAAGGGGTCAAAAACGAAGCAAAACCATCGCTTTACTGAATAGACCAGGAACTGAAAAGCAACACACATTTGTTTCTGAATGCACTTCGCTGTGTAGAAAACAAAAAATAAAGGGAGAGGCTCATAGACAAGGCAATGAGTTCTCTAAAGCTTGGCTGGAGATTCGAAGGCATGTTAATTCAGTATCCACCAGAGAGTAAGTTCTTTCTATTCGGCGGATAGAATTAAGCCTAAAATCATTTGCTTACAAATCTGTAATTTTTTGGAAGAAAGACAGAGTCGTCAAACATTCGGAAAAACGAAAGTCTTCCGATTCCCAAATTCCGTCAAATTCAGGTTATGTCCAAAACTCTCTGAATCTAAAAACACGAAAAGTCAAAATTCTGTCAAGCCATAAATTTGAAATGTCTAAAATTCAAAAAATTCAGGAATAAAGAAATACTGAAGGTCCCGAGATACCAAAATCTGAAAAGTGTCCAAAAAAGTCCAAAAAGCCAAAATTTCCAAATGCCCAATGACAAAGGGTAGTCGTCCAAGTGAGTGTGCTTTCACTGCGCCGTCTGTCACCTGTTTCTGCTGAAATCATGAGACTTTCTGGATAATCACCCAAATCGTTCTGCAATCCTTTCCGGATATTTCTGCTTCCCGGGGTTAGTCTTCTAATGGAGACCAGTTCAGGGACTCTTCCTCCTCCTCCTTGTCCATCTACGCAATGCACAATGCAGAGGTCATCACAAACTGAAGGTATTCTTGTGGTTTGTTGGATTCCTTCTCTCTGGACTCAAATTCCAGATGATGTGGCTGGATCTATGAATCACTTGATTCAAAATCACATCCATAACACGGAACGGAATCACTGATGAAGCCAAAGTCCATTTTGTGGCGGAATGCCTTCTACCAGACCCAGGTTTCAAGGGAACCTGACTGGAAGTGGCAGCTTGACCAGAGTCTATAGTCTGGAGCCACGGGAGGTGAGGAGCTTCTGGAACCTGACTAGTAGTGACAGCTTGCCCAGAGACTATATTCTGGTGCCACGGGAGGTCAGGAGCCCCAGGAACTTCGGTGTCAGCCTGACTGTGCGGTAGGCCCCTTTTTTAATAATTGGCGCCCGCTAAAGGGATTGTTTAGTACTCTTAAGTGACCGGAATTAAGTCACAGCAAGGGCCGAAGGTATGGAGGAAGAAAGAGGGATTATCGTAGTGGTCCATATCTCGGGCAGAGTCAAGGTTAGTGTACCGTGCTGACTGGTCTGAATCAGGTTGTTCACCCTACTGATTCGGACCAGGCGTTTAGGGGACTTTCCCCGCTCAGTGTGTTGCACTCTCAACCAGGTGCTGCGACCCATAGAGCGGCAGAGGTTTTAGAAAGGCCTCGCTCCATACCAAGGTTGAATGATTGTCCCTCAAGCATGATCTCATTTGGTACTTGGGTAACTAAGGCGTCTAGTGTTGCGCTATCTACGACTCTTGGGATAAACCGTAAAGGCCACATTTGTCTAGATTGATGATAGTCGAAGTAAAACTTGTCTTCCCTGACTGACTATGACGCTGTCGTTAAACTGTAGGTTATGGAAGCTGTAGAAGCTGTATATTCTGGTCTTGGCGTTCATTCTAAAATTTCATTCAAAACACAAATTCACCTCTTTGTATGACTTGCCAAAAATTGTATCCATGTTGTCAGTTCACTTGATGGTACTAAATGCTTTTGACAACAAAAAATCCCACCACCAGCCACAACAAATGTGTATCAGTCAGCTTTGGGAACCCCCTGGGACAGTGAAAGATTTGTCACATCAGCAAAGCGAAGCATCTGATCGTGGCAAGTGAATGATTATGGCAAACACATGAACACGTCCCTTAGCCAAAAAATGCACGGCACAAGAAAAAAAACTCTTAAGCTGTTATCCATTAAGTAAATAAATAAGTCAACACCATTGTGGCAAAAGCCAAACAATTATATACGAAGCCAACTGAAACAACTTAATGACCCAAACAATCTCCGACCGGAGGGAGAGGGGAAAGACGTCACGCACCCAAAGACGATGACGACGCCACAACCGGCGCATTTTCAATAAATGAAGAATCCAAGCGTCTTCTTACTTGATCTTGGCTCTCTCTGATTCATGAAAACCAGCTCTTGGGTCATAAATAAACAGCAGCAGCAGAAGCAGCAGCAGTAAGCCAGCCGCACAGTAACGAAAAAAAAAAGGAAACGACGACGACGTCCAAAGCAATACAACAAACGGCTACAATAAGTTTTGTGTGGAGGGAGCTCACGACGACGACGACGACGACGACGACGAGAACGAAATTCGTTCAAGGTCAGGGGTATTAGATACAAAAATAATTATATCCATACCATGCCCAATGTATTTCGATGTTTTTCTTGTTCGGCTTTTGAGTTTTTGTTCGTTGCCTTATCCTACTCTTTCATCTTCAATCGTTCATCGTCGTCGTCGTTCGTCGTCGCCGTCATCGTGGTTGTTCGTCACGATGTGGGATCTGTGTGTGCTGCTCGCTGGAGATGCTCTGCTCTTTTTTTTTTCGTGGTGCCTCCTCCTCATAAATGAAAGACTTCTGGCATGTTCAAAAGAGAGCCACTTGAGGGGAGTTTTGAGGAGCAAAAAAAAAAAAAAAAAAACAACGTTTCAAGATTCATCCGGGTGCGTGGGGATGCCTTCGAATGATGACTTCTCAAGTAAACTTTGCACTTGAGAAAGCCAAAAAATTTTGATTCACTCAGTACACCTAGAGATACACAAAACAGACAACCCGGGAGGGAAATATGTTTAAACTCATATCGCAATTAACTGAAAGCAGATAAAGATAAGCACACACACGCACGCATGTGAAGTTCCAAAGAAACACGGACGATACCCACTTCCAAGTCATGTCATGCACGTCGCGTGTTATCTAACCGAAATGCCCTCCAAATGGATGCATGCCTTCAAGATATATTTTACTCACTTCTCTCTTGTTTATAGATACTTCGCGAAGATAAACAACGCGGGTTGTGAGTGAATTTTGTTGTTTTCTAACGAAAAAAAGGTTTTTTTTGTTTTTTTTTGCGCTTGTGGGAGACAAAGCTTGACACAGTGCCGCGCTGCCAGCACCCACCCAGCCGTCACCCAGCCTCCACCCTCGTCGCAACTAGTCAAAATAAACACACCAAAGAATTCTCACCTGAATAAATTATCTTAGTCACTACGTGACAGTTTTAATGAAACGCCGAGCTCGTATTTGATTCACATTAAAGTACACACACGACAAAAGGGTCTGGGCGGCAGCGGTCAGTCGTAAAGCGACCGCACTTTTCAAACAGCCATCAAACAGCGAGGACACTGCCAAGATTGAGACATGTCCACCCACACACACACACACGCACTCCCATACGTACACGCATTCAAGGACCTATAGGTAAATATGCGATTCATTAAGTTTACTGCCCAGTTTTGGTCTAATTACATCCTGACCCTGTTGTGAGCTGCTTTGGCGCCGTGTTTAGAATGCGAAAGATTCCTGCACACACACATCTGTGTGTTCCCGGCGCGCATAAGGGACGATGGTCATAAAATGTTGTCGCCCTTGTTTTTTTGTCGTCGTGATGGCCAACTGTCGCCATTGCTGTCGCTTGTACTAGTTTTATTCACAACATCATCCCCCGCATTGGCTGATGATGGTGGAAAATAATTTCGAACCTCATCCGCAGCAGGGAGTTTTAGTGTCGGGTCGTGATCGTAAAACGGAATGCGGAATTAAATTTTGTGTTCAATCATCATTAAAAGGGAGCGCGTGCATTCAGACGTGATTTAATTCATTGAACAAAGTACTAAATTGTGATGTGTCTTGTCGATGGATGAGGTGAATGTTTAAATGGATTGACATTCAATTTTAAGGAAAACCTCTTTTTATGGCACTTAAATTAGAATTGCATTATCAGCACTTTAAATTTGGAACGTCAGAAAGTCAAAAAGAGAAGAGGCTTCGAAAGAGGAAAATATCAAAGTTCTAAAAAGGTCCAAAACTCTATGAAAAACAAGTCCTCCTCGAGACAAACAATTATTCAAAAATATCCAAGTCCAAACCATTCACAAATTTAATTTAATATCCAAAATGGTGCAAGACCCAAAATCGTGAAATGTTCAAGCACAAAAAAGACCAAAATCACAAAACTTTAGAGCCCCGGCGAAACCCAAAGTCTGGGAAGTCTTAGTTCTAAGGCAGGACATACATTTTTCTGATCGAAACGTAAGAAAATCCCAAGTCCTCAGGTTAACAGTATAAACTATCTTAAGCTTTGTTAGGTTCTCCTCGGCAAGTCCAAACTTATAAAAGTTAAAAATCACAAAAGCCTTAAAAAAGGAGAACCAGAAAAACGAAAAGTCAGAGACCAGAAACCCCGAAAACCAGAAACCCTGTTAATATGACATCAATGCCTAAAATTACATACGAGCCAAAGGAATAAAAAGTATCAAGAGTCTGAAGTATCACGAGTCAGAAATATCACGATTCAGAAATTTGGACTGTTTTAGTTCAAGGGCTCCATAAACCCCAGAATTTTAAAGAAATGTTCGAAATGCTGCGCGTCAATTTCTTAGTCCCAAATTCAAAAGCCTAAAAGAAGCCAAATATTATGAGAGGTCACACATAATTCGAAAGTCCTAAAAGCTGACTATTGTGAAGTTAAAAAATTCGTTCAGAGAAAAAGGTTCTTTTGCGAAAATCTGCCAACAGCTGGCAAAAGAAGAGAACAGATGGGAAGTCAAACATATAGACCAAAGGCCAGGAAAGACCAGTTCCTTTTGTGGTCAGATTTTAGTAGCAACAGATAGGTTTTGGATAAATTTGGATCCCGAAAAGTTGGTAGCCTAAAAAGTCAAATATTTCGAAAGAACAAAATTTCAAAGATTCTGAAATCTTGAAAGCTAAATATTCGAGAGGCCAAAACTTATGAAACCTTAGGAATTCTTCTCAGATTCCAAACTTTGAACGCTAGGCCTAATGTAGCTTGTTCCGAAATTGTGTGGTAGCCTGTGCAGGAGGTAGAGCGATTTGGGTTACAGCGGACAACTATACACTTTTTTGAGCCGGATAAGACCCCAAGACCTAATCTCCTCAGCAACTAAATTTGACGTGCAGTACAGCTGTTCTATCACTCGACGACGAGACCTCTTCAGGAAATGGGGAAAGTTGGAGAAATTCTCTTTGAAATTGCCAACACCCTTTGAGCATTGTCGGTGACTTGGGAGAACCATAAAAAAATGAAATTTCTCCATCGTTGGGCTAAAACCTTGGACCTTCGCCATAGGAAACGATGCATCTCCCCTCTATGCCTTGGCAGCAGAGAAACCCCATCAAGTCACCACAAACTCAAAGCGACTCAATTATAGCATAAATCAAAGCAAGTCCCGTCCCCCCCTTCATTCACCTAGATCCCGTCACAAATCCGAGACAGACCCTAGACCTCCTTCAAAGTCAAGCAAAACGCAAAACCTCCTCGACCACTTCAACTTTATCGGTCGCCATTTCCATAGCTAATAACACCAATTACCTCAAAACTAATCGTTTTAAATCTACCCAATTGAATGCGCGCTGGTAGGATGGAAAAAAAGCCTCATATCTCTGCTCTTCAATTCGACGCGCGTTCCCACATTCGAGCCAAGCCATATCGACCGCCTCCCTCCGCCTTCCTCTGCGTCTCACCTTGATTAATGATGCAGCCTCTGGTTTGCATGGCGGCTCATAGAAAATAGATACAATCACAGCCAGACATAAAGTTCAAGATTGATCGCGGCGTTTTTTTTTTCCGAATGGAACCGCTTGTCTAAGTCGCGACTGTCATTGCGGCTGCTGTTGAGAGGAAATACTTGAAAGCCCACACAACTGCTGGCGGCGGTGATGGATTTTTAATAGTTGCGCGCCTGCGAAAAGGGTGCTGGCGGTGGTGGGTGATTACGAGCCATTATGAGCGCTGTTTGATCATTCGTGAACGCTGCTGCAGCCTGTAACTGCTGATGACTGCTAGGTGTTAAATTAGATGATGACTTCTCACGGGTGTCTGCCGGTCGAAACAACTCCGATTATCTGGGGGAGTCAAGCACAAATGTTCCACATACGCCGCCGTGCCTGCCCCGAAAGTAAATCCATTGTTCTTCCGGTCCGCTGCGAGAGGATGTTTGCATCGAATTCATGATTTCTCGTAAATTTTCGAGAGTGCAACGCATGTGTTTAGAGGGAAACGTCAAAGTCTGGAACGGCCTAGTTGGCTGACTGGCTGGCTGGAGGATGATGGAAGTGAGGAGACGACGACGACGACCGAAAGGCTACTTCCTCCTCGCAACACTGCTGCATGTGAACAACATTTTCCATTTGCCGTTTGTTTGCTCTCTCTAGCACACACACTTTGGTGTGGTCTCTGGTGTTGGGCGCACGAACGCACCCTTATTTGGGGACGAACTCGGAACTCGGCGAGCCCAGAGGCCGCCACGCCACACCGTAATGTGTGTGTAAATGGATAAGCGCCCATAACCACATGCATAATGTACACGGATAAACATTTTCAGCCATAGATTACAACTTGTTGTTAGAGGATGGGCGACGACGCCGATGGTGGCGGTCGTTGAATGAGGGTCGACCGACGATGGTGCGGGTGGTGTGGCAACGACGACGACGACGACGGTGGCGGCTAAAATCCTCACCGCATGGGATCCCTCCTCCATCTCCCACAATTTGCTTTCCTCATAATTACTCAACACGATGAACTTCAATATATCTAATGGATGACGACGACGACGCCGACGTTGCTGCTGCCGTCAATCCGACACTCCGCCAGACGTGTGCGTGCGTTGTCGAACAGCTTTGGCGGCGGATTGTTGCTGCTGCTGCTGCCGCTTCTCTTGGCAGCAGTGGCGGCGTTGTCAATTTGTAGTTGGAGAACGATGCATGCAGGCATGCGAAAAATCGTTTTTCTTCTTTTCCGAACGCGGATTTCTTTTGAAATTCAATTTTGAAGTCACATTTTGTTAATTGGCAGCAGAATAGGAATTGCACTGCGCCGCACAGACACATCATGCAATTGGCTGGACGGGTGGCTGAGCGGGGACATTTTGGATCGAATTTCAAAGCGACGAAAAAACTATCAAGATGTCACGTCAAGTGTTGGACTGGGAGAACGATGCAGCATCTGTGTCAGGGTGACGCTAATTGGGTGCGATAATGTCCGCGAGGTGTTGGCTTTCAAGATTTTTGAAAAATTTCGAAGAAATTTGACAAGGACAAACTCAGATGAGTGATGTTTTGAGGGGTTGCAATAAAGGAATGGGCGTTGAATTTGGAATTTTGAGAGGAATGTGGCGACACTTTGGATGTCAAATGTTGGGAAAGGAAAACAAAGAGATACAGTGGCAATGTTTTGAATGCTTGTCTGAAAGGGTTAAGGGCGAAGATAGGCAAGCCTGAATGAGAGCCATGCCTTTAGTCCAATTTAAGAACACGAAGGAACTGTCGATATGGTTGCCTACTTCCGAAATTTGGGCATGGAGGCGTCAAGTGAGGGAAACCTTGAGTGTCTGTACGTAGAATATGACAGTGCAAGGCCATGGAGTGTTGGGAAGACTCCATTGTAGTCCAGGGGCGTCCATAAAGTTTGACTTTGTCGATTATTTACCATGTTCAGGACAAATTTTGAATTCTGAGTTTGTCCATTTCAGGAAAATGACTTTTCGGGATTTTGAGCATTTTGGGACTTTTCGCAGTTCGATTAAGGCACATCAAGATTTTGGGCATTTTAAGATTTTGAACATTTCTAGTAGTGTGTCACGTGTGGGTTTTAGGTTATTCCGAATTTTGGATGCTTGGAGGTTTTGGACATTTACACATTTTGAAGATTTTGGGATTGTAAGTATTTCGCGTTTTTGAGCATTTCGGAATTTAGGCCTTTTGGGATTTTGAACTTTTAGCCTTTTGGGAAATCTGGGCAGTTTTGTACATTTGAGAGATTTTCTGCCATTCGGGATTTAAGTCATTTCGAGACTTGCGACATTTCGATTATTTGGTCATTTCGGGATTTTAGGTCTTTCAGCATCTTGTGTATTTTGAGATTTTGAACATTTCGGAACTATGGACATTTCGAGATTTTCAGTATTTTGGAATTTCGGATTTTTTTATTTTTGGACATTTCCGAGTTTGGAAATTCGGGAATTTTGGAATTAGGGAAATTTCGAAATCTTAGACATTTTAGTCATTTCGAAATTATGGACATTCTATGATTTTTGGACACTTAGAGATTTTGTCATTCTAAGGTCTAAGATTTTGAATCACGGAAGTTGATCAAATATCATCAAAACTGATCTAAAATTACCTAGCATGACCAAAAAATGGCAAAAATATCTCCAAATAGCAAGTCGAACATCGAAATAGCCTCCGTGAGAGTTTACATACACGTCCAACTCAAAATTTCAACACGACAATCAAATGTTCTACGTCTTTGCACTCCAAAGATGGACATCGAACCCTTCAAAATAATTGCTCTTGACGAAATGATTGCAAAACTGACCCCAACACGCCAACCCATCATTCAAAAAAAAATTATAAGTATCTCTTAAAATTTGACACAACTCACGTGCGACGTGAACTCATTTGCACCCGAAAAAACTAAAATAAACCAGTTAAGAGGTCTTTTGGCTTTGTCAGATGCAGCTATGAATTTCTGAAAATTATATTTAATTGCCACATTAAAGCGCGTATTACTGTGTGTATCTCAATTAATTCGGTGGCCTCGTTAAACAAAACAAGACAAAAAAAAAACTAAAATTTATATTCCCTCCCATGCGCGCACACGAGCATCAGTGTATCACACTGCTGCAGGCCAATTATTATTAGATTACTCTTTTTTAGAGAGTAAGCGCCACTACACCACACCGCTGCGCGAACACAGAGTACAAACGTCAGTCCGACTGCGCCCAAGTACACATACTCTTTGTCATTTAAACTTTGACCCGAACCATCAATTCAGCGGCTTGCCAACGAAGCTTCTCACATAGCCAATGAATTTCGTCGTCGTCGTCGCTGTCGCTGTTGCTGTCGATTGCCACAGAATTTTCGGCAACTTTGCAGTGACGGAAATTTTCTGGCAAATTATCTGGCAGCGACAGACGACAGTTTGTGGCAAAATGTCAAGAGTCAGTTGAAGTGTTTAAACATTTCTACGAGGGCAAAAAGAAGTATCTCTATTCTGTTGTGTTTTTTTTTTCACTATGCCCGCCTCGGTGTGTGGCTCAAATCAAAGCGTCAACCGCGACAAAGAGTTGCACAGGAAATGAATGAAATTGATGAATGAATTTTATTCTTTGCCTTGCTTATGTAATTCAGTAGGAGAGGAGGGAAATTGAATGTCAGCACGCTATAAAAACCCATCACCGATCTCTGAGCACCGATTGATAGGATGGACGGCGGTCGGGGGACCTATCTCCCGTGCAACTTTGTTGCAGTTGCATTGGATTTTATGATCGATTTCAAGGCGAAAGCCTGCGCAGTAAATTTTATGATCGACTTCAAGGCGAAAGTCTGTCTGGCTATGTTGGGTTTTGATGTGGTTTCAGACATAGTCACGTGTAATTGTGTCATGCCGGCTGGTTTTTTGCTCGAACAAGTCATTAGACACCCTCCTCCTCGTCGCTGTGAGGGAACACCATCGATAACTGGATAATATAATATCTAATCAGTTGCCATAAAAATGCTGGGGAACGTTGAAAAACTGAATGACGTGAATCTATTTCACGTGGCCACCCGAATGACGGAAACTTGCTGCTTTTGTCGGTTCGATGGCAAGTCTGTCCATCGATCAAGACGTAAACCGGAGAAAGTCTGAAATGCGAAAAAAAGACAAAATTTGTGTCTGAAGAGGATTTACAACTGAAACACATTCACATCCGTCGAACTGCACTCAGGCTCTGAGGTAGATCTCATTTGAATGTTAGTCAATCTTTACCGAATTCATTACCAGAATTCCACATCTGTTTGTTCATCACCCGCCTGGATGGCAAAAACAAACATTTGCAGAGAGTTTGATGACCGATTCTGGTAAAATGTAAGAAGCCTCCCCAGATATTCAAATCCCATCAACTGTCACATAGACATGACGAAAAATCACTAAAACCCACTATCAACAGGTGTCGAAATAAATAAGCAAACACCTACGCGCCCCATTCAAAGTTGACCTAAAGTTGCTGCAATGCAAACTTCACCAACCAAACCAATGATCCAACAACATTGTGGGTGTCGCTAGATATCCAACATTTTCTCATTAATAGTGGCATAAAAAAAAAAAAACAGAAAAGAGTTTTAGTCTTCAACCTCCAACACGGCGCTGGTCTGTGGGTTGTTGAGCGTTGTGATAGCTGCAGAGCAACGGAAACAAATGTAGGAAGTCGAAACAGAACGAAAACGAAAATGCGAGCCCCCGCATTTTCGACCTTCTGTGGTGTTGTTCAATGTGCTTGTGCATGCTAGAGTCATACCACACACGAAAAGCTTGAAGTACCCAAACGAAGAGCAAAGGAAAACGTGGTTTCAGCTAGCCACGATACCGTGGTGTATTCCAAGAAAAATAAAGGAAGTTAATCAACTTAATTGGTTGAGTTATGCTTTGTGAGTCTGTGTGTGTGGGTTAAGTGTTGTGTGTGCTACCTGAACTTGAAATTACCCTCGACTGTCGGTTGTGGCGTCGTTTGCATTTTTGTTTCAAATAATAACTTTCTTTTTTTGAGAAAATTAAGGCGCCTAGTGGAATTATGTTCGTCGGAGCCCTTTATCTGCTTCGGCAATCTTTTACGACCTTTTGAAAATTTTTCGTGTGGGATTTGGTTGTTTTTTGCCTTGTCTTGATCGATTTTGGGTATAATTAGTGGCGGCAAGAACTATGAAAATTTTAATCAGTTTTTATTGCAAAAGGTTTTTCAATAACCACTTGATCACTCACTGACTTAAAAAATCGAGAAATACTCACCACATTCACCTCGGTGCATTTTAACCTTCTTTGCTTATGACATTGCATTCAGCTCACAACTATGCGTTAAGAATGCCCCAAATGAAGGCTCAGCTTAGGAGTCATTTTAGTCAATTCCTGTCCCGAAATAACGCGGACAACGAAGTACTTTGGTTTGGTCGAGTCGTTGAAGTTAGAGTGACTTCCGAGCTCTTAAGATATTAAGGAGTTCCTAAACATCAACTTTATGACACATGTGTAGGAGTAATCAGCTTGGAAAGTTTCAGGTTTCGCCTCAGTCTTTTTGATCACAGCAGTATCCTTGTGTAGCGGATATTGATATCACTAGCTACTGTTACCTTTCTCATCAACAGTCGGGCTGCCACTGACGTAATCTCTTGCTACCGACCACATTTAGTTGCATTGAAATGCCAGAAATTCTTAAATGTTCAAAATTCGAAAATGCCAAGATTCCGAACTGCCCAAAGTTCCAAAATGCTAAAATACCGAAAAGTCAAAAACTCTGAAATGTTTAAAATAAAGAAATGTCCAAATCCCCAAAAGGTCAAAATTCCAAAATGTACCGAATACCGAAATGCCCAAAATTGCCTTATACCCATAATTTCGAAATGTCCAAAAATTCCTTACTGCCCAAAGTTTCAATGTCAAAACTCCGGAATGCCAAGAATCCGAAAAGTATACGTTAATCTGAAAGTGCCTAAATTTCAAAATCACCAAAGTTCCCAAATTCTAAAAGCCGGAAAGGCCAATGTTCAAAAATGCCTTTAATCCCGCATTGCAAAAAATTCCGAAATGACTTAATGCTCAAAATCCTGCAAAAATTCCAGGATGTCAAGAATCTAAAAATGTTCAAAATCCGGAAATGCCAAAACTCCGAAATGTCCAAAATTCCAAAATAATCAAAATTGCTTAATGCCACAAACCCCGATATGTTCAAAATTCTGGAATGCCAAAAATCCGAAAATTCCCAAAATCCGGAAAGACCAACGTTCCGAAATTCTTTAATACCGAAAGGCAAAATTTAAAAATAGTCAAAATCGCGAAATGCTCAAAAATTTCCGAATGTTCAATACGTCAGATCAATGTCCCGATATGTCCAAAATTCCGGAATGCGAACAATCCCAAAATGTTCAAAAACCTGAAATGCCAAAACTTCGAAATGTACTTAATTCCAAAATGCCGGATATCTCGACTGAGGGAGGGGCGAAATCTCATCAAGATCAGTTCGAAAGGTCCTTTCAAAGACGTAGGCTCTCTATCCGCTCCGTGCAAAAGATCTTCTCGGGAACCTAGGTCCTTTAGCATCTATTCGTCGCATGCCTCCTATTGTTCTCTTACAAGCACCTACAGTTGAATGCCTACTTAGAACGGTGGAATTTGACAAATCTGTGTGTATCCGTGGCACTCCTTTTCAAATCTTATCAGAAATAGAATCACAGAAATGAACGTTCAACTCCAGAAATCGAACCTAGATCCTGCGGCGTGTAAACTGACTTATTGGCCCACTGCCCTTAAAACCGTTTGCAAACTCAAAAAATTGAGAAAAATATGTGAAAAGTGTCTGAATCTTAAGAGTAGCGCCAACTGTCGTTTCCGTTTCCAAAACCTATCCAACTACAGATAGGAGGTTTATCGACGTCAAAAATTGTGTACAACATCAATCAATTAATTTTGTTAAATTTAGTTCTATTTGAAGGCTAACAAAAGTCTTTAAGTCAATTAAATAAATTTTACCCCATCTTTTGAGGTCGACTCCCACAGTGTGTGTCGTTTAGTTACGCTTCTATGCTCTCCCTCAGCACACACACACACACCACCTCGTCATCATTAATTTTTCATTATAAAAAAAATAAAACGGCACCAACCAACCTAACTGACAGACAAACAACCATTTGTATAATTCAGAAAAAAAAATCTGAAAATAATCATAAATACAAGATTCAAGGTAATCTAGGTCATACATCTTTCCACAGACCAAGCACCCATAAGCTCTCGCATAGACTGGCTCCATCTCTCGCTCTCTCTCTCTCTCTCTCTTCTCTCTCTTGCTCTCGCTCACCACCTTCAACCTTCACCCCTTGTCTGGTTTTCATATTTCATATTTTTGTCGAGAGATTCTTTTTCAGTTGTTGAGGTTTTTTTTTTGTTTAACCAAAAAGTGCAATTTGGATCGAGTCACAGCGGCTTAGCACACAATTCACAAAATGCAAATTAGCCCGCAAATGTATTCACAATCGACAAAAAAAAAAAACACTGACCCTGAATTCGGTGAAATAAAAATAATTAGAATTAATTTTATTGTTCTTTCCTCGTTGGGGTATGTGTGTGTGTGTGTGTGTGAGTGATATGCTTTGGTGATTAATTGTATCTTCACGTCGGCTTCCTGATGGAAATTTATCTATCTATCGTGAATTGTTTAGAGAATTTTTTTTTTGTGATTTTTTGTTCGTTCGTTCTTTTATATGGCGTCTGTGATGAGGGCTTTTGTTGCGGACGGACACACCTGTAGCTGTTTCACAGACAGATTCTCGTTATCCAAAAAAAACTGCTGGATGTTTTTGAATTGGTTGAGATTTTGATTTGTTCTCCCTCCTCTTCTCGCGGTGTAGCAACCTTGCGATATAAATTTTCTTCAGTGGAATGTGTCACAACACAGATTAAAGTTGGCAGGCGGCAGCCACGCCGAAGGGATGTGTTCGTGAGGTGAAAACTACGCGATCGTATGTCTGTGTCAAAATGATGGCGACGACGGGAAAGAAAAAAAAACAAAATAAATCTGTCGAACCCAACACAAAGATTATTGTTCGCCCCCCGCCCTGATATATGTTCAATAAATGTCAGGCGACGTGTCACTTTTGTCAGTTTTGTCGGTTTTTGGTGTCCCTGTGCACGAACATCTGTGTCTGCCCACCGGCTTTGAAGGAATTTCGAGAGCGCTCTGCTTTTTCTGCATTTGATTCGGTTACAAATTGATGGTAATTTATTAAGAGCCATTCCGAGGAGAAGGACCTGTATTTATAGTCAATTAAGACATTAAAACGGCCCCCGGCAAGTGAGGGGCAATAAATTGTTCCGATACTGCTGCTGCTCCCGCGTCTAGCGGTGGATGGTTTTCGCTTTGATGTCGCGCCGTTTTACGATGACCGCGTGTATGCATGATATTTTGTAGTCAAAGCGCGAGTGGAATGATCTTCAATTATTGTAAAAATTCAACGATGAGTTTTGTGGAGGAAGAGAGCCAGGGAGGGAGAGATAGTCAAGCGGTCTAGGCGGATGCTGTGCGAATGCACATGGTGCGGGCGATGACAACTGGGAATTGTGATGGGAATGAGTCAGGCAATGAGTCGGATGGCAAATGATCACAGATGTGCGGAGTCAAGAATTCGATTGGCTATCAATTGAGAGTCTCTTGCATTCGTTGAGACTTCAGCTCTGTTTAGAGTTAGAACCTTGTTGAAACCTTGTTGAAGACGATGGCGGCTGCCAAACTTAGACGGAGGCTTGTTCTTGTGGTTCGGGACGTGGGGACCTCTTGAACCTTTATTGGTGCTTTAAATCGAAACATTTGACTGATTGCCGTCTGATTTGAAATGGTTTTGTTTATCCTACTGTCTCAGATAAGATGGTTATAACCTCCGTCTCTTTGTGGGTCAAATGGGATCGACCCAAAGAACGGAAGCCACTTCTGTCTCAGATCAGATGGTTATGGATACTTACCTCTGGCCTCTCTGTAGAGAAGGATTACAACTGGGATCTCTGAGCTAAAAAACAGGAGAGGTCTTGTTCCCTCCCAAGCTGGAGTAATTGTTTATTAAAACAAGATGGCACCGGGCGCCAGGAGATCTCACATGACTTCTAGAAAAAGTGGATCCAAACCAAGTTATGGTTCACTCCACTTTGACGTATCATTGATTATTCATCGTTTCCTATCTTGAAGCAGAAGACTGCAAACAGGTCACCGACTGTGGTGGATTTCGGGACAAAATAAAAGCAGCCAATGGAGGCGACGAAATTCGGGCGAGAAGAACAAACAGTTTACTGGCTGCGACAGTGTCTCGGAGGGCACTTATACTTCTCTTTAAATTGACAGCGCAGAACTTCGCCACACTCCTCAATGGGATAGAACAGAGTGTGGACGATCTGCAGCATTGCCTGTCTGATGCGGTGTTTGTCGATTGCAGCGTTCCTTCCCCTCCCTACCATAATTTAGAGAGTGACGAACGTCGAGCTATGTGATCTGTAATCTTACTTGAGACTACGATTGCCTTAGGGTTGTTCGTCTCCGATAAAATGAGAAAGTCGATCACCACACAATCACAATCAAGCCTCTTTAAAAGTGGTCTAGGGTTGAGGCAGTTCATGCAAACTCCATCCCCTGTAAAGCATGGCCACTCCCTGATCCCAAAACAGGGAACAGGATTCAAGCTTCTATGGGAATTATCCAGCGTTGTGGAAGTCAAAAAAAAAGCCCCGGGAAAAGGAGGGAGTGCCCAGCAAGGGAGTCCTCATCAATAGTGTAGAGTAGAGTTCGAAGGTTTCTAGATCTAGACAAACGAAACGATAATTGTGCTCATTTGCAACGTTCACTCTTTTGTGACTTTAAAGAGCATTCCACCAGAGTTGGATTTTTGTGGTTTCTTTATCTTTCTTTTCTAGTCGGACGTACACAGGAAAGAATGAAAAAAAACTCTCTTCTCTGCGTAAGACATGATCTTCTGGCACCTCACACCTACCACCTATTGAGTGGAGGACTTCTTCTTCTTCTTCCTGTGGCGCTACAGTCCGGGACGAACCTGGACCTCAACCAACATGCATCTCCAGCCAGCACGATCTTTGGCCAGTTGCCTCCAGTTGCGTATTCCTAGTTGGTCGAGGTCCTTCTCCACTTGTGTGGGCCACCTTTGCCTTGGCCGTCCTCTGTTGCGTTTTCCCAATGGCTCAGATTCAAAGACCTTTCCGGACGGAGCTGTGGTGTACACGCTCTACATGGCTTAGCCATCTTAAGCGTTGTATTCGAAGACGCTTCACCAGGCGCATGTCGCTGTACAGCCCATAGATTTCGTCGTTAAATCTTTTCCTCCAGATGCCATCAGCGCAAACAAGACCAAATTTCGCACGCAAAAGTTTTCTCTCGAAAAGACTAAGGGCTTCCTCATCCGCTTTTAGTAACGTCCAGGTTTCTGCGGCATAGAGTAGGACTGGGATGATCAAGCTGTTACATAAGGCAAGCTCAGTCCTTAAAGAAAGGACTCTATTACTCAATTGACCATTGAGCCCAAAGAAACAGCGATTGGCAAGAGTGATTCTGCGTTTGATTTCGGCATTGGTGTTGGTAAGAGGAGAGTTTTTGACGTGCATATGCTGACAGCTTAGATCTAGTTGAGTTAGACCAGTCAGATTCTTCTCGTGAAGAGCGATATTCGGATTCTTCTTTTTTTTCTTAGGGAGAACAGTCTGTAATGAACATGGGCTTCAATAAACATGTCTCACTAGATAGCACGGTCTCTCGGCAGTTACCTTCAAGTTTAGACATCAAGCAGTCTTAAGTCTTTTTCCACTTGTGTGCATCAACTCAGAGTAGGACGTTCTCTGTTGCATGTCCCCAACAACTCGAATTTAAAGTTTCTACAGACTGGAGATGTTTAACTTAGGCGTTGTATCTCTGGAAACTGAAGATGATTATACAATGTCCAATTCATGTCAAACAATACAACACTTGAACTCCTTGCTGTTTCTACACATTTTCCCTTTCGGAATCAGCAATGAATGTCGTATCGTCAAGAAGGAAAAGTTTATGAAATACGCAGTGACACAGGACCCCCGTTCGGTTTGATGAGATAGTTTGCCTTCTGTTTGGAAAATGACGAAGAAAACTGAATTTTAACAATTCCCCTCCTTTGCCTCCAATTTAAACTGCATTTGAGGAAATTTTCACCACCGTATGCGATTATTTTCATTCGGTGCATTGTAAATGAATTTCGATGTTTTTTTGTGGCAGAAATTAACTTCATAAAAAAATTCAAGATACAGCAGCACAGCAAACACACAAATGTGTGCCGTTTTTTTTTTGTTTGGTATGACAAAACCAAATAAATTAATCCCATTAATATCATGCAATACAGTTGATTGGCTCATAAAAGCTAGAAAATGTGGTCGTTAACAGAGCGTAACATATTTCTGACGCCTATAAACCTATTTGTGTTTGTTCCCCCTCCTCCCGATCTTGCGCTACACTCCCGACGACGTGACGCAAATGTGTTTTTTATCTTCTCCTCTTCTACATTTTTTTTCTGCGACTTAAAGAAAAAAAATTCGAAATAAAATGAATTTAATTAAATTTAACAAAAAATTTTAATTTTAATTTTTTTTTCTTTTTACAGAGTTGATGAGAGGTGCACAAATCATGGTGAGCTTTTAATTGATTTTTTTCTTCTCGCTGACCTTTGAATCGGACAACACACAAAACTCATTACAGACGATTGCACAAGTGGTCGGTGTCCCCCCCACCAGATCGCCTGCCGCTGCCACAGTATCAACTTTCAATCATTCTCAGTTAACATGTAAAGCCATCAAAGCATCATCAATCATTTAAATCGAATTCATAAATGTGCTGTGTCCAACAAAACATCAGAGTGATGGTGTGGGGGGGGAGAGGGGGGGGGGGGGAGATGAAGCGTTGAATGCGGTGATTGATGCAAACAATGTCCCTATTTACAGTCACAGTCTCCTCGCGCTCTCTGTGCCTCGCGCTGTGGGTCAATCTTTTGTCGTCTTTGTTCGAGGGGGAGCTTGGGTTGGGTACATTGCAGGATGGTCGTCGTTGTCGACTCCTTAAGGATCCAAAGACCCATTTACACAAAGGAAAGGAGCATAAGGAGAAGGAGGGAGAAAAGCAAAAAAAGCGAAGCTTTTGAAGTATATACTCGTCGAGGTCACAACGCTACCACTAGAACCCTTGGCATTTCATTATTACTGTGCTTCGTCTCCTCTTACTCGCTCTCCCTCTCTTTTTCCCCCTCTCGCCGCCCTCAAATCGTTGTTGTCGTTGTCGTCCACGAAGCCACACGAGAGTAGTAAAAAGAAACGAAAATTTCGATAGCCACCCCTAAGTGGTTGAATTCGTTTGCTCGCGGAGGGTGGCTTCGCCTGGCTGGTGGTGTGGGTTGTCGAGACAATTGGACGCCGAATGGCGGTGAGCTTCCTTGTTTCCTTTACATATACTATGTGTGTGTATGCTCTTCACACACACACAGACAGATGATGGATATTTCCAAGGGGAGAAGGATACATAATTCGTGTCGTCTGCTAATAAGATCTCTAATTAAATGTCGTTAATCATCGATAAATTCCTGTTTTCATCTTCCTGCATTCATCCCCAGACGGTCTTTCATCTCGTCCTCCTTTAATTGGCGTCGCATCGGTGGGCTAATCTTTTCCACGGCGACAAAATGTCTTAGCTCTTATCTCCGAACAGTCGCCGTCGTCGACCTAAATATAGACCTCTCTCTGACATTGATAGACCTAATCTGAGGAATGTTTACAGTTGAGTCTCACTTGTTGTTCCAGCATTCAGCCGAGATTCACCCTCACCCAAACCCAGGAAGAATTCAAGACGTAAACACCTGATCAATCATCTGCTGGGAAATTGTTTACGCCGCGTCTCTTAACCTGCTCTGAGGGCACGGGGCCGAGGGTTCCGATCCCAGTCGGTAAAACAAAAGTCTCTAATTACTTCGCAGACTTCGCGGAAGTTGACATTTTTTTTTTGGTTTTTGTTTTCGTTGTGTGTAGCTGGGTGCCACCTATAATTAGCAAAGAGGACGGCAATTCATTATGCAAATTACTTGCGGGAATAGCAAATATTTTATCTTATTTCTTAATGAATTCTGTTCTGTGTGTGGTGACGTGCGTGTATGGGCGACGGAGAAATTTTGAAACACCACCGAGTGCTGCTTGATAACGCGACGCGACACCGCCGGAATGTGCGTCTTTTGGGAGGCGAATTAGCTGCCAAGGGTCGTGCTGGACGCTAACTTCGTGACAGGCTGTCTGCTGAGAGGTGCATTTTTTCTCGTGATATTTTTGGCATTTCTGAGAAAATTCGGTAAGCAACAGTTTTTTTTAGCGGAAAGAGTTGATAAGTCGTTCCGGAGATGATGGTTTTTACGCTTATTTAAGTGATTCATAGTTGGTTTGGGGGTTTCCCAGGCGGGTTTTGGACGGAGTTGATAAGGAAAACTATGATGGAGGCGGTTGAGATTCGACAAATCAAATCTGTCGCCATTTTACAAAATTTGCTGTCTAACTAAATGCTTCGAGGGATGATTCTTAATGCTCAGTTCAGTAAAGTCTGGAAGGAGTCAAAAGTTAAATTGAGATGTAACGACATCAGACAGACTGCATTTTAAAGAAACTGAAGGCCTTACCACAACGACTTCTGACGCAGTTGGAGGGAAGAGGAAGACGACTCCACTTGGAGGGCATATCTCCTTCGATGAGTTTGTTTTCTTCTTCTTGTTGTTGTAGCGCTACAGTCCGGGGTGGACCTGGGCCTCAAGCAACATACCTCTCAAGCCAGTACGATCGTTCGCTAGCTGCCTCCAGCTGCGCACTCCTAGTTGGTTGAGGTCCTTCTCCAATTGTGTGCGCCATCTCAACCTAGACCGTCCTCTGTTGCGTTGTCCCAATGGCTCAGATTCGAAGACTTTTCGGGCCGGAGCTGTGGAGTCCATACACTGTAAATGGCTTAGCCATCTTAAGCGTTGTATTCGACGACGCTTGACTAGGCGCATGTCGCTTGTATAGTCCATAGAGTTCGTCGTTGAATCTTCTTCTCCAGTTGCCATCAACGCAAACAGAACCAAAAGTCCCACGCAAAGAGTTTCCTCATCTGATTTTAGTAAATTTCTGCGCCACAAAAAAGGACTGGGATGATCCAGCTGCTATAAAAAGCAAGCTTAGTCCTTCGAGAGCGGGCTTTATTACACAATTGCCGCTTGAGCTCAAAGAAACAGCGATTGGCAAGTGTGATTCTGCGTTTGATTTCGGTACTGACCTTCGATGAGTCGCCTATGTAAAATTCACATTAACCAACTAGCTCACTTTATCAACAGTTCTCAATCGCTTCTAGTTTCTATGATCTTTGGAGAATCCACGTGGCACCACAATAGTGAAGCTGACTTCCTTCAGTCCGACACTCCAATCTTACCTGACACAACTTATTCTTTTGTGTAAAGATTGATTTGATCTTTGTGTGTCTCTATTGAGTCCCTCAAAATGAGTTTCAGGACACTCTAATTCTTTCTCAGCGGTCCACACTCTGTCCCAGCTGTCGAGACCCCTGTTTAGCTCCATTTACCAGCATTTCTCGGTCAATCCGCTGTTCTACTGTCTTTGTATTCACGGGTCATGTTCTGCCATGAAATTGCCGTCATTTCGAAGGATTTGTAAAATTCCACTTTTGGCCTTGAATAATAATAGGTTTCTGACCCATTCCCTGTTGAAGCTGTTCATTTGAGACTCTCAGTATGTTTCGTAGGCATCGATATACAATCCCCTGCAGCCCTCTGGTCATCTTGCAAGGCGTTCACTTTGCAAGTGCTGTCCCCATAGAACACGGGTTCAACACTTCAGCTAAACTTGTTGTTGTTCTTTATTTTTATGGATGGCTGACGCTTCTTTCCGGCGTGGTCCTGGGCCTAAGGCTATATGCCTCTCCAACTAGCCAACTGGGATAAGTGCTTTCACGTACATCTAGTTGATTGTGGTCCCTTCCCCAGCTCGTTACGCCATCGCTGTTCCACGGGATTGGACTCGAAGGTTTACCCAGCCGTTGTCCATCCTCTCTGCATGACTCGTTTATTTGAGGACTAGGGCCAAGTTGTTGTACAGCCTGTTGAGTTTATCATTCAATCGTCTTCTCCAAACTTCTTCGTATATGGGGCAGAATAAAATTGGAGGCATTTTTCTGTCGCAGCGACCAAGAACCTCCTCGTCCACATTGGACAATGTCCTTGCTTCTGTTCCATACAGTAGGACTAAGATTATCAAGGTCTTGCTTGTTGCTTGCGTTAGATATTCGGTTTGTGACATCTGTTTTGTGGCTAAGTCATTACTGCCGAGGTATTGGATACTATCTCAGCCGGCTGTCCAGCAATGCCTATGTGAAGGAGAAAGTTATATGCGAGGCGCAGTAACTTCGTTTTTGATGATTCTTCAACCCCACGGTGCTAACCAAATGAAGAAGGTCCTTAATCCAATGAGGGAGTTGACACACTTTGTCAGTGTGTCCATCGAACTGCTCATGCTCTGGATGATTTGGCAGACCTAAGCACATCACTAACCAACAAGCGAAACAGTCTTGGGAATAGAATGCAACTTTGCCTGACTCCACCTTGGATTTAATTCTTCTTCTGACAACTTTGCCCTGTGGAGGACGTAACACTTAAGACCAACTTATGTCGCTTTATTTATAGCTAGAGGCTTATGTTGGATGCTTCTCCTGCACAAGGGGTGCCAAGCGACCTCTCTGTTGACACTCTTTAGGAAATTGATTAGGAACTGGTGAAATGGCGCCCGATGTTCTGACCATTGCTCGATGGTGGTACGCAGGACCTACTTGCTCTTCATGGACAGTGCCTTCTAGACGTTCCTTTATTCGCCCTTGTACTAAAATAATTTCGCTACTGTCTTAGGCACCGCGGGAATCGATATGCACCTCTCTCTTTCATGGGAAGCTGGAAGATTATTCATTCTCTCCAAAATGGCTGTATGACCCCCCCCCCCCCCCCTAGTTCATTTTTTGTTTTTCTTTTGTCACTTCAGTCATTAAGGCAAAGCGCTTTATGTGGCGTTCCATTTGAAGAAATACAGTCGCAGGTGGAACCATCCCTCCATAAGTAAGGCTCGTATCATTATGTCTTCCCAATTTGACTCACAAGATTATGTCAGCGCACTACACTCGCTACATCTTCGCATCCCCGCTTTTGATTAAAATTGTCTCCTGTCAATTTTCTGCCCCATTTCGCATTAAAACAAAGCACGATCCATAAATTCCCAAACAAAACTCCGCCGGCATTATGGCCGATTTGACTCAATAAATGTGATTAGAATCGTTGCAGAATCGATTCTCGTTCATCTTCCGTCTATTTATAATCTAATTGTTCGTGCAAAGTGATTTGATAATACCCACCCACCCAGGGATCCCCATCTCCATCGACAGAGTGCAGCCGCACGCTTGAGAGGATTTACAAAATTCCACAAAAGAATCGACGAGATAAAAATGAAAAATGAGTTCCGAGGATTTTCTCGTGAAATCAATGGAAAAAGATACATTTTCGACCTCACAAATAATTTTTCAAATTTATTCCCCCCTTCAATCAGTGGAGAGGTGGTAGGGGGGGGGTAGCAGTGAGTAGCGCACACACAATGAGGTTAAAGAACGTCAAGGGGATAAAAATGATTCTCCTTCTTTCTCTCAGGCAGTCAGTGATGGTTTAGTTTTTCGTTAATCATGCTTGGGGGAGGAGAGATGTGAGGGATGGGCAAGATCTGAGGACAACGCGATGGAGAGATGGTTTGTATAATTGTCGGGCGCCAAAATTTATTGAAAAATTGAAGCAGCACCCACCAAGGAAAACTTTTGTGCCAAAGTCATCTCTTCGAATTATTGATACTACTTCTTTCTTTCTTTCTTTCATTCGTTCGTTTGTTCGTTTATGCGTTCGTTCGTCGTCAGCATCGGTGTCGTTGTTGTGGTCGGAGAAGCAAGGAATTTTTATGGACTTGTTTACTTTGTAATTGGAAAATGATTTAGTGCTGAGGGATCCTCCCCCAAATCCATACGTGATTGAGAGTGATTCCGAGGTGGGGGGACGAAAGTGATATTGGACACTATGTATCGAGATCCGGAGTGATTTCGATGGTTTTTACGAGAATGTGAAAAAGTTTCCTTCAAAAGTGGTGAAAGGAGAAATGTGTTTTTGTGGTTATTTCCACTCCCTCCGCCTCAGCAGATATTCATCATCCGCGTTGTCCTCCAATCGGGCGCCCGTACATATATAACTTTGTAAAGACAATTTTACTGCTTACATCTGTAATTAGAGACAACTTTGGCTGCGATTAGTCATATTTGTTGTTCAATTTTGGCCGACCATGCATGGGTATGGAGGAGAATCTAATTATTTGTGCGGAGGTGTTAGATGATCATTTTTGGATAGGTTTTATTGCCATTCTATATAGTCGCTGTCCAAAAAGAGATTTTAGAGACCCACGGACGTACATAGATGAATGAATGAATGAATATTCAATGTGACACCGGTGAATGTTGGAAGAGTTTTGCGATCGACTACTGGGCGCCAATTTATTCGACATTTTATGATTTCTTTGTTTGGCAAAGTCAATCATCTGATATGTGAATGTATCGTTTTTTGTGGAGGGATTTTATGTGGGAAAGGAACGATACAAATTTTATTTGCATTTGTTAATTTTTCGAAAGTACATAAAATTGAGTGTTGGTGGCACAAACTCCTCTTCACAAATGATGTGAATTTTTGTCCTTCCTTTGAACTGCACAACTCCTTTCTTTTGAGTTGAATTATAATCGGAATGTGGTGGAAACGTTTCTTGCTTTCCACTCTCTTTAACGACGTATAAGAGTCTGTAGACAAAAGTATTGCCAAAAGTGAACCAATTTGTCAGAAATTTCGTTCTTTCTTGGTCAGAATTCATTCCTACTCCCTATAGTCTAAAAGTAAACTCTAAAAGTTGACAATTTTTCAATCCTCTTCTTTTTGGCGCTGGGCTACAATACATTTCGGTTTAAATCCGAGCCTCAACCAACATGTCTCCCCAGAAAAGCACGCTGGTGCTTACTAACTGCATTCAAGTTTGCACACAAAGTTGGTTAAAGAATTTTTTTTTCCTCTGTAAAAATCATCCAAATCTATGACATATTCTGTTTTGATCTATTGACTATAATTTAGGCCAAAATTTAAGACAAAATATAAGACAAATGTGTGGCATTCCCCGTCAGTGGCGGAAATTTGGCACAATTCCTTCTAAAGAAGCTCAAATGCACCGATTTCATAATCAAATCTGCCTCCTTTTCAATTAAGTGTCCATTTTTTGTCTAATAAATTCTTTAAGACCTCACTTTAAGCCAGACATTGACTTTGAGTTTTGCTCATGCTTCACTTATTTTTCTTCCCTACATTCATATATAACGGTTAATTGGTCTCTTGATCATTTCATTTCATAGATCACAAAATGCCCTTCAAATTTCCCCATGACCATTTTCAGCATTCGACAACGCATTCTCGAGATATTAATCATCAAACATCACCTTAATCAACTCTGCGGGGTATTTTTCTGTGACAGAAATTCCAAGTTGAAATGAATTGATTTTTACCTCACTTTTTGGCGAAATTGAAAGACATGCAAATTTCTCGACGACAAGGTGGAGAAAAAATCAAATTTCTTGAAAGTGACTAAATGGATTGATGGGAAAATTCACATGTGCAAAATATATATGCTTTGGGATGAATTTGGGTTTAAAGTATCCTCGAAGGACATTTTGATTTCAGGATATTCGACAGGGAAGTACACATTACCATATGTGTTTGATTTTTTGCAAATTTTTTAAGATTAAGGTGAATGGAAGGATATCAGATTTGACATCACTGGAATTCATATAAAGGACAATCTTTTCTTAAGGAAAGCTTCAAAATAATGAGGTTCCATGAAGGACATCGTCACTGGGATACAAAGTGCTTGACTTGATTTTTGAGAGTCACTGTGGAAGATGGTGGATATCTTACAAAATACTCAAAGGACTTGTTTGAAATGTTTGTTGGTGTAGAGTTCATGCAGAGAGATATGAATGCATCTAAACAAAATCTTCGCAAGGATAGGTAGTTTCAAGGATGTTTGATTGGAAAAATTTTCAACTCAAAAAAGTCACTCACTCACACTCACAATATTGAACAAATTTCATTTCTGACACTTGTATTCTGTTCTACATCTCATAATCTACAGAAATCGTCATAACCATTTTTATCGTAGTCATCATCGTTTTCGAGATATTCCAGTCTTAAGGTATAGGTTTACATAAACAAGGACAGCCGACCAAGTCACATATCTCGGCAGGTTTCTAACATTGTAGCTGAACGGTTGATTATCGAGGGCAATGATGTTTATCGGAATTGTAGAGCACAAAGTGGAGATGATGAATGAATGTGTTTCTTTGTAGAAAGTCATGCTTCGTGACCAGTTCAAGTTGATGACAAAGAAAGACTCTGTCAGGGAGAAGATTTTTGTTTAAGATGACACTCACAAGTGAGGGAAGACTTAAACTATTTAAGACAAAATTAGATTGAGAAGCATGTTTATAGAGACCAAGGTCCCCCTTAAAGAAGCGGCTCTCTAAGAAGTGAGACTTCTTACAATTCTACACATATGTCCCAACAATCAAATTTACCACTCAATGTCAGTAAAAGAAAGCATGTTTTCAGTCCTTCCTGGAACACTGCCCTTTATCTGTGATAACAACCAGATGGGTGGCGACATAGTTCACTTGTGAGAACTATTTTTTGAACTAGTTCTCTCGTGAACTGCACAAGTCTACAGTGCATATCCATCAGTGTTAAAAGCTGATTAATGCAGGCTTGGGATCTTACATTCCCACATCCGTTTAGACGTCATTTCAGTTCACATAATTGGGTGGCTTGATCTTACAATCTCACATCCTCTTAGACGCCACTTTATTTCACATAATTGAAATTTTGACAAAAAAAGAAAATTTTGAAGTCCAAAACTGTTCCATTTTTAGTTAATCCACCATTTTGGTGCCCAAAAAGAAGGATTTTAAAATTTTTTAAACGACAGCAACTCAACTGTCTTGAATGAGTTCCACGCCACTATTTGGGACGGAAAAAGTGCTTAATTTAGGCCACCATTTTGGCTCTAAACTTGCTCAAGAGCTAAAATATGCACTATCCTTGTTCATTTATCATTTTCGACGCTTATTTCGATCGTCAGTTCTTCCTTATCAAGCCAAAAAAAAACTTCTAAACTGCCCAAAAGGAAAAAAAAAACTCAAATCGAAGCCTTTCCCATAAATTCAACTTCAAATCCGACTATGACAAAGGGAAGTTAATTAATTCATAAAATTCCCATATCTCTCCAAAGCCGTCATAAAAGAAAGAAATCCCACAGCCAGCATAGGAAAACCGGCCAAAAGAAGGTGTAAACCAACTAATTCGACGCGCACGACTTTCAAAAGTATCTCATAAATAAATCCAATTCCATTTGAAGCGATAAATTCTGCCTCCATCGCGTTGGGCCTCTCATGCATCCCACACCTTAAAGGCTGCTCCCCGATTCTCATTTTCCTTTTTCGCCGTTTTTTTTTCCAATCAATCCTTTCGCAGGAATTGTTTCTTAGAAAATCTCCTCCTTGTTAACAGGAAGACGAAACGCAATTTACTAAACGCCCCGGACAATGGGATGAGGAATTCCTTCTCCGGCAGGCTCCACCACACACCACACCTCTGAGCGCAGTGGGAAATGGGAGAATTGCGTGCGAGTGTCACTTTAAAAGTTTGCGCCTTGGACAGACACTCATTAAAGACAACCACGACGACGACGATGGCGACGACTCCATGGCTCTGTGGTTCCATTCTGTAGGTGTTTGTGAAAGTCAAGACTTATGCTTGAAATTATTGATGAAAGGCTTCTTCCAATACAACGAAGCGCAACTCTCCAGCTCTCCAGCTGGTTTGTCCTTGACATCAAAACCCACCATCGGTAGCGGGTTTGTTTTCACTTTATTTACTTTTAACGCCACTGCCATAAAATTGTGTGCTGTGGCGGGGAGGGCGGGAAGGACGGACGATATTTCATTGTCCTCTGAGTTTCGTCGTTTCACTAGTGTGGTTGGTTTGTTTCTGTTTTTTTTTTATCCTCGTCCTGCTGGTGTGGTGGTGGTATTTGATGTAATCTGAACCTAATGGAATTTCGCACACCGCTCCGTAAAACACACACATATAAACACACTCCATTCAGCAGATGCCATTTTTCCGTTCTTAGCCTAGATAGAGACTAGGAAAAAATCAATTAACCCTTAAATGGGTTGGGCCCGGTGGCCATCATCGTCGTCGAGGAGGAAGCATTTTTGACGCAAATGGTAATCGAATATTTTTTTAAACGAGATCTGTCGGAATCCGTAATCACAACACAATCCATTTGATCGTTTCTTGTTTCGTCCTTCGTCCATGCCCATGCGACAGGGATAAGGATAACAACCGACCAACAACACATATCCCATATTCCGATGTGTGGCTGTGTGTGGTGTATTCAACGTGGGTGGGTAGTAGTGGGCTGCATGTGTAGGGTGCGTGTTATGGTCGCCAGCAGGAAATGTCCTGGCGCCAGTGGGCTTCGCACTCGCATACGCACAAGGAGCGCACACAGAGCTTAATCGTTGAACCGTATAAGGATGGACGACTTTTTATATGGTTTCATCGACCGGGCAGTAGCAGTGTCCTTTTGCCACCGTGGCTCGCCCTCCCCCTCTCTTTGATTACTGCTGTTCATTAGAGGAGAGATTAAGCAGAATTAATTGTTGGGCCGTTTTCGACCGTGCTCGAGCGATAGTTAAGTTGTTCTGAGTGCAAATATTCACGCAAGGATAATGAAGCATGGAGCCGGGGACGGACTGCTTAGCGGTGTAAATGATGGAATGCCTTAACGTGCCACCGGAAATGATGGATGGCAAGCGATGAATTATGATGCGTGCGGAATTATTCGACTCGATGAGAAAAGATGTGAGTTTCGAGAAGCAGAGCAGAGAATTATGGATTTTAAAATTAATTGAAGTGGACACGGCCAAGAGGCGAACGTTTCTCCAGGGAGAGCCATAAGAAGTTAATTAGGATCGTTTAACGTCCATCAACGCTGCTCGTAATTATAACAAATTGTCTGTACATGTGACAGTTGAGTGCTGACACACCTGTAAGTTGTTGGAATGACAAATGATTGGGTATACATTTCATGGGGAATTTAAATATGAGCTTGAGAGAATATTTTATTTGAATTTTAAGTGAGGGGTATTTTGCTGGACCTAGGCATAATCTAGGCGCTTAAATGAATTGAGAACACAATCCCGTTCGGACGGTATTTTCTTAAAGTCTTAACAAATACGACTTTAGTTAAGGGTTTGTTTGTCGAAAACGTCTAGTGTGTCAAAGGCCTCAAGGTTTCTGTGATTTTTGAACGTGCCACGTTAGTCAATGTTCTGATACGATCGCAATTAAAAGAATTAATTTTGAGGCATAAAATGCGACCATAGTCGAAGTTGATTGTCGTAAATGAGTCGAATGATGAGGCCTCTACAATTCTCGAATATTTTTAGTCGCTTACGATTCTTGTCAAAATCTAGATGCTTCAGTCGCTTAAAATCTGCGTCGATTGAATAGGATGGCTAGAACTGAAATCATCTGTTGTCAGATAGAATCGTATTTTATAAGAGCTCTTGGAGTTCCATCAAAAATTTGGGATGAGCGCCATCAGAGTGTGTGCCCAAATGCGACTATACTCGAATTCGATGCTTGAATGATTTATTCAAATACAGAGTCCCTACTTACAGGCTCATCTTTTCAATTGAAATATACGATTTTCGAGGATATACTGATTCGACAGTGGTCTGAAATATGACTGTAGTTGAATTCGACTGTCTGGTGTGACTGTGGCAGAGACTTCTTTCCACAGAGAATTGACATGTTTTCAAATGTTTGCTGATGCTTACACGAGACTTTTCTGGTGTTGAAGTCAAAGTAAACCCCAATTAGAAGTTTTAACTAATTGGAGCTAGAGAACTTCTGCTTTTTATTTGGCGGAGTATTTTCGTGTCAACATCCTCAGCACACGATACGAATTTGGTTACAAAAGATGAGAATATGCGACTGTTGTCGAATACGACTCGTTTCCACAGGGTCATCAGGCAGGTTTTTAATATTTTTTAGTCTCCAACACATGTCTTTATAATAAATAAAACTAGGAGTACGATCATCTGATGATTGAACGACCACAACCGAATTCGACTGTCAAATGAAACGCTTTTACAGCATCAAACATCTAGAATTCTTTTTAACATCTTCACATCGTTTGAGAGCAACTTTAGATATGAATAATAATAATAAATAATTGAGTGGCACTACAGCCCACAAGGGACCAGGGCATAGCATATCTCCCGTCTGGGAATCGAACCTAGACCTTCTACTTGGCGGTCGACGCACTTACGAATGCAATATTGGCGATGTTCGACCAAAGTCGAATTTTCTTGTCGAATGATAGTCACAATCTTCAATTTTCAAAAATGTCTTAATGTCTTCCTTATAAAAATTTTGATTTGAATTTGATCAAAAAGCAAGACCAAATACGACTCAAGTCGAATAAAATCTTTTAATGCTACAAACTTCATTTTAATGTCATATCCTTGCACAGTCGATAGACTTTCGAGCATATTGTAGGTGTCTACACACAAATTTCGTTTTGAAAACATTGATGATGTCCGCACATTGTAGTTATTCACTAAAATGTGGCAGCAAATGCCACACGCATGATTTGTGTAACCCAATTCCCACACTTCTGAGATTATTTCCCAATTAATCCGCTGGGCATTGCAATCTGTTCCCCATTCTGCCCAAGACCTTCAATCACCCAGGAAATGTCAAAAAACCACTTGTCATCCATTCATCTAGATACTCGTATCTGTTCTAATTTTCATGAATTCATATGATGCTAATAAAACATGTTTACTCTTCCGCTTTGCTCAACAAGTTACCCCGTCCCCTCCAACCCCATCCCCACCTCATCAACCGCCAACCCTCCCACAAGCAATCATTTCAAATAAATCATCAGAGAGATAATATTTTTTCAGCCAGTCAAAGGATCTATTGTTCTCCGTCGCACCCTCCCTCTCTCGGCTTTGTTTGACTTAAAAATTCCACCAGAATTATCGTCTCAATTCAATGCCACATTGTTTTGGCATCTCTGTTCCTCCACACTGCACGGAGAAGGCGAACGGAGATGGGGGGGGGGGAGGGTGATGTTCATCTACTTCAAACGAAAGTGCCCGCAATTAAATTCAAAACAAGTGATCTCATTCACAATTTGTGACTTATTCTGCGCGCAGTCGATTATTTTTTTTTTGTCGATTTGCATCCATCACATTACCATGTGTATGTCTCTATGGACTATAATTTCATCTGTCACACTCTTGTCTTGTCTCTCGCCCTTGACTGATTAACACGACACACAAACACACACCACACACAGTTCGGCTGTGAAGCTGAAGTTCTCCTCCAAATTGTGTCGTTAAAAGTTTTTTTTATGTGTGGTAGCCGACGGATCGGACATCGATTCCCAGTCGTGTCGCAAGGCAAAGTACAAAAACAACCGAAATATGCATTTTAAATGTTTCACAATCTATTTGTTGTTTGCTTAGGTTAATCCGCAGTCAAAGTAATCAGATTTCCGTAGGTACCTAAGGTGCGGCCGGCTGTTTGCCTGGCCCGGCCCGGCCCGGCCTACACACACACACGCCACACTGTCAATCAGTTGGAGCGTTGGAGTTTGAAAAAATGAACACAAGAGGTTGTCAAATACGTTGAACTTGACAGTTTGCTGTCGTATTTCCTCTTTGCAATCAATCATGACCAACCAATGGCGATAAGAATACATAGACACACTTTTGGTTTTTTGTATGAAACTTGCTTGAAACTTTAGACTATTGAATGGGGTGAAGGGTTTCGCGAGGGGACCAATGTTTCTCAAGACTTTTCTGGGGAAGTGTTTAATTAATCGTTCGTTCGCAGTGAATTCTCTTGAGTCAGAAGACGATCTGTGTCTGCGGGGAGGAATGGAAAAATCTTATCGCTCTCTCTCTCTCTGACTGGGTCGCGGACTGTGATCACGACTTAAGGTCTGGAATGGCCCAAGGAAATCCCAAGTTTGATTTATTTATTCCTCTTGGGAACGGATCGCAAATGAAATTTAATTGAAAATGAAGAATGCGAGCTGTGGAGCTCGCGGGAGTGATGTCCAAGCAGTTGCCAGACACGACACACGGCTGTAATTTTGTTCAAAACTGAAGCACGAGTGCTTGGATGTGCAATGGACTTGGAAAATTGAATACCTTTGATCATCTTCAGTATTCAGACATTCTTTGATGTCTCACTCTCAGCTGTCGACATTCTTTGTTGTGAAACAGACGCCTGGCCCCGTTCTAAACTTCGATTACTCTTTGTTGTGAAACAACAGACTCGAAACCTATCTAACAAATTCCACGTCACCTCCCTTACGACAGTCAAGAGTCGTTACTACGTGCCTCGACTCACTTCTCGCAACAGCCAAAGCCACAGCACACACCCTCTGCACACTTCATTCGCCCCACCGAAGCAGATAAGGGCTTGCTCGCCACATTCTGTCGTCGTCTTATCGACAAGAAGAAAACACATTTGCAAAAGTTCTACTTAACAAATTCAACACTGTTTCCCCGTACTCGATGATTCAAATTGTTTTGCTTCTCCTTCAACTGAAATGGAATCGCTGCTGAAAGCTGCATATGCCACGAAAAGTGTCTAAATCTGTTCGTCTCGTCTCTAGAGACGACACATCAACCCCTCCCCCCCCTCCCGCACACTCATTGTTGCGTCCTTGTCAAGAACGCTGCTTCGCGATAAGGCCGCAAAACCGATTCGAATCGAAGTCAAGTTGTTCTAGAAAATCGTGCGTGTATCAGTGTGACACCTTTGCTTGCAGAACAAAACAGTCAGTAAGCGGAGTAAATTAATTAACGATACCCGTAGCGGCTGTCGATGTGTGCGCGGAGAATTATCTTGCGCACGTCACAGACACATAAAGCCCCCTGATTGGAAGTTTTTCCGTTTTTTTTTTTTTTGTTCGATTCGATAAGAGGGTTCGTTTATCGATAAGGGGAGCAGATATTTTTTTGTTTCGTTCAAAAAAACGAGTTTAATCAACTCTCTTCGAACGGAGTAATTACTTCAATGAGTTCGCACGCAACGACGGGACTGACTTATCGGGAATTAATTGCGAGTCTCTTGATTTGCCAAGATCACCGGATATCCCATCGAGCATCTCGTGAAACGGAATTCTTCACGGAGAGCAGTCGATTTTGTGAAGAGTGTGACTAATGCAGGTCGTCATGAATGAGGTTCTGTTTCAAATTCAAATTCTGTTGTTTCTTCATGATTTTGCAAAAAATTCACGACGAAGTCTACTACCCACTTAACATGCAAATTGAACGGAGCGCGGAGTGAGAGATGCATGTGGAGGGTGATTAAAACAAAATTCATACATTCCGAAATTCAATAGCCCCCTCCCACTCCTCCAGCCCCCTTCCGCGAGGAGAAGCTCATTAAGCTATTTATTTTTTGTCGTTTACTTTTCTCCGCCTCTCCTCCTCTCCTCCTTTCCTCCTTTCACTGTGTTATATTTGTTGCTGCTGTTTTTTTCTTATTCGTGATAAAAATCACGTTGCGACGACATTTTATGTGCACACTAAGTATTATTATTTTTTTGGGCGAATATTTTGTTTTCTCTCATCTTTTTTTGTCATTTATCCTGTTCGCCTACACACAAACACACGAGGTGTGCGAAAAGAATATTGATTCTGTGGTTGACTGGAAGGAAGACCAAGCAAAAAAAAAAAACACCGAATTCTCGATCGAAATCTTTTTGCTACTGTTTACATTCGTATTCGCCTCTTCGAGACGAGGATGGGCAAAAAGAAAACAAAAAAAAAAATTGCATTGTCAATATTCCAAAATCAACATGAGTCATAAAAGTTTACACTCGCCAGCTAACACACATACACAAATCAGAAGAATCATCTGCCTGTGGGCGTCGTTTAATGAAACGAAGAGAAGACACACGTATGGCATGTAAGTCTGAAGAAGTTTGTTGATGAATCTTGTGATTTTTGAAGTTGTCGAATCAATTGGTGGGGAGGTAAAAAGTGATTCTGTATGAAGACAAGCACGTTCTTGAATTCTATGTGTCACAGAGAGTTATTTTTTACTTTTTTTTTTGTTGATTGAGATAAACAACATCAACAGACGAAAATAACTATTCACGTTAGCTACTTCTTGTTTTCTTCTCGTTTTTTTTGTGGTTAAGGATACATGTTTAAGCATAATTATCGTGTACTTATCAATAAATTACCAACTGACGGTGCTGACTGATTGTTCTGACTGCTGGCTGCTGACTCAGAAGGTGGTGGGAATCTGTGTGATGGAATTTTTTCACGTATTTCACACTTGATTTGAGTGTAAGATGATGTTTTTCGGATGTTTGCTGTTTGTAGCCAAGCGCATTCCATAATTCATTCATCCGTCACCGTACTCAGAAATTTCATATTTTTACACGGAATGTGCCAAAAATTGACGTGAAACTCATCGTTTCGCTCATTTCACTTTAAAATTCAAATAATTTTTGACGTTTCTTCATGGGAGAGATTAGAGCTTAAATTTTTCGAGATATAGGCTATCTAGCGCTGAACTGCGACTTCAAACATTCCAAGCAATGTATCAAATATTTAGAGAGAGAGAGATGGAATGCCTGAAGGGCTAACACAGCGCCTGACTTAGACCAACAGAACGGATCAAGTGTCGCCTAGCCTGACGATCAAGTGAGCAAGTGAATTAAGGTCTCATATTGGACCTACAGATGTTACAAATCACCAATAAGTCAGTGTCATGAGACGTCAAAGCTAATTTTTCACGAGACATAAGTACCTTCTTTTGTTTGAGAAATAAATTTAAGAATTCTCGGTCCACGGTGGTCATAATAGAGATGTGAACGACAGCGACACCTTGGTGGCGCACTGCGGAAATTTCAGCGCCACATAGGCCAAGTTGATTCCAAATAAAAAGGAATGATGGTAGTGGAGATAAGGGGTAAAGGGGGAAAGAACGAATGCATATGAGCTTCATGTCTTCTCATAGGAAGTACATTTCCTGGAGTCACTTTTTCTAAGACTTCGCACATTGACAAGTTGTTACAGCTTCACGGAGGTGGCACTTACATATGTACATATGTAAAGAATATAACAATGCAATTGTATGTGCTTCCAACAGGTAGTCAATAATATACATATCTCAATCGAGTTCCTTTTCATTTCGAAACAGAGCTAAGAACAGAGCACTCAACATGTAGCAATTCAAATATGCATCCTTCTTTTTGATTCTCATGCATCGAATGGACTTGCCTTCAATCACCAGTGTGTTGTACACTCGATTTCGTTTTTTCGTTTTGAGACAACCATCTTCTAGTCATCCTGGGCTAACAATAAACCGAATTCTTTTTTCTGGCTTATTAATTCAGAATAAATTGTCATCATCGAGGAGGTTGTCACATTTAAAGAAAAAAATTCTTAGACAGATATCGGCTATCAGACTACTCACTGCGAAGATTTTTACAGGCAACCCTTACAGAATTTCCGAAGCTTTGGAACTTTCAGACAAATGACTGTGTCAGATAAGAATTCAGACATTCTTTCCAGCTTAGTGTTCCAAAAACGACTGTTCAACAACAAAAACTGCCTATCAAGCAAAGCACAAAGACAAAAAAACAAATCCCAGAAGGCATTGCATGCAATTTAGATCTCTTCTCAATTTGACAACAAATAACAAAACAAACTATGTAAGTCTGAAGTAAAAATTTCACGGATGTGGTGGCATTAGGAATTTTCTGCATTCATCACGACAAGCAACTAAATTCACGAAGATCTCGTTTCTGCTTAAAAACCACACATTTATCATTCAAGCAATAAAATTCAATTTATACCAACTTCTGGCTTCGAAAACAAATTACTCACTTTTCACGATCGCGCAAAATCAATAATCGATCCTTCTCGCATCACCCTCCCCCTCTTGACCGAATGGATGGACAGAATAGATAAAGTCAATGGCAGCTCCTATAAAATGCGTGCCGCCGCATTTTTTCTTTCTCTGCTTCAAATACCCACTAGTTGCTTTTCTTCGTCTCTTTTTCTAATTCAATTTAAATTGAATTATGAGGCCAGATCACCAGGATGAGGAGGCGGGGGTCGGTGGCGGCATGGCTACGGTATCTCCTAATCAAATTTGAATCAATCCATTTTCAGACCACATTTTGCAGCGCAGTCCGCCACACCGTGACGCTCGCGCGCCCGCGTCTGTGTGTGTGTTATTTTTGGCAAATGTTTATGTTGACTTGGACCATAAATTTAATTTGAAATTCAATTAAATTCTGTTCACAGAAAAGAAAACAAAACATGTACACAAGACAGCCTGTCTAGGGGCGGCTGAGAGATACGTTGATCGATGAAAGGCTGCTGGGTGTGAGCTGTGGAATGGGAAAGGGGTAAGCACTTGAAGGAATTTGAAAGCAAGGACTTTGACTCTCGCACAAGTGACAGGACACAATGGGGGGAGGTTATGTTTGCATCCACTTTACTGAGAACGCATTGATGGGAAAATTGCATAAGCGATTAACTATTCTGCAATCTCATTATTTGCATGTCAGCCTCTGTGATGTCGTTCGATTGTGGCGGCGGCAACGGTGACGGTGACGGCGACGGCGACGACGGCAGTAGTTTTCTACAAGGCGACACATATCACACAGCGGCGCCACTGCTACTGACGGATGGTTTTTAGTTGCAAATCATCAATCTAAATGCACAATCTACTGTGGTGCTGGGGGTGCTGCACATTCCGGAGTCGATACGGTGATGGATTGAAAAGTGAGGACTTTCGTCGATTGGGGTCACGGTTTGCATTGAAATTCACTTAAAATGTTTCAAATTTTCACACACTTGCCGATTTTCCCTCGTGTTTGTTGAATTAACTTGAAAGGTGTGAATGTGCATCGACACGCCGCCGCTGCCGTTCGGGAAAACAACACAAAAAGCTTTTAAAATTCTGACCGGGAGGGGGTAGAGTCAACAAATATTGCAAAAGCAAAGCACACCGGTCTTCCGCCGTCGCACCGCCATATCTCTTCTCATTCACAATATGCTTCGTTTTTCACTCTGTCGGTCGTCGTGTAGAGAGATCTGTGGAATTTCTATGAAAATTTCTGAGAGTTTGAAAGACGGCAACGACGACGACGACGACGCAGCACACAAAAGATGCAGCAATTAACGATCGGCTGAAGTTTTCCCTGCATTTTGTTTCGAACTGCGGTGCGCGGAGCGGTCAGTGTGTATCTGTAGTTAATGTAAACGGTGTTTGAGTTAATTGGTTGCGGATTTGACTGAATGATAATTTGTGCTTGTGCTTAATTACATATTAGAGACAAAAGGGGAAATGAATTCCATTCGGAATGGGAGTTTATTTTGCATTTATTGATGTGCAGTAAGTGTTTTAATGGAAAATGAGATTCAATGTCATTTTCTATGTTTTTTAGAGATCTCTTCCCCGGTCATTAGTTCAGGCACGATTTTTGCTTTTTAATAGTTGCTTGAAGTACACCTTGTCCTTCCGAAACATACGCATATCCTGCAGTCTGTCATCGTCCATCAACAGCCACTAGACAATTTGTTAATCCATTCCATTTCTTTTTTCCTGCCTGAAGGTATTCCCTGGCAGTTTGGTCAAGACCCAAATCCACTTTTGACTATAAAACGTCTTAAAACGCTTGCATCTGGCCACCCTAGAGACTTCTAGGTGTGTAAGGTTAGGTTTTAAAGCACTCCTCCCTTGAAAACACACACATTCAATCTCACTAATTAAAGGCCAGCCTCAGAGGAGAACACACCGGTGGCGGTGGCGGCATCGGCGCAACGACGACAGCGGAGCATGTTAAGAGACCGGGGGATTCAATTAATCCAAACGATAATGTTTTCCTTTGAAGTGTTAATTTCAATTCTCACTTCTTCTTCGCCCCCCTTTCCCCCCTCCTGACCCCTTCTTGCCCACATCATCTGCGCGTTCTGCTTTTCTATCTGCACTTCATTACACACTTTCGCATTTACGCGCATGTAGGGAGCAGCTATAACAATGGCCCGCACAGAAATCCAAACTCATGCCACCAGCAACTGACCGACTAATTAAAATAAGAACCAGACCATACACGCAGCTATACGAAGCTTCCGCACACACACCAGTTGTGTGAAGCTCTATGTGAAGGGTGAAATTAAATGCACTAGATGAAGGAGGGGAAGCAAACAACAAAAAAAAAAAGAAGAAATAGAGCGACGTCCCACCACACTCCCCGGCAGCCAGACAGTTTGTCTGTGACCTACATACACGCCATTTGTTAAACGGACGGACGGAGTGTATAGTTCTTGGAAAATTGTAAAAAAAAAAAAAACAACAACCCACCAAACCCACACACATGCGCGAGCGCCACACAAAAGTCCAATCATTTGACATTTTATGTGCACTTTACTGTTTTTAATTCCTTCATGGCTGAGCTGCGCCGTATTTCTGGCTCTAAGCTCTGAGGTCTCCGAGTTCCCAGTTCCGTCAGGGGTATTTTAAAGAGTCCATAAATTGTACTATCGCCGCTGCCACCTCCCTAAAACAATGCCGAAGCCTGTAGCCGTCTCTGCAGAAAGGAGGTGGCTCCCGGTCGTAAACTCTGCCACAGCAGCAGAAGCAGTGGCAGCAAAAAAATAAAAAATAAAAACTAATTCCTCACATGTGTGGAGGAGTTTCGTGACAAATGGGTTGGGTTGCGGGAGACCTTCTGAATGTCAAATGGAAGGATTCAAGGGTGCCGCGTAACGCGCTACTAGTATACATTTCTCACCTCGCCCACTTGACCTAATTACAACACACTCGGCAACAATATGTCGTGGGTTAAGCAAATTTCCCAACATTGTGCTATCCCTGTGTCAGGGCTAGCCTTTGCCTTCCACTTCCGGACCTCTGGGCGATGGAGTGTCGGGCGGAGGGGGCGAAATTTTGTCTCTCAAATCACAAGTGACAGGATGTCTGTTCTGTCAGATACTAAAAAACATGCAAATTGAGCTTTTATTGAGCCGGCTCGTCATCCTATTTGTAATTCTCTTTCATTCTCGCCCGAGAATGAATCAACTTTGTTGCCTTTTACGATGAATCGTGTGACTTGGGCAAGGGTAGACGAGTTTTGATTATTGATATTAATGTCCTTTGAAGTTGTACTTCATGTGTGTTGTAAATCACTCTCTTGTCGTGTTTGTATTTGCTTATGGGTCACGTTCGTCTTTTTTTTTCTCGTTTGCTTCATGTTTCGCTGCCTTGCCGGTGCTTTCTGTGATTTTTTCTGCCAGTTCTGTTCGGTTTCGGGTCGTTGCTGACTATTAGGGTTTCAGATTTATTACTGAGTGGATATTCTTTCGTTGGAACTACAGCACAAGGTCGGATGTTTGCTCGCCGCCGCTAACTTACATTATTGATTTTGTCGATGAGTGTAACAAATTTTTTTTTCAATTGCTTGAACGAACGTCTTGTTTCCTCTTCATGATTGTGCAGAGGATGTGACTCATGAACTGTTTGAGTGATCAGCGTTTGAAAGAGAAACGAAAGCGATTAGAATTCAACGCCTTGGGGCTCAGTAGAGGGGTGAGGAGCTCGCTTGCTGTCGAGCTGGTGACAATTAGCAGTTTAACAATTTAGAAAACAATTTAGAGACTTTGCTAGTCCAGCAAGTATGCAAATTGATCTAAGTTCGAACTGATCGGTCGGTCCAAAGACGATTTTCGAGTCTTTTTCAATACGGGACGCTTGGGGTGGTGCATGCTCTTCACTGCATATTGGGCATTGAGCAGATGAGCTCTCATAAGGTCGCAGTCCGGCTGGCTTTGAGACTTCCAATCATATCGGTAGCGTCTTCAGATTAGTCTATAGGTGTCTATAGATGTTTCTCTAGTTCCTAAGAGTTTTGTGCCTCGATTTGTGTAAGTTGGTGCATTTGTGGAGCAACACTAAGTGGTCTACAGATTGTTGATTTTGACTTTGGTTGTTGCCCACTGACGGACAGAATCCCATAAAAACCAAGATCGTGAAACGTTTCAATTCTGCAAAAAAAATCAGTATGCAAGATTTTGGCTATATCCAAATTGAGAGTCGACCCCAATTTCTACAGCGACCACAAGGAGAGGGTCGCATGCCCCCTAGATCCACTTCTTTTTAATCACTCTTTCACGGCTTTCCTTTCTGGAACTGTAGGCTTTTTTGGATTGTGTCCCCACCAAAAAACACTTTCGCCTCCAAAAGTAAGAATTGTGATTTCATCTTATTTGGGCTTTCCGGAATTTGGTCCTTCAGGATCTCGGTCATTTCGGAGTGTTGTTTCAACCCAAAAAACAACACCTCCTTACCGAGAGAGTCTAAATGTTTGCCTTGTGGTTTCATCTCGTGCAATTTTCTGGTACTTTTGGCACTTTAGGAATTTTGGAATTTCAGGACTTTGAACATTTAGAGTCTTGTCCTAGCCCAAAAACCGAAACACCTGCTAACCGAGAGAGTCACAGTTTTAATCTCCAAATGTAGACATTGTAGTTGAATCTCGTGTGATGCATTCAACTATTTGGATCTTTCGAGATGTTGGACATGTCGGAACCTTGATCATTTCGGGATCTTGTCCCAACCCCAAAACAGAAACACCTTCTTACCGACAGGGTCACAGTTTTCTCTTCCCAAAGTAGGTTTTGTGGCTTCTTCTAATTTGGCCCTTCGGTACTTTAGTCTTTCGGAATTTTAGGCATTTCGGGATCTTGTCCGCACCCTCCCTGCGAAGGTCACAATATTCGCCTCCAAACGTAGGCTTTGTGGTTTCATATTGTGCGATGGATTAATTTACTTGGGACTTTTGGGATTTTGGGCACATCGGGATTTTTGACAGTTCACGATTTCTTTCGTTCTGGGATTTTGCTCCCAACCTTTGTTTTATATTTCTCCATCTATCTTGTCCTGTTATGTTTATTTTTATGTGAAGATTGATGGCGCACGTTCAAGTTTTCCACGGTGCAACGACCCATCCTGATAAAGACTAGCGCCCAAACCCTCGGTAGCTACCCCATCAAACCCCATGTCAGGCACCAATTTCCAAATGAGGAGACGAGGTCCGCCTTCTTGCACTTCATCCACACACACAATTGCCCCGAGATTTCCTTATTCCTTCAGTAATATCAGACTCTCCCAAGGCGGACTTGGCCAGGGCATTCTTCTATCCCTCTGCACTAAAACTTGCACTAAAACATTTTAGGCTTTGTGTACCTTGAGCATCATTGATAACGAAACCATCTTCAGAGGCATGGGAAACAGACAAATAGCAATCATTGCAATCTGGTCAAAAGTTTGTCCACTAAAACGCAATCAACGACCGTAAAGATAGCAAAAGACAAAATTAGCAAATCTCGCAAAATAAAAAAAACAGCCATTTTATTGCCAAAATTAAAGACTTTCATTAAATTTCCGACGTCGTCGGCGCTGCTCTTCATTTTCAATTTTCGGGTAATTCTTCAGATAAGTATCGCAAAATTAAAAGGAAGCTTCTCACATAATTCTGAATTATACGATGGGAAGAGCAGAAATGAAAAAAAAAGAAAACAAGAAGCGAATAAACCTTTTTCACAGAATTGTCTTCAAATGGCAACTTAATTAGAATTTTAAAAACAAGTCCACTTTAGTGGAACAACCAAACAAGCATTTGCTTCATTATCTGTGCTGCTTTTTTCTTCACAGTGGTTTGATGTGTTTTGTTTTGTTTGGTTTGGTGGTTGTCTGACTGTCTGGTTGTCTTTAGGAAGTTCTTTTATTGTTCGCCAGTGTGGTGAACACGGCGGCGGCGGTTTGATGGGGGCGAGGCTTAACGTAGCAAGACCAATCTTTAATGCTCTTCCGACCATTATTACCAAGTAGAAAAACCTTTAAAAAAAAACGAATGATTTTGATATATAGTTTAATTTTTATGTGAGTAGGTTTGTGTGGCGTTGTTTTTTGTCATTTTTTTTTATTTCTGCTTTTTTGTAGTCTTTTGTGGAGGTTGGTTTTTTTTTTTTTGCTTTCCATCTCTCATCCCCGTTTTTTTTTTGTGTTGTTACTTTGCATTCGGTTTTTGTGGCTATTCTGGTCCTCATCAGTTGCCAAAAACCAGACAAATTCCATCCATAAAAATCCATCTACACCATAAATCAAAAAGCCAAACACCAAGAGACCTACCAAAAAAAAAAAAAAAAACACTTAAAAAAACTATGGACACATATACTCAGCAACTCAGCAACAGAACTACATACAAGGGGGAAAGAAGCGAGCTTGAAAACTCTTCGCTCTAAGCATTCCCAAATGTGTTTTCATTAGAGCCAGACCAGATTCACGATGGCCACCAGCTCCACAACCAACAAAAAGCACCAAAAAAAAAAACGAGGCAAAAGAATGTGTTTCTCAATTGCAATAGAATTATGTGTGTACGGTGGGAAAGGGGGGCTAAAGAGGGTGTTGCGAGGGAATACAGAATTTTAAGGCAAATAAATCCTGATGATTGGCAGAGTCAAAAAACATCTGGATGAAGAATACTCTTGTGACTTTGAATTTGTTCATTGGGTGGCAATAAGGCACACATCTGTTTGGCAAATGATGTTTGAAATTATTTTTTTTTCTTTTTTTTTTTACTGCCTCCACACAGATGTACACATTCTGCTCGTTTGTATCTCTCTTGAGAGTGGGGGTTAATTTAATTATAATTGCTATTTACCAGGCGAAGATTGATGGTTAACAATTCACACAAGTCTGTCCACATATAGCGACGAATGCCAACCCCAAAAGTTCAGTGTCATAAATCCATTATCTACAGGGGAATCAACAAAAATGATTTCCTCCCACAATTTATTGCTACTGCTCGACTCTACTCTTCATCCTCCATTAACCATTAATTAAGGCACACACTCTTCTAAATTGAGCTTGATTGAAGACCGCAGTTAGGCATATCACTCCACTGTCCATTTCTTTTTTTTTTGGGGTTGGTTCTTAAAATTCTAATTAATTCTAATTATTAGCGCGTTCCATTCTTCATTTATAAAGTCTCGTTTTTATGCCCGCTCTGTGTGTACTGCTGTTGCCTTGTTTTTTTTTTCCATCAACAACCTTGGAATCAATTGAAAAAGGATAAAAGTGAATTTAAGCAAATGCACTTAATTAAAACAAACACTACACACACGCGTCCCCCTCCACGATGCCGCCCTCTCATCACACTTAAAAACAATTTATCATAATTCAACAAAAGCACATACACAGACATTACTCACTCTTGGTTTTTCGTTTCGTTTCAGTTAACTTGCGCAAAAAGACAACGACACACAACAGGAAGAAGACGCAAAACAACAGTGTAATCCAAAGCACAAACTCCATGTGTTACATGAATAATTCTCAAGTGTTCTTATTTTATCTAAATGGCCACAAATCTAGTAGAGTGTAGTGAAACAAGTGAAGAAAAGAAAAGTGTTTATCTATATACAAGAACAACAAGAAAAAGTGTTAAGAAATTTGTGATCTAAAAGGATATATTTATATTTATTTACCAAAACAACCAAAACTAACCGTCTAACTGTGATTTTAAGCTTAATAATTATATTTATACACAAAACCACACACAAAAAACAAACAAAGCAAGAAAAAAAAACGAAAACAAAAACAAACAGAGCTTCAGCCTTGTGCGCATAGAAAATCAAACAGGAGGAACAGGAACTCCGTTCAGTTTTATTTTTTTAAGTTGTTGTTTATTTTAATTTTGTCTTATTTTTGTTTGCACAATTTCGTGTTACTCTTTATAATTCAATGAAAATGTTCAATTTAAATATCTCACCATCGCTGTTGGGGATCGATGGCAGTGGCCTGTGCTCCACGCCAAAGACACCGGAAATAGTCAACAGCCTGATAGCAATGTCAAATCCGATGGATAATTATAATTTTACATCATCGCAAGGGATAACGGTGCGAAATTTTAATTCAACAAATCCACAGGTAAGATGCAATTGTGATTTCTTTCGTGTTCATTTTCTTATCTGTCAAAAGAGAAAACTGTGATGGAATTTTTTGGACAACTGAATGGAACCTTTGCAGAGTTTTTGCACAGTTTCATGAGATTCGACATCTGACGACTGGTTTATGTACAAAATCTTTTCCAGGGCTCTGTCCCAATCCTCTTTCTAAATGCCCACAATCCAAAGAAACTTAAATCCAGAAATGAAAACCACTCTTTCTTTCAATTTTGTTCCCCTTGGCGCCCAACAGCGGACTACTGAAGAATCATGTTCAATGTTCTGCTCGCACAGGGATGCAGAATTACAAGTGGGCTACCAAATGTTTGGGAATGTGAACAGTCAGACCTCATACTAAAGTGAAAAGCCAGATTTTTTCATGTTTTTCTGAGTTTGGCGCCCAGCACCGAGCTTCTGCCAAAACAAAAAGTTGCTGAAATCTAATATACAAATAATTGAGTGGCATTACAGCCTTCAAGGGACCAGAGCCTAGCTTCTACACAACTACTACTCGTGTTGTGCGTGATACTGTACTACTCTACTCTCACGAGTAGAAGGGATCTACAGTTTTTTCCGACTTCGAACGGTGAAAGTTGAGACGCTTTTCATAGACAATTGATACTCTTTGAGTGTTGTCAGCAACTCGAAGGAGGTGGTGCCGTGAAAAAATTCGAGGTGTCCCGTCCGGGAATCGAACCTAGACTTTCTGCGGCGATCACATCCACAGCTTATAGCAGACCCTAAAACATTGCTAAAGGCACAACAAAAAATCAACTTTCAATTTAGTCCAACTGTCCTTCAAGTGTCGTTTCGCAAAAAAAAACTTCCAAATGTCCACAACACACTGAAGGCAGACGCCTCCAAGAAATATGAAAGAAGAAAACAACAGTTTAAAATGACTCAATCATTTTACGAGACACCCTCTCACTTTGTCACCAAAAAATTTAAGTATCAAGTTTCAAACCAGATTTAGACGATCGCGATTCGAATCTGTCCACAATATTTCATCTCAGTACTCATGGCTGTCAATCTCCCCCTCGTTTTGCAAGATTCTAACTTAATTCGAATTTTTTTTTTTATTGGAAATTAATTTCAGGCAATATCACAGGATAGCAGTCATTCCAGTTGTTCAGGTTCGCCGCTTGACTCACCCGCCGGCACAGCCACAACCCCAAGCGTTCAACAGGTAATTTATTCAAATTCAATTTTATTTTTTTTTCTCTTTGTCTTTGTCTCTTCTGCTTCTTCTAATTCGATTTGTCTCCGCTTCGCATCCCGGTGAGATGGTGTGTTCATTGATACACAATCAATTAGATTTCAATTTATAAATCGAAGTCAATTTTGTATCTCCTCCTCCCTCCTGCGCAGTGCCGCCTGCTCTCAATCAAAATGTAAATGACGTCCCGCCGGAATCGATAATTGAATGAAGCAGTCCCACACACACACACACGTCTACCCAGGCGTGCATAAATCTCAAATGAGATGCGACATTTGTGCAGCGTTCGTGTTAACATCTCCCGCCCACGCAAAAACACCCACAACCGCGCAAAAAGCGACAAAAAGCGGCAAAAAGACAGCGGACTGTGAAAAAAAAAATCTTCTGAATCAGAACACAAAAACAAAAAATCAGTCACTTAAGCACTTAGTGTGTGTGTTTTTTTTTTCTCACACGACATTGACCTGCATATGCAAAATAAATGCAAATTTTTATCTCCTTTGACAAATGGCCAACCGCGCAGGGGGGTGGGAGGGGTGAGATGAAAAATCGTTGCGCCCGAGGGGTGCAACAAATCCGACGGAGTTGTCCGACGATATAATCATTTAATTATAATCGCAACGCCTATCGGCGATCTTATAGGTCGACTTCTCTAATGGGAAGACGGTTGCAATAAATTCACGGGGCAGCGAAAAACGAACTCAGATCAGTGGGAATGAGGAGAAAGATAGAAATTAAATGCAAATTAAGTGATTCATTTGAGTTCTGAGGTCTGCCATTTGTTGTGTGACTGTTTTTTTCTTTTTCTTGCTTTTGCCTTCCGTCGTCAATAGTGTGTCAAGACGAACTGTTGAGGTGTAGAGATGTGTCTTTGAGAGGAAGAGGTTATTCCAGAGCAGCAAGGGAAATCAATCAGAAACTGTGTGCAACGAATGAATGCTTTCTTTGGTCCTTTGACAGGATTTGAAGCAGTTTTAGGAAAATGTTAGTTGTAGGTTGGACAAAAAGGTAACTTTTGAAATGCTTATCATTTTAGAAGCATTAAGGACAAAGATGACAAACATTTGACACAGAAATTGCTGAATTTCGCGGCATTCGGGAATTCTTTGAAGTCGCCATTGTGGGCTTTCGACCTTTCATTCAGCAGCTCACTCAGTACTCGTCTTTTAACAGAAATAAATCTTCAGTCAGTTCACAAGTTTTTGGCCAAGATCTAGTAGTTTGTCAAGCCTTTCTAGAAAAATTAATCAACTTCTTGGCGGCCTATTGACAGCTTTTGAAGGTGCGAAAAAAAACTTTGCTTTTAATTACTCCCCCCTAACAAGACATAACACAGACTATGGCAAGAGCAGAAACGAGAGCAATAGTAGCAAGACTAGCAAACACCTTTTTCGAAGGACCAAGCTTAGGGACAATCACACCAATACCGAAATCAAACTCAGAACCACTCTTGCCAATCGCTGTTTCTTTGGACTCAGGAGGCAATTCAGTAATAAAGCCTCCTCTCGAAGGACTAAGCTTGCTTCCTGTAACGCCTTGATCATCCCAGTCCTACTTCATAGCGGGGAAACCTGGATGAGAAAGCCCTTAGTCTTTTCGAGAGAAAGGTTTTGCGTGCGATTTTTGATCCTGTTTGCGTTGATGGCATCTGGAGGAGAAAACTTAACGACGAACTCTATGGGCTGTACAAGCGACATGTGCCTGGTCAAGCGTCTTGAAATAGAACGCTTAAGATGGCCATGAAGAGCATATGGACATCACTGCTACGCCCCGAAAAGTCTTCGTAACTGAGCCATTGGGATAACGCAATAGAGGACGGTCAAGGCTAAGGCTGCGCACACAAGTGGAGAGGGACCTCAGCCAACTTGGAGTGCGCAACTTGCGGCAGTTGGCGAAAGATCGTGCTGGCTGGAGAGGCATGTTGGTTGAGGCCCAGGTCCACCTCGGACTAAAGTGCCACAAGAAGAAGAAGCTACAGTGGCTAAGTGTATCGCAGAAGGTCCCAGATGGGACACATCGCATTTTTTCACTGCACCTCCACGTCTTTCGAGTTGCTGAACTAATTGTCTATGAAAATCTTCTCAAATCTCGCCCTTGGAGTCGGCAAAAACGGTGGGTCCCTTCTACTGTAGTGCTTACATTACACCTTAATCATCCCTGTCCTGATCTATGGTCCGAAGAGTCATCAACTTCGAACCAATGGAAGAACGCAAATGATGACGCCCATGGACCCGGTGGCAATATAGAAGGACCTCAACCAACGTGGCGTGCTAGATTTGAGGGAGCTGGAGCTAAAGATTTTGTCAACTGGAGAGGCTTGTTAGTTGAGGCTCATGTTCATTCCAGAGGCTGTAGCGCCATATGAAGAAAACAGGCAAACGCAGTTATTCTTGCTTCTAAAAGGTGAAGAAATTTCCCACCTCAAAAACGTGAATTTATTACCCACAAGTGTGCAGTATTTTCACCAAAAGGCTTATGAAATTTTAATATGTATGTCCCACCGGGATTCACGTCGAAAGAACCTTTCAGAAACTTCATAGAAAACTAGATGTGAAGTTAATGACTTACAATAAGTGAAATTTTAGTCGACTTTCTGTGGACAACGTATTCACTTCCTGAAAGTGAAGTTTTTTCTCACTTTTCTGAGGGAAATTCAGTCCATTTGTGACTTCTCAGCAATCTTTCATCCAATATTCTCCTTCAGGGGCTTAAATACTTTTGGTTTTCCCATCATTAAGGCATCCACACAGTGCATAGTTTAAAGGCTATCTAGAGGTCGAACATGGCTTTAGAGAAAAAAAGCAAAAATTGACATTCGCACAGTAATACAGAAATCAGCAACTTTGTCACTGCTCTAAGGGTGCATTCACAGTGAAAGTTTAAAAATCGTCAATTCCCAATTGGAAACCCCCCGACGAAGCACTGCACATCGCCGCCATCAATCCCGGCAATCACGTAAATTAAGTGCCAAGCACTTCGCATACAATTTAGGCCAACGAGGAGAGAAGCCAACAGCAAAAATAAATCATCAAGTTTTGACCATTTCTGGAGAGCACTTGCACAGGTACGTGCGTCTCGTCTTCAACTGCCTACATGTCTACACGTCTCCATGGCCATTGTGTTCCACTTGTCCGTTGCACATCGACAACTGACAACTGGCTGCTTATGCGGGAGGGGGGGGGCGAAGATCTTTCACCTGTCGCCTGCTTGTACGAACCCGACCTATTGTGCGGGCTTTCCAAAAATGGTCATAAGGTTTGCGGGTCTCTCCGTGGGTCTGCGCGCGAAAACATAATCAAATCTAGGTCAGACCCGCTAAGGTGTGTGCGACGTTTCTTCAGCCCTTTCAAGCTCACCGCAACAGCTTACAAAACCTTTGCAGATTCTTATCAGATGCTTATGGATGCTTTGGAGACGACAGACGACGCCTCAAAAGCACTCCAACATCCAACAGCCACTCATAAAAACAACGAAAAATTCCGTGAAATGATAAAACTGAGTGATCAACATGTTTATATTGCCAAAACGTGATTTATAAGACGCAGGCGACACCCCCACCGCCTCCGCTTGAACATGACTTTTGAGTGAAATTGTTGTGATTGATTAGAGGCGGTGGTTGCGTGCCTGCACTTTGTGACCTCCGATGAGGCATAGTTTACATTTTGACGCAAATCACCCTCCTCCCGGTGAATCAGAAATGAGTCGCACATGCCCTGTCCCCTCCCCATATGTCAAAGATACAAATCATCGTGAATTTCATAATTCCTGTGGTGCGCAGTGCACAGAATGTGTTATTTCATGAGCGGGGGACGCGAAGGGCGATGTGTAACGAGGTCTGGCGCTGATATGTTTATTGTGTTTGATTGCATTTCAGTAATTAAGCTCACTACTTGCTACTGCAGGCCTCTGCTGCTGCTCCTTTTTGGTCGAGTGAGGTTGTTGTTTATTTATCTTCCAGAGAGGGGATATATAAATTACGACAGTTTTGGGTCAAGATAGCTGCGGAGACGAAGAAACGCAAATGTCGAAGGCGAGACTTGAGATTCAGGATGCGAGCGTTTCGACCCAAAAACGACCAAAAAAAAATTATGCAAAAACGAAGGAGCCACTAAAAAGGAAAGTGTGTGTTGGATGGCATTCCAGAAAAAAAGGCGTCTTCGGCCGCACCCAAAAGTAGGTGTGATAATGGAGTGAGGTTGAGATCCGCGCAAGAGGATTAGGTTAAAGTTTATTGGTTTGTCAGAAGTTCCTCGTCTCTCTCTCTCTCTTTTAAACCGATTTCCAATGACCTGCATGGGTATCGGGGATTTGTTGGCAATAAGACGCCCACAGGAATGTGGGAGATATTGGATGAGAATTTGGTTGGTGTAGGTGTGTATGAATTTATTACCATCTTCAAAGATTTGAAAAAATGTTTGCTAAGAGCACGACAACAGCTAGTTTGCTTTCAAATGCTGCGAAATGTCTTTTTTGGTTTTGATGTGGTTTAAAGAAGTCAAGATGTACAGTGTAGGAAGGACGCAAGCTACCCGCAGAGTTAGAAAAATGCTTGAGGACGTACAGCCACCTTCAGAAGATTTTTCAAAAAGTACAAAATAATTGGAATCCTTTTGGATTCTTCTGTTTAAGTGAGACAATGAGGACGGACAAGAATCTTAACCAATAAGCCCCTTGAATGATCTGCAGTCAGTGAGTTTGCCTAGTCACATACTCGTACAGTTGCGGTGAGCACATTTTTGAACTTGGCTGTATGCGCTCACAGCGTAGTGTCGTCCTGTACTGAAGGTGTAAAGAAATTTGTTAACTCCTAGACCCCTGTCTGACAATTTTTGGACAACACATCTCGGAAAAGTTGACACACTTGACACACACATGCTAAAGGTCTCAGGTTCGATTCGGCATCACCTCTTTGGAGTTCCTGGCAACTCTCAAAGAATACAAATTATTGGAGAAAAGCTTCTCAAATCTTGCGGTTCTGTGTCGGCAGTGGCTTCCCTCTACTCGTGAAAAAACACTAGTATGCACAACACGAGTAGGTGCTGAAGAAGCTGGGTTCTGGCCTCTGGGCTGCATGGACACCCTTCTCCTCTCAGGAGAACTCTTACAATGCGGTGCAACACCACAGATGCTGATGTGGCGATTGTCTATGCCGTGAGTCCTTGGGAATATAATGAATAGGACACAGAAAGTGTGATGATGGTATAACGTGGCCCATGGGCTTGGGCATCCATGTTTTGACTGTTTTGTCAACATTTTGCCAAGTTTTCGTACTCCAAAGTCATTCTGTTGTGTCTTTGCTCGTATTGTGGCCATTCGTCACAAATGCTTAGTTCTCGCGCATCAATTTACTTCGATATTGAGGTCTCTGGATGACTTTACTCAGTTTTTTGAAATGCAGCCACCGTAAGCATTCAGTTGACCTTGACGTCCAGGCCGACGAATGGTGCGTATGATTTGTTGCCTTTATACAATCTTACAGTCAATTCATCCGTTCCGATTATTTAATGCATAAAAATCAGTCGTCTCTATGGTATTGGTGTCCTAACTCAAGCTTCAATTTTACTTCTAATTCGTACGTTGGCGCCACAGTCCACCATTGACCCGGATTTCAACCACCACACCTCTTTAGCGAGCACATGCTCCTGCTAACTGCCTCCACGGTCGATCTGGGTTTCAACCACCACGGCCCTCCAACTGGCACATTCTCCTGCAGCCTCCAATTTCACATGCCAAGATGGTTCAAGCCCTTCTCCACTTTTGTTTGAAATATTAGACGATGTCATCCTCTGTTGCGTCGGCTCGAGCTCTGAGACTCTTCAGACTGAAGTTGTGTTTTCCATACGCTCTACATGATGAAGCTATCCCAAGCTTGATTATGGGCATGCCGCATCCTCTAAAGTTCATCATTGAACCTTCTCCTTCGGATGCCATCAACGCACAAACAGGACCAAAATCACACGCCAAGCTTTTCCCTCGAATAACTCACGGGCTTTCTCTCCCGCTTGTCATAACCTCCAGGTTTCTCAGCCATCGAGTAGAACAGGGCTGTTCTAATTGTTGTACAAAGCCGCCTACTATGTGTCCTGAATACTCTTCAAAATGTCGTGTTCTCTATTCCTTATTGGAAACCACATTAAAAACCATTTAAATTCTTCTCCTATCACACGCCGCCTCCCACCGCATGCCAGTCATCAAGACACCCCATTTGTCTCACTTTCAAGTCAACCACCATTTGCCTCATGTACCACTTAAGTTTCGCGTCGCCTTTTCGCATGCACGAGTGCACCCGGCCAGTTAATTCATTTTCCTCTCCTCAATTTTACCATCAATACCGCATTGATCACGACCCGCACACAGCGAGTGAGTGAGTCCCGCGCTCTCGAGCATTTTGCTTAAAAAATTTCATTAATAAAAAAATGAAAAAACATTCTTTGGCATTCCGAAAGAAGTCACCCTCGCCAGGCTAACGGCGTCGCGGCGGCGTTCTCCCCCGCTCGCTTGATTGACCAGCAGCGACAATGTGTAAGTGCAAATTGCACTGCAACAACATGCGGGTTGAAACGAGTGATATATGACCCGAGCGTGGGGATTTTCTTTCGTGTTTGAGGGAGACTAGCTGCTGCTGCAGCGCCTTGATAGCGTGCCGCATGCAATGTCATACAAATGTGATAAGAATCTTTCATAATTTCACGAGTTCTTTCTTTCCCCCTCCTCAGGGTGGAAAAAATCAATTTAAATGTTTGAATGTCAATAAGAGTGGTGTTTGCCAAGAGGTGGCTTCAATCTGCTTCTTCAAAAGTGCACTACAACGCTGAAGACATTTTTGAAGATAAAATTTGGGCATCTCTTCCAAATCATAGACACTTCGTGGAGATGAGTTTCTGGCCACTTTCAAACGCAAAATGTCTATCACGCAGTTCGCAGATCATTCCCAAAAGCATCACAACTCCAAAACATCTCCTCGGCTAGCCGACTTATTAAGCAAATTCACAGACATATCGCTCAGCCAAGCAGACGTCGTCGCCTGTGGACTTCCATGCACCAGATGGTCGTCGCCAGTAGCATGATTCAGCGCAGGCAGACATGACTTTCGCTTTTATTTAAATTGCCAAGGAATTTAACTCTTCATTCGCCCTTCAATTCCATTCAAAATTTGTCTCCTCCTTCGTTTTATTTTATTTTTTTTCGAATTTCTGCCTCTGTACGTATTTGGATTCTCAGAAATCAATGCACAAGCCAAAACGACACTCGACACACTCCACTCCACTTGGCACAGCCGCTGCAGCGGTTATGTATGTTGTGCTCGTTAATAATAATAAAAAAACAACACAAACGACAGCGACAGCGCACAGGATGACAACGAACGAAAAAAAAAACGAATCTCAAACACGTCTGTCACCAATATCCAAATTGGTAGCTGCGATCGTACGTTGCGACTGCAAGTTCCAAAAATGGAATCTTGTATTTTTGTTGGTCACTCGCGACTTGTTTTCGTTTTAAATTGAAACTTGCATACCCCCCCTACAACTCCCGCTCCCGCCATCACATCGTTTGTTAATTTTTTTGTTTGTTTCTTTACTTTCAGACATGTTCTCAACTCATCAAAGCCGGCTTGAAGCTCTCCATTCAGAGCAAGCGAAAACTGTCGACCTGCGAGTCCAGTTCTGGCTCGGAGCAGACCACCTCGAAGTGCTCCCGCAAAGACGAGGACACCAGTGACGAGGATTGTGATAGCAAGTCAGCCAAAGGCCTCACTCCCGAGGACGAGGACAGGCGCCGGCGACGACGCGAACGTAATAAAATCGCCGCCACTAAGTGCCGCATGAAGAAACGCGAACGCACCCAGAACCTGATCAAGGAGTCTGAGCAACTTGACGAGAACAACATCGACCTCAAGAAGCAGGTACGAACGCTCGAGTTGGAGCGCCAGAAGCTGATCGACATGCTGCAGAGCCACTCGACCACCTGCGTGCGCAGGGGCGCCTTCAACTTGCCGGCGAAACTCCTCGAATCACCTGCCTCCAAGTATCTGGCCGATCTGCAGTTGGACGTGAAGCCCCCACAGCCGTCGCAGTCGCCATCGCCGGTCACCCGGCAGCAGGCGACAACACCCACCCAGCAGCAGCAGCAACCACAACGAACAGTTATACCACCGATGTCAACAATCAACAACCGTAGCAATGTCTTCAAGGCCACCACCGCCGCGATACCGAACTCCCCCCATCATCAGCAAGCCGCCAACAATCACCATCCCTCGGACATCATCCCGAACGGCTACTGCAAGCCGTCACCATCGGCCCAGGAGCTCGGCTACTTGAGCTCACCCGCCCAGGACGTTTGCCTGACGCAACTGCAGCAACAAACCCACCTCCATCACAGCAATCAGCAGCAGCAACAGCAGCCGCACCACCATCTTCAGCATCACCCAGTGGTCAGCCAGGCGCACAATCCCAACGGCCTCCCACATCTGAACGACTACATTCCAAACTGCGACGCGGGCCTCACTCCAACCTCGGACACCGCCTCGGATTTCGTCAAGAACGAGCTGGTCGACTCGCAGAGTCCCTACACAACCGCTCAGAGTGCCGAGCGCTTCCTCTTCGAGGCTGATGCCTTCGACCTGAAGCACACCAGCAACGGCAGCAACACCTGCAACAACAACAACACCAGCAATCACAACGCAAACATCGTCGACTTCCACGCCCCCATGGGTGGCACCACGACGATAGTGCCCTTCCACGATCACATCTCTATCAAGAATGATCTGCTCTCGGTGCAGGACTCGGACTTCCTCTCCCAGCTGACTGGTGACGGCACCGATTCCGAATTCGTCGACCTGGACACCGGGGTCGCCCTCTCGCATATGGCGAACGGCGGGTGCCTAGCGTGAGATGAGTTCTTCCTGCTGATGCTAGACCATGGGGAATAGTATTTCCTTCCCCGTTTCCGTTCACTTCAACGTTTGTAATCGAAAAGTTCGTTCGTTTGTTTTTGTAATATTTGTTTTTTTTTCACTTGTAACTGTAAAGGATTTGAAGATGTGGTATGTTTAAGGAGAGACGACGGAGCGAGAGAGCGCGAAAAGAAATCAGAAAAAGCCACAGATAGACCGGGAAAGTCATCAAGAAAATGGCGTCCATTATATTTTTGTTTTGTGTATTTTAATTTTGTAAGCTTAAGCTGATTGTGATCGAAGGGAGAGGTGTGAAGGGGTCAGTTTGGAGTTTTCCTAGTTCGAGTTTCTTTTTCTAATGCTGGTAAGGATGATGGATTTTGAGGGATAATTCGTCAACTTTTAATGAAGATTGATGCTAGGAGGTCTGCAATTTATGAAAAGTCACAAATTTATGCGTTGTTTGAATGAGTTTTGACGACTTGGCAAAATTGGAGCCCTGTTTTGGGTGGTTTCAGGCTGAATTGAATGAAAGGAAGCCTAAAGTGAAGCAAATGAAGAACGAATAGGAACAAATGAAGTGTAAATTGAAGCAAATTCATCTTGAATTGAAGCAGATGAAGCTTGGACTAAAGCAAATGAAGTCTGAAGTGCATCAAATGATACATGAATTGAAGAAAAAAGTAATGCCCGCCTTCCGATCAAAAGGAGTTCAAAGTCGCGATTTCTGTGAATTCTAGCGCTCATCTTGCGTAAGAAAGTCTTAAAACTTTGCCTTCTCGATGATTTCGTTCGCGACAAACTCCCCGTTTTATTTCCGTGTAGCAAATCCCACTCTCTTGTTGAATGCAAACCATTCCAAACTAGTGAGGCATCCAACGCTTGACATTTCCTTACCCAAAGATCATTTTTGAAAGTTTTGGTTTATAATCTAGACGATGACACAAGCGGGCAAATGTTGATCGTGTTTATGGCTTGGAGTGCTTCACACAGCGCATCGTATTCGTTGAAGTGGTTTTTCGAAGCGTGAAGTGAATAGAAACCGAAATTGTCACTTATCCATTTTCAGTCCCTCCTATAGGCACATTTTGGCATTTGAAGACACAGCAGAGAGTGTAGAAGGAGCTCATTTTTTTAGACAGGCCTCGTAAAGTTATGCGTTTCAAAGAGAGTGTAGAATGAGCTCATTTGTTTAGAGAGGCCTCGTAAAGTTATGCGTTTCAAAGAGAGTGTAGAATGAGCTCATTTGTTTAGAGAGGCCTCGTAAAGTTATGCGTTTCAAAGAGAGTGAAGAATGAGCTAATTTTTCTAGAGAGGCCTCGTAAAGTTATGCGTTTCAAAGCGTCGCCTTGGAACAAAGGTCTATCCCAGGAAGTATATTCGATTTTGTCTGACATTTCCCTAGTTACATGTCTGTGTTCGTTCTACAAAATGCACCAAAAACTGGCCTTGTTGATCCTTATTATTTGGTGTCACTAATTTCACGGGTATTTATACAAATGTCAACTCTAGACCAATTAGTTTCAATCATCACATATCAAAATTCCACAAGGTTTCAGTCCAAATATTGTACATTTCCATCAGAAAGCTAGTCAAAGAACGCCAACAAACGGATGTCTTCGCTTAGGAACGGTAGAACAGTGTATCCCACCTCTGTCTCTTCTCAATTACAATCACTAAAGCTGAAGCATCTCGAATAAACTAGTATCGAATTGACTATTCGCAAAGTATCTGTGGCTTTAACTACCTCAAAATGTAAAAGAAATCAAAGAACAAAGAAAACAAAAAGAAAATGTACAGAAGGAAGGAACAAAACTTCTTATTGTTGATTTGCCTTTTTTAAGAGTATGTTTAAAATTTAAAAAAAAACATCAAAAATGCCTTAACATTTAAAAGAAAAATGAAAAAAAAAAAACTTTAAATTAAAAAAAAAAGAAAAACAAAAATATTTATATAACATTCCTTAAAATTGTAACGTTCTTAAATATGTGTGTTATTATTAAACAGACGTAATATATATATTTTTTAATTCCCCTCCCAAATATGTTTTTTTTAAATATTTTGCTTAAACATAAAAATAAAAAAATAAAATCGCTTTGTTCCAAATTTAATAGTTATTCACAAGTTTTTTTTTTTTGTTTTTGTACCTTTATGGACTCCTCCTCTAATTTTTGTTTGGCTTTAAGAAAAAAATTAAAAATAAGATGAAAGAAAAATACACGAAAAAACATTTAAATGATATTTCGTAGGTGATATAATTCTAAACAACCAATTGTAAGCAGAAGAAAAAGAAGAAGAAGAAGAAGATAAAAAAAACGAAATATTGAAAGAAATGCATAAATGTGTCCTTAAATTAAATTTTAAAAATTTTACTTTAAATAAAAAACAAAACAGAAAACAAACTAAATGTGGTAACGATTGCCTATAAAATATTATTATACCTTAGGAAACGACTAAAAATTTATATATAAATATTTAAGCTTTATATATATGTACTAAATATATATGTATACATAAATGTCTACCAGTTTAAACACAAAAAAAAATATTTTTGACGTAAGTTTGAACAATTGTTTTTTTTTAAATGATTCAAAATTTAAAGAAAAATGAATGGAAAACAAAATGAAAACATGAGAAATCGATATTTATCTGTGAATATATATATAGAAATTTGAAAAACAACAAAAAAAGAAAACAAACAAAAAAAATATTAGACTTTAATGATATATACTATATGTGTAAGCTTATTGATATAGAGTGACTTAGGTTAGGCTGAACAAGATGACTTTGAATGGCTTGAATTGTCGCAGTATTGTCCCAGCTAAACAACACAGTGCGACATTGTTTTCCCAAATTTTTCTAAAAGCATACCGCCCCCGTAAGGTTACACAAACGTTTCTGATCTGTCAAAAGTCCACCATCAAACCCTCTTCTCTCATAATCTATCACCAAAATTTGTACCGCCTCCATCGTTAATCAAATGTCAAATAAAATTGTTTATCACATTTTTCTTCTTGAACTTGACAGAGAATTATTCATTTCCCATCAAATGCGAACGAAAAAAAGAAGCAAAACTTCCCACTAGGTCACTCTATATCACTTTGATGCTTAAATTAAAACAAAACAAAAAAACCAAGCTATATACTATATAGACAAACTAAAATCGCAGTGCTTTAATATTTTTATTGAACAAAGAAAAATTGTTAAAAAAAATCGAAGATATATACTAAAAGCAGAATTTTAATATTTTTTCCTCAAATTCTGATTGAAACGCTTTAATATATCTATAAATGTATATGTACATCAGTAAAGAAAAAAGAAAAACAAAATCACACGTAAAATGAGACAAAAGGAAAATTTAACAAAATGAGAATGAAAAATAAAAACATTAATCATCAACTATTTATTATCAGACAGTGAACTAGAAACACAAACAAACACAAAGATATTTAAATCAAAAAAAAATAATACAAAAAAAAACAATGCCTTCCTATTTTCAATGAATAGGCTTAGTGTGCATAGAATACATATATATACAAAGAAGAGAGAAAAATTTAAGAAGAACAGCAGAAAAAAAAAGCAAAATGCTAGACACGGAAGTCAGTGTTTACCTCAGAGAATGTACATAGTTTTGTGTCGGATTCAGAGAATTGAAGGAAAATAACAAATCACGTTGTGTAGACCTAGGAGACTTAAGGATAGAGTTAGAAATGCGAAGGAGATGCAATGGATTTGATTTGTCGTGTCTGACTTGTATTCTTGGCTGTTTTTTTAGACTTTTATGAAGTAGGGCGCGTTCGTAAACAGCAGATTCTACGTTTCACAGTGAACTTTCCAAAATGTCATACCCCGAGAAAGACATTCCTACTTCTAGGTTCATTGATTCGCTTCTAGACAACTGTCAAAACCTGCCGAATCATAAGAACTGATGGAACATGTGTCAAACGAAATTTTGTCACATCTAATGTGTATTCAGTCAGTCTATGTTTGCAGACAGACAAACCAGTGAAGGCCGTCAAAGCAACCAAAAATGTGGTCGTACAAATTTAAAACCTCAATATACGTCGCACCAGATCTCACAAACTTCATCTCGTAAGCGACAGAAATCGCAGTTCAATTCGGCAAAAAAGCAAAAGCGTGTCTCTAACTACTCATAAATCCTAGATCTTCGAATCTGTCACCGTTTCGACCAGTCTACACACATTGTCGACTACCGGACGAGGGTTAAAGCGGCTTAAATGCACTAAAACCAGACAAGGTTCACTGGACAACCTGTGTTTAGGCAAAGTTCAAATATTTTGACGCAAAATTTCGTCCAATTTACACATATGCTCGACTATCGGACGGACGGAGGCCTAAGTGGCTTAAATGCACTTAAACCAAATAAGGTTCTTTACACGGCTTGTGTTTAGGCAAATTTAGACACGGCTTGTGTTTAGACAAACTTCTTCAAAAGCCCAAGTCAATCATGCAGTATAAAGGGTCTTCGAGGCATCACAAGTGAGATCTGGACACTCATAAATTTCTTGTCAAGTATTTTTTAGAATTCCGGACCGAATTCGCCTTGGGGCAGAAATGATTTTGCGTTTGACTTCATCATTGACAAAAATTGTACATCTTTTCCAGTTCAGAGAAGACCTTGTGGCATCAGTGAATATTCCTCTTTTAGTGCCTTCATCTTCGTCCACTCAACTGACTAAGGTTCCTTTCCTTTCCGTGAAATATTTGAACTACCGCTGTGGAGAACCAATCACATCGCTTGACAACTCCAACATTTCAAGAATCCCATCAACGTTGACCCCACACATCAGTCGCACGTGTCTTCTCTTCATTCGCTTCTTCGCCATTTTTTCGCGACGAAACGAAACAACTGCAAATTCTGATACTTTGAGTGGTTTTACAGTCCGGATTGGACAGTTGCCTCCAACTCCACATCGCAACTTTGTTTAGGAACTTCTTCCCTTGTGTGCATCATTTCAGAAAAGCCGTCCTCTGTAGCGTTGTTTCCATTGGCTCGGATTCAAAGGCTCCTTGAAGCCATCTTATCCGTAAACGCCAAGCGGACAATTATCGTTGTTGATGACGACAATTCTTGTGTTCCCTGAGTCCTGTTTCTCCACTTCTCCCACAAATCGACTACACTCGACATTTCACTTCAAAATTCTTCGGTTTTTGCTCTCATTCTTTGATTTCTGCACCTGGAATGTGTCTTAGAGTAACAAACCCTTCCAGACCATAGAGCCAATCTATTTATTTTTCCCAGAGTTACATTACGTCAGTAGGTATGAATGTAGACCTAATCCATGATGACTTGCCTTTCACAGAAATCAAAGAATTTCTTGCTTCGATGACGCGTTGACTGACGTCTGCAAATAAGTCCCGCAGCATCGCATAAGAATGTTTTGAATTCTCAGATTTCCTTCGCCTTTATAATAATTAACTGATAAGTGAGATTGCTGTGCAGAGGTTTACGAACACGCCCTAAATCGCTTCATCAAAGGCAAATCATTCCTTCTACGTCCCTTTTCTTTCAGATCACACTGCCGAAAAGTTTTTCATTGCTTCCTTTTCCTTGAATTTATAAATGAAAATTCATCGTCTTGTTCGCCCATTTTCACGCGATTGCCAACATCAAAGAAATCAACGAAAACACAAAAAAAAAATAAACAAACTGCCAAAACCTCAGGCATCTGCGTATCACGGTCACCAATTCACTGCCTTTTCTGATAGACATTCCCGGGAAGAATTGATTCAAATGACGACATCCTCCAAGACCTCAACCATCCATGATTCAACTCAAGAAAACGTAACCCGCTCGACCATATCTCTCTCATTTACTGCAATGTAGCTTGCAAAAGAATCCCTCGAGTGGACCCCCGCCACCACAAACGCTTGATAAGGAGTGACGAGCGAAAATTCCCCTCGGCCAAGGCCATAGCTTAGACACTGAATCCTTATCGCAATGAAGAATTACAACAAATAAGGCGCTACATATGTACCTGTTACGTTGAATTGTATTTTTGTTTCCTCAATCCCACTCACTTCCCATCACTCCTCCTGATCACAGACAAATCGAATCCATTTAGGCTCCTCGACAATCGCTATTGGCATTCAATTGCAAGACCAAGAATTGTACAGTCAAGCAAAAAAAAAAACAAAGATCTTCTAACAAATGAAAACATAAATGAAGAAAATGAAAACTCACACAATCCATGCACATACATACTTTAAGATCTAAAAGAGCCCTTTAGTAATTTTGCTTTTTTTTACCCCTCCCAAAATTTCAGTTTTTTTTGCAACATTTCCAGAAAAAGACATTTTTTTGCAAATATTAGTCCTTTTTTGACTTTGTGCAAAAATAGACGATAATATTATTTTTTCTTTTTTTGTAAACCGTTAACTTATCCCAAGCTTATTTTGTTAACATCACAGCGCATCAGAGCAGCACATTGTGATGATGTATCAAAAAAATTTATTTACTTCAATTTTACGTTGCTTTTGTTAAATATTCACAAAAACAAAAAACAAGAGAGTATATATGATTTGTTCAAAAAATGTATATTTTGTTTAAGAAATGAAAATAAAACTGTTTGTTATTTAATATCTAATACTTAAAGCACAATCAAGACAAAAAGAAAAAGAAAACAACAAAAAAAAAACCGTACACGTCACAATCTACAATCACTAATTGTAATAATTTATTTCGCAGCTTATTGTTAATTATTATTTTATTTTATTTTTTTATCTAATTGCATAGGAAACAAATAAATGAGAAAATATTGATTTTGAAAACAAAATGATGGTTTTATTTTGTGTGGACACAAATTTGTCGCTGCACTCCTTGTTCTTTTGGTGATAGATGGGCCTTCCTCCTGCTTTGATGGGTGATTCATTGTGAGATTTGATTTTGAATCGGTCCTTTTTGACAGATCACACGTGACTTCTGTCAGACTACTTTGTCATTTTTAGTCAGTAACGTTTGGAAAGTCATCATGGGAAGACTCACAGCACAAGAGTGCCTTCAAACTGTTCAGCATTCTAAGAGAAATGTTTTTGGTGCCTACTGGACCTACTGAAACCAACCAATGCCCACCAATAATTGATTGGCACTACTGGCTACAAGGGACCAGGGCCTAACACTCGTGCTGTGCGTTCTTTCACGAGTAGAGGGACCTATAGTTTTTTTGCCGACACACAATTGATACAACCTCCGGATACTGGACCAAGCCAATTCGGTCCAAATACAAGAACGCTTCTGTGGTCACCGGGGCGTAGTGGTAAGTGCGTCGGCCGTCACGCAGAAAGTCTTCGCGAGTCGTGGACGGGACACATCGCATTTTTTCACAGCACCTCCACCTCTTTCGAGTTGCTGACAACACTCAAAGAGCATCAATTGTTTACGAAAAGCTCCTCAAATCTCGCCGTTCGGACTCGGCAATAAACTGTCTTCCTACCTTCCACTCGTGAGAGGACGCTTGCACGCACAACATGAGTAGTTGTTGTAGAAGCTAGGCCCTGGTCCCTTATGGGCTGTAGTGCCACTCAATTATTATTAGAAGAACGCTTCTGGCGGAAGTAATCCACTGCAGCGTGTGCTCTTATGACATGCGTTGTTTGGGTAGTAAGCTCTGAATATCATCTCGTTTTCTGAAGTCATTGCTCGTGCAAGATGTCTTTGAATCAGCTTAGAACAGAAGAAGCATAGAACTTCTCTCTGACTCTGGGGTTCGGTACATCTTAAGATAACCTCGAAGACATTGCTTTTCGAACTCCCTCATCCTTTCCAACTGGTTGAACCATACCGGGCAGCCATACACCATAATCTTCACCCTAGAATCAAGTTGACTGCTACAAAACAACCTACTTGCCATAGCGAAGGCTTTTCTCCCTTTTGCCAGACCCGTTGCTGTATGGATATTACCATACAGAAACTGATCCAACACAATGTCCAAATATCGCACTACACTCCTCACAGCTAATGGGTGCCCCTGTGGGTCCAAAATGCCGAACTTACCCCATTTTTTGCTCGTATCTCTTGAACCTCTGCACAGCGGAGTTCGGAACAGGATGGTTTCACACTTCTGGTAGTTGATTCTCAACTTCCAGTTGTTGCAAAATCGCTGGATTTTCTCGAAGTCACACAGAAAGAGGATGACCGGCGATGTCTTGTACACGATCAAATCGTTAGTCTACGCCATCAGCTACTGCAGGGAGTCAATTAAATCACTGGTGAAAACAGTGAAAGATTTGGTGCACTCACTGCACCCTGCTGGAGCCGATTTTTAATGTTAAAGAGATTAGTAGAACAACAAACCTGTCTTTACTTGTACCTAACCTCGTCAACTTGAAGAAGAGGCCTTCTAACCAGACGGTGTCGAATGCCTTTTCCGAGTCAACAAGGCAGAACCCCTGTGCACAGAGCTTTATTTTTGTTCCATTGATTGCCCGAAACTAGTTTTGACGCGGCATGTACTGGGACTGAACAAGGATTTCGTCTACCTCCTGTTTGCGTTGATGGCATCCGGAGAAGAAGATTCAACGACGAACTCTATGGGCTGTACAGCGGCATGAGCCTAGTCAAGCGTCTACGGATACAACGCTTAAGATGGCTAGGCCATGTAGAGCGTATGGACACCACTGCTCTGGCTCGAAAAGTCTTCGAATCTGAGCCACAATGCAACAGAGGACGGCCTAGGCTAAGGTGACGCACACAAGTAAAAAAGGATCTCAACCAACTTGAAGTGCGCAACTGGCGGCAGCTGGCGATAGATCGTTCTGGCTGGAGAGGCATGTTGGTTGAGGCCCAGGACCACCCCGGACTGTAGCGCCACAAGAAGAAGAAGAAGATGTACTGGGAAGACGCACTTACTCACTACGCCACGGCGACCACCATAACAGTCCCAAATTTGAGTCCCAGATCAGAGAAGATGTTAGTCGACAGGTTAGGGCACATCAAGCACGTAGTGAAGAGGCTATAGCAGACTTCGCGAAGGCAGTGAGGAATCATACCAGACGATGTGTTTTCTGAATTCCAAACAAAGTCTGGGTGAGCTCTGGTCTCAGGAGAGAGGTTTGCCGTTCATCAAACAATGGATTTGTTGAGAAATCATTTTTGTTGAGCACTTCACTTCGTGTTTTACAGTAAATTGGCAGCCTGCGTGCTACAGCAAGTTGGCCGCCTAGATCATGTGAAATCACAAGGAATTTCTCTAAGAATTTGTCAAGTGCCAGGTCTTTAGGATTGACGCTCTGGAAGCCAACATTACTTCTGTAAGTGCGTCGACTCATATGTCAAAGGTCTAGGTTCGATTCCCGGACCGGCACGAAGCAATTTGCTACTTAGGAAGTGTGTGAGCCCATGAATGCAAGCAAGGAATAATCGGAAGGATCCAAGTCTGATAAATAAGCAACAGGAGGAGGAACGTTGTGGATCATTGCCTTGAAGTAAATCGACTACCTCGCTCTATATCCAACACTTAATATAGAATTTTTAGAAGAATTAAAAAAAATTGTGTCTCTTCTTTTCGGCACCCAATGGTCGAATTTGTTCTAGACAACATCGGGCTTCCATCCAAGACATTCTTTGATCTCCCTTGATCCATTTTTCCTCCATGGCAACGTACCACCCAATGATGAAAGGTTGGTGACGTGTGGCGAATTGGAAGAGGGATATATATAGTAGGAGACGAACACAAAACTGTCGCAGATAAAACCTCGTCACATATTAAATGCATGAAGCGAGAATTGAACCCACAGAGCTCGAGTTAACGCAAGAAGTCAACCCACCGACAGATTCGCCTACAAACCACAGTTTACCACCGTCTGTCTAAATGGTATCATGTGCACACAAAACCTATCAAATGTTCAACGGGAAAATCTCCTCAGAAGTTGACATTTTTACAAATTGCATGAAACAATATAGTCAAGACACCAAGTCCATGAAGGAAATTTCAGATTGTTCCTCATTTAATATACGATTTAGTAAATGTAACAACCACATGAATGGGATCTTTTTGGGAATTTCTTCGTTACATGACAGACATTGGGGTATTGTTTTTGCCTGTCAACAGATTAGTAGATTTTGCCTTGAAGTGAATTTAAATTGAAAATGTTGGATACACGATGTGTTGAAACGATTTTTTCAGAACAGAAGCTGTTGTGGGCCTGTTGTATGGAGTGGAGTTGCTGTCGGTATGTTAAAAAGGTATTGCTAACCGGTTGTATGCAGAGAAATTCAACAGTGGCTGGAGGTTATGTTGTAAATTTTTTGAAAAAAAGTTCAAAATTTTGCAAAGACTGGATTCTATGAATATTTTTCTTGTTTACAGTGCATTTTCGCATTGTATAATCGACTTTTGAGAGTGTCACATTGTGTGTATTTGCTTGAGAATCAAGTGCGTTGTAGGCAACGTATGTTTGTTTAGTTGTTACGCTGGCTTCCTATGGCCCTGCGATCCTGGTCACGTCATTCAAAGTGAGACTATTGTGAGACTATTCAAAAGTTCAAAAGTAAGACTTTTGTCAACGCTGAGCTGTGCCAGACTGCGTGTATTTACCAGGTTCAGAGGTAGCCTTCTTCATCAATTTTGTCGAGTGCCTGTTGACTGGTATCTTGTCTCCAAGACAGCCTTTAGGACTTATGGGTGTGTGATCAATGTTCACAATTTCTTCCAAGAATTTCTTGTAGTGTGAAAATTGTGTTTATTTGCGTTGCATCTTGTCCTAAATTCGTGTTCGCTCGCTTCCAATTCAATGGAAATCCTTCGAAAAGAAAAGCAGCGTTTTGGCAAACATTGGCTTATGTACATATGTCCTCTGCCACGTTACTTGTCCGCTATGCTTGCAAATTTGTGAGAAATATTCAGAATTCGCTTCCAAACTTGACATAAGACTAAGTTCTTGCCGCTGTTTGACAAACCTAACCCCCTTATACTTCCCTAAGGCTGCCGTCACTGGTTTTGCATGATCTTCCCCTTCCCCCAACCCCCTATTTCACACCAAAATTCTTGCCAAAAAAACATCGCATCTTCTTAATAACTACATTCATCTTTAATCTCACTGCATCACACCACCTTCTTCTGCTTAAAAAATTTCGCCAACTGTCCCTGAACCATCCCAAAGGTCGTCGCAACTTTCAAATTCCTCGAAATCCACTGCGGCAACTTCACGCGCACACTCTCCCTACCATATCGCTCATCGATCAACAGCACAGCTGCATAATCATTGATGTGACGAACAGAGCGTCCTGAAAAAAAAACACATTTTCGGTCAATTCCTGAGTGTCTCGTAATCGTCAAACCTACCAATACACTGATTGACGCTCTTCATGCAGAGATTCTCGTAGTACTCTCCCCCCGCCCCAGGTCCCAGCGTCACGTCCAAGTACTTCATTTTCTCTTTCAGTTCCGGTGAGTTCTTGTTGGGATACGGCATACCCACGACGATCACACATCTCCCTAGGTCGTCGGCGAAATTCAGTCCTTCGCTGAGCTTTCCTCCGACTACACTGAAGAGGAGAGCCCCACTCCGGTCGGGGGCTTTGATTGCACACGCATAGTCGGCGAGGAGTTTGTCCACTGGCTTTCCACGTCTCTCCCGGAAAATGTGCTTTTTCTGGGAAATCTTCCCAATGAACTGTTCCCTCGCGAGGTGGCTGTATGTTTGCTCCAGGTAGTCGTAGGAGGGGAAGAAGCACACAATTCCAGCTGGGATCACGTTGCAGACGTTCTGTAGGGTCATTCCCAGCTCCGTAAGCTACAAGAAGTCAGATAAGAGATAGATTCCGGGCTAACAGAGTGAGCTTACCATCTCGGGGTTGTTTCTTTGTGTAAAGTTGAAGAGGAATTTCTTGCCGGTGGGTCCCTTTGGCAAGACAAATGGCGCAACAGCTTCATTTGAAACCACGTGGTCGTAGAACTTCAATTTCACTCGCTCCGGACAGGACCTGAAGAGCTGCCCTGTGAGTTCCTCGGTTGGCTGCATGGTTCCTCCCGCAATGATTATCTACGGAGTATGAGGGTTAGCTTCTGAATTCGATTGTAGGTTCTACTCACTGATCGTGCCTCACGGATGATCTCTTCAAAGTGCCCGCCTGGGTTGAGCAGGATGAACTTCATCGTGGCCAACTTGGGATCAGCGTTCTGAGTGATAATGACCCCACCGTCGTCTGAGCACTCTGTCAGGGACTCCCAAAACGCCAACAGGGGACGTAGAACCGCTGGACCCACTTCCGGCTTTGCTTCCTTCACATCTTTCTGCTCCTTCTCATCCACCACGTCCAGTTTCTTACCCCTGCTCTTCTTTGAACGGTTCTCCTCCTCCAATTTCTGCAACAATTGGATCGCCGCACTGTGCGGATTCTTGTTCTCACTCGGTGCAGGTTCAGCATTCATTCTCTTTGCAAATCCCTGCAGTTTCTGGGCAAACCTCGTCTGCTCACAGAACTCCAGAATGTGGAAGAGGTTGATGTTGAAGAACTCCCCCTCGGCCATGAGTTCATGGGTCCTTAGCATTCGTGGTTCCTCCGATGTTTGATTTGACAGCATTTTGATCAGACGCTTGGTCACGAAAATCATCTGGTTGATCTTGAGCAGATTTTGCGTGCTGAACCGGGCGCAGTACTTCATCTTGTAAGCGGTCATCTGCGCCAGGGCGGTGGATAGCTGGAAGAGGTTCACTTCCGAGCTGTAAATGCTTGAGATCGTGTCCAAGAGATTGTGCGCCTCGTCGATGATGATGACGCTGTTCTTAAGGGAGATGCCCATCTGCGTCCGTGTGCCTTTGTGAAGGAGCATCTGATAGGGAAGCATCACAATGTGGGCGTTCTTCGACGAATCCCTTGTGGCGTAGTAGGGGCAAGCTTTGAGTTCCTTGGCAGATGTGATGAGGTCCTCTATGTCGAGGATGTCCAGCATTGTAGAGTCACGGAGGTTTTCAATCTGAGTCTGGCTCTTGTAAGGACACTTGGAATGTGTGGAGTTCTTTACACGGGATTTCTTTGTGCAGCAACCATCCTCATCGACTGCGGAGATTTTCGACTGGGAACGCTGCATGTCCAGGCAACGTTCGTTGATCAGAGCAGTGGAGGGGAGTTTCTGCACTTCGGGATGAATGCAGAGGCTCTGTCGGGAGGCCAGGGAGACACAGCGGACTTTGCTGCCGTAGACCGTGCGTTTGATTTCCCCTACAACCTGAGAGAGCTGGGAATGTGTTCGACTACAGAAGAGGATCTGCAAAAATTATGTGAGACATGGAATAGCCGAGTGAAGTGATTTCATACCTGAGGGAAACGAAATTTGTTGTCCTCTTCCTCGTTGTCCAAACTTCTTGCATTTTCAAAGTCATCCAAATTGAGATCGTCCTCCAGCAGCTTTTCAATTTCTTCGAAATGCTCCAAATGTCTCGGTGGAGCTTTCCTCTTCTCCTCGTCCCTCCTCCTCCTCCTCATCTCTTCAATCTTCTTCTCAAACTCCAAAATCACGTCACTCATTGCCTGAATACTCCTTATCTCATCGCGTTTCTTCGATGTCTCAAACTGTGACTGAATCCAGTCATTCACACGACAGCCTTCCGCTTCCAATTTCTTCACTTCTGCATGTAATTCCTGCAGCCGCCTCTGCAGATCATCCTTGACCAGTTGCTCATGGTCCAGCAGCCATCTCAGCGCACTGCAGGTAAGGGTGAGAGACTTTCCGGTGCCTGTGGGACTCTCGAAAATCCCAATTTCCTTGTTCTCCAGAATCTCATACAGGGATTCCATAAGATTCTGCTGAATGTCGTACGCCTGGTGGGGGAATGCATAGTCTTTTGGTGTGTGGAGTTTCTCACGAGGGGAGTACATCAAAGGAACACAAAAAACCAACAAAGTTTAAATGTTTAAACAAATAGGGAGAAAATAAACAAACGGGTAAACAAATAAAACGGCTCAAGTCAAATTGTTTGTAGAGATATGCGGGAAAAGTGACAGTTGTATGCGGGTTTGTGGCGGGAGAATGGCAACGAGACTCGATTGCTGATTGGATTTCTTTCGGTTGGGCGGTGCCAATGTATGCAGAAGTTCTGTGGTTTTGACTAGAGGTGGAGAAGGTCTGAGCTGGATGTGAATGTGTGTGTCGCTTGCCGGGAGATGGAGCTAGTGAGGAAATGAAAATTGCCACAGTTGCTCATTAGGGGAAATTTGAATTGGGATTTGAAAGGAATTTTGTTTGAAGCTTCGTCTGGAGAAGGGGTGTCTTCAATAATTCAATTTGCTTTGCTGTCCTTAGTTTGCTGGTAATGCTAGATGTGGAGCGTAGTTACTAGCGCCTGCAAGAGAGTCTAGAATATTCCTTCGCCACGCCGACAGGATATGATTGGATGCATTTTGTCTAACCATTCAAATATGATTACTGCCTGTGTTCTCTTGTTTACAAAACTGAAACAAATGGTAATCAGAGAGTACGGTGGATGCATCAAAGCTTTCCAATCGAATATGTGTGCAGTCTAGCTTGTCATCATGGAAGGCAACTCCCATTCTATTGGCAAATTTTAGTCGCTCCTTGTTTTTGATTACTTCATTCAAATGGTCGAGTTTTGCACAGTACTGGTTCGAATTTAGCGCTTCGCCACATTCTACCAGGTCATACAGTACAACTCCCTCTCAATCCCACCAAACACTCAACATAACCTTGCTTTGCTACGTTTTCTCCCTCTTCTTAAAGTAAAAGTAAAATTCCACTCTACATGTGTAGGGACTTGATTGGGACTCCAACCACAGCTGATATCTTGGATCTCTTCTGGATCTACACAGCTGTGCAATGTGGCATTCCTTTTAACGGTGGAAGAGCTTGTGGTACCCTGCACCGCCACTGACATCCGTGTGCATAAGTGAAGAACATCTTGCCACCCCTCCAGATGCGCTGGATGTCATTCTCAATCTGAGAACCTTAAATCTACATATATGCCCACCAGGGTGCGGCTAGCACATTCCTAAAACTGATTTCATTTCCGCTAACTGGACACTCTAAACTTCTCCACAAAGAAAGTGTTTCAAGACCTAAACCAGTTACCTCCAAAGCTCAATCTGAAGCAAATGCTTACCACTATACTGTCGTCCTACAATATTCCACAGATGATCTTGTGCATGCTCCCAGCCAGAACACTGCCGTCAGCCTTGAAGAGCTTTGAAGGTAAACCATTAGAACCTGCGGCTTTGTTGTTCCTTAGCCGACCTCTTCAAGACTGAGCAGATCGATTGGAGTTGGGGTTTCCTCGTCATCTACTACTCTCCCTTAGATTCCTGGTGCACTGCAAAGAAACAAATTCATCATCTTACCAAATCAAGTCCATCTAGTTTTCGTAACTTACAGGTTTCGGAGTGAACCTGGGCCTCAAAAAGCGTCTCCAGCCAGTTCGATCTTTAGGCAGCTGTCTCCAGTTTCGCACGTATAGTTGCTTGAGGTCCCTTTCCACTTGCGTGCTCCACCTGAGTCGCGGTCTTCCTCTACTGCGCCGTCCCTCGGGGTGGATTTGAAGACTTTTCGGCCCGAAGCATTCATTTCCATCCGCTCTACATAACCTAGCCATCCCAATCGTTGGATCTTCACTCTTCTGGCTAAGTCGATGTCGCTGAACAGGCCCTATAGTCCTCCACTCACCATCTATGCAGACGGGACCGAAAATCACACGAATAATTTTCCTCTCGAAGCAACCAAGTGCAGCTTCATCCACTTTTGACAAACTTCATGCCTCCGCGCCATATAGCAGAACTGGGACGATTAAGGTCTTGTAAAGCGTAACCTTGGTTGTTCGAGAGTGGACTTTGTTACCCATTTGCTTTCTTAGCCCAAAGAAGCAGCGGTTGGCTGATTTCAGCGCTGGTGTCACTGCCTGAAGTGATAGAGGTGCCTAGGTAGACAAAGTTTTTGACTACCTCAATGTTGTATCTGTCTGCTGCAACGTTCTGTCCGAGACGTCGGTGTTGGGTGTCCTTTCTCGTTGACAGCATTTGCTTTGCCTTGCGCTACAGTCCAGGGCGGACCTGGGCCTCAACCAGGGCCAACTGGCTGCCGCCAGTTGCGCACTCCAAGTTGGTTGAGGTCCTTCTCCACTTGTGTGCGCCATCTTAGCCTAGGCCGTCCTCTGTTGCATTGTGGCTCAGATTCGAAGACTTTTCGGGCCGGAGCAGTGGTGTCCATACGCTCTACATGGCCTAGCCATCTAAACAGGGTATCCGAAGACGCTTGCCTCGGCGCATGCCGCTGTATAGCCCAAGAGTTCGTCGTTTAATCTTCTTCTCCAGATGCCATCAACGCAAACAGGACCAAAAATCGCACGCAGAACTTTTTTCTCGAAGAGACCAAGGGCATCCTCATCCGCTTTTAGTAATGTCCAGGTTTCCGCGCCATAGAGTAGGACTGGGATGACGAGGTAGACGAAGTCCTTGACTACCTCAAAGTTTCTGCTGCCTAGGGTGACGCTCTGTCCGAGACGCCGATGTTGTGTGTCCTTCCTTGATGACAGCATGTACTTCGTTTTGCCCTCATTTACCTTTGCCTTACCCTCGTTTACCGCTAAATCCATCTTCGTCGCCTCCGTTGCAGTACCCACAAAAGCGCCATTGACATCACGCTCCGCTCTTCCGATCAAAGCAATATCGTCGGCATATGCGAGTAGTTGGACGGACTTCTGGAAGATTGTTCCTCTGGTGTTGGCGTTCGAGTTTTGAACAATTCTTTCAAGAACGATGTTGAAAAAGTCGCATGATAGCGCGCCGCCTTTGCTTTATAATTTTTTTCACATCAAAGGTCTCGGTTTGGTTTTTACCAGCAGCGTGCATTCCCCATCGTCATCCTACACAAACAGACGAGTTTGGCAGGGATGCCAAATCTAGACATTGCTCTGTGCAGCTCGTCTCTTTAGATGCTATCATACGCGGCCTAAAAATCGATGAAAAGGTGGTGGGTATCGATTTGTTGCTCCTGGGTGTTCCCACAAATCTGCCGTAGTGTGAATATTTGGTCGATGGCGGATATTCCTGGCCTAAAGCCACACTGGTATGGACCGACCAGGTTGTTGACGAATGGCTTTAGGCGTTCACACAGTGCGGCAGATAAGGTATTGTATACGAAACTAGGGAGACTGATGCGTAGTTGGTCTCCTTTTTTATGGATCTAGTTCTAGTTCTAGTCCATCAAGTTAATCCTTGCAAAACCCTACACCAATTTCCAGGAATCCCCGCGGTAATTTGCAAAAACCCCATTCAGCAAAGTTATTGTTTACCCGCTTAGTGCTAATCTGTTTAAACGCTTAACTCATTTATTTTTTTTTTCATGCTCTCTCGCTACGCGTCTGCCTTAACTTTTCACCCTCAGCTACCCTGGGGGGTGAATATGATAGCTGACAGGCACGATGATTTTTTTTCGCTCACCTCTATTTACATTCCACTTCTTTCATTTCTTTTTTTTTTTTTGTGTTCCTTGCGCAGCGGTTATGAAATAATATTTTCCACACAGAAAATTGAATTTACACCCTTAAGCCTTCCATTGTGTGGCTTTTCCACTTCTAATCCCCGTGTAGTCATCATCAGTGGGGCATGCAAGCACTTTTCACTGGAGGATAACACCGAAATTTACCTTATCGTCGACCATCATCAGCACCGTCGACCCCGTTTGACGGCACGGCCGCCACGGCGGTGGCGGATGGATGGAAGAGTTATGGTGGCTTCGCGGTTATTAAAACGCAGTCAAATGAAAAGCGCTCCTGCATGCGTGCGCACTGCGTTTTCCCGTTTATTTTTTCGTTTTCCTTCGGTGGTGCGTGCATTTCTTGTTGCGTCCCGTAATGCGATGTCCGCCTCTGCGCCCGTGTGATTGACGCTGGGATATCTCGGATGTGATTGACATTTTCCGTCCGGGTGGTGCGGCTGCCGCGGTGATACGATGTCAGTAGCGGCAGCGGCAGCTCAACGTAGAAAGTGGTTCGAAATTGAAAATTACTTCTGTTCGAGTGATCTTTTTGTGCCATCAGCGCTGGAGGAGAGTTTTTTTTTTTCAGTTTCCCTGCTGAAGGAGGCGTGGAGGTTTGGTTGACGTGGGATTATCAGCTTTGACAATTTTCAATAAATGTCAATCTAAAATAATCTACACCGCGTGCCAAAAAGAAAAACGATGCGGTGGAAATGGGAATGTTTCTGAACTTCGCTCAACCTAATTTTAAGGACGAGATTTTATTTCCTCATCTTGGACGAGACTAGGAATCCAATATCAAGACTGAAGTCAAACAAAGCTGCTGGAGTGGAGAGCTGTTGGAGATGATCTAGTTGATCGCTCATCTGCAAGCATTCTCAGTGGAGTTTGTCTGCTCCATTTACAAAGAAGATCAGCTACGAAGCGATTTGTCTCCTTAACAGCGTCTAAAAGATCCTCTCTGTCCCTTCATGTGAACGCCATGAACTGTTCCTAAACAATCTGGTATGTCCACATCAACGTGGTTTCAGGCCATGGAAGTCCACCAGGGATCAGACGTTCGTACTGCGAAACATGATGGAAAAGACGACAACCACCAGTTCATTGATTTCCAAGCCTCAGATGACGGAATTCATAGAGGCTGCCTTACAGTGCAGCGTCCAGTTTCTATTGAACTCATCAGATAGTGTAAGATGACAAGAGAGAGATGAGAACTCAGTCAGCTCCATCAGGATCGGTAACGAACTTACTGAGACCTTTAACAGCGAAAGAGACGTTAGACAAGATGACTCGCAGTCAAATGATGTTTTAAACAGCATTCTTGAGGAGATTTTGCGAAACACACAAAGTAACACCAGAGGCACGATCCAAAGTCTGAACAGCTGCTTGGTCACGCGGATAACTTTGACTTGATTAAACGAACAGAACAAACCGTCAACGAGGCGTATTATGAGATTGAAAGGGACGTTGCTTAAAATTGGTTTAAGAGCTAAAGAAAGGTTTATGCTGTCCTCCAGGACGCACAACGTTAACGTCTCAGACAGAGTGTCTCAACGGACAGCAGAAACTTTGCGGTAGTTAAGGAGTTGATCTTTCTTGACTCTGCTGTAAATAGGGATGCATGCGGGAGTTGGATTAGCGTGATCATCTGCCTTAACAGCCTCATACTAGGGGTAACATTGAGCAAATGGAATCGATATTAAGAGACTATTTTCCAATGGAATCCCTAGTATAAGGTCTTCGTAAGGCAAGTAATCCCATTAATCCATATCCCGCGTCTGTCGCTATTTACTGCGGAGCAAAGAAAGAGGGCTCATCATGTAGAGCGTATGGACACCACCGCACCAGTCAGAAAAGTTTTCGAATCCAAGCCATTGGGACAACGCAGCAGAGTACGGCCTGGGTTGAAATGGCGCACACAGGTGGAGAAGGACCTCAGCCAGCTTCGAGTGTGCAACTGGAGTGGAGCTAGCGAGAGATCGTGCTAGCGGGAGATGCATGTTGGTTGAGGACCAGGTCCACCTCAGACTGTACAGACAACGAGAGACAGACAACGCAAAACTAAACGCTTCAGTTAGCCAAGGACCAAATAAGTTCAAGCCTGAAGAACAATCAGTCCACCTTGGTTGACATCAAGGTCTTTCTGACTCTTCTACCGTTCTTTGGGGCACAACACGCCGCAACAACTTTGAAGAGAGCCGCAGACAACGAGAAACAGACGATGACTAGACGCTTCGGTTACCCAAGAACCTACTGCGTCCAAGCCTGAAGGACAATCAGTCCACCTTGGTCGACATCGAAGTACACCAAGCCGCAACAATGCGATTGTAGTCTGAGCCAAAGCAAAATCCCCACAACACCCCGACTTAAAGCAGTATGGGGGACAAAAGTACTTCAGGACGATAACGACGGTATGCTAAGCTCAGCTCATCATCATCTGCTTAACCGCTTGTTCCACTAAAGAGGTCGCGGGCCAATGCACGCACAGGAGACCTCCAGGCAGCTCGATCCTTCCCCATAGGCTCTAACTCATCAGGAGCTATTCCCAAGCGCAACCAGTCGAGTTTACGAACTTGATCCAACCACCTCGCCGTGGGTCTGCCAAGCAGTCGCCTAACTCAGCTCATCTCGCGATTTTGGGTTTACACCACAGACACCACGATACTGCTGCTAAAGGCCTATGGTTTGACTAGGCTGAAACAGAGCTCCAGACGCTCCTGGCAATCGTCCCACCACCAGTCAGGTTCTCTCCACAACTGGATCTGAAAGTGTCCTTCGCACTAAATGGTCTTTTCTATCATCACTAATTTCGCGCCGTAGGCTTGGGTTAAGTTTTAGCAGCAAGGACTCAAACAAACACTCCTATCTAACAATAAAATCATGTTTGACAGCATTTTGCACAAAGTATTGGCTAATGAAACGCCATCCACTTCACCTAATCAAATTCTTTTGTTGTCCTTCCCCACGTGAACCCTTTTCTCTTTTGAGGGAAAATCCAGCAAAAAAACTGAACTCTCCTCGTAAATTGAAGATAAATAGGAATTGATAGATTGAAGTGCACAGCGCGCATACGTACAACAGGCTGGCAAATAAATCACACATCTGTGCCCTCTCTGCGGCTACTTAACCCCTCCGGTCCCATTAATTCATAACAATCGAGACCTTTGCCAAAAAAAAAAATTCCCAAAAAAAGGGTAAAACCACATAAAAAACAGAATGAACAACAGAAAACAAACTCGGAAAGGATAATCAGATAGTAGCGATCAAAGTTCGATAAGTTGACTGCAGCGGCAGCCGAAGGGGAGGTGCAGTGATGCAGACGACGTCCGGAGCACGGCCTCGTCGATGGGACACATGCGATAAGGTTTTGTTCTTCAAAATGCAAAACCCACGATTACCATCGTTGAGTGACGGGAGAAAGAAAGGAACCGGGAGAGAGCAACTAATTTGTGTTTGATTCGAAGGATGACGATGGAGTGCGGAGATGCACCGGAGAAAGTGGGATAACCTCCTTGGGGGTGTCTTGGACCTATTAAGTGAGTCAAAGCCGCGTAATTGTTTGTATTTCGAGCGGGTTTTAATTGGCCAGAGTTTGTCCAGTTTGTGGAGGAGTTCGAGTGGAAAATTGCTAGAGACGGCGGCACAGGGAAGACGGTCAAAGGAATTGTCGCACGAGATGGATAATTAAACAAATTTTTTTGTGGAAAGAATGTTTGGACACGTGGTCAGCAGGTCAACAGTGCGCCAGTCCTGACTGTCACTCGAGTGGGACACGTGGTGTGCGTCTCGATTGACAAACGATGTGGACATGTTGTCCTGATTGTCAGTTGAATGGATGAAGGCACCGCGTCCTATATCCTGATTGGAAAATAATTTGGACCTTCCACGGGTCACTTCAGCGAAACTCAGGATCGGTAAAGTCCTTTTGCAAATATTTTCCACTGGGACCCTTGATTGTGTGCGATATCCGTTGTTTGTCCATCAATTTATTGCGATCTCAGTGAAGAGGGAGATTATTTTTTATCACCTCAACGCCTAAGCAAACATTGCCACGCAAAAAAAAAAGAAAAACTGCGAATGAAAAAATCCCCGACAGCTGTGGAGGACGAGAAAAATACTTCCGACTCTACCAGTCTCTTGGAAACGTTTTCAAATGTGACACCTCCATCGTAACTTATCCTTCACCGTTGATGGCTGCATTCTTTCAGCGCTTTGCATTCTCATTCGATTTCCATTACGAAAGACGTGCGCCTTCATGCGTTTTCATCTTCCTGCCACATCCGCACAAACTTCTCCAACAAAAGGGGTGACTGCTCTTGACACCTCCAAGTCAAAGATGAGGATGCTTCCTTGAAAAATTTTGCATAACATTAGCATAAACATTCTTCGGAACATCTCTCCGCGTTGCATTGAAATTTTTTTGAGGCAAAAAATGATTTCGGATGCTGTCTGCTGGATGGCGAGGAGTTTTGACATCAGCTGTCAGGATGCTGGAAGGGGTTGCAGAATTATTGTATGTTCGCGGTAAATTACGAACGGAGCTGAAGGAGAAGACGAAGAGCATGCTAATAAGAGAAAAAGGGGTCCCGGGCGGCTTTGCATGCGAGGTGAGAACACTCCAGTGAGATGATGCGCGGTTTTTGAGATTGTTTCAATGTTGGGTCAGAGGATGAAGGGAATTCACGCCTGACTGAAGGAGATTCTCGGAAGAAATTATGAAACATTTAAGGAGCCTGAGAATGAGTCTGAAGGAAAGCGTACGTTGGACTACAGAGGCCTTAGAAGTGTTCGTGTTTTCGACAATCAAGGCATGTGTGAGGTTAGGATGTGGTGGATGCTCATATTGTGTTTCCTTGGTTTTGCAGAGTCATATGAGAATCCTATTTCGCATTGGCCCACGGAATTATCAACGCCCTTAGATATTCCCTGATCTTCTCTTCTCTGACATCAGCCAGTTCATCTGAGCAGCTGGAGAAGCAACCTTAGAACGACGTCTTTCGAACTGTTGCGAACAAAGGACAGGTTGCTGTATTCAGGAAACCCTGTAGAGGACATTTTATGGAAAGTCCAACCATCTCTCATGGTTACACATCAGAGTCAACTGACTACGCCTTAAGAATACCTAAGAAGACATCTGAAGACATTTGACATCGAGAAGTGATCGCGTCTTGAACGAGAGCGGTTTGATGCGATCATTTGTCATGCTTCGCGTTTTGCACATTGGAACTTAAGAAGTGGTCACTTTTTGGAGAAATGGAGCCTAGGATATGATGGCCAACGAAAGTGGCTTTTGACAACCAAAGGAATCGCGAAGTTTTCACATTTTTGAACACTATCAACACTCTTTCTATTTTTCAAGGCATTCGAAAACTGAATGAATTTTCGAAAGATTCAAACATATTAGAGTTTTTGAAAATATCTCGGAAGCGTGGTCAGATTTTCGGAAAGCCAGAGTTTGCAATTGATCCTCGTGAGATTTAATGACATTTCGACAGGTTTGCTAAGCCTTCTGGAGTTTCAAAGCTTTTTGAATGTATTTTCAAGAGTGTTTCGTAGTTTTCGGTTATTTGAAAAGTTTTTAGAAAATGTTTGCTAGATTTTGAAGGATTTCTGAAAGTTGTCACAGATTTTCGGAAGCTTTGAAAACTATTTTGTAAAATTCTGACAATCTTTCAAGATTTTTAAAGGTTTTTCGAGGGGCTTAGACGATTTTGCTCAAGCTCCAGCAAGTTTTCAAATGACTTTAGGCAGTTTCTTGACACATTTTTCAGGACTTAAACGTGTTCTATTAGTTTTCGAGAGTTTTCGGCAGCGTCTATGGCCGGTTTCTCGAAAATTTCAATTGATGTCAAACATTTCTTTCGTGACGTTTAATGAGTACCCATGTATCCTGAACCACCATTATGATGCTTCAAATGAGGGAATGATTGATTATTGTGTTTTCTTTCTTTTTCAAATTGCGAAAACCCACAAAACCCCCTTTAACGACCATTACCGTTAAACGCATAACTAAAAATCGCAATTATTTACAAAAACTTAGTCACAGTCAATCCGGGGAATAATCACGTCGCCTTCATGCGCTTGCATCATTTGTCAAAATGTGCGAATGAGCGTTGTTCCGTGCACACAACACACAAGTGATGCAATGACTGTTGCAACTCCTGCCAGTCACTTCACCCTTCGTGCGCAAAAAAAATGAACAATTACTACCACGGAAATGTCGTTAAAATTGTCCTGCTACACTCGTGCAGCACGGTGTTTGACATCATTAACCCACCGTCGTGCAGCAGACACACACCACCTTCACCGCCATATGGCGCCGTTCTTGATGAATGCAGCATTGAGCAGCGGTGACCTATGGCTTGTCAATCACCAGAAGCAGTGTAAACACCGCATGGTGCACGGGGGTTGACACGATGTCCGTCGAGTGTGTCCGGCAGGAAGTGAAATCAATCTGCACTCAGACGGTGACTAAGCGAGGTCGTTGATGGATCTGTCAAATGTTGTTGACTTTTGGTGGGTGGATGCTCGCATCGCGTGACAACTGGGTGAGAGGGAGTGCGGTGCGATGCAGATAACATCGATGCAGATCCAAACCGGAGTCGATTGCTTCTACTCCTCATAATGACAGGGTCAAATTAAAAGCATTTCCTCTGCGCTTCTGTTCTGTCCCGTGGCTGACTCTGTGGTTTAAGGGTTAGTGTCCTTCTAGACGGGCCTATGACAATTTGTCGAAGGCTGTAATTACTTCATTTGATGGTTGGCGATAAGGTCGTTGTTGGACGTATGTCGCGACTGTGTGTACACACAATTTACGTGCCGCGAGCCATTAGCTATGGTTCTGCTTGCTGAGCGAGCGCGATCGTCAAGGAAAATTCAATTTTTATTGAAATTCATTAATTTTTGTGACGTGTGCGGAGAGTAATTGAGGGTTGCCTGAGTCGCTGTCACTTTGAATGACGGTTTTGTTTTGCATCGTGTAGCGACCTCTGTTGTTGGCATTCGAAGAAGGATGGGATCTTGTCTTTCGAGAATCCGTAAACTGAAAATGAGTCTTCGTAACTCGACAGCAGTCTTGACACTGTTTTAAAACTCCCATAAGCATGTAAAGGCTTCTCAGAATGGCCCCAAAAATCACCGAAATTTTCAAAAACCGTCAAAACTCTCAAGAATCTGTTAGCACTTTTAGAAATTATTCAAAAAGCCATTTAGAAAACCTCCCGAACTCGTTAAAAATCCAATAATTCACCTCCTTGGAAAATCAATAAAAGTAAAAGAATCAGGCGAATTTTGATGAACTCACTAAAGCACACACTCGACACCCTTTTAAAAACGAAAAGTCATGAAAACCTTCAATAATTTGGTCGAACTTGAAGCAAGCTATCCAATCTCCTCGAAAAATTACGCGAAGCTTCAGAAACCCTTACCGAAATTTTCGAAAACCCCAAGAAACTCCATCAAATCTTCCAAATACCCATCAAGACCCTCGAAAATGCAATCGTCTCACGTTTCCTCACCGGCGACGTGTTGGAAACGATCAAATATTTTGAGTTTTTGAAAATTTATTTCACTTTAATGCAATAGAGGTCTCATGAATATCAAACAGGCTCGACATTGTCCCCGTTTAGGACACTCTTACGTCGGACAAAAAATGTCGGAAAAACACAAAAATCCAGCTGGGAAAGGATTTTTCCACGCGTAAAGGACGACGACGACGTTCGCTGGGTGGAAACGGTCTGTAGGGAGAAATTAAATATGCAAATTATTTCTGAAAAGATTATGACAGCCCTGATGAGGACGGATTGTGTAATAGAAGAACATGTTTACGAAATAAGAAAATAATTACAATTTGATCCTTTTTGTTGTCCTCTCTGTCTCCCTCTCTCGCTCGCTCTCTAGCTGGTGTCTCGGTCGACAATTGGCTTTCTCTGGGTGGGATCTTAAGATGGGACACACGAATTTTAGAGTTTGAACCCTTTCTTTCGCCGTGTGTTTGGATTTTGAGGATGAAAAGCCCAAGGGAGTGGTTGAGTTGAACGCGGGCTCTTTTGTTGGATGACACTTAAGTGGCCCACTGCGGCAAGCATGCAATTGTGACATGACTGCAACACGGTCTTGATTTATGCGCATTTATGGGATTTATTGAGGTAAAGGTACACAGAAGAGCATCTAATTAGATCTCAAAAAAGGGAATTTCACTTGAAATGGTCGCTGCTTTGAAGTGCTTCAAAGAATTAGCCCGCATTGTGGAGGGGAAAGAAAGGCAAGTAGAGCTCGAGGAACTCACTGAAGAGTGACAAAGAAATAATTTTTAAGTCGCTTCTTCAATCCTTTGCCACCTCGAAGATGTTTTTCGCCATTTTTCCCGAACAATTTATGACGCAATAAATCTGCCATATATCAATTCCTTGGATCATTAACCACAAATTACATAAATCGACGATAACACAAACAGGATGCATCGCAAGAGGGAGCCTATAGAGCACGAAGGATCCAGGAAAAAAGTTCTAATCTCCTACCCCTTCCTGAATGTGACTAAACAAATATTTTCTTAGCGCTGCATCGAAGGATTTTCATAAGCCCGACTTTTGAAAGAGAGCAAAAAAAAGGAAATCACTTTGATTAAGTCGAAGACAAAGGACGAAGACGTGATTCTCCCTCATTCCTCATCATTTGGCTCTCTTGCAATTCGCATCGGATTAGTCTGGCAACTGGCGTGTTGTAGTGGAAAATTCGTTATCGACAAATCGGTAGCATATCGAAATGGTGAAAATCTATCCTGAGAAAATATCCTTATCCTTTGCGAAAGTAGATCTTGAGGCGCTCGCTATGACCAGAATGTGCCGTAGACTTGGGAAATGGAGAAAGAGAAATGGGTGCCAGAGCACCAGGGGGAACACGGACGCACAAAAGGAAAGAAAAAAGGCTTCAATGTCCTTGCGCCCTTTCTTCCTCTTATTGCACAACAATGAATTGGTTAATTTCGCAGATGATGAAGAATAGAAGAGAAAATTGCTTGAGGCGAGTGAGAGCACCAGGTGCTGTGTACTGTCGAAAAGGATCCCGGAAGATCGGTTACATACATATGTATGTCCTGTATTTCCTTTCAGTCTTTCATTTCTCTCTGTGTGTATTTGCACTTACAAACCACTTTGGCATCAAATAAAATAAAGAAAGGACGAAACGAAGAAGGTAATTTTAGCGCCTACGGGCGTTCCTCCTCCCCCCCTTCAAAAACGAAACGATTTAAAGTGGTGAGAGATAGAGAGAGAGAGAGGGAGAGAGGAGTCAGCGCTTGCAATGACATGGCTATAGAAGACAACACGACGCGCGGCACAGCCGAAAGCAAAACGGAATGCATTCAAATTTTTAATTTATTATTCATGACATTGATGACGACTTCATTGGCAATCGCGTGACAAGGAGACGTCCTAGAGACGTGCTGGAGATGTGCCGTAGACAAGCAGGAGACAATAGTCAAGATGTGTTGTGCCTCCGGGGAATTGATTGATGTGTGGCAATGTGTGGCGATGTGCGACGATGTCTCCTGAGGCATGATACGGGGAATTTATTTAAATTTCACGCTTCTTCAGATGTCTTGATTGATTTTTCTTGAGAGTTGTGGGAAAAAAGTCTTAAAACTGGCAATCACAAGTTTGAAACTGGAAATAGTTGATTGAGCAGTTGCTCATTTACAAACCCCCATTTTTTGCCAAGTCATTCTTGTGCTATGATTTTGAGAAGATTCTTCGAATTTTTCTTCAGAAATTTTTCCGTCGAAACTGCTGACAGGTCATACAGACGGTCGAAATGCTTATTGCAACTTTCTTCAAGATTCCCGAGGACCCGAAAAAAGGCTTTCCACTTTATCAAAAATCCGACTTACCTACAAACTCTAGAAAACATGTCGAAAGCAAATCGGTTTTTCAAGCAAGCCGCTAAAACTTACGTCAAAACTCTCAAAAATCCGACAAAGTGTACAAAGGCTTATCGAAAATCGCTAGAACGATTAAAAATTGTTGACAAGGTTTTTGGGATCATTCGATAACTGGACTAAAACCGTCGCAATTTCGGAAACCCCTCAAAACCAACTATTATTTTTCGAAAATTCATTAAACCTTCTTAACACGTATCAAAAGTCTCAAAAATTTGTTGAAAACATTATAGGCTTCCCCAAAACTAGCTGCAATGTTCGTCAGTAGTGGCAAAAATGTGAGATGAATTTCGAAAATATGTTGAAAATGCTTTAAAACTCCTGAAATTGTCAGAAGACATAAAATATTTGTTGAAAAAAGCTGTTCTTATGCCTTGTCAAGCTTTCCGAAAGATTGGCAAACGTGCTAACATTTGCTGAAAATCAATCAGAACTCTTTAAATTGTCAATCAACTCTCAAAAAACTGTTCAACTTTTCAAAATTCCATTGAAGCACTCGTCAAGACATCAAAACTCGTTGCGAAATTTTCAAAAATCCATCGAAATTCCCTCTGGCTAATTGAAAACACTTTGAAAACTCATGGAATGTACTATCAAGACTCGCACAAATAGAACAAAAATACGAAAGCCCTTCGGAAATCCGCCAAAACTGTAGTCACTTTAAGAAGCTCTCGAAAATGCATAACAAATTCATTAAATCTCCCCAAAATACTTTTCAATCCTTTTGAATTTTCCATACAAACTACTGAAAACTAAATTGAAACCCCCACAATGGCAAAAATTAAGAGAAGGAAGGAAGCTTAAAAACGTTTGTCAAAGATATGTTCTAATAAAATTATTGAAAATTCCTCGAATCTCTCGAAAACTCATCGAAGCTCACAAAAATTACACGAAACACCTGAAACTCGTGCATTTTTTTGAATATTGCGATAAAAGGGAGTCTCCACGTCTGAAAATGAAGTTAATTTGAAGCAAGGGTTATTGGAAATCGATTACAAAGACTACATATCGCAGGAAATCACCAGCTTGCCAACTAAGTAACAACTTCATAGATGACGGAAGTTTCGAAAATCAGTCGAAACTCTTAAAAACCTCGTCAAAATTCACTTCGAAATCCATTGAAACTCTTGCTAAAATTTCAAAAACACGTTGGCAACTGGCAAACTGAGAAAATTAAAGCAACTACCTCTTTCTTAACCCTGGCACTCTGACATAACTCTGGGATTCGGAACAAAACTCAAAAATTGAATTAAATTTCCCACCGCTGGCAAGAGGCGAAATGCATGAACAACACGAAGACCGTTCTTAATTCATAGATTTTCAGCAAAAAATACTTCCAAAATCAATGAAGAATATGAAAACAGGAACGACCATCAGAAATTTGTCATCTCCACCTCATCATCATCGATCACAGTCTCTGAACAAGCCACGCGAACTTCACAAAAAATGCTCCCTTTTGATCTACATTCTTCCCTGACACACGAAATCCTTGCGAAATTCCCGAAAAAACCCACACACTTCCGAAGAAACGTTGTCCCCTGATTTTATCTGTCAGAATGCATTACCCATCAACAGATGAACATCAATCGTCGAGCCCCCTTGGACAGCCCACGGCATAGCACCTGGAGAGAGCATACTCACGTATTTATTTTCCAGATTTTCGATCCTAATCCAAACCTTTCTCCCATCCAATGTGTCGTACGCGCTCCGCTCAAGAGAGGGGGGAGAAAGTTATAATTCTGTGAAATCACTTTCAAGACGCACAAGGAAAGTGTCCAGAAACCGTTTCCTTCTCAGCTGTGCAGGACACGGGCTGCACACGGCAGACACACAAGAAGGCAGCAAGGAATTGCACAATTGTGGCATAATTTATAGGAAAAACTGGAGATTTTTTTTTGGGCAGTCTTATTGTTGGTGCCTGGTCGAGATTAATCAATCGAAGGCTGATGAGGATGAGGAAGAAAGCGCCCTGACAGCAGCATCTGGGGATGGCTGGCTTCCTCGTTGTCTATTGTTTGTCGTTCTTTGTGGGATTTTCTTCCTTTCTTCCCAGTTTTGCTCCTTTTTCTTTGGTTTGCCCTCGCTATTGTCATTTTTTTCGCAGTTTCGGGAAGGTTTGTGCCCAATTTTGGCAGTAAGTTATTGCATCCGCATTGAATTGGCGACAAATTGTTGCGGAATTCGGCGGGGACTAAGTCGAGTCACTCTGCTTTGCATAACAAACGCATAAATCACCTTCAAGGACCGACACGTAAAAGGGATACTTTTCGCCAACTCATTGCATATTTAAAACACATCGTTGAGTTTGAAGCACTATCTCCTCGTGCAACGATCCCGGCAGCCAGGCAACCACACGTCATTAATAATAATCCTTTCCCCCTGACTGCACAGGAGCCGAATTTCCCTTGCCCCGTCTCACCCAATAATCATAAATCACGCTGCCTGTCGATGAATATGCAAAACAGTTCGACACACCGTCAGTTCGAGGATGACAAATGATGAGGGAGAGTGCACACTCGATTTTGCACCCCGCGCCGGCGTCCGGGTCCGGCTCGCGGACAGCAGTCGGTTTGATGGGCAATGACATGCAGGAGCGTATCCTCGTCGTGATTGTTTTCGCGTTTTAATTCGATACGCGGGCATAACCCGTCATGGATACGGGGATAAACAAACGGATTCCCTTGCTGTTGTGCATGAATCCTAATTATGACGGACCACTCGCACCCCTCTGGTGCTGCCGGTCGGTGGTGGTGGTGGTGGTGATGGTCTGTCCATTCGTGGACACAGTCTGAGAGAGGGGACTTATGGTGAGTCGCGAACGCGTGCTCTGCTTCCGCGAGTTTTTTTTTTTTTGTTTCTAGTTTGGTGTTTGCTTACGGCTCGCGGAAGGCATGTCGGTTGACCCTTTTCGTCCTAATTTGATCACCTTGTTTGGTGTGGACGCAAAATGCAGATTTCAATCGCGATTAAAGCTGTTGAATTGTTTTTTTCCTGTTTTTCCACGAGCCTGTGGTGTTTGGTTAACGCGTGCCTTATGATTTTTTGGGTTTATTTGTTTGCTTAGAAGTTTTGAGGAAAATTATGAAAAGAACCGGATGTGTCGGTGTGGAAAGGATGTCTTGTTCGTGGATGGACGCGGGGTGAACAGGATTTAAATGCAATTTGGTGTCAACGTAAATTTTCGCTTAGGAGTTGAACGATGACCAGAGCAAGGTTATAATTTGAAGGGATTATGGATGCGATGGGCGGGGATAATTTATGGCGCTAAAGCGTGCCGTTTTCTTTGGTCAGTTGGGTCGTCGGTCGTAAATTTTGGATAACAATCTCTGGACATTGGAATTATATTCATTTAAGGTTTAAGCTTAATCTGAGTTTTTTTTTGAGAAGTGGGGTTCGGCAGCAAGTCGACATGTATTTTGGAACAGACTTTATTTTGGAGCAGACCATTTGATCAGGAATCAGGAACTTTTGGAAAGACTTTGGTGCCAATTTTCAACAGATCTCCTTTTGGAGGCAAAAGACTCATATGGGTTCCGAAAGTTTGTCTAGAAATAACTTGAAAACGTGCCAAGAAATGCCATGATTTGTGTGGATAGTGTAATGAATTGGGAAATCGAGTAATGTCCGGTTTAGGCCAATGTTCAACCTTTGATTCTCTTCTTTGTTGCTACGGCCAAACGGGCATGAAAAAGATGTCAATTTTCTATTTCACGAGAAAAATTTCGACTTACTTATGTTTGTACAAATATAGCAGACCGGCAACGCATTAAGGACCAGACTCTGAGCTCCCCGACGGTCTGCAGCACTCTTCTTTTAATCTTCACTAGCCGTGATGACTTGGTCGACTGGTGGTTTTTTGTCTAAAGCCTGGAGAATGGGATACAAAGATCCCTTTTAGCTGGAGGCTTCTTGTCCATGACCTGGATGTGGCCAAGCCAATTCAGTCGACGGGTTTTGTCTCCCAGAGCACATTCATATTGTGGAACAGGTTGTAGAGTTGCATCTTTATTTTCTTCACAAACGGGACCGCTTTGGAAGATCCCTTTTCATCTACTGTTCAGCAATCGACTATGTACATCAGGACTGAGTAAAATAAGAATCTTGTAGAGCATAATTTTGGTTCTGTATGTTAGAAGACTTTAAGGCAAGAGTTTAAACTTACCGAAGGCATCTGATGATAGAGTAATCTTAAGACAATTTTTTTTATAAGCCAAATCTTTTCTCATGGACAGAAACGGGTTGTTATCACTTAGCGCAAGCTTCGGACAATAAGGTCATCATCATCATTAAGACCTTCCAACCAATCCAATTCCAACAAGTCGCTATCGATGTTTGTGCCCACACCTTAACGCCTATTTAGAAAAACGTTCCAAATACTGACAAAATACATTTGTAAGTCAGAACTGAGTATTTTTGTCATAGGAGAGCAGGAGAGCAGCAATGATTCCCTACCAATTTAACTAAACACACACCAAGACATTCCTGTTCTTCGATCCTGACTTGGCTCCCTTCTACGCCGACTCATCTTTGTCCTATAGTTGTCGTAAGCGATCCACTTTTCGTCACCAGGGTGCCATCACTAAGCTCAAGCAGACTTATCTAGGTGCTTAGCGAAAGTAAAATGACACGTTTGTACGCCGACAGGTTTTCTGCAGTCGCAGATTTTTTGCTGACATTTGGGAGCATGCACTTAGTCAGCCTGCATCCTGGAGAGTCATGGCATCTCTGGTTGTGCTGTTGGGAGACCCAACGATCAACGGACGACTTAACCAATGAGTCCCAAGGTGGATTCGGGCCCTACGAATGCCTCGTTAGAACCTTGTCTAGCTAGTTCATCAGCAATCTCATTTCCCATGATCCCGTGATGTCCCGAGGCCCAGGCAAGTTTTAGCGAATTCAGCCAACCGACCAAATCAAGGGAAATCTTGCATTTTAAGGTCTTAAGGACACCATAGCTGTCGCTGCAGATGCCGACACTTTGTCCCTTCCACCTATTCTTCACAATATAGTAAGTGGCCATTAGGATTGCAAACATTTCTGTCTGGAAGACCGATGCGACATAACCTAAAGAGGTGTGAAGTGTAAAGTTGTAGTCTTCCATGAAAACCACTCCATCTCCAGATCCCTTCATCGTCTTGGAGCCGTCCATGAAAATCCGACTAGTCAACTTTGTATAAGCGACGCAGCTGGACCATGAGTGACCCCCCATGACAGCATGTCGATGAGACCAGTATCATAGGAGATACGGTGCGTGAGGTCATCAAAGCTCCAGTCCGAGATGAACCAAAGACCATTTTTCTTTAGTCCGTATGATTTACCAGAGTTTAAGCCTAATGAAAGACTGGTCTATTTTTCTACAGTGTCGTTTGTGAAAAGACTCTCCGTCTGTTCGCGCGGCCTAGTCTGGCATCAATATATAACACATTTATGAAACGAATTGCCCTGCAGTTTGGAATAAGATGCATTTGGGGCATTTGGGGTTGACTCCAGAATGCATAAGCTAACTAAGCTCACATATGATACATTAACCGATAGATCCCTTGAGAAGTTTGCAGTTTCCCTTTCAGTTCTTTGACTTGCTGTGCTGTTGTAGAGCTAAGAATGAATAACCTGCATCCTAGAGTTTCTACACCAGTGTATTCAATTAATATTAAGGCCAACGAATCAAGTTGACTATGAGTGGTGTCTCACACACTTATTCAAGGCACTTCGGCTGTTGGCTCAGGATGAATAACGTTTGAATAGCGCGATGTCGACATAGCTATGGTAGAGGTTGTGGTGTTGATGAAACTTTAACAGATTCCTGGCAAATACCTATTTAAAAACTTGTATTAAAGTACATATTCAAATACATTGTTTGCATCAAATTCTGATTATGAAAAGCAATGAAGCAATCTACGCGTGAGTTCAACTCGAACTTGCCCAATTTTTTTCTTGATTTGATGACTTGATCTAGAAGATTGTCGATTTTTAAGCTTCAAGTACACCAAGCAGCTGTTTTCCAGGAGCGAGTGAGAGTCTAATTTTTGGAGGCAGGTATCTTCAGAGCTCTGTAACGTCTAATAAGAAATAAATAAGAAAAAACTCCAAAATTTTATCTTGTCATCCCTCGAAATGCTTCAGAAACAATTGACAATTGAAACGTTCAACCAGGGAAAACTCTTGAACTAACATTTTTGAACAAATATTACACGTAGCCGTCTATGTAAAACACGGGTTATTTTGAATAAGAACTTTCATTTGAAATAGGAATCATTTTTGAAAATCCATTTTAATGGAAAGGCATCATGCTGCGAACACTTCATTGTGTAACAAGCGTCAGTTCTAAAGGGATGTTTTTAATTATTTTTTCGTAACGTCTACTATGAGGCTACCAAGTCATTTCAGTTCGTAAAAGCCGTAATTACTTCTTCTTCAGTCCTTTCTTTGGTATTCACCTCTATGATGTTTCTCTTGACTTTGTAACACGGAATAATCTCCAATCCAGAGACCTTCTCTTCCCTTAATCTAATTTTTAATCTTTTGGCATTGCTACCAGACACTTATTCTCCTACACATTCATTCCTTCTCTAGGTTGCCCAACGACGAGTGGCGCTGCTTTGCGTCTTCATTCACCACCACTGACCGAAATAAATCTCTCTATAATTGGACACTCTAAGACACATCTCAAAACTATCTTGTCTCCTTCATCAACGATCGCCTCCTTGACTTCCTAATGACCCGACACTGCAACGACTCATTAATTATTCTCGAAATTAATCCCAAGAGAAATGCGCATTTATACACTGATACCCACCTGTTTGCAATGCGATCATCCCGCATATCAATCTCCTTCGCCTTAGCCAATCTACACGACCCTCCTCCTACTGGCTGTTCCTCATCCCTTGTCCTCATTCCACTTTCTCTCTGACTGCGTGTGCTGACCGCGCAATCATCATTTCGAACACGTGCGGGCGGCGGTGGTGGCGGCAATGAGTGCACCTCAAGCCAGAAAACACAAAAACAAAATTGTTAAATGCAGGAAAAAAGAAACAAGAGAAAAATCGAACAAAGACTATGTTCTACAGATCCTTATCGCAGACGTTGAATGAGTGTGAGTGTGTGTGAGTGAGTGTGACACGAGTCAGACGTTCAACCGCCGCCGCATTCAACCACGTTCAACTGAGAGCCAATGGTGGTGGTTTCTCTCTCCGTCGGTCTCTCTCGATAGGGGATGATCGGCTTGGTTCCACGGCGGATTGGCTTCAACCAGACAACCAGTAGCCAACAACGAGCTGAACCGGAATCATTCACCTTTCGTGTGTCCTGCAGAGCGGTTGTGATACGTCTCTGTGAGTTTTTTTTTTCTCGGTGAGCTGTGTGCGAAAGTTTAACTGTGAATTTTGGATTTTAAGTGAAACACTAAAACAGAGAAACAAACTTTCAAGAAAAAAAAATTACAAAACTGTGTCCTGTTCGTGTGATTTGTGATTGTGATTTGTCGGCCAAACGGAACATTTGGATTTTTTCTCGCGCATTCCTAACCATCATTTGAGGTGAGTACTTGATCGATTTCGCCCTATTCTCATTATCTATGCGCGGAAACAATGTTCCCGCTTCCGTTCATCCGTGTGTACGATCCTCCCTCATTATGCAGGAATGCACATCATCCTTTTTCTCTGCTGCCGCGCCACTGCCACCAAGTGCCTCTTTCGCCATATGTCTGATTGTCGTTCCTTTTGAGTTGTCTGTCTGTGCTGTCAGGTCGAGCGTTTTAACAATAAATATCAATTAATAATATTCGTCCTTTTTTTTGGAGTCAGAGAAGGGACGAACGTTCGAAGGATGTGATGCATCATTCTGTTGTGATTTTAAATGGAAAACATTTGTGTGAGAGTTCAAGCTGATCGGGGGTGCTGTCTCTGTTTCCAGTGCTGTCGGTGGCGGCACCTCTTAAGTGTGGGAATGTATGCCTTCACCTAATTAGCGCTTTTAATGGAAATGGATACAACGGGATGTTCGGTGATCATTTCAATATGTTTGAGGGTATGTCCGTTTTCCGGTAAATTGAGATTGACGGTTTCTTGGAGGAGGAACGAGAATTGTGTAATGTGTCTGGAAATGGTTTGGGACTCAAGTTTTTCCTTGCTTACAACTTTCTTCTCGTGGTTAGCCAAGATCCCGATAGACTTACTTGTGAATTGTGTTGGCTCTTGCTTCTTTAGAACCACCCTTACCGAAGCGAACTTTTTCATGGCTGCCATATGCCTCTCTCTCTCTCATGGTTTTGTAACTGCCTTGTTACAGCCTCTAAGTCGTCACTAATTCTTTAAGTCCTTCACTACTTTTTGTTTTGAGATAGTTACAGATTCCGCCTCGTCGCTACCTCTGTCTTGTTGCTGCTTTTGTCTTGTCAATGGCTCTGTCTCGTCGCTGCCTCTGTTTCGTTACTGACTCTTCCATGTCCTGTTTCGTTTCTGGTTCTAATTTTGTCTGCTTTTGGATCATCGCTGTGGCTACCACGTTGCTGGTCCTGTCTTGTTCCTGATGCTACCATATCCTGCTTCTGTGTAGTAACTGCTGGTAGCTTTCTTCTGCTTTTGGCTCGTTGCCGTATCTGTTACGTCGCTGCCTCTGTTTTGTAACTGCTTCTAACTCGTCACTGCTTCTAATTTTGTTTGCTTTTGGCCGCTGTGTCTACCACTTTGCCGACCATGCCACGTTGCTGTCACGTTGTTGCTTCTGTCTCTTTGCTAACTCAGCCATGTCCTGTTTTTGCTTGTTACTGCTTCTAACTCGCCTCGTATTTGCTTTTGGCTCTTCGCTTCTTCTGCCTCCTCACAGATTTGGTTACACTCCAAACCATCAGTGCCTCCCTGGTGTCCAAGCAGACTTTCCATCCACTCTTAACCATTTCCTCAAATTCCCTTTAGACTTTCAACCACAATGCATCCCATTAGCAGCTTTGTTCGTCGTCTCTCCCAAAAGGTTAGCATAAATTGGATTACTCCAACCAACGAGCATAACTGTCGGTTAATTTCTTTGAATGCTCGCTTAACTGCCCCTGACCGGAAAGTCAAATCACTCCAGCGCACCCTTTCGCCGCTTCACTTAACCCACAAATGACCAACTAATTCGCTAGCGACTCTTCAGAACGCGCCAGCTCTTCAGAAAAAACTAATCAAAAGCCGCCTGTAACACTTATACTCTCTTCTAGCAGCACTTCTCGGTACTCCAGACCACTTCAAATCTGTTTTAAATCATTCCAATCTCCATTAATTTCGCATACGAAATGTAGACGGTCGCTTGGGAAGATGTATGTTCGACTGTGCAATGACGCATGTGTAGACGAACGCAGGAGGAGCTCTTCTTGTTGCCAGGTTAACTCAAAACTTAATGAACTGGAAATAACCGAATCAAATTCTGACCATTTACCCCACAAAACAAGACAAAAAAACCGAAAATTCAAGCGCGGCGTGTTTTTGGGCACAGCGCGTCGTCGTGTATCCGTGAGCGAGTAAAAATCTCTGCCAGCAAGAGAAGGACGACACCCCTTGAAAGCGACCGCGAACGCAAACTTGTTCTCAAATTCGCGAAACTTGCCTTCAACCGAAACCTTACGCTAAATCGAACACCAACAATGGACTCGAGAAAATCTGGGGTTCGCCTCTCGGTGGTGCGGTATCAAGTTCCACGGTTCGCGATTTGCGCGAAACGCACCGGTGTTGGTGACGCCTCATTCTTGAAGTTCCTGTTTCCACTCACTTCCTTCCTTCCGTCGTCTATTGCTTTTATGCGTCTTTGCGAAAAAAAAATATCCAAAGGCCATTATTTGCGTTGCGCGGCATCCAGCTGATCCTGTTCTCAAAAGGACAATGCATGAGACGTCGTGGACGTCGTGTGGAAAAATTGAGGAAATCAGGGCGCAGACGGAGACGTTGTGCAAACATTTGGCGGAAACCGATTGGGCTGTCTGTTTGCAGCCGCACAAATTAAGCGGATTCCTTGCCGCCATTGAATAATTAGCAGTAAGGATTTGCGCAAACAGGACGAACTGGTAAAACTGGAGCACGACGATGAGAATCGTATTTTTCGCGAAATTCATTCTGCACAGAAACAGATGCGCACAAAATGTTGCGAGTTTCTCACGAGTTCTCGCGTGTCCTTTGCATGACCCCTAAGCTAAAGGACGATGAAGACATCTCCATTTGCCAAACTTTTGCCCTCTATCCCTCTCAATCTTAAATCTTATCTTTCATCGATTTGAGATCATTAGCGAAGAAGGGACAACGATGCGGAGGGGGATGCTTCACATCTCTAACGAGGGATGTTAATGTGACAAGCGCACACAAATATAAACAGGATACATCTCAAATTTCATCAAAATCATCTCAGTTTTGATGACAGACTCAGAAATGACGGAGAAAAAAATATTTAATCCTTTCAAAATTGCCTAAAACAGAAAACTAGTTTAACCCTTGTCGTCTGAGAAACAGGACACAGGACATGGAAAGGACCCGCTTCACTCCGTCACTGAAATCTATCTTGACAAACAGTTGACACTGACAAAACGTAAAAATTACACGCCAGAAGGATAAGAATGCATTTTCTCCTCATGCCCACATCCTTCGATCCTTGTTTTTTTTAATTCTTACCTTTCCCCGTTGGTCTGTCCCATTGCGGAACAAGTTTTCCGCTTCGCTGGCAACAGAATGCAGTGAAGACTTATGGGCGATTTTTCATTTCAATGCATTGCCTTGGATGGACTACCCTTCCCTGCCTCCCTCCTTCCCGTGTGTCACGTCACGTAAACATGCCTTCATGTGTCTTAGAGTTATGAACAGAAACAAATCAAGAAATGAACAAAAAAGACACACAAAAAAAAATCATACAGAAAAATGAAAGGGACCACAAAGGGGAACCCAGAGGAATCCAGAACTGGATGAAACTGGAAAATGTGACGTTTAGCAAAGCGTGTGTGTTTACCTTTCACCGTCAGAACGTCCAGAACGGAGTGACCCATTTGCACCGTGTCCTTGCGATTCGTTGCTGCGTAACACATGAGTGAACTTTTCAATTCGAAAACTCTTCAAAAACAGTCTGTTCGTGTGGAAAAGTACGCGAAAACAATGCCGCTCCATGGTCGCGTAGGCTCGCAGGGGCACACTATGAAGTGGGAAAGGTGAAAGTTAGAGAGAGGTGATTGGTGTCGTTGCGAGGGGATGGAGAAAGTGCCTTGAAAACAAACAAAACAAATTTTAGTGGCAGATTGACGGAAAACATGCCGTGTTTGTTGTGCCTATTGATTGGACTTCGAGTGGATTTTATGTTGCAACACGCGCCTAAGGACATCGGAGAGTGGTGTAGGATGGCGTTGTAATGCATTATTTTACTTTTTTAAAAGGCCTGTCGCGTTGTTAGGTCTTGAAAATGGAGGATTTCACACCATTTTCTGTTGGAGGACGCCTCTGGCATGAATTCAAGTAGATGCTGTCATTTCTAAAAAGGCAAGGCACCACTTTGTACTTGGCAACCTAAACAGTTCGTTTCAAGTTGTCAGAAATGCCTAAGGATATAATTTGGAGTTGATTCGAGACGATTCTCTGTTGCTCTTGCAAGCCTCGCAACAAGATGTCTTTCAACTCCGTCATTTCTGAAAAGACAAGACTCTAGTTGAAAGTTTGAAAAACGCCAAAGAACAATATTATGCCCCAAGAGGTTAGATGTCTCTCCGTCGCTCTAATGCCTCTCTGATTCGAGTCAAACTTTAAATCGTCTTTTGTGAAAAGACAAGCTCCTTATTGACATCAAAAAATGCGGTGCGAATGTAAGACGACGTTTCTTTGTTGGGTGTTGGCGAACCAAACAACATCCCGACATTTTCGAATACTCCTGATATGTCCTCGTTCGTGGCAATCCAATCGGCCGCTCTAAGGGCACGTTACAACTGTTAGGCCTCCTGTTTCTAAGTACAAACCCAGTCCAAGGCGTTGCCATGAAAGGAGCCATTTGGTGCCTAAGCAGTCACCTAGTCGCATGCGCCTCCCTGAATCGCATTACCTCCAAGATTCTAGTTAACAGCTCAAAATCCATTTTCCCTGAAGATATAAGTCGTTATGGCTGCATTTGGCAGTTTACAACCCGTCTCCCAGATGCGCAGACAGGTCCACACTCCCATTGTAAAATTCAAAACCGCGTTCCCTGAACAGCTGAACACAACTTCTTCCCAATAAATCATCACCTTAGCGACGACAAGACACCACTCGACACCCTTCTCCATTTCGCAACATTTTCGTCCTTTCACGTCTTCTTTTCGGCAACGTTTTTATGCAAATTTGAAGATCCTTACCGTTGCAAAGAAGAAGAAATTCGCGTCGGAACAATTCAAACAGGATCAGGAACAATATCTGTCATCGTTGCTCCCTTCCGATTCAGGACAATGGGTCCTCCTCGCGTGCACACCTGGGCACAATATGCTGTTTGACACTTTCAATCGTTAACCAATCGAGAGCGTCTCGAATTCCTCTGAACAAAGAGAAAAAAATCGATCACACGGCGGAAATCGGAGATACATTCCGTTGCACCCCACCATCACATGCAATCCAATACTCAATTGTTTCCATTTTTCCTTATCCTTGCAGATTGACGGCGCAACAATGCTGAAATGGACGATAAACGGTCCCTACCGGCAGTCCTACCTGCCGACAGTTGGAGAGGACACCATTACATCGTCGAACCCCACCACCGATGGCACAGGCCGGAGCAGCCGTGATCAAGATTGCACAATTCGCCGTAGGAGTACGACGTCGGCAGCAGATGCGTCGTCGGCACGTCGCCGGTCGCTGCCAGCACAAGCCGCCGCCACATCCAGGCGCCTTCGCAGGAAGTCATCGGACATTTGTTCACTAAGAAGGAAACTGCAAGACAAGGAGAATCACATGACCTCTACACCGTTGACTGTGGGTCTGCGTAATGCGAGTCCTCTGCGGAAGTTAGGCAGTCTGAAGGATCTCAGCAATATCACCCCCGAAAAATTCGCGACACCTAAGAAACCGGAGACACCTGCAAAGTCCACCCTGCCGCAGCAGTACGCATCGACGCTGCCGACATTCGACGTTGAGTACTCACCGTGTGAGTTGATTCCCGGACGGATTCTTGCCCTAAGGGGAGTGGGCATCGCGGACAATTACTTTGAGAAGCCACGGTACATCACGCAGGAGTTTAAGGAGAAGTACGAGAAGCGCTCGAGAATGTCCACCTCAGTGCCGGTGCACGACGAGGAATCTTCGCTCAGCTCGTCCAGAATGGGTGACCTCACCCTCGAGCGGATGATCGACGCGATTATTGAGAGCGCTCGCAAAGACCGCAAGATACCAAAGTCGAAGCAGACCACACACCGGCACGTCATGTCGCCCACTTACACTCCGGCCGATGATCCTGCCAGCGACCTGCACGAATTCTGGGACGCTAAGAGTGAAACCTACCAGCAAGAGCAAAATCCACCTCGTTCCGCCATAAACTCCGACTTCAACGAACGCGAAGTCCGCACCCCAGAGGCCTTCGACGACCCCACCGAGACGCAGAGTTTTCAAGCGGCCGTCACATCCTGTCAATTGCGTCGCCAGCGGGCGGTGCGACGGAAACGAAAACTCACAGAACTCAAGACGTCGATGAAGACCTCCGCTCAGAAACTCCTTAAGCGCAAAAGCCTCGGCGACAGGCTGGAAAGCCCCAAGCACCCCCGCAACATCAGTCCGGACAGCGGGCGGAACTCGTCGAGCGATCTGGACGACTCCACCCTCGATGCCGGCAACTACACCAAGCGGCGGTTGTCCTTCTCCTCCAATGACCTGAAGGATATTTGAGGAGTCGAGAGCGAGGACGATGAATTTGAAGATAGAGATGAATTTATTTTTGTTGTTGTTTGTGAAAATGGATTTATTTAAGTTGTTTGTAGCCGACACAGCACCATGCGCTTACTAGTTTTTATTCGCTTATGTTTTAAGTTTGCATTTCGTTTGAGTTGATTTGTTTTAAGTTGAGAAAGAGAAACGAGAGAGAGAGAGAGAATTGCAATTTTATTCCCTGCGGGGAATGTATATTATGTTTAAATTAAAGAAAAATGAAATATATTATATTTGTTTGAAATGAAAAGAAGATGAATTGTGTTTTGAATGGTTGGTCAAGGAATATGTCCCCGACACTGAAAAGAAGAGGAGATTTTCTAGTTTGAGATGGACTACAAGGTGTGATTTTGGACAAGTGAATGCAAAGAAAATGTGGCGAGTTTATGTCACAAGTTCTCGCGTGTCCTTGGATAATCCCTAGGCCAGAGGACGATGAAGACATCTCCATTTGTCAAACTTTCGCCCTCTATCCCTCTCAATCTTAAATCTTATCTTTTATCGATTTGAGATCATTAGTGAAGAAGGGACAACGATGCGGAGGGGGGAGAACTTGTATACATCTCTTACGAGGGATGTTCATTGGACTTCGAATGTTCTCACTAATGGCTTATATTGAAGGAGACAACCTTCTGGTGGAGAATGGACTCATTGTTGATTCTAAAACGCGTTTGAAGTTGAATGGTTTGCGACTGGCTTTCTGTAGGAGTTCGATTTTATGGTAGACCATAAAACGAAGTCCTGCACGGGTACCTGGAAGGGACTGCGGTCATTTTTAACAGGCTCTGCTTTCAGAACGGGCTTACACCTCTTAATGTTAGGGCAGCTCTACAGTCCGAAGTAAAGTTGAACCTCTACTAGGATACCTTCACAGCTTGCAGGTCTCTGTCTCAAATTTTGCACACCAAGATGACTGCTGTGCTTTTTCACTAGACGAGGATGCCCGTCAAGTGCGTTGTCCCAATAGTTTGAACTCGAAAACTTTTCAGGTTGAAGCTGTGTCGTCCATACATGGCCTACCCATCTCAGCCCCTGCATTCGTAGACACTTGACTAGGCGTCAGCTGCAGTACAGCCTACAGAGTTCGTCGTTGGTTCTAGTACTCCAGAGATCCAAAAACAGAAACTCAGTGTTTTATCTCCGCCGAGAAACTCTTACAGTTACGCACTTTTAAAAGTCAGCAGCTTAGTTTCTAATAAGTTAAGATGACCTTATTAATATGCAAGAAGGAGTAGCCAGCGATCGCCAAAAGTTGTTTGTTCATCACGGGAATTGATGTCGCTGATGAACTTGTCACAGAAAAATCAAAGAAGGTACTCTTAGACCCCGATCCCGCGTTATGACTACGCCCAACCCTGGTTAGGGCTTCCAATCGATGGTTGGGCCTCTTGAGAGCACCAGTGGATTCATCATGGTTCTCCAGGATGTAGATAGACCAAGCATCAAGCTTCTTAGTGTTTGTAAGAAATCAACGATTTTTTTATCTCTCGACAGAAAAGACTACAGACTACGTCAAGCAGCGAGAGTGCTACAACTAAGCTATGAACATCGCTGCGACGCATATGGAGTGGACGACAGAACTGACTGGCTCTTCCCCTGTCACTGTCCAGACTTTGCTTAGATTAGGTGGCAGATAATTGGCGCTGGTGGAGTAGACTCCTTGTCACAATAGCGCCTGCTAGGGTGTCATCAAAAGCCCAGGAAACATCAGCAAATATAGGTTGCCCGGTCGATAGGTGCCACAATCGACAAATCGGCAATAAGCCTAATACAACGACCGATTGAAGACCCCTGAAAAGAGAACAGGATTCATTGACATTCGAAGATAATTCCTGCAATTGTCGTCCAAATAATTGAAGTACTAAGGCTACAATTGAATAACCTTATTCAACTCAACGCAATCCTCGTTAAGCTCCATACACCTGTCCCAGAGACGCTCTAACTTTTGAAACATATCTGAAAGAGACGTCTTCTGAAGGTCTGTTCAATATGTTTCCATGGTGTCGATAATCTTCTCAAACGACCCCAATTTCTTGCCCGGTGAGCGACTTTCTTCAACAAAAGTTGGAGAAGGAGGATGGCGCAGTAAACCTTGACAGCAGACCTGTAAGCCAGTGCGTTGCTTTCGTGGTGGTAGAGCACTTTTTCTTTGAAAAATTGGGACTGTTTAATTTTCCCAATGGTTGACGTAGATTAAACCTTATGATCATCCAAAAAACGATGTCCATCACCTTTCTGGGCGATAGGACAGTCATCGCATTTTTCGGAGCACCTTAGGCTTATGTAGTCCTGGTGTGAGTCAGTTAGCTCATGTTTCGTTGACGCTCACAAAACAACACAGACTGAGCTTAAAGAGAGTCAAGCTCTGTTCTGAAGTGATCTTACGTTGCCCGAGTTTTCGAAAAAGAGCAAACCCATCGTGGAGACAGTCATCGCACGCCCTACACTTCATGCAGGATATGATCCACATCGTCTTTCGGTATGTCTACTGTCAAAGCTATCTCGTGCGCTTTCAATTGGCGGTCTGTCAGAACGAGATCGTGGACTTTTGTCAATATTTCCAACGTGGTGGTCATTTTCGAGGCTCCTTAGTGTTAAAAACAGAATCCGAGTGCGACCACAATAAAACTTGTTATTCACATTATTTTTTAACATCCGCCATAGAAGGAGAAGAGTCGCTGTACTTAGCATCTAAGCGCTCTTTGAGTTCGTTGTGCGGACTCCCTCTTAAAATTCAAGAAACGATGCAACGCACGATTTATTCCTTTTTTCAATTTTTAGCTTGCTGCTATGAGTCCGATTTGAAGAAAAATTTGACAGTATCTAGTCTAGGGAAGTCTACAACAAGGGGGTGAATTTCTCTTGTGACAATAATGACGAATACTTATCTGCCCTTTCTACAAACCTTAGGACTCTAGGCTCTGTCTGACATAACGCTCTGTCCTTTTTTCCATTTCTGAGACTCAAATTAGAATTCCACGAGAAACGTTTTTTACTGAACTTTTAAAACGGCTTCAGGAACTTCAATTTTGAAGACTGAAGGAAGCTGCTGATAGCATGAAACTCTACTATCATTCAACACACCTATTGTGCTGTCGTTTACGAGGGTTTTACAGTTTCACTTTCAAGGACAACATCATCAAAATTTGAATCTATCCCAAGTCCTCATTTTGGCTAAGCAGGGAGGTCGCAATGGAGCAACACGTCCTCCTCCCATGCCAACATCAATCCAACTCTTTTATTTTCCTTCTACAGCCCATCCCCTCCTTCGTTTTCAACACTCGCAATTTGGCAAATCGAAAACCCAAGTTACTCCCAATGTCACAAGGACACAATAAATGCACGAATTTCCTTCAACAAATCGTAAAACACATTCAAAACACGCAATTAGCCCGAAGGTATGTACATACGACCAAAACAAAGCCTCGGAAATGTGCAGCCTTCGAAATTCCTTCAAAACTCCAGTCCATTCGGGTAGAAAAATGTAGTATGTCAACCGAAGATAACTGTCACATAAATTTGCATATTCAGCAGTGTCTCTCTTCCTTCCTCCGATTCAGTACGCGCCGCTGTCAAAGGGCGCTCAGGTACCGCCGATCGAATATACGGCTAATCACAGCCTTAAGGAAGAAAATGGAAAAATTGGATTCGCTCTTCCTTCTCCGTATCTCCGGAGCAATCCTTCAGCAGGACAACTAAATTTCTGTAATGAAATTAAATAAACATCCCCGTGGGGTGCGGCACTGCCTCCATTACCCCGATTTATGCAAATCACGGCAAGACGATATCGTGCGGCTACCTCTTTGTAGCCGTTTCAGTTGCGTTCCGATTCGACCACGAAGGACTGATATGAATTCAGTGTCCCTGTACCTGGAACCGATACAAAGACGTTCGTCCGCTTTCCCACGTCTTTTCTCATCTCACAGACTGTGATGGAGTGTTATTGCTTCAATTAAAGTTTTTTTTCTTTCTATTCTGCAACTTCCTGGTTTGAGACGGGACGTCGTCTCTCCAGAGAAGAGCAAAAAAAAGGATGCCGAGAGACGAAGATGAATGTTGGCCATGGCGAATGTCTCCTGATCTCTTAATCCAATTATAAACGACGGTAAATTGCTTGTCCTCTGCGATGTTTGCCAAGGGCAGAGCGTCCTTTTTTCCTCGTGAAAATCGCGGTCTTGTGTAAATATTGTCCTTTGATTGGTTTGTGTGGCTTATGGTTTTGGCGGTTGGTCTTTGTTTGGTCGCCAGGGCGATGACGGTGATCGTGACGACCGATTGGACATGATGGTTTAGGTAGACTGAGGATTAGCGCGGGAAATGACTTAATCTATTAGAATTTATTTGAAACGCTAATTGGATAATTTTTGTGACAGGTAGGAAGTCCTACGAGTTGTGAAGTCAATGGTTTGGGCACACACCCAATTTTATACTAAAATCATGTCTCATACATTTAGAAGGAGAAAGAAGGACATCGAACGCTTGATAGTGATCGCGGTCATAAGGCAACTTCTTTGTGATGGACGAAAGTTCTGTGCCTTAGACCCCCAATTCCTTGAATGATAGGCCATTATAAGCAATTGACGCAAGGCGCAATTCTGCCAAGGAATAACTATTTTGTCTAATGATTCCGCAAGACAACTAGATGCAGACAGCCCACTGACCGCAACGAAAAAACGACTAGAGGTGGCCTTCTCAAAGGTCTCGCTTCAGGCGGTTCGCAGTGATCATAATAGGAGAAGACTTTGGAGCAGTTTACCCAGTGATCGCGTGGCAGTTACTAGCGGTAACTAGCTCAGTGATTACAATGCCAGAAGTCTAGAGGCAGCATCTCAGTGATCGGGCTGTGAACAACTCGAAGCAGTCTGCCTGGGATTGTCGACTTTTCAACTGATTACGAAACAAGACTGCCTCTCGTCTGCCTACACATGGGTCATTGCTCGAGCCTCTGTTAGTCCTTCTCCACCGCAGGCTGTCAAACGCATAGACGCAAGTGGACTAGAAGCAGCTTCCCAGTCTCACAAGAAGATCTTAAGCAGCACGCATAATTCAAATGATGGCAACGCAAGACAATACTAGAGGCGATCACAACGACTGTAGGCAGCTTGCCCATTAATGGTGACAGAAGACCAGAAGAGGCTTAAATATTCAGTGATCAAGAAGCCAAAAGTATAGAAGCAACTTGCCGAACGACGACTAGGGAGAGCTGCACATTTGATCACGATGCATGATGACTAGAGACAGCTTTCCTAATGATCGAGACGCAAGATGTAGAAAATCATCTTGCATAGCGATTGTGACGGAAGACGACTAGAGACAGGTTGTCCATTAATAGCAACACAAGACCACAAGAGGACCAAGAAGTAGGACGACCAAATGGAACTTGCCCAATAACGACAAGAGAAAGCTGGCCCGTTGTTACCAACCAGCCGAACATGCAAGACGAACACAATCAGCTTGCCAAGACGACTGGCCATTTAATAACGATGAAAGACGACTAGGGACAGTTTGCCTTCTGAGCGAGTTGCAAGTCGTAGAGAAACGCCTTGTTCTGTGATAGCAACGGAAGACGATAAGAGGTAGCTTGGAGCATGAGCGTAGTGCAAGAAAACTAGAAGTAACCTGTCATAGACATCGGGGGATTATTGCTAGGAATTATCAACTGACTGCTAGCACAGAACCGTTGAAAGCAAACGTAATTGGAAACCTTTAAGGTAAGAGACAGCATAAGCGCAATCTTCGATGCTTCAAGAATCTGACTTAGCATTGATAGGTGGGCAAATGACGGAGTCTTTATTCTGACACAGTTTTGGAACTTACAATTCGAATTCGAAACAGACTCTGGAAAACATCAAACTGTTGCCTGTGGGAAGGCCTATCTTCTGTTTTAGGCAGCAAGGATCTTAGACTCGCCTTAATCTAAGATATCATCAATTGCGCTGCAATCACGTTCAAATTGAACAGAATTTGTCCTCTCAGTTGTGCCTTAATTGTGTTTGCCATCCGCTGAGAAAATAGGCTTTTGATTTGAGCCAGAAACCGGCCAAGACAAGCCTTAGCTTGAAACTTTACCAGAGTGGAGAATCTTGCAGAGTGTCTTCTGAGTCAACATACAACTTAGATGATCCTTAAATTGAAACCTTACCAGGCGAGACTTAATTTCAAAATTTGATCCGCGACTTGACCCTGGTATCATTGCTTAAGTGCAATGCCTTACTTTCCCCACGGTCGATGGAAAATCGAATTGAATTCATTATTCAGACATGCTCATTTTTAATCCTCCATCGTCTATATTTTGTCACGCCGCAGAGTTTGTCCTACGATGTGGAGAAAAGGAATCACTTCACAATGGAACCAGTTATCAGGCAAAGCTTCAAAAGGCCAGAATTTGATCAAAGATTTGAATCTCCGCTGCCTCAGGCGTTTTCAGAAGAACGCCTTGCACTTCTGTTACGTCCTGCATGTCTTTTATTCGGATCATTTTTCCCGGTTTTCTAAAACATCTGGACAAAGGAATGACTTCGCACAAAAGAACGCTTCATCATCGTCTCCGCCTCAGAGAACTGTAACATCTCAATTCCACGCTGAATAATACATGTCTCCCAAAATTCCTTCCGCCTCCTTCCGGTGACTGTTCACAAAAGTCTGCGACTAAACAACCTCCATCGCAACTAGTTCCACAATCCACCTCCTATCACCCGTCACGTCGTCATGAAATTATGTAAATTCCCCGTCCAGCCATATGCCACCTGTTCTCGCGGGCCGCACATAACGTCCTCCCCGAACGCCTTCATTGCATTTTATGGACCTACACGGATCCAGCAGGATCGTTTCCCGTGTCATTTTATATGCAAATCAAGCACCTACACACAGGCCGGCTCAACAAAGCAGAACTAAGTTATGCGCGAAGTGCCCTCGTTCTCGTTCGATCAACTGGACAATGTGCGGATGTGTGTGTGTGGTTTGTTCCGCCGACCAGACGACGTCGAAAACACTCAACAACATGCGGTGGTGGTGGCCAACATGTCCGACTGGCTGACTGCTACGGCGCGCCGGGTGGTGGTGATTATGAATTGCTTCGGTTACTTGTTACGAACAGTTTTATTACGATTTTACTGACTTTCGCGCTGACATATGAACAAAGGAGGCCCCCGCGTCCGATCCTTGAACGGTGATCCGCGTGGGCATATGGTGTGGCGAATTTTTAATCGGTATCGTTTAATTGTTTCCACATCGCAGATGGTGTGTTCTTGTTTTTTCTCGTTCCCCACCACGAGCAACGAGCCTTGTTTCACGTCACAAAAAAAAAAAACTGAATCCTTGAGAGGAAAATGTCAACAACGTGCACCTTTTGATTTCGCCGAGCGGAGGATTCCAATTCAATTTAACCCTCATTAAGATTTATTCCTCGAGTACCTCACCCACACTCGCACTCAAGTGGCTTCGATTTGCGTTTTCTTGCGCCGCACGACGACAGCTGTCCCATGTGACACATTCATCATCAAGATTTTGGCGCATTCCATGTTGCCTGGTCGTCATCCGTCGTCTGATTGCATCGGAATTGCCTAACCAACACGCACACACACGTACACAGATGATTCCTTTAGAATTGTTGCATCCTTGCGCTGAGGTTTTATGACATCTGCTGCTGAGATTGTTGTGTCGGAAGGACTATTGATTTGTTGTTTATTTTCCGTTTTCTTTTCTTCCTTTTTTCTTCGGTGGGACTCAATGAAAAGGATTTCAAAGGATGTTTCTGTGTGGTTGTGTGAGTTTGTGACAATTGACAGCAGCGGTCAATAGTTGAATTGGGTTGAAAATTGCTTTTCAAGTGGACGCGCAGCATTCGAAATGTGCCAGAAATGAGGTTAATCCTTGAAGGATCCTCACTTACTCACTTTAGACGTTTTCGCACCATGAAAGTAGAGAGTTATAGATCTCGAGGAGGGAGACCAAAGTCACAAATGCCATTGCTCAGGATATGCAAAGACGTTCAAGACCAGGAAGTTTGGCGGCACTGTCAGCAACTCGAAAGATGTGAAGCCGTCAGGACACCATCCTGTCTGCAGATCTGAAGAAGATCCTCTTGCCTACAAGCGACAACAAGTCAAACAGACGGCAGTTGAATTATTTTCCCTACTTAAGGAATAGCTGATCTCAAGCTTAGCCACATTCAAGCAGCTCTCGCTTCAATTCACGAGAAGAAAACAAGATCTCCAACAGGTTCCATTTTTCTTTTCTGAATGAACTTCCTTTCCATTGCGAAAAACCAACACAATCCGTTCAACAAAATCGCACTGCCCTTAATCTGTAGGTGGTTAATCCTGTCACTCACTAGCCGGCAATCCTACCTAAGGTGCAAATTTCATTTTCGCCCAAAAATCTCATCAGCTTACGTTAATTGGAAACAAATTCCGAAACACGGAATTTCCCATTCACAACCACCGACGTCGTCGGAGTCCAGTCACAGCCACCGAACCAGCACACGTTCGGATTACGAAGAACCTATTAAGACCAGACCAGAAACACACTTTGACATAATTACCTGTTTGTAGCCGGTGTTGTAATGCTTACATAAAGGGAACACCGATTAGATCCCTTTTGGTCCTTGCAGTCGTGTGCCATGTGTTCGGAGAACAGCCTGCTGACCAGTCTCCTTCCATCTCTACGGGATTAGGAGACATCTCTCATTTCCGTCACAGCGGTGTTGAATTTTTTCAGTCTTTCAAAAATTTTCCACATCACTGGACAAGTGATTCGAAATCCTTTTTTTAATTGCAGACATAAATGTGGGTTCCCTTTTTTTTTTGCTGGAAAACCAGTTAAGCGGAGTGAAACAGTGATTGTGGCGAATTACTGACCCGTGAACCGATCCGCACACGTAATGGCGCAACAATGAAATTCAATTCAATTTGTGCGATTTTTTTTCTTTCTACAAAAGCGAGGGTTGACTCCCTCGTCTGGTGCATTGGAAAATAATTTCAAAACAAATTTTTTTATCGATTTCTAACGACACTGGAAAATCTGTAACGATATGCAATCGAATTTGAAACACACCGCGACGCACTGTGTGCTCTGGGAAGGGGTGCGACGGTGATTTGGAGAGTGAGGGAGAGAGAACCGGAAACTCATCAGAAGTTAATGACGTGGAATTAATGAAGACCGCGCTTGCGCTTAAGGGAGCCTCTGTGGTAATGGGGATTTGTTAAACTGATGCTGCGGAACGTAATTTTGAATAGAGGCGACTTCTGAAACTTCTGTACGCAAATTAACTCATTTTACAAAAAATCGGCAACGTCTTGAAAACGGTGATGAGTACGTTGGCGAGCAATCCTTTCGTTCATATCTTGAAAACGGTACCTCGCACGGCGCTTTGCCTTTGATGAAAGATCCGTGCGTAAGTCGAAAAGCCGACGAATGACACAGTGAGTGCCCATTTTGCAAATCAACAAAATTCATTGAATTGAAGTGATGAACGATTTTGAAGCTAATAGTGAATTGAAATTGTGGTCGTCGTGGCGTAGTGGTTAGTGGACCGCCACGCAGAAGGTCTAGGTTCGATTCCTGGACCTCATTCAAGTTGCTGACAACACTCAAAGAGTATCAATTGTCTATTAAAAGTCTCTCCAATCTCGCAGTTCGGAGTCGGCGAAAACTGTAGGCCTCTGCTACTCGTTGGAGAACAGAAGCACGCACGACACGATTAGATGTTGTAGAAGCATGACCGTGGTCCCTTGTGGGCTGTAGTGCCACCCAATTATTTTTATTGATGAATTGAACTCGTTCCCAATCGATTTTTACCAAATTCGCTAAGCTACGAGAGCAGTTTGATAAATACAGCGCCCAATGGCGCTGAGAAACTCACTGACGTGTAGTACTACATCTCGTAGACGGCTACTGGTAGGCGAATGGGAATAGTACTTCTGTTTTGACCGCATTTGCAAAAGGAGTATCCGCGGAGTTTAGAAGAAAAGAAAGGAGCAAAATAAAGATCCTTATTTTTGGAAGGGGAGTTGGGCAGACAGAGAGACAGACAGAGACAGACAGTAGCTCTTCTCCTTCGAGGGCGTTCATCAAAAATTGTTCGCAAGTAGTCGCACGTCGGTTTCCGATAATGCACACTCAGACGAACCCAGTTCCTGAAAACAGCTTCCACGGAATATAACGTGACACGTTCTGGAATTGACAGACCGCCAATTAAGGGGGCGCGAGTTAGCTAGGACAGTAGGCATGTTTAAAGACCACGAGGATACATAGAACTTGGTCATTAGAAAGATCTCTGCAAGATAGATGCTGCGTTTGCTCACTCCACACAAAAGTGAGGCTACTTTAGAGAAGTGATTGACTCTGTTTTAGCTCAACTCGAAGGAGCTTCTGTGCCGTTTCGTAACTGTCAACAAATTATGGATTAACTGATAAACACCAGAGGCCAAGAAAAAATTGAAACAGTAGACTTGGGGAGCATGCTCCAAAGAAGACGAAGATTGGGTTTTGAAGAACTTCTCTGTGTCCAAAGTTGCCGCCACTGCACCATTGACCGCTCTCCCTTAACCCAAAAGCAGCCTAGGCGGCTCTCTTCGCCCCGTTGATATCGAAGGGTAACAAATGTAACAACGCATCCAATGTGGAACGAAGAGCCACTGTGATGGAGATCCCAAACGATATCTGGACGCTTCTTTTCATCAGAAGACCATTGTAGGGTACCAGGCAAAATTAAAAATAAGCAGTCCCGATCGATTATGGTGACTTTACTGACACTCTCCGTCTGTCTGTCTCAGCTATACAATCTCTCACATTTTTTATACTCACAAAGTTAGGTTAACGACTACTTGAGTGGTCAGGATGATCATAATTTAGCGGCACTACAGCCTACGAGCCTAGCTTCTACAACAACTACTCGTATTTTTGTGCTACTGTTTCCTCACGAGTAGAAGGGACTTACAGTTTTTTGCCGACTCCGAACGGCGAAATTTGAGATGATTTTCATAGACAATTGATACTCTTTGAGTGTTGTCAGCAAGTCGAAAGAGGTGTTGCCGTGAAAAAATGCCGTGTCCCATCCGGGAATCGAACCTAGACTTTCTGCGTGGTGATCAACACACTTACCACTACGCCAAGGCGACGAGTGGTCAGGATATACATACATATGTATGTAAGGATGAGATCGGATAGCACAGTTCAAGGAGGACTTCAAGCAACAGGCCCTCACAACTAGCACATTTTCTGAGCAGCACTTGTGGACTAGAACTTCTTCTGTTGCGTTGTTCAAATGGCTCCGATTCAAGTCGTGGCAGAGTTACCAATCCGCTCTGCATGGCCTAGTCATCTTAAATGTTTTATTCTTAGATGCTTGACTAGGCGCATGCAATCGTACAGCCTATAGAGTTCGTCGCTGAGTCTTCTCCATCAGATACCATCAACGGAAGTAGGGACAAAAATGGAGAACATTGGCCTCTGAACACAGGGAAACATTGTTGATTGCGCGCAACCTATAAGATGCCAATACTTTTCCTGTCAGTGCACACGAAAAGTTGTCATCTGAACATCCTCCTCGTGGCGAATCCTGGATAGCCATCAACACAACTCTTGCATGGTGAACCAATGAACCAATGTGTGCAGCGATCCTCCCCCGATGCATTTCTATGAAATCCATGACAAGGTATAACAAAAAAAATCCCCGACAAGGACAACAAACAAAACGAAATAATTGTTATTATTTTACAAAGGCAACAACTTCCCCCTTTCATCTCTCTGGCATCTTCACTTCAGTGTCGTCATCTTGTGTCATTAAAGCCATCCAGTTGTGCAATCACCTTTCAAAGTTCGGTCACATTAGTTTTGTAAAAAGTGCAAGTCACGTCAAAACCAACCATAAAACCATTAACAACATCACCCAGCGGCTGATCTTTCGTTCCACATGACTGTGTGTCCATTCGAAAATTTCCAATCCTGTCATCACCGTTACACAAACATCATTAATCTCCTGGCAGTCCCCAACGCCTAGCCCAACGCAACCACAAGAAAGAGTTAGCATCTCATCTTCTCGGAGAATCGAGAAAAAAAAATTACAAGGATGTCACCACAATTAGAGCACAATGTCCTTACATCCGCTTGCCTGCCCCTGAGTTCATTTCTCGCAAAATTATGTCAAAAAAAATTTATTTCAGAACGATTAATCACATAAAAAAGGGCAGATAGAAAAAAATGAGCAAGGATCCTTCTTGATATCCTTTTGGGCTTCTCGATCGACGTCCTCTTCTCTGCTCTGCAATAGACGATGGAAGATGATGGATTTCTTAAATGTGATGGATCTAGAGTAGAGCCGGAGGGAGAGCAGTGTGTCCTTGCTGGAGGACAATGCCAGCGAACACCTTGAGCTCTGCCGAAAGCCGTAGATGAAAATGTATGAAAAAATCGGAGACGATCCCATGCGCTGTTTGAGGGAATGTGTGTGTAAGCGGCTGTGTGACGGATTGCCGGTGTCGTATTGAGAGCACCACCGAGGACTGTTGCGTCGTCCTTGTTGCGGCGCTCTCCCATCTGGGTGGGTAAAATTTGATTTCGATTTCAAGGCACAGCTGCTTCTTGGCACAGTGAACCGTGAGTTTGCCATCAACTGGAAGGTTAAAGTTGCGAAAAAGGAAACTCGCTCCGTCAGCTTCAAAAACAGCATTTTTTCCAGCAAAATCATTCTGGAATCGTTTATCATGCACTGGGCACGCGTTCATATGCCCTACGGCACGACTGCCACGATGGCAGATACACACACACAAAAGGATACAATTGCCATCTCCCAACTGGCAAAAGGATTAAATTGCCCCGACAAACAATAGATCGCGGGGGCACGAGGCGCAGCATCAATTCACATCTCACCACCACTACCAACAGAGGAATCCGGATTGTCACAGCGGCGGCGTGGCAAAGTCAAATTGGTTGGAAGTGATAATGTCCTGGAGTACTTTCACTGCGGGAGGTGATTCCTGTTTGTGTTGTCACACACAGATGGTCGCATGGGCCTCACAACGGGTGGCTGGCGATAGCTTTGGCTGGTGGATTTCATAGAATTGCCGAAAACCGACAAAATATTTGTCTGTGCTTAATCCGAAAAACTGGAATTTGACTTGGAGTCTAATCATGATTGGCAGTCGGGGATGAATGGGTATTTCCGTTTTTTTTTGCATACGACGAAGGGAGCGGAAGAACTGCACAAAACGACGCCACAATACGGCGGCACACATGAGATAAGTTTCTAATTTCAAAATCGAAAATATTCCGGGTCACTTCCTTCCATAGCCAATGGACACCGGCAGAGAAATTACGCTGGCAAGCAGTCAAGCATGGGAAAATTATTGCAGAAAAACACAAAGACGGTCTCCTTGGAGGTGGGTCCCGGATCACAGTGCTGGGAAAAAGTGCAAGGTCACTGATGACGTCCCTTTGCGAAAATTTATTTCTGATGCAAAATAATTGAATTTCAATAAATTAGGGCGATTTAGAGGGAGATTTTTCACCTCAAAAATTAGATTGAATTTCACCCAAAAAAGAAGAAGAAAACACAGTAGTGTCAACTAAGATTTAGATTCTTTTCTAAGGCAGGGAACAATAGATGGGGAGAGGGGAGATATGAGCAAATGTGACCTATTGCAGGGATATTTCAGGTATGAGAGATTTTTGAAACTCGAAAACAGTGACAGACGATGCGCGGTCTTCTTGGCTCGAAAACTGCGCATTATGCATCGATTTCACTTTAAAATTGAATGTCCAGAAGGGGATCTTGAGACCGAATCTAAGTGAGAATTCACAGAAAGTCTAGCCTGTGAAATGGACCAAAATAAGAAATTATTTCAAAAACCGTCCATGTCCGCGCAAACACTGTAATGGGTGCAAAATTTTGTTCTCTGTTTTTCTCTCAAGTAAAATTCATAAATATTTAAAAGCAAACATGTTTAAAAACCGATTTTGTACAGGCAAGACAAATTGTGCCACGTAACCTTCCACCCCGACACTACCTTTCAGCTACCCGGGTTGAACTGATTTTATTTTTGTTTGAGGTTGGGATATACTACACTGGAGCGCTCAGACTCAAAAGCTGGTCCATTGTACTACCAGGCAGCAACCTTAGTTTACTCTAGTTTTTTGGTTTTCCGAAGAAGGACCAGCAGGCACTTTTGTGATAAAGAGCTTAAGTTTTCAGCTCCCACCACATCGGTGCCAAACAACCGCTAACTGATACGAGCAAAGGCGGGACATTGACAGTGAAAGTGCTCTGAAGTGTCTTCACCTTCGCCACAGGCATCGCTGGGGGTGTCTTCGCTAAGCCCAAGTAGACGTAGGTGCTTAGCGAGGGAAAAGTGTCCCGTTTGTAGGTCGACAAGTTTTCTGCACTCTTTTCTGTCTAGAGATAACAGAAAAGCCGTGGATTTCTTGCTGACGTTCGGGAGCATGCACTTGGTCAGCCTGCATGCTGGAGAGTCATGCCATCTCTGGTTGTGCTGTTGAGAGACCCAACCGTCGACCGGAGCCCTAACCAAGGATGCGGGTAGTCCCAAAGTGGGTTAGAGTCCGTCTTTAGAACCTTGCATGGCTAGTTCATCAACAATCTCGTTTCCCGTGATCCCGTGATGTCCCGGGACCCAAACAACACCCAGCTCGCTTTAAAAACCATGAAGAAACTTGTCACCTTACGTTGAATGTATTGAGGTCCAATTACAGCTGCATATGCCACTGGAGGATTGATCTACCTTTACCACGGTGTCCCTCTAGATGGATAGGCTTCGCTCTCCATAGCCTATCCATTTAGAATGAACAATAAAAATACATGTGGAAATGAAAAAATGAACCTAGCCATCTCAGACGAGAGATCCTAACTTGTTTAACCAGATCAATGTTGCCGTACAGTCCATACAGATGTGAGATTTGGTTTTACGTGATCACTCGCCGTTACGGCTTAAATCACCGAGTCCATATTTACAAGAGTCATAGATAACGCAAGACTAGACGTCTTCGTTTCCTAAGTACCAAAATAGATCATGCTTGAGGGACAATCAATCCAAACCATCAAACCGCCACGGTTTGGAATGTGGGCTTTCTAAAACCTCTGTCGCTCTCTGGGTAGCAGCAACTAGTTGAGAACTTCATCTCCTCCTGAATCAATAAGGTAAACAACCTGAATCAGACCAGTCAGCACAGTACACTTACCTCGAATCTACCTCCCTTATTGGGTCTTAAACCACAACCACCACGATACTCCCACAATACCGCACGTTCAGGCTGAAACCGAGGTTACAGGGACTCCTGACCTCCCGTGCCACCGGAATATAGCCTCTGGTCAAGCTGTCAATAACAGTCAGGTTCCCTCAACACCTAGGTCTAATACCCGCCATTGCGCCACAAAATGAACCTTGGCTCCATCACTGATTCCGTGTACACTGCTACGGATGTGATTTTGAATCAGGTGATTCATAAATGCTGTCACATCATCTGACTGTACAGCCCGCAGAGTCGTTCGCTCAGGAGCAGAGATAATTTAAAGAACTATATTCTCGAAGCGATCTCATCCGCATTTGTTTAAGTTCATCTTTCTACGCCATACAGCAGAACTGGGACTATCTAGGTCTTCTATAGGAAGAAAAACCGCAAAAAACGCAGTGATTGGCAAGCATGGGTCTTTATTCATTGCTTGTGTTAACTTTAGCGTCTAGGGAAACTAGGACGTTTTATATCAATCTGTCAACTATTGAAATTCGTATTCCTCTCCTTCAAAAACGAATTGTATTTCCTAACCACATGCGATGAAAAGTGAATTTTGTATGACAACTGTTAAAGGTCTGGACGGACGATCCTTAAAGCATACCTTCAAACTAGGTCTTCATCCAGTAAAGGTTAAGGTGACAATCTGATGGAGTTCGAAAAGATCATTCCACTTTCACTTCTTCAGCGAGTGAAATATTCAAAGAAAATCGACACAATGCATACAAAATGGGCAGCCAGCATATAGCAAATCAGGATGCTAGGCTCCATACCGCACACATTACAATGAAATTGCTGCTACAGAGGGGATTTGAAATTGTCGCGCATCCATTTATCAAATAGATTATAACCTTCCCGCAGTCTGGCGTAAGTTTGTAGGCAAATGCTGTTTCAAAAACGAGCAGAGGTCATAAACGCTTTCGACAACTTTTTAGCATCAAAAACTCAAGTCTTCTAAGTTGGAATAAAGGACCATGAACAGACAACACCAAAAACGGAACATTGTTATAAAAAGCTTGAAATTTAAGGTTTTTTTTTGACAGTTTCTGGATTACTTCCACCATTGGGAATCTCAACTCAAAACTCAATCTCCTGCAACATGTTAATCACCTCCCCTCAACGAAAAAACAAGGAAAACCCAATTCGGAACGTCCCAAATGAACGCTAACAAATTGTTTGTTGTCTTTTTTTCCTACTCTCAGAAACTGTTGTTTTTAAACGCCCGAGAAAAAAAAGTCAAAATCCTCACCGTTTATCTCAATAAATAAACAGATTTGTCCTCGAAATTACCGATCCGTGTTGGCGCATAAATTACACGGCCCAAGCCGGCAACAGTAGTTGCAGTGGTACCCCGTCAATTTAATTCCAATTGTTTCAGGCCGATTTCGGAGAGTTATTCACATAAAACCTCCCTTTCGCGCTCAAAACATTACACATGCAGAAAGCACCCCGCGATCAATAACGTGACACTTTGCATCCCGAATGGGATGACAAAACGAAATCCGATGGTGGCCGTTCAAAAGGGAGAGCAAGGCCAGAATCATGCTGGTGTGTAGGCTAGAGCGTTTTGATATTTTTTCTCTGATCCTGATTATCCTGGTTAAGTGTTAATGAGGCAATTTATATTCTCGCTCTAAAGCTGATTCCACACAGAAAAAAAACGGCCGAGAGTGAGATTGAATTTATGAACCAGCCATGCGATGGAGTGCCTGAGGGATGGAGGCACTGCATTCGAAGTGGGATTGATGTTTGTCAATTGAATGTCCTGGTAATTGATCGATTTGCATAGAAATCTGGAAATTATGAAAATACGAAAATATTGCACGATTTGAGAGCGGATTGACGATTCAATTTGAATCGGAACAAGTCGTTAATGTGACAGCGAGTGCAATGGTTTATGATGTGAACTGAGTTCCCTTTGATTGCTTGTGTCTAAATGGGGTTGAGCTCGTTTACAAGGCAACAGAGACTGGTGTTTGATCGCATGGTAGCCCTTAGCATTGCGCAAGCTTTGAAATCTTCGTTGTTTCATGGTATTCGGGCGAAAATTTGGAACAGTAGTCTTATTTGTCGCTGGAGCACCCACAACAAATTTTTCTGGGGTGTAGCCAGATGATGATGATCCCTCAGAAACGTTTTCTTCAAAAATTTGTTCACATCAAATTTAATCAAACTCAAGTGGAACCATTTGATCAAGAATTCCTTTCCATTCGAGTTTCTGGGGAAGCCACACTTTCTAATCAATCTCGCTCCAGATCCTACCTCGTCGCACCCCTTTTCTCTCTCCCGTTGACTAGTCATTCTCGGCCAATTTCAAAGCGGCGCCTCTCTCTTGTCCCTCTGATTGAGTTTCCCATACGACGTCGTCTGGATATTTATTTACGATTCAGTTTCTTCAACGGCAGCAGCAGCCATGCAATTACAACTCGTCCCAAATTGGAAATTACACGTCACATTGTCTGCCATTGATACATGAATTTAGTTCATCAGCGACACGGTGTTCCCGACACGGAACCCTTCAACCCAACCCCGCAAGTAACCCTCCTCCCGGCAGGAAAGTCTCTCCTTCGACTTCTTCGTCGCTCTGATTCACCTTTCCATCACCTACGAGACAAAAACCGAAAAGAAAGTCGCAAGGGGTGTTGGTGTGTGTGTGTGAGCCGAGCGAGTGCCGAGTGCTGAAAGTGGGATTGGCCAAGAATTTGGCACCGATGCACGATAAGTTGAATGTTTTCCTCAAGGCACTGCAGGAATTCGCCAAGATTGCCAATGCTCGTGGTCTATAATTTGCAATTGCGAATGCAATGCATTGGGCAAGGGTGCCTGGCGAGACTTTCTTCTCGCAGTGGCTTTGTGTCGGTATGTTTGTGTTGTTGTTTTGTGTTGTTGTATAGATTTCAAGGGATGTAAGGCGGAATTAAATTTCTTCCTTTCTGACATCGCATGATGGAAGGACTAAGCAGTTCCGTGTCGGAAGGAAAATGAAATAATTGCTATGCTTGAAAGAACAGCGGGGGTTGTGAAGTGATGGGAGACTGGGTGAGTTTTGAAATTGAATTCAGTCTCTTGTGACGTTGTTAAGAACACTGCGGCCTTGTTAAACAATCGTTTGCAATTTTAAGGGTGCAGATTTCGAATTTTTTTAAGACCACAATGTGTGGCGAATTTTCATTAAAAGAGACAAGATATAGTAACAATCGTTTCACCAAAGGAATACGTTCGAGTATTTCTCAAAGGAATACGTTCGAGTGCCATGATAACGTCGCCTCCAGACAGAAATCTAAGAAAAGAAGAGTTTGAGAAGCACCTCATTCAACTGGGCAAGGACAATGACGGCGACTGCTATACAAATGCTGTCATCGGTGCTCTCTTTGAGAGCAAGAGTCTGAACAAAATTTAGGCTACACAACTTTGGTGACTTTCTCGAAATCAATCAAATTTTTTGAATTATAGATCAGAACAAGGAAACCAACTTACTGTGATGTTCGATGTCAAAAGTGGTTTTAGACAAGGCGACAAACTTAAACATCATCCCTGAGAAGATCGTGCGTAACTCAGAAGTCAACACCAGCGGCACGATCTTCCAAAAGTCAGTTCAAATGCTAGCTTACGCCGACGACATTGACGTGATTGGACGAACACTCAATGAGGCGTTTGCTGGCATTGAAGCGAAAGCAGCTAAATAGGGTCTAGCGATAAATGAAGCAAAGTGCCATCAAGGAAGAATGCACACCATCGATGTCTCGGACAGAGCTTCACACTAGGTAGCAGAAACTTCGAGTTAGTCAAGGACTTCGTGCACCTCGGCTCCGCGGTAAATAGGGACAACAAAACCAGTACCGAAATCAAACGCAGAATCACTCTTGCCAATCGCTGCTTATTTGGGCTCAAGAGGCAATTGAGTAATAAAGCCCTCTCTCGAGGACTAAGGTTGCTTTATACAACAGCTTGATCATCCCAGTCCTACTCTATGTCGCGGAAACTGGACGTTGCTTAAAGCGAATGATTAAGCCATCAGTCTTTTCGTAAGAAAAATTTTGAGTGGGATCTTTGGTCCTGTTTGCGTTGATGGCATCTGGAGGAGAAGATTTAACCACGAACTCTATGGGCTGTACAGAGACATGCGCCTGATTAAGCGTCTTCGAATACAACGCTTAAGACGGCTAGGCCATGTAGAGCGTATGGACAGCACTGCTCCGGCCCGATAAGTCTTCGAATCTGAGCCATTGGGACAACGCAACAGAGGACGGCCTAGGCTAAGGTGGCGCACACAAGTGGAGAAAGACCTCAATCAACTTGAAGTGCGCAAATGGCGGCAGCTGGCTAAAGATCGTGGTGGCTGAAGAGGCATGTTGGTTGAGGCCCAGATCCAACCCGGACTGTAGCGCCACAAGAAGATCAGAACAAGTTGGAGGATGTTCGACTTGATAGGACAAACTCTTAGAACCGGATGGGGCTGTATTAGATAAAGATTTCCTCAGGATCCCGAAGCGGTTTTTTATAAAATGTTCATAGTCATCAACTCACGCTGACTCGCAGACCAGAATCCTGAAACGTCCAAAACAGCATCAAAATCGGTCCAAATTTGTCAAAAACATAAAACTTGTTCTTACATTGTAACCAATTTTGAAAAATGTAAGGCCATACTCTGGGGCCAACATTTTTGTACTAAATTTATCCAATTTGTGCCTTAAAACAGCTCAAAAACAGAATCCAAATAACATTTCTCTTCTTAAAAATCACACACCACGTCAAGCACCGATGCTTTAAAATTTTCATACAAAATTGGTTCAAACTGTTTCAAGGAACATTTCAGGACGATTGTACTAAAGTTCGAAATTTGTCTGAACACTACTTCCAGTCATCGTTGTCATTTCAAAAACTCCTGTTCACTGATCCTCAACGCATTCATTTGAAACCCTTTTTTCCGATGACATCGGACTGCACATCATTGATAAGCTGGCGACCAATAACTGCCCATAAAACCCATCGAAGTGGAATAAACTGCGCCCTGGACAAAAATGTTTGTTTATACAAAATTCTGGCCCCGTTTGATGTTCGAGTGAAATTTATGCAAATCACTTGTCATTTCTGACAATCGCCGATTTAATACTTGACCGCACACTGGGACAGCTAAACCTGGCTAAACACAGCCGCACACAGAGAATATCCTGTTTCCAGGACATCCGGAACAGCGGTTATTGCACGGGCAAAAGGAGTAAAATAATAAAACATAGACCCAAATAGCCATGAAAAGGTCACTCTCTCCGGCCTGACCCTTGTCAAGCGAACGCAAAACATTGCATCCCCGCAACCCCTTGTTATTGCTTCACGCAATCAGGAGGTCAGCGTTGTGATCTTACGCGAAAGTGATATCTTATCGCGGCATCGGGGGGTGAAAGACTGACCCTTTCGCTTTGGTTGGTCATCTCCGGTGTCTTCCCTGGTTAGGTCTTAAGGATTTATGGCGTGGCCGCAGGCGTCGGAGAAACCGCTAAGGATACGCGACATCGTTGCGCGTGTGCTGTGTGACCATCTGTGATGTGATCTATGGACAATTGCAGGAGTCGCGGGAAACAAGATGTCAAACCGCTTGATGGTCATGTTTACATCGCAATTAATTGTAATTGCTGGTGCGATATGTTTGTGGGCCTGGATGCGGGCCTGCGCATACGTTGGTCTGTTGTGCGTTCTTTTCGGAAAGGGTTAATTGCGGCGATTGAGTTCCCATAAAGCATGATCCGTGCATTGAATAGCTGATGACGGGGTTGGACTCGCTTTCGGCTTTTGTCTCACGCAACTCAATTCTCACTGACGGAATGTGGATTGTCCAGGCAGGGGACAATCGGTTGTTGGTTGTTTTTTTGCTTCGGTGACAGTTGATTGACAAGCCTAATGCAGTCGATTTTGTTTTTGTATCTGATGACAATCGGCGGACAGATGTGTTGTTGGGAAAGATCTTCTGCGGAGTCCTTTTGGACTCTTCTTGTCGCTCTATCGAACTTGGGCCATTACATCCGCGCGATATCTCACGTCGCTAAAGAGTGTACCACCGGTTGTCTGGTGAGGTCTGGAGCAACTTGTCTACCCTTTGGCAAAAGTCAATGAAAGTTGGTTTGATCCCTGAGCGCAATCATTTGCAAGTACTTCGTTGATGTCTGCGCAAAGAGGCTGAAAGTTGAGGTAGGTAAGGAGCTAGTTGACCCCTCAGACCTGATAATGTCTGAATCTCAGTCACTACCTTAAGACCAAGACTCGTAGCAAGAAGGATTGCCATAAGGCAAACCGCAGAGTTGATGTTATTCGGTGTCAACAGCTTTCCCACCAAAACTTCGCCTCCAAAGTGTGCAATCTTCGCATTTTTTCACCACAATTGTCCACCTTACACTCAATAAGGACTCTTGGCACTGACCACTCCGGACAGTAGCACTACATCGAGAATAGACACAGCCAATGTGCTTGCAGTTTAAAAAGAGGTATTCTACGGTAGGTACCTTATGGCAGACAGTCAGTGTCGGCCTGGATCTACAGAACTCAGTGTTTCAAGGAGAACGGTTGGTAAAGGCCGAGAGTTACCTTTAGTGACTCAGGACCGTCACAGACAAGTCCATGGGCCTTATAAGCAAATACCCCCGATTACCATATTCAGCTGTAAAAATATATCCTTCTCTTCAATCGCCATCAAACATCAGCTGCAATTCCATTCGATCGTGTGATTTAATTTAAATATGTACACACCTCACTATTTGATCTCAATCGATCATCTAACCACAACCAGGACACGGGAAAACGACACAATCTCCACCCGTAAATCCATGCTCAGACTACACCTGGCCCCCGACAACTCCTTGACACACGCACAAACCACATCAATCAAATTCCTGGTGAACCACAAGACATTCGGGACACTCGGCGGGCACTCCTTTCCGTCTTATTCCACTTCAAACAAAAGGCGATGCACCCATCTACGCAAATGAAATGTAAACAAGGACCTTCGATCCTTTCTCTCTTCCTCACCTCACTCCCAGGCACAGCTATCTTGAAGTTTTATGGCGATAATCAGCTAACAACCGTCCAGGACTTGCACTCAAAGTCATAAATTAGTGAATTCCTTTGTGTCCCGCAGTCACTGCACTCCAAAGGATTTTAATTGCTTTCCTTCATCTCCTCTCGGTATTCGCGTCTCGTGTGAATGTCCTTGAGACGTGTTTAATTCCTCACACGTCCACTTCCGATTCGAAGGCGACGAGAAAAAGTCGTAAAAAAGGATTTTTGTTTTACGACAGTCCTTGCCACAATGTGCGGTTCCGCTAAAGAAGAATCCTTTTGCGCCTGCAATGAGATGATTTTTACGATCAATAAAATGGGGTTTTACGGCAAAAATGGCATCCAGGGCCTAAGGATGCTGGCAGAGCTTAATTATTATTCGGGAATCGACTAATTAGAGTTGATCTGGGGTTGCTGGCACAAGCTAAAGTCGTAAAACTGCACTGCTCTCCCGCTTCTGCAATCCGCAGAAGAAAATGCAGGAAAGTTGATGTAGATTGACTTTTACGGCCGTTTTTCTTTGCAGGGAAAACAGAAAAGAATGCGGGACATTGTTTGCCAGGATGTTTGCGTTGTTTTACGACTCACAGACCGCCGGGTAATTGAATTTACATAACAAAAAAATCGAGGGTATCAGTTATTTCACACGGATGTGGTGAGGAATTTAATTTTTTTTTGTTCTCTGATTTGATACCAGGTGGTCTTCCATTTGTGAATTTGATTTCTTTTCTCTTTGACTGTTTTTTAACATTTTTTAAATCAGTGTCAGCCTGGATCTGCAAAACGCACTTCAATTGGTGATCAATTATGATCTTCTATGGTGCACGTGAGCCTATCCAGAAACGCTGGAGAAATGTTGACCGTAGCCGAAAGATCATTCTATCTTTCCCCAGAGCCAGGACCACTCCGGACAGTAGCACTAACCGAGAATAGACACAGCCAATGTGTTTGCAATTTAAAAAGAGGTATTATACGGTAGGAACCTTGTGTCAGACCGTCAGTGTCAGGCTGGATCTATAGAACTCAGTGCGATTGGTGATGCATTAAAGTTGGCCAAAGTCTACAACCTTCTTTGGTGCGTGGGAGCCACTGAAAAAACGCAAAAGGTGAAGTATGATGGCGTTGCCGCCTGGATTTGAACCTTCAGCTCTTTACTGAGGACCAAATCCAGCTCGGACAACATCGAGAACAGACAATGAGAGGAAGCCAATGTAATTTCTGCTTAAAAAGGAGCGGTCTACGCTAAGAACCTTGTGTCAATCAGTCAGTCTTAAAGAAGGTCGTCTTGGACGAAAATGGATTCCACAAGTGAAGAAGCAATCTTAAGGAGCTTGATGTTCGCAACTGAAAGCAAAGGTCTATCAAAGTGGGATCTAGGTAGATCAACGACTGTCACAAAAGGCGGAAAAATGTAACATGCTACATCCTTGATTCAAGCTGGGCTCGCAGGTGGGGATAGATTGTTGTGTAGACATCTGGGACACCGCAATGACGCGAGAGCCAAGGTCCATTCAGGACTGCAGTGTAACTGAACTACACATGGTCTGGAAAAAGAGCCTTCCTTAGAGCCAGTGCAACGAGGCTGAAAACCACCTCCGTGGTGCATGTAGCAGAAACTTGATATGCCAACTGGAATCTGGTAACGAATGACATAGACAGTTGAAGGCCTTCTCCCATTGGAGTCCAGATCCATCCAAGCATAAAGTGGCATAAACAGTTGTGCTCTGTAAAGTTGCTCCTAACTAAGATCTGTCTTCCAAGGCACTGTGTTAGAGTGTTACAGACAATATCATCGATGCAAACGACGCAGAAAAAAAAAGAAAATGGTCAATGTGGCCATTGTACTACGGATGGTGGTTCGTGTACCTTCAATGTAGATGGAGAACAAGATCGCCGAAGGAGCCGACATTAAGCTTTCATCTAGAAATGGCTAACAAATTGATTCAACCAACAAGAGAGGCTTATTTGTGAAGACACCGAGTAACCACGAAGTGTAGTCGACCATAGAGGAGAAGAAACGGTCAACCATCGGAATCTAAGGTGACGTCCACAAGTGGAGACCACCCTGAGAAAGATGGAGCACACTGGAGTGGATTCATCATTCGGCTCGGACTCAAACTTGCATTTTGAAAATATAAACAATCAACAAATACATGTGGAAATGAAAACAAAAACTCAAACTTGCACGCAAAAAGAAAGAACTTAGAGCCTGCTTCAAAGCCAAAGGTGCAGTGTTATCCTAAAGCTGGTTTAACGTCTCAGGACAGCATTTTTGGTTAACCTATAGACCCTAGCATCACACAACATCAAAGAAACTGAAGCAAACAACCTTGAAAGCGAAGCAGGCTCAAATATTCTCACAGAAGTTGTCCTCCATTTCCATTCGTCGTCTTACAAATTAGTTCGCAATCAACGAATCCAATGTCTCGCGGATTCCCTCCCAAGGCCACTGTGACCTTCTTCTCCGCTCGATTGACTCTAAACAAAGTCCCGCTTAATCAAGGACTTCTCCCATTATCCACTAAATGCCCTTAAATCAATGCACTCGTATAAATCCTGGCCGACCTTCGAACGTGTGTGTGCGAAAAATCAACATAACCTCAAAGGGAGTGCGAAAATCGAATTCAATGTCACCACGGAAGGAAAAAAAAGGGTTCCCTGAGCACTTGAGCCCACCACCATTCCCTTCCGCAAACCCTCATGAATATTCAAAGTCGTCGTCCATTATGTGTCACTGCGATTGATTTGGGCGATTGATCTCGTTTTTGAGCGCATCCCTTCTTCGCAGCCTCCCTCCCAGCGAAGGGACATCAATTTATGAGCGAAATCAATTTGTGTCTATTTAACTCTGCACATCTCCTCTGATGCGTGATCCGTTTTGCGACACTTTCCGCAACACTTACGTCGTCGCCTGCACCCCTTTCGGGGAAGTTTTGCAATTTGAATAGGCGGAATATGCTAATGGATGGCATCCTGTTGATGGGTGACAGAGTGACACGAAGCGGCCCCGAGGGTGACGATTTCACACGAATATCAGCGATTTGCTAAATGGGCTCAGTCGCATGCGAAAACAGAAGTGCTGTGTGGCCCTGGAATTTAGGGCGGACTCTGGTATGTGTGTGAACAGGGAATGAGATGACTGCTGGGATGGCTGTGAACGAATTTTGAATACCTGATGATTTTTCTGCACGTTCAGGATGTTTGATGCGAATTTTATGATAATCCTGCGGCAGTTTTACTAATCGATTGGGAATCTGCGACGTTGTTTATGTGATTGGATTGGAAATGAGGTGAGAAAGGGGTCTCTGGAGGGAGCGGGAGATCAGCTCTATGGGAATCTGTTGTTGTCAAGGAGATTTACGTGGGAAGGATCGACGGTTGTCGATTTTGAGTGATCTTAGTTTTTTAAGGATCTTGGAACGGAGCTGCCTATGCCTATCAGAGGTTCTGTAAGAAGTACACTGTACACCCGCCTTTCCAGATGATGTGACTGGGTTTATGAACTTGATTCAAAATCACATCCGTGGCACTATTGTTAGTGTATACGGAATCACTGATGGAGTCAAAGTCCATTTTGTGGCGAAATGGCGGCTACCAGACCCAGGTCTTGAGGGAACCTGACTGGTAGTGACAGCTTGACCAGAGGCTATATTTTGGTGCCACTGGAGGTCAGGAACTCCTGGAACTTCGGTTTCAGCCTAACCGTGAGGTAGGCCCCTTGTGGGAGTATCGTGGTGGCTGTGGTTTAATACCCATCGCGGGCAGAGCCGTGATGTACTGTGCTGACTGGTCTGAATCTGGTTGTTCTACTGCTACTGATTCAGGGCAGGCGCTTAGGGAATTTTCCCGACTCAGTGTGGAGTTGCATTCTCAGCCGGGTGCTGCAACCCAGAGAGCGGCAGAGGTTTTAAAAAAGCCTCACTCCATACCAAGGTGGTCTCCCTCAAGTAATATCTCATTTGGTACTTAGGCGTCAAGTTCTGCGTTATCTACGACTCTTAGGAAAATGGACCCCGTGATATAAGCCGTAAGACAGATTATCAAATAAAACCAAATCTTTCATCAGTAAACCCGCCTGCTCTCGTCTAAGTAGGCAGACAGGAGGCAGCTTCCAAACTTTCTTCCAAACCCATCTTCGAGAAAAATTTCTGAGCCAGCGTACACTTCAAAAGTGACTGCGAGTTTGACTGACAGTTGCTGGAGGGTTCTCTGCAAAGGTCGAAGACGAACGAGGAGTTCAGACTCTTCCTGTTGCTCCTTCTCCCAATGTGCTGCACAGTATTTTAAGCTGAAACGATGGCAAAAAAGGAAGCACTCTCGTGTTGAGGACCTGAGTGATACACACTGAAGGCCTGGCAGCTATAAACCCCTTGGTTGACGGCACCTTTAACAGCACAACATTGCGCGCCCATGTCTTCACAAGATGGTTGAGAACTACAATATTCAATAGGTTGATCTTTCCTGACCTGTTTTATGGTGCATCTAAAAACGGAAAGAAAGTTCTTCATACGATTTTTTGTTCGATTCCCTAGCATCTGGAGGAGAAGACGAACTTCATATGCAGTCAACCGAGAATGGAAGGCACATGGGTAGGCCATATCACGGACAACACAAGTCCACCCAGAAAACTCTGAGCCACCAGGTCAACGAAATTAAAGATTTCATCGTCTAAGATGTTGCACACAAGTGGAGACGATCCTCGAGAAACAGCGAGTGCAAAATTGAAAGCAACCGCCGAGAGACCATACCAGCTGCCTCCGGACCTCGTGCACCTAGGACTGTGATGCGACTAGAAAAAGAAGAAGAATCGCGGGAAACTGTAGCATTCTGGGGCATTGCAAAGCCGAAGAAGTCACAAGGTACGGTTCCATCTTGCTGATCACTACTTTTGAAGTTCGATATTTTATGTCATATGCCTGCGTAAATGATCCGAATGCCCAACCTGTCGTATCACCAAACTGAACTGACCCAAATCAAATTTTAGGCAGTCATTGACCTGGTCAAATTTGGAAAATCGGCGATCACCTACTAATTGGTCACACTGGTCTACACACACTCAATCAGTCTAGTTCTTCCAAACAACGACTTCTGTCGCAGCTGCCGAGATAAGAAGGAAGAAGAAAAGGTTTCCTATCTTCTCTATAAGTGCCATGCCCTCTCCAGTCTGAGAAAAACCCAGTTGGGGGCGTACTCTAGGTGAGCTGAATAGAACAACCAAATCGCGAATTTTGTTAGACTGTTACTTGTTTCAGGTTAAAGGAGAGGGGATCCTGGGTCTGCGTGGCACCATAACTTTTTCTAGCCTGGTCTAAAGGGAGACATATGTAAGTTGCGCTGCCTCTACTATCTAGATACCCATCCAGAACCAAGAATATGTTGTTAATAATAATAACTGAGCGGTTGGAGTGGAAGGGACCTAAAGTTTTTTGCCGACTCCGAACGGCGAGATTTGAGAAGCTTTTCATAGGCGCCGTAGTTATTGGGTCTTCTATTTTCTTCACCACAGATCTGGTAGGGCGTATGAGCCACATCATATGACAGAAAGTCAAGCCTACTGTCCGAAATCGCAAGGCGACTTGTCCACAAGGAAAGACGATTCCACGGACTACCCGTGTCTCCTGGACTGTACGCCTACAATCTGATGGGTCCTTCTCAATCTGTCTTATGGCCAAATTTGCACACTATGGCAGGTCCTGGTAAAGACCCTAAAAGAACAAGTCGACACCCAACAAGGGCATCGTACATAGAGACAAGTTATACAGTGCCGCGTTTAATTTAGACATTTCTTCTAAGCTCACCAGATTGTGTACGATGACGTTGGAGAACGGCAGATTGGAAGGTCGGCAAGCAACTGACATAGACCTTCTAAGCCTTCAAGGCGATGCGTTGTCATGTACCTCCGTCTCTAACGTTCGAGCAAAACTGTCCGGAAATCATTTGAAGCACGGTCTTCCGAAATTCCCTTTATCTGCTTACGGGTCATGAGAACGTCATGGTTGAGCGATCGCGACAAACCGTCAAAAAGCTGTTTGCTGACAGAGAAATGGAGGCGAACAGAATTGGTTCTAAAAGTCTGTAATATACATGCTGTCTTCAAAAATTGACGCACAGCATCGACATTTCCAAGAGAGCACCTTTTTGCCCTTGTTTCGCCCGAATCTTGGAATCGGGAAGTTGCCAGTAGGACAACTTCAAAGAGGACATCCTCAGCTAAGGTGGGGCACACAAGTAGACAAGGAACCTGACCAACTTGGTGCCGCCAATTGAAGCTGAAGACACCAAAGTCTCAAGTTTTCGATTTAAAAAAAGGAAACGAAGCTTGAATGCAACCCAATGCCGTGTGAAATCTGGACGCACACCGTAGCAAATTTTGTAGAATGCTCTGCGCCAACAAACCGTGTAGGTGAAGTATCTGCGCTTCAGTGATTCGAATGATTTTCCACTTTATTCGTCCTGGCACAGAACTCCGTGGATTTCCCACGATCTGGACATTTCTCTCCAATTGAATGATTTCTCAAACGCACCTCGTAGTCAACCCTTTTTCCGGTGCTGCTCGGTAACCACGAAGGTGTCATTTGAATCCGTTTCCTGTCCTGTGAGAAAACAAGAGAAAATCACGCGAAGGCGTGGATAATTATCTACTAATGGCAGGAGTTTGCTTGAAATTCAATAATGTGTACGAGGCCTCCCCTGTGTGAACAACCACAGCCCCCATCATTTGCTGCACACTCTCAATCCATCTTCAGAACATGCGACTCCTTCCCAATAAACAAGTACTGGTGAAAGTTCGGATGGGACATGAGTTCCTCCGACACCTTTAGTGGAACCAGCATAATTTGGCATTCCCGTGTGCAGCACTCCCATCGGCCAGCCGGCACCGTGCCTCATGACAAAAATGTGTAATTGCGAGTTTCGAAGTGTCGAAAAGAAAGTGGACATTTGTCAGCGAAGGGGACACGCATTTTAGCAAAGCGGCGACGATGGTGGTGCACTGTGTGCGCTCGTCTCTGTACTCGCTCGATGCTATCGAGTTGCTGCTGCTTTCAAATGTTTTTGTCATCGGAAGTAATTGAATTGCAGCGTGGCTGCGGTGAGATACTGAGGCACGTGCCCTTAGGGTGAATGCCCAGGATGCGGGTAGAAATGTGTTTGTCGGACGAAGAGATGACACGAGTGTTCTGCCATCAAACAGCGGGCACACATTGTGCGTCTGTTGCAACCGTTTATCGTGGCCATATGACGCACTGTCTGCTGTCTGTAAACTGCAAAATATTTGGACAAGGGGAAGCCGAACAAGAACTGAACACATTTTCTGTGCTCTCATCGAAGGGGTTGGATAATCGCCGCTGTCAGGTGGACGTTTAATCCCGTGATGTGTTAATTCGTTCGGACAGTGCGGCAACAAGTCCGACGGAATTTCAATCCGACACTTCAGCTGTGTGCTAGGCACTCCCGTGAATCAAATTATCATCTGCTCCCATTAGCTCACTTAATGCCTCTTTGCTACCTAAACAAAAACACACTCCTGTACAGGTTATGTCGGCTTGTCGGTGGACTACCCCTTTAGATGGCACAGAAAGAAAGAAGACTTCTCCCATTTATCGTGTCATTAATACTTCTTTAAAGTGCAATCAATCATGACATGGGATGGAACCCAATCGAGGAGAGCCCCCGACAACGAAGAAAGGTGTTAGAGAGGATATTCATGCCGAAGAAAGCAGAGTTCATCAATTAAAGACCACGGAAACGAAATAAAATTTCACCTGCCACCGTTGGCCATGTGCCAGGCAGGACGTTGCTCCTTCGATAGGCACACACAAAAAATGTAAGTAGAGACGAAAAAGTGAATCGAATCGTCGTCGTGGAGTGGCAGACGTCCGCGTTGTTATCTGTGAACGACATTTGGAGACATTTGCATTTTGCTTTCTTTTTTCCTCCTTTTTGGTGACATTTCGATTTAAATCGAGAATTTGTTTGCATGTACAAATACACGTGTATTATTGATTGCTTGTCAGAGGCAACTGAGACAGCTGCATGGCTGTGCTCCACTTTCAGGGCACGGGACTGTCTTACGTAATCGTGGAGAAACGATAAAGGACAGGGAAAGGAAAGTTCCTTCAAAGTGGAATTGTTGATGTGAGCGGAAGGAATTGAAGTTCCTTTCATTCAAGTCATCTCGCATGTCCTTATAGTCTGTCTGATGAAGATTTGCGAGGTTTGCAGAATGTCTAAGTTGTTTTAGAACAATAAAAAGTGGATTTTAAAGGAAAACACGATGCTGGACGTATAGTTTTGGAGATGTTAGGGAGTTTTTGGAAGGCTTTCTTTTGACATCGCAGCTAGTGCATACCCTTTGAAGTCAAAGTCGGCTCTCGAGGTGACATTTCGTTCTTCATTCTTCCTTCAATAACATATTTGAGAACGTCAGAGACAGACAACTTGGAATGACAGACCTTTTTCTTTGCTTACAGCTATGATGGCTAGACCATGTACAGCGTATAGCCATTGAATCTGGGCTTTTGTGGAAACGCAATAGAGAACACCCTCAATTGAAATGTCGTACCCAAGAAGGACTTCAGCTAACTCCGTCTATACAATTGACGAGTGCTGTGCTGGCTGAAAGGGCTATGGCTGCAAGCAAAGTAGGAGAAGAAACAGGAAAGATTCAGATTGCTAGCACCTGAGTTGTTCTTGAAGATCTTCTAAACGATGCATGGGTGCTTAACCAACACTAAGGACATTAAGAAATGTGGGAAAAATTGTGGATTTAGATCTACAGTATTTCAGACTAGGCACGTTGTTAAAGAAGCTAGGCCCGGGTCCCTTGTGGGCTGTAGTGTCACTCAATTATTATTATTAGACTCTTCCAATGGGGATGCATTTTGACCGAAATTCGTCAAATATCTTTTATTCCATAAAAGTCAATGAATTGAGTGGCTCTACAGTCTAAAAGGAACCATCTTCTTGAACGACTACTCGTGTTGTGCGTGTTATTGATTCATCGGAAGTAGAGAGATTCTGAACAGTGACATTTGAGAAGCTCCTTATGGCCAACAGCCTTTGAATGCTGTCAGCAACTAGAAAGAGGCACGGCAAGATGTTCATTCCCTGAATCGAAAATTTCATCTTCAACTTATCAGTCAACTCACTTTACCACTTCGACAAAGCGGGGATATCCTTTATACAATGCTAACAACACATTTCACTAAATTAAAAAAAAAACAGAGACGCACCAATAAATCGGCTTTAAATGAAAATTGAAAATACGAAACTCACCCCTTGTGGGGATACATCGCATTTTGTTGGAATTTGCGTTTCAAGATATCTTCAATAAGCCACTAGATTCAGATAGATACAGATAGAAATCAAGCTGTAAGTGATCACAAAGAGACCCGACTCAAAGCTGACAAGCCAAAGAAACGGCTCATGCTCCTGCTGACCATGATGCAGGTGAAAAACTTAACCACCCACCAACACATGCATTATCATGTCTTCGAATTTCCAAAAAGAGATGTACATACATAGCTGCCTGAGGCCTCAGCAAACATCTAACGAAATCCTGCAGTAGAATTAGAATTTGTAAAGAACGACGTTGCCCTGGATAACGACGCCAGGTCCTTTAGAGGGAATAGATTCGTGTATGATTTTTGGTCCTAATTGCGTTGATTGCATTTGGCATTCTAAAAGCTGTCCGGAGCTATTCATCTAGTCAAGCATCTAAGGATACAAAATGACTATTCGACGTAGAGCGTATAGAAAACACAGATCCTGCCCCTTCCTTGGATTCGAGTCATTTGGGACAGTGCCACAAAAGACATGTCCAAATGACGCAAAGAAATGGAGAGGGGGCTTCAAATGAATTGCGAAATTTTAGGCAACTGGGGACAAAGCATTTCGACTACAGAGGCATGTTATTTGGGGCCCAGGTCCATCCCGGACTGCAGCACCAACAGACAAGGAAATTTACGAACCGATTGGTTCGATCTCAGAACCCATCCATGAAACAAACGAATTTCAGAAGAACTGGCCATTAAGACCACTTTCATGAATTATAAGACATGTTCCTGATCTTTATTCAAACTTCTGATGAAATGATTACCACTAGCAATCCTAGCTATAATCAATTTTCCAAATTTGATGCAAATTCACACGTTCACATTCCGAAAATTCAACACGAAAAAAACTTAATCAAAATCAGTCAAAACAAACGACAGAAATACTAGGCGACCGTGAATGGCTGAAACACAGTAGGCATCCTCATTATTTCGCCAAGAATGGTGCTTGAGGGGAAAAAATGTTGCATACTTTCTGGTTGCTTTGAAATGAGTTCAAATGGACATGTCAAGTTTTTTTTTGCAGGAATCTGCATGAATCGGAAATTTTGATTGAAATTTAATTGTAAACAGCTGGGTTGACTGTTTTTTCTTCTAATCGTCAAGGGTGTCCTGAGCAAATTTTTCATATTAATGTGACACTGAGGAACTTTTGGGCCTCTCCGAAACTGTGAACATGATTCATGGCACTCTACAAATGAAGAGTAATCACCGATGTGCAGTCTTTATTTCAGTTCCAGAATTCAAATCTAAATTAGTCGTATTCCTACATTTCTATGTTCATGTTTCCATTCCCAACTTTGATTGAGTCTTAAGCTGTTTCAAAGCACACAATGCTCAATCCAAACACACCAGAGTCTCTTGTACAATGGAAAGGACAAGTGGAAACCCCGCAAAGAAGAAGAATTTCACGGTTGTAGTTCCGTCAACCGACGCCGAAATTGCGTTTTGCTGTTGACTCCTCACAAAGGAATACTCATCTATTACAACGCCTTCTCTATCCCAGAATTATCTCTATTCGAGTCATGGTTTGAAACAGGCTCGAGGAGGTTTAATAGAAGCATTGACTTGATGAATTGTAATTACTCAACCAGAAAGACGGATAAGTGTGGTTTGTATCTCACCTCCTTTCGTTATCAACTGCCAAACACTGCAATTCCCGCCCAACTCATGCCTTTCTTGAAATGAATTGTACTACACTTCCGATTAGGGGGTGCATTCAATCCCATGGCGGTGCTCATATGTTTGCCGCTGACCCAATGCTCGTTTATAACAGAGTCTCTTAAGCTGCTCCAGAGTTGGCTTACAAATTTCAATATGTTCGCATTTAAGTGTCCTTTCGGACGTGTCTTTAAGGGCATGTGTCTAGCTGACCAGATCATCTTCTCAGTGGATAATGGTAAGAAGAGCATTCAGCTGATTCTCATTTTTGCAGACCCCACGCGTACCTCTAAAGCAAACCACTCGCACAAAAAGCAGCGCAAACTGCAGCGCAAACTGCAGCGAAACATATAAGATGTATCCTCCACCCTAGAAAAAGTCCCTCCCCCACAAAAATTAAAGTCCTTCCGATTATTCTTCATATTTATCAGTTCTATTTATACAAAAAGCTTGAGAGAATAGGAGTATTTCTTCCTTTAGACCTACAAATGTAACTGAATACTTTTTTTTTGTTCAAAGAAATAATAAAACAGGAGAACTTGAAAGGCTCCATCGACCTGCTGTTTAGTAACTTCAAGGATCGACTGAGAACTGAGCAAGGGGTTAAATAAAAATATGTGTCTGTCTGTTAACCTGAGCTTCCACCGTGCCGTGGAATAAATTAAGATTAAGGTGAGAAAATAATCGAATAAAATAAAAAACAAAACATACATCGTGTTAACCTTAAAAACTATTATAGATCATAACATTTCTTTCTGCTCTAGCGTTTGTGTGTCCGTGTGGTTCTCTCGTCTCCTAAGATTTAAGATTTAAGCGGGGGCTCGCTAACGATACCTTCGGTCGTAGGTGTCGTAGTCGCGGTCGCTGCGATGGCTAGTTTTCGAAGACTCACGATATCGGTCCCGGCTGCGACTGCGGCTGCGGGATTTGTGCTTGTGCTTTTTCTTATGCTTCTCGCGGCGTTCGTGCCGATCGCGATCTGAAGGCGAACGATCGTAGCGATCGTCTACGGCGCGTCGATAATCATGACCACCGGCGACGCTACGCTCGTCGTGCTCTGGACGATATCCACCGCCTCCTCCACCACCACCACTGCCTCGACCGTAGTATTCTCGATCCCGATCATCCCGGCGTCCTCGGTCGACGTACTCCCGATCGTCCGCGTACTGATTGCCAACGCTACCACCTCCACCTGCGGCGACACCACCAGCCGCAGCACCAGCGCCAGGTCCAACTCCTCCGCCCCGGGCGTTGGTCGCTGCAGCTCCGGGTCGCATGTTGTACTGATTGAAGTTCACCTTATTCTGAACGCAGTAGTTCTCCAGACGCTTCTCGATCTGCTTCTGTATCGGGACGGGGATGCGAGGGAACAAAGTGGAAAACCAATCCAACTTCGTTAGGAACTGATGCGCCATCTGTCCAATGGTGATTATCTGGAAAAGAGACGAAGGACAATGACCACCATTAGCAGATCGCACTCCCTACAATGGAGCAGTTTTTGTTGGTCATACTAGTGACTCACCTGGCCCCCACCAGCCTTTACATCGATCTCCTCCTCGTCCAGCAAATAGTCCTCGTACCAATCATACAAATCGGCTGGTGGTTGGGTGTAGCGAATGTACATGAAGCCTGCACCGGTGATGAATATGGAAAGAGGCGAAAAAATTGCAAGTTAGTTGTAGCTTCACGAAAGTGAGCACATACCTGGCTGGAGGTAACAAAAATTGTGAGTGATTCATAGAGAGAGAGAGGATGGAACTCAGAGGTTGGAGAGATAAGCTCAAAAAGTAATCATGGTATGCACCCGATTGACTTACCACCTACCTAGTGCCCGTATATATGGTGAATCTGTATGATTTAGGAGGCCATTAACCTGTTTCCTCGTCAGCCGCAGCGTGTAGAGTTTGTACAAGAGGCAGAAGGCTGTTGAGACTATTCCGCCGGCTCCAACTCCTCGGACCTGAAAAGAGGAAGTAGCAAATTCTAGTCAAGCTGTGGCAACTAGGGGAAGCGCATGTGGGTAAAACTGTAACACAAGTGTTAAGGGATCAATAGGATGGTGTGTTCTTCGAATAACTGCTAATTAACAAACGAAAGGGGCGGGGTGGCATTTAAATAACACGATTTACGTGCACATCGCAGGACATCTCTTCATCGATTCAAATGCTATAAATATCGTGTTTATACGCGATCTTTAATGGGTTGAAATGCCCGATAAATGTCATTAAGGGAGCTAACATTTATGACAAAGGACAACAGTTAAGAAGATTGTAAACAAGTTTACACGCGCCAATAAAATTATTCTTACTCCAGAAAAGCCACACCATTTCATCCTATTCAACCCTTAATTGACTTTTCTTAAGTGTCTACAATCAAACATGAAAGAAAATTAAATGAAAGTAAAAATGTAACATCTACTTCAGTAACTCACACCGCCACACATCCCCGTCTGTCCGGATGTCTTTCGCGAGCCTCGTTCCCATGGTTCCAGATGTTTGACTTGATAATAAATCTCGTCCACCACCTCATGGTATGTCTTCAACTTGAACAAGTGCACTATGCATGGTAGATGAAATTAAGAGAAAGAGGGAACAAGCATTTTAAAGGTTCTTTTGCAATAAATTGAAATGTTTCATTACGATGCTCAGCGTCGTCCTCATCGACTGTACCTTCGCGGACGTACCTTTGAAATAGCTGGACCCCTGAATGTTGGCCAAAATGAGCGGATTCAAATTCATTGAAGCCTCATTGCCCCACAAAGGCAATGTATTGTGTTGTTTGCCAACTTTCTTTGGCGGGGCATGATAATCTGAAATCAATCAAAAACACACATTCCACAATGAACAAAGAAAAAAAAACTGCTGCACAAAGTGTAAATAATAAATCGTAGAGTTTAAACGTTTAAGCGGCGTCGCCTTGCCTCACCTTCTTGTTCCATAATCTAATGGAATGAATTTGTTTTCTGGTTTTTGCTGTATTCTTGGCGATTTTTACTTCCTTTTATTTGGTTGAAAAATGGAATTTTCATGCTATCCAAACATTATTTTTTTGAAAATAAAATATACAAACAAAAAACTCGGCCAATAGATGAAAAATTTAGATTTTTGGAGAATTCCAAAATTGAAAAAAAAAATATACGGAAAGAAGTGTATCTCTCACGTTCACAACGAAACTCTTACCGCACAATAATTCTATGGAAAAAATCAATATGGCGAATGACATTTGATGAATTCTTTGTGCATTCGAAGTAAAGTTAAGTGATGCCAAGTTTCGGAATCGGATTAATGGTTTTAAGACGATTTTGGAATATATTGCTTAAATTATAGAAAACTTTCTTTTTTAAAAAGTTTTTGTATATTTCATAGCAACTCAGAGACTGAACTTTAAGTGCTAAAAATTACGTTTCTCAAAAAAAAACCAAAACTCTTAAAATTTATTGAACTTTCTGATACGAATATAATTTTAACTTAAAAATGGAACATACAAAGATTCCTTGCGTACAAAAGCAGGCTTATGTAGTTATCTAAAGCTGTCTACAGGCACTGATCTAACAGCTCAAGCGTAATGAACGTTTTAGCGATCTCCGCTGGCTAGTCTCGTCTGCTAGCTACTGCCAAAAATAAGAAACATGTAGAGAGAGACAGAGAGAGAGAGAGAGAGTAGCCAGCTACCCCAGCCACAATTAAATAATTCTGATTGCACTTGTATACGAACTTCCCCCGTCAAGCTGAAGCTCCTGCAATCAAGACTTGCAGACCAAGCCCCTTCAACCTGGCTGTAGCTAACCGCCCTTAGGATTTCGCCTGTATTTTTTAACAAGCCATTTTCTACAAAGTCGTAACAACAGACCGTAGAAAAGGCTTCCTCTAGATTTCCACCTGCACTCCATGCAACTACAGAACTTACCCACCCCTAACTTCACCCCCCAGTCCCAATTAACACACAATTCACCCACTCCGCCCATTTCCATCCCTTAACCCAGTTCAGACACGGAATAGTAAAAGTGTCCTTGACCTGCTGGTTACACAATTCTCCTCATGTCCCTTTTCTGTCGTCTTTCAGTACGAGCGTGTGCATGTAGCGCACAAGCCCTCGGACACACACCCCATTTCCACCCCCAAATCGCTTCATTTCAGCTGTTTTCTGCTTTCTGCGTTTTTCCGCCGTCGCCGCCGCCCCGGACTTAACACCTTTTAGCCCTGAACTGAAGTAACCTTGCCCAACCTCTGTATGTATGCATGCAGCCCGTGTACAAACTTCACCAACGGCTGGTTGGCAACAACGGAAGCGCGAACAAATGCTGCTCCACTTCGCACAGCTTTTCCTCGTTTGTTTTCCTTCAACTGGAAATTTTACTCCAGAAAGACAATAATTCGCCTGTGAGTGTGATGTTAAAAAAAAAAAAAAACAACAAACACGAGCGATACACTACTACTACAACTTCTACGCGAAGCGTACTACGTTGTGTAGTCTACACGACTAGCGAAAAAAAAGGATTGCAATATGCATGTACACTGAGGGGGGTGGGGAGAGGGGAAGCGGCATGAAGGTTCAGTGGGTGGTGAGGTGTATTTTCTGTCCAACTAGTGGAAGCATTGCACGAGATTATGGATACAGTTCGTTGAGAGCTCTGGATGTTATCGGATGTGCAGTTTTCTTGAACAAGTGCTCCTCGAGTTTTTGCTGAAAATAAAATTAACTTTTGTGCATTTGTGAAAAGTGAGTAAGTGTAGAGTTTTGTGTAGTTTTGAAAATTTGAAACAATCATGTCCTTGATTCCGGAAATCCTTGAAAGCTCAAAAAGTTCATTGTTCTTGGGACAGAAATTTGTTGAATTCAGCAAGGGCAACCTTGAACGCACAGTTTATCTCATCAAGGACAGCAACCGATTTGTTATTGGTTGAGCCACATATATATATGTTTGGCGGTGGTTGAGCTGCCATGAAGGGGATATTTGTTCTTCTTGTATGCGCGCTGATTTTTCAGAAACTAGACGAAAAACCTTGAAGTGCAAATTTTCATCATTTTATGTTTCTGACCTCGATTTTGACAGTTTTATTTGCTAAGAGATTTAACTAAGGCTGTTTATTTCACTTTGACTTTGGACTTTTTCTTGGGAAGTTTTCAGATAACTACAATTAATTAAGCGTAAAGGATGACTTGAATCATTGTATCAACCTTTCATAAGTCCCTTCCGACTCAGCATTTTTTTTTCTATTCACTTCTTCACTCCCTACCACAATCTAAATCAAAATCATCTTATAAAATTCTTCACTTAAAAAAAAAATATCCCACACACCTCGAATACCACTGAAACAATTACCCTCCGAAAAAACATCCCATTCCCTCAACTGAAGCGCCATTTTCCCAACATACAAAAATTCTCCTACCACCCTTTTCACTTTTTCCGACGACGGGAAAAAATATGTACGACTAAAAAAAAAATAAGTATCTGTCACTTTCACTTGTGCGGCTTGTCGACTCGAAATTCGTGAGTGTGCCCTACGGTTTTTTTTCGGGAGTTCTTCATCTGCACACAGTCGCACGATACAGCAAGGAACTACTTGTACAAAAGAAAAGAAAATTAGTCCTGTGTTCTGTTTTTTTGGAAAAGTGAATCGCTTCAGCAGAAATCTTTGAATATAGTCAGTCTCTTTGCCGCATCTGAAGTTTGGAAAAAAGTTTAACACACGCATTTCTTTAATTCTCCACTCGTGCAATGAAAAATTTTCTTTTCGCAAAAACAGCAGCAGTGGAAGAGTGAGAGGGAAGATTTATATATTTTCATCGGGAGGAAAATTTCCCCAACCACCGTGTATCCACTGCTGTTACTGCTGTTCCTGGTGTTCTGCGACCGCGGCCGCCGCAAAATTTTACAAATACCCCTGAATGAGTGAAAAGTGGAAATTAATACTTGTCTATTCGCCTACAGTTTGTGTTGTTTACTCCTCGCATGAAATCTACAAAAAGTCAAAGACATGTAAATGTTTAGGGGAAAGTGTTTTTTTGTTTTGTTAAATCGGAATCTTATCTGGGTTTTTCTGTTTTCTGTTCTGTTGTTTCTTCCCGGTGTGAAAGTGTGAGATTACAAGTTTTCTTGTGGGGGAACGGAGAATCCAGGGAAAATCGAATACAAAGCCGACGAGGACGATGAAATCAAATTATACCGGCATACCTAGCGCGACGGTTACTTTGTCATCCGCATCGTCGTCGCCGTCAACATCAACAGCAGCGATTTCCGCAACATCGGTGCCGTCAATAACCACTGGACGGGGTGCTGGAGGTGGTAGTGGTGGTGGTGGTGGTGGCGGCGGAGTAGGAGACTCAGAACAGAAAATAATTCCATCGACAAAGGTGTCTTTTGCTGCGCAGTGTTCGGCCGATGAGAAAATGTCCTCGTCATCAACGGACGAGAGTGATGATCTGGTGGATGTTCTGTCCGAGGAGCTGCGAAACATTCAATCCGTGATTCATGTCACCCGAGAGAATATTGATGCACTGAATGCAAAGTTCGCAAATTTGCAGGAGCCACCACCGATGTATGTGACGGAGTATCAGGAGTTAACCTCCAAGTTGCATGAGCTGGAGAGCAAGGAACATGAACTGATTGACCAGATTAACGCTCAGCAAGACCACATACAGGATGTTCCCGACTATCATGAACTGCATGCACATGTGTTAATGGTAAGTGAACACCAGGAATCGAGTTCTTTTTTCCATCCCAAAAAGGTGTGTGAAGTAAAGAAGTTTTTTTTAGTTAGAGGGGTTGAGAGTGCACGTACGGAAACTTGATACACAAATCTTTGATGGTGGTCCTATGCCAATACAAGTGCCCTTTAAAAGTCGACTTGCGCTGTAGGGTTTTTTGATTTTTTTTGTTGTTGTTATTGTTTTCATACTACTCCATGCACAACGTGAAGCGAAAGAGAGGCGTATGTATCATCCATATATGATGAAGAGACGTGGAGTGTGTTGCTATTGCTGCTGCTGCCAGCAGACATCTCTCTGACGTCCGTGAACTTAATTGTGTTTTTTTTTTCTACAACCATATCCCAGTGTGGTGTGTCCTTCGCGTTCCGGAGACCGTGTACAACGGATTGAAGGAAGACGATAATTTGCGATGTGTTGTCTGCTGTGTGTGGTAAGTTCTTCTGGACACTTGTTAAATCCGCCGTCAACAATACTCTTAACCCCTCTAAAGACTGTCTTTCGCACAACCCTTCGCATTACTTGCACTCGTACTAACCAGCTTTATTTTTTTAAGACTGACATGCAATATGGAACGTTAAGACCACCGAAAATTCTCCTACGCGCCCATCTACCCAATCAGCAGAGGACATCGGTGGAAGTCATCCCGGGAGTGCGACTGCGTGAGGCGCTTCTAAAAGCCCTCAAATTGCGGAAACTCACTCCAGACATGTGTGAGGTGGTATCAGGGCCTGACAAAGGCAGCGAGAAGATCTCCTGGGACACGGATATCGGCCGCCTCCATGTGGATGAAGTCTACGTGAAGCTCCTCGACAAATGCCCCATTATGACGCATATATCCCATCAATTCATTCGAAAGACATTCTTTTCGCTGGCCTTCTGCGAAGGCTGTCGACGACTGCTGTTCACCGGCTTCTATTGCAATCAGTGTAATTTTCGGTTTCACCAGCGATGCGCTGACAAAGTTCCGACTCTGTGTCAACAATTTCCTATGGACAACTACTACTATCAGAGACTGCTTGCGCAAAATCCTGAAAACACCGTCGGCATCTTACATCCAGGAAGTGGAGCGGTTGGTTTTCAGGTAAGTTCCCTGCTATTTCATGGTCTCTTCCATGTCTATATACCCTTGCATCATTTCAGAATCGTCATCCTCGCACGATAAGTCAGCAGGATCGATCGAATTCCGCTCCAAATGTCTGCATAAACAACATTCGGCCACTGACGGACGCCCAGAGGACGCTGGCATCACAAGCCAGAGGACCCCTGCAGGTAGTTGACGTACGTACGACCAATTCATTTGATATCTAAACGTTCGCACTTCCCTAGAATCACGTAAACAATGATCATTCACATTCAACACAGGCATCACCGACGAACACGCTCAAGCACGTTAAACGAGCGCGGGCACGTTCCGCTGACGAAAGCAATAAGAATCTCCTTTCACCGCGGGATGCCAAAGGTTCCGAGGAGAATTGGGTATGCACGCTGATAGATTCGAATCCCTATAGAATCCTGATCATGAGTGTGTTTTCTAAATTGTAGAATATCCAAGCAGAGGAAATTCTCATTGGTCCGCGCATTGGTTCAGGTTCCTTCGGAACAGTGTACAAGGCTCATTGGCATGGTCCGGTGGCTGTGAAGACGCTGAACGTGAAAACTCCGAGTCTCGCGCAACTGCAGGCCTTCAAAAATGAGGTTGCAATGCTGAAAAAAACCCGCCACTGTAATATTCTCTTGTTCATGGGCTGTGTGAGCAAGCCGTCGCTTGCGATTGTCACGCAGTGGTGCGAGGGCAGTAGTCTCTATAAGCACATCCATGTGAACGAGACAAAGTTTAAGCTGAACACCTTGATTGACATCGGCCGGCAGGTGGCCCAGGGTATGGATTATCTCCATGCTAAGCACATCATTCACAGGTTTGTAGTCACTTCGCACGATGGGGCTGCTTATTCTCCAGCATTCTTTTGTGTTTTCACAGGGATCTTAAGTCGAACAATATTTTCTTGCACGAAGACCTCTCCGTGAAGATAGGAGATTTCGGCCTGGCCACCGCGAAGACGCGCTGGTCAGGCGAGAAGCAGGCCAACCAGCCCACGGGCAGCATCCTCTGGATGGCCCCAGAAGTCATTCGTATGCAGGAGCAGAATCCCTATTCATTCCAATCGGATGTCTACGCCTTCGGCATTGTCATGTATGAGCTGCTGGCCGAGTGTTTGCCGTACAATCACATCAACAACAAGGATCAGATCCTCTTCATGGTCGGCCGGGGCTTGCTGAAACCCGAAATGAAGAACATTAGAAGCGACTGCCCGCAGGCGCTGAAACGCCTTGCTGAAGACTGCATCAAGTTCGACCGCAATCAAAGACCACTCTTTCGGCATCTGCTAAACACATTGGAGAATATGTTACGCACGCTGCCAAAGATCCATCGTAGCGCCAGTGAACCCAACCTCACACAAACGCAGCTACAGAACGATGACTTCATCTATATGTGTCCGAGTCCTAAGACTCCGGTGAATTTTCATAACTTTCAGTTCTACAACGGTGCCGGGAATATCTAGCGGTATTTTTTCCAAGACGACCTGCAATTATTGGTGGCAGCTGAGACGGCAGATCGCACCAGCTTTAAAAGTGCCAATTTTCGAACGGATTACAATTATTGGACAAAGGTTATCGCTTGAGGTGAACTCATCAGACACGTATGGACGTGGGCAGTGAAACTACAATAAATCCTGCCGAATGAGAGGTGATTGAAGACCAACAATAGAGACTTAACCGCAAGCAAACTGTAATATTTAATTTTTTTCATATTTATTGACTCCTACCTTCCGCCATTTGATTTATCTTGTTTTTATGTCTTCTTTTTAAGATCTGACTGTTATTTTTCCGTGTATCCTTTTTGTCCTACTAATTTAACTTTATGATACACACAAACTAAAGTAGGTTAGGTCATGACTATCACGGCTTTTTGGGAAGGACTGCCTCAAAACATGTGTTTGTGGTCTTAAATGAAAGCTGGAATTATTTGTGACATTTTCTCAGAATTGGAATTTCTATTATTTGTGCAGATACTCCTCAATTTGCATGAGAATGTGAATCTTGACGTAGAAATTCAAATTTGAATTTGACGTACGATTTTCTATCAAATGTAGTAGATGATCTGCAAATAATGTATTAGTTGTAATAGAAGCTATACAAAAAATGCTTTAAAAAAGGCATTTGGATGCTTATACTTGTTTTTTGAAAGATTGCGAATTCCTACTATGAGGAAATTATACAAATGATTTCCGCTTTATTTTGAGACCAAAATCATAATTTTTGACACAGTTTTTACCTGAAAACCGAACGATGAAAGTGAGTTAACCTAAAATAATTTAATGTTGCAAACTAAAAAAATAAGCATGTAGCCGGGTAAAAAGGAAGGAAAAGAAAAACCTAATTTATTTTTAAGAAAAATCGTCACAGATGAAATTGCAATTATTGTAAAAATAGACGTATATATAAATATACATGATACATTAACTAATTTATGTAAAAAAGAAAAACACAACAAAAGAGAATGCATATTATTATATAGAAAATAGTATTAAACATTCAGAGAGTTAAGAGCTACGTGAAACAAATGTGTAAAATGTCGATTGTGTGATACAACAATTAGAAAACAAAGTCGCAAGCAAGTGAGAACTAGTGTACGAGTATGGTTTAAGCAAAAACACTTATAGTTGAAAACAAATGAGATACATTAATAATAAATTAATTTAAAGTGAAGAGAAAAAAAGAGAGACAAACAAAAATGCTATATAAAAGTAAATAAAACACTAATATTCATGAAATTGTTTTCTAAGAGTTTCACTATCTTTGAATATCGCACAATCCCCTCAGGTCTGGGCTTATCTTCTTTTTGTTTTTGACAGCTACTAAGCGTTACGGAGAAGCTACTTTGTGACTGCGTTCAGTTTATATCTCTTTACAGATTCTTTAAGGGACCAGAGACACGCTCCTTAAGTTTCAACCTTAAGCGAGAACACCCAAATGTGGTTCACTCAAACGAACCTACTCTCCATCTGTGACATTCTTATTCAAACTGCAACGATTTTGCATTTGCGGTGCTTGACGTTGATTTTTTGTCTGTTCAATCATGCATTCCCCTTGTGTACACCATGTTGGACAAGTAGATCCATTCATAGTAGCCCTCAGATAAAAGAAACTAGGAGCTTGCTCCCACGTTGTCCAGTATCCAGATCTTCTGAACAGTTCTTCGTCTGTCAAACGTCTAAAATCATTTGTTTAAAAGTAATTTCGCGATTCAGTGTCAGGCTTAGGTTTCACATACATCTTACATTTACAACCTTATCCAACATAGCTCCCAGGTCATTGCTCCCAGCCGTCAAACCAATGGTCTACATCTGATGCCGCTTATTCTTTGAGGTGGACGTTTCTCTTTCTCAAACCTGACGACTCCACCAGCCAGAACACAGATGCCCATACGAAGCCAGCACAATCTAAGTAGTTTTGCTTTTGAAAATCCATTCCACATTGCTTCACAGCCCTTCCACACAGTTGCCTGGCTTCTTTAGGTCCTTAAGCGAAAGAATTCCTTTCCAAACTTCATGTCAAGCAAATGGCAGCTCGTTCGATGACCCTAACTCTCTAAAAAACTTCTCCACAAAAATCGATTTCCACTTACATCGATTTTTCCTGCTCCGCAAGCTATAGGCGCCTCCTCCTCTTTAAAATAAAACACCAGTCGTACATTAAATGCATTCAGTTTTAGTTTATTTGCAAATGAAAGTGAGGTTAGCAAATGTGGTCACAGGAGACGTGAAAAATGAAGAAAGAAGCGTGAATATTAATACGAAGGACAAAATAAAAAGGGATTCGAGGCCCACTCCACTCGCAGAGCTTATCCCTTGAGACTTGTCATGCCGGCACGCATAACTTCATCGACAAGCAGGAGGTTACTAGCGATAACGGAGCACGAGTTGAGGATTTGCTTCTTCACAATGTAATTGTCATAGATTCCCATGTCCACCGGCTTCATGGGCTCCCCAGTGGACAAGTCCAGGCCCACTGGGTCCGGATTGAGACGATCCTCTTCAGTCAACTTCACAATGGTGTCCTGGGCGTCATAGCCACTGTTGATAGCGAGGTTCTTCGGAATGACCAAGAGGGCCTCGGCAAATGCCTGCACTCCCAGACGAACCTTGCCCTTAATTGTGTCCTTAAACTTCATCAGCTCGTTGTAGGCACGGATTTCAAAGGCGCCCGCACCGGGAATGAGACATCCATCGTTGATGGCATTGTTAATTGCTCGTAAGCCATCTCGTATGGCATCCTTGATCTGCAAGATTGTGTGCTTGTTCGGTCCCTTGATCAGGATGGTGACTGATTGGGGGTTTTTGCACTCCTCTACGAAGGTGTACTTATTCTCGCCCAGCACGTGTTCATAGACAACCCCAGCGTACCTAAAATTAGCGAATGTCCACTTGAGTTACGGTTGGGTGATTTTTTTTTTTAGTTAAACTCACCCCAAGTTGGATTCATTCATGTCATCGAAGGAGTTCATGGCTTGTCCGCCGCATGCCAGTGCCAAACGTTCCATGTTCCTACGCTTTGCACGACGCAAAGCCATGATGCCCTCCTTGGCAAGAGCGTCCAGGGACATGGGATCAATTCCCTTCTGGTTGATAACAACAAACGTCTTGTCTGTGCCATCACAAAGCTTCTTCTTTAATTCAATAATCTTCTTCACGCGCTGGTCGATGAACTCCCTCTCAGCCAGGACGAACTTCTCCCGCTCCTCGGCGGTTTTGTAGAAGAATCCAGAGTTCACCTCTGATTTCTCGTACTCCAAGGAGACATTGCACGTGAGGATGTACGCGTTCTCCAGCCGCTTTGGCATGTCCGGGTGCCTGGTGCCGTGATCCATCACAATGCCGCGCACCAAACTGGTATCCGTGGCGGTCTTGTGTTGCATCTCCATCAACTCCACCATGTGCAAGTCAATTGGCTTGTCACCCTGACGAATGGCCAGCAAAGCGTCGACACACACTTCTGTGAGGAGGTCGGCCAGGGCGGAGTGAACCTTCGTCTTAAGACTTGTACTGGCGACATCGACCAGGTTCTTCTTATTCACTTCGATGGGGATCTTCATGCTCTCCAGGACTTCAAGGGCCTTGGCCTTGGCTTTCTCGATGCCTTCGGTAACGATGCGTGGATGAAGACCTTCAGTGAGGAAGATGTCTGCCTGTTTGAGGAGCTCTCCGATAAGGAGAACGGTACAGGTGGTGCCATCACCAGTGGAATCATCCTGTGCGGTGCTGGCACGGGCAATCATCGAGGCGGTTGGATGTTGAATTTGCATCTCATGGAGGAGGACATTGCCGTCCTTGGTGATCTTAATGTCACCTGCTCCGGACACTAACCTGTAGTGGGATAGAGAAGAGATTGAAAGGTGTTAGAGTTGCCGGAAGCTTTGAGCAGAGGCGCACTTAAACTATGCATGGACGAGAAATAAAGGTTTGTTTCGTCCTGTTACTAAGCTTCAATGAACTAAGGACATCCATGAAGTCAAGTATCAGGAAAAGTTTTAAGGCAATTGTTGGCTAAACGCGCAGGTGGCGAAGTTTTCTTCTTACAAAACTCCCGAATAGATCTACTACAGCAGAGACTCATGAATGTGCAAACTACCCACACGTCGATAGGGAAATTGTCCGTCTGTACATCCTGTGATCTGATCCCAACGGACTAGCAGAATATCCGTGAAGTCAAATTGCAGGATAAATTTACTCTAGCGCGATTTTTATAGCAAGCATCCGAAAAAACAAGGAAGTTGCTGGCTAAACGCGCAGATTGCTTAATCCAATAGATCACACCGGTAATACATTGTCGAGCTGTGCGGTTAGTATTCATGTGACACGCTAGACCAGTTCCAGCTACGCTTCCAATTCAAAATGCATTCCTAGTCTCCACTGAGATCATGAGGGTCCCCTAATGCCACTTTGGAGCAGTCTATTCAACCCATAAATTTCCATAGTAAATAACACCCACATGCCGAGTGCAAAAACGTCTTGAAGAGCGTTCTGTCCGTCCTGTGATCTGATTCCAATGAACTAGCAGAGTGCTCATGAAGTCAAATAGCAGGATAAGTTTAATCTAGCGCTGTTTCTATAGCAAATTATCACAGATTTTATGAATTTGCTGGCTAAACGCGCAGACAGTAGAATTCTACACCCCACCGATGACACATTCACTGCAAACATAACCTCACACTCATTCCACACCCGCAACCAGCCAGCCATCTGCAGACAATTTTCAATATTTTCTCAATCTAGACAGGATCTTTGGGTGCAGTTCTCTTTGCATTGACTGATGTCTTTGAAAAATTATGTTTTTCACTTACATTTTCATTGTTCCTTTCGGTCCCAAATTGGTCCTCATCACATCCTGCAGACCCTTTGCTGCCGAGATGTTTATGGCCAAAGCCTGAGCGGCACGGGCGAACTCAGCTTTTGGATTCAGTAGACTTATCGATGCCATTGCTCTTGATTTAAATAAATTAATGGGATCGAATTAAATTTGATTTAGAGAAGCTTCTCGACTTTAAACAAGAGATGAGCAAAATGTGACCAACTGAAACGCCGAATTTGACACAAGAACTATAAAATGGGTTCCACAACAGACAGAGACATCAGATTTTTTGTCTCTTTGCAGAAAATAGGGTTTTTTTTCTGACAATGAGTGCGTTTCGTGTTAATCTCTAAACCACATGGAAGCATTTAGTTATGGAGGGAAAATTTCAAAGATATTTGTGAATCTTCACCTCTAAAACTGAAAGAAAAAATGGAAAACAAAAGAAGAAGAATCTACGAATGGATATCTGAATCTATATAAGAACAGTAAAAAACCGGCATCACACCCGGCATATAATCCAAACAAATTTATAAACCTGAACACACTCAATTCAACTACTATTGTGAATTAATGGGATCCAAGCGCATTTACAATTGACACTTGACATCTGCGAGCTATGGAATTTGCTGCCTTCCAAAGGAGTTTGGCGGTGGCGGCGTCTAAGGACATGTTTTGCAGAAATTAGGAGAAAAATTGCAAAACACAAAAGTTCAAGCAAAAACCAGGAAACTCCAACAAAACAATTGTATATTTAAACACTTCATTTGACAGCTATCCCACCTGGTAAGTGGAAAACGAAAGAATGAATCGAAATAAATTTGAAGTGAGAATACACTTGAGAAGAAGAAAAATTTTTTTTTTCCTGCAAACATTTGTTTCTGTGTTCAAGTTTTTTTTTTCTCGTGTTTTTTTTTTCTTCTTTGCCAACACAGAGCATAATGGCCCTTCCCCTACAATTTCGTGATCTATGTCGAGCCTGCATGAAAAGGCGCGACGATATGAGAATGTTTTTCTTTTCAAGAATTAACTCGGTCGATGTTGCATCGATGCTCACGAAAATCGCTTTACTGCCCGTCGAACCATCGGATAGTTTACCAAAAGTATTATGCAGCGTATGCATAAGGAAACTAAATGACGCGTATAATTTTCAACAAATGTGCATCAAGTCTCATATAACGTTCAATGATATGCTACAGTCGCAGCAATGGCCACAGGAGGATTTTATCAAGAAGGAACCATGCGAATTCACTATCAGTTCAGTGGAATCTCAAGCCGATGTTGGGGGGGATAATTTTGTAATGACATCCAGTTTGCCGTCATCATCCACTGATGGTATGGTGTTTCAGGAGCCGAAGATTGAGCCAGCAAGTGCTGAGAATTCGCAGGAGGATTCAGCAAAGAATGAAAAAACGTCCAAGTAATTAAATATATATGTGCATGTGCAGAGGAGAAATGATAATTCTGAATTCTACTTTCATTTTCGTTTGTCGATCTGTGTGTAGGGTTGCGACAAAAACAAAGAAATTCACTTGCAATTTTTGCCGGGATGTATTCGATACATGGAACGATTTGGCTGTTCATGTAGCCGAGCATAAGGCCAAGAATTCTGCCGGAGATGACAGCAGGTAAGTGTTGTGACATATTTTAACAGAGCGTTTGCATACGAAACTAATTGGATTAGCAAAATTCCTAACAGCAGCTGCGAAGTGCCGGAGAAGAAGCGGAAAATGTCACAAGCCAGCACGTCAAAGGAAGTCTTTCCTGTCGAATTGGGTTTCCGCATTGAGAATTTCGCATACGATGGTCGGAGTGAAAAGTAAGATCAAGTCTTGTAGAGTAAACATCATCTTATTTGATTTCTGTTTCTGTTGTCACCAAGTAGTTCCATTGATGGTCTCCTCTTGGAACCCATATGCAACGTTCAGGTGAAGGAGGAAGTGGAGTCAAACAACAGCGGTTCTGACTATGAGGAGGAAAATGAGGAGTCTGCGATGTAAATAGATCAAATGTGCGCTTCTTCTCAGTTTTATATACCAGTCACAATCTCGTTGCAGGAACAAATACAACGCAAGCAATGAGAACGATGAAGATGGTGATGATCAGGAATACCAGCAAATACCTATCAAAACTGAGAAACAAGACGGCGAAGGACGGAACTTTGTGAACTCAAAGAGCCCCGTATGCGAGATGTGCGGATTCAAACCGAAAATTCCAGCTCTGATGCACGCCCACGTTCGCAATCGCCATCCTGACAATTACATGGAATATGTTGAGAATTTGAAAGCGTATGTCAGCATTAAGCTGGAGTCAATCTCCACACAGAATTGAAAACTTTTAATTTCAGATCTGGAGAGTGGGTGGTCAAGTGCAGGATCTGCGATGTTTATCTTTTCAGCAGCACGATCTATGGACAGCACTTGAAATATACTCATTCGTAAGAATTGTAGACTTATTAAGGATACTTCTGTGTATTGATTTCGTTCTGCGTTTCAGGCAAATCGTCAATGATTGCTGCGGATATTTCGAGTGCAACATGTGCGATCAAACATTCAACAGCAAAAATGACTTTTTCTTGCATAAGAACCAGGCTCACAAGTAAGTTTTCCGTCTGAGGAGGAGAGCAGAATGTCTAATGACAACTTTTGTATCTCTTCTTGCAGCATGAGACGAATAAATAAAGCAAAACAAATCTTCACATGCCTTTTGTGCGACAAGCAATTTGGACGATACTCGAATCTCCAGCAACACGAAGAGACCCACGATGGCGATGGATCCGGCGGTGTGCCCAGTAGCAATGCCACCAATGGAAATACAGGTGGCAGCTCTACTAGCAGTGGCAACAGTTCCACTGCAGCCGCATCTTCGCCAGCTGTTGGCACGAGTGGCATGATGAAGAGGAAGCGTGTTGAAACCCCTGTCGAACCGATTGTTGTTCCAACTCCACCTATCATCAAGCCATCACCGAAAAAGACGTAAGATGAGACGAGAGACTGCATCACATGGGAAGATATTGTATCATTTTCATTTCCAGCAATAGCAACATCACTACCTCCGCAGGTGGAAAATTCCAATGCCATGCTTGCGATAAGTCATTCGCCACCGAATTCGGTCTCAGAGTGCACATCGGTTGCGTACACAAGGGAATGGAAAAGCTTCCCCCGAAAAATGGAAAATCCAGCACCGCAGTCGCCTACACTCCAAAGCCTCCACCACCTCCGGTGACCGACAGTTACTGCGAGATCTGTGAAAAGCAGTTTGACTCCGTATCGGATTGTGGATCTCACATGCAGAAGCACTACGAAGTTGCATACACCTACAGAGAGTAAGTCCGACAACATTCGAATTTCCTAGCAAAGAGTCCTCTTTGGTTTGTTGTTTTCCTCTTCAAAATTTCGTTTGTTTAATTTTCTTTCATTTATGTTCCGGTTTTCTTTTTCTTTTCGTTTCGTTTCTTTTCTTTTCATTTTTTTTGGAATACTTTCTTTAGACGTACAATTCGCTGTAAGGAGTGCAAGCACGAGTCTACAACTCGTTCGGATTTCAAACATCACATCAAACAAAGACACAAGGAAATTTACAGGAAACGTATTGCTGGTCTCGCAACAATGGATCCAAAATTCGAAGCGTGTAACTTGTGCTTTATGCCGGTTTTCTATACGAAAATAATCAGACACATCAACTCGCATTACATGAGAGAGAACGAGAGGAGAGATGAGTAAGTTTGTTAACCACAACCAAACCACCACCACAGTGTAAGCACTAAGAGGCGAGTCGAACATCAAAAGAAAACAAATTTGACAACTTTGAACTGTTCCTTTTCATTCAAATTCACTGTTCTGCGGCAAATTCATTTTCTAACTTACTCCTCTGCAAATCTTAGGCTCTCTCTAGATCTTGACGCGATTTTTTTCTCAATCGTTGTCCAAGAGTGTGTATGTGTCTTGAAGCAAGTCCCTCCTCCCGCCTCCGGATAGATCTGAGCTCTGTTCAAAGATCAGTAGAGTTGTAAAGTGAAACCCTGAAAAGGGGGCGTTTGTTTGTTTTTTTTTTTTTCTTTCCGTGGAACAGTGGAAAGCATGTCCATCGTGTAGATCGCTCGCTTCTTAAAGCAGATAAAGAAAGACATTTTTCATATCATTTCACATCATTTACAGTCCCCTAAAGTTGCTAACAATTCACATTCAACAGAAACAGGGGCTACCTCGAACACATTCCATCATATTTTACATTCACCACGTCTTTCACTCCCACGAACTCTCCCTCCTAAACGGTTCCCTTTTCTTTGTTTCTCTTTTCAGAACCGAGGATGTCCTCTCTCCAAATCCAACAAAATCTCCAAACACCGTCTCGAAACTGCTTAAGACTACTCCCAAAGACTATCTCACATTGCCTCAGCAACACACAAATGGAAAGACCATTAAACTTAAATGCAAGACATGCTCCAAGTTCTACCCGGACAAGTCATCTCTCATGAAGCATATGTTAACGTTCCACAAGAAGACTGAGTAAGTCCCTTCCCCCATCCGCGCATTAACAGTTTCCCTTCATTCTCACCTTTCTCTCATTTCAGTGGAAGGAAGCACTTCAACTGCAAAATCTGTTTCCGTTCCATCACTGGTTTGCAAAATTTCAACTCTCACATGACGTCGCATAAAGGCGACTTTCCCAAAGTCAAACCGAAGCAGTAAGTAAACGCATACACCGCACCCCCCTCAAGTCGTAATCAATTGCATTTCTTTCCAGCCACGCATGCCACTTGTGCTCGGGTGTGTTTGGGGAGCGAGAAGATCTTCAGAAGCATCTAGTTGTGGCGCATAGTTTTAATCCAATGATATTTTATAAAAAGTAAAATATACATACCCCGTATTTGACATAGAAGTAAGCTATAAATTTACTGTTAAACTTAATTAATACATAAACCAACCAACAAGTAGAGCCTACATTATTCGAGAAGGATTGTTTTGTTAGCAAACCGTCAGTAAACAAAATGAGTAAGTGTAACAATACAATTGCAAGATCACACAGTTTATGAACAAGAATATATTTTAATAAAAAAAACTAAGTATTTGTTAATGTACGCGAATAATAGATAAATCAGTTTTGTGTTTTATTTCATTCGTTCCCTCTCACTCTTTCTCTTGTGTGCAGGTTCAAAATATTGCTGTTCTCTTAGTTCTGGGCACTTTATCTTGACTACAAGGTTTATTCCCCTTCTGCTTTTCTGCCCATTAACACTTGAATCAGTTATTGGATACTCTGTCAACTCGTACTCTTCGAAATATCCACATTTCGAATGGCTCTGTTTTTCGAGTTCCTTCTGTTTGTAGCATCCAGGTTTCTACCCCGCACAGCATCATAGGCCAACTATTCAAAAGCAACATTCAACCATACTTATTTTATACTCGTCCCAACCCCTCTGCTGAAAAATTCTTTTTTTTTGTTCAGTTTGCAGAAGACTGCCCTTTCTTGCCCTATTCTGCATCATATTGTTTTTGTTGGGCTTGGTTTTGCTTTCAATTGTTCCTAGGCCCTTGAACTTGCTGACTGTTTCTATGATTTTTTTGTTTACATTTAGCTCCACATTTGGTGTTGGTTGCTTTCACTCAGTACCGGGATTTGTTGTGGTGGTTTTTAAAAATGCTAAGGTTAAAGTTATTCCTCACTCTGTTGAATTTATTTGCCATGATTCTGAATTTATTTACTTTGCTTCCTATTATGATGCCGACGACTGCGTATCTCAGGTTTTTTTAAGGTGGACTCCATTTCCTTTAAGACCACCGTCACTTTCTTCAATTTATTTGGAGTACACATTAAAAAGTAATGATGAGAGAATACAGCCTTGTCTTACTCCTCATTGCAACTCAACCTCTGATTCTTCTTCTATTACAATTTTTGCCTTCTAGTCACTCTTCATATCGTTCATGTCAGAGCCTCATTTTCGAGAATAGCCATCATTTTGTGTACTCTTCTCCATCGAAGTTCTTTTCGTAGTTCATAAACCATTCATAGATGTCTTTGTCCATTGCCAAGTGAAAAGTGCTTCGTGGAAGCCAAACCGTTTCTGAAACCAAGTTGAAAGGATCTTGTTGACTGTCTTCTTCTTTTAATGGCGCTACTGTACGGAATGGGCCTAGTCCTCAACTAACAAGCCTCTCAGGCCAGCACGATATTTCGCTATTTGCCTCCAGTTGCGCAGTCCAAGTTGGTTGAGGTCCTTCTCCACTTGTGTGCGCCATCGCCAATGACTTGAATTCGAAGACATTTTGGGCCGTTGAAATGGTGTTCCTACGCTCTACATGGCATAGACATTCAAAGCGCTGTATCCAAAGACGCATGACCAGGCGTAGAGATCGTCCAATAAGTTCCTCATCTCTCATAAATAGTGTTGTAAGGCCTTTTTGATTCCGTTTCTCACCGATGTTGTAAGCTACGCAAAAGAGTCAACCGATATCAATTTTGGTCACAACATCAGGTCGTGGCTATCGTAGCGTAGTAGGTTCTTTCATTTATGTTCCATACATAAGTCCCTCTCAACTAATAGGAGAACAGAAGCACGTTTGCCTGTTGAAACAAAAAAATGGGGCCCTGTTGCCTGTATCATCAAGATAGTTCCCATGCAGCTAGACATTTTTCTTCACAATACTCCGTGAAACTTATTTCTTGAACAATTATAATGAAGTGAGTCCCACTACAGCTCACAAGAGACCAGAGTCTAGCTTCTTAAGCAATTACTCGTCTTGTTCTCTCACGAGTAGAGGAGACCCACAATTTGTTTGCCGACCCCGAAGGGCTAGAGTTAAGAAGCTTTTCGTAGACAATGAGTACTCTATGAGTGTTGGCAACAACTCCAAAGAGTTGATGCTGTAATGGTACCTGGGAAGTGTGACTCGAAAAACTTGCCCACTAAGCCACTCCGATCCGAATGTGGGCTAGTGATCTAACTGAATTTTCCCAAGCACCCAAGCTAAGGCCCTATGAAGTACCCTACAACACAGTCTTAGCTAAATTTTTCGCTCTAAGCAGCTTAAGTAGGCTCTGTTGCTGCCCGTGTATTTCATCTTTGATGTTATTTTTTTCCCCAGCTACTTGTGCACACAGACATCTGAAGGATCATACAACATTGAATTCATATTCCGGTAACCTGGTGGTTTTCCCACGCGCAACACGAATCATTTGCTAAAGAATCTAGGTCCCAGTTTGCCGCTGTATCAATGTTTTAAATGTCGCCTGCCGCATCTCTTCTGTTCCCTTCCATAACTTATCCCAATGCATCACCCATCCACTTCGACACAACAAACGTATTATGCATCACACTAAAAACCTCACATAACAAATTGATTAACTAATAGTTTAGCTGTCTTATGAAACTCATTGAAGAAGGAAATTTTGTGCTTTGTGTGCATTTCGATCAATTGATTTTAATGAAGATGCACTTGCACTTGGAGAAAAATTGAAAATGCATGACAGCGCAAATAGGAACACTTTGCAACGATTAATTAGGGTTTCTGAGGAAGTGCACGCTTTCTGTTTAATTTTACTGAAGTCGACAGCAGAAGGCTTTATGGTTTCGTTGGGAGCACGCAGCCACCGCTGAATCATTTCTTGTGCAAACAAAAGGTTACAGGGTGAAAATGGTAAGATGGTAAATAACCAGATGAAGATACACACTCGTATGTGGTTTATTTGTTTGGTGACATGACACAAATGTAGATTGCATTTCGCAGTAGCTGCTTCAAGGTAACTTGTACCTGTTTTTGTCTTCCTTCTGTTTGCACACTTTGTTGCAGGTTTCAGACCTCACGCTGGCATTACATCATTCAAGTGGGTTTTCCATTTATGGTCGTATGTATGTAACGATGTGTACAAATGGGATTTTCTGGGTATCTGGTGGTGTTTTCAGATTTTTCTTTTCTTTTGACAAAGATGCTCAAAAATTTCTTACGAATGGGGAATCCAAACGGAAACTTTTTTTTTTGATAACATTGCTCAACAAATTTTAAATTCCTTGTGTGATGCACAACAAGACTTCTGTCGTTTTTCTGTGTAATGCCGGCGAAGCGCTTGACTATTCCTCCATTTCAGCGTCCTATCAATATCCACCACGATTCGTTGTATGTGATTGCTCTGGGAAAAGAATATTTGGTTCATTTCGGAACTTTAACTCAACGCAAGGCATGGTTCCATTTTCGTTAAGTAGTCAGCAATCGAGATAAAAATAGAGCACACGCACTATTCATCCTCAAATCTTCCATTAAAATGATCTCATCTGAATTCCAAGCCGCTACAGAAAGCTCGGGAATTTCTTCAGTAGTCATTGTCCTTTGACCATAATTTCGCGAATTTTGTCAACAATTTCATCGTTTCAGATTGTCGATCGACCATGAGAGCGATGTTGGAGAGCTTTAGTTTTCCCAAAGGCATCCTGCCTATAAACATCGTTCTTAGTATATCCAGAGTTTCTGTGCCGCTTTTTAAGAAGAAGAATCATACCTTTACAGGCTCACTCTATTCACAAAGACGAGGAGCATACAAAACATCGTGGAGTTAGTAACAAAGCTTGCTTTACTGACCACGGAATGGTGGCTCTATATACCCCTAGCTGCAAAACTTCTTCTTTTCCATCATATGGCGCTACAGACCGGAGTGGACCTGCGCCTCAACCAACAAACCTCTCCAGCTGGTACGATCCTTAGCCATTTGCCTCTAATTTTGCACTCCAAGTTTCTTGAGGTCCCTCTCCACTTGTGTGCGCCTTTAAGTCCGTGAGCGTCCTCTATTGCGTTGTTTCACTGATTCGGAGTTAAGGACTGCAGAACACCTTACTGAAAAATTCAACCCAACAGAACATCAGTTTGCCAACTTTTGCTTACTCTGTCGTGTTCAATTTAAATTCTAAATTCGATAGCAACTCCTTTGAAGAAATTTATTTCAGTTTCACTAATTGCTTGCATTTTCTAATGGGCTGTGGAACCAAGCTGTTTCGTAGTGGGTTAGTGCGTCGACCCACACACCGAAGATCTAGGTTTGATTCCCGGACGGAACCCCTCACATTTTTATGACGTCACCACCTCTTTCGAGTTGCTGACAACACTCAAAGAGTGCCAATTGTCTATGGAAAGCTTCTCAAATCTCGCCGTTCGAAGTCGGAAAAAATGTAGGTCCCTTCTTCTCATGAGAGCAGCACGTACAACACGAGTAGTTGTTCTAGAAGCTAGGCCCTGGTCCCTGATGGGCTGTAGTGCCACTCAATTATTATTATTATTTATTCGCTGTTTAAGGCTTAATTTAACCATGCTCTTCCGCTGAAACCCTTTGCCCTGTTATTAAAGAAGTTCTTGAGCCAGTTTTTGGGATCATCATCACTGTCGAAGGTTCCTCCCTTATACATTTTTCTCACCTTCAGAAGCCTAGCTTGTCTTTAGTATCGATTGAATTGTCTTTGCTCTTTGCTGGTGTTCGTCTTTGACGCGTGCCCTCAACCAAACCGGGTCAATTCATCTTCGTAGTGCGAAGTCTTTTCGTCCTTAAGATATTTTGTTTGCGCCAATGGGAAGTGCACATCGCGAGCTATAGACTAATAAAGCCATCTGTTGAAAAAAATTTAGAGTCAGACGGAAATCCACGGTTTGACTGAATTTTCTTTCCGAATGCTAGGTTTTCACTTATCCATTCCCAACAGTCGAAAGACACCGTATTAAGCTCACAATAAAATTTCTTTTGAGAGGAATGAACATCAGAGTCCATCGTATATTACAAAACACATTAATATCCCTCTTGCCTCTTCGCTTCTTTGCCCACCGCTGAGGACACTCAACTTAAACAACCCTTTGTACATTTTGTCCCCCACACACACATACCGATCAGTTGCACTTACAATGGAATTGAAAGCAGAACCTTAGGACAACTAACACAAACATCACGTTTTCGTGTTCGCCACCAACACAACACCTGTGTCTCTTCCTTTTCAGTGAGTTCTTTGACTCTCTCTCTCTGCAGCCTGCCTGGTCACATTCCGAGGTGTCCACCTGCTCTGGCAGCTGTGTTTTCTTGCATTCTCCTGACATACTTTTGTTTTCTGCACACCCGATCACGATTTGAGGCGACGACGAATCCACTCCGCATCCCTTCCTGAAGGTATGTCAGTGACATATTTAAACATTCTAAAAGTGTACCATTCTGTAAGTGTCCGAAAATAAGTCAACCATGTGTGCCCATCGTTCTCCTTCGCCTGCCACCTTTTCCTTCCTGCATACACACGTCTGGTAATTAATGAATGAACCAATCTGTACGTTATGTGTTTAACACACGAGTCGGGGGAATGACGAGACGATCGCTTCCAATTTGCTATTGCTGCTGTTAAATGACTCGTAATGACTCGCAATTATGAGTTTTCTTTTGATTTCTGCAATAAAATTCCGCTCTGATTAGCTGCGGACGGATTGTTTGCTGGCGCTGGCTGTGCTGGGTCTGTTTACCTGGATGCTCCACATCTCTCGTTGATTTATTGCGAAGTAAATTTGCTCTTCGGTGTGCCGGGTGAGCTGTTTTATTCAGTTAAATGATGGAATTAACACTTGGGCATGTCTAATGTGATGTGGAATTCCAATTGGGGTCTAAACACTCCAAGGTTGTGTGCGCAGAGCAGGGAACTGCATGTGGATGCGGAGTGATGAATGTTTGAAAGACTGGCAATCGGTGAGGTTTTTTTGGATGTTTTTGTTTTTTTATTCATTTAGTCAGTGATTTGACTTCATTTTATAGAGGTGCATGTTTTTGTTTGTAGCATTTATAAGAAACAAACGCTAAGCTAAAAAAGCATGGTTCATGAAAATTCTGAAAAGCATGGTCGATGAAAAGTCTAATGATTCACGATGTAAGCGAGGAGTTTAATGCTTCTGAGGCGTTGGAATTCGCCTGTTTAGCAACCAGAAAAACACTCATCCATTCATCTTCCGAGTGAAAATGTTTCGGATGTTATTCTGATGATGAGTTGGCACAAGAAGTCTTCCTCAATGGAGTGAGTATGTGGTTGGGCACAAGGTCTTAGAGTTTGTCGGGAAAGAAGGTTTTCAAGTCAAAATTTCGGATCAAGCCCCACCTAGTGCTAAAGAGGGACTGATAAAATTTTCCGTTGACGAAACTCACAGTTTCAGCAAGTAAACGAAAGTCCAAGCATGGTGGAGGGAGTCCAACTGAATCAGTACAAATGACGAAGCTCTTTGAATTGATGATGTGGATGAGCTCTGTGCCTCTTGGCTGCGTGGAAAATGACTTGCACACGAAAGGGTTAAAGATCATGCCCAGAAATCGTTTTCATGCCTTGTTCGATAATAATTGTACAGTCCACAAGGGACCAGAGCCTAGCTTCGAAAGGCGAGATTTGAGAAGCTTTTCATAGACTTTGAGTGCTGTCAGCAACTCGAAAGAGGTGGTGCCGTGAAAAAAAATGCGAGGGGTTCCGTCCGGGAATCAAACCTAGATCTTCGGCGTGTGGGTCGACGCACTTACCCACTAAGCCACGGCGATCCTACACTGTTAAAAATGCGAAATAAGTTGCCGAACCGAAGAAGCCGAACTTCTAAAGGTTGAAAAATCTCCCGATCGTCTAAGCCCAACTTCAAATTTCTATTGCATGGAGAGGTCGTCTTTTAGAGACCCTCCTCCTCTTCTACTTAATTAAACTCATCGATATGGGATGAAACATTTTAACTGTACTTCACTAATGGATATACACACAAGACCACTAAACACATACACTGCGAAATCCGGAAGTCCGTTAAGGGACTTCAGGAACAATAGTTCAATATTTTTGCTGCAGCTGCTGAAGCTTCGAAAATGTGTTTCATTGAACGAAAATCTTTAAAAGATTTTTGAAGTCGTGAGTTGACATAACATCCTCGTGAAATCAATAAAACTTGTGATTGGGCTTTCAAAGTGCTCAGGCGTGCCTTTGGGATTTAAGGTTTGATTCAGGAAGCCTTCTTTTCGACTCTTTTGAATTTGATGGAACCTGACATTTTTTCTATTGTTGTGACACCTACTTGTTCCCTATTTTCCCATTGGAGTGGGCAACCGTGTGTAGAAACAAACTCTATCTTAAAAACATTTCTCCATTAAGTTAAAGGACTCCATGAATAAATGTAGACCTCCTGTATAATTCCAAAAGTCCCATAAAATGATGCGGAAGAAACTTTTTTCGTCGTCGGCTTTTTTGGTCGCTGTTAAATTTTAATGTAACGTGGGCATTCTTCTTCTTCAGATGGCGCTACAGTCCTGTGTGGACCTTGGCCTCAACCAGCATGCCTCTCCAGCTAGCACGATCTTTTGCCAGCTGCTTCCAATTGCGCACTCCAAGTTGTTTGAGGTCCTTTTCCACTTGTGTGCGCCATCTCAGTCTAGGACGTCCTCTGTTGCGTTGTCTCTGTGGTTCGGATTCGAAGACCTCCTTAAGCCACCTTAAGCGTTGTATCCGTAAACGCTTGACTAGGCTCATGCCGCCGTACAGCCCATACAGTTCGTGGTTGAATCTTCTCCTCCAGATGCCATCAACGCAAACAGGACCAAAAATCGCACGCAGAACTTTTCTCTCGAAGAGACCAAGGGCTTCCTCATCCGCTTTTAGTAGCGTCCAGGTTTCTGCGCCGTAATCCGGACAGGGATGATCAAGGTATTGTACAGTCACTTTGGTCGTTCGGGAGAGGGCTTTATTACTCAATTGCCTCGTAAGCAAAAAAAAAAAAAAACAGCGATTGGCAAGAGTGGCTCTGCGCTTTATTTCGGTACTGATGTTGTTGTGCCTATTCAACGCGGAGCCGAGGTTGAGCTTGACTTCCTCGAAACGTCTGCTGCCCATAGTGACGCTCTGCCCGAGACGTCGATGTTCGGCGTCCTTCTTCGATGACATCATATACTTAGTTTTGCCCTCGTTTACCACCAGTCCCACTTTAGCCGCTTCCGCTTCGATGCTAGCAAACGCCTCATTGACGGCTCGCTGAGTTCGGCCGATCACGTCAATGTCATCCGCATAAGCAAGCAGTTGAACGGACTTGTGGAAGATCGTGCCTCTGATCAGGGTATTCCATTGTTTTTATCCCACCGTTTCGTCATGTTTTGCTGCCTCTATCAGACATCCCGTAAAATGGACAATCTTCCAAGACGTACAGGCGCCTTCTTCCAATAAACGACTAGATCTAGAGCAAAGCCCTCAAATGTAAACAATCTCCGAAGTTGATAAACAGAAATCTTTAATCGCAGTGAACACCTGTCTTTGGCATGTAGTTTCCTAAAATAACCTTCAACAAGTACTCTTCGAACTGAAATACACAATTCTTCAGGTTTTATGTTTCCTCAAAGGAATGACTAAGCTCTTACCAGAAAAAGAAATATAATATCACTCATTTGCGCAAACAGACCGGAACTATGGCAAACAAGGATAAGGAACAGCCAACAAGTCATTGATCGATAAATGCACAAGACCAACAATAATCGTGCCCAGCACATACTTGCTGACATGCAAAGAAACGAGCAGATGAGAGAATGCACTGCACCGAACCCAATCGGTCGAGTTCTCAATGTAAAAATACGCGTCGTTGGTATTTTTGGCACGTTCGGCCCAGCGCTGGTTCGTGATTGAATCGGCGCCGCCAATTAAAACAAAAACAAATATGTGACACCACTCACACACGATGGTGATGACATAACCTTGACCAAGAGAAACAGGGAATATCTGCTGTTCGTGATGTTGTGACGTATGTAGGGGCAAAGTGACGGAAACAAAAGAGTAAGAGCTTTCAAAGAAATCACTCCAACAGATCAATCTTCTTCTCCTTCTATCCAAGCTAATGACTTACATGTTGCCCCTCAAAATCCAAAAAAAAAAGCCAATTGGTCATGCATCAAGATCACTTTTGACCATGAAATCTACTCAGATGGCTGCGAGAGAAGCACTTCACAGGTTGATAGTTCCAACACTAATGGACTTACACGCTGGAGGCTGGAGGGGCTAAGCTTAGATTTAATCATTTGTCAACATCTGTCAACATCTCTCGGCACGCAGTTGGTCAAGATTTCGAGGTCATGGAACTGTTATACAACGCAAGCGACCAGAAACCCAAAGATCGTTAAATTCACTTTTCGCATTTGACTGGGCAACTCCATACACTCCACTGCCCCCTGCACACACGAGAAAAAAAAAAACTCGCGCACCACGCACACACAACATGCACAGAAACGACAAACTGTTACGTATGAGCCCCCCAATTCATGCACATCGCGCGTCACTGACCAGAGCGCCTTGTCTGGGTCTCTGCGCGGTGCTCCACCGCACAAGCCATCTCTTCATCTTCTCTAGCCAACGGACAGACGCTGCTGCTGCTGCTGCTAGTACCGCCACCGCCGCCGCTGCCGCAGCAGTGAAGCACAGCAAGTCCCAGACGGCCGTTCAGTTGCTAACAACAATCACGCAGCGCAACATCTCGCGGCAAATCCCCGCACAGTCGGTCGGTGAATAAGTGGTGAATTCGAATTTTCTGTCTTGTCTCTCTTCACAATATTTTTTTTTTCACATGTAAGTACCCTAGGGATACGCAGTTCCGCTCTGCATGTGTGTGCGCGCGTGCAATCTGTCTTGTTATGAAATGTGACGTTAAGCTATCTGTGAGCTGTTCTCTGACCGGGGCCGGCTGTAGCGCTATGGAGTGAGATAATCTCGATGTAACCTTCGATGGCACACTATCAACCGTGACGGACGGCTGCGGAAAACCCGCAGTCGATGACTGCCCTGCCGCCGGAAACTTTGAGTGTTGCAAACCCAAGTGAAAGTGAAGTGACGCGACGACACCACCTAAGCCAATAGGCCAGCCGAAGATTTGAATAGAAGAGCGCCGCGTTGTTGTCAGTGGAGGAGTTGCACCGACTTCGTGCCAAAAAAAAAACACAAATCAACAGATATTGCGAAATGATTAGTGAGCTGGTTGCATATGAGGCACTGAACGAGTGTGGTCTGGTAGGCCTCGCAGCCTGCTGGTGCTTTTCTGTGTTTGTTTTGAGTTTGCTTTCGGTTAAATAAAGTTAATCGTTAGTCATGACTGGCGATTATCTGTGCGGACTGACCATACAGAGGTGTTTTCGCAGTAAACAAAGGCTTGGTGTCCGTGCCTTTGCTGACTGAACGGAGTCTTCACTGAGACACGTACGCGTGTACTCGCTGGTGTTGTAAAGTGAAAAAAAGCAAGTAGGTCGAAATGATTTGCGAGGCGGTGCACTTGTGCTGCTGAGTGCTGAAGCTGAAGCCGAAGGAGATTATCGAACGGCTTTTCAAAATTGTGTCAAGATTGTGGTGCATGTGTCTTGAAAGTTCAAGGAGTTCATGAGCAACTGATTTTTACGCGATCGTCTGCTGATCGCAATTGAGGAGTAGAGGCATCTCTGGGAAGATGAAGCTATCTGACAGGCTGTGTAACTCACGTCTCTATTCTGTTGGGCGGAGGGATGGGCATAAAAGCGAATGAGGGACCTTTTGGCTTTTGCTAAAAATCGGTTGTCTTTCAATTTTTTTTGAGCAGATCGTCTTCCCTTTGTAAGATCGATAAAGATTTTACTAAGTATATGGCCACAACGCCATAAGCAGGTCCAGCCACTGCAGAGATTGTGGAAAACAAATCGTCAGCTCGCTTAAAAAAAACGTTTGACCAGGAAGAAAATACTTCAAAGTCAACAAAGCATTGAAAATTTTAGAGATTGAAACTCAGGGAACATGTACTTAGAAGAATATTACCCGAACCTGATCTTGCACAATTCCTGATGCGAGCCTAAGGAAGTTTGCTTTTCACAAACATTTTTTTAAATATTTTTTTGTTATGTTTTCTTGTGACTTTGTATTTCCCGAGTTGCAGAATTTTGACGCCAAAGCAAATAGAATACATTTTACCAAAGCTTACGATCTTTAAATTAAACAGCTGACGAATGACGAACCACTCTGAAAGATTTATTGAATGAAACCCAGAAATACTTCGGGCTGCAACGTCAAGAGTAGATGAGGGAGGAACGCTTAAAATAAATTCCGCAAAGGACCTTCTTCTCTCCACACACCTTCGATATTTCTATCAATTTTGTTTTCTTTTGAAAGTATCTACACGTGAGAGATCAAACTACAGACATAAAGATAAAGAATGTTGCAACGCTGCTTATGTGCCATTAATTTGTGTAGCCTTAGGCCCACTTAGACTAACAAAAGTGTTCACTGTGCCTCTTAACACTGAACCTTGGCTGAAGGGGACATTGATACATTGTTCAGCAATATACCCAGGTTGTGCCTTGACTTGTAATGAAAAAGCCGACCTAAAAACTTCTTGACTATCTCTGGTAAGGAGAATTCACGCACATGCCTGGACTTCCTTGGCTGCCTTGAAGCATGTTATGTGTTGCGTCTAATCACTTCATCTTCACTGACGACTGGTAAAGACTTCTTCCTCTATCCTCATCTTCGGTGTCACTTAAGTCTTTCTAACAGACGGCAGAACCTTTGCAGTGTAAAGTCAGTGTACGACATAATATATGGGGCTCTTAGCCCCATCCACAATTTTACTGCAATTAAACGCCGTATCTTTGGACACGCTCTGAAATGTTGAGATTCGAACATAATTTGCGAGCTTGTCAAACAAATGCTCTAAGAGGTATCGATCTTAAGTGTTCTACATGAATCTTAGGACACTCTTAGTCCATGAATAGCCACTGTCGAACTATTGTCAAGACGGCCACAACAGCTTCCATAGAGGCTTGCCAACAGTAGATCCGTCCGAATCCGAGGTATGTAGGTATCTCATAATTAAGTGTTCATACGTGATGAGGAAATTAACCTCGCGCACAACCTACATACAGCGCCATGAAGAGGCTGTATGCCAACTTGACTTCTGCACTGCAAGAATTAGTGTTGGCATCTCGCAAGTTTGAGTGGGAATAACTATTGGCCGGTGTGAATATGTCTCTGCCTCTCTGCTCCTATTTTTGGCCTTGCTTGCGATGATGGAATCTGGAGAAAAAAATTCAACGACAAACTCTATAGCCTGCACGGTGGCATGCGCTTACGGATGGATAAGACCGATCAGAAGAGTTGTTGAGTTCAACCCATTACAAGAGAGGACGAGCTCGTCTGAGATGACACACCTAAGTGAAAAAGGACCTCAACTAATTTGGCGTGCAAAATTGGAGGCTGCTGTCAATAGACTTGGCTAGCTGTAGAGGTTTGTTGGTTGAGATCCAGGTCCACCCTGGATAATATTACTCAAAGAAGAAAAAGTTTCTACAGCAGCCTCTTTGCGAAAAAACCGTTGCGCATAGATGCCAACGACACCGGGCCCCAAAACACCCCTACCTGAAGTTGTACTTGAGCGCAGATGAAACAAGATACTTTTCTCGTTCCGTACAGACTTTTGAGCTGGACAAGTTATGTGTACCACACGGTTCAACTTAATATTTTATCTTTACAAAGGCCCCATTTTTTGTTTGCAAAAATGAGCTCTCTCGTCACTAATAACCCTTACACTTTAATCGGTATAACCGCATCCAGAGAGCATAAGTCGCTTACGAGAATATTCTTTTTGCATTCATTCACCATTTTCAGGTTTGGTACCGCCGATGGCTTGGCTTAAGTAACTGCTTAACTGTTGCACTTTATTGTGATTTTCTCTTTTTGTGAAATTGAGCACTTGATTTACTGCTGCCAACGCCTCGTAATTAACGCTTGTCTCAATGAGTACTAGTGATCATATAATGCTGGAACGTAGACTGTGGAGAAAAGTCATTGCGAAGCAGTCCACTTCCTAACACGCTTTTTGAGTTCCTGAAAATGTTAATTTTGCATATCCTCATCTTTCTCAACCCTTAGACCATAGCGACGGACCCCTTCTTCCAAAGGATTTCCAGGGAAATGGGAACACCGAGAACTGTCTTGAGTGTTGACCTAGCAGATTCAGTTGTTATTTCTTTCTCAGAACCATTGATTGAAATCAACCTTACCATCGTGCCACAGTTCAAGACAATTTGTGCTGTCGAAAATGTTCTTACAGATGTTTTTGGAAGGCCAAATGCGCCTTATGAGTGCCTTAATGTTGTGGATTGTCTTTTGCGGCTTGGACTCCAGCTGGGAGTTAATTTAGGGAATTTATGTCAGAACTCTAGAGGAACTAATGAAAAAAATATTAATTGAAGACATACGAACTGCCCAATGTCTTTGGTACCAAAATGGCATGTAGTTCTTTCAAGACAAAAACCAGACCCTCCATCATCATCGTCCAGTAAAACCTATCCAAAAACTAGAAACTTGCAGAAATGTACTAACTTCTCGTTTATTCCATGTAAACAAAGCTATTGCCTCAAGCACAACTCTTAAGCTTGATAAGCAACGATGCGGTGTCGAACTGTCTCCAAGTCAGAACTACTCCATGTAAACAAATAGCTCATCTTGGCAGCACAGCTTTTCACTTTCATTTTCAGCACTGCTGTGAAAACTTTAAACAATCCATTAACGGATTGAATTGCTTTCCAATTTGATAATGAGTGCTAAACAGTTTCATCTCGCTGCAGCAGAGCACATTTGTTTTCAACATTGATACATATTGGGGCATTTTTACATGAGGAAGTGTTTTCATTTTGCGGGGCAACAACCCAAGTTGAGCCAGTCCGCGCCACTGTCCATAATCTCTTTGACCCACTTCCCCGACAACATAAATGGGAAACTCGCCCAGAAGTGGGTGCTGCCGAATGTCAAACTAAACAAACAAACGCGTGAATTTATCTGTTACCAAAATTATTCCGAGACGGAATGGTGGACAGCGACAAAGGTCAGGTGGCACCTTGAGCAAATAAACAAGTCAAATGCCAGTAGGTGTACGAAGCACCACCACCCGGCACTTGGTCAAGGGATTAATTAATTGGAGTAAAATTGACGACGCCAAGCGGTGGAGGCTGATGTAGTGAGGCTAATGTCATTGAGATTGATTGAATTGATTGTCTTATCGGCTGGAGTGGATTGGCATTCAAATGGATGCATGCTGCCGTCGTCCGTCGGACTAATTGGGGCACAAATGTGTATCAACTGGCGAACTGTAATTATCCTGAAAGGGTACTTGCCTGTAGATCATTGAGCTAATAGAGAGAGAGGCAGATAAGGAATTTTCCATTTGAATTTATTTTAAAGCTAGTTCATTTTATTTACTGAGATAAGGGAAATTTCAAATGAGAGAGTGTGATGAGACTTTGAAGCGAGAGGAAGAAGTTAGGAACTGCGTGGAGTTTATGCTTTGTTCTAAGCATTGGAATAGATAGTGCTAACAGGAACAGCTCATGTGAATCAGTTTAACTATCTTGCAAAATGTACATTTTCGTTGTTTTTGTGGCTGGGATTTGATTCTACAAGACCTAGGAATTTATTTTCGAGGAGTTAGCTCATGTGGAGGAGGAGGAATTTGCTGCTGAGATGATTTGCCTGCCTAGCTGGCCACGTTCAGCAGCCGTTGTAGAAGAATTCACGAGCTGCTCTTAAAGAAAACGAGGATAAAACAAAATATATACAATCGATCCGTCGAACAACTCGTTCGGAATGTGACAATTGACAGCTACAACTTTGAGGTAGTTAAGGAGTTTGTCTACGTCGGGAAAAACGTGAACTCCATAAACGACAGCTTAGTCGAGATTCAGCCCAGAATCACCCTTGACCACTAGTGTTATTTCGGTTTTTCAAAACAGCCTGACTCGAAGGACTAAGATAATGCGCTACAAGAAGCTAATCCTATCCTTACTCTTAAAAGGAGCCGAATGCTGGACGATGAGCAAAACAACTGAACTAATTCCTGGTTCCTTTAAAAGAAAAATTCTGCGACCAATGTATGGTCCTGTCTGCGAGAAAGGCGAATAGAGGAGAAAGTCACACCGGCGAACTCTATGTGCTGTACCAAGATGTGGATGTAGTTCGAAAGGCAAAAATACGTCGACTACAGTGACTTGACCACATCGAGCGAATTGACAGCAACAGATTCAACAAACAGCTTTTATGGACAGAAACGCTCCATTTAAGAGGGTCTTCGAATCCCAGCCTCCGGGTTCGAGAAGGAGAGGAAGGCCGAACCTCCTGTGCAGAGGCCAAGTGATTGCTGATGTTAGAGATGTTGACAACTGAAAGCAGCGTGCCCGAGACAGCCAAGAAGGGAAGGCAGCTATAGCTTAGGCTATGAGCCTTCATAAGCCTAGAGAGAGAGAGCTGACAACTAAAAGCAGCGTGCCCGAGACCGTCAAGAAGGGAAGGCTGCTATAGCTTAGACTCAGACGCTTCATGAGCCTGATACATACATACATAGTTGGCTACATGCAATCAACACAGCTTGGTACATCCCATAAGTGCGTAAACCTCCTTCTTCACTCTTCACTTGCCTCCCTGCGGTACCGATGAAAAAAGGAGTGTAGCAACCTTCACATTGAGGGAAGTTTGTCAAAAAAAACTCTGAAAGTTTTGTTTTTTCGTAATGCCTTCCTCATGTGCGCAGAAAAACAACAATCCCAAAGATGTATACATCCATGCCTAATAGGTCTACATACTCGACACAATCTTATTGTTGTCTTTTTCTGTGTGCGCAAGCCAGAGGCTATAGTTGAAATGATATCGCCTACCAACGCTTGTACTGCAACGTGCAATAAATTACCCTCTAATACCTGCTTGCAGCAACTTCAGTCAGTCAGCAGTTGTGTTGCATTGCATATGCACAAGCAACCACACCAATTCCATGCACGTTGCACAACCACCATCCCACAGCAGCCATTCGATTTCCGACAATTCATGTGTATAGCTAATCTGCACAAAATCTCTGCAAAGAAAATCGAAAACCTCTTCAACTCAACTTCTTCTCCTGACTCCCCGTTCGACCACACCAAGGCAGGGGGAAAACACGATTTTTAGGAATGGGGAAGGAAATGGAAAAACAACCGAAAGACTTGTAATTCCCGCTTCTTTTTTTCAAATGGAGAAACTTATGACTTTCAGAGATTTACATCACCATGTAGAGAAATTCATGAGATTTGAGGTACATCTGGGCAGGGAAATGGCTTCTAGTTGAAAGATCGATAAACTCCTTGAAGGAGAAGCAGAAACTACCCTCATGTGGATGATGGAAACTATTGAAGCGTTGATTTGCGGCAGGGCAGTTGACAAAGGACAGACGCCATTCACAGACAATTCACAGTGAAAAGACATTTTTTGTGGTTGTTATAAGATACATGCATAGGAAGTCAGTTTGGACCTTTTTTCATTTTTTTAAGCATCTACGGTGCAAGCGAAAGTCGATTGTTTATCTCCATAAAGCTTCGACGGCCTCCTGAAATGAATGAAGACCATCATCATGCGTCTACTTCGACTCCCAATTCATCACCCAACCGGAGTAGACATGGTCATTCGTCGTCTTAATGTTCCTGCTGATGTCCTGTCCATTGACAAACGCCCTTTACCATCTAGACCGCTTCCCTCGCTTACAAATGCAACAAATTTCTATTTTCAGATTCTCCTCTCAATCATGACAGTTCACAAGCGCTGACGAGCGTCAAACATTCAAAGAACACAAACAGCTTAGTACTTAATCCTCATCCGAGCAGTGCACAAAATCTCGCCAAACAATGTCGGAACTCGAGGAAAAATTCAACGAGACCAGAACCTTCAATCAGAGCTATCCACATTTAGTGGAATACTATAGTCGTAAGTATACAAGTTCCCTCCACCCCCATTTCCCACCCCACTTACATCCTTCTTCTCTTACAGATCTCACACCCTTCGTGACACTCTCCCTCTTCATCGCCGTTCTTGTTCTCCTCCTCAACATAGCAATCTTCTGCACAACAATCTCGAAACTGACGAAGCGTCTCACCACACGCCTCTTCGTCCCCACCGTGCTACTGTGCTCGCTCTACCCTCTGATCTCAGTTGCGGCCACAGTAACGATCCTCCTTCCAAAGTCCTGGCTGATATGCCACACTGTGATGCATTTATCGTTCACCTTGGGTGCGGTGATCTTTCACAACTTGTGCTTTCGCTACGTCACCTCTGAGGTGACCTTCATGAAAGAGGTGGACAGTGATCACGAAGCGATGGACATTCAGACCCCGCCGTGCTGCTGTTGCTGTGTCTTTCTGCCAAAGACGGCGCCCACCAAGGCGAAGTTGTGGGTGGTGAAGTGCCTCATTTGGCAGATGCCCTTAGTGCAGTCAAGCATCATGATTGTGCTGAATGTCATTTACTATAGAGACTCCGTAAGTTCTCCGCCTTCACTCCTCAGCTCCAACTAACTTAGCTTCTTCCTTGACAGGAGCTCTATGATAGCATCATGGTGTACTTCATGCCATTCGTCATCTGCTCCATTGTCATCGGTCTCTGGGGACTTAACATCACTGTTCGGATGATTAACAAAGTCCTGCCGGATTACAATTTGATGGTAAGTTGATAAGGACACCAAGCAGCAGCAGCCCCTGGCATTGTTATATTTCTTTGTCTTTGTAGAGAAAAATGCTGTGTCTTCAGTTGATTCTTTTATTGTGCAAACTTCAGTACCTGGTCCTGGATACCCAGCTACAGTCTCTGGACTTCAATGGTGTCTTCCCCATCAACAACACGATCTACAAGCAAAGTACGTTCCCCACCCCCGAACTCCAGACATCGTGTCCTTATGAATTTCCTCTCTCCTTGCAGCCATCATCAACCTTCTCATTCTGGTCGAAATGATTCTGGTGTCGACCCTGGTGCAGAACGCCTACAGCAAACCTGTGGAAATGTAGAACTGCCCTCACCCAAGCGCACTGTTGTTGTTGTCTCATCACATTCTCTACTTGTTGTATATCTTGTATTCTTAAGTATTTTATCTTTAGGATTACACGTGTTCTTCGCTGAAAAAACACCTGAATATATGTATGCCTGTGTACAAACTGAATTGAACATTTTTGTATCTTCCTCATCGTCTTCGACTTCACACTCAGCACAAATATTTCAACCTTAACGCCTCTGCCAAAATGTGTGGTTTCCTGTTTTTTTTGTGAAGGTAGACTCCGGAGTTTATTTGTCAGCGCCAGTGATTTGTTTATCACTTATGATGATCTATTTCTGAACAAAGTGATGATACGCACAAATCTGTTTACTTATCTTCTTTTGAATTAGCAACACTTGGGTGTGAACAAAATAGAAACATATTTGCTAACGAACGCTGGCAACACAAGCATCGTTACGGCGTTGTCAGAACTAACAAGCAGATGGCGACTGCTGATTTTGGTGGGTGTATTCGATAAACGAATAATATGATTCAAGCACCAAATGGTGGGGATTTGATGCTGATACTGATGGTGACATCAGAATGTACGCTCTGCTGAAATTGAGTCAAAAAAATGAATATGCCTGTTCTAGGACGCTTCGAATTTGTGTATCTGGATGGGGAATGAAGATGTCCGATTGCAGCATGTTCCAGCTGTCCACCAGAGAATGTTTGTTCTTGAAATCGGTTGCAGCATGAACGTTCGCTTGCAAGAAAGGGATCATTTTCAGGTAAGACAAGCATGTGACTCATGTATTGTATCAGGTTGTGTCGACTTCGTTGTGTTTAAATCTTCCATATTAAGGGCTCCGAATGCCTCGGATACCGATGGATACACTGTTGACGACCTTCGCAAACGGATAAAGGACAACGATTTACGGATCTGCACGTGGAATGTGAGGTCCCTAAACAGACCACGTGCAGCCGATGAACTTGCGGAGGCCCTGGACTGCTATAAAGCAGACATTACCGCAATCCAGGAAATGCGGTGGGATGGGCCGGGCAAGAGAAGAGTGAGAAACTGCGACATATACCACGGCGACTGCTACAGGGAGAGAGGGAAACGCTCACCATCTATTTGTCCATTTCAAGGCCGCGTATGACAGCGTGCATAGAGACGGGCTATACAGTGCCATGTCTAGTTTTGGCATCCCTACCAAACTCGTCAGATTGTGTAGGATGAAGATGGAGAATTCTCGCCAGAGGCACGATCTTCCACAAGTCCGTTCAACTGCTTGCTTATGCGGATGACATTGACGTGATAGGCAGAACTCAGCGAGCCGTCAATGAGGCGTTTGCTAGCATCGAAGCGGAAGCGGCTAAAGTGGGACTGGTGGTAAACGAGGGCAAAACTAAGTATATGATGTCATTGAAGAAGGACGCAGAACATCGACGTCTCGGACAGAGCGTCACTATGGGCAGCAGACGTTTCGAGGTAGTCAAGCTCAACCTCGGCTCCGCGGTGAATAGGCACAGCAACATCAGTACCGAAATCAAGCGCAGAGCCACTCTTGCCAATCGCTGTTTTTTTTTTTTTTTGCTTACGAGGCAATTGAGTAATAAAGCCCTCTCCCGAACGACCAAAGTGACTGTACAACACCTTGATCATCCCTGTCCGGATTACGGCGCAGAAACCTGGACGCTACTAAAAGCGGATGAGGAAGCCCTTGGTCTGTTCGAGAGAAAAGTTCTGCGTGCAATTTTTGGTCCTGTTTGCGTTGATGGCATCTGGAGGAGAAGATTCAACCACGAACTGTATGGGCTGTACGGCGGCATGAACCTAGTCAAGCGTCTACGGATACAATGCTTAAGGTGGCTAGGCCATGTAGAGCGGATGGACAGCACTGCTCCGGCCCGAAGAGTCTTCGAATCCGAACCACATGGACAACGCAACAGAGGACGTCCTAGACTGAGATGGCGCACACAAGTGGAAAAGGACCTCAACCAACTTGGAGTGCGCAACTGGAAGCAGCTGGCAAGAGATCGTGCTAGCTGGAGAGGCATGTTCGTTGAGGCCCAGGTCCACCCCGGACTGTAGCGCCATCCGAAGAAGAAGAAGATTAAGGGCTTTGATGTGAATAAAAACTTGAAACCATTTTTCCTTAATACAACCTAAGCGATTTGAGATATCTTACATATGCATACATCCACCTCCTTAATGGATCGAAGAAAAATCCCTTGTCACCACAAGTTACGCCTGCCGCAAGGTTCAGCGACAACTACTACCGCTGTCGAAACTCCTCCTTCGTCGCGGTTTCTTCTTTGAGTGACCTTACAGTCCAGAGTGAAACTGAACCTCAACAAACATGCCTCTCTACGATCTCTTGTCAGCTGGTTCCAATATAGCACTACAAGTCCTCCGCCGTAGCTGCGGTTATTAAATCATTTTTACCTCGAAAACAATACACACATACACAACTGTTAGGTAAGCATGAACTTTTCCAGCTAAGTGGGGATATAAGTTCATACAGACGCACCTTGCCGGGGCAAACAGCTTCGAAGGTCTGCGAGCACCTCAGCCATCTTGAAAATGACGTCGATGCATTGATACCGATTTCATCGGTGATTAAGTAAAAAATTGAGGGCAAGATAAATATGGCAGGCACCTTGAACGCGCTATTCTGATGAAAGTCTGTAAAACATTGATGGTCTGTGGTGAACGGATGGGTAGATTGTGTAAGCGGCTCACCTGTAGAAGTTGGGAAGAGGATAAAGCTGCGGATGTTGCAATCCTTCAGCATCGATTGGAATATTTTGAACTCCTTGATCATTGATTGTCTTCAACTATAGAAGGGCTCTTTAGAAGGGACTTCACTAACGTCACAGATTAAAGTAAAATGCAAACAAAACGATTTTCATCGAGCTTGAAAATTACCTTCCAGCTAGTTCAGGGAGCGAAATTGGGAAAGATGAGGCAACGATCATTAGAGGCCTACAGATGGAACTAAAAATAACATGAAAATGTTTGATTAACGCGTGAGATGATTTGAGAAGATGGTCAACAAGTGATTGTGATAATGAATCAACACAGCACGAAAAATTAATAGGTTTTACTAGAGACTGAACAATAAGGTCGCCCAAATTCATGAGAATCAAAAAGAAGAATCATCGATTTAAATTCCCCATCAATTTTCAATTTTTCGTTATTGAACAAATATTTACAATTTAAAGATTTTTAAAGCTCAAGACTACAGTGAATGTGTGTATATAAGTGTCGGATCAACAACAGGGGCCCGAGGGATGAGCAATTGCCTTACATAGCTTTGAATGTGTACATTTGAATCATTTACAATTTAGCGATGTCCTCTCTTAACATCGGGGTGTTCAGATCCGTGTGCCGCTGATGTTCCTTTGTATGGGGTGATTTTGTATTCGCCAGTTCAGCCTCAATGGTAGGTTGCATCACTACTGGAGTAGAAGTGATATGGCTCGCATTCGGTAGATGTCGGGGGGGACATCACTTCGTGTAGCATGAAATTCCCCATCAACTGACAAAGGCGTTTTCCAGCAAAGACTTGGTAACATTTTCTTAAGCAAGAGCAGAGAATTTCCACAACATTCCTTTTGATTTAGGGCACAGTCCAATCATTTGTATACAAACTTCGAAATTGTTCATTCATTCCCCATGAAAGCACGTTGGAAGCTGCTCCTTTTTTGAAGCTCTTTGACGACAATTAAGACTGTCTCTTGTACACTTTTAGACCTGTTCAAGTAATCAAAAAGCAGTCAGTGATCACTATAAATACATCCATATGGTTAAGTACTTCTCTGGCAGTCTTGAGCGTGGGTGAGCGAGAAGTGATTGCAGTCTGTTCTAATTGTTAACTAGATTCACACTTTTTGACAGCATTTCATTTGCTCTGTCCAAGTTTAGAGAATCAATCTGTGTTTGTACACGAACGGTCCTATTAAGTGACTCGTTTCATGTTGGGAATACTTTTAACAACATGCAGTGATAGAGAGTAGAGAAAATTTTCATCCTCACAATCGAAGTGCAGAAGTGGAAAGTTCTTGCGGTTTGCTTAGGCAAGAACTTAGGCTTAGGTATCAGTACGAATCTCTCTGGCCTCACCCTTGCATACAAAGTTGGGATAGTTTCCATCAACGCATCTGTCTATGGAGTACATTCGATACTGCTGCCTTTGAGCAGAAAGGTGACAAGAGACAAAGAATTTGTAGCAGATATCACCTGTGGTGCACACGACGGCAGTAATCACGTCCCATTACAGACTTCTAACATTCCCTGATGCAAAACACATGTCTACCATTCAACAAACAACAACATTCTAAAATTTGTTAGAACAAACATCCAAACAACTCCCTTTGGTATATTTCTTTCACAAATTTACATACTTTAATTGTGTTTTGGTATTTCCATTCATTTATATGTTCACATACGTATTAAAAAGAAAGTCACACGATAAATCTGAATGCACATGTAAGTTGTCTTTCGCTACAGTTGCTATCTGATTCAATAAACATTTGTAATGTGGCGTTATGTATGTATTTATTTTTCATTGAATTCTTCTCACTCGCAAATGCAAAACATAAAATGCAGCATAAACTGAAAAACAGAGAAGACGTTTTCGTGCACACACCAGACGTCAATATCACACAGAAATTAAGTGAAAAACAAAAAATAGGAAACAAAACTGATTTTGCAACTGATAAGGGGAAACCAATCAAACCCAGGGGAGGGAAGAACATAAATGAAAAGTGAGAAGTTTAGAATTACATCTAATGTTTAAATCTAGATTTTTTTTGTTTTGTTTTTATTTATTTGTATATATATATATATATGTTTCTATATAATTATATATAGTTGAAGATCGATTTTTTTTCTTTTTTTCTCCAATTTTTTTTTATTTTTCAAAGATTAGAATTTTGCTGCCTCTACTGCCGCATCAACATCAATCAATTATCATCCTTCTACATGTCCTCTTGATTCATTGAATTTAACCGATTAAAGACATCCAAACCGCTGACGATACATTCCTTAGTTTTTACCATACACATTCTCGTCGGAGTATGCAATGTACAAGAAATAGTCTTCCTCGTGGTGTTCCTTAAAGAGAAAACGAAAGCACGTGTCAAATAGTGGACTTTGGAGGGATTCATCTCAACACTTACCTGATATAGGGAACCCATTGTTGCCGATGTTGGTGGAATCACATTGTTCACAAAGAAGAAGAGAGCATCTTCGGGGCGGAGATGAATTCGCTTACGGATTAGAAAGTAGAATTGCCCAACAGTCAGATCGGAGGGAACTAGATATTTTTTCTTGTCCAGGTCTCCAATGCGCGCCTTTGGTGCCTTCTCTACAATGACCTAGAGGGAGATAAATCAAATTGATAAAATTAAGTTTCAAGATTCAAGAATAATATTATTTTGGGAAATTCATTAGGGGACTACCCTGTTTTCTGCCTCTTTGTTGACTCATAGCCTAATTCAATAGAATTTTACTAAGCTTTATATTCTACAACACAAAATAACTTTCTATAGAAATACGTGGAAGCCACCAGTATGCCAGTTCTATAAATTTGAAGGAAAAAAAAAGAAACATCCCAACGAGGTTTTTGTTTCTTGCCAATTTTTTAGAGAAACCGCGCCTGTTTCCTTCATTTTCCAATTTGGTGGTCAGTTCCTCGACTTGACGTTAGCCACGACGCGACTTCCTATGGGGTTGGACTTTCAACTGAAAGGAGTCACGACGTGATTTGATGGAGGAAGATCTTCATTATTGTTTACTTATTCCTTGACTTTGAGGTAAAATAGGAACCACGTCGTAATTGCCATCGGTTTTCCAAGAGGCAGTGGTTTGGTGTTTCCTACAGAAACCAGTGTGCTGGTGAACACGGACTTGAATCATTGGAGATGCGGAAGGGGGTCAAAGGAACCTTACGCAGTTTTGAAGAAGGATGCACAAGTCGTACGGACAACGCAACAAATGATGTCCTACATTGAGATGACGAACAAAAGAAGAGAGAGGGGACTTCGCCAGAATTGGTCTTTGTAGCTAACAGAGCATCGTGCTGCCTGGAGAGGGTTTGTTGTTCAGAGAGTCAGGTCCTTTCAGGGCTGTAGCGCTAAACAAAGAAGTTGCAGTGCAAGTCTACCATGAACAATAAGATGGGAGCAATGGAATAATTGAATGACACTACAGCCCACAAGGGACCAGGGCCTAGCTTCTACAACAACTACTCGAACCTGAACCTTGATACGTGAATCGTAATACCAGCGTAAAATAGATAGGTTTGTGCCCTATGTGCTGGAGTCATGCTAAATATGGACAAATTCAAATTTATGGTTACTTTCAGAATGCCAGGAGGATCATTGAAACAGAAGGAGATGTTTAAGTACTTGAAACTAAAGACGTTACGGTAAAAGAGAAATTCCAGATACACAAATGGTATATGAAAGAATTGACTAAGATGACTCAATTTTGAAACAGCTTCGAAGATCTACAACTGGGAAGTAAGAGCGTTGAATCAAAGACCAATTTGCTGCGTTTACCTCTGTAATAGTTCCAACCTCTTCACTTATAATAAAAAGAGATGAGTAATGAACGGAAGAATACGATGACGAAAACTAGCTGACGATATAAGATTTGATTGTGATAGAGAGTTACTCTTTGGGTGAGAAGCAGGCAGTGCACAAGAATCTCAAACAGAGGCAGATGAACGGAACGTCCTCATTATAATGACTCCAGAAACGAGCCTTGAAAGTGCTTCCATCCGATATGTAGATGACACCCGAGTCCAAAATTCGACTGGTTGCGATGAAGCAAATCGATAGAAAAGGGTAAACAGTGAAACATGTGTATCAGTGTGAATAAGGAACGTTTTAACATGTTTAAAAGGACTCTGCCGTCATATTTCTACAAAAATGAAAATTTCTGCAGATTCATTATTCACAGTAATTTAGTGATTGCGGGAGGCACCACAAATAAAGAAAAATACGCCTACGTTTCTATAAATTTTTGATTTTCTAGGGCTTCACCATGTATGTAAACGCGTATTTTGTTTCCAATACATTCCCTATGCATCTTTCTGATATCTACACAACAGAAACGCTGTACGAGAGTCACTTTTTATTGCATTGCAAAGACTTTCAAACTGCACTTTAATTTCTTTTCAAACAAGTTTCCATTAGAAATGTGAAAGATGTGTATCTGCCTCAAGAAATTGCATGCTCCTTGCAGATATCCACTCCATTTCGACATTCCCCTTGACTTTATCGCGTTTTTTTCAACATATGGAATAACATCCGTCCGTACAACGCTTCGATCATGTGCTTCCCGGACTTAATTTAAAAGTGTTTCACTCTCTACATCACAACAATGTTTCATGTAGAATGTTTCACCACAAAAATATTCAGTTGCTGAACCCTTATGTTGCAGTCCACGGACAAGATTGTAAGAAAACTTTCTGACTAATGAAATCTCGTATGGATTTCGAAAGAGAAAGCCCCTCTGCATTCATACTCTTATCTCGGCCTGTGGATTGATCAAATCCCGCGATATCAACTCGAGTGTGAGGTGTATGACTTCATTTGCCAACGAATGCGTTTTGAAATTGATATGAATGAATCATCTAATCTCTGAACAAGCTTATAATGCGAATTTAATCTCTGTTTTCACACAAGTTCTGTTTCTGTGGAATAAATTATTCCCGAACTAAACTGCTTTTTCAATTTTAGAACTGAGCGAAGTGCATGCACGAGGTGACTGTGCTTTCACATTTGAATAAACGATAGCAAACACAGACGTACCACAAAAAGGTCAAACAATGATAAGCAGATAAATCGCCATCTAAAAAGGCTAAAAGTTAACAGCGGTTGCTGACCCCCACATTCGGTCTTGAAGCAATAATCAGCCTTTAAGTTTCAGCCAAACTCAAGGTAAATCGTCATATTTGTGTGACGAATTATATAAGTTATGTGATTCTCATTTCAAACACCTTTGTCTACCTGATCCTATGATCGCGACCTGCACTTCCATTAAATCAGAAGAGTTTCTCGAATAAACAAAAGAAGAAAAAGAACAACAGGTAAACGACAAAAAAAATGATATGGTTTGTGAATTGAAAGAAAAAAAAATTGGAATGCGAAGCAACACAAACAACAAAGACAAAAAAAAAAAACAGACAACAACAATTGACGACGACCTCAAAATAGAACGAAACAGAGAAACACCAGCGAAACGACGACGAAGATATCGCACAAAATAAAAATCAGCTGCGCTGTGACTGTATTGCCAATTCCCCCGTACGCACACGTACGAGTTTGCGTTCACAAAAACATCATCACCACAGCAGGGCGATATTACTTCAAACATAACTACATATGCACGTGTTTGTTTGTTTTTGTATGCATATGTTTTTGGCAAACTCCTCATCGAATGACCTTGCAAGTAAAAACCAGATTTTTTTTTTTTTTTTGATTTCCTTCAAATCCCCGAAGTATGTGTAATAAATAACCTTTACACCTCCTGTATCTACATCGAATTAAATGTCTTTCCTTCTCCCCCCCTTGTGTGTCTGTTTTTCGTTTTCCCACCTACATACGTGTGTGAAAACAAAACCCAACACAAAATGGAATCCAAGCAGCCCCCCTGACGCATAGTTCTCCGTTTTTTTTTCGCTAAGACGCAATAAGGTCTCAAGATTTCAATTTTTCATTGTAATTTCACAATAGGCATCAAATCAAAATTTCAATTGTATTTACAATATCAAAAATGATTCATGCGAAGGGAGGTAGCAGGTTGGAGTAGAAGAAAAACTTCACCCCACAAACTGGCTGACAAACAAAGAAAATATAAATATGCAAAATGGTGAAGAGGAAAAATATGTATTTTTCTTCAACTACTCACTGGAACTCTGTCTGGGTATTTTCTGCGAATCTTATCGCCCTCAGCACGTCTCTTCTCAAAGGGGTGCTCCTCTTTGTATTGGAATTTCATTTTTCTGCTAGTTTTTCTAGTGTTTATTTGCTTCACAAAATTTCTTTTTATGAAAATTCGCAAGATATCTCGTCGCACTTGTACTTTCAACAAAATTTTCTTTACACTACTGCGATGAACTGTGTGAAACAAGTCTTCGAAATCGACGATGAGGCTGAGTTCGTCAGGTTTTTACGGGCACAGCCAACTGTTCGAATTTTTTTCAATGTGTCATCACGATGAGGTGTGTTCGCGATGTGTGCTCGTTTGATGGAGCAGCTTCGCATTGAAAACGGTAGAACAGGATATAGGTGAAAAGTTGCTTATTTTTATATAACATATTATTAAAGTAAAAATGATTTGGAATAGCACATATATTTTAAAATTTATTTGCAATCAATTAGAATGATGACGGAGTAAGGAGTTATGAAAATGTTTCACTTTTTTCAAAAATTTCAAAAGTGTGTTTTTGAAAATGTTAGAATTATTAACCGTACATACTGAAGCGTTTCTTTATTCTTTAAAATATAATTGAAATTTAAAACGAACGTAATTTTGTTATTTTTGACAAAAAAAAACTAGATTTAAAACATTTTGTACAGCGGATGTTCAGAGTCGGCATCAATCTGAAGGTTTCTATCACTTGGGTGAAATCAATTACACACACAACACGAGTGATTTCTAAGGTTATAAGACCCGAGAGAGTCACTGTCCTTGATGCACATTAGAAAACCGTTTTCAAAAGCCCTATGCAATGTCCGTGACGCTTATCTTCAAAATATCTTAAAAATTCGGTCGCAAAACTAATGAGCAGAATTTTCTTTGTGTTTTAAAAGCAAGAGCTCCCCATTGAAATAATTACAATTTTCAATTAGGACAAAAATGCGTCATAATTTTTTTAAAATATTTATTTTATAAGCAATGCGTCCCATTCAAAGCATTTCCCCCACAGGACCACCCTGAACACAGTCATTCCTCAATTGAAGTCTCGAAAACTGTCAAAATTTCACCATTAACGATACTCGAATGTCAATTTGATATTCCCCATCCCCGGATGACGTTCTTTTTCCGTGTGCTGTTAACGATTTAACATGGCACCTACAGTAAGTTTCCCAAAAATAATTTGTATTTTCTCAAACAACGTAAACACTTGCGAAATAAAACATACAAAGTGCTCTCAAAAATATAATCTTGTGATTTTTGATTAAATTTTGCTAAAACCCATGAGGATGTGTGTACATTTTGCGGATAAAGTTTCTGGGTATGGGATAGCTTTTCGATGATGTTTACTGTCGATCGCAGTGTTCACGTTGTTCAATAAGATGCCTTTGTCGCCCCCGCCTAATGTGCTCTTGTGTTTATCTCACAGGCAAAGACTAGTAAAGGTGAAAAGCCAGCCGCAAAGGCTGCCGCTGAGAAACCAAAAGCTGCCGCTGGTGGTGACAAAACCGCCAAAGGTAAGGTTGAGAAGAAGGCTGAAGCTAAGCCAGCCGCCGCTGCCGCCAAGACCGTAAAGAAGGCACCAGAGGCTGCCAAGGAAGCGAAAGCAGCTGCCGCCGCTCCCAAGGCTGCTCCAAAGAAGGCCGCTCCAGAACCCGCCAAGAAAGCTGCTGCACCAGCCAAGAAGGACGCAAAGAAGGCCGAGGCACCAAAGGATGCCAAGAAGCCAGCTGCTGAGAAGCCGGCTGCCAAGGCTGCCGTCCCAGCTCCGGCTGCAGCTGCACCTGCAAAGAAAGCCGCTGCTGCCGCCCCCGCTGATGCTGCTGCGCCCAAGGGTGAGAAGCCACACAAGGCCGTCGCCGCTAAGCCCGCTGCTGCCAAGCCCCAGAAGAAGACCAGCGTCGTCGCCGCAGCAGCCGCCGCCACTGGCAAAGGTCGCGTCGCCAAGAAGCAGGTTCTCCGTGGCAAGGGTTTGAAGAAGAAGAAGGTCTCCCTCCGCTTCGGCATCGATTGCACCAACATCGCAGAGGACAACATCATGGATGTGGCCGACTTTGTAAGTATCCCTCTTGTCGTGTACATCTGATGCAGTCCACTATTGATTTGCACCTGGGTGAGAAATGTCTGCCTAAGTGACAGTGTACTCAGTGGAAAAGGAACTTGTTCATATTTTTAGTCATCAAACCTGATCCCACGTTTTTTGGCCTAACAGTGAACACACAATGCTTCCCAAACAACCATTCTATCTCGATGTGCCCTAAGTTCATCATTAACCAAGTTTTGTCTGTTCTCGTCTTGCAGGAGAAGTACATCAAGGCTCGCCTAAAGGTCAACGGCAAAGTGAACAACTTGGGCAACAACGTCACACTGGAGCGCAACAAGATGAAGGTGTACGTGAACTCCGATGTGCACTTCGCCAAGCGCTACCTGAAGTACTTGACGAAGAAGTACTTGAAGAAGAACAGCTTGCGTGATTGGATCCGCGTCGTTGCCAACGAAAAGGATTCATACGAGCTGCGTTACTTCAGAATAAGTTCCAATGACGACGACGAGGAGGATGCCGAGTAAACAAAAGCCTTACTCGCGCGCGTGTGTACAATTAGTTGGGATTTTTATATTAAAAGAACGTAAAATGGAGAGAAATATAAAACAACATAAAAAAAAGTGCTCAGCCTATAGTGGGTTTCTATTCTGTGAAGAGTTCTCTTTCAGGTTTTTGTGGGACTACGAAGTGGTGTGGCATTTCGATGGTTTTTTGAAGCGACATAAGTCGGAAGGACGGAACATGATAGATGACGTTTTGAAACGTTCTGTGAATTCATTCACCTCTGTCGTCTCCCGGTTGAGATTTGGGATCCAATCTGTCTTGAGGGTCCACAGTTGGATAGGTGATCTTTGGAATGTTTCTATTGGCTTTTGGGTATTTGTTGTCTTGACCAATTATCACGTTGCATGCATGATTCGTGCACCTCTGTGACGCAGGCCAAAGCAATTGTGTCTTGTGTCGACAATCATGAAAAACATGCCTGCAACCATCGCAACACAGTGTGCTCCACGTGGTCACACCAAGTGAGCAAAAATCGAATTTCCCAACCAAACTACTGCCGAAATACCAGGCAACCATAATTTTCAAATTCTTAGCAGATCCCATCAAAAAGTTCTCTTACAAATGAAGCATGTTTCTTTCTTGTTCATCCCTGCCAACTGTCAACTGTCACTGAAAAAGTTCCCTCAGCCCGCAGCTTTGAAACGTGTTACTTTGAAATAGAAATGCAAGAAAACGACTGTTATTTTTTTAAATAATAGGAATTGTTTATTATTTTTTATATTTCCTTATGCGTATATATCATATATTCAATTATATAATTCTTTACATGTTTTTAATGTATATTTTGTTGTTATTTTATTTTTCTCTCGTGTATAATGCTTATAAGTTCTACTTTGCAAATGTGTTTCATAATTTATTTCTCTTGTAAATATTTTTTTTTGTTCGTAAATTAACATGTTTTTGTTGTATTCTCAATAATTCTTATGAAATATTTAAGGTTTATCTTTCTTTTGCTTATCTTTTTTTTATTTATTTTTATTTATTGCAAACAACATTGACCAGTCTATTGTGAGTGAGAGATAGAGATTGATAGAGAGAGAGAGGAGGTTTTAAACACTATTTGAAGCAAATTTACCGTATCTTTTTTTTGCCATGCTTTTGTACCTAAATGCGTGTGTGTGAAACGGTATTTACAATATGAAACCTAGAAACTTAGTTTTCTGATGTGGTTAAATGATAGTTGAGGTTAGGTTAAGATAACATGTGTGTATAGTTCTTTGCATTGATGGCATTGTTTATAATGTTTTAAAAACAAAATCGTTAATCTTTGAATATAATTCGTTGAAAGTTTTGAATAAAATTGGATATTTTGTGTGCAGGCTGGCAGGCAGTTTGTGGACTTTGAGCTGTGGCTAAAGATTTGGGAAGACATTTGACAGTGGTGCCCATGTGCATGGTTGGTGTCAAAAAAAAAAAACTGGAAGACGCGTAGAGTATCGACGGAATAAACTGAAGCTGGCAGAGATCTTTAACCGAAAGAGTTTTGAAGAGCTTCTCTCTCTAGGTGCAAGCATGATTTTGATTCATTGAAAACAACAAATAATAAAGAAAAAGAAATATCCGCTGAAACCTTTAAAGAACGCCCTGTTTTTTTACTCTAATAATTATAATGGAGTGACACTACAGCCCACAAGGAACCAGAGCCTCGTTTCTACAGCAACTAGTCGTGTTGTGCGTGCTACTGTTCTCTCACGAGTAAAAGGGACTTACAGTTTTTTGCCGACTCCGAACGACGAGATTTGAGAGGCATAGACAAGTGGTAGCCTTTGAGTGATGTCAGCAACTCGAAAGAGGTGGTGCCGTGAAAAATTGCAAGGTGTTCCGTCCGGGAATCGAACCTAGACCTTCTGCGTGTGGGTCGACGCACTTACTCACTACGGCGACCACGTTCTTTTACTAGAGATTCAGCAAAAAAAAAATCTAGATCAAGATTCATATTAAGATCTAATCTGGACCCTGACAAGATGATGAGACTTCTTGCCTGGATTTTGAAGTGTCTCCTCTCCAGAAATTTACTCTGAACGTGGTGTAAGTAAAACATATTGTGATGGATAGTGTGTTGCGTGCTCAGCGTTTGACGTAAAGATGTCAGATTAAAGTATAAATGGTGGAAATAATGCTTTGAAATTGACTGGTCCTGTAGCACTTTTCATAACCAAGGACAAATACTCAAACTATCGCATGACAAAGTCGCCTGCACAAAATCTAAATAAACGGCGTCAATGCTTCCTTAAATCAATGACTTAGTTGTCAATGTCAAAATAGTCGTAATAAGCACCAATTTAAGCAACCTTCCTTTTGGCAACGCGGCGATAAGGACAGCGACAGACAATAAACCATGTCCTTTACATGATTTGAAGATGGGACTTGACAACTTTGAAAAATCTCTCTGAACTACTTCTTAAATTAGTCACCAAACTTCTGACAAGAAAGTACTCTGTAAAATCAATGTATTCGTCACTGCGAACTTTTGTCATCATAAGTTAGTAACAGTGACGGCAACCTTAAGGTTCTTAATGCCGGTCTTGAGCGTGATAATCATCCCAGTTCCAGAGTATTAATTCATCTTGTGAAGAAGACAAGTGTAAATATGACTTAAATTTTAAATGAAGACAAATAGCGTACTAAAAGCGACGGAAATCCTTACAAAGACAATAGAAATTAAACGATGCCAGTGTTAGAGGGGAATTTTAAAAATAGGACACTTCCCAAGATCTGTTCTGTTTTTCTGTTCCTCCTGTTTCCAGGACATTCTTCTAAATTGATTTTTGTAAACACATTCATTCCGAAGGCATAAATTTGTTTGGAAGTTTGTTTCTTCAAGCTTCACTCTGGATCCAAATTTACGTCCAAATTCCGAGCAGGTTCAGATTCTGACTCAGAATCCCATTCAGGTCCTTATTCAGATTCCGATCATGATCTAAATGCAAATCCGAATTCAAGTCTTGATTCAGATTCAAATCGAGATCTTTATCCAGATGCCGATTCAGATCCATTCACAAATCCTGATGCAGATCCTAACCTTGATCCAAATCCAAGTCCACCCACACTCATATGACGCTTTCGATAAATTCAAAACAAAAAGAAAACTGCCTTCTGCCCAGAAATCAACTTGCAACGAATAATTTCTTCCGCCGCACTTCTTTGAAAAAAAAAAACCGTTAAATAAAAGAAAAAAAAGACTCCTATTCTACACCAAAACAATAAGTTCATACACAAACATGGAGCAACTGTATAGTTCCTTGTTGAAATGTTTGTTTTGAAATGCACTTACATAAACTAATATCACTATTGCTACTACGTCTTACTTGTGTGTGTATTTTCACATTTTTTTGCTTCTATCTCATGCATAGTGTTTGTGTGTGTGTATGTTTGTTTTATGTCGTAGCTAATAATATGCGTTAATTTATAGTTGTCTTCTTGTTGTTAACAATTCTAAGGACAAAATGCTAAACATAAATATAATTTTTGTCCTTTTCATTCTCACCCGCGCCTCCCAATTTTCGTTCGTTTCGTTAAAATATACAGTATTCCCTCTTTGGGGGTGCCTTTGCTCCTTTTCATGCTTACATCTCTAGGTATATGTATGTTAAGTATGCTTATGTATATTCTGTTTTAATTTGGCAACTCTTCCTTAATCGATAAATGGTATGTGTATAACTTAAATTTAGCACAACTTATTGCACATTGAAATGTAGTTTCGAAGAATAAAAACAAATTGAATTGCACTCACAGTTATGTACAGTTTTCGAAGGTATCAGCGATGGAGTGAAAGGGAAAGAGCGAGTGTTTACAGCCGTCTCAAATCAATCAAATTTCTTGGATATGTACGTTTTCTACTCAAATGATATACGAATTGTCTTCAAATGTTACAACCTATGCACAATTTAAAACTAAACAGGAAGCTAAAGGCGATCAGATGGGAATGATAGATAAATATGCCTTAGCCGTTACAATCCAGCGCATAGTTTTATCAGCAACTACTCCTCCTAAGGGTGGCGCTTTGTATGTGCCGCAGGACCATAAGGTTGTCCACCAAAATGGTCTACTGGCGGTGAGAGCAAAACCTACGTTGTTCTTCCATCGTGGCCAACTATAGAAAATAAAGAAACTTCGCTTAGTTAGGCAGGATTCGAAGACAGTTGTGTATTTATCTGACAATCCTGCTACCTTCTCGAATGTTTAAGAAAACTGGCGACAGACAAAGCAACTTTAAAGAGTGCAACACTAAGGATATATGTAACCTCTGTACGAAACGAAGATCCCGATGAAACTGAGTAATCTTCAATGATATGAGAATGCGTAGTCAACTTTATAAGAAAACAAGTAGGTCGAGGTGAATAGAATAAAGGTACAGCCGATAATGCAGCTTTTCTTTGCACCCATTCATGAAACTTCTCACTTACTTACAAGCGTCTGCAGCCAACTCGATCTTTAGCTAGCTGTCTCCATAGTTGGTTGAGGTCCCTTTTCACTTGCGTGCGCCACCTGAGTCGCGGTCTTCCTCTACTGCGCCGTCCCTCGGAGGTGGATTCGAAGACTTTTCGGGCCGGCGAAATGCTTCCCATTCGCTTTACATGACTTTACGATCTCAATCATTGGATCTTCACTCTTCGTCGATGTCGCTGAAAAGCCCGTATAGTTCGTCATTATATCTCCTCCTCCACTCACCATCTATGCAGATGGGACCGAAAATCACACGAAGAATTTTCCTCTTGAAGCAACCAAGAGCAGCTTCATCCACTTTTGACAAAGTCCATGCCTCCGCGCCATATAGCAGGACTGGGACGATTAAGGTCTTGTAAAGCTTTACCTTGGTTGTTCGAGGGAGGCCTTTGTTAACCAATTGCTTTCTTAGGCTCAAGAAGCAGCGATTTGCAAGAGTTATTCTTCGTTTCATTTCAGCGCTGGTGTCATTGTCTGAAGAGGTGCCTAGGTAGACAAAGTTTATGACTACCTCAAAGTCATATCTGTCTGCTGTGACCTTTCGAACGAGACGTCGGTGTTTGGTGTCCTTTCTCGTTGACAGCATATACTTGGTCCTACCCTCGTTAAACCGCTAAACCCATCTTCGTGGCCTCCGTTGCAATACCCACAAAAGCGCCATTGACATCACGCTGCGTTTTGATTCATGAAACTGTCCACCAAAGTTCTAAGTTAAACTAGAAATGGACAGATTCTGCCTTAATTTGTTAAAAATTCGTGCAATCGCTGATAGCTGTAAAGTGCTGCCTGGCTAGCATACACACACAGTTTGGTGGCACACGAAGTATATGCTGTCATTTCGGATAGACGCACGCTACTGACGTCTTAGACAGAACGTCACAATGGACACCAAAACCTTTAAAGAAGTGAAGGAAGAAGACTTCCAAGAACACGACTCCTTCGCTCTTGCATAACGCTGTTTCATTCTGTCCAAGGAGCAACTGTGTAGCACCACAAGGACTCTTAAGGTAGATCATCCCTCAGTTACCCCGACCACTACAACGGGCTGAAAGCCGTGCCATAAGACAAATGGAACCATGCTTCTTAAGACTCATCTGTAGTTCTAGAAAACTTTGAAGAGTTCAGCCTCGATATGTGCAGAAGAATAGACGCTCTTGTGGGTTGAGGTCTTTTCGACCAAAAAGATCCGCATGTGATTTGCAAATTGTCAATAGACACAACGGATGGTTTCACAGATGGTTACGCCATGTGGAGCATATGGACACGACAGCTACGTCCCGAATAGTCTACAAATCTGAGCCATTGGGATGAGGCAAGGATAAGGGACGCCCTTCATTGAGACGCTGGCCATAAATTAAGAGTCAATTTAACAATTTGCAGCCTCCATTGTGACAGCGGCCAAAGTAGAGAGTCAATCAAAAAACTTGCTGTGTGCAAGTGGAGGCAGCTGACAGAAGATTGTGTCAGCTTCAGAGGGTCATTGACTGAGTCCTGGGTTCATCCCGGACTATAGCGCCTCATTAAAAGAAAGAAAAAAGTTAAACTTAGCCGACCATCTCTCTGGGAGATAGTGGTAAGAAGTAATTTCAGCTTAGGCTGACTCCCGGGGCATAAACACTTATGCCAGGCAGTGAAAGAGCCGATAAACTATCAAAAAGAGGGACTTGTTAGAGGTCACAAACCCAACTAACCTCTTGTCCAAACCCAAACAATCGAGAATTGTTGTTAGACTGAGAACTGCCCACATGCCCATTGGAATCTATGAAAGATCCTCTATTGCGTTGTCTGTGAAAGCACACATCGCATCCAGGTGTTGGACTTGATTCAGTGACTATTTGAAGAGTTCAGGGCGTTGTCAAATTATCTTGAGTCGAAGGTTCTTGAGATCTAAATGATGCACCCACGGATGACTTTTCTGGGTTTTCCTTGACTCTGGCCGCGTTGGTGGCATTTATTTCCTTGCATGAGCCGCCGGCAAGTTGTTTCCACAATCAACCTTTTGTCAGGTTGGATCTTTCGATTGTAGAAGAGTTGAAATTTGGAAACGTCAAGAAAAACTTTTCCAGTTCACACCGTCCAAATCATTCTAGGGTTTAAGGAATTTCACAGATGATGGTTGTCTTATAAAATGTATCCAGCTACTCGTCGTATTGTGTACCTGCTAATAGTTGGTCGATGAAGATCCGAAAGAATTCGCAAGAAAACACGAGGTTTTGACCGACCTCGATGCAGTTCATCGTGAATTTCCATGTTTTTCAGAATAACTCCGTGCCTGACAAGTCTTGGAATGGTGCACGATGAGAGCTTACTGCAAACGGAAAGCTTACTGATTTTTTTGGCTTCCATGTCGATGGGAATTGTGGCAGCTGCTGAAACTGACAGAAGATTTGTTCGCGTACGGAAAAGCAGAAACGGACTAAAAAACTGGAAATTATGCAAAACAGAGCGTTGGTGTCAAAGTCGAAAGTTTCCTCAGACAGCCTTGGTTTCTTTTCTCAGCCGTGCTCTTCTTTAATTTTTTTCTTATTCTCACACATATTTGACACTCTTTCATCCTCATTCCCTTAACAGAGTAAGCCAGTCGGCGCTGCCACGCGTTCAGTTCCCGCAAATTCTTGTCTTTGCCTTCCTATTTGCAGAAGATAAATTGCAAACTACCATCCCTGTCTGATCACACTTTCTACAACTCCTTTCCCAAATATTACAACCTATGCACAATTTAAAACTAAACGTCTTAACATCTTTACATGAATTCAACTAAAAAAAAGGTAGGACTTTCTTTCAAAGAAATCTCAACATTTTTGGCATTCACTCTCTTTCCCCTCCCCCCAACGGACAAACAACAGCCGCCTCGATAGTGCTAATCTATGAGATAAAACTAAAATCACAAAATTTCACCACAACACATGGCTTACGTACAAGTACAAGTATGAATAGTCACCGGGAACCGAATCGATCTTTAAGATCTGCAACAAAATTCGCGCTCCCCTTGAAATCAATTAAAATTAATCAACAAACGCAACTCTGTCCGAGGCTCTTGAGTCTCTTCTCCGCCCACACCCCATCCTTAAGGCTAAGTCCATAATAAATAGTTAATGATACACGTATATAGCTATATAGTTAGACCGAGCGTTGTCGACGTCTCGCGTCCTCCAATCCAATTTTCCGCCTACCCACTGTCGTGGTATTGTCTCTGGTGTGTGTCACTTAAGTACGAAGCTATTGATGCTGCCCTTCCGCCGCTTACAGCAGCTGTGCGATGACCGGATCTATCAAGCACATGTGCTCGGCCCCGCGCACTGGCAGACGGTTCAAACAGAAATGTCGTATCATTTCCGGTACCGAATCAAACGGCCGGCTGAACTGTCCCAGGATGTACTGACCGGATTCGTTGCGTTGTATTCGCATGTGCATGAAGCCCTTGGCGCCCCTGTGAACAAGAATTTAATTTAATTGAAAATACTGCGCTGCTCCTCCTCCTCCATGAAACTTACTTTAATGACAAGGAGTAGTCCTGTTTGGTTGACTCGCAGTTCCGCACAAGGAAGCTGCCCTCGCTCAGCGGCCTGAGGGTTGTCTCGGCTTCGATGCGTGTGATAGCTCCGTGATACCACCTGCGGAAATAAAAAATTGATTACACACTCAGGCTCAGGCGAAAGATGACGGATCGGCGACTTACCCTTGTCGCTCTAGTGGAACGGAAATGTCAATTAAATCCACGGCGGATGTGAAGCCAGTAATCAAATTCAAATTCAGTTCTTTATTGGATGGGTTGCCGCTGCGGAGGTCCAGACTTCCGAACTTCGTGGTCGAACGGGGTGGCTCGTTGAGATTAAGGGTTAGATTCTGACGGAAAATCGCTGTGTCTGCAAAAGGAGAGGGGACGGGGATCAGTTCACCAGCCCATCGGAAACGCATTAACATGCTTGTGGATTGAATTTCATTCTGTGGGGGCAAACCTGAACAACTAATTAATTTGTTCAAAAACAAGTGAAATCAGTTACCGGTGGCCAAAAAATGGTTCGTTTAGGGGTTCGGGCGTTTGCGGTTTGCACTCTGTGCTCGGTGCATCCCTGAAACATGTCTTAAAACCACATCCATCAGGAATGCAATTTAATACGCGTCCATGGGGGACCCCTCCCACGCACATTCACTGATGTCTGAGCGATATGGGGGAGGTGCGCAAATGCCCATTTTTCGAGGGTTGTCTGTCGCCGAAATAGCAATTCGTTGTAATGGCTGCTGCAGCAAGTGGTTAACATCATGCTCGTCATCATTATCATCATCTGCCCCAGCTGGGGAGTGTAAGGGAAGCAGTCATTGAGCTCTGTGTGCCTGACTGTCCTCTTAAAAGGCGAGAAGATGGCCCTTGGGGTGGGGGTTATTTGTTTTATGCATTCGACTGTCATTCTATTTGCTGACTTATGGTCTATTTTGTGCATTTACGCAATTGTTCGTGATGTTTGCTTTGGTTTTGTACGCATGGGAAGGCAAGGAATGACAATGTTATTTGGAACTTGACATCCAAAGGCTTTGATCATGAGCCAGATAATTTAGTACAGGACAAAAATTGTTTTTTTCAAGGCTTCATTTGCTGGGATAGACACAAAAGCAAAGGATAGAGTTAGGTCCTCTACAATTCTGAAGAATTTTCCAGTTGAAACTTGATAAATTTGTAAATTTTAATGCGTTAAGATGTGTGATGAGGGCAAAACGAAGTACATGCTGTCATCAAGGAAGGACACACAACATCGGCGTCTCGGACAGAGCGTCACACTAGGCAGCAGAAACTTCGAGGTAGTCAAGGACTTCGTCTACCTCGACTCCGCAGTAAACAGGGACAATAACACCAGTACCGAAATCAAACGCAGAATCACTCTTGCCAATCGCTGTTTCTTTGGGCTCAAGAGGCAATTGAGTAATAAAGCCCTCTCTCGAAAGACTAAGCTTGCTTTGTATAACACCTTAATCATCCCAGTCCTACTTTATGGCGCGGAAACTTGGACACTACTAAAAGCGGACGAGGATGCCCTTGGTCTCTTCGAGAGAAAAGTTCTGCGTGCGATTTTTGGTCCTGTTTGCGTTGATGGCACCTGGAGGAGAAGATTCAACCACGAACTGTATGGGCTGTACAGCGGCATGAGCCTAGTCAAGCGTCTTCGGATACAACGCTTAAGATGGCTAGGCCATGTAGAGCGTATGGACACCACTGCTCTGGCCCGAAAAGTCTTCGAATCTGAGCCATTGGGACAACGCAACAGAGGACGGCCCAGGATAAGGTGGCGCACACAAGTGGAGGACCTCAACCAACTTGGAGTGCGCAACTGGCGGCAGCTGGCGAAAGATCGTGCTGGCTGGAGAGGCATGTTGGTTGAGGCCCAGGTCCACCCCGGACTGTAGCGCCACAAGAAGAAGATGTGTGATGCTATAAAATAAAAAAATCAGCAACAGTCTTTTTTCATATTTTTCAAGGACAATGATAAGGCATATAACAAGAACGCGTCTATTCGAGGAATCTAAATCATTTCTGAATGGGATATTCAGATTCCGACTTCACGTCTTTGTTGACTCTAGTGTGAATGCTTAAGCCCACAAGAGACCAGAGTCTAGCTTCTACAATAACCTCTCGTTTTGTGCGTGCTGCTCTTACCAGTAGAAGCTTCAACTTTTTGCCGATTCCGAACAGCGAGAGTTGAGAAGTTTTCATAAAAATTGGTTCTCTTGGAGTGTTGTCAGCAACTCGAGAGAGGTGTAGTGAAAAATGCGAGTAGTTCCGTCCGGGAATGGAACCTAGAACTTCGGTGTGTGGGTCGACGCACTTACCCATTACGCCACGGCGACCACCCTTCAATTATGAACCAAAATTGTCTTCCAATTGATTTGAGTTTGATATATCCGAGTTCTTACCACAAAATGTGGATGGGAGGCCAAATTTGTCAGGACGGCGATAGGCACAACGATAGGGTTTTTCAGTCTGAAAAAAATTTTCAAGTGGTACTTGACACCTTTGAATCTTTATTTTGAAAGAGCACGTAAGTTAAAAAAACAAATTCTTGATGTGAATTTCTCTATTCTGTGAAAAGGTTCATGATGTATACGAATAATCAAAAATTTGTCTCGGATTTGTGACGGCAAACTTACTTAGTTGCTTGGACTAAGTTGTTGTACCAACGTACAAACAATTCATTATTTTGTGGAACAAAGGTTCGAGTCTGAATGTTCACTGTTCCAGTGCCATTTTAAAGTACTGTCGTTCAAATATCTGTCACCAGTGAACCATAACAATCTTCTTGTCTACCGTATTAGGACATAAATGGAAAATTTGAGTCAAAAAGTCCCAGGAAGGACACCAAAAACAGTCAAAAGTGGAATACCTACAAAAATTGTATGTATGTGTTTCAAAAACGTCATGCCATACAAGGAAACGGCAAAAGGACCTAATTTTGCCCGAATAAAGAATTTTCCAATTGGTTCTCGTAAATTGGAAGCCTTCAGGACGTTTTGAAAAAAAATTAAAAAATGACTGTCAGAATATAAAGCAGGGAACATTATTTTCAGTACACAAATTTTTAGAAAAAATTCTAAAAAAAATCTAGAAAAAACTTTTAGAGAAATGCTCTATAACAGCAAACTGTGACAGATATAGGATTTAGTTTTACGTGATCACCTGCCTCTCACGGTGTCCCAAGAGTCGTAGATAACGCAAGACTAGACGCCTTAGTTACCCAAGTACCAAATGAGATCAAGCTCCACCTTGGTTTGGTAGCGCAGCCTAAAACCTCTGCCACTCTCCGGATGGCAGCACTCGGTTGAGAATGCAACTCCATACTGAACCAGGAACTACCCGCCTGGCCTGAATCAGAAGGGTGAACAATCTGATTCAGACCAGTGAACACAATACACTAACTTCAACTTTGCTCGCGATATTGGGTTTTAAGCCACAGCCACCACGATACCCCCACAAGGGGGCCCATGGCATGGTCAAGCTGAAACCGAAGTTCCAGGGGCACCTGAGACCAGAATATAGCCTTTGCTCAACCTGTCACTACCAGCCAGGTTCCCTCAAAATCTGGCTCTAGAAGCCGCCTTTCCGCCACAAAATGGACTCTGGCTCCATCAGTGATTCAGTATACACTAAAAATAGTGTTAAGGGTGCGATTTTGAATCAAGTCATCATCATCAATCAGTCACATCATCTGGAGCAAACTGTGACGGCAAACTTTGATGTCGTTAACGCCGATCTTGGGCGTGATGTATGTATGTACGTCCCTGTTTTTTAGTGTGGCGTTGAGAAGAAATTAAAGCCGTTTTGCTGGGGGATATTTCTCATTTAAATTGGACCAATTGATAGCCAAATGAATGCAACCGGCATCCTCATTGGGAATGGCGCACGCCTTAGTCAAACTTTTCATGTGAATAGGTTTACCCTAAGAGCGATGGGACATACGATCAAAACATTAATACTAGATATGATGTACAACAGCTTTTAGTATAGAATGCTATCATCAGGAATAGAAATTTGTCAGTGCGTAAGTGGGTCTCTTAAGAATATTTAAGTCGTGTATCCTTGAAATGGGAGGTTCTTGAGAAATCACATCCACTTGCACTGCATACCCAACTGTAGAACTTAGCAACGCAAGACTGTCATTCAGTGCAATCAGTTAGATGGGGTTGGCTGTCAGAGACACCATTATTCCATGTCAACTTTAAATGTCTGATTCATCGTGATGAATCCCAAAAAAAAAGTTGTTTTCATTGAAATTATTTACTTTGCTTTGTATTCCCTTCGTTGATATTTAAATGTGGCAAATTCCATTAATATTCATTCACTTCCCGAAAAAGTGGTAAAATCTGAAAAAATGTCTTTCTACGTCGAATATCCTGAAAGTGAAATGTCCTTTAAGGATACTCTCTATCCACATTTGTACACTAATATCTTCTGTCTACATCTCAGAAGTTTCACTTTAATCCAATCATTCGTTTTGAAGATATTTGCATTTTTCTATTTTTTGTGCCGAGAAACTTGCATGTGTTCCAATTTCACTAAAAGGTGGGGTGAAAATCAAATGTTTTCAACTTGAAATATTCGCCACGGAAGAGCATTGAACTGAACTCGCTTACGATATGTTTGCTGGTCAATATCTCAAGAATGCGTGGTCCTATAGTCAAAGTGGTCAAGAACAAAGTTGAAGGGAATTTCATGATCCTTAGAATGAGTGCATAAGCAAGATCGATATACTGTTACTTATAGCTGTAGAGAGAAAGAGATGAAAAATATGCTCTGAAATGAACATACAAAGAAATGTCTTGTCGTCACTTTTGATAGCCCATGTGTCGAAAATGTGTGGTCGAATGGTCATAGTGATGATGGACAAAGTTGAAGGAAATTTCGGTTACTGTAGAATGATTGTACGAGCGACATAAGTATACCGTTACTTGCGACTTTAGAAGAAAATATGAGTGAAGAATGAAACGAGTTCTTCTAATAATTTGAGCATGAAAACGGAATTTAAAGTTCAATCTTGACTCAAAAAGAGGTCAAAAGGAGATAAGCGATTTTGTTGCATAGTCCGTTAAGTCACAGACAAGATGGCGGCATAAGTTGCACAAATGACTTGTTGAAACTTTACGAAGTGGCCAAATTTATCGTGTGGTTTTACAGACAGGCATCCTGTCCAATTTGGGTCGTCAGCCTCTGCCAAGAACTCATTGTCATTTAAGAGATTCAAACCAAGATTGAAGGCAGATAGCGGCAATTCCCAAAGCAATGTGTTTTGAAGTCATAGGGATGTGCGTTGAACGCGTGGATCGCTGCCACTGTACAGCTGGTAGACACATGAACAAGTTCAAATTTTAGGCATAATTGAAATTCGAGCAGATACCCTTCAAAATCAAAAAATAAATTGTCAATTCCTTAGTTGAAACCCTTGATAAAGAAAAACCCCTTTTGTACTTACCCAACTTTAAAACTTTATTCTCGTCTCTCATGGAATGACTCGAGGACGCCTGGGATATGCCACTGGACTCAGTGCTATGCACAAGGAGATTCGTCATATCGGCCTGGTTCATGCGAAGGCGCCGGCGCAGCTTTGGCATGTCGAATGGAAGATCACCCAGGTCCACCGAGGTGGCACTGCCCGACGTGCAGGTGTCCTGTGAAAGCAAATAATAAACCTTCTGTTCACCTTACACGCCAAACGCCCACTTACCTGCTGCAGCGTCTTCCTTCTCCTGAGCTTGGGCATATCAAACGGAAGATCCCGCAGATCTTGCGGCAGTCCCAGGCTACTGATGGCTCCGATGCCGCTGTCTGTCTTGTCCGACGGTGGGAAGTTTAGCTTCGGCAGGGTAAACTTATGCAGCCCCGATTTGCCCTCGTCCCCGCGTGAGTGCAGCGAGATCCCACTGTCTGAGCCGAGGATCTCATCGGCCAGATGGAGCAATGTTTTGTTTGGCGGGGGCCGTCGCTGCTTTTTAAGCACTTCCGGAGCCGCCGTCCCCGCCTGCTGGTTGTTGTCGGTCGCTGCGCCGGTGGCGGATGCCTTCTGCTCATCGGGAGTGGCGTTTTTCTGGAACTCAGATGCGTCCGACGCCGGCTCCTGGGACGACTTGTCCGATATCGGGCTGAGGATATGCAACTTTGAGTGAATGACGATGGGGGCGCGCAGCGGGAACGCCAGACTTGAACCAGACTCAGAGCTATGTGAACTCAACGAGGTTGAGTGCCTTGACCCTGAGCTGGAGGTGCTGCGGTTCCCCTCGCTGGTGCTTGAGCGCAGCGACTCCATGCTGCCACCACTACTCGATGTGGCGATGCTCTCGGTCGAGGAATAATTGTGCTGCTGGTGCTGCCGGCGGGCATTCGCCGGCGAGGAGTTATTCGAGGACGTTTGCGCATGGCCAGCATGGTGGTGGTGACCGCTGCTGCCGCCGCCAGCGCTCTTCCGTAGCTCCAGGACCCGCCCAGACTCCAGCACAAAGGAGCGCGGCCTGTCTGGGCGGGTTCTGGACTTGGGCTCGGCGAAGCTGCTGCTTTGGCTGTCGGCTGAGGCGCCGGCGTTCATGGCACGGTGGTGCGACGGTATTGGAAGACGAAGATCTTTGAGCCTGGGGTGGGCGGCCGGATTCGATGAGGGCAGATTGGGGGCGCTCTTGATGCTGTTCATAAAGAAACGGTCGTGCTTGCTGGGAAACTTCATGGGCAGGGGCGCCGTCGACGGCGGGGACGGCGTATACCCGCGCATAGGAAGCTGCGAGTTGGACGTTGTGTTGTTCATCTGGTCCACGTTCGTGCCGTGCTCGATGTGGACGTTCTCGAGGTCGCTAGACAGGGCTGAGATGCTGCCGGCGATGGCGCCGCCGCTGCCTGTCGTGCTGGTGGAGTTGATGGTGCCGCCGCCGGCGGCGGTAGCACAGGCATTCGTCTTGTCTTGGATTGCTTGGTTTTTTGAGTTCTTAAGGCGTTTGCCCTCGAGCCGGGTCTTCCGGTCCGAGGGGGGCTTCGATTTGGGCACGTTGTTGCCATTGTCGATCTGCAGCAGCACGGAGTGGTTCGTGATGCGGTCCACCTCGTCCAAGTCATCGTCGGATTTGGCGATCTTACAGTCGAAGGCTGTCTCGTAGAATTGACGCGTGCGGCCGCCCGACATCTCGCCGTCGTCGTCGTCCTCGCGGTCCGCTGAGGCTTCCTGGGCGTTATTTACGCTGGTTGTGGACGCTGAACAATCGACGCACTCGTGCACCCCCTGGGGGTGTACATAGAAGATGCTGCGTGGCCGGAAGTACTCGTCTAGGTCATCGCCAAGGGTCGGGGCAGCACAGGCACAAACCGCTGGCCCTAGCAACCGATGTGGCGGCATCGATTGCAGCTCACTCTCGAGCGGAAGGAACTCGTTCTGCTGCAGCTGTAACTGGAGCTCTGCTTCGTCGACAATTCCACTGACTCCTTGGATGTTGCAGGTCTGCCGGACGAGGGCGAGCGCTCTAGCATGCCATTCGCGACGCTTCTGGCACTCGCTGCAGTCGGAGTCATCCGAAGTGGTGGTAGACGGGGTGGTGCAGCGAATAATGCGCACGCCCTCCTCAGTGAACGAATAGCGCTTCGGGGTGAGCTGCTGCTGGGCGATGTCCGACTCAGGCTGTTCGCGCTCTACCTCAGGAACGTCAAGACTTGTGCTCTTTCTGTAGGCACCGGCCGAAATTGGCGGTTGAGTGAGTTGCGGCGGCTCGGAAGCTGTGGACTGGCGACTCTTCTGTTTGGTTTCCTTGTCGGTGTCCTTCGCCTTGAGGAGGTCCGAGTAGTAGTAGGGCGAGGGATTGCGTTTACTATTCGCTGTGACGTCAGAGTTGAGGGAGGTTACCTTCCGCGGACTGCGGTGAAGAGGTGGCAGAGGACGCACCAAGTCCTCGGAGATGCTATCGGGCGAGTTGAGTTCGGGAACTTTCACCGAGTTGTTATCCTCGTCTGCTGATGACTTAGGCGCCGAGGAATCTGCGAAGAGGGAGGAGAAACAGAAGAGGATGCAGATGAAACTTAATTACAGTGTCGCGGAGGAGAGTTTATTACTTTCGCACTTCTACCCCTAATGGTGTTAGACTGTCAGCAGGCAACGAAGTGCGAAAGGCGAAAGGTCGATGTAGCCGGAGACGGGGAGGATGATTTTCGATTTTACACTTCAAGGAGCAGCACCACGATAATCGAGAAATAGGCGAAAAAAAAGTTTTAATTGAGGTTTGAGGAGAAGCGAAGAGTTCACTGGAAATTGACGCGATTCTAGGGATTATCCTTCCGTCCCTTAATTAGAGACTTTTTTCGCTGTGGAAAGTAGTTTACGGAGGATGCAGTTGGGAGGAGGAGTCAATTCGGAGGACAGAGCACTTAGGAGGACACTTAGGGAAGTGCAATCAATAAATGGAAGCTTGATGGAGAGGGTGGTTGGTGGGTGTTTCTTCTTAAAGCTCAGTGCACGCATCATATCTTTGAAATATTTCGTTTCAACAGAGCTAAGGAGGACTTCCTTCCATACTTGGTTCAAAAGTTCGTGTACAATTGGCAAAATTCTGGTGGACGTACAGAATAATTACTTGAGCAAAAACTGAACATTGCGTTATTGGGAACCATGCCAGAAGAATAGACGCTCTTTCCAACGATTGAGGCAGAAGATCAAAACGGTCTTGTTTTTGGCAAATGTTCAGCTAATGGAAAGAAAGAATGTCAGGAAGCCGGTAGAGGTGTCGGATAAGGAGCTGAAGAATGCCTGCCAGCAGGCTGTCACTTAAGACGAACAAATTCCCTTTGTTTTATCGTTAACCAAAAAACTAGAAAACACATCCGGATACTGTCACGAGACAGAACATTTCATCAAACCTCTAAAAAACTGCCGACATCGAAGAAGAGAACACACCGCCCTCTGTCAGGGAATGAGGAGAACACACATGTGCCTGCATTGACGGTGAAATGACTTTCCGAACCCCTCGAACATCTCGAACGGACAGCCATTGATTCGATTCAATTAGTAATGGGGCACAGCAACTGTTCGCCACCGCTGTCAATGTGCCTGCCGCCCAGTGTCTGCCGCCTGACAACATCCCCGGTCCTCAATAAAACCAATAACAGCGTTCATTTACGAACAAAAGGGGGACTGGCGGACGTCGTCGCCATCGCATCGCATCGAGTGTGGTCAGAATTTTGAATTTAAACACAGCGCGGCATGCGCTGCCATATGTTGTCATGACAAACGACTAGGTGGCGGGGGGAAAATGCGTCTGAAAGGCCACTTAATCCAAGACTTCATTGCGTAATTAAAAAAAAAGAAAATAATTACTCTCTCCTCCCCAACCAGGAGGATGCTCTTCAACTTCAGCCACTTACCCGAACTATAATTGCTGCGTTTATGATCCTTGCGAGGTTTGCTCTTCTTGTGGTAGACTTTTTTTGGCCGCTTTGTGTCCTTGGGGTCGGAGTAACCCTCGATTAGCTTCACCGAAGCCTGCTTTATGGTGTTCGGGAGCGGCGGGTGGTGATGTGATCGCTGCTGCGTTGGCTGTAGGGAGTGTAAATGGCTGGAAGTTGTTGTATTGACTATGACGACGTTGCCACTTGCGGACGATGATGGTGGCGGTGGCGGTGGTGGTGGCGCTGTGGCGGCAGCTGCTGTTGTGGTTGTGCCAGCTACTGCTGTGGCTCCTCCTACAATAGCTGATGGTGGTTCTATAAAATTCACCTGCAATGAAACATAGAAAAAAAAAACAGACAAAGTGAGAGAGGATGTAGTAATGACAGGACTTGTTAGTTACGGACGATTTGATGTGGACTCTATTGTGTATTGAATTCAATTGAACGATGAAATGTGGGGAGAAAAGGCATTTTCATCGGTCAGTGAACAGGAACAATGGGGTGGCTGCGTATATCAAAATTACATTCAATGAGAGTTCAAGGTGAACGATGAGTGGGTATCGGAGCGAAGTTGAAAGGAGAAGACGATTGGAGCACGTGTGCTGTGCATTTATTGGCGTCTCTTAGTCCTTCAATTTTCAATTCAATCTCTGGTCACACAAATTGCGGGAAAAACTGAGCTAGAAGCTGCTTAGTAGCTCGACAAATGATCTACTCTGAATAATTCACTCAGAAGTGCTTTCGTTAAAAAATGCAAACTGACGAAGTCTTATAAGTAAGGATTCTGAGCAACCTACCATCACCTAAAATCTTAGCAGCTTGTGAACGATGCCTAGAGTCAGCGAGTTGGGTTTGAAGTCACCTATCTTAAAAGACAGAGTTTGACGTAACGATAGTCTGGGATACTGCTTCAAAAATGCAAGTCCTAGACGCCTTTGGCCTCCTAGGTCCTTCGGCCAATAACATCTTACCTCATAGCCCGGCAACTAAAACGTAATACTTCTGTTAAATAACTTACTCCGAAAATTAATTCTAACTTAGGCATAACAATATCAGAGAGTGCTTATCATGCGCAAATGATCTAGATCTTTAGTACGTAATGGACGTTGTAAGTCAATGATTTATTTACTCCGAAAATGTTTCACAATTGGAAATTAACATGACGCGATCTTTAAAGTTCAGGATCCGTCAGTATGGCTCTTAATAACTTAATTTATCTTCTACTAATGATAGTTCAACGCAACAGAGGACGACCTAGGCTAAAGTGGCGCACACAAGGGGAAAAGGACCTCAAGCAACTTGGAATGCGCAACTGACGGCAGCTGGCGGCAGCTGGCGAATGATCGTGTTGGCTGGAGAGGCATGTTGGTTAATGCCCAGGTCCACCCCGGACTACAGTGCCACAAGAAGAATAAGAAGAATGATACTTCAAGAGTAGGTTTAAAAAAAACTTACGCCGAATATTGATTCAAGAGTTTTCTGATATTTTTATGGCATCTTAAAGAATTCAGAATCTCTGCGCACTTACATGCTGACAACACTCAGTCTTTTAATTGTTCAAAGCTGCTCATCGAATGTCCTGATTCACTCCAAAAATCATATCGAAGTAAATATTGGCGTAAAAATTCCCCAAAATTGCAAGTTTTGTGGCCCATTACATTTTATCTCTCAGCTTAGTAACATCGAATGAAAGTCCTAATTGAACTACTTACTCCGAAAAGTCGTTTAAAGGTTTCCATAAACTTGCGTAACAATTCTGTTGAAATTTAGGGCGCACGTTGGCCTAAAAATTCGAGGCTCTCATCCAACCAAGAATGCTTTAGGCAGTCCGTCGATTGACTTATTCTGAATGATAAACTTCAAGAACAATAGCGGCGGAATTAACGTGGCACTGTTTTAAAAAATGTGGGTTCTGCCTCGTGATGCTACCAAAAAACAAGGAGACGATGCCAAGAATGACAAATCACTCACTCAAGGACTTCATTCACCCCAGCTTCGCAAATCACAATAAAATCTAAAAAGAAGTGCACCGCAAAAGTACGAGAACTCTGTAACCAAATAGACTCCACAGACAGAGTAATTTGCAAGCAATCAGACACGCTACAGAAAGCTTTTAAACTGATGCACTGTCCATTCCATTATTTTCCCCAAAACCCATTACAAGTACAGGGTATAGGATATAGAATTCAGTGCAGAGATTAAATCGTTACCACTGCACCCCTAAGCAACCTCTACAGGCGACAGTAAATCTGGAAGACGACGAGTTGCAAAAAAAAAACTCCAAAACAGCCTAAGGTAACAAATTAATGTCGTATCCGAGCACTTTCCACCCCTCCCTGGCGAATGAATCCTTGTTAGCCATGTTTGCGACTTCAAAGTTCTCTCGAGTGTAAAGATTTCCATTAACATTCACACCGCCTCAACAGCGAACGAACGAACGAACGAACCCTCGACGGCACAGCACACTCTCTAGGCCCAGTAACGTGCCTTTGCATGTGCGCTTAGAGGCTCTCTATCCTCCCCATCCTCCTCGCGCGATGGCATCGACTACATTTCTGGCAATTAAACTTAAGACAACTTTGTTTAATTAAATAAAATGTTCTTTAATTTACGAGTACATCTCTCACTCTCGAAGGATGGCAGGGAAATACACCGCTCGTAGCGATTCCACTTTTTTCCCTGTGCCTGCACCTTTGTCAGGTTTGCGTAGTCGCAGTCGAGTTGCTGATAGTATTGGCAGTTGTGTGTGCGAAGGTTGGGGTGCTTATGAAGTGTGTATCTGCGGTATCGGTGTCTGATAGCGTGGATGGAGGTGGAAATTTACAATTTACGAGAAAATCTCATTTGGAAATAATTAGAACAAAGTGCTGGCCACCAGCCAACGGTGAGATAATGATATTCCAGCGACCGAAGTTCGGGTGAGCGGGACATTATTAGATTATTGTTAATTATTGACATTGCCTAAAGGATGGGGCTAAACGATGCCAGCCTTTGTGGAATTCGCGGAAGTAGTGATTTCAGGGGGTCGTTGGACTGCGTCATCGTCTACTGATTAACAATTGAATCATGGAGAAGTTCATTTGAGAAGGGGCGGAGATCACAGTGGAGAACTTTTTTTTTCTTTTGAAACTCATTCAGCCATGGCTTAAGCTAAGCGGCAGGAGAACTCAGAAATCGATTGTCAGTCAAGAGGAGTTTGAAATTCTTATGTTTGCTAAATGCAAACTTATCACTGAATTAAAGAGCAATCAATTCTACTCAACATCGTTCATCACTATGAAGGTACTTTCTCAGTGTTCGTTTTGGTAAACTCAAATTTTGATATATTATGATAGACACAGCGAGTATGCCTCATTCAGTTTTGCATCTAGCTCCTTTAAAAACGCTGGTTTATTGGCACAGGCTTGAGATTTGGGGAAAGCCCAAGAAACAAGCGTCTAGTAACTTTAAGTCACAAAGCACAAGCCGGCATATGGAAGGATGTGGCGTTCATCGATTGTGAGTGTTGAGTAAGTCCTTTTCATGGCTTGTGTCTGCACCTTGTCAGCACCTACCTTCGGAGCAGATGGAGACGTATTTTAAAATCTGAATTGACTGTAAAAATTATGTTAAAAATCACATTTATGTTCAATCTATTGTGAATTGTCATAACCATGGGTTAGGCTGCTTCACATCTTTTTCTGTTTACCTCAGCTGACTAGGATGATTCCGTCTTCTTTAAACAGCTCTTTCTAAAGACCATGAAATTTCTTAAAACTATGTCCTTAAGCACTTTCAACACTGAGTCACGCCTTCACGAGATATAAGCCTTTAAAAGTACAATCAAGAAATTTTTTTGAATGAACATTTCCGAGTATATTTCGCATATTTGTCTCTCCAAAATCGAAAATAACTGTTTATTGCTCTTTCTCATTCACCCATTACATAGATCATGAAATTTCCTTCAAATTTGTCTCTGACCACTAATACCGTTACAATACACATTTTCGAGATATAAGCCATCAAAGTTGTCCTTCACCAAATCTGTTGAGCATTCTGTCATCACGGAAATTCCAAGTTGAAATCATTTGATTTTCACCACACTTTGAAATTAAATTGAAGGGCATCCTAGTTTCTCGATCACAAAAAATGGAAAAGTGTAAATATCTTCGAAATGACTAAACGGATTCATCTGAAAGTTCACACATATAAGCTGCAGATATTTAGCTATATATGTCAGTCAAAAGAATCCTGAGAGGAAATTCGAATTTCAGGATATTCGACGGTGAAAGAGACTTCTCCAGATTTTTTTGGTTTATAGCAAATTTCTTAAAGTCACGTGATGTGACTTAAGGAGTAGATGCATTTTAAACAAAAAAACGTAAAGGAGTAGATGCATTTTAAACAAAAACAGATTATTCATTTCCGAATAATTTACATATGTGATTTACAATTTAACAATCTACAATAAGCTTATTTGTAGGTGGGTGGGTGATTGAGAAAGGGGCAAATTGGTGTAAGAAACGATTATCTTAAGAGGATGTATATATTGAGAGGGGGATGAAGTGGTTTACGGTAGCGGTAGCAAGCTGAAGTGGCACCCAATTGCCAACCGCCATGCAGAGTTCTTCATCTTTAAAACGTCTTCGTACAACAAAGTGGTCATCACTGCTCAGAAAAGAGTCAGTCACTCCACTGCGAGTAGCCTTCAGTGTCCGAATTCAAGGCACAGAGCGAGTCGAAGGTATAAAGGAAGAAAGTCTCTGTGACTTGTGGCACATTCGCTTGGACTTCTGACTTAAGAAAACCCCACAAGGTCTAGGAGAATCAAATTCGTTCGATCTTAGTAGACTGTTCACATCACCTCCACATGAGATGACAAAGTTCTCACATCGTTCTCCAGTGTAGCAGGACCATTGAGTGTGTGTTGTGTGGCAAACCCATTGAAGGCACCTGCCACTGGCCCTGATCAATGCCTCGAAAAAAAAGAGTGTAGGGAAAGGAAAACCTTCTATTGGTGAAAGAAAGGCCATTATATTTATTCATGTCATTCCGTCAACTGCACAAAACAATAGATTACGCCACGATTTCCGTATATATGTAAGTCTTGGTGTTTCCAGGTCCCAAAGTAAGTGTTAAGATCTGCTCAGATTTCAGGAATATGTCCAAAATCCACTTCGAATTGTCACAAATCACCTAAAAATGTTTTCAAAAATTGCTAAGATCACTAGGCAGATCTCCCTGCATATGGCCGCAGCAATTTTTGAGTCTCCGACAGTGCGAAAAATACAATAAAAGAGCCAAAATATCGAAAAACACAAAAATTTAAAGGGAAAAAGGTGAAAAAAGGGAAAATATCGGAAAATTAAGAGCGGCCGGAGAGGCCGCTCCGAGGGTATATAAGCGGGGCCAGGCGCGGGAGCGAGTTTAGTCTGTCGTGAGTTGTCCTAGAGTGTACATCGGAGGTAATTGGGGTTTACTCATTTTTTTCCCAGGTACTCATGTCCTCGGGTGCATGTTGGGGTCACCACCACCCACCAGTGATGTCTGATGGTTGATGGTTGGTGTCTTCGATGGTGGCTGATGTCTTTGATGATGGGTGACGTCTTCGATGGTGGCTCAGATGGTTGATGGTGTCTGATGTTTTGAATGGTGACTGACGTCTTCGATGTTGGTTGACATGGTCGGTGGTTCCTCACATCTTCGATGGTGGCTGAGATGTTTGATGGTGCCTCCTCTCTTGGATGGTGGCTGATATGGTCCATGGAGGCAGAAGTGTTCGATGGTGCCTCACATCTGCGATGGTTAATGGTGGCTGCTATAATGGTGGTGTCCGATGTTTTCGATGTGGCCTGAGATGGTTGATGGTGCCTCCCTTCTTGGATGGTGGATGACATGGTCGATGGTGCCTCACATCTGCGATGATGCCTCACATCTGTGATGATGCCGATGGTGCCTCCCTTCTTGGATGGTGGATGACATGGTCGATGGTGCCTCACATCTGCGATGATGCCTCACATCTGCGATGATGCCTCACATCTGCGATGGTGCCTCACATCTGCGATGATGCCTCATATCTGCGATGATGCCGATGGTGCCTCACATATGCCATGGTGCCTCACATCTGCGAAGGTTAATGGTGGCTGCAATAGTGGTGGTGTCTGATGTTTTCGATGTGGCCTGAGATGGTTGATGGTGCCTCCTTTCCTGGATGGTGGCTGACATGGTCGATGGTACCTCACATCTCCGATGGTGCCTCACATCTGCGATGGTGCCTCATATCTGCGATAGTTGATATTGACTGACGTCTTCGAGGTTGCCTGAGATGGTTGGTGGTGCCTTCTTTCTGGATGGTAGCTGACATGGTTGAAGGTGCCGGACAGAAGCGGACTACAAGTGGCTTGATGATTGGTGGGATCTGCTCAAATGAGTATACTTAAGTATTTCTTTTCTATGCACAATAGTTTTTTAATATATACACATATTATATATGCGCACATACATATACATTCGTTTGAGTCATGACTCCCGCGTCGAAAATTTACATGCTAGCATGATGCGGGCAGGCGCGCTTCGTCGAATCTTAGGTTCTTAATCTTCTTCAAGACACGAACAGGTGTTCTTGGGTTAGGTAGGGCTTTCTCACTTCTCTCTCTTTTCAGGTCTGCTTGTTTCATCGTTTTTCAGGTTTGTTCTTCTACTTTCAGTTTTTTTTTTTTTCGTCTTAGGTCCAACTTTCCGGGCGAGTCGGGATGATAGTCGTAGTATTTAGTTCCCTAGTAGTATTTAGTTTCCCTTGCCAGTCTTGTGGTTGATAGCATCAGGCTTGTTTGCGCAATGGGCTCGTCGTGCGGAATTGCACTTCACCGAAGATGCTTGAATAGAGCTCGTGCGGCGAGAGTTGAAAAGGCGCTTCCCTCGCAAACGTAGTGTAGACAACGGACGGATGATGTGCATCAAGTTAAGATAGACAACATCCTGTTCGTTAGTAGTAGTTGGAAGCCATTCAGCGCATTCAGTCGAACGAAGTTAGAATGGAATGGACACTTCTCTCGTAGTAGTTTATTAAATGGATGATATGCATCGTAATGACACTACAACTACCGCACGGTCAGTGGCCCAATCCAAAGCTACAAGAATTAGCAAACTTACGTTCTTTTTATGGTGGTGGGATAGTAGTTGCAAGAACGTTTGAAAAAAAAAATCTAATTGGGTCATTTGATCCGCTCGCTGTAGATTGAGTGTTAAGATAGACAACATCCATTTTGTAGAAATGTAGAGTAGATGACGGACGGATGATATGCATCGAATTAAGATAGACAACATCCTGTTCGATCATATGAGTCAGAAGTGTTCTCCTTCGACTTCCGCTGAATTACGTTGAACTGAGACTTCCCTCGTAGAGTAGTATAGTAGACGACGGACGGATGATATGCATCAAATTAAGATAGACAACATCCTGTTCGTTCGTAGCGATCGGAAGCGCCATCCTCTAAGCCTGTCTGGGCCTTCAACTCTTCATGTGAAGTTGCCTCCGCCGTTGTTGCTCGTGACTGTAAACAAACTGGTGCTCCTCCAAGATAGCAAATAGATGATTGCCTTCGAGTTAAGACGGACAATCGTATGCCCCCTTCGTAGTGTAGATTGCAGAGGGACTCAGATTTCCTTTTAGCGTGACTTTCAGAACTATTAATTTATTTTGTGGCAGTTTGAATGTCATACGGCGCTTCTTAGAGATGTTTGGGTTACCTCTCCGTAGATTCTTTCTTGTAGTTGATTTCAGGTTTAGCAACTATTCGAAATCTCGCAGTAAGCATCAGTAGTTAGTTGTAGTCGGAAGACTTCTCCTTCGTGCTCGTCGACGCTCCCACTTCTCGGTGTAAGGTTAAAGTTCACCGAAGTTGGTGGTTGCAGCTAGACGAGCTGGAGTTGACGAGAATGGCTTCGCTTTGAAGTAGAGTAGACAACGAACGGGTGCTTTGGCTTTGTTCGTTTTTGTGCAGGAACTCAAATTGATTTAAGCGCAATCGGCTTTTAGAACTATTGATTGATTCTGTGGCAGTTCGAGAACAGCCCCTCGGCGCTTCTTAGAGTGATGTTTGAGTTTCTGCGTAGATTAGTATAGACAGCGAACGCTCTTAAGTTAGAAACATTTTTTTTTCATTCTAGAGCTTTAGCTTTGCACAAGGGGCTTTGGAAGGGATCCCTAATTTTTCGAGCCTCTTCTACTTAACGTGAATTTTTTCTGTCTCCTGGGGTTAGTTTGGGGAAAATCTTTTATTGCCGGGACATCAGTTTCGTCGGTCTCATCGGTTTCATCGGTTTCATCGCTTTCATCGGTTTCATCGGTTTCATCGGTTTCATCGGTTTCATCGGTTTCATCGGTTTCATCGGTTTCATCGGTTTCATCGGTCTTCCTCCAAACTGAGAACGATCTCTTGATTTCGGTCTATTTTGTGGCTTCTGATTTGGGCACAGTTTTGTCCTCGAGATAGTCTTCGTTTAGTCGCGCTTTTGATACTTAATTCATCCTCGGATCAAAAACTTGCTTTTGATTGCAATTTCGTGTCCGCAGAGTTCGAAGAAAACCTCACTGCTTCGTCTGAGGTGATCGGTAATGGCCAAGGTTTCCTTAATGTGCACCTCGCTTCAAGGGCCAAGTCAAGACGATGTTGCCTTGATTTTGATTCTGGTTTCGTCTGCGATTTGGAACTCGATTTGAATTTTGATCGTGATCCACTTTCGTCTTCGATTTCAGACGTTTTTTGAATTTATTGCTGCTATAGTCGGTTCTGTAGAGACTTAAGCAAGAAATTCGCGATCCTTTCGGGTTCTCCTCGCTGTCGAAGACATTCGCGATGGTGTTTGACTGCTGTATTCCTCAAGATCCTGTATGGCAGGCAGCGCTTTAGAAATATCCAAAGAACCAGATTAGCAGTAGTGAAGTGTTGTGTGTTGCAAGCAGATGTGGTGGCTTCTTTCCTCTGGGAGGAGGCTGAAAGTGGTCTCACGATCTACCACATCTCTTGCGATTTGTGTAAGGGCCCAAAAGTGTTTTTTTTTTTTCGTTGCTGATCAGAAAAGATGCAGGAATGCAGTTCAACAATGACCACAAGCGGTCCAACAGAAGCAAGCCGTTTCCTGAACATATTTATATTTTTCTTTTTTTTGTATTAAGAAAAACACAGAAGCTCCATTTGTACAGAAGTGTCTGAGGTTTCTAGTATACTTCGCGACTCAACTTAATCTTAAACTTAGCTTAAGGAGCTTCTGTTAGGCTTTGACTTGCTTCGCGTTGCTTAATTAATTCTTAGTTGTTCGACACTTTCCTTGCAATCGTTGCAAACGCTTCTCCGTCTCATATTTTTCAATGCAAGACCTCAGACTTAGTTTCTTTAGATTAGGCATAGCTAGGGCTTAGAAATTTCGTTCAAAACACTTGGGAATCTCTGTCCTTATCACGGGCCAGGACTATCGTTACATGCCTTTGAAAATAAACGTTAATTGAGGGTATGCATGCACTTGGTTCCGGGATGTCTGTTCCCCCTGGATTGGATTCTATCAAAGGACATCAGCAGATCGGGTAGAATAGTTTAGACAGGATGGTTAGGTTAGACAGGTTAGTTAGGATAGCTAGATGCGATGCAGATTTTGAGTAAATCTTTGGACAGCCAAAGAGCTAGGCATAGATAGGGCCGTCCTTAGACAGGGAATAGTCACTTTAAGTAGGAGATACTTAGTCAGGCACTTAGCTTAGATAGGTAGGGACTCAGAAAGTTTTGCTTTTTTTTTTGCTAGCCCGTGTAATTACTTCATTCCAATATCTTTGCACAATTTTTGGTTTTGCTCGAACGCAGATCAAGAGTAGGTTTAGACAGTTTAGGAGGGAGATAGCTAGGTAGACAGCTTAAACACGAAATTTTCTTAATTTTCCAAAAAATTCTCCCACTTTTGTCGATTTTTCAAAATTCTTGTGCAAAGATCTAGGGCTTAGAAATTGCAGACTTAGCCACGTAGAAAGCTTTTATCGCTGTCAGTGCATTTGCGTTATTCGGGCGGGAGGATATAGGCGGTTGTTTTTTTTTTTTTTTTGTTTTTTGTGGCGGTGGTAAAATGCTCTCTGCGTGGAGGAGTCTGTATAGGTTTAGCTCGCGACTTGGTGTAGGACTTCGAGAGCCAAACAGGAACAGGTCTCTTTGAAGTTAGGTAGGGGACCGCTCAGCGGACCCGACAGGTGTCCCTGAGGATAGGTAGGGAGACCCCTTGAGTGCTTCAAACAGAAGTGCTTAAGGATAGGTAGGGGACCGCTCTGGAGCACAGCAGGTGCTCCCGAGGATAGGTAGGGTTCTAATCTTTTCTCTTCTGTTTCAGCGCAGAATGGCGTTAATGCAGCTGCGTTCTTCGATTAAGTCTTACGTGCACGTGTCTTGCATAAGCATTCCTTGGCCATTTCTTCTCGTTGTTAGCCGTCTGGTTAGTCGGAAATTTTGGCTTCGGTTGTAATGGCGAGTCATTGAGAATATGGAAGCGGCTGAAGACGGTTTTCGATCGACACATTGCTCGGCGGACCGCGATTGCCGTTGAAGCAGACATCGATTGAAGCGGACGTCAGGTGAATCAGAATCCGGATTAGATTCCAAGTCCAGAAACCAAGCTCCAGCTCCTGCTCCTGCTCCTGCTCCTGCTCCTGTATTGTGTTTTTGTGTAAGTGAAAGTGAAAGTGTGAGTGAATATGGTGGCTTCTTCCTTCTGGGAGGAGGCTGAAAGTGGTCTCACGACCTACCATGTCTCTCGCATATGTGTAAGGGCCCAAAAGTGTTTTTCGTACGATGACCAGAAGAGGCCCAACAATGTCTGCAGCTTTCCAGGTACGTGGCAAAAAAGCAGCGTAAGGCACCTCGGTGCATACAAAAACAATCAGTAAGAATTTTTCTTCTTTTATTTCTTTAACCTACTCACTTCGGTTCTCGGTTGGAAAGCATGCATACCACTCTATACATTTCTCGGGAAAATTTATTTCCAATTAACCCCCTCAAGACGGCAAACAGCTGTCTCTGAGGCTAGGTAGGGGAACCCTCAAGTGACAGACCGGTGTCCTTGAGGCTAGGTAGGGGACCCCTCAGGACCCAAACAGGTGTCCTGAGGCTAGGTAGGCCTCTGCTCTGCTCTTTTCAGGTTTTCTTATTTCGTTTCAGGCGGGCGCGACGCGACGGTATTATTTTCTTTAGAAATCATTTGGGGAATCAAGTTGAGGAATCAGTTGGGGAAGCATCTGAAGAATCAAGTCTGAAGTCATCTGTGAGGAACCATTTGAGAAATCATATTGAAGAATCAGTTGAAGAAGCATTTGTCTCGTACATTTGTGGATTCATTTGAGGACTCATATGAGGACTCACTTGGGGAATCAATTTGACGGATCGCTTGAGGAATCACTTGTGGACTCATTTGAGGAATCAGTTGATGACTCACTTGACTTCTAAATACCTTAAATTTGCTTTAAATTTGCGTTAAATTTGAGGAATCAATGTTGAAGAATCAGTTGGGGAAGCATCTGAAGAATCAAGTCTGAAGTCATCTGTGAGGAACCATTTGAGAAATCATATTGAAGAATCAGTTGAAGAAGCATTTGTCTCGTACATTTGTGGAATCATTTGAGGACTCATATGAGGACTCACTTGGGGAATCAATTTGACGGATCGCTTGAGGAATCACTTGTGGACTCATTTGAGGAATCAGTTGATGACTCACTTGACTTCTAAGCATCACTAATAACGCGACAATTTGAGAAAGCACGCGACTTTTAAATTTAATGAATAAGGACGTTATTTAACGAAGGCTTAGTCCCTAGCGCAGACGAGGATACGTTCGAATCTAAATCTGCACTCATAACCATCATTCTTGTCTCAAACACTGTCTATCACGGCCGTCAATGCGTCGGAATATGTCCTTTTCAGGGCATTAACTGCAACTAAAGCAGGACATTGAAATTGTGATTCACAAAATCCCCTTATTCTTCCTCATATTAAGTGGAGATTTGAATCGCAAACAGATGCTGCTTCAAATGATGACTGAAACCGGCTTAGTCAAAACTTAGTAGTTCGGTAAGGAGCATCATTTTGAAGCACTTGTTCTATCGGAGCGCGTTTCTTGGAAAACGAAAAATTATACATCAAATGAAAGAAAACTTATAGCCCTTGTCAAAATAGAGATCTTGGCATTAAATGTGGGTCAAAGTTCAATCAGAAAAAGACGAAGCTTACTATCACTAGTGTGAGAAGCTTATTTTAATATCAAGCTGAAAGTGGTCCATCGCACAGCGACTTTCGTTTGATGGAGTTTTTGCCTGTCTTATGAAAAAGAAATTGGTACAGAGACCACAGAAACCGATTCAAAAATGTATCTCAAGCCACAAGAAACCTTGTATTTAAAGGCGTTTTGTTTTTCTTCATAATTCTATACGTTGAAAAGGGGGAACAACTATCCCGAAGTTCCTATCATTCGACAGACCATAAAATTTTCTTCAAATGTCCTTCATATCACTTGGACCTCGAACGCAGAATTCCCGAGATATACGCCATCAAACTTAACTTCTACGATTTCACTCATTTCACTCACTTCGTAGCTCAAATTCTGAGTTGAACTCAATTGATTTTCATCCAACTTTATTTCACACCAGGAACGATTTCGAATTCAACTGAAAGCTTATTCTGTCAGAAGCCTTGTCTCGTCTATCTTGACAACAATACCGGCAGCAAAATTAAACGCCCGAGTTCCCTTGTTAATGACCGTCCCTCAAAGGGTTAAATGGTAAAGGACAAGCCTTTATTTGAGTACTTGAATCAATCCTTCCTTCTTAATTATTTGCTTTAAAATTTCTTGGTGAACCTGCTGCACTCCAGCTGTGCAAGTGCAAAAATAGTTTCAAGGACCGCCTGCTTCTTTAAATACTACTTGAAATACTGCTAATGTTACTGAATAAGTTTGAGTCCTAAATATTTCATTTAAATTGCTATAATTTTTTGTATCTGCTAATTGCATTCTATTCTACACCTCGTAATCTACAGAATACGTGATAATCATTTTTGTCGTAGGTTCTAGCGTTTTTGAGATTTTTCAATCTAAAGGTGACCATGGAAAAAATTGTGGAAGATATGTGGAACTCTCTAGGAGGTGGCCATCTTGAGATCACACTTTTTTGTAAATTAGTTCAAATTCAAGTTAAGATCATTCAACGAGGAAGACGACTTCCATTTGTTCATTAAATGGACGCATTGACTGTCTGAATGGGATAATAATTGCCATAACATCAAAGTTGGGGTTAGGGACCTTTCGCCTGCAGCCACTGAGTCGGAATTCAGGCAATTTCTAAACGTTCTTCATTCGTAAATTTCTTAGCGATCAAAACATTGCTTTTATAAAATTTTTTGACATCAACAATTTAAGGTTTCGCTTAAGGATGTACTCCGAATGAAAATTAAAAACTGTCAAGCCACAACTGAAAAAAAAACTATTTTAAAGGGGGCATTTCCTAGTCTTGTCCTTATCCTGCGTACTTTGATAAGAATGCCATCTTTCGTGACAATTTGGTCATTGATTTAACGATGCCTGCACAATAAAAGTTTGCAAGTTCCAGAAGGGTGATTCCTCAGAAAAGGAAGTTCGTTGTCAAAGACTCGTCCTTATCTTTGTTGCTGTGCTTTTGTTCTTTGCTAAGTGTGTTGTTATCCTTTGCTGAGTGGTTCGACAACGACAATTCGGTCACTGGCTTTCCTGTGCGACCACCATAAATCAAGTCACAAAACACAAATTTCTAAGCAAAGAAAATCGGGATGAAAAAACATTTTTATCAGCGTTCCCCTTGATCACAGCAAAAATATTGTTTTTTGCTGACTTTTGTTGTTAGTTGTTGGTTTAAGGGTGTGCTGACGGCAAACGTTCAAAATCAAGTCAAGTCTCAAGTGGAAAATCATCCACTATTTGCTTGCTGAACTGTATGGTTCTCTTCAGACACATGTTGAGATGAGGTTGGTTAGTGTGCCTCCTTTAATCAGACGTGTAAACATCTTAATGATGCCACCGGAGATTCGGACCGAAAATTGTTCCAATTGGGCCATCTGTCGGAGGGTTTTCAATTTTCCCCCCTGGCATGGCAGATATGAGAAAATAATTTGACGAATCAGCAAAATGTCGATGAAAGGACCACTGACCACTTTGAATGAAGGACTGGATGATCCTAGAAATCCCCATTCAAGTGGAATCCTAGTCAATGATAAAAGAACTTCTGAAGTCATCACACCGCTTCGTCCTTTAAACGATTTGCTGAGTCAATTCGGCAAATCGGTTGACAAAAAGGCAGAAAATCCTCCAATAAAAAAAAGAAGGAAGAGAAAGGATGTTCTCCTGCTCTTCGTTTTATTTACTTTCAATGCCACTGCCACGACTGTCATGCACGTCTGCAAAATTAATTCAAATTGCGACAAGAAAAATCGAACCGGTGGATTGTGACTTTTCCTCGGCGTAGAAGGAGGAAAAAAAGGATAATCCCCTTGAGTTCGTTTTATCACCAAGTAACAGGTATCGCCGTGCCTGTGTGTGTGTCTATGCCAGCCGCGACCGACGATAGCTTAAGACATTCCCTCGTCATCTTGATAAAATATTTATTTTTGATTATCAATGAGAGAGAGCGTATTTCTTTCTTTTTCCTAGTCCTCCCACATTCATCCTTTCTCGATTTTCATTGAAATTAATAAAGCGGAAGAAGCTTCGCACAGGCCGAGGGTGACGCACCGGCACACATCACCCCCACGGAGACACATAAACGGGATGGGACCCAAAATATTTTCTACACAAACAAAATTATATAAAATAATAAAGGAGCTCCCCTCTCACGTGTGCGTGTGTTGGTGTGTGTGTGCGTGATGCCTTGGGGGAGGGCTTGGCTATACTGAGCAGCAGCAGCAGCATCACTCTAATCGTCGATACGGTGTGTGGAAGGACTATTAAAGGGATTTTCACCACAGCAACGGTACAAATATCTAAGCCATTCAATAGCGCGGCGCAACAACCGCCGGAGTGGGGTCGGGGGAAAGGACACCGGCAAAAAACTGACTCTTTTCCTCTCCTATTTCGAGTCATAAAAATGAAGTAGGCACTTTGAAAATGCTGCCTCGCTACTGTGTGGTGGCTGATGCTCGCTGCGGCTGACTGCTGGCTTGATTTCCTTTCGTCGCGGGCGGCATGGTGGCATGGTGGCGAACGTTTGTCGGTGGTTGTGATGGTGTATTTTGTGGTGGTTGGGTGAATGATTTTGAGGGTTGGTTTGGTTTTACGTTCCATGTGAGTGCCGCGTCGTCTGCCAGGACAACTGAGATGTGAACGGAGGGACTGGGCGGCACAAGTATTCAAATAATGAAAGGAATTTTTTCATTATCAAAAAATATTACTTTTGCTAGCAGCGGGCAATCGCTGTTGCTATCGCTGCCAGCGCCATGCACAGTGATGCTGGTTCTGCTGGTGCTGCCTCGGATGCTCTTTGTGCGCCTCCTAAGCTTATGATTCACTCAACAGGACGAGGCCAACGAGTTGATGTTTGATGGTTGATGGAAGCTGGGCCCTAACGAAATTCTCTAATTAGATTTATCTAAATTGTGCACTTGACGAGACGACAACGACGCGCAAGAGGGCATGGGCCACGATGGGCGATGTTTAGAGAACATGACGCACTTGAGGGAGATTGTATTACAAGCTAGCGTGCGCCATCAACCAAGCAATTGAAGGGATATGCCGCGTTATGGGTGGGATGGAGTGTTGCTTTATGGTTTTATTAATTTTTATGGCACATCCCAATGGAATTTCAACGAGAACCTCAATCAGTCTTGAGTGCGCAGGAGATGGATTTCGAGACTGCTAAGGATTTACACTTGAGACGTGGGCTAATGAATTAATACAGTAAGGGGGCGAAATTTTTGAATTTTTAACGTGCACCCCTAGAGGGATATGTTAATAGGCTTTAGTGTGGTTTTGTGCAGCAGAATCAACGTCGCGTTCGAAGTGCTATCCGCGGTCTTGGTGATGATAAGCTTAGGATTCGTTCTAATGTGGAATCTGTGCTGTTTTGTAGATGCAGCACCTTGAAGGAGGACACTATGAGCTGCAATCATTCATAAATAGATGTTTAAGAAACATCCTTCGGATTTTTTGGCCGAACAATATCTCCAACGAGCAATCGCAGCTGAGAACCGTGAAACATCACAACACGAAAGAGACAGCGGCAGTGGGTTGTACACACTCAATCGCTTGAAGATTGCGACATTGCGGAGCAGGCCAAACAGTTGGAACAGATTACCAAAGCGGGCAGACCGGCGGAACTCCGTAGTCAAACATAACGCAGAACAGTTGAATCTAGTTCCGTAAGAATGAGATGGTAGGAGCCCAAACGCAGAACTTTTTCCGAGATGGCGCGAGAGCTCGGTTGTTGCCTTATGCTCCCCGAGTGGTTTAAGGACATAGGAAAGGAAGAATACTCAAGCTTATCATAAGCGATAGTCGTCCAACAGCAGTAAAAGATTCGAACAGCCTGTTATGTCAAGAGTTTCCAGTTGCCAGTTTTGACATTCCCTTCATGAACACACATGTCATGGACGTGAGTGTGGGAACTCCATGCGTTATGAATAGCCTACCCTTTTGCAGATAATGGATTGTCTCCCTGACGACAGAAAAAAAGTTTTTCTCAACACCACACCTGCCGATCAAAGTGTCATCAAAAGCACGTGTTCCTCGTGTTCCCCATCGAAAGACACAATCAGTTTCCACTTTACAAGATGCTACACCGATCCATCATCATTTCCACAGCAACGTCTGCAGCGGAGGAACCTTCGACAATAATTCACACTGCCAAATCTGCAGGTGACAACTGAAAGCGGAATAAAGAAAGCGCCCGGCTCGCATTTGCATCTGCCCCCCTTTCTTCGGCCTAATGAATACCGGGGATTAAGTCATAAATATGGATGTGTGAGTGTCAAGATGTGTGAAGCAACTTGAGCCGATAGATAAAGGCCTTCCCCTAGTCAAAAAACGCACCAAACACACATCGACTCCGAACATAAATTATAAACACACCCCGGCCGTAGCAGCGGCGGCGGCGGCGGCGGCGGCGGCGGCTGGAGATTCTAGAGATGGAATGCTTTGTCAAAAGTATTTAAGCGTTTGTACGTCAACTTTAATGCCACATGAAATATGCCATCCCCCCCTGCATACACCTCGTTCCACAGCATACCACAGGCCAGACCGCAGTCATTACTGACTGTCAGCCCACTCACCCTTCCATCTGCCTCGTCCTTCGCCGCGAACATCCGAAGCCGACTTATTCAAATGGGATACATGGCTGAAGGCTGAAACCTGACGGGCCGGGCAGACACAGGCATGGCCGTATAATGTTCCATTGTTGCCGCAGAGCCCATTGTTGAGGCTGAAGAATGAAGATTGCTCTTTGCTTACGGAGTCGCAGGGAAATATCAAATTTTTGCGGTGCCATCTGTGGAGGGGGCTGTGCTCCTGATGATGATACTGCCCTTCACAGGGTGCAGGTGAAATGAGCTCCGTTCAGCCAGCGACGGCCACCGCCGCCGTCCGCCATGACAAATGACATCAAGTTAATGTGACAATATGAAAAGGAAATTAATTCCCATGCCATCAGCAGGCTGACGAAGACTGAGCGGCGACGGCGTCGGCGTCGTCCTCGTTGGTTCGTCATAAATGTATCGAATTTAGATACTCGATAACGCCGCACAGCCGAGGGTGGAGTGGGGTGGCAGCTCCTTTGTGTGTCGTCTGGCGTTTGTTGTTAATTACAAACCATCAATTTTCGTTTTGCAGTCTACATGTGTAGTTTGGATGTTAATTAATAACGGTCAACGTTGCTGCTGTTGCTTCTTCAGGTGGCCGGGGTGATGGGATACGATGGGCACGGTAATAAGAGAAGGACTGCCGGGGTGTGGGAAGGATGATGGGGGTGATAAATTCATGGGTATAAACATGGAATGTTCTATTCATGGTTGTCGTTGAATTTATTACCTTATTTCGGATCTTAATCGGATTTATAATTGAAAAACGAGATTGTTTGGAACTGAAGGATGGATGGATCCAGGCGTAGACAGTCAGACGCGAGAGATCAAGAGTGACTCTCGAAGTTGCCTTGTGGTTGTTTTGAACAAATTGTTGCTCGATGACTTTTCTGCCTGCGCCCTTAACCTTCTCGAGCTTAAGGGCGGCGTTTAACCACATCCTTAGCAGAGATTTTACATCTTCCTGTCCCCTCAGAAAACTAAGTCAAGTCAAAATCAAGCAATCCCTGTGGAATAGGAAATCTTCCCATATTTGGAAAGTGTGCGGAAGAGTTCACCTTAGGAATGAGCACTCAACTCATTAGAAAAAGAACTCAGAAGTGCTTCGAGGGCCCTCTGATGACTCTTTTGTGCTATTGAAGAAGTCTTTAGGAATCATCAGAGTATAAAGATGGCTTAATTCAAAACGAACACACCCAACCTTAAAAATTTTTCGGGAAGATGCCAAGACGGCTGGGGACAAAACTAACTTCATTCCATCCTCGATCAACTTACTACGATTTTTGCGCTTGTAACAGCTTCAAGCTATTTTTATCGGCAGACCCGACATCTTGTTATCCTGCTGAACATCAAAAGACAGAAGATTTAATTATGCCGAAGGTCAGACAGGAGATGTCTGCAGAGATAAAAGTGATTTTCCGCTTATTATTAGCCTTTTGTATCCTCCTCCTAAGATCTGTGGAGAAAGTCATTGATTATCACTTGCAGTCAGCAACACAGTCTGTTGTCCCTTCGGCATTTGTAAACAGAACTCCAACTGATGACTCTACACACGGTAGTACGCAAAGTCGTTGCTGACATTGCACCCTGGTCATCATAACATTTGGTAAAATTACATCCACACTCAGAGATGTTGTAGAGTATGCTCTACTCGAACTAACTGCTTGGACAACATCATGCATGCCTATGAGTCAAAACAAAAAGTCCAGATTATAGTTTTTCTGCTTGCTTGCCTGCTCTCTGGCACAGAAACTTGGACGGTTGAGGAGGATTTTGGCCTCTTCCATACAATTTTTTTTGTTGGAGGTTGGGAAACACTGCACTGGAGCTGTCAGACTCAAAAACTGGTTCATTGTACTACCACGCAGTAACCTTCGTTTACTGTAGTTTTCTGGTTTTCTGAAAAGAGACCAACAGGCGCTTCTGTGATAAAGAGCTTACGTTTTCAGCTCCCACCACGTTAGCAAAGGCTGGACACTGACAGAGAAAATGCTCTGAAGTGTCTTCACCTTCCCTACAGGTTTCACAAAGGCTGCCATCATTTAGCCCAGGCAGACTTAGATGCTCATCGAAGGTCAAGTGTCCCGTTTGTACGCCGACAAGTTTTCTGCACTTTTTCTGTCCAGAGATAACAGAAAAGCCGCGGTTTTTTGCTTACGTTCGGAGGCATGCACTTGGTCAGTCTGCAACCTGGAGAGTCTTGCCATCTTTGGTTGTGCTGTTCGAAGATCCAACAGTCGACGGAAGCCCTAACCAAGAAAGCGGGTAGTCCCAAGGTGGGTTCGGGCCCTACGAATGCCTCTTTAGAACGTTGCCAAGGTAGTTCATCAGCAATTTCGTTTCCCGTGATTCGTGATCCTGTGATGCAATCTGATCTGAATCCCGTGATGTCCCGTGATGTGCCTTGAGTAACCTCGTTTGCCGTGATCCCGTGATGTCCCGGGACCCAGACAAGTCTTAGCGAATTCAGTCTACCGAGCAATTAAGGGAGGACTTGAACTCCAGGACTATGTTAATAGTGATTGAAGGATGGAGGAGTGGCCTTAAGGACAGCTTGGCTGTCGCTGCAGATGCCTACACTTCGCCCCTTCCACCTACTCTTCAAAATATAGTTAGTGGTCACTAGGATCGCAAAAGTTTCCGCCTAGAAGACCGATGCGAAATTACCTAAAGAGGTGTGAAATCAAAAGTTGTCGTCTTCCACGAAAGCTGCAGCTCCAGATCCCGCCGTCTTCTTAAAGCCGTCTATGAAATTCGACTTCATTCCCTTCCCGGTTCAGTTTATGGCCAGAGACAGTCTTGGACGCAGGGAAAGTCGATTGCATCAGACGGCATGTGCTTGTTGACTTGACTTGTCCTAGGAGATGCGGTGCGCGAGGTCATCAAAGCTTCAGTGCGCGTTGAACCAAAGACCATTCCTTTTGAGTTGAAAGATGGCCTTGATTGTACAACCCATGATGTGGATGTCAAGGGGAAGGGAGATTTAGCAATGCATCAAGAGCAGAACCAGGCGTACTGGGGAAGGGCCCTGTACAGCCGAGACAGACCGTTCTTTGAAACTTGGTGAAAGCAGCAGTCATGTATTTTCGCAAAAACTTGTTCCACCAAACGATAGTTCCTGTTTGTTTGAGGGCATCTGGGCATCTATGAATACAGACAATGTAAAACACTGCTTCGGCTCGAAAAGTCTTTGAATGCGAGTCATAGGGACATCGCCAGAGATGACGTCTTCATCTGAGATTCAGCTTAAAAGTGGAGAGGGATCTCAACCAATTCGGTGTGCAAAATTGGAGTGTTTGGTGTTTGACAGACCGCGATATCTGGTGAGATATGTTGACTAGTGCCCAGATTCATCTCGGACTGTAATGTCACCTGAAGCAGAAGAAGTGCCATTCTCTTGAAAGTATAGGATTTCTTAGTTTTACCCTCAAACTTTCTGGAGCGAATTGCCAATAGGAAACTCTGCTAGAGACTAAGAAGACCAAGAAGTCTAGAGAGCCTGTATTTTGGTGCAGAAGTGCAATGAGATCCATGGGGTCTGCTGCATGCAATTGGGGATGTGTTAGACTGTGGCAGGCAGACCTGCAGAGACTCAGTCTTATTGACAACCCCTGAAAGGGCTTCAGTGCTATCTGTTAACCGCTTTCGAAGACCCGCTTGTACTTGAGGCTTTGGTGTGAAAAAAAATTCTCTTTTTCGGCTCTTTTGTTCACCCGCCGTGGGATCAATCTATCTGCGGCATTCAATAGTTGCTTTCATCTACCTCCCTTGAAGATGCAGAGAAAGATGGTTGTACATTATAATGAAATCGAATTGAAATCACAGGACATACGGTCACACTTTTCGTCCTTTGAAACTTATTTTCCCATGTACAGATGTACATGCAGTGTTGAACATGGATGAGGCAGCTTCGGGTGTTTTAAAAAAAAAGGTTCTTTAGTGTTCCAAAAACCCATTTGCCTTCAAGTCCCTCCAATCCTAAAAGAGGAACTGCACCTACAACTCGAGCGTTATTTTTGAAGAAGCCTAAACCCATCTCTCGCCTTTGCGAACTACAAACTCAAGTGACTTCGCTTTGAATTCAATTCTGCTTCAAAAAAAATCAAATCTTGACACCACATCCTACTTCCAACTGAAGCTTGTCAGTCTCTGCATTAGAAACAGAAACAATAAATCGAATCTAGGTCCGGGAACACAAAGAACTATCTCAGTTCGCAGTACTCTAACCCCATGACACGAATTTTGCCATCACATCGCCCATCCCCCGTCAAAGTCCTCGATTTTCAATCAATTTCCTCTCCTTTCTTCATTTCTCAACCCGGATTGTGTGAATCAAAGACAAACAGTGGGAAAAAACTACTAAACTACTAAAAATCAATACACCCACCCCTGCCATAGAGGATTGCGACTTTGGGTATTTTTTGTTTCTCTTCCTCCTCGCTGTCTATTTTTGGTCCCCAACAACAGTAGCGAGGCATGAGAACAGATGTTAGCCGGTTGGTGGCATTCTGGCCTGCTGGCATCGTGATGTGGTGCCGTGGCATGGTGGCGTGGAGGCGTTATCTAAGTTCATCCGAATGAATATTTCGTTCGACCCATTCCGCACAATTGTGGGTCTTCGTCTCGCTCGATGTCTCCCTCGAGTGGGCATTGAATATATTTTTGCTTCGTTTCGGTCTTTAAACACACACACACACACACATAAAGACACATATAGTCTACTTACGTGGTTACTTACAAGATCCGAGAGTGGACTGGGAGCAACCCAAGTTTCTGGATTTGGTATCGCTTCAGCTAGACACGGATCGAAGCTGGACGGTCGTTTCTTCACAAAATCAATGGGCAGGCTATAGTCATCACAGATTGAGATCTAAAATGGAGAAGAAGAAGAAGAAAAACAAACAGGATAAGATACAAGTGAATTTATGAATGCTTAAGGATAATTATGCAATCACTGAGTGCGGAGGGGGTTAGGGGTGTCGCCCTTCATTATGTGCAACGGATTTTCGAGAAATTTTCAATTAGATAATCTCTGCCAGAAGGGACGCAGGACATTTACCCTCCTTTCAAGTAGGAATTGGGTCGGTTGCCTTGGGTCCTTTAAAGTTCATCGTTTTTTTTTTTTTTTGTTTTTTCTTTAAAATGATGGAGGGGATTTTTTGTTTTGAAGAGACAACGTGTTAATGAGAGAGAAGGGTTTGTGATGGGGTGAAGGATTTCGTTCTTAATCCTGATTCGAAGCATAAGCTAAGGGGGTGTGGGCTGTGAAAGAAAGGAACAAGGACAGGGATGATCTATGGGCATTATACGCGACTCTAGATGTTATTGAGACAATCTGTCTTTTATTTTATTGGTGAGTTGGGTTTGTGTTTAACGACCTTTTTCTCATCATGAAACTAAGATCACTGTTAGCTACCGTTAAACAAGAAGTCTCCAATGCTCTCCGACAAGTTGACAATACTTTCCATTAAAAGTGTCGCAATTCATAATTATGCGTCAGAATCTATCAGATTCCCGTCAAGTTTGCAATCTGTCAAAAAGGTGTCAACTGCCTGTCAGAATGTATGACTGGAAACAAATCATGTGTCACTATATTCCCCCAAGGCCCAGATTCTTCAAAAACTCTTCTTTCACGAGTGGAGGGGACCTACAGTTTATTTCCGACTTCGAACGGTGACATTTTAAAAGCTTTCCGTGGACAATCTATATTCTTTGATGATGTCATGTCTTGTAAAAGTGCAAGATTTAGTAAATAGTGATGATTTTGACAACCTTAAGCGACGAGATCGTTATTTTCGGAATGATCAAGATTTGCCACTTTTCCAGGGAATACAAGCACAAGAGGATCTTAGGCCTTACGCCAGGAGGCAACAATCATAGGACTGAATATTGCAGAAGACGTCATAGCAAAAGTCATATTGATCTTGGCGATTATCAGTCAGTTTTGAAGGGATCGCGCTTTGGAGAGCTCTTTGGCCAGAAGCATCTTGCTCAGGATCTGTAACATAAATCGTGATCGATGACTCAAGGCAACAAGGGCTGACGACTGAAAGCAGCGTGAGTTAAATTTTTGTTAAGTGATCGTGACCTTATTTCAAACGATCAACGTCTGGAACCAACAATTTTTCAAATAATCGCCGACGGAAGAGAGGTTTTTAAGTAAAGTTCTAAAGGGAACCAGGGAAAATAGGAACATGTCTTGAACACACCACCCCCTGAAAAAATTTCATCACATCCTATTCTGCACACGTACACACACACAAAACTCATGCATCAAATGAGCTCCAATTACGACGTCTTACCACACCCGCCAGGCTCATTTTGCACACGCTTTCTCATAAATTTTAACGAGATAAGTCCTTTCTTTTTGTTTTGAAAACGAAACTCTCATTCACTGCCTTCGTTCATCCTGTCATAATTACAAGCCCCGGCAAGGTCACAGGGATTATGATCCTCGAGAGCGCACAACAAACCATCAACCGCCCTCATTCGGCCTTGTGTTCGAATTTAATGAAACAATTTCGTTTCGCTCTCACCCTCTGGCTTCCAACAGGCTAAACCCCTTCTGTGACGCAAGCAAAGGAAGTCAGTAGATGAAAAGGTGCTGAACGCCACTTCAGCATAATTTTGTGACCGCACAGCACAAAGAGAAAGCAAAAAAAAAAAAAACACGCACCGAGAGAGAGAGAAATGTCATAACTTTGTCATTATTCCTCGAAAGGATTCTAGACCGGAGGGAAATCGGATACACACACGGCGCTCGTAGATGTGTGTCATTAAATGAAATAGAAAACCGAATGACAAATGACGACAGTTGGGTTGACGGGCTGCCATTATGGTGTGTCGACGGGCGCTCTCTCCTCATGTTGGGGCTGAAGTAGTTCATTACAGTCATGCCCTGAAGTAATGTGTCAATGGGACGGGGAGGGGGAGGTAGGAGCGAAGACATTTTCTTCATTTTTTTTTTGTTGTTGGTCCCTCTGTTGTTTAATAACACTTTCTTCCTGTGTGTGTACACATTTCTTAATGACGCCAAGCCATTGTTTCAGCGACAAGCAAACGACACAGCACGACCCGACAGTTTTGTTTGCGAGTGGTGACACTTGAGAGTTGAAGGTCTTTGTAGAGATCCCCGCAAAGCATACAAACACACGCGCAAATACACTTCACGTTCGCTCTAGTGGCAAATTACTCCTCAAGATGTGTTTCTTTGCCTCCTCCCCTGTGGACACAGCACAGAACTAACCTCAAAGTACAGCTGTAGCCTGTACATGCCCCGGCATCCGGCACAGTACCACTCGATTTCCTCAATCTGACGGACAGCATCGCACGCCCCAGTGGACAGATTAACGCATTTTGGATGGAAGAGGCCAGCGCAAGGTCCACAGCAGGCGATGTAAGACTCCGATTCGGCAAAATCAATCCAGCACTGCTTGCAGAAGAACATCCTGTTGAACGAGACGGAGACACTCGAACAACTCTCAAACAGACGCGCTAACCAACTGACGGATTTCGAGTGACGGGGCGCACAGATAAAAGGCGCAATCTCTTCAGGGAGCACATGTATCCCAGGAGATCCATTAAAAAGAAAACACGACAGAAGGGAGAGTGACTTGAGGGGTACTCGGCCATTTTGAATTTTTAATAAGTTCACCGCCGCCGGTTTTCGGCCTTGTGTTGGTCCGAATATAGATTTCACTTGGACAGAGTCCAAGTACCTTCAACGGGTGGCATTCATAATGCGGCTGAGATGTGCAAATTTGTTAGTGTACATAAGCAGGGAATCTTTGAATGGGAAAGAGTCACTCAATCCACTCATTCCCTGAAAAGAAATCCTCTTGCAAGATTAATGAGCTTCGCATGTGATTTTTGTGTGCAATGCAGGTGTGCAGCTTTGGCGAGGTGAACGTTTGCGGCGACGAGGAAGACATTTGGCCGAGAGCCTTGGGACAGTAATTACTGTGACACGGTTAAGCGGGAGCGTTTATCTGTGATTCGAGGATGCAGATAGAGACCGCAGGATAGGCTATTCACAGGCATGTTGCAGAATTTCAATTTGAGAAAGAGTTCCCTTAGGCTAGGGGTTGGGAAGATGATGCGATATGAATGGGTTTCTTAGTGGCTGAAATGAGGGAAGGGGAAGTCTGCCAGCAGATGTGTTTCTTCTGGATTTGACCAATTGCAGGCAGAATAAAGGGAATCGAAATGCAAAGGTTCCTTTAACTGAATGTTGCGGAAATGATCAGAGACGGAACGAGAGAAAGGCAAGATTCCAAATCGACCCTGTTGCACAAAGAAACATGCAACAGCAAAAACGTTTTTCAAGGCATACGATTCCGCAAGTGATTGGAAAGCTATGTGTTTCTCAAAAATTCGACAGCAGATGGTTTGCTTCACGTTTTTGTTCAGATTCAGATTTGGGCAAAAGCTTAACTCAGGACCCTGAAAACTCCTTTGCCGCAATAAAGAAGAAGCCCCTGAGGCTTCAAGATTAGGATCTTTTCACTACTTTAGAGAGCAAGACCACGATTGGGGTATAAACATTTGAGGGTTATTTTTGAGCAGAAACTTTTAGAAATTTGGAACACTAGAGCATACAGACTCAAGATTTGTGTCATTGCATTTCAGGTAGCAATCTAATTTTTTATGTTCAGTTTCTTGGACTACCAGCAGGCACTTCTGTGAAAAAGGGTCCGCTTCACTAGCTCTCGCCACAACTGTGCTAAATACCAGACGACGGAACTGAACCAAGGCGAGACAGTCACAGAGGAAGTGCTCTGTAGTGACGTCGTCATCCTCTCAGACGTCGCAGAAGGCTTTCACTGCTTAACTGTAACACATTTGTGGCTTGTTCACACACCGGTAAGTTGTCTGTGCCGTCTCCCCTGTCAAGAAATACCAAGAAAGACACAGAAGCGTACGCTTAGTTTGCCTAAGTCAGAGTCATCCCACCTCCAGTTGTGCCCTTGAGACGTCTACCCACCAATGAAGATACAGATCAAAGACACGAGTTCGAGTTTAAGAGTACCTACTCTGATCCTTGCCCTGTAAGTTTATTGAGGATTTCACTTTCCGCAATCCTGTGCCACCCCGAACTCAACCAAGTTTTGACAAACTCAATCTTCCGACCAAATTCAGAGTAGACTTGCCTTAATGAACTACCTTGGAAGTCACTGAAGGTATTAGCAAGGAAACCAATGACGGAACTGAGGCAGGGGTGATTGGACTAAAGACTAAGTACTTCAAACCCATAGACAAAATCAAAAGCATCTTCCATCTTGCAAGCAACTTTAGCGACTGCGACAATTTAAGTTGGGCTGCCATCATGGCACTAGACTCCTCATCATCAGCTTAAAACTCGTGTGCAAGTGCCTGCACAAACTTCTAGAGTTGAGCCGGAGAAGCAGAGTAAAATTCTACTGGGATAAGAGACAATGATCGACTCCCTGACCAGGAAAGGTGCAGCAGAACGCTTCGTGTGGGAGACCGCGTCCTCGAAAAAGCAAGAAGGCTCGAGACAGGAGACAGATCAGAACCCATCAAGGTAATAAAAAACGAAGAAAGATTTGAAGCCTGTATCAAGATAAGCAAAAATATCGTTCTCAAATAGCCAGCATGCTTATAAAACACCTAAGGAAGCAAGGTTAAGCAGAAGAGGCCGACAAAAGTTGACAAATGATGTGCCCTTGAGATGGACGCCTGTTTCTCTATTAAATATCCCACAATTGTTCTTCCTGTTACTTGCAAATAGCAAAATGAAACAAAAATACTAGAAAAGAACGAAAGAAAAGGAAGCAAACTATAAGAGACGATCTAAGGCACGATTTGATCATAAAAAGGTTACGAACGTGACGCCATTCACATCATGATCCATCAAACATCCTGATGACTCTTACTCCCTCAATTGTCTGGTTGATGAGACAGACTGTGCACCATGATGAAGTGTCAAAATATTGACTAATATCCTCCCCCCGCCCCACTTCCCCTGCCCTGCACAAAAGCAATACGCCTTATTACGCACGTAAGCACACAAGCCAGCTCACACGAAAGATTCAATCTGCAGCGCTCTCCTTTGATTGATTAGGATTCCCATCCAACCTCCATATGTGACACTGCCAGCACCCTCAGGACGTGTAATTGATTTCCTTTTGTTTAACCGCACACACACACACACACAGATACCGAGCGAGGGAATGAGAGAGTGTCCCGCATTAGAATGGAGATTGCAAAAACTGAGCAAACAGGAGACAAAAAAGCACAGCCCACCACTGACACGCATCTGTGAGAAGGGGGCGGCTTAATTACGATTTTGTGATGCGACTGCCACTCTAATATGTCCACACTGTGATTGCACGCAACAACGAGACATCAATGTGGAGACCTTCCCCTAATCCTCCACCAGGCCCTCCAGCCAACAGTCGACTGGCTGACTGTCAGTGCGGTCTCATCAAGGAGACGTTTTTTTTTCTAATTACACATCCATTACTGCGCGCTAAGTGGAGGCGGATGGAGGACAGTAAAGGACATCTAGGGTTGCCCCCCCGTGCGCCTGGAAGAGGACTTTAAGTGTAATTAAAAAAAAGCATCTCCCTCTCTCACTCCCTCTTCTTGATTTCGTTTCAATTTGAAATTCAATAAATTGAAAGCAAAGTCCAGGAACAAACCTCTTCAGAATGGCCGCCAGCAGTCAGAAGCAAAGGAAGCAAGGAAGTCGGCATGCCTCGCACAAAAGACACACCGGAACCGAAAGCAGAGACAATTTGAGTGCAATTAATCGGGCATCAAGTGGAACGAGGGGAGGAAACAAAAAGAAAAATCACCTCTGTCACCAGACCCGCCGACGAACCCCTTCCTCGGCCAACACACGGTTGAATCAACAAATTGCTGAATTAACCGTGGCTTAGCCGCCGGTGAACGGTTGAGGAAATGTTTAATTTTAACTTTGGACACACACGTGTGTCCATCTGACGCCCTTCTGTCACGCAAGGCAAACCACTGATTGGACCAGCGCAACGGCGAAAAATCCCATACACTCCAGGGGAGTAAACATTGCCCACGTACGATCGGAAGGGGGAGGGAAATCATGTGTTTGGAGTTAACTACCCTCAATGGTAATGACATAGTTGGGAAGTGCAGATAACCACTTTATTGCTAAAGTTTTTTATTTGCCAAACAGACTAACACGACGTGGGCGTCGAGGACTCGGCGCTCTGGATTTTCTTTGCTGCCTGTCTCGGCTGATCCTTGTGATTATGGGAATGTGAATTGGGCAATAAAGTTATTAGAGTCACAGACATGAGTGTTTTCTTTGCCTTTGTGGATGGTGTGGAGGGGTGGAGAGGGCTCTGGTTGATGGTAATGAGAGTAGAGGTCAATTGCTCTTGAAGAACTTTGCGCATTGGATTAAAATTGTGATGATGGTGCGGGGGAGGGCTGATACGACCTTACATGGCTTATTTACGAAAAGGGTTTTTCATTAAGGACTTTGATATGAAACAGACCAGAAGCGTGGTACTTAGTACAGAGCTTAAAAAAAGGAAAATGCAAATTTTGGTGCCCTAACTCTCACATGTATGAAAGACACTTTCCCTGTGAGAGACTCCAAAGGACATCTCCGTGACGGCCATGATTTACTCATTCGACTCAAATTTTTACCAGGGGAGTGACTCTTTCAAGGTTGGAAAGAAAAAGAATTTGAACGGAGCCAAATCCGAGGAATACGGTGATATGGGCAGCAGTTCGAAGTCTCATTTGGCAAATTTCGAAATGAAGGTGGAGCTGTGAACCTGAGAGCGTTGACATGGTGGAAAAGCACGATTTGGATCATTTCTGCTGCAATTCGACATCACTTTGGGCCAATAATTCGGCATAGTAGAGCGCTGTAACCGTTTTGCCCTTCTCAATGTAGGCCTGACAGGGAGAAGGCTGTTTTCGCCTTTTTCGAAGAACAGTCGTCGAGTGAAGCCACTGTTTCGAGCGTTCTTAGGGCTCTTGTGTGTTCGACGTTCACGGAGGCACTATGCAGAGACAGAGAAAGCAAAGTCGACGTTCACGGACGCACGATGCGGAGACTTCTTTAAATTGCGTTTAACCAACCAGCATTGAAGTCGCGTCAAGGTAGCGCTTCTTGTCCGGTGTGGCCAAACGTGACACAAACCGCGTTCGCATACCAAGCATTTCATGCGGGACATGAGTTGACAAGGTATTTTCAGGCGCCAACTGTTTCGCGGTGGTCTGCCAATACGAGAACGTGAGGTTTTTTCACCTGGACGTGGCTCATTAAAAAACGCACACACAAGCGGAAAAGGACGTCAATCAACTTGGAGTGCGCAGCTGGAGGCAGCCGGCAAAAGATCGTGCTGGCTGGAGAGGCATGTTGGTTAAGACCCAGGTCCACCCCGGACTGTAGCGCCACAAAAAGAAGAAGAAGAAGTGGCTCATAAAAAAGCGCCCTGCAACCACGTTGAAACTCGTTAAAGAAACTTCTGACAGCCGCCACTGAAGGAGACATGTCTCCGAATAAAGCATTCAAGGGCTCTTTGATTTCGCTGCAAGATTTTCGAATCACGGATCGATCCGTGCTCTTTGTCCACTTTTCTAAAACCCACGAATACCCCCGATACGACTAAAATTGACAGTAGCCGTAAACGAGAATTTAGAACAAAACAGAGCATTACTTAGCATGGTGGAAACATCGAACGCTGGAGCTTTGTTAAGGATCGTTCATTTTTCGGCTTCGAAAGTAAATCTTTTGAAAACAAAGATAACGACAGAATTTTGATTAAATATTGACTTCTTTATAAACTTTGGACATTGCCATTAAACGTGAAAAACACTTGTAGCTTATTTTGAACGCGTTGTTCGATTTTTTTAATCCATTTACGTAAATAGCAAAACATTCAACAAATATTGTGACACTTCAAATGACAGCCGAGTGTGGCAGGTGTCAATTGTCAGTTGAAACGACGAGATAGCTGACACTCTAAAGATATCAGAAGGCAGTATGTACACTATTTTGCATGAACATTTGTCCATGAGAAAGCTGTTTTGGAAATGGGTGCCGCGTTTGCTCACAATGGACTAAAAACAACAACGTAGCGATGATTCTGAGAGCTGTTTCAAACTATTTCGCCAGAATAAACAGGACTTTTTGCATCTGTATGTCACAATGGATGTAATATTGATTCACAACTATTCTCCAGGTTCAAATAAGCAGTTAGCGGAGTGAATAGAAGCCGGTAAGCCACGCCCAAAGCGTCTAAGAACACAAAGGTCGGCTGGCAGGGTTAAGGCATCCGTATTTTGGGATGTGCACCGAATTTTGCTCATCGACTATATTGAGAAAGGCAAAAGGACTAACAGCGAATACTACATGACATTATTGGTGCATTTGAAGGAAGAAATTGAGAAAAAAACGGACCCATATTAAGGAGGAAAAATAATTTTCTTAAACCAAGACAATGCACCACGTCACATGTCGTTGGCTACCATGGCCAAATTGCACGATTTGGGTTTCGAATTGCTTCCGCGTCCACCGTATTCTTCAGTTCTGGCCCCCAGCGGCTTCTACCTCTTTTCAGACCCCAAAAAGATGCTCGCCGGAAAAGAATAAGGCTTGAATGAGGAGATGATCGACGAAACTGAAGCCTTGTTTCAGGCCAAAGGTAAATCGTTCTGTAAAGAAGGTATCGAAATGTTAGAGTGGCGTTGGACTGATTGTATCACTCTTGAAGGAAACTGAATAAAGTCGAATTTTGTCCTGGGACTTATTGAGTGATGTGTTACAAACTTCTTTTAATTGTTGCAGATTATCGTCTTCCGAAAGGCGCTCAGTCGTCGTGAACTGTGTTGTAGAGCATGTTTCCAACTCATAACTTTTTTTAACATGGACACACCAAAGTAACACCGTCAACGATTCGCCCACTCCATGACCTCTAATTCCACGAATCCCATTACCTTGATTTACCTCGAAAAAGTGTGTGAATAATCCTTCGAGTTTTCGCAATAAATTACCACACAATCTGAACTCCAATCCAAACACCAAATCCGTCTGCAGACCCAACACGCATTTCTTTCGAATTCTAACAGAATCCCTTTCCAATCAATTCCCCCATCCGCCGTTGAAGAAAATTCACCACCATCAATCGAAAACTTTTTCGCACGTCTGCTAGCGTCGTCGGAGAAAGTGCCGAGTTCAGTGGAGGAATTCGCACGAAATATGATTCATCCAAGGGGTGGTTAGACCGCAGCGACTTTCGCCGTTGTTTGTGCGTCCGGAGGCTTGTTAGGTCTAATTACCTCTAATCCCATTTTATTCGCCAGCATGCACACTGCTGCTTGCACCCCCCCCCCCCCCCCACAGTAGTGAAGACGTTCGATTCCAATTTGTCACAGTCGACAGTTTTTCCAGCGATCGATGGGAGGTTCGATGGAGCAGCAGAAACTACGACGCTCCGGAGGCCGACGCGCAGGGTTTAATTCAATTTAAGACGACAGCCAAAGGGCTTTACTCACCACCACTGCCACCGTTGCGCCAGAGAGATTTATTGGCACTCGATGAGATGCACGACATCTTCGTCCAGAGACAAGCTGCTGAAGGAAGCTTTCCTCCACTTAGCATGGAGTGTGATGTCGCCTCCGAACTCACAATCGACTTTATTCCTTCAGACAGTGCCGGAGAGGATGGTGGTGGGCTTGTGGATGAGGTGGATGAGACTCGAGGGTGCTTTGGTATCTTGTGGAACCTCGGCGAGTGGAAAGGAATTCGATTGTCGACACAATTGGTAATTTGTAGCCAATTAACTATTGTCCTGCCCTCCCTTTCCCCTGGGCAGTCGATGAAGTCCTTTAATTGAAAATTCTTCAACTCGAGAGAGCGCAGTGCTTTCAGGGCGGAAGGTTTCCATAGGAGTTCCTCATCCACGTCCGCACGGGGCATGCATAATGTCGCCACTTGTGTATGAGGGTGAGCCACCCCTTGTTGCTTCGTTGAGTTATTGATTGCGTTTTCGTTTCGATTTCTTCGAGATTAACAAGGGCTCCACCCACTCTCTTTCAGACCATCCGTTCCCTTGCCAGCACGCGTGCCAAACATGTTTCCGATACTTTGGCAAGTGCCTTCCCATGGTCTCCGCGTAGCCTCCAACGGGGCTCCGCTTGGCCTCTGCCGCACAAGGTGCTAAAAGTGCTGCATGCCATAAAAGATTTATCGACTACATCGACACACGAGGACACAGGTGTACTTAAACTGTAAAGGGCTCGCAGTATGAGCTCTGTGGGGGGGGTGTTGGAGTGCATTCATATCCAAATCATTTGGCTGATGATGGAGTTTTTCTCTGACTTCCTTTCGTCTCTTTTCCTTGACATTTTTCAATGTAAAGGATGTAAAGAACACAACAATGATGAAGACGGGGCGGCGACACAGAAGACGAGCTATGACAAGACTAAGTTAACAACGAGCACGGAGAGCATGACAACGAGCACGCAGTGGACGAGGGCGACTGAAACAATGACACTGACCATGAAAAGAAGATGAACTACTGACGGCCAGCATTGCCTGGAGGACAACGAAACTGATAACAAGAAAGATGCCGACCGATTACAAGGACAATGGTGAGCATAACGATCTTGACGGTTACAACGAGGATCGAGACGCAGAGCTCAACTTAACCTATCAAGCGACACGGTGATGAACAGAGCAAGACCAATAACGACGAGAACGATGATAGTGAAAGTCGACATGACAGATGACAATGAAAGCGACGAAAAGCGAGGTGTTGGTTGACAGCGAGTATCCCTCCTCGAACGAGCGGAACTAAGAGCACAACAAGGAGACGCGTGATCGCAAAGATGACAGCGATAGCGAGAACAACAAAGAGCATGATGTCGAGGATAGCAACGAATACGACGGTGACAGGCAAGGCAAACATAACCACAAGGAGCTCGACACCGAGCAGACCAACGAGCACAATGGGGATGGGGAAAATCAGGAAAAGAACAAGAACTGCGAGCACAACTATAAACACGGCGTAGATGAAGACGTGGAGGGTAACGAAAAGAGTAGGGAAGTCGACGAATGCGAAAAGCAACAAAAACAACTCAGACAACAATCATAAGAGAGTCAGAACGATGAAGAACTACATCGAAGGACGATGAACGGCAACGAATGACGACGACAACAAAAGCGACGTATGTAAGTGTTAAATCATTTGGAGGCCAGCACTATGAAGTCAAATGTCTCCTCGCGGAAGTGCTCGTTCGATGGCGTAAAAGGCGCTCCGCCCCTCTTGGAGCAGGTCAATGTAACATGCAAGTACTTACAAGGTTTCATTCGGAAATGCAAGAGTCACTCTGTTGTGTGATTGCTTTCGTAATATTGATCCAACAGGGGGACTAGTGTGTGTGTGTGTGTAGGGGCACTTTCACGTCACTTTTTTGTCACTCCCCGAGCTCCCTGGCAGACAGAATCACTTGAACCCTTTGGCAAAAGCTTCCCACCTCCACCACCGTGCTTTTATCGAATATTTGGCATCGAACAAGGTCGTTGATGGGTTACTTGAAACCCGCAGAGCCTCGTCAGCCGATTAAGCAAACTCTCAGGGGATGGATAGGATATCACACACAGATCCACCCTTGCATCTTCATCATCGTCTAGCCGCTGGCGGGAAGCCAATTTTCTTCTCCCACAGCCATCCCTTTCCGCGCACAAATCCTTTGCTTTCATCCAGAGTGACTCATCATCGGTGATGGTCGTAGTGGTGGTGGTGGCGTATCTCCTCGTAGGTCACGCGAACCTATGACGCAACGTGCCAAGCTAAATATTTGTTATCCTATTAACTTTTATGTACGAGCGGAGTGAAGGGGTTTTGGGATCAGCTGTGAGACTATGCTATCAGAGGACGCCGACTGGGGTGTTGGTGTTGGAGCACCCTCCAACTTGATGGCACTCAGGCGGCGCGGCGGTTCTATGACAAATGGTTATGAATTGACTTTGATGTCGATTTGTATGGAAAGGTAACAAAATATTTGATACACTTCCTGTTGCATGTCACGCAGTAATCCAAACTCTGATGACAATCCAGCGAAAATCGGATAAGTGACGACGTAGTACCATCACACACAACTCAGTTCCATTAGAATGCCAATTCAGACACAGACAGAACGGCATAATCCCTGATTACAAGTGTCTTATCCTTGGCCCTTCCTTAATTACAATCGAATCGATTTTGTGTCGTTCTCAATCCACTCTCTGGATTAACGATGTGCATTCAGCCACCTCCGCAAATTAAGGTTATGTGCCGCTTCCTCTGCATCAGTCCACCGCCGCTTCACCATTCACTCGTTGCACGTCGTGCTTATCATATTTATAGCGTCCAGTTGAAAATCCAATACAGTGTTGTAACAACAAAAATAAACTCACATTGGCTTCACAGCCCTTGCTGCCCTCGCTGTCTCAGTCCATTTTTTCGCCCCCAGCAGTGTCGTCAGACAAGAATGTTTTCAACATATAAACGATTTACATTTCGCTCTATCAATGCAGAATGGTGTTTGCCGGATAGCGACAACGACGTGGGCCACCGACTCGGCTTATCGGCCCCTTCTTCTCCTTGTGACCGAGCGGGTTTCATTGTTTTGCTCCGATAACGGGCGTTTTGTATTTGCCTTGAACAATGTGCGATACAATTCCAATGTGGAACTGGACTTTTTCGAAAGTAATTTCCAGACTTTCAATAAATTGCTGCGTTAATTTGCCGACCATCGGAATGAAAGTGAAAAGGGGTCAGTCGTTATGCGATTTAACGGTGTTCAGTGCCATGGTTCATTTTGGAGAAAAGTGCAGTGTTTTCAATTTGCATCAGAGATTTATGCTAATTAAGCGGGTCTGGTGGATGGTAGCGCATATTCAGCTATTCAGCAAAAATTATGTGACTTATTCAGCGGATTTTTTTTGAAATTTATTTTAGAAAGTTTAATTCCTATTGAGAATTTAACCGAATTTATGCAGGAATATTAAGCTGAATACATGTAGGCGGCACTGTTTCAATACCAATTTATTACAACGTAAATCTAAGTATCAGAAATGTAGCCTTAACAGCAAAACAAGCGGTTTTTAGAGCAATAATGTCACAATTTTCAAAATTTCAGCTATTCAGCATTTGTTGTTTTTGGACAAATTTGAATTCAGCGCATTTTAACTAATTTTTTTAGCAAATTAGATATTGTATCTGCATTGTTGCCTGAGTTTCATTTACAAAAACGTTGCTGAATAGATGTAGATCTTGTATTTTGACTCAAAAATTCAATAAAGTTCAAGACAAGGACCTGAAATTTTGTGTGAAAACAGACACAACGACAGCGAGGATGAGCATGGCTACGGCTGGCTACGACGACAAGTAGCGTGACGAAGACAGCACCGATTGCAACAAGACCATGGTATGACGAAAAGATCAACAAATACGACGTTTACGTTTTTTTGAAATTTTCCAGTGAGACAATGAATCTGCACCGTTCCATCTTGTGTATCAGATAAATTGAACTGAGATGCTACAGAGATCATCGACCCCATTTTCTTTCACAAATAAACTTTTCTGGAATTCAGGATTCCAACTACAACTTCATATAAATTATGAAAATCATGAACTTCCGCCCTGCTATCTTCACTTCAACTTCAAACTCATTAAAACTTCCTCTCAACTTCGAGCGCCATGCCGTCCAGCTTATCTGTACACGCAGCTTCATACACGCCGCACCTGATCATTGAATTACCGATAATCCATAACTAATTGCGAATAGTTTGGACCGGATGTGCGTCTGGCCAAGGAAAGCGGAAGGGACGATCCTCTTCGCTTTAATTAATCTCTTCTCCCTTTTTTCCGAGCCACCATCGACTACATCCCCACTCATTATCTTTTTGGCAAAAAGCCTTCACACATGAGTGCTCCCTTAATAACCGACACACGTCGGCATCGCCATCGCCATCGTCATCGCCGTCGCTGTCGTCGTTACTGCTGTTGCCGTCGCCTGCAATTTTATCCAAATCCCTGAGCACAGCTCAATGACTTTTGCTGTGTGTCTCTGACGGTGGATGGGGAATGACCCAGGACGGTCGTCGCGTCGGTTTCTCGGTTTCAATATTGAATAGACGAAAAACAGTTTTTATGAAATTTATTATGACGTAATAAGCCGAAATTGCACTGCAGGCATAGGCGAGCGTGGCAGAGTGGAGGGCGGTTAAGGGCGAACACTCGCAAGGGGTGGCACGATCCTGATGACAGATGACTGAAACACTTTCGTGGCGCGACGGCAAACGGCAACGGCAACGGCAACGGCACCGTCACACCAGCTGTTTGCCCAGAAACCGCACACAAAAGCGGCACGGTTGGTGGTTCGACGTTTGTTTTTTAATCGTGCATCGTATGCCTATGCTCTGGTCCTGCCACCACATCATCCCACCCAGACTCACGAAGGGATGACTACCAGTTCTGTCTGCGCAAAAAGCGCTCTAAAATACCAGACAACACGACGCCCGCCTGTGCAGGAAGGCGGGGGTGGGGAGGATGATTTGGAAGAACCGGCTTACAAGGGATGGTTGCGATGAAGTGAAACTGTGACTAAAATGCGTAATTTTTGTGTACACTGCGAGTCTCTGAGTGAATCTGCGACACGACACTGCTACGAGCAACATCGGAGGCGAAGGCATCCCTCTGCCATGTCGAAGGATTCACATGTTCCTCCAGAGATTTATTGTTAAGGATTTTAATTTAAAAAAATGCATTCAATACCATTCAGCGGTATTCAGCTGCTTTTATGTGCTATGCTGTGCTGTGCTGTGTTGTGGGGAATTGCTTGATGGTGGCAATGAGAGGCTTGCTGATGGCGGAATTACATCGATTAGATCTCTCAATGGTGAGTGGGGGCTGGGAGAGGGTGTTTTTCTTTTCCAATCACAGCAACATATGGAGAATGTTCGGGAGGAGTGCATAAAATTTGAATAAATCAGGAAATGTTTTCGAGAAAAACTAGTCTGGATGAAAGGGAAGATGTGGATTCTGTGTGGTGGAATATTTTGTTTGTTGTTTTCGATTGGTCAGGTTTCGGTATCTAAAGTTATATCCGTATAATGTCATATGTTCGTATTCAGTGGGTTTTTTGGGGGAAGAAATTTCATGAAGACGTAGATTTTGAGAGAAATATCTTAGATTGAATTTTTAAATTAAGCTGAATAGAATAATTGTGTCCGCTGAATAGCTGAATATGTAACTTTTTCAATTTAATTTTCTTTCCAAATGTTTCAGCTGGTTGTTCGTAAATATAAATCTTTAAAGTCTGCGAGAATTTCTGCTGAATAGCTGAGTATGCCATTTTGTTACTTTTATTACATAACAACTACCAAGCGTTTGAAGTTTAAACCCTTTATTCGTATTCAGCAAGTGAATGTGAAAATTCACATCTAGGCGGGAATTTCTAAAGCATGTTTTCATAGATGTGCTGAATACATAAATTATTTGCGCTGAATAGCTGAATCGTAATATTTTTTGTCGGTGGCGAGCGAAGAATTAGTTGTGAGTTCTTCTAAGTGATCAGAATCAGGCTAAAAGACATAAAGGAGATTAAGTTGATGCATTAAAAGAAAAATTGATGCTTAGGCATACAAAATAGCGGCAGGAATTGGATTGGATTGGATGGATAGCGATTGTTTCACAAATCGTGAAAGAAATCTCGATCGAAGTCTAGACTTCGACAGAAAGCCAAACAAGGAAAACAAAACAACGCAGTAGAGTCGTTAATAAAGAAAACAAAAATTTTAGAACACCCCAACCCCTCCGGGGACAACTTACAACTCAAAATTAAACAAACACCTCTCTCCAAAGCCGCCTCCAGCACAAACCTTCTTGCATCTTTTAAAGCTCTTTCAGACAACATTTATCCACTCCTTCGTCCCAAAACAGACATACACATACATTTTTTTAAAAGAAGAAAACAACTTTTTAGAAAAAAAAAACCTTTTCAGTTCAGTAATCGCTTAAGGGACCCCCTAAGTCATTCATTCCCAAGCAATTCCCTCTCTCTGGCAAGTTAATATTCAAAGGACGTCAATGTTTCCCTTTTTTTTCTCCGTCCACCGTCGACGGTGCGGGCGGGTGGCTGTGGACATATCGTTGCAAGATTAATTAAATATTTTTAAAGCCCTGTAAAACATTCCTCTGTTTGTGTTTTCAGCCTCCATTCGACAGAAGCCCTACCCCGCCACCCGGCCACGGTATCAAGTTCAATGTGGCAGACAAAGCAACACAACCAACCCATCCATACCACCCCCCACCCCCTGCACACAACGAATGACAAGCTATAAGAACTTTACATTGAGGTTAGAACATTTGTTTTTCTTTTTTCTCGCTCGCCTGCCTGCATCACCATCCTTTCTCGCTCGTCGACAACCCTCTTCGCGCTAGAGAAGGGGTTGAAAACACCAGAAAAAAATGAAGTATCTCCTTATCTCGACGAGCGGGAGAACATGGAATTTTCATTTCCACGTTTACTTGTCAATTGTTGCTGAACAAGGATATGCGGAATGAAGGACCTCTCACTATTTGCCAAGAATAATTGATTTACGCTACAGATTCTCAGATTCCGATTAGAAAAGGACCCGGAGCGGAGAAGCGCTCGCGTGTGTGTGTAGCAAATATTGAAATTATCCCTTTGATGTTAATTAAAATTGTCCAAGAGTCTCGGTTGAATCCAGCAGCCGAAACACGGAATCGATTCCGAAAAATAAACACACACGCTGCGCCCCGATTACGACTCACTGTGGAGTGAGGTTTGTGCCCCATTTTGAGATCGGAAAAATTCAGATTTTGCGTTGAAATTCATTTATTCAGTGCAAACACAATTATTTCGAACAATGCGGGCACTCTGTCGCATATTAGTTGGCGGTGCGGTACGACCCAGTAATGGTGGTGGCAGTGGGTAAGCTTTTGTTCTCGTTGCGAGGGTGCCTCTTCAAAGCAATTATCCACTCGGCTCGGCTCTACTTTGAGGCAGAATGCAGAAAATTGTGAACAATTAACGAACAATTAAAACGCGGTGTATAGGAGGAGGCGATGTGATAAGAAAGAGAGAGAACAAGAGAGAATGCTAATCAAGGCGATCGGAGGATAGGAGATAAAAGGACTTTGTGCGGTATATCGGGAAAATCGATTGGATTAAGTGCTTCTTTTAAATTGAAACTTGAAGACTTTGAATTTTCACTTTCACAACGACGACAAAACTGTGTCTTCCGCAGGACTAGCAATTCTGAAGGGTGGCTCATCGTATGTTTGATTTTCAACGGATTCGATTTGTGACAGATCACGCGTGACTCCTATGAAACCGCTTTATTATTTGACTTTAGTCTCGTTTGTAGTCACCGTGGCGTTGTGGGTAAGTGCGTCGACCCACACGCAGAAAGTCTAGGTTCGTCTCTCGGACGTAACTCCCTATATTTTGATTATCTAGTTGGTTTGGTGGCTCTTAGAATTGTGTCTTTTTTCACAACTTTCAGCTGAAGGCAAGCGCCTTGCGATCAAAGGGACGACTTAGAAAGATTGTCATTCAACAGACCTAATGACTAGCATAAGAGACCAAGAGTTCGTTGAAGTTTGCATTGGAAATCGTTCTGGAGGCATATTCCTCACCATCAACTCATTTACTACGTTTGTGTGGTACAATCCTTGCCCACTTGGAGGTCCTTTAGGAATTTTGAGTCGATTTTCACTACAGGCAACAGTTTTTGCTAGGCTCTACACTTAAGTGGACTTTAAATTCAAGAATTATGCTTCTAGATTGTGAAGGTCACTAGGGTCTGAAAAGGCCGAATCTCCTCCAGAAATGAGGGTGGGCGCTCCTAGTCGACTTTGTTCTACGCACCAGATGATGTGACTTAACTCAATTCAAAAAAATTTTGTAGCATTAGGATTACCAACGGAAACGCTGAAGGAAGCCGACCCCATTTAATGTGATGGCTTTCAGATCTAGGTGTTGAGGGAACTTGACTGGTAGCAGCAGTGTGACCAAAGTCTACAATCTAGTGATACAGGAGATCTCGTGCCCATGAAACTTAATTTCATTCTAACCGTGTGATAGGCTTCCTTGTGGTTATGTCATGGTGCCTGTGATTTAAGCCCAAAAATTGCGAAAAGGACTGCGGTAGGAATGTCCTACTAAGTGGCCGTGCAACGTAGGATTTCGGGTAACAGCTGTGGTGCCTATTCCCTCTAAATAACCTAGCGGTCTTAAGCGTTGGATCCTAAAACACTTAACTAGGTGCCTGCCACTGTACAGCCCATACTGTGTGTGGTTGAATCTTCTCCTCCAGACGCAAAGCCGTAGTACTAAAGGTCAATTGAAGAGCTTCTCAAATCTCGCCGTTCGGAGTCGGCAAAAAACTGTAGGTCACTTCTACTCGTGAGAGAACAGTAGCACGCACAACTCGAGTAGTTGTTGTAGAAGCCAGGCCCTGGTCCCTTGTGGGCTGTAGTGCCACTCAATTATTACTATTATTGTTATCGTTTGGAGACTAATCATGGATAGGCTAACACTACAACAACATCACCAACTACTCGTATTGTGCTATTATTGTCCCATGCAAAGAAAGGACCAACAGTCTATTTTTGACACTGAAAGGCGAAGTTTGAGATTCTTCGATTCGGCAAACAGTACTCTTCGAGTATTGTCCACAGTGTCCATTGTGTGCCGTGAAGAAGTACGAAATGAACAGACTTGAAATTAAATGAAATCGCACGCAAAACTTTTCTCATGAATAGACTAAGGGCTTCCTCGCCCGCTTTTAGAAACGTACAGGTTTCCGCGCCATAGAGTAGGACTGGAATGATCAAGCTGTTAAAAAAAGCAAGCTTAGTCCTTCGAGAGAGGGCTTTATGATTCAATTGCCTCTTGAACCCAAATAAGCAGTGATTGATAAGTACTGGTGTTGTTGTCTCTATTTACCGCGGAGCCAACGCACTACGTCTGCCTTCCCCATAAATGAACGGAAAACAGTCGAATGCATGGCGTTTTCAAGACTTGCCCATCGCTCAGACAATGCTATGGTGAATTTTTGTCAACGGATTTTGACCCTTACACCCATAAGATGATGTTTTAGACTTCCTGAAATTCTTCCTTGATAAAATTCAAGATGGACTCCAAATAGCACCACCTTCTCAGCACTGAGCTCTTCGAGACTGTTTATCACTCGTGAACCATTTCAATCGTGGACACTTCCTCTTAATGTTCGAATTCAGAGAAATTTCGTGTCGTGAGAATAAGGCAAAATTTTGAGGAAGAGGTGGGCAGATGACAGAAAGGTGTGCACAGGAGCAATTCGCAAAAGCAAAGCTTTCCAAGAACAAAGCGTGTAGTTGCGAACACACGCCACTAGATTAGGCCTTCCATATTAAGATTACTCTAGCAGACGATCACACACCTACCTCCCTAGCAGCTGTTCACAAGAAAAGAAGAAAATATGGACATTCATCCTGAAATTTAAAGGGTTTTGTGAGTAGCGGTTGGAATTCGGTTCTATGGCAACACAATGGATCCTCTGGCGCTAAGGGAGTCCATTCAATATAATGAAGACGCTGATCCCACCTAAGACCACTCAAAGATAATATAAGGCATCCTGTCTTGACCCTTCAACTTTGTCCACTGGCTCCACTGGTGGTCTGCTGGTGGTCTGCTGTCACGCAGATTTTCTCCTTCTTTCGTTCAGCGATGACTTTTTGGGATAGTTTTGTTTTTTTTTCTGGAGGTTGCTGGATATCATCCTCGATAAAATAGCTATTTCAAACAAGATTATCACGTCAACAAAGAAGACGACATTAACTCCGACGTGACAACAATCTCGCAACGCCAAAATTTTTAATAACTCGGAACACACCATAGCACACAGGATTGACGGCGAATCAGTCAATAAGATCAAGCAGAGATTTGGTCTAAACGATGGCGCAGAGACCCTTAGGTACGAAGAAATGAAATGCTTATGAGCCATAGCGGACATCTTACGAATGCGGCATTCATTCAAAACCTGTTGGCACCTTGCAACCATAATGATAATGTTATGTCACGGGATGCAAAGGCACGGTTTTGCAACAACAAAGCTTAACTCAAAACCTCTTTACTTCTCGTCCACTGAAAACAAACATTTCACCTTAGATATTCCACTGAAACTCGGTCTCAACCTGTTTAGAGGGCCTATTGAGCAGAAAGTGAAGGTCTTCTTGAATACAAGTCGCCCCTTACGACCTGCATCACTTGCATCGGTGCAGCCTCTTTAAACAAGTCTCCAGCTTAGTCATCTGCATAATCATCTCCCCCCCCAAAACGAGGGAAAATTCCTATCCTCCATCCTGCGGCAGTGAAACCATTAATGTCCCGCCACCGTTTCAATGCGGTCCACCAAAGAGGTAAAACACATGTTTACGCGACGACGGTTCACGGAAAACAACAATTTATCTTGCCCTCATATCAAAGGCGATCCCTTCCTCCCTCACAGCGCGATTGACACATAAAGCGAGTTCTTGCAATATTCGTGCACGTCGTCGCTTTTCATATTTTACGGAATTCAAAGAAGGCGCAAAGGACGAAGCAGTCGCAGAGGGTGATGAAGAAGGCACAGAGAGCAAAAAAGGCGCAAAAATAGAACTGCAGCAGGTGCAGCGTGCGCTGAGGGCTCTCCGTCCGCATAAGATGCCACTTGAAAATATTAATTGCTGTTCGAAAGGCAGATCCGACCGCCGATGGCAGACGACACACGCCAGCAACCGAAAGGCGGTCGTCACGAAGAAATTTTATGAAAATTTTATGACAACAAAATTAAGAAAGAACGTCGGAAGGGTGGAGGAGGGAGGAAGGGGGTTGTTGCGCGCAGGGCGGTTGTGAAAGATGCAAACTTCCGCACATCGGAGCAGGTAAAAAAGGACGACAGGAAGGGACACACCATAATGGAAGTGCGTTCGAGAGTAGAAAGTATGAAGCTGTCATAAAGGAGAAACGTCACATATGACACATGGGCTGTCATAAAGTTTTCCGGGATTCGAGGAAAGTGCTCGCATTAAATTGGTGTAAAATTTTCTTAATGGTATGGAAGGGAGGGGTGGCGGTGAAGCGAATAAAATTTGATGGGAGGAAGTGGAGGGAGGCGGTTACAGGCAAAAAAATGAATTTGGCAAGGCCCACAAATAGTTTCATCAAATCAATGGTCAAACATATGGCTGTAATGTGTTGCGGGAATGACCACAAGGGTGTGTTCCCTTATTCTGGGGAATGTATCCCCGGTGCATGTGTCACTCGTGTACGCACTGAATCTTTAATAAGTCATCATTCCTGCCGCAAATCAAATCTCATCGCTCGGTCGTCCTCCACTGCTGTGGGAGGTGGTGAAATCTCCCCCATAACACCTCAAAATTTAGCCTTGTCCTCATGAAATATGCACAACTATTCAGATACCGCAACAGCGGCAGTGGCAAATTTCCACTTTTCCCTGAATTTTAGCTCGGCGCTCCCCCTCGCCCGTCTCTGATTTATGGGAATAAACTTTCCGTGGTGTTGCTGTTGCGCTGCAGGCTCACGAGCAGCAGGGACGCACGAAAAAAAAAACGATCTAATTTATCCTCCGATGTAATATGTGGCAGATACACTTGTATCTGTTGCCCTGGGATGGTGGGTGGGAGGGCGGCCGACATCGGTGTCGTGTGTAGTTCCTCGTTATCGGTTGCCCGCTCCTCCGGGGTTAACCGGAGAGACAGCCTCGTCCTCATCAGCACGGCAAATCGAATGACGTGTGCAATGCAGAGCAGAAGTTGTTTATTTTTAAAGATTGCTTCGCAGCACTCTTTGGATCGCGTCCCATGTGTCCCGAAGTGATGAGGAGACGACGAGGACGACGACGTAGACGCTTCCACTCCGTCAGTAGTTCAAAACAGAAATGCAAAGAAGTGGAAGAAAAAGTCTAAAGTTCGGCGAAGTGGAAATGTGACTAAAACGTTTTTTGAATTTCAAACAGGTCCTTTCACCGTCTCACACTTCGCCACCACTTGGGGCCGGGAAGCATCTTTCGGCATTCGTAATAAATCCTTGAAATTTTTCGAAAATGGGGAAAATAGCTTGTCTAACGACCACACCACTGGACCTCTCACACTTATGTGTGTGATTTAAGGGCTGACGGGAATGAGTGAACAACCCTTTCGAAAGCCGAGCGAAAGACAATAAAATACCGAGGGACACCACAGAAACTCCAACTGAGACAGTGGAAGGACAGAGACGGAGACTGATGGCATTGTGGTTGAATGGCATTCGGGGAAGAGGAGATATGTACCTTCGTCAGTCTCAGAATCGTGTATCGAATCGAATAGAATCGAATCGACTTTTGGGATACACGACGGGTTTCATGTTGCCATTTGTGTCCGTCTATTAAGTATTCACCCCGTTTGCCGGCAATATGCTGATCATTAGATGAATGTTTACAAGTTACCAAATTCCTGTTTCTACTTTTTTTTTGGTTCTCTGCGATTGGTGGGAGTGATGGAAAATTCGATTGTTTTTAATATTCAAAAACATCAGTGGATTAAAGAAAAAAGTTTTCCAACAAGAAGATGCCCATTTTGGAATTTTGTTTTGCACCAGTCGCTTCGTTCATGAATGGAACTCAATCTGCTGTCTGCCGCATGAGACTTTAAATGGATTGAGTGGCCTTATATCTGCAATTATATTCATAGTCCGTAAGTTGTCGGTAAACATTTTTCGAAAATCTTGCCACAGTTTGGTCTCAGCGATGTCGAAAGACTGAGAACTCCTGAAATCGATTATTTATGTTGTTTGCTTACAAGTGACAGTCAAACGAAAGGGAGACTTTTGAACCTTCAATTAACCAGTTCAGCAATGACACACGACTTAAATGACGACGTCTTTGTCAACTCGACTCGGAACCAGGGTCAAAACGGACTATCAACAGTCTTAAAGTTGCAGTATCTGCGAGTCCGAAATGTATTCAATTTTTTTCAGTTTTTATGAACGAATTTTGGACTCCACAGTATCACAAATGTTGTCTCCTGCTAAGTATTCAAAGTTTACAATTTGATTCATAGTTTAAGGATGTCTTCATAGTTCAACTCTTTAAATGTAAAATTTCTCCTGGAAAAGATTTACTCAATAAGTTCGATGACGCTACAGTGAACAGAGAACCTAGCTTCTGCTAATGTGTTTTCACACGTGGGCACAGAACCTACCGTTTAATGCTTACATCGGGTTCATGAAGTTGTTTTGTTGTATAGAGGAAAACCATTTACAAAGAGAATTTCAGTCTTCTTCATATTTTGGGGTAGACCTGGGCTGCAATCAACAAGCCTCTCCAGCTGGCACGATCTTTAACTAGCTGCCTCAAATTTCGCACTCCAATTTCACTTCTCAACATGTGTGCGGCATTGGCCCCATAAGCGTCCTCTTTGGCCTGGTCCCACTTGTTCGGAGTTGAAAGCTGTTCGGGCTGGCGCAGTATTATCACTGCGCTCCATATGGTCTAGCCATCTTAGGCGTTGAATACATAGACGCCCGAAGAGTTCAAAATTGAATCTTCTTCTCCACAAATCATCAACGCAATAAGGGCCAACGATTGGATGCAGAAGATGGAGGGCTTCTTCATCTGCTCTTGAGATTGTAAAGACTTCAGTGCCATAGAAAAGGAGTTCTACAATGTATGTCCTTCGAGAAAAGGCTCTACTTCTCTATTGCTTCCCGACCACAGGAAAACAGCACTTGTTAAGAGCTAGACGTTAAGCGCGCGTACGCCCACTGTTACATGCGACTTTAAAAAATCGACTAATAGGTGCTGGGTGTCGATTTGCAATCCCCTAGATTTTTCCAGGATCTGCCCTAGTGTGAAGATTTGGAGAATGGTGGACTTCCCCCGCCGGAAACCGCACTGATTAGGACCTATCAGTTTTTTTGACGAATGGTTTCAGGCGACCACACAAAACGACAAGGAAGATTTTATATCTGTTGCTTGGGAGACTTATCCCTCAGTATTTTTCACAGTTGATATGCCTCCTTTTTGGAAATGGGGCAAATAATACCGAGACTCCACTCGTCGAGCATGTCAACGTCTTCTTCTTCTTGTGGCGTTACAGTCCGGGGTGGCCCTGGGCCTCAACTAACATGCCACTTCAGACAGCACGATTTTTTGCTAGCTGCATCCAGCTGTGCACTCAAAGTTGATTGAGGTCCTTCTTCATTTGTGTGCGCCACCTTAGCCTAGGCCGTCCTCTATTGCGTTGTCTTAAAAAAGCTCTGCAAACAGTCCGTCTGCCCAATACCTTTACTTCGTCTAGATCAGGTGGACGGGGCATAGTGGTCGTTTGTTCTTATTCTTAACCTTGCTATTTAAAAGCGTCTAGGTCTTAAGAAACTAGTTTGGCACTCACAATTTTGGATTCCCGAATCGCACTCAGTGTCAAGTTCCAACTGAAGAGCTGCTTATAAGGAGAATTTTGGTTTGTTTCTTGCGACCTTTTTCTTACCATTGCGATTGTTAGTCCTTCAGCAAACATATTTTTCTTTAATTTAGCGAGACATTTTGAGAATTACTATTTGGTCATTTAATTGAATTAAACGTTCACAGAAGAAGATTAAAGTTGTTCATGGAATTGAAAAGGTTTCCGTTTTCCCATCATATTGGATACTCTGTAAAATGAAATGGGTTTTCGGCGCCCTGAGAGTCCTCTTAACCTATGCATCCAGTTTGCGCTTTTAAGTCCAGAATGGGCCGTAACCTTAGGCTTCTCAAAAGTATTTTTTTGTCTAACTTTTGATACTTTTCCGGTGAACTTGAAGTCAACTTTTCCACCTCACCTCAAATCCTTACCGTTTTCAGGTCATAAAGACAAAACCTGTCACTCCTGCCACTTTTTCCCTACCCCCTCAACCGTGACTCACAGCAATTTGCAAAATGTCAGAGAGTGCGCTCTCAACTTTGTACCCAGCCCAACCTTGCGTACCTGCAAGGCCGCAAAACTCAAAAATAAATTTTAAACACAAAACCCATTAAAATAACACCATCCCCCCTGCGCGGCAAAAAACCCTTCAATTCATTCGCCGCACTCGGCTGAACATCACAACCGCTCTCACGCTTCGTGCGTCAACGGCCCATGTTGCACTCTCCAACTCCAACTTCGCGATAAGTAGCTCCCGTTAACATGCAAATCTCTGGGTGAAAGTGTTTTAAAAATACACACATCCACACACCTTCACCCGAGCAGAAGGCGGATTTTCGAAACATTCATCATTTTCTTGCTCGAACCTCAACGGAACCGTCAGCGTGCGCTGCGCGTGTTACACGCTGACAAGTGAAAATGGAAGTACAACAGCTGATGGAGGGCGGACAAATCCGCAGAGCGATTATGGACGACGATGGGGAAGCCGTTGACGATATTTTGAACCGTCATTAATCAAGTGCTTGGACGTCGTCGCGCGAAAAGGCAACAGGAGGGCGAGCACGCAACGCAATGCAACGCACTTCGGCTAGGACAAATCTTTTGCCCGGAGATTAGTGAGACAATGAACTGTGTGTGTGTGTGTGTGTGTGTGGGACGCATCAACCCTGTCGAATTCGATTTAACCCCCCGAGGAGGCATTTCCGACAGACAGGGAAAATCCTGTCAAAGCGTTACATTAATTTTTCATGCAATTTAAACTGAAACGAAGGCGGAGACAATCTTCAAAAAAAACTGTCCTCCCCTCCTCACCGTCGGACATTCATCCCTTGACGAAAAAGACACCGTCTTGCCTTAAATTACACAAAGTGGCAAAGGGCTCTACCTCTCCTCCGTCTCCGCATAGGCCGCTTAGTCCTGCGAAGGACGTAGGATGCTCGAAGAACGTCGAATCAGATTCAGATTGATGTGCGCCAATTTATAAAAAAATTAAATCTTCAAATCATACAGTCCTGTGACCGCTTTTTTCCCCCGATAAAAGGACGTGCAACGAAAGGGGGAGACGCCTGTCATAACTATTTATTCTGTCTTGTTGACTTTTCATAATGAAGCAGTGCATACGAGCTTGCGTCTGCTCTGTACCTCTGGGAGGCTACCACCGCAAGGATTCCACTTCATAATCGTGTTTGCAGAGGCTTACAGCGTGTGTTTGCTCGCCCTGCACTCGGCCAACCGCAGACGACGAGATGAAGGTAAAGACGAAGTCGCTTATGCGAGGTGGAGGTGTATGGGCGGGAGCTTTTGCAATGAAATAAAATTGAAAACATGAACGTCAGAGCGGAGATCGCGTGACAAATCATCAGGCTTTTACGTTGCGTTCGCTTGTTGAGCGCGAACTCATTTTTCACGCAAAAGGGAGCAAAAATAAACGCGGAACGAATGGGCAGTTAATTATTGCCACTGCCATCCCCTTGGGGACAACATAAATCACCGTTAGCCCGCGTAAAGGAAACACATCAATTGTGGGAGTCATGTTCGAGCTAAATTTACACAAGTTTGATTTGGTTCACGTTTGGTGGCTTCCTGCAAATACACTTTGAAGGACTCGTTGTGGTGGTGGAATTTGTTTTGGGACATTTTCAAGGACTTTTTTCAGTCCTATAGCTGGTAAATATAAAACGAGTGTTTTTCAAATGTGTCGCGTGAAGAACGTTGTTTGATTGGTTCAGATAGAAGGGGATCTCTTTGACATTTGCTGAATGAAGTTCTGTTTAGTCTGATGAAACGTTTTGACAAAAAAAAAAGTGGAAAGGTTTGTACAACACGCGAACGGTCACTGGATTTGTTGCCAATGCCCGACTTGTTGTCTCTTGTCGACTCTAAACGGTGACATTTCAAGAATCTTTAAACTGACAATTGGTGGTTTTTAAATGTTGTCAGCAACTTGAAAGAAGCGGTGCCGTGAAAATTTCAGTCTGTTAATCGAAACTGGGACCTTTAGCGTGTGAGTCGATATACAAATTGTTGTGTGGAATAAGAGGCTTCCTTTTAGGTGTCCTCTTGCTCTTGGCGAAAGATTGTGTCGGTAGGGGAAGATTCGTAGTAAAGACTGAAAGTTGCTCCGGACTAAAAAGTCGCACATGAAAGAAGACTATATGAGTTTTTTTCACAGGAACAAAGTTGGGCATATGTAGGATAAGGATGACGCGAAGATGATATCTGTCTGCCATTGCTTTTAGTATGTACTCGTATGAGATTTGGTTTTAACTGATCACCCGCCGTTAGGGCTTACATCACAAGGTTCATTTTCCCATGAGTCGTAGACAACGCAAGACTAGATGCCTAAGTTACCCAAGTACCAAATGAGATCACGCTTGCAACACATTAAGCCCCCCCTTGGTTAGAAGCGAGGCCTTCCTAAAATCTCTGCCGCTCTCATAGTCGCAGTGCCCAATTAAGAATACAACTCCACACTGAGCCGGGAAAGTTCCCTAACCGCCTGGCCTGAATCAGTAGGGTGAACAACCTGAATAATACCAGTTAGTACAGTACACTAACCTTGACTCTGCCCGCGATATTGGGTTTTGAACCACAGCCATCACGACACTTCCACAAGGAGGCCTACCGCTGGGCCAAGTTGATACCGAAGTTCCAGGGAGCTTCTGACCTCCAATGGACCATAATATAGCCTCTGTTCAAGCTGTCACTACCGGTCAGGTTTCATCAATACCTGGGTCTAGTAACTGCCATTCCGCCACAAAATAAACTTTGGCTCTATCACTGATTCCGTATACACTAATAATAGTGAGACGGGTGTGATTTTAAATCAAGTGATGCATTGATCCAGCCAGATCATCTGGAAGCGAAGACAGACAGATCTTGATCTTAGTAATGGATTCGCCGAAATCATCTATTTTATAAAACTCCAAGGCACTCTAAGATCGAACCACTTTGACAACATAACAGGGACTGCCCTCAATGATTACTGCCACAGTGCACAACAGGCGAAAAGAGCCTCAGAACTCAGACCTTTAGTTGGCTGGTGCAAATAGACAAGAAACCGAGACTTCTGATGGAGGATATCCTACCATCTGAAACCTGAAACGATGTGTCTACGAAGAATCACGCAAACACACGCCACAATGTTTGAATTTATACAATAGGGATGGTTGAGATGGCTTGAAGTTACGCTTCTTGTGGTCTGAAGTGGGGCAATGTCGGGTTGTGTTTGGTAAACTGTGACAATATTTGAATTTGCATCACAGGAAGTGGATAAGGAGATTTGGAAGATTAGTTGCAGGGAAGTTCTTTAAGCAATATGAATTTGCTGGACAAGCAAAACAAGAAGAATAGAAGATGACTTATAAGTCCTCCTCGTTTATGGAGCTTCAGAACTTGTGTAAGGGAATGCTTATTAAACAATACCCGAGTTTTGTTTGTCATAATTCGTAATTATTAGATCCCTATCTGAACTCCTGGACAGGAGTAGCGATTCCTAGCGATAGGCATCAGGAATGAGGCAGAATTTTAAGTTTAGTGGATCAGGCATGGAGAGATGGGAGTTAAATGACACTGAGGTTACCGAGTTCAATCAGATCATGGAAGAAATGGTTCCTCAGGAGAGGAGAAGAAGCTTTGTACTTTACCCTCGTCCCTACAACAACTACTGAGTGGGCCCACAGGTTTAGGGCCCAGTACAACAAGTGTTCTAAACTCTGATCTGCCTGACTAAGCTCAACGTGCGCCCTGCTATATCATTTCAGCGTGGCGTGGCGATACGCCAATTTTCGAATCGCGTCCCACCGAAAAAGATGATAGATGCGAAGCCTGTAACTTCTTAAGGACTGAGTGGCATATTAGTGGCACTCTTGACAACAAGACTCATCACATCAAGTCTATATTGAAGAACTTAGACATTTTATTAGGAGACAAGAGAGTTGAAAATAACTTCGGTGTCCACTTACAGCACGACTGATTGACCATCTACCGTCTGCATTTAAAGGCAGTAAGCCGCCTCATGAGAAACTTTGATTTGTGGAAAAGCGAAGTTTGAGAGATTTATTGTGTGAAGTAAAAAGAACTCGTGAGCACGTTCCTTCCCTTCAATTTTGGAGCCATTTGTGTTTCCAGAAAAACAGGCTTTCTTACTAAATCCTTCTCTTATAGTTTTCTATCTGGACTTGAGGTTTTATACATAATTTCAAGGTCTTCGCAGGTTTAACTGTAATCAGTTAGCCTCAGCACCTTTGTCATTCGGAGAATCGTCTATCTGTGTCTAGAATTGCCTGTTCATTGCACCAGCGAGAAAAATAGGCAACTCACATTTCCCTCACTAGTTGCTTAGAAACTCTGCCTCCAACCAACAAAAGTCCATCAACCCACCCCAGTCCCTATCAAAAGTTTGAATAATTGACAAGTGTCAACAATTGCGCAGTCTAGAGGCTGTCTTTCATGAGGCCAAATATTAATTTAGCCCCTTCGCCGATTGGTAGGTGGGCGGCTATCGACCCTCTTATCAGGATTGAATTAACGTAATTACACTTCGTTCGTTCTGAAACTCAACCCACCCATCACCCAATTAGACGATCAAAAAGGAATAACTTCCAGATTTCACAACGACACGACAAGAGCGGAAGGGAGGACGACAGCGAACATGACGACGGAGCTTGGGAAACCCCCAAGATGGGGACGGGAGGCGCACCAACGTTCGGGTAAAGGAACTACGGTGTGTGCCTCCACATTTTTCGGATGAGTCATGAAGGTCATGACGACACAAAACGACACACACACACACACAGAGGAGCATGCCAAAACACACAGAGAGAAACCGTGAAATACCTATACAGTGGTAGTGGGAAAATTCCCTCGCACACAGATTTGCGTGCTGTGTGCCAGGATTCCCCTACACATTCAGCTCCTCCGCACACACTGGCACAGGCAGACAGAGAGACTCTCGGTACCGAGAATGACTCACCCATTTGATATTATTAGCAACGAGGACGAGAGGAATCAGAAAAAGGATTCCGAAAGGAAGCAGGACCTGCACGATGTGGAGGAAGTGGAGGAGGAGAAGGTGAATGAGGTGAAGGAGAACTGATAACTTACCCTTTTTCCGGGAGAAACGTTTCTGCTGAACGTGTGTGGCAAAAATAAAATCAATTTTCTTCAACAACAACACCACTGATAAACACCAACAACAACAAACAAACAGAAAAACAAATGATTTTACGTTGACAGCAGCAGATAGGCGATGATGGGGCAAGGACAATGACACACGAGTGTTAATCGTCAGTCCCCCCACGCGTCGCTGACACACGCGCGCACTTCTCAAAAATCACCAAAAACAAAACACTGCCTTCGTCTCTCCAAAAACACAACACGATCACCCTCACTAACGGTAACTTGTCAAAATATCCCTGAATCGCAGTCAAAATTGCGAATGGATGGATCAGAAAACGCGAGAAAACTCACTCAAGCGACCATCGGCTGCACGGAATGTCCTGAAAACTCCTTTTTCGACGCACTCACAAAAAATTACCGTGATATGTGAAAGTTTTGCAAAGAATTTCTTTTTTGTGCTGCTGCTGCTGCTTAAACAAAACAAAAACACGAAACAGCGACGACGTAGCAGCAGCAAGAAAATTTACGAAGAACCGAAGTGTGCCACCAAAAAGATGGCCGTATATCATGTACAGACGTATGTGTGTGTGTATATATATAGTGTGTGTTTGTGTGTATGAGTGGAAGAAACCCTACACTGGATGGCCCGAATTGCTGTGTGTTGTATGGTCACGACAAAGTCTCGATGAGAACTGCTGCAGAGAAGCGACAAGGAAAAGCCTTTTAATTCTCGTCGTGTCGGTTTTTCTATTATGATTTTCCTCCTTCGCTGCCGTTGAGGGTTGTTGTTGCTCAAGCGAGAGGGAGAGCTTACACAACATGCCGGAGATATTTTTTCCGGATGGGGGTGAATAAATTCACAGCAAGCCAAGAAAAAAATACGCAACACACAATAGAATACACAATATTGGCGAAAAATCCCCCACACATCACCCTTACAACCCCCAGCAGCTGAACAGAGACCACCACACAGTTCGAGGGAGATGAGATGATGTTCTCTGCAGATTTTCCTGCACAAAAATTTCCCACCATCACGGTTGGTGTTTAGGGAAATTTTTCTTCTTCCTTCAGTTCCTTTGGGCTTTGCAGTTTTTGACGTTTTGTCGGTGAGGAAGTCGCCTTTCCCTGACCATGCGCAGAGTTGACGCTGCTGCAGAAAGAGAGAGAGAGAGAGAGAGAGTAAAGCTTTGTATTGTGGCAGACATTATTGTTTACCAGCTTTCGACGGGGGTGGTGGTGGAGAAGGACTGTGCAGAAGTTTTAAGCATGATTTGTATTTAAGAGGACTTCGTCTCATGAGTGTGGGGCGAGGGAGCAGGGAGGTTGATGGCGAAGGATAATGGATGGTTTAAGAAGCTGTGGATGAGGAAGAGAATTGTGTGTGAGCAGGTGGATAGGTTTCAACGTTTCGGAAGTGAAGTGGATTTGACGGTGTTTGCAGAACGTAAAGAGCAAGTGCTTTAGTGTGAATCTAGATTGTAAGAATTTGGCTTAGGAGATGATGCTGCGACTCTGTTCTCAGACAAGGGCAGAGAAACTGGAAAGTTGTGGAGGACTAGAATTTTAGTAAAAGGGTTACAAATTAAAACTGGACAACTTTTACTTTGGCTAAGCCGCAAGAACTTTTAGGGTAAAAGAGAAATAAACCATGTTCATCAAGATAAAGTAGACAGGGACAAGGATAAGGACTAGGACCTTAACATGTTTTTCTATTTGGGATTTAATAGCTTCAAGACTTCACTGTGAAGGCATTTCAATGCTCAAATTGTCAGTATCAGAACATTTAATGGTCGGTCGCCGTGGCTCAGGGGGTAAGTACGCCGACCCACACGCCGAATGTTCAGGTTCGATTCCCAGACGGAACACCTCGAATTTTTTTCACGGCATCGCCTCTATGTTATTACTGACAACACTCAAAGAGTACCACTTGTCTATGAAAAGCCCCTCAAATCTCGCTGTTCGGAGTCGCTGTAGGTCCCTTCTACTCGAGAGAGAAAATAGAAGCACGCACAGCACGAGTAGTTGTCGTAGAAACTAGGCCCTGGTCCTTTGGGGGCTGTAGTGCCACTCAATTCTTATTATAAGAAAATTTGACAAAAAACAAAATGTCTACTACGGCGTAATTCAGAGATCCAAACACAAGGACATCTTCAATTCAATGATAAACTCAGACTCACTGAAACTGTGAGCGCACTCTTAAATCAATGACCGAAGCTAATGATGTCAACATTCCTGGAGTAATTTAATTTCGAAAATCTCGAAAGTTCTAGATCCTGAAAATCAAATGCTTCCTTCAAATGCTACACTAGTAGGAAGTTGCAATGAGGTTTCTAGATTTTCGGCACAACATTTTTCGGGATGTCGGAAGGACACAGGATAATTGCACTGTGACTCAGTTGTAAATGAAACCGTCCCATGGAAGTCATAGAAGCATTTATGGCACATAGGGGACAGACGCCACGATCATATCATATGTTTACTGTTAGCTATGATCCATCCGCCTGACAGCGCTTGTGAATTTAGGAAATTGTGTGCCTCGGGTCAAATGTGAACGCCACAAAGAGACGATTTCCATCCAACAACTAATACATCCTCTGATTGTACAACTAGCTCGCAGGTCAAAACTCATATGGAAAGCCAAAGTAGTAAAACCTTATTGTACCAGTTTTACATGCGCCTGTCTGTGAAGATAGGAAACACACTTGCAGGCTATAACGAAGCGTTACGTTATGAAGCGAAATCTGTTCCTGGTAGTCCATACTCAGCTAAGCTAGCCAAGATCTTTGAAACCCAACTTCGAAAAGGAAGAGAGTTTCAGCTTCCGGTACAAAGATGGGGTGACTGGAGGCAGAGCGCCCAGAATGTCAAATAGGGAGCACGGCACCTACTAAGACTCAGGTTCAAGCCCTCAAAGGATCACTAGCCTAATAAGTTAAAAGTGAGTATACATGAGCGCGGCTAAGTTTGAATTCTTAACCCTTTAGAACTCACAATCCTTATAGAACCTTTTTTTGAGTTTTTTCTTATTCAATGCCGAGGTTGGTAGGTGCGTGGACGACATCCTATGCTGCTTGTGGGCCAATTGAACTTTGTACAAAGGTACAAGCCTGAGTCACGATGCAGAATTCTTAAATCTGTCATCTTGCGAAATGCGGAGTTGTTTGCAACATCGCTAGGATCCTATTCTGTACACTCTGACGTGCACAGTGACGATATTTTCTCACAGATCTTGTGTTTCTTTTGGAAGACCGTAAAATTGACAAAGGCATGCGGCCCTTATAGAGCTTCCAATTTGAATTTCCTCAAATTTTTTAAATCTGTATGTATTCATGGTGATTTGGCAAACTTATGGCCACTATCAACTGCCAACATTCAAGAGTCCATATCGAAAGCCCCATAAACTGACGCATCACATCGAGACTTGATTTCTTGTGCACCAGTTCATGGCCCTCATCGTAGGATGGTACCTACGAAACACACGAAGGTAGTTGATGCAACGAGTACGGCAATTGGAGCGCCCAGAAACGGCAACAAATATCAGGATTTTCAGGATGTGTCTGCCAAAGAATCAGATTCAGGGCACGCTAGAATTTCTAGAATGATTTTTTGGAAAACAAAAGGAAATTCAAAAATTTCTGAATAATTCCCGGAAAGTTTTACTTCCATAAATTCCGTATCCCTCGATTCAACAGACAATTCAAAACTAAAGTCCCCCGAAAAACACTCACTTCCTTGTCACGTTTCACAAGGAACTCCGCGTTGCCACCATCCCTCTTCATCCTCTAAAAATTGCTCAAAACAACTAAAATCCATCTGATAAGCGACATTCCCATTCTCAACTGAGAACATCCGCCACCATCAACTGCCCACCAGCCGTCAGCTACCAGCCACGAGCCCCCTTTTATTTTGCGTGCGACACTTCACTCCACCACTACTTGCTACCCAATCCCACTAATCTCTCTCAATGCATCGTAAATTTCAAACATCTGCCGCCTGTGTGTAGAGTGGTTTAACCGGCAAGCAACCACCACTGACAGCCGCACCACCACTGCACAACCACCCACCATACTGCGTGTACCCCACATCTTGTCCCCTCGGTAACTGTAATAATCTTAAGTAGTAATTACGCCTCGAGATTAATTTACTAGAGGATTACAAGAGCGCCGGATAGAGTGTGCTCCACTTCGGCCTACAGCCGGTAGAAGATTAAATTCCACAGAGCCGTCGTCCCACAACAATGCTATCTTCAATCTTCAATCAGCTTTATGACTCATTTCGCACTTTACGCGAATGGCATGGTGCGAGGAACCTTGATCCTGGCACCAAGCCGTAACCAAATTCGCAGTCTCTTGTCTTTGCACCACCACACGCCACACATCACTGCGTTCTCTTCAACGTTCTGTACGGCAAGGCAATGAAGCAATCCACATCTCCACACACATGCAGACGCGTCAACACACCTCTGACAGGTTATTGCCGACGAAGCGTCGCGGGGCGCTTATAAAACGAAACCGCCGCCCGATTGGCAGCATCAGTTGGATTCTAGCCGCGTCTCGTTCAGCAACTTTCACGAATTCACAATGGAATTGGTTCGTAGAGCAACCTGTGTTCTCACTCACGACACAGTCTTCATCGTCTCTCTCTCTCTCTCCTCACCCTCCGCAGAAACTAGCAGTCTTCCTGGCATTAATTGGATTATCCGCAGCGGCAAAGTTGTCGAATAACTATTTGCCGCCGAAAAATGCAGCCTCGTCGTCTGGCGGGTATGGGGGACTCCTGCAGACCCCTCGACCCACGAATCAGTACATTCCGCCGCCGCCGCAAACAAAGCCAGGAGGTGGCCTCTCGCAGTACCAGCGACAGCCCCAAGTACCCGCGTCGCCGGCAGCAGGAGGTGGAGGCTACAGACAGCAGGGCCAGCAGCAGCAGATTGCTATTCTCCGCTCGGAAAATATGAACAACGGCGATGGAAACTACAATTTTGCGTTCGTTTCGCATACCTCCCGCCATCCCACACCTCCCCAGTCTAACGGTATCCTTTGAAATTCTTTCAGATTCGAAACAGCTAATGGGATACGTCGCCAGGAGAACGGACACCTAAGGAATGCAAACTCAGCCCACCCCGAGCAGGTCGTTATGGGTTCGTACTCGTACACGGGCGATGATGGGAAGCTGTATACCGTCCACTACACCGCCGACAGTGCCGGGTTCCAGGTTCACGGGGATCACCTGCCCACACCCCCACCAGTGCCGCATGAGATCAAAAAGTATGAACTCACCCACACCCACACCCACACACGCCTGCAAACAAAGGCTGAACTGAAAATTGGTTTCCTCGCTTTTTTTCCCACAGATCCCTGGCGCTGCACCACCACAAGACGTCGCAGCAACTCAATCAACAGCACTCGGTGTCGGCGCTGCAGTCATCACCAGCAGGCGTCTCGTCCTCAGTCCGGGCACCCAACAGCCAGTATCTGCCTCCGGCGCACTCGTCAGGATACTCCTATGGCCAACCAGGTGGCAGGAAGTACAAGTGAACCTCTGTTGTGACTCAATAAAGAAAACAAATTTAACGAAATAATCTGCCTTTCACTGTCCCTCTCCCCCTCTCTCGCATCCTTCAAGATTATTTAAATCCTCGTGTTCCTTGGAATCCCTTCTTGGAAGAGAAACTTTTTCTCGAAGATTTCGACGGGGGCTCCCCCTGTGTGTGAGTTCGAAAAGTTCTGCGGTGACAAATTAAACAAACACACCTCACCGGGAGGGAGGACTAATAAGGCCCCAGTCACTTTGTCAACCAGTCCCGGCAACGAAAAGTGACAGAAAATGATGAAATCATCTTCTTGTCGGTTCTGTATGGTTTTTTCTTTTTTGGTTTTGTCTCCTATTCCCTGGAGGGTGTGGGTTCGTTGCGGCTTTTAACGTGTTGGTTGGGAGGGTTGTGTGGCAAGAGCAAATATTTTAAGAGCACACCAGACACAAGGACGTTGCGCTAAGTGCCGGAGACATGGTGGAGGATTCTTGGTCCTCAGGCAGACAAGTGCATGGGTAAAGGAAGTCGGGATACATCTGCTCTTCGAATGAGCTGACCTCGATGGCGATGAACTCTAAAAGGACACACGAGAGGAGACCGAAGGACATCCCGGGGAATAAAGGTCATAAATTGCTGTTGAAATTTTTAATCAATTAGCATTACTCCGTGGGACAATTATTTCGGTGTAACGCGACGTTAAAAATGTCATCTAGGTGATGGATTACATTTGATGGTCCAAAATAAACCGTTTTCCGCGCCGGGACACTCACAATGTCGATGGACTTTGATGGACGATGGGAATTGGGTGGAATTTCAGCGCCACATTACGCTGCGTTGGGAGCGATTGATTAAATTTGAATTCACCCCCGCATGAGTTTTTTTAAAAGTTCAAAGTCAACGATCTCCTGCAAATCTCGTAAGGGACGTGTGCCCTTTTGAGTGGTTGGGAGGAGGAAGGCGATGAGTGGCACATCATACTTTAGTCTGCTGGATGACAACATAAGGTGGTGATCCCTTTCTAGAAGCATTGATGAGGTGGATCGGGAAACTCTCTTCACATCCTTCTACTGAAAACCCAGAAATGTCCGTGGCAATCCACTGACACAGTCAGTGGAATTGTGTGAAGCAGTGTAAGGACATTTACGCCAAGCCCAGAGGAGAGGAATGTCGTCTGACTGAATTGTTGTTTCCTTCAAGTCAGCAGTTCCCGAGGTTTAATGACTCGGTGTAACAGGGATTTCAAATATTCATCTATTTGGTGTCCTTGACTATTGCAAGGACTGTCAAACGAAGTGCGGGGGAGGGCAAGCGCCTCCTGACCAGGTTTCATGGGCCTGCTTGGCTGCTTTGATCTTTCTTAGCAGGAATACCCATTCAATGAGAAGATACACCTAAGCCCAAGGACCCAGCAGAGGACAAATCTGCAGGCAAACCAAATCCTTTTTTGGCAAAGTCAACCATCATGGTGTTAAGCCCATACCGTGACCAGGAGTCTGTCCTTCGCTGCAAGGAAACACATCACTTCTATCTAAATGTTCGTGTCAAGTTCCCTACAGAGTTCCGTCCAGACTAGTGTGTAGCGTCATTTTGAATATAATCTAACAACGAAAAGGCAGTCGAAAAACTGTCGTCTAAATGTGCACGGCGATTGGCCCGATGTCGATGAAAAACGCCCTCGATGTACGGTGTATACGGGTTGACGAAAATAGTCCCAGTGCAGATGAAGATGGCCTCGATGCGGGCCAAGCCCCTGTGCTTGATGTGATCCTGCGGACTGTGAAGAGCATGTACCATCTGGCGACAGATCGTGTCCAACGACCGAATGACAGGATTGGCTTCGTGTGTTAGATCTAGGACAGTTAGCGAGGCTTTAAAGACAATCGAAATTAACTTCCTAACACATTCCTCTTTGTACATCATCTCCAATCAACAGAGTGCCCTCTAGACGCACAGAAAATCACCAAGATCGTCCAAAACTTGATGCCATAACGATTAATAGAGAAAAATTCTTCCCGACCTCAGATGAATGAACTCGGAAAAGAGAAAGCAGTTCACCCCGCAGGCCTGTTCATTCACATTCAGCCACGAAAACGATGCTTCACATCAAGGTCAGCCTGGGCTTCTCAAATCCTCAACACGAAACGTCAGATTTCTGCAATTTGTCACTTGTCGTCGCCATAGCGTCGGTAGATTAACATACGATTAGAAGCCCACCATTCCAACGACGTACGCCCCTTGCCGTCACCCAACGCACTCGTCGGCACACGGCGACGAAACACCCCATCGCGCAAGCAATTAATCGCCAAAAAATTAGTCACGCAGATTTCTGATTCGAATTTTTCTAAAATTAGGTCATTCCCCAGACGGAGAACATCCGCGTTTGCTGATGAAAACTGAAGCGTAGCGTCACTTAAACGATGGACAACGATACCTGAACGATTGGTAATTATAATTAATTGTCCATACCACTCGCCTTCGTGCGTCGCCGCGTTGCTCTGAATGGGCAGTTTATTGTTCTCGAGCGTCGATAATTTGCGGGTCTCTATGGCACGTGAGTTAATCAATCAATTGACGGCCGAAGTGGACGCGGGAAGATGAGATGACAGATTTCTCACGGATATGCCGGCTACTGTCTGAATGGCAAAAAAAACGTTGAAATCCGATTACAAGGGTTTTTCCCAAGGTTGCTGAGGGGGAATTGAGGTCTTCGCGTTTCCAAAGCGAATTGGAGTGACGAGTTTTTTTTGGAAGCTTGAGACTATGTGAAGAAGAAGTTGAGAGCTAATTAGTTTAAGCTTTGAATCCAATTTGTTCAAGCCCTTGACTGCAGGGCGTAACTGAAGATTGGGAAATCTGTAAATGGGATGGAATGCGGGCAGAAGCAGTGGTCATCAAAGGCTTGCTCTGAGGCACGAATGCGTCAACAACATTCAATGGCTGTGAAGGCTGTGAATTCCTAAAAAAAAAAATTAAAAGCACCTTCGAAGGGGAAGCGTTAAGGGCGTTCCGCCCGATAATTGTTTAAGCTTTAGCCATTGGGGTATGACAACAGAGGATGCCCACGATTTACATACTCGTATCAAGATGTAATGCAGGGGCATCCTTTATGGAGGAGTGAGACAGCGACATCTTTTGCTGCAGAAACGGCCTACAGCCGTCCGTGCCACTTACTGCTAGCTTCGATTCAGATCTCTATTGACTCACAGAATCCACAACGTAGCGACGAGTGTCATGTCTTTAGACGTTGAACACCATTCTGCTGCATTGGCTTAGTGGCAGGTGTGCCGTTCATGGGATTTTACTGGCAGTTTAGGACCCGACCAACGACCAAAAACCACGCTTAAGATGACTAGGACATGTAGAGCGTATGCACACCACTGCTTCGGTCCGAAAAGCCTTAAAATGTGAACCATTGGGACAACGCAAGAGAGGACGGCCTAGGCTAAGGTGGCGCACTAAAGTGTAGAAGGACCTCAAACAACTTGGAGTGCGCGGCTGGAGGCAGCTAGCGAAAGATCGTGCTGTCTGAAGCGGCATGTTGGTTGAGGCTCAGATCCACCCCGGACTGTGGCATCACAAGAAAAAGAAGAAGAACCAAAAGCCCCAGTCAGAACACCCATCTAGACAACACTCCTTTCTACAGCAGTTTAAGGCCTAAAAGGAGAGTGTCAAGACCGATTCACGATAGCAGTGGATCGACCAAGCTTTGTAGCGTCAACTGGACGCCAGTTTTTTACATTCGACAGGAATTTCTTCGATACATGTATAGAAGGCGTCGATCTCGTCGACGAAAATGCTTCTGATATCCAAACATATTGAGTTTCCGGGTCAATGGCAAATAAAATTTAGTTCGAGGACCACGGTTGGGCGCCATTCTTTTGCCAGCTCCGATGTCGACGACAATGGATGTCGACCACGATGCAAATGGCTCTGAATAATCGATAACAACTCAGGTGAATGTGGCATGTAAACCACGATGAAGACGCCTTCAAAGCATCGATGACGATGGAGATGGCAAGTCGTCGACAATGAAGTGTCTTCGACATTCCGAGGACGATGGTGATTACTTCAACATGCCGACCACGATGAAGATGGTTTCTATATGTCGAAGGCGGCATATAGACCCTCCTGATGGTTCCAGATGTCGAAAAAGCTCCAGACAGCTTCGACAGATTTACAACAAAGGACATGGCAACAGGAAAGTTTTGTTTTCAACGTCGACAGAGACTTTAATACCTCAACTAGAACAGAAATGGTAAGTGGATCCTGATCATGCCAACTGCCTCAGCCAACCAAAATGCCTCAATCTACCTGTCTCTGGCTTTTTGGTGAAATGTTCTAACCCAAACTGCAGCAAGCCATGATGAGGGAATTTGAGACAAATGTAGCCACGCACCTCAAACAATCAAGAACATGATAGAACAGCGGAAACGCCAAACCCGAAAAGAAGTCTACTTTCAATAACGGAAAAGTTCAAATTCGCCATCTAAGAAACCGTCCATTAAATGCTTCCCATGAGCAGTCAAAGAACATCCATCGTCTAAAAACCAACCCATTAGGCGCTTCCTCCCGACGACACACCTCGTTTTACAAGTTCAACGACAGATAAGCCACGACCTAAACAACTTCTCATCTGCAATGCATAGGAATTCATAAGAATATCACTCGTCTCATATGTCATCTAACGCACATCAAGATGACATAAATCCGAAAGTCCCCGCGTCACGTATGACAGTTAACGCATTAAAGCCACTTTGCTACAATCGTCAGCGCGCCATCAACTCACAAACAAACGCAATTGCTTCATCCCACCTCCTCCTCCCATTCATCTTCTGTGCCTTATTGTTATGACACACAGTTTCTAAACCTGTCAACAAGCAAGACTTCAACTCATTCCATCTCAGAATGACGCTGAAGAAGGTGAAGAAGACGAAGACGAGTCTGTTGGCGTCGTGCGTCGTCTATTTTTCTTTTTTTTTGCAAAACGATCAGATCTTGTCGATCTTCTCCTGGAGTTGGTAACATTCTTGTTTTGTCTGTTACATAATCACCGCCCCGGCTGCTTGAGCGCCGATCTTCAGAAGAAAACAACTCAAGATGGAGGAGAAGTGCACTCAACCGAGTGTACTTGAGTGATCGAGTCTGTCGATCATTACGTCAGCGATCGCCAATTGGGAGGTCTGGGAAATTTTGGATTTTTTTCCCTCGAAACCAGGATACACGGAAACCGTGACATCAAATTAAAAAGGTGGCAAATTAAGAGCTCACCCCATTCAAGGTCTCACCGCCCCCGCACTGAGTCAAGTTCATGCGAGTAAAAAAAAAGGGAACAAGATCGAATCGGTCAACCGGCAAACTGGCCAAAAGCACCGCAATTACCCTGGAGCTCATTATGATGCTAATCCACCACCATCCGCCCCTTCGTCTACTTCCTCACGGTGGTCTCTTTGAATAAACAAGCTGCCGCGGCTGCCATACCGCGCCGCCACAACAATGCCGGCCGTTCTTGGGCAATTGCCGTACTTTTGGAATTTCTCGCGGTTATTACTTGACTTGGCCGAGGCGGCTTGGCGGTGAATTGGGCGGCCTACAAGGTGATTTCGAATTCTCGCGCTACGGAAGACTGCACAATCTTTGCGATGAGATCTCCTTTGTTACATCTTTGTGTGGGGGTGGAGGAGACGGTTGGTTGTTGGGAGTTTGAAGAGGTGGATGGACCATGCAAAGAATTGGCAGACTGAATTAATTTTTGGTATATCTTGCGATGTTTCGATGGAAGGGAAAGATATTATGGTTGAAGATTATTTGGGAGGCAAGGTACTTGGTAGCACTGGGAGCGGAGTGTATAAGGAGGAAAATGGACACAGATCTGATTCTGATTTGGTTCCCTGGATGACAATGTTCTGGTCATGCTTTTGAAGCCTGGCCAAAGCCCCCCATCGTTTCTCTTTATTGACTGATTTATACGCGCCCTGATCTCCTTTTTTCGACCCTCTCTCCTCTCTCTTCATTGTCCGTCAGTTTTGATTTCATTCAGTTTCGCTTGCCAGAACAGAAATCATGTCAAAACTGAAAAGAGCTCACCTCACCGCCATCAGCATAAAGGCACTTCCCCCTCGGTGCTGATGTGTGCTTCTACCTTTGGCCCTGTGCCAAATCTCCCCTATACACAATTTGCTGCACTCATTTCGTTGCATCATTCCAATTAAATAACCGCAAGCATCCACAAAATGAAGAGAAAGAGTCGGAAAAAAAAGCCCAAGCAATTTAAAAAGCCCACCTCAGCACTGCCACCGAGGCCGTGGACGACAGAGAGTGAGTGACACTTTCTAAAGAAATAATCATAAATACTCTTGTGACTTAATTTGAAAGGATCTCGTGCCAAAAACCAAGCCCCACCACCATCACCACACACACGGCAGACGACTCAATAGAGTGCCAGAGATGAATGCAGTCTCAAAGCGAAGAGGCAACTGCTTTCCAAGGACTCGCATCTCCCAGCAAGAAAGGTTTTCGTGCCGAATTCTAATATATCTCATCTCCCACTTTCACTGTGTCATCTCGGGGCAAAACACTGCCCCACCCCCGTTCAAGCTCTATCGCCTTTAATTAACTTCTCATTGCTTTGTGCTGGTCGGTCTCCAGAGGAGTTACCCCGAACAATAAATCATTGCATCTGCGTGCGAATGAACACTTTCTCATTCCCGCCCCGAGCACCACCCCTGCGGCGGTATATTGAAATGTTACAGTGTGTTACGTGCAACACAAAGTTGCCATACATATTTATGGCGAATTTCACCCCATCGCCCAGACGCTGGTCTTATCCGCGTCGGTGAACCGTTTAAATCATTGATTGCATTTCGTGCGGAAATAAATCGAGAATGGCCATCTCTTCATCTGCGCAAGAGGTCCTTCCTCCACCCCACAGACGGCAGATTTCAACACTCATCGAGAATTCATGCAAAATGACTTAATAAGGACGAATCTGGGTCGACTCCTTCGATTATTCTAGTTCGCAGGAGCTTTTTAATGATTTTGAAAGGATCGGATTTGGCAAATGTCCCTGCTGCACGTGCCTGCTTAAATTGAAAACGAAAGTCAACTAATCTGAGGGATTTCTGTTGCCATTTGGTTGACACTCTCCCCTTGAGTGACGAGCAGAGTGGTGTTTGCCTGCCTGACATCTGCCTGATGTCGTCCACTTAATTCTAATCATTTGCTTAGATAACATATCTAAATCTGTCTTCCAGGCGGAGGACATCAGAAAATTTGCCCCAAAGAGACAGAGAAAGGGAGATTGAGCCGGAAAACAATTGGATTTCGAATGGAATCAAGTGCTAAAATGTATTTATCTTGGTGATGATGACTGGGGTGGTGGCTGAGGAGTGCCAATGTATCTCCGGGGAGGGATGCCTGCGGAGCCTATCAGTTCATACTTTCAGTCGGCAATTCAATTTTATTTGGGAACTGCTGTCAAGATGGAAATTCAGTTGTAGCAATGAGAACAAAGGAGAGTTGTAGAAACTTTTGTAAAAAATTTGAGATATGTCGAAAAATTTGCCACTCAGTTTGAAGTTTAAGCAAATCTATTTATTCTGTGGAATTCAAGACCTCTTGTTAGGCTGCTAGAAAGGCTCTGCGATGCGGCGCAAACCCAATTTCAAATGCCCTTGCCGGACATAGAGGGAATTTCTTCTTTAACACTGGCTCCGAGCTTTGTGTAGTGTCTTGCCACTTCTTAACACATGATTTAAGACAGGGTCTTGGTTATGAGATCGCTATGAAAGTGATTGTCTTGGTTTGCTTGCCGGCAGCAGCAATATTCTCCGAATTTGGTTTTTTCAAGTGCCCACAAATGAGCGGTGTATTTGCGTCTGGAGCGACAACCAAGATGTGCTTAAGTCCTTCGTCAACCCTTAAACTTAGAAGTAGATGAGGTATGTCGCCCCCTGCAACCATCCTTCTTGGCATGAGTGTAGAATTTAAAGTAAGTTTGAATTTTTCTCTTTCGAGCCGAAAGGATTCTAATGACGGTGCCCAATGTTTGCGAAGATGGGAGAACGAAGGATATGCTGTTGTGACAACTAAGTTGTGCTCAAGGTCTTCCTCAACCGTTTATCCACTTTAAGGATAGTTCAAGAATGCATGTCTTCTCTTAATTTGATAGGTACTCTAAATTCATCTTGTTTGGATTGTTTGTCACCATGGGATAACTGAAATGATGAAATCACCGATGAATTAACCAGGCAAGGAGCAGTGGAGGTATTCTAAATTCATGTTGGTGGTTTGGCCTCTCGAGAGCACAACCGGAGGTGGAATGACTCTGTAGAATGTACAGAGGAGGTACTCCTAGACCTGATACCGTGTCCTTGGTTACAGCTTCCATCGATTGTTAAGCCTGTTGAAAGCACAAGAAGAGTTGAGATGATTCCCCAGAATGTAGGTAAGCCAAGCCCATGATCCATGCGACTTTCTTGTCATCTCTTGCCAGTGGTACGATTGGGACACTACGCCTTCGCCAAAACTTTGTGTCTTGCAACCAAGGAATGAAACCTGTTGTGATGCTTGTGAAGTAGAGGATGACACTACAGAGTACTTCCTTTGGGACTGTTTGGCCTTTTCTCGGGTCAGGTGGCAGATTTTTGGCAGTGTGCTGAGTTAGAGCTGATTATGTAGGCTCCTTGTCGTGGAAGCAAATGTAGGATGACGCGTGACAGTTTGACAATGGATCAGTTTCTTAGTAAATTTCCCAGTAAATAGAAAAATATACAAGCGGCAAGTATCTGAGCTTGAGTGCCCCAGTACGAGAAAATAAAAGCCTGTAATCTTACTGCCTTGAAACTATGACTTTATAGAACCACGTCCAAGAAACTGAAAGAAGAAATATTATTGTCACCGACACTTAGTACCCTTAAGTGACCAGAATTAAGTCACAGCAAGTGATTGAAAGGAGGTATCGGTGCACATTGGTTTAAAATTGTAATTGTAATGAGGGGGAAAAGTAGGACTGGGAAAAGCAATCCATATTCGTGTGGTGCGGCTGAAGAACAAGTCTCTAAACTTAACTGTGCGTCCGAAGGTGGGCTTAAGAGTAAACGGGTGGGTATTCCTAGTGAGGCGAGTAACCCCTCTTGAAGGGGAGAAATGCATTAGGCACTTCAAATTGTTGCAGAACGAAATTTGATAAATATTTATAGTTCATGAACTTTTGTCCTCCGTTGAATTCGTTGTATAAATTCTGACCTTGACAGTTTGACTTAAAGCTGCCGAGATAGTGCAAAGTTGTCAGATATCAGTTGGGCAACCAAAAGTGGCAATTGAAAGTGCCTCTTCTAAGAATTCGTAGTAATCCAAGAGAACTTCTCTGGAATTGTGCCTGAGGCGACGAAATTGTACACCGAATGACAAAAGACAGATAAGTTCCACATAGCTTCGGATGAAGCATGAACAAAAAGGTCACCTCCCTGACAACAGAACTGTTAAAGAAGCGGATACACAAAACAATATATCATCCTTATCTAATCATCAGGAACATGAGGAGCTCGGCTTGAGGTCATCAATATCTAAGGCGCATACAATGTTCTGAACGAGAAGATATTTCCACTTCTACTCAAGGGACGTTACTCCCCATTAAGAAGGCTAAATTGGCAATGAAAAAATAATCATCTGCTGCAAGGGAACACCACCGAGTCTTGAGCACACCGATGTGAAGACAGGACATAGCTCAAGTGCAAATATAACACTATACATGTAGGAATAAAAATAAATTTGTAAGGGAGCTATTCATCCTCCGAACTCTTAATTTTGAGCCGGCATTAATATTAATTTATAGTCAAATGCAAACTATTAACAGTTTCAAATTTTAAAACTTTTGATTCGATTGAAGGCGAATCGAAAATTGTAAAGTTCTTGTACAAAGCGTCGAATTGTGAAGTGACTTTAAAGAAGGGTGTAGATCTGTGAGAATCAAAAAGTAGGATTTCCACTTCATCGTCTAGGCAATTTGTGGGTTTCTCCATGCGTCTGGCGTCTCCAAACTGCTCAAATTTCTTCAGTGATGTCCTGTCCTTACATCCAATGAATTTTTCAAAGTTTGAATATCCTTTTTGGGAAATTCGGAACACAAATTTCCATCGCCCCTCTCTTTCTATGTTCAATTTTCAGCGCGTTTCATTAACACCTTCCTCTCATGCTGCAGACAACAATCACCCACCTCATGCAACTCACCACTATTTCAATCGAATTCTCAAAAGACGAAAAGGAGATAGCTCTACATATCCCCACTTTCCATTCAACCGAATCCCAATCGGATTTAAAAATTGCAGAAGAAGAAAACAAATTGATCTCAGCCGCACCGGAAATCAACTTAAAACCAGTTGAAGTTCCTCTCTAGACAATCTCCACGCACACATAACAACGGGAATCCGTTGGCATGTCGCGAAGCTACTTTTCAATTCAAATAATCGAAAGTGAAGTCAAATCATTGGCTCTCGCCGAACATGATTTCCTTGATCCTGTCGACGGTGCACGGGCCAATCCAGCCGCAAGAAAAATTTGCAAACATCACGGTGTCTCGCACACACGATTCGTCTCTGACTCCATCGCCGCCGCCACGGCAAGCAAATTGGGTTTCGTGTCGAATTGTATCCCGTGTGTATCCATGTGCGACTTCCTGAGACCGGCTCCGGACGGGTGGGTGTCTCTTTGTCGTCTCCCTTTGATTTATATGGAAATTTGAGGAGCACCGCATGGGAATGCGCGATTGATGTTCGGTGTGCGGCTCTTTGGTGAATTTTAAAATATCCTGTGACTTGCCATTATCCATTGATATTCGATTTGCTGCTCCTCCACCTCAGCAGAATTTGGGAAATTAGCATCCCGACGACGACGACACGACTCGAGCCCAAGAACAAAAGGGGACAATTTTATGGCGTCGTTTACAAGGTGTTTTAGTGGCTTCATAGCAACCTGGCAATGAGCATTTAACGGTAATTGCTTGATGTTCTACAAATGGTGGGATAAGAGGAGACACAGAGGGCACAAGCAAGTGCCAATAAATGTCCACAACGACCCTCGCTGTCAGGGTTATTGATTCAAACTACGCACGCAAATTGTACGGAATCTCGCGATTCCCTTGACAATAGGACAAGAAGAAGAGAAGGAGCTCCATCAGCCGTCCCCCCATCGCCTCGAGCGTATGGCATGCGCTAGCTGGATGGATGGCCGGAGGAAACGAATGACTGGGAATATTTTTATCCCAACTGATAGCTGCTGCTGCTGCTGCTGTCTTTGATTACAACGGTTTCGATTAATTGAATCCATTTGCAATGGAGGCGCACACAACTCACGGCGAGCGGTTGACGGCGGATATATCGGTTGAAAGTAATTTCCTCTAATGGCAGTTGTTCACCCCAGGAGGAGGGGATGGAGGAGGAACTGAAAGATGACAGAGGGATCTTGACTGGAGTTAAGTGAAAGCGAAAAGTGGTCGGGCATGAGCAAGGACCTTATCGAAAGGGAAATTGACTGCAATTAGTGTGAGGTCACCTGATTGGCATAAATCAGAGAGAAAGTAAATCACACCAAGAGACAAGAGTGTGTTTGCCGCTTGCATAGACAGCGGCCTGTTACAGATTGGGAACATGGGGATGGCGAAAGGGTTGAAAGGAATTTCATTGGAACACCGCTGGTCGCTTGAAACTTAAAGACATCTTTGATTTCTTTTTGTGTTTCTTGTCCTTCTTTTCCATGCGGAATCTACAGATTTTTCCCTCGAATGGGGTTCCATTGACTTCTCTGACGAAAATCTCGGAGTTGTGATGAGTTTTGAATAAAGAAGACGTCCTTGGTATGCGTTAAGCGATGAAGATAGTTTTTGCAAAGTTCCCACGTGGCTGAAAGTCTGATATCTGGAGGGAAGGCCGAGTGTGGCATCAAAAGTCAAGTGAGGGTTCTTGTGTTTGATCCTGAGCTTTGATTAAAAAGAAGATCATGAATGCCAGTGAGAAAGAGTCTCTTCTTCGTTCTGCAATGACAATTTCTCACCGGGATGAAAGCTGTAAGGCAGCCACTTTTTCGATTACGTACGGCTATGCTTCGACGTTTTAGTTAAGTCAGCCCTTTGGACTAAGCAAATCTGCTTAGTGTCCACTTTGCTGGTGACTCAATCGCATCTTATTCCCACCTTTTCTCGAAAATGTAGACTTTCCTGTGGAACAAATCTACTTTCTGAGTCCTATAGCCGCAACGTTGGAAATTTTGCAGAAGCTTTGTAGTGGACAAGCTCTATCGAAAGCAAAAGTTTGTGAGTGACGCAAAATGTTCCAAGAGGGACGATGAAGCGTTGCAGATGAGGCACGGCCAGGACGTCCGTCAACAACAACTGATGACCAAGAAGGAGTTAGGTGCTTGAAAGAGGATTCTGAAGCATGTTTTGAAAGTGGAGAAACAGGTGAAGGAAGTGTATGCCATCCGGAAGGGAGAAGAATTCAGAAGAAAACCCTGTGCGTTCTCTTTTCGACTAAGCGCCGCATGTGTTACACAATCCTAAATATGGTTGAGGCATATGGTATGAAAAGCTAAACTCCAAGGAGGAGTAAGCCGGGAGTAGCAGGCAGTACCGATTCAGGAGAGTTCGCCCGTCACAGAGTCCTGGCGCCTACATGAGCTGAATATTATTGTATTTAGGTATCTTCTTTGGAGAAAGGGAATTTTGCAACTAAAAGGGACGTTTTCCTGTGTCATGCATCCACTCTTAATCACGATTCAGGAGAAAAACCGAACAAGGAGAAAAACCGCGTCTTCTCCCCAAACAACCCAAATTCTCCTTTTATTTATGACCCATAACGGCCCTCGGAACTCTCCCAAAAGGTCGCGCATCCTTCTGTTGATAATTATAGCTCATCACCAAACTTAAACCCATTTCTCCTCCTCCCACATCCTTATAGGGGAACTTCAAATTTTGTCTAAAGACCGTCATCATCGTCACTTAACGGCGTCGCCTGTTTTTCAATTCTTGTCATGAAGTGGTAAATTGCGCTTCAACAATTTCAGTAATCCCTTCATTCTCTCCACACACACACACACACAGAAACTAATTTCGCGTTCACCACAATAAACTGCTCCTGCTGAAGTTCTTTGATCAGACCTACTTATGTACAAGCTGCCCCAAAAACTGAACAAAAAATGGAAACGCGATGCAGGGGGGGTTGCGAACCACCCCCTGCTCTTAAGCAGTGATCCATCCCATGAGCGATGGGGTTGTAATTTCCATTTCCATTATTATATTTCATTCCTTGTCCTTTTTTTGACTCATTCTCCTCCTACTTCTCGAGTGCTGTGTTGTCCTTTTTGTCACAAAGGAAAAAAAAAGAAATGTCGACGCATTAAAGAAGTGAGAATGGCAATCCGAGGATACCAACCAACCAACTGACAATGGTTCGCGCTGCTAAATGTGCAAAATGTATTTATGCTGGACAACAAAAGGGGGAGCATCGTCATACACACACACACACACATAGGGTCCAACGCACGCAGCAGGACCACACAAAAGTCCAATCGAGAGTTCACGACTGAACTGACTTGTCGGCGGGATGATGATGAAAATGAAATGCTTCTAAATGTCCTGCCATTTTTTATTCACTCAGTGAGACGACCGTGTTGGGGTCGATAATGTAACCGAACCCCACCGGGGCTTGGCACAGGACACAACGAAAATTGAAGGGGAATGAGAAATTGGACGACGACCAATGCAGCGATGAAGTAGTTTAAATAAAATTCCACTAAATAACCAGATTTTTCGGGTAGGTGATGGACCGAAATACAATTACCGGTGAATGGATTCAATAAATCATCCTTTTTGACCGTGAGGGGGAGCAGCCTCCTGGATGTATTGTGTGTTCGCCAGGACGCTACTTTAGATTATGATTGCTATTTGCTGTTATTGGCGCAATAATCGAACCTTTTTTTATCCTCTCAAAAATTGAGTGTCAATGATTGACGATAGGCAAATCGGACAGGCCTCCGGGGCAAATTGAAGAAAAAATGTTCTCACTGAGGGGGTGGGTCAGAACAAATTTACGTTTTTTTGAACAAAAAATCTTTGGCAAGTTGTGAGGAAGCAAAGAGAACAAATTTCGCAGACTTGGAGAATCCTACGGAAGGACAAACATCGGTCTTCCTCAAAACTCACAAAAAAGAACAACAATCTTAAACGTTGTTGCTTTCCTTAATTTAAGCACAACTTTGAAGCAGCTATTTCTCAGATTAATTATTCAGTCCAATTCATTTAATTGCGCGCGAAGACTTTCCGCCCTTCTTCCCATTTGTCCAGGACATCTCGTGACGCCGGCATCCTCTGTCTCCATTGCAGTGAGTTAATGAAAAATCTTCACTTAGCTGATGGCATTTCAGACCAGACCGCGCATCGTGTTGATGAGACATCCATCCCGCCCCAACCCCCTCAATTTTCACACCAATTCCTTCACCATTTCATCTCGCTGTTCGTTCAGTCACGTCATTGTCATGGCAGACCTCAAAAAAGCATAAATATTCACCAAGAAAAAATTAGAGAAGACGACCCTCTGAGATGACAGACAAGAAATGAGCAGCGAGCGTCGAGAACACACGTATTTAGCATATCAAAGGACGAAAACATTAATCCATCGAAAGGATGGGGGACCACAGCCGCACAAAATAGCCGATAGCGAGACGGAGCTGTATGCTGATGGACGGGGAATATATAAATGTCTTCTGCACAAGAATGTCCTTGAATAGTCGAGGAAGACAAAGCGAAAAAAGAAAACATAAAACAATCCCAGCAGGCAGTCGAAAAATTATCACCCGACACAACTGAAGGACTTCTCCAGCCCGTAACACAAGACAAAGCAAAAGAAAACCACCTGCAGTTCATGCAGTCTTTGACTCAATCCACATTGTGAAACAATAAAAGGACGAAAAGAAAAATCCTTTACAGACGACTGAGTGTAGACTGTTGAAAAAAAAAAAAACAGCGCACGGCCGTAAATATTTTATGGAAAACATCACGAGAATCCTTTCGCTTCACAAAATGTAGGCACTTTCAACTCGGAGGTGGAGGAGTGGAGAAGCACTGGAAGGGATACGAGCATTATTCAACTTTTAGTTTCTCAATCAATGCGCGCGTGTAGAGAGCAACAAAACACACGACACAGAATGAAGACTAAAAAATACTTTAAATGTCATCAGCTGGTCCCTGTGTTGTATCTAACGGTGAGGCAAATAAAAAAGAAACGGATCCTTTAAGGCATCATGGAGTTTAAATGTGTTTTTTTTTTTGTGAGAGAGACAAACACATACTCTGGGAAAATGACAAAAAAATGGGTTGAGGTACTTCTTTAGGATAAAGTTTCCAGCCACTGGCAGGAGGGGTGGATTTCATTTTACCCTGAACATTGGCAAAAGTTATAGCATTCTGAACAACATGTCTGTCCGTTAAGTTTGAATGGGTCAAAGTGGACTGTAAACAAGAATGTAAGACAAGAGTCCTGGGGTCTAAAATGGACATCGCCCTTAGCCAGTCAAACAGACACTCAATAAAAGATTTTGAGGGGTTGATTAAGATTTTTGACAGGACTCTTTAAAGGAAATTCTTTTCCTCCTTCTTCTGTATCATTGCAGATCAGAAAGAAGCAATCTTATATTTTTTTCTCACGTTGCCAGTTTCGAAGCACGACAAGCATGTAGCCAACTCTAATGATGACCTCTACCTCCATGAGATCTAAGACGTTTCTGTCCAAGAATTCAAACTAAATTTCAGAACATTTGCTACCAAAGACCAAGGGACTAGCTGCCAAGTAAACTGTGCCACTTTGAATGCAAGAAATTGTCCTGAGATAGACCTAGGATCTCAACTAGAGAAAAAGGAGGACTTAGGCAGACGGGTGAAAATACAGTCACTGAGATGAGTTTAAAAAAGCCTAGACTACGGTCCAGAAAATGTCACATTGAAGTGATTAATCTGATTATCCCATTGTAAGCAAACAGCAATGAGGAAAGTCTAAAAGAATAAGGGGCCACTGAAGACCTTCTGAATCCGTAGTCAAATTGCTTTTCATTGTCAAAAGTCTGAATTTTAAAATCATCGCACTTGTCAAGTCCACAGAAAACTACGAAAGTGACAATGCAAACTGCCACAAAGACGGACCTCCTCGAATTGGCACAGTAAGTCAAACAGAAGGGTTGTTCAGAGGTAGCATGATCCTCCCTCACCCCAGTTTTACTCATTTAGATTTCTTTCATGATATTGTGTTTTTTTCGCAATTTTTTTCAACTCACTTACTTTATGTGATTTAACCCTAGCCTTTAACATGAAGCTCTAAATAGGGATGAAGAAGAAGAGTGTAGTAGAGTCGCAATCGATGCTGAGAATATGGAAAGATCATTTCTGTAGACTTTTAAGCGGCGATGGCGACTCAAATCCCGCTGTTAGGCAGAATGTTCCTCTCAATTTGGACGATGATAAGCAAGAATTCCGTCCCCCCGACTTAGACGAGGTCAAGTAACCAATATCGAGACTGAAGTCGAACAAAGCTGCTGGCGCGGACGGACTATCCGCAGAGCTGTTCAAAGCGGCTGGGGATGAGCTGGTTGGGTGCATGCACCAGCTCATCTGGTCGAGATATGGTCGGAGGAAAGCATGCCCGACGAGTGGAATCTCAGCATCGTATGTCCACAAGAAAGGAGACCCCTTCGACTGCGCCAAATATCGAGGGATCAGTCTCCTTAATATCGCATATAAGATTCTCTCTGCCGTATTGTGCGAGCGCCTGAAACCGTTCGTCAACAACCTGATAGGTCCTTATCAGTGTGGTTTCAGGCCAGGGAAGTCCACAATCGACCAGATCTTCACACTGCGGCAAATCCTGGAGAAGTCCCAAGAAGTACAAATCGACACCCACCATCTATTTGTCGATTTCAAGACCGCGTATGACAGCGTGCATAGAGACGAGCTATACAGTGCCATATCTTGTTTTGGCATTCCTACCAAACTCGTCAGATTGTGTAGGATGACGATGGAGAACTCTCGCTGCTCCGTCAAGGTCAGGAACGAACTCACCGTTTTAGACAAGGCGACGCACTGTCATGTGACTTCTTTAACATCGTCCTTGAGAAGATCGTGCGTAACTCACAGGTCAACACCAGAGGCACGATCTTCCAAAAGTCAGCTCCATTGCTAGCTTACGCCGACGACATCGACGTGATTAGACGAGCACTGTAAGCCGTCACTGAGGTGTTTGCTGGCATTGAAGCAGAAGCGGTTAAAATAGATCTGGTGGTTAATGAGGGCAAAACAAAGTACACGCTGTCATAAAAAAAGGACACACAACATCGACGTCTCGCTCTACTAATCAGCAGGAACTTCAAGGTAGTCATCTACCTTTGCTCTGCGGTAAATAGGAACAACAACACCAGTACCGAAAACAAACGGAGAATCACTTGCTGTTTCTTTGGGCCCTCTCTCGAAGGACTAAGCTTGCTTTATATAACAGCTTGATCATCCCAGTCCTGCTTTATGGCACAAAAACCTGAATGTTTCTAAAACCGGATGACGAAGCCATCAAACTTTTCGAGAGAAAAGTTTTGCGTGCGATTTTTGGTCCTGTTTGAGTTGATGGCATCTGTAGGAGAAGATTTAACGATGAACCCTATGGACAGTGCAGTGACATGCACCTAGTCAAGCGTCTTCGGATACAACGCTGAAGATGGCTAGACCATGTAGAGCGTATGGACTTCACCACTCCGGCTCAAAAGTCTTCAAATCTAAGCCTAAGAAATAGAGGACGGGCTAGGCTAAGATGGCACACACAAGTGTAGAAGGACCTTAATCAACTTGGAGTGGGCAATTGGAGGTAGCTAGCGAAAGATCGTCCTGGCTGGAGAGGCATGTTGGTTGAGGCTCAGATCCGCCCTAGACTCTAGCGCCACAAGAGGAAGAAAATTGTGAAAAAAGCAAAATCTCAAAAATACCAAATTCCGACTTCATAAAATTTGTTAATTCTGCAGCAGGGGGGCAGCAAGTTGCAGGGAGCCAGCATGTCTCCCAATTCCTAGTCATTTCAAAACTTTTCAGGATTACTTCTTACGGGAAGACAGTCCTAAGGCACTTCGCTTAAATGGACATTTTGACGACTGCTATACGAGCCATGGCTTAAAATTTGGATTTTACAGGGAGTTAGGACTCCCAGCTTACGAAGGACATGAACTGCTGTCTCATTCTTATTTCGCTCTCTCGAAACTGATCTTATCTCAATTCTTTCTTGACACAATGAACTGCTTCTTGTCATTGAGAGCCAGCCTGCCAGTCGGACATCTGGACACGTACAGTGAAACAAATGTTTCTGTACAGAAGGCAACCATTTTCTATGGATCTTAGACATAACCTCACCCCAAAACCTGTTGTATGACGTGCAAGAAACAGCTCCTCCATTTTCTGCCACAGTTAAAACATCTCTTCGCTTATCTTCCACATCTCGTAAGACTTAAAAACACAACACTTTCAATTCCATGCCACTTGTAGTCCCATCTCAACCAGAAAACACTTGTAAACCAACGAAAAAAAAACCCTCTAATCTTAGGTTTTCAGCAGTTTTCCACGTAATTTGCTCTCGAAATCCGCACAAAAACCCATGCTGAGCATACAACAAAGAACAACAGCCCTCCACCGTTCATCCATCCGTTCGTTCATTGTTTTCTTTCTCCTCAGACAGCTGTAATTAAGTAATTAAGCTTAAATCGAATAAGTGCTCTGCAATAATGACTACGACATTTCCTCACATTCGGCAAAGTGCGAGGGTGGAGCTGGGGGAAGGAAGGACAAGTCGTGAGATGAATAGGATAAATCAACATTAACCCAATCCCACTGGGGGCCGCATAAGACAAATTCATTCCCCGACACGGCGATAAATAAACACAAAAGCAAAGTTGACACAAAGGTGTTGGTTGGTGCCCCGAAATTGTTTCCTCTCCAAAGGACCTGAAGCTGAGGCGAGGCGAAGATTGATCTCTCCCCTGTGTGATTGGTTTTTTTTTTCCTCTTTCTGGGCAACGTTTCAATTTAATCGATTGACCCCACAGTTTGCACCTGGTCTCGAACTTAACATACGGCCGACCATCGACCAGCAATTACTGACGACGCAGGCTGTGTTGTGTCTGACGGCCTAGTCGGGAAGGGGTGCAGTCTGGTGAAATTGATTGAATTACGGCGAAATCTTCGGTTCTCCCCCGATTTTGTGGCGGCTAATTGCGAGGAGAAGAAAAACAAAAACTCACACACCCACCCCCCAAGTCGTGCCTAATCAGGAATGCACATACATTAAGATCCTGCCGCAGGCTGTGGTCTGTGCACACGTCTAATCCGAGATGACGGAAGTGCTCGCGATGCCATGCCATTACCATAACCACAATCGACACGATTTGAAGATGAAGACAAAGTGACGGTGGCGCGGTGGCCGTAAGTCGATTACGATGGAGAATGCAAACGAGGTCGCGCAAGGGGATGAACACTATCACACGGGGGATGCGGAGGTGGGGTGCTTCGTGAGTTGGTTAATCAATCAAAAACCAAAAGAGTGTTCGTGGCAGGTTTCACGGAAAAAAAAACCAACACGGGGAACACAATCATAATCTAATGGCGGGTGGTGGGTAGTGGGTGGATGGGGATGGGGATGAATTTCTAACATTCCCCCCGTCCACACCCGCACGCGGAGGAAACTCCTGTTCTAGTTCGTATCCGTCAATTGTGCGGCATCAGAATGGGTTTCTCCTTGTCTCGTCCCGCCTGGACGTTGTCTTTCGAAAAAGTGGCAGGCAACCATTTATCACGAAACAACTTCTTCGTCTTTTCGCCGTTGTCTGCGTCTTCCGTGTGTTCTCTCCTGCTGGCAAGCGTGCGCTTTTTTTGCCGTTTCCTTCTACTGGCTTCTAAGTATCATTACGTTGTGTTTTTGTGCTCCAATGGGAATAGAATGAGTGGAGCAGAGAATGGGAGAGACAAGCATTCCCCGTTCGGGATGATGATGAACCTAGAGCCAGCATCACCATCCCCAACTGGGGCAAGACAGGTGGTTCGTCTTTCCTGCGGCATACGTGTGTGTACGGAGTTCAACTTCAATTAGCCTCAGGTTGAGTTCCTGATGCCATTGACACGCAGATATGTGTATTCACGGCACCCTTCCTCCCCCGGGGCTAAAAGCGGCATCCCTCGCACGACTGTGCCCGTCGCCATTCGGCAACCACCGACTGATGGCATCCACCTGTGCCGTCAGGAGCCATTCAGACATTTTTTTGGACTCATAGCGTATGCTGATAGGTGACATAGAGTCGATTTGGGTTTAGTCAACGCTGGCGAGAGGGTGGTAGGAGGAGTTAGCGAAGATGTCCCACTCTCCCCCGGAGCTTTGGAAACATTTTTTCTTATGCAGGATTATAGTTCTTATTTGTGAATTTCTGAGTTTGTCTCTTATCCCTCATGCCCCCTCCACACCTTCCTTCAAGCCACCGCTGTCACCCGCTCACTCATCCCCTTCACCAGATGTCCACATTCCCACGAATGGCGGACTCTCTTACAATTTCCTTAATGATGCGTTCAAAGACACACTACTCTGCATTCCTTGCTATCCCCTCTCTGAAGCGTCGAGCGAAACTATGAATGAATGAACTTGAGCCTAGCCTAGCCATCATAATCCTCCAGCGAAGTGTTATCCGTGCTTCCTCTCCACCAAGGCTAATCCAGGAGCGCGCGCGTGTGTGTGAGACAGTTTTGGGGGTAATTTTCTTTTATTGCCGTTGTATCATTTTGGAAAAACAGCAGAACGAAGTTAATGCTCGTATCCTTGTATCCTCCCCAAGGGCGGATACCGACAGCACTTTCCTCCCGCCAGGTCTCCCTCCCTTCGCCACCACCCATCCCGACAGCGAGAACGGGAGCCGGTTTAATGTGAAGGATGATGTTTCTCGTCCGTCATGGCTGTAGGGAGTCGGATTACGAGGAAGGTGCTGTTTTGTGGGGAAATTGAGTTGGAAAGCGCTGAAGGGTTTTCCCGAGGTGGATTTTGGTTTGAAGGCTGCTTTCGTTCGTTGGCGAATGTGATTGCTTCTGATTGCCACGTGCTAGAGATTAATGCGAGTTTCGTCGGAGGTTGAGGGCAGCAATGAGGCTGTCTACGAGGCTGTGAAATAATGCAACTGAGCTTGGGGTGGACGTAGTAAAGAAGGACATCGAACAGCAGTATTTCACTGGGAGTTCCGAGCTGAAGTGCCGTGGGAATGACCGAAAGAAGATTTTATGCCCCACTGCCCAAAGGTTAACACCAACTGTGTGCATGAAGGTGGTTCGTAGAGGTATTCGGGACTTGTTCGAGGATGTGAGGCAGCGTATCAGAGGATATACGTCGGGCAGAAGGACATCAGCTAGTTTAAACGAATTTTCATTTAAGGTTATAGATGGCAGCGGCAAAGAACTCTGAGGAAAGGGAATGACGGAAGGCAAGAGACACAGCTGACCGCCAATAGATAAAATTTAGCAGTGGCAAGTGCAGTGTTTCTTCGATGGGGAACGACTCGAGTTCGGTTTGTTTTTTGTAAGAAAGTGGCCACCACAAGCTTCTCCAATCCCGCCGTTCGGAGACGGCAAAAAACACTTATACTCATCAGAAAACAGTAGCATGCAAAACACGAATAATTGTTGCAGAAGTTAGGTCCTGGTTCCATGTGGGCTATTGTGTCACTTATTAGTGGTCACCCCTGCTAAAGTATCTGTTTGTGAAAACTGAGCTCATCAGTATTGGACCATAGAGGATGTACTCCGCGGAGAAGGACACGCGATAGGCTGGAACTCTACATTGACTGTGAGTTCTAGAATGTCGTCTGCGGGTGTTCCAGAGCTACCTCTATGCTACGCGGGAATCAACTGCAATTCAGTGTATGGTGCAAGAATTTGATATCCTCATTCAGGATGTCTGAGAGGACTTTGGTAGGAAGCAAGATAGAATAGACGTCGTGTGGTCTCACATGTGGTAGATGAAGTGACGTTCATATAAGATCGTGGACTATAGTACCACAGAAACGTACCTCGATTTTCTAAATAGGATTTCTTATTCCACTGCCAAAATGTTTAATAAACAGCGAAAGTGTGTAGATTTCGAGGAGGTTAATGCAGACGATGCTTGTCATTGAAAATGACATCAAATAGTTTCAACAAGTTCTCACATCTTTTCTGGGTCAAATGATGATGATGATTGAGTGGCACTAATCCTCAAAGAAGGGACCAACAGTTTCTTGCCGATTCTGAACGGCAAGATTTGAGAAGCTCTTTGATTGAAAATTAGTATCCTTTAAATGTTGTCAGCGAAAGAGGTGGTGCCGTGAAATCGTCGTCGTCCCTTCGGAAATCGAATCAAAACCCTCAGCGTGTGAATCGACACACTTACCCCCTACGCCACTACCCACTGTCTGGGTGTGATATCCTATTTTGTAAGCCTACAGCTTCGAAAGCTTAAAGATTTGCTTTAGATCCCTGCACGCTTTGTTAAGCCCCTTGTCACTTAAAGATTTGCTTTAAATCCATGCACGTTTTGTTAAGCTCCTTGTCACTGAAACAACCTACTGGTAATTGCCGTGTGTCCAACAATTTCTTCAGATGGTATCAGACCAGCATTCAATCAGCAATTAGGTCTTGATCTGATGGGGCTTTGGGAGGCTAGAGTAGGCGATCTCCAAGGTGCGCACCATCCGCTTTGCCATTGTAAAGGATTCCGCTTCGGTTGTCGGGTTTGAAATGTACGCAGGAATATAGTTTCAAATTCGAACAACCCAAACGGTGCAGGTGAAGCTCAAGTAGTTGCATACCCGTATATTTGACTGGACGAGTCCCTTATATATTTTAAAGTTCAGAAGTCCCTATTGGAAGACCCTTTATGAGGAACTAGGGCAAACGAATCAAATCACCAGTCTTGATTCCTTTCTAGTGGAAACATTTTTTATCACAGCGAAGGCTAATACGGACACTGTATCGCCACCAAGCATACGATGCAACTCCTTTTTTGCATTTTGGCGACCATCGTCCCCAGAAATCTCTAAAGACCACTGTCACTCAGGCATTGCTATATCAGCTTGGGGAAAACATTGTGGCCACTGAAGGGCATGGTCGACAGTACACCACTGCATGACAGGTATGAGAAGCTACAATTAAAAAAGCAAGTGACAGGAAATCTACAGGAGCAGAGGATGATGCCAACCAGAGTATGTGTCTTAGGGACCTCTGTCACAATTCTTTGCTGCAGCACCGCAGAGTAGTCCGTCAGCTCACACATCTAAGGGTTTACGCCACGAATGCTTTCGAGGCGCTGACAACACTTAAAGATTACAAATTATCCATAAAAAAAAGCTTTTCAAATTTCCCCGTTCAGAGTTGAGAACAAACTCTAGACCTTCTCCAGTTGTGAAGGAACAACATGAAAGAGGGAACAACAGGAGTAATTGCTAAAGAAGGCCTTATGGAGCATCCGAACACAACACGTAAACAATAATTTTTGGGAAGAATTCAAGGGAAGAAAATCGGACAGTAGAAACAAGGACATGACCAAGGACTGCAAAAAATATAAAGAATGTGAGGAGATGGCTCACAAGACTGCCGTGAGCCAGAGGGGCAAGAAATCACTGCGTTTCGTGTCAAAATTTCAATTGAGCCACATTCAGAGACGTGACGAAATAATTCATGAGCCATACTTCATGCCCACACTTCAATCAAAGCTCCGGTTGAACTGAGGCTCAGGACAAGAATTATGAAACAAAGCAGCCAAGAACTATCCAGGAACATACAAAACAGTCAAACAGTACAAGTCCATCACAGAAACGCAAGACTTTCTGAATAAAAAACAACTGCAACCACCGAAACTCCAACCAACACACATTTTCAATCAGCACACAGCGCCATCTCTTAGGAAATTCCACAATCTCCGCGGAAACTTAAAGCTTTAGAAAACTTCTCACCACACAGTAAACTTTCATCGTCAAGTCTCTCTCTCAAAATCATCGATTTCCCGTATAACACTTTGGAAATTCACACTCTCCCCCCGCCAATGGAACGAAACGAGTAAATCTACCCCTTTCCCCACGCGAAAAAATACACAAAAACGAAATATCTCAAATAAAATCCAAACTACGAGCTTACACATCCATCACACTCACCTTCTTCTGCAGGGTATCTGTGAGCTCATCGCTGCACTCCTTCCTTTCGAAGCGTTCAAACTTGAAGCTGTTGGAGCGATACAATTCGTTGTCCTCCCGACGGCGATTCCTGCACAGGCGACGGGTGATTATGTTGCCTCCTCCTGAGCGTGGCCTATTCACACAGCGAAACACAATGTGATAGAGAGAGAACAGAGGAAAGAAAGGCTTGAATGCACGAAAAATTAATTTCCCACTTCAATTACAATCAAAGGGCGTCGAGGGGGGTGGTGGGGAGGTGTGAAAGGATAACGCCTAGGATACACAACGACGCGAGCGGCGAGGCGCTTCCTTCCGTGGCAAACTTTTCACACTTTTATTCGATTTAATTATGAGGCGTTGGTGGAATGAGGGGGAAGGGGGAAGAGGGACGCGGAAGGAAGTGAAGGCAGCCAACCACTTGGAATGTGAATTTCATTGGGAAACAATGATACACAGGATATATGGGTTACATCTGCTTCCACGGAAGGCAGAGCGCTGCCTCCTCCTCGGAGGAGGTGTGGCGGTGTGCGCCGCTCTAATGAAAGGAATGTGGGCCAAAAGCCGATGGCAAAAGTTAGCCAGGTGGACGGGTGGATGGGTGGACGGGTGAATGGGTGGATTGCTAAGGATGAACCGGGACACAGGAATGCTTGAGTGGGCTGCACAAACGGGGAGGGTGGCGCGCACGCTATTTGAATGAAGTGGAGAGGACCGAGAGTCGGCTGTGGAGGAGTGACACTTACCCACACGGTTTGCACTGAGTCATGTGGAGGTCCCAGTTCAAGTGGAAATTGAACATACGTAACTTAGCAACGGCGCGCTGCCTCAACGAGGTGTCTTGCTGCTGAGCGGTGGGCGCCACGATGGGCGGGTAGCAGGCCCCACCGGTGGTGCCCACACCCATCATGAGGGCACTGGAAGACGATGTCTGTGACTGTGTCTGTGATTGTGACGATGTCTGTTGCTGCTGAGGCAGTGGCGGCGGTGACAGTTCCACTGGTGGCGGCAGTGGCGGATGCGGTAACGGTTGGTATATCATCTGCTGCTGATGGTGATGTTGGTGCTGGTTCGTTGAATCCATTTGTTGATGCCCAAATCCGCCCGAGGACCTGCGATGAGAGAGAACAGAAAAATGTGAGAGAAGTGGGAGTGCAAAAAGGGTTCCTCTGTAGCCGGGAGACAATGCTTCCGGGTGTCTTTGAGGATTTATTGATTTTCCCATCCATTCACACAAAACTGCATAGGGGGCTGATGGGTGAGAGTGAGAGGGAGAGAGAGAGAGAGGGAAAACGGGCTTAAGCTGATTAACCGTCGTCAAGAGTCAACAGAACGTCGCTTCCGTTGCTGATAGCGAATGGAAAAAGCATGCAAGAAAAAATGTGGGACCCACTGGGCGGGGGGTGCCCACAGTGCCGACCCAAACCAAGCGGAATGAAGGAAAACGTTTGCAGTGGTAATGGACTTGATTTGCATTGGTTTGCCACGGAAACCAACCACAAACAGGGCATGGGGATGTGCTTCTTGATGCGTAAAACGTTGGAATTGGAGGCAAATGCTGTTGAGTGCCAAAGACGTGATCAATCCGGAGTGAGAGTCTGCAGGAATTCATGAAAATTGTCTGAACAATTCGAAAGTTTCGAGAAGTGGAGCATCTTTTAAGATTGTTGACCTCGTGTGAGTCAGTAGGAACGACCGACAGCAGGAAATTTCAACGCAGTGGCTGAAGATTTCTTGTGAAACCACTACATGGGAAAAAAAGGAAATCTTATCAATGTCCAAGAAGCGTAAAGGGGGCGTTTGCTGCATCCTCCAAAGTAACTGAGTCTCTTGCAGCATATGCCTTTCGACAGAATTCCTTGGCTTTTCCCGAAACAGAAGCTTATTGCCCCGTTCGTCTGTGAAAACATTAGTCTCAGGATTTTAGGGTGGTGTGGCATTGCTACACAGAGCTCTTTCTTGTCCCTCCAATCGGCAAACAATTTCTAGCTAACTACTTAGCACTCAAAATGATTTCCAAAAGGAAACAAAAGGATTCCAAATTCTAAACAATTTGCTCCCAATTGAAAGGATACCAGATCTGACAATAAATAATCGTCCGATTAATTGAAAATGTCACAACACAACACACAGCCAGTGCTGTCACAGCAAAAGTTCAGGAGTCACCCTTGAACTTTCTGCCATACACCCCTTGCACCATAGTCGGCAACAATTGATTTAATTTATCTAATAGAAGAACCACCATCGCCGCCTTCGCCCCTTTGTCAATTGCTCGCAACACACCTCATTTTCGAATTGATATCCCACCGACCTCCGCTAGCCAGCGTTGACGCAGCACAAACTGTAACAAAGAGGCTTCAGCTTCCCCGAACCGAATTCATCCCGTCCGCCCACACTGAGGAGCACCATTCACAAGGTTAAACGGGCTAAAGAGGGTAACTCATCCGTTCAACAATAGGACCATCTTCACAACAACGAGACCGAGAGGACCTACACAGGCGACTCCTGCTCCTGCTCCTGCTTCTGCTTCACACATGCTCTGATAGTCCTTTGCCATTTGGATGATATTAAATAGTCTTTGTCTGATTCCAAGGACTACTCAGGGGGTGGTGGTGTGGTGGGTAGAGGGATGATTTCAATGATGTCGCTATGAGTCAAGAGGAAACCCCTGAATCACTCTCGCCCATTTCGATTTTTTAATAGTTTTATGCATCCCCCGGGACCCGTCTCCTGGACCAGAGCCAAGAGAAGAGCCGAAAGTGATGAATCACTTTCAATTTCCTACCTCCCTCCAGTGCCCCCTGCGACTGGACAGCAGCAGCAGCAGCGGGATGCATAATGAGACAACTTCTATGCATCAGACTCGCTGGAATGTTTGTCTACTCCAGCGACACTATCGGCCATCGACAGATGACACCGTACCCCCACCCCCCTACTCCCCTCTGTCATCAGCATCCCTCTTCACTTCAAAGGAACTCGCTCTTGTGTGTGCGATCCGGTCCCCGGTACCGCACGCTCGCCGACAACAACATGTGAGTGAATTTTAATGCGCCCAAGTCACGGTCCATGAGCTGCATGCTGGCCCATTAGTAATGAGACTGAAAAGTTGTTGCCACCGCTGCTGCTTGTTCGGCTGTCCGCAGGGTGGGGAGGGTGGCGTAATGATGGGTGTGTTTGCTTATTTGCCTTTGCTTAGGTTCCACTCCAAGTGCGAGAATGGAGATTAAAGGACATTGGCCAATTACGCCGGCACACACAGCGAAAGTGGGGTCCCTGTCCAACCAGCCAAACACAAAATGCACGACGATGGAGGCCAGGGGCAGCAAAAAAAAATTGTTTTTAATTTACGATATAAGTAGAGCATGTCATCGCACACACACCCACCCCCACATAAAAGTCGAGATTGGGTGCCGGCGATAACCTGACGATGGTCGCTTTGAGATAGCCACAGAGAAATTGGCTGGATGTTATTGAATTTACGAGGGCGAGGCGACCGATCCGGAGATAGGCGGCACGGCCCGGACGAGGCCTAGGCTCAATGCGTAATCAAATTTGCATGAGGAGGCTGCAAAGGTTCCATGAGAATTAGACCGAGGTCAAGATGGTTGTCATAAGTCGGTGGGGCGGGGCTACGGCACGGCGCAAGGAAGGTGAATCTAAATTGATGCTTGAGGCAAAAAAGTAAACAAGTAAACAATGGTGAGAGGACAAAGTGGGGCGGAGAATGCGAAACTTTTCAATTTGATTGCTTATCCCTAAGAAAAAAAAAAACAAATCGTGAGATGAAAAGATGGATTGTCAGCCCTGAGGAACTGGAAAATCAACGCAAGATTTTGGCGGTTTTGCAGTTTTTTGTGCCTGTGTTGGGATCGTCCTTTGTATGATCTAGACAAACGTTTATAGTTTACCGTCAGGAATAGGCATCTGAGATATATTTTTAATATCGATCGGCTGCCTCATCATTGATCGAGTTTTGGGAAATAAAATAAAGTCATCAGAGTGATCTAGAAATGTGTCTATACATCAACGTCTGAGAAACACTTGCTTTTCCTAGAAGAACTGATGATCTGCTGCCTGATCACTGATCGAGTTCGCAGGGAGGACATGAATCTTCAAAATTGTTCACAAAAGTAGGCGACAAAGACAAGGGGCTGTACAAATATTCGTCTTTGGAGGCATTTTTATTGGAATTGATTTGACAGGCATAAAACGAAAAAATTGCCATTATAGCTCTCAGAGCCATCTTTGTTTTCTGAATTTACCTTCAATGAAGTATCCAAAATTAGTGAATCAGCTATGAAACTGCTGTTAGCTCTTTATGAAAACGCGGTCAACTGAAATCAAGAGAAAAAACGTTAAGAAGACGGCCACGTTGCCTTTTATGGAACTAGATGAACTGGTGAGGTTTGCAGTTTTCGAAAGCCACGCATTGTCTGATCCAGAAAGGGATTGTGATGGAAGAGAGTAACGTCCTAACCCCTTAAAGAAAGCCTGACAGACAAGGCCTTGGTCTTGTCACATTGACTAAAATGGAAAGACCGCCGATCGTGGTATTTTTTCGGGTCAATCTCAGTCGCAGGTGGCTGTAGGACAGTTGCAAGTGGACAGCACGCTCCCCAGACATATATTTTTCAAAATTTTTCCTTTTCAACATTTTGGGCAATTCAGGATAATGGCTTCTTAGGATCTTAAACATTTCTGGATTCTACGCTCAACCCGGTAGTAGGAGCCCACTGTCCTCTATCTCTGAAGTTTGTCCTCTTTCTCGATGTTTGTCCTCTTTCTCGGCAGTTTGTCGTCTTTCCCGGCAGTTTGTCGTCTTTCTCAGCACTTTGTCCTCTTTCTCGAAGTTTGTCCTCTTTCTCGGCAGTTTGTCGTCTTTCTCGGCAGTTTGTGGTCTTTCCCGGCAGTTTGTCGTCTTTCTCAGCACTTTGTCTTCTTTCTCGAAGTTTGTCGTCTTTCTTGGCCGTTTGTCATATATCAGATTTTTACAGAGGACAAAAAGGAACAACGATAAAACCTTTCACTGTATTTAGTGGGACCAGAGTGGCCTCAACGTGACTAACAACACTTTATCGATTTGGCTCCTTAAAAAAAAGGAAGAATACCGAACGAGGCAAGCAGGCAGATAAGGGTTCAAGGCACAAGGGTATATTGTGTTGCCAGAAAGACAGTGTAGCTACCTCCTCGAACAAGAGAACAAGAGCATCAACCAACATGTGTTTTCACCTAGCACCTTCGCTCTACACGTGCGCCTCTAATTTCCAAAGTCCCAAGATGGTTAAGGTCCTATTTCACTTCTGCGCGCCATCTCAGGCGAGGTAGTTCTCCGTTGCGTTGTACAAATGACTGAGATTCAATGACTCTTCGCCCTACATATCCCACCCACGTTCGGATTGAATCCGTGGACGTTTGAGTAGGAGTGCTGTACAGACGATAGAATTCGTCATTGAATCTTTTCCTCCAGATGTCTTGACGACAAACTGGATCAAAAAATCATTTAATTTCCTTAGGGAAGGTTTAAAATTGACGTCCACTTGAGATATGTCCGTTAGACCAAAGAAAGACAATTCTCCTGGGGCTTTTTTGTAATGGAGTCCAATGCTAAGCTTGCAGAGAAGATGTGCCGGGATCTCTTCCTTGTGCCATGAGTCTTTTGGAGTGTCTATTCACTCCGCAGTGTACATTTAGAATTAGATCGGTTTTCATAGAAAGTGGTATGCGAGGGAATGGATTTCTCCAGCCACAGCCACATTTGTCATAAGTCTCAATTGACATCCACTGATCCGAAACTGCAAAAATTGGCCAACAACTAGAACTGCATCATCTATCTCTCAGTGAATCCCGACTCCTATAAACATTTCTTCGAAGGTGACCGCATATGGAAGAAGATTCGGAATCTCTTCGGAGTCTGTCAAGGTGTCGTACTGAATTGAAACTATTCCTATCACTGGAATGGAAGGCAAAGCTTGACTTGCGTGTGAGCATGTTTTAAAGCTTCTTCGTCTCTTACAAGTCCTGCTGATTGATAGGTCTAAAATCTTGGTCCTCCTCTTGGTTTCTAAAGTCACTTCTTCTTCTTGTGGCTCTACAGTCCGGGGTGGACCTGCACCTCAACCAACAAGCCTCTCCAGCCAGCACGATCTTTCGCCAGCTGCCGCCAGTTGCGCACTCCAATTTGGTTGAGGTCCTTCTCCACTTGTCCGTCCTCTGTTGCGTTGCACCTCAGATTCGAAGACTTTTCAGGCCGGAGCAGTGGTGTCTATACGCTCTGCATGGCCTACCCTTTCTAAAGACACGGAGACGTTATTTACGTTGTTTGGCTAGTTCGTCTGATTCAAAGTTTTCTGATTAATCTCTGTGTCCAAAATGAAATCGACCAAGCAGAACCCGTGAATGGTGGTAGCTGTGGTGAGGTGTTAAGAGGCTTATTGTGGCCAGAAATTGAGGATATGAATCTGGACGATATGTGCTTCCATCAGGATGGTGCCACTTGGGCACAGCCAAGGAAGCAATGACTATTTCGGGCGAGAATTTCAATGGCCGCGTGATCTCACTTCGTGGCGATGTTAATTGGCCTCCACGATCATGTGATTTGACACCATTGGACCAAGTCATTCATCGAATGTCAAGCAGTCCTTAGCATACTTCAGAAAAGCAAAATTTCTGGACGAAATCTAAGAGATTTCCAGTCTTTTCCTGTAGTCCTTCAGGGCCGCAATTTCCTGCCTGATCATTGACCAAGTTTAATGAAACGCTATCAACTCTCAACCCCGAATCCAGCCTGTGACTACAAGAGACAACCTTCCACACATTTCAACCGAAAATCCAAGCATCTTCAACAATCATTGACATCCCCATCAAAGTGAACCCCCTCTTCAGTGAATCAAATCCTCACCTAAGCCAAACGAGCCTTTCACCTCTCCGTCGCTCTCCCATTGACACAACCAACAAATTAAGCATAAAAAAGCCCATAACACCCAAGCAATGTATTTACAAGGCGTAGCAACACACTATTTCGCTCAGGAGCAGTCGCGTTCACTTCCTGTCTGCCACGCACCACGCACCAGCTGACATCATTCGTGTTATTGCCCTCGAAAATTTTAGTGCCTACCCAACTATAATCGTAAAACCGAGGCCGGAGAATTTCAAAAATAAAACTGAAGCCTATCATTTATGAGATGGATCCTCTTCATACACACACAAACACACACACACATTCCTATTCATACAAACTTACATGTCTCCACTTCGTCGCGGACGGCTCTTCCTCCTGCGACGACGTCGCCTCTCAGACGAGGCTGTGCTATTCAGTAGGACATGCTGGCTCAAGGACTTCTGCTGACTGGGTGTCACTACCGTTTGCGATTGAACACCGCTAGCGGCTAATCGACGTCCTGTCGCGGTGCTTGACGGTAGATTCCCGGTGCCGGTGTTGCTGTTGGCAACGGCAACGACCACCTGACCTTCGCCGAAACCGGCAGAGGATGTTGTGTCTGTGGACTGAATTGTGGCGGACGACTTCGACGTTCGACCGGTTAGACTGTGATTTACTTTACGCCACATTCTCTCCATTTTTTTTTTGCACTTATCCTTTAGTCTGATTCTGATTTGGCTGAATGCCCGTTTGACTGCCGACTGAGAGTCTTTGTCTGTCTGCTTGTGGTTCTCTGACTATCTGTCTGTCTTACTTAGTTCGAGATTAACGCTTAAATCTAAGGATCTACGAAGGATGAGGGGTTTATCTATGGTATTTGCCTAACTTTTCTACTTTTTATCTTTGGAGAACTGCAAGAGTTCTAGGAACAATGATTACGCCAGCGATTCGGTGGTGATGTGAAGAATGAGCGGATACATGTGAACACACTTGTCACCCCTCAAAGGGCGAAGCTGTTGTCGTTCTCGTCGTCGTCGCTGCTGCCGTTCTCAAGAACACACATTTAGGTTAAGTTGGTCAATCGTGAAGCCTGGATTATCCGCAGAACTTCAACGTATTTTCGTCATTCTCTCAAGTCGTCCTCGTCGTCGTTTTCTTTTCTTTCGCTTCACGCACGAAGATGTCTTTTGTGTTCCTGTGTGCTCCAGCACCGATTCACGATTCTTGTCGTCGTCCACCACCCCTCGTGGACACACTACCCTGCCTCAGTGTGGTTTCAGCATGGGGTAGGATATAGTTTCTTTCTCCTGGGGGGAGGAGGTAATCACTCCTCTTGCGGTAGGAATTTCCTTTTTTTCCTTCGCCGCACAAAGAAGAACAAATCACACGTCACTTTTGAAACAATTTTCACACACACGCACGCACACTTCCACTTGAATTCATGCCCCAGTGGTCCCCTCCACTCTTCTGATTAATTTTAAGTCGGGATTGAGTTCGCACAGATATCCGCGAGTAATTTTTTCCGGAAAATTTCACACACGGCAAAGGACAAAAATGTCTTTCGATCGTCGATTTCGAATAAACTCGATAATGTGGGTGCGTGGGGAAGAGGTTGTCAGGATGAAAAATACAGGAACAGAGCGACGAGCAAGACTGTGACCGACAGAGGGAGAGAGAGAGAGAGTGGGTGAGCTTTTCTGGTATTCCTGTTGGAAGGTAATTTTTCCACCACCTGTCAGAGATGACTGTGTACAGAGGATTTTCCAAAAGTCATTCATAAAAAAGCGAAATCCTTGGAAGGATACTGCGGCATGCGCGATGGAACTTTTCGAAACTGAACGATGGAGAGGAAAGTGATGAACGGATGTGGTTTGTGGTTAAGTTGAATTGTGCCTCAGGGGTTTGTGTCTGCGAATGAGTTCTCCTTAGGGAGCTCATGCTCTGATGCTCCAGAATTGATCTAGGGACTGATTGCACACGACGTTTTGAGCAATTTGAGTCTTTGATGTGATGGCGGTTTGTGCTAGTAAGCAGGCTACGATACAGAGAAGTGGAGTGGTCAAGGGACGACTGTTGGCAAGACGAAGTGGAGCGGAAAGAGAGTGCTTACCATGACTGATAAGAACTGGCGTCCTCTTAGCTACAATTTCGTAACAGGCGAAGGGATCATATCCCGAAAGGAATCACTCATTACTGAGTGTTTACAGAATGTCCAGTGCCACACTGTGTCTAATAATTGAGTAGCACTACAGCCCACAAGGGACCAGAGCCTAGCTTCTACAACTTCGTCTGCGTCTAGGAAAACTGAAAGATGCAGTCTATTTTTGCTTGCACTTTGAGTCTCATCAGTACCTCTGTTAGCGTCTGCGATTAGACTTGATGGGAATGTATAGAACTCAGTTCTCTCTCTCGCAGCTGCTCTCTGCCTCTCTGCCATGTATGGAAACCAAAATTCAACAGCCCCACTAGGACTAAAGACAAACATTCTCTTTAAACTTTCAACAAATTTTATTCAAAAGTACAAATCTCATTAAATCGATGAGGTCTACTTATAGTAACCCCTAGCAGCCGCACCCTCGACAATTGCACAGATTGCCGCGAAAGCCTCCTCTCCGGTCGGCAAAATCTGCTCCGCTGGGAGGATAAACCAGTCTTCACTGTCCGGTGGACCACGTAGCTCAAACGTGAACGTAATCGGAATGTTTTGCGTGGCATGCGCCCAATCCTTGCTGCCACCACTGGACGGGTAGATCGTCTCATAGAGACTGCCACTGTTGTAGATCTCTCCGTGAGTGTCCTTTATGGCCTTCACCGCCTCCTCGCCGATTGCCTTCAGGTCATCGTAGTTGTCCACGCGCTCCGGTGTGAAGCCGTAGGGAAACATAAGAAGCTGAGAGAACGAATGCAGGGCTATGTATGTCTTGATGTTTTCTGACTTGGCGTGATCTTCCACGAATTTGATGAGGCGCTGAGTTTCGATTTCACTTGCTCCTGAGGTGCCTGCGAAATCATAGCGACAAGGATCTGGACTCGACCCAGTCTCATTCCAGTGATAGGGATAATTTCGATTCAGATCGACACCTCGACAGACTCCGAAGAGATTTCGATTCTTCCTCCACATGCGGTCACTTTCGAAGGAGTATTTGTAGCCGTCGGGATTCACTGAAGGAAAAACAATCCAGTTGTAGTTGTTGGCCAATTGTTGAACTTTCGGATGAGTGGATGTCAGAAGTTGATTTATGACAAATGTGGCTGTGGCTGGAGCAATCCATTCCCTCGCATGTATACCACTTTCGATGAAAATCGCCTTGTTGTTCGGATTTCTCGCCAACTTGACACCCTTAATGGGAATACCTTGAGTGCTTGTGCCCATATCCAGAAGTGTCACCTCGTCATACTGATCAGCTATCTTCTCCATCCACTCATAGATGGTTTCCAGATGGAAGTAATGCCCCCAATCGAAGTTTTTCAAATCCACTCCCTTGGGAAGCACTTCTCGGAGATTTTTGTCGATTTTCTCTTGGAAATTATATGTCTGCAACGAAACGAATAGTTATCATCATCCTCACAGATAACACACCCCACACCCCACAACTCACTAGAACACGATGACTGATGCTGTATGTCTTGAGAAGGTCAACGAAATCAGCAACCTTGTGCGCTGCAACCAATATGGACAACTTCTGACCGGTAGTACGTGCATGTCCCATAAACGAGCAACTATCACTCACTTCCTCAAGCTTCTGCAGCACTTCCACCTGCTTCTGGGTCTCGATGTGCACCTGATAGATGCGATAGAAATCATATCGAGCTACATCGGCTATTGGCTGATCGCACTTGTCTTCCTTTGTGCAAAACGATGCCGAACAACAGATGCTGATAAGCGGAGCTACCGCAAACAGACACAATAGAATCTTCATCTGTGTGGAATTAAAAATAAACACAAAAGTTTTTGTAATCAGAATGTATGTAGTTGGTGACAAAGAGATGAAAATTCACCGACGACTTACCGCAAGAAAATACAACAAGTGACTGATTGATAAAGTTCACTGCTTGTCAAAAGATTTTATTTTGACAAGGCAGTGTGGTGTGTGGTGAAATTGATGACAAATCGGAAGCATGTCGGTGAGGCAGTACGAGCAAGTGGCTGTTATGGGATTTGAATTTGAAAAAAATTGTTCGCGAAGGTGTGGTTTTTAGAGGAAAATCCGGTAAAACTGTGCTTGTAACGTATGAATGGTTTAAAAGGCGACAAGCACACAACTTTGAGGAGAGAAAATACTGAAAGATGTAAAAAATTGTTTTTCTGATTTAGATGAGTTCATTTTTCGCTGGATTGCTTTTACACTGAAACAAGAGGATATTGAATAGGGGATTAATAGAGGAAGAGGAAATCCATAGAATGTATGTTGAAGGAGTGAGCTTCGCTGAGACACTGCTTGGACAAGAGAAGAATATTGTTAAAGGAGTCATATGCAGCAAGCTAGTGCTAGTGCACATTGGCGGCAGAGGAAGTTCTTATCGCAGAGGCAGTTCCTCATCGTCAGCCCTCACAATTTATCGAGTTTGGTAGAATGAGAAAACCCACCAATGGCACTGTATCGTTCATCCCTGCGTTACCATGCTAAAAAATAATTTGGGTGGTACTACAGCCTACAAGGAACCAAAGCCTAGCTTCTTCAGCAACTACTCATTTTGTGAGATCGATCACAAGTACGAACGAAAAGATTTGAGAGGCTTTTCATAGACAACTGGAGTATGAAAGTGTGATGTGTTCAGTCCCGGAATCGAACTCAAAACAGACATCGTGTGAGTTGATGCACTACGCCCCCTACGCCGCGGCAGCCACATCATACTGTCGGGATGCGGCTTAAAATGGACAAATATTAAGTGATGCTCGTTAAACACTTCTCTGTTCTCTTCCGGGATCGGCCGTAGTGTGAAAATCCATTATCTGTCGTAAAATTCCCTGACCTGAAACCACACCGAGAAGGACAGGCATTTTTAGGTGTTCACAGAAAACGGCAAAGAGGATCTTATTCGAAATGTTAAGGAAACTGAACCACGGCACTCGTTGTATTAAAGGATGTCTTCTTTTTTGTCAGTAGACGCTGAGATTCCACTCCTTGGGCTTGTTTTCCTCCGACACCATCTTCCAAGTTGGAGCATGAGCGCAAACAGATCATATCCAGTTGCTCTCTTAATATTCCGTCGACTTAAGAAGCTTTATTTAACTTCAATCTTGGGTATCTTGATTTCATCTAGGTCTTGAAGATGAAATTTTTGTTCATCGTTGTCCAAATTGAGAGTGTCTTACGGATCAGGGATTCCCTTGGCTTAACGGCAGTATTTGGGTCATTCTCCCCACTCAGCTCCAATTACAGGGGCGTATCTCTTTTCTCCACACCAAAGGCTACGGAAAGTTGTTGAAGGCACTTTCTAGAGTTATAGTTGAGCCCAGCTTGGGGGATAAACAGTGCGGCATTCGTCCTGACGGAAGTACAACCTACCAGCTTTTCACTTTGGGAATGATACTTGAGGAGGCTTGGGAGTATGCTTAACCGATGATCCGGTGAAGTATAGTCTTGACATCAGAAACGAGATTGCTGATGAACTAGCTAGGCAAGGTTTTAAAGAGGCATTCATTGCGCCTGAACCCACCTTGGGACTACCCGTTTCCTTGGGTAGGGCTTTTGTTGACAGTTGGGTATCCCAACAGCACAACAAAAGATGGCATGAACGTCGGCAAGAATACCGCGGTGCAGAAATCTTGTCGGCGTACAAATGGGACACTTCACCTTCGCTAAGCATCTAAGTCTGCTTGGGCTTAGTGATGGCACCCTTTGCAACGCCTGAAGAGAAGGTGAAGACACCTCAGAACACGTTCTCTGTCATTGCACCGCCTTTGCTCGTATCAGGTGGCGGCTGTTTGGCGCTGATGTGGTGGGAGCTGAGAACTTAAGCTCTTTATCACAGAAGCGCCTGTAATGGACCAGTTTCTGAGTCTGAGCACTTCAACAAAAAAAATGCTTAACCGATCTACATTTGCTTTGTAGATTTGGAAAAGGCACGGGCGAGTCCCTCGAAGTAAACACTTTGCTTTGCTAAAGGTGCGTCTTGCCACCTCTCCTTTTCATTATGAATATGAACTGGATGTTGCTGCGTAGGTGGCTAGAGGAAGAGTTTCAAATTGCGAGCTTTGAAGGTGAGCGATTTTCCTCTTGCAGATGACTTCTGATTTCCTCCCAAATGGAACTCCTGCGCGCGTTCTATGGGTTCATGGCTGTATGTGGTGATACTGGGATGAAGGACAAATTTTGTGTCATTTCCAAAACGTCTGTTCAACGCACTCTGCGTGTTGCTGGAATCCCAATGAAACAGGTGGAGAAGATCTCGGAGTCATTTTCACGACTGATTGGAGGCGCCACGCTGAGCCTAGGATTTGATAAATTTTGAAGGAGCTTGGAAAATCATGAGTAAGGAAGGCAGAGCTTGGTGGTAAAGCCAAGTTCTCGGTTTTAAACTCAGGGTTTCTATCAACACTCACCTCTGGTCATGAAATTTGGGAAATAAGTGAAAGAATAAGATCGTGAATACAAGCCGCCGGGATGAGATTTCTCCGTGCTGTTGCGGGAGTTACTCGTCGGAATAGGGTGAGAAACGCGACACTGCGGGGGAATCTCAATGTTGAGCAGCTGCTTCTTCAGAAGAAAAGGGCTGTGCTCCGATGCTTTGGCCACATGGCACGGATGTCATCTTTATCACGACTTTTGAGGTGTAAATAAGATACAAATCCTTTAAGGAGGTAAGCGCGTGCCTTAGGTGCGACTCCATGAGGTAGACGACCGCTCAGCAGATCCAGGGTGAGATGGTTGGATCAAGTTCATAAAGTCGCCTGATTGCGCTTGGGGATAGCTCCAAATGAGTTATGAGTTGGTGACGGCGGTGGAGGATCGAGGGGCCTGGAGGTCTCTCGTTCATGAATTGCCTCCGTAAAGTCGGACTGTTCAACAGCGGTGACGCTAAACAAATGAATCAGAGTAAATAGAGAATAAAAAAATTAATTTTCTTAGTTAAGATTGATGTGGCTGAATAAGAAGATTCCAAGTGCCCACAAGCTCCACCTGTGGCACCACAGTTGTGTCAGCCAAGAAAAAACATGTTTTTTAAGCAGTTTCTCGGAGAGTAAGTAGCACCTTTAGGGAGCGTTAGTGGCACCTTCTCGGAGCTTTAGTGGGACCTTCTCGGGAAGTTAGTGGCACCTTCTCGGAGCGTTAGTGGGACCTTCTCGGAGCGTTGGTGGCACCTTCTCTGAGCGTAAGTGGCACCTTTAGGGAGCGTTAGTGGCACCTTCTCGGAGCTTTAGTGGGACCTTCTCGGGAAGTTAGTGGGACCTTCTCGGAGCGTTGGTGGCACCTTCTCTGAGCGTAAGTGGCACCTTTAGGGAGCGTTCGTGGCACCATCTTGGAGCGTTAGTGGCACCTTCTCGGAACGTTGGTGGCACCTTCTCGACGCGTTAGTGGCACCTTCTCGGAACGTTGGTGGCACCTTCTCGACGCGTTAGTGGCACCTTCTCGGAGCGTTGGTGGCACCTTCTCGGAGCGTTAGTGGCACCTTTAGGGAGCGTTAGTGGCACCTTCTCGGAGCTTTAGTGGGACCTTCTCGGGAAGTTAGTGGCACCTTCTCGGAGCGTTAGTGGGATCTTTTCGGAGCGTTAGTGGCACCTTCTCGAAGCGTTAGTGGGATCTTCTAGGAGCGTTAGTGGGACCTTCTGGAGCGTTGGTGACATCTTCTCAGAGCGTAAGTGGCACCTTCTCGAAGCGTTAGTCGCACCATCTCGGTGCGTTAGTGGCACCTTCTCGGAGCGTTAGTGGTACCTTCTTGGAGCGTTAGTGGCACCTTTAGGGAGCATTAGTGGCACCTTCTTGGAGCGTTAGTGGCACCTTCTTAGAGCGTTAGTGGCACCTTCTCGGAGCGTTAGAGGCACCATCTAGGAGCGTTAGTGGGACCTTTAGGGGGCGTTAGTGGAGCCTTCTCGGAGCGTGGGGGTACCTTCTCTGAGCGTTGGTGGCACCTTCTCGAAGCGTTAGTGGCACCTTCTCGGAGCGTTAGTGGCACCTTTAGGGAACGTTAGTGGCACCTTTAGGGAACGTTAGTGGGGCCCTTCTCAGAGCGTTAGTGGCACCTTCTCGGGAAGTTAGTGGCACCTTCTCGGAGCGTTAGTGGCACCTTTAGGGAGCGTTAGTGGGGACCTTCTCTGAGCGTTAGTGGGACCTTCTCGACGCGTTAGTGGCACCTTCTCGGAACGTTGGTGGCACCTTCTCGACGCGTTAGTGGCACCTTCTCGGAGCGTTGGTGGCACCTTCTCGGAGCGTTAGTGGCACCTTTAGGGAGCGTTAGTGGCACCTTCTCGGAGCTTTAGTGGGACCTTCTCGGGAAGTTAGTGGCACCTTCTCGGAGCGTTAGTGGGATCTTTTCGGAGCGTTAGTGGCACCTTCTCGAAGCGTTAGTGGGATCTTCTAGGAGCATTAGTGGCACCTTCTTGGAGCGTTAGTGGCACCTTCTTAGAGCGTTAGTGGCACCTTCTCGGAGCGTTAGAGGCACCATCTAGGAGCGTTAGTGGGACCTTTAGGGGGCGTTAGTGGAGCCTTCTCGGAGCGTGGGGGTACCTTCTCTGACCGTTGGTGGCACCTTCTCGAAGCGTTAGTGGCACCTTCTCGGAGCGTTAGTGGCACCTTTAGGGAACGTTAGTGGGGCCCTTCTCAGAGCGTTAGTGGCACCTTCTCGGGAAGTTAGTGGCACCTTCTCGGAGCGTTAGTGGCACCTTTAGGGAGCGTTAGTGGGGACCTTCTCTGAGCGTTAGTGGGACCTTCTCGGAGCGTTGGTGGCACCTTCTCTGAGCGTTAGTGGTACCTTTAGGGAGCGTTCGTGGCACCATCTTGGAGCGTTAGTGGCACCTTCTCGGAGCGTTAGTGGCACCTTCTCGAAGCGTTAGTGGCACCTTCTCGGAGCGTTAGTGGCACCTTTAGGGAGCGTTGGTGGCACCTTCTCGAAGCGTTAGTGGCACCTTTAGGGAGCGTTGGTGGCACCTTCCCGGAGCGTTAGTGGCACCTTCCCGGAGCGTTAGTGGCACCTTCTCGGAACGTTGGTGGCACCTTCTCGGAGCGTTTGTGGCGCCTTCTCGAAGCGTTAGTGGCACCATCTCGGAGCGTTAGTGGCACCTTCTCTGAGCGTTAGTTGGATCTTTTCGGAGCGTTGGTGGCACCTTCTCGGAGCGTTGGTGGCACCTTCTCTGAGCGTTAGTGGGATCTTCTCGGAGCGTTAGTGGCACCTTCTCGGAGCGTTAGTGGGACCGTCTAGGAGCGTTAGTGGCACCTTCTCGGAGCATTGGTGGCACCTTCTCAGAGCGTTAGTGGCACCTTCCCGGACCCTTAGTGGGACCTTCTCGGAGCGTAAGTGGCACCTTCTCGGAGCGTTTGTGGCGCCTTCTCGAAGCGTTAGTGGCACCATCTCGGAGCGTTAGTGGCACCTTCTCTGAGCGTTAGTTGGATCTTCTCGGAGCGTTGGTGGCACCTTCTCTGAGCGTTAGTGGGATCTTCTCGGAGCGTTAGTGGCAGCTTCTCGGAGCGTTGGTGGCAACTTATAGGGAGCGTTAGTGGGGCCTTCTCGGAGCATTGGTGGCACCTTCTCGGAGCGTTAGAGGCACCTCCTCTGAGCGTTAGTGGCACATTCTCGGAGCGTAAGTGGCACCTTCCCGGACCCTTAGTGGGACCTTCAACAGAGGATTACATCACCAAATGATGCGTCATTCCTGAGAAAGAGAATCACGAGTGGAAGCGAAAAGGAAAAAACAAACACACAGACATAAATTATTACAACAATATTCATTTGTTTTATTTTATTTATTTGATTTTCTAGATTTTCTTTTTTAACTGATATTCTTCTGCTTCTGTTTTCATATTTGCTTTTCTTTTATATATATATATCTAAATGTCTAGTCTTTGATTTTGTTTTTCTTTCATTTTCATTTTTCTTTTGTTTTGTTCACTTCTTGAATATTTGTGTTCTTATCATCTTCAGTTTCAGATTTGTTTTGTTTTTTTTGTTTCTCTTGAATGATAATAAATAATAAGAGTTTATCATATATACATAGGTACGTATCTATATAACAGTTTAAACATATCAATAAATTATTTATGTTTTCTTTTCTGTTTGCCTTCTCCTCCCGTCTTCGATTGACAAAACATAGAAAAAGCAAAAGTTAAAGGCGAGAAAATCATACAAAAAAAAAGAGGATGCGTATTCCTCGTGTGAATCCTTAAAACGGATATAATACAAACACATTTCTTTGTTTTTCTTGAATTTAATAGAGTTATTAAGTTTTTTTTCTGTGTTATAGTGTTTCTCTCTTTTTTTCAAAAGCTTACATTTTGAATTTGATTCTCGAGTGTTTGTTGGAAACTTAACTAAACTGGATTCCCGACATCAGAGTTGAGGTGTCCTTCCGTTTTCATCCTCATCCCTTGTGCTATGATACAGTGTTTGTGTGTGAAAGAGTGAGTGAGTGTTGATATGAGGATGGAAGGAAGATTTCAAATCTGATGGGAATCAGTCATTAATGCCGAGCACACACACGGCCCAGGGAGGACAGCGAAAGGTGGCAATGTTAATGCAAGAAATTTGATTTCTTTCTTTACGGACCTGTTCGCCGCCATCGGTGGTGGTGTGGTGTGCGTGCCTTACTTAAACATACATCGTACATATATCTTACGTTAGCATTCTAATATAATTAATTTAAGTTGCGTACTCTTTAGGAAAATTTGTTTTCGAATTCAGTTCAATAAGATGTTTGGTTTGCCTCGTGTGTGAGTGTTCAAAACATCTTTCTCTGGGGGAGGGTTTGGGAGGGGGATTAGGTAGTTTTTGGTGTCTTCTTTTGAAAATGATTGATTTTGAAGTATGCGTATGTGTATATAGAAAGAGGAAGGAATTGATTATGAGCTAAGTTCTCTATCTCTAGTTTCTAATAACAACACGACAACAAGAATGAGAGACAAGCGTTGTTGGAGCGGCGCCTTTAAAATGTGTCCCCAGTGTACCAGGGATGAATCCATGGCGCCGATGGTGGCGGAGTTGGTGGGTAGATCGTTGGCGATGGCAGACCATGCCCGGGCGCCTGCAAGTGATATCCAGGCGAGTTGAAGAGCGCCACGGGATTGACTTTGTGCGGTGATGGCACTGCTGGCGATGATGTCATGGAGGTGGGCGTCAGCGAGAGTGACGATGTGGACGACGATGACGAGGAGACAATCGCCGAGGAGATCGCTGACGAGTCACCACCGCCACCACCACCGTTCGCATTCGGCTGCTGCTGTTGGCTGCGTGATGGGTGCGATGAGGTGTGACGCTGATGAGATGCATTCTGGCGATGATGTGAAGAAGACATTGGAGTCGTTTCTGCATTAAAACCGTTGCCCGTACTACTGAACATTGATAAGAAATCCGGTGGTGCAGCTGCCGCTGGGTGTTGGCCGAACCTGCATGAGTTGTAGGCAACTGCAGCGGCGGCGGCGGCTGCCGCAGCCCTGTGCTCGGCCAGTTGAGTGGCGGCACTGGTTGTGGAAACGTTGCTGCTGCTGTCAACAGAGGGTGGAGTTACCGCCGAAAGCCAATCAAACGAGCTGAAGGGGTTGGTGCAGGAAGCGGTTAGTGGTGGACTCAGCATTGTGGAGCCGCTGTATGGCGGTAATGCGGCGGCAGCAGCAGCTGTTTCGAGCGCAGCTGCGTTCTTGGCGGATATGGAGGACAACGTGGATGCTGAAGATGGTGGTTTCGATGCAGATACTGACTGGCTCTGGGAGTACAACATATCCATGGTGGGGTAGTTGGTATGTTTATGTTGTGCTCCCCACCCCGTTTCCTAGCTCACACGGGTGCGCTTCGAAGGCGGTGGCTCTTGATTTCGAATCATGAAAGTTAGCTGCGGCATGTACTTCTTCACGTCGCGCACCTTAACCAGTGGAATGTTTTCTGATTGCGATCGCCCGGACTCCATGAGCACTTGAATTTGTCTCCTGAAACGAAAAGAATGAAAAAACCGTTAAGAGGCTGTTCTGTGCTCAGGTTGCCAGTTGCGGAGAAACTCACCGATTGCCCTTGTAAAGTTCAACACCGAGTGCCTCGATCAACCGCTTGCAGTGCTCCAGCTGGATGTTCGGAAAGAATGACTCCCGGAAGTCGGTGAGAGTCATCAGCTGATCCGAGTCGATGTACGCCTGCATGTTTATGCAGGGAACGACCACATTGTCAACGTACACCTTCTGGACCTTGTATGGCGGGATGTGCACGTTGCCAGGGGTGACCTCTGGAATCACGTGCAAGCGATTGGAAGTGTCGATGCCGAGGACACCACTCTGTTGAACGGCGGCTGCATGCCTCTGCAGGTGCATTGTTGCTGAATTGCCCCCGCCATTCGATTGATTTCCTCGGCCATTTTGTTGCTGTTGCTGCTGTTGTTGCTGCTGTTGCTGCTGCTGCTGTTGTTGTTGCTGGGTTCGCTGGTGATGTTGCTGTGCAGCGGCGGCCTGATGCTGTTGCTGCAGGTACGCAGTGGCCGCTTGTATCGTTGACCTTCGAGGGGAAGATAAATCAATTACTTCCGTTGTAGTACCTGAGGTGTTGGTAGTAGTTGGTGTTCGTGTTGGAGATGGAGACGGGGTAGTTGTGCAGGATGGAATAGTACTAGTCGAACAAATCACGCTTTTCTGACGCGGTGCCGCACCGATTAACGCGTCTGTCTGTCGCTGATGTGGTTGCTGATGGTTCAGAGGACTCGTGGATGAGGGTTGTGAGGAGGAGTTTGGATTGGGATTCGGAACAATCGTCAGGGAGGAGTTCTGAAAGATTGGCAAATTGTGATGCTGTACACCGTTTAGGTTGACCACGGCCGGACTGAGTGGGGGATTGTTCGCCGGCGAGATAGGCGGCGAGATGAAAGGTACAAATGTGTTTGAACTGTTTGTCTGGATGAAGGTCGAGAGGTCTGGGTTGGAGAGAACCTTTTGGACCACCGCCTTCATTTCTTCGGTCATTTTGAAACGCTGTTCAAAGTCTGCCATCGTGTCAGCGGATCTGTTCGATGCAGACGGACGGCTATTCTCCAGAACTGACATGGGGATCAGTGGAGGAATTGAGGGTTTCGAGAAACCATTCACAGAGCCTTCAGAGGAATTCTTTGAATTCTTGTTCACACAGATGGGAGAATTGTTGTTTGTGGCAGCATTGTTGGTGGCAGAGGTTTTCAGCTGATTGGTGAGCAAATGCCTTTGGGCATCGTTCAACTTATTCCAAATAGCCAGATTCTGAAAATCTGGCGAAATTATTGCCTCATAGTCTGGCGGTGATTGCTGCTGACCAGCGGACTTCTGACTGACCCCCAACGCTGAACTAGTGCTGTTGGCGGTCGCAGAACTTTTCAATTGATTCGTCAGCAAATGTCGTTGAGCATCGTTCAACTTATTCCAGATTGCCAAGTTCTGAAAGTCAGGCGCAATGGTGGCGTTATAGTTTGGCGACTGCTGCTGGGCAGTGCAGTTTTTTGCATTTGCCGCGACAGCACCGACACCACCCACCATTGCTGTTGAATGGTGCGTCTGCTGCTGCGGGTGCTGCTGCGACTGCTGGTGCTGGTATGGCGAATGCATATTCGGCCCCAGCTGAAGAAGGGGAATCATTGGAACCACAGCCGCCGCCGCCGCTGCTGCTGCTGCTGCAGTTGACGACTGCGGGGGATAGGGAGGCGGGTGGTGGTTGTGTACACGGGACGACGGAGATGATGGGTGGTGATTTATGATATTGGCACGTTGTTGCTGCATTGATTGCTCGACAGTAGTACGATTCGACCTAGAAACATTATATACAAAATGTATGTGGATTGATTTTCTTGTTTTTAACGATTTTTTTTTTGTTTTTGTTTTTTTGGGTTTTCTTTTGCAACATTTCTCTTCCGTCAATCTTTGATTTTTTGTTTTAAATACATTCTTTTGATCTTTCTTTAAATTACTATTTACAACAACACAACGTGTGAGTTTTGGCCAACAAAACCGAGCTTTGAATTTCTTTCTCAACTTTCTGAGTTTTCTGTTTTTCTTTACCAAACGATTGCCGTCCATTATGTTTGTACACGCATTTATATATAATGTATCTAGGATGATGGTTGGTTTGTGTTTTTTTTTTTCTTTTTTTTTCATATTTTTTGTTATTTTAAGGGGTGTGGGCTTTGAATGGTTAATTTGAATAAAACATTGTTCTGATAGCATATTCCATCCTGACGTGAAAATATTTTTTTGTTAAATGAAAAAAAAAATAAAAAACAATTCAATTTGAAAGCGAATTCTTTAAGAGAAAGTTTTGAAGAAGAAATGACAGAGAAATAGGGTGAGAGAGGGAGACAAAGAGAGAGAGAGATAGAGATAGAGGAGAAGCTAAAAAAAACATGCAAATAACAAATGAATACTAGTGACACGACTTTCCGGGCAGAGGATGTGTGTAAAGAAAAGAAAATCCCTTTAGCTCACGGAGATATGTCGAAGAATAATAAGCGTATGTTTCATTTAAAAATTTTCTCTATTTTTTCTAAATTAATAAATGCCTTTTTTTTTTCTTTCAAATGATTGTGCGTGCAGGTACGCGTTCGAGAATTGTCTGCTTGAGACATAATTTAAGGACACAAACGGAAACGAGTGATTTTTAGGAGAGCTTACTAAACATGGCAGACGAATGCACAAGAACAGAGGAGGAAAACTGTGATGGTTTACGTGACTAAGTGGCTGTTGTCAGCTTTGTGTCTATGACTGGCCCTAGTATTGCCACAACTAGCTGAAGTGTAAGCACTTTTACGCTGATTAAACAGCAGACATAATTGGTAGGGACGGACACAAACAATATTCTGCCGAACCAAACGAAACATTTGCCGCAATCTTGAGTTACCAATCGGGTATGTCTAACTCTGTACAAACAAACATAAAGGGCACGAAAAGATGTCGCAAGGGTGCTTGGGATTAGGATCAATCGAAATTCCTATCCACGCACAATGAACTAGTTCCCACGAATGCACTAGCTAAGTCTTTCTTGGAACGTGAGTCCGTCGCTTGTTCATGTGTGTCTAGACTGAATTAGAGACTGCGAATTACTTGGTTACTGAATGCCTAAGCCTGTTAAGGTTAGAAGGAGCTAAAAATTTAGAGTCTGAAAGAATTGCTGGTAGAATGAGTATTTTTTCCCTGATAATCCGAAGATCATTACACAGCAAATATACAAAAATATGAGACAAGGATGTTCATCAATTAGACTGGTTCTTGTTACTCCGACGATTTTGGTGTCAGACCTGGGACACCATGTACAAGAGGTACATGTTGGACATTCAGAAACTTGCCTTTCCCAGGGCACTCTCAAGCTGAGATTAGGTGAAGTAAGGAATGGTTGCTAAGCCCTACAGAGACCATGCACCACTGACAAAACTCAGGAAGTAGCATTTGAGTAGTTATTGAGGCAAAACGTGGATACTTGTCCAAATTTTGGGAATAGACAAGGTCATAAGGCCTTTACAGAATTTTACATATTTATGTCAACCTAACTGTTGGGTACCTTGTCCTAACAACAACCGCCCATTTGCAGAGTACGTGTTTGTGTTTCAATTTCCTACCCCTCCACAGTTCCTAAAGGGAGCCTAGTAACCAGCAAAATAATATTCTATGTTGTCCTACAGTGAAAACTATGAAAAGAGAAAACTAGTCTCGTTGTACCGAAATCGAAGTTTTGCCAGAAGACTTTAGATAGGGCACTAGAGGTGGCATTGACTTTGCCATAGATGGACTGGCTGTTGTATATATTTTAAAACAGCTTCGCAGCAACTTAAGAACCCGTCTACAATGGCCATAATGTGGTCGATGTGGGCAAGAGAATAAGTCTTCCCCTTTCGATATGCGAATTCGAAAAAGAGTTCATATTTTGTAATAGACGATTCGTGCGGTTTAACACATGTGGAATAACTTAATCATTACTCCAGGGAACCGCCTTTCCGGAGATTGACAATTTATAGTCCTTTGGACCCTAGCCTATCTCCTTACGCACTTTTGATAATAAAACCAGTTTGTTTGTGGGGAATTTCCTGATCATTCCTGCTCTTACATCGGTTACTTCTTTTTTTAGAACTTTGCGGAAATAGCTTCCGATCGTTGTTATTGTGGATACAAGAGACAGACAGGCAGTGAGGAACGGTTTCTTTCTCCTCCTGATGCTCCTGATGCACTTTTACTAAAAAAAACAGTCTCTGGGGGGCTTCTGAATACTCTGATCATTCCTACCTTAACATCAGTTACTTAGTTTATAATTTTGTAGAAATAGCTTCCGATCGTAGTTTTTGTGGGTACAAGAGACAGACAAGCAGCGAGGAGCGGTTACTTTCACTTCTAGGTCTTGGCAAACGCTAAAGAAGTAATTTCAAGGAATGGTATTCGAAAACATTGCTCATCGTTAACATTCAAAACGGTATGTTGTGTATTTGGCAGCGTCTGTGAAGTGTGCTATATTATGAGCAATTAAGCGCTGCCTGCCAGCCAGCCAGTCCGTCACAGGCGATGTGGTCAACCGAAGAAACGTGGAAAGTTTAAGCCGTGCATTAAGGAAAACCCGACCGGAAACCGTTGTTTTTGGAGCACAACAATCGGCAAATGCTCCAAGGCAAGTCAAGACATTCTAAGAGTGCTAAAATGTGAACTCTCACAAGCCGTATAGCCCAGATTTGCGAATACCATTTGGCTAATCAGGACTCAAATCAAAAATTAAATCGATTCTTGGATGGCCGATTAACAAACCAAAATTTTTCGACACGGAATTCATATCTGGTTCATATCTTAAGCCGGAAAAAGTTGTGGTCAACAATTGACAATACTTTGAATGTTAATTTGAAACCATGTAATTGATCTTTGAAAAACAACCATATCAATGGCTCCTAGTAGTATATGTTCATGACAAAGTTCTTTCATCATTCATCTGCCCCTGCCTACTTTGTGAGGCAAACAACATTTGACTATTTTGGTCGACGTTTCAGTGAACGACAAAAGTATCCACCCACATATACATATCACTTCTCTCCGCTTGTGTCCTTTTTCTTATTCATTTCAGCACTTCCAAAAACAAATTAACATTTAGAATCTCAACAAAATCAGGGATTTTCTTCTAAACAACTTTACACGTTACAGCAATAATTCAAAAAAAAAACAATCATGAATACTAATTATTAAACTTTGATGAATTAAAAAACTTTAATAAGATCTAACACATTGGAAGCAGCAACAAAATAAAGTAGTTTATCTATATGTATGTATGTATGAATAACTATTTAAAATAAAACTGAATTAAATGCGTGCACAACCACCGTTTGGGAAAAAAATTACTAAAAAAAAAAACAATATTTAATTTTGAAATCAATTGAACGTCTTTGTGCGTGTATGTGTGTGTAGACAACAGCAAGCAGCGTGGAAAACATATATAACAAAACGGGAACAGGACAAATATCGTTTTATCAACGCACAAACAGCGAGAGTGTGTGTGAGAGAGAGAGAAAAGTACACGACATAATACAAAAAAAAAACTCTAATCCGAATTCAATTAATTTCAAAATTAAACTGTAGCGGCATTTATATCTGTACGTATACGTCATCGAATTTCGTACCTCCGGCGGCAGCAGCAGCAGCAGTTCGCCTGTTGCCACCGGCAGCACAACCATCCGAACAAAAAAAAAAAATTAACGCAGTAATTAAAATTAATTTTCTATGTACGTACTCAGAGAATGAAAAAAAAAATATATAAAATTATTCAAAACTAACAGAAGGAAGTGGTACAATTGAAAAATTAAGGTTTTCTCTTTGAAAATTCGGTATGCGCCTCAGCCCGAATGGGCATCGACATGCGGTGATACTTACATTTGATGGGCGGCATTCTGTCCACCCGCCCTCACCAAGGGCGGTGGCACATTGCTCTGACTGTGATTGTTCACCGGTTGCATTGATATCGCACCGTTGTTGTATGTGTACTGCTGACGGTTGGGCAGCATGAGACTGTCCGTTGGGCCGCGGTAATTTGGCCTCACAGCCGGATGGTTTTGCTGTTGCGCGGCCTGTAATTTGTCAAAAGCAAACTTTTTTTGTTGTAAATAAGACAAACGTTAGTATGGAATTTTTAAACACGGTTTTGTTTTTGTTGATTTTTTTTTTGAAATGTGTATATGTAAAAATATGTTCTAACTACAAGTGAATTTATGTATCTACTCATTTGAAGATGACGTTGTTGAAACTGGGAAGCAGCTCCTTTCGTCTGTTCTGTTCTGCACACCACAAAGGTGTTGCATCAACAGACTGTAGGGGATTGCATATAAGACACACAAGCACACACCCAATAACATTGTTTTCTACATTTTATTTTGACATCAATTTTTGAAATGATTTACAAATGATCATGGTTTGTACAATTTAGAGCAAAACACTGCGAGTTGCAAGTCGTTGTCGTTGTTTCTTTCCGTGGAGTTGGCTGATGGGTGACATGAAAAGTTCGATTGGACTTCGATTCGATGATGAATTGGGAGGGGAAGCGAATGAAAGGCGGTCTCCACTTGTCCTTGGGCATGACTCATAAGAGAGGCTCCTTAGTGTAGCAGTCGAACACGTTTCTTTAATGTAAAGAAATTGCGATCATTGCATTCAAATTGAATGATACAACTGATAAACATATGATTTGACGCCACAAACTACCAAACATGAGGACTTGTAAGTGTCTTTCAGGGAAATGTACCTAATTCTGTCTGTTCCCATACATAACACGTGCAAAACGAAACAACGCGACACTGCGAAACTCTGCGACAAAGTGTACAATTTGGGTACGGGAACAGACATTCGAATATGTTTTGCGCTGTTTGTGATAGGCAAGGAAAGTGACAAAATCGATTAAGGCACAATGACAAGGTTAGGGCATAAACACAAATCAGGACCACATAACCGAGGAATAAAGGTTAGATTGTCTCAAACTGTCTGGTCCATTGTACAGTCACTCCCTACATCGTGGGATGCCCTATATGCCCATTTAAGCTTGTTCTCTGAACGTGCTACAGTGCATGGTGGACCAGGATTTTAACCAGAAAAACTTCCCAGCCGGTTTACAAAACTGACTTGTAACTTCCTCGTTTTACCTCCTCGGGAAACACCTTCCAAACCATTGAACATGGTTTTGATCGATCTTCCTTAAGTGTGTGTCGAAAATGGTGGCGAATTTGTAGAATGTATTATTGAAAGCTCTGTTTGCCCCGCTTGCACCTAGCCTGGGACCTAAGCTACACAATTTGTTGCAGCAATTAGTTTGCGCAACCTACGACTCTAGAAGTATTCAAAGTTGAAGCCAATCATTTGTTGACCATATTGGAAGAATCCTCTACTGAATTTCTGGTCGTCTTGAATTTTCAAGAGAAGACATTTGCCCCGCTAAATATTTTGGAAACTAAGCTATTGTAGACTAACCAAAAGAACCGGGAGTATGACTACAAATGTTTGTACATCCATCATGCTCGGACTTAATTTAAAGAATGAAAGCAAGATTGACAATAAAAGGAGAAACAAGGAAGTACATGATTCTGACACCAAGCGGTGTCTACACCAACGTGGCTCTCAAAAACCCTGTGTACTGATTTTCTGAGAATGTCGGTCAAGGACATGTAAAAAGTTCCTTCTTTCTCGCAGAGGTAAACTTCTTCAATGGATTGTCGCATGCGACATGATTCTATCTTCTTCTTGTTGTAGCGCTACAATCCGGGGTGGACCAGGGCCTCCACCAACACGCCTCTTAAGTCAGCACGATCTTGCGGCAGTTGCGCACTTCAAGTTGGTTGAGGTCCTTCTCCACTTGTGTGCGCCACCTTAGCCTAAGCCGCCCTCTGTTGCTAATGACATTGGCATCATCATTCTGTGCGAGTGTCAATATCACAGTGAACTGCTGCCTCCAAAGAGGCATTTTTGTGCCGAAAATATGAACTGAAGACGATCGCACACAAATTCATTGAATAAAAACTGACCTTGGTCAAGGCCACTAAGATGAGACGAAAGGCAAAATTGTCTAACCTCTTGGAACAAAAATGGCCAAGATGAATGGGGTTCCTCTCCGTTTTAAATGAGAAAAGACAGGAAATGGGACACCCCATTGATGGATTTAAGATAAATGAGATTTGGAAGATGAAAGACATCAAGAAACAGTTCAAAGTAAATGATTTCGAGCTTCCATTTCGATGTGCATCTTTTAATTAAAGGTGAAAAGCAAGATCAGCTGTTAAAATCGGTCAAAACTTTCAGTATGAATTGTTGCTGAGGAAGACTGCCAAAGGAAAATGATGATCCTCTTGGAAGCACTCAAAAATGTGGAAGGAGTTTCTTCAAAATCGAAGGATTCCAGAAGACGTTCAAGCAACAGTTGGACAATATCTGATTTAAATTTTTAACTGGAATGGAGCACAGATAAGGAAAATTGATTGGCTTCTGGACAGTTCCACTTTCATGTCTATCTGTCGCAAAGTTTTGTTGCTACTCCCTTGACATGCAATCATATTGGGGCCCATTCTTCTGTGGTAATCTTCTCTTCATAGTCGCTCACTTCCAGCTGAATCGAGGCTTCAACCAACAGACCCCGCCAATAACTTGCCAACATTCCACAATTCATTGCACTCATCAGCTTCCAAACAAAATCACAACATAAACAACACATCTCAGTGCAATTTTCTACAGGCGTGCAAGCAAAAACAAAAAATATGACACCAGCTCTCTTTCCAAAAAGACAAGCCGGCATTGATACAACCCATCTTCAACGAACTAAATCCAAACCAAAAAAAAACATGCATAACCACTACGTTCGAAAAAAAAACAACTAAGTCAATAAAAGAACCACTAAAATACAACACCATTGAGGTTACTCTCACCTGTGTGGCCAGCATTTGCGCATGCATCATTGGCATATTGTTCTGCGATTGTGCTATCCAAGCAGCGCCGTTCAACGCCTGTCGAGGTGTGTGGGGGGCAGCGAGTCAGGGCAACACACAGAAAGAGAGAGAGAGCGATAGAAAAGAAAAGAAACAAAAAAATACCACCCTCGTCAGTTTCATTCTCGTTCGCATATTTTTTTTTGGTGGGAGGGAAAGATGGAGGAGACAAAATAACAATCAATCCTCACCTGAACCGCCTGAGTGGCGGCCGCCACAGACGCAGCGTGCATCCTCTGTGACGTAGCCGCGTTGTTCGCCATCTGAGAGTACGAGGCGCCGCGCTTTGTCGCCATCTGCTGCGATTGCTGCTGTTGTTGCTGCTGCTGCTGTTGTTGTTGTTGCTGGGATTGTTTATTCGCCGCCGGCGTTATAATTTTTGGTGGTGGAGCGGTGGGTTGACGGGTCCAATTCACTGAATTCGTCGGACCTGTGGAGCGTTGCGGACCCAGCAAAAGATTCGAATCCACAACCTTGCTGGGCCAGTAGTCCTCGAACTCCGTGCCATTTGGGAAGTAACTCTTAATGTCGGTCAAACTTATCACAGCCACTGATTCGCTCGAGAACAGCTCGTTGCGAATGCCTTGAACTTTACAGCAGAATTTCAGATATGCCAGGTCCCAACCGGACAGGTAGTCAGCCTTTTGTTTTAGGTTCTCCGTCTCGCCCTCGAAGTAGAAGAGTGGGACGACCTGTTCGTTGTTCCGCACCGTATACGGGACAACGGACTCTTTGTTGATTCGGATGAAGCCGCATTTCTCGGAGGGCGTCTTGCTGCCGGACATCAGTTTCCGGTAGCATATGTCAAGGAACTGAAAGAATTTGGTGGCATCGCTCAGTCGCACCACCAAGTCCTTGAGGGTGAACATGTCGCGGCCGAACTCACCGTCACAGTGCTTTTGGTTTATCTCATTGAAGAGGCGACTCTCGGCCTCCGTTATGTAGTAACTCCGCACGCACGTACAACTGCTGTAGATATCCGGGTGCAGGCAGTTCAAGTACTTGCCGAGCAGTTTGAATTCAACCATCCGCACGGCACAGTACTTCTCGGTCTGACGATAAATGTAGGGGATGTAGGTTTTGCCGAATGTCGCCCAGCCGAAGTGACCCTTCTGGGACTCCTCGTCGCAGGGTTTCTTCTTTCTATCGGGGCTGGATGAACCGTTTGTGAGATTTTTCGCGTTGCCGTTGGTTTGACCGTTCACATTCGATGTGGGCGTGGGGGTTGTGCCCTTCCCTCGTGTCAGGTAGTTCAGAATGTTCGCCTGACCTGTCTGCATTGGGGCATGGGCATTGTTTGTGGCAAGTCCTCGATTTTGCATTTGTGCCGCTTGTTGCTGCTGCTTGGCCAGATTCGCCTTCTGTGTCTCCAGCATTTTTGCGGCCAACTCCTGAATTTCGGCCTCATCGTGACGTTCCTGCTTCACTGTTACCGGAATGCTGCCACCAAGTGTGCTGCCTACCAGCGGCAATGGCTGCCCATTTGGGCCGAACACCGCGGTTATTGTGACAGCACTGGTTGCCATTTAAATAGGCACGAGGCGCGTCTCTCTTTTCGTAATATTATCCAATTGAATGATGATGGGTGTGTTGTGGGGGGGTTGGGGGAGGTAAGGGGAGTTTTTTTTTTATTGATTCTTCAACAAAATTGTTTACTCTCTCTCGCGACACTTAGTTTTTTTCACACAACACTGAATTTGACATTTTTGCTTAAACTTTTCGACCCTTCTTCTCTTGACTTAACTTGTAAGGTCGCCTTTTCTTGATTTCTCTCAGCGCGCACACACACATATACACAATGGCACACGCACACGCACTTCTCGATTTCACCCGAGCAAATGCAAACGCAACGAAATTGAGAAGATTTTGCGAGAAAATTTTTCACGTTTTCTTCCTGGAAACACCGTGTTCTGCGAGGCGTTTTTCAAAATTTTCTTCTCATTTACCCGAACCGTGACATATGGAGCAAGGAGGAAGCGATAGATTGCGGCGAAAAGGATTCCTAGAGATTTGTTATTGGTCTCGACGTTTCATGTGTGGTTTCTTTTCTTTTTTTTTTGTTTCTTCAGAATTAACGGACCACCGAGCTCTTGCTGTCTTCGCTTTACATAAGAGAGTGTGATCGCCGTTTGATTCTGTGCGAGCAGGAACCTCGTTTTGCTACCCAGCAGCGGTGTGTGAGTGTGTGTATGAATTCTGAGAGGGCCCCTGTGTGTATGCACGCGTGTGTGTGAGTGCGCGACTATATACACCACAGAGCCGTGCGTAAGCTAGAGTGAGAGAACAGCCCGTCTGTAGTAGAGGGCAGAGAGTGATAGCGTTGGCGGGGTATATAGTGGTGGGAAAATTCAGTTGAGTGGTGGTATATAGGAGAGCTTTGTTGTTGCTTTTGTGGGATTTTATTGTTGTTTTTCTTTTTTCCTATGAAATTTGATTGAATGAAGTAGTGTAGTGGTTGTATGTGTGTGTGCGGGGGAATCTGCGGGGAGATCTATAGAGAGTCCGCTGCCGGAGCCCAGAGGCACACTCGCCGGAAAGAGATGGGAGCTCGAGCGACAGAGGGAGAAAGAGAGAGAAATCGAAATAGCGCATTATTCATATGACGAATATTGGATAGTCTCTTGCGAGGCCCCGTCAGCCGAACGAAATATTGGTGGTGGCCTTAATAAAAAGTTGTTATACTTATTTTTCCCGTCAGTCCGTTGTTGTTTTTTTTTTCTTGCTTTCTTGTGTTTCGCTAGCTCGGTGTTGTTGTTGTTGGCAAGCGCTCTCTCTCGCGCAGTGAAACATTTTTTTATGATTATGATTGATTATTTTTTTTGTGTGTGCATATCAAGATTAATTTCGTTCTGATCTGTAGCCCGGTTATGCAGGGGCTTTTAAGAAGTTTTCGATGAAGGATGTGGGAGCCTGGTAATTGCATTAATAAAACACTGATGGTGGTGGTTGTGGAGGTGGTGCCTGTAGGGATGACGTGTCAGGGGAGAGTACGAGAGAGAGAGAAGGAAAGAAGGAGCGCCATACAGGTTGATGATGAATGGATGAATAATCAAAATTCAGTAAAGTGACCGTACCGTTGTTGCTCGAGGAGACTATTTAGGGTGAGGAAGAGGTGATAGCAGTCTTTCTGGCCAACAGAGGACAAAATGAATGTTTGCGAATGTAAATGGAAAGCAAATACTACTGTGCTGGTTTATTGTTAGCGTTTGCTTTGGAAGCGGGAAGGGAGCAGGGACAATTTATATTGTGTAGGTAATCAATTTTCAAAAAATTGAATTTATATTTGTTTCCGGGGATGGAGGGAAAGTCGAACTTCGTTAACAGGCGTGGGTATACCTATTTTTAAATAATTTCTGTCAACGACAGGAAATGGCTTTAGCTTAAGGTTAAGGCTAAAACTTCGTGGGTTGAAGAGCTGTATCGTACTTATTTCAATCAAGCTATAATACACAAAAATATCATCATTAAAACCGCCCTTAAACTCTAAAGAACAAAGTAAGCTAAAACCTTCTGAGGAAAAACTTGACTGAAGGTTTTGTTTTCTTTTTTCAAAATATTAAGTAAATTGGTTGGGCGCCAGAGTCCACTCTGAACCAGGGTCTAGCTTCGTCAGAGATTACTCGGGTTATGCTTGTTCCCTCATGTTTACATAAGTAGAGGGACCAACAGTTTATTGCCGATTCCGAAAGACCAAATTTTAGAAGCTGTTTGAAGACAAGCGATTTGTTCAGGTTAGGAATCAGGAAGGTAACAATTTCGGGGTCTAAGTCGACGAGTGTACCCACTACTCCAAGACGGAGGAACAAATCAGTTGAAATTTTTCTGAAATGTGAAAGTCAACCATCAGCATCCGTCAATTTTGTATAAGACGAAGCGCAAATTTATTCAAATGTTCGCTGTTTCATTTCTATAGACTTTTACGTCAAAGGGTTGGTGATGGAATACCATAGTTTCCCTTTCCCTAAGCATCATCCATATGATACGATATGAAACTGACAAAATAATAAGGCTTGTTGGTCTAGACGGTCTAGACTTTAAATTTACGAAGCTGGCATTCAGCTGTAAACCCCTTCTAGTTGAAAGCAACCCCTTTGCTTAAGTCTCCTTAAAGAGCCGTCGAAATGACAATGTACCTCCAAGAAGATCTCTTCTTCTACGGTCTTTAGGAATATTCGAAAGCGTTTTTCATTACCATTTTTCAAGGATTAGACTTCAATAGAGCTTTTCGTGGAACGCCTATGTGTCTTTGTTTCAAAGTGTTTCAATTTGACCCTCAGTGTGGCTACTCACTGACATCCGGCAGCTCTTTTCTTCAATTTGATAAGTAATTTCCCCTATGAAAGAAGGGGGATTGTCAGAAAGGCGATGGAAAGTTGAGTATCTCGAAGCAGATTCACAAGTGTTCAGTACACAGTCTTTGCTTCAATGGAGTCTAATATGCGCCCTACCTTCCTCCCTCCGCTAGGCTGCAAAGGTAAATGGTTCTAGGGAATTGGTTCCCAACGACAAGACATAAGGCTAAGACAAAGTCATCCCCTCTCACCCTCACCCATCCACATCCCTTTCTTCCATCTTTTCGGGAACGATGGAGAGGTCTGACTGCCAAAGAGACCACTAGAAACCAACCAGCTCTATTGTGAACGGAGTATTGGGAACTTGTTGAACAGTGTTAAACTTTCACCCTGTTCTGTGACAGCTTTTCATCCCAGACACGTTGCTCCCACTCCTCGAAACCAATTTCTCTAGCATTTGCAGTGGTTGATCTGCCTTTGAATTTTCAGCTCAACCAACCTGGCAGCTGGAACTCGAAGATCCCTTTAAACCGAAACAATGTTGCAGGTGGCGTCTTAAAATGTCTAATCCATGTCGATGAAATATTTTCAAATAAAATTCAACTCTGGTTCGGAGTCAAACTCGCGGATAAATGCTCAGTTTTGTGAGGAGAGAAGAGAGTTGTCGGTTGTGTCTTCTTCTCCATACATAACAATACATACATACATGTACATATGTACTTTTTTTATTCGTTTAAATGTATTACGAAAAAGTGGGGCACAATGGTGAGGCTGTAAAGTTAATAAAAAGCTGGTGCGTATCGATTTTAAACTCGCAGCTGGTTTTCCGAAGTGTGAACATTGGGTCAATTGTTAAACCGGCGAACCAGGGGCTCTACGGTTTCCCAGTATTACAACCTTAATCAGTGGGCCAGCGGGAGCTGACGCGTTTTCAGAATACCCTATGAAAATAATGATGTTCCGTGACATGGTGGAGTCGAAATTCTTTCAATGACTCTTTCAGGTATGGTGAGAATAGGAGAAGTATCCCTTGAATTAACTTCCCCATTCTTTGTTTACTCATCTAGAGCACCACAAATTGTCTTAGAATCTGCTTTAATGCTTCAGTGGCAAAGTTCCATTCTGAGAATGGAGAATATTCATTGGGCAGGTAAGCACTATCCTACTGAACACACATACCATCGCTGATATCCCTCGACTATTTGCGTGCATTTGGAGACAACTAACCTTAAAAAAAAAATCGCAGTACGCATAGTTCAGTCTAGATGGAGTCGCCTTTCTAGTGGCCGCCGTCTCTATCTTTGTCTAAGTGTATCTAACATCAACTTCCCGAGACAAAAATCGAGACTCATCCCAGACTCACAACAGTTTAGATTAAGGATAGCAGAAAGGAAAGAGAGTCAATCTGTCACTTGTCCCAAACAGACATATGAACTTCGTTTGCATTGTCAGTACTTAACTGAAGAGATGTGGCATAGATTCCAATTGTAGTCCGTTACTAAATGCCTTACACAAGAAACCCAAATTCAAAAAGGCGCCTGGAAACAAACAAAACTCCAAACAGAACCCTAAATAAAAAAAAATTGTTCAAAATTATATCCTTCACTCACTCGATCTAAGCCACCAAACGAAAAATCTCTGTAAACACAGCTGATATTAATTAAAAACCGCTCGCATGTGTATGTACTTTCATCCCTTACTTTCACATTGTCTGTGCCGTGTATGTTTGCCTTCTCTCCGCCTCTCTTCCCGCGCAGACCACATGCATTTAACGTTTGTTTAGTTAACTGCACACATCAGCAGCCATTTGAAATCGAACAATGAACAAAATGGCCGCACACGCATACACATGTTGCCAGATGTTGCTCAACCGTGTCCTTTCCCCGCTCTCTAGAGTAATCGCAAATTTCTCGATCACATAATGAGATGTTTGTTTGGCTGTTGTGTACGCTGAAAACTAGTTTAAAATTCTTTCCATATCGTGCCGTCACTTGGGATTTGGTGGGGCGTGGGGGAGGGGGAGGGCTTTCTTTACGCCACCACCACCCACGCAATCAGATCCATCTGAGATAAGTTCGTCGACCTGGATGTTGGTTGGCATGTATGCACTTTATTTCCGGGTTGCCCTCCTTTCCTCCTTTCATCCCCCTCTACAAATGACGTTGCTTCAGTTTTTTTTTTAAATTTCAATCGATCGACGAACATACATACACACACACAACCAATATAGCTGATTTTTGGTATTTCTGCCGTCTTGACTCATCGACAAATATTTTTGTTAATCCGCTGGCTGGTTGCCGCTCGTTGTTGTTGTTGCTGTTGTGGGCTTCGCACAGTCAGCCATTTGGCTAGATGACATCATTTGGTCGCGAGTATATAGAACTCGCTTTATGTACAATCCTCTCACGGCCTTTTGTCGTCTCTAAACAATGGAGCCTATGTATCTCCCACTCTCTCTCTCTCTCTCTTAGTTGTGACCTGAGGAATCGGATACAGTTTGTTTGTTTCTTCAAATTTCCTTGAAATCGAAATTGGTTTGTTTATTCAGGATATGGCTTAGGCTGCCTCCTCTCCTCCCCATCTCTCTCCGTCCGACGCTATTGAATATCGATGGAGATTAATTTCTGGGGGACGTGCGTCGTCTGTCTGGGTATCTTTTTTTAGATATCCATTCGAGCGACAACATTCAGCGGGATCCTTACAGACTTATGCGTCCGACTCATGTATAGGTCATGCGAAGACATCTTATGTGACGGAGGGGGATGATGCCAATTTGAATTTTTGATGAGGCATACAGTTTGGGCGAACTTTTGATGACGTGCGACGAGCATGTCTGCATCTCGTTAAGGAGAAAGCTTGCGAAATATCCCCGCCGGCAAGCAGGCATACATCCATACATATGTTCTGTCTGCGTGTCAAGACTACCTGAATGATTAAGAAGAACCTTGACGAGGGTCATAAAATCCCTTTTCTGCACATAATCCCCTGCTTACGTCTTAAATTCCATCTGGTTGCTGTTTGTTCAGTGATCAATCATTGAATCCGACAAAAACCATTCTCGTGGACATTCTAGTTAAGTCTAGTACGAGAGGGCTGCTGATAAGATTAACGCTCCGTCTGTCTACCTGAATCAATTTATTTAGTCAGCTCATTTCTAGAACAAAAGGAAACAACAAAAAATGGCGACGAAGGCATCTCTGCGTACATTTTATTTTCAGCCCACATTTTAAAGGATGATTAGGGAAGCCTTGGAACTCAAAACTGAACTCTACCTAAGCATGACACACTGGAACATGAGGGCGCCATATCATGACTGCTGGACTAATTAGCATTTAAGTAGAAGGACGCGATTTAGAGACAAAATTTGCTTGATGGCGTGGAATCTCCAGTGAGTCCAGTAGACGTGGAACATTTTCTTGGCGTCAGTGTCACTTCTTACGATTTAGGTTAAAGAGCGATCGGGTTTCCTTACGTTCTTTGCTGTATAGAGGGTCTCAATATGCAAGTGTGTTGTCGCTAGATACTAACCTTACTGGGAATCTTTCTTCCTTTTCCTAGGATGTAAGTTTAGTGGAGTGTGAACTTGAAATACATAGTTCCCGATCTCTACTGTTCCGCTGTGATCTGGCATTCAACAGCATTTCTTTGTAGGATTAGGCCTGCGTGCACAATTGAACCTCCCGGAGGGATGATTACCCGAATACAGAGGAGTTTAAAGTCTTTGATGGACAGCACCACATGATTGAGCTTGCATCAGGAATTTGTCAATGAGTTCAAGGAAGTTGTTGCCTCTGTCCTATGGTCCAAGGTGGAAACTCATCGAAGGTTCCTTTCCAGCTGAGTGCGCCACCAGGGACTTTTTACTTCCTTTACCGAGTTGTCTCTCGATGTTGGAGTCGAAGGCTTTCCGAACCGGAGCATTGGTGTTCAGTCGCCCTACATAACCTAGTCCTCTAGAAGGAGAGACATAAACTCCTTTGATTCGTCGCTGTAAAGCCCGTACAGTTCATTGGTCACTCTCCTGTGTGTTGTGCGTGCTAATGTAATGAGATTTGAGAAGCTTTTCGTAGACAATTGATACTCCTTGACTGTTGTCAGCAACTCGAAAGACGTGGTGACGTGAAAAAATGCGAAGTGTCCCGCCCGGGAATCGAACCTAGACCTTCTGCTTGTGGGTCGACGCACTTACCCACTACGCCACGGCAACCACATAGAAAACGACATAGACGGAAACAGATGGTCTGCGAAAAGGCTTCTAAAATTTCCTTGTTTGGAATCGGTATTAAACTGTATGTTCCCTCCATTCATGCGACAGTCATACATAGCATGCACTGCACGGGCGATGGTTGACCAGTTTACACGAGCCTGTTTCGTTGGATTGGAAAATGCCTTTGGCTTCAGTTGGGCTGAAAGGCATACTCCCAAGCGAGAAGATGAGGATAAGGTCTGCGACATGAAAACAGATTGTAACGAAAAACGAAATTTTACTGCATTCAGTAAAATAAATAATCTACAAGAGAGTGCTGTTAACCCGCCGATCCTAGTCGCAGTTTTCTCCAGTAATCTCGTAGGCTCATTGACAGCATTCAATAGCATTCGACGATGACATGCTAGCATACAGAATGTCTTAATGAGTGACGGTAATTAATGTCCTGCAGCTACGTGACTTCGAAGTGAGTCAATAATTTTGCGACGACAGGAAGTTGAAGATAAGCATTCAGAAGTGTAAAACCATCGTCTTCCCCACACCGCTAAGAGATACGAAGAAAGACTGGCCAAGTTTGGCAAATTGAAGCCTCAGAGGCGACCATAAGCTATAGTCCAATCGGCATTTCTTTGGGTAAGTACCTTTATAATTACCTCCGCATAGCCGAAGCCCTGTCTAAAGCTAAGAAAGCCTTCGCTATGACAAGAAGGTTGTCTTACAGCAGCAAACTTGTTTCCACAGTGAAGGTGATTTACCATAAGACTACTATCCGGATCCAGTCTTTCCGTGTGCTTCAAGTGAGTCCTCCCCAAATGGAAAAGACGGGGGAATGCGAGACAGTGTCTTTTTTTTTTTTTTTTTTTTTATAATTGGCGCGCGCTAAAGGGGTTACGACTACCCTTAAGTGACCGGATTTAAGTCACAGCACGGGCCGAAGGTATAGAGGAAGAGAGGGAGAGGAGGTACCGGTGCACATTGGTTTTAAATGCCTGTGGATTGTAATGAGGGGGAAAAGTTGCACTGGGAAGAGCAATCCATATTCGTGTGGTTCGGCTGAAGAACAAGTCTCTAAACTTAACTGTACCTCCGAAGGTGGGCTTAAGGGTGAACTGATGAGCATTCCTTGCGAGGCGTGTGTCTTCTTCTTCTTCTTCGCATGTGTCTCAGGAAGTACAGAACTCCAGAGTCTGGATACATTCAAGTGTGTCGCAACGAGGTACTGTAGAATGAAGCTACAGTGAGCAGGTTCGATATTTGTATTATTGAACAAATTTTGAGGCACATTAAACAAGTCCAAGAGCTCAAGAAATGGCCTTCTCCTTTGAGCCTACTGCCCCACGAATGGGAATCATGAAAGTTTGTCCCTCCAATGGCTTTCCTGTAACTCGTCAAAATTGTTCTTTTTGAAAATACTGAAGGACATCCCTTGATCTTCCACGTAGCTTACCAAACAGTGGATAAGCGGCTACTTTATGGCAACAATGTTGACCCAGACAGTCTCCGGTTTAGCAGAGCCTAGAGAGCAAGTTAAATCGGTGGATGCACCAAGATCCAAGCGTCCGCAAGGGGCCAGTAAGTTTCTCTAGAATTTAAGAATTTTTCTTAGTTCACAAAAATCAAAAACAGTTCAAAAGATGAAGTTGAAGATGTTATGCTCTGGTTCCTTCTAAATTGTCGTTCTACAAATTTACTAGATTTCCTAGAGCTCTCCCATTGCTCTTTCAGTTGACATTACATCATCGGATGTCCTCAAACCGCCCTAAATCTCACTTTAGTCAAAATTTCGGTTCCCAAGTCCCAGTCAGATGTAGACCAAATTAAAACACCACGCATCTTAGTCGCCATCTTGTTTGACTCTCGTGAAGAGCTCTGAAATTAAAGTTTAAAATTTCAAGATTCTTTCTGGTCACGTCGAGTTTTTAATTAAAATCCCATCTAAGTCGCATTCCTCTCTCCCTCTCTCTCTCTTTCTCTGTAGCACTCTTTGTGGTGGCAGAAGTCTGTTTACTCGTAATTCCTCAAAATCCTCAACATTTCAGAAGTACATCTACCCTCGAGACCACGTCTTACTGGCAAATATCCTCCTTTCACCTCTCCACTGGATTTCCCCGTCCCTCTCGAGGTGAACTGCCCACCAGTCAACAAAAAAAAAAAGTTTCTGATCCTTTTTGCTCTGGTGGAGGCCTCTACGGGATTTGCGACACCTGCAAATATTTGCGCCGGCAAAACATCACCGCTACACAAAGCAAGGTGCCACCGCCAGCATTTATTCATTCCACCGCCGCCGCGGCGCCCCGTCACAGTCAACATCTGATCAGCGTCGGCGGCGGCGGCGATACGAGACGCAAGAGAGATTCATATCTTAAATATGCATGTATTCATGTACATAGGCTAGGGATGGAGATGGAGTGTGTGTGCGAGAGCCGAGGAAAGTGCCCACTTTCCACTTGCAAAAGTTTGCATTTCTTAGCTGTGCCAATTCCACGACGCTCCGATGCAGTTTGGCCATCCCGCGTGTAATCATTTGATAAGATAGACCATTGCCGTCGTTGTTGTTGTCGCCACCAGTTGCAGTTGCAGATGCACAGAAACAAAAGAGAAAAGAATTCGAGCAGGGTGTTGATTCTCAGCCCCCAACACCTTTCTCTCTCTCTTTGGCAGTAACCAACAGCAACGGTCGGTCGGTGGTGGGACGCGGTCGAGATGCGATGATATCGGTTTTCAAATGCCAACAACACACAACAGCAGCAAAACGAAGGGGGGCGCGCCGTGGCGAGGCGGCAACATCACGTCCAGATGGAGAGATAGATGGTAGGATGGCTGAGTGGCTGCCTGGCTGGCTGGCTGGCTGACTAGATGGATGGGAGGACGATTGGAAAACGAGGCGCCAGGCAGGGGTTGGGTGAGAATGGTAGCGAGGCCGAGGTGTCGGAATTGGAGAAGGACGTGGTGGAGATGGCGGTGGTGCTGCACATTAGGTGCTTCACAACGGGGTAGTGTAATGGATGACGACGACGATGGGGCGGCAAAGTTTGCTTCATGGCATCAGAGGCTCGGCACAGGGAGGGGAGGGTCAAAGGGTGACGTGATAAGAGCTCGAAACCCCAAAACGCAAGATAAGGCTTGTTTGTCATCGGAGCGGTAAGCAAGGACGGGGGAGGGGAGGGGAAGAGAGAGCGCCACCACTGGGAGGGAAGCCAATTTTGTGTATACCAATACCGAGGCGCATACATACATAACTACTTTTCCGCTGAAGGCAAGCGGCACTTCTAATGCTTGGCTGCTGCTGCTGCTGCCTGCTGTTGTTGCTGTTGCTGCTGCTACTTATGCTGCTTGCGTCTCGTTCTCTCCTCTTGTCGGTGCGACGGGGACCCCCACCGAGTTTGGTGTATATGGACACACGGTTCAGTACCCCCCTCAATTCCTCTCACTCACTCACTAATTCTCATCCAAATCGCATTCCCCTACCCATTCCCCGTTCATCATCACCGTCGCCCGTTCCCAACAACACACTCCACACTGTCAGCAGCAGCAGAGTCTGAGTCTCTTTGTGTGCGCTCTCGGGTTTCATGCTGGGAATTTTGTCGATTCCGTTGGCCTGGGCATAGACGTAGTCTCTTGCCGGGCCCCGTTTTATTATTTTGCTGCTTCGTACAATAATTTTTTAGTGTTGTACTCTCTGGGTCTCTCTGTGTGTCTGTCTGTCTGTCATGTACATATGTATGTGTATGTGTCCATTGCTTAGGCACTGTGTGTATACATATATGTATGTACATATGTATGGGTGTGTGTAGGTTTGTTGTTGGACTTTGTTTTTAGCCGTTTTTTTTTTTTGTTTCACATTATTTCCTTGGGGAATCGAATGTTTTTTTTTAAATTTTTCAAAAATACCTCACGCCACGGTTCAACTTTCTGTACAGCGCGAAGAAGGCTCCTTCTTTGTTCACATTTCTTGCTGCAAACTTCCTTTTTACTCCTGCATTCAGACTTCCCTGCTCGGATATCCTCTCCATGCAGCCGTCTTTTAGGAAACTATCACTTCCCCATCTTCTCATCGTGTGGGCACTGTGAGCACGTTGAGGGATTTCCGGTACAAAACTTTGTTTAGTTTCATCGTACATATTTTTTTCCTGTTGCTTAGCCCCCACGATACGTTAATTATGCTTTCGATTAAAGATTAGTTATAAGTAGATACATGACGTTACCTTGGGTGAGTGGTGGAGGGGAGATAGATTTGTTGTTGTGAAATTCCATTTTGAGAAGCAGTAGATCGCATGCAAGACCTTGCTAGTCAATTAACAGTACTGCTGCCGTGAAACGACGACAACGACGCCAACAACAACAACAACAACATGGGCATAGCAAACGAGAGAGAACAACAAAACGAAGTGAGATTGGTTACAGTATACAGACATTTTATTGATCTACACTTGTGTGCGCTTACATACATGCATATGTATCGCTGTACATACCAGAAGCAATGAATAAGTATATGTACATAAGCCGTTACGATAGCAGAATAAATACGAAAAAAAAAACAACAATTCAAACAATGTCGTGCATGTTGTGTGCAGGGGGGGGGAGGGGAGAAGTTATGGTGGAAGGTCAAAATTAAAGTTTTACTTATCGAAAATCACGTGATCTCTGGGTGAGAGAACAAGATACGGTGTGATGCGGGTAGAAGAAGACCTTGTATGTGATGTTGCTTGTTCTTATGTAAGTCCATTGAAAGTTTAAAGGTTACATTGAGTGCATTTAACGTTATCCGACTGATACTTGCACACAACGAGCCGATTGAAAGCGGTTTAGACTAGGCTGTAAGTTGTACATAATTGGGCGTTTGCTTCATTTGAAATTTTCATCTACTCCCAGCTTGAAATGCATGTCTTGACGGTGAGGCTGCAGATTGTCACTGTTGAGCGGATATTTTGTGTTGGCATTTTGTGATCAGTTGGGTACACCTACAGTGCAGAGAGAACTTTCATTTATGAGTTTGGTGAAAGGTTTTCTTTTTTTGGAACGGGGTTACTGGGGGCTTATGCAACCTTAATTCCATTCACAGTAAGCTATATGGATCAGTAATCAGATAAATTTGTATTGTCTGCCCTTCTACACTGTGAATGCGGTCAAAAATGTTTCTTGTCAGACATTTTGTTAGTTTTGTAAGGCGCAAGTAGTGATGGTTAGACTTTGGCTTATGTGTATGAGCCAGGTAGCCGGCAGTAGAGGGATAACTACACTCAGCTCATTAAGAACATCAGAGGTTTTTGTTTTAATCAGTAAATGGCTATGTATAATGTTGAATGAAAAAATAATACAGGGCGGGCCGGACACAAGTTTTTTTTTTTTAAATTTTCTTAAAATGCAATAATTAATATTTTTTCATGTTCTTACCTATGAAGTATCTATTAGAAAGAACAAACCATCCAATTGACTATGACCTACAACATCGTTCTCAAATTTCGCTATTTTGTTCGGCAAAAAACTGTAGGTCCCTTCTACTCGTGAGGGAACTTTAGCACGCGCAACACCAGTTGTTACAGAAAATGCTGGGATCTGGCCCCTTGCGCGCTGTAGTTTCATTCAATTTAATTTACATCGTTCAAATGGCATTCTCTGTGCGTCCTGTGAAGTCCAAAAAAGACATTGGCTTTGTTTATGGTTTTAGGCTGTAGCTCCCCGATTGTTTCGGTGATATTGGCCTTAAGTGCTCCATTTTTGGCATATAATCTGTCCTTCATAAGAGGTAGAATCGCAGCTCAGAGTTTCTGGGCATATCGCCAAGATGGCTGACAACATGATTTAAGAATTTAAGGAGCAAAATAACGATGTGTTGGAATTCATGAACCGGAGGTTGTCCAAATCGATTTCAACAGTCAGTGAACACGACTCTGTAACGCCCAACCGTGACCAAAATGTTGTTTCCAGCATAAGTTTCGAACAAAAATGACGAAACGTTCACTTTCTTTGAATCCATTGGTTTCTTGACAATACACTGACGATTTTGGCAAAATCTCAAATGCTGCAAATTTTGTTTGCGGAGATGAAAATGCGTCTCGTTGGAAAATGTAGTTTTTCGCCCAAATCGTAGACCGATTCAAGCTGCTCTAAGACCCAGAAGCCTTCGACAGAAGCCTGCTCAGAAGTAACTCTAATTTCGCGGTTTTTCGGGAAAGTAATCGAACGTATTGTCATTTAATCTGTAGGGATGACTTTAAGAAGTCTGTTTAGCAATGTCAAACTTGGAAACCCTAGAGATCCTCTTCTTCTTCTTCCTATGGCGCTACAGTCCCTGACCGCGTTGAGGCCCAAGTCCACCCCGATCCTCAAGGGCACAGAATTCTTACCTCTTGAACTAAGTGGATGATCTCGCTCTTGATTCACATGCAAATTCTTTTTGGAACCTCTGCGTTAAACAAAAGAAAAGACGGTCCAGTCCAGTGACTCTGGAAGACTAAATACTTAGCCCCTCAAGTTTGTATTATGAAGATGTGATCAAGCGTCGAACATCATTTGTCTGTCAAAGACCGTGTCATCATCGTGGGCTGGTTCATAGGTTGACATTTTTTCAAACCAAAATCCCAAGGATCAAATGATGTTAGTAACTAAAATCAACGCTTCAAGAGCTATCGTGGAGCAATTCAAATCAAACTAAGGCTAACCTCCATGCCACTTCGAATGAAACAATCAAGTGGTTTCTATTCTTTATTAAAAAAATCTCCTAAACCTAGAAAACTAATTATGTAGGTACCTTCCACATCTATCACCTTCAGTCTCCAACTCTGTGATTGACACTATACCTCGCTGTTCTGAGATCATTGAGCACAGCAATCTTGAAATCCAGTTTTTGCAGTCCACTAAGTTTCCTCATCTCCGGAAGCAACGACAGCAGGAACGACTTGTCCTCGTCTATGTGTTCCTCCTCGTCACAGAGGTAACTGTTGGCATGGGTTCCAAAATCAGGTATATCCGTTGTGAAAGCTTCGTTGCCTTCCTGTGGCAACTGCTCATCCACTGGGTCACCGCCTCCATAGTCGCTTTCCTCCTCCACCTTGACTAAGCTAAACGATACAGGACTCGAACTGGAATGAGATCATTGAAGAAGGAAGTCTTTAGTGTTTCTTACTTGATCCCAGTTGAGGGCTGATTCAGGGGTTGAGAAAATGCTTGTTGATCTGTTGTCTGAGACACAGGTGAAGCAGATCTAGAAGGAAACAATTTGCAGAATATGTTCCCGAGTGCATTTGTATTTCATACAGCTTTGAAATTGCAGGTAATTGGTCCAAGAACTTAAGCGTATCCCTGTAAATGCATTTCGCCCCCTTTCTTCGACGCTTGGTCTCCTTTATGTAGTGATCTCGAATGTTTTTCCACCGCTTCTTCACCTCGGTGACTGGAAGAGAATTCAATCAGCAACAAGCCTTAAGCCCGACAGCCCGCATACTCTTTTCATTCTTTTTCGACTCACTCATCGCGTCAAAGCTCGGAAACAGTGCCTTTGCCACCCCCACCCAGTGCTCACTCCGCGTTTCCTTATCAGCGCAGTTTTTGTATGCCGGCCTCCACAGACGCGGTCGTTTTCGTATTTCCTCAATCAGCTCCTTGGATCTGTAGGCTTTTGTCGGTGGATGGCTGTCCATGTTGCAACGTTCACTCGACTGCGGAGTCGCTTAAAATCACTGTGACGGGAAACCCGCTGCGGAGAAATGTACCCGCCCATGACGCACGCTCTGCCTTCGTGAGCGAACAAAAATTCCCGCATCATCCGACTGTGTGTTGATTTTTTTTTGCTCTTTTCGATTCAGTCTGTGGTTAGTAAGTGGGGTGTGTGTGCGGGTTGAGCTGGGTGTGGTGGGAATGTTGAAAATTCACCATTCTGGCGTGTTGCTGGGTATCCCTTGAAGGCGTTTGTTGTTCAAGCGGGTTTGTGAATGCGGGTGGAAATGGGGGAGTGGAAGCTTAGCAAAGTAGAAAAGAGGATGAATCAGGAAAAGGGAATCAGGAAATCGGCCTGCAGTCTTGTGGGGAATGAAGAGTGGGGTCTTGGAAGAATTAAGGTGAATGAATGAATTCTCTGCTCATACGATGTCATTATGGTCCATTTGAGGACTACGTCTGCTTCAGATTTCATACGCGAGTGAGTGGCGACTCCCAGTTTTCAGGTCCGAGATGGAAAGACCGAACCTCCGGTATAAAGAGCAAGTGGTTGGCTGGAAATAGAATGCCGGAGACTGTCAAGGATGAAAGCCAACATTTGGCAAGTATCTGACCTTTCAGGTGTTATCACATTGAACAGTAATTAAGTAGAAGGATTTTGGCTTTTAAGATTCTGCCCAGCTCCCACCTACTCCAGCCCCTACAGCAAACATAGTTTTTCTTACGAATCGAAGAAAAGAAGAGACATGAGGATTTCAACAAAAATCTTCAAAAAAATGTAGCAGGAGGGCGGTAAATAGCAAATAGAGGTCAGATGACACTATCCTCCATTATTTAGAAGGACCTCGAATTCGGCTCGATACGCGATCTGATGGCCCAGCAAGTATATGGACCCCTACTGGACCAGTGAACAGGATAATCCCTTCAGGTCTTTTTCCTCAATATTTCCAACACGTCGCTTCGTCAATTTTGTGCAGGACTTCATCATATTTTTCGTCCCTACAACCTGCGTATTTCAATCACAACCTGTTCGCTCCTTGGAAACCATCAAAGATGCGAATCAAGCGGAATACCAACAACATTGCCGTTTTACTTGAAATTCCATTAAACTCCTGATTAAAGACTCCACCGTTGATCCTCTGCGAAATCCAATCTCCTCCCAAGGCATTTGGAATGTCGCGGTAAACATTCCATCCAACTCCTTATCCCCTCTCTCTCTCTCAGTCAATAGATACAAATGTATCTTGTGCAATGTAATAAGATTTGAAAGAGGCCCAAGAATGATGGGATGGATGGAAGGGTAATGTCTCTCAGTCACGGAAGGCGAACTCGAGAGCGAGTGAGAGAGAGTGCGTGAGAAAGAGATGGAAGCAAAAAAGTTTATCAATTCTCTGTAGAACTCTAATTTTCCAGATACCAATGTTTCTGCCTGTTATTGTTTGCCAATTTCGCTTCTGCAGTACATAAGGAACCTCATTCACGTCCATGTACACTGCAATTGTGTGTTGCTGTGCCTGTACCTCGATTTTATATTTTTCCCTTGGATCTTTCTTATCTAGGATTTCATTCAGAAGGATGGGAGGGAGAAAAGGCAAAGGCAAGAAGGAGGTAGCAAGAGTTTCTTGCCCAAATCGTGACTGACTGCATCTACTGGCTGTACACACGGACTACACACCTGGATGCGAATTACACACGTCTATACGTGTCCATAGATACCCTCCAAATATTTGAGATTCTAATAGTGTACTACAGAGATACTGAACTTTCTCATTCCAGAGTGCTAGTGTCAGTGACGCAAAATCAAAAAAAAACATGAAATATGCGTACAAGTAGAATTACGTCATGTTTTCAGATATCGCCTCGAATATGTGCGCTTATGTATCCGATAGATGAACGTCTGTGTACATAGATGTGCGTAGCCTTGGGCTACGTACAGACACGTGGTGTGTGTGTGTGTGTGCGTCAGCCATTTATGTGCAGTCGTGCACTTTTTTCTGTCGAATTGTCAAAAAATTATTCAATTTTGCCTTTTTTTCTCCGTGTCTGGGAACAGTTTTTTTTTTTGGAAATTGTATCTAGGCACTTATACCAGTGTGTGGTGCGGTATGAGGCGTCTAAAAATAGTTGGATACACGACGTGATGTTTTTTTTTTTTTTTTTCAATTTAGGGTCGCCGCGCTGCTCCGCTGCGCCGACGGTGGGGGAAATTAAATCCAAGAGGGAACATGACTCGTGTAAGGCAGCACGTCTGGAGTAGAATTTGGGCTTAGGCTTGAATTTCAATGATTCTTGGACTTTGGACGTGCGAGGATTTCTCGAGGGGATCAGAGGCGAGTGGCCTAAAATTAGAATTCATTCGAAAATTATGCATAGGGGTACCTAGCTGTGTTCTCATTGGGTGAAGCAAGAATGACAACTGTGAACTTTCACTGTGAACACACCCTTAAATTGTCACTGTCAGAAAAGGTTTCTAAAATAAAAGATAGTTGAGCTTGGAGTGTATCAGATGCTTATATTGAGAATTGAGGGGTTTTTGAACAGAATTTCCAACGGCTTACATTCAGAGAGTGTCAAGTTCGATTAGGGCGGGGGTTGTGTGGCAAGGAGCACTATTCTGCATGAGCCAGATGTAGTCCAAGTCCTCGTCTTCTTTTTCATTAAAAAGAAGCGTCGGTAAACTTAGAACTGTAACGCCCAACCATGACCGAATCGTCGATTCAATGATGCCAACACTTCACTTGCTGGCTGACACAATGCTCATATCAAGGATAGAAACGCTAGACGAGGACCTGCAGGAATTGTTCAAGGAGGACATAGAACTGAAAAACTCTCTAGAGAAAACTAACCGCCGAAGGTTATTGGTTGAGGTAGTAAAATGGACGTACAGAGGTCTACGTGAGTCATTTGACTTCTTTTAGTAATCACCTAGCCTAACCAAACCTGGCTCCTCCCTTATGATTTTCATACAAAATTTCGACATCCTTCAATTCCCAGCACCAGACGACATAAAAAGATTTTAATTTCCCTCGCAAATAATTACCCGCTTAAACTCTAATCCTTCCCATCCCTCATTTTCAACTACCTGTCAGCCAATCAACTCCACACACTCAATTTGCAGCACATTTAGTACTCTTATCTTACCACCGCATTCCCCCACACACACACACGTTGCCCACCGCAGGACAAAACAATAAAACTCCTCTTGGACGGCTCACTTCTCCAACCAACCACTAGACGAAGCGTTTATCGATGACTCTATCGCCCCCCGTCCTTTGTTATCGCATTTCTCTCTAATTGCGAGCGTGAGAAGGGGAATTGAAACTCAAGCGCTTCCGGAAACAAATACGATTTTTGGTTTTGTTTTTCTGAAAACTCAAAGATAAGTGTCGAGTTTTCGTGGGATTCGTTCTTTTTTCGAGGCGTGACGTGATAGTCTTATCTCCCGGACACTTAAAAATTAAAATTCTAATTCGGTTTGCGGTTGGAACAGCTGGGTTCACATGTGTTTCGAAATGCCTGCAGATGGGTGTGCGGATAAGCCATTAAAAACTGTCCTTACCCTTTGTCGTGTTGTGATATGAAAACTAAGAAAAGGCGTAAACCATCTCGCTTCTCTGACCAGTTAGAGTAACCGAAATCTGATAAGAAGGTTTGACCCACGGGAGTCCCACAAAGTGCACTTGAGTGCCTCTTGTTGGATCTAGTGGGGCCTTCTCGAGATGTCTTCGAACTGAAGGATGCTAATGATTGTCTCTCTGAGGTTATCAAGATTCTTGGACACGTATGCCGACGGAGAAGACTTCTTGAAGATTGAACAACTGATTTGGGAACAGGTGTTCTGAAGATTGTTCGTTTTCTTGTCATCCTCTTACCGAGAAGACCTTAATTCCTTTGAGCTGAACTGCAGGCACACGATCTTTCTGGAGATCATTCAAGACATACGGGTAATTAGGGGCCCTTGAGACACTTCGATTATTGAATGTGTCTAGAGCGAGTGTGAGTGAAAACTGAGCGGGATCGGTAAGAGCAGCTAATCTGGACACCAGCTTTCGAGTTTAAATTTAACCAGGCGAGAGTTTGGAAGTTGCCTGCTTTTGGTGACATTTCGAAAAGAAGGAGGAGATTTAAAGTTGGAGACAAGACTGTCTTGTCTTTTCAAAGGTATCTGTTATTGTAATTTGGAATTTAGTAAGACCACTTCCAGACTTGAAAAGATGATGCCCTCAGTCCAAACTATAGTTTTTTTTTGAAGAGTTTTCAGATGATGGAGGGGGGTCCTCAATAGATCAGTTTTTCACTCTGCGGCTGATCTTGAAATAAAAAATCTCAGGACATGAAGACCAGACCACACCAACTATTCGTAGATTTTAAAGCCACATTTGAAAGTACGCACAGAGACGACCTATACAGTGCCATCTCTGGTTTCGACCTTTCGGCAAGATTTAGATTCTTGCAATCCCTCCATTGTAGCCTATGTAAGAACCCCGATATCGAGAGATCAACGAAGTGGAGACGGGGCAATACGTTTTGACGTCGGAAAGCTACAATCGCAACAGATCGCTGGAATATTTGCTGACCGAGTCTCCCTGAAACACTCCCAAAGTGCGAAACGTTGCCAAGAAGCCATCAAAGAAGCTCCCACTGGGATACTGGGTTTCAAGTCACTTTCTAGAAGGAGCCCAAGATTGGACGACGAGTGCAGATAGTCAGATGCAGCTAAATAGAAGGGCTACAAGGAAGCGTTGCATCGAACAAGTAGAGTTGTCCGTCTTCTCAGAAGAAAAAAGTGGGAGCACGAGAAGCGCGCTGTCGAAGAAATGGAAAGGTGTTATGGCAGGAATGAGGTCGGAAAGTTTTACCGAAAGGTAAGACAGCTATCCGATGGATATAGGGTTCGGACGAAGCCTGTCGGGACCAAAATGGACAACTGGTAGTGGAGTCGCAATCAACGTTGAGAGTCTGGAAAGATCATCTCTGCGGAGTTTTAAACTAGGATGACGGCCCAAATTCCGCTGTTAGGCAGAATGTTTCACTCAACTTGAAGGGAAGATTTTCGTCCCCCAGACTTTGACAATACTCAGAGTGAAGTCGAATAAAGCTGATGCAGCGAATGAACTATCCGCGACTGGAGATGACCTGGTTAGGCGCATGCATCATGCATCATGCTTAGAGAGATATGGTCAGAGGAAAGCATGCCCGAAGAGTGGAATCTCAGTATCAAAAGAAAAAATACCCCTTTGACTGTGCCAACTATCGAGGAATCAGGCTTCTTAACATCGCCCACCGCCTGCGCCGCATTGTTGGAACGTCTGAAACTGTCAACAACCTGCTAGGCCCCCACCAGTGTGGTATCAGGCCGGAGAAGTCCACAATAGAGCAGATCTTCACTTTAAGGCAGATTCTGGAAAAGACCCGAGAGGTAGGGATGGACACTCACCACTTATTCGTCGATTTTAAGTCCGCATATGACAGCGTGCACGTTTAGTTTTGGCATACCTATCAAACTCGTCAGATTGTGTAGGATAACACTGGAGTACTCTGTCTGCTCCGCTAAAGTCGTTTCTGAACTTACCGAAACCTTCAATGTTACAAAGGTAAAGCGACGCGTACTGTCATGCACCGTTTTCAGCAACATTTTTGAGAAGATCATGCGAAACTCGCAAGTTCATACTAAGGACAGGATCGAAAATCCTTTCCTTTCCTTAGTGACGTGACGTGACATTTACGTGATTGGATGGACACGGTGACTCGTTGTCATCAGAGAGCCTGAGACTTTCGAAAACTGACGGCACAACCTTCAAAAGAAAGGACCTTCCAAAAGGAAGAATGAGGTTTAAAATTCATTAAGAGACGTCAATCAATTTATTCTACCAAATCGACCTCTGGAGCTCGTGCAGCATTCTCGATGGCCGAACCAACATTGGCTATGATCAATGTTGCTTGTCCTAAACAAGATCTCGAACATCAAGAGAAGCAAGACGTCAAGAAAGAGCCGCCAGACTCCTAACAAGTCGTTTATGGATCTCGTCTCCCAGAAATTCTCCGAAAACCGAACGAGGAGAGGAAGCGTTGTCACAAATAAAAAGCTGTCAAAATGGTTCTTAAGAGACGCAAAAATACCTTAAGTGAAAATGCCTACCTCGTAGACTGCTCCGGTGACAGCTTAGTGTCACAATCCTTGAGAAATCCTTAAGCTTCCAGTGTCATAAGCATTTTTTTTCTCACTCCAAATACCACCGACATTTATCTTAATTAAGAGAAATTGATCACGCAAATGCCATTACTAGGTCATCCACACGTCGCATTGCACATGCATGCCAGCTCCTTTGCCTCAGTTGCTCCATGACTCATTCCAGCAACAAAAACAACGGATTTCGTGTTCTAGAATCGTGACACATACCTACATACGTACTAGCACGAATTCTCTCGAAACTTCTTCCAGAAACTTGGCTAAGGGCGAGGGTGAGGGCGAGGGCGAGGGCGAGGAGCGATGGGTGGTGGCAAGCGTTGCCGTGGCCAAGAAGCGATCGCGGTGGTGGTGCAAACAAATCGCTTATCTCATTCTAAATGCATTTCGGGAAAAACCTGCCACATAACATAGCCTTATCTACAAGTCGTAGGGAATGACGTCGCGACGTCGCGTCGTTTGCCCTCTCGGCTAACGACTAACAAGACTATCAATGTAAATCCCTTATTGCTTTGCAATTCAAATAATGAGCGTTATAAACAATTTTTGTCTGCCTTTGGGGCGTGTGCATGTGTATATGTACGTGTTGGCTTTGTGCGTGTTGAGGCTACACAAAGTTTGAACTGCCGCCCTGCACGTCTCCGCCTGGTACTTTGCCGCCCCTCACCATCCATTTCTGGAGCTTAGTGCTGTCGTATATCGCACGGAATGTACACGTTTCTGTATATCTAGTCAGCTACATACATACGTACATATGTATATACATTCCCTTGATTTACATTATGTACTTGTAATCGGTGAAAAGAAATCTGAGGAAAAACTAGACACAAGCACGTAGAGGCGTGCTGGGGGCACGGAAAGGCATGCCTGGCCAACTAGCAGCAGCAGCAGCGGTGTGAAGAGCGCAGTAAGTCGGAGAGGAAATCTCTAATCAGAGACGGAGGAAAGCAGATAAAATACAGAATTTCTGCCAACGACTGTTATTATTTATAAATAATAAAGCAAAATACGGGTTTTCTACGTTTTCTTTTTTTTATTCCCCTGTACCCCGCTCTTCTCGTTGTTTGTTCGTTTGTTTGTTTGTTGCCGTACTGTTGTTGGTTTTGTTGTAGACACTGTCTGTAGGAGCGAAGCAATGTCGGGCGCTAATTGAGGTCGGCCGATGCAGAAATAATAAAACAAATATATGTATGGATGTATGTTTGCCTCATGTACACACTTATATACATATGTGTGTGTGTGTTTATCTAGTCGTGCATAAAGTATTTTTTTTTTCTTTAAATAGCAACACGGCAGAGGGGGTTGTGAGTGGTTTCAGGGTTGCCAAATTTCAGGCATTTACATGCTTCTTTGCTTTTTTTTCTTGTTTCAATAACGATGTGAAGGGGGAGGGCGCTTCGACTGAAGCATCCCTTTGTGTTGTGTGCGGCGTCCTTGAGGGGCTTTCGAAATGATTTATAAATCGCCTCAAGGACGGCATACAATTATAGGCACGCAATGGAATTGTGAAATATTTGAAAGAAATATGAACATTGTTTGGTAGCTTTCGGAAATCACAATTTGTAATAAATAGACAACAAGTATGTAGATACAATCATTACAAAGACTTGTACTGTCAACAAACCTGTTTAGACGTACTGCACATAACTTTGGGGCTGTATCAAAACAAGCCAAAGCGGTAAGCACTTGAGTGTTATATGAAAACGAGGTCCTTAGAGAAGTATATATCTTGGTACTTCATTAACAACGTTCATTGAGATTTCGAAATTTTGTCTGTCGAAAATGAAACTAAAGAACATATGTATGTACAACCTCTACTCTACTCAAATATCTTGCTCAAATTTCAAAGGTATAAACCTCTCAAGCTGATGCAAAAAAATTAAAGCCATTAATACATAAAAGGCATATGCGACAAACGCTCTCATTTGTTCCTGCTCCAAAATCGGTTAAACAAATAAACTTTGTCAGATGATTTAAAAAGTGGTCCAACCATACATGAGTCACACCTTAACGTCAAGATTTCTTGCCAAACTTATGTAGTTTTACATTTCTTTGTTTTAGTGTTTGACAAATTCAACCTTACAGAGGTAAACAATTGAGTGACGCATTTCGATTGTTTAAGCCTTTTACGAAAATGGGCGTTTAAACCAAAATGCATTTGTTGCACTTCGGGTTTTTTTTTGGTAAAACACACCTTCACCTCAAAGGATTCCCTCACAAGCAGAATTGCAACATTTGAGCAAATGAGGATTCACGAATTATGGTTGAAAAGGAGAGATGCATCCACACAGAGTGAGCTGGCTGCGTCATCGGTGAGCTCGCGTCCTCATCTTCGAAAGGGAGTTCGGCCAAGCGGTCACCGTGAATTGTGTTCGCTTTCGCGAGATGACAACGGACTTCGTGTTCCCACAAAGTGAGGATATGGACCTAAACGAAATGTACTTCCAACAGGATGTTGTCATTTGCTACACAGCCAACGAAATAATGACTATTCTGCGCGAGAATTTCAATGGCAATGTTCGCTCACGTTGAGGTGATTTTAATTAGCCGCCACGATCATGGGAATTGACACCGTTGGACTTCTTTCTTTGGGGATCTTTAAAAGAAAAGGCGTACGTCAATAAGGCGAGAATAATTTACAAGCTTAAGGATGAGATGATTCGGCATATTAGCGCACACGACATTTATGTCTCAAGGTCATTGAAAATATGGACCATCGGATAGAGGTATGCCGCACAAAATTTTCGTAGATCTTTTTACCCTAGTAAAACATATTAAGAACTTTTTTGAAAATTTTTGATTCATTAACATTCATGATTGGTGTGCGTGGATAAACTTTCACCGCTCGGTCAAGGTCCGTGACGTCTCACCGTTACCGTGTGACTTTTGAAATGTCACTCTTGAGGTTATTGTGCGAAACTCTCAAGTCAACACAACAAAGTATGATCTATACGTCTTTTGCCTTAGGTGGGTGAGCTGAACGAGAGCCGACACCGAGGAGTTTGCTATGATTGCAACGGCAGCGACTCTAATGGGGCTGACGGTAAAAGGGAGCAGTCATCAAAAAATGATGCATAACGTTCATGTCTTGAACAGAGTGTCCTTATGGTCAGCAAACATTTTGAGGTCCTCTACCTAGCATCCCCATTAAATAGAGGCAACTACATCAACAGTGAATTCAAGCGTAGTCCTTTTTTAAAGGACCAACATGCTTTGTACAAAACCTTGATCTTCCTTCTCCTGCTCTATGACGCAGAGCGAATAACGAAGCCTTTGATTTTGTTTGAGAGAAAAGTTCTGCATCCTATTTTTGATCCTTTTGGCGTTAATAAAGTCAAGAGGAATAAATTCACCTCTGAACTCTATAAACTTCAGGGCGGCTTGTTCCAAGTCAAGTGTCCAGGGATAAGATGTCTAGGTCATGTAGGACGGATGGATAACACTGCTCTAATCCAAAGAGTCATAGAAGTCATTGGGATAACGTACGATGGACAACGCCTAACAGTATGAAAGAAGTTGCAATTGTCGATTGTTTAGGGTCTCTAAGCTCTTTGTTCCCCCAATTGACGAGTGAAGACACATTTTGGTTGAGACCCAATGTCCACACAGGACTTTACAAGTAGAAGAAGTCGTGAATATAAGGGGACACGAGTCAAGTTCTAAATGTAAGGAAGTTTAGCACCCGAGGTGTTTAGATCTGCTGCAACTTAGAGGCGTCTTGAGTTGGTGAATTTGTCTTCCAGTTTGAGTCTATGAAACAAGCTAACAAAGATCAACCACGAATCGTTGCATTCGTAAGCTGATCTCAACGTTCCAATTAAAGTGTACAACTTCATCATTGCTCATTGTCCTGAAACTTTGAATAGATCGTTGGCTTCCTAGATGCCCTTATCAAATTTGAATATCAGTATACTCTGTATGACACAAGCAGAATCAGATATGCTCTGTCGGAGGACTGGTTCGAAAGGGCCCTTGGCGGCAGTGAGCAAGAGTGCATCGAGAAAACATTAGCCACAAGTTTCTAATACCTATTTGGGTACAAGGATAAAAAGACAATGAAGCCATCAAAAAGGCTAATAAAAGAAGGAGTTCTTCCCCTCTCCATGGCTTCAACTACACAGACACAAACTTATACCTACCCAAGTTGATTACCAATGAAAGGAACTAGTTCTGTAACAGCCCGGATGATATCAAAACATTGAAACAAGTGCATGGAACAAGATTGTCAAGGAAATCCCGAGAATCCTCGTAAAAACCACGAAATGCTGCAAGTTGTCTGAGTTCCCGGGACTTGCCCCGTGTAACGATAAATTTTGTCCCGAAAGCCAATGAGGCCACTCCGACCTACTCTCAGCCACGTACAAAGTGGACGATGTCGAAAATTTTCATGTTCGTATAAAGGCTTGATTCTACTGAGCCGCTTTTTGTGTGCGCGAAGTCGGGCTAGGTGTCTAGACCTACATTTGTGGATTATCAGGACACAGAGCATGTAAGTACTGCCACTATGAAACAAAGTCCAGCAGCACAACAGTCTGTAGGCGCTGTGGACAGGCCAAAGAAACTATGGAACATGTAAAGATAGACTCATCAAGGCTTGACCGGAAAAGATTACAATTTTAAGTAAACCAACTATAGCAGGGAAACACTTTTAATGAATCCTATTGTGAGATGTTGTAAAGTTCGTAAAAGCAGCACTCAAGTATTGGGCACAAAAGACGGTGGAACGATATACTTTAAATGTCTAAGTTTGCAAAACAAGTGTCTTCTCTTAAAACAACCCAATTAAATTTTAGTTACACGTATAAGAATGGATGTGCCTCTCCCAAGAAGGTGCTACCTGGGGAGACCTACAGAAGTAGATCCACAGATGAAGATGATCCACAGAAAAAGGAGATCCACAGAAGAAGGAGATCCACAAATGAAGGAGACCCATTGAAGAAGGATACCCACCAACTTAAGTTTTCATGTCCAAACTTTGATTCGTTTCAAATTTTTCAAACCTTTCCTTGTCACGTAACAACAGCACTCCAGTTTCAATTTCCAAAATCCCATACTAAATTAAGTGCCTGACTAAGTGCCCCCCACGTCGATGATATCATTTAGAAACTTTCCCAAAACCACATCAGCTACATACACCACCCAATGTGACATATTCCACGAACGTCACAAGACAGAGGAAATTATTCATTGTGCAGTGCCCCTTCATTATGCGGTGGCATCTTGACCTTCGGGCTTTAGGAATTCCTCTACACACACACACATCCACACAAAACCAAACAAAAAAACAGAAATCATTCCTTCATGCCTAAAGGTCATTCCTCGCCGCTGTGCCCCCTCCCCCCACGAGCGCACAAACAGGTCCATCCATATGTATGGCGGACTGGCTGAATGAATGAATGTCTAACGCAAACTCGGTGCCATCAAAAGGCGGAATTTCAATTAACTCCGACGAAAATTGCCGCCACTTCTGTGTGTTTTTGATCTTATGCGATTTTGGAAGGAAACTTGCACTGGTCTCCATTTCACTGCAAAACTTGTTCAGGCGTCTGGCGCGAAAGAAACGTGCCACCTCGAGGATGACGCGGCTGCAGTGAATCATCAAATTCCCTGTCAGGTGATTCATCGACATGGTGATTTATCTAATGACTTCAGCGAAACACTCATTCGCCGAGGAGATGGTGTCTTTTTGCCCGTGCAGGGTCTCCCCATCACCTTCGACCTTGCCAGAGACCATATGTTGGAATTTGAAACCCTGTCGGCTTCGTTTTATCAGCCAAACAATCTGTCATGTGTCGCCTCCTTATCGTCCCTTTTACCAGTCTTATCTGATTCGAGTGGGAACTATTTTGAGACTCCCTTTCTGATAAACCCCCCTACGCCACAGTGCTTACGTTGCGATATCGAACAGCGACGTTGTGAACTTTCTAACAGACGCATTCGTCACGGTCAAAATCTGATCGGCTAACGAAAACTTGATCTGAGCGAGTGTGTCGTGCATGTGTCAGTTTTCTTGATAAACCGTGTTCGTCCCCCCGCAGAAGCACGAGGTCACCTTCAAAGTAATTCGCTAGTACGGAGAATAATTGTTTGTGTAATTAAGAGACATTCAGAGATGTACAGTAGGGTGGGAAAGTGCAGAGACACTGTGAAAGGTGGAGCGAAGAAGATGTGAATGGAGGTTTTTTTGGGGTTATTTTGAGAGGGGAAAAATAATAATTTGGTTATTGAAGGTATCGAGGTCATTTTGTTCTTCTTTCGTCAATGGCTGGCGTGACAGTCCGAGGTGGACCAATGTACTCAAATCTTGTGCCACGTATGTTGAGCTGACTGAGGTCCCTTTTCTGAATGCTTGATCTTGATCTACCTCATTGTCCCTTAGGGTTGGAGTCGAAGACTTTCTGGGGTGGAGCTCCATATGACTCTCCGTCTGAGACGAGAGGGTCAAACTCGTTTAAATAGATCAATGCCGCAGTACACCCCGTACAGTTTGTCGTTCAGTCTTAATCATTTTTTGACTTCAAAGGTCTAGGTAGGGATGCTAAAACAGGAGAATAAGCTCTGTACCGCGTCTTTACAAAACTGTCTTACGTGGACTTAAAGTTGATAAATACGTGGTGATTATCGTCTCTTGGGTTTGTTCCAAGTTCTGCTGTCAAATGTAATGGATTTCGCTAATCTGAACCTGGACTGATATCAGTCAATCAGGCTGTTGCGGTAGGGTCTTAGGAGTTTACACGGGACGACGGAAAAAAATTTTAATGATGTATTCAGGAGACCTATGCCTTTGTAATTGGCACAGTTTTGAGGGTCTCCTTTTTTACAGACTTGTTGCTTAATCATTCAATATTTTGACCTTTTCCAAGGAGGCAATGGTTAAAATCGATTAATTATGGTTGGCTATGTTGAGAATTCAGCGGTTTAAATGTTTTTAACAACTCGTACTTGATAATACCGCTCTGGGCCAACCAAAAGCAAAGCTGCGTCCTTTTGTCAATTCAACTGCGCCTTGCGTTCGATGTGAATAGTGCGCCTCGTTCTACCCATGATGCACCTTGAATTCTCAAAACTTGTTCTCCCCTGTAACGACTTTTCTTTGTACCGTACAGACAGATATTGACATATGTCTTGCGCTTTTCCACTTTTTTGGTTTCCATCTACCGGGCTTCTGGATCTTTACCATCTCAAAACCATCTTCCGGCTGAACAGAAGTGGTCCTTTTTACTACACTCATTGGAGTTTTGATGACCTTGTGAACCGCATTTCCTTTGGCTATATGCCTACAGACGGACACAAAAAATCGATCTCGATCCTCAAGCAAAGAATGAGAATACAAATCCCCCACTACGTATCTATCTCCGCCACACAGGGTCAGACGTTTTAGGTGTAAATCCACCCAAAGGATAATTTCTTAAGCAATGCAGTTAAGATGCAACGGACTGAAACGCATTGTTTCTTGTTTCTACCGAGGAATGTGCGTTCATCAAATTTTATTTGCAGATTGCCAGGAGTAAAAGATGCCAGAGGAAGAAGGTAATTTCTAATGCATCTCCGAATGCGAGGATAAACCAATTGTTGTTAAGAACAAGGAGTTAAGGCTGATAGCCAGTCGGCACAAAGCACATAATGGACCAAGGACTAACTTTATCAACAACTACTCGTGTTAAGTTTAAGTTTTTTAATTTTAAAAAGCTACTCGTGTTGTGCTCGCTATTGTTCTCTCACGAGCGGAGGGGACCTACAGCTTATTGCCGGCTGTGAATGACTAAATTTGAAGGAGTTTTGTCAGCAAATTGAAAGAAGTGGCGCGAGGTGCGAGATTAAGTGGCACTACAGCCCGCAACGGACCAGGGCGTAGCTTCTACAACAACTACTCGTGTTGTGCGTGCTACTATTCTTCACGAGTAGAAGCGAGCTACAGTTTTTTGCCGACCCCGAACGGCGAGATTTGAGAAGCTTTTTTATAGACAATTGATACTCTTTGAGTGTTGTCAGTAACTCGAAAGAGGTGGTGCCGTGAAAAATATTCTTGGTGACCCGTCCGGGAATCGAACCCAGACTTTCTGCGCGGCGGTCGACGCACTTACCACTACGCCACGGCAACGATAAGTGAGATATTCTTATCCCCTATAAAATGTCGGCCACAGATGCTTAAGGCTGGTAATGGGGGCTCTGATGGGATAGTGTGCCATTAAGACTCAGACTCTGCGGTTGGGCATTTCATACTGCGACAATTGAAGCTGGAAGGAGAAAGAGAAATTGCAGTCCGCCTGACACCCGCTACATTATAGCGCAGCTCCAGCGGTCAATAGACTGCAGATCTTAGACGGAAAGTTCTCCGAGTAGCTGGATGATCTAGCTAACACTGATGTGAATGGCAAGCTGGGATTCATACACCAGTGGTGATCAGGGGTATGCATGCCTCACAGCCAATCCTGCTTAAGGGCATAATGAAACGATTTTTTGGTCAAATTGAGGTCAAGTTGTTAGTTGTGGAGGCATTCGATAAACCCGCTTAATTCAGTGCCGAGTATCCGACTATGGACAAGTGTACAAAGAAGACTTAACTCAGTGATCAATTTGCGATTGAAAACAGTCAACAAGAAGACCTTTATGTAGCCTTGATTTCTGGGAGTGTAAAGGTTACTTAGCTTGCTTGACGAGTTTAGCTTTTTGTGGACGCAATTTTTCATCGTTTATTCACCACTGCTCTCTCCGTTAAATAGACATTAGGCAAATTTCTGAAAGGATCTGCATTGGGATCGAAATTGTAAAGTCACACAAAGTGATTGGGAAGCAAGTTCATTAAGAAAACATATGAAGTAAAGGACAAATCCAGAGGAGAACATCTTCCAACAAGTTAAGACTTTTTGTTCAGGTACCTACCTAATAAATATTCACTACTACTCAAAGGAGACATGCACTCCATTCAACTATCAAGAACATCAGCAAGAGCTCAAGAAAACCAGAGAAACCTTTTAAGAAACCCCCTCAGCCCCTTCGACCGCCACCAACAACAATGATCCACCCTGTAACCACATGCAAGTAATTTCCTCTGCGAAAAACATCAAAAGAAACACTACGAGTAGTACCTAAAGCTTTTCAAGTAAAAATCCAGCAGATACTCACACACCGCTCGTGTGTATCTCTATCTACTATTTGTACAACAGAACAACAAAACAGAATTTACGAAAAAAAAAAAACTGGAAGGCAAACCAGTTGCTTTCGCTAAAAATAAATAAAAATTTCAGAAAGCTAAGTCTTGTTACATACAGACAGACACAGATGTTGGATGGGGGGAGGGGGGGAGGGAGGAATGTCGATGGAGGTTAATGTTTGCCGTGTGGTTGACGGTGTGTGTGTGCAATGCACTAATTCTCATGATTTCCCAGAGACAAAAAAAAACAGACATTCCCATGGACTCATTGCTTTGAACAAGCTTGAAGCAAGCTAGAAGCTAGATGGTGACTGCCTCCGTGCGTCTGTGTGGCAAATTTTGTGAATTCCATTTCAAATTTTGCAATACTGTGTGGCAAGACGCTATAGACAGAGGTCTGGGGATACATGAGGGGGCGATGCTCTAATCAGATGTGTGTATCGGAGCCAGTCAGTCTAATAATAGAAGAGATTCATAATCAATTCAGTTCTGACGGTAGATGGATGGATGGATGGTGGTGGTGGTGAAATGATTGGAGAACTGAGCAACTGATCCCCATTCCTGATTGCCTTACATAGACCAGAGGAAAGGGGAGGATTAGACTCCTTTGACCTCCCCACAACCCCATTGCGGGTAAACCAATTTTCAATGAAATTCTATTGCCACTCTTACCGCCCTCTTTTCCCACACCACATAACTCTCCCTCTCTCTCTCTCTCTTTCACTCCATCATTGCTCCCCCCCCCTCATCTCTTCTCTTTACTCCACCATCACCTTTTCAGCTGTTCCCAAGAATACACGTGATATTCGCTATACAAGCCAAGTCACAGCACTGCCAGAAGCAGACGCACACACAGCACGGTACACAGCAGCAGACAGCGACAACGCAGCATGCTTGAATTAACCGGGGCCTTTCAGAGTCTTTCGACACAACGACGACGACGACGACGACGGACGGGCGGGCGGCAAACAGACCGAGCCCGAGCCACCATCCAGCTTGCGCGCTTATCTTCTCTCTTGATACGGCGACAGGCGGCAGCGCGGGTATCTACCCTTGCGTCCCCCGCTCGCTTACATGCCCCGCGCGACCGACAGACTGCCAAGAGCAGCACACTGTGTATTTGTAGTTTTCATTTTTTTTTTGTTTCAATTTTTTTTTTTTGCTTTCTCCTTCCTCTTCTTCTGTGTTGTTTTGTTTTCTTGACGTCTCTCTCTTTCCATCTCTGTCGCCCTCGTTGCCGCGCCACACCGTGCCGTTTGCAGAGTGAGCGAGAGCACAGGCACCAAGGCACTGTCCCTTCTCCGGGGAAATGTTTCCAGGTCATTAATTTCATTTTATTATCCCGTGTACATAATGTACAGCCCCAAGTACATACGGCATTCGTTCCGTGTCGTCGTGTCGCTGGCTGGCACCCCGCACACGGCCCCAGCCGGGTGCGTGTGCGGCATGAGCGTGGTGGTGAGCTGTACATACAGACGACGGCGCTGAAGGAGGCCCAATTTTGATGTTGAGTTATGCGCACCAATTTGCATATGTGCTGGGATTAGATTTACCAGTTAGAGGAAGGTTATGTGCGCGATGCTCAGCGGGGGCGTCTGGCTTAAGTGATAATTTGCGACGACTGTCATTTTCACGGCGGCGGTAGCGGTGGGGGCCCTTCCGATCGGCTGCAGTCCGTGGCGGGGACTACCTTGGCGACTGTTCGTCCCTGAATGTCTGCCTTTGGTCGCAGACGTCGCGGCAAGGTGGTGAATAATTGGCGCCATCTATTGTAACCGAGACACCCTGCTCAGACTAATGATATCATTACGCGGTGCCTGATTGTTTTTTTTTTTCTTCTTTTCGTTTCTGGCTTTTATGACCGCAATTAAATTTGAAGTGTTTGCAAGTGATATTCACTAGGGGGTTTATGGAGCACATATTTTCTGTGTTTTCTGAATCCCCAGGCTAGGTGCTGATGCGGTGGAATTCAAACGAACCGCCATCAGAGATCAGATGAGGCTCCCGATAAGTAGCGAGCTGATGAAAAATGGGAATGTTTCATTGGAGGCGATTGATGGAGTGAAACGATGAGACAATGGCGGTAGTGTATACAGGCAGGGTGTTTCAATGTGTGGGAAAGTGATCTGCCTTGTGTGCTGACGACTGAAAGAGACAAGAGCAACTGCAAAGTGAACAAGAATAAACAATTTAAGGATCAGAATGGGAGGGTATCTCTATATTTAGACTGACAGGAAATTAAAATTGATGTGGTACCGATTGGGAGGTACATACATATAGACATATCCAAGTACATATGTATTTGCTTATTCATTCAATCAACTGAGTTTGTAACGGACAGTTTCAATCTTATGAAAGTCGAAAGTTGCCATGTTCCATTCATTGCATTCGAAATGGCATTGTTCGCAAAGGTTGGAAGTGGATACCTAGCAGCAAGGATGATATTGGCAAACTAACTTAATCAATTTAGGGCACGAGGACATAATATCTTCCCTTCATGCAACTTCCCGCATACAAATTAGCTGATATCGAACCTTCTCCTTTGTTTGTAGCTTTAAATATGAAGACCATGCAACGTAGATGCCTTTACGCTTGAAAATCACAGTAGAACTCAAATACCTTCCTAATCGTGTTACAAAACAGACGCATTGACAGCCTTAATGAAAAGCTCTGTGAAGCTCAACACAAACAGCGGCTCTGCTGTTTATGAACTGAACAGAAGCGTCGATCAAACTAGCTGATGTTCTTCACTTCATCCCTTAGGGGAAAATTTTTTCCCATTGACTAGGCAGACAGTTCTGATCTGATTTGATCCATGGACGCCTTTGATCTGATTTGATCCTTAAACGACTTTTCGAATTATTAAGACCAAGCTGTCTAGTGTCCGCGATCATTTACCAAGGCCTCACTGTTCCAACTGCAATTTGCGTCCGTGATAGTTTGAAAAATTGCTTATCCCTGTCACTGATCTTCAAACCTTCAATACCACTGCCTGAGTCTCCTTTTTTCGAACTTCGTAGTGAAATTCGGATGCACAGCAATGCGCTCGATGGTTGCCTCAAACAGCATCAGAGGTTCGTGCAAAACTCTCAAGTCAAAACCACAAGTCAACACTAGAGGAATGATCTTCGAAGAGTTCGTTCAGCTACTTTCTGCCGTGAATGACGAGGACGTGGTTGTACAACACAGTGAGCTGTTAATGAGGCGTTTGCTGGCATTGAAATAAAATGGCCTAAAACAGCCTTGACGGTAAACGAGGGCAACACAAACTATACACAATCTTCGACGTCTCAGACAGAAAGCCTTTTGTGGTAGTCAAAAACTTGGTCTACCATGGCTCCGCAGTAAATAAGGACAATGACATCAGAACTGAAGTATCACTCATGCCAACCGCTGTTTCTTTGGGCTCAAGATGCAATTGAGTAACAAAGCCCCCTTTCGAAAGTCCAAGCTGACTTTGTATAATACTTTGATCATACAGTCCAGCTTTATGACACAGGGTGAGGGTGAGGAGTCCCTGGTCCTTTTGAGAGAGAAGTTCAATGCGCGATTTTTGGTCCTGTGTGTGCTAATGGCGTCCGGAAGAAGATTAAACGACGAACTCTCCTGAGGCATGCTCCTCGTCAAGTGTGTACAACGCGCAACCGCACTTAAGATGGTTACGTCGTCTAGAGCGGATAAATAACACAAGACACACACAAGTCGAGAAGGACCTCAAGCAACTTGGAGTGGGAAATTAGGGACAGCTGATTAGAGATGATGTCGGTTGAAGAGATATGTTGGTTGAGGCTCGTCTTCTTAAGCATCATCGCTGTAAGCCACCTCATTTTAAGCCCCATCGCCTTAAGCAATGTCTTCCTTAACTTAATCGTCTTAAATCTTGTCGTCTTAAACTTTGTCTTCTTTAGCATTATCGTAGTAAGCCTCCTTGTTTTAAGCTCGGTTTTCTAAAGCTTCGTTTGTCGTCGTAAGCATTTATCGTCTTAAGATTTACCGCGTTAAACTTGGTTTTAAGACTTGTTATCTTAAGCCACGTTGTCTTAAGATTAGGTTTCAAAACCGAGGTCTCTTACCCCTCGATTTTTAAACTTGACCATCTAAAGTCTTGTCTTAAACTTCTTCCCCTTTAGCCTTGTCTTCTTAAGCCTCATTCTCTTATGTCTTGCTTAGAGTTTAGAGGCGTCAGCAACACAATTAGCGTCATCGTTATGGGCATCTTCAAAATGATCGTTGAAATTGCCCTTAACTGAATCCTACTTGACCCTCTTAGTCATCTGGCCATCTTCCTAATCTTGAACGTCTTCGTCATAGTGTCCAGTAGCGACCTCAAGAAAAAATTCAAATCAAATCGCATATTGAGCTGGGCTCCAGAGAGGGCGTCATTGTGTTCAGCATCATTGCGTTATCCCCGCCAGAGTCGTTCTCAGCCCACCTGCAATCTTTATCATGGTCCCCCTCGTCGTCATCGTCCTTAACCGCGTCATCGCCGTCTTAAGCGTCGTGTCTCGTTTCCTTAAGCCTTGTCGTCGCCGTCGTCATCGCTAGCACTAGTCTCAAGACAGAATGCAAATCAATGCGCTTATTGAAAACAGCCGCGAAAAAGGCGTCATTGTCTTTGACGTCCACTCCAACGTCTCTTTCAGCCTCTTCGCCGTCTTCAGCTCCTCCGCCGCCGCCGTCGTCGTCTGATGACCTATTCCATGCACGAGTAATGACGACAAGATCTGTATAAAATGTCGATTGCCGTGCAGAATACAATATCTTCATTCTGCCAATGCGAGAGCAAAGTTCGAAATAGTTTCACTCTGCCCCTCCTCACGTGCATATGTAGCTATGAATGTACATTTGGCCGGTGCACTTGCATTCGAACGAGAGAAGTATGTGCTGCTAACAAAATGGCAAGAAATGCGCTCCGAAATTGCCATTCATCACAGTTATGTGGTATGTGGCGTGCGGTGTGAGGTTATGTACACCATTCGAGCATATGGTACATAAGCACGTTTGTTTCACAAAATTTTGCAGCATTTGCGAAAGTTATATGCCAGCCAGCCGTGGAATGGTGCCGTTGTGCGGGCTGATGGTGCTAGAGCACAAGCACAAAGTGGAAGCTCGACACGTCGCCTCCTACTCACTTCCCCACCGCCTACGCATCCTCCCACAGTGCCACAACGCCTGAATTCCGTTAAATAAATACAACAACAACAACAAAAACAAAATATACTAAGTAAATATATATACATACATACATATGTTTGTACGGTATGTATGAAGGTTTGTGTGGTTTTTGTGTGGCGTGCGTACGTGTGTGTGTGTCTGCAGTTTGTATGTTTTGTTGGTTGAGTTCGATTATTATTGTTGCTTTTTGTTGTTGTTGTTGGTGATGGCGTTTAGAGTATGTGGGAGGGGTGCCCGTTCACATTTACAATATGCAGCCCAAATCATTCATCATCTCGGCACGATGAGGTCTTTCGGCAGGGAAAGGGAGAAGTAACAAATGAAGGCTGTACTGTAGAGTGGGTTTGGGAGTGGGAGTGGGTTGATGTGAGGAGAAGGCGAAGGAGGACGTAGTGAAGATGGAGGTGGATAAGAAGGCAAGACTGCAATTCCACACACCCATACTCCGTCTTGTGTGTAGCTTAAATGCATTGAGTTCTGTTTCTTTCCTTTTTTTTTTGTTGCTTCTGCTACTGTTTACTCGTGTATTTCTTTTTAAATTTGTGAATATTTGCAAGGAATTGGAATTGTGGGGGGCTGGGGAAGGGGGAGTGCGACTGATGTTTTGATAATTTCAAACACGAGTAAGGAGAATGAATAGATGAATGGAAAAGTTTCTCAAGCGAAACATGTTTTTGGCGGAGTGGGGGATGATAAGAAAGTTTGAAGGAAGAATGTAGGAGGGGAAACATGAAGAAACAAATGAAACAGATTTTCTATTTAATTAAACATCTTGCAAGGCCTTCATGCATGCAAAGTGAGGTTATGAAGATTCGTCATCAAATCTTTCTCGGTTTGAGTAGTCTGTTGAAAGTGGACTTTTTCTATGATCGTTTGCTATTCAGGTCCCTTATTTGTTGTTTGTTTTTACACTTTTTGTGGTGCGATATTACTGCCCTGAAATATGAAATCGAGTAAAATCACACACCTCAAAACCAAGGAGTCTTAACCTTTCGAGCTGAACAAGGAGCCATTCATGGGCTAGAAACCACCCGTTGGAAGCATCTAAGTTCTTTGAACTACATCGTTTTACTGATTGCCAGAGAGATGAGATGTAATTGCGCGATTTATGAGAAGAAACTAACTCAGGTGTCGTTGGGACTTAATCTACAAAACCTGATTACTTTCCGTCTGTAAGCTACATGCAATTTTCTCACACGAAGTTGACTGAAGTCCGTCTCCACTACTCCTCTACATCTTAATCTAGGACATACATATGTATGTAACACATCACTTAATAAGTCCTGGTTCATACAAATAGGGTGCGCCACTAACAAGAAATTTAATATTAAATGAATAACTTTTGTCAATGGCGCCCCCTATTTGTCTCGGGACTTTTTTAGTGGTCTGTTACTTTTGCATTACGGCTGACGATGTTTCACAAACAGATCTGGCCATGTTCCTGACATTCTTGACTTATTCACTCAATCCAAATATAGTAATCCAAATAAAGAGTTGCCAATTCCTATGTGTTGTGGTCGCCGTGGCGTAGTGGGTAAGTGCATCGACCCATACGCCGAAGGTCTAGGTTCGATTCCCGGACGGAACATCTATCATTTTAACGAAATCACCTCTTTCGAGTTGCTGACAACACTCAAAGAATTTGCTTTTGAAAGACCTAGCTGTCTCTGATCATTTTAGTCCTACATTGCACAGAAACATAGAAAGTGTTGAAACTAAAGAAAACCTCTGCTTGCCGCCCTTTTTTGGATGGTATCTGTCTTTGAAATACGAACTGAAGGAACTGTGGGGCGAAATATGTCTAACATGTGGACCTACTACTAGTTTTGCCAAGCTGGTTATAGGAAGTTCCATCCGATCTGAACCATTGAAATGATATCACAACGGACGTCTTCGATAGATATGTATGACGAATGTGACAGGCAAGAAATTCATTTTGATGATTTCAACAGCAGACTACTGAATTGTTGGTCGAGTCTCTGGTCCTTTATCGACTGTAGCGTCACAAAAAGAAGAAGATCATCATACTTAAGTAATGAAATGGAAGACTGCATCTACTTAATGACTCTTCTCCTTTCGTTTTTGCAACTGTGGCCTTGTTCTTAGGACTATCATAGTCATCTTAAACTTTGTCGTCTTAATGTTCGCCGTCTTAAGTCTAGCTGTTTTGAGACGCGCCATCTGTATATTCGTCTTCTTAAGCATCATAGTCAAAAACTTGTCTTCTTAAGCATTCGCGTCTTAAGCCCCGTTGTCTTAAGCTCGGTTTTCCAAAGCCTCGCTTCTCATCTTAAGAATTGTATTAACTGAATCGCCTTAAGCTGCATCGCCTTAAGCTTTGTTTGAGAGCTTGTTATCTAAAGCCTAGTTGTCTTAAGCTTAGGGTTCAAGACTTAGGCGTTTTAAGCCTCTTTTTTTTTAAGCTGGATCATCTTAAGTGTTGTCGCAAACCTCATCCCCTATAGCCTTGTCTTTTTAAGTATCATTCTCTTACGTCTTGTCGTCACAAGCCTCGTTGTCTAAGAATTTGCTTTTGTTAGCCTCGTCTTCATAAACCTCATCGAATTGAACCTCGTAGTCTTAAGCCTCGTTACCTCAATGCTCGCTGTCTTAAACCTTCTGGCCACAAAGCTCATCGCCTTGATCCCTGTCTTCTTAAAGCCCATCACTGTCGTCACTTGTAGTGGCATCAAACCAATGCGAGTGAAAGCGGGTGGCGTTGGCGTGCCTTAAGCGGTTTCATCGTCGCCGAACTTTTCATCGTCATCAAATGTAGTGGGTTATAGACACAATTTAAATTCAATCGAACAGTGAGTCGAACTATAGGAAATGTGTCATTTTCCTCGGTGTCATCGCTGTCATGATTTGTATTGGCACCAGTTTACAGGAACCATCAAGACGAACCCTCTGTGGGCAAATTTAAACTGACTAGCTCTGGAAGCGTGTTAGAATAAGCTGCATCTTCTCTTTCAACAATATTGGGTTACAGCCGCCATATGGCAGGAAAAAGAGTAATGTGAAGCTTGCAACGACAGCAACTGCTCTATAAACAATGACGATGCTAGATATGACGACAGCGTTAAAGACGGCAACATTGAAGACAACCACGGCGAGGCTTGAGAGAATGACTCAAGTTATGGTCAATTTTCAATTCAATTCATTTGGGTTTGGATTGTGTTTATAAGCCACTCCATGGGACAACAAGGACGTTGAAAAAGACGTCGATTATGAAGCTAATGGTGCCATTGAGGACGACGCGACGGCTATAAAAACAACGACAAGGGACACGACGGCGCGGCAATTAGCTTTAAAGAAGAAGAAGATGATTATAGTGACAACATTAATGCGGCTATGTATCACACCTTAATGTGCGTTCTTTCATTGGAGGAATTTTGAAACAATTCGTGGCCCATTTTGGAAATGGTTAAGAAGTGCAGGTTTAGATAAAGCAAGTGAAAGTTCATTGCAAGATCAATTGATGCATACTAAGAGAAACCGCTCTTAATTCTTTTCTTTACTTTCCCCAAACCGACCAGTCTCCCTTTGCCGTCCTCTAGTAGGAGACGATTTTCATCAGCAGGTGAACAACCATCCATGCCCCCGCCATCATTCGCCTCTTCCCCAGCAGCAACTGAGACTAAATTCCAAAAACGACTATTTTATGACTCATTCGCCCTCCTCTAACTAAAATAAAGGAATCCATGAATTTTCGTCAGCTTAGTAAAATCCCACATCTCCTTGATTCGACTGGATTTCTTTCAGCAGATCCCCCTATCGCCAAGCGACATACTAAAATTCAGAGAAACTACAGAGATCATCAAACGTCATCGACCACATCACGAGTGCATTGTTTACCGTGCACAACGCACACACCACACACGCACATGAACATACCAAACCGCCAGATCCCGCAGTACAGCCCAAGATTTTATGCAAAACTAAAAACAACACGATGAGCGAGAGAGAAAGAGAGAGAGAGGGAGGGAGACAGAGGGAGAAATAAAATTAGAGAAAGTGTCCACCAGTGCGTGTTGCGTGCAGCAAAACCAAAAATCATCATTCGCCTGCAAGTGTCCTTTCCCAATGCAGACACGACAAACGACGAACGACACACACAGTCCGCCCGCATGACCATGCATTTTAAATGAGTTTCCGCCGGAGGTTCATCCAACCAGCCGTTTGCTCATTCTATGCGACACAATCATGTCCCGGTCCCCCCCCGCCCCTCCTGCCCTCAGGGGCCAGAAATTTTTGGGTAGAGTTCTTTAAGTTGAAGCGAACGCCATATTCGGGTAAGGTCGTGCACATACCACCGAACCACACTCTTAAAGGGCTCCCCAACTAAACACAACAACTTTGTATCGACGACGACAACGATGATGATGGGTTTTCTGTCCTTTTCCCGTGCCGGGTGGGTTGGCGTTCTCCTCCTATTTCCAATTTACAAAACATCCATAGTCTCTTGCAGGGCCCTGGTGGTGTTTCTGCTGTTGTCTGCCACTAGTATGCACACACACACACATCCATGAGACATCACAGTCGCTCTGTGGCAACAAAACGAAACGAAAACACCACGACTACGATGATGATGACGATAGCTGTTACAACAGCGGCAGGAACGCGGGGCTATGGGGGAAGATGCCGTCCCTACGTGTGTACATACATAGTTGTGGGTGATGAGGGTGGGAAGCGTGATAAAAGCACATAGACCGAGCGAGCTGAGTGGGATTGCCAGAGAGACACACAGGCTGGCTCTCCCCTCCACCCACCAACAGTTCCGAGTCAATGAATCAGAAATTGATTAGATTGCTAATCGAGTTTGGGTCAGCGGGGGAAAGGGAAAGGGAGGATAATTTGGCATCGAGTGCCTGAGGGAGATAGCCAGAGATTATGAATCTGGTAGTGTGATCTCCTGTGGTGACTATGTACAACGGATTTGGTCCCATTGTTAGCATAAATATTTTCCCGGTATTTTGTTCGTTGAGATGGACCGATAGATGGGGCGACAGTGAAAGCTTTGTTGTATGAGTTTGGGGAAATAAATACAACGTGAGCTTTTGTTTATAAATGGTAACATGTTTGTTCGTGTACAAGAAAGTTCCTTTTTATGGAATCTTGAGAGAGATTTGTATATTTTTGGGGTACAGGAACAATATTTGGGAGAATGTGACTTGGTTTCATTGTACGGCACAGAATAAAAGTCGTTCCTTGCAGATATCCAATCAAATCTGAAAAGTTTTAGACGCAAAGGGACAAATTTGAGTCATGATTCACTAGAAGACAAAACTGTAAAATCTTTCTGGTAGATTTGGAAGGACTTAAAAACGGTAAGCTCATTGCTTATTACAAGGGATATTTATTTCTCTGTGATTTATTATTGCAAGAGGAATTTTTAAAACTTAGAAGAATTGAGTCCATTATTTTGGGACTCACACACCAAATAAGGACAAATTTGATGTCATAGGTCTGTTTCACTGTTTCTGTTTTACACTGCAGTTATGTAGAGGGGTTTAGTAGGGTTAAGTAGAAGACCAGATATATGCGGTCTTATAGGAATTTTTTTCAGAAAAAATTGCATAACTTCTACTACATTGTTTGAAATGCATCTACTAGATTTAAAAATTGTTTGGAAAATCGGATAATAGTAGATTATTCAAGAGTTTAGCTGATGGTGAGTTTAGTCTTAAGTTAATACCTGAATTATTGCCTACATTTGCTCATATAAGGCATTTAAAATAATTATTCAGAAATCTTGAAAAATGTAAATAAAAACAGAGTTTGGCGTAAGCTCTATACAAAGGGCAATATGTTTTCCTCCTTAAAAAAATCTCTTACAATCCATCTACTACGATTCTAATTTTGCTTACAATTTTCATAGATTTTTACACATAATATCAAAAGGCCTCGAATGAGGAAATGCTACAAATAATTTAAGCTTGCATGCAGAATGAAGTTCACTTCGTTTTGGGCTGTCAGGAATATATCATATACAGTGTGGGTCATGTAGGGCCTCTAGAAAGAATGCTCATTGTATAGATGTGAGTTTTCCCTTAGACTACAATGTAATAAGTATAACAACTGTTTCAGTCTCATTTTCTTCATAATTTTACACGATTTCAAACGTATTTTGAAATAAATGGAGTAACATGTCCTTCAGAGTTCAATGACCTTGGTTGCAGTTTTCAAATGTAGATAAAAAAGGAGCAAAATGCTAACTCAATGAAGAGAAACGTTAACACAGATAAAAAATTACAAAACTATCCCCACAATTGAACACATCCCTATCCCCCCAAATCTATTCTCACGTCTGTCAGTGTCATTGGTGGGAATAAATAATCCACCATTTTCCAATTTGAAGACTGCATTTCCATTGCACAAAACAAAAGTGAGACGAACGGAAAACAGAATATTTTTGTTTTTGTTATTCAATTGAGTTTCATTATAGAATTCAGTGAGAAAAAGAATCTACGAAAAGTAAAGAAAAATTTAAAAAAAACACCCAAAGTGAAAGAAATTACCCCAAGATCGTTTTCAAATTCGCAACGCAAAAGAAAATCGAAAAAAGTAAAGCAAAGAAAAAAAAAAGTTTCCCAAATGGCTGACGTTTTCCCGTCAACCGACGAGACACCTCAATCGTGCGCGTAATCGGAATTTCCCACCGCACACAATCAAAATTCGAAAAAAACATTTCGATGAAAACATTTTCTTTTCTATCTCTAACGAAGACGTAGAAAAAATAGGAAGGAAAAAAAAAATACAACATCTATACATGCATAAATATACATAAATCAAAATTCTAGTACACAAATGCGAGACGGAGAAAAACTCGCAGAGGTCAGCAACTACGTCGAATCCCTTATTGACCATCGTCGGACCTGACCCTTTGTTTCATCTGTAGGGTGCATCCGATAAACAGAAAATAAAACAGTCAAAAGTGCGCTCAAAATCAGTGAAAGGATATATTTTCAGATTTTAAATTTCTCACAAAATTCGTGGAGAGAAAAGTTTATGGAAATTTTCAAGGAAAATTTTCCCGTGTGAAGAGCAGAAAAAAAAACTATCCAATTAGAGAAGATTGAAAACTGCGAAAAATATAGTACATACATCAAGAGAGGGAAAGATAAACCATAATCCGCACAACAGAGACAGCTACTGGTGGCGAATGCAAGTGCAGAGCAGCTTCGCGGCGAGCTACGAAAAGAGATCATCATACAGTGCGGTGCATTGTTTTTGACATTCGTCTTCGTTTTCATTTTCGTTTGTTGTCTCCTCCACTCTGAACAGAGTTAAATTTCAATTTGTGTGCGAGGAAAACGAGAGCGGATTCTCAAAAGAAAGAAATAAAAAAATAGAAAAATACACTTCCCAATCATCACATCACAACTTCACACGGGGTTGTTGGCGAGAGAGGTTTTTTCATCAGTGTGTGAACTAGAAAAAAAAAAGAATAAATTCCTTTTGTTTTTGTTTTCTTTTCTCGTCGTTTCTGTGCAATTTTTTTCAAACCAAATTTAAAGTTCGATACGGGCTTTGGAAGCCAGAGAAAAAAGTGCCACAGGGGAGAATCCCTCGAAATTGAAGGTTCACTCCGGGTGTAACACAGAAAGAAACAAGAGAAGCAGAGGCGAAGAGAAAAACTTCCGAACAAGGTCAAGTGACGAAATCTCCTCTTTTGTGTGTTGTACACACAAGAAAAGAAAAGCAAAAAAATCAAGTCAAGTGCATTACACAAAAACAAGTGTGGAGGAGGGGCACAAAATAGAAGAAATATACATTCACGTATATAAACAATAGACCATCACACTACAGTCACAGTCATCACTCTCATCATCATCATCATCACCATCAGTAGCAGCTGAAGGAGAAGCAGCAGCAAAGGCAAGAAATCAACCAACAACAACACTGCGAAAAAAAAGCAATATTCTAATTAATTAGAGCAGTAGTTACAATACAGTAGCAGGCGAAGAAAACCCACAGCACACAGTACACAGAGAAATATGGATTCAGACGATGATATTTTCGACAATGACAATGTTGATTCGGGAAATGTGTCAAGCGGTGATGACGGTGACGATGATTTTGCCATGGAGGTAGATGTTCCCAGCTCCAAGGAACGCCAACACGAACCCGAGGAGTATCAGTATGAGGTATTGACCACAGACCAGATAGTTCAGCACATGATCGATTGCATCAATGACGTGAAGGTTGTCGTTAATGTAAGTACTGCATACATATGAGCTACACAAAAAAAAAAAACAAATTTTGAAGGGCTTTCCTTTGGTTTGCTCTTTTGTCACCACCACCACCGTCACCGCCACCTCTGTGGCCAAAGAGAGCGAAGGGGGAGGAGGCAGTCAGCTGCAATCTGTGGGTTCTTTCTGCGTATTTTTGGATTAAAGCTTAATTTGTTTCGCCTCGTTTTGTGTTTTTGCTCGTTCTCGTAAATCGATTTCAATTTGGATGGCTTTATTTTTAGACTGAATATACACCCATACATGCACGTCGATGTTTGTTGCTCCTTTTGTGCTGTTTTTTTTCGCTTCGCGTTAGTAATCTGTGTTACATCGTAACTTTGTTATTGCTATTGCGTTGCTGATGAAACTCTGAGAAGAGAATTTATGACGTTAATGAGAATGGCACACACGCAGTTGGGTTCTATTTATACATGTGATGTGGACTGCAAGGATATGCGATGTTTTTCTGCAATTTTGTTTTTATTTGCTGCTGGGGATTTACCACAATTGTCATGATGTGAGTAGGCCATTTCATTGGTTTTTCCAAGGGGAATGAAGCAATTTACACGTTGGTGAAATGGGGAGATACGTTTTGGGGCTGCAAAACAGGCCCTGTCGAGCTAAGTTTCTATTGTCTGCAGAATGGATTAGGTCAGGTTTTAGTTGGCTTCGTGTAAGCGCCATTTCGATTTCGCTCCACTTAGCTCCTAGTGGACCCAGTGCGACGTCATTTCATCTCTTGATTAGTTAACCATGGATAGCTTAGGGTGGCGATAGTTGCTGAAGACAGAAGCAAAAGACGGATAGGTTCGTTTTTATACCCATGGAGTTGATGATGGATGAACTCTTCAATCTTTCTAATTTTTTAACTCAGCCCGATGTATTCTCTTGACTGCATCAGAAGTAGGCCCCGAACTGTGACTTTTAAACGAGCAATTTCATGAAAGGTCTCATCTCAGTCTCATCCTCTACCCTACCTTAATAATCCCTACACAAATCACAGTATAAGATGCCCAGTCTTCTTGATCTATTGGATAATCCAATAGACAGCGTCCGGTTCTACAATGATATGACGTACATAAGTGGATTGGTGTAGGCAACGGGCAACGAGTAATGTATCGGTGGGAAAGGTTTGTTGGTTGAGGTCAGGCTCAGTTGCGTCATAAGAAGGAAAAGGAGAGAGGCTTGCAGTCTGGTTCCTATCTAAGAGCAGTAAAGCAATTGACAGATTTGACATCTAATTGGCCGCTAAGGCGGAATGCCTGAAATTTGTTTTCTTCTTGTATCCTCTTCCCCTCTTCTTTGTTTGATGTTGCATTCCTGAGTGGATTTGTGTTTCAACTAACAAACTTTCTGTCTTTCTATCGGCAGCTTCGCCAATTTCCTCATAGGTAGAGGTCTTTATCTCAATCAGGGAACTACCCTGTTGCATTGCCCTAAAGGCTTTGAGCTCTGTTGTTTTGCGCTTAACATGATCTAGCCCCTTTAAGCTTTGTATATGAAGACGTTTGTCGAGGCACATTCCATCGTACAGCCTATTTTCTTCGCCGTTGAATATTCTGTTCCAGATGCTCTCAACACAAACAATGCCACAGAACTTTCCTCTCGAAGATGCTCAGTGCTTTTTCATCCACAATAACGTCAATAGAGAAGAACTGTGATGTTCAGAGCGGTGTCTTTCGGAAGATGGCACTATTACTGAATTTCCCCATGAATTCTACAGCGATTGTCAATGTCGATGTTCTTGTTCCTATTGTATTAATTGTAATCTGACTTACGATGACAGACGTGCACTCCAGTCAAGGAATAGTTCAGACACCATTGAAAAGACGACGTCGTGCGAGAGTGGCTCATGCCGATAGGACAGTGTTCTGTTAGAGAATGTCTTAGACTGGGCGTACTGTTGATACCACCAGAATATCCAAAACCAGCAAATCCAAATTGCGGGGATAGCATATAGATAGAAGCAACCGCACAGATCCATCTTACTCAATTCACTCTAAGTCCACCTAAGCTCTCCCTCTCTCTCCGGATAACATAGGTAAGGGGAATAAGCTTCCAGTTGGAGATAGGGTTGAATTCTATCGGGAACTGTTATCAACAGAACAACAAAGATATTAGAAAGACCCTGCTCACGGAGGTGTGACTGCCCCTTTTAAGACAGAATCTCATTTGGTATTTGAAATAGTACCCAAGGCGTTTGTCAATCCTTTCTTGGCTCTGGGAATTTGCACCGCAGGTGATCCGGAAATTCTAACGCAAACATGTCCTCTATGTTTACTGCGGAATAGAGGTAGATAAAGTCCTCTACCACCACAACCTTTTTTTCTGCCCGTTGTAACGCTCTATTCGAGACTTCGATGTTGAGCTTCGTTCCTTAATGACAGTACATACTTTGTTTTGCCCTCGTTTATGGCTACACATTTCAGCATCTTCCCTTCCAAAGCAACAAATGCATCATTGAGGGTTCGCTTTGTTCAGCAGATGAACAGACAATCGAAAGACCTGGATCTGCCACTGGTGTTGACATGCCAGTCAGTCAGTCTCAAGTGTGATGACACACAAGTCACATGTCGGCTTGCTAAGCCGTTCATTGGCATCGAAGGTCTTTGTGAGCCCGTTTCCGACCTTAACGGAGCAGCAGCAAACGATTGAAAACCTTTGAAACACATATTAAACATTTTTCTTTCCCTTCCAGTTATCAACAACCATAATTAGAATTTTATTAAATCACTACAAATGGGATAAGGAGAGGCTAATGGAACGTTACTTCGACGGGAATCAAGAGGACTTCTTCAGAGAAGCTCACGTCATAAATCCCTTTATCAAATCAAATTTAGTGAATAAACCAAAGGTACGTGCGATCATCAACATCTTACACTTCTCAGTGACTAATCACAATTTCGGTTTCCCTCTAGCAACAGATATCAAGCTCAGTGGCTGAAGAGGTCTGTTCAATATGCTATGGCGTACTGCAGTCCAATGTGAGTTTTCCCCTCTCATTCATGCCAAGATTTCCACTGAATGGGCGCATTTCTGTTTCGTTTACAGTCAATGACAGGATTAGAATGTGGCCATCGTTTCTGCAAGCCCTGCTGGGCTGAGTATCTCACAACGAAAATTATGGCCGAGGGCAATGGCCAATCGATTGCATGCGCAGCCCATGGATGTGATATATTGGTTGATGATGGGACCGTCACCACATTAGTAACCGATCGTAAGGTTAAACTCAAGTACCAGCACTTAATCACGAATAATTTCGTGGAATGCAATCGACTCTTGCGATGGTGTCCGTCCGTTAATTGCACATACGCAATCAAAGTCAGTTATGTTGAGGCGCGTCCGGTACGCTGCAAGTGCGGTCATGTGTTTTGCTTTGATTGCGGTGAGAACTGGCACGATCCGGTGCAGTGCAGGCTACTGAAGAAATGGATCAAGAAATGTGATGATGACTCGGAGACGTCCAATTGGATTGCGGCCAACACGAAGGAATGTCCAAAGTGTAATGTGACAATCGAAAAGGACGGCGGCTGCAATCACATGGTGTGCAAAAATCAAAACTGCAAACACGAATTCTGCTGGGTCTGCTTGGGCTCGTGGGAACCACACGGATCGTCGTGGTACAACTGCAATCGGTTCGATGAGGACGAGGCGAAGGCAGCTAGGGATGCTCAAGAGAAGTTAAGGTCGTCATTAGCCCGGTAAGTTAGCACAAACCATATAAGGTATGACGTTGACTGACAGTCTTGTCTTTTTTTCTTGAAGATATCTGCATTACTACAACCGCTACATGAACCACATGCAGTCATTGAGGTTCGAGAACAAACTCTATGCTTCGGTCAAGCACAAGATGGAGGAGATGCAACTTCACAACATGTCTTGGATTGAGGTACGTTTGCGTGATTGCGAGACACATCCCAATGCTCATCGCCTCATGCTTGTTGTTTAGGTGCAATTCCTGAAGAAGGCTGTTGACATTCTGTGCCAGTGCCGCCAGACTTTGATGTACACGTACGTCTTTGCGTATTACTTGAAGAAGAACAATCAGTCGATGATATTCGAGGACAACCAAAAAGATTTGGAGAGTGCAACCGAAAAACTGTCGGAATACCTAGAACGTGATATAACCTCGGAGAATTTGGCCGACATCAAGCAGAAGGTTCAAGACAAATACAGGTGAGTTGAAGTCCTTCCATTTCGGACTGACCTACATCCTGAGGTGTCCGAGAGTTTAATGCTCCCTCTTGTCGACTGGTATATCCCGTTTTTATGAGTTTATTGTGACTCCATGAGTCACTGCACTGTTAATAACGCTTTAAAACGACTCTTATTCATTTGCCCAAAGATGATTGCCCGTCAGCCGTAAAAATGGATTGGTCATAAAAGTCTTTATCGGTTGGCGTGTCTGAATGTTTAGTAGGTTAGTCGTTGTTTTAAGCGACTGTTTGAGCATTTGACACGCGCTCTGAATGAAGATAGCTGGGGAGTGATCATTTGTTTGCTCTATTTGGCAATTTTATGAGTGAGAGGGAGAGTTATGCAAGTCCGACGAAACTTGAAATCGAAGTTTGTAGAATTTAAATGTCTTGACAGTTTTTATTGGTCATATTTCATGTGCAATCAGTGCTCTATGCATTTTAATAGATTCAGTGAATTTGCATTTGTTATTGCCAATGAAATTCGTTAGAAGAAGCTTGCAAACGTGACGCAACTTTGACCTCTCAACAGATTTATTCAATCAGAATGGTTTCTAGGAGACTTTGGAAAAACCTTGTTGACTCCTGGATATGTAAACAATTTGTCGTCGAAACATCTAGCCTGGATACCAACGATTATCTCCAGTTCTACTCCTACACCTATTTAGTTGGTTGAGGTACTCACCAGTTGCCATCTCAATTGTGAAAGATCTCTGTAGTGTTGCTGGAATTCTTGGACCAAAACTTGATATTTATGAGTTCCATGACTTAGTCGAAGTCTTTAAACCAGAAATTTAGCTTAGGGCAGATTAGGTGGAGGTTTTGTTCGAGTAGAACTGCTGGACTTTACAAATTCCTCGAATGGGACCAATTTCGGTGCCAAGCACTGGAGAGCGTGTGATATACTCCCAGTCCCTATCATAAGAACATCAAGAATATTGTTATCTGCCGCTAATCGTTAAGTAAATTCTTTCGTGCTGTAAGCGTAGATTGGAATCCTTAGTTAAGACTGTGAGCCTGTTCGCTTTGATTCGTTCGCTCGTTGTTCATTTTGGTCTTGAAAACTTTGTTTCTCGGGCTTTGGGCAAAGGTAACCTGTAACTCAACGTAGTTTGATGTAAAGAAAGGAAGACTCTAAGTAAACCCCTTTGAATAGTGAATCAAGTTTGTGTGGTTGCAACCGTGGCGTGGTCGCCGTGGCGTAGTGGGGAAGTGCGTCGACTAACACGCCAAGGTTCCAGTTTCGATTCCCGAACGGAACACCTCGCATTTTCCACGGCACCACCTCCTTTGAGTTACTGACAACACTCAAAGAGTATCAATTCTCTATGAAAAGCCTAAATGTCGCCGTTCGGAATCGGCAAAAAACTGTAGATTCCTTCTACTCGTGAAAGAACAGTTGCATGTACTGTACGAGTAGTTATTGTGAAAGCTAGGCCCTGGTTCCTTGTGCAATGTAGTACCACCCACTGTCAGTGCAACTCTGTCCATTTCCCATCATCAATCAGGACAACCTAGAATTAACCTTTTTTTTCGTTGTTCTTCTTTTTCCTTCCAGATATTGCGAGAAACGACGAAAAGTTCTATTGGACCACGTTCACGAAGGCTATGAGAAGGAATGGTGGGATTACACTGATTGATAAGCCATCCGCCCGCCCTCTTTCTCTCTCTCCCCCCCTCTCTCTCTCCCTCTTTTTCCTACAGAAGGGAGTAACTGTAAGCAAGTAGCATACCATATGAAATTTAAAAAAGGAAACGTGCTTAAAACGGAAACATAATAGACAAAAAATAACCCAAAAAAAACAGCTACACAACATAGAAAATAACAATATAACATAAAAAACAGATTACAGGCGTGTGCATGTGAGTGTGAGCGCAGAACGAAAAAAAAGGTCTCACTAAAGTTCGCTAGACAACAACACAACAAAGTTTTTGTTTTCTCACCTTCATTTTCTTTTGATGTTTGAGCCAGAAAGGAAGAAACGAGTGAGAGACAGAGTGAGGGAAAAGAGAACGCGAGTAAGAATCCTTTTTGAAGTCGCCCGCATAAATCCTGCCCCATAAAATGGAGTCCGTGCGTCTAAATCCACTGTAAATAAATAAATGTCTAGGAAAAAAAATATGAAAAATTATGTGTAAGAAATAATTAATAAATTCTCCCACTTTCCCTCGCCTCCAACCTCCTCAAACATCAAAACAACAATCTAGACTCTTAAATCATGTCGATTTTTGTTTTATTTTTTCTAAACAAAATATCTGTATGTGCTACAAAAAATCATCAGAAGAAAACAAGAAATTATCTAGAAACAATAACAAAACAACACAATAGAGTAGACTAATGTTTGAGTAGTAAAGAGAAAACAGAAAAAGAGAATTTTAATTATATATAAATCAAATATATATATATATGTATACATCTATCGTTCTTTTGTGGAAACAAAACAAATTGGTCAAGAAGTAAGAGCATACTTCTAAGCAAATCGAAAACTATAAATTCGTAAATAGTTATATGATGAACAAATCTAATTGAAAAGCAAATAATAAAAAAAAGGAACTCTTTAAAAAATAAATAAATGTCGTCCTTTCTCTAGGGCAGTCTTCACATAATAATCATCAACTTCATAGAAATAGTTCGCTCCTGATTTTCTCCTCACACAGCCTCCACCCTGCAGAGAAAAACACCACAATTTGTTTATTCCACTCCAAGTTTGAATATTTTTTGTTTTGTTTTTATTTACAAATCATATGTGATGATAAAATTCAAAAGAAAAAAGAATATTGTAAGCAAAATAAACTCACACTTGCCGTGGGCATGATTATTGCAACAAATTAAAAAATTGAATAAACACGATTGACTTCACTTCTCAACTCTGATGAGAGACAGAAAAAAAAAATAAAATGTAATTAATTTTTACAATAATTATTATTATTATTATATTGTTGTGTTTGCTCCCAATTTTCTTAGTTTATATTATATATAATATATATTATTAATTTTAACAAAAACAAAAAAAAACAAAAAGAATGAAAAAAAGAGAAATTCTGAAAGAGAAAAAAAATCATAAAAAAAAACAAAAAAATAAAAAATTCAAAGAGAGAAAAAAAACATATTTTTCGGAGAAAAGAAGCAAATAAAAATATTTTGAAAATTCAACTCAGTGCGTCTTATTTATTGTGAGAACAATTTTCTTTTCAGGTCCTCCATTCATTCCGACACAACTGTGCGTCTTCTTCGTTTGCCTTTCTCGACGTGCTCCTGTCATTTGTCTAGCCCAGCAATTCCACCAATTTTTAAAAAGTCAGGATCTTGTGTGTTCATTCAGTATTCGATTTAAGACGGTGCATCCAATGCAAATTGGAACTGTGGCGAAGAGTCAGAACCTGAGCTTATGTTGCCTTCAATCCTTGACGGTCCAGAATACGTTTTCGTCTCCCATTCAAACCAAGTTCCCTGACGTCTAGCGATCACTTGATCTTTCTTCCAGAATTTCGGTGCTCCCTTCTTCTCATACTCGGAAGTTGGGATTCAAAGACCCCCTTAGCTGGAGCACTGTTGTTGTCCATGCGCTCTGTAGGCCAATTACAAAAATGTGCGTCTTGCTTTACGCCTGATTTTAAATCATACACCTACTGTATATTCGGCTACTAAGGTTCTTGAATCCTGCTCGTGAAATGTTCCCGGTTACCCCACTATATTTAACAGCGTGCAACACACATTGCGTAGCTCAATAAAAATATATCACGCACAGAGTAAAGTCTTTCTTTCTTTCTGTCGCCTCCTACAGCTCCATATCCTTGTACAGTTGGCAGAGCTTGCGGTCGTGTCTTCTTCACCATTCACCCTCTTCACAGATAGAACAGTCTCTCCTTCTTCCTTTTTACTACCGCTACAGTCTGCGGTGGACCTCAGCCTCAACCAACATGCCTCTTCACCAGCACAATCCCTCGCCAACTTCCTCAAATTGCGAACTCCAAGTTGGTTCAGGTTCTTCTCCACTTGTGTGCGCCATCTCAACCTAGTCCGTCGCCTGTTGCGTTGTCCCAATGGCTCGGATTCAAAGACTTTTCAAGCCGGAGCACTGGTGACCATACGCTTTACATGGCCTAGCCATCTTAAGCGTTGTATCCGAAGACACTTGATTAGGCGCATGCCTCCGTACAGCCTATAAAGTTCGTCGTTCACTCTTCTCCTCCAAACGCCATCAATGCAAATATAATCGGTTACCTAGAGACACCCCACCGCAGATCTGTTCTAGAATGGCATTCATAGAGCTCATGTTCGGCCCCGAGGTAGACTCCTTTACTACCTCAAAGTTGTAGCTGTCGACAGTAACGTTTTTTCCGAGGCTCGATTTATCCTCTTTAACCTTGAGACCGTGGTCGCCGTGGCGTTGTGAGTAAGTGCGTCGATCCACGCGCAGAGGGTCTAGGCTCGATTCCTGGGACACCTCGTATTTTTTTCACGACACCACCTCTTTCGAGTTGCTGACAACACTCTCAGAGTGCCAATTGCCTGTGAAAAGCTTCTCAAATCTCGCCGTTCGGAGTCGGCAAAAAATTGTAGTTCCCTTTTACTAGTGAGAGAACAGTAGCATGCACAACACGATTAGTTGTTGTATAAGCATGCCCTGGTCCTTTGTGGGCTTGTGTGCCCTCAATTATCATTATAACCTTGAGACCAACTCGTTTTGTCTGTTCGCCAATCGCTGCTTCTATGACTGCCCTCTGGCATTGCGCAACCATGTCGATGTCATCTCCGTAGCACAGCAAGGGTGTGTGGTCCGTATTTCCACCTGTTCACCACACTATCCTCTACAGTATAAGATTGAAGAAACAAATCACACGACACACACATCTCCTTGCCGAAATGCGAGGTTTCAAATGATTCTGAAGTCCTTGAACCAAAGTGAACGATGCATTGTGAATTTGTCAGCGTCGCGCCACACGGCCGGAGTAGTTTTCCCAGGATCCCGAAGTCGTCCATTGCGTCAAAATGCTTTTTTTGCAATGAATTCGATGGAGAGAAGGTGTTTATAAACGTGAAACGGCGTACTCTGGTCTTTCTTAGGATTTGTCTTAGTGTTTATATTTGGTCTATCATCGATTGGGAATAATCAAGTAACAAAAAGTTTCTCATAAATCAATGTCCTTACTCGCCCAATGTCGTAACTTTCATGTAAAAATAGCGGCAAATAAAAATATCTTTAATCGTGATATATTTCTATAAACTCCTGGTAACGTTTTCTCCGACTTTCAAAACATGTTGCAAATTCAACTTTCGAACTTTGTTCGTTTGGTAACAAAAGGTATTAGTACACCACTCTTACATGCACCTTTTAACGTTTCTTTTGTTTATAAATGAAACCATTATAATTTTTGTATAACCCTCATGCCTGGCACACTTCCAGGCTTAGGTAAGAGCACCCGGTTGCCAGTGGCCATTTCGAGGGCATACACTTCCACGCCTCCAAAAGTTATGAAGCGATTTGCATTACATGTTGTATTGGGGGCGATTCAGGGGTGGTTCCCGTGTGCAGAAAGAAATCCCCATCTCCATACATATGATCCACCCAATCTGCAGGTCTCTTGAAATGACTTTGAGGTTTCGTCTCCCAAATTGAATTCGAAATACCTCCTCAGAGAGTTAAAGCTCCAAAGTAGACAATATTGCACCACCATTCACCAGTTCACCTAAAAACAGCCTTAAAATCAGAAAAATGGAAATTCTAGACCAAGTTAACATGCGATCAACATGCAACCAATTTTGATCATTTGAAAGCGCCTTTTCGAAGAATCTGAATTGCAGTGGTATTGCGAACATTTTCAACACACAAAGGAAGTTCGCACACGCACATGCAGTTGAAGGAGAGGTGATTCTGCTTGACCCATTTTACATTAGGCGTACACTCTACCAACTCAGTGAACAGATCAACAGCTTTCTTTTAGTGAAAATTTTCTTCCTCTCACAATTCAAAGATAACGTGGTTGTTGACTCCACATTACCATTAAATGAGTTTCGCGTAGATTTAAATACGCAAACTATTACCCTTTTTATCGGAGTAAAGCAGTCATCAGCTTATCTAAATAGCAGACAATCTGTGATCTTTGATGTAAAATTGGTTGATAATTGATAATTAACTCCGCCAAATTTCGAGCATTAACCGCACCACTATCTGTTGTGTATTGTGTAAATGATTGTCAATTAATTCGTTATAGACGTTTGCGATTTTAAATGAGACCCGAAATCGTTTGCTGTTTAAATGGGGAGGTAGTGGAGTATTTTTTTTATAATTTGAGCTCGCGGTTGCCCGTATGTGACATTAAAGGGACACCGTGTGAAGTGGACATTTTTAAGATAGACAGACAGCATCAAAAAATCCTGATTGGGATGGAATTAGCTGCACAGTTGGACATCTCCTTGCAGAGTCATTGTTGAGAGCTGAGTTCAATTCTTTCACATACGGTGACAACAATGAGTCGAACGATCGAACTTCGTGACGAACTGTAACATAATGTCTTCTTCTTTTTCTTGTGGCGCTACAGTCCGGGGGGACTTGGGCCTCAACCAACATAACTTGTAGCATAACGTGATAACGCATTTCTTTAAATTTGACGTGATTTTAAAGGACAACTACTTCCATTTGTTGTTAAGACAATGTGTTCCGGCAAGTAGAGAGCTTCATCACATGCCGCAAACCATCTCGATAACATTTTTCCAAAGTAGTTGTCTTGTCGCAGAAGGACAACAGAAGTTCTGTCACATACCTCTCTTGCAAACCGACATGATATTGCCAGTATTACCACTGAAAAATTAGAGAAAGTCGCATAAAGTGTCTTGAAGCATGAAAAATGGTGAAATTAGCAAAAACATATTTTTTTCTCCAGCCCTTAGAGTTTTCTACACCAAATCAGTTCAAAAAATGGAATGCCAAGCTAAAGGAACGAACAGGATGTGTAATGGTCGGGTCCTAGCAAGAAGTAGACAGTAACCTTTGAACGGTCTAATGGCGGCTATTCTGTCAAATCTGATCTTATGATATGTATGTATCCTGTACCTGCAATTTGTTGAAAGTTGTAATAAGTAATGCAGCCTTCTTGTTCTTCTTTTTTTACTGGCGCTGCAGTCCGGGATGGCGTTGTGGTAAGTGCGTCGATCGCCACTCAGAAGTTCTAGGTTTGATTTCCGGACGACACCACCCCTTTCGAGTTGCTAACAACACTCAAAGAGTATCAATTGTCTGTGAAAAGCTTCTCAAATCTTGCCGTTTGGAGTCGGCAAAAAACTGTGAGAACAGTAGCACGCACAACACGAGTAGTTGTCGCAGAAGCTAGGCTCTGGTCCCTTGTGGGCTGTAGTGCCACTCAATTATTATTGTTTGCAGTCCGGGGTTGTCCTGAGCCTCAACCAACATGCCTCTTGAGCTTGCACGATCACTCACCAGCTTCCTCCAATTGCGCACTCCAAGTTGGTTGAGGTCCTTCTTCACCTGTGTGCTCCATCCCAACTTAGGCCGTCCCCTGTTGCGTTGTCCCAATGACTCGAACAGATTTTTCAAGCCGGAGCCGGAGATGTCCATGCGCTCTACATGGCAAAGCCATCTTAAAGCTTGCATTCGAAGACGCTTGACCAGGCGCATGCAGTCGTTTAGCCTATAGAGATCTTCGTTGACTTTTCTCCTCCAGACGCCATCAATGCAAACAGGACCAACAATCGCACGCATAACTTTTCTCTCAGAAAGACTAAGAGCTTCCTCATCGGCTTTAATGGGGTCCAAGTTTCTGCGCCGTTAAGGAGGACTGGGAGCGTTTGTACAAAACCAGTTTAGTCCTTCGAAAGAGGGCTCTTTTGCTCAATTGCCTCTTGAGTTCAATGAAGTAGCGATTGGTAAGAATAATTCAGCGATTCTGATTTTGGTACTACTATTGTTGTCTCTATTTACCTCCAGATTATGTGACTGGATTTATGAATCACTTGATTCAAAATCACATCCGTAGTACTGTTACGAGTGATGGACCCAAAGTCCATTTGTTTGAGGGAACCTGACTGGTAGTGACAGCTTGGTTTCAGCTTCAGCGTGCGGTAGGCCGCCTTGTGGGAGCATCGTCGTGGCTATGGTTTAAAACCCAATATCGCGGACAGAGCCATGGTTAGTGTACCGCGCTGACTGGTCTGAATCAGGTTTTTCACCCTACTGATCTATGGGACCAGGCGGTTAGGGGACTTTCCTGGCTCAGTGTGGAGTTGCATTCTCAAGCCAGTGCTGCGACCCATAGAGCGGCAGATGTTTTAGAAAGGCCTCGCTTTATACCAAGGTGGGTTGATTACCCCTCAAGCATGATCTCATTTGGCACTTGGGTAACTAAGGCGCCTAGTCATGCGTTGTCTTCGACTCTTGCTAAAATGGACCCCGTGATATAAGCCGTAAGGCAGGTGATCACGTAAAACCAAATCCCACATCTGTCCCTATGTACCGCGGAGCCGAGATAGACGAAGTCCTTGACTACGTTGAAGTTTCTGCTGCCTAGTGGTACGTTCTATCCGAGACGTCGGCGTCCTTAACAACGCGGAAACTTGGACGCTACTGAAAGCGAATGAGGAAGCTCTTAGTCTTTTTGAGAGAAAAGTTATGCGTGCGATTGTTGGTCCTGTTTGCATTGATGGCGTCTGGAGGAGAAGAGTCAACGACGATCTCTATAGACTGTACGGCTGCATGCGCCTGGTCAAGCGTCTTCGGATACAAAGCGTAAGGACACCACTGCTACGGCCCGAAAAGTCTTCGAATCTGAGCCATTGGGACAACGCAACAGAGGACGGCCTTGGCTAATGTGGGGGACACATGTGGAGAAGGACCTGAATCAACTTGGAGACAGCTATCGAAAGATCATGCTGGCTGGAGAGGCATGTTTGTTGAGGCCCAGGTCCACCCCGGACTGTAGCGCAACAAGAAAAAGAAGATGATGAAGAGGACAATCTTATTTTTGGCCATTTACATAATTTGGAAGTGTTGCTCAGGTGTCAGTCTACAAAATGGCCCCCAGTTAAAATAGTGTTGTCAATTGAAGGTCTTATGCCTCTAATAACAAAACACCGTTAAGTGACAAGAACTCTATCAGAGGATGTGCCGCTTCTTGCCAAACAGACAAGCAGAGAAGAAAGAAGAAAGGCGTTCTTTCAATGATCATATTTTTATTGTGTATCGTTTCATTGTATAATCTAGATAAAATACATTCATTTACCTTAAGCTATATACACTTTGAACTACAGTAAACAGAAAAACAAATAAAAGAAACGAAAACAAAAAAAAAAAATAAAATACAAAACTCGACTATTTCTCACTTAAAACTTAACTACCGACGTCGAAGCTAATACAAAAGGGATTTCAAATGAAAAAAAAAAAAAAACAAATACAAATAAAAATTAATAATACAATACAATACAATTGCTAAACGTTACAATAGAGGTAATCGTAATACACAACTTCAATAAATTAATACCCTTTGCGGTAAAGGTTCCCACACGGGGCCACGTAATCGTTTGCTTCGTGTGTGTGTGCGTGCGTGTGTGGTGGTGGAGGCGGACAGGACAGGAATTCGGGGGCAGGAAGGTTGTGTACAAACAAAAAACGTCAATTTTGATAAATTCTCTGATTTTGGATTTTGGCACCGATTTTGGGGTTTCCATCAACACGCTGCGCGCATTAGTTGAGGGACGTTCGCGTTGTGTTGGGTAGCAGCAGGCACATGAGGCCACCACCGATGAGGAGGGCGGCGACGATGAACGTTGGCGCTGGACAGTATGTGTCAAGCAGGGTGGCTATAACCACATTGCCGACGATACCTCCGAGACGTGCTGCCACCATCGAGATGGCCACACCCGTCGCCCTAAGAAGAGAGAGAGAGACAGACACGCATGAGATCAGGATTCAGAGCAGTGCTCAGGCATCGAACTCACCTTAAGTTTGTAGGGAAGACTTCAGTGATGAGGCAATCCAGGGCTGCGTTGGCCGCCGAGATGGCGCCGCTGAACACAGCGGTCACGATCAGGTTCTGAGCTTTACTGAATACAAAGTACATAGCAGCGGAGCACACGCCAGCCGTCATTGTGCCGAAGATCAAAAAGAACTTGCGGCCCAGACGGTCCATACCCAGGATGGCGATTAGGTTGGCGGGCAGGGCGGACGCTAGCGATATAAGCGACTCCATAAAGACGGCGCTGGGGATGTTGGACGAGCAGACACCGTCAGCGGCGTGTGTGCCTTGATTCACCACGTAGTTGGTGACTGCGCATACGCCAGCCTTCTCGTCGGGGTGCGCCTGACCGTACTCGTCGAAGCGGTTAAACAGCTCCGGGAACCACATCATCAGGCCGTAATAACCGATGTGGAAGGTAAAGTTGATCACGATGGAGACGAGCGTAAACTTGAGGATCGGCGAGCGGAACAGCTGCTTGCTGTGCTCAACCATGCCGTTCACCATCTTGCTGTACTTGCCCTTCAACGAGGCCTTGTTAGCGGCGATCTCCTGCTGCAGTTTCTCATCGATGATCAATTCCTTGACGGGATATAGCTCCTGTGGCTTTTTGGTGTTGGTGACGAAGATCCCCCGGAAGATGGCCAGAGCACGGTCATGCTTGCCCTTGGACAGCAGGAACTTGGGCGACTCGGGCAGATAGAACAGCAGGAAGGCGACAATGAACGACGGGACCGAGCAGACAACCAAGAATATCCGCCACGAATTGTACTTGAAGAACGGTGTCACGAAGCCTATACTGGTCGGGATAATCAGCCAGGCCAGCCCGGCCACAAACAAGTTGCCGAAGGTCCAGAAGGCAGCCATGAAGCTAAGCATGGAGCCACGCTTGGCCTTCGGTTGGAATTCAGCGAAGTATGACCAAATTACTGGACCACTGCCACCAAGGCTGGAAAGAGAGAAAAGATCTCCCGCTTAGTCATTGGAATGAGGTAAACAAACGGGCGAAGGGAACCTGTTTTCAAGAGTGCTTCGGAAGGGGGATTTTTTGCGATTTTTTTCGCAGCTCGCTCGTAACCCATCAGCGTGTCGAGAGATTAATCACTCAATTAGCACTCTGTTCGCACACTCCGTGTCTAACTTTCAGAAAGTCTGATGATGCTAATGGGCAATTAACACCTCCAGAGGTCACTACGAAGCACTCGTGAATGTTTAGGCAAGACACACGAGAAAAGCATGGAAGTTTGGACGGAGTTTTGGAATACTTACGCAGCACCATTGAGAAATCTGAAGAGCATGAACCATTCATATGTCTGGGAGAAGGAGGACGCGACGATGCAGAAGCCATTCATGAAGGAGATCACAATCAGCACCTTGCGGCGGCCCATCGAGTCAGCAATGCTGCCCCAGAAGTACGCCCCAACCATCATGCCAATGAAGATGATCGAATTCAGCCAGCCCTTGGACTGGGTGTTCAAATCGAGATCGCACTGCGCCGACGGCAGGATGAAGGACATCGAGATGACGTCCATCTCCTCGCTGGTGCTCACTAGACCGCATATCGCCAGCAGAAGATAATGAAACTTTCCATAGCCTGTCAGTTCGATGGCCTGTTCGAAGTCGGCACGAATGCCGACGTCTGTGGGGGCGCCACCACCTGCACCCCCACCATTACCACCACCGGTCACATTGTTGGTGCTGACGGTGGTGATGCCGTTGCCACGCTCTAAATCCTGCTTGTAGATCGGCCCTGGCGAGAGGTCGTAGCCATCGCTGATTTTAATCTGATATTCCTTGTCCTTGATGCCTGAGGTGATCGAGTATGGCGAGAGAATCGAGTGATTGTTGTTGCTTATGGCTGGGATGCCCTGTGGTTGGAGGTCGTCCTTTACATTACAGTCTGCAAAAGGAAAGGAGAGAGAGAGAGAGGGTTGCTAACTTGTGTGTTTTTTTCACGAGCTGTGTACTCACTTTCAGTAGTTTTTATGCCAGAATCACCTTCTACCATTCTATGAGGACGAGTTATTTGATCTGTTCTCGCTTGCTCCAGTCGAGTTATGATATTCGAAAAGATAGTAGATTTACCTATTTTTGTGACTTTGACAAAAATTTTAGACCAAAGGCCGCTTCAATAGACTCTTTGTGGGATGTGGATAATCGGGATAGGTCTTCTTAGTTGCGAAGTACGCGAATATCTCACGTTCGAATTGACTTTTACCGATCTGCAATGAGAGTTACAAGAAACAAAGAAATAAGAATTTGAAATGAAGACCACTTCCACTTGAATGGCAAAGAATGACTAAATCAGAATCTTACAGCCGTGCAAACACACTTGGAAGTCACATCTGCTCGCAGATGGCTCCGCTTGTGATAAGCTTACATGGCATTTCGTGATAACTCAACAGATTAGACAACTAGCCAGCGAGTCAGCGAGCCCGCCAGTCAGTCCATTGTCCGGCTGCGTGTCGCTTCTTCCGACACTTGTTTGATCGGCAATTAAAATAAACGCAAACAGAACCGTGATTATGGTCGTTTTTGAATACCAAAAGTCTTTTGTGTGCGGAGAGTCAGTCACGTTTCATTTACTCTAGAATTTTTGTTATTTACACATGACAAGTGCTGTTTTCTTTCTGTTGCCCCTGCTGTATGTGCGTTTGTGTGTTTGTCGGCCGGTCGACGTTTGTGTCGCAGAGTCGCGGAACGCTGTGCGGCATAAATCCCGGTGAGCAACAATTTGTTAGACGTTTGATGGGTGTTTGAAATTAATTGAGCGAAAATCAATTTTGTTTTGTTATTACCGTTGTCGTGCTCGAAAATTATAGGCGTTACGGAATCGCTTCAACAAATTTATGTGCCGCCATGAGGGTGGGTGGGGGGGGGGTGTACAATATCGTTTTGTCAGTGGTTGGGAGTTGTTTGTTTTGAGACCTTAAGATGTGGAAACGCATAACTCATGTAGACGAATTTTAAACAAGTTTTCACGTTTTCCTTTTGCCAACTTTTCGATTTTTTTTTTCAGTTTTTGTATTTTTTTTGAGAATTTTTCAGTCTTGTTGGAAATCTTATGAATCTTTGAGATATCTTGTAAAGGGTTCGGGATTTTTCAACACTTTGTGAAAAGTTCGAGGCTTTTGAGATTATTTTTGACAATTTTTTAAGAATTGTTGAGGTTTTTGAGAGTAATTTGTCGGTACAGGCAAATGTTTGATCGATTTTTGGAAAGTGTAGGGTCTTTGTATGAGTTTTCAAATATTGTTGTCAACTTTCAAGAGGTTTTGAAAGTCTCTTTTGAGTTTTCGAAACTTTTTTCACACTTTTCAAGAAATGTAGGAGATCTTTGGGAAAGGCTAGGAATTTTGGAGAGTCTTAGAGAATTTTGTTTCAATTTTTAAAAAAGTTTGGCGACCTGTCTAGAGTTTTGTTTTTAAAGTTTTTTTTTCACAATTTTCAGAAAACTTATATTTTTGAAGACATTCGTAAGTAAGTTGAGAAATGTTAGAACAGAAAATTGAGAACAGGTCGAATGAAGTGTCCATAGATTCTTTTAAATCTCCTTAGAAATTCGATTTTTTTATGTTTTGAAAGTTTTAACTTAAAAGATGTTTGTTTTTTGGGTCTTTTTGAACTTCAGTCTATCGGCAAGTTGTCTCTTAAGAATTTCACCTTCATCTCCTTTCAAACCAAACTAATTTCAGGCGTTCAGTGTTCTAACTTGATCTCGTTTTCAAAATGTTGGGACTCCTGCTTCGACTCCTGCTTAATTGTTTTTCAGACTGTTAGATTTTATGGCTTATGTGGTCTTAAACTTTAGGAATAAACTTCTTCCCTTTCTTGTTTCACGAACTTTTATTCAAACTTGCTTTGCTTTGGGCATTTTGCCTACGTTATATACAATGAAAGTCGTGCCTGAATTTTGCTTTTCAACTTTTCGAATTTTTGACTTGTCAGGACTTCGTTCTCGATCCGTGAACAATCTGGAAGCCACGCCTCAGTTCCTATGCACTTATTTTTTTCACAAAATCGTCGCGAATTGTGAATGGAAACGAGACTTGTTTAAAATGACACAGCTAAATTTGTCATCTACCAGACAGAGTGCTAATGATGGAGCCTGGGGTGATAATTTTCCGCTCTAGTTAATCTAATAATCTCCCGAACCCTAATCAATCTAATAGACACATCTTCGTCAATTGCGGCCGTCTCTTAGTCGCTGCGACTTGCCAATGTAAACAGTTCCATGTGCCATCGTTGACTCTTAGTCTACACATTTTCGCCCCTCCCTCACAAACAGCACCCGGTTTTTTTTTGTGGTAGCTTTGATTCATCAGCCGTGACGCAAAGTCCGCTTTCGCGGTAGTATTGGGAGAGTCCGCGTTTTTTCGAGTCGTCATATTAATAGATTTGTCAAGACGAATGGCGAACCTGAAAATCGATTGCAATTTTTCGCAGTTTTGTGTAACACACACTCAGTCTGTGTGTGCACCCCTGGAAAGCTGGTTTGATGATTAGTCTCTAAACCGCATTGCAATAAGTGCGGCGATTAGGTCACTCTTCACTTTCATTTCGTCGTCGTCATCGTCGTGGGTCTGGGTCCATCTAGTGATCGCTTTTCGATTAGCACACACCCAAACGGACTTCACACAGTCTGTGCCATCGTGAATCAGAGACATCAATTGAATGCAGAAAACTGTATGCAATGTGTGGACAGTGAGTCTGCCTGCGGATCTTGAGGATATCCCCCCGAGAAGGCGGAATCTGGTTTGACACCGTCGCCCCAGACACTACCGGTTTTTTTGGAAATAACCTCAAAAAAGACCTGCCTTATTGCTGCCGTGCAATAAACATTAAAATGAAGCAGAAAAAGTGACTAGAAAAAAATAAAAAAAAAACTGAAAGACAGCTTTTAATGCACGAATAACAAATTTAATTACAAAACAAACGACTTGGCCCGAACCAGTTTGCGAGAGTTTTTTGGACTCAATGGGAAAGGAATTTACTCTAGCGAGGCAAAGATCAAGTGCGAGAGAGCGCGTCTGGTAAAACATCCTCCTCCTCCGTCTGCTTCGCCTTCTCCTGCATAAATTCATCAGTTAGATGTTGATCGCGTCGTTGTTGGTCGAATTTACGTTGTTTGCATTTGTCGCAAGTCACAGGCTAGTGGTTAAAAAAGGGGTTTTCACAAGGGTAACCTGTCTGTCCTCTCAATCAGATGCGAGTGATTTGTGCTGGTCGTTTTCTCTGTCAATCCACAATCCCTTTGGATCATGCATTTACGCAAAGATCTGTTGTTGATCGTGTGACCGATTCACAACAAAGTCACGATCTCCTTTTGGGGGTGCAAATCTGTTTAACTTCCGATTCGCCTTGCAGTTGAGTGATGTCCAAGCGTCAAGGGAAACAGGAAACCTGTTAGAAGTAGGCACACTCATATGCGGTGCAGTGCGTGCAATAGATGTTGTAATAAATTCCAGATTCGATAGCGATTGAGATGTCAAGCTGGTGCGAGGAATGGGTCTGTCGTGAGAGGACATATTTAAATTTATTTTTGTGTTTTGTCAATCGATGGCCAAGTGTTTTAATGTTGACATGTTGAAGGAATGCCGAGAGAACAAATGCTAGTCGTGATGTTTTCTGTCCGTTGACGGCGACAGAGTGCTGAGGTGTGCTTAAAGGTTGGCAAACTAGGTTTTTCTTGGTTGAAGATTGTGTCTGTGGAAACCCTACCTGTGTCCCTAATACGTTGATATCTTCAGCGAATTGAGTGATAGTAATATCAGTCAACTCACTAGTTTCATAAAAACCTCTGGATGGTGTTAGGCTAAAGGACTAAGGGGTCTTTAAGCCGCATGGGAATGCAATTAATCAAATTTTGTCGTTACGCAATCCACCTCCACTATACCTACTTGGCACTTAAAAGGTCCACCACACAAATGACTTTATAAAAATTAAGACAAATTGAAATATTTTAAGCAAAAATAAGAAAATCCTCCATTTTGAGGAAAAACTACACATTTTCTGGAGTTTTTAATTCGTGTCTCTTCTTTTTGATTCTCATTGTTCAAAGAGACACTTATTTAACATGCTTTTCAAGCAACAGTGTTATGCGTCAGTTTCTTTTTGAAGACATTTTTTCATGAAAAACGCTTTTCTATTAGATGTCATGTACAATATATGCGCAGAGTTTGCTTATGATTCATTTATTTCGATAAAATGCAGTGCCGTAGTAGATTTTAAGTAAGTTTCCAACAAATCTGTTCTATGTTTCTTGAATTGAGTTTATTTGATAATTTAATTTATAGTTTTTGACTTGAATGTCTTTTCTCGTTACTTTTGAGTTTATCTCTACTGATCCCTTTAGTTGCCCTCATTCAGTCGTCATGGTAAAGCAAATTAAACATGATTTCAATAACCGGCATTTTCACTTCCAAAAACTCGGTAATCTCTTCTTTGAAATCAAAAACAAAAAGAAACAAGTTGTCGACTAATCGATTCTATACGTTCTCCAACCACCATCTAGCCACGTGTTAACTGCTCTTAGAATCACAACAATAACAGAATTTTTAAAACACTTGTTGTTGAATGGTTCTTTAACCTGATATTATTTAAAACACCAGAAGTGTTTTGAAAGCGCCTGCAAATCGAACTAATTAGATTCTCCCCCCCTCCGCTGACAGCTGCTCCAGTTCTTATTGAAATAACCAGTTTTTTTACGATTGAGTTTTGCCTATTTGAGTTTTCAAATCGATGCTGAAATGCATTAGAGTGCAGCATTTTTTTGCATATTTACTTTGTTTAACGAACCAAAACTTGTTGCCGGGTGGAAGTTTCTCAGAGATTTTACAGCATTTCCATTGAAACACTCCCACGCTCTTGTTAAGATTAATGGGTTTCTTGTCATGTGAAAAACTAGTATTTTGATTAAAGATTGAGCGGCTGGTAGGTGGTGAGTCATTCTGAAGTGAACTAGGACTAATTTTATTGCTTGTCAGCTGACCAGATCTTTCTATCAACATTCTATCGAATTGTGCTTCTGAAGTGATCGTCATGTTGGAAGAATTTTAAAATGTTTGGGTACTGAATCACTGCTTAAATCACGGTTGACTTTTTTCATTTTCAAAATCGGTGTCGTTCAAAAGTTTCTCGTTTGAATCCTGCCCTGAAAGAAAGTCCTACTGATTTTACGGTTTTTCGGGTTATTGACAATGCCCAGGCCCAATATTAGAGCCTAGAAAAGAGAACTTGTCAAACTCTGCCCTTTAGAGACGACATTAAACAAGCCATGCGGCAGAATATAAGCACGGACAACACACTAAGTACCTAAAAAAAAACTATCTTCGGACCTTTGGAATTGATGAGCCCGAAGAGTTTGTCTGCTTGTATGTGCAATCGCAAATGATGAATGGTAAGAAAATTGGAAAGCGGAAGAAGGAGATTGTGTGAAGCCCTTCCACGCGCCTTTAAAAGCAAACTCTAGAAGAGATCTCTACACAAAATCCTTGGAGCATTTAAAATCAGCAAGGTCTCCATTGGATATCACTCCTTCTTCCTCTTCTTCGAGTGCTATTGCAGTCCGCGGTGAACCTGAGCTTCAACTAAAATGTCTCTTTAGCGAGCACGGTCCCTCGGCAGCTGCCTCCAATGTTCAATGGTTCAGTACTGTTTCAGAATCTTCCTACTAGTCGCCTCTATTGAATAAAATCCGAAAATCCAAAGTTCAAAAATTTCTGGGGGTCATTTCTGTTTCAGGAACTCTTTCGGAAGAGGGACGTTTATATCGAAGCACATCTGTGATTAGAGCTCAACACATTCGACGGCTATGAGCTGTGGCTTTAAAAGGACGGCGCCAAAATTCCTACAAGTGACCTAAAGTGATGCAGCCCAGTGACAACTAGGTCATCTCACAGCGAGCGTTGAAGCAAACTACTGACGTCGATTACAGACCACATCTCCACATTCCAAACAAGAACCTGTGATGTGAGTTCATGGATAATCATTTGTGGTGACGTCACACGTTTGTTTTCTTTTCCTTAAGTCAACAATATTTGCGGCAGTAGTGCGACGCGTTTATTGAAACAAATCATCAAAAATTGATCCTATTGCTTAAAGCACTGATGACACGGTTCCTTGAATGATGCGCCATTTCACTTTTGTAAGCGGAAAATGACGTATGAATCAATTTTATATGTTATACCGTTGTTGTTTTATTCAAATTTCCGTTGCTATCGTTCTTATCCTATAGTAAACAAGGGAGTTTACATTTTTCAAGAATTCGTAAATTCTGCCATAAAAACAGTTGTATGTCATAAAAATCGAAAAGAATCTTCGGAATTTTAAGAAGATGCCGTAGTGGATTAGAATACCACACAATTCGTCACAGATTGTATTGCGAATTTTAAAGACAGATGAGTTCACAAGGGTAAAAGAATAACTTGGAAATTTAAAAATTCAGAGTTTGAATTTGAGCGAAGAAAATGATTAAAGCTGTTTAAGATTGGCATTGACATTGTCTGTAACATCTTACGGTTGTAGTTTCTTCGTTGTTTGTGTCAAGTAGGATAATAGGACTTGTCGTAAAAGAAATGATGTCATATAAAATTCGGTCTAAAGCGAGAGTGAGAGCGGGGGAGGGCTAACTCCTATAAATTCGCCAATAGAGGCAGTTGAGATCATGCCACTTAACATAAGGTTTGGACTTGTGAACTGTGTCAACAAGAGCGAGCACCTTCATTTTGGCGGTCCTTAAATGCCTACGCTGGAAGGCACATTAAGGCCTAAGGCAAGTAGTTGTAAGCCAACCTACAATATCACACGAATTATGTGGTAGAAGAGCAAAACCTAGCAGTATCATCGGTTTCGATATGGAATGAAAATGGAGGTACCGACCGGTTACAGTCGTCATAGGGAGTACTGACTACAAAGATTAAGGAGAGTTCTATTTTTACGAGTTCCAAGACATTTCATATAAACTTTTGATCTCAATTTGCTGGTTTCTAAAAGAAAAAGATGGCTGAACTAACCTTGGACCAACGATCTAGGCGGAAAGGAAATTCCTTCATTCCAAATTTCTTGGCATCACAATTGGACCACAAGGATCTGACGGAGTCGTCTACCCACTAACCAGTCAGTCAACCATCCTAAGGAGATAAGAACCACCCATACGGCGACCACAAAACGTGGCGTTGACTGTCTAACAGCGGAATTTTACGGAAACATAAAAAAGACTGCGGAATCGGCAACTAAGGGTGAATTGGGGTCGCAATGACCCGCTTCCGATCAAAACGCCACCTGTGGCTAAATGCAGTGCAGCAAAGAGCTACAATTGTCCGGGAATGTTACGGAACCTCTCAAAAAATGTGTTATCTGCCGACAATTTTGAAGGACGAAGGAATTCATAGAACGTATCAAAATATCTAGTCTCTAACAAAAACTGAAAGACGAGACACGGAAGATACCTTGGTAGGTATGTATATTGTAGATAACGTTAGGCGTAAAAAATTCTTTCGATAAGCACTGTGGATCCTTGGAATGAGATTCACTCACTAAGAAGGGGAAGGAATGTTGGAGTGCCCCACAAAAGCCATGTAAGGAAGAAAATATGGAACAGCACACGCAAAAAATTTTAACCTATGGAGGGGGAAAGGAATGAATCCAATTACCAGGTTTGAACGTGAAATGACGTTTTAGAAATATTGGTGGAAGAAGCAAAGTTACCAACAGGGACATTCCGCATTTCGACTATTGCCGAAGCTGGAGGTGTAAAGAGGGAATAGAATCCGTCAGGCATTTGTCTTACAAGTACTTATCTCTGACGACTGTTAACCTGGAATTTTTGGATAACGCCTTCGGTTCCGTAAGATTTTGTGAAAACCCTGAGATCAGTCGAAAATCTTGGCAAATCAAATGACTTAAGATAAATACAAGCACTCCTCGGGGCTCTTAGCTGTACAGCTAACACTCTAATGGGACACGATGCATTCGATTCTGTAAGTCTAAGGACGCCTCTGGGCATCATAATGGGAACACAAGAACGGTGCGGTCGTGCCGCACCTACCCATTAGCCAACTAACCAAATTAAGTTTGCTGTAAAGTTTTGTAGAATCTGCTTTTCAGAATCCAGAAGATTGCTGCAGAGATAGAGAGAGAGAGAGAGAGCTGCCAAAAAGCCTTGTTTTCAGCCTCTGTTGAAAGACGCAGGAATTCTTACAATGTCTTAAAAAATCGGCATCCTTCTAAGGACACCAGTAATAAAGAAGATTTCCGCATGCGAACTGAGGCTTACTTTCTGTAGAATGCAAATAGAAGAAAATGTCATCGCAAATGAAATACGGAAGCAAATCGCAAAGTCCAATATGCAAAAGAAACTACGAAACGAGTTGCCAAAAAAAGACGACAAAGCCATGACGCAAAAATTCGTGTAACATCGTAAAAAAAAATCCGTCATCACACAAGATCCGGAAGAAACATTGCAATTCTGAAGATGGCCTTTTGGATAAGGACTCTCTCCGCGACGACGTTAACAGAATCAAGTAATCCATTAAAAAAAAAGTCGTCTGATGATTTGTAAACACTGATTGACTTCCAGAGAAACCGTCTCCCCAACGGCAAAACAATAAATATAACTAACTGCAAAGAAATCCGGATCAGAACGGGTATACAGGTGAATTCTTAACATTTGAAGCAAAAATTCAAATGAATGGACAAGAATGTAATCAAATCAAGCACTGCAAACGAACGACTCATCATCTCCGAAAACCAGAAGTTCGACATGCCAGGCGGGGGAGGTGGCAGGGCCAGGTAACTCCCCTTATCTTAACCAACAAATCACATCTAATTCAATTTCCAGTTTCTCAAAATCCCAAACCTTCAAAACTAACGCGAAATGCAAACAGAGTATAAATAGGATCTCTGTGTGTACCAAGTGTTGATGTCAATTTGTTTTGATTCGCTTCACAAACTGTCTAAATTGAAGCAAATTGAAAAAGAGAAAATCCGCCAAAGCCTCGCTGGCGCTCGCTTCAACCGCATAAAAACACACGACTTCACTCACAGACGCACACAAGAGCGACTTAAAAATTTTTAGGCTTAAGGCATTTGATTAAGACTCTGATTAGACACCAATAAAACAAGAAGAAAACAAGAAGACGCACGCAACTGAGCTGAAAATCTCAGATGATGACGAGATAAGCACTCTATATGAAATACTAACACGATTACGGTGAGACGGTGGCGGCTGCGGCGGCGTTGGCTGCGTTTCAGGTGAACCTCGTGCGGCGCTGTTGACACGAATGCTATAACAGGATGAATTCGTCCTTTTTAGTCCCACGCTTGCACTTGTGAATTTTAAGATATTGCTGCGCCGAACTTATCGCAAACATAAATGGACGCGTCTCATATGTTTCGCGCACAGCTTCACTTTAAACCGCACTTGAGTCTGGTTTCGAATAATTGCAAGACGCCACGCTAGAGAATGCAGCACGCAGAGATATCGTAAATACTGGCAGTCCGCACTGTTCACACGGGAGAATGGATGTGTTTGCGTTTTTTGGTTTTTTTGCTCGAGCCAGTCGATCGGTCTAACCGCGGGAAAAGCTTCTGTGAAACTGAGCTTTGTCGGATCGCGACAGAATTTATCGTTTGAAATCGATTCGTCGCCGTTTTTTTCTGTATTGTGTGTTGTCTGTTCGTTTGTTCGCTACAATGTCCAGGTTTGCTGCTGCTCACTGACACACAGATGTTCTCTGCCTCTGTTGGGGGGTTGTGGGGTTTTATATAAGTTGCAAACTCTCCGACAAGACTGATCTCTGGCGTAGCTTCTCTCTGCTAAGGATGGGGTTGTTTTGGATCGCAGATGTGATGGACGGATTTGTCAAAGAGTTGCAGTCAAATTGGGGTTTGGGTTGGGATGCCGTAGCTCAATGAACTTTGAGGGAGGTATTTTTTTCCCTGATCTTCGATCTCTTCAGTGATCGCGTCTTGCTGGGAATTTTTGACTTCTTGTTGGGTTTTCATGGATTTGTATAAAATTTGACGAGTGTTAATTGAAGTTTTTTTTTTGCAACATATTGTGTGTTTGCACATTCATTTTAATTAGCGCGTTGAGTCACGGCAGTAAAATAAGAAATTTAAATAAATAAACCGCAGTGATGTTGACAAGTGCGTTGCAAATATATCGTAAACGGCGGTCGAGGTAATGACTGCAAGGTGCTCGTATTTAAATTTTCATTTAGCCCTTGTGCGAGAAAGTTTAATTTCGACGGTGCCCGGATGAGTTTTGGGGGCGTTCTATGTAAGTAACGGAATGAAGCAAAGTGTTAGCACTTGCTCGCGAATGGAGTTTGAGAAGCCTTTTGGCGCGGTGGGGGAGGGTTATTCAGGTGTCAGGGGGAGAAGGATTAAGGGAATCAGGAAATATTTTGGATTGCTTTAAAGAAGGGGAGGATTTCACCATTATTTGAGGCTTAGGATAGGATGTTTGTTTGGAAATTAAGTGACTTTTGAAGTTAACATAATTTTCTGTTCAAAAATATTTAAACTTGTCTCGTAGCCCACTCACCTATTGGCTACGAAAAAAGAGGCTAAAATGAATAATGTAAAACTGCTGGTAACAGGGCATAGATGCACCTGATTTGAACCGGTCAATTGGGGAAGATTTTGTTGTCAGTTTGCATCACACTCTAAATTTACCCAGCACTTGCGGGGATCAGAATCTTGCGGGAATCTGCATCATGGATCTCTGCATTTCACACCTTTGGCTGCACTGGACGGTCTGTCACATCTGTCACGCATCGATATCGAAGGGAACATGATAAAGAGTCAGTTGGCTTAAATTTAACGGAAAGCAGTCACTAGTGCAGTGACGGCAACTCTGGACACAGGGAAAGCAAGCTGTAGCTAGGCACACTGGCAGAGTATTCCGTGTAAGGACTTTGAAATTGGTTAAATTCCTCTAATTATAGACAGAGGATGGGGTTAGGATTTAGTCAAAACCTACTGCTCTGTGAATTTACTCGAATGGCTCCAAAGGGGCTCAGGAGTTTTGCTACCTCACTGAATAAATCTTTGGCACTTTGCCATCCCGACCATTACAGTGTTGTGCAGGCAGACTTCAAGACCTTTCTTATCAAAGGAGCGAGACAAGTGATCATAAAGGCTCTGGGGGTGTCATCAACAAAATCTCAAAGGTTTACACTCTATTGTCTCTCTCTCTCTCTGAAGGAGAAAGCGGTTACATGGAATCAAACTTCATGATTGGTTCCTAGGCATAAGGATATAATGGACAATGACAACTGCATTAAGAAGAAATGAGGCTGGTTTGCTTCTGGCAGATCAAGTGGTAAAAACAAAATTACTTCAAGAAGCAATTGAGGGAGGAAGAAACTGTAGAGGGAGGAAACTAGATACGTGGAGTATATCAAAAAAGTTCTGACCAAGCGTCAGCCTTTCACGGTCAAAATGCCTGATCAGTCTTGGCAAAAGTGGCTTATGTCCGTTTACTTTCTTTCTGAACGCTGCCTGATGAGAAACCATGCTAGAACGTTCGCCAATCTATGAAAAGACTTAAGAGGTCGCCGAAAGGGGGTCGCGGAGACAAGTACGAGTGGGAAATCGTCTTTGGCTTCCGGAGAACGTTCCCATCTCTTCCACTTTGAAAAACGAGAATCAGTCGGAAATTGTTCGACAACAACCAGAGTCCCAGGAAAAGGACAATTTTCATTTCATGAGACATCTCACTGATTCCAATTGTGGACTAAGTGGGCTTCAGCAAATCTTGCTTAATCAGCCACCTTAACCTAACATAACCTAACCTATTCCAAGGAGTCATCCAACGATTGGAAAAAGTCAGTCTTCATTGGCTAGTTTAAGGTGGTTCTGGAATAGGGCTTCCACCAACAAGCCTCTGAACCTTTGCCTATTTTTTTTCGAAGTGAAGATGTTGTCACCTGCTCCTGAAGGTGCCCGATACTGATAAAATTCAAATTCGCAGCGGAATTTAAAGCAAAAATCCTTGCCAACCACGGAAAAATAGAAGAAAATTGCATCGTCCTTTGCTTGACCATCTACTCAACACCATTCCAAATCAATAAATTCTGAGGTAATCTTCACCGTTAAGTCGCCTTCAACCGATTGAACATTCCATTGACTGAACATACACCGCAATTCAAACAAAATTATTAAATTATGCAAATGAACTGACGACACTTCGCACCAAAACGTGTTCACTTCAAATTATTACCGTGATTTCCGAACAGAATTGCATCGATTCAAGTTTTGGTTTCAGTTCCTCATGAGGGAGTATTTTCACCAAGTTTCAGGTTATTGAATCGAAAATTGGTTAAAACATCACAAAATCGGCGGCTAAATAAAGAAAGGATAACGCGGGATTGCTCTTCCTGCTGCGTCAGACGGAAACACTTCCAACGAGAAAGATTTCTTAAAGGCTAATGCACTCGACTGTTTGCTTATTCTATGATCACTAACCTGGATTGCGGATACACACACGCACACACACGCGAAACAGGAATCCCAAGGGAAAAGTTCGAACAAAGCTGTAAACGATTGAAGAAAATTGAAGAAGTTTTGAGAGCTTGTAGCTCAAAAAACCGCTTAGGTATGAGCTCTGTCCCCGCACGGTGGCCCATTTATATTCGCAGTCAACTTCAGGGCGGTACAGAGAGAGAGATAACTAATCTGTACCTTTGGATTAATCAAAGCAAGCAGCTCGCAATGGAATTCAAGTCTGTTTGCACGGTTAATCAAGGAAAACAATGTCTCTTGCCATGCGCCTGCCCCCCCTTCGCAGAAACGCGGATTTATATAATCTGCGTTATTTATAATCGATGGCATCTAAGTCATCACGCTTTGCTTACTTCTCTCCACGTTATCAAGCAAAAGAAGAAGATGTCTCCTAGATAACCGCTGCCGCTACTTGGGCTGGGGTGGGGAGAGGCCAGGTTCGGATTAATCTACAAATATACACTGAGACAAAAGGCGATTAACACTTGATGCGGGATGAAGTTGGACGTTGAGTGACTTGACGGTGGCGGCCGGGGACGAAAGTCGTGTTTATCTCGATGAAGCACAGCGAAGGCTTTCCGCAGATCACTGAAGAATGGGGCGGAGAAGGTGAAAGATTTGCATAAACGTCACTCTTTCGAGGTTTATGAGTCTGACACACACGCTATACACTTTGCATCCTAATTCCACTGGCCAAAAGCGAGTGTAAATACACAACAGAACACGCAAGACGTTTGCGGTGACAGCGACGGCGGGCGGCGGCGGCGCAGGAGATCTGTTTATTTGCGGGGAAGATTATCAAATAATAGCCGAGATTTCAGAAAACAAGGAGGTGGAGACGGGGACATCTTCTTATGTGACATTAATCTACTCTGCTTGCTTTTTATTTTTTTTTTTCATTTTTTGAAGTCTAACTTGGAAATTTTGGTATTCATTCATGTAGCCGTTTTGTTCTCTGTTCTTCGTCTGCAGGGAATGTGATCCAATTATGAATTTGAATTTGAATTTCAATTTGAATTTGATGCCAGGACGGTATGCGGAGCTCGTTTTTGTGGAAAGCGTGAGGGTATTGTTTGGTTATTTTGCTTGTTTTTGGTATTTCTTTTAAATTGTCTTGTTGACTAAATTGTTCTAGATTCTTTGCTTCTGTGCATTCCTCTATGCCTTTGGTTTACTTAATTCTTTTCGCCTTTTAAGGAAACATTGCTTAGAGTTTCGTATTTTGGGGTAGTCACATTTTTTGACAGACTGGAGAATGGTTTACGCTGGCGCAAGCTTTGAGGAATTTCAGTTGTGTTACTTTTGTTCTTCATTCTGTTTGTGTACCTTCCTTAAGTCTCTCATCTCTCCCCCATGATTGGAAAATTAAAAATAAAACAATTCACAAACCAAGCACTTGGAGTTATTCCTGAGAATTTTTCGACTCAAAAAAACAGACGTGTCTCTTAGTCAAGCTCCCTACAATCGCTAAATATTTTGAGAGACGTTGGATCATCTAGTCAATACCCACTGACGAAGCAGAAGTCGGACACCATGCATATCGTCACTATTGCCGTTGGAAAATCCAAACTTTCCCCTTTTTCTTGGTTCTACAGTGTGGGTGGATCTGCGCCTTAACCTACATACCTTTTCAACTTTTTCACATCAGATGCCGAAGACATAGTTGTTTGAGGTCCGTCCCCCCTTGTATAGACCATCTTAGATAAGGACATCGTCTGTTGTCTTGTCCGAATGACTAGTACTAAAAGACTCTTCGTACTGCTACTGGGTTGTTCATACTTTCTACATGGACTAGAAATATTAAGGCTGGAGACTTGACTAGGTGCATGCCGCTACATGCAGAACCAGTCAACGCAAATGGGGTAAAAATCAAACACGACCCCTCAATGCAAATAGGGCTACAAATCGAACGCAAAGCTCTTCTCCACAATTCGATTCCATGTCGCCTATAAGTCGACAGAATTACACATCCTTCGAAACTATGTACCCATCAATCCAGCATTCATTAAGTTATCTGCAGCTGAGCAAATCCTACCGTCCATAGCTGACGACCCGGGTGGTTACCAGGACCAATCTTAGGCTCTTGCATTAGTCTTGATTTCCTTTTAAGGTCTGAAGGTTGTTATTAGAAGATCCTCTGAGTAGAGCAATGTTGTGCATTCGCCGCCATACATACTCACTCTACGGAGGCACTCCAATTACTCATGAAAGTACATCTTCTTGACCGGTAGGTAATTTAGAGGAGTCATATAGGGCGACCACCTAACACCAAGAATTGGGGAGATCAGAATAAGCGGCTTGAAGAGCTTTGCTCGTAACTATCGAAAACTCCTCCAAGGCAAGTTACTCGTCCAGAAAGTCAGGAAAGACGGAACTTCAACAATTACAAAATCAGCGCCTGGCGTCTTCAGCAACTGCTCTTAGAAGGCACCTACAGCTTTGTGCTGACTCTAAACGGCGAAATTCGAGAAATTTGTCAATAACAACTGATACTATTTGAGTGTCTATGTGAGAATGTAGCGAGACACCTGGCGATTGACAGAATGGAATGATTGATTGATTTTTAAAAACGGGGATAAGAGAGAGTACTACAATTGCAGGTGCATATCTCTGTTTAGTCACCCCGACAAGGCCTACGCTCAGGTGTTGGATGCCTGTTCTAGAACTATGGTCGTGTTCGTCATGGGGGATGAACAGTGCGGCATTCCTGACGGCAGAAGAACAACTGACCAGCTTTTTACTCTAACAACGATTCTTGAGAAGGCTTAGGAGTATGCTAAGCCAATCTATAGTTGTTTTAGATTTGGAAAGGGCATGTGACTGAGTCCCTCGAGGTTAATTTTGGAGGGTTCTGAATACACGGAAGTATGAGATTGATAGTCCCCTGTTGAGTGTCAAGGGAGGACCAACACTGAGCTTGTAGGATTGGCCAAGATGGTTCGATTGTGAAGTCACTTGGAAGATCACAAATAAGGAAGGTCGAACTTGGTGTCAAAGCCAACTTAGTGTTTGTTGAAACTCTCATTTACGGTTAAAATTTTCACCGAAAGAAGAAGGCAGCAAAAACAAGCTTTCGAGATGAGATTTCCCCCTACTGTTGTGGGAGTTACTCGCCCGGATAGGTCGAGAAACGGGCGAACTCAATGTTTAGAAGCTACTTCTTCGGACATAAATTGCTATACTTCGAGGGGCTTAACCACTTGGCATGGATGTCCCCTTCGTTACGACTTCCGAGGCATGACTGAGTTAGAGTTCATTCATCTAGGCAACCGCACAGCAAACTCAAGGAGAGGTGGTTGAGCTTAGTCCACAAACCCGCCTTTTTCGGCTTGGGAATAGCTCCTAAGGAATAAGAGTCGATGGAGGAGTTTTGAGAGGCCTAGAGATGTCTCTTGCATGCATTGCTTCTGCGACCCCTTTAGCGCAACATGCCAGGTAACGAAAATGATGATGATGATGAGAGATAACGCACAAATATCAAAAATAGCATGTTTTTCGAGAGACTGGGAGAAAGCTAAATCCTACTCAAGATCCTAGTGAGACTTACTGCAGGCAACTTGTAGTGGGCAGTGGGCATACAGACTCATTAAAAATGCTCTTTTTCGGCATTAATTTATTTAGGAATATCCACAGTTTCCATTTCACAATCTTTTCGTTCACGAAGGGCATTTAGTTTTACAAATTCCAAAATGTAATAGTTTTCCACCTGCGACGAAAAATGTAGCAGCTTCCCATCTAACACGACAACAATACACCTGCTCGCGTGTTCCATCAACTTTAAGCCGCCTCCAAGGCTGATTCTTAGTAAATATCCCCCGTCCAAGGTAATCCGGTTAGTTTCGCATAACAAACAACCCCAACAGAAGCTGTTCCTTCTTCTGCATGAATCATTACAGGCGTCAGCAAAAAAAATTCCACTTCACCGTGTCTGACTACTGTAAATAGGTTTGCTTTCACAATTATCTTGTCTAACTCCGTTCCTCCGTGACTGCCTTAAACTACCGAGCATTAAGTTCGCGGTCACCGGCAATTATCACAAGTTTCACAGATCCATGTAACCAATCTTCACGCTGCAGACAACCGACTACAGGCCTCAAAGAACTTCTAGCTGCGCGGCAAAAAAACAAAACAGACACACTCATCCCACAAGAGCATGATCTTTCTCTCCACTTTACTCACTGAGTCACTAAGTCAAAAAATTATAAATCAAAATTCATGCAAATACCCGTGTTAACAGCGCATGCGGTCAGATGTTATCTCTTCTGTTTATTGGGATGTCATGAGATCCAACACTTCACCCCGTCTTCGCTTGTTTTAGTTTTGACACAGCCCCGCGCTGTTGCGTCTGTCAGGGGCGTTGACGCACATTTGAAGTGGGATCTACCCTCCGTCGACGGTTTAATGAGCAAATACGAACGTCGAAAACGTTGTTTGCCAAAGTGTCGTGTAAAAACATGGTTGGTACAGGGATTGTATGTTGTATGACGAAATCTTAGATGACAAGATGGTGTTATGGCAGTGGCAGTGCAAATGGAGGGTTTTCTTTTTTTTGCAGTCTGAGGTGGGAAGGACCTGCCAACATTGGTAATGACGAGTAATCGGCTGATATGATTTATGCACCTTGATTTCCGTTCTATAACTCTGTGAACAACATTTTTAAAAACGCCATTCTGAAGATCTCAACGAATACATTCATTCATTGAAGATTTCATTGAAGAATGTTTTCCGCGCATTAAATTTAAACCGAGGCCAACGTATCGAGTTCGACTTCAACCCCTAAACTCACACCTACACGACTTAGGCTGGATTGCGCTTAATGGGTGCGATGTCGGTACTTACTCGTATGTATGACGAGTTAGAATATGAATATTTGTAGATGGCTTTGTTTATTCATAAATGCGCCGATTGAATCTAAAAACTCCGTGCGTCACGGCATGATTACATTTTGAGATGTGAATATTCATTTTTAAATTCGATGTTCTCTCTCTAATTGATTGCATGGCAACTTTAAAATATTCCACTCAAATACCCATTAAGTAATTTGTACTAATGTACATATTTCTATTGCTGGCAACATGTGGTGTGAACGAAACCATCTATGTGTGAGTGTAACACGTCCTTAATACTAATAATTGAGTAGCACTACAGCCCACAAGGGGCCAGGGCCTACCTCCACAACAAGTACTCGTGCTGTGCCTGCTAATGTTCTCTCACGAGTAGAAGGGACCTACAGTTTTTTTGCGAACCCGTAGCTTAAAAAGCTTTGCATAGGCAATGAGATGTTGTCAGCAATTCGAAAGAGGTGGCGCCCTGAAAAAATGCGTGGTGTCCCGCCCAGTAATTGAACCTAGACCTTCTGCGTGTAAGTCAAAGCACTTATCTACTACACCACGGCGACCACACGTCCTTATCGAGGCTTTTTCTTAATGGTGTCTTCATTGCGAAAGTTCTGTTGTAAATTATAGCAGGACATCGCATTTTATTTTGTTCTCATTTGTCCTACTATCTAGAACAGAGCGCTGATAGCTTACAGTTGATTTCGTCTGTAAAGCCCAGCACTTATCCCTGGAATTCTTCATCTCCAGCCCTACACTGAGGATGCTGCACACCACTTCTGTATCTCCTCTGTTTCAAATGGATTTTAGGGCCATGCATACAATTTCAGAGTGTAAGGAGTTACGGTGGTATCGCGGATTACGTATGATACATTCCGAATGGGTATTCATCATTAGAAATGGTTTCAAACATCATCATCATAATTTTTACTGACTCACATTCTCTATTTGAGGGAGGAGAGACGTCCTCCGCCATCGACCCTAACTCTTCAGGAGCATTTCCCAAGCGCAACTAGGAAACTTGATCCAATCACCTCAACCTGTGTCTTTCAAGTTGTCGTCTACCTAATGGTATCACATCTAAAGCACGCCTTCCAAGTCGTAATGAAGGGGGCATCCATACCAAGTGACTGAACCCATCGAAATGTAGCTCTTTCCGTCCGAAGCAGTGGCTGCTCAACATTGACTTCCCCCGCAGTGTAGCGTCTCTCATCCTATCCTGACGAGTAAGTCCCCCAACAGCACAGATAAATCTCATCTCGGAAGCCTTCCTTGTTCCTGATCTTCCAAGCTGCTTCAAAGTTAATCCATTTCTAGACTCAGTGTTGCCCCTCCCGTCCGGAGGTATTTAAACTTCTCCAACAGTTTCAAGGGGACTTCACCAACACATGGATGTAATCCACCATTCGAAGTGCAAGTACACGGAACCAGATAAAAATCTTTCGGATCCCACACTTGAACAAAGATTCGTAGGAGTGTAGGATTATGCATGTGCCAAGCTGAGACCAGTTAGAAACGCCTTCGTCGGTTAGGGCTCCAAGATCGTCGAAGAAGTGCGCCCCAAAAGGATTGTTCTTAGGATTTCCTATCTCCTGAACACAGGAGATGTGTTCCTCTTCCTGATCTTTCATACTACTAGGAGTTCGTTATGAAAAAGGTTTAGTCTGACTGCATGTGTGTCAATGGCACAGTGCCCATAAATGAGTGTTCCAATCATTTTTCTGCCTAATCTGTTTAAGCATTGCGAACAGGCTGCCCATTCGAGCCAGCTACGATTCATGTTGTTAATTTTGTCTAGATGAAGAAGATCTTATGTAGAGACATGTGGTATGAATGGTGGAACTCCTGAGTGAGGAATAAGTAGCGAGGTGATGTCACCTTTACCGAGTTCATTAACTTTGCAATTCCCTGGAAGGTTACAGTGTCCCGGTACCCATCTGAAGTGAATTTTGTAGAGCACTGAGCACAGTTGCCACCAGTCTGCCTGTCAATCCTAAAGGAGGCATGTGAAATAGTACCTTAAGCGCAGCGGACTTCCTAGCGAACTGCTGACAGACAGATAGACAGGGTGATCTAAGTACGCGTTTTATAATGTGCAGTTGACAGGTTTGTCAAGAGCCGTCGATATGAAGCGAAATCCAGTGGACAACGAGTGGGAGAAGATCCCATCCGGTAGCTTCCTTCCAGCAATAGAGAGATGTAAGGGCATTCTTGGACTGCTCTTGACTGCTTGGGTGTTAAGTGTTCAACTGTGTAAGTTTATTGAAGTTTGACTCGCTCAGTCCCTTAGGTTCAACTTTCGCCGTCCTGACCAATTCTTCCCGAAAACTAAAAGACATAGATTACGAATAGAAATGTTTGAAGACGCATTCAAATTTGAATTGCTTGAAACAACAGACTGTCATACAAGAGCGGACTCAATTTACATCAACATCGGCTCTGGAAAAACTAGGCTCTCTTAACTTTAAATCGATTCTAGTTCACTCATCATATATCCCAGAAATTCAATTAAAGTTCCCACTCAATTCCGCCCAGTTTCATTATGGGACATGACCAGCCATCAGCGCACTGGACCGCCTGGTCACCATCGGTAAAGTAATTGCCCACAATGCCAATTACGTTTTGAAAAACACATTCGTGCCGCGCTTTTGGGCCCCCTTCACACTCGCTCTCTCTCTCTCCCGCTCGTTTGCTCTACATATCCGTGTCCAAACTTTGTAATTACAATTAATTACTGCATCACTCGTCGTCTCATCGGTTGATTCGAAGCGTAGACGCAGGGGGGGAAACGCGAAAGTTCGCTTTGTCGCTTCCGCCCATTTAACGTGACTTTCATTCATGCGCCCCGAAAGGGGAGGCCAGTACGTCATCCTGTGTCTCATCGCATTGCGTGCCTCATCGTCAATCTCGTCCTCATCTGTTGTATCTATTCACAAATTGTTCGCCATTGAGAAGGTCACCGAATCTCTGATTCACCGCCATCGCCACCGTCACCGCCTCCGCCTCCGCCACTGTGCCACAGCCGATCTTGAGCTGGATGCGCGTACATATTTGCATTTCGTCGTCTCCATGAACTGCATTTGCTGAGATAATCGCCACAGCGCCATAAATTCTCTGCATTTTGCTTAAGCTCTTATCTTATCTCTTCGTCCGAAAAGGATTTACAACTTACAGCGAACGACGTCTGACGTCGCCGTCTTGTTTAGGGAAGACATCGGCTCAAAGTTGCAGTTAATCGCGCCTCGGTGCGGATTTAATGCTCGGCACTTTATCGAATGATGCAAGGCTGTTGTTTTGATTGATTGGGGGGAGGTTTTAATTGCCAAGTAGGGGGTAGGGGAAAGGGGAAAAACCTGTAAAATGTATTTCATTGTTACACGTAGTAGGGCAGGAAAACAAACAGATTTGAGGAGTAACTACGCACCACACCGTCGCCGCCGGTGTAACCGATTTCGACTGGTTCGGGGCGGTATAAGACGCGTCGTAAATCAAATGTAATTGTCGCGTCAGAAAGCCGAGTTGCAGGTTATGCTGAGGTGGCAGCACACGCCGCCGAATGGATGCATATAATGAGCGCTATCATCTAATTAATGGACAAGTGTGTGCATATTTTATTGGACCACTTTTGACGGGTGGCTTTGAGGGCGACTTTGAGGGCAACTTTGATGGCGGCTTTGTCGGTTGCGACGTCAATCGGTGTTTGCGAATTCATTCATAATCTGGGCTAATGAACCTGTTCTAATTCATTATTTGTGCCAGCTTGTGGTTGGCAGCTGCATGGTGGCGTCTTACGGTATCTACGCATGCCTGACTGGGTTCGATGGTGTCCGGTAGGTTCCCAAGTTCAACAAGAAGTGAGATGTTGTCGCCTTGCATTTTTTTTATGGCGATGACGCCAAGTTGTTGTTTGATTTGTTTACAAGACTCTTGCATCATGCCTCTGTCACCTGGCTAACGAGAATTCCACGAGATGCCAATTGGAATCGCACATGGCAACTATTGAGCGTGTCGGAAATGTGGTTTGCACAAAGGACAGCTGCCACTTAGAATCAATGCTGACATGTGATATGTGATACAAAATTATTATTATTCGAAGATATCCAAGCTGTTCTAAAGCCACTTGAACGATACACTACAAGACCATTTCATAGGTTGCCAGGGAATGTCACAATCTGTTAGACGCACTTGCAGAACATCGGAATAAAGGAAAATCGAGGTAGGTTCCATCAAACAAAATCCATAAAAATACCTAGACGGAAGCCGAGGGAGCAAAAAAATAGAGCTAAGGACCCTTCATTGGGCCTTCTCCATATGGCTTCAATAACATACGAGTATGGTTTCAATGGCTCGAGGCAAAAAAAGAAATCAGCTGTAGAACGAGCAGGAATGTATTAACCATTCAAACGATTCAATGGAGAAAGCACTACGACACAGAAGAGCCGAAGAAGCTAGATGGCTGTGCGGGGCATTTGAAGGATGTAGAGCGTGCAAGCACTATGATTTTGTGAGTGATTTCGGCGCACAGCAAAATATCCTGCTCATGCTGTCTAATGGCCGTTTGATATCCTGGCCAAAGCTCCATGTGATACTCTTTCATGTTTATCTTTGCTACAGAAACGAAGAAATTCCGTACAATTAGTGGCAGTTTGAGGCCTTCCATCAAACGCCGAAGAATTAAATTCAAAATTTGGAGCGACTGCCACTCTGTCAGCAAAAGGAATCAATGGAGCATCTCTTAAAACTCTTCCCGGACCTTACTTTAGCCAGACCTTAAATACTTAACTTTGCAATCATCAAAATTTATGCCGACTCAGGTTCGTAGTTTTATTTTGACCATGTCTTTGAGTGAGCGTATCTGCGAATTTAAAAAAAGACTTAAAGAAGAGCAGTATGAGTCGGTGATTCGAATTTTACAGCGAAATCAAGGAGTGCGTGGATGCGGTGTACTGTAACTGTTCTTCTTCATTCAATGTGGTCGCACAAGGGCCTTTGATGAGGAACAACCAGTGTGCTCCAAGAAACTGCTACAGCGAGAGGTACCGTTACAAATCGTGTTGAGAGACTCCCAATTGAAGGTGTACGTGGTAGCTTCAAACAGTAGACATCTCAAAAGACCACGTGGGTCATGTCCTGCATTAAATATTGGGCATGAAGAAGATGTTTGTGCGGCGCGTTTACTCACTCCGAGCAACAAACATAACTGAGCAGATTTTGATACTATTTAGGAGCGGTCGAAAGGAGTTTCTGCGTCGTTTCTTGATAGTTGAAGAAAAATTGATCCATTGGCACACATTGGTCAAAACAGTGGTCTTCAACCGGCGAATGTGCTCCAAAGCAGTCGAAGACTGTTCTGTAAGGATGTGATTCACAGGGTGTGATTTACTACGACTATACATATGGAGAAGGTCTGCTAAATCCAATTATTGGACTGATTCGATGCCGTCGCTATTTGGCGAAGAAAAGAGATACCGGCTCACACTGCCGATGTTGCCATGGCCATAAGGCTATGAACACCTGTTCCATTAACCGTATTCCTTAGATTTTGCCCCGTGTAACTTCTTCTTTGTTTTCAAACCTGAAAAAGTCAATCGTCGTCGGCGGAGCAGGCTTACTATGCACATGTCTTGAAAACGCATTTTTCAGACGCGTCAAAGAAGTTGGGACATCAAGTGTATTAAGCTTAGAGGAGAAGAAACACTTAACCAACAGTATGACCTCGTATTTCGCATTTGGTATGCACTTCAACTGAATCCGCATATCCATGCAAGGTTTAAACCTTTTCAATCACTCACGTGTACTCTCGTTTTCCGACTACGAAATCTTTGGAAACTCAAAACGAAGTCACTCCAAAAAAAAAAAAATCCTAAAGGGAAGTAGATATAACCGCGGATTCGATGAAGGTGTGCGTCTCATTTAGTGCAAACATTTATTGCTCAGAATTGATACATTTTTGGAAGATATTGTTACCGTTGCACACATATGGCCTTTCACAGCAACTTTTGACTTTTTGAACTTCGACGTCGTTGTAATGAAGAAAGAAATGAAAGTACGCAGCGGCATAAATTAAGGTTAAGTGCATAATTCCATGTACATATATATACATATGTATATTTTCATATTTCGAAGTAGCACCGCTTTTAATGGGCATTTCTATAGACAAACACCCTTTCTGACAAAATCTTCCAATTTAAACTGCGCCCGCAAAAATTTACTTGTGCCCTCGATTGAAAGTTTAAATTTTAATTACGTTGAAAAGCAGAGGATGTTGCTGCCTAAGAAAGGCTTAACTTAAGTTCTTCTGTTTAAAGTTGAAAGCCTTCGCCTATTTTGAATACAAATTCTCGACGCCTTTCCATCACGCGCTTGGAATTACAATTCCATTTAAAGCTCGCCGAGAATTAAGTCTATAGAAAAATCCAGAATTGAATTAAATTGACTTGAATCTTATTGAATCCACTTGCAAATGAACCTAAGACCTTGATTAAACTATAAGGTCAACGTACGTCAAAAACAGAGGGCAAGAGAAAAAAACAGAAAACGCTTCACACCCCTTAAATATTTTTGGGAATAACCACATCCTCCCCTTAAGAGTGTCTCTCTGAAGTACCCACTCCAGCAAAACACTTTCAGTAACTGTGTCGTCGTTTAGCAAACGCAAAAAACAACAAGCCCCCAACTCAAGGTTAATCGGTGACATTGCGAGTACTCCTTCTCCTGCGAGTGAGGAACCTTCCTTGCGCAGGTTGCGCACTTATCCGTAACCGCCTGCTGAATGAGTTCAAGATCGACTTAAGAAAACACACACACTGTGTTTTTAACGAATTTCGAAACGTCTCTAAGCGCAGAGTGGTCCCACGTCCACTTGTCAGACTGTCGAGGGGGCTTACACATACCTTTCAAGTAATCCAATTTCACAATATCAGACGTATCCCGACAACAATGGTGGCTGTTGTGTATGCAGCAGATATTTTCCATTCAAATTGCAATTTCAAATCTTTCAAAATGGACGAGCGACGTGAGCACGCGATCAACGAACTTTCCTGACTTATTGTCGACGACTTCGCTCCTCTCTTCGAATCAACAATCAATCAACACATTCACTCTTAATCGCAATCAAAGCGGAGAGCAACTCAAATCGCACCACTGACCAGCATCAGGTGACTGCACCGCGTCGCAAAAGGACAAATCTGAGGCTTCTACACCTTTCTTTCGCGTCAATCGGCTATCCCGGCTAAAGCGAGCACACACGCAGCGGGAAACGAATTCCGTAATTCAAATGATTTTGGGTTGCAGGAGAAGCACGCACAAATGCAGGCGAACCAGAGAAAAAAAAAAACACGAAACACACGTTCTGTTAGGGATTAACAATTCTCTCGGCAGTCTTGACGAAACTGAGAGTAGCGTGCAGCTGTGATTTGCTTGGGAGACACAAGAAATTAATTCGACAACTCTGCAACAAATCACAACACTAGTGTGTCCTCTGTTCGGATTAATACAAAGACGAAACGAAACGAACAAAAAAAAATTATTTAGTCGATTGTGCTTCAATTGATTCGTCCGAAACAGTCGACGTCGAGAATTGAGTTCCAGATGCGCGACCATGCGGCGAAATTGAATGGCTTGGAGGCGTTGGGGACTCTGATGGGGATGGGGATGGGGATGGGGATGGGTTTTGTTTTGTTTCTGTTTTTTTCCGTCAGATAGGCGGTATAGTTGTTGCAAAGTCTGGCAGTGTAGATGCGTAATCTTTACGGAACGCATCGGATTTTGAAAGAAGGACACGGGAGAGGGATTGAGCGAGATTTCAACTTTGATGCATGACTGAATGGTAAGCTTCAAGAATGAATGAATTATTGTAACTCCTTCGAGTTACATTTAAGGCGTCCTTAACGTTGCTATCTACTGTTTGTCTTAAATTGTGGGTCTAATCAATGCGTGAAGGAACAAATGGCAGCAGCAACTGATGATCAGATATCAGGCCCTTGGTCTTCTTCTTCTTACAATTCCGTAACAATTGTTTTTCAACCAATATGCCACACTAGGCAGCAGGACAAAATTCGAAATATCCAAATACTCGAATTGTCAAAATGTCAAAACCCCAAAAACGCAATCCCAAAGAAACACCCCAGAGGAGTACGTAAGGATGCATGACACTGCTCCACCGCTTAGGTTCACTGAAGGACTTGGAATAGGCTGGATAATGTAAGCCTCCATTATACAAACCAGGTTTCATGGAATAGTCAATTTTTGGGTCTTGCCTTTCAAAATTTGGTCTAATGGGAATTTTTGGCATTTCAGAACATCGAATTATTCAATTCTGTCCGTTTCTCAGCATGATCTCCTGTCGCCTGTCTTCTCTCTTTGCCAGCAGACCCAACAACAGATGGTCTTTAGATCCTTTAAGATGGAGTCAAGTCAGTTGATCAAGACAGAGGCTAAGTCATGCAATCTGGGTGACTAAGTCTCTGTCTACTTAGAGGTGTTCTCCACGTCGTTTGTGGGCTGCGTTTTTTCGAGGCCCCTGTTTTGCTTTTCCAATATTCAGCTCACAACGTCCTTGTCAACGTACAATGATTCCTTCCAACGTAGCCTCTCAACACTGCTTAGTACTCATATGCAGCGGTATTCAAAACACTTTCTTTGAAGCAAACCTCGCATAGATTGGCTTGCCGCAAATGTTTGGTTATATCCAATTCTCGTACAGTCACTGTCCTTAGAATATTAGCAGATCAAAGCTAGCGCTGGACCATCATTCAGTCACTAAGAATAAACGGAGTGTGAAGACAAATAAATTTCAAACTTCGCCCCTCGCTGTAAGTAACTGGAAAAAGTTACAACCTCATCTCTTGCCTTTACCTTTTCAAAGTAGAATGACGCTGAAATCGCATCTACAATACCAGGCGCTGATATTTTTATCATGGCGCTTCAAGCAGAAGCGCTTGTTTGTTATCCTCCGGAAGTTTAAGAAATTGCGACGTAAGTTGATGTTAGTTGCTGTCAGGCAATACAAGGGATTAGTTTTTGAGCCTGGATGCTCCGGTGTCGTTTTCTGCAATAGAGTTGCAATCTCTCAGCGCCATAGAATTCATATGGTCGTGGCAAGTCTTTTCTACAAGAAAGAACGAATGTGCTCTCGAGAGTCATGAAATTCTGAGTGAAGCACCAGGCCATCAGAAATCTGAATAAGTAACTTTTGAAGTCACTTACGAGTATGTTGTCAGAAATGTGAAAATCCAATGTCCACAGTATCATTTTTACTCTCTTCGTTTTCTTGAGTTGAAGAGTTGAAAGCAACAGTTCAGGTGTATGTTAAAATCCGTTCCAAATCCGTACAATGATGGACATACTTGAATTTAGTCCTTATCAGAAAATAAGGAAAATAAATAGCTTTTGAGGAGCTTGACTAGTTTAAGGGTAAGTTTCTGGTGGCTTCTGGATGTTTTATTTTAAATCGGCAAAAATAGGATTGTTTACAAAGATTTGGCATCAGTTTAAGAAGACAAATGATGTGTGGGTCGCCGTGGCGTAGTGGTTATGTGCGTCGACCCATACGCAGAAGGTCTAGTTTCGATTCCTGGACGGAACACCTCACATTTTTCAGCGGCAACACCTCTTTCAAGTTGCTGACCGACACTCAAAGTGTACTAATTGTCTAGAAAAGCTTCTTAAATCTCGCCGGATTGGGCAAAAGACTGTAGGTCCCTTCTACTCGTGAGAGAACAGTAGCACGCACAACACGAGTAGTTGCTCTAGAAGCTAGGCCTTGGTCCCTTGTGGGCTGTAGTGCAACTCAATTATTATTCTTAAGCAGATATGCTCGCCTAAGAGTATACCACAGGTTTTCTTATTTCAAATAAGGTAGAGTCAATTAGCCAGAATGTGGTCACTGAAGGTTGAAAATCCATATTCAGCTAACACATACAAGAAGGACAATATAGTGTTTCCCTAAAAATTCCACATTCATGATAGTGTCTGAAGGTTGGATAAACTTATCTTATTTTTAAAGGATTGCTTTACTTAGGGACCTTCCCTTCGCGAGATTAGACTCGTTGCTGCGCTCTTTATGACAGCTGAGGAAACATATGTATGAACCAATTATATCCTCACAAAAACTGGTAATGAAATCTGCAAAAGGAGGACAGAAGACACAGGAAAAAATGAGGAAGATTATTTTAAGTGCTTAAGTTGTGAGCACTTCCTTGCCAGAGATGGGAGTATTGGTGGCCTCTTCCCATCCATTTGTCGTTCGTCTACAGCTTGAAATTTGTACCGCCCAATCATCTGTCTGTGCATAAGCTTAAACTGTCATCATTTCAAAAAAAGGTTCTGGACATCTTAATTCAGTCTTGCCTGCCCGTGCACAGTGCTTTCATAATTTTATCACCCTTGTACCTAGAGGATTCGATTTAAAGCCCCTCCCCTGGATGTGCCTAATCCAACGTTATCGAGTAATCTACTCTGGCATTGTTGTTCTTTTCGATACGGATTCTTGAAAAATGAGACTGAGGAGGAGATTTAGGAGGCATTGAGGCATTTTATTCGAGGCTCTGTTGCGCAATGTCAGAAGGTATCGCAGTGCGGCTGAGCTCCATTTGTGCCTTATTCTCTTAAGCGCCAGGCACTGTCTCATAAATGACTGGCTAACGTCGAATCAATTAGGCCAAATTTATTCGAGTAAGTTTGCATTTGAGCCGCTCTAAGAAATTGACAAATGTGCAGTTTTGGAAAAATTGTGCTTCTGTCCGTCTTTGGAAGATCTTGCATCTAATGTTGTTTTATGTTTCGCGAGATCTAGATCTAGAGTACGATGCCGTAAGTCACACGACGGCATGCCGAGAGTGCCTAAAAACCTTTCCTGCCCACGAAGATGTCGATGAGGTTTTTACCAATCTTGATAGACGATCAACAGGTTAGGAGTTCTTTATCGTAAACCTTCCCTCAGAGGAACATTGATTCATGAGCTGTTCAAGATGATATGTGTTTCCTTTTGCTTCAGAGAGATTCTGCATTGAATTAGTGTTTCAGTGATCACAAGTAAGCATAAATCGCCTTCACTCCTACTATCCCCATCAGAAAAATGATATCTTGACATTCTTCCCTTCTCATTCGCGTCCGCGATTTCTTTCACCCCACTGTACAGACGACGTAGAGCTTGTTCATTTTTTTTAAACATTTTAATCTAATATCATAACTCGATTGTTAGAAGAGACATTCAATTCTATTATTCGCTGAACATCCGCGTTTGTGCGGCACCATCACATTAATTTTTATCCAAGCACAATGCTTCTCTACTGACGACACTTAAACTAATTTACACGAATCCAATGCCTAAGCTGATAATGTGCGACCACTACCACTACAGCCACAGCTCGATGGAACAACGAAAAAAAAAACATCGTGGAAACATCCAAGCAAAACACAAATCAAATCCAATGCTGAATTGAACGCCTGTTCTGTGGAGGTTGTCTCTCGGTTGCTCTCTCCGGCAGCCGCTGCCGCGCCGGTGTGCATCGCGCATCAGGCTGGGAAGTGGAATTTGAATACAATGGAGACGAGCGCAAATCTCATGAATATACATTCCGCTGGTGAAGCACCCTTAAATCCCATCCATGGGAATGTGGGTTTGTGGGTGAGAAGTTAAAAGAAGACGTGCATCAGACGTCACAAGGAATGAAAACAGAACGCAGATAGTTTTTTGTAAAAAAAAGTCCAATTACTGTAAAAGCTTTATTGAACCCTTAGCAGAAAAAATAAACCTCTTATCATTAGCGCACACGCATCTATTCGCTCCTCATCATCTTCTCTTTCTGTCTTTGCATCTTCTTCTTGGAGAGCTTCTTCTTTGCGGGCTCGTCTTCGGGCGCCTTGGCGACGACCTCTTCCTTCTCGGTGAGGATGACCTCAACGTGGCAGGGCGACGACATGTAGGGATTGATGCGACCGTGGGCACGGTATGTGCGGCGACGCAGACACTGCGCGCGGTTCACTTGAATGTGATCGACGACCAGACGATCGACATCGAGTCCCTTGTAGTCGGCGTTCGCTTCGGCGTTGCGCAGCAACTGCAGCAGGAATTCAGCGGATTTCTTGGGCCAGCGACCTTGAGTAGTCTTCCATTGCTTGGCCTGTGCGCAACGGCCAACGCCACCGTTGAAACGACGGAATGGAACGCATTCTTTCTTCTCGATGACAGCCTTGAGGAAACGCTGGGCACGACGCAGGGGCATGCGTTTGATGGCTTGTGCTGTCTCGTGGGTGTTCTGCAAAAGAGAAGAGATGGTATTTTGGTTAGGAACGATTTGAACATGATGGAGGATGGATTGGAGAGATATGAAAGGATTGTGGCTAAAGTTCTAGAAAGTAAAGGAAATTGTGTTCCATCACTTGCTGATGCTTCGCCGACTTCGATCTGGCACAATTACAAAAATGAACAAAGCAGGCATGACACTTTGATCACCGATTTTAATGTGCGGATGATGTTCGTTTGTTTACATTTCGAGGTGGTTGCCAGGCGTGAAAATAAGTTTATGGAGGAGACGGACACGTAAGAGGCTTCCATTTGGGCAGAACTTGTGTGGTGTAGGAATGGTTGCGAGAGAACGAGAGAGACTGGAGAAACAACAGCCAGTTGGGCTTGCTCCAATGTAAGAAACTGGATGGATTCCGAGTGTCATGTAACGGATTAAGTCTCTGTAACATCTAGATGGGACAGATTCTAGACGGAATACGGACAATTCCAAGTGACAAACGAATATCCAGAGAGAAGTCAAGACAGTATCTGCTTGAAATACAAGTAAATGTAGGATACAGGCCAGGCCGACCAGACACATACGTATTATGGAGGTTCCCCTTGCAGCAGCTGATTCTTGGATGGCAGATTTATGTATAACAGCTAGGGTACGAATATCCAGCACGCGCTACTTTGAAAATGAAACCGGTTATACCGCCGAGAAGAGATGTTAACGCACGTGTTCACTTGCCCTTGGCAGCTAGAATCTCCAAGAATTCATTTCACAACCGTTCACACTACACAGCAGAGTTCAGCCGCAGCCACAGATCTCTGAAAAGTCTTGTCACAGGGTGGAAAATGTAGCAAAGTTCTAGAGGCAAGTCAGCAAATGGCTTCGACTTTCCGCTGATGCTTTGCCGCCTCGTTCGGCTCTTTTTCTCTAGCACAATTGCAAAAATGAATGAAACAACTGTAAGCCTCATCCACTGATTTAAGTGCACACTAAAAAACACAGTACTCTGATGTCGCCGTCGCCTCCAACACAACACTCGATGTAAACACACATTTTTCACTTTCTTCAGTGACTTCTCAACCACTTTAAGATGCCTTCCACTGTCCTTACCTTGAAGTGAACTCTTAGATTTGGCCCACGAGCTTTGCAGGACTTGGTGGCATTCTCAGGCTCACGCGAGTAACGTCCCATTTTGTGTTTAATTTCTGCAAAAAGAACACACAAATCACATCCATTAGATTTTTGTTAAATCGAAGTTCTGCAGAAATTCCCACAAGCAGCAGCGAAATATGATAGATATCCAAGGCACAAGACATTTTCACAAACATTTCTCAACATTTTTCGCGAAAATCTATCAATTTCGATGGGATGTGAGGAAATTTTCTTTTGAGAAGCGAAATAATCGTACCTTCTTCTTAGTGAATTAAACCGGAAAAGAACCCAAGTGACAGCTACCATTGTCGATAACACAGCGCTGCATTCGCCGACCGCAAAAGCAAAATGGCTGACTTCAGCACACAACTTGCCCCATCTATGAGTTGGTGATGTGAGTAGGAAAAGTCTCTGTTTTTCCAGTTAGACAGCTGTCAAATGCAAAACAAGGGATGAAAATTGATCCGAGTTTTCTTCTCGTCAAGCAGGGAAAAGCACATCTTGAGCTAGTAAAAGAGTTTTCCTCAGTGTGTCTCAGCACAAAGCGCAATTTCGCCCAGCCGCAAACGATGGTGAGAACTATGTGCGATTAAAGCCCCGAGTGTCTAGTGTGTGTTGTTTTGTTTTTTTCTTTTTTTTCGAATCAAATTTGTGCCGAGACTGCGGAATAACCATTGCAACAGGTAAACAAATAATTATTTATGTGCGAATAATATAAACAAGTGCGGGGGAGTGTGAAGTATGTGTACCGAAAACGGGGGGGCGGATGGGATGGGAAAAATGTGAAAATTCTCATTGAAATTTGCGAGATTTCGCTTTCCTGTGATTTTGAGAGTGTGTGTTTGTCTCGTTTTTTTTTTGTGTGTGGATTTCTCTGTCTCACCGAAGGGAAGGGATTGTGTGTGCCTTTCTATTTTGCTGCTTCACAATTCCATCAACACACTGCAAGGGGATGGTGAGCGCTCAAACAGCCCTATTTTGAGTCGCACACTAATCCTAGTGCTCGTCTCTGACTCGATATCGATTAGTTTTAAAAAGCGCTAGTCGTCGCTGGGCAGGAGACAAGCGGCCAAAGGAAGATAATGCGACTTACTGTGCCCGGAGGGGTTGACGGGGAGTGAATGAGTGCCGGGTGGGTTGCGGGTGGAAAAGTGGAGAACGCATCCATGCCCGGTCATTAAACGACAGTGGCAGCAGCACAACAGCCAGCAGCAGTAGTGGAGGAGAGGAAAATTTGTGAAAAATGTTTCTATAAATAGACCGAGATTAATGTCGAATGGGGTGCTCTGCTCTGCTGTGCTTCGTCTTCGTCTCTGTGAGCTCTTGAGATTGTTGTGGAGGGGGGTTAAGAGAGGAAGAAGAAAAATATGAAGAAGGAAACGGACGAGTGTTTTCTTGGGATGGTGTTGCCACTTAGCCGTGAGATGTTAGATTTGTCAGATGACTGCGCCGGGGCTGGGCAGAGGAGGTATGGGGTAGGGCTTGAAATCCATTTGTGCTGCTTAAGCTATCCTTTCGAGGAGTGTTTCGTAACGTCAATTTTGCTTGGGTTGGGTCCTTTCGCATTCGCAATGGATGGATGATGTGTCATTCGCAATAAGCCTTGAAAGGTGCGTTGACTTAGTTTTTTTTTTCGCCCACGCTTTGGCGGAGAGGGAAATTGAGCTGAAGGCGCTATTGACTAAGAGGTGTGTGCGTGCCTGTGTGAATGTGTTTGTTCGCAATTCGGATTTGGAAAGAAGAATAACTTTGCGTACAAGTTGGGGTGAATTTTCTTGCTTGACTTTCTTTGGGTCCAGTGATTTTGGAAGGGCTTGCAAAAAGTGTACTTTTGCAGAAGCCGTTGATGCACTAAAATATGAGTATGCAACATGTCAATCCACAAACCGTATGTTTGCGTGGATACGTAGGATCTGTGTCAATTTTTTTTCGGAAACATCTATGGACTTCCGAACAATGAGTTGGTGAGAGAAGACCTCATTCTCTTCCCTCCCATACGCTTTTGAACCATCTGCGCAGATGTGACAGGTGCCTAAGATATCCTAGAAGCACAGTTCATCAAAACGCCTTAACCAGCCTCCAGAATTTCTGGAAGTTAAAGAGATAAATTTCATGTCAAATATTTCTATCAAAGCCAAAGATTGAAATCGAAAGATTTTTGATCTACACAGCACGTGAAAAGTTTCTTACTTGGTTTCTAGAATTCTAAAACATCGACGAAGTGTTCAGAGCTTCCAAAGTTGATTTCCTATCGCACAAGGGTACATTCTGTTGACTTGTGGCTTGTGTTTTGTTACCGTATGTTTGATTCTCTGCCGTTTGCTGCTTCTTTCCTGCTGCTTCCCGCCTGCTGCTGCTGGTTCCCACATGCTGCTTTCCCTCAGCTCCTTCCCGTCTGTTCTTTCCCTCTATTCTTTCCCGCCTATTCGTTCCCATCTTTGCTTTCTTTTACAACGAAAAAGTGACTCCGAAGCTAAGGACCTTAATTTTTACTTTGCGGCAAAACGCCTGAATGCTATGATGGAAGTTCTCTTAGCTTGCTGGTTAACGAAGGTGGATTTGTGAGAGTGTCCTGCATCACTCCAAGACCCCATGAAATACAGACACTCTTCCATTATCTCGTCCTTCGAACGAGTGCCTCAAAGAGGAAGGAAATCATCCAGCACTCCGAAGTGATTCACAACCGTCAGGCTTCAATGGATTCTGACAGCTTTTCCACCAAATCATCCCTCGAGTGTGCACAAGTCTACGCCGGTCGATCATCTCTTCATAGGCCAAAGAACGAGGGATCTGCATTCAGTGCTCGAAAACGAGGTCGACCAACTTTCACGCTTAGCCTGGCGGGAGTCCCCCTCGTTCGTTCGCCTGCCTGACTTCTTCTAGAACTCAAATAGCACAATCCCGTGAGTCGCCTCCTGCCCTGCCTCCTCTGCACTCTGTTCCAAGATTAAACTGACGATGACCAAGCGTCGTGTCGTGGTGACATCAAGCGCAGAGAGGAAAACAACAAAAACGCCCGATACACCAGTGTGCATGAATGTGCACACGGGAGGAAAATCAGAGTCACAAAATTTTCCGCTCTCTCGCTCTCACTTTGTTTTTCCAAATCAACCCCGCTCTCGTACACAGTCTGTGTGTATCACTCCTGAGCAGCACATGCCGCTGCCACATCGTCGTCGTAGTCGTCGTCGCAGCACATAGTGCAAAGGGTAAGCGGCGAGTGCATGCACAAGCGTTGTACAACACGCTGTACACGCTTGGTCTCTGTGTGAAAGCACAGCGCCCGTCTCTGAATGCTCCGCTCCCGACGCGAACAACCGAAGAACCAAAAAACCACGGACACACGAGAGAGCGGGCCGGCAATCCACCGCCGCGAATCTATTTTCTAAGTTTATTTTTACCCAAATTTATGAATGTTTAGATTTGAATCCGATTGTGGTGCTTGTAGATGGATCTTGAGATTAAGCGGATCCGCGCGCACTCTCTAAATGGGGGGGCGGGCGCGGGCGGCGGTGGTGGTGTGGTTCGATTTGAGGATTTCGGTTCGGTTTGTTCGTTACTTGCACAGCCGGCACTGGCAGGGCGGCAGTGTATTACGCAGCAGGAGAAACACAGAAACGTGAAACGAAGAGGAGTTCGTTCTGTGTTTACGACGGCAATGTGATTTAATTTTAGTTTTCGAATGTGAGATGAAGAAATGCCAAGCGAGAGCGACCGAGAGCCAAGCATCCGCGCTTGTTGGCTGGTTCCACTCGCATCAGTTGCTCTACGCTGTATCTGTGAATTGATCTTGTTTTTGGCTCGCGGTGCCTGTTCTCCAAGTTTGGATAGACATTCCTTTCTCGTTCCGAATCCTGATTTTTCACAAGGAGTAAGTACATTTTTAATTGCCTTCATTAGTTGTAAGATCAAGGATTGACTTTTGACGTACTCCTTTCGCTCCGCGGTCTATCGGTGCGATTTTGTTTTTTGAAATTCTTCGAAATCTTTGTCTAACGCTCCGCCATTGAGTGGGGAATTGGGGTTATTTTTAGACAAAGACGAAAGGAAAAAAAAATTTTCATTTCGATTACTCACCAAACGGTATTGACTGTAATGGCCAGCTTATTGGGAAATCTGAATGTTCTCTTGAACAGACGTTGGAAGTGGTGGAGGAGGAGAGGATGTTGACTCATGTCCTGTTTGGGAAATGGAATTTCAAGAGAGGGGGAGAGCTTGCGTTTGTGTTTTGTGGCGGCAGCGGCCTAGGTGGCTTTTTTTTTGGCTTTGTTTCATGGTTTTGATCGTTACGTCACATTTCATAAATGTTTCTGTTCTATTCAGCTTCTTTGAAGGCTTTGCGTATTTTTTCGACAAAAACTTGCATCACGCTGAATAATTCCTTCACAACCTGAGCGAACTTAAGCTCACAAACGACTTCCAATTTTTTGGGACAACGCTCTGTCGGGAAGTCGTGTCCCGCATAAGCGGAATTCGTTGTTTTGTGAAAATGCTCTCCCTGAATCCAAGGATTTGGTTTGTTTCTTGGAAATTCTTCCATTTCTTTATGTCTACTAAGTCTTTACTTGAAGATGCTTAAAGCCCTCCAATCAGTCTGAGTAGACTTTAAAACAGTCACTTACTACCTTTCGTCCTTAGACGAGAAGTCTGAGCAATTGAACCGTCGCCACAGTTTTAGGTGAACCTGAGCCTAGGCCAACAGGGCTCTCTAGCTCACACGGTGCCTTATCAGTTGTCTTATTGCCCACTGGAAGTTTGTTGAGGTCCACTCTCACTGTTGCACACCATCTTATGCTTAGTATCCTCTGTTGCATTGTTCAATGACCTATATTCAATATTTCATCGGGTTCTGCATCCCTAGAGACTTAACGAGGAACATGACGCCAAAAAGCCTTATAGTTCTTCGTTGCTCCTCCATCTGTTAACCGAACTTTGCTCTGAATGAGATCAGAATCTTCATCATTCGGTTCCAAGCAAGCGACTAGACCATGAAAGAGAGAGAAACAGGTACGGGCATCTGGGATTCTGCGTTTGTTCTCAGTACTGATATGGGTGTCCTTTCTTTTCATTCTTTTTCTTCTTCTTGTGGCGCTGCAGATCGGGATGGACCTGGGCCTTAACCAACGTGCCTCTCCAGCCAGCACGATCTTTTGCCAGCTGCCGCCAATTGCGCACTCCAAGTTGGTTTAAGGCCTTCTCCACTTGAGCGAGCCACCTTAGCCTAGGCCGTCCTTTGTTGAGAGAAAAGTTTTGCGAGCGATTTTTGGTCCAGTTTGCGTTGATGGCATCTGAAGGACAAGATTGAACGATGAACTCTATGGGCTGTACAGCGACATGCTTCTGGTGAAGTCTCTTCGGAAACAACGCTCAAGATGGCTAGGCCATGTAGAGGACACCACTGCTCCGGCCCGAAAAGTCTTCGAATCTGAGCCATTGGGACAACGCAACAGAGGACGGCTTAGGATCACACAAGTAGAAAAGGACTTCAACCAACTTGAAGTGCGAAACTGGCGGCTGGCTAAAGAGGCATGTTGGTTGAGGCACAGGTTCACCCCGGACTGTAGCGCCACAAGAATAAGAAGAAGAAGGAGAAAACCGGGCTTCAAGCAATAAACCTATCGTCCAGCAGCTGTCTACCAGTTAGCCCCAATTGCGTATCCCTCCACATACATGCGTCATCTCAATCTAGTAGTTGCTTTCCTATGATTCATGTTTAAGGACTCTTTCTCTCTCTCAAATGGGTTAAGCCCAACTCCCGTAGATTTCACTGTCTAAGCTGTGACAGCTAAAGCTTTTACTTTCCTACACCACTTCAAGCACGCTTTGTAACATCTGCTCATTTTACCACTCATATCGACCTCCACCCTCCTCAATGAGTCATCAACCCCTTCGACCAAACTCACCGTCCCCACCCCCACTACAAAAAAAAATCCCAGATTCAGCACAGAACAAAAGCGTCCATAAGTGAAGCAATGCAGCTCGTAACTAATCATAGCTTTATCACAATCACATTTCAGTCTCGTCCATTAGTTTAAAAGCTTACCGTCGCCTTGTGATGATAAACCTTATCAGGCAGGGAATGTTAACGTTTCGTTTGTTTTGCGCGAGTGTTTGCTCACACTAAAACACACGCTCGCGCATCGATACGCGCTAGCCAGCGCCAGCCACCGCCGTTGTCGCCTCCAGTCAACGGCTGGAAACTCGACTTAAGCTTTCAACTTAAACGACGACAGTGACGCCCAACCACGACTATGTGCGCGCTCTGGCACTCTGCTCGCAATGGCAATTTTTGTAATCTTTAATTTGAGATTAGATATTCGATCGCACAGGTAGGGTGGGATGGCGCGAGGATGGTGGGGTAAACGCGCGCTTATGTGTGCGCTTATCTTGTGCTTACGCTCGTTTTAATAGTGCCCGCAGCGCAGCAGTTGCCATTGTGGTTTCGTTTCTGTTATCATTCTCGGAGACAAAGTTTCTCAGAACAAGTCTGAAGTCGAGGGCGTGTGAAGCGCAGACATCGCGACTTACAAAGCAGTTTTTTTTTTCTAACCAATCCAGCAAAATCTAAATTCGCTTCTTGTTGCAGCCTCAAGACGTCGCATAAAAAGCGAATCAAAATGGAGAAAACTCCACGATACACACAGCGTGAGAGGAACATGGTTTTGGGATTCGCCGCACAGTACAAGGACGTGATCGAGAACAAGCGAACAGACGCAGAGTCGAATCGGAAGAAGGACGAGGTGTGGACGGTGATAGCCAAGGAGTTCAATTGTCGCGTCTACCATCAACGGTCTGCCAAACAGCTGCGGCAATTGTACAAAAACATGAAGCTCCTGCTGAAGAAGGATCTCTGCAACGACAGCAAGAACTCAAAGTCATTTATGGACATTCTGGAGGCCTTGTCACAGCAGGACTCCATCAATCCGTACCTTTCGTCGAATGGGTCCCCCAGTGGCACACCGTTCAACGGCCGACAGCAAGCCAAAATCGAATACGATGGCGACACAAAGGTGAGCTTCGACCGTTCCAGATAGCGGCGTTGGCGTTTATCTCACAAACTCATTTCATTTATCTCCTATTTGCAGATGGCCAGTACATTCGACAGCGATGTGATTGTCATTAAGTCTGAAGATATAAGCGACAATGAGCAGTCATCGTCGTTGCACAACGGTGACATGGACGACGACGACGATTGCCTTAGCAACAAGGACATCCCGGAGGTGTGCCTGGAGGAGGAGGACGAGGAGATCTTCAGTCGGCCGACGGCGCAACCAACGCCCGAGGTGATAATGCGCATCCGAAATCAAAACGCACGCAAATCAAACAACAATCACCACCACGGGACAGGCAATGGGAACGGTAGCGGCGGTGGCATCAACACAAACGCCTCCAGCCCCTCAAGTCACATGGCCCCCGAGTGTGGGTCGAACAAAAACGAGTTCCTTCTCAACCTGGCCATCGAAGAGCGGAAGCGCAAAATCGAACTGCTAAATGCACAAATCGAGTACTGGAAGACGCTCACGCGCAAGCTGGAGGTGACAGGCGGCGCCTGTCCGCAGCACCACAGCTGCACCACACCGACGTGCCATTGCCATTTACTCAAGATGAATGGCCACAACCAAAGCTAGTCACAGCACTTATTTTTACACGCAACCAAACTTATTTATTTTATACCAGCAGGCAACTGCGAATTCGGACACAAACTTGAATGCACCTAACTTTGTAAGATGAACAGCTTTTACGTTCTCTTTTCCTTTTGTATCAGTAACCGTAGTCCCAGTGTCGGTCGTCCGAGTTTAGGTCGGTTATCGTTTAAACATGTACAAATGTGGTTCCTAATCTAGTCTAGTAGCGTCGTATTGCATATGAGTATCCAAGGAGTGGAGGGATGTAAACCAAAGAGATGACGACCATCTTGCCCTAAGTTTATCACGCAGGCCGAATGCCAGCATGCAGCTAAAACGTGAACTTTTGCCTGGATCTCGGGATCTTTCATTTCTTTCGTGTTGTATGTATCGATGTGTTTATTTTTTGTTTTCTTTTAAATGAATAAGTCCTATTCTGAACTTTGTTCTGGTCCATTTAAGTTTTGTTTTGAAACGGGACAGAAACAGAAGTACACACACAAAATATTTGTAAAGAAGAAAAATCAAAAGAAACGGCGTGCAAATTGAATTTATCCAATGTAACGTATAGTAACCAAAGCAAAACCAAAATAAACAAAAAAAAAAAAAACAAGGAAAGAAGAACAACTTATGTATGAATTCCTAGTCAGTAAATTATTTTTTAGTGTAATAAAGGTGGAACTAATATGATAGAAGAAATTTTGTGCTTGTTTTGATTTCCGGCATTCAGGTGTCTTGCTTGGCGGCTCCATATGATTGCAATTCCTTCCGTCCAGTTCCGTGGTTTCCGTGGGAGCTTACAGAGTTCTTGAGGCTTCACCGTATTAACTTGTAGATCTGAAGGTTGGGTCTACACATGATATACTAAGCTTCCGCCTTTAATGGACTGCCAGGAGGGGCAGCAAATGTGGGCAATGACTCTTGGAACTGGTGGTTGATTCAACTTTCTTTTTTATGTTGTAAGAGCTTGCATTGCTTGTAATCTGCAGACATGGGAATGCTTGGCGATTGGAACATCAGCTTGATACACTCCACTTCAAATGTTTCATTCAGTGCTTGTGCTGTTGCTTGTGTTGAGTTTTTAGAGAAAGTTGACGTTTCTTCCAAGTTGGCGAAAATGGGCTGTTTGGAAGCAGCAGCAGCAGAGTGAGCAATAAAATCTTCAACTTGAACTGGTCTTCAATGGATATTCCTGACAGTGCGCAGAGCTCTGCCATTAGATCATTCTAAGAATATAAGAAGACGATTCTTCTGCTTCCAGCGATTAGAAAAAATAATGTGTGCAAACTGGTCTTTCCCGTCATACCTAATTGTGTCGAGCATCTTAATATATTCTTCAACCCTGTCCTTTTGTCTTTCTGTTGATTTCCTTCATCCCGCACCAGATGATTAGGTTAATCAAACTGTGTTCCTTGACGTTTTCGCATGAAGACATATGTATGTAGATCAGACATCATCTGAAAGGATTTGAAGAACGAAAGCATGTCTGGCTCGATATGGCCCTTCCAGCTCAACGTGACCGCCGTCTTGTACTCTCATTGGTGTCACACCCTGTGAGGGTAATAGACTCCAAGCTTGCATCGGTATTCTGGTAGGATGCATTCACCAGATTGCCTCTAAAATGTCGAAAGGCGTATCTAGCCGCTTGGGTGTGAGTTCGCCTTATGTCCATCAAACTGAATAAACTCCTATGTTCGTCCTCCTTTACCCTAGTGGCTTCTGTACACACTAAGGAACGGATCCTTGCGCCACTTGTTTTTCATTGATAGCTGTTCGCAATAGTGGTGAAAAAAAATCTAAGTAAGCTTCCTAACCTCCTAACCTGGGCTTATACGGATCTGACAGAATCAAATCCAATTTTTAACTGTTCAAAGACAAACCAAAGCCTTCAGTTTCTAGGAGGACGTAGAAACTGAACCTCTCTTGGTCAACCACATTAGCTCGGTCACATCAAGTGCATGAACATTCGGCTTTGGTGAGGAAAGGTAAGGATACTGAATTTCTATTGTTCATTAAAAGTTCGTAACTAAGCCACGAGGACTTCAAAAGTTGCATATCCTCTTCATCATGTTGCTTCAACTAGAGCACCAATCAGCTAGACTGTCTTTTGTTGACCACGCCTTTAGAGTTCGGCTCTCCAGTGAATCTGGATGTTCAGCATGTCAGTTTTCGGTTTTTCAACACTATTTTCAAATTTCACTCATTCCTCCTCCTTTTCGCTTCATTCGTGACCTTTGACGTCTTCGTTCCACACATAATCAAAGCCACGTGTTTAATGCAAAATTCAAGCCCCCCATCATCATCTTTATTTTTCCTCAATCTGACGTCATCCCCGTGTCGCGTGGCACATTCAATATTTCACATTTCAACCAAAATTCTCATTTTGCACCAAGCGCCCAGGAAATGTAGCAGGGTGTTACACCCGGCAGGCGGCTGAAATTTTTCAAATTCCATTTCCCGCGCATTCTGCCAACTGTCATTTCACCCATTGGGTGCGTTCACCTCATTTAGCAAAGACACACCATCGTATGCACACACCGCTGCAGTTTGTCAAATGAGGTGCAAAAAAAAACCAATGACATCACGTTTCAGTTTGAATTTTATTTAACAAAAAAATACAACTAATCAACTTAAATTAGGGATTAAGTCATCTTTTGAGATGTTTCCTTGAAGAAGGTGCCCTCTCCGTCGGACACGTACTGGCTCTCCATGTGGTCTTCGATGCAGGTCTTCAGAATCGTTGAGGTGACCACGCAGTCCCTGTTCAGCGCGAGGCTCTTGTGACAGTGCACAATGGCCTCCTCGAGGTTTCCCATCAGAGCGTGGATGAAGCCTATTGCTGTGTACGTCTGCGATGACTGTGGCTTCAGGAGCAGCGCGAATTGGTGGTGTTTCAGCGCTTCCTCGTACTTTTTGTTCTTCCGGCAGCAGTGGCCGAGGTTGTTGAACAGCGACTCCCACTTTGGCGAGATGTCTTCCATGTTCTGATTGGAGCGGGTGGTCACGATCTCCACGGTGGCGCGGAAGAAGTCCTCGGCGCTCTCGTAGCATTGGTACTCGTACTTGATGATTCCCAACTCGTGGAGGATGAAGACGTCAAAGGGGGCAACGAAGAGCGCTTTGTAGAAGAACTGCTCCGCTAGCTCGAGATTCTTCGTCATCCCACACTCGACTCCGATGTACAGAAGGGGAAGGTGGCAGCCGCGCATCAGTTGGGTTGCTTTGAAGTACGCCGCCATCGCTTGGTCGTGTTCGTTCTCCTTGGCGAACGAGTGGCCGTACGCCAGCCACGCCGGGCCATAGAGTCTGTCGAGGGAGGTTGCTTTCAGAAGGTATCTCCTAGCAGGGTCGCTCTTACCGATGAGGTCGTAGTAGCAGCCGACAGCGTACCAGGAGATCGCCTTGTCTGGATAGTTATCGACTAACTTATGCGCCAGGTAGAAGAGCTTGCTGCAGTCCTTCAGCTCCACCAGGCATCCGATCTGCACAGTCAAGCCGTCTCGGTGGTGGGGGTCAATCTTGAGCAGTTCGTTCAGCACATGCAGGCACTTCTTGTATTCGCAGTTGTAGAAGAGTTTCAGGGCTTTCCCAGCCAGGAGGTCCGTGCTCCGTTCTATCTTCGATAAGCAGGCGGAGAGAGGAATCAAGTTGGCTTCGTCCATGTCCTTGGTCATGTTCAGGTTGCTGTAGTTCATTCGATTCGAATCGCATTCGCTCGGGTAGACTTTTGACAGACTGTTGTTGAAGAACGACGACTGGACGTTCTTGAGGTCTTCCAGGAGCTTGTTGGCCGGGGAGAGAATGCTGGTTGGGGGAACGGAACCAATGATGTTGGAGATCTTTGTTTTGTTCAGCTGCACCTCGTGTTTGCGGGTCTCACTGATTTTCTCGATGAGCTCCTTAATGGCTTTGAATTTGTTCAAGCGACTGTTTGCTAGATTTTCAGTGTTCATATGGGATCCATCAGTCTCGTAGTACTTCTTCAGTTTACTGGAGTAGAGGGTGGACACGAGTTTCGTCTCTGCCTCTGTGCATTGCTGGAAGAAGGGCAGGTGCTGAAGGAGATCGTTTTCTTCTGACGCCATCAGCATGTCGTGTTGAGTGAGGGCATCCAGGGCTTCGAAGCAGAAGACGGACTTGTGAAGTGCCTGCACGTAGTAGTCCACTGCGAGTCCTCGATTATCCATCGCTTCGTAGATCTTGCCTTTGAAGTAGATGATGGATGCCAGGACGTTGTTTTTGTTCACCTCATCGGACCAAATACTGCTGTTGTCGCCGAAGCAAGATTTGTTGAGGAAAGTGGACGAAAGCATCTCAAAGTCAATGGCGTTCATCAGGGTGATTGCTTCGTTGTATTCCTTCGACTCGTAGAGACATTCGAGGATGAGGTAGAAACACATGATGTTCGACTTCTCTAAGCCGTGGATTTTTATGGTGTACACCGCTCGTTGGTATTCCTTGAGGAGGAACATGCAATTGGCTTGCATGTAGATGTCCCGCGGATCGTTGTCACTCATCAGGGAAACTTTCTCCGCCCAAAACAAAGCGGTGTTGTATCGTCGCATATCGATGAAGAATTTCACTAGCTTTCGACTGTCTTCGATGTTGATGTATTCTGTGGTGCTTTTGTTGAACATTTTTGCTGTTTTTAAAGATGCACCGGCGATGGACAAGAATTTGAAAATTTTTGTTTGACTTCTATCCGGCTTGTCAGTCTGTCAAACAGCTGATTGTTTACGTTGGAGTTGTCAAGGTAGTTTGAAGGAAAATGAGGCAAGGTAGTGCGATCCTGAATTGAATTTAAGAAGTTTTCATGAGTTTTTGTCCGAAGGTTCACTCACAGTCAGTGATAAAAAATAAATTTCTATTTTATATTTTCGATTTTGGAAGAACAAGTTTTTTAACGGAAATATATGTGAGTTCAGAGAAAAACACGAATATGCCGATAACACAGTACCATGAAATCGAGGTAATAAATGTCATAAATGTACACTTCGAACCAAAAAGTGCGTTTTTGATGTTTTGCAAACAAGAAAAGGATCACACTAGTCAAACCACAAAGAAATCCATCATCCTATCGTCAGACGGTGACAACAGTAGCCAGGGAGTAGCGATGGCTGACTACCATTCATGCAGATAGAGCAAGTGAAATAGCACAGCGCAAAAAAGGGTGAAGTACAACATTTCTGTGCTCTGTGCTGCTCGTCGCGGCAGCACTTTACTGAGTCTTGTCTTTTTTCTTTTTCTCTGGACGACGAATGCGCGAGTGTGTGTTCAGTGGGAATTTTTTTTGTGTTTTTCGGGAATGAGAATATAAATTTTGCAGGGAAACGAAAAAACGCATAAACTTCACATATTTCGAAAAATATGGAAATCGAGCTGATTGAGGAAGTGAAAAACAATTGAATTATCGATGTGAGAGGGAGGCGATTACACCAATTGCAAAGTAAATACACAAAAGGTTCTCTTCTCACTTTCTTAATGTTTTCTTGTGTCTGGCCGTCTTGTGCTGTGCGGCGGCGGAGATGTGTGTATGATGTGTTGTGTGCGTAGAGAAAACCCGAGGATGATGGTGATGTGATGTGTGTGATAATGGTGTAGTGTGCCGTTTATGAAAATCGAATCGAAAAGAAAATCTAACGAGAGAGAGAAGTGAAGAATTTCTAATAAAAGTGTCATTTCCTGTGTCTTTTTCTCAAAAAGGTTATCAGTAAAAGAGGCAGCAATTGGCGTGCAGTGAAGAGGAGCAGCAGCAGCAGCAGTAGGGAAAAATTTGAAATTCGGTTTCGTCGGGGGGCTTTTGAGTCATCCATTCATTCGCACATACAAGGAAATTTTCGGTATTTTGCCCTTTCCGTGTGTGTGCGCTGCTGTTTTGCCGTGTCTCCATTTGGGTGCTGCCTCCACTGGAGTGCTTCCGGTGCTCGTAAGTCCGCCTCGACCACTACCACCACGACGACTTGGGAGGACGATCTAAAATGTTTCTTTTTTTTATTCTTTTCTTTAATTTTTCTCTGAAGGAATTGTTGCTTCGCATTGACGGGGGATCCGGGCGGTAGAGGGAGGTGGAACGCCGCACTATGGCCGATCTCCTTCGCATGGGAAATATTGATGTAATCCAAAAGGACAAACTTGGATCACCATCAACTGGTTCGGAAGACGGCGGAATGGGAGGACTCGGCGGACTGGGAGGCCTGGGGGGTGTTATGGGTGTCGGGGGAATTGCTGTGGCCGTCGGTGGTATTGACCTCAACGATTTGGCTCACGATCTGGATCAGGATGAATTCGATGGACCCAATATGTCTAATGGTAAGTGAGATGTATCTCTCGTCTGTGAAGCAATCAAAACAACTGGCAAGCGCTGGGAGTCTTAATGAAGCTGTCTGTCTGTCGGATCTGTTTTTGATTCCCCATGCAGATGTTCGGGAAGGTGAATTTGAAATTAATTGGGAGTGAGTGTGAAAATGGGATGGAAGTTTAAGGAAGAGGCAAAGATGCTCTATCGAGAAAGTACGCAAAAGTCTGCATCGATTTCTAGCATCCTCAATTTCCAGAGTAAGCAGGTGATGGCGCGGCAACTCATTAGTCATCATTGGCCGCAGAGTTTCCTTTCTCTCAGTAGCGCTTGCTCGCTGTCTAATGTCTCTTGCAGTTCAGTGTGTTGTTGTTTTCGTTTCGCGAACCACGTTGAAAGTGAAAATCAGCAGCGGCGCGGCACCGGCTCTCTGATGTGTAAGTGGCAACAATTTTATGGATTCACCTGACCCACAAAACAAAAACACTACAAAAGCCTTTAATGATGTGAATTTGATTGACTCGATGGAATGAATGGAGACAGCACCCATAAAACGAAAATGCCGATAAGCAAGAGAGCAGGCCCCTGCTTTTGGCAATAAATGCGATCTATGCGATTTTATCTCTGCTTCGGATTATTTTTAGCTTGTGTGTGCGGGCTGCGAACTTCTCCTAGATCGGAATGAATGAGAGACGCGTCTGGCTTTGGTTGTCGACATTCGCTGTGACGTTGGTTACCTGACGGGGAAGACGATTAATGCTGACTGTCCGTCAGGAAGTTACGGCGATGTGGTTTTGAAGAGTTTTTAGTTTGAAGTTTGTTTCTGTGGTTTGTTGAGATGCTTGCTGCCATCGTTTTTGTTTGCTGATAAACAGGAATTAGCTTTGAAGTGGTGTTTGACGCTTTTTGTCCTTAGCTGACTATGGTGGCGGCTCTCACTTGCTGATCACCAAGAAATGGTCGTCCCATGCCCACTTTGCTAGTGGAACGTGAAGCCCTCTTCAATCTGTGATGGTACGATCTTATCAAGAGTCAACGCCGAAGTCGCTGCAGCCTTCCGTTCTGCACAGTGAGTTCGAAGTTTTTCGCAGTCATTTTCTGCCAATGCTTTTTGTCATTGATTCGTTCTGGTGATCACCCTCTAAACCTCAATTATGAACGCCAATGTAATGACGGCCCGTTGAGCTATGAGCCTGATCTGGAGCGTGTTTCCCTTGCTCGCTGATCAACAATCAATGTCGAATTGAAGATCCGTTATGATGGCTCCTCATGAGTCAGACGTTTATTGCAAATGATAGCTATCAACGCTTGTCATCGTTCTCATACTGCACTGACGGCAATTACTTGCCGATCATCCGGAATCAGCGCCAAAGTGGTCGTCGAAACCTGTCCTTCTCAGTTGACAGCACTTTAATAGCGCCTTGACATTGCCAGCAGCTGCTGGCGCACTATAATGTTTGAATTTTATTTATGACGGGCGCATAGTTTCGATATTGAGTCACTTCGTCATCCACCTGTCCTTATTTTCTTTCACCAAGTGAATCACCACTCCACCGCAGCACTTCCTCCATCACATCAGTGTGTCTGACCTAGATTTGGTTTCATCGATGGTTCCGACAGCGGATGACTTTCCTGTGTGATGTGTTGTCCCTTCCAATCGTTATAGGGTATCGTTGGATTTGAAGAAATCCAAACGCACATGCATTCGATGGTGTATAGCCTTCTGTGAGTCATCTCTTAGTGTGTGAATCTCTGAATCTCTTTCTCTCTCTGTCTCCCCACCGTCGCCGTTGTGTGTTCGGTGTGTGTGTGCGTGTGTATAGTCACACTCTGCTCTGTCCTCTTGTCATCTTCATTAACATCCACAGCGGGTAAAGTGTATTTTAAAGTTTCTTTGTTAATTGTTACTCACAACCACACAAAATATCATCAAATCGAATCGGGAAACACAGAAAATAGCCAGCAGCTACTGTCTGATGTTGTCTGGCTGTCGAAAAGCGGGCACAGAGATTGAAAAAGTTGTCATTAACTCAGCGCATTGCAGTGGACGTCACTTTATAGCCGTCGGTTGTCATTACAAAGCACAACAGACAACCAGAGACGGAGCAAAAGCACAACACACCGAGCAAAACATAGCAAAACATAGTAAAACACGCTAATCAGCAGCTAACACAGTTTGTAAGACACCGCCGAGAAGTCAGTAGCCGCACCGCGTATAGGCACCGAAGCAGAGAGGTGGTGGAAGTGGAAGTGAAAAGCAAACACAGCTAAACAGCCTTGTGAAGAATTTGATTGCCACTCCGGGCGGCCTCAGTGACTTGTGAATCGATTGTCGTCGTCGAGACAGCGTACTCAGTGACAAACGAGAACCAATAGCAACAGACCCACAGAGAGAGGCAGGCGTAAAACAACGAGAAAACGTTAAAGATTTGTGAAAATTTGATGCGGCGATTGCCGACGACGACGACTTTGTTGTGTTTGGCACAAAAATATCTTTTTCCCAATTCCCCGCATCATCTGCACCAGCGAGAAAAACATCAGAAGCACCACCAGCAGCAGCACAGTCAAGCAAATGTCTCTGAAGAGCACGGGTAGCACGGGAACATGCGATTCCAGCAGCGCCAATTGTAAGTTGTGTGACAATTTGTGATCCGCGATGTGCATTGTCGTCACCTGTGATTCGAATGAATTTCAACACAAGTAAGATGATGTAACACGCCTTCAGCGGCGAACTGAAGCGTTTCTCAAGAACTTGGTCACACCGTTGACCGTTTTCTTCCCCTTTCTTCCAATCAATTGCCTTGCCTTGCCTTGTCTTGTCTTGCCTTGTGTGTTTTGTTTCTTTCTTCTCGGCGTGTGATTGTGATGAATCTCTATGCATTGTGTTGTTGTAGGTGAACGACCAGCGATTATTGCACCGCCTGAAAGTGAGTGGTATCATGGGCGATTGGACCGATATTCCGCCGAGTTGCGATTGAAGAGCACCAATAAACTTGGAAGTTATTTGGGTAAGTGGATCAGTGTTCGTTGTTGTGACATTTCGCTTATAATATCACTTTGACAGTTCGTGAGAGTGACAGAAAGCCGGGGTCATATGTGCTGAGTTATTCCGGCCGCACGGGCTTCAATCATTTCAGGTGAGTACGCTTCAAAATCGATCCTCAATCTCTCTTTGCAGCGGCAATTTTGTTTTGCTTGCAGAATAACAGCAGTTTGTGGCGATTTCTACATCGGCGGCCGTCAGTTTATCTCGTTGAGTGACCTCGTTGGCTACTACACGTCATGCAGCGACCTCCTGAAGCGGGAACGTCTCGTTCATCCCGTCGCGCCTCCGGAGCCAGTGAATGACAAGAAGCGCGTTGTGGCCATTCTGCCGTACACAAAGATGCCGGACACAGACGAATTGAGTTTCCAGAAGGGGGACATCTTCTTTGTGCACAATGACATGGGTGACGGATGGTTGTGGGTGACTGCCCACCGTACCGGAGAGCAGGGCATGATTTTCCGGGAGCTAGTTGACGATTTGGATGCATCAATCGATCCGAACACAGTTTTCCCGTGGTTCCACCCGAATTGCACAAAGAATGAGGCTGTTGACATGCTTGTCAAAGGTGGGTGCTCACTCCAGTCATTTCTCTCTTACGCCTCCTTCATATTTTTCCTTGTAGCCGGTCCTGGAAGCTTCCTAGTTCGTCCCAGCGACAACTCGCCCGGTGACTATTCGCTCTTCTTCCACATCAACAACCAGATCCAAAGATTTCGGATTGAGAAGAAGGGTGTGCGGTACTTAATGGGTGGTCGAACGTTCGAGTGCTTGGACGCGGTGATCAATCGCTACCGCAAGGAGCAGATAGTTGAGGGACACACCCTAAACCATCCCGTAAGTCGCCCCAACCGTCTGCATCTGCCCGGAATGTGCACAGTGTTTCTCCTCTTTGCAGGTGGTGAACGGCAGTCAACCGGAATTCAATCAGCAATTCGTCGTGGAGAAGGCAGCGGAGAAGATTTACGCAACCCTGCGCGAGTGCCGAGATCAGATTGGCCTCAAGAAGATCAAGGGCATCAAGCAGCACGGTCACTTGAACAAAAAATCAGACAAAACCGCCAAGTGGAAGCAGCTGTACTTCGCCCTGATTATCGAGGGCTCTGAGACACACCTCTGCTTCTATGACAACCCGAAGAAAACGAAGCCGAAGGGGCTGATCGACTTGTCCTGCGCTTATCTGTATCAGTGCCACGACTCGCTGTGGGAGCGTCCATACTGCTTCCAGATCGTGGAGCGCGCCCTCCCCTGCTTGGCCACCGTCACGTACTTGTGTGCACCTAGTCAAGAGAGCTACGTGGAGTGGATTAACGCGCTGAAGGCGCAGTGCGGCTCCCAGCTGAGTCGGGCGCAGAAGAAGGTACCGCGATTGAGGGAGCTGCGCTGCTTAAATCTGCTCGTGCTGGAGGCACATCGGTTGCCGTTTAAACTGGTGCCGCATCCCTACTGCACCATATCCCTGAACCAGGTCAAAGTGGGCAAGACGCGCGTGAAGATTGCTCCCGATCCAGTCTGGGAGGAGGAGTTCGTCCTCGATGACGTCCCGCCGGATGTAGTCACGCTCACAATCACCCTGCTGAGTCGCGGGAAGCGTGGCAAAGACTCAGAGGTAGCTGAACTCACAATCGATTTGGCGAGCCTGAAGAACGGCCAGGAGACCGAGGAGTGGTACCAGCTCACCGGCATGACCCCCATGGGCGAATGGGGGTCGCTGCGCCTTCGTATGCGGTACCTCGACGACTTGATTATGCCATGCGATGAGTACAGCCCTCTGCAGCAGCTCCTGCTTGAGCCAGAGCTCTTTGCCGTGAAGGCGCTTGCCGAAAGGTGCCATAACGATCGCGTGCCATTGGCGACATCGCTCTTGCGTGTATTCCGTAACGAGAAACGTGAAACCGAACTGATACGAATCCTGTGCCAAGCGGAAATCGCCCGAGAAAACGAGACCACGACCCTCTTCCGCGGGGCATCGCTAGCCACCACGCTGATGGATCTGTACATGCGCGCCGAGTGCCACGGATTCCTACAGTCCGCCGTCTCGGAGACAGTGCAGCGAATACTCGAGAGCAAGCAGTCCGCGGAACTGAATCCCACGAAGATGGACGTGAATGACGACGCTTGCTCGAACGCTGAGTTCCTCCTTCAGATTCTGGATCTCGTCACACAGTCGATTTTCACCTCGCCCGACGCATGTCCGCGCAGTGTGCGATACATTTGCAATTGTCTGCAGAAGGCCGTGGTGACCAAGTGGCCGACAGAGCGACTAGTTAGAACCCGCGTCGTCTCAGGCTTCATCTTCCTGCGGCTGCTGTGTCCGTCCCTGTTGAATCCACGTCAGTTTGGCCTGGTGAACGAGACCCCACCAACGGCGGCCACACGGTCCTTGATCATGGTTGCTAAATGCCTACAGAATCTTGCTAACCTCATTGAGTTTGGCGGAAAGGTAAACTAACACGTGGTTGCGACAGAATGTAGGTAATAACTTGTGTGCTTGCAGGAACCCTACATGGAGGTTGTGAATCCCTTCATCCTGAAGAACAAGGAGCGCATGATTGTTTTCCTCGACCAATTGTCGTCGGTTACTGATCCAAATCCACCACCAGGAATGTTCATCGAACAGAACACCAATAACCTATGTCCCGACACGGGTAAGTTGCAACAACTTCTCAGATTTGCCTTCTCTCAAACGCCACCGTTCTATCCACAGGTCGTGAACTTGCAACACTCCACCACATTTGTGTATCGTATTTGCCGCAGTTGCAGGAGCTCACCAACATTATGTCGATAAAGAAACTGGTCACCGTAACTGATATGCTGACAAAGCACAAGCTCAAGTATCGCGAGATGATAAGTTAAGCGGGACAACGGGGTTGTAGGGGGGGCGGTGTAAGTAAAGAAGTTTCTTTTTTGAATTAAGCTCGAAGTAAAGACATCAATTAGGTTTTTTTTGTTTGTATTTTGTACTCTCTATACATTGGCAATAGTAGAAAGCAGTTAAGAAAGACAACATGTAAACTCCTATCTCCTAGAAAAACACCTCCTCGTTTGTTTCTTTGACGCAACATGACAAGCAGTTTAGTCAGTAAGGATACTCCATTGTTTTTGTGAATCAACTAATACTCTCTCCAGGAATCTCTATCCAAAAGAATACCAAGCTAAGAAAACAAATGGCGCAACCTAGTCAAAGTTGAAGAGTTTTATATAGGCGTACAGTGTTAGAGCATTTTCCTTCCACGCACAATAAGATGTAAAGTTAATTGAATCGTCCTCAGGTTAGTTGCATCTGAAGTTCTCTTTATTTTCATTTCTACGCGCTCTCATCGCGGATGCAAGCAGTTGTGGATGCGGTCCATGGACTGTAGTTTGTCTTGGAGAGTTGTTGAGGGGTGTGACGGGAAATTGTAGTCTTTAAAAGAAAGTACATCTGGTGGCCCAAACATTATTTTATTTAAAATATACAGTGTGTGCAAGGACAAGGAGAAACTCAGCCACTTCTCTGCCTTTCGATTCTCTCCTTAAAATTGTAAAATTCTTTTTGTGTTTTGCCCTTTCTCCTGCCATAAATTTCTTGGAGATTGAGGGATATTTGTACAAGTTACAGAGAGACATCTGCCAGGGAAACGTGCAACATTTTTATGGGTGTCGGAAGTTAGCTGTCTAATACATATTTAGCTTCTGTTGCCGTTCAGATGTTTGTGAGATCTCCGGGTATGACTTCAGCACTTGAAAGTTGGCAGAAATTTTCTGGGACCCTAAAGTTGACAGAAATCATCTGTAAGGGCTTCCTTTATCTCATCAATTGCCGTGTGAACATTAGACCGAGAACAGAAAAGGCATAGAAAGTACAAAGAAGGACAATGACGTGGTAAATCATAATTTGCGTAGTCTAAGGCACGCAACTATCCCTAACCTACTGCAGGTTTTTCCGAATCCTAAGCCCATACAGTCAGTCAGTACCTGACATTCAGCATCGAAGCCTACAGAAATCTTTGCCTTAATTCAGACGTTAAAGAAGACATTGATATACGCACAATTTTGCATTGTACCCAACAAATTCCCTGCCCCATCGACTGCATCCCCTTAACAACTCCAACACATCGTCACAATTTCTTGCACAGCATCGGCATCATTTAGGAACGATACAAACAACAGAGCATAGCATTACTTATTCACAAAGCATAACTCACGGCAAGCTTCTGCAAGCAAACTTTTTCAGCAAAAATCTTCCAAAAACACAAAACTGGTGATCACAAAATTTGTATACAAAACGAAAAGTCAGTTTAAGCGCATAACTAAAAAAAATTCTCAATCAGGTATTTCATAGACATTAGGTGTAAAGTGGTGTGTGTGTGTGTACTGCCTGCCTGCCGCCTGCTCGTTGTTCGTCAGCACGTAAATCAGCGCAAGCATGCATAGAGATACACATAGGAACAAAGAAGCATATTTTTTAGAAACGAATCCAACTCATATTTGTAATGTGTTTGATCTTCATTCTCTTGTTTTAACATTTTCTCTCTCTCTCTCTCTCTCACTTTCACTCTTTCTCTCTATCTAAGTGAATAAAGATATAGATTGTAATGAACTCGAAAAGAACATAGAAACTAGGAACTTGTCAATTAGGCCGTCTCATGAACGTTAAATCTTCTTGACAAACAAAAAAGAAAAGAAAAAGAAAACCAAACAATTTAAGGAAAAACACAAAACATTTGTAATCGCATTTCTTCGGTATATACACGTTTTAAATATTTGTTGTTTTTTTATGTTTTATCGTTGTGTCTTTTTGCTGTCAAAGTGTGTTATTGTCAGTGGATTGGGGGCTGGAAGATGGTGCGCGGGGGCTGGGGATAAGACTTAAGTCAAATTGTCGAATTTGGTCTGTTTTGTATTTCTTTTTACTTGTTCATAGTCGATTCACTTCGTTCCTTGTCGCATTTTTTAGGCCATTGCTGAGAACTCTGCGTTTCTTTTCTACTGTGTCTCTCAGAAAAACTGACTCTCTTGTCCATATTTTCACAGAGGAGCCGTTTCACTTACTGTGGAAAGCTTAAGCAAGTAAGAAAAACTCTCGCTGATTTCTGAGCGAGATGAGGAGCATATTCGATATGCGCTTCACATACTTCAGCCATCAGGGCAGTTGGCTAATTGGGTAGACGCGGCACGACCCCGTCTTATACGCTGTCGCAATATAATATTCCGGCCTGTTAGTATCTCCTGACTTGCCCAATACGACCCTGTGCTTCGAACATCGTTCCCTCTATACATTGGCAATAGTAGAAAGTAGTTAAGACAGACAACATGTAAACTCCTATCTCCTAGAAAACACCTCCTGGTTTGTGCTTCGAGCATCGTTTCATTTTTTTGGAAGCTCTGATGTCGCCACCTAGGGGACGAGTCTCTGATAGCATCTTTTGATAGGGCACTGCAACCTCCTGTAAATCGGGGACTTATTCATCACTGCACTCCAGGTAGCACTGTCTTGGGTTACTCAGCTCCAGTTTAACACTATACACCTGGTGGAAGTGAGTTTAAGTCAAGGACCATCTTAAAATAGTTTGAGCTGATGTTGAGAGTTTCCTATTATACCTGGGCACATCATCAAAGGTCCTCCGTATCATTTCTGGGCTGCTATTCACATAAATCTGAATTGTCTCCTTTACACGAGCCTTGGCTGTTGTGTCCACCGTGGCGTAGTGGGTAAGTGCTTTAACTCACACGCCGGGGGTCCCAGATTTGATTCCTGATCTGAACATGTCGCATTTTTTACTGCACCTACTCTTTCGACTTGCTGACAACCCTTAAAGAGCACTAGTTGTCTATTAAAACGTTTCTTAAACGTTGTCGTTTGAATTCGCCAATAAACTGTAAGTCGTTTCTTCTCGTGAGCACAATTCGAGCACTTGCTGAAGAAGTCTTTGTGGGCTGTAGAGCCCCTAAATAGTTTTTAATATTATTGCTGTGTACGCTGCACAAAAAGAAAATCATCCTGATTGTTTCCTTATCGCGTCCACAAGCCAATCAAAGTTCAGAAACAACCAAACCCCACAAAAACGTAAAAAAGCATTTCTCTCCAATTCGTTTTCGGGGTTGTAGTTCAACACACAGAGTAGAGTGGGCATCAGCTAATTAGCAGCAACTTCAACGACCTTCCTCTGTTTATTGAGTTCTCATTGAAATAGTCACGATCTTCCTTGAGGTTAAGTTTTCTTTCCAATTGGGTGAGAGAGGATCACGATTAGAAGTGTTAGAGCCAATTTATTCCAGATTCACCACCACAGCTCGTATCGTCGTTTACTCTTTCAAACACGTTCAGTCCGAGAGATTTCTTTCTATTCGTCTGCATTTAATATTAATAATAATAATTGAGTGGCACTACAGCCCACAAGGGACCAGGGCCGAGCTTCTACAACAACATTTAATAGTGCTCCTCATAGATCTAGCGCTACAGCAGGAGTAGAATTACAACACAACATCACGACTCGCGTTTCTCGAAAGATGGTTGTAAGTCGTGAAAGTTGCAGATGATTGCGATTGGGAACCTCCTCACTCGCCATGGTTCATTCGTTTTAAGCGCTGTATTCATAGGCGATTGGCTAACCTCAAGTCCGTATCGTCTCGAGATTCCACCAAGGTATACATGAACAAAAATCAGAACTCCAAAGACTCAAAAAGACTAAATCCGCTCTGATTTGTTCATGCTTTAGCAGCACAATGAGAAAGCAGTGGTATGAAACAGAATTCTTTGAAATCAATTTATTCTTTTAAGAAAGAAACTTAAGAATACACTGCCGACAACCTAATGAAACCGATTGCAAGGAGGAGTTGTTCCATACGTCTGGGTCTTGATGTTGGTCCTTATTTACCCTTATTTACTATAAAGTTGCATAGCAAAACCGAATATCCTTTCAGACTAAAGAATAGTCGTGCATACTGTTCATGTCCTAATGTAATGACTGGGGATACGCTGTGTTGCGGCAGTTAATTTGTCAGTTAGCACTACTTTTACCTTCAGAGATCGGTATTTTGACTCCTGAGAACAACAACGACGACAATGCCCAAAATCCTCCCGAAATCGCGTCCGAAAATCGAGAAGAAAAAACTTAAAAATGCAAACTTCCTTTTGTCCACGATGTTTGCGACACAACTCAATCCTGACATCGTTCTCCAAACTACAACCGGATGCACCGGCATCTTTCCCTCACACCCATTGACCATAGCACACAATCGACACAAATTCTAAGCTTAACACAACACTGCATTATAAACAATTTTTCTCTTACTCAACAAGACACATGTATGTAAGCATATGTGTGCGTGTACGCGTAAACGATAAGAATAAAACTTCGCTTTCTAATTACTATTGAATTATTGTTTCATTTTAACAAATAGATTTATGAGTCATTTATGCATAATTATTATTAAATAACAATACAGACGTGTACGTAAAACTTGAATAATAAATGAGAAACAAAAAACAAAAAAACAAGAATTCTAGAATAGTAGACAAAACAAAAGAAAAGATATAAGAAAAGGAATATGAAAGTCAAATAAATATACAACCATAAATGCAAGTCGTAATTGTAATTTTTATATAAACGCTAGTTACTAATTTATGTATTGTATACAATTATAAACACGAGAAACAAACAAACAACAATGTATTGAATATTATTATTATAATATATACTATTTACAATATTTAGCAGAAGATCTTTTGTTTGATTCTTGCTGCGGGGGCTCAGTCCAAAAATGTCTGCGTCAACGATTGAATTCGCTTTTGGGGGCTGGCCACACGTTCATTCAGCGGTTGTTGTTGTGCACTGCGATGAATGATTGATTGATGTGGTGCCTCAATTGGGGATCGATTTATGACTTGGATGGGGATTGATTTTATGACGCTATCGCAGTAATAAATGTCTTTGCTATCACCGGAGGGAAGATGGTGCGAAGTGGGTAGAGCACGATTTGAAGATAATACATCAAATGGCAAACGTCGCTTGTTTGTTCTAAATTTATCGTTTTCTATTGACAATTTCTTTTATTTGGAATTACATACGTACAGCCTTTAGTGTAGACAAGGTTCCTACACCAACGGAACCAAATGAAGCAGGACCTGTGAGATGGCATTCAACAGCTTCTTCTTCTTCAATTACGCAATTCGAGAGGATCTATCAAAAACCGAAATCAACGGCAGGCTCCAGGAGTCATGTTGACATCACGTTGAATCAAGTCATCCATAAGGACATTTAACTACAAAAAAGTGTTCAAATGTACGTAGCTCTTTCACAACTTTACTGATCTCCGAAGAGTATGGGCTTTTATAGTCGCCACTGATAACGATAACAAAATCATTTAGCTGACAGCAAATTCGTCTGAACTTTGACCAAATGGTTTTGACTAAGTTTTCGTCTTCTTAGAGTGGTGCTACAGTCCAGTGAGGGTCTGAGCATCAATAAACATGTTTCTGTAGCACACACGCTCTTTTGCCAGCTGTCTCCAGTGGTGTTAATAAATTCATGGAGGTTCTTCTTCACTCGTGTGCATCATCTCCCTTTTTTTTGCAAAGTCCAAATGGCGCAAGTGCAAAGATTCTTTCAACAGGATTTGAGTTTCCTATATGCTCCACATGACCCAGCCTTCTTAAGCGTTGTACGAGTACATACATATGTAATGTAACGTCCATTGAACTCATTTCCCTTGAACACGCTTCGTCATTAAGCAGCAATAATCAGGATGTTACATAAAATCAGCTTGATGGCATTGTTTTTGACTTATCTCTTGACCGCAAAGAAACAGAAGTTACTCTGCATTAAATTGTTACCGTTGGTGGATGTCCATTTTTACTGCAAGCGAAGTTCTTAAACACATCAAAGTTTTCTTCGTTGCAGCGAACTGCCTTGCGTGTTTCCATAACTACAGCCTGTTCTTTTGCTTCGTCCTCTTACCAAAATATTCAGTTTGGCCACCTCCGCCGCTTTGCCAATAAACATTTCTTTGACGTCCCGCTGCGTTTGAAAAATTATTTTTATGTTATTCCGACAGTAATCTTACAGTTGAAGGGGATTCTACGGATGAGAAAGATCCTAATGATCACTTGGAGTCTTGAACATTGTAACAAATTAGTTGTCTAGTTGGCAGTCTACGCGGCAGGCATTGTCCACGCGACGGTAATCATCTACTCGGCAGCCATAGTCCTAAATGCAGCCATATTTTGCACAGCAGCCATCGTCTCCACGGCAGCCATCGTCTTCGCGGCAACCATCGTCTTCGCGGCAGCCATCATTTGCACGACAGCCATCGTCTTCGCGGCAGCCATCGCTGATCGGCAGCCATAGTCCTCGCGGCAACCATTATTTGCACAGCAGCCATAGTCTACACGGCAGCCATCGTCTACGCGGCAGTCTTCGTCTACTCGGCAGCCATAGTCTACACGGCAGCCATCGTCTACGCGGCAGCCATCGTATACTTGGCAGCCATCGTCTACGCGGCACCCATCATTTGCATGGCAGCCATGGCTGATCGGCAGCCATCGTCTACGCGGCAGCCATCGTCTACGCGGCAGCCATCGTCTACGCGGCAGCCATCATTTGCACGGCAGCCATGGCTGATCGGCAGCCATCGTATACTTGGCAGCCATGGTCTAAGCGACAGCCAATGTCCTTTGCTCGTTCAGTTGATTACCTCATTCGCTTTCACTCTTAAGGAGAGCTAAATCTCGGGGGCCTATAAAGTTTCGTATTTCATTCGATTCGAATCGTGTTTCCTATTCTACCCTAATCCAGTAGTTTGCATGAGATTAAAAAAAAATGATTTGTATGTCAAGTATTTCCAGCAAAATTTGAATGCCTTTACAAAAGGACCCACTTCATCTTCAGGTTAAAATACTTAACTATAAAGTTTCCACACGTCGATATATTTGTTGGTAATGAAGCTCGAAGAGATTCCGTGCAGGGGCATATGTATGTCTCAAGTAATCCAATCTTATTGATATCAAGCGCTTTCTAAACCATCTGTTCAGACTGTGTAGCACGCATTCATTAAAAAGAAGATATCGAATTCTGCGGGAAAGACAAGTCGCAGGATTGAACATGTGGTGGGATGCAAAATGTTATGCAATTCAATTGATCACGAATGGTCTCTCTATACTGGTGTGGCTCGTAAATCGTTCAACAAATTCAAAACAGGGGTGTAAAATGTATTTCCCAGGATCACTTTATGATTCAGCCTCATTCGGTGCCGGCAGAGCAAATGTATCAAAACCTGTCAAGAAAAGTCTACCCAAATGCCAAACATGCGAAGAGGCCACCTTCCAAAATTTTATAAAAATCACAATTTTTAGGAGAATTTTGCAATGAAATACCAGGTGAACAGAAACCCAATAAAAACTGTAGGCAGTTCTTAGAAAACTCATAGAGGGTTTCAGGACATCTACTGCTTTTTCGGATTCAAAATGGTCTGGTATATAAAAATAGAAAAATTTGTCTACATTGAATTTACAACACTCTGGTTGTAGTGAATCTAAAAGTTGGACGACGTGTTTATGAAATAGGGGAAAAGAGGCCATTTTGATCCATGTGCGGCTAAAGCTGACTCTGACAGTTACAATTATAATAATCATTGACTGGCACTACGGCCAGCCTCTTCAGCAGCTACCCGTGTTGTAGACTAGAGTAGAGCGCACCTACTGTCTTTTGCTGACTCCGAACGGCAATTACAACGGTTAAGATGGCTAGGCCATGTAGAGCGTATGGACACCGCTGCTCCGGCCTGAAAAGTCTTCGAATCTGAGCCATTGGGACAACGCAACAGAGGACGGCCCAGGATAGGGTGGCGCACACAAGTGGAGAAGGACCTCAACCAACTTGGAGTGCGCAACTAGTGGCAGCTGGCGAAAGATCGTGCTGGCTGGAGATGCATGTTGGTTGAGGCCCAGGTCCACCCCGGACTGTAGCGCCACAAGAAGAAGAAGAAGAAGAAGAGCAGCAATTACAATTAGTACTTTTCGTCAACTCGAATGAGATGGTGCCGTGAAAAGTTTGAGGCGTTCAGTCTGGGAATCGAGACTGGTACCTTCACGTCCCACTTACCCTCTTCATCACAATTACAAAACGCAGCACAACTCTTACCGGCGCAGATCCGAAAATAAAAGACATGTGTTCAATGTTAGTTATTGAATATTTCACGATATTAACCAATATTTATTTTTGCTCACATCCACAAACGTCTTCTTAAGCTAAGAAGTCTTATTGACTACACATATACTCCTTATTCTATGCCAATTACAATATTTACGTTCACTAAAAGTTTTATGTTATGCCGTATAGTTTAAACAAATGCAATCGCTCATTTTTTTCGCTTTTGCGTTTTAATTTCACGTAAGAAACCTGAGGTGTTCTCTTGATCATACTTGACGTTTTGTTTTTCAATATCTGTCTGTTTTGTGATCCTGCAACCATTTACAATGGGTTAAGTAAATAAAAGTATTTAAAAGTGTGTTGAATGTGGGTGTGTAGATCGAAGGGGGGTTGTAAGTGGAAGGATGTAAGGTCTAACTTTCCAACGCGTCATTGAAAATTGAAATTGATGAAAATTGATGGACGTATTTATGATGCCTGAGTTGTTGAAGAACTAAATCATTCCAGATGACATTGATTTGAAGTCTTTTCGGTAATGCTGGGTATAATTTATATTAAGCCGCTGTGCTAAGATTTGGCTGACGTAATGATGTTTCTTAGAAGTTCCAGCTTCAAAAATAAATTGATATCAAATTCAACATTTTATCTTACTTCACTCTTCAGAATAATAATTGAGTGACCCTACAACCCACAAGAGGCCTAGCTTCTACAACAACTACTCCTGTTGTGCGTGCTACTGTTCCTTCACGAGTAGAAGGGACCTATAGTTTTTTCTTGACTTCGAATGGCGAGATTTGAGAAGCTTTTCATAGACAATTGGTACTCTTTGAGGGTTGTCAGCAATTCGAAGAATGTGGCACCGTGAAAAATTTGAAGTGTTCCATCCGGGAATCGAACCTAGACCTTCGGCATGATGGTCGACGCACATACCCACTACGCCATGGCATGTAAAACATGTGAGCACAACGCAGGTCTATGGCGAAGAGTATTCGGATCCGAGCCATTCGGACAACACTACAGCGGGCGTCCTCGAACTAAATGAAGGATACTCGTACGAGTGAAGAGAAGGATATCTGCCAATTTGTTGTGCGAAATTAAAGGCAGCTGGCGAGAAACCCTGTCAGCTTGGTTTAGGGTGAAGTCAAGCCCTGAATGTAACGACATCGTAAGAAGGAGAAGAAGTGTGATTGGAAAGACGCGTTCAGCAACAGAAGACTCATCGCGCCGTTCTTTGTCCCCAATTCCACTCTCAAATCAGTCCTGAGAGGTCTAAGAAATTCAGCACAGAAAAAATTATGTACGTCTTCGGCGTGTGGGTCGACGCCTTACCCACGCTAAGGCGACCACTTCCCTTTCGGAGGTAAATATTATTTTTTTGACACCAATTGACCAATTCTCAAATGGTTTCTTAAATTTTCAAATAAAATATTTTCAACAGTCAGCGGGTCAGACGCTCCAGGGAAATGGTGACGGATTGAATAATTTGCTTTCTCTTTGTGGCAATATATACTTAACCCCCCACATGTGCAGACGTATTGTAGTATATGCGGTTTCGCTTATTGAGATCATGTTTTTCGAACAATCAAGAGTTTGTTTTATATAAAGTCATGACAGTGGGGCCCAGGACCTCCCCGCCAGTAAAAGAAGAAGGCTAACTACTATCGGTTTTTTTCCTAACGCCTCTCTTTCCTGCTTTGGAGGTTTTTTTTTGGCAGGGGTTGAAAAGTTCTGCACTGGAGCGCTCAGACTCGAAAACTGGTCCATTGTACTTCCAGGCAGTAATCTACATTTTATACAATTTCTTGCGGTCTTTCGGAATAAGCAGGAGGCTCGCTATACATACAACTGCGAATACCGTGAAATCTGATTTTTTTTTTGATTCCGATAGGTACAATTTTTTTATTTTCAAGTTTTGCATCACTGTCACTGACATCTGTGCCGAATTTTACGTCAAAATATAAAAAATATACACCTGTGTTTGAGGCGTGCCTTCTTCTCTTGTGGCGCTACAGTCAGGGGTGGACCTGGACCTACATCGACATGCCTCTCCAGCCAGCAAGATTGAGAGATGTCCTTTTGGAAACAGCTAAAAGTGAATTTTTTGTTTTTCTCAATCTCTGAAACTATTGAACAACATACATAGTTCTGAAGAATGACTTTGCGGCATGTTTTTTTTTGACCCGCAATAGTACTTGGGATGAAGGGAAATGCGAAATTAACGAAGGTACTAACTCCAATGAATGCATTCCTTTCCAACTCTGAATGATATCCAATTCAATATATTCAGAAATGCATAAGTATATTTCCAACCTCAAAATATCTTACAAAGATACAATTAATTTAAACAGAAAGTCCTACATTTCAACTCTAAAGGAGAGTGCAATAGAGGACAATTTTGTCACCCGTGATGCACACAGTTGGTAGGGACCTTATACAGCTGGGTCTGTTGGAGGCACAAAGAGACGTGTAGACTGACAGCAAACTTCATTCCTCCTTTAAGTTACCGTCGAAAGTGTATTGAAAACGTTAAAATTTGGAGCGTAACTTGTGCTTGGAATTGGTAAAAAAAAGTCCCTATTTAACTTTAAGTTTTTTTTCTAGTCACTCGGTAAAAGTGTATTTTTCTGGCCACTTGATGGATAGTGTTGAAGTAATTGTTGAATTGCCGTGTAATCACTACCAATGGCAGGCGTCTTTGAATTATTTGTGAAAGAATATGGCCAAACGACGCTGGAAAAGCAGTGTGTAAGAAATAAGAGTATCAATATAGAATTTCAAGGTTAAGGGCTTCATCTACCCTGATGATTTAAAACTTGAATGTGTACAAACAAAATTTTTTTAGTTTTCTTGTAGGCTCTAAATTGTGGAGTAGTTTGTAAGCAATTCAAAAGAAATTCTGAACGTGTTCTAAGGGTGTTTGCTTGTTTTGATAGGTGAGGATCACTTTGACATTGCATATGATGTATCAGCTTGGAAAGACTTTAATTTTTGCACCGAGTTATAAGCTGTTTTTGGACACAGAATCTGCAAACCCATTATGAAACGAACAAAGTGATTGTTAGAAGAAAGTAAAAAATAAAATTAAATAAAGAAAAAAAAAACACAAAAATTTTCACAAATGGAAAAAAAGAAAAAAAATGTACCATTTCATTTTATTATTTAATATCACAATTATACAAAAACGGGGCAATTATGCTTTGTTCTGTTTTCTATTTTCTCTCTATAGCGTCGTCCTTCAGCAGGACTACATATGACTACACACAAATTCTACACTTGACATTGCACATGTCCCAGCTTGGTTGGTTGGTTGTTGGTCTCTTTGTGTTCCTCTTCTTCATTGAGAAGGGACATTTTAAACAATAAATAAATTAAAAATTACAATATATGCTTTCACTATGTTAAACCTTAACAAAAGATACCTACATATATCCGCTACCTTTCAAATCATTACAATGATTTAGCTTAACCCTACTAGGATGACCTACAATCTTATTCTAGACTGTTCTAACTTCTGTATACTCGTACTTATGAAAAGAAAATGTTCTTCAATTGATGGTCTCTGTTGAGACCATTGAAAAGTTCAAGTGGATATATAGTATATGCTTGCTTGCTTGGCCTATACGAATGCTTTTTCGCCCGTGACATTAGCTCGAATTGGGGGGTTCTTTTGATATTTATTTTTCTTTTCAAGCGATGAGGATGCTTTTGAATTGTTTTTTGTTTTTTTGCTTAGTTTTCGGTTATGTGTAGTAGTAGTAGTTATAGTTGTGTTTCGTTTTAAGTTAGCTAAAGTTATGCACTAGATTAGTTTTATGGAGTTTTGCTTCCTTTTACGATTAGAGTTTGTTTTTGTTGGTTTTCTTGTTGTTTTTTTCAGCTTTTAGCTAGTTCAGTCAGTATCATCTCGATCTACTCCTCCCTCAGCCTCATACGCGGAGGATGATGATGAGCTTCTGTCATGGATCAACATGGATAGGGTCTCAAGGCTTCGCCGGACCTGCAATAAAAAAAGGAATTTCTTTGTTGATTAGTTTTGAGTGTTCAAATTGGATTTTGTATAGATTTTGGACAAGATTTGAGTTCAGATGTATGTAAAGTGGCCTGTAACTCTTCTCTTGATATCAGATCTGCAGTGGATTCCAGATAGAAATCATAGTTCTCTATGGGCCTACAAACTTTCTGTCAGCTGAGTAAATGAGGCCCTCAATCAAATTTCTCGACTTCCTTACACGCTTTACGCAATGAGAAACAGTGTACCAGACACCTGCCACTGCAGTGTCTTTGTAGTTCTTTATTGAATCGCATCCAGGAGTCACCAATAACGCAAAACAGGACCCAAAATGAACCAATAATGAAAACCGAGTTTACACACTGAAAATGCTTGACAGAGATGCACAGAAGAAGAAACGTCGAAAAGCGTGTTCTATGACATTTAAGCGCCTTGTTCAGTTATTGTCCCACACAGTCAATTGTCATTGTCAAAATCCAGTCATTGTTAACCACGTTCAAGGCAGCTCTTCCGATCGCCCCCTTATCACGCCCAAGAATCCATTGTTTTGCTTTCTCTCAGCAAGTTCCAAGTCCCATCGTTGAACCACTTCAATTTTATTTTGTTTTTCTAGAGAGTCTCCAGACGCACACACACACGTGCCTCGTCACTCGAAATTATGCTCCACCAGGCTGATTGCTTATCATCAATTCAAATTGATGAACTTCCGGCAGACGACTGTAAATTAATTTCAAGCCCTCTCAAGTCCGGCATATGATCGACAGGGCTTCAGCTAATCCTCTCGAATTGTTTTGCTTTCACAAACCCATCTATGCACTGCAGAATGGCGTGTCACGCAGGCAGCTGTTTTCGTTGTCGCTTCTCTGTTCACCTGTGCTCGTCTATCTGTTTACTTTGTAGGTTATCTTATCGCTTTAAATTGAACCACAAAGGTGGTAGCTGGCAGATTAACTCGCAATTTAATCGAAAGTGCGCTTTAGAGTCTGTCTCACTCTCCGCCCGCCATGCACGTCATGCAATCAATCATTTAGTCTATCTCCTAGCATCTTACTGAAGAGGACAGAATTTCGTGTCTTTGAGTCATCCACCGGGCGGTGGGTTTGTGACGTAGTCGATGTCATGACTAAGGGAATCTCCGCACGACTCCACAACAATCAGTTCAACGATCCGGTGACTGATGGTGCGGCGGCAGGAAGACGCAGTTATTGATGACATGGGAAACTCCGTGTCCCAAGTGTTTTCCGCGCAAAAGCCTGACGATGATTTTGTGTAATCCACGAAATAGATCGATTGAGATTTCGTGGAAGTGGAATATATTGAACTGACAAAGACGTCATCATTGGAGACTGATAATCAGTGAAACACGCAATGTGCTTATCTAGAGGTTTTACATGGTTAGTGATGATGCAAGAGCCATGAGGGTGAACGGAATATCTGTCTGACGCACTGACCTGCGTGAGTTCACAGTTGGCGTGAGAGCCTACACGCTTATGGCTTTCATGTTCATGAGAACACGAACGTCAGTTCAAAGCATCTTGCATCCATACATTTCAAGGCAGTCACGGAAAGTTCACAGAAACTTGTTGCGGATTAAAAGTTCACTTATTTATTTATCAGAGCGAGAATTCATGAAGAATTCTCGGTCTTCCATACCTCACAGTGCCGGGCATACTGCTTTCCATGGTCAAGACCAAGTGTCCAAGATTTTAGATTCATCTCTAGAGCGGGGGTTCGTTGCCAAAGTTCAAGGGAACCACGATTTGGGCCTCAGGGCAGAGCACTTCAAGATCTATCGCGTAGAAACCGAAGGAGGAGGTTTACTCTGCGGCAAAAGTTTGAACAATTTTTAGGCTAACTATCGTCCATCGGGTATTTTGGCGATTCATCTTAAACCTGCCGGTCTGCACTTGTAGCATAAGGTGTGGGCAGATTTAGGGAGTACCACAGATCAAGTCACGGCAATCGCAACGTACTCTGGAGACTGGGCGGATAGCAGGGCCCACAAGAGGAATTGAACTATCATGCCAGAGAGAATGCAGAGGATCCTGTGGCGTATGTGGAACATTTTTTTTTTGCGAAAATTATAGAAATAACCCTTTTAAATGAAGGCAATGAAACGCCATTCGAACCGCTTCTGAACAAATCAATTTTAATGTGTAGGCGGTGTAGGCTAAAGTGGAAAGTTTAAACAAAATTGTTTGACAAACTACAACATATTGAGGAAGTTATTTGAATCTTGTGACATAATTTCATCTTCATCATCGTGAAGAAGTTTCAAATTTTAAATGACATTGATTGAAGATGGATAGGTATGAAAGTCGTGTGACCTTTAAATCAGTCAAAGCATTGTACACCGGTTGTATATTAGCCGCATTTGTGCCCTCATAAATAGTTTTCAAGCCAGGAAAATGGAGTAGGGAACTTCATAACGCGTCAAGCCTACAGACGATATCCACGCCTTCAACGAACGTCCTAGCCTACATTGAATGTCTGAAACTATGGGGGATGGGAAGCCCACAGAGAATGTTCAAGCCTACAGAGAATGTTTAAGCCTAGAGAGAACGCCCACGACTAGAGAGAGCGCCCATGACTAGAGAAAACGCCCTCGCCTTCAGGGAACATACAAGCCTACGTCCAGACCTATGGAAAACCTTTTTAACCTATAGAGGACGTCCACGACTACAGCCACGGTACAGGCCTACAGAAAATGTCTAAGCCTATGCAGGATATCAAAGCGTGCAGAGAATGTTCTAGCCTTAAGATAACGTCCAAGCCTACAAAGAAAAGAGAATAGCTAAGCCTATAGAAGACTTCGCAGTCTACTATAATGTCTCCAATAAATTTTGACGCTCATAAGTGGGGAATGATCTTCAACAACTTCGTAGACTGGCTTTTTGATTAAGGTCCAGGAACAGAAACTGCTCGACAAACTTGCCTCCGACACGGATCCTTATAACCAGACCAATGAGTGAAATCCTTGCAAAGTTATTCGAAAATTAAACACTTGTAGAGGTACGATCAACATATACAGCTTCATTTAAAGTGTTTTTGACGTCGCTGGCAGAGTTTTGATCAAAATTAAGTATTCCTTAATCGAATTCTTCACATTAAAAGTCGTCTTGTATTCTTCCTTCTTTTAAACGAATGTCAAATATTTGGCAACTGTTTTGACACACTTATTGTTCACTTACGGTATATTCTTGCCTCGAAGTCGCAAAAAACTTTGTTACGAACCAAAATGTTCCAATTTTCACCTGACGAAAAAATTCAAGTCTGCATTATTTTAAGGATTTTTTCGACGCTTTCCCGTTTTAGGGAGGAATTGGGCCGAATTTTGCCAAGTATTTGCGAATTTTGAATTCTAGATTTTATTGCTTAAAATTGTCACATTTGTGATTGAAAAGTTAAATATTTCCGGTCTAAACTGATCTTAGATTGCGTCTTTGTCGTTTTTAACCTATTTTGTACCAAAATTTGTGCAAAGGACTTGCGTGAAGACGATGCAAAATAAAATTTAACTCACCTTGGCAATTTGTTGTAAATTTGTATGCAAAATATTCTGAGCTTCTTCGGTGCTTTTTGTTTGCAGTTCCTTCTGCCATCGCAGGGCTTCCGCAAAGATGTCAGCATCGTTTCCAGAGCCCTGCAATCGAAATCACCAATTAACCACAATCACAATCACAATCACTGGTGACGGTCACTTACCCAATTAAATTCTACTGGTGATCGATATAAACTAGTTTTGGCCTCGATGTCTAATATTCTATACAATAGGAATCCCGAGAATATCGCTAAGATGATTGACAGCACCACGCCCAGGTAGACAATGTGGAACTCTGTGGGGAATTTCAAGCGTACAATAGCGCTCTGAGAGAATGCTTTGAATGCGGTCGATGAGGACGACACCACGGTGTTCGGTGATGACGATGATGATGAGGATGACGTTTGACCGATCACCACAGATGAAGCCGATGACGTGGACGAGGTTGATGTGAATGATGTGGTGGCGCCAGCAACGACATTGCCAACAACAATTGCCGCTGCCGGCAGTGTGGAGGAGTTTGCTGAAGCGTTTGTGGTGTTGCTTGTGGTAGTGTTGGTGGAGTTAGAAGATTTTTGTTGATTTTTACTTGCTGCTGACGATGAGTTTGTGCTCATTGGTATGGGCGGCGCCGAGGCACGACTTCCTCCCGCTGCGGTCGGGTGTAATGTGTTGCTTTTGGCATTAAGTGGTTCTGGAAGGTCAAGACACGATTAGAACAGTTTGGAGGGGTGGTTGGTGGCGGTGTTACCTGAAAGACGTTTATCAGCCGCGTCGCCCTTCCCCCCGTCAACAACGTCGCCGCCTTTGTTTTTCCGACGCAGCAACGTCTGACTAGCATCAGATGTGGTTGTAGTAGTTGTCGCTGCTCCCGAATCGATCGGTTGCGGTGGACTCTCGTTGCCGCTGATCGAACAGCTGCTGTCATCCTCGATTGAGCATTCCTCGGAGATTTCAACGTCGGGAAGGGCTTTTGGGATCAGCTGGATTGGCGCGAGCGGCGGGCAGACGCTGCACATCAGACGGAAGGCAGATTCACGGCTTATAAAGCTTCCGAACACATGACGCTCATCGGCGGTGGCTACGCCCACGGCGTTCGGGATGATTTTTGCGGTTTTTTCTTTGGAGATTTTCGTAACCGATGACGTTGGAATGACTACCTGCGAACGAAAGAGACGTGATTTGAGTGCAAATCGAGAGGATTTCCAGGAGACGTACCTTTGTAACATAACCGAATACGTTTGAATAAAATGCAAAATGGTTGTCTGTTATGTAGAGGTGTCCTTGCAGCAGAATATCACTGACTAGTGCACATGAAAAGTCTGCAAGAAAACACATCCTTGAGTGGTTGTTCGAAAGACAGATTGAGTAGGACTTACAGTTTATGACTCGTTCATCCTTGGAGACCTGTTGAAAGTGCCGGTGGAATTTCTTCAGTCTCGAGCTGGAGAGCTCTTTTCTCTTCTTTTCCTTTTCTGGAATATCATTCTTCGACACTATGGTTACCTTGGGGTTCGGACTTAAGCTGGAAAGATTCGCCGACGATGAGGCCAACGCAGACGATGTGCTATGCCTAACTGATCTGAAAGGAAAATAAAGAGACATATGCCGTGCGGTTGGTTAACAATCGTTTTTGTGTGTCTGAGGTAGAACAAAACAAAGTGCGCCGTTTGTGGTGTTTACGAGTGCGATAGCAATGAATCATGCTCTGCAGTGCCCTTTCAGCGAGATTTTTATGCCCTCTATTTATATGATACGAGGGGGTTTTATGGGGTGGGAGAGAGCAATAAACGCGAAGCCTGCGTGCTAGTTTGCTAACGAATGTAGGATACGCGATGACTGCGGTAATTTGTTAAGCATTTATTGAAATACGGAGTGAAGCTGGTTGGCCGCAGTCACATGCCAATTACATTCGGTCGCAGGTGAAGGTTGTTTGAAGAGGACACGTGGTGTCATCTGAGGTGGTATGCGTAGGAGTTGTAATTTAGGGAGCAATGTCGGTTAGATGACTCACTGAGGCCCTCATTAAACGTATCGATATTGATGAATGCTAAGATAAGTTGTTAGGTAGATAAGGAGGCTGGTCCGTGGTGCAAGAGCGTTCCAAAAGCGTAACTGGAAGGCAGCTAGCTTTTACTGATTTGCAGCTAATCACAAAAATTGCCTCAAGGAATAACCAAAAAATCCTCCTTATTTGTACATTTGCTCTAATGTGTGAACTCAGATTCTTTATTCTACCGTCAAAATAAAAAATGTGTCAAAAAGGGAAAGACTCATTCACAATTATCAATGTTAATACGGTAAAGCGCGTGGTCTGTGCAGCGGACGTTCTTTTTGTAAATGGCGCATACAAGTAGAGAAGGATCTCAAGCAACTCGGTGAGCGCAATTAGCGAAAAATCGTGGACCAGGTTCACATCGGACCTATCGCTTCTCGTTTTCAAGAATCAAATAAAATGGTTCAACAACCCATAAAGGCGATAAGACAATCGGCTTATTGAGAACCGAACTTGTGGCCCCTCAACACGTCGTTTTCGTCTGTTTCTCTAGAGTTATAGCACATTTTTAGCTTATATCAATCAGTTTTAAGAGAGAAACAGCTGCCGCATCCATTAAAACCAGTGGTCAATTATTGAAGACTATGTTCAGCTTGTGAATCACTGCAACAATGTCTGCGGACACACGAATGATAAATGACATACGTGATTTGCTTTCTATTTCAAAGTTTTTGGCATCAAAACGCAGTTTTTTTCTAAAAATTCAGCTGAATAATTTTTCAAAAAATTTGCTGAACTTTCTTTTCTTTTAAAAAATCATCAACTTTGAGAATTGAAAATTCGTGGAAAGTTTGTGCAAATGGCCTTAAATAAAAAACTGATCCTTCTTTTTGATTCTCATTGTTTTCAGAGATAACACTTCTTTAGTCTTCAGTATGGTCTTGGAGCACACCGAATGAAGATCTCTGATAAAATAAACGCCGAGTGTGCAGATTTTTCATTAGAAAAATGAAGAAACAAACCATGTGGACTATATGCCTTACTTAGCCCTTAAATGTCATGATAAGACTGATGGAGATAAGCAGACTAATCCGTTCTGCTAAACACAACCAACTTACACCAAATGCTTCCTCAATAAAAAGAAGCATGTGCCCACCGTTAATCCAATCGTTTAAAGTGAAAAAACATGTTTTCAAATTTCACCGCGTTTTTCCTATTTTCTAAGAATTTGTTAAGATAAGAATTCGAAACTTGCCCCTAAGTCGTGACTATCGATAATAAACACCTACCACCATCTGCTTGCCGCCGTGAAACATGATGTAATTTCCGTGAGTTCAAAACTTACTCGACAGATCCAAATGGCGAGGAATCCGACTGCGAATCCAAGTCTGAAACGTAGTTCTCGTAGACATACTTCTCGAACTGCACCATATTGTATTCGGACGCATGGAATCGGCTTTTGGCGCTCTCGACCAAATTCAGAAGTGAATCGTAAACCATGGCGAGATGTCCAGATGAGATGCAAGGGCCCGTTGATAAAATGCAAAAAAGACGCCGAAAGGCCCACTGAACTGAACACTGAACCGACACGACTCCACGACAAATGTCAACTATCGCGGCAGTTGATTTTGCGCTTTCTAAAATATTATCGACGAGAAACGCGAGCTGATAACGTTGTCTTTTGGGGCCGGAGCCCGGTGGAGTGCCCAGCGCGGTGTCGGAGCTTGCTCCCAGCTCGCACACTGATAACACGAGTACACTGGGTATCTGATGTGTAATAAAACATAATGCTTATTGTTCCCATGTGAGCGATGGGGGCCGAGGAGTACGAAGCTAGCTGAAGTGGATATGAATGACTTCTCTGCACTGATGACGATGGCATGGAGGTGTTGTGTCAATAGATTTTTGCTCGGTTTTGCTGGGTTTTTGTGTGTGCGTGCTGAAAGGAGCGTGAGTTAAGAGCTGTTCGCTGTGCCAAAGCAGGCAGCACAGTTGATAGAAGTCGACGAACAGGTGGGCTATTACGGCTTTGTTTTGGAAGAGGAAAGAAATGCTACCTGATAAGGAACATGATTGCGATAAATGACTTATGATTTCTTTTTTGGCAACTAATATCAACGAATCGCCGCGAGCATGAAAATTAAAAGAAAGACATTTACAGGAGCATGAAACTGAAGGGAATTTCGTGTTTTCTAGACAGGTACAGAGTTCCCAGGGACATCTAAGTAGGTTGCCACTTCATCAGATGGCATTCAAATCATATCCCAACAATCTCAGTCGACAATAATCTCAAACCTCTGTGATAAGTTACGATAAGACTGGCCGATAGGAAGAGGAGGCGGATGGAAACTAAGACTTGACAGATGTGAAGTGTGTATCACAGGCAACTGTCGTTCGACTGGAGGAGCAATGTTTATGAATGAGGTGTCTCTTAAGGACTATCAGAGAGTTTCACATCTTTTAAGTGTCACACGAGTAGTTATCAATCTTATCTGTGATCACGAGTGGTGTCCTACGCGACTACCACTTTCTCTTATTGGCCGAATGAGTAAGCGATGTTTGCACACACATGAATCAAATTGTGGCCAATGACGGCGGTGACTCAGTTAATCAGAGAGAGGCAGATTATGGATAGGTCAGTTTCAGGGAATGATTCATGCGAATGCCACCCACTGGAGGACTAAGTGGGCTGTAAATTAAGCCCACGCGGTCTGCGTAAAGGTAGAGGAATGGGAATGATTGTGCCACCGCTTGACAACATGCAGATTCATGCAGATGTCTAATCAGTCACACAAAGTGGTGAATGACTGGGGATTTGGGCTGAAAAGGAGGACATCAGAAGGTGGGGACTGATGCTCCTATATGGGCAAACATTGCGAATACTGCAGAAAAGATCTAAGACTGGTGTTGAAAACTAGGAATCAGCTGCTTTTGAGTGAAAATTGAGACCAGACGCTAAGAATTTGATTAAATTGTTTGTGAATTGAGTTCGAAAACAGTAAAGCAGTAAGAATTGACCATTGAAAGCTTAGAATTAACGAGAACGAATTAAAGATTTGGTTGAAAATCTGTTCTCTAGAATTGGAATATATGTACTTGATGTCGAAAACCCTGAATTTTTCAGAATAAGCCGATGTTTGAAGTCAAAAGTGGGTAATTACCCTACAAAGGCTTAAGACTGAGGTCCAAAACGAGAAATTCGACAGAAATGATCGAAAATTTCCATCGAAAACAGCAAGTTCCCCAGAACTGGTTAAAGATTGTTGTCAAAAAGGAAGCATTAAGGCCGAACTTTGGCTGGGATTTGACTGAACTGCAAATTCTCCAGAACAGGTGAAAATCAACAACTGTTTCAAAATTGAAATGGAAAATTGCGGATTGTCTACAAATGACTCAAGGCTGTGGTCGAAAACTGGAAATTCTACAGAATTGTCTGTATATTAAACTCAAAAACGGCGGTTCTCCAGAAATGGTTTAAGATTATTGTCGAAAGCTTTGAATTCTCTCAAACTGGCTAAAGGATACACTTGAAAATGCGAATTCCTCGGGAAATGTTCAATGAGGTCAAAAATTCCAAATTCGCTAGAAGTGGCTAAATAATTACGTCGAAAACAGACAATCAGTCAGAAAATGGTTAAAGGTTGATGCAAAAAAATTTGTACTTTCTAGAATTGATTTAAGGTTGCGGGAGACCGTAAGTTTCCTAGAACTTTCTAAAGATTGAAAACGTTTCTCTAAAAGTGGCTTAAGATTGAGTTTCAAAACCGAAAAATTGCTAATACTTCAGAATGGCTGGAAGTTCGCATAAGATGAAAATTGAACTATAATTTTACGCAGCACATAATGCCCTATCTAACAGTTTCTGAGGCATGAGCACGATGCCACACTGGTAGGCCCCGCGACATCGACTACGAAAGGATGATTCGAAGCAAAGAAAGTCACCAAGGATCGTACTGAAGTATCTTTTGAACAGTGTAAATGACTGAGCCTTGTGTGCAACAAAGCTTCAAATTCATCCTACAAATTTACGTGAACCGCAAAACACCCTCGTAAAGTGGAATTGGAATGCCAAAGGTGCTTAGAATGTGCACATCCTATTTTGGTCTCAAAATCGTGGCCATAGCAGCAATCACGTTTCCCTGTAAGAATCTCTTTCTTTTGCCTCTCTGCTCGAGGTGTATGATGGATCATGGATATAAGGGTGCGTTCATTACAAAAACCCGAACTGTCTTCATATCCTCCGAGTCAACAGTCTGCTATTATGCACATACCGCACCCACATTTGCTATTTTACAAATTTCATGTCTTCATCCTTGAGAGCCTCACGACAGAACAAAACAGAACAGCGATGCCACATTCCTCTTGAAATTTGTTTGTTCCTTAGTCGATAGCATTCAACAGACGTCTCCTCTTCTCTCCTCCCAGTAATGTGCTCCGTTCACCTTGCTCTAGATTAGCTTCTATTTACTTTCAACGAAGGAAACCAGGTTACACAAGTCGTATCCTTTAGCTATCCACGTGTGTGCACACCTCAGCACACAGCTCTGACCCACTTGTCTAGGTCAAAGGGATTATGCTGACTTCTGCTGCTTCGCAGTCTTCGCACCGCACACCACCTCAAGTGAATAAATATTTAATTAGCAGCACTTGAGGGGGTTTTCTAGGCGTGTAGCTTCCTCGAAAAGCGACCGCATAATCCGAACACGCAATTGTCAGACGCGTCACTTCAGTTTGCCGGAATTTGTCTTCGCCGCATGGACATGCCACAATCAATGGAGATAATCTGTCTATCAATTTTGGAGACAACAACATGGTTGGCGTGAAGTGTGGCAGCCATTTGTGTCGCAAATACGGAGGAGAGCCATCTCTTGGCTGAAATTGACATCACGGGCATTTGAACGATTTCCTGAGGCATTTTGAAACACCTCATACAGTCGATTGGAGTCCCACGTCCATCCAACTGGAAAATCACATCATCATCAATCCCACCATTGTTTGGTGGGAGAGAGAGGGAGGATTGTCACTTCCGGAGATTTTTCAAACAACAATCATTGCGCGATAAGAACCATGAGAACTTTTGCTTTCTCCCGCGCACCGTCACATGACTCCGGCTACATCTGGTTGATTGCAGGTCTCCTATCTTTGGCAAACACCTGCCAAAGCAAGCAGTCTTCTGAGCTGTATAAATAAATAAATAAAGTCCGAGCCCGTATAAACACCAGCTGTGAGTTTGTCCGATAAGATTGCAATCACAGGAGCTCTCTTATCTGGTTTATTTTTGGGGAATGGACGGCTTGAGTTATTGTCAGGAAACCATGCAGAAAATTGGGTTAAGAACAGTTGCGATGAATGGCAGGACAGCAATTAACGAGCGTGAAGGCTTCTCTCTTGTGCAAGAAAGGACAACGACCTAAATTCCGTTTCACACGCCTTTTGATGTGCTGCGGAGGACATTTGCATTGCTCTGCGATCTGGGGCAATGGAGAACGGATGTGTGGAGATGCTGATGGTTGTGTCCTCTTCATATGATAGAAAATGTTTTGAAAAAAAAATGCGCTGGAGAGACATTCGAGAGTTCCTTTTTGTTGATTTGATGGTAGTTGGGAGCAGAAAGTGGGTTTTTGGTAATGAGATGGATGACTGGGAATTTGTCTAAATGGGCTAACGAGGTCTCCGTATCTCTACAAAGGAGGATGATTGTGGCTTCCCACAAAGGAGGAAAAAATAAACACTTCTTATGTGCCAATCGTGGCATCTTCAATCAAATTGAGATAAACAAAAATTTGAATTTTTTCGACTATGGCCGCCAATTTCCCTTAAATCACAATTTACGTGTTTCAGTCTCCAGCGCACTTGGCACCTATTTGCAGTATTCATCTTCAATCTTCTGTCAATTCCAAGCACTCTGTGTAATATGGAAAAGATGAAGAACCTCCCGACAGTACTTCATACGCGGTCCCAGATCGTACTTAACACAGGACTGACGAAACCGATGCATTTAGACATCTCACGGTACAGTAAGTAGATTGATATGTCCAGTTGCGATTGTTCATAATGGGCAGACTAAGAAGAGTGATGCATATGGCCTTGGAAACAATGTCCAGAAGCACATTAGACGCAGATCCTTTGGTACATTAAGCTCGTGGTGATATGATGACTTTATCACACTGCAAACTCCAGCATAGACTGAACTAAATGGGCCGGTAGCCCTGCCTGTCGTCTGCAATCTGTGAATTCAAGTCGCAATGGAAGTGCAAAAAGTCCACTTCGTTATTTTTCAGTGAGAAGTACGTGGGCTGACCCGATTCCTTCATAGTTTTGAATATATTGTCAAGTCGTCGTTGCCGCATTTTCACATCTCTACTGCTGGTGATGTGCAGTGACAAGTCATGAGCTCTTGGAGTGATGAAACAGCTCCTCGAAACGATAAAGGAGTTCTGCAAAGCGTAGGAGCAGCTCCAGCTCCTCCATGCCACGGATGATCACCTCAAAGTCATAGATGAGCTTCTTCAAGCGGAGAACAAGATCATTCAAGGCACAAGCCGACTATTAAAAACGATGAACAAACGCCTCAAACTCAGTGATGAACTCCTCGAAGCAAGCAATGAGTCCCCTTAACAGAGAGTTTCTTGAAACGACAAACAAACTCTTAAAAGCCTGCGACGACTTTCTTAAAGCCACAGATGAGGGTCTTTATGTGAGGCTCGAGCTCCCCAAAGCCACAAACTGGCTTCTCGAAGCTACAAACGGGCTCCTCGAAGCTACAAACGGCCCCCCGCTCCTTGAAACCACAAATGGACTCTTCAAAGCGAAGAACAGGTTAAAGCGACTAACAAACTCATCAGAGCCAGTGAAGAGCTGTTCGAAATACAGGTGAACTCTTATCCGGCCCGGGATATACATACACTTCCGTTTACAGACGCCGTATCCTTTCTCATCTAATCTCACATAGATTTCACACTGAAAGCGGCTTTAGTTCAATGTGATCTGACCACCAGGGAGAATCAGCACGCTGACGCAATGCACGACTGCAGGCATAACTGCGACACTAGTCGACTGCAAATCAGACTAAGACTGACCAATACAAGGCGGATTCCGGGATCGGACTACCTCGCTGGTCTAAGATGTGAGATTGCCGGGGAAACGACATGAATTGGGGCAGTTCTTGAACTGAAGGGGCCTTTAACTAAGTTTGTATCACTCGTTGCGTATGCCAAAGTAACATTGTCAACAGAGACAATTGCCGCTCTTTTGAGGTGACTATTTGGTCTGTAGGGCAAAGACTTTGAATATTTGAAGACTGCAACTTAAAGTGGAGGAACAACTGCCAGGTCTAAGAAGAACTCTCTTTGAACCTTCTTCAAGGTACACTTAAAACCAAATCTACTGATAATCTACTCACTTGTTATCCCCTTTGGATCCAATTGTGGCCGGTATTGTGCTGCTCGTGATTGGTTGTGTGAGAAATTGACTAGAACTTTTACCAATGGTGTTCAAACAGTTTACGCTTTGGGTCTCTGAATGCCCCTGCAGTGGTGCCATGGGAGATCCAGGTGCTGAATGTGAAAGTGTGCTAACGCTGCTTGTCGATCTGAAATGACACAAACGAGAAAAAAACGAAACACATGAAAACTCGAAGCAAACACTCACAAAAACTCACTTAAGCAATTAAAAATCAATAACCAGGCGAAAGAACAACACCGTTAGCGTTCATTTCAGTTCGGACAGGGATTAATTGTGCCCGGCCCGTCGTCCGTCAATCTCCCTCAACTAATGGGAGGATGGATGATAAGTTCAATAAAATCTACGCGTTGAGATGAATAAACAAACAGATGAACGCACGATTATCTCATTTTGTAGCATATTTTCCATTGACCCCGGGACTCGGACACAATCGCTGACCGACGACGATGTGCGACTACTCACACAGTGTGTGCACGCGCATCATGTCGTCGTCGTCTCAGTCACTTGGATTGGAGTGGAGCCGTCCCGGTGCCGCGCGAGATGAGGGCGATAAATGTTTTAAAAATAAATGCCAGGCAATTTAAGTTTTTTTTTGTTTTTATTTTTTGACAACTCAGTGACGTTTAACCTAGAAAACCTCTTGAGATGTATTTTATTTTGACAATTTGCAAGGCAGAGGCGAGGTGCTTTGTCAAGTAGATGCGGTGATTTGCATTTCAGCGATGCAGGTACTCCTTGCATCGTCAAGTACTTTTTGAACGTCTGAAGCTCCTTTTTGGACCCATTACGTACCTCCAGAGTTGTCAGTTTACATCGACGCCACTTGCTTTGTCCAACTGACACAAATTTTGATCTTCCAAGTCACTGACTCTCGATCACAAAATCAACCGCCACCATCTTGAAATGTCACTCACAAGCGAGAATCCTCGGCAGTGAGAAACAAAAATATCCCTTTCTTTGACACATCAAGTACAGAGGTGATGTATGGAAATGTAAATGCGTGACGCCTGGCAAGGGAAGACCGGTAAACAAGTGACGCGGATATATTTTTGGATCCACAGCGACAGAAAATTTATTTCTGAAGTGTTTTCCTTCCTCGAGTGGGATGGATGGATGCTGCTGACGGGACGGCGCATTTTTTTTCAAGTACTGTCAACAAAGAGAAGAGTCCTTGTTGTGACAGGTCTCTCGAGCAACCAAGGAAATGCTTCCTGGCGACATCGGTCCTTTTTCAGTGAATCACCACCATCGACACCAATGAGTCACGTATGCAGTGCTAGGTACACACACACGCACTCTCCAGGTACTCGCACCGATAGCACTTAAGTAATCGGAGTACAAACGTGTGTCGTCGGCACTAAATAGGGTCTTATCTGCGAATCTTGAGAGTCGGGTCATATGGCGGTTTTACGACAAATCACAAGTCCCCTACCGGCACCGGCCAAGCGGGGAGATTAGATGTCCGTCGTGCATTCGCGGTTCCAGTGAATGGAGTGGAACGGGCGCTGATAACGCAAATCAATCAAGATTCCCGCAAAAATCCATCAGATGGAGCTTGCGGTGAAATAACAGTGAATCTCTTTTAGGTGGCATACTTTCGGGCACAGCAGTAGTCTATTTTCAGAATCCGTGAAACCCTTCAAACTCGGTTAACGCATAAGCCGTCAACAGGGGAAGTTATCTGTGTTACGTCGTCGTCACTGTTGGTTATTGGTTACATGGCTGGGTGGCCTGACCGTTGAAATGATTTGTGTGCCGTTATCGACCGGCCAACAGCCCCCATGGAAACGAATTCATCTAATGGCATAGCATGGCATGGCATTCTATGGATTTTGTCGCAAGTTATCGTTTCATTCAGTGAATCGATGAGAATTAAGTTCAACAAACCTGCCAAACTAGTTGTGAAGAGCGCCACACGCGTCTGTTCATCCAACGGTCGGCCAACCGCCAACCGCCAACCGCCAGCCGCACCTAGCACTCATGGGCAACTGGTTGGAACAGCCACACTGATACATTGGACACAATCACGAACACGCAATGCGGTCCAGAGAGTGAGTCCGAGAGAGTGAGAGAGGGGGTGGGGAAGAAAGAGAAGGGGAGACGGATGAACGGTGATGGAGGTTCTCGTTGGCGAAGGTCAAGGTCAGGTGGAAGGGCTTGCGTGAAGTGGAAGCTATCTGGGGACTGGAAAGTGCTCTCGAGAGTTGAGACTCATGAATTAATGCGAAATTATAATAGGCGCTATAAACGTTGCGAGTTAATAAATATGATGAACTTTGTAACTGACTTTAATGACTGTTTATGGGGACAAGCAAGTTGGTGACTGTGTCATTAATTGTTGGAATGTTACTGTGACGCGACAGGTTAAAAAGTTAAAGGAATTCAAATTGTGTCTCGGCTTTAAGAGGATTTAAAGCGATTTACTTGTAGTTTATAGAGGAATTTCATCTGATGTGGCTAGAATGGGGTTGAAATGGACAAGGTCAAAAGACAAAATGGCCAAAGTTTCGTAAAGTTAAGTGGCGCAGGGACACACTTTTCGTCCACCTAATTTGAAAAGGCTTAAAATTGAAGGAAATAGAAAACAATTCCGTGTGACTTAGACGTCGAGCTAAAACTCAAGTTGGTCGGTCAAGACCAACAAGGTCAACACAACAAAACGAAAAAAATTGAACGGCACTACAGCCCGCAAGGAACCAAGGCCTAGCTTCTTCAATAATTGGTAGTGCTGTAAGTTCTGCTGTTTTACAGTTTATTCCTTTGCAGATGCCGAACTCCGAAATATGGAAAACTTTTCAGAGAAAATCGAAAGAGATGGTGCAGATGCGGGATTTAGATTAAGCTGATCACGTACCTTACGGCCTTATATAGTGGGGCCAATTTTCATGAGTCCATTTCCAGGAGTCATCCCATTTCCTCAAGGGTCGAAGGTAACGCAAGACTAGAAGCCATATTTACCCAAATTCCAAGTTCATGTTTGAGCGACAATCGCTCCACCTGTTCTACACCTGTGCCGATCTATGAGCCAGAGCACTAGTAACTCCACACTGAGCCAGGAAGGTCCCTATAGCCGCCCGGCTGCAGAATGTTTAAGGAGAAAAACTGCCTGAAGTCTGGAATACTTTGGAATAAGTTCCAAGCCGCCCACAGCTGAAATTTGTGAAGCTTTGAATGCCAGATAAGTCAAATTGGTTTTGAAGTAAAAAGCCGCAAAGACAAAACATAAATGCATACCATCAATCAAAAATATCAAACGAAAGCCTAACATTTGGGGAAACTTTAGAAGTGTTTCCTCATCTTTTTCTTCCTGCCTGCCTTATTTGCCTTCCCTTAATTACGATTCATCTAAATCTAGTTGCTCTAGCTCTAGCTCAAGACCTTCGTGTGGCACTACTGTCAGTGATTTACAAAGCCCTCAAACAACAGGCCTAATCGGCGGGTATCATCTTTTCCCCATTCTAAGGATAAAAGACAAATCGGACTAAGAATCTCACGCACACAGAATCTTTCGTGAAGGCTAAGGACTTCCTCATCCGCTTTTAATCACGTCCAAAATTTCTGTGCCACAGATAAGGATAGAGATGATCAAGGTGTTGTACAAATCCAGCTTGGTCGTTCGAAAGATTGCTTTCTTCAATGAAACAGCGATTGGCAGCAGTTATGCCGTTGTCCCTATTAACTGCGGAACCGAGGTAGAGAAAGGCCTTGACTTCATCAAAGTTTTTGCTGACCTTTATGACGCTCTGTTCTTGACGTCGATGTTACGCATTCTCCCTTTGCCCTCATGTGTCGCACCCGCCTCACTTATGACTCTCTCTGTCCACGTTAATGACATCCAGGTAAGCTTGCAGCTGAAGAAACTTTTGGAAGATCGACTGACTCGTGGTCTTGATGCACGATCTCAAGGATGTTGTTTAAAAATTCACATGATAGCGTGTCACCTTGTCTGAGATCTATCTTTATGATAGCTTTCGGTGGGTTTAGTATCTACCATTACGAAGCAGCGAGAGTTTCTCGCCAACTACCTGCAAATATGAGATACCTCAAGCATGAGAATATGATGGGTTTGGTGGGTAAGCCACAACTGGACGTGGCATTAACATATGTAACTCTTCTCTAAGCACACTGATATTGACGAATAGGTGATGGGTGTCTCATCTGCATTTCTTGTTTCTTCTCCAAGATCTGCAGTCGACTTCCCTGTCTTAAAACTACGCTGATAAGAACCTCGAACCAGCAGATTTTTAAGGAACGGCTTCAGGCTTAAACACAACAAACGGCGCTTTTTTAAAGAGTTTGCGCAATCGAAGTAGTCTCCATTTTTGTTGCGGTTTGAAAGGCAATTGTGAACACCACAAACAACACCTTTGCGCAGATTCGATGTAGAGTCATTCTTGGCAAGTGTTGTTCCTTTGGTCTTTTGCAAAAACTAAGATCTTTCCAAGTTTACGCATGCAAGTCTTCTCTTAATCACGGGATGATGGGAAACGAGATTGCCGATGAACTACCTAGGCAAGGTTCTTAAGAAGCATTCGTAGAGCCCAAACCGATCTTGGGACTACCCGCTGTCTTGGTTAGGGCTTCCGTTGACGGTGGGGTCTTCCAAGAGCATAACCAGAGATGGCATGACTCTACAGCATGCAGGGGGAGCATGACCAAATCCGCAGCTTTTTTGTTATCTCTAGACAGAAAAGCCTACAGAAAACTTGTCGGCGTACAAACGGGACGCTTCACCTTCGCTAAGCATCTAAGCCTGCTTGGACTTTGTGACAACACCCTTTGCGACGCCTGTGGGGAAGCAGCATACACTTCAGAGCACTCTGTCCGTCAATGTCCCGCCTTTGCATGTAGCAGATGGCGGTTGTTTGGCGCTGATGTGTTGGGAGCTGAAAACTTAAGCTATTTATCACAGAGGCGCCTGCTGCTGTCTGAAAATCCAGGAAACAACAGTTAATGAAGGTTACCGTCTGGTAGTATAATGGACCAGTTTTTGAGTCTGGGCGCTCCAGAGCAGAATCCTGGGCAAGCTGCAGAACAGATCCTCAGTACGTTCGAAGAAAAAATTCCCATTGGATATTTGGTTCTGTTTGCATTAAAGGATGTTTAACCAAGATGTGGGACTCAGCTGTGGTGCTTCGAAGTCTTATATACAAGAGTGTCAAGAGAGAGAAAAAAACCGAGCCCGAGATAAAGAAGCCGAGTTATCGTGCATGCAAGACGACTTGACTGACAAAATTCCACTTACTAAGTGAAAGAATCATCATTTCCTGGTGATTTGTATTCATTTAACAAAACTGGAGTCCCCTATTTGCTAAGGTTGCACAGAAATCGTTGAGTCCGTCCGTTAATGTCCTTAACCGCCATTCATTTGACAAACGACCTCAGACACATCTGGCCTACTTCATCTCTAAAAATACCCACTTGCATATTTCTCAGCACTGTCTTCCCAAAAATGAAAAAAAATCGGACTTCCGTTACTTATAACTGAAAGAAAAAGACACAAAACTGTCTTAAGACGATTTATATTCATTTTGGTTGAGGGGGAATTGCCCTACTAGGCACAAAATAAAACCACAAGCTGTGCGCTATCCGTTACCGGTATTATGTTGATACACGACTCCACCGTTCATAACCCCACTTGTGCATGAGTCAGCAGAAAGAGGCGAAAAATGTGAACAGAAAAAACGAATCGAACTGACTGGAGAAAGCAACAAAAATCCAACTCACAAATTGAATAGCATTACTTCCCCTCGTCGTCGTGACCGTTGTCGTCCACACCGTCCTTGTCGTCAGCGGTCCCCCCCTTTCAAAACCGATTTGTGTACGTGTGTCTGTTTTTTCGTTCGTTCTAACAAATGACTTTTCGTAACATTCAATTAAATCTTTATGGATTGCGGATATGCGCGAAAAAACAAATTACAAATCTTTTCATCGTTGATTGAAGACATTTTGTTTCGCCAGCGCGACCACTTCCTCGAAGAGAGAGAGAAAGCAGTCCGTGGACTGAGATTCCAAGAAAATCCAACAGAAACGTTCTTCAGACGTCAGCGATGGATGCTGTGCTATCACAAAGCCATCCAACATGCAGCACAGAGAATGTCCGTCGATAGGGAGATCAGTAATCGGATTTGAAATGATGTGGCGGTGGGGAGCCCGGGCCCGCAGGGGGTCAAATCGAGATGTCAGACACACAATTGAATGAAATCAAAGTCAATTTGAGTGCTCGTTGGAAAGGTTGCTGCTGCTGATGCTGCTGGTGGAGATATATGTTCCTAATGTGATAGGTCTAGGAGATGTGATGAACACATGCAGACGCGCTGAATGAATTGATATGGTTGATAAATGAATTTGTTTCGGGCCATTGTAGTTCAAAAGTGACAAGAGAATGTTTGACACTCGATGGCAATGATGGTAGTGGTGGTGGTGGTGGTGGTGGTGATGGCGATGGTTCTTGAATTGAGGTTAGTGACCTGAATATGAAATGAATGGCCGAAGGAGCGATATTTTTGAGGAAATTATATAAATTGGTCAGACTTCAAAGGAATCTGCATCATCTTTAGAATGAGTATTTTTATGAGGAAATTTGTATTTTGAACTTATTTGCAATTGACTAGCTAAGCGAAGTGTCAATACCCACGTTTTGGCATTTCCAACCACAGTCGTGTCACCATTTCAACAGAAATGTTGCAGCAAGGTTCAAGTGTGTCGGAGTCAAGTTTCGGATTTAAGGGCATCGACTAAGCATTTGATGGCAAGCTATATTTTGGGATGAACGATGGATGGATGAAGAAGACAAACTTTCTCATCTTGAGAACGTCAGAAGAACTAAAACAGATCTAAGATACTGATGCAGCTGTGGTGGAACAGCTGAGGATTGGTCAGTTAAATGTGATGTACGGCAACTCCAAAAAAGGTATAGAAAGCATCAAACATCTTCTGAATCGCTGAGCTTGCTGAACACTCCTAATTTTTCCTTGAGTCTGAAGTCCTCTTCCGAGGTTCAAGTCTCTTTCTTCGGTATTGAATTGAAGATTGATTGTCGTACTCATTCGACATAACCTGACCTACTTGTCTAAAATGAGAAACTCGTATTCATTTCACCAAGACAACATTGTGTTTTAATCCGTAAAATAAACCGTGCTCCAAACAACATCAGTCAGATTTTCGTCTCAAAACAACCAAAAACCTCTTCCAACATTCCTCGCCTCTGTGTAATGTAGAGGAAATAAAACTACAGTGGGTCGCAATAAGCACATTTTGTAGAAGAATCGAGACTAGCTTAGAGCAGGAGCTACAACCGAGGTAAAACTGAAAGACTTGGGGAACTCGAAGGACATACAAATGTGAAGATCAGCAACTGGCAGCAGTTATCTTTTATTTTATCGAAATTCAAGTTAAATTAATAAATCGCTGGCAATACAAGGGATCAGGACCTAGTTTCTTCAACAACGGATCGCGTGACACTGTTCTTTCTCAAGTGGAGAGGGCCTATAGTTTACTGCCGATTCTGAAGGGTGAGATTTGAGAAGCCTTCAATTGACTATTTGCATGTTGTAAGCAACTCGAAAGAGGCGATGCTGGTGGTGGTGGTCAAAAAATTTAACCTGTGGCCTTCAGAGTGTGAGTCGTCTTCGCCACAGCGGCCATTAAAATTCAGGTGTACAAAGTTACAAAATAATATGATTTTGAATTCCTTCTACGACGAAAAGCCTTCTGAATTTTATAAAGATATTCTCAAAATATTGGGAAATATTCGAAAAGATTACCATGGTTAACACTGGTCTTTACATAGTCTAACCACATTGAAAAGGCCTTTGAAAGAGTCTTTTCGACCGAGTAGACCCAATCGACAAAGCCAAACCGTACTCCTTTACAATACATTTATCTTTTTGCTGAAGTGTAGTGTAAGGTATAACATGAAGATGACGTTCAAAATTGTTACATCGACTTCTGCGATATCTGGCCTGTGGATTGATTTTTTGCCAATATTTAAACTACCCACAGACAAAACAGAGAACTAGCAATCTATAACATGTCATGCCAGGTACGCAGTATGTTAGGTACACATAAATCAGAATCGTCAACTTCCTTCTCCTTACCTCTTTGGATAATTTGAAATTTGAAAAAAATCCAGGAGTTGAGAATGCGTGTATGTCACTGTGGATGGAAAAATAGGCGAGTGCCGTCTTGTGCTGTCAAAATTTAGCAAATTTCCGACTGATTTGTATGAATTTCAACACTGGAACAGGAGTGTCAACTATGGGGAAACACAAAAAAGTGAATTACAGTTGAGAACGACTACGAAATTTTCGACTGAGGAAAGAAATCGAAACTTCTAACTTTGAGATCTTCATATATCATATAGACCTAACTGGGAAGAAGGCATTCCCTCGATCTCTTCAACCTAAAGACAATCGTCTGAAATCGAGGGCGAAGGTAAGCCCGTTGGCAGTGGCGTCAAAGAAATGGATACATGACTAAATCGGTCAAGCATTCGATTGAAGACTTAATTTTGATAACTTTTAACGCCAAAATTAGGAAAAGTCACTCAGAATAAAGTTATAATCCTCCTGACCACTGTTTAGGAAATTGTTCAAGAAAACGTTTTCCAGAATTGATGTCAGAATTCGATTAACAACTCAACCACTTGGAGACGATTAATGTGCTGATTCATTAGGAAGCTTTAAAAGCCTGTATCAAATGAAAGAAATAGGGACAAGCGTCTGTGAAAGCAGTTCCAAGTAACAAGAATTTTCAAATCATTTCAAATCACCTTGCAATGACTTTGGGCTGTGAGTTAGAGGGTTGCTGGCGCAACCATAATCTAACCACTATCGTAAAATGAGGTAAGCTATGACCAAAAACTTGGGCTCCCCAAGATAAGCTATATTACAAAACTTTTCCCATTCGACTTGATGTTTTCCAAAGAAAGTCCAACTAATGTGTTATGCAACCGACAAACTCTCAAGAAAAAGTCCAAAAATTCCCAACCTCCCAGCATGAAACCATACAGTGTCGTACGCACCACGCTTTATGCAATCTAATCTCAATCCAAGCCACGAGTAGTTTACACATTTTCTCCGCTTACAGTCACCGTTTGCCCGCCACAACGCCACTCATGGAATACCCATGACTGCATGGTAAACCTTATGATTGCCAAATTCTGGTCTCAAATTACCCACCAGTTGTGAGCAATTTTTAATGAAAAGCGAGGTGATCTCTGCCAGAACTCGAAAAGAAGCCGTTGAAGAGGGGAGAAGAAACGAACGAGAAACTAAAGTTGCAACGGAGACAAGAAGTCGCAGTGTGGCCGGTCTGATGGGTGAGTGAACTGAAGGGAAACTTTGTTTGTGGCGTGGAAATGAGGTGATCTCAATTTGGGAGAATGGAAGACGTAGAGCGGGGAATGAAAGAAAGCAATGGTTTGTTTCATGAAAACAAAAAATTAGTCTCAACGCTCGTAACTGCTGAGAGTAATCTGGACCTCGGCGAGTGATGTCTTTCACCAGATTTTTGATGAGAAGTTGATCAGATTAAGGGAACACGTTGCTATACGTCTTAAGACGTTAAAATATGAACAATCGTACATAATCGAAATCAGAATCGCCTTTACCACTCGACTATTCTGGAAGACGGTCTTTGACGACATGAATAGAAACAATCGTTTGGTATTTGGCTAGAAATCAACTAAGTCAAAATGAGTACGTGAATACGTGCCTTAGATGACCTCTGCCGTCAGCCAAAACTGAAAGACAATTTTTCAGAATTTGGGCCAGAATCCAACTAAGAACTGGACTGTTCTGAGAAACGTGCTCGTGGTCAGTTTTCAACGACAATGATAGGTACAACCTTCGGAATGGAGGCCAGAATTCTAGTGGCCATTAAACTTTTTGATGTGCCCTTACTTTTAGTACCAAAACAAGGGACATTTGATCCGAACTAAGGCCGGAGTCGCACTAAAAACACCAAGCTAAGAGAGGCATGAATTTTCCACGCCAGGAATAGAGACGATCGGCTGAAGTAACGCTTGAGCCCGACTGAGCAATAAATTTTTCAGTAAAACGCACTCTTAAATAGCTGAAACCAAAAATAGCGACAACTGCCAAGAATCGAGGACAAAATTGCGCTATGAACTTTGCTTTAGGAGACACGCTCTTTTGACGTCAAAATTAGGGACAATTCGTCCTGAAATGAAGCAAATATCTAAGGGACAGCTTGCCTGCTTAGAAAGATGTACCATTAGACGGTTCGGACAAATGACCGGAATCGATACCAGACTCCAACTATCAACTCTTAAGGAATGTGCCCGCTTTAGACGAAAAGGCTCCTATCTATACTCAGCTTAGATGAACAAATTCAATCCCCCTAAAGGAGAAAGACTTCTACTCCAAGAATACCAAAATACCGATTATCGTCGATTTAAATTCCCTCAAAACCATAACCCCAACATTTTATATAACCTCCCAGCAATACAAAATAAGTTCCAACTTTACCTTGCCTTAACCAAATGCCTCTTGGGCGGCAACGGTGGCTTGAGTCTGTCGATGTTGAGCTTTCTTCCATCAGGATTCATTCCAGTGATTCCCTGAACAAAGCACAACATGCTGTTACTATGCATTTACCACCGTCGGTGCGCGTCACAACGTTAAACTTCCTGAAGGCACTTCCTTCAAAATTTCATGCACTAGATAGGAAAACTTCACTTTTTCGCTTTGAATTCAGACAAAAAACTGCATTTCTTTCATATTTCCGGATTGACGAGCGTGCTTGACTGGCTTAGACACTTCCACACACAGTTGGAGAGGGGACAAGAACGAAGGAACGAGCGAAGGAACAACCCGAACAAGCGACAACCGAACAAACAGACACAAACACAGAGAATCGCTGTTGCTGCGTTTATGAACGCTGTTGCACGACTGACGGGATGGTTAGCTCAAGACTGAATGAACACGAGGAGAAACCCACACCGGAAAGTTGGTTCGATTCGCTTTTGGATTTGGTATCGACGGCGACGACAGCGATGATGAAGTCGCTGGATTCGTTACGACAACGGTGGCGGCGGGTACTTGTTTGGCCATAAACCAGAGGGTGTGTTGTGCTGCAAACTCGGATGGCACCAGGGACCTGAGAACCATGCGGCACTTGGCATATCTGAAGCGAATACATAAGGAAGAACAAAGAAAGAAGAAGCAGAAACAGACAAAGAAGAAGAACCAACGGCAGCGGAGGCGGCAAGCAAAAAAATAAAATTAAGGAGGACGTGGAACGCAGAGAAGAACAAGTGGTCGAGAGAGAGTGCGGAATGTTTTGCGCTGCTTGCCATGGTTTATTGCGTACTTGTTAGATGCAGAGCAGGAGGAATTACAGTGGAACTTGAAAAGAAACATTCACTGTGGGGGGAAGTGATCGAAGGTTTGAAGGAGATCACCCAAGGAACCAAAAGCAGATGATTTTTTTTTTTCGAGTTTTTGGCTTTTTATCGGGCCTTTTAAAGGGCTATCAAGGTGGTTGCCTTTTAATCAGTGTTCTGAAGCTGGCGATTTTGCATGTCTCAGAAGAGCTCCACCTTTTGCAGTCTACAACTAATTGTATCCAAATTTAGCAGATTTCGGGATTTGGACCTTTCGGAATTTGGGACATTTCGGGATTGCGTCCACCCGTGACATTGGATTGAAGGATTTTGTTCTTTAACCAAATGTTTCCTCTCTACCTATTGATGTGTTTTAGCTTTTACAAAAGAAGAAGCAAAAAAATAAAGCAAGGCGGTAAAAAACAACGGCACAACAAGACGCCGGAGCAGGATGATGAAGCAGGACGATATAGAGGTTCCCGGCTCAAAATAAAAACAAACAAAAACTCGAACAACGGCGGATTTTTTTGACAATATTTACCTGGCGCTCAGTTAATCAATTGATTTAAAAAAAACTGACAAAATCTTGCGCGTTCCTCTCTCTCTAACAAATCTTCGTACACACCTGCTTAGACGTGATTACTTGACTTCGTAGAAATTTCGTGTGAAATTCTTAGAAAATATTCCATCCATGCGACAGAATAAAACTTAATTTGAAATTTTACGACGCCACCCTTTGGTCATAAACTTTATTGCAAAGAAAATAACGCCTCCTCCCATTGCAAAACTTCTCACCGCCACTGTACATCCAGCGATTGCATCAAAAAACCGTCTCACAGGCAAATCCTCTCATGCAGAGCACAATAAATGGCTTAACTCAAGAAACTGGCGTAACCACTTTTCCTGTCTGCAACACAGGCGAGCTAGGTAGTCCGTACATAACTGCGACTACAAAAACAAAACCCAATGGCAACCGGCGACAATCACGGACATTAATCGACCGACCGACTAAGCCAACGGCAACGGTGCTGGCGGCAGCACTAGCTTACCCCTTAATTGTGCCGCCTGCCTGTCCAATGTTATATACTGCCTCGCGTTTCGATGGTTATGATGGCAATTATGTACACTCCAGCTCCAGCCCCGAAAGAAACCTCCCTCTGAGTGCAGACCTCGCTCACCCCAGTTGCATGGCATGCTGTAAACGCGACAAATGGACAAACGGACGAAGACCGTCGACTATTTTTGGATCGACAAAAATGACAACAATACAATCCAGCCAATGACATAAAGTTAATTGGATTAAAAATGTCACAACACTGCTGCTCGACGCATGTTCGTCACTGGTCAAGAGAGGTTAACGCTGGATTAAGGACTGCAACGGTGACAGGGATTGGAAGGTTAAAGGGAGGAGGACGTCAGACTATGGATGGCAGTAGCAGAGGCAGCAGGTGAAAGGGCTGCGCGCAGAAGGAGAATCGAATGACTCAGCGAAGTCACGTAACATTTGCAACACGATAGCGCCCTTCGCACTCTCTTGATAAAGCGGCGCCGCAATGCCGGGGAAATGGGGTGCGAATGACCAGGGATTGAAGTGAAAGTTAATTGACCCTTATCGGGCGGATGTTATGGGCAATTGTTTGACTATGATATCTCTGGAGTTTCCTGCGGTCGGTATTGTAATCGAGTGTCATTCACAACGAGTGGGGGATCATTCTCTGGAGGATGATGGAATACTGATGGATGCGGGAAACAACCGACAAGGCGATGAATAATCCAGAATATCACTTCTCTCTTGGAGGATTGTTCCGCCTTATTTCCACCGACAAACATCTGGTTACCTCTGGGCATAGCTTACATATATGTGAGTTCTCAAAAGCCCCTACCTCAATAGCAAGTGTCCTTGTCGCGTCGTCAACGTCACACGTCAAGTGTCTGTTCACAAGTCCAACTCAAACTAATTACATTTCAAAGAACTCAATCAGCGTACGCGTCGCATCTGAACAAAGCTACGTCTGTCTATTTGGGACAACAGCCGGTTTGCGCATTCCGTCATACAATTGCTTTCTGGGTCGCGCCATAGCGCAAAAAAATTACAGAAGCAAAAACAAAGAGACACAACTGATCTGATTCATGGGCATTCGTGTGCGGTTTCAAGCGATTTGGAAGCCGACGCCACCACCAATGTGGCCGCTGCTGCCGGTTATTGAGGTCGAGATAGTGTATTTTGCATCTCGAGAGCCCTTTCCCCTCGGGGGCCATGACCCAACTCTGCTACTGGCAACAGACGCGAGAAGGAGAACCTCAGACTGTAGGTTAATTAATGTTCGGTGCTTTGATTGTTTAATTAAATTCATTTGTTGTGCCCTGTGCCTCCCTGCTCGCGCCGCGTTCAATAGACCAACAGACAGATAATTGTGTCAGAGTTCGCCTGCGGAGGTTTCTACGGCAATTCAAGGTTCAGTGACGTCCCAGCGACATACATTTCAGGATCTCTGCACGTTCGCCCCACGATGAATTTTCATATTCTAAGCACACATCTCGACTGAAAGCAATTTACCGGAGGGTGGGAGAATTATTCCGCGGGCGTTTCGTGTGAAATCGAAAAGTGTTATCGATTCCGAGAAGGAGATAGCGTTTATCTCATAAATTTGAATGTACTTCAAGGCGAAAACGCGCCGGATGGAGCATTTTTTTGCGTTTTTATGTAAATTGGGAGGTGGAAAGTGATTTATTCTGAGAATAATTGGAAATTCAACCGTGAAATGTGATTGCGCAAAGCGTCTATTTATGAAAACAAGTTTTTCTTTTGCGGGGAATTTGAGGGAAATTCTTATTGAGGTGATGATTTTTGCACTACTTTAACGATGCTGGGTGACCAAACAGAAATTGTAGTATTTTCTGTTTCGTTATGCTTTCGTAACGCACAAAATTAGCAATGGTATTAGGCAATGTCTGAAAACGGTTTTTAGTGACGGGAGGTTTGTTAAGATTTGAACATTTTTGCAATTCCTGAACTTCAAGTTTATCAAAAACCCACGAAAACATAAAAGCTTAACTCAGCTGCATGTTTGGCTCGGTTTTTAAGCACGTGGGCATAACCCTTGAGGCATATTTCATTAAAAGCAGGAGAGGGCAATTCAAGTCGAGTTTTTCTATACAATTTCGATTTTGATCTTTACTTGGAGACAAAAGGAGCAGCGTAGAGCTGATAATTTGTTCAACTCGAACCTACTTTCAATAAAATATACTTTCAAAATGGACGCTCAAAACTCACACAAATATTCAAAAACACGAGTAAAAAGTAAGCTTGTTTAAAGTTTGCATTTTTCAACTTTTGTGTTTGTTTTGATCATCTCGAAAGCAAGGTTAACATTTTCAAAAACAAGCAAAATGTCCACTAACAAGCGAAGACAACCGTGTCAAACGCTTTCATTAGTTTTCATTCAAATGACTTCCAAAACAAGTTGGAAAACAGTGAAAAGAATCCCAAAGTGGCTAGTTTAAGCAGCTGTAGGAAACATCTTACACTAAGACTTAAGCTTAAGAAGCTCAAAAACAGGTTACGGCTCCAAATCAGGGAAAAGTGACAGGATAGAGACATTTGGCTTTATTTTGACAACATTGTCGAACTCTATACATCAAATTGAAAAGCAAATTCAAGGTAAACAAAGTTTAAAAACAAATAAAGACGCTTGAAACCAGACAAAGGCGTTCAAAAACAACGGAATCCAGTCAGACTTACATTCAGCTTTTAATTATGTCTTCTAGACAGACGCAAATCATGAAAAAAAACACTCAAAATTGAAGGAGGTCAACCCACGGTGGACATTTTGACCATTCTTTGACATCTGCATCGATTTCTGGTCTTGAAATGTCTTAAACTGACGCCAAATATGTAATGAGATGTTCAGTAGTATGCAAGGCTACTGAAAACGAGAGAGAGACTTTATTATCGACCTCTGACAATCTCGTCGACCCCTAAACCTCAAAAAGCAAGAAAACGACAAAAGCAGTCAAGCTATGTACATCCGAGGTGATCGTTTTCTTTGGTGATGTCCCTCCAACATCTAAGATCGGAACAGAGAAAAGGGTAGAGCGTGACGCATATTTTTTTCGGTTTTCCATCTCTAGACAACGTAAACTTAGGCGGCAGCGAAAGACATTCAAAAACGAACCAAAATGCATTGCCAGGCACCGAAAACCGATTCATTGTCCTAAAAATGGCCAAAGATACTGCAAAATGCCTCTGTTCTCTCTAAAAGCAATAATTACGCGTTAAAAACGTGCTTTCTACCCTCAAAATGAGTACAAATTCGTTCCTTGACCCTCTCCTTGCTGCCTTTCAAACTGTTCCCCGCCAGCAAATGTTACATATTTCACGCACATACCTCCTTAGCTTGATCATCTTCATTTGCATTCCAATGATTCCCCTCTCCTCACCGTCCCACACACACTTTCAAGTTGATTGCACTCAGCGAAGGACTACCGAAAGCTGAATGTCGTGCGACACAAATTGCACGTTTGCTCGCGATCGCGATGACGACACTAAAAATAAGAAGCCCACACCCAGCGCTATTTTCGAAAGACCGATTCCCGACCAAAAGCCAAAAATAAACAACCGACTCCGAGCAACAACCCTCGGAACTTGCCGTTTATTTACAAGTTTTTTTTTTGTTGTTCCGCGTGCGTTTTTCGTCTTTGCGCCGAATTAAAAATTGTATAACAATGTTTACACACGCTTTGGCACAGACTCTGACGGAAGAATCCGCGCGCAATAATTCCCTCCGTGTGTAGGCCGGTGTGGGCAAACAGCAGTCATACGATACCGGCGAGGGGAGAGCATTCACGACCTTCAGAGGTTTCTCACGATGAAAATTTGATGTTCATTGTCAGTCGTGTCCAGGGAACATTCGAGGTCTTCAGAATTGCTGATGTTCTCTTAGAGGACCCGCCCCCGACGCCGTGGGACTGTGGACACTTGCCTCGAGACATTGAAGAGTTGGGGTATCGTGTCAATGCACCCATGCATGTTCGTGTTATTTCTAGAAGTGCAATCGCATGTGCTGCATCGAGAAATGACTCTAGACCATCGGGCGACAGCGACGTGCATGCAAGCCCCAAAAGAAGGTGAGCAACCTCCCGGACGAAGGAAATCGCAGACCGCGTGCAGCAGTCCGGATATGTCGCTGATTTGCATTTTACAATTTATTACACGACTCTTTTGGGGGCCAAATGCTACCTGGCCATGCAAGGAATAGACTAAGCACTCCCCGTCGCCGTAGAGGGCTCCACCGTGCCTTCCCAACGGACGACGCATTAATTAGAGGGAATATTGGCGTCGCAGACAACGGCGTGGCACACAACTGATGACTTTCCCATTTGGGGGTGTAATTTTGTATGTCTCTCCATTAGACGCCCACCAGTGGTAAGTCGTGGCTGGTCAAGTGCGCCTTATCTATAATTAATGATGCAAACTTGAACTTGGGGGGCGGCGACGACTGCCTATGTCGTAAGATGTTGCATTTGAAAGTGGAAGGGAGTGTGTTTGAAGGCAGTCATGGTTTTGGCAGTGGAGTGGAAGCGATTGAACTTGAAAACTCGGCGCAAAGGACAGATTGATGAAATAGAGACACGTCTTGTGAGAGCATGAACACACAACTGGAAAAGCATCAGACAAGTTCATTTGGGAAAGGTAGAGGAAGATTGTGAGGAAACGGGCAAGGTCTCAAAACAGCGGGCCAAGCAAGGTTTCTGACAGAATTCAAGGACGAAGAAGAACAAAAAGAGCAGAAATCGCAGAGCAGATGAGAAAATTGTCAATCTAAGAGGGGCAAGTGGCACTGTAAGAACTTCGCTCAAGAACATGAGGGGAAGTAGGGAATATCGCAACAAGGCCACGGCCTTTAAAAGAAGTTAAAATTTAAGGGATTGCAGAAAGAAGAAAAAGAACAGGAGAAGAATTGCAGCAACGCTCTAAGGCAGTACATAGCACGACGCGCTGTAGGGTGTCACGCAGAAGTAAATAAAAAAAGTCATTAGGGGTTTTGATGAAAAATCGTATTGAAAGGACTTAAAAACGGGGAAAAAGAAATCGAAAACGATGGTAAGAGACAATTTTTGTTGGAAACTTCTTGCCTTTAGAGCCAAATACTTGAAGTACGAAGTCGAAGACCATAGAAAAAGACAGAAGCCTCAAGATAACAGGGACAGCCGCTAAGAAGAGTACTATATGCAACTGAAGACGGATAAATTTTGCAATTTTTGCAGAGGGTACTTACAGTTTCAAGACGTGAAGTTCTTTAAAATTACACCAAAAACCAAGACAAAGGCGCTCAAGACAAACAATGCGCTCAAAAACGCGGAAACAATGCCCGAGGCGGACGTTTTCCTAGTTTTTGACATCCTAATGATCTTCAGGACCCTCAAAAACCGTGCAATTTTATCTGCAGCGAAAATTTCGTGCAGTTTTTGATAATCTCTTTGATGTCTAAGTTTCACGCTCATTTAAGTGAAACCTTAAGTACGAACAAGAACTCTCAAAAACAGGGAAGTACTCTAAAAAACAAGAAACGACACTCAAAAACCATAAATAGAAAACCGAGGCCATAAGTTTTGCTGGTTTTGACGTTGCCTTCGATCTCAAAGATATCAGATATTTTAGCCAGTTGCAATGAATATGAAAGCCAGTTCAAATGATCCACAACCTGAAGCAGAGATGCACAAAAAAGGAGAACAACAACCCAAGAACCTGAATCTTGTTAATTTTCGTGATGCGAAGGGCCAGAGGGAGATGTTCAAAAACAGACAAAAGTACTCAAAGCCAGAAAATTTTGATTTTATCCAGAGCGATATTGATTGTTGAAAATTAGATACACTAGTTCACATAGTTCATACAAGGTTCCTCTCCAGAAAATTGTGCTCTCGTGACACAAATGAATCTATCCCTTACGACATGATTCCGGCGGCAAACTTTTCAATCATTACTTCCACAAATGTGTCCATCAACTTCAATCATCACAAATAAAAAACAAAGCCTCCCACAAGATAAACAACACAACCGACAACCGACAGATTGTCCATCTGGTTGAAGGCAGATTCAGTCAGTCTCCGAAGAATTCACGCCCCTAATTGTTGCAATCCCACAACTCTGATCCGTCAATCATCAATCTCTGTCAAGAAACCTCATCACCATCGCGCACAAAAATGACATCACGCACAATCGACTCCACTGTGTTTTTTTTTTTTTGTTTATGTACCGACAAATTGCCGCCTTGAACGGACTAAATTGACGGATGATCTAATGAAAGCGCTGATGAACGGATGATTTGAAAAAACATTACAAATCCATGAGCACATACCCGTTTGATTCCTCAGACATCACATTTGACGCACGCAGCAGTTTCTTTTAGTTTCGACAAGCTGTCACAATTTGAACGCACTTTACTTCACCAAACGCAATCTACTTGCATTTCGCGCACATGACCGTTTCCAGATTAGCGCCAAGTGAAACTAGGACAAGCCTTTTCCGATTCGAATTCCGCCCGAAAATGGGGACCGCTGTACGGCGCGAGAGATACATATGTACCACCACCTCCAGTTAATTATAAACACGAACTATCTCTCAGCGCGATAACTCGCCTATTTACGTACACATCTCGTAGGTATAACCAATCAAAGATCAAATGTTACAATTACGGAGCAGTTCGCTGGGGCAATCGAATTAAATTCACTTCGCGCAGCGTTTTCTGTAATTTTTGCTTTTCGGTCGTCGTCGTCGTCGTTGATCGTCATCGGACGTCGTCGTAGTCGCTCGCTCTAGCGGTAGTTACACAATTCGATATGATTAACGCGTGATGCGATGCGCCCGCGAAGGGAGGGAAATGAGCGTACCACCTTTTCGATTAATTTAATTCAACTGAGGTGTGAGATATGAAAAAACTTTGCCGCGTCGGGATTGCGCATCTATCTGAAGATGCGTATGCGACTCTCTCTCGGCGTCGGATTGCGCGTCGGACTGCAACTGACAAGTAGTCGGCGATGGCACGGGAGTTAAGCAAGAGAATTGTGAATAAATCCGAATGAGAGCCAGATAGGGTGGAATGATGGCGGTAATGATGATGACGATTGTCTCCAGTGCCGAGACTGTTTTTTCTATCCAAGCCGTTCCGATGGTTGGATGGATTTTTTTTTCGCATTGTCGTCGTTGTCGTGGGAGCGTCCGTCGTCTCTCTCTGTACAGAAAACAACTGTACAAACGGATGGAAGTTGAATAACTGATCCGTCAAGCGAAGAAGGGACGCCTACAGTGGTGGTTGGCAGACTTATTATTTTGAGGATTTTATAAACTTTGGCTGGAATGGACTTGAATCAAATTTGAACAGGGAGCGATATCTAAGGCTTGTCGAAACAAAGTTAAAGCTTGATGAGAAGACCGAAAAACCATGCCAATTGACAGAGTTTGTTAATGATCTGTTCCTTCAAAGGAAAGAGTTAAAGAAAGATATCGAAAACAACGGCAAGAGATACATTTTGTTGGAGACTTCTTGCCTTCAGAGGCAACAACTTGAAGTACGGCTTGAGAAACCATGAAATAAAAATTTAAACTTCTGAGTCTTCAAGGCCAAATACTTGAGCAAGGGGCAACGAAACTATAGTGGAAAACTATTGTCTGTCTTAAGAGGTTAAAATTTGTAAAAAGGGACGACGGAATCAGCTGTAAACAAAGAGTTCTGGTGGAATTTTGTTTCTTAAAAGCTTAAAACTGTACCAGTAAAACATCTGTTCCAATTCGTAAGCCTTGAAGATATAGTGCGAGTTCATTTGTGCGAGATTTTAGTCTGCTCTTCTGACAGACATATCCAAGTCAAGTATATTATACACATAAGAGTATGATCCCCAAGGAGTTTAAGCAGCTTTATGTTCTGCTTCTTTTCAGGATGGCTTCAAGAACAGAAGATTGATGAGGACTCAGAAATCAAGCGAAAGATTAACAAGAGGAACATGGTGAAAATCCAAGAAAAAGTACAGACCCCTGCAGCATTTTTGTGCATAAAAACCTAAATTTTGGTACAAAAGTTAAGAAAAGGACGAAGGATGAAACTATTCTGCATTCATTGTGTGTCTTGCATTTAACTCCACACCAAGAATAAAATTTTGATCACTAGCCTTAGGAGTTAAAAAGAAAAGGAGAAGGAAAGAAGAAGAAGGAGAGAAGCTTTGCCTTTGGTTGCCTTTTCCAAACTTGCCCTTCGAACAATTTGTATAAACCGAGTCCAAGAAAAGAAAAATAGGGTCAAAGTGCAGGCTTCTGCTGCAGGTCTGAAGATCCACAAAAAACATCAGTACAAAAATTTAATGTTTGACACCTTATGGAAGAACGAAAGCTGTTCAAAATCACGATATTAGTATTCTTCTCAAAAGATACTGCTTTTTTTTCAAAGAATGCCCTAACACCCAAGTCTGACTAAAAAACAACTTCAAGATAAGAAATGAAATGAAGAACGCCTTAAAACACGGTAAAAGTACATTCTTCTGCTGCAGTTTGGGCCATCAATCCAAACATCTATCTAAGATCAGATTATGAACTCAAGTCTTAAATTTTCTAAACGATAGCAATGAAACAGCTTAAATCTGCAAAACGCTCAACATTTAGCTAAACACAAATTTTAGGCCGATAAATGAAAGACCATCTTCGAAAATCGTCCTTAAGGCAAGGCCTCCTGTAGCTGGTTGTCTTTCAACTTGATTTTTGAATAGAAAGGTCTTGATCTTCTATTCAAAGACGTGTTCAAAAATACAGAAAAAAAGTTTAGCAATTGCCTGCTTAGACAGATCAAAACATTCAATTTTCATCAAAAATATTAGGAATTTGAAAAAGAAAAATTATACCAAAAGGACATTAAATTAACTCCCCCCTCAAAGCATACACGAGTTCAAGATCACGTTTAACTTTGAAAGCCCCCCACAACTTCCACATAAACTTCATTTAAAAGTGAAAACAAACTTCACTCCCCGACTGTACCCTTCCATCACGCATACCAGCCGCCTCCAACAGCTTGTGAATTCTAATTTCAACAAACGATATTATCATGCGTTTGTGTGTTGGATGAGACTCTCTCTCCGCCTCGCTCATTTCACTTTTGGATAACAAACAACTACAGGTACGGCCTGTCTCCATATGTGTTCTAGAAACTAACCGTACACCACCGTCAATTTGTTCAAACATTAGTCGTTATGCCCATGCCCACCCAGTGACTTTATCTTTTATGTTTCGATGATATCTGTAGTTGTCGGTCGGTCGGTATGCAGTAGCCCCATTTTTGTTTGGGAAGGGTGAGCGGGGGCGGTGTGTGTTCTCCTCTCATTGGGATTAAGAGAGTGAGCGGTAATCAAGATTTTGAGACGTTCACTTGCCCTGGTGTTGCTGCTGCTGGTGGTACACGATGTGTTTGAAAGATAAATGCCTTCTCGTGGTTTATTGCTCATTTCAAATGCTGCCTCCTTGTCACATGAATTTGAGCACATGGTGCACAGACCGGTCGCTGCTCTCTCCGTCTCTGTTGCCTTTCATGCGTCTGTGTCGTCCTCCTCCGGTGATGGCAATGATTCCAACACATACGCGTGCCTCGCATGCAGATCAACAGCGGAGAGCGGTTCGCCTATGTTTGTATGTGCGGCGCTCGAATATGGGGGCAAATAATGAGATACGAAGGTATTATCATCAACGGGAGCAGAATACCAGAACAGGGCCTGTAAATCAATTGTTAATGCTGCGAATTACTTGGAGTGCGGCGGAGAAGACGACGACGACGGCGTTGGCGATACATGTTTGATGACGCGCCGTGATTGCCCGAATCAAATTTCGATCCGAGTGCGGGGGAGCGTCTAAGGACGTGACTGACGTGAGGCGAGTTACGCAACTTTCTTTGCTTTCAATTGAGGGATAGGCCGTGGGAGAGAATGGATTATGCAATGAATCCGCATCTGTGGGGGAGGGGGCGTAAATCCTGAAGGCAATCGAAGAATGATTGGAATGAAGGCGAAAGTGGCAGGCTTATGCATCACCTTCTGAGCAGTAGAAGCTGTTTGGAAGCCTTAGATTCAAGGAATCTAATTTAAAGAAGAGAGCTTATAGTTGCAGCATTTTACGGGCCATCCGACTAAACTTCTCTTTCGCTGAAGGATCCACAATCGTGTCCCGCAAATGTCTGGCGTAGTTGATGAAACACGGCGCCACAACGAGTTACTAGCACAACTCCAAAAAGTATGATCTGTCATGATAAGGCTTCCCCGACTTCACATTAAACTAATTTCCTCTCTACTCCTTGCACGCACAACGATTACTGCAGAAGCTAGACCCTAAGCCCAGTGAAATGCATACCGCCGCCCATTTCCCAGGAAGCCCAAAGAAACGCAACCTGTCTCAGGCAATTACTTATACCTCACTCCTCGGTCAAACACCGCCCCAAACTCTACATAGAAAGAACTTCCCTTTCGAGTTCCCCCATTTGGATAAATTTCCATAAAATCTCTCCATCTCCGATCCTTTCCTTGGTTGCAGACATGCATGCACTTCCGTGCGCACTGCACGCCAACCAGAACGCTTGTAAAAAGGTGCCGACCACCACATGTCAGGAGAAAGATTTACTGGGACAAAACTTTCAGCTCCCCCATGCCAGCCCAACTGCACTGTGTGCGTGTTCAAGAAACAAAGACCTCAGACTAACCTCTCCCATCCTTCCCATCCATAAATGTTATCCTGACGCCAGATAACCACGTTCCCCGGCCTTCCATGAAACACGTCGCGTCTATTTATGGGATCTCGGTGCCTCAAAAAAACACCGGAAACTCGCACACGATCTGGGATGTGATTTATTTTGAGAAAATCCATTAATTTGTCAAAAGTTGAAGGCGTCTTAGGGGCACGCGCATGAATCAACGACCTCCTCCATCCACTAGCGCTTTCTCCAGCTGCTTGGTGAGCACTGACGTTCAATTCGATTTAATGTCGCTGGAGTTGAATGGTGCCAAGGTTGTCGGTGATAAGGGGCCTTTGACGCAACAGCTGATGTGTAGACCTCTGAATTCGCCAAAGCCGATAACTCACAGGTGACTGGAACTGGTAAACAGTTGTATGTATGGACGGGTGGAAAGTACATATGTGACGGACAGCTGTAAATCAGACCACAGACGAAGCACATCCGCCGATAGCGAGTGACTGAAGCTGGGGCACTCTCTGGAGGTGGAAATTGAGGTGAATAACCGGTGATGTGAGGCTAGAAGACTTTTAAAAGTGAAATGAAGCAAAAGAAGACATTCGACGATGACGGCAGGAAATTAAAAAGAAAGAAAGATGAACATTACACCGGTTCCTATCTGCTTCCGAGGAAGAAAAGACCCAACTTTTTGTGGCAAGAAATTTTTTGCCATAGGTAGACCAAACATCTTTGACAATAAATTCCTGTGCAAGCCAGAGACTAGATCGGCCACAAAATCCATTCTTAGCCCGAGGTGGGCCCAACTTTTTCAGCAAAACTTTAAAAGCGCATATGGTCCCAACATTTCTGGCAGCAAATTCGATTCCAAGCCCAAGGTGGGTCCATTTTTTGGCTACAAATTCACAAGGCAAGCCGCTGTGGTCCCCACTTTTTGGCAACAAATTCGAGCCTACGTTCGAGATGGGTCCAACATATTTGGAAACAAATTAAAAGCAAAACCGACATCGGCTTGACAGAAAAAGAAAACCCTTTTGGACCCTCCACCAGACAAACCCTCAACTCACCTCTCTATATCCGCCATTGCGCCAGTACTGGTCGACCGTGGCAACCTTGCCTCGTCCTCCTCCTCCATTAGATCTCCCAGATTGCTGTTGCGCGCCTTCCCACTCAGCACATCCTCGCCCTCGGCGTCACTTTCGTGCTGCACCCTTTCACTGCCACCACTCGATGACGAACTCACTCCATTCGCCCCACCAGCCGCCGTCGGTTTTCGAATGAAACTCCTTCGAATGCTTTGAAAGCTTTGCCGAAAGAACGATTCCCGCTTCATGCTACCACTTCCGGGTGTCGGCAGTGACTTCGGACGCATCAGCATGCCGTTGCGGGCGCTCTTCTTCCGCAGCAGGGACTCATCAAAGTCGTCATCCTCCTCATGCCGCTGCTGGCGCTGCACTCGCGGAGCCTTCGATTTCACTTTCAACACTTGCGTCGTCGACTTTCCGCCCGCCGTCGCATCGTACATCAACAACTCATGGATCTCGTCGAGATCCGTCACTTCGGCGTGCTTTCCACCGCGAATGCCGTTCGACTTTGACGACGTCTCGCCAATGAAACTGTACGACTTAATCAGATACAGATTGCTCTTATTCTTCACCAGGTCCACCTCACTCGTCGACTTGGTCAGACTGTCGGCACTTGAACTCTCCTGAACCGCCTCCGATCGCGAATCGTTTTCACTTCCCTTCCGCGCCATCGTTCTCACACACGACACTCGACTACAAGGCACATTTGAAGGCAAAAAAGGGCCGAATGCGAATAAGGTGCACGCGCGTAACGTTCACCGATCGATTCGAGCGGCAAACTAAAACCACTACTAGACTCGTTCACATTTCATTCTATTGACCGCTGCTGCTCTTCGCCCAAAACTCGACACAAATGCGACAGCGGCAGCGACAACTCACGCAGCGAAGACGAACGCTCGCCGCGTCGTCGTTATGTAATTTCGCGGCGAAAATATATTTTTATCTTCTCCTTCGCTCCACCACATACACGCGCACGCGTTGAATCCGCCACTGAGACTGGGCGCTTCGCGTAGAAGTTTTTCGCAGGCGAACTCTCTGTGATCTGCAATTAGAAAGCGATTGTGGTCTCAAGGGTCGCACACCTGGGGCCGGTTCCAGTTCACTTCACGCGGGAGTGAGTAATTAATCAAAAATTAATCACTCTGACAGAGGATCGACTTTCTCGCTGACGATCGCCGCCGCCGCCACTGCTGGTGTCTGATTTGGGGCCGGGCCGAGGCAGGTGTTCCCGCAAACTATCACATGTTTGCAGGAGATAGGCGAAAACTAGTGGTGACTTTATTTTTTGTGGCGCAGGTGTCACTGACTTTGCCCTTGAAACGGGGAGCCGCAGTGCCCGGGAGTGGGACAGATGTGACTAATAGATCTTGTGATTCAATCACTGCGCAGATAAGAGGCGCGTTGATGGAGGGATTGTCTTGGACTGCCAGCTTTAGTCAAGTGAATCATCACGCGTTGATGGAAGGGAATTCGAAAAGCACTTGAGAAGATCAGTATCACCGCTGAAGAGTTGCGATAAGTTCAATGAAAGGCAAGCGAGACAAGATGATCAAACAAACAAATGACTGCCATCGAGGGGGATATAAAGTTAAGAGTTGAAAATGGCTCAAGTAAATATAGACAGATTTATGCAAATTTGCGGAAAGAGGTATCCTCTCGATAAATAATTGGAGATGTATTTGTTTATCAGTTACTTTGTGGCAATCAGAGAAGTTGTGTCCTGGCTACACCGACCCCAAGTGAATAACAAGGATTTAACGTAGAAGAACTTAGAGTCGTAACTAGCTTTCGGACACAAGCAATAAGTTTGAAGTAGATTGCGGGAGCAATCCAGTTCATCCTGAAGTTTAGACTACCCGTAATCGCGAAAGCTGGATGTTAGCTTATGTTCACCTCAGACTCAATAAACAGTCTGCTTCTAACGTCAATTGACAGTTTTGAGGCTTTCGTGCAGTTCTAGCAACAAGAAAGCCTAATGGGTTTACTTTTAGATTTTATGCCAGACAAACTTCAAATTCAAACAAGTTCTGAGCTGCATGGAGTTAAAAAATAACCTGCTAAGTTCCTAGGCATAAATTTATGCCGGGAAGCTACAGACTCAATGAACTTGTAGGGATGGAGGTGGGTCTGTCATTGACAGCTGAAAAGGAAGACTAAATGCTCGTCCTGACTAAATGCCATCCAAATCGCAAATGGCATAAACTTGTTGTACTTCAATTCATGACCACAAATCCGTCACACAAAGGGCAAAAGGCCCCCTGAGGTTAGGAAAAACTGGCTTAGACTTGATACAGACGAAGATACTAAGCAATGTGTGATGAGCAACCCCGTACACAAACACTTTAAAAGAAGATATCTTGATGAGTTTGAAGTGAAAACTTTTCTTTATTACTTAGGATGTGCCTTTCCCTACAAACAGGTTAAAAAAGGAATATCTACTTCTGCAGTTGACAGAACTACTACTTACATGTGCTACCTCACGTTTGGGTCGAAAAGACAAGACTAGTCGGCTAGGGGCGGCAAGAATGAAATTGATCGAGCTTTTGTGGGACTCTGGAGGACCGTGAAAACACAAATCCCCTAAATCTAGCTGCACAATGAACCGGCTGGTGGAGTATTTTTGTCTGATGATGAAAACAACAATCTATATGCAACATATATTCGTCTGTCATATTCGCTTTATCCCGGTTCTAGAAGAACCGCTCTAAAAATAAGAAATGATATGTCACCGTTGGATTGATGCGTCGACTCACACGCCAGATGTTGCAAATTCGAGTCTTGGACTGAGGGTCTCCCAACTTTGGAACAGTGTGATACAGACGTCAGAACATTCGTCCAGTTCAGAGGGACAGACAAATATTTATGAATGTGACCATATCAGAACTTAGCGCAAAGGTTATAAACTCCTAAAAGTGACTACAGCCCAAGATGCAAAGATTAAAAGAACTAAAGGTTCATCGCACCTTCTCTGCGACTGTTCAGCTCCAGCGCTCAGTAAACTGCAGCTTTGTGGCCTAGTATTCTCCGAGAAATCACAGTAGCTGAATATTCCGATATTCAAATAGGGGTGAGTTGGTCTTACAAGAAGATTAAACCCACATTTAAACCTTCGGTATGGTGTAATGGATTCGATATGTTGTTCCAGGTGACGGTATGAGTCTTACAGTCAGCTAAACATTTCTAAGCGCTTGGATTAAAATAATCCTATAATTATATTAATAAATGAGTGGCACTACAACCCACAAGTGATCAGAACCTAGCTTCTACAACAAACTCGTTGTTCATTGTTCTCTCACGAGCAAAAGGGGTCTACAGTTTTTTGCCGATTCTGAACGGCGAGATTTGAGAAGCTTTTTCATAGACAATTGGTACTCTTTGAGGGTTATCAGCAACTCGAAAGAGTTGGCGTCTTGAAAAATTTGAGGGGATCCATCCGGGAATCGAACCTAGACCTTCGGCGTGTGAGTCGACGCACTTACCCACTACGTCATGGCGGCCACGATTAAAATACTCCTAATTGATTTAAAATCTCTTGACTAGGTTTTAGCTCTTCGTTTATTCTCCTCCTTCAGATTTCATAATTTCAAACAGGTCCCAAAAAATCACACACCTCTCAAAGGCATCAAGAGCTTCCACATCCGTTTCTCATAAAATCCATACTTCTGGGTTAAAAAGGTGGACAGAAATGGCCAAGGGAGTGTACAAAGCCAGCTTGGGTTTTCAAAGGAAGGGGTCCATTACACACTCGCCTGTTGAGACTAATAACCATTTTTAGCACGGTTTTGGTACTGATGTCATTGTCCCATTAACTCCAGAAGATGTGACTGGATTTATGAATCTTTTGATTCAAAATCACATCCGTAACACTTAAACACTAGTGTCAGCGGCGTCACTGATGAACCCAAAGACCGGTAAGTGTGATGGCGGCTAGTAGTACCCAGGTGTTAAGAGGACCTGACTGGTGACCAGTCAGCTGACAGAGTCAGGAACTTGCTTCAGCCTGACCGTGATGTAGTCCCCCTTGTGGAAGTGCCGCTGTGGCAATGGTTTAGTGCCGAAACAGCTTGTCCATGCTATAGTCCCTCTTGTGGGAATGCCGCGGTGGCAATGGTAGATTTGAGGTAAGCGTACCGAGTGCTAACTGGCGTGAATCAGATTGTTTAACCCACTGATTCGAACCAGGCGGTTATGAAAACTTTTCTGTTTAAGTGTGGAGTTGCATTGCAACCGAGTCCCATAGATCGACAGAGACGCTGGAAAGGTATCGCTCCAAGCCATAATGGAGTGATTGTCCCTCAACTATGATCTCAGTTGGAATTTGGATAACTGTGTCGTCAAGTCTTGCGTTGCGTATGCTTCTCCCTCGTTCCTCCTTATTGAGGTGTCAAGGTAGACACAATTTTTGAATAGCTCAAAGTTTTTGCCGACCCTTCTGACGCTCTGTGTGAAACCTTGATGTTGTACGTCCTTCCCTTGTCCTCGTTGTACGCCGAACCCAATTTGGCCGCCTTCTTTTCAATGCAAGGAAACGCCTTATTGCCAACTCATTGATTGTTGTTGAATCTTGAATTTTGTATCTAACCCTAGGGTTGGAATAATGGACCTTACTGATTCCGAGAACATGCGACGTACCACCAATTCCTAAATTGAATCTACGCCTTTCAATGAGAACGTAAAATTTACAAAGAAAAACAATCTCTGGACCAGAAAATATTTTTAGAAAGAAAAACATATTTCTGTGATTCACGTCACAATTCTTTGTGACATTCACATTTTTTTTCAGATAAAAAAACAGATCCGCAAAAATTTCATAAATCACCCGCACATTCCACCAAATCCGCGACCACAGCGCTACACTCTGTTTATCAGGAAAATGTTATACATTTTGCTTAGAATGTATCTACCCCTATGTTACGCAAGAGCAGAGCAATCACTGAAGAAACCTAATACTGGATAACTAATCTCACCCGGGGTCTAAGAGAATAATGTCATTTAGGTTTATAGACGTATTTTTTATTTTGCCTAGACGTGTAGTCTTATCGCGACGGAATATCGCAGCAGAATGTGCGAAGATAGCTCAGGTTCGAGTGAGAAGATGTTTGAGAATGAAAGACGAGAAAAAATGGGAATGTGGCACGATTTCAAGATTTTGAAAGATTTGATTTGGAGGTACGTCGAGTGAGGTGAAAGGACGCAATGCAAGCTTTTTAACAGTGGCAGCGTGCATGGACCAAGGCCACGTAAGCTCAGACACAGACACTTTATTGATGAGTCAATTAAACATCTGCCGGAATACAAAGCGGGAATGGAGTGAACACAAGAATGAGCACAATGAACACCTCATTGTTGCACAAACCACGGCACAGCTATGCTCATTCCCCGCTAAAACTTATCTCTTGCAATCCATCGAATTCACAAAGACAATTAACAATCTTCAACCAAAAATAAGTACCACTCCCGCCTCGCTAACACCCCAAGTACACACAGCCAAAAGGCAACCCCGCGAAGAAAACAATCTCTCGCGTTGGCATCTCGCAAATCGCAAAGACAAACAGCCCCCATTGTAGATCATTTTGATTTGCACATTTAGCACCCTTATCTGGACACGGGAAGAGCCGCTACGAATTCAGCTCTAGCCCCCGCTGTCGTCTAAGTGATAAATCGTGCGTGTCACCCGCTCATCTGTGTGTTTGCACTCCGGGCAATTCACACTATCTTTCCCGCTAACAATGCTGTGCGGTTCTGTTAATTTAAACTATTTGCATAATTATATTTTAATTGTTTTTGTTAGACCGCGCGTTCGCGTCTCCTCTTTCGTACACACGCGTTTTTAATTTCACGTCCGATCATATGAGTTGGAGAATTTTGCCGCCAGTCACGTCTAATCTGCCACAGCGCTCCGAAAATAGATGAAATGGCAAACACTCTGGTGGCACACTTTTCAGTGGTTACTTCTGCGTTGTTCGCTGAACTAGGGATTGGCTATCAGTTTCGGGAAGACCTATGAGCGCGACGATGGCGTTGAGAGTTTTAGTAAATTTATCTCAATTAATGACAACTACAACGCCCTCTAAAAAGGGAGGAATAGCGAGATAGACTGAAGCTAGGCTAATTGGTAACGGAAATGATTTTGTTTCACAAGGGAACTGAGCGTGTTTGTGCATTTCGTGGCGATAAAGTTGTCGTTTTATGAAGAATTTAATTGCAAAGATGACACAAAGCGCCACAGCTTCAAAATAGGCATATTTCTGACATGATATGAGGTAAATTCTACTATCAGAGGTTCCTTGTTGTGTTCCATCATCTGTTGTAAACAGTTCTTTGCACGTTATTTAAAAAACAGGATGGAAAGCTTTGGACGAGTATGTCTTAGCAAGGCCTTGAGATGGGACTCTTTGCCTAAAAATTGGCTTCACACTTAATATGTGTCAGAGTATTGAGTACGAAGTAAATTTTTGTGAGAGAATGGACAGGGCTGCACGGCACCCTTCACAATGATTTGATTGCTATCTGTGCTGATCTTGCGAGGTTGGAAATTTTTTTGACGTGGAGTTTGCCAGGAATCCCTAATTTAGTTTGGAACGCCCATAGCTCTTTTCGCTTTTAATTTGCCTGCAACTAGTGACTTTAATAGTGGTCGTCCTGGCGTTGTGGATAAGTGTGTCGAGCCACACACCGAAGGTTCGATACTCGGACGAACAGCTAGGATTTTTTTACGCCTTCACCTCCTTCGAGTTGCTGACAACACTCAAGGAGTATCAATTGTCTGTGAAAACCTTCTCAAATCTCGCCGATCGGTGTTGGAAAAAACAGTAGGATCCTTCTACTCCTGAGAGAACAATAGCGCGTACGACACGAGGGATTGATGTAGAAGCTAGGTCCTGGTCCCTTGTGGGCTGTAGTGCCACATTAGTAATGACTTTAATGCGAGCTCTGACAGATCTTTTCGCGAAGATTGGGCTAACAACCAGTGAATTCACTGCGAACCTTGAAGACCCTTTTTCGGTAATTTTACACAGTGATTTTGTTGAAAATCCCAACTGGCTTTTTTAACGATTTTGTTGCGAGAAGTAATTGTGAGGAAAGGATGCTAGGAATATTCAATCATTGGTCACTTGGTTAACCAATCACTGCAGCCACTTTTTACCCATCTCCAATAGGGACCTACTTAGAAGAGGTCTATTGTACAGTCACGTGGGATGCAAATTAATTTCGGACGGCCTCTACAAAATAAACTTGTTTACCAATGGGAAGATGACACTCTGTTCACTATGAACGCAATCTTAAATCTCTAACCAAGACGGTTCAAGTCCTTTATCAAGCTTCCTTGTTTCTGAGCCATTAGCAAGTTCAAATCGGTTTTCGTTAATGAGGCCCTAACAAGCAACCGTTTGGAGTTCCCGCTTGGGTTGAGGCTATCTTGACTTTTGAGTTCACTTCTCTCCAAGACAGATTTAGCTAGCTGTTGGCGTGATTCTCTTTGTGCAACTAACTTCGTATACTTTCACGAGATGGACTTGGATAGGGATGATGGCCAACTTCACTTGATGTCAGTGTTTCCTGCGAAAATTTCCTAAGCATGCTGAATCTACCTAATTCCTCACTTCATGGTCTTCAGCTTCAAAACGTACGTTCACGTTGTTTGAGGCTTCATTGAGGTGCCTTTGGTTTTGCTTGATGAAAGTAGACGTCTCATTCGTTGTGCAGAATGAAGTTCGCTACAGGAACATGTAGCCACACTACTAACTAAGCCAATTGTCTGAACTAGATCTACTGGTGATTTGCGTGATTCTAAGTAGGAAGATGCCATGCCAATGGCTACAACCATGAACTTTCTGAAAACTCAGTTTGAGGAATGTCTAATCCTGCCACCAAGATCGTGGGATTTAAGACCTTGGGCCCAATTATTTCCAGGCTATGGAATGTTCCATGTTCATGCCAATAAGTAAACGTCGCCCTACGACTCAAGGCCAGGGCAATTCCTGTAGCTTCTTCCATCGAAATGTTTTTGCGATCGAAACATTGAAAATTCAACATTTCAACTGCTGCAAAACATGCCCTTGTTTTGGACACAAAATGCCCTTGATTGTTCTTCAAATCACTACAAGAATTTTCAAGATACATCAATGGCTATGCGCTTCATTAAAATAAACGTTATCAAGTTCTTAGTGGACAACATAAAACGAGATCGGCTTTCATAAAGAAAAACTGAGTTCTAAGGTCACGACTTGAAATAAACCGCTCAACTGAGAAAAGAAAGGTTCATCAACCAAACATCACATAAATACGCCGAAAAATATGAACAAAACGAAGAAGACGAGGCCAAAGAAGACGAAGACGGAGCCTTGAGTTTTTACGACTTCACGGCCTAGATACTTTTATATGCAAATTCAATTTGATTCTCTTTCGTACAACTACATTGCATTCTGTCGCCCCACTACACCCCGCCCTCTAAGACAATTGATTTTCAGTCAGAATCAAGCACTTTAAGCCCGTAATCAGCTGAGGGAACAACAGTGGGAAACTTTTCCGATCCCAAATAGACACATCACCAGCGAAGGCTGCGCGTTCTAGTCACTCGCGGTCACTCATTTAATGTGTGTGCTAATTACCACGCGCGAAACCTATTTTCAACACACCAACCGGAGATGAGGATCTCACTCCAAGACCCCTTGAAGACGTCAAATTTAACCCGAAAGACGGCAACGAACACACTGCCGCACTATCACACCGAACGACGACGTATCTCCGACTAGATTTGTTTTTCCTTCCTTTTTGTTTTTCGCCGTCTTCTGCTTCTATCTTCTGTTTCACTCGTTGTGAGTGGAAAAATTCTCATCTGTACGACAACGACGACGACGACGACGAGAGCACGAACTGAAGTGAAAAAGAGAGAGAAAGACACTCTCCAGCGACACGCGAAAAACAAACGAAACGAAACCCCAAACCAGCCGACAAACCGACAAAGCCTAACTGAGCCAAAAACAGAATCTCTCGCGTCGAGGGGGAAACTTCACTTCTTCACTTCACTGTGTGCGGGAACGGGCACACAAGGCGCAGAGTGCAGTGCGCCTCCTCTAACTGTCCAGCTGACCACCACGCGACGACGTGACTACTGACTGATGGAACTGGATGGAGAAGTGCCGCCGTCGCCCCGTTTGAAAGTTGTGCCATGTGTCAGGGCTTGTTTGGCAATTGAGACTTCCTGGTAACTACCAAAAAATCAGACGAACCGCGGACAGGTATGGCCACACTGTCAGTGAGTGACACGTGAAGTGAAACTTATGAAAACGCTTCGACAGCAGCAATGACACTGACGATGACCACAGCGCATGAGTGGGAGTGTGTGTGTGCATGTCCCGCGACAATTTGGAGAACAAATTGACCCCGTTTACAGAGAGTTTCGACGCAAGCCGTCATTACACGCTCGCGAAAAAGATTCGCGTTCGATTACAACTAAATGCTGATTGATTTGGGAGATCTCCAGCGCACACTGGGGGCAATTCACATGCTCAGGGTCAAATAGAACCCATCACGTGTCTCTTTAGGACTCACTAGTGACTGAAGGCTTCGCTTCGGAATGAAAGTGACAAAATTGAAAGTTTGCCGTCACAATGTGAAGGGGACGTGGACGTGACTTTAGTGATGGAATAGAATGGAGTTGCGAAGTTGAATTTGAGCGTCTTTTTGTTTGGAATGCACATGACGCGCTGAAGTGGAGTAGAGAATAGACAAAGTTGAAGTTTTAAACTAGACTCAGGTGGCAGAGCACAGATTGATACATACAACTAACCTTGAATCAAAAGGTGCTCGCTGAATGACTTTGGAGCAGTTCCATCGAAAAATCATCTTCAGCGATGAGCCACATTCCTGGATGAATCGGTACGTCAATGAACTAAATTTCCGACACCTAACCAGATGAGATCCAAGTGTGTCTCGAAAAGAACTGTTTGGTGTGGGTGTTGAGCTGGTGCCTTCTTCGGTCGATATTCCAGGCCATAAACGTCAACTGTAAGCGCTAGAAGTTGATGATTACCAATTCCTGGATATGCTCCCCAACGAATTTCCAGAAATGTTACTACTTGGAAGACCAAATCTGGTCTCATTCAGATCTATGGTGCAGTGTCTTTCTTGGATGCATTTTTATGTTCCACCTCATTTGTCAAATACCAGCAAAAGTCCAGTCGGTAGAGTTTGAGGCACAAATAATTGATGGCTGGATGTGTCGTGCTGACAATGTTTTGTATGTGGCCCACCAAATACCTGTAAAGAATTTGTTTGGTTGTTAGGAGAGGATGAGATGCAGATCTTCTGTCTCAGGAATGTAACCGTCATCGGGCATGCGATGAAAGTTGAACCATCTCATTAATAAATCGACGCACTTGTAGCGTGTTTTGAGGTGAACGACGTTCTGATTGTAGCTTCCCTCTCTTTTTGGGGTGAAAGGTGTTCTGACTGTAGCTTCCCTCTCTTGCATTAGAGAGTGCTTTCCTGATGCCCCATAATCCCTCTTGGGGGATGATCCTGTGATTGGGCTGCTTAAGGAATATTTTCAGTGCAGACCTTCGAGATCAACTTCTTCGTCCATCGTAAAACCATCCATTAAAAGACAACAGCAGATTTCTAAAATTGGGTTCCATTCAGACCTTGAGGGTATGTCAGTAAAAAGATAGGATGGGTAGACAGGTAGGAGAGAGAAATTCTGGCGAAATTTTGTCAAGAGACCACGGAACTGTTCAGAGTTGTTCTTCCTTGTAAGTCTTGTAGGAGGTAGACCAAGGCGGATAAAGTTCCGAATAGCCATGAATTGAGAAAATATAAAATTGACCAAATTGTAAAATAAAAATATTAAAAAATATCCATATTCTGCAAGCAAGGGAATTACAGGACATGGCCAATCTGATAGATAGCATATTTAGTGCTACAGAAGGGGTGCTTCGGAGTTGATGTTGCAGACATTGTTGTTGGCATAGTTGGTAAGGAATGTCTGTCAATCTTAAACTTTGTTGAGAGCTATGGGTTTGACTACAGGATACGCCAAAATAAGGGTGTCGCAAGTATTTGGATACTTTTTCGTATTTTATGAAATGCAAGGTCGTAAAGGAATTGTTTTTGAAAATTGAGTTTCGATTAATAAAATAATCTACTTTTGTCATTTGACTATGTTAGCAAAGGAGTAGTAAAGGAGTTTGTCTACCTCGGGGCAAACGTTAACTCCATAAATGACATCACAGTGGAGATCCGACGTAGAACCACCCTTGGCAACCGATGCTACTTTTTTTGTTTGTCGAAACAACTGGGGTCAAAACTCCTGACTCGAAGGACCAAAGTCTTGCTCTACAAGACCCTTATACTGCCAGTCCTGCTTTATGGAACTGAAAGCTGGACGATAAGCAAATCTGCAGAGCTGATTCTTGGTGCCTTCGAAAGAAAAATTCTACGTCGGATATATGGTCCCGTCTGCGAGGAAGGTGAATGGAGGAGAAGACATAACCGCGAACTCTACGAGCTGTATCAGGATGTGGATGTAGTCCGGAAAGCAAAAATCCGTCGACTACACTGGCTCGGCCACATCGAACGCATGGACAGCAACGCTCCAGCGAAGAGGGTCTTCGAATCTAAGCCTCCTGGTTCGAGAAGAAGAGGACGACCGAATCTCCGGTATAGAGACCAAGTCATCGCGGACGTAAGACAGCTTGGCCTTGATGTCTGGAAGCAGCGTGCCCAGGACCGTCAGCGATGGAAGGCAGCAATTGCTCAGGCTCTGACCCTTCATGGGTCGCCGGCCTGATAAGTAAGTAAGTAAGTTTTGTCATTTGACTACAGTTGAAAGAGTAAATGTCTGCGAAGCATGTAAATCAAAGCGAAAAAAAAACATTTTTTCCCATTAGAAACAAACAAGCAATAACTAAGTCAAATGAACCACTTCTCCTCAAATGTTTTTGAAAAAAGAATAATTTGTACATAATACACGTGAGTCATTATTTGCAGAAGAAGAAAAAAACAAGGACAAAATATTGCTTTAGTATATCATTCGATTGCAGGACATTAGACCTTTCTTGTTAAAGCACCTTTTTGAAGTCTTTGCTGTTTCAAATATGAGCAGATTGTATCCTTAAGCAACTTCACGCAATTTCATTTTCATTCAAGATCTAGCGATTGCGAGGAGTTTCAATCTCATGGGGACAACTTTAAAGTAAGCATGAACCCACTTTCCAGACCATGAGTTTAGGATACCTTTTTTCAGTAGTGTTTTCACCATGGAAACAAACAACACCACTTGATGCTCCAATAAAAAGAAAGTAATCCTTGATCTGAATAGCCTACGATTATATACGAACTACAACAGAAGGATTTCCTCGCAGATTATCAAGCAGTTTTCAAGGCTCTTCAAGGCAATATCATAAGATCGATCGTTATAATTCTCTACATGACGTTTATAGATGTAAAACAATTTCCTCACCCTGGCCACAAAGGCATCACAGGAAATGGAAATGCAGAGAAGTTCGCAAAACTTGGTGTCTTAGTCCCAGCCGACTCAACAGTCATGACAGCACCCATTAATTGATCTTTACAGAATTCGGTGTCTCATAATCGAAAAAAACTAGGATAATATAGAACACGTACACCACCAATCGCCTGATTAAGATCCCTCATTGTCTGGCGGCGAATTGTCTCTTAGGATACCAGGCTTACAAATTTGAATTTTCAAATACTGAATCTTACTCGTGGAACCATAGACCGCATACTCTGCAAGTGCAAGCCAACGACAACGTCAATTCGTTGAAAAACGTAGTGGCCATCAACAACGTCAACTCATCAAGTTCGCCCAAGCTTCTAAATCATTTTGCCCCAATAGAAAATTGCTATTTCTTTGGTTTGTTCAGTGTCGTAGCTATTCACAACGGTCCTATGAGATCTACATACATATGTGAGACTCAGTCATCACCCTCAACACATGTTATTACATTTTATGAAATAATCCACGAGACTAACTTGAATCGTAGAAAACGTTCCGTTTAGTATTAGTTCGTCAATGTCAAAAGAATTTTTGCAGACCGACAGACAGCACTGGACATTTTCCATTCAAATTGCAGCAACAATTTGGACTCAAAACAATTTACAGCAAAAGATTTCTTGCACTTACAGTTCTTGTACGTTCGTTCACTTTTCCACAAAAAATATCAATTCATAAAATTTACCTCCAATTGCTGTGATTAATGCGAAAACTTCTCTGAATGAAGGACAATCCAGAGCTACAATCTGAGGAGATTCTCGGTTCCTTTAGCATTCATTACCCTCTCCCAAAAACTAAATAAATTTCGATCAACCGGAAAACAGTAACATAAATTGCCCCCGAAAATCCATAGATGCATCTGGAGGCCACAGATCACTCCATCCATGAAATGAACACTCAATTAAAAATGCATAATCGATTCCTGTGACACCATACGGAAATTCATAAATTCAAAACGCCAAAGAAACCCCGCCCAAAAGTCGAGTAGTTTCATGAATTCTTTACGACCAGCATAAATTCCGAGGAATTTCAAAGCATTCAACAGAATCCGAAGTGACATCGTTCTCATATCGGCTCTAAAAATATCTCCCACTCTCCACAGACTCACAGGAAACACCCATTTTCTGTAGCTGATGAGTGTGTTTTTGAACAACTGAATATAAGCATTTGCAATCATAAATTTCAGTTGTTCTGTTTCTGTAAATGCTTTCTCGAGAACACTTTCCAGTTCACTCGATAAACACACACCACGCCAAGGTCTAGATGGATTGGCTGGCGTGCGTGTACGAGAAGCACAAAGGCTCTTGCCAGACAACGAACTATCAAAGAATGCAAGAGGCTAATGCCACGGCGCGATGCAATGCGACGCAGTGCTTTGGTAAAAGGAAATGCATCTAAATACGTCACCGGCACCGATGATGACGACGACGACAGCTGGTGTTGAACCGACGTTCATCTTGCCAAGAGAACGCTCATTAAAGTGACATAACTGAGGAAAACTGACGGGAAAGTTGGTGGGTGCTCTTTCATTAGACAACATTTGTTCTTGAGAAAGGAAAGGCTCACCTTGAGCAACAGATTGACCTTGCTCGTGAAATGCTGCAAAATTGAAATGGAAACTCAATGGGAACACTCACCTAGCGTCTTTGTATCTAGCATCGTTGGACAATCGGGCTGAATGACGAAGTGGTGATCTGAAAAGAGACAAGAAGAAGTGAAACACTCATTAGTGGGCTGCAAATGCGGAAGTCAGTTTGCAGTTATCACCGCAAAACCTGATTGATGCTCCCAATCAGAGACACAGACTTCAGGCGTGATTAGATTAGAATAAGCCTCCCCAGCAACAACGCGTATGTTGTTGTCTTAGAGGCTTACAATTCAACCCCCCATTCTTAGAATTCACCCTTAAAATATGTATGACACATTGAACTACGGCGAATGATGAAATTCTGAAACGGGGACGAAGCCAATGGACAGTGCATGACATTTCGTGGAATGTGGACTGCGTCAAAGATAATCCAATTAAATGCAACGCGATGAGTATGTCCACTATGACGACGCACTGACTACTTTGTTGTCAATGTCCGTCCATTGAGCCGTGGCATGTCAAGTTTCTTTTTTCTTCTTTTACTTTCAATTGATTTACATTCCCGGAAGGCGGAGGATGATGAGGATGACGTTCGTGTGGATGACCACTTTGTGGTCTTGAAAGTTGTGCGCAACTAGGAAGTCGACGTGTTTAAGAAATGAATTAATTTGTGAATTTCAAGGATGACGTTACAGGGCTGTGTGTCTATGAGGGAAACGGAAATAATTGATGGCTCTACAGTCATCGGGGAATTAGGACCTTGTTGTCGAAATTTGGGAAAAATTCTGACATTTCCAGTGTAACCAGAGAAAGGAACAACCCTTTCAAATGACACTTACTCTCGACGTTTTCCATAGTTGTCTAATCTCCCACACAAAACGCCGCTTTATTGGCGAAAAGTTCAACTCGATGCTCTACCGTGCGCAGTTCAGCCATTTGAACAAAACAGTCAAGAAAGAGCCACCAGAATTGGCGAACAGAAAGGGAGTTGTCTTGCATCATGACAATTCTAAGCCCCACGCATCTCTGATGACCCGAAATAAGTTGACGGAGCTGTGAATTGACACTTTTAATTATCCTTCATCGATAAGAATTTGTTTTAATCTCTGTTTGATGGTTAAAAAATCCACCGACCGAAGAGCTGCTGAAAATCACTTGGCCAAGATTTTCCCTGACAAAGTATAGAGGTTCTCCACCGATGGAATTATGAAGCTACCCGAATAATTGGAATTGAAACTGAATTTGATTTCTTTTACTGTGCAAAAACCTCGGAGACTTTATATGACCTGATCATCGATTATATGAATTTCAGTCCATGTTTCCGTCTCCGGCGTAGATTTGATTGCGACACCAAGGAAGAAAGAAGGTAGAGAAGAAAAACTTCCCTCGAGAACTGTGCTCAGTTCGGAATGGTTACTAGGTTAATCGTACGAGGATGTACTCGTTCAGTTTAAGGCTGTAAAAAGTAATTAAAAGGGCATGTTTATAGAGTTCCAATCAAGTCCTCGGCAGAAACAAAAAATAGTGTCTTTTTGCACTAAAAATGCAACACAACAGAACTTCCGATTCAGGTCAGGTCTCCACTAGGACGAAAATGAATACTCTTAGTTTAGAGCTTGACAGGTTGGCTGCCGTCTCTAAACGTCACGATTTAAGAAGTTTTTCATAGACACTATTCTGTGTGTTGTCAGTAACTGCCGTGAAAACTGGCGTGGTGTTCAGTCCGAGAATCGAACCTGAGCCTAAACTAAACTTAAAGACCTGTTTTTAGAATCACGGATGTGTGACGTATCGTTTAAGACGTAGTACCAGTTGAAGTTCCTTCAACAATCTTATTAGAACAGATGCATATTAAAGTCTCGGATGCAAGCAAGCACAGGAGTAGCCCCGGCGTGCAATTTCATCATAGCAGAGATAAAAAGAAAAAATGAAGAAGACATGACATGACATGATATTGAAAGTAAAAGAAAGAAAGCCTATTATCCCTACAAGCTAAGGACGAGAAGAAGGATCCTTTGTCGCCTATGCCTATGCCTTTACTATAAATGAGACTAAAATTTGTTTTATATTTTTTATTTATAATGACTATGCGAATATCCTTAAGTGATCAAAATCAATGCAAAGCGCAGCCTGAAGGTATAGTGAAAAAGGAGGCACTGGGTTGTGATAGGTGGGAACCTAGAGCATTTCTTAATCGTTGTGGTTTGCGGGAGAGAGACTTTTAACAAAACCGCACATCCTAGGTTTAAGGATAAACTGATTGTGATTCCTGCCGCGATGTGTTTTGCATTACTGACAAATGGTGAATTCTTGAAGGGCATGATTGCGAATTCGGAAAGCGTATGAAAAGCTGAGGTTCTGTCATCAGCGAAGGAGTGGATTGCAAACGATGTGTCAGACGATGATCTCTTATCTTGAAAAATAAGGAAGATAACCGACGTTGTGGTCGCCGTGGCGTAGTGGGTAAGTTCGTCGACTCACACGCCAAGGTTCTCAGGTTCGATTCCCGGACGAAACACCTCGCATTTTTCACTGTACCACCGCTTTCGAGTTGCTGACAAAACTCAAACTAAACCCAATAAAAAACTTCTTAAATCTTGCCGTTCGGAGTCGGCAAAAAATTGTGAAAACTACTCGCGAGAAAACAGTAGCACGCATAACGCGAGTAGTTGCTCGAAGAGCTAGGCCCTGATCCCATGTGGTCTGTAGTGCAACTCAATAATTACTGTTGTTATTATCGACGTCAAAACAGAGCCACGTGGGACACCAGCATCAACATGATGGATATCAGACTTGAACCTATTCAAAGCAACTTGTGTTGAACGTCTCGAAAGGTAACTTCTACCCCATAGATGACGGGATATATCAAAATTTTGACAAGAGAGCCTAATGCCAGGCTCTTCCAGGAGGCATTTAAAATATGTTGTTCAATGGTCTTGATTCCTCCTCCTGTGTGCAAAGACTGATTCAACTTCAGATGCTGCTATGCTGCGGAGGCTGTACACTTCGGTTATTACGATGTGACCGCGATTCTTCTACTTCGATTTATCACAGTTCCCGTAACCTTAGAAGGAAGGGACGTAACTGGTATATGTCCGTAGGAGGTGGGTGGCCAAGATTCGATTCTGAGAATGGGCTGGATAAATGCTGTTTAAAATATATGCAAAAGGTTACGCAATCGTTTTGACGGCGTAAAAGAAGAAGAACGCTTCTGAGAGACGGTATACCATTCGGGACATGGGATTATCGCACGTTGAGGTCTTTAAGGATTCTTGACACTTCACGAGTTCAAAAATCCATACGTTCCATGGTAGAATTTATGCTCTCAAGTATCCACAGGCAGAGACAAATTGGAATCTGGTAGTTTAAGCTGGCTACAAATATGCCACTAACTCCTTCTTAAGAGCAGTCACCTGAAATGGCATAAACAAATGAACGTTGGCGTCGAAGGTGAGGTTGCATTTCTCAAATTGTTCACATTCTTCAACATTGCAGCAGTTTTTGCCTCAACTTTTGGTTAGAAGAAAACTTCGCATACACAACTGTTTTCGGGCTTCCTCAGAGTGGTTGACTGACGGTCATTTGTAGAGTCGACTTAAATAGATCTACATCGTATGAAAGATTGTTCATCCTTAGGACAGCCTTTAAACAATTTTCATCAATGGAAAAATTCTCATTAACCTCCTGTCGCCATGAATCCTGTCATCCGCCCCCAACCCCAAATAAAATTCTAATCAAAAACCGAAGGCATTGAATGGACAACACGTGCCTTTTCTATCGACCTGCAGCGCAAGTCTCCCTGACAACCCTCAGAGTTTCCAAAGCGAACAATTGCAAAGAAGACGGAGAAGAATGAAAAAAAAACCTTTCATACCCCGCTCGAACTTCAAATCCCCTCTTAACCGAGATGAGGGAGCTGCGCCCACTCTTGAATTCCTCCGGCTCTCCTTGCCGCCCTTTCAGGAGTGAAAAAAAACCGCTCTTTCCCCTTCCTCCCGTCTGACGTAACTTGGTAATGACATATTTTTCTCTCGTTTCCAGGTGGCTACACACTTGTCAACTGCTGCTGCAGAGCAACAAAGTGGGTGGGAGGATGGGGAAGGGGGGAAGTAAACACACAAAATAAGGTGTGTACTCCGAGTCCGTGCACTAAATATGACTTAACCGCAAAAACCACACTTTCGTATGCAAACATGGATCTCCTACGCGAGAGGAAGAAAAAATAGAAGACGAACTTGTGCAATCGATAAGAAAACCGAAAGATGGGTGGAGGGGGCCGAGGACCCAAAGAGATGGAGCACAGAATCACAGATCTCCTGCTTTTCGCATCAGCTCAAGGGAATCAATAAAATCCTGTCTACCGCATGAACTTGATAGTCGCTGAAGTGTAAGCACAAAAAAAAAACACTCACCTTCCGTCCTTGGAAAATCCCAGGAAGAGCCAGCAAATTCACGGCAAGATGATAAACAAACTATCCTTGTGCGGCCGGGAGTCACTTTTATGCAACGACAACACTTGTGTAACCACTCCCTACAACTCGCGGAAGACACAAATTTGTTCTTGGATTCGTATGTTTATCAGTTTTTTTTTTTTCAAGTTTCCGTCTTTAAAATGTCACAGGTTTGTCGAACGAACACGAAGATAACGGCGGCTGGACGCCTTGAGGAGGAGGCCTGGAAGAAAATCTAGACTAGGATAGAGGCTAGTAAACTATTTTCGAAAGTTCAGCGCGTATACACCACCGGACCGGAGTGGAAGAGAACCGTGAATGTGCGCCCCAGTTAGTCGGTCTCTCTTTCCGTGTGTGTTGTACGGTCGACGTCGACGTCGCGTCGCAAAAGGCGCATCATCTTTTTCTGACAAAAACAACCACCAGCCGGGCGGCGGCGATGGGTGGCGGTGAGCTCCACTACCCGGCTGTTTTTTTGCGCACCCTAGTATTTCTGTTCAACTCTCTTTCTCTCTCTCTCTCTCTCTCTCTCTCTCTCTCTCGCTCGTTCTCTCTGGCTCTGCTCAGTGCATGGGGATGTTCTTTTTTTCGCAAGCGAATCGGAGGCATGCGCATGGCATAGGCAACGCGTGATAGTACGTGGGCAGAGTCGTTGCAGTGCAAAAGGAGTCTTTTTCGAATTTTCGAATATCCGTGCGTAAACATTGGAGCGGGGAGTGGGGGGTGTTTTTGGGACTCGTATTCCAGCTGAGGTGCTGCTCGCGAGGAAATACAAACAAGGGGGATTTCTTGAGGCAGAAGCACTCCTTTGAGGTACATTAGGATTTGTTGTGAGCCATTAAACGGAATTTCAAGGTCCTGCCACTTGGGAGAGGTGTTTTTCTTAAATGTTCAGATTTGTAATTGAAAGGGGTTGGCATGTGAAATGGGGGATTGATGAAAATCATTCGTGAGGAGGCTTAAGAAACGTCAAAGAATGAAGATCGATTGGGAATATTTTGAGAAACTACTTGTGGAGGTCCAGAGGCTATGAGAAGCTTTCAGGGCATTGTGGAACTTAGCCATTGGTTCATTCGAGATACATCTGGGGACCAACGAAATTCCGAATGTCTTCAAGAAACGTGGCCTGAGGACTGTGAGGCGGCATAAGCCTTGCGGTTGCTGCGCTCAAGATGGCTGAACTATAGGCACTTCGACACGGAAAGTCCTTATTTCTAAGCGATTCAATGGAAGCAACAGAGGAAGTATTCGATTACGTTAGGTAACAGAAGTGGAGAAGGGGAATTTAATGTATAGAACTAATCAAAAGTTCTTTATTCCTTCGGGGTGCAATAAACTAGTGCAAACGATTTTTACAATTTTCAAAACATCTTCCTCTTACAGCGTTGTCATCGATTCCTTCTTTGTCCCTTGATGTTGATCATCCTCCTGGCTGTGACTTGTATTTAGCGCTTTCTTGACCCTCAGTCTCGGTCGATTCGCGGATAACCTGTGTGACTAAGAGTCTTACCAAGATTTTACTGAAGCATGAGGTTAGGCTTATAGGACTTCGAATCCGAACCACAGGGACAACGCAACAGTGGACGTCCTAGACTGAGATGGTGCGCACAAGTGGAAAGGACCTCAACCAACTTGGAGTGCGCAATTGGAAGCAGCTGGCAAAAGATCGTGCTAGCGGGAGAGGCATGCTAGTGGAGGCCCAGGTCCACCCCGGACTGTAGCGCCATCCGAAGAAAAAGAAGAAGATACGAATAGTTCTGATGGCCTGATGCTTCATTCTGATTGCTGCGATATTCGGGAACAAATGTTTGCCTCAGAAGAACAAGCGTTCTTCTCACTTCTCACTCGTTCATAGAACTTTCAACTTTTTCAGATGCACGGTGTCTGGACTAAGTGCAGAGAACTTGCGTTCAACGACTGGAAGGGGTTTAATTCCGAAGTTCTTTTTTGCTTCAGATCCGCTTGAGCAATGAGCATTGTCAGCGATCCGCTATAATTGAAGTTGCCAAGAATTCCGCGACAACAACGTCAACAAAGAAGCAAATCAAAGACGCTTCAAATAAATTACTCAAATCTTTCTATAATTTGGACACAACAATCGTCAATGTCGATGTCATATCTCTCCCCCGCAAAGAGATCTCAATCTTCATTAATCACCCGCCAACAGGACACAAAGAATTCGAATTGTATCACACGAAGGACGCACCTTGAGCCGAGTTGTTTATTGTTGATTCCCTCCGCTCATTACCGTCAACGCGTTATTTCTGTTATTCCACGACACAGACCGCCACCGAAAAGGATATAGAGACAACACACCACCCGGTCTCTCCCGAATCGGGCAGAACAACAATAGAGTCACCCTCAAGGACAAACGAAACGCCGCTCATTAGGCAAACAAAAATAAAACCACATCACGTCCTTGTACGGCAAAGAAAAAGGAAAACACCAACAAAAAATGAGCAATTCAGCACAATTCACTGGAAGAGCCTCATCCTCGGAGATTCTCGCATGATGTCACTCGCGTTTTAGCAAATTAGAATGTTCTCGTGGCACCGAACTCACCTCTTCCTGGCGGCAATTCCCACAGAGGCCGATGTCACCGTCAGCGTCTGTCGCAACAGTGAATTCAGCGCCCCGCCAGTGGACGACTGTTGTCGCCTGCTCCAGCCCGGATCGGTGTTGCATCGCGGTCGAGGTCTGCCGCTCTGACCGCTGCTGCTGCTGCTGACATCTGCACGTGGAAACATCTGTGATTAGAATGGAGGACGATCGGAAGACACACACACAAACAAATGGGTGAGCGAGCACCTTGATCCCGGAGATCCACCGAGTTGCAGCGAGTCTTTGGCGGCGACTCCGACTCTCTCAAGTAATCCATCAAAACGCAACTGTCACCAGCACTTACACAACACACTGCAGGCTCTGCCACCGGACTCTGGGCGAACATACGGACACCTAACCACGCAAGCGAGTGTCATTGCGAGCGACAGAGCCGGCTTAGCGCACAAGAAAATCAATTTCGTTTCTCTGTGCTCGACCTTTGTCCACTTGGCTTGCGGGCGGATACTTTGTCTCACTTTTTGGCACTCGTCGCCGTGTCGTACTGTCTATAATTGTCAGCGCCGAATGTAAACAAGCACAAGTGGCCGCGTGTCAAGAACTCGCCGAGGACTAAGTTTCATCGCAGGGCCGGCTATTGATAGAAATGTGAGGAGAAATCTGTTCTGCTCTCTGGTTGGTTGCCGGTTGCTGATTAGGCGGAGGACGCGCGCGGCGGAGGATATCAAACCACAGCCAACCCATTTGGGTGCCGCTTTGTCGCAGGGTGTAGGCCTTTTTTTTGGGCTGCAAAAGGCGGAGAACGGAGAAAGAGAAGCCTATCAATCGATAACGGAGTAGAGTGTGTGTGGGATGAGTGGGTTTGTTGATGTTTTGGAAGAACGGCGACGGCGGCTTTCTGCTGCAGTTCTGCTAAATTGCGGGTTTCGTTCTGTTGACCCCACGTGATGCAGTCATTACAGTCGTGGCTTACGGGGAGAGGAGGGCGACTTCAATTTGGATAAATGGATTTTGGCAAAGTATTCTTTGTGGTTTTGCTGTTGTCGATGGAATGTGAGGTCGCTAGGAATATGCTCGGTTTGGCATTAATTTTGCATCGCGGCGAGGAATGTGAGTGTGCTTAGGATGTGATTCGTGGAGGCAATAGACAGAGAGTGGAATGAACTTAACTTCTGGAGGGATGTGGGGGGACTTTCTTGAGAAATCGACAAGCTGGCGGTGGAAAGTAGACATGGACTGAGGAAGAAACTTCAGGAATTTATGAAATTACTTGAAATTGGCTAAAAATACAGAAGGAGAGAGAAAATTTCTGGAGAGGTTGGTTGATTGTTACATGTGTTTTTATAGGAGGACACTGCATTTGGAGAACAATTCGGTATGTTGAAACCTATTTGTCCTCTAACTTAAGGCGGATTCGGACTGTATGGCGACAAGCGTTCAGTCGTGGACAACTCGGCTGAAGACTCTTTGAATTTAAGTCATTGCGACAAAGCATTTGAGAAGGCATACAGAAGTGGAAAAGGAGCTCAACTTGATGTGCCGCAATTTTATGTTTTTTTCATTGCAAGAGACCGCCAACCAGGGTCTTGCTCCTTCGCCAAGAATTCGTGTTATGCATGCTATTGTTATGTAACGGATAGGGGTGACCTACAGTGCATAGCCAAATTAAGACGGCATGAGAAGGCTTTTCTAGATAATTACTACGTTTTAAGTTTTGTCAGCGACTCAAAGGTCCGCAGTTCAGAAATCAAACCTGGAACATTCGGTGTGTAAGTTAACTTACTTAGCCACCGCGCCACGGTGGTGTTACTGGCGCTAAAACAGGACATTTCGTGGTAAATTTCCACTCTCTTAAGGCAGACTTTATTTCCTTTAATATTTGCAAGAATTCGTGGTAGCCGTGGCTTAGTGGTAAGTGCGTCGACCGCCACGCAGAAAGTCTAGGTACGATTTCCGGATGGAACACCTTGTATTTTTTCACGGCACCATCTCTTTCGAGTTGCTGACAACACCCAAAAAGTACCACTTGTCCATGAAAAGCTTCTCAAATCTCGCCGTTCGGAGTCGGCAGAAAACTGTGGGTCCCTTCTACTCGTGAGAGAACAGTAGCATGCAAAACACAAGTAGTTGTTGTAGAAGCTAGATCCTGGTCCCTTGTGGGTTGCAGTGCCACTCAATTATTATTATTTGCAAGAATTGTAAGCAGTGAAGCTTTCACTTCCGTGTTTCTTCATCGAAATACAGTCCTGGGTGCAAAACTTCCGATAGCTACTTCTTGAAACCATGAAGTGGAAGTGTCAGTCATAAAATCCTGTGTCTCCTTATGAGGAACCTTTGTTTTAAACTAAGGCCTGGTGGACAAAAGATAGTTGTACTCTGTGCTTGTGCTTTCTCTATAGGCCAAGATGAACTGTGCGAGGTTCTGTCAGCACCCCTAGACCATCTCAACTAGCTTAGAGTTCTATCACACAATCGATCCTTGAGCAGCGCTGCTCCATCTACACTTTCGAGCCCTGAGTAGCGATGTGTCGTCTTTCTCATAATTGGCTTACCGTCTAAAAAAACAAACAAACGATGCCTAGAAGACAAATACGTGACTTCCTGCAGCGTTGTTGTGAAGAAAAGTCCCTGATGTGGCAATCAACCATGCACAGACGGTCTGGATTTCAAGACCAGGCGTCAGGGGCACGGGAAACATACAAAAATTTACCCAGTAAAGCTGCAAACAGTGCTAGAGGGGTAAAGTCATTCGATTTCTTCGCCGAAAATAAGCAAATAGTGAGCGCTTGAGTTGGTTGGGAATAGCTATGAAACAGAATCTTATTTTGATATAGTTGGTAGGCAACTCACAGACAGCTACTGGAGACTAAGTTCATGACGGTAAAAGATCTCCTCATGTCTTGGTAAAGTCGACTGTCGATCAGAAAAATCCTCCATCAATTGGAAAGAAACCTATATCGACTGAAAACATCTCTCGTCTATTTTCATAAAATGCTCAATATTCAGTCACTTCAAACGGCCGCCCTTTGTTTCAGAAAAGTGCTCGATATCTTAGAAAAAATCGCTATTCGCCTAGAATTTAAGTCGTTTCGCTTGATTAATCGCTCAACACCGTCACAGCTGCATCTTTAGACAGATTATAGTCAATGGAACCAATAGCCCACCTCCAAGAAAAAGAAACACCCACCCATCGGTTGTTTTTAACATAACATAACTCACTTTATTTTCCGTTTGTTCATTTGCTTGGCTTGTGTTGTGTTGTTTTGTTTGTTTTTCTTTTCTCTTTGTCTACTTAACTTTTGTTTTAAATAACATTATTATATTTAAATTTACTTTATCATTACATATTATGTACGAGGTAATATCCGCTATTTGATAACGTAACTCTGTTTCTCGATCTCTCACGTCGTTCGTTCGTTCGCTCTCCCGATGCTTTGCATTCTCGCTCATTAAATACATACAAGTAACGCTACAATTTCTCTACTTAACGAATATTATTTTGAAAAACGATTGGCAATGAGACTGTTTCACAAACAAACGCGTTCGCTCGAAAATCTGATCTGCTGCATTAACGGCAAACGGGAAGAAGAAGAAGAAGAACCAAGAAGTACACTAAATTTGAAGCTACTTAATTGGAAGAAGATTGTGTCACGTGTCGAAGTCAGTGTTGGTGCATTGGAGTGAGAGGGGGGCGGGTGCATTGATTCAGCTATAGGGAAGAAATCGTAAAGGTCGTAGAAGAAGCCCTTTGCCACGTCCATCCTCCATCAGTTGGTGTAGTCGAAGCCGAGGAAAAGGTTACACCACTGGCGGTGGCGTTCGCCCAGCATTCCCTCGGACTTCTTCAGCGCCGATAGGAAAGCGTTCGACGAGTAGTCATACTTGGAGACTTTTGACAGTGGCTGCTGGTAGAAGTCGATACCGCTGTTCAGCTTGACGCAGTTATCGACTATGAACTTGAGCACCGCACGGCGGTGATTTTCGAATGACTCACGGGCGCCAAACATATTCTTCTGATCGTCGCACAGCTTGATGTCGTAGGCGGCGAGGTTGCAGCAGAAGAGAAACGACTTCAGTCGCTCCTCACCGATCGCCTGCAGATCGCCTCCTGGCAGGAGGCTGCCGATGATGTCCTCGGCCGTGCGAACTCCGCTTATCAGATAGAAGTTGATAAGGTCCTTGATGTAGGTCAGGTTGTTGGTCGTCTCGTCGTTGTCGTAGAAGCTCAGTTCGAACATCTTGTACAGCACCATTTGTCGGTAGTGATAGCAGCTGTAGTCGCTGATGTGCTTTCGCATGAACTTTTCCGTCAGCATGATTTCCGTTTTGAGGAGATGGGGCGCCTTCTGCAGCACCCACTGACGGTGCGACCAGGCGTGGTAGTTGCTCGAGCTCTTGTCCGCACATCGATCGCAGATTCCTATCTCGAACGACCAATCCACCGTCTCCATACCTGAAAAACAAGAAGTCATGATAGTTTGAAAGGGACAGGAGATAGATGCGAACTTACTCTCGAATGAGAACAGCCAACGGCGGTAGGCGAACGCTTCACTGGACTTGGGCTTCTTTGACAGAATCAGCGCCGAGTACTGAAACTCTTTGTGCACTTTCAGCCGGTTCTTCTGGATTAGCTGCCGTCGTATGTGCCAGAAGGACGTCACATCCGGATTGATGAGGAGCGCAACGTTCACGTACTTAATAATCGCATCATTGTACAGATATCGATTGGAGAGTTTCATTGAAACTACAGTCTTGTGGGCGAAGTCGTAGACGTGCTTTGCACACCACGATTCAAGGCCGAGATTATGGTCCACATGGATCACCGGTGATTTGTTCTGATTCAGTATTGTCGGGATTATTTCAAATGATGATCTGAAAGAGAGAAAGATGTAGAGCAAGGTGAGGACTTGGCATACATAGATTATTATAGCGCGTGTAGACGCAACTCGCTGTTGTGCGACAACAAGAACCGCCTAACCTAGTTTCTGTCGTTTCTTCGCAATGCCCTTTTCCATAGAGCCTTCTTCCTTGGAAGGTTCAAGGCCTACATGTGCAAAATAGAAGAGTTATTCAACCTCTCGCATGTAAGCGAAAGCCATGAGCCTGTTCAGCGTACATTGAGAAGAAATTCCCAGCAATGGTCCTCGCTGACACAATCCCCATGACAAAAGCTTCCCTCTCTATTTTCTTCATAAACATCTCATAACACTTAAGCGACTACCGTTTTGTTCTAAATTCCATTGTATCCCAGTCAATCGTATGACCTCCGACCTCATTCATTCATTCAGCACATCCCATCGTCACACACAAAGCCTCTTCCATTCGTTTAATCCATCAAAACAAACAACACAACACCCTACACCCCCAACGCGAGTCCCCTCCTCCGCATACATTCACACACAAGTCGCCACCACTTTGCAGACTATACGTATGCGGCTCTGAGTAAACTTATCCGTCAGGCTTTTGCAGACCCGACAGTCTCTCGGCTTTTGTACGAAAGTGAAATAGAAAGAAGCGTACAAAATAAGATAAAAATAATTTTCTGACACCGCATCATCACCACTACCACCGCATGGCTGGCGGGCGGGCGAAATCCCCCACCAATGTCGCCCCAAAAGGGAGAACCGACAAAAACACCGTGCAGCGGAAGAGAACAAGAAAAACCCGTTGCAGGGTATAGTGCAGCTCAGCTCATCAACTCTCCTCCCAGCACAGAGAGTGCATCAGAAACTAGGCTACTTCCCTGCTGAATAGTTTTTGCCTGCCTCGCACTCGCACTCATCCCACCCAGTTCAGGGTCGCCGTCGTCGGCGGTGGCGGCAGCGGATAAATTTGATGGATAGATGGTTAAATGGAATTGGGGAGCCACATTCACACACATCATGCAAAGCACAACAGAACACAATTAAACAATTGGTGAACTTACAGGTCTGAGTCCTTGAGAAACACTGCATGGATCTCGTTTATGATTTTCTCGCACAGCACTTCGTTTTCATTGTCCATCTTTGTAGCGCGGTCTGTGCTGCCGTTCTCTGGAGGCCAATTAGATCTGCTTGCGTATAGAGTTCACTCTTCCTGTCCGTCAGCAGCAGCAAATGTCATAGCGAGCGAAGCGCTGGAACGAATTGCGAGTCCCCGGATTGAATTTTGATGCAAGAGGCTGCGCTTAATCAGTGTGAGCTACAATTTACTTTTTCTGTTGTGTTATTCGTTTTTTCGCTCTTTGGGGGGCACACCACATAAACAGTACGACGAGGGAAACGTGTACGATGCACCACCATCACCGTTTGGGAGGAGAAAGTAAAACAAAAAAGAAAATACGCTGAAGAAAGGCAAAAAAATTGATATTTCCCTCAAATGTCACTCGTTTGACAGAAAACGTGTTGTGACAGAGGCGAAATGAAACAGACGGAGAAAAGTGAAACGAAGGGAACATGGAAAATGTGCGCTACGTTACGTGAATGCAGTTGAATGGGGATGTGCATGCAGTATGAGGAAATCCTTGCTGAAGGATGAGTTGTGAAAAAAATTGAGAAAGCTCCCACAGACCACTAGAGACTTGCAGGAACGTTGTGAACAGTGACCTAGTCAAACGGAATTTGCATAACGCAACGCAAGCTCCTGTCATCTACTCTCCGTGAGCCCAGCTGATCGATTTGTTGTGAAACTAATAAGGGAAAATTCATTGTGTGCGCAAAGGAAAAATTTAAAAAATAAAGAATTCTGCAATAAATTCAAGTGATTCCACGTCGAAATGGCAACCAAAGTTGTCGCAACTGCAACCGTTAGAGCGCTGAAAGGCAGGAAACTGCTGCCAACCCGTGCTGCACTCACATTGGTAAGAAATTTTACGAGATGATGCCAGTCAGTTGACGGTCTTATGAAACCCCGCATTTGTCCTTCTTATATTTAGACACCATCAGCAGTGAAGCGCATAAAGGAATTACTCGCACAAGAACCTGAATATGTAAGTTGCAATGGAGGCGATTGCAGTCGCAGAGCATTTCGAGTGTCATCTGACAACCTTGATTCTTTTCAGACTGGGCTCAAAGTCGGGGTCAGGCAACGTGGATGCAATGGACTCTCATATACACTGGATTATGCCAAAGAGAAGGGTAAGCGAGAATGAGTTTGACGGGGGCTTCTGATGTGGAAAACCTGTGCTCTGTTCTGTATTGCAGATAAGTTGGACGAGGAGGTGGTGCAGGATGGTGTGAAAGTATATATAGATAAGAAGGCGCAGTTGTCATTGTTAGGTAAGTGCAGAAAGCAAGCGTCGCAGGTGGTCGGGAAGTGGAAGAGTGGGGGACGTTGTGTGAGGCATCAATGTTGCAGGAGGTGTGTTACGTAATAAGCTCCAACAAGTTTGACTGCTTCAAAGTGGATTTGGCTCGAAGTAAGTTCAATGTCCAGGGGAAGCTTTAAAAGCAAAATAACTGTCATCTGGATGTGCTATTGGAAGTAAGGCACGTGACGCTACTGTAGGAATTGAAGTCTCTGGTGGTTTTCGAGCACTCTAAACCTGGAGATTTGAACTTGTAGACCTACAGGCTGGAATAGACTTGTAAAGTGACAGTCTGTCGTGCTTTTGGACTGTAAAACTGTAGTCTAGTGGCTAACTGGAATATAGAGCTACATTCTGTTGTATAAGGACTCGTGTGGATGTGCACAGGACTTAAAAATTATCAGCAAGGATTAAAAAACAAAAAATCAAACAAATTCTCAAATTCCAAAGGGGGCTACACCTTCTACGACTTACCCCAACAAGGACTTCCCTCCCATCCATTAGCCACTGCTTCACATTTCTGATATCATTTTCTTCCTGCAGGAACCGAAATGGACTTCGTAGAAAGCAAGCTCTCCAGTGAATTTGTCTTCAACAATCCAAACATCAAGGGAACATGTGGATGCGGAGAATCGTTCAGTTTTTGAAGGCAGCACCTCTCACTTTGGAAGTATTCTCAGAATTTTTTTTTTCGACTTCATTTAGAATAGCTTTAGCTTAACTAGACAATTGTTCAAATTAAACACAAGTGTTAGATCACCGCAGTGGAGTGCGCTGAGTTGTCAAGTGGCTTCCCCAGGGAAGCGTGTGAGATTATGATGAATAAATGAAAACCTGCTAATCAATGTTTGTCTTTCGACTTGCGATGGTGTTTGCTTTTCTTGGATTTCGATGACTTGTGCCGACTCTTGGAGTGTTTTTTGGTTTTTTTAGAGTGCCGTCTGTCTTTGGAACGACTTCTTCTTTCCTTGTAATGACTTTTTCTTTCCTTGGAGGGACTTCTTCTATCTTTGGAATGGCTTCTCCTGTGTTTGGAACGTCGTCTCCTATCATTGGAACGACTTCTACTGTCTTTAGAGCGCCCACTTCTCTCTTTACTTAGCGCCCAGTTCCTGCTATATCTATTATGTGACCAATCTCGGTCAAGCTTGGATCTCTTTCTATCCCTACTATGACTTTGAATTTTTTTGCTTGATCGTGGACTTCGACTTCTTTTTCGTGATCGAAAGATATCTCTTCTACCTGCAACATGATCATTTTCCTCCCGATCTGGTTTAGGATTGAAATACTGCGCCAGAGCTTCCATTTGGAGGTGCACCAAATTACGAACCTCTTCAATATGTGTCGGCTTGCTGGTTCTATACTTTCGTTTCAATTTCTTGTCTTTTTTCTTTGCTTTGGCGACGATTTCGGCAAAGGTCATGTCGTTGACGCCTTGACTACCGCTCGCAATCCTAGAGGAAAGATGACTGTCAATGCAGAGGACTTTTAAATGCCTTTTCGGGACTTACGAGACTTTCAGTTCAGGTTCAGATATCTTGCCTGTATTTTTGACAACATAATCGTACACTGCGAGCTTTTGTTCCCTTGTGAAATTGAGCTGAATGTCGGAGAATTTTTTTGGAATCACAGCGGTTGGTGAACGGACGATTTCTTTGAGTTTTTCTTCATCTGGGACAGAGAATGATTCAATTGGGGGATTGTCCTGGATTCTTCTTTCAAACTTACCAATAACAATGGAATGCATTGATTCAAAACTTTCCGGCAAGAGCGGATCACATGGATCCTCCTTGTCCTCCTTCGACGTCACGTGCCCTGAACATGTGGATTCCTTAAAAAGTGAAAAAATTTCATAGGATAAAACGTGTGCAGCATATCTAGGTCATCATTGTTGATGTCCAAAGATTACAAAACAACAAAGTCCTTGACCTTATCGAAACATTGTGCACACCTTAAGAGTCTCCTCTTCGTTCCACTCAAGCGCAGAGAGTATGGCACTAAGGCGACTTTTTGTCTTTGCAATGTATTCATCGAGATCTGAAGAATATTTCGCGAATGAAATTTCCATATTATCCTTACGATTTCCTCAAAACTCTAAAGAAATCTGAGATACGTCGTGATGATATATTAAAAGACCGGCGAAAAACCAACTGATGAATTGGGTCTGTTCACAATTAGTTGTCAGATTCATAGTTGGAGGTTAATTTTTCATTGTGACTGCATTTTGTTGACTTTTACATGTGACAGCTGGTCGCTCACTGTGACACTGGTGACTGAAAGTGCATGCATTTGTTTAACTTCCTTGGTTTACAAAAAATTCTCAACAAAAATTCATAAATTTGGATTGTGCAAAAGGACAATCGAGGTAGATACAGAGGAAGTGCAATATTTTGAATCTTGTGGGTTGGTTCGTGAACGTTTTGCAGTTTGTATGCAAACGTCATCGGAAAGGAGACACTTTCTCCAGCAGGATAGAAAACATTCCAACAGGATTTCCTCTATTAGAAACGGCAACAAGACGTGAATGTGAGTTTTCGGGAAAGAAATTCGATGGTCCTAAAATATGAGATAAAATTTTCCTGGTTGGGTGCATGTATTATTGCAGATTTCGCAGACTGAGCTCATTGGTGCCGTGAAAACTGCGTAGAAGACATTTCCGGGGGATTCCGTCAAAAAAGAAATACGGGACGAAATGTAAGTTGACGAGAATGAGGTTCAATACAATTTCAGATCAAACTTTCTACATTTTATTGGCATTTTGCAGTTTGAAAACGGACATCGGCGCTCTTAAAACATTTCTCCAATAAAGAACAACAACAGCCAAGATTGTGTCAATAAAACGCAACAACAACAAGGAAGATTTTCTAAATTGAATGCAGTCACCTTTGTTGTAAACACCGAACACCAGAACACATCCATTCCAGTAGATCTCAACTCCTAACCACTCCACAAAATGAGCATAAATTGGATTAAAATTACAGAGAGGTATGTGTGCAAGAGACTACATCAATCTTTGTGACGCAAAGGTCTTCTGGTGGTTTTGCAGGGCCCGTGAAGGCATCAAAATAATCAACTCCCTAAACTACGATGTCTTCTGTACAGTTCTTGATTATGTTCATCGAAATATGAGCCCCAGTGAGGATCATGATGAGCCGGAAAACGCCCTCGAGGAACTAGAGAAATTAGTCGGCGTTCCTCGAGCCGACTTCCTCCTCCTCATCAAGACATTTTCGTACATCCTCAAGCGAACTTCGACGTTCATCATCAAGCCAACAAAGTTGCAAATGGAACTGCGAGACAAGCTGAAACTGAACGAAGACAAAGTCGATGCCATCATCAAGCTGTGGATTAAGAATACCAAACCGATTCTGGACAACCTTCAGGAGGGGAAATATGAGTCGAATGAGATTGAAGACGTGGCCTGGAAGTTGAATGTGCAGATCTCATCGCATTGTCAGCAGAAGGAGAAGACCGCATTGGCTGTGCTGCAGTTGAAGACCGTCGCTGGGGAGGACATCAATTGGGAGATGAATCATGATGAGCTACTGAATCTGTACAATCAGTTTGAGGGGATACAGAATGAGCTAGATGCCATGAGGAGTTCGAAATAGAAGGGAAAACAAGAAGGAGTAGATTTTTCAAGAGTTTATTCTTTAAATTCCCGTTCCTCTCCCGCTTTTTCATTTATAAAAAGAAATTCATGTTTTTTCTCGTTAATATACAATCATGTATCACGTATTTTTCTGCCTGCTTTACATATATATCTATTTATCTCCGTTCTCTCGCTCTAATCTGTGTGTATGAAGCTTTCAAGGAGATCTAGTGTAGTTTCGACTCAATTGCTTGCTTCTTCTAATAGCGCGGTTAAGAAAGATTAGATAGGCTTGCTTTTTAGTAAAAATTAAAAAAAAAACTGTGTAATATCACGTGTGTGTGAAATTGCTGTTCCTCAGTGTTGTTGAAGCGTTGGTGTCGACTGCAAAATGCGCTTAACCTTTCCCTCACTCTCTCTCTCTTGTTCTCTTAAATATCATGTGTGTAGTTTGTGTATATATTATATAACTTTGTTTTTCCTTAGCGAATAAATAAGACACAGTCATAGTCATATATATATACATACTATTAATTGATAATAAAAAAAAAATAATAGAAATTAATAAAATTGTTGTCTTAGCTGCGCAGTTCTCTCTCTTAGGTTTCGAAATGCTTATAGATTGCCGTAACATAGCTCATCACTTGCGTCCAATCGGGTCGCTCAATCTGACACATATCATTAATGTTCTGCAAATGGGGAATGTTACACGTCAAATCACCTGGCCGTTTCAAATAAAATGCTTACCAAAGTAGTTGGAATTCCCACAGATTCAGCAGCGGCAAATGCCAGCGAGAAGTTCCTCCGTTTGTTCGCTTGACTTAGAGTGTCGTAGGGGATTTTATCGGGCAAGTAGGAATGTAGAATCGCACAAAAGGCAAGCCCATCGTTCCACGACGAACTGAAGTTGGTTATGTCGATGTTTCTGTAGCCGACGGTTTTGTTTTGACACCACTTCAGCAGGGCGTTGCGCTTCGAACCGCCATTCTTCACAAGCATGTTCAAAGGATCCTTACGTTCGCCAGCGGTTAAGAATCTACTGGTGCTCTCGGTGCGGGAGATGATCAATTGATCGGTCTTCTCAACACTTCCGCCACCGCCACCGTTCCCAACACCACCACCTCCACTGCCGCCACCAACGCCTCCACCACTACCGCTGCCGAGTAGCGATGGCTTTGAGACACTGTTAATACTATTGAAATGCATACTATTGGGTACGATTGTTGGTTGCTGTTGCTCTCGCAACGGTCCTTTGGTACTACTACTTGTTGTGTTGCCTCCTCCACCGCCACCCGTCATCGTTGCCGTCGTTCCTGTCGGCGGCGCTGTCGCTGTCGTGGTCGTTGTGTGACCAGTCACTGGTTGAATTCGAACCTGAAATTCGCAATAAACTCATTTCTTTTCACGCCTCCTGCGAACTGAATGAACTTACATTCTCAGACCAGTCCGTTGGAATGTTTGGATTTGTCACGTGGGCGAGATCAGAGGTTGCACTGTTCAAACTTGACGAGGAACTGTAGCGGGACTCTGATTCTTCGGATTTGGTCTGCAAAATACATTCAAATTTATTCAATCCCTTCCACCCATCTCTCTCTTTCTCTCTCTCTCACTCACTTGTTTATTATTCTCGATAGTTTCGATAAGTGTCTTCACAGACAGTCGCGAATCTTGCTTGGAAAGGGCAATCTTGCTCCGTCGCACCGCCATCTCCTGCTGCACTGTTGACAGAATGGATTGTTGTGATGTGTCTGTCGCTGAAATTTCTACAAACCAGAAAAAAAACAGTCTGATCAATCTTGGTCCAGGCTGCAATCTTGGGTGTCGCGCTTACGTTTGGTAAGTTTCTCAATTTGCTGCTCCAGCATTCGAATCTTCTCGCGTTGCGATTTGTTATCCAATACCAATTGCTCGCGCGCGCACAGCGCTTCAGTCTTAAAGTCATTCGCCACACGTACAGTCATCAACAGATCCGATTGGAAGTGTTGCCACTCTTCAGCCTATACGGGAAACACTTCAAATCTGGCCTACTATCATTTGTCAACTCACCTCTTGTTTTCTCATCTTAATCTCCTTCTGCAGCTGCTCCTCCGTTTCGTTCAGTTTCTTCTCCGTATCACCCAAGTGTTTCTGCGTCTCGCTGAGCAAGCTCTGCAGCTGTGCCTTGTCCTCCTGATGACACTTGCATTGCACCTGCAACTCAGCCGTGCTGTCCTGTAGTTGCTGAAAGTCCGTACTCAACTTGTCCTTTTCCCGCTGCAGTGTTTCGTTCTTGTACTCCAGCCGGGAGAATGCGTACTTCGCGTTGTTCCTTGCCACCCAGTACTCCTTGGTCATGCGGGATATGGTCTCGTTCAACTTCCTGACTTCGTTTTGACTACGCGACAGTTGTTCCTGCAGCGAGGCGACTCTTGCCTCCAGTTGATCCTTCTCCTTTCGTGCCGCATCCAGGAGATCTGTCAAATCAGTCTTCTCTCCGCGTGCCAAGTCCTGCTCCAGTTCCTCGATTTTGGCGCGGGCATTCTCGAGCAACGTTGTCAAGCGACTAATCTCGATGCTCTTCTGTGATATTTCCTCTTTGGCTTGTTGTAGTTCGGATTCGATTTGCTTCCGCTCCGCGTTCGCCGCGTCGACCGTCGAGTCAAGCAGGCAAATTCTCTCCCGGAAGCGACTATTATCATTGCTCGTCGTCTCCACCGTCTGCCGGAGCTCATTCAACTCGGAGTTCAGTTCCTCCTGCTTGATCAGTATGTTTTCGCGCTCCTCCTGGGAGGTCTTGATCAAGTCCAGCAACTTCTTCTCCCTCTCACTGGTGCCCACCTCGACTTGATTCGACTCGCGAAGCAGCAACTCTTGCAGGGTGGTGATCTGGGTGCGAGACTCTTTCAGCTTCTCTGTCTGACAGCACAGCGACTGGAAGAGGACGTCTTTCTCGTCCGCCAACCGCTCGTTGTCTGACTGGAGCTCTGTCAACTGGGACTGGAGATCGGCCAGTTCCTGAATCGTCGCCTGGAGCTCCTCGTTTGTCGAATAGTGCGTCTCCTCCATCTGTGCGAAAATAAGACTTGGAAGTGAATAAAACAGAAAATGTGAGAAGTGAGGTTACTTTACCTGAATTATTTTATCCTGCAAGCACGCTACTGATATCTCGCTAGACGATGAATTCTTATCCCAGTCTGGTGTAACGCATGGCGTTCCATCATTTTCGTTCGCCTACAGGGCACGGGGAAGACAACGTTATCAATTTCCAAGCGTGAGTGTGAGAGGCGAAGCGAAAGAGAGCAAACTTACGTTAGGCAATGCTATTGATGCTGGAGCAGAACTGTGCAACCGCTGGGAATCTTGAATTATCTGGTGCTTCTCCGCATCGGATAGCGGCGAGTTGACAACGTCCCGCAAGCGGTTACGTAAAGACTCGTTTTCATACTTGAGCTTCTGATTCTCCATGTTACTCTTCTCTTGCAAATTCTGTTGAAACAAAAACGCGAAAAAAATGAATTGGAAGCAAACAACTGAAACGCGCGTTGTTGTTCTTAGCGTGTCCAGGGCGCATTTAGTCGGAAAACGAAACAAAAACAAAAAGCACAAAATCTTCGACTGAACTGAATCGAATTATTTATTTATTGTGTTTTGCCGCTTCTTTCAGCTGTGGTTTAACGATTGATTTCATTTGTGAATCATTTGAATGTAGTGGGGAGGGAGGGGTGAAGCTTGAAGTCTATGGGGTGTGTCTGTGTGGAGATTACACGATGTGCTCTGAAGGAAAATCGCCGGAGAGCGAGAGAAAGAAATATGGAAAAATGACCGTGAATGTGGGCTATTAGTTACCACAATTCTGCTGATCTGGGGAAGGGAGGGAAAGAAGAGCAAATTTGAGAAGGAAATTGGATCTAAGAAAGCCTACTGCAGGTGATTGGAGATGAGAAATTCCAGGAAATGAACAGTGCAGGGGGAATGCAATGATTTTCAATCCTGCTTTCGAGTGACTAAGATTTTACATATCAGTAGAAAAAACCCCGTATCTGACTCAGGACTTGAGTGAGGGCGTTGTAACAAAATTGTAAATCACATAATTATGATTCGACTCATTTGTAATCGACACAAGATTCACAAACTAATCGCTAGACGAGACTGAGTGTTCAACTCTGCGTCAGTGTGAAAAAAAAATGGTGTTCCAAGTTATTTGATGTCCGAACTATGTTTGAGTTTGGGAATATGTTCGGCGTGGACCCCTTAACAAAGACATTATGGAAGATGTCGATTGATGTTCGTTTCGACAGGAATACGATGATTCTTTAAAGCAAATTGATGTCAGACAAAATGAAGCATTATGCGGTGGGTGGGTGAGAAGAATTAAGGGTGGATTGAATAGGAAAAAGTCCGCTGTCTGCAAGGAAAAGAGTTCGGCATGAAAGATCCTACGGAGATTGCTTGTAGCATAGTTCTACAGCGCATGGAAATCAACTGATTCTTGTTCATCGACAACATGCAGCTCAAAAGGAACCAGGTGCAAACAACAAGTGATTGTTAAAGAAACCGACTCGTACTCAGTGGAAACTGAGAGGGAAGAGCTAAGTGCTGACTCCGGACGTTGGATTTGGAAACCGAGAGGGACCAGCTAAATGCTGACTCCGGGCGCTGAAATTTGATAAGAGTTAACGAGTATTTTCTAAGAGTTTTCCCCAGAGCGTAGTGAAACCGTCCATTCAAACGCCGAAGGTCCCTGGGCGAAGCACGTAACTTTTCACGGCCCACTTCTTTTTATTTGCTGACAACATTCAAAAAGTAAATTTTGTCTATGAAAGGTTATTCAAGCTCCGTCATTCGGAGTGAGAGAAAAATTGTCTAAAAAAAGAAAAATAAAACGAAGAAGAAATGCACGATTAATTGCTGAAGAAGTTTGACAATAATGGCTTCTGGACGGTACCGCCATCCAACTTGCTGTTAGAGTGTTGTCGGCAAAATGAGAGATAAACGAACCTAAGCTTCTCGCGTCGTCAGATTCGACACACGTACAAGCTACACCATGCCGACGTTCCTTGCCATCAAATTTACCTAGACTGTTGTGAAAGTTTTAAACCAATTTGGGTTTATCTTCTATTTGTGCAGAAGAGGCGACACGGGCAAAAGAAACTAGCTTCTAGCTTTTGAAACGACTTAGATTTGAAGGGTTTTACACACGTTAACAACTTGAGAACCGAATGGCAGAACAGACGTGAGGGACTGACTAAATTCTCTTTTCCGTATGGGACGTTATATCCCAAATAACTTGTTCTGCGAAACGGGACTGAGGTCACTTGAGAGGATTTGTTGTTCAAGGGTCTTTTTGAACTGTAGACCAACAAAAGTAGAAATCAGAACTCTCTCTGTTCACCCTCCAAGAAGGAATTCAAATGTGATACGCGCTACACACCATCTTCTGTTAACCTTAAAAATCATTTAGTGGTTGCCTGGAGATGGTCAGCATAAAATGCGACACGACGACGTAAGAAATCTGTGATGTTTCCATGTCTTCTCGTATCGCAGTCAAGTGGTTTTCTTGTTTGTCGTGAATGCGATCATTGTAAGCAAACATACATAACGAAGCAAATGGGACGTAAGGCAAGTTCACAAGCACACAAGTCCTCGTAGCATCATGCAAGGCATCAGAAAACATGTCAGATGACATCTGTAGACAAACTCATAAAGTTTAAAGAGCTAACAGCACCCGACTAAAATAGACATAGCACAAAAAAAGTGTTTCTAAGGAGTACCATGCACATACCATCCACATCAAGAGCCAACTGGACAACTCCGAACGAGCAGTTAAGAAAGTCAACCTAAGACAGAGGAATGTAGAAATCTAATTACGGGTCCTAGCGCGACACTTTATCACTCGCCTCCATTACATCGAGCTGAAAGGCCATGATTCATGCCCCAATTGGGATGACATTAGCCATATCCTAGCTACACAGCTAATCCCCAAATAAGTCACAATGAACGGATCCAAAGGAGCCGAGGCATTAATCATAACAGAGCTCTATTTACCTTTTCTCAATTTCAAAAAGATTCCGTCATGGTTCTCTTCAGCCTAGGCTGGGCTAGACTTCTTCGCGGTTAAGTTGCAAAGAACAGTGAAGAACTATGTCTGACACAGAGCACATGATTTGGACGTGAATACAGAGATTGGAAGTTCTGTGTTGTCTTTGTTATGTCTCACAGGTTTTGTAATGGCACGACCTGTGTCGCCACTACCTGATAGACCCATTTGCAGTTCTGGTACATCCAACATCGTTGTTGAATCTACAGTACTGAACTCATCAGTCTGTGGAGTCCCTTCACGTCAAAGGGCAAAAATTCACACAGGCCTACGACACCGTCAACTGACACACATTCCCTCCCAACTTACCTGCATCCTAAGCAGTTCGTTCCTCAATTTCATCACTTCACTTTGATAAGGCATTAGTTCGGCTATCCTCGCTTCCAACATCAGATTCTCCCTGCTCAGCCGCTCGAGCTGAGATTGAAGTTCTTGCATCGTGTTAGCCTGCAACGACACACACAATTAGATTTATCCACACACTCTGCCTACAACTCACCTCTGAATGATCGCTTATAGCTGCCAATTGATTATTCAGCTTGTAGTCCTTGTTTGAGTTATCAACATTATTGAAATTATTGTTGGCTGCCGCAGTTGATTGCTGCTGCTGCTGCTGTTGCTGTCCCGATCCCGCTGTTGAAGCTGCCGTCGCCACAACAGGAGGCATTACATTTGCCGCTTGGCTATTGTTATTGTTGTTCTTCTTCTTTCCGACTCCTCCTCCAGCACTGCCACCACCACCAACTGTTGCCGCTGGCCGATAATTGTTTTGACTGTCCTTTGTGGAATAATTGTAGTTGTAGCCGGCGTTGTCAGGCTTCGAAGGATAATCCACCAGCTCGTTGGTGTGTTTCTTTCGTGGATGCGTCTGTGGTGGTATACTGTCCTGGTCTAGACTTGATGATGATGATGCTGCTCCACCGCCGCTAGCAACACCGCCACTGCCGCCGCTTCGTTTTGATCCAGAAGGACCTTGTCCTCTGCGAAACAAGGATTTCAATTTAATCATCGTGACTGACAGGCAAATTTCAGACGTCGCAAGTGAGTCAGATATTGCGTGCAAAAAGTGTGCGTAACAAGGTGCCTTGAGTGTGTTGCTTTTCTCGAAATTAAAACAAACAAAAAAACAAAAAAAAAACACAAAACAGAAAAAGTATCACAGAGCGGTGGAAATAGTTGCTTGGCTGGTTGTTGTGCGCAAGAGAGATTTCCTTTTTTGGACTTTTCTTGACGTAGTCGTCGTGTTTAGTGTGTCAGTCATCAAAGTCAAGATTAAAAGTGAAAATCATCATCACTTTGAAGGGGGCTTCTCGAGCAATGAACGATGATCGGCGTGCTGAAGAAGACGTGTATACTATGCAAGTGTTTCACAAGTGTACATAAACGAGGTAACCAAAATGTGCAACAAGTAATAACATATAATTTTCTCACTCTATCACTTTTAAATGATAAAAAAAAGGCAAAAAAAAAGACTGTTCAAAGGGAGTCGGCCGTCTTCTGCGTTGAGAGATATTTCTTCTCCTCCACCTCCTCTCCCTCGTTCCTTTCACTGAAGCAGCAGAAATTGGGGACGACTTGAATTGTTTTCGATGATGTCTGTACACTTCGTTCGTTGTAAAGGAGTTGCTTGTTCTTGTCTTCTCTCAGTGCGCACACAGTAGCTCCGACTGTGTTCTGTAACCCAAATTTCCTGCTTGTTTGCTTGCTGCTGCTGACTGGCTAGGCTTATGACTGAAGTGATTCTTCGTGTGTTTTTTTTTTTCCAAAATGTCGGTTATCTGACTGTGGATAGATTTTCTCCACAACGTCGACGACGCGACCAGCGACTCGACACAACGACGACAATGATGATGTGATGACGGCGAGGCAACGTACGTGACGGAGATGATTAATCACTGAACAAATATAAAAGTTATTATTTTTTATTGTTTACAGTGATGAAACGACGACAACGACGACGGCGACATATTTAATTTCTTTTTGTGGTCACGTGACCTTAGTCACAGCGTTATGCATTTATCCGTGGCCAGCAGCTCTGAGTAAACAACCGAAAAGCACACACGAAGCTCAGCGCTAATTATGCAAAGAATCTGCGTGTTAAAGTGGGAATGCAATGCGAAAAAAACCGAACGATACACAGCACTGAGAGGTGGTAATGAACATATGCACACGGCAAAAAACGATAAATAATAAGAAAACAATAGAAAAAAAAAATCAGCAGATACACGAAGCGATCTACAGCGACGACGGGCACATCTTGTCTTCGAACTGCGTTCCGTTCAAGTGAAGACCAATGAAGTCCGATATGAACGGGTAAGCGAGCTAGAAAAGGCCAACAGTAGATGTTGCCGCATGAAATCCCAATAGGCGGGACGAAGTTGAATTGGGCGAGTGGAATGGGACACAACGAAGATGTGGAATGTAACTGACACGACCGACGTAAACTGGACTGAGGGTTTGAAGTGATCTTGCATGAATGCGGTTGCAGAAGGCAGTTGCAGTTGTGCATCGTGGTTGCAGTCGTGTAACGTGATTCCAGCTGTCTCAGCTCCCCATCACCGGTGTTGTCGTTGGGAATGAAGGGGAAAGTGATGATCAGTGGAAGAGGGTAGTGTTGCTGAAAAGGATTTTAAAGAAAATGTGAAATTTCTTTTTTGCGGCAAAAAGAAGATTGAGGGTCTGACGAGATGGAAGCAGGGAACTGAAGAGATGCATGTATCCCTTGCCGAAGCTAGGATAGTGGCCTTGAAACGAACTGCTTCATAAGGAAGTGGAAGATGTAAGCAGAACTGTAAAGACCACAACAGGAAATGTATACACGTCCTGTTATGTGGGGCATTTGCATATGAACTAGGACACACACACAAATTTCCAGCCTAAGCTCCATATGTAATCCCCATAAAGAAACTTAAGCTTAAGTCACTGTAACTGAAAACGAATTGAAATTCACGTTTTAACAATTTACCAACCTCGGAAATCGATCATGCTCACAAATAGATGAAGCATCGGGACGAGGAGACTCTCTCCAAGAAAAACTCCAGCTTCTCACAATTTATTGGTGGGAGGAATACACATCGAGTAACTGTTTGTGCTGAAAATTTGCTTCTCCAAAACAGCACGACTTCTTGTCCGAAGCGGAATCTCAAGCATAGTAACTTGCAAAACACTCTGTCCAATCTTAAAGAAGCTTTAGCAAGCAAAAACGATTCTAATCACTTCAAACGAACCGAAGCTCCAGCTTGGAAACAGCTAAACAATTGGTACCAACAGGACTTACCACATACTTCAAAAGAAGAAGCCCAACTTAAACGCATTTAGGTCTAAAGGCTTGTCCCCGGGTGTCATAAAACAATATGCACACACTTCCCCTGAATTTCACTGCAATGACACGATTATTTTCAGTTTCTCTTGCCATAGACGCGTGGAGTCCACTCAAAGGACCTGGTCTGACTGAAATGAGTACTCAAGGGAGCACTTGTTTGGCGAAAAGGGTGCCATCGAACTGCACGACCTAGTTTAATCCAGTGCACTAGTTTAATAACGACGAATATGATGTTGAAACAACAGTACGCATCCATTCCCCTCCTATGTGAACGAAAAAAAACAAAACTGAGACTTCTCACAGCTGTGTCATCTGTCAGAGATCATATGGCAACTCTATCCCACAAGGCTTGTGAAAGAAAAAAAAACTACACACCAGGCACTCACTCTTGCACAACCTTGACCTATGCCAACACCGACAGGACAGCAATTATGTCACACAACTAACAGAAGCCAAACCTTTTAACATCCATCCATCAAAGTGCTGCTCCTCCGTCATTCACATTCATCCCAGAGCGTAATGCTCTATTTTCCATCCCGACGAGAGGGAAGGGGGGAGAAAATAATTTTCACACACATGTGGTGTTTTCCTTTTCAGCATTTGAACAACTAACCTTCCACTCACTCAAAAAGGGAAACAAATGATCAAGCTCTTCGCCCTTTGCGTTGCTACCCTCTGTACGATGGATCACATTGCTGTTTTGTTTATGATTATCCAATTCAATGGGCTGTTCCATCTATTGACGCATTCTCAGCGTTAGATTTCAACTCAAATCTACACTCCAAGTCCAACACTATCAATTCCACTCCATTCAATGAGAACGACAGCAGTTGTGGTAGGCAGCAGCACCAGCAGCAGGCCTGTCGCCTGCTTGCCTACCGCGCTGTGCCCCCTCTTTCACCTTCTTGTTCTGTTTGACTTAAGGCTCTGCTATGCCCGGCTAACAGCTAGGCCAACCAGCCAACCAGCCAGCCAGCCTAATTGTGTATGCAAGTTATGTTGTTTTTCTTGATTTATAGTTCTTTCTCTCGTTCTCTCCCCCGGAATGAGTTTTTTTTTTGCTTTCCTCATTGGTATTTTGTTTTTTTCTCGATTTTACATACATACACGGTCTTCACGCTTGCTTTGGTTTCTCTATTTTCGAAAGACATTTTCGTTTGGTATTCTAATTTCAGCACCAAAATCTGATTCTCTCCAACTGCCAACCAGCCAGCCAGCCAGCCAGCAAGCAAGCAAGCAAGCAGCGCCGGGATCAATGAGCACAGAGCAGGCGGCCTATCATTATGCAGCGTGTGTGGTGTGTTTCTGTTTTTTCAATCGTCTTCGCCATCACCGTCGTCGTCGTTGGCTGCCGTTGCCTTCACCATCGTCGTCGTGAACAACCGGACCAGGCCAGGGCAAGACAATTAGAATAGAATTTGGAATGATGACGAGACACACACAATATCATCGTCGACGCTGGCTAATTAATGGTAATTCACCTCAATTAAGCGAGGGATGCACACTGTAATATCCTCAATTAAGAGCACACAACAGAGCAGACTGCACCCGTGGGGATTTGGGGATGACACATGCATAGGACCCTACTTCCCCCACAGGAAAAAAAAAATACAAATGAAATGTGACTACCAAAGACTGAAAAAAGAGAGATGGAGGGGGAAAAAAACGAGAAAACTAGGCAAAGCTGCTCACCGTTTCCAAATGAATTATAACTGTTTCCTATTTTCATTGCTTGTGCTCTTCCGCCTTTTCTTGAGCCGCCGCCTGATCTCCTCCACTTCTTCTGCTGCTGCTGCTGCTGCTGCTGTTCGGCTCCCCTCTGTTGTATATTTTTTTTTTTTTCGTTTCACCCGACCGAACCGAAATACTCTCGTGGAGTGGCACTAGCACTGGCACTGGCACACGACGACGACGACGACAACAACAACGACGCGCTCCTCTCCTAAGCACTTTCCTCCTCGTCGTCGTTGTCGACGTCTATTGGCATGTTTTGCAGTCGTCACAGTGCATAACGGAACCCGTATGTGTGTGTGCTGCTGTCGCTGCTGCTACTCCACCAATGTACTATTATTTATGGTTTTTCTTTTCACACTGCACACACGACGATGGCGATGATGATGATGATGATGATGATGGTCACCGCAGCACGAAATCTCCACCAAAATGCCAAGGGATGGGAATGGGAGAGTGAGTAGCGCACACACCACAGCAGCTATTTCAGTGCAAAATTCTTATTATTCTTTTATTTCGTCTTGTTTTGTCGTTGCTGCTGCGCGTTCTCTAATTGAACCGTTTAATTGGATTAAAATATTTTCAATTGCACTTCCACAATATCTTTGGTATTCCCTGTCATGCCACACAGCGCACCCGTCTCACGTCACACGCCGCACCGCACAACACCGTCGCAACGCGCACACATGCGATTGAATTAGAAAATTAGAAATTTCGTCTTGTTTTTGGATCGGTTGGTGAAAAATAAGAAGTGTGTGAACACACAAGAAGGAATCAAAGAATGGAGGAGGAAAAAAAATAAAAAGAAACTGCAGACACAAGCGATGCACAGCAGGTAAACAAATGCTCTCCAAACACAACGACGAACTGGCAATCACTCCAGTCCATGACAATCCGCGAGAGTACAATCAGCGGCAGTGGAATACCATGGAATGTGGAACAGCGCCAATAGCAGGAGCAATTGTAGTGACGGAACAATTGTACTGAAGAAGTAGTAGGAGGAGTGGAGTGGCCTGATGTCAGGAGTTTGAAGAGAATTTCACTAAATTTCGAGGGATTTCACAACGGAAATCAGTCAAATTGGTTTTGTGTCAATTTTGTGCAAATCATCACACATCCTGGTTGCATGGGTTCATACGAGACCGGTGTTGCTCCTCGCCGGGAATGCACCCGGTGTTTTTCGCCTCGTTTTGATTCAGAAAATGCAGCAAATGTTTCGAAAACTCAGTCCGTTCTTCCAGATTGTTCCTGACTGTCTACAGAGAGCAATTTAAATTGGTTGCTGAAATGAGAAACTGAGGAGTGTGTCTGGGATGCGGTTGTTGAACGTGATGCGGTGGAGAGTACAGTGATGGTGGTGAATGATAGATTTGAAGACGATTGCAGATAGATTTGAAGATAACATTGTGTTGCGTGGACACTTCGACAAGGGAGAGACAGAGAGAGAGAGAGAGAGAGCTTTGATTGACACCAGGAGGGTAATGTTTGATGTGTTTTGAAGGCTACACAGCCGCTGCGGAAAAGAAAAGATCTACGTCAGACATCACAAGGACTGCGTTCGATCGCTGTTGCTCACACAAGATGGACAATCGATGTGTCCATCCGTCCATATGGTGTACTTAATGCGGCCGAATTTAATCTGCTGGACTTCTCTTGGCAATCGATGTGTGCTTCAAGGCGATGAGAGTCTTTGCCAGCGGCGAAGTTCTTGAGAGATGCTCTCATCTCATGTCAGCCACATTGAGTTTAGTTGGCGTTAGATAAATGGGTGGTATACGAAAGGACTAGAGGGCTCCCTCATCTGCTGAAAGTTGCTCGGACAAAATTGGCGGAGGTCCTTCTCCACTTGCATGCGTCGTTTTATCCTAGGAAGTCTGCTATTGTAGAACTTCCACTGACTTAAGGATTCTTGTGGCAAGAGCATGTCCTAGCTGGGATTGAAACAATTGTTTCAACGCCCATTTAGAGCTCAAAAACGAAGATATCCTCTTTCTCTCAGAATTTCTGATCGCTCTTACGTATTTCAATGAGAAATCATTGATCCTTTTGATAAAGTGTTTTTTCATTGTTGTTCGTCCTACAAATCAATCGCATCTTTTGCGGCGGATCAAGCTACAGCTGGTGGGTGATAGTGGAAGGCAATATTCGGTTATAAGCATAAATGTCCCTTCTTCTCGAATGTGCCGGCATCTGTAGCCACCACCTTCACCTCTCCCGTATAAACAATTCTTGAAGTTAACGCGCAAAAACGAAAGAAATCCTATTTGATGTGACCGCCACCTTAAGCATACACCCTCGCTCACAGCAATCCCCGCAAACAGCAAAGAGAGCGACACACACCAAACATCCATCCGCTCGTCTCACTCTAACCAAAAGAAAACAAAACACCATCTCAGTCAAAGTGCGTTGAAAAGAAACAAAATGTCTATCTAAATCAGAATTCCCTCACCGAGGCGGACTCTCGTACCAAAAAAAAAAAGAAAAAAAAATTCAATATTTTCTTTCAATTTCCAAACAATAAATTCAAATCCTCGTCCAATAAGTGCTCCGAAACCCAAACTCAAAAACTGCATTTCCCCAACTTTTCCAATGTACGCCAAGTGCCGAACACACAAAAGCCCTGCTAACCGTGTGCACGTATAATTGGAAAGTATTAATAAGTGTTTCGTTTTTGTTTTGTCAAAAAAAAAAAAAAAGTTCAACCAACAAAAAAAAAGTATTTTAGACACAAGAACGAAGAAAAAAAAAAGAAAATAAAGAACTCATCTCCCTCAGCGGAGAGGCTCAATGTGGTATTATTATTTTGGTCGCCGAGGCCATGGAGAGTATCTGCAGATTATGTTTTCAACCAGCAGCGGTACGAAAATACTAAAAAAAACCAAAAAAACTCAAATCTTAGCAAAATTTTGGAAAAGCAAATTAGAAGCAGAACAGAAATTATTCATTACAATTTGAAGGGAGAGACAAAATAATGTGTGGCGGAGATCTTCTCATCTTGATGTTTGTTTTATCGATTTTTCCAAACGCACATAGCGAGTGCTGAACACACAGAAGAGCAGCACACACAACAAGTGCGGTGGGGCAAGAAGAGGAGCAGGCGGCAGGCGGCAGCGGCAACGGTGACGGACCTGTCTCTGTGTGCGGGGAACTGTGAGCCCGCCCAACCCAGCCACCAGCCATTCAGTCCAGTAGCCACCGTCAGAGCCGTGTTTCTCGGTGGCGGCAACTCGAAATTCATTGTTTTGCTTCTTGTGTTGTGTTGTTGTGTACTTTTTTTTCGCTCTCTTGGTCGCTTGTGATTGTTTTTTTTTTTCGAGTCATAAAAAATGTTATGGAATTAGGTAAAGAATAGACGCAAAAGTGAACTGAGCGCGCGAGAATGACGACCGTGCTGTTGGTGGTGAAGTCTTAAAGAAGAATCTTGAATGTCGTGTGTAGGGTGCATGCTAATTTGTGTTGAGAATCTTGTTTGCCGGTAAGCAGCGGCAACAAACAAACACAGTTTTATTTTGTTTATCTCTTAAATGTTGTGCAAATGAAAATAAAAGTCTCGCTATGCTCGAATCCAAATAGGGGCTAGTTCCATTCACCTGCCTATTGCCATCCCTGTGTGTGTGTGTGTGTGGATCTGTCTTTCGAGCCACACGCATATTCTTGCTTTTGTTCCTTCTTACCTTATATATTCTATGCTGAGACATGTATGCAACAACTCATATTGTGTAAATTTTAGTTGTTTCAGGTGCCTGGTTATAATTTGCCAACTTGCGTCAAATGTTCGGAGCATTTGACCAGCAACGGTCTAACAGCGAACTTCTATCAGACGATCCGTCAGGATATTCAAACCACAAGTGCTGGAAACACAACCACTCAAGCATCGACAACAAATACGGTTCAGGTGCAGCAGCAAACGTCAACAACGAACACTTCAGACTCCCATCAGAGCGTAAGTTTGAATGCCAAGTGCTTCCCAAGTCTAATAAGACCCTTAACCCATTGCAGTTAGGCCAACAAATCACCGTTTCCATGTCTAACCAGAACGGCGGGGTGAAGAAAACTGAACCAATGTCGTTTGATCTGGAGAAAACCATTCAGGCCGTTGACGTATTCAGAAATAAATCAGGTGGCCCCGAGATCATCTCCAGAACTAATTGAATTCCCTTCCTTCTCTAGGTGGACCTGTTATTCAATGAGGAGGGATCATGTCCTTTCTGCTCGAAGACATTCTCGAGGAAGTCATCGCTACAGACCCACATACGGAATCATTCGGCCGAAAGGAAATATGTTTGCACGTTTTGTCACAAGGGTAAGCCTTCAAATCCACCTCTGATTCTAAGTTCTAATTGGATTCATCCTCAATTAAGGCTTCACACAGGCGGCTAACCTGCGCAACCATGAACGGATACACACAAACGATAGACCTTACATTTGCATCGACTGCGGCAAGACCTTCACTCAGGTACACATTCGTAGAGATTCCTCCAGTGGATGTGGAGAATAATGATTTTGACGTTTTCAGATAACAAATCTGAATAATCACCGTCGGTTGCACACCGGGGAACGGCCATTTGTATGCATCGAGCCTGAATGTGGAAGATCCTTTGCTCAAGTAAGCCAAAGAACAAACCAGTGTCTCTCTGCAGCATGGTGTGTGACATCTTTTTTCATTGCAGGTGACAAATTTAAATAATCACATGAAAACCCATCACAAAGTCCAACAGTATTGTTGCAATCAGTGTCCGAAGAAATTCACCCAAGTCACCTCACTCAATCAGCACCTGCAAGCGCATGCCGGCATCACCGGCTACTATTGCCCGCGATGTCCCGAAAAGACATTCAAACAGCAGTCCCAACTGCATACGCACATGAAATCTCACGGTTTAGCCTTCCCCTTCGAGTGTCAGAAGTGCGACGAGAAATTCCTCCAGCAGGCGCATCTCGATCAGCACAATAAAATGCACGACGAATTCAAATACAAATGTGACATGTGCCCGAGTTCGTTCAATCAGGAGGTTCTGCTTAAAAAACATGTCCAACGACACATCGAAGGAAGGTGAGTTGCAAAATGCCTACTTCTTCAATTCCTCATTCCTCATCACTCTCTCTTTCTCTCCCTCACACACATCCCCTTTAACTATCTTTTTCTGTTTACCTTGTACATACATGCTTCTGTTACGTAGTTTGTGTCCCATTAATGCATTTTTGTTTGTTGTTCTAAATATCTCTTCACCCTCTAAATGAAAGCAAATTGTGTAAAAAATTGTTTGAAACATAAATTTTTGCAATGTACTCTACTTTGAAAGGTACATTACATGTCCGGTAGCTAATTGTAACCAAGCATTCGCCGTTAAACAACACTTATCGAAACATCTTCTTACTCGCCATTCTCACAGTGAACTGCCGCCGCCTAAGCGTTCTAAAAAACAACAACAGCAGCAACATCAACTACATCAGTCGGTGCAAATGATCGGGCAGCCACTGTCGATACAACATCACACACCAGGACAACGTATGCATTGATATATATATATTTTTTATTTTTTTTTTTTATTTAAATACATTTCTTTGTTGTAAACACGAGAAAATTTATTCGCAGGTCATGTGAAAAGTCTTCGCAGTTTGGGATAGAGCGACGTGGTGGTCTCTCGGTTAAACTTATCTAATGAGATGCGGACTTACAGGGTATCCGTTTTCTCTCTACTTAATGTCCACGACATCCCTCCCAAGAGTTGGCCTTGATTTAAAGACTTTGGTGTCCTTTTTGCTTTAAACTGACAAACTCGGCATTTTCGTATTCATTAATGTTTTCATTAGGAAGGTGCAGCAAGCGTTGTTCAAATCCAACACTAAGTCATGATCTTTCTTGTCTGCGTTCAATGTGATTTGTATTGTACTCGTAGTACATTTGCGATCTGTCATACTTCCCCGAAACTTCCTCCGGTGACACCGCACCGTAGCTTTTGAGTTTTCTACTTGTCATGCTTTCTTTTTTCACATCATCACGGTCGCGATCCCTCTCACAAATGCGCTTGGTCATAGTTCGATCGCTGCTGTGTCTGTCTTTACTCACAATGGGTTCAATGTATTGCACGTCATCTACATGTTCTATTATTGTCATGCTGTCTGTGCACTCCAACATCTCTCCGCGTTCGACGTGATTGGCCTGATGTATTCGTTCTGGACCCTTCAATTATATTCGATGAACGATGCCTTGGGTATTTCTTTTCACAGCCTTCAATTTTAGGCAGTCTATTGGATGTGATCCTTATTTCGTCTTCGACACATTCCAGGTCGCAGTTAGCTGCATTTTTAGAGCTCGCATGAGGGCAATGTTGCGTGAGTTGACTTTTCTTCAACTTAAACTCTCTCTCAGGAACCAGGTCTACGCTCCAAACCACTGGAGTGACATGGTTCCCCACGACGCCATAACATTCGTCAATTGATTTTGATACTTTCTCCTGTGTATCTTCTTCTTTTCTTATTTTCTGGTGGCACTAGTCGGCGGTGGATCTGAGCAGCAATACTCATGTCTCTTCAGCTGTCCGATGTCTTCAGTTGATTGTGATCTGTCTCCATTCGGGAGTTCTCCTGTTTTTCTCGTCCTGAAGAACTTTGACTTGAAGACTCGTTTTAGAAGACGAACGTAAGGCGGTAAAACAGTCATGCCATTCATTCCTCTAAACCTCCCGATGACTACAATAGGCCCTCTATACTACGAATAGGAGTTGGCAAGTTGTTCACTTCTGAGTGCATCGAAATGCAATGAAATGCTTGTAAATTCATACATATTCTTCAGAAGACTCAGAAGATTCTGTCTGCCTTCCACAAACTTTCGGTTTGGACTAAACCGTATAGCCTGGGATCAATTCAACATAAGCCGATACTTGTGGTGGCCTCTCATAAATAGCTCATCTTAGCCGCTGCTGTCTTTTCTCCTTGAAAGTATCGGTAACGTAGATTTGAGTCACCACGACCAAGTTCCCTCAACGTCCGCGATCACTTGGTTTTTATACTCGAGGTTCGATTTGCCTCTTTTTGCACCTAGATGCATTCTTTGGAAGAGCCTCTTAGCTGGAGCTCTGTTTTCTATGCGCTTTGTGTGCTTGAAAGAATAAAGGTGATGATTATTTGTCTTTCAGACTGCAACTACATCTTGGTATATCACTTCTCTCGCATCTGCGTAGAATTCACGCTTGTGTCCTTCCTTGTACCTCCTCCTCGCAGTTTAGTAGATGGATTATTGGCTTCGGGACTGGAATCATATCGTAAAACAGCATTCTTCTTGTATCCGTAGAATTTGGGATTGTGCAGCCACTCTCCTCACAGACGTCATTTCCGACGCAATATTATTTTGTTTACTGCAGACCAACAACTTTCGCCTTAATTGCAAAATCTACATTTCGCAGAGTTTGTGGTTGTACCTACTCTTCCACTTGCCTCCGTCGCATGGCCTTCTTGCGCCACTACTCGTACTGTGTCTTTCTGTTTTAAAAGCAGGAAGCGATCTCTTATTCTAGAGTGTAGGATTCAACCCACTACCCCACGGCTGTCTACTCCCTTTAAGACCTTAAACGGCAAGTGAGAACTTGGGTTTAGGTTGATTTGGTTACTCATCACAAAACCTTTAAGTTGACGTTGATTGTTGTGTGCAGTTCCCACTTCATTATCGGTTTAAGAAAATCTGCAATGACCATGCATGATCATCTGAAGCCTCTTTCTCGACAGTTACCTCATCCAGCTGCCTTAGTTAAGGTAACACCAACGTCAAGCCTTTATATTTGTTCGCTCTTCATTGTCTATTGTAGCCCTTCGCGTCCTTTGGAAACATCTTTTGAGACAAATTTTAACAACTCCACGATATCGTATCCGTCAAATGTACACAACCTGTGCCTACAGTGTCTACGGCTTCTTCTTAACCGCCTTCTAGCAGCTGTTATCGTTTTCTGTGCATTCAGCGTCTTCTTGATCGATTTTTCAACGAATTTCTTCATCATTTTACAGATTCCACCTGCTTCCAAGCGCGAAGACTTTTTATATGACCTTATATCACAAGCTAACACTAACTTCGATTGGCATATCCTTACGCTTCCAAAATTTTATTTACTAACAATTTCCTTTCTATTTCTTTTCATCCATGATGTTGATGTCTGATGTAACATGTAGGTGGTCGTCCGCCAAAGAAGAAGAATCAACAACAACAGCAACAACAACAAGTTAATCATACAAATGTTCAAACAATTAAGATTGAAATACCCTCACAACATCAACAGCATGTTGGCGGTGCTACAATACAAATAAATCATATGCAACCACAACAGCAACAGCAACAAGCTGGTGGCACTGAACTTGGCAGCCATGTAAAAGTTCGTTATTTGCACACTAAATAACCAACAAAAAACAAAATTTCAAATTAAAATTCTAATACAGACAACAGTCGTGCAGGCAACATTGATCAACAATAACAACACAAACCAGCAACAGCAACAGACACAACAACATCAAGATCAACAAGAGCAAGAACAGCAAGTCGACACAATTGACGAAGATCTTAAATGCCATGACTGCGGTGTAATATTTACAAATGAAAACGAACTGAGAGAACATATATTCTACAAGCATCCCGAACGGAGATTCATGCAGGTACTATTACAAAACGGCCACAATTCGATTTTGTCCGACGCTAGGAACTTACTAATATTCAAGTATCAATAGTAGATGTATACGCGCGCTGCTGGGTGCATTCTCAGTACTATTTCTGTCTACCTTCCTTTCACTCAAAGCTTTTTTGTCCCGCATAAACAAAAAAAGATTGCGTGGACAAAGAGTGGTAGCACTTTGAGTAGTTAGTATTTTGTGCTTCCTTGTTGTCTGTTTAAAACGTCCTTCTCGACACGCAGAGGTACTTGGTTCGTTGGATGAGCTAAGCCCCGAGTAGAATAGCTTTGTATGGTCGCTTCCTTCTTTCCCGCTTTCGCTTAATCTCTGACTGTTTGCTTTATGGCTGAGCTCATTATTTGCTATCCAAAAAAAACAAGTTTTTCTCGCTGTTAATCGAATTTTTGTCAGTCAGTGTCACGGAATTGTGTTTTTTTAACTGATTTTGGCAAGTTTGTAAATTTCCACCATCTTGTCTTCCTTTTTGGGGTAATCAGGACGATGCTTTTCTTAAGTCCACGACATTGGATACGGTGTCGGAGACGGTAACTACTGTCGGCGACGGCAATTACTGTGGGAGACGGTAACTACTGTCGGCGACGCTAACTACTGTCAGAGACGGTAACTTTTGAAGAAATGATTACATAAATCAATTTCATACTTGTCATAGCCTCGGGTTTTATCCTTCCTAATCCCCCAAGCATCGATTACACTGGTTAAATCCTTTCAAAGATTTTATTTCACTTGTGCATACAAGAATTTGGTTCTTAATCGACATTCAATCGACGCTTGAAGGGTCTGAATTTAAGCTATTGCCGTCCATCTTTCACCCTCCCGGCCTCAATATTTCTCGTCAAGTCGTGTTGTGTCTGCAAGCCGACAACTACACATTTCCTGCGAGTAAATGAGAAACTTACAAGCGACTCGCAGCTTACAAGCGACTCCAAACCAAAAAGAATGAGATGGCTTTCTACTTTCCATCGTCACTACCAAGTTGTCCTATAGCTGGAATCGCCCTCTTTCCTACCTCGTTTTAGGTCTGTTGTGGTGTACCCACTTGTCCTGCACCTGATGTTTTCATACACAATCATTCTTTCTCCTCTCCTTCTCGAACGTTGTGGCTGTTATTCAAAGGAGCTCATGGCAGGAGCATTGTTATTCAATATCTAGCAAGCGCAGTCGATAGACGATTTGCAATTGGGACAAATTTCCAAGTTCATGGCTGTCTTTCACTCTATTCACAATGTTTGGACGGTACGTAGAATTCGTACGGTTGCTCCGCTTATCGTCCATCAAAAGAGTTCTCCTAAAAGCGGGCGCTCGAGTGGTACAAGAGTATACATTTTGCCATTCGTTGCTTGCAATGTAGGCATCTCTGTTGGATGGATGTTATTTGTTTGCACTTATCCCTAGTTATATAGACAAAGTGCTGGACGGTCTTGTAGCTAGACTAAGCAAATGTCCTACAGCTAAAACCAACTGGACCATAGACGCTGCGCAACGTAAGTATTCAGCCTTGTTTCAAATAAATGATCCTCCCTAGCACTCATAAAATACGGGAACATCACGATTATGTCTTGCAAGGAGGACGTAACATACATGAACGCTGTTTGAAAGTGGTGTGATGTAAATGATCTTTAAACAAATTCACAGGTTGTTCCACCTTACCGCAGATCTTCCGTATAGCAGCTATCTCTATTCAGTGTTGCAAGTGTCCTGTAACATAGACCCAGGCACTCCAATTAGACTGAAAGCACATTGGAAGATATAGAGGTTTGGAAAAGAAACAAGTTTTTGCCGGCGTATCGTGTTTCATTTGTAATGGTCATAAGCTCGAATGTTATCTGTCTCACAAGAGAATATGTCATATTTGGCTCTCGTCTCCTACTGTTCCGATAACTCTTGGAAGATATCGTGCGCATCTTGTAAGACGGCCAGCGTCGGTTGAAGAAAGACAACCTGACAGTGTTTAGACATATTCACTGACCATGCATCTGAATGTGTCTTCAAAGGCACATTTTTCCCCCATTAGTATTTTTTCCATACAGAAAATAATGAGCTAACTGACAGCCTCCTTTTGTTTTTGTTTCCTCCCAAGTCTCGCTGTGATATTTGACTATAGTAACAGAACCTCTTCCATTGGCATCTTCTCTCATCCTTAATTCTTAGATGAGTACACCAATATATCTGTTCACGTATTCAATAGTTGGCCCCTGTTCATAACAAACATACCCAAACCTTTCTTGCAAAACAGAGCGTTTATGAGTGTCGCAAATTTCCCTAGGGGCACGAGGTTTTGTAGAGAAATAAGTTGGCCTAACCTTTCTATATCAAGTTCGATCCATGTCAGTTTTCTTGCTCCTCTATGTTTTCGCTAGTGTTTTTCATCCTTGCCCTCTTAAACGAGAAAAACAGTCAGGCCTTGGACGCGAACAGACCTATTTTGCATCCGTTGGAGATGTTCTTTGTGGCACGGATTGAAAAATTAAACATGGATAGGCGTAAAAGAATTATTACTGCCTGCATACTCTCTAGACCGTTTTTACAAACTAACTTGATTTTATTGGTTCTTTGGGAGGAAGCTGAGTTTTCCATCATTTTGCTTTCTCTTCTTGGTTTTGCCCAACAGTCCGGAGTGGATCTAGACATCATCGAACAACTTTTTCTCTAGCTTTCGCAGTCTTTGACATATGTCTCCAATTGCATACACCAAGTGCATTGAGGTTCTTCTCCACTTGTGTGCACCATCTTGACCATGCGTTTTCTGTTTCTGCATCATCCCAACGGCTCAGATCATCACCAGTTTTCTGCTTTTAAATAATTGCGGATGCTTAGCGGTTTATTTGTTTAATTTTTTCTCCTTTTACTTTTCACTTGTTATACTGCTTTAAGATTTATTGCTATTCTGTGCATTTGTAAGCTATAATCCTGCCTCTTGACCAAACAATCTCCCATCCCATCCAATAGAAAACACTTGAAGAAAATCTCTTATCTCTCTCGCAACCTTCCCAAACCACTTTCTTATGCCACGCATATCTCAGTACAAATAGCAATGTAGTAGTTGATGAAACCAACCCCCCCGACTTCCTCAATTTTTAAATTCAACAAACCGCTATATAAATATATGTATATATGTTTCAGGCTATTTTAGAAGAGAACAGATATCTTATGAGAATGCAAAACCAACAGACATACCTATGCAATCTGTGCTGCAATGTATTTAAAAGTCACTTAGCCTTAGTACGACACACAGCCAAGTTTCACGGACAACTATTGTAAACGAGAATATTAAGTGAATATTGTGTTTTTTTTTTGTATTTCTTCTTTTTGTTGAAAGTACGTATATTTTTTTTTATTTTCTGGTGTGCAATTTCTAAGTGAAAGAAATTGTTTAAAACAAAACACAAACCAAGTACGTAAGAGAGTTGTAATTTTGCTGGGCAAAACTAACACTTATACACGCAGTGAAGGAAATATTTTAAATGCTTTATATGGAAAATTTATGCAATATATATATGTATACTTTAATTTTTGTTTATAAGACCTTTTTGTACACGAATTTCAAATGAGAACGTTGTGAAGTTATTGAAGTTGCTTGTTACGGTTGACCCTTTTGAGTTCTCTTTTGAAGGTGAATTTCATGAAAATGGGTATTTAGTTTAGAACTGTCCTCTTGCTAAGGTTTGTCATGTGTAAGTTTGGTCAGTAGTCGGGCATGCCGTAGGAATACTTAATTTTTTTAAAAGATTTGCAAACTAGACTCTGTTTTCGTTCATGAATTACCACAAATAAGACTCTCTATCGAAATATAATTTATAAGCCTCGCCTTCTTTACCTTGTAAGCAATAGAACGCTATTTAGAGTCAACGCCTTGTATGAGATACATTTTTGATTCATTCTATATACAACTCAAAACGTATACAGATCTGTAACACATACTGTACGGGAACAAAAAGATGTCTGCATCACAGACTTGCTGACACAAGAGCATCCATTTTACACAGACATCCTACAATAGAAGAGTCTCTGTTTGCCACGTTGGCCATACGTGCCTATATCAATCAGTGTCGCGTCTTGAGTTTTCTTTCGTATGTCTAACCGGGAACTCAATTATGCAAACGTTGTTCAAGGAGGAAGAAACTGGTTTTGAGTTCTATAAAGAAGGTGATACATGTAGACTATTCTCCGATGAAGGCTATTACTTCCACTCTGTTATTCGCAACACCCAATAAAGCATTCATCCAGTTTACAACACAGTCACACAATTACACGCGCATTTCGAAGCGTAGGCTCTAAAGCACGGATGTTAATACAAGTAAATCTGTTGCACACGTCTCCTGCAACATGTTTCCATTGCTCTTCAAGTTCATTGCCAGTTCAAATTGTAAACGTAGATATTCACGATAGTTCGTACCTATTTCATGAGTGGAGTGTAGAGATTATGTCATAAACTTGACAGGGAGAAGCCATGCCGAACTTGATCCACTGTCTGTAAAACAATCTTTAAGAGGCGCTTTAGGGCAACACTGTGGTCAAGAACGACGATTTCTAAGCAAGCTACAAATAAGCGCCTAATGCTGTTGAACCACAACGGATTACAATAAGGAATGACCGTCATCAGATTACACTCAAAAGACACTAATTTCACAACAAAATTGAAATTACAATCAATAGATAACATACAAATTCGAATTAAACACGATACATCGCACATCGGAGACGGATGCGACTTACAGTGAGTGAGTGCAAAGATACTTACTGAAGATGTTCAACTGCAGGTATGGGATGACTTGAGATTTTTTCTCTGTTGTGACCTGTGCTAGGCATGGTCGTGCTATCTGAATTGTTCAAGGTTAAATCTCATCGTTTCAATATCCTCTGTCCCCACCTGAAACTCAAGGTTTGAAAGGCCGTGAATAGAAACGTCACTGGTGTGGAAACACAGTTCTTCCTCTTCATCTACAGAGTGAGGCCCAAAATTCATCAAGAGTCACATCAAATTATTTTCCCCAATAAGTAATTCCTTTCCCAAGCTCAGACTGTACATTTCATAGTCCAAAGTGGATCAACCAACTCGGATTGTGAATTACTGGCAGTGCTCAGGCTTTTTAAAAAACCACTGAAGTCTTTCTTGAAATGCACCACGGCCTGTTTTCCACAGAATCTGAGCACGGTCACTGATTTCTAAGCCCCTTACACTGCTTGACCACACGATGAATTGCTAAATTAAACGTCAATCCAAATGGAAGTTTAAGGATAAAGGAAAAACTCACTGAATGTCCCTACGTGACTTGTTTCGCATATTTAGTGGCAATGTTTCGATCAACGAAAATTATGCCATTTCGCATCCAAAATTCGTGCCTCTCGCAACAGCCTAGAAACATAAAAAGACGCAAAACTACCGAAGTCAGATACAAGACGCACAATTTTTGCATACGAAAACAGTGTTTTGTAGTGTCGGTGGTTTATGGTGAATAAGTGATGACAGATACTGTCTAAAATTCGCCTTCTTGCCAAGCCTTTAAAGAAAGTGCCAAAATTATTCATTTCGTCGCTCAAATTCGCTGTTTTTTCAGACGAATTCATCGCGTGGACTAGGAAAGAAGACAACTAGGTAGGAGATAAAATTATTACATGCGACTGTATGACGTTTGTCTCATTCTTACCTAAAAGGAAGCTTGGCATTTAGTCTCCAGAATGTGCCTTATATCTTGCACACAGAAGAGAAAAGATCAATCAACTATAAGCAAGGCTCCCTTAAAGCCTCGATTTATTCCATGTTCAGTGTCCCATAGTTCGTGATCTGCAATTAGACTTTCTGTTGACAAAATTTTGCATGAAAAAGTAATTTTTGACAACTTTTCTGAGCATATATATAAATATATTGCCTGCTAAAATTTTCTGGATAGTCTAGAGAAAAAACAGAGGATTTGGAGGATTTGAGAAAGTAAAGCACCGTAGAACGTCTATGCATGCCTGGTAGGTGATTTACAGCAGTTGATGATTTGTTCAAAAAAGTGTCAAAAATGTGTAACTCCTTTGCCAAATTTTTCAATGAACTCAAAGAATGAGTCACTCTAGACGTTTCTGTACTAGGGATTTCTAACGTCACGTCAATATCTCCAAGCACTTCCTTATCTTCATCTGCATGTTCTCCGAATTTTCAAAATTGAATTGAATTTATTTTAACCGAAACACTGTCACAGAGACAAAAAATAAATACAAATGTAATTTTTAAAAAAATGTATAAATCAAGTTTGAAGAGGTGCAAGCTAAATTTGAAAGAATTAAAGAATGAAAAATTGTCCTTATGGGAGACAAAATGATATTAAACAAAAAAACATTTTTAAAGCAATATTGTTCCTAAAGAAACCTTTCTAAATTTACAAAATGTGCAAACTCTCTCTCTCTCTCTGAAAAAAAATCTCAACACCTCATGCAATTCTCCGCCATGGAAAAAAAAAATACATTACCTCTGCTATGAAGGGACAAACAAAATATATGTAAACAAATGAAATATTTTTAATTTACTTTAAAAAAATCGATTAGATAATGTAAAGTTTAATAAAAGAAAAAATACGTTAAGTCTTCCTAATTTTTCAACAAAAAAAAAAAAAAAAAAACACAGAAAATAACAAAATACAACGGTATCTAAGAATATACATAAGAGAGAATTTTTTTTTTATTATTTTGAAAGAAAAAAGAAAGAAAGAGATATTTACGTGTGTCCCCTTTTGTTGGCGGGTGATTTTTATTCGAATTATTATGAATACATCAATTAATTTTAAGGTTGTAGGCTTAGTCGAAACTTTAAACAGAAAACGAAAACAACACACCCATACAATATACATATATACATACAAACAAGAGAAAATACATTTACTAATTATAAAGAAAAGAAAAAAAAAAAACAAGAAAGATATTTGCAATTTAAGACAAAACAGAATGTACGTCATCGTATTCGTATACTTAAGTTATCGAGTGTTTGAACGAGGATTTTATTTTCTGTATTCTTTCTTTTCCTCTATTTTCATGTTTGTCAACTTGATATATTTTTTTCTTTTCGTTTTTTCTTTTTTCTTGTGTTTTGTAACGTAATGGCATACATTATCTATGTATATGATTTTCGTTTTGATAAGAATACGTTTTGTAAAGAAAACAAACAGAAAAGAATGAAAAAAAAAACGGAAGAAAAACAATGTAGATATAAAAATTATATAATAGAGAAAAACAAAAGGAAAAAGATAATTTTTAAGATAATAAGTTGTAATTAAGTTGATGTGATAAAAAAATATATGAAAAAAACAAAAAAAAAAAAGATGAGATAAATCATTAATAAAAATGAATACAAATACGAAGCAATTTTACATGATCAGAATGAATGCCATTTGCTTTATTCTCTTTTGCAGCTTATAACCTTTTGTGCGCCGTAGTGTTGGGGGTGAGGAGATGGTCCTAGGTTCGATTTCTAGATCCGAACATTCACCACCTCTTTCGAACTCTGAAAACTCTCAAAGAGTAATTTTTTGAAATTTCTGTGTTTCCTAAATTACTTTTGTTACGTTTCAGTAGTTCAAACTTGAAAATCCTGAAAATGGAGGTCTCACGAAATGGGTAAGTGCATCGACTTACAGAGCTGATTCTCAATTCTTGGGCTTGATCGTTTAACTTTCTTGTTGTCGTGACACCACGCAGTGTCTAGGAAAAACTTTCTCAAATTTCCCAGTTCTGAGTCAGCAATAAACTGCGGGTCCCGTCTCTTGAAGAACCAATGGTACGTACAGAATAAGTAGTTGCTGAAGAAGCTACTCCTGAGTCGCTTGTGGTACCGCAACAGGACCTATCTACATTTCGGGTGGTGGCCGTGGCTTAGTGGGTAAATGCGTCGACCCACGCGCAGAAGACTTAGGTTTGATTCCCGGACGGAACACCTCCAATTTTTCATAGCAAAAAAACTATCTTTAAGGGGTGCTTTTGAGCTACATTTTGGTCAGAAACGACGATTTCTAAGCAAGCTACAAATAAGCGCCTAAAGCTGTCCAACCGTAACGGAGTTGAATAAGAAATGACCGTCATCAGATGATACTCACAAGACAACGAAATTCAATACGATTAATCGTACATCGGAGACGGATGCGACGTACAGAGAGTGAGTGCAAAGAAACTTAACAAAGATGTTCAGCTGCAGGTGATTTGAGATTTTTTTTTCTGTTGTTTTCTGTGAAGCTATAGTCGAAACCTGGCATAAGATTCATCAAATACACATTCTCAATGTTTCGTCAGATGCCTCCAGTTATTAGTTGTGTGTGGTACATCCCCAGACGAATGCTCGTCTTTTAAGATTGATCACCGGGAGGAAGTTAAAAAACATTCCTCTTTGCATCGTTGCACTTGTTCCCACTCGCTAATCTTGCAGATGGAACTGTACTGACCGTATATCTGAATTGCTATTCGCCCTAAGTTGAATCTCATCGTTGCAATATCCTCTGTCACCATCTGATACAACGTCCAAGATGTTCCATTCGAAAGGTTCAATTTCGGGAAACTTGCTCAAGCATAACGACTGGTAGCTCATGGAAAGTGCGAGTAATGTTGGCTTTCAAAGCGCCAATCATAGCCGACTTATTCCTGAGACTTTACAAATCCTCAGAGAAAACAGTCGAAGGGTGTGATTGATGATTTAAGCGGCCAGTTTACCATATTAAAAAAATTCAATTAAGGGCTGGACAAAATGATTTATCAACAAGTCCATCGTTTTACGTGCTTAGTGGCTCGTAGCGTCGTCTAACATTGAAACCAAAGTCCATCGAGATCATGTGCTTGAATATGATAGTCCGTTGACGTGGCCAAGCTCCTGCTTGAGTCTCTTCATTACATGCTGTATGTAGCCAAATCAGCCGAGTATCATCCACTAATATAAACGGAATCGCACTTTGCGATTTGTATTGGCAATAGTGATTTCCGTAGGCCTTTGAGTCGCATGAAAAATATCTCTCCCAGAACGGTGATTTTCGTGATACAGCGGAACAATTTGGGGGCGCTGTTGTGACGTGATTCTTTCCATAACGACTTGCACAACGATACTGAACAAAAAATAACAAGCATGTCACGCGCGATCTGTTCAAAAAAGGTCTATTGAAAATCAAACCTCACGATGAATCACCCTTTACGGTAGGCGTTACGTGAAATTCCTACAGGTGACTTGACTTAAGAGCCTGGGCGATGTAAAGCGAATGAACCACAGGCCCAGAGAGGATGGGTGGGACTTCAAGAAAACTTGTCAGTCGAAGCAGAATGCTCTTCCACGATATTCCGCTCTAATCTAACCTAACGAAGAAACCAATGGCCCAAAACAGGATGGGTTGGACCTCAATAAACTGAACAGACCAAGCTGACCGCTCCTGAAGACAATCCGCTCTAACCTAGCCTAGTCTGGATTTCTACCTTTTTAGGATTTAATCCTCAAGTTTTATATTTGTGGACTGCACAAGAAATCTGGTCGGAGTGGGGCCACGCGATACAAAGGAGAAGACAATGTCTGGACCAAAATAAATTCCTGATAAACTCCCAAATGTTCGGCAGGAACGGTAAGTCGACTCTCACGCAAACCCTAGATACCTCTTGTATCTTGTTCCCAAAACAACAAAATTCTTAAAGCAACGAATGTGTCGGAAAGGATTTTTTTTTGCTTAAACTAAAATAACGTTGAAGATGCGCTTAGCATTCCCTTTGTTATCCCTATAGTTGGCCTTCATGTTAAACAAAAAAAAAAATTGATTCACAGCCACTCCGCACAAAACAAAATCTCTTGTAAATACACCAAATTTTAGCGGCTCCAGTCCTCTCTTTCACTCTCAACAGTTTTTCCCAAATATCCCCAAAACCCCCTCCACTTCACTCTCTCATTCACGTCACGCATGTACTGGCAGGAAAACACTTTCCATTCGTCATCCCCAAATCTGTGCGCTCTTCTGGCAGAAGAGGCAACGCTTTCGATTTGCTCAACGAAAGTCCTCATCCCTCTATAGAAAGTCAATTCTTTCTGGGCACACCACCAGAATTGATTCCTGGGAGGTCACTCCTTCTCCTCCTTCCCCACATCCCAGAGCACGTCCCACAGTTGGTGGTGGTTATGATTTGACGACGCAATCGTGTCCCATGAATACACGATGTACACGTGCGCTTCGGCCGCATTAGGCATCTCATCTCATCTTCTCGTTGCCTGCCACCCCCCCGATTCGCTTATATTGCATCATCACCCTTGTTGTCGAAATGAAAAATCAGTTAACGTTGTTTACACCGCTCAACACACAAATTACATGCATAATACACTTAGCCATGACGACGTGCTGGCAGTTTACGGCGGCGGCGGCGGCGGGCGTTTAAATGTGTGCCGAGCCGGCCAAGAAGGGATGTGAAAAAAAGAGGGTTGCACCCACTACTGCTGTGCGATGACGATCACTATTCCCGTCCGTCTCAGAACATCATCGGTCGTCGGCTAAAGTAAATATGTACACGAAGAGGACCGTGACTAGATGGTTGCGATGGTAATGGGCGGCGGCTGGGGTAGGACGGGTGGCAAGGGTGGCAGGGATGGTGCTTGCGTTGCTGGTGGGAGGGTGATAATTTGTTTTCATTAAATTTGTATTTTCGTTGCCAGGGTATTAAGGCGTTGGCAGGTTATGACTTTATTAATTTCTTCTTTAACGCTTCTCCTTTTTTTTTCTTCCGTCCTCCTCGCTCCTTCCTTGTCTCTCCTTCGTTCGTATCCGTGTTGTCTCTTGTGTCCGCCTTCTTCGTCTTCTTTTGTTGTAAAGACGGAGATTTATGAACCTTTTTCTAATTAAGATTCTTGTTGTTTCTTTGCTTGTCGTCGTGCGGTTGTTCCTTCTTGTTGGTGGGCGTAAGCCAGTGGTTGAACGGGATAAATGAGCCTCGGAGGAGGTGTTTGTTTTCACACGTCTAATGGGGAATTTGCTGAGCCATCAAGCGAATAGTGGCTGAGGTCAGAGCGATGATACGACGAGAAAAATGATGAGAGATTTCCTGATTTCCATTCTCTAGGGATGACAATGAGATGAGATAATCTCGTTAGTATTTTGCATGATTGTTTTGTTTTTCTACTCTCATGGGATGTGTGTGTGGAATTATGTTGAGATTTGGGCGGTGATTGCAGTAGTGCACCAAAGCAGTGATGATGGAGAGTGCTTCTTCAGTTGGTCGGACGAATCAAATCTTTGGCACGACTCATGCACTTGTCTTTTGTTCAAAAGTTACGTCTGGAATGAAATAAGTTTGTTTTGCAAAAGGACTCAAAAATTGGCTTCTCTTCCAACAAGTGCTGTAGAACTGGCAGTTTCTGATGTCCTTGTTATTTTGCCAACACTTACCAAAGTACCTTGGCAAGTTCCAGGAATGAAAAGCAAGTGCAAATGTTAAACTGGACAGATGTGAGGCATGTCCTACATTTTTTCATAAACGCCACTCCGAGGTTTACTGGCGGCGTTTAAGATGACAGAGTCTGTAAGTAATGAACTACTCGTTCCCAAAAGAATTTGAATATACATACATATGTAGATATTTCTTAATTTTTAAATTTCATTCTTTAATGAAATTGCCTTCACAGTACTCTTCACCAGAACTATTTAATGGGCTTCCCATGTTTTATTCCATCTACAAAACAGTTCTTTTAAATTCATCTTCCCTGACGTCCCTCATTTGTTTCTTTACTCATTTGTTTTTTTTTCTCCTTTCATAATGAGTTAGGCCACAAAGCACTTTCCCTCCGCGTCCTTTTCTTAAGCCAAACAAAAGTGGATAGTTCGAGTGAGCAATCGAGATGGGCTCAATCTTGCAATTTTTTATCAAAAATTGCTTAAGCAGACAGCTAACTTGACTGCAAATTTCGCATCAATTCTTTCCCTCCTCAAATCTTCCATTCAAATTTACTGAAATGAATTACAAGTCTCTTTAGCAAGGCAACTCCAGAATTTCTTTAACCGTTCGCAGTCGAACTTTCAAAATGATTCCACGAATGGATAATCCAAGAGCCAGGTACATTGTCGTTGGCATTTCACAATTTTTTGGAACCTTGAACAAGCTTTTTCAAAAGCATTAACCTTGTAAGTCGTAGGTTTAAGATAGTCGATATCTTGTGGTTGCCGTAGCGTAGTACGTAAATGCGTCGACTCACACAACTAAGGTTTCAGGTTGATTCCCAGACCACCTCCCGGTACCAACACTTTTCCCGAGATGCTGACAACTCTCAAAGAGTCCAGTCTATGAAAGGCTTTCCAAAATGTTGCCGTTCGGAATCGCAAGGAACTGTAGGTCCGCTCTACACCTGAGGGAACAATACAGCATATAATACGAGTAGTTGCTTAAGTAGCTAGGCTTTGATCCCTGGTGGGCTGTAGTGCCGCTCAATTTATTCATTTAGATATTCTGCGTCAATTCTTCCAAGTAAAAGACAAAACTAGACGGTGGCGAGTTGTTCACGACAATGTCTACGCCAAAAAATCACGCAAACCGAAAGAAATCTCCTTTAGCTGTATTGTTTGGTTTTGCAAGGGTGGAAAGTGGTACTACAATAAGTTTTGTGATCACCATCACGGTGGGCCAAAGTGATCTACTGCAAGCCCCGACTGGCCAGTCCCTTACTAGAGGCGGACAAGGACGCTGTCTTTCTTAAACGTTAGAACTGACACTTCAAAACAAAGTCTAATCCCATCTCAGAAAAACAACGTAGGTTTTACTGAAATATTACTTGAAGATGTCAATTTCTCCACGTGCATTAGAGTTCCGTATTTAGTGGACTTCAGTTTGCTTGCGCCCAATTTGCATAGAAATTTGAATTGAAGTGTGCTCCAAAATTTGGGGTTTGAGATTCTGAGCTCAATGCAATCTTTAGCATCGCGACTTGATTTGAAATCCGCGTTCGGGCTTATCCCCAATTTTTTACTACAAGACTAGGTCCGATTTTTGTGTAGAATCCTAATCTTCACCGAAAATATTCGAAATTCAGACTTGACTTTACTTTTAACTCGAGAGCTGACAAAAATTTTGCGCTAAAACTTGTTCCAATTTTTTTTTAACAAGAGTACAGGAAAATTGGCATGGCCGGTTGATGCTTCGACACAAACTTCAAGGTCGATCCTTGCGTTCGATCTCTGCGTTGAGACATTTAATCTTTTGTAGATTTTTTCGTATGGTCCTACCTCTCTTAAGATGTTGACAATGCTCGAGGAGCATTAATTCTTCTTCTTCTTGTGGCGCTACAGTCCGGGGTGGACCTGCGCCTCAACCAACATGCCTCTCCAGCCAGCACGATCTTTCGCTAGCTGCTTCCAGTTGCGCACTCCAACTTGGTTGAGGACCTTCTTCACTTGTATGCGCCACCTTAGCCTGTTGGCACCCTGTAGGCACTCGTGACAGAACAAAAGCACTAGTTATTGCTGAAGAATCTTCACTCTGGTTTCTTGTAGACAATAGTGACAGACTTTCTTTTGACTGCCCGGTCATCCAGAACTCAATTGATCGCCGCCAACCTGAAAAAGCGGTCTTTTAGAGTAATTTTTCAAAAAACAAAAAAATTAAAAAATAAAATGTTGTTTATAAGCGAAATTCGCAAACTTAAATTTTGTCCGAAATTTCCGTCAAAATTTTACCCTAAATGTTTAGTTGGAAGGCTCCTTTATGCTACAGGACCAGCCCAAACGTTCACATATGTATCAAGACTTGACCCACATTTTGCATCATTACTTCCTCTGGGTTTCTGGATCAGAAGTGAATTGCAATTTTGGATTTAAATTTTCGGAATTTGCCAAAAACAGAACATTTCAGACGTTAGCAGCACAATGACACTACGCACCACACGCCCTCTATTGCTTTTTGCAAGCCAATCGGCAATATCCCGAAAATCAGAACAAAATCAAAATGCTCATCAAATCCCCTTTCAAAACCCCGTGAACTTTCCCAAAAACAAATGCAAACAAAAATTTTCCAATTTCACATGCAAATGATTTGTTTCACTCCCACGACCTTCATTTCCTGACCAGGCCAGTCATTAGGCTTGTCATCGTTCTCCCGAATTCCCACGAGCACTGATTCCACTTTGACCCGCTTCCGCGTATCATCACTTTCAATCTCTCAATTTCGAGCCGATGATGACTTCTGAGCGCCGCTAATGACTGCCACAACAAAAGGGCCTCTATTTACATATTTAAAACGGAGTCGTACATCAAACCCATTAGCTGCCAGTCAGCCCCCGGCGGCACAGCGCGTCGGCGTGTGTTTAAAGGTGTAAAGTAACACAAGCAAACCACATCGCTGACATAATTGCTCGGCTATCTGTGGCGTGGCTCACACACTCACCCACCGCACACCCTGGCGCATGCAAATGAACACACTAATTTGAAGCCGACTCATTCTGATGCGTTTTGAGACTGTCATCCCCATTAGACGGCAGCGCAGCGAACAGACACCCAACGAGGGAAATTCAATTTGAAAACACAGCTGGCACGTGTCCACACACAGGCCACCAAATGCAGTTGTGTTGTTTGTTGCTCACTTTCCGGGGGGAAAGGAGGAGGGAGAGCGCGCGCACCCACAGCAGCGCAAACACTCCGCCGTGGCCGGGGCCAAAGGTCCTACGCTGCGCTGACGGTGTTATTGTTTCGATTCCTTTCGGGTGTCTTCTTGTGGTGTTCGCTTTGTTGGGCGAACGCACTAAGCCATTGTTCGGGGGTGTACGTTGGACGAGACCACTTAATTCGAATAAAAGGGCGTGTGATTGACTTAATTGACTTGGAAGTTACATCAATGAAAGGATACACACATCAGACATGATATCCGTGGGCGGGGATGGGGATGTGCTGTTGCTTGGTGTGTTTCTTTGCAAGGGGAGCGCAGATGAAAAGGTCTGGGAAAGCAGCCACAGCTCAGCAGAGTGGTATTTGCGTTGATGACTTTATTTGATTGAAATGCGGAAGTGCAGCCACAGGAAGTGACGGAGATCTTTTGCATAAGGACATGTCGGAATTAGTGGTAGTATGAGATGGGAGAATGGCGAAGGGCTGACGAATGGGAAGGGACACCTAAGTTTTGGAAAAAGAGAAGACGTAGTTTGTTACGAATTGTCCTTCGAGTCAAAAGCCCGAAAAGTCAACAATTAGCGAAAATATTTCCTGAAGATCAAAGATCCTTAATTTTATGTGATTTTTTAAGATTGCGTGGGATTTTCAAATCATTGACTTTAAGTCTGATGTTTGACACTGTTTTGCACATCCAAGCTTAGATGTACGAAAGATCATCTTTACAAAACCTTGCAAGGAAAGTTTGACAGGAATTTAGACCTTTTTTCATTCTGAACTGCGCAAAGCTTCAGATTAAGGCCTAATGAAACGAAATAACACATGTGTCGCTATAAAGCGTTGTTTGTTTTTTGAATCACATGTTGCCGCGACCGAAACTGAAGGCTTGGAAGTTTATCCGTTTATTTTCGGGCTTCACGTCTTTCGAGATTATTGTCATTTTGAAGATTCTAATTTCTCAACATTTTATATCTTCGAGATTTTAAACTTTTTCGAATTGATTTCGATTTCGAATTGATTTTGCGTGACGAAATTTTAGGCCTTTTGGTTTCGTAGGACTTAAGCTATTACGAGGCTTAGAAATTGCCATGACCTCGTTGCCGGGACAATCAGAATTGTTTTCGTGAACATTCTTGGCGCTTCTTTCGTATGGGATTGACTTCAAATGTTAACCGTTTGTAGTTTGTTTTATCATAAACGGCATCAGTCTTTTCTCAGACAGTAACAAGTGGTAAGTGTTGGTCTGGGGAGTGATAAGAGACTAAATTGAAAACTCAACAGGATCGAAAGGCTAAGAAATCCCTTACCGCTCTGTAAAGGAGCAACATTTGTGGTCATAAGGCACATCGGCAGAAATGGTTCGGAAAGTCAAGGTTCGAATTAAGCGAAATCCGCATGGCAGTGAAAGAAAAATGGCTCCTGAGCTCAATATATTCTTGAAACAGATTGAACACATACTGATCAATGAACTGGGACTCAGGCCATTGAAGTTTAAAAAACTACACGGTTTTATACAGCGATAGAAAAAAGTTAGAGTCCAAAGAGCGAAGGAGTCGCTACGCTAACACCAAAGTGATGTGTTGCCAAATTAGTTTTTTTCCGATGAGTCGTCATTTGTTATTGAGCAGCATGTCAACAAACAAAATTACCGAATTTACTTGCCAGAGAAGTCCTTCGAAACCTTACATCCTCGGACGGACACCATAAAACAGGCAGCACCGATGGTAATGGTTTTGGCCGCTATAACCGCCGAAGGTTGCCCGCCGCTCGTATTTCTTGACCGTGGCTTCTAAATAAGTGCTACCGTAAACCTTGAAACTGTCTAAGAAGCAGTACTGCAGCCTTGGACAAACAAAAATTTCAGTCGGACATTTCAATAAGACTCGGCGCCGTCTCAAAAATCGAGCGTCAATAAAGATTGGTTGAAAAACAATGCTCCACACTTAATTTCTTCGCCAGAAAGAATTGCAAGTTATCCGGACCGAAGCCCGTTGAATTTCCCAGTCTGGGGTATTTTGAAGGCGAGGCCACTAACAACTACCAACGTTGGGAATACATCACCTTAACACTTGGCTGGGAATGGACCATAATACCGCAGAGCCATTTGTGTGCAGCGTGCAATGCTTTCTTCGACCGGCTCAAGGCCATTATTCGCGCCTAAGGTGGCCACATTGAAAGCAACTTGTGAGAGAGAAAATAAAAGGAACCTACAGTTTTTTCCGACTCCGAACGGCAAGATTTGAAAAGCTTTGCATAGATAATCGATACTCTCTGAGTTTTGTCAGCAACTCGAAAGAGATGGCGCCGTAAAAAAATACGAGGTGTCCCGTCCGGGAATCGAACCTAAACGTTCTGCGTATGGGTCGACGCACTTACCCACTACGCCACGGCGACCACAAAGCAACTTGTACAATTTGAAAATTGATGCATTTTCCGACATCTTAAACACTTGAAGCTCTTTAAGCTGCCTTAATTGTTAGCATCTTGCTGTAGTGAGTACGCGCATCAGCTTACATTCCGCGAAATCTATCCCAGGTTCTATTCCTGAAGTTCAAATCTTCTGAAAAAGCCTAGGCCCTGTTTCCTTATGGACTTAAGCGTCACTCAGTGTTTCTTTTTTGTGTTTCTCAACCTCGAAGGAAACGCATTGCATCCTCTTAAGTGTTCATTTTTAATTTGCAACCATCTGCCTAAATTGCAACCACACGCAGGAAGATATTCCTCGACTTAAACATGAGTTTGCACTTATTTCCCTGCCCCCCATCTCCTTTCTCATCTCGTTACAGTCCTGGTTTGGATTTGTGTCTCAACCAACTCCTCAACCGTTGGCAATCTCCACCATTTCTGCCACATCATACCTCTATTCTCCGTGGTCAAGTCGATTTCTCAATTTCCTCTGACCATCGAGACCATATCCAGTCGTGGCCCATATCCATTTTCGCTGACACATTGTTTCTGCTTCTGTTAAGTATTCCTATAAATTACACGTTCCCCCTCCCCATCTTTTAACCTCACTATGATTTTGTATATCTCCACGTTTTTATCTATACTTTCCACTTAGATGAGCACACACTTATGCCATTGTGCGGGGATAGTGGTCATAAATAGATACACAATTGTCAACACGATTGCCGTCGGATGTCGGCCAGATACTCGATACCCGAACCCACCCCACAGCACCCCGTCCGTCGTCGTCCAATAGAGCATGAAGACATAAATCATAAATCGGATGATGAGCTTTCCCAATGGACTCATGAACTCGTTGGTTGTACATTTGAGTTTGTGTTTTTTTTTTTTTGCTGGTGCGTCGGCGATGTGCCAGGACATTTGCTTGATCTTGACCAAATGATGTGTTAACAGTGCACAAAGGTTCGTCGAGATACTGACACCGTTTTTAGTATCAAGGGTTTGATAAGATAACCGGTTTTAATAGGCCGGTGGTTGGGGGTAAGTGTGAGGTTGGAAGGGGTGTCGTGAGGATGAGCTTGAGCGGAATGTATGTGGGAAGGCAGATTCAGTGCGAAAACAGAGATTGATTCACTTTAATATGAAGAAGTTGTTGCTGGTGACTGATACCATCCAAAACTGGACAAAATTTGTAGTAGAACTTTGAGGTTATTCAATCCTTGTCTTCATCTAAGGCTAATCAAAATTCGACGCCTCCGTAAGGCATTCTTCTATTGGGCGCAATGTTTGGACTAATAATTCTGAAACCCGATTTGACTTTTGTATTAAACAAAGACGAACACTCTGAAGACCTTGCTATGTGAGTTTCTGGAATGGGATAAGAGACTACATTGAAAATTGAATAGCTTTCCATGCTAAACTAGAAATTCCTAATCGCTTTGTATAGAAGCAACTTGTGTGGTCATAAGGTACAGCGGCAGAAATGGTTCAGAAGACCTTATTTGAGCGAAATCAGCGTCGAAATGGAAGAAAAAGGCCAATGTGGGGTCAAGCAGTTTGATGAATCGCCTTAAAGGTGGTGAAGATGCGGAAGAAGTTGGACTTGAGTTCCGTGATTGTCAGAATTCGTTTTGGGGATGACTTTACCTTCCGAGTGGCGTCAATTGTCAGTCATTTGAACATCTGATAAATACTCACCTAGAACACAAATGCGATCGTTGGAATTCAACTGCAAATCTTGAGGAAACAAAATTGATGATCTGCTGAGGCAGAGGTACATATTCGAGAAAGTGAAAAGTAAATCCTTGGAAATAAAAATACATCAGCTTCCAAGAACATTTTGTGATCAAATTAGCTGAAGCGAAGAGAACTATTTTTTCAGTCCAGAGGACGTTGCATGAATAGTTGGTTAGTGGAACATAGTCCAACGGTCCAGATATTTGGCGTGAAACAAACAAACTTCTCTCTGGAGTACAGTCTACATTCTGGGGTAGACCTAGGCATCAGCCAACAAAACTCTCCAGTGGACATGATCTCTTGCCAGCAGCTCCAATTTCGTACATCGAAGACAGCTGGTTAAGGTCCTCCTCTACTTGTGTGCCTCATTTTAGAAGAGGACGTTCCTTGTTGTCTTGATCCTGTGGTTTGAATTTGAAGACTATTCTGTTTGGAAATGTGTCTACATGGCTTAAGGATTGTTTCTGTAGACGCAAACAGGACAACAAATAGCTTCTTCATCCACATTTAATAAAGTCCAAGCTTCAACGCCTGAGAACAGGACAGAAATGATCAAGGTCCTCTACAAAAGATGTTTCGTTCTTCAAGAGATGGTTTTATTACTCAATTACCTCTTGAGCTCAAGGGCCTATCGGCTGGCAAGATTGATTCCACACTCTTCGGCCGTACTATTGTTGCTCCCATTAACTGCGGAGCCAATGTAACGAAGTTTGAGCTACGCTCAGTCCGAGGCCTTGAAGACAGCCTAGGCTTTGTTTTGCCTTCGTCCAATGTCAGCATATGCAGTGGCATGGGTGGGGAAGTGCGTCGACTCACACGCCGAAGGTCTAGGTTCGATTCTCGCATTTTTTCACGGCACCACGTCCTTCGAGCTGCAGACAACACTCAAAGAGTACCACTTGTCCATGAAAAGCTTCTCAAATGTCACCTTTCGGAGACGGCAGAAAACTGTAAGTTCCTTCTACTCGTGAGAGGACAGTAGCACGCACAAGACGAGTAGTTTTTTGTAGAAGACTCTTGTCCCTAGTGGGCTGTAGTGCCACTCAATTATTATTATTAATATCACCAAACGCCACATTGAAGATTCTCTGTGTTCGTCCAAAGATGCGGATGTCCCCAGCTTAGGTCCACAGTTGACTCTTGGAAGGTCGTGCCTCTGGTTTTAACTTGTTAACTTCGCAGGAATGGTGCTGAGGGAGGCACAACACGTGACGCCGCCTTCTCTAAAACCTTCTTTGACATTGAACGTCTCAGCAATTTCAGTGCCGATCTAGAAGGAACAGTGAGAGACCTCTGTCGTCAGCCTACACAATCTGACGGGTTTGGAAGAAATGCCACAACCAGACATGGCTGTCGTGGCGAATGTCGATTTGCACTCCTTTTGGTTTTGAAACAGTGCTTTGCTCAATGTAGAAGAGACTCCATCAAGACTGCTTCATCTACCGGAACATTTAAAATCTTTCAATCTGCGTAAAGAATCTCCGTAGACGAAATCTGCTGGCAGCGCAAAACAAATTCAGAGTTCAGTGCTTCCAAGACTGCCTCTCGTTTTTTTTACCGTCAATTGAATCGCACAGCAAACTTAGTCAAATGTAAACAAATCCAATTTCTTGTCGTCGCCCACAATAAATCACAATATGTTACACAAACAGACACCGCTTGACTTGACTCCTTTCCTCACGACAGCAGAAAAAAAACGACACTAAAACTCCTCGGAGCGGAAGATTAAATTCGCCCAGAGATGGAGGAAATCAATCGACAAAAAGCCAATCACTCCCCCTTCTTGGCTCGTTCCTCATAAAGTGTCGTCACCCGGTTCTCTACGAGCGTCACTTAACGTAATGAAAGTTTCCAACAGCAACAGCAGCAGGAAAGGATTCAAGAGACGAGAGACCGGAAACAGGACACTCGCACGCAAAATTTTAAAATCAACGATTTCAAATCGCCCATTATCCAATTCATCGCGGTCAGAGTTTGAGGGCGGGCGAGGAGCACGTCAAGTTCCGGTGTCCCTGTCTGCCGCTGGGCGAAGGGTTGCCAGGCGGACGTCGAGCGGAAGCCGAGGAAATTAGTGCGCACTTGAGAAACCCCCAGATTGCGCCTGCGGGTGCGGGATGAGCGCATTTTAAAATTTGCTTTCGACAAAAATCGTTTCAAAATTGTTAATTTATTGGGCGGAAGGGTTGACGAGTGGGTTGGCGGGAGGGGGACACAGATAATGTTACATACCATAACGAGGAGGGGATCCGAAGCATGTCATTGCTCTGTCTGTGTGCGGACAAATTGAATAAAAGAAGCTGGAGTTCGCTGGAGTTCTTGTAGACGCTTCCGGAACTTAATGGCCTGAATCCTTTTGCCGTGGCATCACCACACCGGCGGAGGAGAGCAGTGATTTCTTTGTTTGGCCTTGTCTGGGTTATGGATCAGAGAGAAATTATTTTTTGTGTGTGTCATTTGCATACGATTGTGGCGGCAGAGGACAACAACGAGATTGTCAACGATGGCGGCGAAGTTTCGTGGGGCATATCGTGGACTGTGGATGGTAAATCAAATTTTGGCCAAGTTGGGGAGAAGAGATTAGCGAATGAAGGAGTTTATGTTGCGAGTTGTTGGATTTATGACTCAGAAAGCATGTTATGCTCCCCAACAAACAGCAAAACCTCACTTTCCCTCATCCCCATTCCGTCTCTTCCTCACCCCACATTCAATCCAAAAGACAATATTGTTTCAATCTCTCAAAAGCCGGAAAGAACATTCAATTTGGGAGAGAGGGGTGATAACACAAAGAGATTAGATTCAATCGTTGAGGGTGTTTGCTCGCCATCAGGATCATCCCTTCCCGTCTGCTGAACCACCTTGTTAGCAGCGTCGTCGTCGTCGTCGTTGTAGTTGTCGATTTAATAGAGTTCACAACGGTCCTGCCGGGCCAATTCAGATCTCATTACAAGATTGAAATGTTATGCGGATATAAATACGTTTTACCACCAACTGAGCATGGGGCGGCAGCAGCAGCAGCATACGTTCGCTTTCACACGCCGTGCGGTGGGGGAAGGGGCGGAGGGTGGTGCTGGCTCTCACATGGGTAATAAAATTCGACAACCACCGATGTTATTAGCCGACTTTTACGTATTCATCGAGTCAATTGTCGAGCGCCATCAATCAAGTTGCGTTTAATTTTAAAACCATCACCGGGCCCTTGGCTGTCGTCGTCGTCGCTCCGGTCCTGATTAATGCAGGACAGCGTCGGAGGTGTGCAGCGTGTTGTGTTGTTTTAATGCGTAGACTTTTATTCATGAGGGGGATTAGACGGTGGGCTGGAAACCGATGGTGAGGCGAGGATTGATTTGCTTTTTAATTTTGTGCGGTTTGGTGTGCAGATTAAGCAGTTTTAAGTCCCGTTTAACAACTTTGGGTTTCGAGTTTATATTGGCTTTCGAGGATAGTTAGGAGGAAGGGCTGCGGTAACGATGTGTTGAAGGTTGGGGTAAAAAAATTTAATGAAACACACATCAATCTTAATTTGAGGGAAAAATTCGAAGGGGACACCTGACTTTGAGAGTTGGTGTGGGGATTTGGATGAGTTTTAGATTGGTCATGGCTTTGATGATTTGGATAGAGAATGATTTCTTTCTTATTCGCCATTCAAGGCCCAAATGATACGCCGGTCAAGATAGAACAATAACACTTTTTAGCGAATCGCTCAGCAGCTTGTTTAAAATTCTTAATGTGAACCTCCTTTTGGGTGCGACATCTAAAACGAGTCAAGAGTCCCATGACAACAATGGTGATAGATGCACAGTCCTTTTGGGATCAAGGCACATTTTCAGGACAAACTGCTCACGAAGTACGTGGCACGAGTGGAGCGGACTCAGAGTTTATTGCCGATTTCCTACAAACAAATGGAAGAGTGTTTTTTTCCTGCAAAAGTACCTTCTCCTTGTGATGTATAAGAAAGGACATCATGTATGTATGGAGGCTAGATTTCTGTGACTTTATGAATCACAAAGCCGTTTTCATTCTTTTTTAATATTTTAAAACATGCTGTAATGTCCTCTTCAGGAACTTCATTCTTCAGCCACAAGGGGGAGTATTAACAACTACGCGAAGTCTTGAATACGACGCGGAGTCTTGAATACGACGCGGAGTCTTGAATATGACGCCGAGTCTTGAATACGATGCGGAGTTTTGGATACGACGCGGAGTTATGAACACCACGCGGTGGCTTTCCTACGACAGGGAGCTTTGAGTACAACTATAAGTCTCCATCACGACGCTGAGTCCTGATCATGCAGCGAAATCTTGTCTTACACTTTGCGCCTTGACAACGACTCTTGAATCTTGATCATGACGCAGAGTCTTGACCACGACGCGGAGCCTTGGCCATGATGTGGAGTCTCGATCTTGACGCAGAGTCTTGTATAGGACGCTGCGTTTAGACAACGATTCTGAGTCTTGACCATGACGCAGGATTTTGACCACAATTTAAAGTCCTGATCACGATGCGGAGTCTTGCCCAAAACAGGAAGTTTCGGTTGTGACGCGGAGCCTTGACAGCGACGTTTTATCTTGAGAACAACGCGAAGTCTTGAGCAAGACGCTGAGCTTTAAATACGAAACGAAGTCTTGACCACAACGGTCAGGCTTGACCACGTCGCGGAATCTTGACTATGACACGGAATCTTCATTATGACGCGTAGCGAGTAATCTGGACAACCCTGCTAAGTCTTGACCATGACACGGAGTCTTGACCACGAAGCGGAGTCTTGTCTACGACGCTGCGTCTTGACAACGATTCTTGATCATGAAGCAGAGTCTTGACCACAACCTGGAGTCTTGACCACGACGCGGAGACTTGGCTATCATGAGAAGTATTGATTATGGCGCGGAGCTTTGATAACAACAAGGAATCTGAACAACGGTGCTAAGTCTTGACCATGACACGGAGTCTCGCCAACGAAGCGGAGTCTTGCCTAAGACCCTGCGTCTTGACAACCATTCTGAGTCTTTATCATGAAGAAGAGTCTTGATCACAACCTGGGGTCTTGAAAACGTTGCGGAGGCTTGGCTATCACGCGGAGTCTTGATTATGACGCGGTGCTGAGTCTTGACCATAACACGAAGTCTTGACCAAGAAGCAAGGTCTTGTCTGCGTCTTGACAAAGATTCTGAGTCTTGACCATAAAGGGAAGAAGGGACCTCCCCTGACAACGCATGGAGTCTTCATTCTGACGTGGAGCCCTGACTATGGCATGAAGTCTTGTCCCCAACGCGGGGCTATGACCACGACGCAGAGTTTTGATCACGACGGGGAGTCTTGATTACGAAGCGATGTCGCCTGCTCTTCTAGAAAATTTACAGCGATTCAATGTGCCGCAAATTTTCAATTCAATGTGCTGTGTCAAGAGATTCAGGATAACACCCAGATGCAAAGCCTCGTTGGAAGATCGGATGGTGACACCTTTTTAGTACTAATTGAGTCAAACTGGTAAATTCCTTCCTCCTTGGAAAAAGAGAACAGTGTCTCAATGCAATTTCTCGTTCTTACAAGACTCCACTTCCAGCCTTAATGCAACCATAGACGACTTCCTTCAGCGGAGAACGTTCTGTCCTGTGAATTGAAAACTCATCAATTCATCTTTCCATTGCATAATCCCTCGAACAAATCAACATCCTGTCCACTCACAATCAATTACAATTTGCTGACACTGCACCAGTCATCAGAATGCAGCCTCTGCCGCTCTATCGCAGCGAGGCGGCACAACCCCTTCGTTTTGACACCGATTAAGCAATCTCATGCTTGATTTCATTTCACTCTGCCTCCGTCTGCATCCGCATTCCGTCAGCGTCGCCCTTTCGCTGGCCGTCGGTCGTCGTCGCTTTTTTATTTATTTAAGTGAAAGCAGCATAATACACTCTTAATTTGCTGACTTCAGTGATTCAGGGACACAAGGGGACACGCAAGGAGAACGAAAGAATTGATTTTGAAAAGATTTATAGCGCGCCTTCATTGGCCTCTCTCCTCGTCATGATGACCCCTCGCTCTCTTTCTCTCGTTGTTCGCGTTGAGGTACAACAACAAACATCGAAACTAATCGTCTTTGCGCAGTAAAATATTTATTTTTTCCTGCCTCCTGCTTCTCCTCCTGCTGCTCCCTTCCTCCAACCCCATCCACACACACATTGTAGTCTCCTTCCCATAAGAGCCCTTTATTGTCCACTATTAGACACAATGGCCGGGGATGTCATTGATTGACTTTTCTTTTCTTCGTCGAGCGTCTATTGCCTTGTATCGGGACCGGCCAGTGAGTGAGGGCGGAGGCGCACACAGGAAGAGCAAGACTCCGCGCATTGTTACGACATTTGTTAGGATTTTCTATGATTTTCGTTTTTTATTCTCACTTCCGTTGGCCATTGTTAATTGTATGTTCATTCGATTTTGTTCGTCGGTTGTACCGGAAAATCATCGGACTGTGCCGCTCTGCCCTTCGGACTGTCTCTCCTTCGATCCGGAAGCTGTAAATAAATTTTGTTTATGAAAAAAGATGAAACAGGAAAAAAATTGACGATAAAAAATCAATTGTCCGGCAGGGAGTTTGTTAGAGTGGCGACAGCGGACAGGCAAAGGGCTGCGCTGAGCCGCGCCGTCAAGGCATTCGAAAGAAGGAAGTTTGGACGTAATTCAGTTGGCTTTGTGCGCTGCACTGTGGCTGTGATGACACTGGTGACGGGACGGACAATGCATTATGTACTTAAGCCGCTGGGAAATGTCCTTGAAATGGATTTTAATTACGAGGGTATAGATCATTGGTGGAGGGAGAAGATGAAAAGGATGCTGGGGAGTGACTGATTGCCAGGAATCATGGATGAGTTGGAAATTGGTTTTTTGAAACTGTGGATGCCTAAGGGGATTTGTTTTTTCTTTAGCGTTAGGTGGAGGTTTGAAGAGCGAAAAGCGAAAGTTTCCTTTCTAACCTGACAACTAAAGTTCGTATAGTGGAGTCCCTCTGACGAACGTACTGGGTGCCGCACCAATTGTGGTACAATACGAAAATGAAATAATCAGTTCTTTACACAGGTTGTGGGCCAAATACAAGTTTCTTTTTACAAATGCTGTCTTTTATCTATTTTCGTTTCCTTAGTAAGTCACGAGCATTCCCAATAACTATGAAATCCAATGGCCCACTTGAAGGGCTTCCTGGGCAGGCTTCACAGAAGCGCATTCTGTCACACCAATTTTCCAAGACCTTGTTGATAGTTTCAGGCTGTAGTTGATGGATTGCTTGGGTGGTATTGGTTTTAAATCGCTTCTAGATTGCTGGCATAACATAGATCCTTGATGGTTCCCTGCAAAAAAAAAATCCAAAGAGGCCGCTTTAAAGCGATTAATTTTCGTCGCCAAGACACAGCTTAGATTTGCCTGAAATTGGCGATTCTGCAGTGGCGATTGCCTCTTGAACCCGAACATAAGAATCTCGATGGCGAAAGTGGCGTCATCTGCGTTTCTCGTCAAGACTTTTAAGGTGACACCCTTCAGAATGTAATAAACAATCAGAAAGTTTATCATTTCAGTGATCAGTTTGCCAACGTTAGGATTGATCAGTGAAATCTCCTGAATGAGCGACAAGGATGATAACATTTGTGTTTCCTTCCAAGTGCCTTGTATAAAATTCTTCTTCTTTTTCTTGTGGCGCTACAATCAGGATATGGGCCTCAACCAACATGCCTCTCCAGCCAGCACGATCTTTGGCTGGCTGCCTCCAGCTGAGCACTCCATGTTGGTTGAGGTCCTTCTCTACTTGTGTGCGCCACCTTAGCCTAGACCTTCCTCTGTTGCGTTGTTCCAATGGCTCAGATTCAAAGACTTGTATTACATATTCAAAATTATTTCTTTGAATGTGATTTTAGCCCAGGAAAGATCAAATTTACGCACTGCGGCAGATACTTAACTAAATCAAGGTGTACAAATAGATACCCACCACCTCGCTCCTCCGTCAAGATCGGTACTGAATTCACCAAGACGTTCAAATAGGGATTTTAAAAATCGACGGGCTATCGTGTGACATTTTTCAACACCATTCTTGAGAAGATGGTGCGAAACTCATAAGACCACGATCTCTGAAATTGACGTCATTGGTCGAACACAGAGAGTCGTTAATAAGGCTCTTGCAGGCATTGAAAGGGAAACGACTAAAATTAATCTGGCGTTAAATGGATGCAAAAGAAAGTGTTTGTATGCTGCCGTCAAAGGCAAGGACTTCGTTTACCACGGCTCTGCAGTAAATAGGGACAACGACATCAATGCTGCGAACTGTGATCTCTGGGTCACTCCAGTAAACCGCTGATTTTATTTGAGATTAAGAAGCCATCGTGTAGCAGAGCCCGTTCTAAAAAGACCATGCTACCTTGATCATCTCTACTCGGCTTAATGCTACCAAACCTTGGAGTGGATGAAGAAATCTTTTCTTTTCCTTTCACTCTGAAAGTCCTCCGTGCGATTTCTAGTCGTGTTTGCTTTGACGGCATTTGAAGAAAAAAGTTTGAACAATGAGCTCTGTAGACTTGCGGCGGCTTGTGTCCAGTCTAAATGGCCCAGCCATCCTAAGTTTGAGGCAAAGCTTAGGATAGCTGGGCCATTTAGAGCGTATGGACGAACCCGAACAGTTTTCGAATTTGAGAGACTGGAACAGCACAACAGAGTTCAACCTCATCTAACTCAAGTGACTCCGTGAGTGAGTCAGCATCATTTTGGTGGACAAACATATTCATTGAGCCTTAAGCCTACTTCGGACTTCAATATGGAGATTAAGGAGAATTAGAGAGGTTTCTGATCGGCGGGCTTGACTGTTGATGGATGTGGGTCATTTCAAAAATTTGGAATTGGGGAATATCTGGGGAGGGATGGAGAAGAAGGAGAAAAAGTCGGTTTACAAGATTGTAGAGTTGAAGATGTGGTCGCCGTGTTGTAGTGGGTAAGTGCGCAGAGGGTCTAGGCTCGATTCCCGGACGGGATATCTCCCATTTTTTCACGGCACCACCTCTTTGAAGTTACTGACAACACTTAAAGCGTATCAATTGTCTATGCAAAGCTTCTCAAATCTAGCCGTTCGTGGGCTGAGGTGTCAATCAATTATTAGAGTTGGGGATGGTTATGAGCCTAGAGATTAACAAGGAGGCTTAAGCTGACATAGAGAAAGGATGCAATAGCAAAGGCGTCGCAGTAAGATTGGGCTGTTGACAGAAGTCGTGTACAAGGAAATTAAACACAGAAAATGTTTCATTGCCTTTTTTGACTCAAGACGCAGTCAGGTAATGGAATAATCTGCTTGTGCTAATGGCATCAAGAGTAGAAGGCTCAAGCAGGGACTGTGTGACAACAAAGGCATACGAACGACAGCCAATCCATTTGCACAAGTGGGGCATTGGTAGTGTGAGCTAAAAAATGACGACTACGTGACAGTGCTTCAACCAGGCTATAGAGGAGTTCTCTTTGATGGCCGGTATAGAACGGGGGATGGACAAAAGATAAGTTAAGACTCTGTCTATGACTTGAGCATGTTCACGAGAACAAATTAACAACAAAATTGAAATTGAAGGGTCACTCGGAAAGCAATGGAAGCGACGTCGGCAAGAAAACAGTCAGTTCAAAAAATCAAGGCTACTAGGTATAAACACAACTCTGAAGGCAGCAGAAATGATGTCGGCAAAAATGGAGCTCTGGAGAGCATGCGTCGTACGAAGTTGTCGCTTGATCTGTGAGGTGAAAGAAAATTAGGGGGGATTCAGTGATAAATCCTTATGTCATGTCAAATCTCTTTTACGACCAAAAGACATTCAACATGATGAATCAGACTTTCAGGTTTCTGAATTGAAGAGGCTGACAGGAAACTCCTTAAAAGCCGCACAGGTAGTGTGTGTAAGCTTTAAGAACCAAAGGCAAAACTGAGGCAGAACTACACAGCATGGAATCTGTGGTGAAAAGTCGATGGAAGCTCAGTTAAGAAGTGCTGATAGCAGATTTTATTGACTACAAAATGAAAACTGGAAAAGTCTTTGAGAAATGATTTTTGAAGAAAGGAAGATTTAAGCCCCAAAAATTTGTCAAATTCACAAAATCGCTTTGCAATATGCAGTGCTAAGTTTCTGCTCATATTAGGCCAAATCGTGTACCTTTCAATCCCTTTTTCTACTGGACTTTACCCAAAATTTGAATCTGCTTCCTGCAAACATTTCTTAGAAACTCCGATAATCCATTTTCAAGATCTCAGAACCGTACAGACTACATCACTACTCCGACAAAAAGGACTAAAGACACAAAAACATTGCCAACAGTGCGTTCTCCGTCGATTCCGATTTGAATACCAAACTACTGTCGAGACCGAGAAATTTCACTCAAATTGCAAAACACTTTCCACGCAATCATGAATCCAATCACTCTCCCTCGCTACACCTCTCGCTCCCTTCGCTTCACTCTTTCGTCTACTAATTGAATTTAAACTACTGCCCTACATTTCCAACGAATCGCAATCAGTTGGGGCAACCATGTCGAGGCTCCTCCCATCTCATCTTGTTCTCAACATTATGTTGTACCCACTCCACATAGCACACACGCACACAGGGCACCGTACACGCTACCCTTATCAGCGTGCCTTTTTTTCTGGAGCCTTCAAAAACCTCTCCACTCGCACGACGACCACAGCCGACCATCGACCACAGCAACGATTCCACACACGGGAAACATTTTTATGGAGCACCACTAACTGAACAAATAAACGACCAGCTCGCAGATACCGTGATATGTGCCCCGGGCCAAGATAACGATTGTTATGGAAGTGTAATTGAAGCTATTTGTAGATACACTACTCCTGATAACGGCCAACAGCCTCAGAGTTACTCCCGCAGTCACTACGACAGTAAACAACAAAAAACGAAAACACACGGAGTACAAATAAAACGCACGGGAGCAACGGCAGCACCTCCCGCAGCAGCAGCAGCAGCGGCAGCGGCGAGCCGTAGCTGGTCGTCGGCAGAGGTGTCAGTCAGTCACCCAGCCAGCCAGCCAGTCAGTCAGCCAGTCCATGTCACCCTTCACCGGCTCCAATAATCGTAATAATGCCTCGACAATGCCAAATGGGATGTTGTGCGGGAATTAAGTTTTATGGGGGCCGTCGTATATCATGTTTTTTCGGTGGGCAAGCAATCTTAGCAAATAAATTGTTTTTTTATGAATTTTTTTCGGGGGGGTTTTATAGGCAAGGAGCTGCGGGCTAATCGCTCCCCTGCCCCCGTCGGCGACTTAATTAATATCAACACCTTTCAGGTGGATAAATGTAAATCATTTCTTGGTGATCGGGGCGCGTCGAAGGCGCACGAACTTTAGACGCGTGAGGAGTCCACTTTATCGGAGATCGTACGTCACTTAATGATGGGGCAAAGGTTTGTCTAAGACTTTCGTATGTTTGGAGGGAGATTAGAGTGGTTTTCTGATCGGTGGGGGCAATTGTGGCTGTTGATGGATGTGGGTCATTTTGAGAATTTGGAATTGGGGAATATCTGGGGAGGGTGGGTGGTGAGTCAGTCTTTTACTTGATCTTTGACTGGCAGTATCAATAGTTTGATGACTTGATTCCAAGGAAAGAAGTCCTTCTTTTGACAAAATCGTGGTCACCTGAAGCGATGGTTTCAGAAATGATTTGCATCAAGAACGTCGGCATTGTCTCTCTCCAAGGACAAAGTTTAGGACATTCTAGACTTCTTTTTTTAAACTTTGACTTTGTGAGACGAATTGTTCTTAAAATCTGTCTTTCCGCTAAGTTACAGGAAGCATAGACACGAAGTTAAGAATGCATCTTGTCTTTTTTAAGGCCCCTGTAATTGCTACTAGATTTTGAAAAATACCCAGTAGTTCAAACTCGATATTCACCTTCTCTTCATCGCTTGTAAGGCCGCGAATGACAGTATTTGTAGAGACAGACTCGTCTGTCTTTCCGGGATAAGTTCTGGGAAACGCCCTTCCTTTCATTCATTTTTAGAGAGAGCTTTAATGCCAAAAAAGGATTAAGACATGAACAGTCACTCGACTCTTTACACATAATTCTCAAGAAGATCGAGCATTACTCAGACGCCAACACTAGAGGCACGATCTTTCATAAATCGGTGCAATCCTGACAATCTTGATGAAAGTGATATCACCGGAAGGACACAGCCATAGTAGCTTTGAGTTTGGCATTTGTGTGAATTGAGAATGAAACGAAGAGATAGATTTAAGCGTTTTTCTTCCATTCCAAGAACACAATTCATCAACTTGGTCAAATAAACTTGTATAAGGGGAAATGGATGATTTTGTCAACTGAGGTTCTACACTCAATTCTGAAAATGACACAACTGCAAAGATCAGACATAGGATAGCGTTGCCAACCACTGTGTCCTTAATCTAAACAAAATAAAGCTCTCCTTTCACATAACAACTTAGTAGCTCTAGCTCTGTTATATTGCCCAGAAGTAGCGACAAGAAAGCAAACGAAGTAGTCCTTGGTCCCATCGAAGGGAAAATACTTCAAATTATAGGCGAATGTGATAAAGAGGTTTGAAGGATGAGATTGAACATTTGGGATGTGGGACTTAAGTGAACACCAGCCGTTTAGCCTCAATTCCACTAGGTCCATAAGCCCAGAGTCAGGAAGACGCTGGCTATGCCTGGGGTGTTATCCAATTAAGATTCCGCCTTAAGAAGCAGTCCTGATTGATCTAAGACACCCTAGTGAGTAGTGTGGATAAGATCAGACGTCATGCCTAATTGGTTCCATTTCTCCCCGAGTTTTGGGCTTAAACCAAAGCGATACCTCGGCAAGGGTGCCAACCGCACGGTCACCCCAACTCAATTTCAGGGGATTCTGACCTCTCGAGATATCACAATATAGCTGCCGGTAAAGCTGCGTAACTGCGATAGTCCCTGTTGGGCTAAGAAATTGGAACAGATGTGGGATTTGGATTAACGTGATCGCCTGCCTTGACCACAAGGTCTATTTTCCCAGGAGTCGTGCTACTTGAGGGACAATCACTCGACCTTGGTAAGGACCGATGCCTTTCTGAAATGTCTACCACTCTCTGCGTTGCAGCACCCGGTTAAGAATGTAGCCCAACACTGAGCCGGGAAAATCCCCTAACCGCCTGGTCTATGTCAGCAGGGTTAACAATCTACTTAAGTAACCCACCATCAGCTCTTTCCGCGATATTGAGTCTTAAACCACAGCCACCACGATATCGCCAAATGCACGATCAGGCTGGAAACAAATTTTCAGGGGCCTCAGATCTCCCGTGGTACCAAAATATTGCTTCTGGTCGAGGCTGCGTGGTAACGTTTTTGTCGGCTGGGTTCAGAAGATTGTACACAGAAATGTAGGAGCTGCATGATGGCATCAACCTAGTGGAATTTGAATTCGAATATCTTGACTCAGATGGCTAAGTCATGTAGGAAATTAGACGCACGCTAGACGTGGTAAAGGAAGACTTTGCCTCAGACTTCAAGCTCAGCTGGAGCTTTACCAAGTAGGTGGACAGCACAACAGCACAGTTTAGGCGTCGAGACAAAGACTGAGCTGATTAAAGAGGCATTTTGACTGAGATTTAGGTCCACGGAAGCCTGTAGGGTCCACTAAAGAGGAATGAATTGCCGCCTTTTGCTTGAAGTGTAGCTGCACGTTAAGTACGACGGCACGCACAATACGAGTAGATACAGCAGAAGTTAGGCACTGCTTTAGTAAATATTATGCGAGCTCATGAAATGGACCTTTGGAATGGTTGCATGATTCTTATGTTGTTAGAACTCTAATATTGTGGAGTCACCAACACCTTGTCACTTCTAGCCATCCTTACTGTGACAACCCATTGGTCCTCCTTCTTCCAGCCATCCATCCTGGGATGACCCGTTGGGCTCCCTTTTCACATCGTGCTTACGCAACGGCTTCCTGAAGATAAGCGACTTCTTCCGATCCCATTACTTTGGTTACTCTTGATATAGAGCAGCTTTCCTAGGGAACGCCCAGCGCCAAGTAACCCTCCTTAACTAATAGACTCATCTCCTGAAAGACTTCAAAGGAAAGCGTTCTTATTTTGAACAATGATTGTCAAGGAGATCCCGCAGAACGCCGTTCGAAAACAGAAGAGTGGCGATTTACATAATCTCCTTTAGCTCTGTACACTTGACACAGCGATCCTCCAAGTCTTTGAATCTGTCTGTAAAAATAGTTTTCTGAAGGTATGCAAAGTAGGTCTCAATGGTGGCGAAAACCTGCTCATTAGACTGAAACTTCAGTTAGGCTAGCGACTTTGTCAAGTTTGGAAATAAAAAGGCAAGCGCACGAGGTCCAATCTGGAGCCTATGATGGATGAGGCAGCAGTTCGTAGCCTCATTGGGCGAAGATGTGAGGCATATTGTAGAGAACTTTCTTCTTCTTCAATTCGCTATCGAATCGGATGAATAATTTACAACATTGGAGCCCTGTGACGGCCTTGTCTTTCTCCAAGTAGTCGATGCAGATGAAACACTTGGTGTAAATCCCATAAACCCTTTTAAGCCGAAAGGACAGTTTTCGCTTTCTGCAAAGCACGTTTGATGAAGTGAAGTGAAAAAGTGAAGTGAAGAAGTGAAGTGAAGTCCACTTTTCATTGGTCTTTGGTGTGTACCAGTGGATCCATGTTACATCGACTTTCGGGAAATGACTCAGAAAATAGAATCGTCTTACGGTGAAGCCACTATAAAGTGGTTTCACGGATGTGCTTGGTGTCCAGAGTAAGTAAATGTGTCACCCATTGTGCAAGTAGCCTTATCATGAACAATATATCATTCTGACCCACTGCCACATTCGCCTCGCGCACCATCAAACGGCGGTCTCCCAATACTAGGCTGTGAATTTTTGTCACGTTATCCTAGGAGGTGGCCGTCTTCGAGCCAGCTGGCCATTGAATCAATTTTTGATTGTCTCCATCGAGTGAGAAGAGTCACTGTGTCCAGCATCCAAGCGCTCTTTTAACTCTCTGCACGATTTCCCTTTTAGAAACAAGAATCGAATCATCGATGTAGATCAGACAGTGTGAATCCCAGCCGTTTGGACAAATTTTGTCTTCCTCCAAGCCCCTTTTTCAAGAGAAGTCCAATCTTCCTTAGTCCTTGGGGTGCATCAGAAGATTCATGTTTTGTCGACCCTTCATGAAACGACGCTGAAACTCCATCGTATTGCGCTTAAGCCGGATCAAACACTGAAAGGTTATGGTTTCACTGTCACACTTGTGTGGAGTAAAGAAACCTGGTACTCATTGATCAAGCAGCATTTTCCTCAATATTTGATGTAGGATATGATTCATTTGGCTGCATTGTCTCAGCTTGATGACCTTCAAACGCCGTTGTGCCAGTTGGACATCGTACATTTTTATCACGTTATCCTCGACTGAAGCAGTTTCGAGGCAACTGGCAAGTACTTAAATGAAAGGCGTTGGAACTGGTTGAATCAATTTTTGATTGTCTCCATGAAAGGATAAGAGTCACTTTACACAGGTTTGAAGCGCTTTATGACTTTGCTGCACGATTTCCCTTCCAAAAACAAGAATTGAATCACCGACTGATATTACTTTTTTTTCTAAAACCTGCAAATACTCCTGCTCCCAGGCGCAAAACACCCCTTCCACAGATTCTTCCCAATAGACGTATATTGTGGCCAGTTGTGTAGTCAGTTGTGGATCGCCAAAGTTTACACCGCGAAGATTGACGCGAAGTTACCTTAAAAGGTGTGAAGCCTATTGTTGTCGTTTTCCACGAAGGCCTCAGCTCCATATCCTCGTCTTGGAGCCGTCCTTGAAAATCCTACTACTTTCCTTTCCTGGTTCAGTTTCTGGCCTGGCACAGATTAAGTCGACTTTGTATAAACGACGCAAACGGATTGTTGGTGTCCTCGCATCAGACGGCATGTCCGTGAGTCTAGTCTCAAAGGAGATACAGTGCACGAGGTCATCAAAGTCCAGTGCAAGTTGAACCAAAGTCTATTTCTTTTAAGTCGGGTGATGGCCTTGATTGTGCATCTCATGATGTGGATGTCAAGGGGAGGGAGATTAAGCAGTGCCTTAAGAGGAGAGCCAGCCGTGCTGGGGAAGGCCCCTGTGCAGCCAAGGCAGACGCTTCCTTGAAACTTGGTGAAAGCAGCAGTCACGCAGTTGAGCGAAGGCTTGTTCCACCAAACGATTGACGCATGGAAAAGAAGAGGTCTTATGATTGTCGTATAGATCCACGCAGATCGTATTGGTGGTAGGCTTCAGGTCTTAGCAAAAACTCCCTTTCACTGCAAGACCACTGGCTGCGCCTTAGACGTTTTCATCTCAATGTGTTTTTTTCCCAAAGAAGTTCTTTTCTATCGAGGACAACGCCTAGGCACTTAGCTTCATCGCAAAGGAGAATGATGCCACCTTTCAGTACTAGTTGAGTCAGACCAGACCGATTTCTCCTCCTCGTGAAGGGAACAACCTTGGTTTTAAGAGGATTTACTGAAAGTCCATTCCCAGTACACCAGTCATCGGTCATGTGTAGAGCCGTCTGCCAACTTGCACGTGGTCCGGTGACGACTGCGGCTACATCATCCGCATTAGCCGGGTGTAGGTATTAGATCTCTTAAAGGCGACACGCAAAGAGTCGACCAACATGCACCAAAGGAGAGGAGACAGGACGGCACGTTGTGGGCAGCCACTGCTTACCCCCAATATAACCTACTGCTAGCAACAGAGCATCTCCTTGATCTTATTTTCAGCAGCAAAAAGCAAAAGAAAAATACACATCGCATATAATTTTTTTTTTAAATAAATTATCTATATAGGATTTATTTATTTTATCTTCCTCTCTTCTCTCATTATAACTGTACACAAATTTTTGTTTATAAACTAATTAATATTCAATGTGTGCTAGTTGCGATAAATCGAAAGAATTACACATGTCCTTACTTTGACTGTTGTCATTTTTTTGTTTTTGTTTTTTTTTTTTAATTTTTACAATTTTACACAAAAAAAAATGTTTTTCAACGATCACCACAATCAACTCCACTTGTCGTCAATTTCTCTAGTTTTGTACATAATAATTACACAAGAAGAAGGATACATACATTTACATATACATATTTATCATATTTACAAGCGCGCGCCATTGTCGTCAGCTGCCGCCGGCCGCTGGTTGTGCGCCACTTTCCGTCGCCGCGGAGTCGGCTTTCAGCTAAGTGAAGCTTGAATTTCTATTTACAAGAGGTTCTCCTCCTCTCCGCCAGAATTTTGAGTCCGTTACCGTTATTGCACCAATTAACAAATCAATTTCGAAGAAAAAACAAAAAAAATGAAAATTATTGTCCAATATTCGAGTCGCACTACTTGGGTGTGTTTGTGTGTTGCGTCGTTGTCGTCGTCGTTTTTGTTTCCGTTCAGTTGATGGCGAAGCGTGGGACGCTTCTAGTACCATTAAGGCCAGGGCCACGCCCTATTGTGATGGGAAGGGGGCAACAGGCCGTGCTGGTAGGGGCCATTGGCGGCGGAGAGGACTAGATGATGGTGGGCGGGTGTCATTGATGAGGTGACGCAGTCCTGCGGCTTACCGTCACCGAGGCAGGACTTCCCGTTGCGCACGAGCACGGGGACGGCAACGCGTCGCGGTGAGGGCAGCGCCGATGGGTGATGGGGATGCGGATGCATGGCACCGTTCAGGTCGTAGACGCCCTTCTCGTTTTGGGCCCGTTTCGTCTTGTACCGGTGGTTCTGGAACCAGATCTTCACTTGAGTGGGCGTCAGGCGGATCAGACTGGCGAGGTGCTCGCGCTCGGGGGCAGTTAGGTACTTCTGCTGGCGGAATCGTCGCTCCAGTTCGTAGGTCTGTGCTTTGGTGAAGAGGACTCGTCGCTTGCGCTTCTTGTGGGGGACACTGGGGTCTTGGCCACCACCGCCGCCACCCGAGGAGTCCTGATCGTTGTCGTCGTCGTCGATGATCTCATCGATGCCGTCTTCGATGGTGCTGTCGTCACTGTTCTTGTTGATGGTCGCGTTCGGGTTGGAGTGCGCCTGCAGTTGATCTGTCGACTCGTCCGCCGAGCGGCTGTAGGTCTTGTAGTCGGACGAGAGGGCCGGCGACGTTTGGCAGTTGGAACCGATGTATGTGTAGGAGACCTCCGACGTGACTGGGGATGTGCTGTCGGGACTGGCAGTTTGTGGTATACCTGAAATGAGAGTGAGACAAGAAAAAGGGTTAGAATGATGTGCCATAACATGAAGTCTAATTACAAGCGCGCACACAATCCACAAGCAACCCCCTGCGAAAGGAAAACATCTGCCCTCCGCTGCAGATCGATACGAATCCAAACAAATTTGTGCCGAATAACTTTTTAACTTACAATTAATGAATGGACGCGCACAGGGAGGAGGACGTTGAGTTAACACGGAAAATTGTTCCTGGGGTTTTGTTGGTACACACCCCTAAATCCCCAGAAATCCAATTGCCCGTGCGTGTGTGCTGCTGCCGCTGCCGTTTACACCTATTATGCACGTTAAACGCTCGCCATCGCACTTTCCCCCGTGTTCACTCACACAGTCAATCTTGTTTTATGTCCTGATTTGTCACTCATCTACCTTCGCTCAACCCTCAAACACACAATGACAAAGGGCAGAAGACACAAAGCAATAACAATGTTTAACAATGACACACAATGCGAATTCCGGACGGACCCCTAGTGTAAACCTCAAATAGAGGTGTGATCTAATATGCCATCCTTCCGGTCGCTATGTGGCTGTGTGTCTCTGTGGGTCTGTGATGCCGAGGATGTATCATTGTCCCTGCCGTGGTGGTATGTGCATGACAATTGTCAAACACACACAAAAAAGGAGAATGACGGCAATTTTGAAAAAATAAATTTCCCCTAAACGTGTTCCTCTCGCAAGCAAGAAGGGGGATGACTTTTGGAAATTGATGGTGTAGTTTGGTTTGACAAAATTGATGGGAATTGAGGAGGGAGATATGAAATTTGGGTCAAACGTTTGAAATTTACATCTGAGCTCGGTTTCGATGGCAGAAATTTGTGGCTGCAAGATCTTGGAAAACGTCAAAGATGGACTTTGCAGTGGATCTTGAAACTTAAGCTAAACAATGTTCCGTTTGTAAGCCAGTTCTTGAAGATGAGATTGAGTTTTTGAATCCAGAAATGTGTAAACTGTGCGCTGAATTTTTCAAAACACGGTTCTAGGATAGGACGGCGCTTTTGTTAGCGAAAAGTATGGCAATATGGTTTAAGAAGCTCGTGCTCTAGGCGCTGAAGACTGGACGAACTTAAGAGCAGATGAAGAAGCCTTTTCCTTTCGAGAAAAAGTTCTGCTTTCTTGGGTTCAATTGGTGGTTTTTAAAGAAGAAGATTGAACCACGAACTATACGGGCGAGACTAGAGCCTAGCCAGGCGTCTGCGGATTCAACGCCTAAGATGGCTAGGCCATGTGGAGCCCATGGGCCACCAACACTGCTCCAGCCTTTAGAATTTTCAACTCTGAACCAGTAACACAACGCAATAGAGGCCGCCCACGTAACCGATGGCGCACAAAAGTTGGGAAGGACCTCAACTAACTTGGAGTGCGAAATTGGAGTCAGCTGGTTAAAGATCGTGCCAGCTGAAGAGGCTTGTTGTTTGAGGCTCAAGACCGCCCTGGACTGAAGTGCCATATGAAGAAGAAGAAAAAGATCGTAGAAGCATTTCGAAACACACTGTTTTCAGTTAACCAATGTAAGACTGGCTTCGAGCTTCAAGTCTTTATAGATGAAGGAAGAAAGTACTTTCGGTGTATTTTTTCTTTTCTCCATTACACTTCGCTATGCTTATTCCATTTCCATAAGCTAAAGACAAAGAGGAATGCGTGAGTGAAGTACAAGAAAGCCCCTCTTTCGAGCCATGTGTTGATTCTACTCTAAACGATCCTTTCAAAACACAAAGCCACTAGTCTACACAAAATTACCTGACGTGCCACAAGATTCCACCTTCAGCCCTCACTGCTTTACGAGTACTTCCCATTTTTCTTGGCCTTTGTCAAAACAAAAAATTCTTTCAACAACCTGTCACCAAATCATTCCCAAACAAAATCCTACGTCAAGCGTATCGTTAGCCACTAAAATGTTTTCATTTTCATTAGCCCCACGTATCAGGTTTTAAATCACAAATCGTTCAGCTCCTAACTCATTTTGACTTTGTCACGTTCCTTAATCGGCGTCAATCTTATCTAATCGACTGAATGCATAAATTCTGAGTTGATTCAACCTTGTTACCTAACGGTGCGGCGGGGAATTTCATGAAAAATGTGCTTGGAACGGAATGGAATGAATGAAAATGAAGTTCAAATAAGGTGAATGAAAAGTTTGAATGACAGTTGAGATGCCAGATCGACAGTTATGACGTTTGATTTCTGTTTTAAATTTTAAATTTTTCTGAAACTTACCGTAAAGATCAGTATCCTTCATCCATTGTCGTCCCGGATGGAGCATCGGATGCAGATGATGGTACGCTGGCATTTCCTCGCTAAAGCCGCCGCCATTCCCTGGCAGATACTGTACTCCATTGTGTACGACGCCTCCGCCGCCACCGCCGGCACCAATCAAATGCGCGGCAGCCGCTGCCGCCGCTACCGCCGATCCATGACTATGCTGAACGCTGCCATTCACGTGTATGCTACCGCTACCGGGATTGCTGTTCGCGTTGCTTGGCGTCGTGTCGGTTGAGTCTTCCGTTGAACTCTGATTCAAATTGGCGCTGTTACTGGTGTTGTTGTTGTTGTTGCTTGTGTTATTGTTGACAATGGGCTCAGTCGGTGAGACAACGCTGCCAACATCACTGCCGCCACCGCCACCTCCAGCGGTTCCATTCACCTTCAAGTCGGCACCGTCAAGATTCAAAATGTCGGATATGTGGAATCCCGAAGATCTCTGCGAGGAGGGCACCTTGGTGTCGAACAGGCTGCAATGAATGAAAAGAGAAAAAGAGAGAGAGATGAGATAAGGAGGGTGTGAGAACAATTAAACAACGTCAGTGGCAACATGTGTTGTTAGCAGGATCTCGTTAATGTCCGAGGTGTGAGGTGAGCACCATTGATGAAGGTGCACCAGCATTGCTTCCAGATGTGTGTCGGGGGAAATTCCCATCGAGACGAATCGAAACTGATTCCCAAACAGCCCACGGATGAGTGCGTTTCTAAGAAGCGTCGCAGCACTTCGCGCATGCTAAAACTGGGGAATTCTCGAATTGCCAACAATTGTGCTCTTCGCTGTCAGCTCCGAGATCAGTGCGAAACAAGCCCACAGATGGAAAGTGCCCCGGGGAAATCCGCAGCAATCTAAAACATGTGTTTTGAATTTAGCCGTGCCGTGCGATGATGCTCTTGTTCGTTCGTTTATCCGGCAACACCTTGTGCCGGGCAGTCTGCCGTGCTCTGCTCTGGGCACAGAGTGTGCAGGTTGCCTTGCAGGTAACCGATAATCGGTGATCGGTTGGTTTTTGTGTTTACCGGCTTACGGATCGGTGTTTGACTGAGGTCACATTTTAAGGGGATTATTTGCACTTGCCCGCTGGCAGTAGACCTGACGGCCGTGCCTGGCAAATATTTGGATGAGTCGATGATTTGCATAAACAAACGAGAGTTAATTAAATTTTTCTAGGCTTTGATTTTCGCATGGAAAGCGGATTGCCTTGTGGCTTATGACACATGGCAGGGATTTCGAGGAGATCGCTTTAGGATGTAATCGGATCGAAACAGGGAACTCATTAAATGCTTCCGGATTGTTGTGGAAGGAAGTGTGAAAGTTGAAATATTTTCTGAACAGCGGGGGGTTTGGTTTGAAATGGCAGATGTGCAAGAGATCTCGACGGCATTTGATGAAGGGACACAATTTGGAATTGCAGGGTGAAAGAGGGGTTGAGTGGAGAAGTGTTAAATTTATTACTTGCTTAAAGACCGGGAAGCGTTTTTTTTTTAAACCAAAATGGCCTTAAATCTTCTTTCATTAGATTAACATTGTTGGCATGACTTCACTAGTTTTTCTTCAATTTTTTTTACATTTCTAAAGATATCTCTCCACGGGCGAGTGCTTATCGCTAAAATGTACACTAAAGTACCACAAGATTAAACTTTTGGACCCCATTTGGTTTCTTTTAACTAGGTCTCGGCGCCTTCTTGGCAACCTATACATTTTCGAATTTTGTTAATGAACAGTTCAATTTTTTTTGTACATTCTTAACAAAATCCAGTTCAAAATTTGAGGAACTTTTACGTCAATTCCATGCGGAATGGAATGGAAAGATATGCCGTTCCTTGTTTCGAAGAAGGTGCTTCATTTTGAAACGTATCGTGTCATCTGACGGTAATTTAAGAGATGCATTAACATATTTTCAAAATGTTTCTATACTCCATGGCTCCATGAAACCGTAGCCATCTGTGAACAGAAATGTTTCCTTTTAGTCTTTATCTCAGTCGCTTCCAAATTTTCGCTGAATTATGTGCAATTTTTTCAGTTTTGCCATTTCAATGGTCTATGGAATTCAACTTGTAGCTGAGCTGAGCATTTTTTTAACACAAATGAATGTGTAAATTTCCCAATTTTTGGGCACAAAGTACGTTCTTTTAAACTCACTTTCAAATCGCTATTTATTTATATGAATTTGTTGTTCAAGTTTCTTGAGTCCTGTTTGTCTGTTAATTGTCATATTTCGGTTTTAATTGCATAAGGGAGGGATCGCATCCTGTAATACACAGAACAGTGAATTATCAAAGATTTCAAAGACTTCTAAGTCCTTTTTTTTTCATTTTGAAGTCATATCAAAGACTTCTTACTCCGTTCCTTTTCCATTTCACAGTCATCAGGGTAAAACTCTAACGCAGTGGAGTTTTTTTTTTAATAAATCCTTATCAAAGATCTTTTCAACGAAATTTAGAGTTTTATCTGTCCTGTAAATTTATCACAAAACTGTCTTCTTTGATGCAGCCAATGTGCTTTTTTTCAGGTTTGGATTGGAGTCTGAACTTACAAGTCTTTTCAGTTGGAACAGCCTTTTGCTAGATACCACAATTGTACCGTCTCCTCTTCAAACACTTAATTCCGGGCTCGCTATGTTCGTTCCTTAACGTCAATTACGTAACATGTCATCTGTGTAAGCTATTCATTTAGTGGACTATTAGAAGACCTTTCCTTTATTGTGGGACATTGTCCATCCTCGTGCAGCGAGAGCTCTGCATCGCCATGCAATACAATACGACGAAATTGATAGGAATGTCAAAACTGCACATAGCTTTTGTATACCTTGTCTATGCACACATATGTTCCTGAAATCGACAATTATGTTGTGAGTTTGTTCTTTGATCTATTATGAACTTCCCCGGATTGAAACCTGATCATTTTTAAAATTAAAATTATCCGTGAGAACTTAGCCTCTAAATTTGAATCGATTAGATCGCTTCAAATCTGTTTTGTTCTATCGAACTCGGTTTCATTTTGATGGTAAATTAATTGAATTAAGTGCAAATTTGTTACAAAACTTTATTATTCGACGAATTTCTGTCGGACCCAGGGTTTAGCTGTGGACACATTTTTGCCCGCATTCTCCACTAGGACCGCTCTTAATTTTCCTTCCTTATTTAATCAGATCAAATATCTGTGAGAGGGGTTGCTTTTCAATGTTCAAATGGAAACTTTCTTTTGAACTCATTACTTCATTTGATAACGACTTGACTCAATTCAGTCAAAATTTGTTCAATTTTGCACCGAAAAGTGCAGTTTTTCTACAGAATCTTTCAAGAGCAGTGTGAAAATATTTCAGAACTGAGGTCAATTGTTTGTAGTAGTCTTCTTTAAGTTTTTGTCCATCCCAATGGCAGATTCTATCAGATTTTGCGCTATCATAATCTGAATCTGTCCAAATTTGCCTAAATGCGCCGTCAAAAGTGTTCTTATGTTAAGCTTCCTTAATTTAGAATCATTTTTTGACAGTAATTCAAGTCTTTCTTTCAAGAGCATTGGCAATAAGGACACAAAGTTTTGATGCCCGAAATTGCTTACTATCTTCTTTAGTGAGAAAATTGTGTGTCCTATGACAGTATTCTGCAGTTGCAGAGCTCACGAGTTTTGTCCCAAAACAGCCTTCCAGTCGCAACACGCCCTTCAATTTTAAGTTCAAATAAATTTAATTCGGCGTCCAGATCGCGAGTGCTGTCTTCAGAAATTTGACAACTACAGTGAATAGATCATCCCGGTACGATTGTCTGCACTATTGTTGCCGTTTAAACGAAAACTTGTCTTTGGTGGAAAGGTATTTCTAAGCAACCATGTCCTGGTCACATTGCCTGCAGGATTCTCCACAAGTAAAACCCATTTAGAAGTGCAGAAGTTGCCTTCTTCTTCGTTCTCGCTTAAATCAACAAAAGAAATCCATTTCATTCATCGTTCAACATTAAATTAAGACATCCCTCATCTTCCTCCATCCACCCGAAACGCACTTGTTTCGATCTCACACTTCAATCAAAGTCCCCCCGCGAGAATAGATCATTCAGAATGATCTTTTCCTGTAAACAAATTCGATTTGGTTTCATGATCCCTGTGTGAAATATGCGTTTTTGATGTAAGCCGGCTTCTGTGCGTCGGCTGCAGCGTAGCGTAGATCGCGCGCTCGCCTTCACATAACACAATTTCGGTACGCATTTGGTGTGGTTGAGACGCTTTGATGTTTTCACTTCAATTCATGAGGATGTTTCATGAATGAATGTGTGGATTCGTTTATGAGCCGCGTCCCGGTGGTTGGAATGGGCTCGGCCCGTTCGGTCAGTCATGTATTTAGGGTCTAATTAGCAGGGCAATCTATCTCGAATTCAATTGATACAGTCGGAGGCGGCTCGACAAGTGCCGCGTGTGTGTAAACTCTGCTGCTACCGTATAGAGTGGAGGTGGTTTCATTGTGAGGTTTGTTTCCAAAAAAAATGTTTTTTTTGGAAAGTTTGAATATGAGATTTGAACAAGAAATGTTGTAAGAAGGTGTTTGAATAGGGTTTTGGGAGGCAACAAGATGAAAAGAAAATGGTGGTTTTCAAGTGAGAAACGAAGAGTTTTTCGAGATCTAGAAAAAAGGCAAGTTGGACTAAATGAATAAGAATCTTTTTAAGAAGTGACATGAATATGAAGAGACACTTGCCTTGTTCAAACGGGAGAGTGTGTCTTTAAGCAGCCTTCCGTAGATATAAATCGGCCTCAAATGTTAAAATGATATCATTTTCGATGTCTTTGAACTCTAGATCTTTAAGAATAGTAATCAAAAGAAGGACCTCGTTTTGTATTTCTTTGAGAAGACAAATACTTCTTAATTTGTTACAGTTTCAATTGCCAAGAGTAAACTCAGAAGACATCGAACGCTTTACGAAAGATGGTTAAGAAGGCACTTTACCTCAATTGAATGGAATTTTTCAGTTGGATGATTGTTTTCAAATTAAAGCCGTCGGCTTACTAGTCACTGTACGATTGATGCAATGGCAAGAAGAATCAACCCTGAAGGGAATGATTGCTGTAGAAGTTGAAGGGACACAGAAGAATAAATGTCTTCAAAACCAACAGCTCATTCATTTCAAAGCAAGGTTCTTTCAACCAAGTGTTTGTTGCAGCTTAGTGGATATGTTTAGCTTGTCGTTCAGAAAGTTCACTTAAAATGAGGAAAACAATCATTTCCTCTCGTAACTCATGCAATGTCCACACCAAAGGGAAAGTGAAGCACTTAGAGTACGAATGGGTTAAGTGAGAATTTTTTCAAAAATTTTGTTGATGGACAACTAAAATTTATGTCATGAGAGGCACGAGGCACGAGGCATGAGGCACGAGGCATGAGGCACGAATAACTACATGCTTGCGGTTATGTTAAATTACATTTTCTTTTCGCTTGAAATTGCAAAAACATCGCTTGACATGGCCTCACTCTAGGCGCTGCAATTTTTAACATTGTCAGACCTGTTTAGCCCCTCTCTACAGTGTCAGGTAAATCTTTCGTCTTTTACGCTAACGCTTTTTATGTCACAGCATACACCCGCAGATTGGTAAATTTCTGTTGTGTTCTCTAAATCCGGATGACTGAAGAAACAGAACCATTAAAATTTTTGCTTCGAAAAAATCGGATATTATTTCACTCACTTTTGCTGTAAGCTTTCCTTGTCTCTGCGGCATGGAACAAATGTGGTATTATGCACTAGCTTGGAAGATTTAACTTTGGTTATGGTGATGGCTTTCCAAAATTAACATTCAGTTAAAAGGAAATTAAAAAGTAGGACCTCCAGGATTGTGCATATGAAAAAATCTCCAAATCTTAAAATTCAATTCAATTCAATTCTCTGCGGCGTTGGAACTGAATTAAAACGAAAAAAAAATTCTAAACGTGTGAAATGTGCACACTTCAATATAATAAGACAATTGTCAAGTCAAGTATTTTCAGCTTCTTAATGACTGAATTTAAGCTTGAAAAAAGCATCAGTGTGTGATTGACCAACATTTGTTGCCACGTTCAGAGGCATTTAGTTAAGACAATTTTGTCGAACGAACGACGGAATAAGTTCTTTATTGTTCACAATGAATTTTTTATCAATACGATGTGGTGTTGGACATTTCAGAAATCACTCCGAAAACCTGCGCAAGTACTGCCACTTTTTTGAATGATGAAATTTTGTTACCCCTTTGGGGACAAGACATAGCTCGGACTAGAACATCTCAAACATAGGGGCAAATTAGCAGAAAGAGGAAATCTTTTCTTTTTGAACTCAGTCAAAGACACCAAACTTTCATTCATTCATGCAGGAAACAAGAAGTGTTGCAACTTATTGCACGTGAATCTAGTCGAAGTTTGTTAATTCTTAGATTGCGGACACAATTCGTTTAGACTGCCCTGCAGTCTGTAAAGAAGAATGGAACTAAGTTTTCGATTATCTCCAAATGGCGGAGTTTAAGAAAATTATTTTTTCGACAGGTGGTCACCGTGGCGTAGTGGTAAGTGCGTCGACCGCCACGCAGAAGATCTAGGATCAATTCCAGGATGGGAAACTTCGCATTTTTTTACGGCACCACCTCTTTCGAGTTGCTGACAACACTCAAAGAGTACAGCTTGTCCATGAAAAGCTTCTCAAATGTCGCCGTTCGGAGATGGCAGAAAACTGTAGGTTACTACTACTCGTCAGAGAACAGTAGCACGCACAAGACGAGTAGTTATTGTAGAAGCTAGGCCTTAGTCCCTTTTGGGCTGTAGTGCCACTCAATTATTGTTATTTTTTTCGGCAGTTTATGTATTTATGGAGTCTCCCAAGTGATCTGAGACAAGCACATTGCCCTTTGGCATTAAATTTAACCCGACTACGTTTCGTAGATCTGTTAACACTTCTGATTTATGGTCAATATGATGACAAAGGCATCACTCTTTCCACACGATTTCTAAGTTGGGCCAATCATCAATTTTGATTGAGAATGTGCAATAGAGGCAATTTATGAGAGTTTTAAAAGATCCGCCATAGGTACGGGTGACCACGTTGATAGTTTCCAATCCCATAAAGACAAAGAGTCTAAGTTTTGTAGAGGGACATCTGAAGACAGATTCAAATCAAACTTATGTGAACTGAATGGCCGTTTGTGCAGAAGAGCAGACCCGGTCCAAGCAAAATGAGCCACCATTCTTAGGCCTGTCAGCACTCTTAAGTCACAATGTGCTTAGTCCATTTACTAATTAGAACAATGAGTTAAAAGCAAGGGGAAAATAAAGGCACTTCAAACCTATCTATCGTAGAATAAAAAGGGTGTAGTGTCAGCGTCTACAAGAAACTTATGTCTAGCTTCTTCAACATGCTCTGCAAGGTTCTTTTGTCTCAAAAGTAGAAAGGATCTCCAAGTTAGACTGTTTTTTAAGCGCTGAAAAAGCTAGCACCCTGTTCGGTTGTGGGCTGTAGTGCAACTAAGCTTTCTTGAGATATCGCAGTAACTCGATAGCGTCGGACAAATGAATATTAAAAGATAAACGAAAGTCTAGTTGAGAACTTAAATCTATTGCTTAAACTGTTCGCATACCACCAATATTCTTGACACTTTGTGTGCTAAATCTAGTAGGAAACGTAAAGTTTATGAGTAGTAGAAGTAGAAGAAGTTTTTCGAAAAAAATTATCGTGGACTTTTTCCACCATTTATTCGGCTTAGCTGCCTTTTGTCCCCAATGGGGCAATAAAACTTCATCAATTAGACTCATTGGTTGTAGGATTCCCTGAGGTTTTCCAAGTGTTTTTGGGCAGTCCAAAATTACACTTCGTTTGTTCGTTGTCTGTTTCTGGTGAAACAACAAAATCTTAATCCTCAGCAACATGATTCCGAAACCTTAAGGTTTTCGACTTGAGATAAGTTTGGCCTTATCCAGAGATATCTGAACACAAATTTCTTAACTTCTCTTGAAGGATATGCCAATTTCACGACACAAAACATCTCCCGCTAAACTCAAACATCACGACTCATTCCCAGTCGTTTCCACAAAACCATTCTCCCACAAAATTAAACCCGAAATTCTCCCAAAAAATAGCAAACTTTAATCTTACCCAGGTAAAGCATTCCTTAGTGCCGCCGGATAGAATGCGGCCGGCAGCAAGGCATGTCCCCACGGAGGCAACAAAATCGGTGACCAGGTGAGGAAGGGTGCAGCCGCTGCCGCTGCCGCCGCTGGATGATGCATCAGGCTGCCCATAGCGTGCCCGAACGATGGTATTCTCAGTTCGTCCTTGCCAATAGGACCTCCACCACTTGCAGCGCCACCACCCACAACTGTCTCAATCGGCGACCGCGAAGCCGACGAGGACCGCTTCCGTTTCTCAGCCACTTTGACGTGTCTTGTGCCGCGCGCTGAAAACTCAAATCTCCCCGCAAACTGCACACATTCACTGTTCACTGCTTTGCTCCCCAATAATCCAATAAGGATATGAAGGATATTTTTTTGTTTTCAAATAATTCTTGTTTTTTTTTTCAGTAAGCACGCACAAAATCGAAGCGATTGATTATAGACCGCACCGAATGGGGGATACACGCGACTTAGCCTCAGACGAGTGCCCGGAACACAGTGTGTGCACTGAGAAAATTTATTGCCGGTGTGTGTATGGCTCTCGAGGAATTTCCCGACCGACGATGACAACAAGGATCGACGAGAGGAGAGATAAATATTTTTCCGCTTTCAACTGAACTGAAGTGTCATCAAGAACTGAAAACGGCCCAGCACACGATAAGTGGTTGCTTCTCGTGTCGTCGTCGTTGTCGTGTCCTTTCAGGGGTTCTGCCTGCCTGTCTGCCTGCCTCTCGAATGTCCTCCTCCTCTTCACACTCACTCACACACAAGCGCATAGCGCACAATCAGAAGAGAGAAGAGCACATTAGCATTATTTATTTTTTGAGTACACGACGATACGCCATCACTATCATCTTCATGTGCTCGAGAGTCGAGAAGCCAGCCAGCCAGCCAGCCAGCAGCAGTACAGGGCCCCGGCGATGACGATGACAACGATGAGGCCACTTATGCCCGGTACTGTGTGCCCTCTGCGTGGAGTGGTTGGCCTCTCGTCGCGACAAGGATATAGACCGACTAGCACACGCACCAACACACACGCGCTCGAACTCTATCCAGCCAACGACGGTGCACCACCCGGCCATTGTCGTTCGCATTCGAACAGGGGATTACAAGAGGGAAGCTGATGATGATGAACCAATCACAGTGCGGGCCCGCTGGAGTGGTGTGTGAAGAGGTCTTCTCGTGTGGCTGTGACTGTGTGTGTGTGCTTGTGTGTAGGCAGGCAGGCGCATGAACTTGAGATACTTTCAAGAGTCCTTCTCGACAGCCACTCACACACACACTCACGCACACTGACCGGATTGTTTGCCGCATGAGTGAGAGAGGGAGAGCACAAGGATTTGAGGGTTGGTTTGAGGCCCGGTTACATAAGAAGGTACTTTGCCCGCCGCTTCCACTTCACAGCGTCGACGACATGGGCACGCCCCTTATTTGGAAGAATGTGTACTCGTATCCCGGCTTTCAGTGTGTACTTTATGTGCTTCTGTGCTTCTGTCCTTTCCCCCGCGCCGCGTCATCGTCCTTTGTGGCATTATAGGCTCCTGGTTTATTATTATTATCATTGCCGCTGCTTCTGGTGGCTTGAGAGTGATTTGAGTCTGTTTGCGCGTTTCGTGAATCCTTTTTTTTTTTTTTTGTGTGTGTCCTGAGGATGACTTCATTGTTATTTAGGGTATCCATCCAGGAGCGGCAATTGAAGGCAGATGTAGGCAATGCGCTGAATCCCGAAGCCATTGTTAGTAACGCTTCCCATTTTCATTTTTTTTTTCATTTCTGCTCCCGATCCCTTTAGAGGCGAGAATTGATTTAATCCTCGAGGAATACCAGCCAACAACTGGAGGGAGGGACGCGTGTGAGTTTTTGTTTATGTCCTCTAAAGGACATCGACATGTCGCGTAAGTGCCATCGAATAGTTAGTGGTTCGGTTATCATTATGTTTTTTTTTTTGGTTTGTTGTTTATTTTCTTTTGTTGTTGGTGTATGCGTTGGGCGCGGGTGTGTGTGCTTTCTGTGGTACACTTAAGTGGGACTTATGGAGGTCCTGACGGAAGGTAATAAATGATAATTGTGTGTGGAGGATATGCATGTGAGCCGAGTGTGGAGAGGGCAGTGGGTCGTGCAGTGTAGCAATGGCGGTTTGGACGTGAAGCGATTTAAGGGTCAAAACGGAGCAGAATTCGATTTCAATTTGATACATATTCGTCTGGGATTTAAAGGCAGAATCAGTTGTGGATCTTTACAGTCTCTAGAGATAGCAACGGGTTTTCGACAGAATTGGTTAGAGTCCTTAAAGCGGTGTGGAATCGCACAACAATTTTGGATACTCCGCGGGATCAGTAGGTTTCTTCTTCCTCCTCTTCTTAAAGTGACATTACAGTCGGGAGTGGATGTGGGTCTCAACCAACCAGCCTCCAGTTTCGGAATGCAAGTTGGTTGAAATCCTTCTTCACTTGTGTGCGCCATTAGGTGCCTGGGCTGTCCTCTTTTGCCTTGTCCCACTTCTTCGTAAATAAAAACTCTTTGGGCTGCAGCAGTCTTGTCCCTGACCAACTTCCGCACTTTCCTTCACCCAAACTTACGTCAAGACTCGGAGATCTTCGCTGTATTCAATAATTTACATGCTTACAACAGATGTCCATCTTTTTATTCTTCTTGTGAAGGTACAGTGCGGGGTGGACCTGTGTCTCAACCAAAGTGCCTCTCCCCAAGTGCGCACTCCAAGTTGGTTGAGGTCCTTCTCCACTTGTGTGCGCCACCTTAGCCTAGGTCGTCCTCTGTTGCGTTGTCCCAATGGCTCGGATGCGAAGACTTTTCGGGCCGGAGCGGTGATGTCCATACGCTCTACATGGCCTAGCCATCTTAAGCGTTGTATCCGAAGACTCTTGACTAGGTGTATGACCATATCCATAAAAAACACTAATGCAGCATCAAGCTGATACAGACTTCAATCCACGAAGCGTTTGGAAAAGCAATTTTCGGAAAAAGTTATGAGAGCTGGATTCCAAAATAAAGATACATTCATCTTGTGGCTTCAAGTTGGCAATGCTGTCATTTGGTTATGCGCCACAAAAGTTGCAATTTTAACACAACCAATTTTCGCACATTACGCGCTGGTTTTAGTCGTCGTAATCGATAGGCTACGTAAGCCATCGGTGAAGATGTGAAGAAAGTTGAAGAGAGTGGAACTATTGCTGACGTCGTAAGGCCTGCTGTAAATGCAAGCTTTGCTGACGATCTGAGGCCATCAATTTCACTGCGTTTACAGCAATTGAACGTATCTACTACCCACTATGGCTTTGTTGCATTTGGATTCGCCCGAACGTCTTTCTCCTTTGGCATTCACAACGCCGTCGATACGCTTCTCAGGTGTGGAATGAAAGACAATGAACATAGACGTTATGAGCTGGATTCCAAGCTTTGTATATTTCAAGAAAAGTCTAACGAAGGATAAACGCAGAGATTGTAAAGCAAATGAGCCGGTAGATCCCTTCGTGTTGCGCAGTCGGAGCGTTCTCTTAGCGTCGTAAGGTTTTTTTTAACATACCCGATCCCAAAAAGAGTCAGATAACAGGTTTCAAAAAAACCTTCAGGCTGGAAAAAGAAGTTGCCTGTTACTGCTTCCACACCCTGTGCACATGTCTGTGTTCCCAAAGTCGGTTCAATTGGTACTTATTCAACTTAGGCGGAGGACATCGACGTGATAGGATGAACAGAGCAAGCCGTTTGCCGGCATTGAAGTGGAAGGGCCTAGAATTGGTTTGGCGATAAATGGGGGCACAACGCTGTCATCAAGGAAGGACACACAACGTCGACGCCTCGGGCAGAGCGTCCCGCTAGGCAGCAAAAAACTTCGAGGTAGTCAAAGACTCCGTCTATCTCAGATCCGAAATCAAACGCAGAATCAATCTTGCCAATCGCTTCATGGGTTCAGGAGGCTATTGATTAATAGAGCCCTCTCCCGAGGGACTAAACTGATTCTTTATAAGCTCCCAGTCCTCCTTTAAGGTGCAGACATTTGGGGGTTACTCAAAGCGGATGAGGAAGCCTTTAGCCTTTTAAGACGAAAAGTTCTGCGTGCGATTTTTAGTCATGTTTGCATCGACGGCGTCTGGAGGAGAAGTTTTAACGACGAAGTGCGCCTGGTCATTGTGGTTGCCGTGGCGTAGTGAGTAAGCGCGAAACCCACACGCAGAAGGGCTTAGTTTGATTCCCGGACGGGGCACCTCGCATTTTTTTTACGGCACCACCTCTTTCGAGTTGCTGACGACACTCAAAGAGCACCAATTGTCTATGAAAAGCTTCTCAAATCTCTTCTCAAATCTTCGGAGTCGGCAAAAAACTGTATGTCCCTTCTCCTCGTGAAAAAAACAGTACGAACAACACGAGTAGTTGTTGTAGAAGCTAGGACCTGGTCCCTTGTGGGCTGTAGTGCCACTCAATTATTATTATTAATACGCGCCTGGTCAAGCGTCTTCGGATACAACGCGTATGGAAACCACTGCTCCGGCTTGAAATATCTTCGAATCCGCGCCATTCGGACAACGCAAAAGATTTCGGCATAGTTTGAGATGGTGCACTCAAGTGGAGAAGGACCTCAACCAACTTGGACTGCGCAACTGGAGACAGATGGCGAGAGATCGTTCTGACTGGAGGGACATGTCGGTTGAAGCCCTGATGCTTCCCGGACTGTAGCGCCAGTGAAAGAAGTAGTAGAAAACGGCTTCCTTCAAATCGAAGAACAAATTTGTCTCAATGCAAAGAAGAGTTAAGAGTTCTTGAATTTTCTGTCAAATTGTTTCAAAGCGGATGTCAAGAAAAAGTCCCCCTTTTTCAGCTCCTCTTGTAAGAATTCCGACGGCTCCCCATTAAACTTTTAAGAAAGAAGAGGTTTCTTAAGTGCTAAGGGCTCCCTTAAGCGGCTCCACTTCATTCGACTTCATTGTCCAGCGACCAAAACCCAACCATCCAGGAGCGTCATCACCCCAAATCAGTGTCACTCTGCTTGAATCACACTTCACAGCCCACTTAACAAAAACCCGAAAAAAAAATTATTGTTGTCATCGACCTTGCCACTTGATCGGCCGGCCTTAAGTCCTACCCCCCCAGATCCCCGATCGGTGAATGAATCACATTCGCGCACCACAGCACCCCACCAAACTTCAAACTTCGGCAGAGGTCCCCGCTCCTCCTGCCCGCCCAATCAGCTCCTAGCCCAGCATGGGACTTTAATTATTGTTCACTTCAGTTCGAATCAGTGATTGGATCGCATGATTTCTTGTCGAACAATCCAGATAAAGGCCGCCCGTTCCACTGGGCGGGAGAGAGTGAGTGTGAGGGTGACGTGGTGGTGTCCCGCAGTTTTCGGTCATGTACCGTGTGTTTTGGGACTCGCGATAAGATTGCGTGATGTATGTAGCTTACAAGTTGTGCTGCAGTGACGAACATGCGTCGTCAAACGGCCGAACACGACAAATTTGGAAATTTCTTGTAAGAACTAGTGTGATCTTGCTTCTGGGCTTTTGATCTTCTGGTGATAGCACAATGCTTTTGTGATAAGAGTGGAGAAGGATGTGAGGTAAAGGATGAGGGAGGAAAATGCGTTGAGAGGGGGATTTGGAAAGTGTGCTACGGGACTCAGAATTTTGTTGTTGACAACCGGGCGCCATTGCGATAGCGGTTATACGTTTCAGATTTTTTTTTGCTGGATGGGGCTGAAATCTCTCTAGATTTTGCAGCTAGACGCAATGGAACCATTTTCATAGACCGCCATTATGTTCGGGGTTGAAATGAGGCAATTTGACAAGAAAAGGGGTTTCCAAGGTGGAAGAAGAAAGAATATCGGAACTAACGAATGGTTGCAAAATGTTACAGACTTTGGGGGCCCTGCTACAAGATAAGTTGAGATGAAGCGGACCCTCGTCCGTATAAGTCTAATCAATGCGAATCATACCACATCCCCACTGGAGTTATTTTGTCCCAGTTCGCTGTTGGATATGTCCTGCCACTTTACTCAAGCTTCTGGTTTTTTGAACAGCCTACGCTGGGGTCATATGTAAGAATTGGTGAATAGAATGACCCTCGAGGACAGCGTCGGAGTTAGGCCCCATTTCCTTCTTTTGGTTCTACTGCAAACAGGTGTTTTTTTTATGAAGCTTTCTGTCCAAGATTCAGTCTGACTGAGAGCTCAATGATCACTCATAAAGCATAGTGTTGCGATTTACAAAGGGCTGACGCCAAAAAGACAAGGGTTACGGTCGATCAGACCAATGTCTGTATTTCCCAGATTTTCATTACTGTTTGGTTGAAATGAACCATTTCCGAATGTATAAGCTCTTCTCCTAGAATTTTGTTGATGAGCAGTACCCACAACACGAGGGACATTATGTCACATAAGGGAGTGGCGATCAAATTAGATTCGAAAGTCGAAGTAATCAACAACTTGTTGCAGAGTGACTTCGATAAAATTCAGCGATTTTGCGACGACTGGAAATTAATTTCCGAAAGCGAAACTATTCTCTTTAGAACCCCGCTGTCCAGGGCCTTAAAGGACACGAAAAGAAACTGACGCAAGTTCGGTATACATAGTTGACCCACGGGGTTAGCCGTTAGCTGTGAAAAATTTAGTTAGATATCTTGGCATTAAGATATGTAAGCACGCAACTACAGCTCTGACGAAAGCTAAGAAAGCCTTTGCTGCGGCAAGTTGGTTATTTTACAGCAGCCAACTTGATTCCAGTGTGAAGGTGATCTGCTACATAGCCCTCATCTGGTCAATTATGGTGTACGGTTGTCCGGTTTGGATCAACTTGAGTTCTTCCCTTCGGGCCTGCCTCCGCTTGTATCGTACGTCTGAATCCAATTAAAAGAAGTTCTATCCGAACAAAGTCTTGTACAACGAGGCAAACCTAATCAGGATAGTCTGACAGTGTTACAGTCCAACAGTCTGATCTTTGGGGCGTACTACCCAAGCTTCATGTACCACGAGAAGGTGCGGCAAAACGTCTTCATCCCGCCCGAAGCATTTCCCTATCTAGACTCCAAAGAGCTGATACAGAATACAGAAGAATGTCCTATCATATTGGCGACTCCAATACGAAGCGGACGTCGCTCGTAGCCACGACGAACTTTTTCGGTTCAATAGGGCGATTGCCACCCGAGACAGAGCACAGTCTGCCAACGTCACTTTAACTGATGGCTTCACCAAAACCAGCCCTTGCCACCGTTCGTAACTAGCCCCGAAACCTAACCTTGGGGCCAGCTTACATAGTTTTTTTATGGCAGATCGTAAGTTATGTAAATAATTGAAAAAAAAATAAAGGTTCTGATTACCATCGAAACGAGGGTTATTTTCAAATTTACACACAGATTGGAGTGGTTTTAAACTGTTAGCGATTTCATGCACCTCTTCTTCACCTTCCCATCATCAAAGAGGCTCATGAAATCACTAGCAGTTGAAAACCTTTCCAATTTGTATTTAGATCTGAGAATAACCCTCAGCTCGATGTTGATCAGAACCTTCCAGCCCGTGATGAAGACATTTCCAAGAATTTTAAGTCTTGCTCACACCAACCTTGTCCAATCGCAAAGTAGGTGCCTAATGGATAATCAGCGACTTTCAGTAGTCACTGTGTGAAATGCCCAAAAGCTGTACTAATGGCATAGGTCTCCATTAGCACCCCACCAGAAGTCTAACATGCTCTTGGCTAATGTGGGTTCAGCAGTGAGTTGGTTCCGTCCAGAGACCTCCCGATGTGGATGCTAAGTTCCTTCATATATTCCATATACTGCACCAAAACGGCTCTCCAACTGGTACGCTGTAACTGATTGCCAGTAGCCTCCAGTTGGGCAGTTGGTTTAGGTCCTTTCCCATTTGTGTGTGCCATCTTAATCAAGAACGTCCTCTGCCATAGCTGCGTTGCTCCAATTGCTCGGATTTGAGGTCTTTTCTAACCGGAGTGTTATACTTGACACGTAGATGCTTGGCATATGCCCTCGTCCCTCCATTTCCTTCAGAGACCATCTACGCAAAGCTAAGTAAAACACTAAAGCGATCGTAACAGAAGAAACTCACAATCAGTTCAATTTACTCAGTCAAAGCAAACATTCATCATAGTGCGCACATCGAACACCTTTCAATCTAGCCACCGTACAATCTCTGAAATGGAATACCTTACCTTCCCCCCTCACGCCGCAAACAAACAAAAACTGTTCATGTATCTTTGAGCTCGTCCATCAACTGAAAAACAAATCAGTTATCAATCTAAACCAGGCCAATGATGCATTACGGACGCGTCCGAATCGAACGCCAAAACACACAAAAAGAAAACATCTAGTCACACTTAACGCCTTTTCAGCCCGTATTTACTCAGTTACTTGGCAGATCGATAAGACTGGGCCTGGGCATTTGATTTATTGCGTAAGCACGGACACGCAGAGCAAAGCCCTACAAGACGCGCCTTATCGCCCACGCCAAGAGCCTCTGCGAAGAATTAATATTTTCCCTCTGGCTATTCAATTGTTGTTTAGATTGTATCTCTCGAGTAGAGATTAATTAAAAATCTATTTATGTTGACAGAATACTTGGAATTTATACAAGTCTTTTCGAGAGCTGGCCAGGCGGCCAGGAGAGCGCTACAAGCGATAACAGGCCTTTCAATGGGGATCGTGTGGAGTGCGAGTGGCTGGCCGGGGTTTTAAATTTATTCACTACGATTGTTATTTATGAGATGACAAGTGATCAGATGGGGAGGACACTTGAGGGCGATTAGTGGGCGACATGACAGCTGACTTAAGTTTGATGGTGATGATCTTCTATGTGAGAATTGTGTCGGGTCTGGTGTGTGATTTGGGGTGGGATTCTGGAAAATGGATTGGGGATGTTTCAGTCTCAGCCCAAGTTTCTACACTCAAACAAGCACGTTCGACAGTTCTTGGGAAGATGATACACAGGCTAATACTAAGTCTAACTCTGGAACAGAAGTATATACTTGGAAAGCAGTCTATGAGTAGAACGTCAGTCTGGGTCGGTGTTACATATTTTTGCGTAGCCTAGCCCTCTATCCCCAGATGTATGGATGCTGCAACAGCTCTTAGGTGGAGTGAGACAGGAATCTGGAAAAGTAATCGTTTCTGGCTAACTTCGATCCCAGCCAAATGGACAACAATACACATCCACAGACTATGTGTCCACAAAATTTTAGGGGAATAGGAAAGAATAGCTCTGTACATGAGAGATCGAAGAGTCCTTGGTAGCAAACGATGACTGCAAAGTTGAAAAAAGCTTCAAATGCAAGACACTTACCATACTCAATCAGAGAGTCAAGTATCCTCAAATCATCACATCGGGGAGAACACACTCCAAAGTGGTCAAGCTACATATGTGACCCGAATGCAAACGACGGAGTCGACGACACCCTTAACTTGGAACTAAAACAGCGGGTGGACTTTCTAAGGTGAGGTCAGAGATGTATACACCTTAAAGTTTCTTACGCTGGAAAATTTAAAATAAGGCCAAAGACTGAAAGAAGAAGAAGGAAGAACTTAGTTCCAGAATCGGTATCGAGAGTCCTTTGGCCTGCGCTTGATGTGAAGGAAGCCGAAGCCGTTCAAGGAGGTATCGATATTTGAAATCTCTAAAAGGTGACAAGGAATGAGCATAAGAGCCGGATGGGACATAAGGACAAGAAGACTCAAAGACATCACTGGGCCATATAGAACTAGAAAACAGAAGCTGCAGACCAGACAGTTTAAAAACGCAGATAACATAAAATGGAGGGAAAGGAAAAAAGTTTAAATGAGATGCCCGAAAAGGAAATGGAATGGAAGGCCCAAAAAGGAATGGATTAGAAAAGATCAAAAGACGCAATAACACAAAATATCCAAAATAGACCAGAAGACCCAAAATGATCAGAGGACCTTAAGTGACCAATGAGCTTATATAGAACCCTCTTCCTCCTGTGACCTAAGCGGCTCAAGGAGGGAGGGGGTTCAAAATAGCCAAAAGGCTTAAAAGGCCGGGGGGCAGGGTGCTTAAAGGCATCAGAAGGTTTGAAGGAATCAGAGGGTCCAAGAGAACAATAGGACCTAAAAGGACTTGAACCAAAGGACCAAAGTGGACTCCAAAATTGTTAGAAAGCACCAAATATGCAGAAGATGATCATAAGACGCCATGCGACCAGACGGCCAAAAACGACTAAAATGAATTTAACACTGAAAAACTCCGAATAAGCAGACTCCGAAATATACTAGCAGTTTTAAGAAACAAAAAAATACTACTATCCCTAAATGAAGCAGAAGTTCCAGAGACCGTGAAAGATCCTCAAGCCAAAATAGAAACAAAAGGTCAAAAATTGACAGTAGGAGAGTGGAGTACAAATGGCCAAATAGTCCAAAAGGACAAGGTGTCCAAAATAAGCAGAAGGCTTAAGAGACAGAAAGCACACAATGATCAGGCGATCCATAGGAACAACAATGTTCGTTTTGAACGAACGTTTTTCTTGTCTTTTTTTAGGAGAGAGTCCAAAAGGATAAGAAAGTCAAAAGGGAGCAGAACTCCCTATAAGTCCCAAAAAATTTAAAAGCCCCAAAAATCTCTAAACGACCAAAAGTCCAAAAGGAACAGAGAAACCGGAATTGGATTGATTGAATGGAGAGTTGTGTGATTCGCTAATTAAAGCTTGAGCTACCATTTTACACTAGCAAGTGAGTTGTTTGGGGGACAAGTGACCGGAATCGGAATTTTAAGAACTGAATTTCGAACAAATTTTTGGACTTGAGGACTGTTCAATTTTTCGTTTTGTATGTCAAAAAAGATTTCCAGTATGTGTGTGTCGGTCAGATTAGATCTGAATGCTTAACACACACACACACAAAACACCGTTAAAGTAGTCAGAGAAAGTCGAAAGGTCTTTAAATTCGAATTGTTACCTTTACATTTTTTGTAACATTTGCTTTCAAAAATATCTCAAAACTCATTACAACCGTAAAACCCAAACTAATGCCTTATTCCTACGTCACCCACAATTGCTTCCCAGCATCCTCCCATTGTCCGTCTCCTCTTGCCAATCCATTCACAACTCAAAGACAGTCATGATTCCTTCTCAAAAAAAAAAAAAAATAATAACAAACTCCATCTTCAGACAACTCTGACAAGCGAATGAATGAATCCTCCAACGGGCACGTAATCCCCGTCCCCTACAACTGCTGAATAAACATCAAATCACATCACAAAACTTGTCAAAACTCTTCATTCTCTTGACGAAATGCAATTTGTTGCGCGTACTGGCAAAAAAAAAACAAGATGCAGCACCTCCGCTTCAGTCGAAATCGCCAAAAATTACCACAGAAATTATTTCCACTTTGTCACCTCCGGCATTCATGCCCGCTCGAGGATCAGTTGCACACACAAACAGCAAAAGGATCAGCCGCACAAAGGACGACTTGAGCCGCTCGAACATAATTGGTTTCGAATCATACCCTCGGCTCATCCGCACCTAATGCCGCTTCCATAATGGAATTTACCAAAATGTTTTCCTAAAGATCACACACTCGCTCTGATCCTGCTCCCGGCTGCGTCCTTTGTGCTGAGCTGTTTTGCAAAATAGGATGTCAATTAAAGGAACGCTCTTAAGCTGTGTTTTTGTTTTGTGATTTCGTTGTTTTCCGCCCAGGAATCACATGTGTGCGGCTAGCGCGGCACAGGAGGGGAATTCCCGTGTTTACCGCGTCTTGGTACGGCCGACCACAGCAGGTATCATCCCCCTCTCTCTCTCACTCTCTCTGTTGTCGACTATTGCCGTGTGTTTATTGAGTTTTATTGCATTCACAAGTATACCGCGGCTGTTAGTAGCTGCGCCCGAATCGCTCTCTCACCCGCCCAATTATCGTTAAGGGGTCGTCAGGAAGAAATATTGGAGTCAGGACACGGAAGAATAGAAAAAATGTCCCGCTTGGTGGCTTTTAATCCGAAGTCTTCACTTCAAACGCTGGGAACTTTGGCAGATGCCACTGTTTCGCGCTGGCATGACAAGGACTTATTCTCGTATGTCTGTAGCTTCCTTTTACTGTCTTCCGCCGCTGCGAGTGGAGCGAGACATAAACAACCAGAAAAAAACCGTTTGCATCTGGGTGCGGGACGGAGCACTCGTGGCAAGGCAGTTTTGGGGTCTTATAAAGTAAATTTCTTGTAAGTGGTGGGCTTCGTGACATTGGCGCATAAAAAATCATGAGAAGCGAAAATTGATATTTGTTCAATAATGGGAGGGGTGCGAGGGTGATGGTTAATAATAGACCGAAACGAGGGTTACTTAGAGAAGTGTTCGCCTCAAAAATTGCCTCTTTGTATCCGATTCAAGTACTGGCACTTGGTTTTGAGACGAATTTTTTTGGTCACGTAGAGTTATGTGCTTCGTCGCACGTGAATGAGGATTGAGATGGGATTTGTTGGCAACTGTGTGGAGGGGGAGTGAGGAAGATGGTTCTGTTTTTTTTTTTTTGAAAGAGACCAGATTGGGTGCTGCTCTGGACACTTAGGTTGTGGTTTCCATTTTGTCTGTAAGCCATCTGTGATGGTCTAATGGTACATTCTCATGGATGGAAGAGACGAACAGTTTCTGCGTCGTATGGGTGGGTTCACAAAGCGCTGAAGACACCTTTCGGAAGCTCATTAAATTCTTTTCTTTACCCCTCCTCCAGTCAATGCTATTTGATGAAGGTTCACATGCAGACAACTTCATTTCAAACAAAAACGCTGAGAAGCTTCCACTTCATGTCCCTGTGTTGTTCACAAGAGTGAAGGTGGTCAAGATTCAACACAAAGACAAACTCGACAATTCACTCAATCCAATGAAGTGTTCTCTGACATTGTAAAGGGACATATTGATCGAGATCTCCTGCTCCAATCCTCTCGTATAGGATCGGCCAATTGGTTGGGATGATGGGGAGACTTGGGGCATACGACCATGCTTTTGAGGTATAGCCCTTTCTGTATGATGAAACCGCTGCTTAATATTGAGTTCGGCGCGTACTGCCGTGTTTCTTTTCATATTCTGCAACAGGAATAGAAAACTCATCTCGGCTATAAGTGAGCGTCTGAACAAAGTTGAACTTAACAATCGCCAGACGGGGGTTTGGACAGCAGGCTGTTGTCTTAAGATTGACGCAGTATTACTCATCCTATCACTCGAGATGCCCAAACTTTACCCAACGCTTCCAAAGGACTTCAGAAACGTGTAGAACACTCACGCTCAGAGCCTTCAAACAAATAATAAAAATGTTTTCGTTAATCCAAGGTATGGCAAAAACTTCAGACAAGGATGAGATATGCTACTCCTCGCAGCTCAGCTTCGTTCACAGTCAAAAATTCAATGAAAGCCAAATGACATTCCCCCCAGAAGACTGTGAAGAGCAATACAATTCAACAAAGACTCAAGTCAGTCCCTTGCTGATTCAGACCTCGTTCATTCTGTTCCTTGTTCAGTTCCACGCTTATCTATGCTCTTCGTCCTTCATCGCAGATTTGTTCTGTCATCCTTTCTCCTCGTTTATGTCTTTGCAAAGTTTTGTTTGAAACGTTTGCCCATCTGAAACTCGAATTATATCGAGGATTCATCTCTGTCCCATCGATCTTCAAAACTTCTTCCATTCAGGGCGGTACCCATGCATTATTTCCTTTCTCCTCTCAGCGCATTCCCAACCAAGACTCTGAACAAACACAGTCCCTGCGCAGGGAGTCCTCTCCAAACTCTTGTTGCGCATCGTTCCGGCGGTGTTATACACGGTCCACACCTCCCCATAGGGTTCCTCCTTCTTGCAGTATCCCTGACCGATCCCATTTTTTTTTACAAAAGTCAATCGTATCGCGCACTCATTGCTCGCCGAGCAGATGCACAGTTTTTTTTTGCAGCCGACCAGGTGACACTCGGGGATGTACCCCTTCAAGTGCACAACAAGCTACGTACACGCATCGAGCCCACATCCGTACATCGTCTGTGTTATTCAATTGTCATTGGATGGCCATTAACTGGAGACAGATTGCGTGGCCGATGACGACGGGGTGGAATTCCGGCCGCAGCGCAACCGGAACACAATCACCGGCATGCGTCTCTGAAGATGGCCATTATGCTCTCATTAACGACTTCCACATGCGAATCGAATGCCGAACCCTCGCGCACAATGGCACTCCGGGACCGACACGGAGATCAATCATTTTACACCTTTTCTGTCCAGTGTACACACTGCTGCCTAATAGGTGCTGGAATCCCGACGACGTTGCCGTCGCTTTGTGGTGTTGTTGGCTGGTTTTCCTCAACCTCCAGAGGTCGGGGTGTCGGTGCTAGACAGTCTGGCGACCTGGCCGCAGGCATTCCTGAGTGTAGGCATTATTTCCTGCGACCGGATGTAACTTCCTAACAAAATCCTCAATTTATGAATGGGATGGGTGAGAGAGATGGAGAGAGAGTGCGACTGTGTCTATTGCACTCCCCCCGGGGCTCGTTTTCCCTGGGACATCAATGCCAATTGAATCTTGACAAATGGGTGTTTCGATCCTGTGCATTGTCCTTTGTTTGTTTCGATTGCAAAAGATCCGTGTGTGTTGGTGTGAGTGTGTGCGAGAGTCAGTGAGTAATTGCATTTTCCTCTCTTTGAAAAAGATTTTCCTAATTTCCTAAATTTCATTACCCCCCGACACCTTTTGGCATTGTTCGCGGACAACACTGGGAATGGGAATTGAAATTGTTGTTTAAGGAGATTTTCGAAAACGTTTTTGAATTTGAAATTTGTGCTGTCGGGAATGCAGCGGCAAGGAGGGAAGGGAAGAGGACTGGGAACAGGTTTGAGTGGATTAGAGCTGAGAGGGACGGTACTTATGCTGAATGATCAATTATCCCGAGTGAAGGGGAACGAGGCTTTTTTGCCCTTTGTGTTGAAGTAATTTGTCAACTATTTCGAAAGGAATTACCCGTCGCGAATCGTAAGACTGTTTAAATTGGTTGATTTTGAGCTTTTTTGGGAAGTTTTGGAGTGATTGTTTGACATTCAACCGACTCGGCCACCTCGGTTTTGGGTGGAAGTGCTTCATAGGAAGGGAAGATCTGTTTAAAATTGGTGTATTGAAGTCACGTAAACAGTGAGGTCTATCGTCGTTAGTTGACTCCTAAGCATCTTTAACTTCTTCAACTAAATGCTGAATGAGTCGAATTTCCTGCACACATAAAGTGAAACAATCAAATTTTGTTTGGGATTTCTGAAATACTTTCTATCGGAATGAACTCTAGTTTTTATGCGTTTCACATTGAATTTGAACCACATTCTAAATAGATATCCTCAACAGTCCCTAAACGCCACTTAAGGAAGCAGGCAATCAGTTTCAAGGAGAGAAAAAATGGTTCATAAGAGCTATTCTGGATTTAAGGGAACATGTTAAGAATGTCAGTCAGAAGGCACCATAAGCACAAGGAGCAGCCTTTCGAATGCTCTCAAACATAGACGCGCTCTGAAATGCGGCAAGAATACTTTTCCCATGATCAGTTAGTTCAGTTCTATTGAACGCTGCTGCAGAGTCAGATCCATAACAGATGACGCAGCGTTCATCAGAGGACGACTGTCACCTATTGACGTTCTAACAGACGACTCAAATAGGCTGTACCACAGAAAACCCCGCATCGCCAAAACGCTAAGCTTAGAAGGACGGAAGATGGGATATTTCTACTATCACCTCTCACAATTTCTGTTCGGACACGGCGGCTGTCGAAGATATGTACAGGTGGTGAGACTTAATTGGTCGGTGTCCGTAATGTCTTACTGTGTGTGAAGAGGCATCACGCAGAACACTCAGTTGTCCAGGATACACATATGGTAAATCTACCACTTGACAATTTTTCTTACCAATAATCGAACTGTGCGTCAAGTCCCTGGGACTCTATTTCTGATACTTATGTAAAGGGTTTGTGCTGTTTCGGTGGGCGATTAAGTAACATTTTATAACACTTTGAGTATCATTGTCATGCTCTATGGCACAGAAGCTTGCAAAATATCAAGGGCCGCCCATAAAGAAGTTCCTTCGAGGGAAAAGTTCTGCTTTAAATTTTCGGCTCTGCTTAAGTTGATGGTTCTTGTAACTAAACACGAACTGTACGGGCTGTGCGGTGATATAAGCCTAGCCAGGCGTCTACAAATTTAACGTATTAGATGACTAGAGCGCATGGACAGCACTGCTAAAGACTGAAGAGTCTGCAACTCTGAACCAGTGGAAGAACGCAAGAGAGGATGTCCACGGATCCGAGTCTTGTTGGCTGAGGCCCAGCTCCACCTCACACTGTAGCGCCATATGAAGAATAGGAAGAAAGAAGGTAATAGGTTTCTGGCAAAGAACGTGTAAATGGCTTATGGTAAAATTGTAAGTGCTGACAACTTAACAATGTCACTTGAACCCTTCTTATTCCAAGCACTCCAATTACCCTAAAAACAGCGCAGTTAAGTGTTTCCCACTTAAAATATCAGGAACACCTGTGCCTCTCATTGTGCAACGGCTTAAAAATGGCGACTTTGATACTTTAGATAAGAAACGTGGAGTTCCTTCTAAAATGTGAGTTACAAGTTCTTGATAATTTGCCAAAAAAGTCAAGAAGCTCCTTCCAATTGACTTCGCAAGATGAGATGGATTCAGAAATCCGGTAAATACATACCACATGAGTTGAGAATAAAACCTGCCGGGGTACACCTAAAATTTTGACCGTATCTGGTCTGGGAACACAATGGTTGTGGCCAATGATTGCTTTGTTTTTAGTTGGAAATCAAATCCTTAGATCCCTAATGTCTCAGCTATGTTGCAGGACTTCAGTCGGCGGTCAGCCCATGCGAGATCTCAGATTCGTTATCCTCCGTGTTAGCCGTTTTTATAGCGTCTTCTTACTCTATTCTCTGATACAGAGTACTCGGAAGTGGCACATGAAGAATCCACCGCGGGCACATTTAAAACTCGTAAAATGAATACTTGTCATTTTCCATCGAAGAAAGGGCATCACCATACATATCGTTTTTACACCCTTTGACTTCGCTGCACGATTTCTGTTTCAAAACAAGAAGCATCGAACTACCGACCGATATTGTTTGCATCCATTTCCGCTTCAGTTTCTGAACATGAAAGCAATTCCGGCAGAAGTCCTGACAGTAGCCGTCTACGTGAATAATCCAGTCGATAGTAAAGTTCTCACTTAATTAATTACTTCAAAATTTAACACTTTATTCATTTTTCGATTAGTTATTGACACTCTGTTCTTTTTGTTGCAAATGTTGCATCGGAAAAGAATTTCTTTCAAAGGAACCTGCGAGGCTAAACCTCGCTTAAGAGTTTTTGAAGAAAGGTATCAAGGCATAAAGGAGTCAAGTCACAAGAGCTAAATGTTAAAAATAAGTCAAGTCATAGCTAAGTGTCCACGAAGTGCAAGTCAAATGCACTGAATGTAAAATCCCCATCTTCGAGCCACTGGACAAGGGTAAAGTGTATAGAATTCTTCCTCGAGACTACATAGTGAACGGAGGAGATGTGTTCAGGATTTTAACAGAAAAAGGCTCTGATTTTGAGTAAGACTGCACGTACCAATGTCACGGGAGTCATTTTTAAGGAGGTGCTTTGATTCTTTGTAGACCACACGCGACACATATTGAAGCATTTATTGACTAGATCTGTGTCGCCCAGCCCATCAGAAACTGGCTAAGTCTGTCGAATAAATATCTTCACTTGAGATTTTGATTGAAGTCGTTAAATAAAAAGAGTCGTTCAGTTTGTGTATAATTTCTGAATGTTGACATTCAGTCCTTCACCAGACGGTTCCATGTTGAATTCACTTATGCCGTGAAAAGAAGTCGTCGACAAAGAAGGGTCAAAGAAATTTGATGCGACGGCTGTGAAGCTTGAGAAATTTGATTGTTCCTCAAGGGAATGCAGCTTAGGGAACTTCTTTACCGACGCTATGGTTCACTCTATATGAATTCGAATGAGAATAGCCCAAATGAATGGGTCTCACTTTAATTTCTTCAGTTCATCAAATCAAGCCCGTGTTTTGCAATCACTTGGTCAACCGTTTCAATAGCGCTGACAACTCAGGGCCACTCTTGGGTTCCCTTAGATAAAGGAAGTAAGCTCCTGCGCATTCATCCTCCTTGACTCTTCACAGTTCTCACCTACGCTCACTTGTTCAAAATGTGTCCTTTTGAGAACAACTTCATCACGTTGTCCTTGCAATGCAGAGATCTTGTGGAGGATCTCCAAATCGATGTGATTGACTTTGTGATTCTCAAGCGCTAAAATACTAAGGACTTCCCATGCTGAGTGCCCAGAACTTAGCAAAATCTCTTAAATTGTGACATGCGGCAGTAAGAAATGACAAATGAATGAATAGGGGATACTGACTAAGTCAACTGAACGCCGTCCCACACAGGATTGACGTGGGACACACTTTAAGATAAAAGAGGAGATGAAAGTCCGTCGGGGCGAAGAGAGGAACACCAAAGATCAACAAAGTTGATCAATAACGGTCTAAAGGAGAAGCAGACAAGTTTAGCCCAAGACTTGAGGAACAACAGAAAGAATCAGCGACGAAATCGAAAATAGCGGACATGAAAGACTGTCATCTACAGAGCGGATGGGTATCACGGAAAACTTTGGAAAAGTTTAAAAATTTGGACCAAAAAAAAAAAAATCCTTTCTCAAAGCTAACTGGTTCTTCTCGCGTCACAAAATTTGACGACACTAAATCTAAGCACAAGTTATTCGCACTGTATGCCAGACATTCGATGCTGTCTTGAGTCGATTGGTCGGGTACAGGAAAAGACCAGTTCCGGAACATTCTGTCAAACGTCACTTGTCATCCAAAAGTTGTCCCATTCCCACGTCAAAATTCACATTCGCTTTGCCGACGGCATTTCATCGGCATCGGGAATTTCATAAAATTTCGAAATCGAAAAAAAGACCAGAGGAATATGAAAACTTACTCATACTTGTATTCGTAATCCGTTTGCGCGTGATACTCCTGCGGATAGACATTCCCATAAGCGCCGTACGCGCTGTACTCATCGTAGTATCCACAATTTGGATTATACTGCGCCATTGCAAGCGGGTAACAAAGGGATTGTCCACTATATCCGATCACAGTTTCGAATTCGAAATTCGCACATGAATACTTGACCGCTGACCGTCAAAGTTGAAGGGAAGAGAAATGTCAAAAATTTTTTTTTCCGCGAAAACTGTCGAAAATCTTTGGCAACTCGACCAACAAGGAAGAACCGAAACGAACTGCGGGATTTTCTTGGAAAACTAAAAAAAAAGTTCGCGATCGACGCTTAGATATCACGGGTCTGTATCGCAAGTTTGACCAAACTGATCCTAACATTGGGAACATTGAAGTCATAAGGTATCGAAATCGATTGATACCTGTGATAGGAAGGACGACGTTGATAATACAGTCAATCTCCCGTTATCAGCAGCAACTAACACACACTCACACATGGTGTGTGCACGTCAAGTTATCAGATACAACAAAAAGAAGGGAGAAGAAAAAAAGAAAACGCAGAAAGAATTGAAAAGAGTGAAAAATATGTGAATGTGGCGTTATCATTAACCAGAAAGCCCATGCTGCTGCTGGGGCGAGGTGAGGCGCGGGGCCAGCATGAGGTGGTATCTCCGTAATTGGGAGGGGGAGCCAAATCGAAGCTCTATTTATTTATATATTTTCGTTTGGTGGTTTATTTTTTTTTTGTTCGAACTGTCAACTGTCAAGTGTCAATATTTGCTGTGGCGAGTGTGTGTGTGGCTAGAGATACCGAACTGTCACTCATCAGTCATGTGTGTGCAATGTGCATTTGTGCAGCGAAAAAAAAAATCATTCATTTTATCAGAGGCACTCTTATTTTGTCGTACCTCGGGAGGGACGATGGGGAGCAGGAGACGTGGGTGTTTGCTTAAGGTTTTCCTGTGAACAGACAATTTGTGTCACGGGGAGCGCAGCAAGCTATTGGAGGTCGGTTCTAAATGGTGGTGTAATGCAACGTTTCGAAGACAAGTGTACACGACGTGCTGTGGGGGGAGGTTTGGGGCCGATGTGTGTGATTTGTTGCAATGCGAAAATCGATTGAAGACGCAGATATCAATAAGAGGGTGACTGCAATTTGCAGTTTTTATCGGTTTTCGCGTCCGAAAAGTGAACAAAAAAGAACAAACGAGAATGGAGGAGACTTGAGGAAATGCTTGCTGCTTGTTGTGTCTTGTGTTGACTTTTGATTGCAGAGTGCTTTAATTAATTTCTTGGCGACATGTATGGGGAGGAATGGTGATGTCATGGAGGTGCCTACGTGGGTCTTAGTGTCTATTTGTCCTTGGATTTAGGGTTTTGTCTTGTTATTTCACAAGACTGTGCGTTATTCTCTGGCAGGAAAGTGGATTTTGTTTGGTTTTTGTGGTCATATAGGTGAAGTACTTCTTCTTCTCTGATTTTACTGCTTGGGGTGGATCTGAGTTTCAATTAACAAGTCTCCACAGATTGTATGGTCTGCAGACAGCGCAATCCCTGGCCAGGACGTTCCTGTTCGTCAGCCAGACAACTTAATCAGAAGGAAGGTCGTTGAGTCTGTCAAAAATATCGCGTCCATCCGTCAGAGGATTCACATAATTCGAGGCAGTCGCAAGCACGGCGCAGACCACAAATCGGCGAATTTCGTGACGTGGACACGCACAAATTTCAACTGACCCAGAAGCAGAAGGCAACCGACCGTAGATTGCGGAATGGGTTCATCGAATGGGCTCTGGAGTCTAGAGCTGCAGGAAACATCATTCGGGATGATGACCATTTCTGGATGCATAGGTGCATCATTAAACCAAATTTCCGAAATTGGAACCGAACAAGTGTATCAAATTCATCCCGAAAAATTAACTCTTTTGGTTGAGTTTTGGAGCTTCAAATTCCTTGAGAATGGCGTTGCCCACCCCACCAAAGTCAACGGCAAGCACTTTAGATTGAGTATAAGCAATTTCTTTGGCCGAAATTGGATGATGCAAATAGAAGCAACTTGTGGTTTCCATTGGATGGCGCTTTGTGCCCCACAACTCGTGAGAGATTGCCCAAAAGAAATTTAAAAGCATTGTGCTCTTACGTGAGGGCAAAGTGAAGTAATCATCGATATCGTGCGATTTTCTAAAGTCACGTATCTATGCGAAGAAGCCACAAACTAGGTGAGAGTTCCCCTTAAAGCCGAAAAACTCATGCCATTTCTAGTGCTGGCGAAAACATTCGAATGACAGAGAAGGTGCGTCAGACAAACGAAAAAATGTCTTTGTTTAATTTAAATTTAAAGGTAGGAAGCACTTAAAGGCGAGTCTTCTTCTTTTTCTTCTCCTTCTTGTGGCGCTACAGTCCGGGGTGGAACTGGGCCTCTACCAACATGCCTGTTCAGCTAGCACGATCTCGCGCCACCTTTCTCGAGTTGCGCACTCCAAGTTGGTTAAGGTCCTTCTCCACTTGTGTGCGTCATCTCAACTTAGGCCGTCCTCTCATAAGCTGTCCCAATGGATAGGATTCGAAGTCTTTTCGGGTCGGAGCAGTGGTGTCCGCCATCGGCCTGTCCACTGGTGCTGGAGTCGTAGATCACCCATTTCGGTCGGAATGACTTGTAGATCTCACTCGAAAGGCTCTTCTTACTCAGGCTCTTCGTGGCCCAGTCATCTCAAGCGTTCTATCTGAAAACGCTTGAGCAGGCGCATACCGCCGTACGGCCTATAAAGCTAGTCATTGAATCTTCTCCTCCAGATGTCATCAACGCAACCAGGATCAGAAATCGCACGCGAAACTTTTCTCTCGAAAAGACTAAGGGCTTCCTCATCCGTTTTTAGTAACGTCCGGGTTTCCGCGCCATAGAGCAGGAGTAGTATGTTCAAGCAAGCTTAGTCCTTCGAGAGAGGACTTCATTACTTAATTGCCTCTTGAGCCCAAAGAAACAGCAATTGGCAAGAATGATTCTGCTAAACGGCTAGTGCATCCTCTTAAATATTGTCCTTCGCATTGGAGGACTTTACGACCTTGAGTCTAGGATCCCTGAGGTACCCTATATGGTATCATGTTATGTATGTTTGTATTCGTTGGTCAGACTCAAGTTACTGTGGACAGTTCATCGCTCAACAATTTTCTTCAGGCACCAACATTGCGAACGGGATCGAATTGAATCTGAAGAGGTTACCTCTTGAAGTGCTCAAGAGTGTGTACTTCAAAATTTGGTGTCATCTCAGCATCTGCATAGTAGGAGGAGTGGAACTATGAAGAGGAGGCCATATTTGGTGCATTCCTTGAGTGGGAATTCATTTTGCTTCAGGTGGTGTCCCCCAAGCCTTGAAATGTTGGTTTCAAGACATCAGGACTTGTGAATCGTTTTTTCAAATTGTCTTCACTTCTTACTCATTTTGCGCAAGCACCTGTTTGCCAATTCGTCGTAAAGAGATCGTTTAACAAAATGAGCAAATGATACTGTCCTTAAAATGGGTGTCCTACTTGGACTAAAAGCGAATCAAATTAATTGTTGGTTCTGTAGCTGTTGGAAATTGATCTTAGATTTTCATCAGTTAAATTAATGCACCAGAGTCATTCGAAATTTTAAATTTTGGGAAAGACGTTTTTCAGAGAAGCCGCGGCTGACATTTGAGCGATATTGTGTACCTTCATTATCGTTACCCATGAATACGAGTTTCTTGAGTCCGCCTCACACGAGATTCCAAGAAAATCGTCCTCCCCCAGTACAGACATCTCAGTTAACCGGAATCTTCCCAGGAGAGTGGCTGCAACACTTGTCGGCATGAGTGGATTTTAAACAACTTCGATGTCAAGCTCTAAATTGATTGCTGCTTAGTCTTGTTTAAATTTAAGGGAAATTCCCATTCCTTGACTTTTGAGTTAATGAATAATCGCTCTCTTGCCTTTTTTTAGCCGCAATCAATATGAGAGTTCCTCACTCATTCATATCAAGCGTCTAAGTCAAGTTTAAGTCCACCATACAACCCTTCATTCACTGCCAGACACCACGGCACAAAACAAGGCTTACTTCCTCAAGCGATAAACCCCTCAAATCAAGCAACCCCACAAAACCACAAAACATCACCTCAAAACTAACGACACTCCAGTGAAAGAAAGAAAAAAAAAACCGTCCCAACGACGTCACAAAACAGATGTCTCATTGACTGATGGATGAGTGTTCTCGCTCATCGTGGGTAACCCGGAAAATGATTTATTAATTGATTACCCACCGCCCTCTCATCAGGCATCGATTTAGACGTCGGATTTTACAAAATTAGAAAAATAATAATAAACAGCCTGACGGGGCGAAAAAAAAAACCAAAAACACTTGATAACTTCCACTTGGATTAGCCGGCGCGATAGTCTAAGCACCGCGAACTTTAAATCACTGCACGACAGCCGTGCGCGGTCTTCAAACACACTCAAGTCGCGCATTGAGGCCTCCAGACCTCTTCATTGCGCTCGTAGAGGATGTTGTAAAAATTTTGAGATTTTATGCAGTTTTTCACGCTTCTTCGAGTAGTTGTCATAAAGTAGTCCTCAAGTGAAAACAGTGTCAAGGGCTGTTGTGTCGTGTGTGCGGTGCGATGCGATGCGAATGTTTAGCAGTAAACGACCCACGACGACAGCGACAAGCTTTGAGTGGTGATTCGGGAGGAGGGCTTGGCAAGGATTGATGGAAGTGAGAGTTTCTGCTAGAAGTGGAAGTCGTTTGAAAGTGAGAGTGTCACTTAAAAGTGTGAAATCGTTATTGGCTCTGGGAAGTGCGGTTGAGGTGGGAGGAAGCGAAGGAAGGTTTGACGATTGATGGTAATGAAAATCTCACTTGAGATTGAAGGGCAACGGGGATCAGTAGATCGTGGCGTTGGGTGGAATCGTCTTAAATCTTTCGTTATGGTTTGATGTAAAATTTCTTTTGGAGATCGGAAAATTGTTTCACTGTATGAGAGAGGTCTTGACTATCAGTCGTTGGTGGAGGAGTTCCTTACGCATACTATCGGTGGTGGCGGGCCTCAAACGCAGACAAGAATTTTGACAAAAGTTCAACAAATCGACCGACATCAAAGGAAGTTGCTGCTGTACTTCTTCTTCTTTCTTTTCTTTCCATGGCGCTATAGTCGGGGGTAGACCTGGACCTGTTGCTGATGTACTCTTTCCTAGCGGAAATGGGAGGAATACAATGCAAACTTGTGGAAAGCTTTCTGAAGTTTGTGAGGCACTTGCGAAGGAACCAGTTAAGCACGTGCATCATGAAATATCACCCTTACATCTTTCCAAATGATACTTTTGACAGATGAACCAAACAAACACTGAGTGAACACAACCAAGACATATGCCTACCATCGTCAGTGGCCAGTAAAATAAATGCGTACTGCAGACCACATTCGAGCGGACTTACTCTCAGACCATCCACGGAAACTGCAGAGTAACTACTTTTTAGGCATAATGAAGTTCACAGTGGACAAAATCTTAAGAAGGACTAAAAAACGAAATCCCTTCCAACCCAAATCAGATGAACATTGATATGAAGGCACGACCTGAAGTGAGAGTTGGAGGTTGATGAAATGCTAACTCCAGTCGAGGAAGGAGCAATTTAGTGTAGTTTTGAAGTTGAATTTTAAGTAAGCTGTCTGTACGTCTTGTCATCAGGATTTTTCAAGGGCGGACACAGTGTTCTGGTCTCTCTATAGCGCATCAGATAACTTGCAAAATTTAGAAGAAGGGAAGCATGAAATGCGAGACTCATATGCCTTATCCATTAAACAAGATGTTCCTAACATATTTCTTGTAGAATCTACCGAGGTAGAGTGCGGTTCAAATGATTATTTACTTGAGGTAGCCTCATAATTCGGGATGAACTTGTACTTGTGTAGTCTTACAGTCCGAAATGAACTTGGTCTCAACCAAAAAGCGTCTTCACCTAGCCTTTTGCTAGCTTCTTCTAGTTTCACACGCACAGTTGGCTGAACTCCTTTTTCACTTGTATGCGCCACCTGAGTGGCCGTCTTCTTTTACTGCGCTGCAGCGTTTTCCGGGGGTGGATTCGAAGACTTTCCGGGTCGGAGCATTGGTGTCCATTTGCTTTTGATTTGGCTTGATTTGCTCTTGATCCATTTCAGTCGTTGAATCTGTAACCTTCTGGCTGTTAAATCTTTTTCTCAACTCACTTTCTGTACAGAATTCAATGGATTACAAACATTAATTGGTTTTTAAGACATCTTAAATAAAAGGAAATGTATAAAAGGCCTACACAAGTGCCAATTATATCTACTCATATTTGATTTCGATTTCTTTCTTTTAAGTTTATCAATTCAATTTGCAAATAGTACTGTCTGCAAAATATATTCTGCTGTGTGAAATCTTTATTGATTGTTTCAAATTCATTTGATTCCCCTTAAAAAGTCCCAAGAAGAACATTTTTAAAATCTTAAAACATGCTATAAAGTCCTCTTTCGGACTTTCATTGTTGAATAATTTCAGATAATATATACAATGAGAAGAGATTTTTTTTAAACGTTTAAAAAAGGATCAGTGTGTTAAACGTCTGTGCTAAATTTTACAGAGAAATTTAACACAGATGTTATATGTGCATATTTAAAATTGAATGCTCACCTGCCGGCTTAATACCACGGAGTATATACACCCAAAGCCAGGAAAACATCGACTGACGGCTTGTCTGTTGTCATAGGTAATGAAAATGTAGACGCTTGAAGGCTGTCCTAGTTCAAGATCAAACCTTTATGATGCACTGGCCGAATGAGGTAGGTAATTTAGTGCCATTGTGGCCTTGGCGTAGTGAGTAAGAGCGTCGACGTCGACACACGTCAAGGTCCCGGGTTTGATTCCTGGACTGAAAACGTCGCATTTTTCACGTTGCTTCAAGTTGCTGGCAACACTCAAAGAGAACTAATTTTCTACGAAAATTTTCTTTAATCTCGCCATTCGAAGTCGGCAGAAAACGAAGTGGCAGTAGTGGCTGAAGAAGATAGGCTCTTGTGGGCTTTAATGAACTTGATTTACTTTATTAGTAACTTTAATGCGAGCTCTGGCAGCTTCAGCTCTTTGCACTCAATTGTTATTATTATCCAGTGCTGTCGCTTGTTATGAGAAGTTTCAATGTAACTTAGTTAACAACTGAAAACGAGGTTGAAAAAAAAACTAAGTCATGAGAATATCATGCTGAATGTACAAGCTAACCTCTAAAAGAATACGCCTGATCCGTGAATTATATCCTTTCATTCATTTGTTATTTAAGTACTTCTCAAGTAAGTGAATGGCTATTCAGTCCGTAAGTTCGGACAGCGGAATCAGTTGAGCAGGCATTTTAGCAGAGTATGTGTAAGAATATTTGAAGTTAAGGCATCTAGCTTTATGATACTGAAAAGATCGAATTAATAGTGAATATGACAAAACATTTCTAAAGTCAAGAGATGACTAAAACGTAGACAAGAACTTGCTGAAAACATAGTAGGGGACGATGAAAAATTGAATCAACTCTTCTTTAAGGCAATCATCTACTGGGTGACTCTGTCGACAAAGAACTATCCCAGATTAAATTTGGACTTGAGCCCAGTAGAGAAAAATACGCTTTTTATTAGCAAGGTTGCTCGTTTTGAGTTAAAAATACACCTGTCTCGTTAAGGACACTCCTAAATGCTATTGGCAGTTGAAATAGAGGCAATCGTGCTCGGTGGAAGATGAAGATGATGTTTCCCGTGTTATCCACATAGAGAACCTGAAAAAGGACAAAATGGTCGCAGTGCTCCGGGATGTCGACTTATTGCGCTAAATTGCAAAAAAAAAATGCAGTCCCATGTGGCGAAGAAAGAATGTTCTTTGTCTATGATAGCTCCCGGAGTCAACAAATTGGTCAAAATATGATACAGACTGTTGCTCAATTCACCATATTCTTCAGATTTGGTCCTGTGCGACTTCTTTCCGTTCCAAAATTTAAAAAACACCACTCGCCGGGCAAAAATTTGAGACTGCTGGCGCCTGCATGGGTCTCTAGCGTAAAATTCAAAAAGACAAAAGATTCGACTCTGATTTAAAGAAATTATTTGTGGTACATTAAATTTGAATTTTCAAAAGTTGAATGAAGATTGACTTTATGGCACCACAGAAGTGATGAAAACTAACCTGAGTTGAAGGTTGTAAAATAAATACTTTAAAAACAGGCATTTTGTATCCGTTTCCAACTTTAAGTGAAGAGAATTCAGTGAAAAATTTGGTAAATTAATTGTTTACTCTGCTTCTAACATTGATGAAAATGTGATTTGGCAACACCGAGAGTTTAGATCGCCTGGATAAATTGCAGGTCGTGGAAATAATTTAATTTATCCTTGATTCCAATCGAAGGCGACTTAAGTTGAAAATTGCATAAATAACTGTCTTTGATGTTAGTGGTCGCCGTGGTGTAGTGGGTAAGTGCGTCGATTGCCACGCAGAAGGTCTGGGTTCGATTCCCGGACGGGACACTTCGCATTTTTTCACGGCACCACCTCTTTCGAGTTGCCGGCAAAACTCAAAAAGTACCAATTGTCTATGAAAGCATGGACAATACGAGTAGTTGTTGTAGAAGCTGGGCCCTGGTTCTTTGTGGACTGTAGTGCCACTCAATTATTATTACCTGTCTTTAATGCAACAGTATGTGAAAGACGAAATGGATAAAAGGCGGCGGATATTAGCAAAGCCTTTCAGTAGGAATGCTCACACAAAACGAAAGAAGTTTCCCCTCGCCATAAAAAACACAAGTTGGTGTTTTTTTTTGTTTTTTTTTTATTGTTTATTTCTTTAATCAGCACAGGTTTGCTTACTTATTTATTTTGAATGTACATACACAAATATTGTTTATGAGTGTTTATAAAATAATATATCAGAAACAAATAAACGGATATCTCATCCTTTCCGTCTTCCGCATCATCATCTTCATTCTCATTTTCTGCTCATATTTTCTTCTTCTTCTTCTTCTTCTGTTTAATTCTGTTAATATACTATTCATTTTTTGCTTTGTTTTGTTTTGTATATTTTTGTTTAAGAAAGCAATGCGCATCATTCCATTGTGTTAATACAAGGTTTTTATTTTTGTTTTTTTTGTTTGAGTTGAGTTTTGGGTTTTTTTTTTCTTTTTGTTAAACGTCTAAATATAAATTGCAAAATATAATGAAATTACTTATATTTTAGTTTATATGTCTTTTTTTTTGTTTTTTTGCTTCTTTTCACTATTTTTATTTGTTTTCAAGAATTTGTTTGTTGTTGTTTGAATTTGATTCTCTCTATATATATATATCCAATTGTTTTTTGCCCTTTTGTAAAGATATATATATATGTATGTATATATATGAAAACGAATAGTGATTTTTGTTTTGTTTATTAATTTTTGTATGCACCTTGCATGAATATACAAAAGAAAAATGCATAGATCGAGCAGATAAATATATTTCATATATATAATCAGTATATATATATAAAAAGAACATATGATTACAATTATTACACATTTTGTTGTTGTTGTTGTTCATTTATTTATTATTTTATTTTGTATTTTTTTTTTGTTTTTATTATTTTCTCATTTCATTCCATTTGTTTTGTTTTTCTCTTTATAAAATATATTGTGCTAAACTATATGATAAACGCTCTTATACTCTTAACGTTTTTTTTATTTATTTATTTATTTAAGCTTATTTTCATAAAAGAGGACGAATTGATTTTTCAATGATTTTTTTTTCATTATTTCTTTTCATATATAATCATTGTTGTTTTTTTTTTGTTTTTTGTTTATTACTTCTTCTTATTATTATTTATTTTTTTTGAATATATATTTAGTGTTCTTTTTTGTTTTGTTTAAAGAAAAAAATCAAGGAAAAAAGAAGAGTGTTATTTTTTATTTAATTTTCTTATAAGAAAACAGAAAAAACGAGAAGAAAGTACGAAAAAGTTGTTTGCAAATTAAACCGAATGTTTTTTTAGTTCATTTGTTGTTGTATGTCTTCTTTTTTTTTTTGTATTTAATTTTCATCAAGATTGATTTGGTTTAAGGAGATTATTTAGATTTATTTGTTTCATTTTGTAGCGGCGGGGATTAATTTGTTAACAAGAGCGATATTTGTTGTCTTTCCCATTAGGGGAGACTGGACATTTTGGGTTTTGTTTTGTTTTTGAGGGGAGCGGGGATTAGGCTTAAGCTAAACTCTATAGCGAATTTCATCTCAAATTCTCTTGTCAGATGCAAACTACACGATGATTTTCATATATAGCCTATCTCTTGTTTGTTTTTCTAATTTTTTATTCTTCAGCAGCTTCAGGGCTTAGAAAGGATACTTTATGGGGTATTCTTTATTTATACATAAAATATATATAAATATCTGAGAGATTCTAAAGGTATTTTACTTTATTTTAGTTCTTCTTTTAAATGATTTCTGTTAATTTCTTTTTTGTTTTGTTTTCTTTGTTTGTTGTTTGTTTTTGTCTGATTTTTTTCGTATTTTTTGTTTTGTTTGTTGAAAAAACTTGGAGGGCAGCATTGTAAATATGTTTTTAGTGTTGTTGTTGTTGTTGTTGATTTTAATTATTAATTTCTTTGTTTTGTTTATTTTCTCATCTTCGCGTTTTTGTTTTTGTTTAATTTTGGTATATAAAAATAATGTGAGTAAGACAATATTATTTTGTTTTTTTTGTTGGTATTTTGTTTTTTTTTTTCTTAAAAAGCATTCAATAAATATTCTGTATTGTATATAAGTATTTTGTTTTTGGGTTGCTTAGGTTTAAATTTTTAATAATTATTATTTTTTTCTTATTAATTGTTGTTAAGAAATTTTAAATTTTTTTTGTTTTCTTGGATTTTTGTTTTCTTACGTCACACAGCACACAAATGTTAGATGTGTTTCTTCAACTTGTCATTGAGCGATAAGGGCGGTGAATGGTAGCTTGAATACGTTTTACAGATCAGCCTAGTAATGCTTTGGCCTTCTTTTAGAGGCTGAATTTCGACCTATTTGCTTTTTTCGATTTAATTTGATGAACGGTGCGACTTAATTGAAGACTCTAGACGCATTTGCCACACTCTCGCGTCTTGAGCAAATGTGTTGGTAAATCTTCTTAATGATAAACCAACTTTCTTAATGACAAACCAACCCCAGGTTTGTGGCAGAGCTTCATGTCACACATGTGCATCGTGTCCATCAGTCCAACATTCAAACTCCCTGTGCCTCTGAAAATCAACTACGAACGACTACAGTTGAAAACTTTGTGCAAACTTGAACTCCCTTCAGGCAGGAAAAACGTCCACATTAGAGACTACTCATGATCGTTTTATCGTTTTTTTTTTGTTCTGTTTACGAATTTTTGTCCTGTTTAAGTAAGGGAGCGCTATCTGAAACTATATGGGCTGTATGTCAACACACGCCTAGTCGTTTGCCCGCATATACATACATACATCACTCAGGATGGTTAAAGACAGGGATACACACACGGAGTGCAGATGGGTTGCGCAAGTGGAAAGAATTTGCGAGAGACCGCACTGGGGCAACACATTCCTTGAAGCAAAGGTCCAGCATGACTTTATGCCCTTTCATGTCGGCACATTTAAAAAAACTATTGTCACTTAGTTTGTAGCTTTAGACTTAGAAAACTTTTTTATCATTAAAGTAGGCCCAACGCCTCTAGTCCCCTTTGTTTGATTCTTCATCTAAAATTGGCTGGAACATGTATCACTGTTTATTAAGAGGCCTATGTTGTGTTGGAGGACACAGATGCTAAGGACTATAGGCCCAGGGATCTGTCTGAACTGCCTGACTGCTACCTTTCCTTGAAACTGAATCAAAGTCCCATGCCATGCAAGAAACATATTTTTGTCACGATCGGATTATGATTCGAAGATCATTCGATCTTACTAACAACCACATAAACTAGGAAGTTTTTCTCATTTGTAAGGGCCTAGGAACTCCCTTCTAAGTAAGATTCGTGGGCAAATTGTGTTTCTCAAGCCATGAGTGATCATCATCCGTGACAGAGGACGATCTCTGATAGTTTTCTGGACTCTTAGTTGACAGCGACACACACGAAATTGAAGACGTTGCTTATGAAACAAGCGATGTTGCAAAACCTCAGGTTCCTACACTTCGTGTGTGTCGCTGTCAACCAAGACGCACATTTCACCTCCTAAGTCGACAGATTCCAATCCACTAAGGACTGCAGCGTCGCGCATATAAGAAGTAGTCGAGGTCGACAACAGAGGAATGATATAAATGACGAACGGTCTCGACAAACTGTGAAAATGCAGCAATCCACCAGTTTAAATGACTGAGAAGAGGTGAGTTTGAACCCTAACAGACACTGACTTCAAATTGTTGAATTCAACGTCACAGCAAAGCTTAGAAGAACATAGACTAGCTTTTGAGTGTGACGACTCCTGTTCAAATCCCTCCAAAAAGACGGCTTATCAAAGCCAAACCTAAGACAAGAGACTAAGTACTCTTGGTGTCTTCAACCTTCAGACAACCACCCACCGACCTTTACTTCCTCAATGACTGCTGTTTCCTATTGTTGTTCTTCCAAACTGAGGTTCAAAATCAACACAGGCAAAAACAAAAAACTTCTAAATTCAATCGATTATTGTTTTAAAATTTATTCCCAATTATTTCTATGTGTTTTCTTTCTTCTGATTATTGCTTTGTTTTGTTTTCTGTGAGATCAAAAAAATGTTCGAAAAGAGCTTAAAATTGAGTGTCTATGTGTGTTTTTTTCTGTGTAGAGTGAGAGAGATCCTTATTCAAGAATTATTACATTTAAAAATTTGCATATACATATATCCTTATTGAATTAGTTTTCGCAAAAAAATCTAAAAAAAACACCGAAGAAAAATAAGTGTTTGTGTGTGAAAGGAGGAGAAGGTGGAGGATCCGTGCCTCCGTATTTGCTATGAGTGAGTTGTGAGTGATAAGGGAAAACAACAAGTTACAATTCGGACACACATTTAAACATCTTTCGGAGTGAGGAGAATTTATTTTTGGGGCGGACGTGGGGCCTCTACGCGTGGTGTTGGGACGAAAGTGATCTGACGAATAAATCCATATATCCTTGTTCTTATGTTTTGTTAAATTTTCTTGCGTTTTTTTTTTTTACATGTAAAAACCAATAAGGAAAATGTTTTATTTTCTTAAGTGTTATGTTTTTTTGTCTATATCCTAACATTTTCATTTTTTTATTACATAATTATAATATCTATATTTAAATTTTAACTTATTATCCTTGTTTTTATTTTTTTTTTCATTTTTGCATTTTCTTCAACATTTCTCCGCGTTTTTTTTAAATTTTATTTTAGCTGTTTTCGAACCGAGCTTGTTTTGTTTTTTTTTTCATATAGCTTTTGTATTTTTTTGATTTGAATTCTTTGGAGAAGAGAGAGTATTTTTTGCCATTTTTAAAAGGGTTTTCAATTTTGTTTAAATGTCTCATGTTTTTCATTTTTTTGTTGTTCAAAAAATGAGAGAAAAAAAACGCGATCAAAGAAAATACATCGCGTGAGATCACATATCACAAAATTAAAAAGAAAAAACTCAAAAACCGAAGACTCTAAGGGATGACTAGAAAAATAAATGAAAGAGTATTTTTATTTGGTTTCTCTATAATTTTCATTTTGTTTTGGTTTTTGGTTTTCAAATTTCACAGCAAGGACTTAAATATGTTGTTTTATGTATTTTTTTTTTATTTTCTTTTCGAAAATGAGTTAATAAATTATTTATGCTATTATTGTTTCCTCTTAGGTAGTTGCTTTAACTTATAAGTGAGAGTATATATCATTTTCTGCCTTTCTTCATATGACAACTTAAAATGCAAATCAAATAAAATTTATTATTTTATATTTGCTTTAAGAGAGTTTCTTGAGTTGTGTCTTAGTGTTGACATTTTTTCTTTATGTTTTCTTTGCTTACTTTATAATATTTTTTTTTTGCTTTAATACACATAATCCTAAACAAGAACAACAGAGAATGAAAATAGATTTTTTTGTTTGTTTTGTTTTTTTGAAAAATCAGAACTGACGAGATTTATTTATTTTTTGTTATGTTTTGTTTTGTTTGTTGGTTAGTTGACGAGTCGCACGTTTATTCTTTGACCTCGAAGTATTTGTAGGTTGGATTCTCGTAGCCATTGATTTGCATGTTCGCGACATGCTTCTCCTCCGGTGTGACGGGTAGAGCTGCAGTCTGAAAAGAGAAATTCATTCAAATTGGATGGATTAGAGGAAGTCGTCGAAATTGTTAACATTTTATTGTAGGCGCCTGAATTCAATTTAACTCCCTATTTCTCAATCTTCTCTTTGTGGTAACTGCAGACACGTAGAGCACTGCTTCACGTATGAAGGTTGACACGTTTCATCTTATCTTTAACTCTGAGACGTTTAACTCCAAAGTGGGAAAACCTAGACACTTCCGAATACTTAAAGAAGAATTATGAAGGCGTTTCCAAGTCTATCATAACCCTCTTGTGTGGCGAATGGGCGTGACTAAGATTTGAAAGACATGATTGGCAAGTCTAGCGAATGCCTACAGAACATGGGCACGGTAGATAAGATATGGTTATCATCGCTGGCATCATGGGGTCGATAGTGGGAGGTTCGCGCAACTGGTTTCTTAATCCAATAGGGCTTTGAAAGCAAGGAACACGGTACATCTGTTTTTAGAAACCTGTCTGATAGAGTCTCAAGAAGTTCCTAAAAAAACTGTCTGTGAAGCGGCGTTTTGACTCTCCATTTTCTCCTTTATGTGGCGCTTTATTCCGGGGTGAGCCTAGCCCAGAACCCACAAGCCTCTTCAGCTGACACGACCCCTAGCCAACTGCCTTCCGATTTCGCATTCCAAGTAGGTTGAGGTCCTTCTTCACTTGTGTGCGCCATCAGGACCATGGGTGGTACTCTATTGCGTTGTTCCACTAGTTTGGAGTTGAAAGTTTTCATGCCGGAGCACCTCTTAGGCGATGAATCATTAGATTTTAAGGCTATAAATAAGGGAACAGTGTTCTATGTGGTGACTTAACCAACCTTAAGTTGGGGCTAACTTCATGCCTGTTTGCTTAGATGATTAATTGGAAGAATCTTTGGGAGATGAGTACTGTCGACAGAACTTATCAAAGAAACCCGAACACGTTGCTCTTCTTCGGCTGCAAAATTGAGCAAAGGGAAACGATGGGCAAACACGTCAGGCTTAGATTGACTCTTCCAAGCAATGGCCACAAGCAACAGATATCCTCTTTGGTGATGCAGAAATTTCAACGACAACCTTTAGCCTTGGGTTCGAAATCTTCTGTATGATACTTGGTACTATATTTATTTTGATTCCTTTCGGGAGTAAACGTGGGTGACCACAAAATGTCTGCATTTGGGTGGCTCAATAGTTCAAAGGGAACCAGCGCCTAGCTTAGTTAGTAAATTGTGTGTAATATTCTTCAAGTGTAGAACGCCGAAATTTATGAATCTGTTCTTAAGCAACTAGCCCTTCTTATTGTTTTGAGTTGTCAGCAATTCGAAAGAGCTGGTGCCTTGAAAAATGCAAGATAAACGCTCAGCTCAGGAATCGAGCTTAGGATCCACAGCGTGCTAGTCATGGCGGTCACAAAGTTGATAATTCTTGTGCTGTAACAGATGTTGTGATCATTGACAATAAATTAACGTTGCCTTAAGTTTGACAAAAATACGAATTTGTGGAAATATGGAAGTCATAGTCTTCGAATCTGAGCCTTTGGGACAACGCAACAGAGGACGGCCTAGACTAAGGTGGCGCACACAAGTGGAGAAGGACCTCAACCAAGTTGGAGTGAGCAACTGGCGGCAGCTGGCGAAAGATCGTTCTGGCTGGAGAGGCATGGTAGTTGAGGCCCAGGTGCACCCCGGATTGTAGCACCAGTAATCTTTCCTAACCGTATTAATGTTTTAATGTCAGCACAAGACCAAAGTCAAACATTCTTTGGATCATGAAAAGATCAGTGCAAAACGATAAGAACGGAACGTATCAAAACCTCACAGATTTTACGATTCGGCACCGCCTTAAAATCATACAAGGTTGACTGAGATTGCAATTTGGTTGGATTCAAAACCTCATCCGATAAGGACATAAGGTTCAGTCCTTCCCAGTCGGAAGTCTGCAAAAATTGTAATCGGGCACCAATGTCGGCTGAAGAGTTATGATCCTTTCTCTGCCAGAATTCCATTTTATCTCACAAATGTCTGCTGGAACCCCAAAGCCTTTGGACAACTCATATTCGGCTTCGAATTAGAGAAAATAAGTTCAGACTCTGTTCCTCCATCTCGCACAACGTGCACCAAAGCACGCACAGGGATATTTCCCCATTTCTCCCCCAAATGGCGAAGGAGACCCTGCTCCCATTGAGGGATGTTAATTGACTTTAGTTCAAATATTTGGAGTTTGCCGCTAACAAGACATGCCAAGACACTCCGTGGCATGGAATGAACCCACTGCCCGTCATGTCTGTCATTTGCCAACTGTACCACCTTGCGAACAATCGCGAATTGGGCACTGCAAAAATGCGATGCGACATGACCAAATTATTTTCTCAGCATCAAGGCATTAAGTCGATAAATTTGGATGCACTTAATGGCAACCTCCGTCAAACCATTTCTACGTTAGACAAAGTTATTAAAAACTCAAGCAAATTTCAAGCCCTTCCAAGAAGTGAATTTGATTGATGTGATATCCCATACATAGCGGGATGAATGTGCCTTTCAAAAAAGATCAAATTTAATTCTAAGCTCCCGGCAATTTCTTCTTCACTTAAATTTCTTTTCGCATCATTCCAGTTTTTTCTCCAAATTCTTACACCATCCATCCCTCTTTGTGATTCTCATTCGTGTGTATAACACCAAACATTAACTTCTCCCTCAATCGAAATGAATCTTCCCATTGTTTCTCAAACATACCTGATCAACTTCAATGAAGCCCTGCGCATGTGGTGAGCGTGAGGTTCTCCATTTGGCCACTGCAACGCCAACAAAGACGGCCGCCATCAATGCGATTCCGGCAAACGACAGTGTGAAGTACACGTTCCTGCCCTCCCTTGGGGAATGCGTGTGGAATTCTCTGCGAAGAGAGAAGCTCTGCAAGACACAAAAAGAGAAGAAAAGATCATAAGCTGCTCTGCAATTTTTCTCCAGCGGCCAGCTTACCGATTCCCTGTGACCCAAATCGTGGGTCATGAAGTGCTGCATCTGTGGTTCGGCCTCTTGATGGGCAACGGCAGCTGCCACATCCTCGACAGCCCGCTGGAGAGCCTCGTCATCGACTGTTGGTAGAACGGTCTGTGTTTTGGTACTGAAATGTGGACGAAGTCTCGTTAAATCTGCTAAGGCACTCAATCCGTTGGCTTACCTTGCTGTGGCATCGCTGTACTCCTCGGGGGTGGTGTCCTTCTCGCTGTGCGACATCTTTGTCGGGTCGACCACCGTGATGGCTGAGTCCTTGGCGTCCTTGGCCTGCATCTCTTGGTCGACCTGGGTCTTTACCAGCTCATCGAGTTTCTTGGCCTCCATTCGAAGCTTCTCCTCGCGGAGCTTCTCTCGCTCAGCGGCGCGCTGCTCCTTCCGTTGCTTTTCGGCCAGGCGCTGTCGCTCCTTCTCCGACACCTTCCGTTCGACCTCGATGCGGTATTTGTCCAGAATGGCTGCCTCGGCTTCCTCGCTCATGCCTAGAGCCGATCCGGGGATGTCGTCCTTGCTCCTCAGTGCCAGGATATAGTCGTTCATCAGCTGAGAGATCTTTGAGGAGAGATCTGGGTACCGCTTGAGCATGGTCATGGACTGGTTGACGGCGCGATCGATATCGATAAGACGCTCCAAGGTGCGTGGTCTCTCAGAGGCGGCTGCCTCGAGGCCGCCTGGGCCGCCGGAGTTCAGCAGGTGGCGGTAGTGGGCGAGGGCGTGAGCACGGTCCTTGTGGAGAGCACGCAGCAGCTTCTGCAGACATTTCTCGACGTGGTGAGCCTGAAAGTGGTCGCAAGTCATTAGCTGGAGCGGGTGGGAGAGTGTGTGCGGGGGACGTACATTTGGTGGCTGCTCGGTGAGCGCCTGGGTGTAGCAAGTCATGGCTTCGCGCTTCCTCTGGTTGATGTGGGCCAACACCCGCTGCTGATGCATGGCGGCCAACTGGTGCTTCTCAGCGTTACCTTCTTCCTCGAGTGCCTGAACAGAAGTCTAAAATTACATTCCCATAGAGTCCACATGAACACCAAGATATAAAAAAGGACGACATAGCATAGCACAACGGGGCCCTACCTACCGCAGGCCCATCTACGAGAGAGATAGAGAGAGAGAGGAGCTCCCCCCGATGGGGGCAAACGGGTACAAACCTGGAAACGGGCGGTCATGCGCTGCTTGAAACTCTGCGCCGCCTTAGGGTCGGCCAGCCGCATGTCTTGGTACTTCTCCTCCAGGTCGGACCAGTCCTTCATCACGCGTGTCACCTTCTCGCGGTGGTTTTCCTCAAGGCGCTGTTGGGCTTCCTTGTTTTAGAATATGTCATATCGTGAAATTGAAACGGAAAGAGGATCACTTACTTTCTGACTTACTTTGTAGCTCTGATGTTCATAGTGGGGGTCGAAGTGGGTGAAGTAGGGGTCGGCCGTGGGCTGGCTTGTCGAGGGTGGCTGCTGCTGGGCGGGAAGCTGAGCGCTGTCGGCAGCACCTGGCTTAGCGATGACGATCTGGGCCGAAGCCTCGGACGAGGAGGCAACCTTCGAGGACTCGGTTGTCTTAACCTTGGCGTTGATGCTGGTCTCCCAGGCCTCGTCATTCTGATCGTCCAGGTCCTCGTAGTTCTCAAGCTCCTCGTTCGAATCGTACTCGGCATTACCCTCGTCGGCTACTGCGTCAGTCTCCGCGGCCTCATCGGCGATCATGTCGTCGTCCTCGTCATCGTTCATGATCTCGTCGTCATCGTCATCGGCAGAGTCCTTCGAGTAGTTGGAATCGTCGTCCTCTGTTGGCACAATCTCCTCGGGGACAACCACTGGCAAGTCGGTCTTCTTCACTCGGATTTCTTCTGAAATTCAGTTCACCGTGACCGAGGGCTGAGCGAGGGGGGCGTGGTGATTTTCAGACTTACCCTTGAAGTGCTTAGGACAGCAAACGAATTCAACGCCAGAGAACAGTGAGATGCCGCAGGGCAGGAGCATGGCAAAGCTGCGCATCTGCATGCCGCGCTCCTGGCAGGCAGCGGCTCCAGTTTGGTTCCATCTGACAAACGGCCAGCATCGAGAGGCGTTATGAATGTGATCAAAGAGACAGCCTTCGGGCACCAATAGAGCATCGGACTGGAAGGGGCCTTCTGTGGGGAAGATAGAACCACATGTGAGTGCTGGTGCTGTGAGATTAGCCCTTTCTTCACGCCCAAGTTCAAGTGGCTGTCGCTGGCGGGTGATTGTAATCAACGCCGCCGCGTTCTCCAATCAAGGACACCAGAGCTTGATTGCAATTGTGTTTGCTACAAGGAGACTCTTTCGCTTTGAAACGGATTTCTTTTTTTCCATTTCAATGGTTTGAAGAAATAGTGGCGAGGAGGGTGAATGAGAAGGAGGAGGAGGAGGAGAAGAAAGAAAAAAGCGACACTTTGAAGGGGCGCTTAACAATTATGATGGTTGGCTGGTAGCGGGGATAGTTTTCTGTAATTTGCTGGGCTTTTGTTTCGGTGATTGGTCTTATTCAGCCATATTCAGCTGAATTGTGGCGAGCGGAAGTGGATTTCGCGACACTATTTGATAAACAATACACCTAAGAAACCGTTAAGATGAAATGTTGAAGGGCACTTGTGTTTGTTGGTGTGACGATGAAAGTTGAGGGGCTTCATTTAGACTACTTTCATTGCAGTGTGATGCAGAGTGGATGGGGATAGGAGGCTTATTTGAAAGGGAAACGCTTTTAAACACCGTTAAAAGTTTGTCGGATAGTAATTTGAATTGATTATAAACGTGGTCATGGGAATATAATGCGTGTAAGCGTCTTAAGGACAATTCTGATTCCGAAATTGAGAGTTTGAAGACTAAGTTAGTGTCTTAAAATTAAAATTTTGTCAGCTTTCAATTCAATTTGGGAAGAGTAACTTAAAGTTTAAGAAGTCTACACCTGATCGACGTGAAAAGTAGCCTTTATATCGTATTCAGCATTATTCAGCTGGGTTTCTAGTAAGAGACAAAGGACTTCCAAAACTTTTTTGACCTTGAAACTCTTCAAGACCACAGCTGAATAAGGTCTGTGTTTGTCGGAATAGAAATTCTTAACTTCTTAATTTGACTGATGCCATTAAGTGTAAATTAAGGTGTTCTGAGGGCAAGCTTAATCGGAAACTTCCATTGAAATGTGTCAATGTAAGTTTTTCTTAAAGTTTGACCGCCTAATGGAACTCGTTGGATAGTTAATGGCCTACAAATTACAATAAGTCTTTAGCTGAATAGGATGGGTGCTGTTTACAGTTGAGTTCCCTTAGTTTTACGTCACTGGGATGATGAAAGACAGCTGAATACAAGGTCAATACAAAAGAAATAAGGCGTTTATCCCCGTTGCATGCTTGAGGAATAAGATTATATCATCACAGCAGTGACAACTTTCAATTCAGCACTATTCAGCAGATGTTTTCGTAAATTTCAACAACTAAAAGTGGAATTCGTGAATATTTTTGGATGTGAAAAGCGCTTAAGGCAGATGCTGAAGTGGCACTTTTGTACTTAGTACCATGCTTGAGGGTAAAGCTGAAGAAAAACTGTACTTAGCACCATAGAGTGTTTCGATTACAAGCTTCGTTGGACAAGTTAAGAGTTGTATTTTTATTTGTATGACATAAATTCCAAGTTTCTTTCTTAAAAGATATCATAAAATTCGTATTCAGCTGCATTCAGCGGTTTTTTTTTCGAGTGTACTTAACTCTCTGTGCCATTGATGGTCTAAACATTTCTAAAAACTCAAGCTGAATAGGTTTTACCGTTGCCAAAACTTACCCAAACATCTGAATGGCTTAATCCATCGATGGACTCCCTTGCATTTGGCTGAATTCATTGCTCCTTGACGACACCATCCTCCAATCTTCTGGTAATGTGATGATTCCACAATGTTGGTGATGTCACGATTAGGATAGACCTGTTTTAAAAAACGCATAAAAACCCAGCCATGCGTGTGCACGGACAAAGAAGAAGGGGAAACGTGAAGAGAAGTATTAGTTTCATCCTCAAATAGAATCTATAATTCAGTTACACAGAAATGTCAAACACTCATCACGTGGAAGGATACACAACATAAATGCCACTCAAACACAGGGAGTTGAACAACAATAGGGTGGTTGGAGCAGCATTCAAGGTTAGCTGCATATCCTTAATCTCCGGATGGTGGATGAATTAAATTCTTCATGCGTGATACAATGGGGGCTACAACACTATTGATTTTTAAGCAAAAAAAAAAGAAAGAAAAACACAATGTTCGCGGGAAGGACATGAAATTAAAGCTCCAACGTGCATATGTGTGTAGGTATGCGGTTCGTCTCATTTATTCTATGCGCGCCGCTAGGCAATCCTTGCTGCTAATAATGTCCTTTTCAATGGGGGGAGAAAAAAAAGTCTCGTTATGACTTTTTTCCCATCATTTTCCGGCGTTTTCTGTTGCGAAACAAAAACAAAAAGCAGGGATGACGACACGAGCAGAACAAAAATAATTCTAGAGTGTATCTTTCCGGGGCCGAACATCAGCACATCCTTCCATCAAATGGGTGGCGGGCTGTGGGTGCAGCATCATTCTCATCATCATCATCATCATCATCATCGTCATCGTCATGGTTCTTCTCTCCTCATCATTATGGACCGACATACACTCGTGTAAAATAAAATAAGAAATAAAGGCAAAGCGAAAAAATGAAAATGAAGAATGAATAAGGGAAGGAAGAAGGTCCTAGTAGCAGAGCGCGCAAACACACAGCCGCACGCATCACATAGCAGTTCAGTTTAGAGGAAACAGCCTTGAACTGAGCTAATTTAAAATTCTATATTGGGATAGCAGCGCGCATCATTAGGAGTCAACATGTGAGAGAGAGGAAATATTTACATTCAACTTATAAAGTCCCTGTACAGTGAGATGCACAGAGATACGAACTTTTCAACACACACACACAAACCAATCTATCCACACACAGAGAGACTTCCTTGCGGTGCACATCTCTTTACAAGTGTTGTTCTTTCTCGTTGTGTTGTGTATCCTGTTCAGTGTTTCTTGTTTTTTATGGATACAAACCTTTTTGCAGTAATCCAAGAGATCCATTTTATCCCGGAGACATGTTGAGCTGGGTGTCTTCTTGCTTAAGTCCGTTACCCATCGACCTTCTTCGGATAGGAATTGTGGTTGAAATACTTGTCCAGCTTCACAGAGAACTGCAATTTGTGGTTCCCATCGGGGCGAGGCAGCCTGCGGAAGAGACCAAGAGCAATCGGAATTGTGGCATTAGTATCGCATATGCACTTGAGTGGGTTGCAGGCGGTGGGATAAGCGGATTCATTACAAATTTTTATTCTTCTCCTCATTCGAGGTTTTTTTTCCTCTTTTTTATAAGACTGGGAATTGAGTCTGTCAATTGATTGGGGGAAAAGCTGCTTAACTTTTTATGGTTGGTTGGGGAGTGAGGATGTTTGATGCACTTGTCCGTCGTTCGGAAAGTAGGTTGCGCGCATTGTGATCTAAAATGTGAATGTCGTTTCTCTTGAATTGTACAGGAGGGGAGGAGGAGGAAGGAAGATGATGATGACACCTCGATTAGTTTCATTGTCATGTCGGACATGTAGTGCAGCACTCATTCACTTCTTCGCTTATACATTTGTCAACACTGGCTGGGGGTGAGGTCGGTGGGGGCTGGGAGAAGGTTGGGTAATGTGCCATTTTAAGAGCTTAGAATAATACGTGACCTTATTTTTAATCAGCGTGTGAGGGGGAAACCGGTCTTAAGGAGATCTTTAAATAGTTCAGTGAGGACTATCGTGTTGAGTCTTAAGAACTTGTGATGTTTCTGAAAAACACTTAAGAGCTGTGTAACTTAAGAGTGTGAACTTAGGCGACAATTGAGAAATAAAGTTCTAAAAGGGGAATAATTTGCTACATGAGCCTACTGACACCAGTCATACGTTGACATAAAAAATCTTTGAATGCAATTTTCGGGAAACGATGGCCCCTCAGAGCATCGGAAAATGTCAAAATTTGGGCACAAAATGTTTGTCTATTCGAAGAAGTAATTTTTTTCTCGTCTTCTTATGATTTCCAACAAAGCGCGGCTCTGAGGCGGCCGATTGACATCTCTTAGACGGTTGACAACAAGATTTGGGAATCGGTGCTCAAATGATCGATTGGGGAATGGACCCTGTTTGCATGGCGCACCATGACCGCATAAAGCAGAGGCCTTCCAAAATCATGTCTGCCATTGCAGTACAAAAAAATGGGTTAACACAACACAACACAACTCTGTAAAGACCACCGTTGACCGAAACATTGTTCCTAACCTTAGTTTTGAAGAAAAATGTTATCAATCGTCACAAATTGCCACCTTTCGCGGATGCCTTGGGGTCTCGACATTATAGTGCGAATTTTCTGAGCACCAGATGCGGCAATTTTGTTTGTTCTCGAGATGAAAATGCACCTTATCTGAAAAGATAATTTTTCAACCTAAATTATGGCCCAATTCTTGAGACGCTTGAAGGCTCAAACTGCGAAGCAACTACGAAGCATGATCACACAGCTGCAATTCCTGAGTCAAATGGTCCTTGTAAACAAATAATCTAACATCTTCCTTTCAGAATTGCCCCTAGGGCAGTGCTTGAAGTGTTAAGCTGTTCAGATCAAGGACAAGTTTATTGAGTCTCACGCTCTCGATTATAGCACTCACATTTTCATCTGTGCACAAAGTATGGTAGGGGCGACCATGAGAGCTGTCCACTCACTCTCACGAGCAACAGTCGCGATGGAAGTTTCATATCACCGAAAATTTCTTCTCAAAACTTCCTCGATTTGGAAATAAGTTTCCACTGTTTCCAAATATCTTTTTTTGTTATAATTGGCTCGCGCTTAAGCGATTATTTAGTACCCTTAAGTGACCAGAATTAAGCCACAGCAAGGGCCGAAGGTGTAGAGGAAGAGATGAAAAGGAGGTACCGGTGCACAAAATTTGTCTGTCTTGGAAAAAAATCTAGAAGCGACTCTTCTCCATATTTGACAACCGTCGAGAATTAGTTCAACAAGCTTCAATGAGGTCCCCCATCGGTCTTTAATAAACAACGGCCCTATGTCCTACAAACGGCACCACGAAGCTGTCCCACAAATGGCCCCACGTAAAAAAATTCACGATCTCATATTTTCTCAGACTACCGATTGCGGGTGGATGGATGCCACGGTTGCTCACTTTAAATAGCTAGCGCAACTGTGAAACCACTTCAGAGTGTTGTTTGACGATGTTTGAGCGCAATCCGAAGAAGTTTTGCGCGTCATAGTGTAACCGTCGATGAAGCATGGATCCACTAAACATAAAACACTCGAAATATTGGACTCTCACCAGTGAATATGCTCCAAAACGGATGGTAAGGTGATGGACACCTTTGTCTGGCATTCACATCGATTACTCCCTAATCCCAAATTGAGAAGCCGTTTGGACTACGGATAGCAAAAAAAATTGCCTCATTTGGCGAAAAATAAAATGATCTTGCACGACGACTAGAAACCGCCTCACACCTCTGCCTTCGACCCGGCCAAATTAAGCGAACAAGAAAACAATCTCTAAGCAGCAGAAACTTCGAGGTAGTCACGGACTTCGACTACCTCGGCTCCGTGCTAAATAGGAACTACAACACCAGTACCGAAACCAAACGCAGAATCACTCTTGCCAATCGTTGTTTCTTTGAGCTCGAGAGGCAATTGAGTAATAGAGACGTCTCTCGAAGGACTAAGCTTACTTGATCATCCCAGTCTTACTTTATGATGCTGAAACCTGGACGTTACTTAAAGCGGATGAGGAAGCCCTTAGTCTCTTCGAGAAAAAAGTTTCGGGTGCGATTTGTGATCCTGTTTGCCTTGATGTCGCCTGGAGGAGAGGATTTAACGACGAACTTTATGGGTCAACATAAAGATTGGGAAACAATCTGCTGCCCTTCCTGTCATACTTTAGTTCTACACCTAAAGAGTTTCAACCTCAACATTGTCATCATTTTCGTTGGGCGCATTCCCGCGCCATCCCAACGCTACTTCATCTTCCTTTATGGACTTAAGGCTATCAGAAGCAAAGCGCAAGCTTAGTTTTTGGGGTTGACTGAACCAGAATGAGGTGCCTTTGCCAATTTCTACTTTGGCCCAAAATGGTATACAAAGGAGTAAAGACACCGAAGACACGTGTGTAGCTTGATAGAAAAATAAACAAAGTCAGTCAATCCAGACATGCACAATTCCAACACACGAGAGTGTTGGATATCGGTTAAAATGTGGTGAGTTTTACAGACACCTGTGATTTCATGCCCACTCTCATGACTCATGACCACTCCTGCGATTGAGATCAAAAGAAATCAGACCACAAGTCTGGTGTTTCAAGGTTTATGTTCAAAATGTTGTTCCTTTATCTATCTGTCTCTCTTTCCTTCCCTTAACTCTATCCCTCTCAAATTTGTAACTCCAACCTTGGTCGAGTCTTTCAGCCCGAAGTCTAGATTCGTATTGCAAGCTAAGCGTATGCTCATCTAGCATTATTCATGACTCCACTTCACTTGAGAATTGAGAAAACTCGAAGAATGCTTTGAACTGTAGGTCTCCTCCACTCGTAACTGAAACAGTCCAATTTATAGCGATTGCTTAAGAAAACCTGGTTTCTTGCAGACTGCAGGCCCGTAAACTTTACACAGTCCTTTTAGGAGGTTCTTCCTTCCCCTGGGCTTGTGGATCTCCCCGACCAATGACATATTCTACTCTAACGATTGTTGTGGAGATATTAAGTTCTGGGGACATGGCGTCTTTGAACTCAACCTGGTTAATTATCCGCTCAAGTGGCGGATATTCCAAAGCCGTGCTAAAAATTTACCCAACATCTTCAATCCTTGCTGAAGATCGCTTTGAATGATAAAGATGGAGATCAGGAAGAATGATAAAAATGGAGATCAGATGTCTCTCTAACTTGGCAGTTGAAAAACTGACCAAATTTATGTTCTCCTCCGTTCAAGAAAGCCTTAAACTTTGGGAAATGTTCGATTTTCTGGACTTGAACTTGTTGTGTTGTGACTTGTTTGTGTTGTATTCCCCTTGGCTTATTTTGAAATCATCAACTTCGTCCTTGAAAGTCCCCAAGTATGTCCAGCTCCTTCGAATCTATTTAGAGCTATCTATTTATATGAAAAAGAAGACGAAAACGTTCTCTAAATTTCCAGGAAAGATATCCTCCTGGAATATTCCTGCACAGTTCCCTCTCTCTCTCTCTAATGACACAAAAGATACGAGAATCCAATAAAACTTGCCCTCGAAATTCCTCGCTCAAGCAATAAAATGCGACATCCTTGAACGCATTTCTCTCCCTCTCTCGGAACTCAAAGAGAACTCGAACAGAATGAAATTCAAAACTCGTTAACCTCTTGTCATCTGAAGTTCCTCAATTTCCACGACCTCCTCCTCCTCCTTCTCCTTCTCCACCTCTTCCTCGCCCTTCAACGAACTTTCTCATTGCCTTCCGCGACCTTTTCCCTTTCTCGCATCGGAAAATCATAAATCTTCCTCTAATCAAATCCTGTTGCGGAACTTTTCCTTCAACTTAAACTATTTCATCCTTCGGTTGGGGGGGGGAACGGTTCGTGGAGTGTATGTAGTTGGACTTTGTGTGCAGCGTGCACGGCATCGTGTCAAAGCGAAGCCAATTCATTGTCCTTTCTCGCTCAGTGTTCTACCACCTAACACCTTAATTAATCTCATTTCGTGCTTTGTACTGTTGCTGGTGCTGCTTCCACTGTTTTGCTGCTGCTGTGCCCCAGCTTGTTGTGTGACTTTTCCTAATCAGTTTTCAGTTAAGTCAAAGGAAACACAAGGAAACTTGGAGTGCGGGCGGTGGAAATGCAACTTGTGCAAGAGTGAGACTCAAATAGCAGGAGTTCTGTGAATTCCAAGAATCCCTTGTGTGAATGAAGACTTTTGATAGGGCGCCCTCTTTGCGTCAACCAACAAATGGCGGGTGAGTGGGGGGGGGCAATGCGCCTTCACAACAGGAATGTCGCTGTTAATTTGAAACTCATTGTAAGCCCGCGTCTACAATTAAAACTCGTTCGGAAGAAAACTTAATCTCAAAGTTACCTGTGTGGGGGAGGGGGTGTGGGGGACGTGGCTGACTTAAGGGGGCGGCAAGCAACAGAAACATAAATTTCAACCGTCGTCTGTTGCCTGCTTATTACGTGTGCGTTTCTCTTGCGCGCAGAGTTACGACAGAGCAGCGCGACGTTTGCTGATTAAAAACGAAACGTAGCAACGACTCACTTTTGCACGGAGATCTGTAATTAAAACCAATCCGTTCTCTTGGTCGTTTACTGATGATGCAGGTTGGTCGGGAGACGGGGGCAGGAACAGGGTAAAGGACATCAAGATGTAGATGGAAATGAAGGGGGATGCACGATGAATGGTTTAATATTGCTGACGCATTAAGCGAAACAACACAGCACACACGCTCTTTGACCTGAAAAAGGACACAAAACCCAAGCCGAAGGGGGGGAATGGGGGATGAGGGGATGAAAATGTGTCGTTTCCCGTTGTCACTGGGTTACCACCACCCCCGGAACCACGTAACCTCAGAACTGTGCAACAATTTAATTTCAAATCACCCTTCAGCATGAATCATCAACTGTGCCAGCCCCCCTCCCCCCACCCTTTGTGATCCACTCGCATGGGAATTAATAGAGGAGCACAGACATGCAAAGAGAGAGCTTAATATTCTCCAGAGGAATATCTCAAAAACTTTTCCCATAGTTCCCCACTGAACTCGCCCAACCACTCGAACCGTGTTTTGTTGCTCTCAAGGATTTAATATATCGCCTCGAGCACAATGTTTCCCATTCCCTGCATGTGTGTGTGTCTGTATGTGTGTGGTGTGTGTGTGCATTTGAAGGGTTGAAGGATCTCTGAATCTGAATTTGAGTCTATTGTCTTGTTGTGGACAGACCGAACCTAGCCCACAATCATTTCCATATAAATTTTAATTTACGTCAAACCCTCTCCACCCCATCCACTCTTGCGAGTGTGTGTGTGCGGTGGGTGGGGAGGATGGGGTAGTGTTATAATTATTAGCGGCCAGGATTGGGAGCACAGGGCTCAAAAAAACAACAACAAAAAAACACACAGAATCCTCGTGAAAAGAAACGAGCACAATGGATACAAATAGTAAAAGCATCTGAGTTAGCCGTCACCAGGCGCGTCGTATGCAGGCGACGCCACACATGCCAAACACACATCTACACGCCATTCAGCGCCTGCAATCTGTCCTACATTTCCAGATTCAGTGGATTTTGCTGCTGCCGCACCCATTCATTCCCGGTGTTCTATTGTATGAGGACTAGAGGACGATGATGTGCGTGTCCTTTGGCTCTCTTCAACGTCGTCAACATCATCGTCGTCGTCCTCGTCGTCGTCGTCGTCGTCATCATCCTAGTGGAGCTTGATCTGCTTATCTTTAGTGCTCCAGTGATGTGTTTTTCTCTCGTTTCATAATAACATATTTTATCCCTCGCCCCTCTTCACGCCCCTCCTCACAAACACACAAGGAATGTGTAATTACGGGGAAAATAGAACAGAATAGGCAGTGTCTCTCTCTCTATGCCTCTCTGGACCACCCACCTCTATGGCAAGAGGACGGCAGGACAACGACGACGACGACGACGACGACAACGAATGGCGTGGATGAACAATGCAAAGATATTTTAATTATGTTAAGTTTCTGCTCGTTTTTACCCCCCCATGAAATGGAGGGTTGTGGGGTAAGGGACAGACGGGTCGAAAGAGATGATAGGAATTTTGAAGAGACCACTACTGGGTACTCTGGCTAACTGCTAATGGTGATGCCTGCTCGTCATTGAATTGGGCGTGGAGAAGGCCGAAATTGAGCGAAATTGGGTGAAATTTGGGGCGAATTTGAGGCCATGATGGAATGCGCTGCAGAGATAGGAGTTCGCGGGGAATTGAAGGAAAACTTCATTGTTCCCGCACAGACCTTGTACGAAACAATCTTTGAATCTTAATTGAGTGTGCTTAGGTTTGAGGCGGAGCGCTGGGACACGGAAAAATCAAACGTTAGTCATTGTCGTCCATGTCGTCGTTGCGATGTGACATTCTTGCTGTCTCCTCCGAAGGCCAAAGTTTTTGAAATATTCAGTCGGAAGTTATGGGGTAAGTTTTGTGCAGCCTTTGAGTGGACGCTGAAAGACGAGAAAGGATGTTCGAGATTCAATTGAATTACGGGACGAAATTCAGATGGGGAATTTGAAATTTTTATTTCATTGCGTTCGCGTGACATCATGCCATCGTGGGGGGAATGTCTTAATTTGCGGGACAGTTTGCTGGTTGCGTGGTTAGGGTTCTGTTTGAAGGAGGAAATGATTTTAGTTTTTTTTTTTTGTTGAAATTAATTTCACATTTAGATTTTGAGGGGTTTGTTTTTTTTCATGAAATCAGGACGGAAGTCTTTGAATTTGAAGACGTTTTCGTATTTTTCAGAAATCATCAAATCAAATATGATTTTCAACTTTATTCCTCTCGATGTGGCCTCTCAGACAAAGTGACCTTCATAAAGGCTTTCGGTCTTTATGGACGAAATTTCCATTCAACTAATTGCATTGAATGATATGACCTCCAATTATGAACGTATGCCAATGGCATCGGGAAGGCTTTGACTGTCATCCAAATTCTTTTGATTTGAGCACCAATGACAGACGGTTTCATTAGGATGAACTACATGCCATACAGTTCATGCCGCATTGGCCAGTCTGTATGAATTATTTGAAAGCGTGGTTTTGCGACTTGACCTCGCTAGACCATATCTGGTGGGGAGTCCTTAAGTCGCAGGCTTATGCAATGCACCACTGGGGCAGAGTTATGAGAAATATGCCGGTAAGTTGCAGTGGCATTTGAAATTTGTTGTTAAGGGTGATCCATTTTGAGGTTAGATTTACAGTGTCAAATAAACTGTTCGAATTTGAAAGTGAATTTAAAATTTGTGCTTTTGGTTAAAAGAACAATACATGGCATTTACTTTTTGAAAATGATATCATGTAAATGTTAGCCAGGACTAAGTCGGATGTGGTCCATTGAGAAGGTTCAATTTAGGTTGAACCGTTTGAGCAAAGCAGATAACACGAGTAATGTTGGCTTCTAAACGTAAATAGTAGCTGGCTTATTCCCGAAGACTTGAGATTTTACATATTCTCAGGTGACTCCTTTATGTAGAAAATTGCATAAAATTGTGGAACCCGATGATTTTGACAAATTAAGCAATCTAATCTCGAATAGTGACTCAACTTGACAATAACTCTTCTTTGAAATGAAATTAAACACATAGGCGAGGTTTGGAAACACTGCACTGGGGCGGCTTAGACTCGAAGATTGGCCCATTGTACAAGAGAAGTTCGAATCTGGACTAAAATTGAATCGCAAGCTACAAAAATTCAACAACTTTTAAACCACTAATATGTTTTAACATCTTTCTGCTCTAAAGTCTGCGAATCTGAGCCATTGGGACAACGCAACAGAGGACGGCCTAGGGTAAGGTGGCGCACACAAGTAGAGAAGGATCTCAACCAATTGGGAGTGCGCATCTGCGGAGCTGGAGGCAGCTAGATCTTGCTGGCTGGAGATGCATGCTGGTTGAGGACCAGGTCCACTCCGAACGGTAGCGCCACAAGGGAGGCATCTTGGTTGAGGCCCAGGTCCACTCCGAACGGTAGCGCCACAAGAGAGGCATCTTGGTTGAGGCCCAGGTCCACTCCAAACGGTAGCGCAACAAGGAGAAGAACATCGTTTTGCCCATATCTCGAAAACTGTTCACCAGACGCCGAAAGGGAACCAAAATCGTTCGAAAACCTTAGCTGCACCTCCTTCAATGTTCTTTCAATGGCGGCATACATACATTCGGACAATCCTCTCAAAATCTTAAAAACTGTGTACTTTGAAAAATCATCAAACATTTGAAAAACTCCTCATTTCCGTCGTTGATTTGGCATAACTGTCATAAACGTTGCTGGCAGTGACTTATTCGAGTTCAAAAGAATATCAAATCGTCACGAATTTTCTTTTTATATCTGTCAAAAGTCAAGGTCATCTAGGACCTGGAAATATTTTCTCCAATTTGCATGCAATTGCTCATCGCCTTCTCGTCCCGATTGAATTTAATCGAAAATCACCCATCCTACGACATCAAAAATATCGATGAGCTTGCATTTTCAATTCACACCAGGCCACCAAGGGGACAACCGTAGCGCCCGCTCCAAATATGCAGTTCACTGTGTCGCACAGCAGGCGCTGTATTCAACGAGGTGGAACTGGCACATAAATCCACCGAAAGAAACGAGGCGAAGAAAAATGAAAGCAACCCATTAGATGTCTGGGTCATGTGGAATTAATGAACAATTAGGGAACTAGGTTTTAATCCTTTCCCCACATCCTCGAACAAAAAAAAAAAAACACAGAAGAAGAAGAAACACCGAGCAAACAATAAGTCCCAATTATGAATGGCGTCAGTCGAGCTGCTGCTACTGCTGTTGCTGCGGCAACTTGCCAGGTGTGTGTGCGTCCCACTCATAGCGCTCCTCTGGGAGCAACGGCTCGGAGACGTTGTGGCAGTGGAGGCAGTGGAGGCGGTGGCGGTGGCATAAACTAAAGCGCAAAGTGCGGAGGAGATGAGTGTGCATCAAGTGGAAAAATTAGCTGTGGGTTGTAAATGCCACTTGTGCTGCTACAGCAGCGATATGCGGGTTCGACTGGGTATAAGCCAATTGGTTTAGCCTTAGGCCGTGCAAAAGCCGTACACAAGTCTGCCGAGTGGCCCGGCTTCCCTTGCTGTTGTTAGAGCGATGTCAGTGAACGGTGCAGCTGACGCAATGACACTCTTGTACAATAGACAAAATTGGGTTTAAGGCGGTGAATTGAGTCGTCGTCGTCGTCGTCGTCGTCGGTTGTGTAATCATGGCTGTTGTCCAAAGCCGGCGATGATTTGTGTGTGCAAACGGGTCTTTCGTGTCGATTCTTTTTTTTTTTGTTTCTCGTCTCGATTCAATCGCTTCCAGTAAGTACACACAAGCCATAGATTGGATTTGAAATCCTTGCCATCACAAGCCCTCACCAATCAACCCCCGGTGAGTCCATTAAGATGTTTTTGTGAGTGTGTGTGTGTGTTGTTTAACCCCACTTTGACCGGCAGACATGTTTGACTAACTGATACCCTCCCCACGGTCGGTTCACTGGACACAATAGCCTTTTACTCCATTTACTATGTATGAACGGCAACTGGCACCACACCACACCCACACCCACATCACCGCATCCCGGGCGCGCACAACGGGCGACAATGTTACCGCCCCCCCTTTGTGAAATGTTTCCAGGTCAGTAACCAGACAAGACTGTGACAACGATTTAACACGAAGTTCATATGTCCACTTGGTGGTGGAGAGGTGCAGAGGTGGAGAGGTGCAGAGGTGGAGAGGTGGAGAGGTGCATCCATTCTCGTTCGTATTAAATTGACTCTGCCCTGCGGCAGGATCTCTTCACGGCAACGACAGTAGCCCGGTTAAGCGCCTGTGCCGCTCAAGAAGGGCAACTAAATGCTGCCATCTGCTGTCATGAGATACGACAGAAGCGAACCACGACGACACACTAGTGAACTCGAAGAGGGTGGATGGACTCCTTTTGCGTTTCTGAGGAGTTCTTGCTTCGTGTGGTTGTGAAAAGGAATTTGACTTTTGCGGTCGGATGGGTGGGGTGACGATATGAAATTTGAGGTTTTTGCTTAGCTAAAAAAGTGCGGAGGTGGCTTGGTAATTAAAAGGAGCCTTGGTGGGAGGAAGCTAAGCAGAGGGGAAATTACTTAAATCTCTGCGAAAATGTGCATGTTTTTGTGTTCTTTTTGAACAACAACGACAGTTTCTTTTATTTTATTTTTTCACAACTATCAGGCTTGTTACCTCAAGACTAGGCTCAGAGCCAACTAAGAAAACTTGTAAGGAAGACTCTGATTCATGGGCGGCTGTACACAGTCAGTAAATGTGAATTGGAACTCTTCTTTTAAAGATGATTTCGGAGAGAGGAGGAATTTGATTTCAAAATCGCATTTCGGTTCTTTTCTGAGACCCATCGCTACATGGTCCAATCACCTTAGGCGAATACACCGCTTAATAAGAGTATGCCTTGCCCAAGAAGAGCTTACGCATAACACAGCTCCAGCCGGGAGAGTCCTAGATCTCAGGACATTGTGACAACACAGCAGATATAGCGCACATCAGAGAAAAATGATCTTTATTAACTTGATGTGCGTAACTGCAGACAGATGTGGGATTTGGTTTTACGTGATCACCTGCATCACGGGTTCATTTTCTCAAGAGAGTAGATAACGCAAGACTACACGCCTTAGTTACTCAAGTTCCAAATGAGATCATGCTTGAGGGATAATCAATCCACCTTGGTATGGAGCGAGGCCTTTCTACAACCTCTGCCGCTCTATTGCCCGGTTGAGAATGCAAATCCACACTGAGCCCGGAAAGTTCCCTAACTGCCTGGCCCGAATGAGCAGGGTGAACAACCTATTTCAGACTAGTCAGTACGGAACACTAACCACTGCTCTGCCTACGATATTGGGTTTTAAGCTACAGCCACCAAGGGCTCCTGACCTTCCGTGGCATGTTGACGGTGAGAGGCATGTTGGTTGAGGCCCAGGTCCACCCCGGACTGTAGCGCCACAAGCAGAAGAAGAAGAAGCCTTCCCGTGGCAGAAGAATATAACCTCTGGTCAAGATGTCACTACCAGTTAGGTTTCCTCAACGCCTGGGTCTGGTTCCATCAGTAATTTGCGATTGTGATTTTGAATCAAGTGATTCATAAATCCAGTCACATCATACGGACCACAACTGCAGACAGCTGAAGAGAGACCGTTGAGGTTAAGATTGATTGAAGTTCAAGAAGAAGAACGCCAGTAACACAAATTTTTTTCAGTCAAAGACGGCTGACCATCGCAAAATTTGCTTAAGTTGCACTGAGAAATGAGGCGACAAGCAGAACATCCATGTCTGAACAAGTTTGAAGAATTCTCTTCCACTTTTTCTATGAAATGTTGATGCTTGATATCTGATTTAGATCAGAGATGGTTTCCTGTGCCGTGTCTTAGTCCAGAAATTCGGGATGGTCTCTTCAAGCGCTCACTAGTATCACTTGTAATGTCATAGAAATGGGCTTAAGTTGCACTGTAAAGTTCAGCGTTAGGGAAGACATTTGTCTCTGTGCTGCAGTCTGGTTTTCTGTCAAAGAATTCGAACAGACAGTTCTTCTTCTTCTTCTAGTGGCGCTACACTCCGGGGTGGACCTGGGCCTCAACCAACATGCCTCTCCAGCCAGCACGATCTTTCGATTGCTGCCGCCAGTTGCGCACTTCAAATTGGTTGAGGACCTTCTCCACTTTTGTGCGCCACCTTAGCCTAGACCGTCGTCTGTTGCGTTGGTTGCAGTGGTGGTCATACGCTCTACATGGCCTAGCCACGAACAGACAGATGAAAGTCGAAAATATCACTCAAGACAGTGATTTATCGTGAGGTTTGATTTAAAAATAATTGAGTGGCACTACAGCCCACAAGGGACTAGGGCCTAGCTTCTACAACAACTACTCGTGTTGTGCGTGCTACAGTTCTCTCACGAGTAGAAGGGACCTACAGTTTTTTGCCGACTCCGAACGGCGAGATTTAAGAAGCATTTCATAGACAATTGATACTCTTTGAGGGTTGTCAGTAACTCGCCGTGAAAAAATGCGAGGTGTTCCATTCGAGAATCGAACCCAGAACTTCTGTGTGGCGGTCGACGGACTTACCACTACGCCACGCTGACCACGAAAGTAGGTTTGATTTACATATAGCTTTTTCCGACGGATCCCGTGTGACTTTAATCAAAGTGCTTTGCCAGTTTTGTTCAGTATCGTTTGACAAATCGTCACAGAAAGATTTACACCTCTCTCAGACACACAAAAGTGTCTCCAAAGTGTTCAGCTGAATGACGAAAATCAACCTTCTGGGAGAAATGTTGTTCGTGCGACTCGAAGGACCTACTAAATCCACTTTTGCCAACACTTTTCGTAAATTTAAGTCTCAGTACGTTAATAGATAATAATCGACCAGTTACACCAAATCCAGCACGTTTTGAAGAGGCAGTAGCAGCTGTTAAAGACTGTGTACGCGAGGACCTGACAGTTCTATTTATGGCCATGTTCACGACCCGTATGCTTCCTAAAATTCAAGCATCTAGTCTCTGTGAGCTCTGGTTTCAATAAGACGTCACTATGCGCCATAGAGCGTGTAAAGCAATGAACTTGTAAAGAAATCATTTTGGTGAGCACTTACTCTGACGCTGTTACTGTTACGCTTATTTTGTCTCCTAGATAGTGCGGACCTTTGGACTACATTCTCTGGGGATATTTAAAGTCTCAGGTCTTCAAGAAATAAGCCATCTACGATTGACGCTTTAAAAGCCAACATTACTCGTGTTATACACATGGTGTTTGAGTCATTAAAAAATTGGATCTTCCAAATGGACCTCTTCTTCAGGCGTATTCTTGGCCAAAATTATGATTTGACTGTTTAAAAGGTAAATGCCATGAGTTGTTCTTTCTGCTGATAAGAAAAATGTAAAATTCCCTCTCAAAAGCGGTTTACATTATAAATCAAACATCACGATGAATCACCCTTAAGTAAGGCGGCAAGGAGCAGGTTTATTTCTGAACGCGTGCCTTAGTTTCAAAGAATACGACACTTTCTTGAATTCTATGTTACTTCAGAGGGACTTTGAAGATGTTCTCCAGTGCAATTCTGGAAAATTGTAGATTACCCTCAGTGTGGCCTCAAACAGACGGTCTTTTAACTTCACTGATGTTGCAACTACAAGCGGCAGATCTAAATCCTTTCAAGCGAATTCCTTTGAGCAAGTATTCAGAGAACTTATTTGTTACTTACGTAGAAGATCTTTTCCTGTATCTTCTCACAGGCAGCAAGACCTCAAGATAATTAAAACAAATCATTCAAGTTGCACTGAAAATTGCCGCAACAAGGAGAAGGTTGTACCATTAAGGAAATTCGACAGTTGTTGAAGGGACCAACTTGATTCCCGACCTTCTTAGCGTAATCAAAACAATCAAATTGCTTTCAAATATCAGCTTAACGACGAGTGTATTTGAAGACATAGCACACGTGTCAACGACTCTTCAGTGAAGTGCTCCAATCACGACGGATGTTAAACAAATCAGATCGATTTTTGAAGGACCACGGCCTGAGTTCCTCTCCAGGGAGCAGGAAATCCTCCCCGAAATATATCTTGATACCCCAACAGGAAAAAAATTTGCCAAGTAATCGATAAATTCGTTCTCCCCACCCGCCCTCAGTCAGGCAAACCACGACGCACAACAACCAACAACCGATAGAGAATTCTTAGATTAACGATTATGTAAACCCAATAGAGTGCTGAATAACCAACCGGCAACTAAAGAAATTCCCTGCCAAAATGATAAATCGCCTTGCCACTGCCACCATGACAACCACCACCTTCTCCACCACCACCACCGACGACAACAACAACAACAAGAACAGAACAGAAGCACCAGTGGCAGTAAGGAACTGTAAAGCGTCATCGAAAAACCGAAGAAGTCCCAAAGTCATTCAATAACTTTGGCCAATCTATCATCTCTCGCCACATGCAGTGGTCCTGCGAAAGTTGCTCCAATCATTTCACAAGGAAATTGAAAAAAAAAATCGGAAAGCCAGGAAAAAAAAAGGAAAATCTTAAGTCAAGCGAAGGGCTTTCCATCTGCAAACAACTGGAGAGGATAGCCCTGACTCCGCATTCAAACGAGATAAATAAAAAAAAATGTCCTTCTCCTTCGGGGCAGTTTTTTTCGTTTTTGGGCGATTTTTTTTTCTACGCACTGTGGCCGGTCAGTGACGTGAAACTGGGTGTGGTAGCATCTTCGAAGTTTTCGCTCTCTTTGTCTCTCTCTCCGTCTGCCCCGCACACAGTGCACACGATGAAGATTTCCCTTGAAACTATGCCGAGGACAGGTGAATGACTATTTTTAGATGGAAAATGGAAATCACAGACCTGGAAGGGCCCACAATCACCATTCCCCATTAGACAAGCTACCGAGCCCCGTCAACCCTGGCAGGTGTTGTAATTATGCCCAACAACCCAATGAGTAATTGCTCACATTGCCATAAACCGAATCCTTCAATCTGATTACATCTCTCCTTCTTCGGGGCAAATTAGCGTGAAATTCTCAAGATCTAAATAAAGATTCGGTCGGGGGTGGGTGGGTGGATGGGTTGGTTGGTCTCCTTGGAAGAAAGACAGTCGAAACTAGTGTTTGGACACACAAGCATGACGTGCGCCGCGCGGCAGACACAAAGGACTCAAACGCGACGCGAATCGATCGAATTCTCCTCTGTCTCCCGTCCGCGGCAGGTGCACGTCGTATTCATGTTCAGGGTAAAATGGAGGTTTTCTTTGTTATTTTTCTATTTTTCTGCTTTGTTGTTGTGCTGCCCCTCCTGTGTGAGGTCGCTATGGTGACGCGAATACCTCGCATTAACCGATTTCGTGACTTAGGTCGTTGCCACCACATGGATGGAGTGGGTTGGTTGCGAGGAGACACAGAGCGCCACCCTTTGTGTCCTATCCACAAAGCAGGCACACACACACACCCACGCCAAGCGGACTGATTTGAAGTTTTCGGTGGTTTTTGAATGAATTTGGAAAAAGAATGAAAAGCGAAGTTCGTGTCAAGCAGTCCTGCCAGCCGTCTCGTGACGGGTTCGGTTTTTATGACCTGAAGTTGTTGGTCGCGTTGAGAATTTATTATGGAAATCGTGGTGAGTTTCTGAGGTGAGCACAGTGGGAGGGGGGGGAATATTTTTGGAAACAAACAGGAATTTCGGTTTGAATTCATTACAATTCTGTGAAAGGGCTGTTTTTTAGTCGACATCTGCAGTCACCTAAACTTTGGTCAGGAAAAGAGGATAATTGCGGGTGAACAAAATGCTAATCCTTCCTAATAATGAAACGAACACGACTAGGTTCTCTACAAAACAGCGGTTACTCTGAAATCATCACTATGGGTCATTCTCCTGTAGGATATCATCCCCTGAGTGAGTTGAACTCGACTAAAATTAGCAGGAAATGCAGAGAGGAAGACAGAAGTAAGGGGATAGAGCACATACTTTGCGATTGTCCAGTAGAAGGCACTCTGCATTCGACATTAGAAATGTCTTTGGCGGTTTTCAATTCTTGTCTCTCAAAATTTGCTACATCTTTGGCAACCACTTGCAAACAATCATCCAATCGAAACGAATGCCATGATTGAAAATAAAGTTGTTGTGGGGCGGTTCTTAGCAACCCGCAAGTTCAAGAGGGTTCAAGAAACTTGAGTCACCTTATACACCCGTCTTACATCACATCAAATGGTAAATTTGTGAGGAGTCGAAGATTTTTGGAAGCTGTGTGTCAAGAACTGGATCAGTTTGCGTGTTTAACAGAGGGGAAAAACAATCTTTCGTCGTGCGCCAAATAGTTCGCAATTGTCTATGTTCCTCCAAAATTTCTGCAAACTTGAATGAAGCAGATTATAGTAGACCGTTGTCTGGCCATTTATGTCATCATTTTTTACGTTAGATTTGTGAGTTCTGTTGCTGCCTGAGCTTCTTTAAGACTGATCGCAAGAGATTTTAAGTTTACTTAGGGCTTCACACCTCTCAGACGAACGTGATATAACAGACCTGCTAACTGGGTACTGTCTGATAGACAACACAATGCATGAAGATCAGGTTAACTTTGCAGTAACTCCCGAAAGAGTTGCCGAGACGGAAACGATTGAGAAAGCCAGAAGGACTTGGAGGGATAAATTTCTTTTATACAGGCACCAAGCAGACCAGAAAAAGTAAAAAAATTCGCCTAAGTGTCATACAATGGACCCACTCGTCGAATAAGTCGGCTTCAGCAATCTTGCTCAGTCAGCCACATCAAACTTACCCCTATTCTGATTCAAGGTTTGTTCGAGTTTTCTTCAAATTTTGTATCACAACGGTATGTTGGGGAATTAGAAATTCTTACCCTTCTAGATTGCTGCTCCTTTGAAGTTCCTATTTTGTGTTTAGTTCGTCTCTAGTTTGCTGCCACCATATTCTTATTCTCTTATTCGGTATCAAATTGCTTTAAGTTTCCTCCAAGTTTCCTATTACATTGCTCCTAGATTTGAGCTAGTTTATTTGAATCTTCTTCCCAATTTCCTTTGTTTCTAGTTTGCTGTCACCTCGCTTCAAGTTTACTTCAAATTTCTTTCAAGTTTCGTTCTAGTTGTCTTCTGATTCAGTGCTAGGTTGCTACTTTCAACCACCTTCCAAGTGCGCTTCATGTAAGCCTAAAGGAAATTGGTGCCGTGAGGCATGTTAAAAACATTGCAGCAAGAGTATTTTCTAGAGATATGTAGTCTCAAGGGATTTGTTCCGACAGGGATTTGTTCCCTAAAGATGCCAACTGACAAGCTTGTAACATTGTAAGGCGCCTACATGACCAAATGAATGTGACGAAAGTCCTTGAAATCTACTGAGCAATGTGACAACAAAAGACAATTTTGTGTCTGACCATATATTTGACTTATTCTGCATGAGGTTCGATGTTTTTTTAAAAGTCTCTGTTGTAGCAAGGGTGACACTGACTTAAGATTCTACACTCCTCCTAATCACAACAAAGAAATTGAGAGTTGGTTCCCTTGTTTGCCTGCAATCTCGTGAACGCAAGAAAAGTCCACTTATAGAAATGTGTTTCAGCAAGTGAAAAGTCCCTACAAAAATTCGCAACGTTTACGACGAAGCCCAATGCCTTGAAAATGCAATGTGTCTTTGTAACTTCGCTTTAAGTTTTCCTTATGCTACCTTCAAGTTCTACGTCACAAGAACAGATCAACGTTTGATCGTGAAAGACAATTGGCGGCTCTATCGTAACCTAAGCCAGTCAGCGAGTCAGCGACTTAAGCAAGAGTTGCTGTTGCTCAAGTTAGATGCATACTTGCTTCTACATACTTTGCTTTCAGATCACATCTGACTTGCTTTTCACTCCCACCAAGTACTTTGCTTCAAGTTTCATTCTTGTTTTCTATTACATAGATTCAAGCTTCCTGCATCCATTCCTCTAGTTTTCTCCCAGTTTTCTGCTAGTTTTCCACCAAATCCATTCGTGCTTGGTATCACAACGAATTGGAAATCGGTCTTCATTAAGTGCTTGTATTGGGCCGTAAGCCACTCTAGATCAAGATTTAGTTTGCTCCCAGTTTGCTTCTAGTTCCCTTCCAGATTCCATTTAGCTTCCTCCTTGCGTGTTGGTGCTTTGCTTCTAGTGTAATTTCTAGTTTGCAGGGAACGTCCTCTGATTTGATGTCTCTTTCCGTTTAGATTGACCGCTGAGAAGTTTCAAAAACCCAAAAGGTGTCCTCTAGCTTCAAGTTTAACTCAACTCACAGCCTAATCCTCAAGTCAGTAAAACTAAAGAATGTGTCTACGATTTATAACTTTCAATGAATTGCTATCAAAGGCAAAGGAAAATACTATTATTGCCCCCTGCCACTGCCTATGATCTGGAGTCTACCAATCATTTCTCAAAGCCACCACCCAACAAATCGAAGACGTTTTCCACTCGATTTACTGTGCCTTCTGCTTTCGACTCTCCATCATCAATTGCAAACAGTTTTGAAATTCTCAGATGCTCCCGCCCAACCCACTGCGAAAGGGGTTCTGTTTGCAGAAGGAGTTCTGTTTCCGTTTGGGAAAGGGATTCTCGAGGAGAATATTCCCGAGGTCAGGCACGCCTACCGTACAGACTCCCTAAACAATTCTTCAAGAATCAATAACTTCCGAGATCACTGAGCTGGGTGAAGGAGGAAAATCTATTCCATTCTGGCTGAATGCCTATACACCCCACTCAATTGCCCGGGACCTTTTGATTTATGACTTTGCAGCACATTCCAGGCCTAGATTTGCAGGAATACCAGAGAAGATGTAGTGCTACGCAGGATATTCTGGTTTCCGAAGGCGTTGCATACCGATGCCTCGCTCCCCCTCCAAGGGGAAGAGATGAAAATGCTAGAATGCGCAAATTTATTGCGGAGAATTGCCTAAAATCTGGAACTCATAAATTTCTGATTCATGTACTCGGGAGCAAATGCAGCCAACTTCACATGAAATGTTTCTGTTTGGTTTGGGCGCTGTAACGTTGCCAGAAATAATGCATTCGAATTGAATGTTTTGACTTTTATTGCATCGAGGAAATTCACTTCGATTTTGATCCCATAGCTGACCTCGATTTGTTTGGAAAGAATGTTATTTTTTGAGTCTTTAACTGCGTAGATGATGCCAAATTGCGTCAGATTTATGATCGTTGTTGAAATAGGAAAGTTCTTATGGCTTTTTACAAATCCCTCGTGGCCTTTAAGGGACAAATTTATTTAGGTTTCGGACTTTCATTGTTTCGAAAGGGCAAGAACATGATTTTGGTTAAAAAAAATTACCTTCATGGGTGACCAGTCCGTCTATGATCTTGAATTTTTTGTCTTACAAGAAGAAAAAAGAAGAACTGAACAACGGTGTCGAAGAGAGCAGTTAAATCAGCAAATTATGGCATTTTGCACTGAGTTGAAAAACCTCCTGGTTGACTAAGCAATTTCTTGAAGAATTTCAGAAGATTTTCAACATTTTTGAATTGTAACAAAGGGAACTGAGAACGATTCTAAGTCTAAGATGATATCCCTGAAAATTTCATGCTACTTTATAAGTGATGCCAAATTGTGTACTTTTCTGATATTTTGAACATCTCGTAGTTCATCGTAAGGTTTTGAACCCAAGTAACCCATACCTGACTGTGACTTGTATATGCACTAAGTCTTAAAAAGAGCAGAAAACGATTCCAAAACCTACCTTAATTCATCTTAATAGAAAAGAGAAATAATTTAAAGGCTTCCAAGAAGCAAACGCAATTTCTGAATATTTCAACGACCAAGTGACACATTAAAGTGCAACTTCAGACATCCGTTCACTCAAATTGCTCAGAAAAGAATTTCGATCGAAACCCAAAATTCAATTTATATGAAAAGGGGATGGAAGAAGCTGCCAAATTGTTATGAAAGTTTGAACGTACTTCTGAAGGAGAATTAATTGCTGAAACGTATTTTTCTTTTGAACTTCGTAAGGTTTGGAACCTTTTCGAAAGTTCTTTTTGTCGTTTTCTAAAATGTTTTGAAGGGTTTTAGCAGTGAGAAGGGCTATTGTTAATATTTTACAAGTTAAAATTTGACGATGCGAAGACTTGCACTGACATAATTGACGTATGTAGAAGGCGACGGAAAGAAAGGAAGACTTCACTCTGTGCGTAATATAATTTTATTGAGCAACGCAATGTTGTTTAGTCTGTTACACGCTGTTATGTAATATATAGTGGGGTAACCGGGAGAATTTCACAAGCTGGATTGAAGAACCTTAGTAGCCAATTCAACGACTGCTTATTTACTATAAAAATTACAGTAGGTGCATGAATTAAAAGCTGGCATAAAGCAAGTAGCACATTTTTGTAAATCGCCTACTCGTAGGACATTGCATGTCTTTCCATTTCTTTCCTCAAGAACACTTTTGAAGTCATTCTGAGAAGCAGAAACATACATACTGTACCCTCTTGCGTGTGTGTCCTGGCACTTATTTTGAACAAAAAGATCAAACTTTTTTACAATTTGTCATCTTTTTCAAGTTTTGGCAATTGTTTCTTGACCCCTAATGGATAGGTAAGATCGTTGAATGAATTAAAACAAGCTTGAAACTTGTTTGAAGAGTACGATTTAAGAAGTAGTTTGGAAACAATTGTCACTTTAATTTTGTATAATTTACATTTTTAGATTTAGCCATAGCTCCTTTCTTAAGGAGGCGGACGGCGGCTTCCTTGCTGTTGCACTTGTCCATTCCCTAAACACCACCCAGTGGTACACAAAAATAACTCATGCCTTTATCTTGTTATAGATAGAGGAAAATAAAGTAAACGAAGATAAAGGCCTATACCCTAATTCGGCCACGGACGAACTTCCAAAGAAAGGAAGCAGAGGGTAAAGAAAGATGAAAAGAGAGGTAGGCCTTTATTAACAAAAGAGGCTGCAGGAGTCGAGAGAGTTTCTTACCCTACATACCTTACAACTAAATGTACCCTAAGCCTGTCCTAACGTAAATGTCCTAGGACACTGCGCTTTTCCAGTATCGTGCAGGAGTTTAGGTTTGCTCTGAACCCAAGGGTGCCTGATTTTGTTCGAACAAGTTCGCCAACCCACTCCTCATGTTCAATTGAGATGACCTTTGGTATATTTTTTTGGCGAAATATTGCGTAGGATAGACCTTTGGGGAACTTTTGACTAAAGAGGAACAGAAAGCGAATTTCATTTCAGTTGAATTCGTATAGAGCATTACGTGTTCTTCTGCCATTTAGGCTTAATGCCACTCGGCTCATTTGCCGGTAAACAAGATAACGTAGGGCTGGAGTAGCACTTCAGCCCACGAGGAACCAGGGTTTGGCTTATGCAGCAACTACTCGTTTAGTGCGTGCAACTGTTCTCTCACAAGTAGAAGGGGCCTACAGTGTTTTGCCGACTCCGATCGGCGAGATTTGATAAGCCCTTTCATAGGCAATTGGCACTCTCTGAGTGTTGTCGGGCAACTCGGATGATTTGGTGCCGTGAAAAAATGCGAGGTGTCCCGCCCGGGAAATGAACCTAGACTTTCTGCATGGCGGGCTTGAGCTATACCAAGTATCAAATGAGTTCTTGTTCTTAGGGGCAATTACTTCGACTTGGTAGGAAGCGAGGCCTCTACCGCTCTTTGGGTTATAGAACCCAATGTAGAGCACCTGCACACATAGTCGGGAATAAGGTAGGTGAACAATAGTGTCTTAGGTCCAACGACACAGAATAGGTCAAGATATCAATTAATAAGCAGAACTATATCCCCAGAAAGGGATCTAGCGCTTGGTAAGGCTGAAACTTTTCTTTGACTGCCCCGAACCTTCTGTGGTGCTAGAATATGGGCTCTGATCAGAATGTTACTGCAAGTTAGGTTGCGTGACACCTAGGACTGGTAGTCTGCTATTCAGCCAAAGAGTCTTTTGGTCAATAAGCGATTTTGCATGTAGGGTTAACTTTAACAGCCCCGTGGATGTGCTTCGATTCATTATCGTTTCAAATCATTTCGAAGTGTATTCAAATAATAAAGAGACACTCACTCGAAGTACTGTACTGTCCTTAGCTACTGACTTTCCTTTGTAGATCAAATCGTCAGAAAACCCACTTGCCCACTACGGAGCGACGACCACAAATAGGACATCTAAGTCAACTCAACACTTCCCAGAACTTGGCTCAAGTTCTCAATTGATTGACTCTTTAAGACTCCGAAAACGTCGTGCCAGATTAAGGCAACACACAGAGCGAATGAATCAATTTTCCCGTTGAAAAAATTGCCTTGAGGCTTCGATTTCCTTTTTTCCGTTAAATGACAGAAAAAAAAATCCACCGCCCCCCATTTAAAACAAACACCCTGTCATTGACGGAAATTGCAATCCCTGAATCGAAAAAAAAGAAGACGACACCGGAAGGATACAACTTAAAATCTCAGTCATTAAAAAATTCCATGCGTTCCACGCTATCCAACATCCTTCCTTCCGTCCTTCTGTTCCGAATTAACCAGAAAGAAAGAAAAAACAGTAAGCCTGCCAGCCAGCCCCCGTTGCAAAAGGATTTCAATTAAATTGAAAAAATCTGGCAGCACTGCTTCTCAAACACGTTTGACCCCATTGATTTTAAAGAAATCCTTTTGTCGTCGTCGTCGTCGTTCGGTTTCCTTTTTTTTTTTGACATTTACTTTTCCCGATCACACCAAACAAAGAATGCCGCTGTCGCCGTCGTCGCCACCGCACGGCCAAAAGCAACGAAGAACAAGGAGAAAAAGACGAGCAGAGGGAAAGAACAGAAAAAAAAAACGGTCTTTGTTTAGAACCACCCCCACTCGCCACCCACCCCGATCAGAACATGTCCTTTCTCACAGAAAAAACGTTGAAATTCCTCCCAAGAGAAGAAGCGGAGAGAAAAGTCTGCACGCACACACACAGGATTCCTTTCATTTTGTGTTGCTTTGCTGCTTTCTTTTTGCCTTTACTCGCGTCCTGCTTTTGGTCCTATTCTTTATCGAGCCGTATTTTTTTTTCGTTTTCGATTTTTTTTTCTCTTCTTTTGCGCTTTGTGTATGACTAATGAAATATCCTGGCATGGTTCGTACTTGTTTTGCGTGTTTTGTGTGTGCGGAGGACAACGACGACCGACGAGGAGGACGCAGTGGGCGGAGGGAGGGGGGCGGGAGGGATGATGGGGCGTAAAAGGGAGAACGGCAAGGAGAGTAGGTGACTCTTGGGTGACTCACCAAAACGAAGTTATGCAAGAGTGCGCAAGCACATTGGCTGGGGCAAGCACTACACACAACAGCAGCAATATGGGCATTATCCTTGCCAATTAAATAGATGACTGGGTGTGTGTGTGCGCGCCGTGTTGTGTGTATGAGTGTGCTTGAGGCTTCTGTGCGAAATGGGGGAGAATGGGGCAGCACTCTGTGTGTGTGTGTGTGTGTGCAAGGGCGGATGACTGTGTTTGTGTCATCAGGCACAATCGAACTTCTCATCGAACTTCAGAACTCATCGACAAGGCGATGGACGCCGAGACGCAGTGACGCGCAGAGGGTGCTCTGCTGCTCTGGATCTATGGAGCTGTGGAACTGATGGAAGATTACGTGTCCTGGGGGAGCGAGAATATTTGTTTTAAAAAGCAAAATCATAGTTTGTTGAAGCGACTCTCTCTCTCTCTCTCTCTCCCTTCCTGGCATACACAATCACCTCTCTCTCTCGCTCAGGCTGTGTATACCCGCCTGGCATCTATGAATTTCACAGGCTTACGACATACACTCGGAGGAGGCGAAGAAGCAGAAAGTGCCCCGTGCCGTGTCGTGGCGAGCATGAGAGGCGCAGGCATTCACCTAGAACATTGCAATTAAATTCATTACAAACGAGTGTAATGGAATTTACAGTCATTAGCATACATCCCATTAAATATCTCTGAAATTCAATTATCTCGACTAATTGAGTATCTATGCGACGAGTGGATGTGAGAGCGATGGGGCGGATGCGAGCATCATCAAAAAAACAACGAGGACGATGACGGTGTGCAACAAAAAGACTCAAAGAAACCCATCACCCACAAGGATGAAAGAAAGAGGATGGCAATGAATGTGGAGGACGACGATGATGGCAAGGACCAGTGTATGCCGACGAAAAATACAGCGGCGAGGATGACAATGAGCACGGTGACGAACACGACGTTGGGTACAGCACGAGGACGATCACGATGCTAGGCAAGATGTCAGGCACGAGGTAAGACGTTACGACGAGCACGATGACTAACAAGCATATCGATGGGGAAGGATGTGAGGCACGATCTTAAGCACAAGGCTAGGCATTAGAACGAGCAGAACGTAAAGCATGGGCTTGAAGGGAGGACGGTAACGGAGAAAAGAACGAGCACTACGGCGAGCATGACTAGGATGACGACTTGGAGGAACAACAACGATGGCTAGAAATTTGGTTATGGGGATGATGATAACAACGAGAACGAACGGGGAACAGAGCGAGAAAAACGACGAAAACAACATAGGCAACAAGAAGTGAGATGACGATGAGGACGAAGACGATAGACGGGACTCAAGCAACGAGGAAAATGACGATGAGAACACCGAGAACAACGAGAACCAACGAGAAACGATGAAAACGAGGTCCTCTTCCTAGGCAAGGTAGATGGAGGTATCCTGTCGGAAAATTGCTTTTAACTTAGCTCTCCCTTGCTCTCTCGCACGTTCAGCCTCTCTATATCTGAATTTCAATTTGCGCTCTCTCTCGCATTTAATTCTCTCTCGTGTAAGATACCATGGCAAAGGTGGAGGCGGTGGAGGGTATGAATTTTAAATGAAATGCCTTTTCAGGATGAAAAACACCGATCCTCACAGAGATGAAGAACATCATCTATAGGCCCAAAATAAATAGCTGGCAGGCAGATTTTTTTTTTCCAGCCACCCTCGCCGCCCTCTGCGGAGTGCGGTGTACCTGTGTACACAGATTGCGGTGTGGTGTGGTGCGGTTGTGGCCCGTTTTTTTTTTTTTTTTGTTGCTGTTGTTGTAACAACGTTGTGCGCTGTTCTCTTGTTTCTTGTTCTGAACGAACGCACAACCGAACAGCGACCAACCGACCAACAAACGGTGCCGTGCAGAAGGGGCACAGAGAGATGAAATGAAAGGCAGTCACCACAGGCACTGGGAGATTGGGTGAATGACGATGAATTGAAGGCTTTTTTGTGGAGATGGTGAGGGGGGGTGGTGGGAGAACGCAGAGTGGAGGGGATATTAGTAAGCCTTTCAACAAGAAAATGCTGCTAATGTGTGTAATGTATAAGTGAGTGCGCGCGGTGAATCATTGAATGTGCACGAGCGCTTGTATGGGTGGAGTGTGCAAAGCAGCCTCTGATATGCGTATGACTTTCGATTTGAATGTGAATGTGCAAGTGTGTGTGTGTGTGTGTTTGTGTGCAAGAGAGGGGATGGGGGGGAGGGGGGTGATTGAGGGAGGAATTCCTTAAAGTGTCGATTTTCCACCTCTATTCTACACGTATTTTCTTGTTGTTGTTGTATTTCCTATCGGGAGATCGATATCCTTCGTTTTTTTTGTATATCCTTTGATATCCTTTTTGCAACTTTTTCCACTTTTTTCCCTGTCCCCATTCTTAGATCTCAAGGGACTGGAATTGTGATTTTTGTGAAATTATTTTTTTGTTGTCCCCAATATAAGATTTGGCAGCATTGAGTGCAAAAAAAGAACTAGAATTCTGCGGTTTTTCACAGGATACATGCGTAGTAAATGGAATTTCATCCCCCTCCACCCCGCAAAAAAAAACCACCCACCACCGCAATCGTAGGACAAGAACGAAAACCCGTAGTTCTATGTTTTCCCCCAAAGAACTTTTCTACATTTCATCCGACTTGTTTGAATTTGTGTTCGCTAACGGTAAGGAATACGCAATTTAGACAAAACAAAAGAAATGTTCAGAACTTACCTGTGAACTGCTAATGATGAGCACAAATGTACTCAAACATGTAACAAAGTATCTCGTAGATGACGACATTTTTTTTTCTTTTGCTGAATTTTCTATCTTTCTTGCAGTTTTCTTTCTATTTTGTGTATCTTTCACGGTCTCACTGTTTGGAATTTCTTGAATTTCCTTTTCTTGCACTTGTTTTATATCGAGAGGCAAATCAAATGAACACCTCGGTCAATGTTCACACGATCGTGTCGACGACGAACGTTCGTCGAAAACTTTTCTTCAATTTGTTCGCAAAATAAGAAAAATAAAAAATCACAAAATTTCGGCAACGAAAAAAATTTATTATAAATCAAAACAGACGAAACTCTTCTCGCTCCGCTCTCGGTGTCGTGACGAGGAAGGATGGAAAACACACAGCACAGGCACAGGAGACTCCGGAGCTCCGTGGGTTTTTTCTTGGTGTGATGCGGTGTTGTTCGTTCGCGTTCGAAGAGAAAAAAATCGAAACTACCAGGCACACCCCTAAAATAAAGTATCTTTTGCTGCTGCTAATACTATAGTCCTCCTTTTTGGGGTTTCGGTGTTTGTCTCTGGCTCTCTACACACTTTGACTGAGAGCGAGAGATGTACCCACCACCGCGCACACACAGTAGCTAGCGAGCGACGATAGCGACACGGCGACGACCACTGCGGATGTGTGGCAAACACACACACACACGAGAAGGGAAAGACGGGGAAACGAACAAAAAAAAACTTTTTATTCGTTTTTTTTTTTCTTTTATTTCTGTAATTCAACTTGTTTCCCTTGATTTACGTGGACTTCTTTGGTGTCTTGCCGAACTGTATGTGTGGTCTTGGTCTCTTTCCAGAATCTGGAGAAAACTGCTTCTGGGATGGCACTCAGAGACTGTATGAAATGAATGCCTTTACATGGTCTTCCCACAAAAACCATCCACCGAACCGAACTAAGCGGATGCGATTTGAAAAATGAATGACTCTGACTGAATGTCTGACTGATCTGAGATGAGATTTCTTGGAGATTTTTTGGGGTTTCTTCTCTTCTTTAACTGTACACGGTGCTGCGATACACTAAAGACCGTACCGATTGATGTCTACCTTAAAATCTAAATAAAAACTGCGCCGACCGATATTTAGTTCGAAAGTTTCGAAGAAGACTCACAGCTTTGGTGGAAAGGAAACGACGAATGCGTATGCGTTGTGAAAAGACGGTTAGTGTTGAGCGGGGGCGGTGACGGTGACGATGGGGAGAATGTGTAAAAGGGGACAATTCGAAAGTTTCATTCGAAAGGAGGGATGTTTTGTGATTTTTTGCTCTTCGAAGTATTTATTTTTGTTCGAAGGACGAAAGGGATGTTTTTTGTTTGCGGCTGCAGTTGGTATGCTTGGTTCTGACGTTGTTACTTGATTGGGGATTTCCCGGATTTCCCGTGAATAATGGGAAATTTTCTGATGTTCGAATGACTTTTTTGTCTTGGAATGACTAGTCAGAATCTACAAATCTTCTGAGAGGACGACGACCAAATGGTCTGCCAGTCGAGTGGACTACGCTGGTTGGGGAGGATTTCCGTCGGTCTATGCCATGTCTGTTATTGTCTTTGCTATTCTAAGCTCTTGGCCGCCGTGGCGTAGTGATAAGTGCGTCGACCGCCACGTAGAAAGTCTTAGTTCGATTCCTAGACGAGATACTTCGCGTTTTTTAACGACCTAACCTCTTTGGAGTTCCCGACAAAACCCAAAGAGTTCAAAAAGCTTTTCAAAACTCGTCGTTCGGAGTCGGTAAGACACTGTAGGTCCCTCCTACTCGTCAGAGAACAGTTGCACGCACAACACGAGTAATTGAAGCTGGGCCCTGGTCCCTTGTGGGCTGTAGTACCACTCAATTATTATTTTAAGCTCTTTTGTACTCGTCTGTATTCGCGCTTGAAGTCGAAAATATCGTCTATGGCGTTAAATAAACTATCAACTATGCCAAGTGTCGTTTATATTGCTGTTAGTCCTAGTCTGCAGTTGAAGAATCAAACCAACTGTTATCTGCGTCGTTTAAAAACCCATGAAGCTGTTGGTTGGTTTTGGCAACTGCAAGCGATGAACTGCAGGACTATACTGTTCTTCTTCTTTCGGTTTTAATAGTGAAAAAAGGCCGAATCCTAGAATCCGGAGCAGGAGAAACCTGCCATTGCATTCAGATCAATAGTTCGGGACAACCTGCGACTCTAGTACTTCAACTGCTAGCTACAGATACAAATTAACTTTTCCAAAATCCAAACTTTTGATTTGCTGCCTTGTAAAAATTCCTAAACATACACCAAGTCTCCACTCAGTAGTTTAATCTCCACAGCTGACTCTATCGGTAGGACAGTTTACCTTTTCACCACATCCCACATCATCCACTACATTACCGGCATTCAACAGACAAACACCGACTGACAGCGAATCTGTCAAAACTTCGCCGCCCGTGTTGATATTTCACTCATCTACACGTGCGATGTAACTGAGGAAAAACAATTTAAATACATTCGTAGAGAAGAAAGATACATTTTCAAAATGGGTAAAAAAGTATTTAACTCCAAAGCACGACAGACCAATCAAACTGTCATCGTCGACAACTCAGAAGTCAAGAAGGTACTCCGACACGCCAGCAGTGAGCGACAGCATTTTCCTAACAAACATCCCATTTCAGATCAAACTCGAACTCGATTTGCCAGCTGGCTCCAGTGGTGGTTACGATGAAGCGAACGCCTTGGTTTTGCCGTCGAAGAAGCGAAAAACCAAAATCAAGAACGAGGTGCAGCATCACACTAAGATCTTGACGAAAAAGCAAAGAAAACGCCTCGAAGCGATTGTCAGTAAGAAACGCAAAAAGGAGAAGGTGAGTTCTGCGGCGAAACCACATGTGTTGGTCATCATCACGAAACTTGTTTATTTCAGAGAGCATCAGTTATAGCAGACCTGCAGACAGTGCAGATTCCTACAGACGAGTTGCAGCTGTATCAGTCCATCAGTCAGGTGCAGACAGTGGGGTTGAAGAAGCTAAGCACGCTGAACGCTCTCCTCGAGAAGCAAAAGAAGAAGAAAGAGCAGAAACAGCAGGAGGCCAGTGCGGGGAAAGTCAGTAGCATTGCTGGACTAAACAAACGTAAACGGTTAGATTTGCTAAAGGACTACAATGAGGCCGAGGATAGTGACAGTGACGGAGAAACGAAAGCGAAGAGGAATTACAACATTGTCGGTCTGGAGGAGAATGATGACTCTTCATCTTCAGAAGATGATGAGCCTGAGAAAAAGCCTGAAGCAGCACCTCCAGCTGTTGAGTCTGTCAAGGAAACAGAGACGACTCCAGCGAAGCCAGTGGAGAAGCCAAAAGTCTCCTCAAAACCTGCCGTGTACATCGCCGTGAATCGCGATCCAGAGATTCAGGCGGCTCGTCTGAGACTCCCAATCCTCGCCGAGGAGCAGGTTATCATGGAGACTATTAACGAGAACTCAATCGTCATCATAGCGGGTGAGACAGGTTCTGGAAAAACAACACAAATCCCTCAGTTCCTCTACGAGTCAGGTTACGCTGAGCACAAGCTCATCGGCGTCACAGAACCACGTCGCGTAGCGGCGATTTCGATGTCGAAGCGTGTTGCTCATGAAATGAACTTGAGCGAGAAGGAGGTGTCGTACCTCATCCGTTTCGAGGGCAACGTCACCGACCAGACGAAGATTAAGTTCATGACGGACGGTGTGCTCTTGAAGGAGATCGAATCGGATTTCATGCTCCTCAAGTACTCGGTGATCATACTTGACGAAGCCCACGAGAGGAGCTCCTACACAGACATCCTGATTGGGCTGCTCTCCCGCATTGTGCCACTAAGGCTGAAGCGGGGGAATCCTCTGAAGTTGCTCATCATGTCGGCGACGCTGAGGGTTGAGGATTTCCTCCAGAATGCGAAGCTCTTCCGGGTGCCCCCGCCACTTTTGAAAGTGGAATCCAGGCAGTTCCCGGTGACAATTCACTTTCAGAAGACCACGGCGGAGAACTATGTGGAGGAGGCGTTCAAAAAAACTCTCAAAATCCACTCAAAGCTTCCTGAAGGCGGAATCTTGATCTTTGTGACGGGTCAGCAGGAAGTCAACTACCTAGTGCGGAAGTTGAAGAGAGTGTTCCCCTACAAGCCACAAAACAAGGCTGTGGAAGAAAACAAAGACGATCCTCAGGCGAATGAGGACGAGCAGAAGGAGGACGATGACGACGATGAGTTCGACATGAAAAAAGCCATCAAGAACGTGAAGAAGTCGAAGAAGAAATTTGTCTCTCAGATTGCCCTGCCGAAGATCAACCTGGATGACTACAAACTTCCCGGAGACGACACTGAAGCCGACCTTTTGGAAGACGAAGAGGCAGAGGAAGCAAACTCTGAGGAAGATGAGGAGGAATCCGACGACGAAGGGCAAGTTACAACATCTCAGCCCCTCTGGGCTCTTCCCCTCTATTCGTTGCTCTCCACAGAGAAACAGAACAGAATCTTCCAGCCGCCGCCAGAGGGCTGCAGACTTTGTATCGTCAGCACAAACGTCGCGGAGACGTCGCTGACCATCCCGAACATCAAGTATGTCGTGGACTCAGGACGACAGAAGACCCGTCTGTACGACAAAATTACCGGAGTGAGTGCCTTCGTCGTGACATACACCAGCAAGGCCTCAGCCGATCAAAGAGCTGGTAGAGCGGGGCGTACGAGTGCGGGACACTGCTACCGTCTGTACTCTAGCGCGGTGTACAACGATGAGTTCGAGGCATTCAGCACTCCAGACATCCAGAAGAAGCCGGTCGACGACTTGATGATGCAGATGCGGAGCATGGGCATTGACAGGGTGATCAACTTCCCCTTCCCTTCGCCGCCAGACGCCGAGCAGCTACAGGCCGCCGAGAAACGCCTCATAGTCTTGGGTGCTCTGGGGCCGAAGGAGAACCCAGAGGACCCCAAATGTGTGCCTCCCATCACTCGGCTGGGGCAAGTTATATCACGGTTCCCGGTGGCGCCTCGTTTCGGAAAAATGTTGGCCCTCAGCCACCAACAGAACATGCTGCCCTACACCGTGTGCCTGGTGGCTGCTCTCTCAGTCCAGGAACTACTCATCGAGGGCAACACCGAGGGGCAGGCCGCCAGTGGAATTGCACAAAACAACTGGCAACGACGACGCCAATCGTGGGCGTCAACAGGAAACTTCAAGCTCCTCGGCGATCCCATGATTCTGTTGAAAGCGGTGGGAGCTGCAGAGTATGCCGGATCCAAAGGAGAGCTGCAGAAATTCTGCTCCGACAATGGACTCCGGCACAAGGCCCTGACAGAAGTTAGGAAACTGCGTGTCCAGCTCACCAACGAGATCAACCTCAACCTGGCCAATGTTGACCTCTGCGTTGATCCCCAAATGGAACCGCCCACCGACAAACAAGCCAGATTCCTGCGGCAGATCCTACTCGCTGGCATGGGAGATCGAGTGGCAAAGAAGGTTCCCCTCGACGAGATCAGCGACAAGGAGGAGAAGCGCAAAATGAAGTACGCCTACCACTGCCTCGACATGGAAGAGCCAGTCTTCATCCACTCGTCCTCTGTGCTGCGGAAGACCCTCCCCGACTGGGTGGTGTACCAGGAGGCGTACGAGACACAAAACGGTGACACCACGAAGCTCTTCATCCGCGGAATCACTGCCATAGACCCCGAGTGGCTCCTGCTCTACGTCCCGATGCTGTGCAATATCCGCTCCATTAAGGAGGACCCCCTGCCGAAGTACAATGCCGAGGAGGGTAAAGTTTACTGCTTCGTGGACGCGACGTACGGAAAGGCCGGCTGGGAGATACCCCTGGCTGAGATGGAGATGCCGCTAAGTGATAAAGCGTGTTGGTAAGAATTCCTTGTTGCCATTCCCGTCTTTCCTTGTTTGACTACATTCTCCCTCTTTCAGTTACTTTGGCATGTTCCTGCTAAACGGCGAAGTCAGCCCCAAGCTGGGTGAGTACAAGGCAAAGCTGAAGACAACACCCTCGTCCATCGTGAAGAGCTGGTCGAATTTGAACGAGAGTCTGACGAAGTTCAAGCGGGCCCTGATCCTGAAGGAGGTGAACAATAAGCAGAAGCTGTTCAACGAATGGAAGAAGGATCCCAACTGTAAGTATCGGAAGGCGAGGGATAAGTGAATGTGGTGTGATTGGAAATTTTTGCTTTCAGATCTGCTGCAGCAGTACTGTGATCTTTTGTACGACGTGAAGATGGCTGAACTGTCGCCATATTGGCCACCAATGGAGAAGGAATGATTTGATTTTTAGAAAATAGATAAAAGATACAAATTAAACAAATTTTTGAACACTTTGGTTTTCTTTAAACTTAATAAACAGATTAAAAATGGAAAACTAGGGGGTTGCCAGGGGAAAAATAGCGCAGTCTGCTGAGGGCTGATGCACATCGAGTGTGGTTGTAAACCCGTCCATACACCACATTTGCGTACTTCTTCCACTCGCTCCGAGGAACTGCCGTTAGGCATTACTTCGAGGAGCTGGTAATTATGCTTTATGCAAGGAGCCTGCATCATGTCCCCTTCTTTTTGCCACGGCTCAACGTGGTTTTGAGCAGATTTCTCTCCAATTACTCTGTGCCATACAGTAACCGCCGTCTTTTGGAATTAGCAGATTTGCAGACAGCCTTTCTATTGAGGAGCGACTACATTGAAAGGCTCCGCATCCTCTTCCACATCTAGGCATTCCGGGCAAACTGCGAAGCTTTCGTGTCCACATATGTCAAGGTATATACGCCTCCATGACCGGACAAGAACTCCGTGATGTGCTAATTGCAGTTTCCTAATGGTCGCGATATCCATGTAACTCATCCCGTCCATCTGCCTTTTGTCGAGACCTCTTTCTTCTACTTTCATGCTCCTTCATTGCTGACAACCTGATATTCCTCTGTGAAAGACTTTCCTCAACTCGTCTGCCAAAATGTCAATGATTAGGATTTTGGCTGAGATGCACGCTGCGTCATTCGAGATTGTCATGAAATAGGGTATTACTAGAATTGCGCAAAGTCTATACACTGATGTAAGTAATCTTTTATTTTTCATTTTCATTTTCGATTTTCAGAGCTTCTGCTTCGGAGCAGCGTATAGGAGAACTGAACTGACCATCCGTCACAGTAGAACCCTGCACCCAAGACCTCCATTCTACTGAAGCATTCGGGACAGCGACGATGACTTCTTGCTTGTCTACTTGATGTGCGTCTTGCCGGACAGCCTTGTTGTCTAACGACAACCGACTCCTTGGATTTTAATCAGTTGTTGCCTACTTCTTTCGACTGGTTATAAGAACAACCTCCGTTTTGTGTTCAGCTAACTCCAAACCAAGGGTGCGTCGACCCACACGCCGAAGGTCTAGGTTCGATTCCCGGACGGGGGCCCTCCCATTTTTTTCACGGCACTACCGCTGACAACACTCAGCGGGTGCCAATTGTCTATGAAAAGCTTCTCAAATGTCGCTCTTCGGAGAAGGCAAAAAACTGTAGGTCCCCTCTGCTCGTGAGAAGCTGTTGTAGAATCTAGACCTTAGTCCCTTGTGAGTTGTAGTGCCACTCAATTATTATTTACCTCCAATCTAGCGGTTTCAAGCCAATCCTTCAAATTTGCCGTGTTTGTGGTACTGTCCACATCTGGTGTGTGATTGGCCACTGTGACGACAGCAATATCGTCAGCAAAGCCGATCATATGCGCTCCTTCGGGTTTTTTTTTCTGTTGGAAGTTGGTATACACTGCACTGGAGAGCTCAGACTTAAAAACTGGTCCATTGCACTACCAGGTAGTAACCTTCGTTTTCTGTAGTTTTCTGGTTTTCCGAAGAAAGACCAGCAGGCACTTCTGTAATAAAGACCTTAAGGTTACCGCTCCCACCACATCAGCGCCAAACAGTCGCCACCTAATATGAGCAAAGACGGGACATAGAACGGAACGGGACAGAGAATGTGCTCTGCAGTGTCTTCAACTTCTCCACAGGTGTCGCAAAGGGTGTCATCACTAAGCCCAACCACACTTAAGTGCTTATCGAAGGAAAAGTCTCCGGTTTATACGCCAAAAAGTTTTCCACACACTTTTCTGTTTAGAGATAACAGAGAAGCCGTGGATTTCTTGCTGACGTTCGGGAGCATGCATTTGGTCAGCCTGCATCCTGGAGAGTCATGCCATCTCTGATTGTACTGATGGGAGACCCTACCGTCGATGAAAGCCCTTACCAAGGAGGCGGGTGGTCCCAAGGTGGGTTCCGCGTGAGGGAATGCCTCTTTAGAACCTTGCCTAGCTAGTTCATCAACAATCTCTTTTCCCGTGATCCCGTGATGTCCCGGGACCTAGACAGGTCTTAGCGAATTCAGTCTGTCGATTAAATTTAGGGAGGACTTAAATTCCCGGACTATCTTGGAAGTGGTTTAAGGGTTAAGTAAGGCTGCAGATTCAAAAGGTAGGAAGGCGTGCTTCTTCGTATGTGCGATCTATTCGCCAAATTAAAGGCATCTTAACGTCCAGCGTAACGACTGCACAGTACTTGTTTGTGCCCCACTAATTTGCAAAGTTACCAAGTCTTCTTCTTCTTCTTCTTGGGCCCTACAGTCCGGGGTGGACCTGGGCCTCAAACAACATGCCTCTCCAGCCAGCACGATCTTTCGCCAGCTGACGGCAGTCACTCCAAGTTGGCTGAGGTCCTTCTCCACTTGTGTGCGACATCTCAGTCTTCAAATTCTGTTGCGTTGTCCCAATGGCTCAGATTCGAAGACTTTTCGGGCCAGTGGTGGCCGAACTATACATCCCATAGAGTTCATCGTTAAATCTTCTCCCCCAGGCGACATCAACGCAAACAGGACCAAAAATTTCACGCAGACCTTTCCTCGCAGAAAGACTAAGAGCTTCCTCATCCGCTTTTAGTAGCGTCCGGGTTTCTGCGTCATAAAGTAGGACTGGGATGATCAGGGTGTTATATCAAGCAAACTTAGTCCTTCGAGAGAGGGCTTTGCTGCCTGAGCCCAAAGAAACAAGTTGCCAAGTCTACTACCTCCTTTATGGCGTCAAAGCTCTATCGTGCGCCTTCCTGAACCCATACTGATAACTCTACAATGCACATTTATTGCTCCACTCCCCCGGCAGTCTATCATTAATAATACGTTCAAGAAGTTTTCCCAATAGGTCCAATGGACATAAAGAGCGATACGTGAACGGTTCTCGGGGAGGTTGGTTCCCCTTTGGAAAAAGCACCAAGTCGCTGAGTTTCGATTGTGTGAGCAAAACTCCTTGCTTTAGACATCTTTCCATTCCCGCATCAGGCTTAGTGATGACGGTCGCCTTGATCGCCTCATTTGCAATTCCACCAAGTCCCGGGGCATTTTTTTTATCTTTAGTTAAGAGGAAGCTGTAGCTCCTCGATGACGAGTGGAGGAATCAGTTTCGCGTCGCAACTCCTCCTAGACTCTACAAGTAGAGTTTGTCCAATTAATTGAGGGAGGTGTAGGATGACAAAGGCCTGCATGACAACTAGACTAGGTTCGCTTGTAACGTAGCTGCAAACTATTAACGTGAGCAGTTCAGGTTTGTTGAGGATGGATGTAGGATGTAGGATTCTCTCTGAACAGTTTGAGGAGGGTTGCCTTACTCGCTTACTTTTCTCATTACGATTTGAAAATGCGTTCGCACTGACCTCCAACCCACAAGGCACCTAGCTTCTTCAGCAACTCATAGTGTTGTGCGTTCTCTTACGAGGAGAGGGACCTACTTAGAGCTGGAACCTAGGGACCTAGAGGGTTTGTAGCCGACTGCGAACGAAGGTCTAGGAGTCAAACCTTAAAAACCTCGGGCATGTGGCTCACGCAACAATCCAATGTCCCATTTCAATATTTCATTCTTAGAGTACGAGGGCTGTCTGATAAATAACCGACCTAACCATGATGCACGCGACTTTTTCAAAATTTTTTTATTTATTTTTCTACATAGTCTCCTTGTAACTCCACACACTTCTCCCAGCGATGCTCCCATCTCTGCAACCCTTCCAAATAGTACTTGCCATCTTTGTCTGCAAAATACGAGTTCACGAAAGAGATTGCCTCGTCATTTGAGTCATTTTTTTGGGACCGGTTCCCTCTTTTCAATCCACTGTTTAGATTGGATTTTTGTTTCGGGCGTATAATGATGAATCCAAGTTTCGTCTACAGTTATCAATCGGCGCCAAAACTCGGTCTTATTGCCTCTAAACTGAGCCAACAGAGCGCTGGAAATGTTCATGCGCGCATGTTTGTGGTCTAGCGTAAGCAAACGCGGCACCCAACGCGCGGACAGCTTTCTCATGCCCAAATCTTGGTTTAATATATGGCAAACACGTTCTTTTGACATCTTCATAATCTCAGCTATTTCTCTAACTTTAATCCGGCGGTCGTCTAGTACCAATTGATGAACTTTAGCGATGTTATCGTTAGTGTTTACAGTTTTTGGACGCCCAGGACGTTCATCATCTTCCAAGCTCCTGCAACCACGTTTAAATTCAGCTGCCCAAAATTTTACGGTGGTAAACGATGGTGCAGAGTCACCATACACAGAGTCCAACTCATCTTTGATTTGTGAAGGGGTATTGCCTTTCATTTGTCAGACAGCCCTCGTAGTGGGTGATCTATTCTCTGACTAAGAGTTGATCCACGATGGCTTAGCGAGATCCAGTCTCACGACTCTGTCCCCCTCTTTGTCACGCTTTTACTCTACAACCCAGAAGACAATGCAAAAACATTATTTTTTTATATTTTTATATTAATTTTTATTGAATTCATTTACGAGAAATATCCTTAAATAACGTTTGTTTTGATGAATTTGTTCACTTTATTTACATTTAACATTTTTTTTTTGTTTTTATTTTATTTTCCTATATAACCCTTAATTCGTTTGTTTGTTTTTTTTTTTTTGTTGTCTCTACACAATTTTTGTTTGTTTAAATTTAAAATAAATACACTAGAATACAATAGATGCTTGATCTCTACATGTATAGGTTTCCTCATCCTTAACGGTAATTATTTATTATTTAGATTTAATTCAGCATATGTATGGTTTTGTTTTCTTTTTTTCTTTTTCTAAAAGTTTATGAATTTTGTTTAATTTTTGATAATTATTTAACAGTGAAAACTTAGACATTGAACAAGAGATAAAGAGTGAGAGAAAGAGAAAGAGAATTCAAAAAGTTAAGAGTGTGTTGGGGCTTTGTTCTTTTTTCCAGAAGGGAGCTGTATTGAATGTACATTAAAAAGAAGGGGTTATTTGTCCTTTTTTGAAATTTACAACATGTCTACGAGTGTATGGAAACAAAATCAAATCTTTCTGGGTGGGGAGGAATCTATGGAGATGTCATTTCACACGAGATCTTACTTATCTACGGGGTGGCCTGAATTACTTTCTACTAGAGCGGGGGATTAATGAAACTGACAAAGACTAGACAAAGTCGTCTGTGTGCCCCCAGAAGGTTTTTTCTGGTGACTTTGCATTGTTCAAACTGTTGAATCTTAAGTGACTAAAGCTCTGCTGAAATCCGGTTGCATTTCTCCTTCCACGTAGTTTTCTCAGAGGGACCTTTAAACCGTGTTCTCACTTCGCCTTGGTTGCTGTGCTTTCTCACAGAACATCACTAAGATGTCAAAAAAATAGTCTACCCTGTCCTGCCAACGTCTTACGCAAAGAAGCCAGAAACAGCCCCCACCAATAGACAAAATCAGCGGAAAGAGCATTCAAACTCTCCACAAAATGCGTCTGAGGACAAAATTCGGCTGACACCTGTTCGAGAGTTGCTGAGTCCGTTCGGAGGAAGAACCTGCCAGACGGTGGAAAGATTGTGCGCAAAGATGCCTGTAGATGGTTCAGAAAAGCGATGCGAGGTGTTGGTGCTGCCTAATGAGAATCTTCTGTGTCCGATGCTGAATGGACGGCAGATGTTGAAGCAACTGCTGGTTATACCAATTAAAATGTACGATCACAGCAAAGCAATGCTTTGAGGGCGCAGAACGAAGAATATGTTCACTGCTGCTCCCGTGACGGAGAATAAGTCTAGCATCGAGGTAGGTCAGACGCGGCACAACGAGAGTTTCGACTCCCAACGGCAATAGTCTTCATCGTGGCAGTCAAGGGACATGGGAAAGAAGGAGGACAATCCAGGTGGCACCAGTTAGTCACGGAGTTGCAATACTGAGGACCACATATGTCCCCTGCGCAGCCACCACAAGGAAAGAAGAAAGAAAGCCGGCCATCAAACAAGCATTTCTGCACACTCACGCACTTAGATATCAATATGAACGTCAAGAACCAGAAAGGATCGGTTTGGAGAGCTGGAGCTGAGGTGTATACATCCGTGCAACATTTTGGCTGTTCAGGTGGGAACCGCGGCACACTTAAGATCGTGTTGGCAATGACCAACTTTGTGGGATGTTTTCAAAAGAGATCCCAATGCTCCTCCTTTTTGCACTTTCACTTGAAGCGTCTTTAAAATGTACCAGATCTCCACTTGTCCACTTTTGGTTAACTTAGGAAGAACCACGTTCTTCGAAAGCACACAATGCACAATGCCTGAGGCATGCATTGCAATGGACAAGTGGTTTCCTTGTCCACACACGACCGTGTGTTTTTCGAATGGAAGTTTAACAGGAATGAAAATGTGAACCTAAGAGTTAAAAGTTCTGTCGAATCCTTAAACATTTTTCTTCTGACTAGAAATCGTTTTCTGAGTGAGACGCAAGGCTCAGCAGACAAGTAAGATCATCGTGTAAAGAGACACTTTAAGCGGTATTACAGGAGCGGCATCGAGTTCGTACTTGCAGCGTTTAGCTTTCTTAATTGCAACATTTGGAAGTGATGCTATGCATCACCTTTTCAGTGCTCATCACACATTGTTGCTTCGGTGCGTCATTTCTGTGGCAAATCATAGACGTGTACTATTCGCTGTCTTCTGTACCAACTGTTAGTGAGTAATTGAAAAGGAATCAACAGTCACCAAAACAAACATTTTTTAACGTACATTCTGGTGCGTTTTGACAGGTTGTTTATGTGGCGATGGATTATTTTCTGTTTGGAAGAGAGTGTGAGAGGTATTTGTAGAGGTACGAACAGATGAAAACATTTTAATTGAGAACTGTGAGGGAGAACAAGTGGCATGCAACAGAAGCTTGTTTCAAAGGCTAGCCTGTCGACCAAAGCAAGAATGTGAATCAGGCATGGACGTCAAATGAAAGCAACGTACACGAAAAAGATTTTCTATTTGTTTGGATACTCGAATAGACGAGCAACAAGTCTACGGTTACAAACGCAGCTTGTATCTTTTGCAGAATTTGAATTTGAATCCTTCAAAGATATGCGTCCGGTAATACCGCACTTAAGTCCTCATAGGCCTTAAGGCCAATAGGCGGGATTGGGACAAGGTAAGTGATGATTTAAGCATAAGGGTTCGCGGAAATAACGCAGAGTAAACCAAAGGGGATCGGGGAATTTATAAAGTCGAGTATCATTAAAAAAAAAGAACGAATGAAAATGAAAAGTAATATATTTACATAGAATTTCTTGTTTGTTCATTTTCTCACCTCGCGCCACTGATGGAAGACCAGATGACCGTGAGGGAGGTATAAGATCTGTTCCTGTACTTCTCACAGGCAACACAAATCAATTTAAAATTACAAGACGCATACACCTTGCGCGCTGTAAAACAAATAAGGGAGAAGGGCAAACTGACGGAATTTAGCTTTTATAGCTTTTTGAGTCGTCTTGTGTTGTCTGCAACAGGTACGGGATCAGACCTTAAAAGAAGAGAAATGTTGTGAGTGCTTCCTTCGTAAAAAAAAATGTGAAGGTAATCCTCCACCATCACTGCATTCCAGGACCCAAGGACTGCGTCAGAAAGCGTGACCTTGGCCTTAAATGAAAGTTTACACCAGAGATTTTCACTTTTTTTCTTGGAAATCGTTTCGAAATTGTTGAGTTGAATCTAAGGTTTGCTGGTGTACATCGTATCATCAACTACCTTATTTGCAATTCATTTACTACATGTGAACTTTAATCGATCAATCAAATGTCAAAGCTCACATTCATCTGTGATTTCATTGATTGCCAAAAACATAAATGCAAACTTTTTGTATGAGAAAATCATCTCAGGCGTAACTCCATCTTTCATTTAAGATCGAAAATTTCACATTTTCACCCGCCCATTGGTGGAGGATTCCCCCCTTCAGAAAAATTACAATGCAACCTGCTAGTTTGTCATTTTTGTCTTGTGTGTGTGTTCGTGTGTGAGTGTGTGATTTTTGTTTTTCTTTTCATTTTGTCTAGGCTACGATTTGTTTCTTCACTTTTTGTTTTGTATCGCTTTGTTTTCTCTAAAATGACAATGAATCCGATAAAATATAGAAAATCAGTCTAATCGTTTAAGGCAACATGAGAGCTTATCCATAATCTATATCTATCTCTATAACCATAATAATAACCGTTAATCAATTGATATCATCGTATCGCACTTCCTTCGTCTACAAATCTATATATATATATATATATATCATATATGCACTTGTAAATATATATTTCATATATATACGCGTTTGTTTTGTGTGTGTGTTGTGTCTGCCTTGGGGGTAAGTTCTTTCTGTTTTTACAAATTTGCTTTGCAAATCGTGTTCTATACATATGCAAACGCAAGTGCGTCATCTGTGTGTGTGTGTTGTGTGTATCTTATATCGGTATATACAAAAGAAGGATCAAACGACGGAGAGAAAGAGAGACAGAGAGAGAGAGAGGAGGGAGAGAAAAAAAAATTCTATACACAGCACAACAGTCAGAGCCAATCAATTGTTGTGTCCCCACCAAAACGGAAAGCAGTTGCGTTGGTGTGAGTATCCATCTTCGGGCGAGGAAGGTGGGAAGTAATAGATCGGTATGTGTCATACTTCGCTAGTGGTCAGTTCAGTCATTGATTCGCTCATGCTCGTCTCCTGATCAATGGTTGCGATTGGATCGGCACTGCTGTTGGCCGTCCGCATTGTGGCCTCGTCCGCCTCGGGGCTGCCAACATCGATGGCGTTGGTCAGGGTGGACGAGCGACTAATGCTCTCCTTGCTGTTGATGATTTGATTGTACTCCTTGATGCCGCGCTCACCGACGGGCACGTAGTGTTCGCCGATTTCGATCAGGTAGAGGGTGCGGTTGACGTGTGAACGGAAGCGCTGATCGGCGTGATTGGGGGACCAGTAGTGAACCACGTAGCCGACCATGCCCTCCTGGGGGGACCAGTCGTTCCACGAGAGACGGCCGCCATTGGCGCGCATCTTCTCGTTCGGCCACACCACGTCGATCCGTCGCCCCAAATCAAGGCCGTCATAGATCTGCAAACAGAAAACATGCTTGAGCGTCGTTTTCAAAGATTCATTCTTTACTGGCTTACCTCCATTCCGTCGACTATGATCACCTTCTTGTTGAGTTCGATCGGGGACGTAATACTGTCTTCGGATTTTATGTCAGTCCGTGTCAGGCTGATGGGACCCTTCGTCTTGCGTGGATAGTCGCCCGGCGTTGTGATTATATTCCCGATGCCCAGGTTCCCCGAGGAGGATTGACTGCTCTCCGAGAAGTCTGTTCGTCGCAGCTCCGACGTGGTGCTGCTGCCTCCCATAGAGTCGTTCAGGTCCCTTGAACCGGCAGCGCTGGTCCCACTCATGCCGAGTGTGATTGGCAGTGTCGCCCTCCTGGCGCGATCTCCCCGCGATGTCTGCACGTGACCCTTCCTTACGAGTCTGTGCTCCCGCAGATAGGGAGGAACTTCCACGTGCTCCCGCTCCCGACTCAGCAGCCCAGCCAAGAGGTTCGAACTTGTGGGTTTGTGCATCCCCACGAGTCCTGAGCGCGTCGCTGGAGTGACTAGGCTCTGGCTGCCGTAAGTGATGCTCCCGCCGCTGGGGTTGTTGGCCGTGGCTGGCGAAAAGTACACCGAGGGCACGTCGGGGACAGTCTCACCGGTGCTCTCGACGGTTGCGCTTCCACTGCTGCACCCCTGACGACAGCGCTCCCTCACCCTGTGCCACCAGTCGATGAAGTTCGTCTTGATGGACTCGAGGGTGATGGGCCCTCCGATGACACTGCTCAGCTGGTCGTTGGTGTCGGCATAGGACGTGGTCAAGGGTGACACGTAGATAGGGTAGCCAATCGGCTGATCACAGGACGAGTTAATGATGTTGCGCAGGGCTTGCTTCGCGTTCTGAATGCTTCCACGCTCCGGGTTCCGATTCCGCAGGTATATCAGCTCCTGCTGCTGCCCAGCCCACAGTCCGCGGACGCACTCTCGATTTAGTTTGATAACGCGAAAGCTCAGGAATCGCTTTGTGAGCCTGATGATGCGGTACTCGTCGGAGCCGTCCTCCATGACGTGGCGCAGGGCGAGCAAGTTAGGGGCACCCCGCAGCACAGCGCTCCGCCAAACAGGGTCCGCTTCGTGGGAGATGACGAGGTCTTTGGAGTTTGAGGTGATGGCGTCGTACAGAGCCTGCGGGTCGAGGTATTCGTCGGGATTTGAGATGTGATCCTGCTGTAGCTTCAGAGCCATCTTCACGGCAGGGGCAACAACGGCATGAAGGAGCTCCATATCAGCGAAGACCCACTCGTCGCGGGGCGACGTTATCCGGAAGTCACCCTTGAACAGTGCGTGGAGGCCGTGCAGGAAGAACTCGACCCCGGTGAGGGCGCCATGGCTGGCTGTGGCTAGTGAACGCCTGGCAAGAAGGCCCAGCGCTAGGCAGAGGGAAACAAGGGGCGAGTCTCTTGTCACCGTGAAGATTCTATTTTGCTGCTGGGGTGGCTGGGATTGACTCTCACTGCTGTTCGTCTTCTTTAACTTGGGCTCGGCGTTGATAGTTTCCTTGCTGGGTGGCGCTGCAGCTGCGGACTCCTTCGACTGCTGAGTGGCTTCCTTTTTCTTGTCGCTGCAGAACTGGATCCAGCTGAGGTACACCGTGCAGAAGCTGGAACGAGTGATACCGAGGGACCGCCGGTCGAAGTCCTCGTCGAGATTCACGTTAAAGATGGGATCCAGGTCGACAAAGTGACGGTTCAGTGTGTCTACGAGGGAGTCTTGGATGGGCCCCGAGGCGGATAGCCATCGATCCACTTTCGGATTCTTCAGGACATAGTAGATGATGCTCTAAGGAGAACGAAAGAAAGAGAGGAATGGTCATGAGACGGTAAAGGGAGTGTCCTAGGTCTCCTTACCTTGATGTAATAAGTGATCAGGACCTTGCGGTACTCGAAGACCTGAAGCGTCGCACTGGCGAGGTTGTCTGAAATGGAGTAGCCCTCGAGAACGTACTGCGCTGCAACCACTTGCCACGCCAGCCAACGCGTTGAAAACATCGCATTGGCGCTGAGCATCCGCGGCAGGTGACCAGGATCGCAGCAGCAACATCCGTCATTGTCTTCCACCCCCTCTGTGATGGCTTCCACTTCACGCTGTTGGCAGTAGGTGCCGCGGAACTCGAGGCCGCGCATCTGGAATGTACACAGTCCATTTCCCAACTCGATGATGTGAACCAGGCAATTTAAGTAGTCCGAGGCTAGAACTGGATATAAGACGGAACGTGAGTGAAGGCTGAGAAAATATTCTGAATGAGATTTGCTTCAAAACATGCAAGGATGCATATTCCAGACACAGGGACCTGGTCACCCAGGTCTCTGTTTCTGAGGCACGTTAGCGCCGGACAAAACCTAATCTACGTGAGCGAAGAGGCACCTAGTCTACATGTGTGCTCGCTAATCAGACAGTGTCGGTGACAGTGGCACAACTTGGCTTTAGTCTGATCTCCTGAGCTATGGTAGCAGCATATACGAACACCTTATTTGTTTTTTAATGAAAAATAGTTACCAAAGCAATCTCCTTGATTGACGTTCCCCCACCGTCCCATCAGGAGATCCCCACAGAGCGAGTGCTGAAGGGAACGTGTCAGATGCTCGTAGAAAATGCTATTCAAGTTGTTGTCATCAGCGCCCAGGTCACGTTCCAGTTGCGAGCTGAGGCGGGTGTTGGAATGGTCGATGCGCCGAGTGTTGTAGTCGCGTTCCCAGAACTTAATCGGACGCACGTACGATGTGAGGAAGATTGCGCTACCCAGGAAGGGATTCAGTGGCGTGGAGAGCAGCGCACTCACCCCGGCCTGAAGGAACAACATCGCCGAGTGCGGAACACTGAATGGCTGTGCGAAAGCGTGAAATGCTGATCCCCAGGTTATCTGCCACGGGGCAATGTAGGTTACAATGAATTGGAGCTGCAAAGAGGAACGGTAACTGTCGTGAGTATGGTGGGCAGATGTTGCAAGGGCAAGGGTGCTCACCTTTAATAAAAAATCACAGCATTTACGAAAAGCCAGCGACATGAAGAAGTAATCGATGAGGAAGGTCTCGCTGGCGAAGGCGAAGTCGACCTTGAAGAAGAGCACCGTGAATATGATGATCAGGTACTGGTTCGCCGCGTCTGAGTACGCGTTCCGAACAACTGTAAGGAGATTTGAGAGGATAAGTGGAAAATCTTGTCAGGTGTACGACTAACTTACATTTCAGGGAACACACAGCGATGATGAGAGTGCCCCAGCCGACTCCGAACTTCTGGGCGATGGCATGGGAGTCGGCGGTGAGGGCTGAGATCGCGATCAGCGGGAAGAGGATGTTCCGCTCAATCATGCACAGGTAGATGTAGAGCTTCTCGAACCACATTACTTTAGCGGCGTCAGACACCTCGAACTGGGCGAATTCATTCTGCCGGAGGATGGGCCGGGCGAAGCATAACCAAGGCATGTGCTTGCGCATCTGCGGGATCACATAGTGCAGCAGGAGGCCGAGAACGCCGGCGAAGGAGTACAGCACGACGTTCAGGTCAGGCTGGAGGACTGTGAAGACCGTGCTGCAGTGGAGACCAAACATAACCACCGCCAAGAGGGTGGTCACCACAAGGTCGTTCTTGAGGCGAGTGTTGACGGTGTGCTGGAGTTTCTTTGGCAGGGGATCGGGCGACTCGGAATCCGGGACTGTGGCCGTAGACATGTCTGGGTTCGTTATTGTCGCTGTGGACGCCTTGTCCTCCTCGGTGACGGGGGACTCTACGTCTGGGACGGGCTGGTTCTTGACAGAACTGTTGTCAGTCTTGATGGCGCTGCTTTTACCTTTCAGGGAGGACATCTCAATCTCTTCGCCGCCACTGGCGCTGGCCCCCTTCTCGTTGTTCGCCTTGTTCGAGCTACTGAGCTCGTCGTCGTCGTCGCGGTATGTGCTAACGATGCTGGTCTTGACCAGGGCCCACAGGTGACTGAAATCGCTCGCCGACCTGGAGAGGTGATAACCAAGGGGGATGAGCATGCCGCAGAAGATGGAAAAGATGATGAACTGGGTGCCCTTGCCTTCCGTCAGAGCAGCATACAGCGGCCCGTACAGCAGCATCACGCCCAGCATCGAACGCACGACGCAGAGGAACGCTCCCAGCAGGCTGCTGTCGGCGTTGCCGCCGAAGATATGCATGTCCACCTGCTCCAGGAAATACATGCAGAAGGTGTTGATCTGCGGGAAGAGACCTAGGCTGAAGATCACAGGAAAACTGAGGAGGACGATGCACATGACCTCAAGGAACATGTCCAGCAGGACCTCCGGCACAAAGGTTACTCCGAAGAAGGTGAACTTTTGGTGGATCAGCTCTGCGGTGATGGTGTCTGCGTCGCACTGCAGCATGTGATGAAAGAGGAGCAACAGGCTCGAGCACAGGGTGAAGTATATGGACCGCGAATAGGCGACAGTCTTGTTGAATCCGTGGATGGGGGAGGCAGCGTCGGGCTGGACACTCTTAACGAGGGAGTACTGGCTGCCGGCGATCACTGCACAGAAGAGGAACGCGCACAGGTCGTGGTAATACTCGAGTTGGAGGATGGTGGCGCCGAGGAACGAGACACTCGCCGAGAGCACGATCGCCAGGATGACGTGAAACCAATTCAGGTCGCGGTCGAAGAGCGCTAAAAGCTGCAGGCGGTCCATTTCGATCTTGATCTCGCGGTGTGCGCCGAGAAAGTTCAGTCGGTACTTGTAGAAGCGCTTCTGCTGGGCAGCCTTCTCTACGGTCGTTGAGAGGTTGCAGGGTGGCCTCCAGTAATCACAGTAGCCGTCGTCTACGTTCAAGATCGCTGCGGTGCCGCACCGTGTCCTATTGTCAGCAGCGGCGACAGAAGAGCTCTCAAAGTCGCTGATCAGCCCCTCAATAGAAAGCGTCGCAGACACGGCATTGGTCCTGGTCGGTGGCAGCGAAGGCACGGAGCAGAACTCCTCCAGCTGCCCAATGGACGAGTTGATCTGCTTTATCTTCTCCCGCATGTACGCATGAATGTACTCCCCGTTGATGTTGAAGCCGCGTGGGATGTTAGCACCCGCCTGCGCATCACTTGCCGCGTACGGATAGTGGTGATGGTGGTGATGATGGTGGGACGATCCGGAAGCGCCTCCAGCGGCCTGTCCACTGGTGCTGGCGCCATAGATCATCCAGTTCGTCCGGAATGACTTGTAAATCTCACTCGAAAGGCTCTCCTCACTCAGGCTGCCCGACGACGTGGACGAGGAAGTGCGGCTTGTCGTCTTACGCTTGTGCAGTTGTTGCTGGTTGGGATCTTCCCCGCAGTCTGCCCCGGTTGCGGCGGCATTCACACTAGTTTCGTTGACTTCCCTGTATTTGACCTTTGGAATAGCACCCAGATTCTTGAAGACCTTCTCTTCTGCTGTCGCGGGACTGATGGCGTTCTCCTCGTCATGTGGTTCGATCTGGTCGACCTGCACTTGGATCTGGTCCATCGGGGCAGGATTCTTTGTATCTACGGAGAGCAGCATGTCCTTAGAGCTGGCACTCACCTGCTCGCAGTCGCTCGACGGACAACCGGAGTCGCCCTCCCCACTTTTGTGACGGTTCATTTCGATGATGTGCTGGCGGATGCTGACGATTGGCTTTTGCTGCTTGCTGGTGGTGCTGTTGGTCATTGACTTGGTCAGGAGTGGCGACCGCGAGCCGTTGTTGTCAGTCTCTGAGTCTGTCGACTGAGTGCGGGGGCGTTCCACCTCAGATTCAGATTCCGTTGTCGAGCAGCGCTGCCGCTGAGGAAGTGGGTTTGCCATCGCGCCAGCAACTTCTTCCTCCTCCTCCTCTTCGTCCTCTCCTTGCTTTTGCCGTTCGTTGACATGTGCGTGTGCCCCATCGTGGTCGCCGCCATTGTCATCTTCATTGTGGTCGTCGTCGTCTTCGTCATGGTTGTCCTTATCGTCCAACTCGTCCACGACGATCTTCTCCAGGCTGTCCAGATCAAGGGAGGTCTTTTCGTCGGCCTGCTCCACGATGGGGTACACCGGCTCCATAATAGCCGCGTTCGAGTTCGTGAAACTGCCAAACTTTGGGCACAAGTTGAGATGGGGGTTCCGCACGAGGCACTTGCTGGGCGGCGGCAGCAGGGCTGACAGCGGATTCTTGATCTGCTGGCCGGATATCGCCTCCACGCTGTTTGGGTGCGGGGTTAAATTCGATACTGAGGGATGCGGGCAGGATATCTCAAGTGCGGCGCTCTTAATTCGACGCACCGTCGACGCGGAGGTGGACGGCGCCATCCCGCCGCTATTCAGCTGGGAGCCCTTGTACAGGCTAGTCGTATTGGAATGTCTTCGTTTCTTCATACTGTTTTGTTTAGGGTTTATCGACACAGCGCCGGTGACGGGCAACTGCAGGGCAGACATGGTGCTGTTTGAGTCCTTCCTCATCGGCGTGGGCTGGTGGTGGCGCAGCCCACTGAGAGGGTGCGAGTGCTGCAGCATCAGGTAGCCGACCTTGTTGCGGTTAGTGACGCCGCCGTGTGAGTCAATCTTCTCGATGCCCAGGTCGGACTTCGTGTAACAGCTATCCTCCAGGTACATGTCCGAAGAGGAGCCCAGCATCCATGAGGACTGCTGCTGCTCGTGGTGGATAGGGAGGAACAGGTGTCGGCTGTTATGCTTCTGTCGTTCGTCGTGCGTTTCGGAGCTTCGATGCCTTTGGAGTCTCGTTGACTTGGTTACAGTCGATGATGAGGATGCGCAGGGATGGCTATTGTTGCTGGACTTTTGCGGCAGCCGCTCGATGCGCGACAGAATCGTGGACTCAGCCGCAGCGTCAAGGCTGCTCTGTCGCTCCAAGCGAAGGCGGCCACGCCGACGTCGATTACTGCCCGCGGCGGCTCCCGCACAATTCTCCTCCATGGAGGATGGCTTGTGTTCGTCGCTCTTATTGCGATGGTGGCTCGACAAGGAACATGAATCTTGTGCTTTTGGTTGGTCATCGTGCTCTGGATACACGGCGAGGTACTTTGTGTTCAGCTCGGATTTGCTCTTCGCCACAGCCCCCCGCGACGAGCCAGACTGTGGCTGGCTGGCTATCGCCTGTGACGCGGACATCGACGGATCTTTATAGTAGGTGGCGGCGCCTGCCATCTGGTTGCTAGTTCCGGGGCGGGCAATTGCTGGCGTGAAGAAGGATGAAATTTCGTTGGAACGGTCACTCTCGATGGACTCTGAGCTGTTCTTTCGATGAACGTCTACTTTGAGGTCTGAAAGGGGAATCTATCAAGCTGGGGAACAAAAAAGAATATCGCGCGACTCACCAATGGTGCTGTTGACGTTCTCCATCGACAGGATGCTGTTCTCCTCACTGGCTTCGATCGCCTGGTCAACGGACGTCCTCGAGGGAAGGTCATTGCCCAGGACTTGCATCTCAATCCCGCATTCCTCTTCCCTGCAATGGATTCGGTTGAGGGCGAACGATCTCAGGAAACCACATGTCTCACTTACCGTTCAATTTCCTTGGAACCCTTGAAAAATGGATTCTTCAGGTTGGACTCCGACATCGCCTGAGCCTTGTCATACAGCCGGTGAAGGGCCATATTGACCATCTTCAAGACGGTGATGATGAGGGTGGTGGAACAACAGTACGTTCCCCATGTTATCAGGGTTTTCGGGAAATACTGTAAGGCAGAAACAAATTATACAGAAACATACGGATACGCATCTACCAGTGTTGCTCACCAAATACGCTACAAACGGTGTGCACAACAAAAACAACCAAAGATACATATGCACTGTGTTGCAGAATATATCCTGATGCGGATCATAGAACCAGCCTCCGGTAAGAGAAGCCCACACGCCTTGGCGAAGTATCTCCAAGGTTTGTGACCCCATTGCAACACTTCATTTCCTCCCCGCTCGGCGGGCACACAACACAAACACACTGCTAAGCTCTCTATCTCCGAATTTCCTTCCTCTCCCCGTGCTTTAGATTTCTACTTGTTTCAGGGGCCGCACGCAATTTTACATCATTCCAGCGCCCTTTGGGAAGTAACAGCTGACGGGTGCGAATCCTGTGCGAAAAGTCACGAGGGCACGGATATTTGATTTCTTTCGCTGGAAGTACTGCTCAAGTCGACTTCGCGGAGTTTATCATGCTAATCGTCCGCCTTGGCGTTTTTTTTCCTCGGTCTGCTTTGTGTGCTTTTGGCTTTTGTGAATCACTTTTTCTTTTGAAATTTCTCTTCTCGTGGATGGCTGCTGGGGTTTCTGCTGCCGTTTCTTCCGGTGCGGATGACGATGGTGGTGGTGATGATGGAGATTAAAATGCACGCACTGGTTGGCTACGGGCTGTTCCTATTGATGTTTGAGAGATCTGTGAGCGCGAGCCCCCTCCACTTGAGCAGATGCACACTGCCAATTTATGTTCGGCGAGTATTACGGGATGGCTCGGTGACACACCAATACGCCAGTGCACTGTGAAAATGAATGTAAGTTGGATTTTGATTGGATCTTTGTTGATTTTTTTCTACACGCGAAAGAGGTCGAATGTCGTCGTCGTTGAGTTCTTGGACTAAATCTTTTTTTTTCTTGATCGCTTTTCCTTTTTTTTTTCTTATGTGTGGTGGCTTAGTGACAACTTTTGACATCCATCACAGTGAGAGCTCAACACGGGATGACAGTCCCAGTCATGACCAGTGTATTTCAGAAGAGTACAAAGGAGAAATGTCAACAAATTCAGTGATGGTGTGAATTTGTGTATATGGTGTGCGCTCACGCTACGGGTTCTTGTGTGTGAAACTGTCATTTCTCGGTTTGCAATTCAAGTGCGGAGCTGCATTACCGACAGCCGGGGATGGCGGATTTCTTATGGGAGGTTGTTTTTGGCGAAAATCTTGTTGGTCATTGATGTTTGATTTTATTTTTATTCTGCCAATTCAAGTGCTTGTTGGGGTTGTTAATGTTGTTTCATATAAAGTACACGCGTGCCTGGGAATAAAGCAATCCCGCTGGGAGCTGCGTGACCCGCAGACAGACAACTGACAGTAGAGTCTTGAAATAAGAAACAAGTGATTAGTCTCCTTTGCAGCTTTATCTTCAGTCATTCACTTTTTCTTTATCTTCCCGTGATAGACGTTCTTTGTGGCAGGTTGTTGCGATAAGATTTGCTTTCACTGAAACGTTACGGTGCCAGCACTGCCCTTAATCGTTGTTTCTTTATCTTGCCGTATCAATTTTGCAACGTTTGTATACTCTTATGAACATGAAGTGGTTGTATATTTTATATTTGCAGATGTAGTGGAGGGTTGCCTCCGCCAAATTTCATTTTCACTTTCTTTTACGATTTCTTGAAATATCTGACATTTGTAGCCGCAATGTTCTTTAATATCCCTTCTAAAGGGAAGGTTCCAATCTGAATTTTTGTGGCTCAGGCACTCATCTAAAGCACAGTGCAGTCAACTGGGTCCTACTGGAACTGGTTTCTACTAGAACTGGGTCAAACAGAAACTGGGTCTTACTGAAACTGGGTCCTACTCGATCAGGGTACTACTGGATCTGGGTCCTACTTGGACTGGGTCTTACTGGAACTGCGTCCTACTCGAAGTGGCTTCTACTGGAACTGGGTCCTACTGGAACTGGCCTGTACTGAAACTGAGTCTTACTCGAACCGTGTCCTACTGGCACTAGGTCCTATTCGAACTGGGTCCTACTGAAACTGGGACCTACTGAAACTGCGTCCTACTCGAACTGCGTCCTACTTGACCTAGGTCCTACTCGAATTGAGTACTACTGGAACTGCTAAATTGCCTACATTTTCATCTCAATCTAGACATTTGTTGTCTCAATTCCCGGTTAACACGCATTTCATTCCACACGTATTGAGGCTGTTCCTCGTCTTAGGTAATCTACCATAGGATGATCAAAATAAGCAAACTAATTTTTAAAGTCGTCTCATACTACCAAATATTCACTCTCTTGTCAAACGTCCTAAGATTCTTCTTCTTCTTCTTTTACTGGCGCTACAGTCCGGGGTGGACGTGGACCTCAACCAACATGTCTCTCCAGCTAGCACGATCTCTCGCCATCTTCCTCCAGTTGCGCACTTCAAGTTGGTTGAAGTCCTTCTCCACTTGTGTGCGTCATCTTAACTTAGGACGTCCTCTCTTACGCTGTCCCAATGGGTCAGCGGATTCGAAGTCTTTTCGGGTCGGAGAAGTGATGTTCTCCATCGCCTTGTCCACTGCTGCTGGCGCCGCAGATCATCCAGTTCGTCCGGAATGACTTGTAGATCTCACCCGAAAGGCTCTCCTCTCTCAGGCGATGATACACTCTTCATGGCGTTATATCTGAAGACACATGAACAGGCACATATCGCTGTACAGCCTACGAGTATAAAGCCCATCATTGAATCTTTTCCTCCAGATGACATTAACGCGAACAGGACCAAAAATCGCATGCAGTCGTTTTTTTTTCTCAAAAAAACTAAAGGCTTCCTCATCCATTTCCAAGTGCCTGCACCGTACAGTAGGTTTGTGGTCGCCGTGGCGTACTGGGCAAGTGTGTCGACTCACACGCCTAGAGCCCAACTTCAATTCCTGGACGGAACACCGCGCAGTTTTTCACGGCATCCCCTCTTTCGAGTTGCCGACAATACTTAGAGGGTGCCAATTGTCTATGAAAAGCTTTTCAAATCTACTTTGGAGGCGGCAAAAAACTGTAGGTGCCTTCTAGTCGTGAGAGAACAGTGGCACGCACAACACGAGTAGTTGCTTAAGAAGCTAGGCCCTGCCCATTTGTGGGCTGTAATGCCACTCAATTGTTATTATTGTAAAAGTAGGATGGGGATGATCAAGTTGTTGTACACAGCCAGTTTAGTCCTTCGAGAGATTGCTCTACTACTCACTTGCCTCTTGAGTCCAAAGAAGAAGCGTGATTCTGCGTTTGGATGTCCTAAGATTGCCGATGTCTTATTCGTTCATCTGGGATATATCGACAGCCTTTCTACATCCGAGTTCATCTGTTTCAGTACTATGCCGATATGCCTTCAAACCCTACCCCCTTTCCGTACGAACTGCACTGAACTAGTTTTGGCTAAATTGACCCACTATTTCGTGTGTTTCGATGGACTAATAATTGTGATTGTCTTCATTTCTGTTACTCAACGGTAACTCTTCGCAATCTCTCCTCTTTCTTACTTGCCTTCCTTAAGCTTTCAATTAGGTTTTCTGCAGGCTGACAAAATGGGGAGCGTTGCGCCCTGCCAAATACTAAAATTCGGGGAATCAACTGGGTCCAAGTGTCGACACAGACTTCATGCCAAATTTGAACACACAAATCTTCGTAAATCAGCATTCTTGCGTACAGCAAACTATCGATTGTCTTCTGTTGACTTCCAAGGGGTAGTGTACCTTTGGCAGATGGCGGTCATTGGTTGAATCGTCTCATCTTCGGCACTGACGCTGACTGTGGGCTGTGTTACAAGGGACCAGGACCTTTAGCAACTACTTGTGTTGTGTCCCAAGAGAAGGGGGATCTACCGTTTTTTGTCGATTTCGAACGTCGAGAATCGTGAAGATTGTGCTCGTCAGTAAGCTCTCTTGGAGTGTTATCAGCAACTTAAATGAGGCGGTGACATGCAAACAATCTAAGCTGGTCAATCCAGGAATCGAACCTTATACCTTCGACGTATGAGTCGACACACTTACCCACCACCCCATGGCGACCACAGGACAGTCAACATTCCAGGCCATAAAATGATCGTAAAGCGAGTTTTTTCGTAGACACACTTTGAAGTGCAACTGGCTTGGGTTCTCTTGCACATTTTGAGATGAACAGTGTCGATGCTCTTTGGCGAACAACCTTCCATTTGACGTATGGTCTGGAGATGTCGTTAAAATCCAGTCGTCTGGTTTTTGGTGATTAAGTGTTGTAAAGTTGGATTTGAGTACGTGCAACGTTTGCGTTATCATCTGAGCGCAACGTCTGCGTTATCGAGTAACATTTGAACATTGAACTCAATTGTAGTGAGATCCAGTGACATTTTTGGATATTAAAAGACTTTTGTATCGATTGCCGTGCTTATCGACAAGTTAGAGCTCTGTCCTACCGTCCTACTTGTACCCTTGCACCTTTCTACTTGCAAAGTCAACCTTAGCTACACGTTTGTAGGAAATGTACAATTTTAAGAGTGACATCTCAAAACAAAAAAAATGTCATTAAGCCCCTTCCCAATCAATTGAGATAATTGTGTGTAGGTGGCAGAATATATGACAAATAAGACTGAAACGTCGAAACCTACTTCTGTCGTCCATAGACCATTCCCCTGACAAACGAAAGAATTGAATGTTTCCTTACAGTCGCTGTCATCTTGCTTCAGCGATCTGACTGAATCACACTGCATCCCAAGCAGTACCAAGAAGCTGGGCTCTGTTCCCTGACCAAACTCTGATCTATTACAGAAATCTGATTCAAGGCCGGAGCTCAGGCAGCATATGTCAACTTGCCATCATCGCGAAACATTTGCAGACAGGAACCTTCTCCTCTTACAACTCTGGACCCAGAAACATTCCTCTCTTATTGTCTTGTCTTATTTTGAGGAAAACGAGTGGCTAACTGCCATCCATCTCAAAATCCTATGCATCCTCACTTTGTATTAATTTCCTGTCCCACATCCAAGTGTTCAAGGCCAACAATTGCATCTCGATCGAATGTAGCTCCTCCAATTAGAGAATCATCTCCAGCATCACAAAATTAATTCCAATTCCAAGAATGTGTCATTAGGCAGAATCATTTGTATTCCCAGCCGCACACACATTCCGTCGGCATTACTTTATAGCGCCGAACGAGTTCTCAGATCTCGTGATCTCGCGACTAATTCAAGCTCCGGCCAGCTGAATAATCACTCCAATGCCATCGTAGAACGTCAGTTTGTCGTTGTTTATATCGAAAAAAACCCTCGTTTGCGTTTGTTTTTTATGACGCCAAGTCCAATAAACCACTTGCGCTACAAGGTCTCCCTCTCTCGCGCACGCTGGCATGTGCATATATTCACGATCATTGCCTTTGTCTTTTCACTTATGATGTCGCATATCTTTATTTGGCCAAATAATCTCTCACTACACCATTGTTCGCCATCTCTGGTGCCTGAGACTTGATTGATTTTGTAGCCTGTGTCGTCAATTGACACCTCCTGTGATGGCACTTGTGCCGGAGCTGATTTTTTTTTTCAAAGCTCCCCCCACGTCGATACCTGAGCAAGTTCCCCTTCGCTTCAAATCACTGAAAAAGCTATCTGCCAGGGAAAGCTTCACGAGTCTTGTGTTGAAATGCTTCGAAAACTGGAACTGAGGCGATGTGTGTTAGTTCCGCTCTTATGCCCGCACACATCGACCGGAGTACAGATGTATTTATGATCGAGAACGTGTGAAACACTAGAAAGCATTTTAATGAATATCATAAACAGGAGCACATTTTCAAGTGTCATCACTGAGAAATGTGCTTTACAAGGGGTATCACCTGGGCCTATCTCTAAAACTGCCGAAGGTCTACTTTGATTCTTTGTGCCGACGATGTGTTGTCATTTCAGGGCCCGAGCTAGACAAAGGTAGAGTCAGAGGAAGAGGCAGAGGCAGAGGCAGAGGCAGAGGCAGAATCAGAGGCCGAGGCAGAGGCAGAGGCAGAGGTGGAGCCAAATCTAGACCCAAACCTAGATCCGAACCCTGATCCAGACCTAGACCCACCCCACGATCCAGAGCCAGGCCCAAACTCATAGCAGGAGCCAGAGCCAAGCCGAGACCCAGACACAGAGACAAGCCCAGACCCACAGCCGTAGCCAGATCCACAGCCAGAGGTAGAACTACAGCCAAAACCAGAAACAGATTCAGAGTTAGAGACAGAGTCGGAGCCAGAACCAGAGCTACAGCCAGTGTAAGAGCCAAATCTATACCTAGACCCAGACCCAGACTCGTAGCCGGATCCAGAGCCAAGGTCAGAGCTAGAGCCAGAGCCAGATGCAGAGCCAGAACTTGAGCCAGAACCAGGCAAAGAGACACAGACCCACAGCCGGAGCAAGAGCCATGTCAGAGGTAGAACTAGAGCCAAAGCCAGACACAGAGGCACAACCAGAGCTAGAGCCAGTGTAAGAGTCAAATCTAGACCCAGACCCAGACCCACTTCATGACCCAGACCTAGACTCGTAGCCGGATCCAAAGCCAAAGACAGAACTAGAGCCAGCGTCAGATCCAGAGCCAGAGCTAGAGCCAGAGCCAGATGCAGAGCCAGATGCAGAGCCAGAGCTAGAGCTAGACCCAGATAAAGAAACAAACACAGACCCACAGCCGGAGCAAGAGCCATGCCAGAGGCAGAACCAGAGCCTGAACCAGAGCCAAAGTTGGAGTCGAAACCAGAGACGGATCCATTTCCAAGGGCAGAACTAGAATTAGAGTTAATCCCACACCTACATGCAAAATCAGGGCAGGGCACATAGACACGGTCTGTCTGTCGTTTTCATGGTTATCGTCGATGTCCTCCGATTGTGAAACACCCCCAACAGATTTGTTGCCACTTTCAAATTCATTTAAGAAGGAGGCCTAAATTGTCCAACAATTCCTTGTGAGTGACTGCTCAAAACTTTCTCAATGAAGGTCTCTTATCGTGTGAAATCCTTAGAAAATCACCCACGACCGTCCAGTCACTTTCGTGTCCAAGCAGTCACGTGAGCGCTAACCTTCTCTATTCCAAGAAACAAATTTTCAGTAATTACCCGCTTTAATTCTTCTTCTGAATTCCCAACCACAACGAAACGACCGTCACCCGACATCGATTGAAAAGCTCCCACACCCTCCAATCGCACAACTGAAATGTGCTTCGCCGCACCGCCCACGTCCGTCACTAATAAGATCCATAAATTTAGTTTATTTTTATTTTTTGTTTTTTTTGATAATAAGACTCCGTTTCGACAAAAGGGAAAACAAAAATACAATCGTCAGCCAGCCAGCCGCTAATTTCACCCTCGACGAGCGGCGCAACACTGCGAAGGCAGTCTTCAGTTGAGCGGTGATAGCGACGCACGTTCGGCAGCAAAAAAAAAAGAAAGAAAGAAGCGAAAACGAAAAAGCACAGCACGGCACATGTAAGCGCACAGCACGCACCCACGCGCACGTCTATTTACATCTGTTCCTCCGATTGCTTCCAGATTCCACAGAGATGGCTCAGCAGCAGCAGAAGAAGGAAATCCCTCCGGTGAAGCGGGCCGCCCTACAGGTGGTGGCAGGCGGCTCGGCGGGCTTCGTCGAAGTGTGCATCATGCAGCCCCTGGACGTGGTCAAGACCAGAATGCAACTGCAGAACACAAAAACATTGTCACAGGTGAGTGTGTGAGTGAATGAGCGAGCGGGTGCTTCAAGCTATGCTTGATGACATAACTGCCGTCATCGTCGTCGCGCGTTATCTCTTGCCCGCTGGACAAACTCCGTGGGATGATGTGTGGAGCGGTGGGGGGAGTATGTGTGTGCGCGTGTGTGCGGACGGCGCTTATTTTCGAGAAATCAACGCGATTGTGTCGTCTGCAGCATCCGATGCGAGGAAGTCAATGATTCGATTTGGAACGCGCCCCGAATGACCTTGGCGTTGTTTTGTTTATTTTTACACACTTCCCGTGTGCCCCACATCCGTGGATAAATGTGCGTCCATTGAACACTGATCGGAGGGGGACTTGTCACCGCCGCGAATGCATCATCGAATCTTATCGGCGGTCGCTCTGCGTTTGCACAATCCACTCGGCGGCGGAGAGGTAAAAATAGAATCCAAAGCTTGAGGAGGGGGCAGGCAGGGCGGATGATTCCTTCTGTTGTCTAGAGGTGGTTTGTTTGATAAGAGTGTTGCGCGGACTGCGTCAGCCCGTTGCTTTGCTCGGAGCTTTGTTCGATAAACGGAGCTTTTGTCGACTAGGGCACGACGGCGTTGTGTTCACCCGAATGGGTCAAGCGAATTGATTGATTTTTTATTAGCCTGAGTTCCCTGACCACCGCGCCCCCTCGACACCTGATGACCTTCCTCAATGAAAATGCTTGACTTGTGTGTCACTCGCGTTCGATTTGTTGCCACGCGACACTTGATACATGAGGCTTCTTGAACTTGACCCCCCCTATCGGAGGACGTCTCGTATGTCTTTGTTATTGAGCGGAAGCAGGCACACAGCTTGAGGCTTGGAGATGTTTCTTTGCGCAGAGATAGTGCGCGGTTATCAGTTGCCATGGACTTTGCCGCCAGACTGTGTCAATGGCACACGAACGGTAATTTAAGCCCGATTTGAGGTCGTCTACTGATAAGAGATGTGTCGAATTTTTGGCGTTTTATGATGTGGGCCTTAATGGCGGTGTGAGTGCGGAATTTTTTCACGCCATTTGACGCAATCTGCTTCGATGGTGGCATTAGAATGAACGTCAGAGCCAGAGTCAGAGCTACAGCCAAAGTTAGAGTGAATCCTAGAGCTAAGGACAGAGCCAGGGTGAGGGTCTGGATAATGGCCAATGCCTGATTGTCGCTGTCACCGCCTAGAAGCCATTAGAGCTAAAGAATGCAACAAAGCTGCAGAAGTCTAGACAGAGCCCCAGAAACCCATAGAGTTCCAGAAAGCTTCAATTGGTCACGAGAAAGACAACGAGTCGTAAGATACGGACAGATCACCAGGATGCCAAAGAGCTTCAGACAGCCAGAGCTCTAGGATGTGTTGGAGCTCGAGGAGCCGAGAATGTTCTAGAAGTTCACACAGTTACAGGAGGCGACAGAACCCTAAAAGCCCACAAAGATCTAGAAGGCGGAGAAGATCCAGGAGCTCACAAGCCTCCAGAAGGCTGTAGAGGAACAGTAGACGAAAGATCTTAAGAAGCCCACAGACGCCGACATAACTAGGTGGCGACAGAGCTCTAGGATGCAACAGAACTCTAGGAGGGGACTGAGCTCCAGGAGGCAACGAGGTTCTAGGAGACGATAGCGCTCTATGATGCAACAGCGCTCTATAAAGAGCCAAATCTCTAGAAGGCTACAGAGCTTAAAAAAGCTACAGAGTCCCTAGGAGCTCTAGGAGGCAATAGCGCTCTAGGGGACGACAAAGTTTTAGAAGACAACGGAGCTCTAAGAGGCGACAGAGCTCTAAGAGGCGACACAGCTCCAGGAGGCAACAGAGCTCTAGAAGGTGATAGAGGTCTAGAAGGCCGCAAAGTTCTAGGAAGCAACAGCGCTCCAGGAGGCCACAGAGCTCTAGGAGACCACAGAGCTCTATGAGGCCACAGAGCTCTAGGAGACCACAGAGCTCTAGGAGGCGACACAGCTCCAGGAGGCAACAGAGCTCTAGAAGGTGATAGAGGTCTAGAATGCCGCAAAGTTCTAGGAAGCAACAGTGCTCCAGGAGGCCACAGAGCTCTAGGAGACCACAGAGCTCTAGGAGGCGACAGAGCTCTAGAAGGCGACAGACCTCTACAAGGCGACAGAGCTCTAGGAGCCAACAGAGCTTTGAAAGTGATAGAGGTCTAGAAGGCCGCAAGGTTCTAAGAGGCAGTAGCGCTTCAGGAGCCTACAGACCACCAGACGACGACAAACAGAACTCTAAAAGGTGACACAGCTTTCTTAAACAACAAAACTTCACAAAGCTCTCTTGAAGTGACCGCCGTGTAGCCCCCACACACTTCTATCTCCCATCCTCTTCCTATCACCATGTCGTTTCTTATAAATTTCTTCTTCCCATTCCAGGACCAATACAAAGGCGTCTTCGACTGCTTCGGCAAGATGTACCGGAAAGAGGGTCTGCTCTCCTTCTGGAAGGGCATCCTACCGCCCGTTGTCGCGGAAACGCCCAAGAGAGCCATCAAATTTGTGTGCTTCGAGCAGCTGAAACCCCTTTTCCTGTTCGGATCGCCCACCCCAACGCCACTGGTAAGTGCACACCACCCAGTCTAAGACACGCACTCATCCCTTTGTCTCCCCGTTTCAGACCTTCTCGTTGGCCGGCCTGTCAGCTGGTCTGATCGAAGCCATCGCCGTCAACCCCTTCGAAGTGGTGAAAGTTGCCCAGCAAGCTGACAAGTCCCGCATGAAGGAGGCCCCCGGCACGTGGGCCGTCACCAGGGAGATCGTGAAGAGGGACGGCCTCGGCTTCCGTGGCCTGAACAAGGGCGTCACCGCCACCATGGGACGCAACGGCACCTTCAACATGATCTACTTCGGCTTCTATCACAGCGTCAAAGAGCTCTTCCCCGCACTGGAGGATCCCACCAAAGAGTTCCTTCGCAAGGTCGCCATCGGCTTCACGTCCGGCACGATAGCCTGCTTCGTCAACATCCCCTTCGATGTGGCAAAGAGCCGCATCCAGGGACCCCAGCCACAGCCTGGCGTCATCAAGTACAAGTCGACGTTCGGCTCCATTATCACCGTCTACCGCGAAGAGGGCTTTCGGGCGCTGTACAAGGGCATCGTGCCAAAGATCATGCGTCTGGGTCCGGGCGGCGCCATCATGCTGCTGGTGTTCGAGTACGCCTACGAGTTCCTGCAAGAGCACTACGGTTAACTGACTGCAATAAAGGTGTGTGTGTTTTGTTTTTACTGAACTCGAAATGTTCTTCTTATCGAGTGATCTTGTGCACAAGTTAGTCACTCTGTGTGGTGGGGAAGGGGGGCAGCTAGTCAAGGTAACGAGCAGAAATCGAAAGTAAACACGAGCGGTGCGCAGTTCTTTTCTTGTGTCTTGTGTTTTATTGGATCTGGTGGCGAGGGATTGGGATCATTTTGTTGTGCGAACTCGCTTCGTTGGTCTGTGAATGGAGGTGGTGGTGAGTGGTGGGGTCGTCGATAAGAAACACAGAGATTGAGGAGGTGAGTGGTAGATGAGGGTTTTCGATTTTGCCAGCACTACACTTGACTTCATACGACTTCAAGAAAATAATTTCTTTTAAACGTAAACCCAAACCCAATCTTCTTCATTCACAGTGCTGCCAAGTCACTGCGTCACACGACCTTATGGCGAGTGTTAAGGAAATTCCGAGTGACCAGGATTAATTCACAAAATGGTCCCAAGGTAGAGAAAAATCGTGGAGAACGAGATGTCAGTGCACACTTGTCTGAAATGAAGGGTCTGTTGCTTACTCCAAAGACCTAAAATTTTGTCCCTCTATAAGCCTGTAGGATCATTTAGGCAAAGATTATGGCAATCACAGAGACACTGCCATGGCTGAGGAACAATGCCGAGTTCCCAGAACTAGAGGGCCACAGCTTCCATTCCAACACTTTCCTTAAGTGCTGCCTATCTCCCAATGAGATGACCAAATACATCAAAATTTACTTATTCACACTGGTGTCAAAACAAACTGAGATCTTGCCAGGTATGTATGTATGTATCAGGCCTGCCACACATGAAGGGTTTGAGTCTGAGCTATAGCCGCCTTCCATTCTTGACGGTTCCGGGCTCTCTAACGTCCGCAATCACTTGCTCGCTGTATCGTAGGTTCGGCCTTCCTCTCCTTCTCGATCCCGAAGGCTGAGATTCGAAGACCCTCTTAGCTGTGTGTCTGAGCCTCTGTAGTCGACATATTTTTGCCTTTCGCACTACATCCACCAAGGTACAGCACATAGTGTTCCCGTTTGTGTCTTCTCCTCCATTCGCCTTCTTCGCCGACAGGACCATATATTCGTCACAGAATTTTTCTTTCAAAGGAACCAAGAATCTGCTCTGCCGTTTTGATTATCGTCCAGCACTCGGCTCCGTATAAGAGTGCGGGAAGGATAAGCGTCTTCTAGAACATTCCTCATTTGAGTCAGGAGTTTCGAGACTAGCTGTTTTGTCAAACCGAAATAACACCGGTTGACAAGGGTGATTCTGCGCCGCTTTTGTGTCGTTTGTTGAGTGCACGTTTGCCCCGAGATGGACAAACTCCTTAACTATCTCAAAGATGTAGCTGTCCATTGTCACATTTCTTGTCAGATAGCAAATTCTTAATCTCCCTCCAAGGTGGAGTTCCTTCCAGTCCAGTCTAGACACACACACATTGAGCGCATAAACCCAAAGGTAGTCTAAGAGCCCTACTTGTCTCATAATCAAAGCACTTCGGCCACAGCTCAATTCCAAGCTGTTATTCTGCCTTGTCACCTCGGACAAAACGTGTATACGTCTAATAGGCCACACGCTATAGAAGTACATGCCTCTAGACTCGGCATCTCCAACACTGACAATTCAGCTGGAGCTGCAGTAACGAGGAAGATGTTAAGCCCTTTCTCATCCTACTCTGCGACTGACAAGCTCATACAAGATGAACCAAGGCAACCAAGACGATGTCAGGGACAATGGTGGGGGTCACATCAACTAGATCACACTAGTTTTAAGGCTTCTAAGGACTAAGACTATTCACGTCACGATGTGCCCAAAGGCGGTCCACTGGTGGTTACCCATAGACAGCCACAAGGACAGCCACCAACCTAACCTAACTTGTGTTCAGTTAATACCAAAATGAGCAAAGAGATCTTGCGCCTTGACCTAATGGCAGCTGCCTTGACATAATGCGCCTTGACCTGATGGCGCCTCCTGTAGGGTAGATTCCGCCAGGTACTGGTGCAAGGCCGCGGTTTCAGGATTGACAAAATGGGGATCAGAAGGATGGCGTGACCAGCCATCAGAGTCTATCATCTTCTAATCCAGGATGTTACGTGACTCCTAGTCACATATCCAGTAGCCTGCCTTATAATGGATGGTTCCCAAGCAGAGAATAAAACCAGATGTGTTTAAGAGGAGCCTTGACAACATCGCGTTCCCGTGATACAAATTTAGGATCATAGTGGGTTGCCTACATGCTTTGGCACAGATAACTCTTTCCTCGGTGTGTACATACAAAAGCCAAAGCAATGAAGGCTAGCTTCACAGATTGCAGAGAGTACCCGCAGCATACTCTCAGCTCAAAGAAAACATTGATTCAAAACCCCAGGCAAGTCGTGGAGCCAGCAGAAGCCTGGTTCAACTTTGTACAAGCTAATGACGTAAGAAATGCCAACAGGGAAAGTGGGAGCGACTCTGAATTGGAATCTACAACAAGGAAGTAGAGAATCCACGAGCACTCAATCTTTCACAACCAAGTGGACAGGGCGTGATTGCCCACAGAAACACCCATCAGCTCAACTCACTCAAAGGAATCCTCTTTTACCCTAGCCAGCTGTTCCCATACTTGATTGGGCTGTCAAGTTCGAAATTTAAAGTACAGGAGGAACGTAAAACAAGGAACGAAGTTGGGAGAAGGAGTGGATTGCGTTTGAAGAAATCATTTGTGACAATAAAGAAGAGTTTCGGGGACAGAACGCAGCCTGGGGAACAGCAGCATTTTTAATCAGGGTTGAACTCATCCAAAACGAATTGAATGGAACGTTTTGAAAGGTAAGAGAAGAAGATATGGTTTTTCGATAAGTCAGCTTGATGCCAGACTCTGCCGAATGCCTTTGAAGAATCAGAAGCTGCGATCTTCCTTTTGATGTTTGGCGAGACATGCCATCAGATAAGTGGCGGCCGTGGCGAAGTGGGTAAGTGCGTCGACCCACACGTAGAAGGTCTAGGTCGATTCCCGGATGGAACATCTCGCATTTTTCACGGCACCAGAGCGTGTCAATGAAAAGCTTCACAAATCTCGGCGTTCGGAGTCGACAAAAAACTGTTGGTCCCTTCTACTCGTGAGAGAGGCCCTGGTTCCTTGTGGGCTGTAGCGCCACTCTGTTATTATTATTATAATGCCATCAGATAATCATTGAAGCCGCACTATCGGTCACTTAGAAGCTTCGGCAGTCCAAGATGATGATGATGTGCCCTATAAGTCAACAGGAGGTGGATGACGAAGGTTCGTACCTTTTAGAGACAGTCTAGACAAATGTTTTCTTCACTTAGTCAGCTCAGAAGAGCAGGATAGAGGGAAAAGCTTACGCAGTGGTTTTGTCAGCGTTGCAGAATATGGCCTCAGAAGGGTAGAAGGTTACCATTCATACGTTTAGGAATTTCGTAATCGAAATAGGCATCCGCTGTTCTCTTCTTGCTTAAGAGCTCTGTAAGTAAGAGGCTTGAATGCAGTCGCTATGCAGCCGCATGTTACATCAAGGATACCAGTGCAATGCTCAAAGCCGTGAGTGTGAACTATAGAAAGCGAAAAAGATTGAAAGTCTGTGCTACGATTATCTTCGTTCTTCTATGAAGATACACCGAGTTGCAAATGTCTTCAAGAGCCCCAACGTGTCTCAAAACTCATTAACATCTTCAGCTAGAGTTTTAAGCCCAGCTTGACGCAATCATCCACCACGGTAGGCGTCGTGTTTCTGTTTTAACTGAAAGGTCATGCCTCCGATGGCCGCTACAGTCCAGCCTTTCTTGAATTTAACGCCTTTTTCGATTTTTTGAAGGTTATTGGTTTGTGTTAGGATTTAATTACCGCTCTTAGCCTCTTCCCCCTTCGTTATGTGATACCTCTGCGGTCTTTTATAGAAAGTTACCTTCTCCTACGCAGCACCACAATCCCAGCAATCATCTGTTCTTTCATTGAATCAGAATGGAACAAAGCATCCAAGTGCTAGACAGGGGGACACACAATACACCAACAGCTCCCTCAATTCGACAAAGCCCCTGGGACGAACAAAACACTCGAAATCATCAAAATCTCACCGCCGAACCAGTCTCCGATTGAGATGTCATCACTCGGTCTTGCCCTGTTGCATCCCCCATCTCAGTTTCATTATGCACTTGTCAAACTATCGATTACAGCAAATCCTCTCCCTTCACCAGTCAATCATGCTCAGAACCCCTTTGGGACTATCTCAAGTGTCAGCATTTCACAACACATTCGCTCGATACACACTCGGTGCACAGCAAGCGCCGAGAAGTGAGAGTGGAAAGTACTTTGGCGCACAAAGCACCAGCCAACAAAATCTGCGAACAAAAGTCATACGTAACGCTGCCTTCGAGTGCGCCATTCATTTGGAACGCTTTCGGTTACACCCGACCACGACTTGGGTGACTAGCAGTGATCGTTAACCTATCTGGACCAATAACCATCCCACCCTCGTCGTGCCCCCGCCGCAAAAATGGCGAACGGTAAACTAGTTGGCGTCGACCGCATGCAACGGCAAATTGTATCAGTTCAATCGGTGACTCCTTGCGGAGTGCCCACCAAGTCGCATAGTCTCCCAGTCGAAGCGCAAGTGCGAACAGTCGCGGATTTAGAACGCGGATACAGTTGAATTATGATTTGGCTTAAGTGTGCAGCGGTCGCGGTCGCGGTGCTGGCGACGATGTGCGCCTGCATGCCCGCCGAAAGCGAGGTGGAGCGTAGCAATCACGGAGACCGCGAAAAGCGAACACTGCTACTGGGGGTATTGTTCAAGAATTTACTGCTGCAGCAAGCGTTGGGCAGGAACTTAAATGGCACAGCGCCACCCCGAACGGGAAGTCCTCGAGTACAGGCGCAGACACAGGCTGAAGCGCCACCACCACCAGAGGCACCACCAGGTGGACCACCAAACGGACCGCCAAGTGGACCACCAAGTGGACCACCAAGTGGACCGCCAAGTGGACCACCAAGTGGACCACCAGAAGGAGCAACCCCAGAAGCACAACCACAGCAAGGGCCATCTGCTCCGGAGCAGGGACAAGTGCCACAGGAGAACCCACCACCACCACCACCGCCCGCAGAGGGTCCTCCGCCTCAGCAAGGTCCACCACCGCCACAAGTTCCTGTATCAATTCAAGGCGCTTCCCCGCTGCAACAACTTAGACTCTCCCAACCTCCTCCCACAGCTCCCGGATTGCCACCTTCACGACTTCCATCATTGAGCGTTTACGGGCCGCCCCAAGGATCCGTCTTCCCACCGAACTTCCCCTTCGGAACCCAGGGCTTCCGCCAACTACCCTTCGGACCAGCGCCTCCGCTCGGGGCCCAGGCGGGACCACAAATCGGCCAGAGGTTCCCGACAAATTTCCCATTCGGAGTATTCCAGTTTCCCAGTCAGGGGGCATTTCCTACTGGCGGACAATTCAGGTTTCCTCCCTCAGGCACTGCACCAGTTGCTGCGCCAAGTCCGGGTGAGCCACAACAGCCGCCACCAACCGGACCCCAAGATCAACCACCTCCTTCAGCACCCGATGCGTCGCAGGGACCGCCTCCTGATGGTGCCGGAGCTCCGCAAGCGGTCCCAGCAGGTCTGCCTCCAACGCAGTCTAGTCCACAAAGTGATATTTCCCAACTGCCACCCTCGGCGCCAGGGGGTCCAGAATCTCCTCAGTCAGGGCCAGGAAACGACTTTGGATTCGGACCAGGACCCTCAGCGCAGCCTCCCGTTCAAGGCGGAGAGGGGCTGCCGCCAAACTTCCCCTCTGGCCCAGGACCATCTGCACAGCCACCACCTCAAGGACAGGCGCCACCACCTGATTTCTCCTTTGAACAGTCGGCACAACCGCCACCTCAAGACGGACAAGGACCGCCACCCGATTTCTCCTTTGGTCCAGGACCGTCAGGACCACCTCCAGCTCAAGGAAATGCACAACCAGGACCATCTCAAGGATCTCTGCAAGATTTCTTGGCATTTTTGCAGCAGGGACAATTTGGTGGCGGACCACAGGGACCACCACAAAACTTCCAATTCGATCCATCTGCATCCGGTCAAGCCCCACCACCGAATGGCCAACTAGGCCCACCACCACCACCACCACCAAGTGACCAGCCAAGTCCCCAACAAGACGGCATTGCTCCGAATCTGCAACTCGGCCCGCTGGACAACAATCTGCAGCAGCAAGCGCCCACCAGCAATCAACCCCCTCCACCACCACCACCCCCCAACGGTTTTCCCGCGGATCTAAACGGCTTTCAACTAACCAACGGGTCACCACAGCCACCAAATCAGGGACAGAATGGCGACTTGTTCGACCCAAGCCAGTTCTCCGGCTCCGACAACAATGTCTTCGACTTCCCCCAACAGGGCGACGGTAAGTGAAGTGGAAAAGTGCAGGAGTGAAGGAGATTGTGCGCCAGCGCGAATCTGCGACTGCGATTTATGGAACTAATCGCGCATGCAAACGTCATTTAATGAGTGCTTGCTGTAAAGACCTAGTTTTCTTGTGTGGTCAAGGGGAGGAGAAGGGGTAGGGTTGCTTTGTGAAAAAAATGTGCAAGCTTTGAATTACGACATGCAATTTGTGGAGTGTGTGTGTGTGTACGTTGGATGGAGTGAATCAGCATTTTTATGTGTTTTGAAAGTCATTGAGTTCCTCATTTCATGCAGATTTTGTTTGAACTTCACTTGGATTTGGATTCAATTTCATTCCATCAAATAAATTCCATTCCATGCCATACTTTGCGAGTATCCGGGTTCTGAACTTCTGGGAATAAAGTTTCAGCTGTGGAACATTTGATGTTCTTCTCCATTTCCTTTTGTTCGTCTCATGTCGTTTTAATTTCATTCCGATTTCGTTAGAGCAACACAATTCGATTGGCAGCTTCAATTGAGGATTATGTTCTTGAGTATAAGAAGCCATTTCTAGACGTCTTTCAAAATCTTCCTCAGTTCCTGTGACCCAATTTTCGTTTAATTTCGTTTCATTCTCACTTTTGAACTGTTTCAGTTTTGTTTCATCAGCCATATTTCGTTCACTGTTGTGGACGATGAGCAGAGCCAACAGAAGAGTTACAATTTTCTGCTTGACGGCGGACAGAAGAGTTTCCCTTTTCTGTTCCAACAGCTTAATCGGACTTCTTCCTACGTGTAGCTCCTTAAAGCGTTTAGTTCTTTTTACAACTAATCTTGGACTTTCGAATTGGTGGAGTTTAAGGCATCTTCTCTCATTACATTTTGAAAGTGGTGTGCAACTAAGCTAATGACTAGACAACAGAATGCCGGAGTTCCATTTCCATTTCTTCCCATTTCGAGTTCCAAACTTCTGTTATGTCCTTCCTTTCTTTAAAGTTCCAGCTGGCACTTGCTTTTTCTGTCAACTTTCAGTTGAACGGGTTCCTGACTCTTTGAGGATTTTCTTAAAACTCTTTCAATTCGTTCGCCAATTTCAGAAATTCCGTTTCGGTTTCGATCCAAATTCCAATTTCCCAAACTTTAGTCCAATTGCATTCGAATGTCACTTCGGTAAAGACGAGGTCTCGTAGGGTCTGTGCTCACCCTTGAGGCTTCTAATTCTTCTTCTTTTTAGAAAAGCAAACTTCTCTCATGCCCCTTTTGGATAATCAATTAAGGTTGTTGCCTCCAGGGTTGTGTCCTTGTGAACGTCAATGCTTGTGGTCATTATGTGGTAATCCTGGGATTGTGCTGTGTCTTGCAAGGCCTTCTATCCGTTTCTACATGTTCTTCCTGCTTAAATCGAGAACAGCTGTGTGTCTCCAGCGTCTCTTCTTCGCATCTAATTTAAGATTCGTCAGTGAAGGTTGTTCTGGCGTTATTACTGCTTAACAGCAATTTAGTTCACCATTGTTTCTGATTCGTGCTCCACGAAGTTCAAAGTCAACAGGTGCATCCCAAGAACAAAACGTATGTTGGGAGTGTTAGTCTGACCTGTGGCCAGTCCCATTTATTGCTAGGAGAGTTCTTTGGACACGACGTGGATTTTGTTTCAATTTGATCTCTTCATTGTCAGCAAGTTTCACTGACAGATCCAGAGGCGAAACAAATTTCTGGAGTTTCAGTGCTCCGCCTTGTGGATCTTTAATCCTAGAATGGCAACTGGGGAAACGTTTTTTTACCCAACCACAGTCCTCAAACTCCCTGAGTGCTAAGACTGACTCACATCAAAGTGGAGCCAGCAACTTTCTTGCTTTTTAGAATACCTGATGAAGTGGCATCAAGCGAACTAGGATGCTCCATCGCAACAATCTGAAGAACTTTTCCCAACAATTTGAGATCTATGTCCTTTCCTAGGAATTGATTTCACTAGTAGGGAACACAGAACTGACAGCTCTTCGGGGACAAGTGCACAAAACCCTTTTGGCTGTAAGCACCAGCACAGAGATAGACGTACAGCCAAGTCCCGCTTCTTCCTCAAAGTTTTTCGCTTATTTTGTCGGCCAGAAACTTTTCTCCATTTTTCTTCATTTCACCGTCTATATCAATGAAAAACTCGCTTTCTCTTACAGCACCAAATGGCAACGCACCACCACCACCACCACCGCCACAGCAACAGCCACCCCAGCAGTCATCATTTCCCGACAATTTCCAAAATGGACTCTTCACCGCACCCGGTGATCAGCAGCAATTCAATCCAGACCCCAGTAACGCTCAGTCCAACTTTGGCAACTTTAACGGACAACAGTTTGACTTTGGTTCACAGTTCTCGCGACCGGGTGACAATGGTTTCCGGGGAAATAACCTCTTCTCGCAGAATTTCTTCTAAAATTACTCTCACGTTCTTTTGCACTTGTGTACAGTTTCTTTTGTAAATCGCTTCTTTTTATATTTTTTTATGAACAAAATAAACAATTTCTACAATTTATTTTTTGTTGCTTGGAATGCGCGGTCCGCACGTGCGATGCGGATGCATCTTGCGAATGGTATGGAATTCGTATTTTGGGGATCATTATGGGTATAGTGTATGTATAGTGGGTAAGTACGTCGACTTGCACGCCAAGGTCCCAGGTTCGATTTGGAGATGGAATGCCTTGCATTTTTTCACGGCAACACCTCTTTTGAGTTGCCGACAACACTCAAAGAATTCAAAAAGCTTCTCAAATCTCGCTCTTCGGAGGAGGCGAAAAACTGAAGGTCCCTTCTGCTCGTGAAAATGCAACACGAGTAGTAATTGTAGAAGCTAGGCCTTGGTCTCCTTGTGGGCTGTAGTGACATTACTAATGGGAGCACGAGGACCGCCATATGCAAGTGGGTTACGGTCCAACAAGCCATGAATTTCTACGAAAATTAGACAAAATGTACCGAAATTTGATGGATCTTATGAATTCGTCGAAATCTTATGAAATGTAATGAAATTCAACGAAATTTTTACGAAAAAAAAGTTAAATCGTCTTCGATTTGATAATTTTGATGTTAAGGATGCACCTTAATCAGTTCGGAGAATCACTGAAAATGGCGATGAAATCAGACAGACATTGTTAAGGAATTAGCAGTAAAAAGTTAATCGACCAAAATTTAATTTGCACTTCAGTGCTTAAACTGAACGAAACTCTACCCTTTCTGAAGAGAATGATTACGGGTGTTAAAGTGGATCACGAAACCGCACAACTGTTTTCAACGGACTGCAACGCCTCCTTGTAATTTTGTTTTTGCCAAAATTTGAGAAAATCTTCCAAAAATAGGCAATATTAGAATGTCCTTTAAAGGTGCACCAACTGTACGCTGTTTCTTATTCACAAAGTGCGCCTCTTTTATTAACAGTTTTAACGCCTCTAAACCCATCACTTAATAAGTCACAAGACATATAGGGGGCGCCACTAAAAAAAATTTGCATTAAATGAATAATTTTTGTTAGTGGCGTCCCAAATATGTCCTGGCACTTATTGAGTGATCTGTTTGATAAAATCCGAAGATATACATACAAAGAAATTTTTATGAAACTTAAAAGTTTAATGACAAAATGGACAGTTCTTGAGGAATTTTTGAGTGAATTGTCCCTAGAATGCATACAAAGAGACAATGTACGTTTAAGCTGACATCATCAATTGGCTTCAATCGCTTTGACAGTTGACAGTAAAATCAAAAATTGGTTTTAATAGATGACGGTATTTTGTGATCGTTGTGATTAGTTACAAGTAACAAAAAATGACACAATTGCCTTCACGAACACAAGAATTCAGCATACCTTCTCCTCTTGTCTCAATCCTAGAATGTGCCTGAGATGTTCTCATAGGCAGGTTTGTTCCCCAATCGTCACAACTACCCAAAAACGACGGAAGATGACGTACAGAAAATAAGTTGCCTCATTTTACATGCATCTTGTTGGTTGTGGGAGGTAAAGAAAACAGAACTCATACAACTTGTTGCCTTATAAATATTTACCTCAGAGCATATTAAGCTATTGTGCCATAGTCAGAGAACCACAAATTCTTGCCACACACTTTGTCGCGCTTCTTCTGTTCGTGGCGCCTTCCTACACATCCAATTCAAAGTTAGCGACGCTCTCCAAAACTTGCGTGCGCCGCTTTCGAAAAATTCGACATAAGAAAATTTCACTGAAATGCCAGCCGAAGCACCAGGCACCCAGCACCACTCAACAGGTGTCTACACAACTTGTCGCTACTTACATTTGGTGCTGCGCAAGCACAGCCCTGCTGAGTGATATCATTCAGAAGGCATTGAGTGAGTTGTCAAGCGAATGTGTTTAGGCCACACCTACTACTGAATTTAAAGATACGTTGAGGGTTGCCATGAAAACTGAAGTTGCGTGAGTCTTTTTTATTAAAAGAACTTTTAGATTTACTGCTTTGATAAGCTTCTCTACAGAATCTCGATTCGATTTTTGAATAAAAGTGGTTCTCCAAGCCATCTGATCACATTTGAAAAAACTTTATTTTTGACACTATCAAATGCTTTTGTGTATAAGATCCAACCACAGGCACCATTTTGACAGGGACTCAGCCATCTTTGCGTTTTGTATCCATATATGTATAGGATAGAGTTTTGGTTTTCTTCTGCTGCTCAGTTCCGTAACCTTCGGTACGCATTCGTACACAATCTTACAGACTGGATAATGCAGGAGTCTAGTTGTAGAGGCTACACAATTAAATCTCGGATCGAAAATGCCAGTCTGGAACTTGCGATGCACAAAACGGTGGCGGTGCTATTCACCAGTCGCAAGAAGGTGGAATATGCCAACTGCAATACTTTAGTTGGAGACCAGACAATTAGGTCCAAGAAGTAAATGCAATACTTAAGAGTTATGTTGGACAACAAGCTTTCCTTCAGGGAACACGGAAAGTATGTCGGTAAGACGGCATCACTTGTACAAGTAGCACTTTCTGGAATCCTTCCAAATGGTGGACGGAGAATCTTACTCTAGTAGAATCCTACTCTAGTCCAGTAGTCAGTTAATTTCTTCTGTATGCGGCTCCGACTTGGGCTGGAGCACGCACTTCAGGGCAACTGAAACGGATGATAACGATAGCGTACAGGCTCTGCGCAAGACGAACGATCAGTGGTTTCAGGCCCATTTCTGATGAAGCGGCGTTCGTCATAGCAGGAATGCTACCGATTGACATTCTTGCAGACGAGCATATGAGGGATCGGCAGTAAGCCAACATTACAGGAGGAGATGAACTAGCAACATCTATATCAATGTAGCAAGCCCGATAGGACGGCTTCGCAAAATGTAGGAAGAAGCGTGTATGCGTCATTGAGACCTGGATAATAAGATCCGTAAAGGGAGTGCAACTACCAACTCTCACAGTTCCTTCTGGGCATGGCAGCTTCTGCACAGGTTTGGGCACGACAACTCGCCACTGGGTCAACGGTGTCCAAACTCCGATAAGGACGTAGAGTACGCAGTTTTTCACTGCAGCCGCTTTGCTCAGGAGATGCAGATGGCATCGACAATATGATCCCCTACATGATGAGATCTGTAGAAGACTGGAATGGGGTATGTATGCTCATTTATTGTGGAAGTTAATTCAAAATTTAGACAGGTTTAAGCAGAAGGGGTTTCCCTCCAAGAGCGTGATTCGCTAGCCGACTCCGCGAAGTAATACCAAACGGCAGTTCCTTGGGGTGAGTGGTTGAAGTGTGCTTGGTGTGGATTAGGATTAGGATTGGATTGGATTGGATTAGACAACGTAGGCGTTTTCCCCTAAGAAACGCATGCTGGCAGCTCTAGCTGCTCAATGCGGATTCGGAAGTCATTTATGAATAAATGACTTGTATGAAGCTCGACGATGGACCAGGGGAATCAACCGTCAAGAGAGCCCTTTTAGGTTGAGAGCTGAGAGATAGGTTGCCCAGCTTCATCAATTTGAACTAAGTCTATGTCGCAAGAATGAAATTTGAGTCTGTCCCATTGAAATTTGAAGAAGAGACCTGAATTGCATCAGTCATGAGATCAGGTCATGGGTCACTAAATGTTTCGACATCATTGATATCAACTTCCTCGTCTCTTACCTCTTTTGAGTACCAAGCAGCGGTTTTAGGACAGTTTTCATAAACTTGCCAGGCACAGGGATTAAGAATGTGTGTCTGTCATTGTGGATGCGAGAAGCCTGGAACTTTTCGACTAGGGACAGCCTTGGAAAGTTGAGTATTCCGAAGCTCAGTAAGGGGGTTTTGACATAAAATGGGTCTTTCGTCCCTATTGCTTAGATCAGAAAAGTGTATCCTATTCAAAATGTCACCCAGTCCCCTATTCAAGCCTAAACAAACGACTTTAGCCGAGTTCTTGCGTTCTTTATCCTAAATCATGACTTTCACTAAATGTTGCACCATTTATATTTTGTTCATGGATTTAATGGTTCGTTCACAGCGATTTCTTTTTCTTCTTCTTCTTCTTCTTCTTCTCCTTCTTCTTCTTGTAGCGCTACAGATAGACCTGGGCCTCAACTAACTTGCCTCTCCAGCCGGTACGATCTCGTGCTAACTGCCTGAGGTCCTTCTCCACTTGTGTGCACCACCTTAGCCTAGGCCGTCCTCTGTTGCGTTGTCCCAATAGCTCATACGAAGACTTTTCGGGACGGAGCAGTTGTGTCCATTCGCTCTACATGGCCTCTCCATCTAAAGCGTTCTTGCAGGCTAAACAGATTCCGTAGACGGAGGCTCGTAGGCATCTTCAGCATTGTATCCAAAGACGCTTGACTAGGTACATGTCGCTATCTTCTCTGCTAGATGCCATCACTGCAAACAGAACCAAAAATCGCAGGCAAAACGTTTCTCTCGGGAAGACTAAGGGCTTCCTCATCCGCTTTTAGTAGCGTGCAACTGTCTGCACCGTAAAGTAGGACTGAGATGTTCAAGCTGTTATATAAAGGAAGCTTGGTCCTTTAAGAGAGGGCTTTTTTACTCAATTGAATCTTGAGCCCAAAGAATCAGCGATTGGCAAGAGTGATTCTGTGTTTGATTTCGGTACTGTTGTTGTTGTCCCTATTTAGCGCGGAGCCGAGGTAAACGAAGTCCTTGACTACTTCGAAGTTTCTGCTGGCTAGTGTGACGCTCTGTCTGAGATGTCGATGGTGTGCGTCCTTCCTTCTTGATGGCACTTTTCCTCATTAACCAGCAGACCCATGTTAGCCGCTTCTGTTTCAATGCCAGCAAACGCCTCATTGACAGCTCACCGCGTTCGTCCAATCACCTCAATGTCATCAGCGTAAGCTAGCACTTGAGCGGACTTTTGGAAGATCGTGCCTCTGGTGTTGAAAGATCGTGCCTCTGCTGTTGACTTGTGAGTTACGCACGATCTTTTCAAGGATGATGTCAAAGAAGTCACATGACAGTGCGTCGCCTTGTCTTAAATCTTTTTCGATACTGAAGGCCTCGGTGAGTTCGTTCGGGACCTTGACGGAGTAGCGAAAGTTCCCCATCCTACGAGTTTGGTAGGAATGCCAAAACTAGACATGGCACTGTATAGCTCGTCTCTATGGGGCCTTAAAATCGACGTGAAACGACCCTCTCTTATTTCTTCTCTATCTATTGTTTTCCAAATTTGATTTACCACAATTTCGTTTAAGTCAAGGCAAAGATTAACGACCAAATTTATACGTAAAAGCTATAAAAGTTTCGTCTCACGTGTTCGGAATATTTGTTAACAAATTTTTGATTATTTCCAAACGCTCATTGGCCATAAATTTTATCAAGATGAAATTGTTGTCCCTTAGTAAATGTTTCTTCATCAAAATTTCGATCATAACCTTAATGATTCGTTCACAGTGAAAGTATAAAGTCAAGTCGCAGTTGGAAATTCCCTCTTTCGATATCAATCGATTTCACCACTTTTTTCGCTTCTCACCTCTTGGCAACTCTGTGAATTTCACCATCAGCCAATGACTGTCGACTTTCCGTTCACTCAAGCCTCGATTGTGGCGACAACTTACTTGAAATCTCTCGACTGAGTGCGCCCCACAGTCTGGCGCTGCCTTCACCTTCTGCTGTCTTCAATGCCTTCTCTGATCGACTTCTGCTGCGCCACGCATAGTTGCTCCTCCACCTTCTGCAACCTCCTGAGCGCCTGTCACAGCAGTTTGAGTTTTCGCAGAACAGAGTTGAAGTTCCTGGGAAAGTGGGAAGTGGACGTTTCCTCCCTGCAGACTAAAAAATACTCTCTCTCTCGATCTCTTTAAAGTACTTCTCTCCTAAACTTTATTTTCGCCTTAAACAATTAAATAAATATAATACACATTTATGGGATATGGGATATGGGAATCGTATCACTAGGTGTGTGGCGACGGCCTGGCCACTGCTCCTCGAGCTGCGCTCACTTCTTGTACTGGTAGCCTCGGTTACTGGAGCCGCCGCCGCCGCTGCTGCTACTGGCGGACTGGTGCAGCTGCGCCTGGTAGTTGGCTTGGGCGATAGCTCGGTCGATCTCCTCGTCGGTGAGACCCTCCAGCAGGCTGGGCTGAATGCGCACGCCTACGCCGTAGCGGTAGCCTGTGTGACAAGGGGGAGATTTTTGGACTTTAGTGGAAACGATGGCAAAACGGTTATGTGCGGGGGAGCAGTGGACACTTACCACCTTGTGGGACATATTGCGGGTTGTTGGCGGGGATCTGGCCGGGGGAGATGGCCTCCCCACCCTGGGGTCGGTTGAAGAAGGGCGGCAGGAGTGTGATAGATGGTCTGTTGAAGTCGGGGAAGGTTGGCGTGGTTGTGGGGGGTTGTTGGGGTTGCAGGGGCTGCACTGGCTGCACAGACTGTGGCGGCTGTGTTGGCTGCTGTGGCTGTTGGGGCTGTTGAGGCTGTTGAGGCTGTTGCGGTTGTTGGGGTTGCTGGGGTTGCTGTGAGAAGACGGGTCTCCAGGGCTGTTGAGTGGGAGCTGGAGGGAGATTGGATAGTGGAGGTTGTGGAGACGAAGGGGAGGCAGGGATTTGTGGAGAAGCTTCAGCACTGCCGCCAGATGGCCTGTTCGGGCGAGCTGGTTGGGCTGGCTGAACTGGCTGGAGGGGCAAGACGCCGATGTTAGGGAAGAACTGCGATGGGGGCACCGCTGGTCCGACGGGGATGGGAGACGATGGCCTGGCGGGGACCACCTGGACGAAGACTGGGAAGTTCGGTTGCGATGGGAAAGAGGGGACAGCGGGAACTTGTGGAATTTGAGGGATTTGTGGAGGTGCTGGGGCTGCTGGGGCGACGGGAATTGCAGGGATCGTAGGCTGGGCGGGTGCCACTGGGATCGCGGGGACTGCAGGAGCTGCAGGGGCGACTGGGACAGCTGGGGCAACTGGAACCGCTGGAGCAGCAGGTGCGACGGGAATTGCAGCTGCCACTGGAGTCAGAGCTGGGTACGCAGGAGCAGACTGGATGTACTGGTGCTGGGGGTAGTTGACGTTGAACGATGAGACGACAGCCCCTCCGGGCTTCAGAATCGCTGGAATGCCGTGGGATTTGAACTGCCAGGGTTCCTGCTGGAAGATGGGAACTCCCGCTTGCACTCCGTGGAAGGGCTTGTGTACGGGATGCACCGACTGCACGCTATGCACGCCATGTACGCCATGCAGACCATGAATGCCCTGGCCATGCAGGCCATGCACAGACTGCTGCACGGGGTAGCCGTAGCCCGTGGGAATTCCTTGAATCGCAGGGTATCCATGAACAGCCGGCTGGTATCCGTGTATAGCTGGGTATCCGTGATATTTGTTCAGTCCGTGGTATCCTCCGAGAACCTGGAGACCCTGTGGCGGCAGTTGGAGGTTGTATCCGTAAACCGAGGCGTAGCCACTGGGCCAGCCGATGCCTGTGCCGTATGTACCGTAGGCGCCGTAGTGAAATATTCCACGCTTGTGCTTGCCTGTCTGCGGCGACTTCACGTCCTTTCTGCCTTTGCCCTCCTTAACTTTCGCGTTCGCAGTTTTCTCCTCAGCCAGCGCTGCGGTTAGCGCCGCTTTCGAAGATGCCGCCGCCATCGTCACTTGCTGCGACTTCTTGTCACCCTCCTTGGGCTCAGCCGCGGCTTTCGGCGAGCCATCACTTTCACGAACCGACACTGCCAACAAAGCCAACAAGGCAATGCAAACTTTTACTTTCATTTTGGTTTCGTTCCGAACCCTAAAAGCTGGAGACTGACACACCACCGACTGCGCGACGTTTTCTGAATGAATGGGGCACACTTCCTCGGTCGTTGGTGTATTTATAAAGCGGATGTGTCATGTGTGTGTTCGTCGTCGGTAATTTGCACTCCATATCCATATCCCACGGCGTCGACGGTGGCGGTGGCGGAGCAGGTGAACTCTCCAATTGGAGGTGGTGTATCGGGCGGCCTCCCACCATGCGAATTTCAGCAGCTAGACGGCCGAGAATACTCGCACACGCGCACTCCGCACGCTCGCAGGGGGCGATTAGAATTCTGCGCACGCAGGGACATGCGCGTGTGGTGGTGGTGATGGCTTGTACTTCTTGAAAACTTCCACGGAAGATCTACGATAGACCACGCTGCTGCTGACCACTGAAAGGTCTGTGGGGCAGTTCAGCGAATTCAGAGGTGGACGCGGCGCAGTTTTGATGCAGGCATCTGTCACTCGGCGGTGATTCATCGGACGATGGATTGAATGCAGTTTGTAATTAGTGCGAGAAAATGCGGTGACTTGCATGTGCGCGGATGACGTGAGGTGTTGCAGGAAGTGATGGAGAGTTCTGGGGAAATCATTAGTCAGAGGGCGGGGTGAGAATTGATGGCAGTGTGTATGTTGCCGCATGCACGTGGTCTTACTTGAAATTGGACAGATTTACTCTCGTGTCAAGACCGCGGGAAACGTTCTGCTCAGGCGTAAATGGCGAATGAATCGAAAAAGAGACGACTGATGAACCGCTGTGACTATGCCGAAGAACACAGAAGACCACAAGGGAAAGTAGTTACTAGCAACGGAAATGCTGAAACATCTCTGTTCTCGTGGTGCAAATGATATGGAGGCAATTATTGCATAGAGGAGGACAGTGACGTGCAGGGACAATAGCAGAAAGCGAAAGCGACGATAAAGCGATTAGAGAATACTACCCAACAGGCACGTCGAGGAAGAATGGTGAACTGAGAGTCATTCATGACATTCGCGGTCAGGACTCCGCGTCGTCATCCTCCGTGGCCAAGAATCCGCCTGATCGTCCTCAGTTTAAAGACTCCGCGTCTGTGGCCAGTATTCATCGTCCTCCATGAAACGTCGTAGTTTTCCGTGGCCGAAATTCCATTTAGTTACCCTTCGTGGCTATGAGTCCGCTGGTCCTCTAACGCCAAGATACCACCTCGTGCTCCAGCGAGACCAAGACTCCGCGTTATCGACCTCCTTAGCCAAAGCTGCCCGTAAAAGTCCTTCGGGGCAAGACTCTTCGTCGCTTTCCCTTGTGGCCAAGACTGCCCGTCATCGTCCTTCGTGGTCAAAACTCTTCATCAAGGCCTTGCTACGCTATGACTTCGAGTCACGGTCTTCCGTGGCTAAAACTAGGCGTCGTGGTGCTCCGGGCCCAAGACTTCACCTTATCGTCCTCAATGGCTAAAACTCCGCCTCATCGTCCGCAGTGGCCAAGACTCCTCATCGTCGTCCTCCGTGGCCAAGACTCGCTATCATCGTCCTCCGTGGCCAAGACTCCCCATCATCGTCCTCCGTGGCCAAGACTCTCCGTCATCGTCCTTCATGGCCAAGACTCCCCGTCAATGTCCTCCGTGGCCAAGACTCCCCATCATCGTAGTCCGTGGCCAAGACTCGGCGTCGTGGTCCTTCATGGCCAAGACTCCTCGTCATCGTCTCCCGTGGCCAAAATTCGGCGACGTGGTCCTCCGCGGCTAAGACTTCCGAGCCCTAGACTCGGCTTCATCGTTTTCTTTGGCCAAGACAATTTTTGGGACCGATGAAGGTCAGTGGACAGAAAGTAAAGGTCACCGTCTTCATTAGGAGTTCATAAGTGAGGTTATGTTGCTGAAATTTGTACACATTTCACTGCAGATATGAGTTTTTGTGAACAGGTCTAACCCTCGACAGCCTTTCTCAAATTTTTCGAGACTAAAGCAGTTGGCCAACTTACATAAGAGTCACTTCTTCCACTGAAGGTAGGGTTAAACCTTTCAAACATGTAAGAGTAGGGACCGATAGTTCTTTTCACCTTCTCTAGACACAAAAAAATGGCGACAGAAAACGCTCTCCCACCTCAGCAGCCCAGCACCCCAGCACCATCAAATTCAACCACTCACCGCCGCCACAGTCCACATCGTGGTGGCGTCTGTTTCTCTTCAGAAAGAATTTCAAATTGAAATTCCTCAGACGAAAGCCACAGCGGCGACGGTGACGGCGACGGTGGCGGTGGTAAACTATCACCACTCCTGGCTTGTGAGGGGGTTTCTAAACATTCATAATTGAATTGTTCATCAAAATATTTTATTAATATTACCCGTCCCGCTGACAGTGTAGGGTTTCACTTTCCCAGCGCGCCTCTTGGCTGGGCGCTGTCCACCGCTCGCGCCCACTGCTCTAGATGTCGGCGGTGGCGAGCGTCACAGCATTTCTGTTCGTTCACCCCTCGCTGGCCGCCGTTGAAATTTGTGCCACCAATCAAACGGCAGGCGGCTGTGATCTGTCCGCGCAAAGGAGCGCTGCTCCCCATCCGTCAGTCCGGGCACGTATAACGGTGAGAGATTTATCTACACGCACAACATAGTAATCGGTTGTCATCGGTGGCGCGGTGGCACTGCGGCTCGGACGGTGGACGTCTTGTGGGTTTGTGATATAATTTTGATTATTTTCGTAAAAATGGAGAAACCGCGAATGCTTTTGGCGTTTTTTTTCGGCCGTTTTGTGGACTGTTTGTCCTGAATTACCGGGAGGGCATGTAACAGGCCATAAGTATGCAGCGTGTAACCGGGTTGCAGGCGGACTGTGTTGTCATACACGGTGTGTGGAGCGATTGGTTATTCCGCTGGCCGTCGGTTGAGGGGACCGCAGCACGGCCTAACGCGTTCTCTGTGAACGGGTGGCTTAGGAAAGCAATTAAATTCTGCTTTAATGGCCCTCGATGGATCGCTGATTCCATTTGAATTTGAATGTCGATGATGTGTGGAAATGCTTTCTCTGCTTTCCGTGGTTCCGGGGCAATGTCACTCACATTTTAATTGAGAATCATCCGCGTTTCGCGTCCGTTTGTTTGTGTGTGTGGCGTGCGTGCGCAGTGTGGGAAGCGGCGGCGGCGGCGGCGGTGGCGGTATTTCAAAATCGAGCAAGTTCGACAGCGATTGTTATGCGACCGATGTGGCAAGGGGTGGCCGCCGCCGCCTTCGTCACGGCTGCCTTTGGGGGTGTCTTGGCAAATGGGCGTGTAATTAGACAGATTTGGGCGTATGATACACGATTCTGCTTGTCGGTGGACATTGCGATTCGCCTCGGCGATTTCAAATGGTCTCATTATGGGTTTTGTGGATTCCAGAGCGATGGCGTCAGCCGCTTCGATTTTTCATATTTTTCTCGGTACTCATCTGACATTGATCGTGGCCTGATTGGGAGACGGAAGTGCGCCGCCGTGTTCTGTGGACTACAAAGCACTCTGGCGGAGCCGAAAGATGAATGCGGAATTGCAGAGTGGTGAACGGATTTGTTTTCACTTAGCGGAGCGGGGGCCTTCAACCCGCGGCTGGGTTTGAAAGAGAGAGTGTTCGTGGGAATCCGGCTTTGATCGTGATTGCGAAGACGAACATGTGGCTGAAGGATTGTAAACCTTTGCGGGAACGGGGAAAGAATGCGAAATTGGCGGAGATGAGATAACACTTTGATGATTGGAATTTTTGCCAAAAAATTGCGACAAATTCCTATTGTCTGTCCAAGCATTAAATTTTGAAAGATCTTAGTTCTGTTTTTGACCGAAACTTGTGTGTTAGCGCTGAGAGTTGATGTTAAGGGGAAATTGTTCTTCTGTCTCTGCAAACTTCACTTCCTTACCTTTCCTATGATAGAAAGACAAATCTTTATAGTCATCCCTGTCCTTCACTTTGTTAACTTTCCTATTAGATTTGTAGACAATACAGGATTTGAACTGAAAATGTGTCAAAATTGGTAGAAAACTCTCAGAGAAAGTCCGAAAGCCCGTCCAAAATTTAACTTGTTTTCGAAACTAATTGAAGATGCGTTGGCCTTTATTGACATTTTACTCAAATTGTTAATGAAGGGCTCCTAAATAGATTAGAGGATGTGAGAGGAGAGCTATGGCAGTGGCGTTAAAGAACATACTTAAAGCTTGGGACGGTAATGACGAGGGCTCTGAGCTCGCATCTCAACAAACGCTCTCCTCGTCGTCTCCGAATGAACTTAGAGACCTCGTCGTCTGTCTTTAAATTCATTATGGAGACGACGAGGATTTTTAGTTCGTATCGGGGATGAGGAGGAGTGATGAATTTGAGTTCTGACTCCGTTTTAAAAAGGGCTATCCGAAACGATGCATTGTGCCCGACGTTTCTCTCACGAACTCAATATACTCGTTATTCAGGGTCTTTGTAGCGATCCAGATTCCTCACACTCTTCGCCATCTTTTCAGAAGTTTAGAATTCTCGTTGTCCCCGTCTTCGTCACGAACTTAGAATCTTCGTGGTTCTTGGCATGAACTCAAACATCGTCAACCGTGGCCAAGACTCGACGTCGTGGCCGAAGACATCGCCTCATCGTCTCCAATGGCGAAAACTCGGCCTCATTGTCCTCAGTGGCCAAGACTACGCCTCATCGTCCTCTGTGGCCAATACGTGACAAAGCCAATAAGTGACAGTGATCTCGTCGTTTTTGATGCAAGTTTAAACAGACCTCCGCATCCACCGTCTCGATGTCCGTCCCTGTGACCGTCTCGGTGTCCGTCTCGGTGCCCGTCTCGGTGCCCGTGTCGGTGTCCGTCCCGACGTCCGTCCCGGTGCCCATCATGGTGTCTGTCTCGGTGCTCGTCATGGTGTCCGTCCCGGTGTCCATCCCGGTGTCCATCCCGGTGTCCGTCCCGGTGTCCTTCCCGGTGTCTGTCCCGTTGTCCATCCCGGTGTCCGTCCCGGTGCCCATCATAGTGTCCATCCCGGTATCCGTCCCGACTTCTGTCCCGGTGAGTGTATCCATCCCGGTATCCGTCCCGACTTCTATCCCGGTGAGTGTGACGGTGTCCGTCCCGGCGTCCGTCCCGGTGTCCATCCCGGTGCCCATCATAGTGTCCATCCCTGTATCCGTCCCGACGTCCGTCCCGCTGTCCGTCCCGGTATCCATCCCGGTGCCCGTCATAGTGTCCGTCCCGATGCCGGCTCCGGTTTCCATATAGATGCCCGCTCCGGTGTCCGTCTCGATGCCCGCTCCGGTTACCGTCCTGATCCCGGGGCCTGTCATGGTGCTAATCACGAGAGCGCCCCGATGCCCGTCCAGATGCCCGTCTCCGTGCCCGTTCCGTACCACAAAATTAGGGTCCTCTTCCATGTTTCTATTAAAACTTCTTCCATTTAGGTTCCGCTGTTATTCGTCGTCTCTAAGGTTCTTTGCGGCATCACTGGCTTGCAATACAGCTTTGTTGGCATTCGTCACTGGCTGGCAGTCGTCCCTTGCGGCCATTCATTAGTTGTTGTCTTATGTCACGACTGTTTACGAATTTTCGATGTGCCACACATTTTCCCCACTATCACCGTTGCAACATTTTCCTTTTCTTCATCAGTTTTTACACACTTGCCGAAGGACCATCAAAAGCACATCAAAATTCATAAGAATTCCTGACTCTGAGGGCAAAGAGTGCACCCCTCGGGTACACGTCCATTTTTTTTAAACAATAAATTTTATTACAAAACAAGTGTGAAAACCTAAAAACTACACAATACTGATCTTAAGCTACAGGCTTCGGTAGCCAGCGCACTTTAGTGGAAGTGATGGTGTCCTCCGAACCCGAAGGGGTACCCACCGTACCCGTGTCCGTAGTATGACGGTCCGTGGTAGTGTGGGTAACCGTAGCCGATGCCATGACCGTATCCATAGCCATGTCCAAAGCCACCGTATCCCCCGTAGGGTCCTCCAAAGTGTCCCCCATATCCAAATCCACCGTAAATTCCTCGTTTCTCGGTCTTCTTGCTCTCGCCCTCCAGCTCGGCGCCGAAGCACACACTAGCGCAGATGAGGAGCACAACAACAGCGGCACTCTGAAACGACACAGAACCAGGATTACGATCTGCCTGCAGTAGCATTGCTGCGCACACTCACAAGGAATTTCATGATGAATCTGCTTAGGTTTGTGATTGGCTAGAGGGATGCTTGTAACTACTTAAAGCGCAGAACTGCTTGTGATGTCTTCTCGTCTGCCGGCGATTGGTATTTATACTTGTGCTCGTAAGGGCATAACCGCATCATGTTCGGCGCCCTCTGCCGCCTGCTTCTCCCTGGACCGTCGTTGGATGGAAATGAGGAAATCCAATGCTCTCCAACTAGAGAGAGACACTGAACTCAATTGGATGCTTCGGTGACGGTGGCGGTGTTGGTTGTGGCTGGATGGATGACGTTTTCCGTCTATCCGGGAAAAGTTCGCAAGACATTTCAATCTCTCTCACCGTCTGGCTGTGGCCGGCTCTGTCTGACTGTCTATTGTTCTAGTGGAGATTTGCTAATCGATGGCATAGAGGTCAAGTTGGTGGGTGTGGACTTCGTGATGTTCCAACAGAGTATCTCTCGTCGCAGTGAGCCGTACGATTGCGTCTAGTCAAGCAGGAATAATGCCAAGGTCGCTGCCGGTGGAGACAATGGAGTTGTTTCAATTGCGGAACAATCGAAGAGTGACCAAAGGCTGACTGTCTGGTGGGCAGTAGAAGACAAATCCAATTGGAGGAGTGTTGGAATTTATTTGTTCGGCGAGACTAATGTTGACGTGGTTTTGTACCAGCTGGAGAGTGGTCTCAAAAGGCTGTGCTCCCAATTTATTTGGTAAGCACTTTGAAACGTGAAATGAAAACCGTAGAGTCCACAAGGGCTAAAACCTCCACAGACAGCAAAATTGTTTCTGTCACAGATCTGTGGGGACAAACGGACACTCGGTTGGTTCTCTTCCGGGTAAATCCCCTCTGCGAAGCACCCCGTCATCGCCCTCAGCTTCCACCAAATAGGCGTCAGCATCATTCCCGGGGTAGGCAGAAAATCTGTTCGAAGTGTTGAATATTTCAACGAGCAGTAGGCATAGGACGAAGAAGAGCCTTCGGAGTCTTGATTGGCAAGGTCCCGCACCGCTTCAAAGACGTTCAGTTGAGAACTCAAGCGTTGGTGGATAGCATATACTTCGTCTTCACCACAAGATCTAAAGTTAGTCACTTCTGCTCCATCAGTACGAATGCTCCATTGACTACATCCCGCGCGCTGTGTTTCCTTCAAGAATGTGAAGCAAGTGCGCTGACTTTGAAGGAAAATTTCATTGCCTTTGGTATTTGAATCGCAAACGATCGTCTCGACAAGTGATAAGCCTTCGAATTGGCCTTCAATTCTAAACTAGCCAAAAGACAGATTATTTCATACGAAACCATGTTTGAGGTCATTCATTTTTCGGCTTCAAAAGTAAAGGTCAATACAACCCATACATGGATACACTTTTGAAAAAAATAAGAATTCCTTACAAGGTTTGAACCATGCCATTAAATGTGAGAAACAGTATCTTTCTATTGACCGCCTCTAGAAGATTGACAACATGCAATTCTTTTGAGGCAATTTTGAATTACTTTTTCCCATATTTGGGATGATGTTTCGGCCATAGCTTGAGCAAAGTTGTTCTTTACTGCATCTTGAGTTCGAGACTTATTCGCACAGGAACGGTCTTCTACGTAGCTCTATAGAAATCAATCAAACGACGTCACATTGAATGATCAAGGTGGCCACTTGACGTCGCCAAAACGTGAAATTGCGCAACCAAGACTCTTCTCACGAAAAAGGAACAATTGGTCGTGATGCACAGCCATTTCGACATCGCCTCTCATCCAAAATTTAACCGATTGTGAGCGTAGTCAGTCGATTATGAAGACAATAATCATCGCGAAAAGTTGCAACGTTTATATTACCACTTCCGTAGTAAGTTTTGATGGTTGTAACGCAACTTACAAGTGGTCCACTACCGTAAACAACAAGCAAAGCTAAGAATGGTGTACACACAAATGAGAGCTGAGTTTGGCAGCTGTCAAATTTGAGGGTTACCAGCTTGAAATCACGAAACTGAATGACCTTGTATATGTGTCCGTAATACCCACTTGGAAGATTGATAGTAAAGACAGGTGTCGGCCATAGAGAGGTGTACGTTTCTAGTGGTTGGCCGCCTTAGCGGAGTGTTCACCAAAGACGAGTGTCTGTCTTAGAGAAGTGTCCGCCTCAGAGGGATGTCCACCTCAGAGAAATGTCCGACTAAGAAAGTTGTTCATCTTAGAGGGGGATCCCACCTTAGGTGTCGGCCTTAGAAGGGAGTCCACCTAAGAGGGGTATCAGCCTTAGTGGGGTGTCGGCCTTAGAGGGAGGTCAGTCTTGAAAGTTGTTCGCCTTAGAAAGGTGTCCGTCTTGGAGTGCTGTCCGCCTTTAAGAGGTGTCTGTCTTAGAGAAATGTTCGCCTAAGAAAGACGTCTGTCTTAAAGAGGTGTCAGCCTTAGAGAGGTGTCCGCCGTAGAGAGTTGTCCGTGTTAGAGACTTGGCGGCCTTAGAGGAGTGTTCGCCAAAGACAAGTGTCTGCCTAAGAGGCGTGTCCACCTTAGAGGGCTGTCCACCATGAGGAAAGTAGTTCGCCTCAAAGAGGTGTCCGCCTTAGAGGCGTGTCGCCATAGAGACGTGTTCGTCTTCTTGAAGTGTCCGCCTTGGAGAAGTCTCCGCCACTCTGCTTTAGAGAAGCATTTGCCTTGGAAGGGTTTGTCCGTCTCAGAGGGGTGTCTGCCTTACACAAATCTCCGCCTTAGAGAGGTGCCTAACTAAGAATGGTTCCGCCTTAGAGAAGCCTTCGACTTAGAGGAGTGTCCTCCTTAGAGGTGTGTCCGTCTTCTTGGAGTGTCCGCCTTCTTGAAGTGTCCGTCTTCTTGGAGTGCCCATCTAAAAGAAGTCTCCCCCACTCTGCCTTAGAGAAGCGTTCACCTTGCAACGGGTTGTCCGCCTTAGAGGAGTATCCTCCAAAGATGAGTGTCTGCCTTCTTCGAGTGTCTGCCTTCTTGGAGTGTCCGCCTTAAAGCAGTCTCTTTTACGCCTTGGAATGGGTTGTCCGCCAAAGACGAGTGTCCGCCTTAGAGAAGTCTCTTTCACGCCTTGGAATATGTTGTCCGCCTTAGAGGAGTGTCCCCCAAAGACGAGTGTCCGCCAAAGAGAGGTGTCCGCCTAGAAAGGGTGTCCACTTTAGAGAAATGTAAGACTAAGAAAGATTTTCGCCTTAGAGAGTTAACCGTCTTAGAGTGTTGTCCGTCTTAAAGAGGTGTCCGCCTAAGATGTGTGCCCGCCTTAGAGCAGATGTCGGCCTTAGAGGCATGTCCGCCTTAGAGGAGTATCCCCCAAGGAGAGTGTCCGCCATAGAGGCGTGTCTGGCTTCTTGGAGTGTCTGCCTTCTTGGAGTCTCCGCCTTAGAGAAGTCTCCGCCTCAGAGAGGTGCCCACCTAAGAACGGTTTCCGCCTAAGAAGAGTCTTAGAGGAGTGTTCTCCTTAGAGGCGTGTCAACCTTAGAGGGGTGTCGGCTTTAGGGGGTTTCCGCCTTAGAGGAAGGTCAGCCTTAGAAAGTTGTTCGCCTTAGAGAGGTGTTCGCCTTAGAGAAGTGTCTGCCTTACACAAATCTCCGCCCTAGAGAGTCCATCTACAATTCTAAGAATGGTTTCGGCCTTAGAGAAGTCTCCGCTTTAGAGGGGTGTCCTCTTAGACTGGTGTCCCTTAAGAGAAGTGTCTCTTAAATCCTTGTTTTCTCTTCTTATACATCCTGTGAACGTGTTTTCCCGTCACGATGGAAATTTTTTCTTCATCATTCTGAACTGGACGGCCTGGTGGTTTAAACAAGACGTTCCACTTCTACGGGCAGACTCTCATTGTACACAATCGCCATTGCAGGCTTTTATACGTTTCGCCCTTCTGACATCGATTTCGTCTTCGAGATTAGTGGTTAGTCCATGGCAACATGCCCGTTTGGGCGATCAGCACCTTAATCTTACCATCACCTTCCCTGTCCTTATCTGTCCATTTCAGAAGCCAATTTTAGGACGAAGCTTGCCTCTGTCGTCGTCGAATGATGTGTTTTTTTTTTTTCTTTTCCGCTTTTTCCGTCAGCATACCCTTAGTCGGTTTCTTCCTCTCAAAGTCCGCCCCCTAAGTTAAATTCTTTAAAGTCAAACCTACTCCCTCTTCCCGCAGTCAACAAAACTGTCCATTGAAAACATGTGTCCTTCCGGTCTCATCTACATCGTCGACTTCAGTTGCCCATTAAAAACATCGCGCCTTCACCTTGATCCTCCAGCGCCGCCGTCGTCGCGGTCGTCCCCATCAGATTCCACATTTTATAGCTTCCCGCTCCAATCGGCCCGCGCAGTGGTCAAGTTCAAGATTCCTCGAGGAAGATCGCACCACGCAGATCCAGTTCCAGTGCCAGTGCCGGTTCCACTTCACTGCTACCAACCAAATCAGGATCAATAATCGCCATAAATTTCGTACCGCCACACTCCCCTCCGCCGCGTGCACTCGTCCATTGGCAGCCATTAACGCCCGATATCAATCTCCAGCAACCAGTTTCGCGTGCAAGTGCAATTTGGGTCTGCGCTCTTTATTGGGATTTTGGTTTTTCGTTGTTTTTTCTCTCCGCCACGCCGGCAGCGCTGCGAATTGACAACACATGCAGGTGTGTTTACAAAATCGAAATCAAGGTCTGTCGCGCTGATTAATGACGATGTCGTGTCCCTAGTATGCGGCCTGTGGACTGGTTTGTGCACTTGTGCCAGGTTTTGCCAGAGGGCTGGCTGCGTTGGGTAACCACTTGTTGTTGACTGACGGCTGCTTGTCCGGCCTAAGATTGAAGAAGGATATATGACCAATGCGCTACGAAGGTGTGTGCAACTGTGTATTGGGGCGTGGAGGAAATGACAATGAGATCGAGTCATGAGTTATCTGATTATATGGGCCTTGACTGGGGATGGGATTAGATGCTTCTGGGAGTGTGTTTGGGAAGGAAAGAGGGCAAGAGTTAGGGGGTCTTAGAAATGTTCTCGAACTCTCCCATTAAGGAGCGAAGGAAGAAGTGTGTAGAGATCATACAGGAGTTTCTGTCATCCTGATGTCCTAAATGGATGGCGATAGAGAAAGTGTTTTGGCCTTTCCAGATCTGCAAAGAGCTAAGCGAGACATTTGCTGTCGGATAAGATTACCAAAAAGGATGCCATAGCTTGGCGTAAGTCTTTAAGAAGACACTTTGAGGCACGTGTACATGTCTTCAGTTACCTGTTTACCAAAGCGGTACAGTGTCACGTCTAATTTTGCCATTCCCACCAAACAAGTCAAACTGTGTAGGATGAAGATGGTAAGCCCTCGCTGCTCCATCAAGGTCGGTGAGGAATTCTTGGAGACCTTCAAAAGTGACGGCGACGCGTTGTCATATGACTTCTTCAACATCAGTCTTGAGAAGATTGTTCGTAACACACAAGTCAACACAGGGGGTACGATCATACAAGAGCCATGATTAACCAAGAGTCCGTTCAACTGCTGGGCTACGCGCATGACATTGACGTCACTAGAGGAACACGGCGAGCCGTCAATGATGCGTATACTCCCACAAGAGGGCCTACCACACGGTCAGGCTGAAACAGAAGATCCAGGAGCTCTTGACCTCCCGTGGCACCAGAATATAGCGTCTGGTCAAGCTGTCAGGTTCCCTTAACGCTTGGGTCTGGTAGCCGCCATTCCGCCACAAAATGGACTTTGGCTCCATCACACATCACCTAAGAGAGAGACCTGTAAGCGGGGTTTGAGTGGATTGCATCTGAAGATTCAATGAGAGACTGGCGGCTTACGCATTGTTCGGTGTCTACAGACACAATGCTTACGACGGGTTGAGTGTGAAGAGAATATAGACAACAGGGCGGCATTGGCTAAGAATCTTCGACTCTATGCCATAGTGACACCACAACAGAGGACGCCCACGTCTTGGATGGTGCACAGAAATTAAGAAGGATCTGAACTCACTTGGTGTGTGGAATTGAAGACATCTGACGAGAGGTCCTATTTGCCGAAGACGCATGTTGGTTGAGGACAATATCGAGCATGGGATAGTGCGGCTTTCTTAGGAAAAGTTCTTTGAAACATCAGTTGTTCACACGACCCCTTGGGAAGGCTTTTATTTGACCCAGTGGTGGATCACAGCAAGACCTCGGTTGTGGTGTAGCCTCAACAAGTGAACGCAGGATGCACGATGTTCTTCCAAAGGAACGGTCAACGGCCAACTTACGCAAATGACGTTTTTTGTAAACGCACTTAATACAGATCCGGGTGCAGGCGACGAGAGAACGAAATCTGAGTCATGTACGAACTGTAGTGCCTACTAAGAAAAGATGTTAAAAGCAGTGGAGGTAGACGTTGTAACCTCAAGCCGACAGGAAAAGTAATTCTAGGCGAACCTCAAGACAACTGTCTATACGAGCGTTCCATGAAGCATCTAGTCACAGATCTGATCGTAGAGCACTCAGACTTAAAAACTCGTTTATGGTACTGCCCGACAGGACGCCACATATGCTTGGCCTTGCAAAGAAACACCAATATAGGGATTGGGAGCCCACATCATCAGATCTCCTCACATAAGCACCAGAAACCTCCCACTGATCCGAGCAAAGACGGATCAGTGACAGAGGAATTACTCTGCAGTGCATGCCGCTTGGAGGGGGACACTTAGGTGCTTGGCAAAGGCGTAGCATTGCTCCGGTAAGTCGTCTGCAGTCTTTTCTGTCAAGGGATAACAAAAAAGCCGCGGATTTCTTACAGACATTTGGTAGAATGTGTTTAACCCATCTGCATCCGGAAACTAAGAGGTTCACCATCGGTGGAAAGCCTACCCATGGAGACAGGAAGGACCAGTGCAGGTTCAGATCCTGAGAACGTCTCCTCTGATCAAGTTCCGGGGATCCACTCATCTTCCTTCTCTCAAACTCACTCCAAAAGACACACAAATAGTTAACAATAAATTTTATTACACGAAACAACAATAAACACTAGACAATACTGATCTAAAGCTCCTGCAGCCAGTGCACTTTAGTGGAAGTGATGGTAACCCCCTCCGAACCCATGAGGGAATCCACCGTATCCGTACCCATGACTGTGTCCGTAGTACGATGGCCTGTGGTAGTTGGCATAGCTGATTGGATATCCGTGGCCGAAGCCATGACCGTATCCATAGCCATGTCCAAAGCCACCGTATCCCCCGTAGGGTCCTCCAAAGTGTCCCCCATATCCAAATCCACCGTAAATTCCTCGTTTCTCGGTCTTCTTGCTCTCGCCCTCCAGCTCGGCGCCGAAGCACACACTAGCGCAGATGAGGAGAACAACAACAGCGGCACTCTGAAACGACACAGAACCAGGATTACGATCTGCCTGCAGGAGCATTGCTGCGCACACTCACAAGGAATTTCATGATGAATCTGCTTAGGTTTGTGATTGGCTAGAGGGATGCTTGTTACTACTTGAAGCGTAGAAGTGCTTTTGATGTCTTAACGTCTGTCGGTGATTGATATTTATACTCGTGCTCATAAGGGCATGACCGCACATCATGGTAAGTGCATTGTTTTTCATTTGTCTCTCATGGACTGTGGCGGATGGATGGAAATGGGGAAACACAATGCTCTCTGTTGAATGGCGGTACGTGCTGAATGTCTTTTTCAAATTAGGACGCGGGGCGATTCTGACAGGACTGACACCAGTATTTGAAGCGACGACGAATTTAAAAATGGGGCGAAAAGGATTCCTATAGGCACTCTGCTCTTTTGGAATGACTTCAGAACAACAGAGGGAATGGGTTCGAGAGGCATTGGTTTTTCGTCCAACAAATCTTTGCAACTCCACCTTACCGATCATGGCAGGGAATTTTTGGCGGAAGTCAAGGCATTTCAAGAGACTGCTAGGTGTCTACCAATGGAGTCGATAGATGGCAATGGTGCTGTACAAAGACAGACCGGCGACTTTAAAGGCCTTGGAAGAAACCATCAACAAGATTTCAGATGGATTAAGTTTGCCGTGTCATGTCTTAAGAGATAGCGGTCAGGAGAAATCTCACTTGAGCCTAAAGATTTTCTGGAAGAGGCGATGAATTGACAAAACAGGGGCCGTGTCATCGGCAAGCACATAATCAGGAAACATCCTTACCCCTCTATTGATGAGGAAAAAAATACGGAAGGATGCCAACAGACAGTCCTAGATGTAATGAGCTGACGGGTACGACCAAACGGGTATGACCAAAACTCAGTCTCAAATGGACGAAAGATCCCATCAGACAAGGCTTGATAAGAGGCTCACTTATTAGGACTTATTGGTTCAGACCACAATACAATGACCTCTTTGCCTTGGTTACCGCGACAAGAATGAGGAAGAAGCCCCGAGAGATGGAAAGATTACGATCGGGGTGACTACTACTGCAACAGCCTAGGCAAAGTATCTGATGTCAGAATAGGAAAGATCAAGAAATTCCTACAGGAAGCAATGTCACAAAGGTGGTAAGAGTTAAGAGACTAAAAAGATGAATAAAATAGACAGCCCACAAGGAACCGGATCATACTTTCTTGAACAACTTCTCCTGTTGTACGGGCCACTGCCGACTCCGAATTACCTTGTGGAAGCTTTCCGTTGACAATTGTACATTGTTTTGAGTAGGTGGGTGCTCTAAAAGGTGCTCTAAAAGGTGCTCTAAAAGGCTAGGAATCAAACCTTCGGCGTGTGAATTGAAACAATAGCCCACTACACCCAGGGAGGTGTTTCGGCGATTCTAGAGGACTAGGACAGCGACAGCGTCACGTAGTATCACAATGGTCCCCATTCGCGGACCTTGAGCAACTCTGGTCAAATAGTCACAGATTCTACCTAACCTGACATAAGACCTACGAGTTGTACGAATATGACTATGACTGACTGTATGGGAGACCTTAGGGGCGTAGTTGCGTCGGTAGAGCTTATGAAAAACACTGCTCAAGCCTGGAGCCATTGGGCCAAGGCAAGAAAAGGACACAGGTGGAGGAGGACACAACTGGGGGAGGACACAGCTGGAGGAGGACACAAATGGAGGAGGACACAACTGGAGGAGGACACAACTGGAGTAGGACGCAACTGGAGGAGGACACACCTGGAGAAGGACACAACCGAAGGAAGACACAACTGGCCAAGGACACAACTGGAGGGGGACACAACTGGAGGAGGACACAACTAGAGGAGGACACAACTGAAGGAGGACACAACTGGAGGAGGGCACATATCGAAATTGAAGGTAGTTGGCCAGAGAAGCTATTGCCAGCTGAAGAGGCATTTTGGTGGGAGCTCAATTCCACCTCAGGCTGTAGCGCCAATCTAAGAAGAAGAACAGAGTCTGTTCACTATCAGAAGTGCGACTGCATCGCAGAATCTTAGACAGAGGTGCCGCTTGTGTTAGAGGGTGTCAACCCAACTTAGCTGTGGCCAGAGTTCAACAGAAGTTCCTCAATGTCGCAGAACGTCCATCCAACCGAGGCCACGACTGTGTAGCTAAACGTGAGTCCAACAAGAGAAAATTGTCGATCCTGCACCGCAAAGTATCTGTCCAACAGAGGTGATGCCTGTGTTACAGAGTGTCAGCCCAACATAACTGCCGCCAGCGTTCAACAAAAGTTGGCCTGCATCACAGGATCTCTGTCCAACAGAGGTGCCGCTTGGCTTACAGAATGTCAGTCTATCAGCGGTGTCGCCTGTGTTACAGAATGCCCACCTCTGTTGGACGCCGAAATATGTGCCCAACAGCATCTATGTGGCAGAATGTCCGTTCAACAGAGGCGACGACTGTGTAGGAAAATGTGTGCCCATCAGAGGTGCTGCTAGTGTCACAGAATGTTCATCCAACAGAGCTCCCGTCTGCGTGACAGAGATTCCGATCACCAAAGTTCCGCCTGCGTTGCAGAATGCTCGTTGAAAAGAAGTCCCGCCTGCGACGTAGAATCTCCGCCGAATTGCTTCCGGAACATCATTGCTTAAGATGCAGGATTAAAATTTGGTTATGTCAGGTCGTGATAGAGGAAGAATCCTCCCTTCTCCCCCCCCCCCCCCCCCCAAACGGTACCCCAATCGGCCTGATTTCGATTTCTCTTCCATCCCCCATCCAAAGCAACGTTCTTCCGCAGCTTTCTCCATATCGATCCGCTTGCAATCCATCCCTCAACTGTGCCCTGCATTCCGTCCCTCACCTTCCTCCCTCCCACCGATGTCTACTTCTTCTTCTTCTTTAATTATGCAACTTCCCGAAATCTTATAATGCAATCCCATCCACGACAATTGGATAGAATTTCAACAGCAAGAGCAAAAGTTGTCACCGTACCCATCGCGAAGACGGGCAAAATGTGTGCCTCGAGCAGCAACCGCCGACCGATAGGAATGAGAAACCGAAAGAAAAACACACAACAGACCAATAAACATTGTCATTCATTCCGATGCGCAACGCAGAGTCAACGTCCACACCGCTGCCGCACACATGATTTTTTCTCCACTTTCTCTCAGTGTGTGTGTGTGCGTCTCATCGTCGACGTTGTGGTCGTCGTTGTCGTTGTCGTCGCATTGTCCCATTCCAAAGAAGCAGCTCGGATTTAGCAACGCATCGCATAATTACAGAGTGCTCCCAAAACAACGATTTCCAAGCGCAACGGCAGACGTATCATTATCAATTGGCTCCCCGCTTGCGGGCTGGTTGCCGAGGCACGGCACGTCTTCGCCCAAATACGCTGCTGTTGCTCATCGATGCATCATGATCATCGTTCGATTTGCAATCATTTGACAATTTGTTGTCGTCGAATTCCATTAGCGGTGCCGCTGCCGTGAAATACTGCTTTCCCGAGCATGAGTACACTTAATTGCGATTTATCGATCAGAAAGACAGACACAGAGAGAGGGGAAACAGGAACAGCCGACGGCGATAAGAAGCATAACTTGGGTTGCATAACTGCGGCTGCATTTAGGAACGACCTTGGCGATGCATCTTGGTGCAGTTCCAGTTGAGACGACCGACGACCGACGACCGTCACGATTTGATTTGCAATCATCGGACAATGCGCAACGTTGAGAGAGTTTTCTCGAATGCGCGTCCGATTTGCATTGAAGGCGCGGTGTGCCCCTCTAATGGTGAGTAATGCAATGCTGTGATGGCCAATAATTGCATGCGGTGACGCCTATTTGGCTTGAATCTGTTATGCAAACGATTTGCTTCGCAGTTCAGTTTGTAGATGGATGAGGAGTATTCTAATCTAGATTCAGTTGTGAATGAACAATAAGGCGAGGAATGAGCTGAGGTTCTGGAGGGGACACGAAATGAAGGAAAAGAACATGATCCCGAAATGAGCAATGATTCTGCAATATGTAAGACAATGGCACAGGGCTTCCACGCAGCAAGCTGGCGATTTCCGGATGTTGGCCAAATCCACTGTGTGCTCACTGTCCCATCAAATCCTCTGGATACTCGAACGTTTAGGAGAAGGAGCAACCATCGACTTTGGTCGTTTCCTTATGATTCAGAGTTCGATTGTCCAATGTCAGAATGCTGGAAGAATTTTGCAAAATTTACCGCTTTAGCAGACTGGAGTTTACCAAAGTGGAAGCCAAGAGTGACCTTCCAAATACTTTCTTTCTGCCATCCAAGAGGTAGCCGGGTCCATCCCGAAACCTATGATATGCCTCCTAATGTGCGCAAAAGAAACGCAACCACCGAAGCATACAAAACAGGCGTCGCAACAACGAACGGAGGAGAAGAAGCTGCTAAGCCCGAAGAAAAATTCTCTCCCGACCACACAGCTCAAGGATATGCAGGAGTCAATGGACAAACACCTCTTATTTTGAATTTGCCCTTCGTCTTTAATTGTTTTCCTCAAGTAGGCTAAGGCACGGAGTCAACTCAGACGCAAGAAAAGACGGACGGGTGTGATTTTCTTCAAACATGAAGCACTATCGCATGCAACGGTGACAAAAAGTGAATCACGTACGGCCACGTTAGGCAAAACAAGTCATCGTCGAAAAGCGAAAAGTTGGCGCAATTTGTGATGATGATGTAGGGCTGACATGGAGAAGAAGGAGGAAATGTGTTCCCCAGCCAAACGCCGGACCATACAGATTCATAGCGACATGCAATCCTTGTCTAAAAAAAAAGGGATTGCATGCATAAAGACCTTCCAACAAGGCGTTCGGAGATTCTGGTGAGTCGCTATAAATCTGAATGGCGGCCATTACCGATCACCTCAGACGAAGCAGTGAGGTTTTCTTCGAACTCTGCGGACACGAAATTGCAATCAAAAGCAAGTTTTTGATCCGAGGATGAATTAAGTATCAAAAGCGCGACTAAACGAAGACTATCTCGAGGACAAAACTGTGCCCAAATCAGAAGCCACAAAATAGACCGAAATCTAGAGATCGTTCTCAGTTTGGAGGAAGACCGATGAAACCGATGAAACCGATGAAACCGATGAAACCGACGAAACTGATGTCCCGGCAATAAAAGATTTTCCCCAAACTTACCCCAGGAGACAGAAAAAATTCACGTTAAGTAGAAGAGGTTCGAAAAATTAGGGATCCATTCCAAAGCCCCTTGTGCAAAGCTAAAGCTCTAGAATGAAAAAAAAAATGTTTCTAACTTAAGAGCGTTCGCTGTCTATACTAATCTACGCAGAAACTCAAACATCACTTTAAGAAGCGCCGAGGGGCTGTTCTCGAACTGCCACAGAATCAATCAATAGTTCTAAAAGCCGATCGCGCTTAAATCAATTTGAGTTCCTGCACAAAAACGAACAAAGCCAAAGCACCCGTTCGTTGTCTACTCTACTTCAAAGCGAAGCCATTCTCGTCAACTCCAGCTCGTCTAGCTGCAACCACCAACTTCGGTGAACTATAACCTTACACCGAGAAGTGGGAGCGTCGACGAGCACGAAGGAGAAGTCTTCCGACTACAACTAACTACTGATGCTTACTGCGAGATTTCGAATAGTTGCTAAACCTGAAATCAACTACAAGAAAGAATCTACGGAGAGGTAACCCAAACATCTCTAAGAAGCGCCGTATGACATTCAAACTGCCACAAAATAAATTAATAGTTCTGAAAGTCACGCTAAAAGGAAATCTGAGTCCCTCTGCAATCTACACTACGAAGGGGGCATACGATTGTCCGTCTTAACTCGAAGGCAATCATCTGTTTGCTATCTTGGAGGAGCACCAGTTTGTTTACAGTCACGAGCAACAACGGCGGAGGCAACTTCACATGAAGAGTTGAAGGCCCAGACAGGCTTAGAGGATGGCGCTTCCGATCGCTACGAACGAACAGGATGTTGTCTATCTTAATTTGATGCATATCATCCGTCCGTCATCTACTCTACATTTCTACAAAATGGATGTTGTCTATCTTAACACTCAATCTACAGCGAGCGGATCAAATGACCCAATTAGATTTTTTTTTTTTTCAAACGTTCTTGCAACTACTATCCCACCACCATAAAAAGAACGTAAGTTTGCTAATTCTTGTAGCTTTGGATTGGGCCACTGACCGTGCGGTAGTTGTAGTGTCATTACGATGCATATCATCCATTTAATAAACTACTACGAGAGAAGTGTCCATTCCATTCTAACTTCGTTCGACTGAATGCGCTGAATGGCTTCCAACTACTACTAACGAACAGGATGTTGTCTATCTTAACTTGATGCACATCATCCGTCCGTTGTCTACACTACGTTTGCGAGGGAAGCGCCTTTTCAACTCTCGCCGCACGAGCTCTATTCAAGCATCTTCGGTGAAGTGCAATTCCGCACGACGAGCCCATTCCGCAAACAAGCCTGATGCTATCAACCACAAGACTGGCAAGGGAAACTAAATACTACTAGGGAACTAAATACTACGACTATCATCACGACTCGCCCGGAAAGTTGGACCTAAGACGAAAGAAAAAAAAAAAACTGAAAGTAGAAGAACAAACCTGAAAAACGATGAAACAAGCAGACCAGAAAAGAGAGAGAAGTGAGAAAGCCCTGCCTAACCCAAGAACACCTGTTCGTGTCTTGAAGAAGATTAAGAACCTAAGATTCGACGAAGCGCGCCTGCCCGCATCATGCTAGCATGTAAATTTTCGACGCGGGAGTCATGACTCAAACGAATGTATATGTATGTGCGCATATATAATATGTGTGTATATATTAAAAAACTATTGTGCATAGAAAAGAAATACTTAAGTATACTCATTTGAGCAGATCCCACCAATCATCAAGCCACTTGTAGTCCGCTTCTGTCCGGCACCTTCAACCATGTCAGCTACCCCCATCCAGAAAGAAGGCACCACCAACCATCTCAGGCACCCTCGAAGACGTCAGTCAATATCAACTATTTCAGATGTGAGGTAGCATCAACCATGTCATCCACCATCCAGGAAAGGAGGCACCATCAACCATCTCAGGTCACATCGAAAACATCAGACACCACCATTATTGCAGCCACCATTAACCTTCGCAGATGGGAGGCACCATCGGCATCATCGCAGATGTGAGGTAGCATCGCAGATGTGAGGCACCATCGGAGATGTGAGGTACCATCAACCATGTCATCCACCATCCAGGAAAGGAGGCACCATCAACCATCTCAGGTCACATCGAAAACATCAGACACCACCATTATTGCAGCCACCATTAACCTTCGCAGATGGGAGGCACCATCGGCATCATCGCAGATGTGAGGTAGCATCGCAGATGTGAGGCACCATCGCAGATGTGAGGCACCATCGACCATGTCATCCACCATCCAAGAAAGGAGGCACCATCAACCATCTCAGGCCACATCAAAAACATCAGACACCAGCATTATTGCAGCCACCATTAACCATCGCAGATGTGAGGCACCATCGACCATGTCATCCACCATCCAAGAAGGGAGGCACCATCAACCATCTCAGGCCACATCGAAAACATCAGACACCAGCATTATTGCAGCCACCATTAACCATCGCAGATGTGAGGCACCATCGCAGATGTGAGGCACCATCGCAGATGTGAGGCACCATCAACCATGTCATCCATCGTCCAAGAAAGGAGGCACCATCAACCATCTCAGGCCACATCGAAAACATCAGACACCAGCATTATTGCAGCCACCATCGACCATGTCATCCACCATCCAAGAAAGGAGGCACCATCAAACATCTAAGCCACCATCGAAGATGTGAGGAACCACCGACCATGTCAACCAACATCGAAGACATCAGACACCATCAACCAACTCAGCCACCATCGAAGACGTCACCCATCATCAAAGACATCAGCCACCATCGAAGACACCAACCATCAACCATCAGACATCACTGGTGGGTGGTGGTGACCCCAACATGCACCCGAGGACATGAGTACCTGGGAAAAAAAATCAGTAGACCCCAATTACCTCCGATGTACACTCTAGGACAACTCACGACAGACTAAACTCGCTCCCGCGCCTGGACCCCCTTATATACCCTCGGAGCGGCCTCTCCGGCCGCTCTTAATTTTCCGATATTTTTTCCCTTTTTTCACCTTTTTCCCTTTAAATTTTTGTGTTTTTCGATATTTTGGCTCTTTTATTGTATTTTTCGCACTGTCGGAGACTCAAAAATTGCTGCGGCCATATGCAGGGAGATCTGCCTAGTGAACTTAGCCATTTTTGAAAACATTTTTAGGTGATTTGTGGCAATTCGAAGTGGTTTTTGGACATATTCCTGAAATCTGAGCGGATCTTAACACTTACTTTGGGACCTGGAAACACCAAGACTTACATATATACGGAAATCGTGGCGTAATCTATTGTTTTGTGCAGTTGACGGAATGATATGAATAAATATAATGGCCTTTCTTTCACCGATAGAAGGTTTTCCTTTCCCTACACTCTTTTTTTCGAGGCATCGATCAGGGCCAGTGGCAGGTGCCTTCAATGGGTTTGCCACACAACACACACTCAATGGTCCTGCTACACTGGAGAACGATGTGAGAACTTTGTCATCTCATGTGGAGGTGATGTGAACAGTCTACTAAGATCGAACGAACGTTTTTGAACACGAATACCGTCTAAACTAAGCCGATTAGACGCCCCCCCCCCCCCCCCCACCCATACAATTTTTTCTTCGTCTCATTAAGATCTACAAAACTGCATCACTCAATTGAGGGTCCGCAAGTATCGTAATCATGCCGTGCAAATCGACACTCACCACCTATTCATCGACGTCAAGGCCGCATATGACAGTGTGCATAAAGACGAGCTATACAGTGCCATGTCTAGTTTTGACATTCCTACCAAACTCGTCAGATTATGGTGGATGACAATGGAGAACACTGGCTGGTGGTATGACTAAGCAGGTTCCCTCTTACGCTGTAACGACCACTTCAATCTAACCTTACTCAACCTTTTGATAACTTGACTTGTTTCATCGTTTGTCAGGACACGCTCCATGCTGGTCCCTCTTTGTCACATTTATTCATTGGTTCTGGACGAAGTGAATCTCTGCACCTTGGCACCATCATCTAAAAATGCAGGTCAATTGTTTGATGCAAACTCAACCTGCTCATCACCCCCGAAAACACAACAAAACTTGTCTAAGAACCGCTCAAAAATGTATTATCTCTCTCTTAAAGGTAAAACATAAACAACACAAATTTATGTTGTCGGCATGAAGGTAAGCTTCTCGTTGAGCTGCAATTGCGTTTTGATCAGCTGCGACAGAGTGACCACCATGAGGAGATCCCGAATGTTGGCGTTGAACATCTGCGTGAACTGCTCGTGACTCATGTTTGGCACTGAGTGAATCAAGTCCAGCAGGGAACGACCCACAGCATTGTCGGGCTGTTGCTTGCGAGCGATCACATCCTCCACGTACTTAAGAATCAAGTCCAACAGGCCCAACAGATTGGTGGATGCCTCAGAGATCTGCGCCAAGTCCAACATGGGAGAGACGGTTTTCGGACGATTGGGGCTGGCGACACTGATTGTCTTCTGTAGGAGTTTCAATCCGAAGACCTCAGGTTCGAAGCAAGTCACCTCCACGTTGATTGGGGTGAACATGCAGCCAGTCTTGCCACCGGGAACTCCCAACTGAATGCAAACGTACGCCTTCAGACCCATTCGTCCACCGGAGAGTGAGGTGTCGACCGTCAGGTGCACGGGATTGTTGCACTCACGGGCGTAGTATTCGTGGATGACTGAACTGTGATTTGTCACTTCATTGCCAGTAGCCCACCAACCTGAAATGAGAAACCATGAAGCCATTGTTTGAGGTTATGTGATGATTGAACACTCACCGACAACATTCTCGTTGTTGTTCACTTTCCGATTGAGGTCATACAAGTCCATGGCGTAGCTGAGTTCGGCCTCCACTTGATCATCGTGCTCTTTGTGTGGCACACAGAAACAGTTGGTCACCTCCACGACCCCTTTGTCGAGAGATCCTACGTGGACACGGGAGGGAGATGGTCATTTCGTGGGAACTCAAAGCAAAGCTGAAGGCGATGCGGAAACTTACCCAAGAGGGTGCCAATAACACGGTGGGAGTCAGCATTTCTGCGTTCATAGGCGTCAACAACTTGAAATAAGACGACGGGGTGGACGCGAACAGTTAAATTAAGAGCCGACATTTTCGTGTTAAAAATTTTGTTGAAAAGGTCGATGGCGTGTTTGACAGATATGCGTGTGAAGTTGGCTGCGGGATGAGACAGAAGAACGGATGGGAAATGAAACGACATGGGATATTTTTGTGCCGTGGTGAAAAAAAAATTTGATTTCGATCCAAAATGCATTTTATGAATTCGACCTTGGGCATCTGGACGACGTCCAGGTCTCCCTTGAGCCAATTTAAGAACATCTGACGCGTAAGGCGATTTCACATTTCCACCACATTCCAAGAACCCACCCCTGCACACCTGAAGAGATTTATTGATTTTCGCACACACCATCATCCCCTGCGAGTCTATTTTGCTCAATTTCCTGTTCTCTTGACCCCAAAACAAAGTGATTTTGTATAAGCTCCAAATTTTCGCACAAAACGGAATGAAAGGTTGTACAGTTTACGGTCTGCTTTCGCTCATCTGCTTTACAAGTGTCGTTGCGTCCAGCTCCAGCCCGGATGCTGGTTACGATGCGATTCTTCCGCCCTGCAAGGCCTGCACAGTTTTCGTCGAATCGGTACGTAATGCCAGACAGAATTCCGTCAGTGAGGGCGACGCCTTGCAGTCTGTGTGCTCTGATGTTGAACGGGGACAGAGGCAGTGTTACGATATGCTTGCCAGTCATTCTGCTGAAATCGAGGAGCATTGGAAGCGTGAGTCGCCGAACCTCTTCGACACCCTATGCATTGAGAAGCTGAAAGTTTGCTGTCCCCCTGACCACTTTGGCCCCAAGTGCGAGAAGTGTGAGGAGTGCCACAAAAATGGAAAGTGTAAGGGTACTGGGACGAGGAAGGGTAACGGAAAGTGTGCCTGCAATCAGGGATACGCAGGAGAGAACTGCCGAGAGTGTGCCGTCAACTATTACGCCGCTTTCAAGGACGCCACAAAACTGTTGTGCTCACGATGCCACAACGCCTGCACGGATGACGGCTGCACATCAAGTGGTCCCGCGGGATGCATCCATTGCCGAGGTGGCTGGCGAATGACCGCCAACGGTTGCAATGACATCAACGAATGCCTGGAGACGCGGAACATCTGCACAGCGAAGCAGTTCTGTGTGAATAACGACGGATCTTATAGCTGCCTGGAGTGCGACAGATCCTGCAACGGCTGCGATGGAGACGGCCCGGACATGTGCAAATCCTGCGCCGACGGATACTCCCTAGTCGATGGGAAGTGCACCGATGAGTCCATGGAGCTGAGGGAGCAGTACGTGAACATGACCAGATTCTTCACTTACCTTGGACTTTGCATTGCCACCTGTGTCATCTTTCAAAGCTCCACAACCAAGGCATACATGGTGGGGGCGGCTGTGGCCACATACATCGCCGCCTCGGAATACTGGCTAAAGACCACTCCAGCTCCGGCGGACTTGAAGTCACAAATGAACAGCAAAAAACTAGAAGACTTGATTATGAATTTACTCTAAACTGTGTTTTTATGTTAGGACCCAAATAAAGACGAAATATGTTAGCAATCACTTTTTATTCGCCTACACAACTAAATTTAAACAAACACTCTTTGATTTATTCAGTACTTCAGCTCGGGCGCTTTGTCTAGCTGATTGTGTGCACCCTCCTCGATCATCTTCAGCTCCTGGCGCTTCCGTTCTGGCCGGATCACTGTGAAGTAACGATGAACGCGCATCCCAAGCAACACTGTTCCGTAGAGTGTCACCCCGATGCAGGTGTACACTACACCTCTGTGCAGCTTGTCGAAAATTGTGTTTCGATTGATTTTTGCTTTCTTCATGGTTTTGTGGCTGGATTTGTGTCAAGAAATGCGAGCGATTTGTAATTTTTGGAGGAGTTGTTAAATTCAGTGGAAAATTGTCACTCAGCTGACGGCGGTTTTTGGTTATGTCATATGTCAAACGACGATGGGAAGTTCCTTGTGAAATTTCCCAGCATGAGGGATCAGTTGAATGGGTGTGTTTCATGATGATTTTATGTGGGGGAGTTGTGGGAATTTGTTGGGTTCACTGATGGTAAGTGGGTTTTTTTTTTATTCACAGGGTTCTGCTCTGATCTTAAGGCAATCTTCAACAAGTTCCCTCATGAAAAATCAGTGCAAACACTGAACACTTTTCAAAAAATTTCCCATTTCCCCCCAATTGGTATCCAACAACACCAAACCCTCCCCCCGACCATAATCTGTCAAAAAGGACAAGAAAAAAAAATATCCCCCCACTAGACACCACACAGTTGTCAAACATCACTAAAGTCAAAAGTGGAAAAAGTTGTGTCGAGTGAAGAAATTTATCGATATTTACTACCAACAAATCCATTTTAAAAAATGACATCCAGAAGGTATGTTAATTGCAAAATCCCAACCCCAACCATGTGGCGCATAGTTTTCTCACAAAATTTTGCAAAAAAATGTTTCTGCAAATTTTCTCTCACATTGTGGCCAATGGTCTTTGTTCCATGCCACAGAATTAGGTCAGACTTTTTTTGCTTCTTGACGTTTCACCCCAAAAAATTGTTGTATCCCCCTTTTCGCTAGCCTGCCCTGTGAACACTGACAAAAAAAAAATGAAACGAATTTGAATTTTTCTCTCTGCTCCCGCTGCTCTCATATGCAATGCAAAAAAAAAATGTTTGGCTTCTTTTTCAGATGGTTCCATCCAACAATCACTGGGATAGAAGCGGAAAAGCTGCTTCAGGAGCAGGGATTCGACGGGTCATTTCTGGCCCGGCTGTCATCATCGAATCCGGGTGCGTTCACTTTGTCGGTGAGGCGTGGACAAGAGGTTACCCACATAAAGATTCAAAACAACGGGGATTTCTTCGACTTGTACGGAGGTAGGGTGCGGTATGCACATTATTAAAACATTCCCATGACTAAGAGCTTTGCGTTGTGTTTTAGGTGAGAAATTTGCAACTCTGCCGGAACTGGTACAGTACTACATGGAGAATGGTGAACTGAAGGAGAAGAATGGCCAAGTCATCGAACTGAAGCAACCGCTTATATGTGCTGAGCCAACAACTGAGCGGTAAGTGCATTCATAGACATGTATGTTCTGTTAAGATGGTTAACCTCCGGCGGTTGTGTTTATCATGAAGTTGCGGTCGTTACGGGGAATACCCAGAATGAGTTGGTCTTTATCGCTGAAGACTGAAACTGTGCGAAGGCAGACTGTCTAACTTTTGGTAACTTGTTGATGATAAGAAGCTGAAGCGTGTTGAGGGTGGGGGAATGCCAAAAAGGCTGCGGCAACTGAAAATGCGATAAAATTTCATTTCGTTACGACGAATAGTTGATTGCAAACACTCGTCTAGATAGTGACTAAGGTGGAGTCAACTACTGCTTGGATAAGAAATGTGATAAAATTCTTCATAACCGTTTTTTCTGCTAAAGCTAAGAACAAAATAATTGAATAGACGTGCCTGTGATAAGCTGCGACCTTGGGGTTGATTTCTTGAGTGTCAGCATATAGTAGGGGGGTCTCTTCTGCAAACTATTGTACAAACGTTTGTTCACCCCACATGAGGAGATTTTCTTTGGGAGATATTCTTCGATATCGAAATTCTTTCTTCTGTGCGTTACAGAGCTACCGTCTGATGTGTGGAGTTGAGCCCGAACCAGCAGACGTAACTTGCAACTACAATTTTGTTGCTGCTTACTGAGTGAAGGGATGTTGTCAAGTTCTTCTTGGGGCGCTACAGTCCGGGGTGGACCCGGGCCTCAATCAACATGCCTCTCCAGCCAGCACGATCTTTCGCCAGTTGCGCACTCCAAAGTTGGTTTAGGTCCTTCTCCACTTGTGTGCATCACCTTATGATAGGCCGTCCTCTGTTGCGTTGTCCCAAATGGCTCCGATTCGAAAACTTTTCGGGGCGGAGCAGTGGTACCCATACGCTCTAAATGGCCTAGCCATCTTAAGCGTTCTAGCAGGTGTTATAGACTGACTCAGGCTAATCATGTTCCGTAGACGGAGGCTCGTAGCCATCTTAAGCGTTGTTTCCGAAGACGCTTCTCCAGGCGCATGTTGCTGTACAACCCACAGAGTTCGTCATTAAATCTTCTCCTCCAGATGCCATCAACGCAATCAGGACCAAAAATCCCACACAAAACTTTTCTCTGGAAAAGGCTAAGGGCTCCCTCATCCGCTTTAAGTAACGTCCAGTTGTCAAGTTGCTTTCATTAATTTTTTATGATTAAGACTGAGGATCCTGCCGGTTAAGTTGTCTCATTGACGTGGGGAGTTGTCATACCTGTCCGCAGAGGACTAACAAGTCCCACGTCGGCGTCAAGAGTTGTTCTTCGTTTACCACAACTAAAAGTAGTCTTTTGAGAAGACTTGGAACTTCCTGATTCGATAGAGTCCATGCTTTGCGTCATAGAGCAGGACGAGGAAGAACGAAGTGCTGTATCAAGCTACTGTTGCCCTTCGAGGAATGGGTTCAGTATTCCAGATTGGCTTCTGATTTGCCTGGCTGTAGAGGCATGCTGGTATTCTTTTCTTATGAAAATTACAGCGAAGAAAGCCACGTGGACCACCGAACTCCAATGTCCCCTTGAAGTCTTCTGTGAGAGACGTCGATGATATGTGTACTATCCTCATGACAGCATCTACTTGTTGCGTCCTCCTTTATTGCTCTTTTCTGCATTGTTCGACGTATAAGCATCCAATTATGAACTACATTGTGAGCAAAGACGCGAATAGGAATATGCTCGTATGCAAACCAATAGCAAGTCGTCTTTTTAATGTCACAAAAGACGCTTTGGAGAGCATGGTGACACACGAATCTCAATAAATTCCGCTGACATAGGCATTGACTTCAGGGGGAGGTTAAGTGTAGTGGAGTAGACTGATGAAATGTTAGCTCTGCAAGCATTTGGGGAACAAACGATTCCACAAGATCCGTAGTGGCACCACAGTCCACAAGGGACCAGGGCCTAACTTCAACAACCACTACTCGTGTCGTGCGTGTTACTGATCTCTCACGAGTAGAAGGGACCTACAGTTTATTGCCGACTCCGAACGGCGCGATTTACTCTCTGAGTGTTGTCAGCAATTCGAAAGAGGTAGTACCGTGAAAAATGCGAGGTGTCCCCTCCGGGAATCGAACCTAGACCTTCTGCGGGTGAGTCGACGCCTTTACCAATTACGCCAAGCCGAGTTTTTTTGGTATACTTCATCTAATAAGAATTGACGCGTGTCCGAAAGGCTCACATTTCCATAGCCCCGCTGAAGTGGTGGCCTTGCCGCTCCTCACAATGTCCAGGGGAGATATAAAATTACCTCCACCGTGGCTTTTACTGCGGATTTAAAGGATTCAGTGTCTCAGGGGTGTGTATCCTTTGATCTTGGGCAAGATGGGGATAAGGTATCAATTCCAGAGCTTGCCACAAGACTTATGACTCGTAGGTTAGCATCGGCATTGCCACCACAGTCGATCATTAAGGTCGAACCCATTTGATCTCATGGCGAAATACACCTTTCTCGTTGATCTTTCCACCTTGGCACGATGCCTAGGAACATTAAAGATCTGACTGAATGAGCGATTAAAATGTACGTACAGAGCCTTTCCTTATAAAGAGCCTAGATTCATAAAAATGCCGCAAAGTAGGGCTCAGTTTTGAACAAAAAATTAATCCAGGACTGCGACGCTCACTTAGCGTGAAGAAATTTTTTTCGCAGAAACCAGGATCTATGTACAGGCACGACAACTGCAAAGACTGTCTAGTGTTCGTGGTTACCACTCTTCCTTCCTTAGCTGTTGAGTGAGGAACCTTGCTTGGCTAGGATCGTTTTCTGTGCGTGGAAACCCAGATATTGGTCAAATCTCCAAATCCTAGGTGCACTGCAATCAGATTGGGTTTTGTTATGTGTACGTACGAACGAACAAAAGGATTCACATGAGTGACAGCCTTAGCATAGTGGGTTAGGACATAGACTCACACGCCCAAGATGCCAGGTTCGAGGCTATTCATCTCGCATTTGGTCATGGCACCACCTCGAGTTGCAGACAAGACTCAATATCGGCAAACAAAACATTGTTTCTTGTCGGTTAGCTGTTTGATCGAGTGAATAGATCCTGAATCCTCTTGTGGGGCTCTACTTTAGCTCTCTATGTGCTACCGAGTAATTCCTCTCTCCGCTCTCACGACTTCTGCTCTAATTTTCTACTTCTTGGTCGACTATAGACCCGCTTAACCGTCTTCCATTAGTGCGTTCCACTTCTTCTTCTTCTTCTTCTTGTGGCGCTACAGTCCGGGGTGGACCTGGGTCTCAACCAACATGCCTCTCCAGCCAGCACGATCTTTCGCCAGCTGCCGCCAGTTGCGTACTTCAAGTTGGTTGAGGTCCTTCTCCACTTGTGTGCGCCATCTCAGTCTAAGACGTCCTCTGTTGCGTTGTCCCTGTGGTTCGGATTTGAAGACTCTTCGGGCCGGAGCAGGAGCCTAGCCATCTTAAGCGTTGTATCCGTAGACTCTTGACCAGGCTCATGCCGCTATACAGCCCATACAGTTCGTGGTTGAATCTTCTCCTCCAGATGCCATCAACGCAAACAGGACCAAAAAGTGCGTTCCATTACGTCCCGTATTTCGCTAATCTGATGTCGATTCGACGGGTACGATCATTCCAAGGCCACTTGCTTCATTGATTGATTATGACTATGCCCTTTATTTAGATCACTGGTCCCCATTCTCTGTTAAAGGCGTTCGTCTTAAGTACGTTATCGTCAGAATGTACTTCATAGGCATCGGTTCCCAAACATCTGTACCCTCTTCGTAATACTGGCGCAAATTTTCCAAGTGCTTCTGCACCCATATTACAGCACGAACTCAACACTGAAGCGAAGCGAGTCTCAGTCTCCATTGCTCCATTGCTTCTTCATATCGTGGCCAACATACCAAATGCTGACGTAGCTTGAGACATTCGGTTTACGACATCTGCTTCGGTTCCCTCATTGTCGGTCAGATGACAATTGAAATAAATTACCCAACCCACTGACGGGGATTCTCCTTGGGTACGTGTCCAGCAGGCTTGATTGAATGTACTCCTGTCAGATTCTTGTCTTTTGCGTCAGACATTGTCACACATAGCTGCTGGTGTTCGTCGTAACCATTCAAAGAGGAATTTCTTGAGCGTGAGAGTGAGCGTGAAAGAAAAGAGATCGAGGGAATTTTTTTTGTGGCAAAATGAGAATTTGACGAAATCTTCCCACGGTAGATTTTTACTTCTGTATCTTGTGGAATCCCTGACTTGTATTTGGATTGCGATATTGATTTCGAGTTTTTGCGCAAGGCGTCATTTTTAACATTCATACATTCAAGACGTTCCTTCTATGATTTGAGATCTCTTGAAGCTAAGCACCAAGGGATGTACAGTTTTGAAGCCATCCGCCTCTTGTTTCCTTTTCGATAGATCCTCCATTATGTGTTCTTTTGGACAAGGCGCATTGAGTCCCTTGCCATGACCTGAGAAGTTCTGTCCGATGTAATTTTCACCCGTAGACGTCACAGTCCCTGATGATTATCTAGAACGCACCATCTTTGGACGCTTTTTCTTTGTACGCAGTTCGTGCTGCTGATGTCTCCTCTCTTACCTTCAGACCCAAAACTGGGTCTGACTAAACTGCCTAGGACCTGAAAGTCCGATGATTTTGGATTTTTCAGTGTGATTGGCATTCATGGGGTTCATTCATTGGATTGTCTTTAGTTTTGTTTGTCCTGCAAAAAAACTGTGGCCTCGGGTCGCCTCTTACGACAGGCATGCCTTGCCTCGGGTATATTCTAACCTCTACCCGAAGGGGACGTATTGAAGTGAAAAAAAGCGAAAAGCCTGTGGCCCCTGCAATGTAGAGGGTCAGTGTTACATTTCTGAAATGAACGTTTACCGTAGTGGGTAAGTCTGTCGACGCTCCCAGGTTCAATTCCCAGACTGAGGACTTCTCATTTTTCACGGCACCAACTCTTTCTAATTGCTGACAACACTGAAGGAGTACTAAATCCATCTCTGCTCTCGCCGTTCGTAGTCAGCAATAAACTGTGGGTCTCCTCTCAAGTCTTGAAAGAATAACATACACGTATGAACAGAAAAACGGGCCCTCCCTAGCACGCCTGGCTCCGCTCTTGATGCATTACTTAATTTCTCCCCCCTTGACATTCACATCATGGGCCGTTTGTGCAAGTGGGCAGATGGCTTTGACATGATCGACAGTCAATCCTTTTAAAACCGACGTTATTCTATTCACGAGAAGGAGGAACCTAACTGGTCTGACTGACAGTCCTCGACCATTTTCCCATGAGCCTAAATACCTAGGTGTTGGCCTGGATAAAAAACATCCCTGGAAAAAACACATTGAGACGTAAACCTCCAAGGAGCTGTCAGTTTTCTGGCAGTGTAAGGGAGTTTTTTGTAAAACCTGGAGCCTATCACCTGAGTGGATCTATACGGCAATGATAAGACCTCTTCTCCCCTATGCATCAGTCGTTTGGTGGAACAAGCTTTTGCGAAAGTATGTAACTGCTGCTTACACCAAGTTCCAGTGACGTCCCGACTGTACAGGGGCCTCCCTTCCCTTGATTTCCACATCATGGGCTGTACCATCAAGGCCATCTCCCGACTAAAAAGGAATGGTCTTTGGTTCAACCCGCACTGGTGCTTTGATGACCTCGCCCATCGCATCTCCTATGACACAAGTCTCATGGACATGCCGTCGAATGCAGGGTCCCCAAAGATTCAGCTACGTCGCTTATACCTTGCCGACTTTCCCTGTGTCCAAGACTGGCTCTGGCCAGAAACTGAACCGGGAAGGGAATGTAGTTGGATTTTCACGGACGGCTCCAAGACGACGGAGGGATCTGGGGTCGGGGCTTTCGTGGATGACAATAACTGTAGACTTCATACCTCTTTAGGTAATTTCGCATCGGTCTTCAAGGTGGAAACTTTTGCAATCCTAATGGCCACCAACTATATTGTGAAGAACAGGTGGAAGGGGCGAAGTTCTGTATAAGACTTACTCCTTTAATCACTTCCAAAATAGTCCAGGAATGCAAGTCCTCCATGAATTTGGTCGCCAGACTGAATTCGCTAAAACTTGTCTGGGTCCTGGGTTCACGGGAAAAGAGATTGCCGATGAACTTGCTAGGCAGGGATCAAAAGAGGCATTCGTAGGGGGAATACCCGCGTCTTTGGTTAGGGCTTCCGTCGACGGCTGTATCTCCTCACAGCACAACCAGAGATGGCATGACTCTCCAGAATACAGGCTGACCAAGTGCATTCTCCCGAACGTCAGCAAGAAATCCGCGTATTTTCTGCTATCTCTAGACAGGTAAGACTGCAGGCGACTTGTTGGCTTACAAACTAGACACTTCATCCTTCGCTAAGCCCTTAAGTGTGCTTGGGCTTAGTGATGGCAACGTAAGCAACGCCTGTGGAGAATGTGAAGACACTGCAGAGCACTTTCTCTGTCAATGTCCCGGATTTGCTCGGATCAGGTGGCGGCTGTTTGGCGCTGATGTGGTGGGAGCTGAAAACTTAAGCTCTTCATCACAGAAGGGTCTGCTGGTCTTTCTTCGGAAAACCAGGAAACTACAGTAAATAAAGGTTACCGCCTAGCAGTGCAATGAACCAGTTTTTGAGTCTGAGCTGAGTGTCTGAGCTCCAGTGTAGTGTATCCCTATCTCCAACAAAAAGAAAATGTACGAAAGAAACTAACGTTACAGCTCGGCCATTCTATCATTGATCTCGTCCTCGAGAACGGAGCTGTCTTCCGTGCCAACGTCACGTCAATGTCCTTAATTTATTTTTCTATGAAATAAAAAATACCAAGGTGAAGGTGAAACTATGTACGGCCCCCGATACCGAGTCTCCAGCTTCCTCGAATCGCCGGTAGCCGCAGGCTCGTGCTCGATGAGAACGGGGTCCCCTGTCTGATACGCCGTTGGTAGTTGGCGCTTGGAGTCGTACCTCCTTTTTTGTTGCTGCTGGACCTCTTCGATATTGAATAAAGCCTCGTTTCGCCGCTTTACCAGTTCGTCAGCCTATACCCAGGTCCTAAGACCCTCTAAGAGCAACTTGTCCCCCAAGATGCTTCTCGGCATGTAGGCGAACTGCAGCTCGTGTGGGCTCGGTGCAATTTCGAGCAGAGTCGCCCCCTTTCCTCTGAGTGCATGCACTTTAGAGACGAGAGAATGGAGCGATTGCACCTTTCCACCTGACCGTTCGCCCTGGCTGTCCTGAAGGCTGTCTTGACGTGTTGCACCCCGTTCTTCTCGCAAAACTGCTCGAACATCCCCGATGTGAAGGCGGTCCCCCGATCGGCCACCACCCTTCGTGGCAGTCCAATGGGAGCTGAACACTTGATAGTGCTCTCTGATTGAAACTCTTGGTTTTTTCGCCTGCGAACAAATGTCCTGGTCCCAGGAGTACCAAATAAATTTTGGATTCGTCCGTCCGTGCACCATTTAGAAGGTTCCCAGTTGAAGTGTTCTTTTGTAAATTTGGTTCGTTTTAGAAGGTGGATTTTTGACAGTAGTGGGACTTCTGGTGGGTAAATTCTTCTTTGCCAGCTTTCTTCTTATTGTTAATGTCGCCACGGTTGACTAACCTTCGTCAACAAAACACGCTGAATTGGCTGGATGGGTAGTTAGGACTCAGGAAGCAGCCTTCTGATCTTTCTTGGAAGTAAAGGCTTGAACACCTCTCTCTTCGTCCATCTCCTTCTTCTTCTTTTGCTATCATCAGATATCCCTTTGCAGTCACATAAAAGTATCAGCCTTCCGTCTGTTTCTCTCCACTCACCTCTTTCTATCCGTAGCTAGCTAACGCACATTTTTTTTTTTGTGTTGTCAAAATGAGGGTGACAAGAGCCACCCCACGCATGTCACTCATCCTCTCTTCCACACATTAACTATCCAAACTGGCGACACCCAAGGTCGTGGTCCCTTCCCACACTATTCAAAATACATTTCCACACACACCTCTCGTCAAAACCTCCCCATTCGTGTGCCCAAGCTCCAACCAGCAACCTGATAAGAACTCTAACGCCACCACCTCTGTTGCTTTGTCTCGACCCACATGACATTCACCTCCATGAAAAGTGTAACAGAAAGCAAAGCGAATCAAATTGACAACATTTTCCGGAAAACTACCCGCCACGAACCAACCACATCCAACCGCTGGTGGAAGCGACACATAACCCGCTTCCACCAGAAAACGCCTCCAACACCGCTCGACTCCATCATAAAGTATAATTCAACTACCGGTTCATTGAATGGGGAACTAACCTTATTAAGGCCACTGGAGCTCCTCGCATCTCGCGGCGAAAAAAAAAACAACCAGAAGTCTCGCTTCATAACGATTGCTCGTTTGTCACCACCGCCCAGCAGTTGTAAACTGCTACTCTGTTACACGCACGCACACGCTACCTCTCCCCGGTGAGGTGTCAGCAGCTGCCACCACATCCGAGGCTCGTCGTGTCCGCGTTTGGCAATGAAACAACGAGTGAGCGACAAAAAAAAAAACACAAACATGACAAGCGGGGAATATAAACGACAGAGCTGGACATGCCGGGAGTGCATCAGTCGCACGGGACACCAACAACACAAGAGGAAGCGACAAGCAACTCATTCGCAGTCCGCACCATCGACCAGGAGTTCCCAAAACCGCAGAGCTTGTGCTGTGCAGGTTTAGAATGAAGCCTCTTACGCGCGGGTGAATACCCAACGCGCCGCGGGGAAAACTACTTCATTAAGGAAAACCTGAGCGGGATGATGGGGGCGGCTGGCAGATGCGCGGAGTATGTGCCAGTTGTCACGACCGATTGCCAGGCAACCCCACTTGGTACGCGCATCGCGCACACGTCTTGTAATTGAAGTGTTGTAAGAGCTCGCCCCCGCAAAGACGCGATGAATCAATGGGCGGCTCATTCTCGCAATTCGGAGGCTTTCGAGCAGCGGGACTGTTGTTGGCCAGATTCGAGAGCACTGTGCTGTGACATTGAGCTCGCGAAGCGCTTCCTAAACACGTGTGCGTCTGTGTGAGTGCGCGGTGGCGCGGGTGTGCCGGGCTTCTTCTTTGCAGTCTGTTGATCTTTTGATCGGGTTTTGAAATTTTTAATTCGTTTAATGCCCGCCATTTGTATGCGAAAGCGGTAACCAACTGATTTCCATTAACAACCACAACCACCGCCACCACCGCAGCCACCGCCGCCGCCTCTGTCACCACCATCACCACAACAACCGGCAGCTGACAGTTGAGAGGCGAATCTTGTTTTTCTCCGCTTCTAGTTTCTAGCGAGCGTAGCATTGACAGATTTCCGACACTGGGGAGGCTTTTGCCCAACAAACCTGAACCATGTGCCCGTTGAGCGCGCACGCAGTGCGTCGTCGTCGTCGTCGTCGTCGTCTATGCACACACACGCGGCTATCATTGAGAATTCTTGGAACAGATCAGGCATCAGATTGCTGTTAAATCATAATTACTTTCAGCGCGGCACTCGGAATTTAGATTCGCCTGCTGCGCGCGGCTGACATTCTCACTTTCTAATGCACACCAGCCAGGCTGCAGCTGGAAAAGATGGTGGCGCAGTCCGGGGACGCGTGAAAGTGAAAACCTTTCACTTTTAATATGAGGCAACGATTACTTAATGATTTTAGAACGTGCAGTGAAGTGGATGCGTGCCCCCTGGGAGGCGGACTTGATCTTTCGTCCGTCAAGGTTCTGCTTCGAGGAATCTCTTGATTGATTGAGCATTCTGCTGGGGAATGTCCAGACTCGATAATGTCACGCAGAAATTGTCAATTCAATCGGCAATTGAGAGTTTCGTGGGAATTCTGTAAATCTGCGCCGAATGTCAGACAGGTCAGGTCCGCCTTGTTGTGTAGGCCGCGTCTTTTGGTCTGTGTGGGGTGTCGCGGGTATGATTTAAGACGCGAAAGGCAGACTAGTGTCAATGAGTGGCATGGGACATAGATTCTGTGAGCGGTGAGTTGGGCTTTGGTGGGCTCGGGTTGGTCGACAAGCCGGCTGTAGTCTGCTTCTCTTAGATCGCATTCCACAGATTGTGATAAAGTTCGGCAGTTGGCGTTCAAGACGTGTGTCTTTTTATCACTTAAAGTTTGAGGAAGGCCCAGATTCGCCCAAGGCAGTAGCACCGTGGAAAGAAGAAGGTTTGAGGGAAGATGTGGCGCAGCTGTCGTCAAACTGTCAAAATAACACAGCACAGAGGACAGGGCTGTTCTTCAAGACACTTTCCGCAGATAAGAGGAGAGACCTAGACAAAATTAATGTGGAGCAACAGTCTACAAGGAAACAGACCTTGAAGCGAGCCAACTACTCGCGCTTACGTCGAGGATCCCTTTATGGATCCTAGGTTCTCCAGAATGCCAGAGTGCGCCATCGTTTGTGGATCTTGGCCTCAGCTCTGCGCAGATTCCAGTTGCATTGCTTCCTCCTCGATTGTCCTTCTTCTTAGGGGGCCATAGAGCTCAGACTGAACCTGTGCCGCAATCAAGGTGGCTTTTCAAACGACACTGGCACTCGCCAGCTATCTGCAATCGCTTACTCTAAGTTGCTTGATTTCGTCCTTGGTTTGCGTTCGCTACACCAAACGACCACGACCACGTCTTCTTCTGCGTTGCCCGAATGGGTTGGCTTTGAGGCATTTTCAGAACGAAACTGTCTTTTCCACGACCTATCCGTAGACTCTTGACCAGGCGCATCCCTGCGTACAGGACCAATCACACGCAATCCTGACTCATGTATTGCCACCAGTTTCCTCTTCCTAGCATGTGTGCTTTTTTTCCAACCCCAAATGGCAAAGTTTGACAGAAGGTCAGAGAAGTGAAAAAGTGATGTCTGTTCAATGTTGCACTAGACCACACCCGCAACCAAGTCCTTCACAGCAGCGGGAAGTTCAGACTCGAGCCCCTTGTGGAAATCATTTGGCAACTACTCAGAAGCTATTTCCATTCTGGGCACAAATTTTGACATTCACAGACACTGCCAGTGACTCACGTAAGGTAATGACTCATTGCGATGTTTGGAAATGTAAGTCTCTTCCATTAGTTAGTCGTCTTTGTGAACATAACTCCGCTGAGTCACAATTAGGTGACATCTTGTCGCCGTTTGTAGCTGAGATCTGGGAAAGATTTGACGCATAGAGCTTTGTTTAATTTTACACACTCTGTTAACTGGGATTCTTTCTTACTTGCGGACAAACTCTAAACATTCCCATCCCCATCCCCATCCCCTGTGGACACTGTAGCCAAGGCCGCGTTCTCTGTAAATTTTTGGCGCATTGCTTTAGTTGCGAAGAAGCCTATGTTATGTCCTAGAAAACATGAAGAAGTATTAAGAGGTACATGCGCTTCTGTATCACATGTAAGCTTGATGACAGTGCTGTCCTAACGTGTCTTAGGCTCCATATTCAGAATGGAGAGCGACGCTGAGAGACTCACAAATTGCCAGAAATCATCTAGTCAATGAGACGATGCCGCTTTTGTGTGTCTAAACATCCTGAGAGCTTAAGAGGCCTTGGATTGTTCAACTCTGCAAGTTTGCCGCCACTGCCGTCACCGTAAAGTGACGACAAACTCTAATAAGTCAAAGAATCGACGACAGCAAGCTGAGAAATGTCATCCACTTCATATTCCTGGCTACAGCCGGATATGAATGTGGACCCCAAACAAGACACGCCTCTTTCCAGCTTGGAAATTTGAGCTTCTCTGTAAAAGACAATTGCTCCACGGCGCACCAATTGCATCCCCTTCCGGTTTAACTGAAGCCAAAATCTCGCTGAAAGTTCTCAGTTCATCATCCACTGGCCGTGAGGTGACGTTCAGAAAGTAGTCGTAAGTTCAATCCAAAATCCAATATCTCTGGTTAAATTAATTGCCTTTGGCAATGCTATAGCTTGTGTGAAAGGAGACATCGTAAGCTTCATTTTGTTAGAAGAAATTATTAAAATCGCATGTGTCCTTAAAAAGTTATTTAAGCTTTAAAATGAGTGAATATTTGAAACGTGCGCATTTGCTTTTCTGTTATTGAAAGATAGCGTCGCAGGATGCAAACAAATATGTTGGCGCTACAAATCGGAAAGCGTTGTTATTCACAAGGCATCATGGTTCAGCATCTTCAAAAACTTTTCTTTTCTGCGTGTGATGGTCTTCTGTCGTGTGGAGGAGACCTGCGGTTCATTGCCGACTCCGAATAACAACATTTTGAGAACATTTTCTTAAATATTTGCATACTTTTCAGAGAATCGAAAGAGGTGGTGCCGTAAAAAAAATTAGAACTAAACAACGGTTCAGTTTAGGAATCGAACCTAGGACCTTCTGTGTGTGAGTGGTCGCCGCATTTAACAGCGTTACGGTGGCAGCACTGAGCTATGAACTGCAAGCTATAAGTCGTATGCAGAGACCGACCTGTAGGTGGATATCTCCCTCAAGAGAACGTCTTCATTATCCACCACCAGATTCAAGAAAAAAGTTGTGATCTCCATTGCGATTTCATCCGCTTTTCGATTCGAATTCGATCTAGACACCTGGTCATAGCTATGAACCTACATTTCCCTTCCAGTGGATCAAACTTTCTCTTAGTACAACTGTCCTTAATAGAGGGTGATTTTCCTATTCACCCACTGGCTCGAAGATCCTATTGGAGATCCTATTTTCAACCGCTAGGTAGGGACGTTCTGCGAATCTCTACAGAGGTTCGAAAATACATGAGAAGCTTTAAAGAATTTTAATTAATGCAGCCATCGTTGTGAGATTATGACTCTCAGAGGATATGTCTTGACTAAAACTTAATATCAAGGTCGTTTCGTTTTGCACTCGAATGTGATGCACGGCTCTGAACAAGAGGCGCCAGTTCTTCATCTTTCAAGGATCTCGACGTCACCATTCACTCGACAGAGGGAGATCCTCTTATGTCATACGCAGTACCTAGAACCTCACTGGCACAACGGCAGTTCTACAGATTGTTGGATAAGTGTTATGGACCACCCCAGCATGACGTCTGGTTCTGAACATGAAATCTAAGGACACTTTGCAGATTACGCCGGTATACAACTTAGACAGCGTGTCGTTGAATCCTTTCCCCTAGCACCAAACACACGCAATCTCAACTCATGTATTGCCACCAGTTTCCTCTTCCTGGCGAGTGTGTGTTTTTTTTCCAACGCCAAATGACAAAGATTGACAGAAGGTTAGAGAAGTGAAAAGGAAACTGAATGGATACTTTGCAGATTACGTACAGCCTTTGAAGTTGCAAAGGCTGCAAAGTGTCGTGGAATGAGCCTCCTCCAATGAGAACGGCGACCTCTGCCTCCACAGGGAGGAATGGAAGTGCATTGCCTTCACTGATCCCATGATCCATCAACACCGTCTTCTGCAACAAAACGTCACTAGAGGCAACTTGACAACCTGGGCACAGCTAGAAATACCATACCAGCAGGGGCAGCACGCCATTGGGCTTATCTTTGGGTATGAAGCCCTCGATCTCTGTCAAAGAATCAAATCCCAAACCTGCCCAATTGCACGTCTGTAGACCAAGGAGGAGTCGTTCCCACATCCTCCCAGACAGAACTCCATCGCGCACTCCGTACATTTGCGGCGGTGTGTCCTGATGAAGGTGAACGTAGACAAGTTCGATGGTGTAGTCATTTCCAAAACGCCTGTCCAACGCATTCTGCATGTTTATGGGGCTCAGTTGGAGCCGTATGAGTATCTCGAGGTAAAGAGTGATGGAAGGGGCAACACTCAACTTTCTTGGGGGAAGCTGCTTGGAAGATGAGGAGTAAGACCAAGCCAAGTTATCGGTTTTTAGCTCAGTGTATGTTCCAATTCTCATCTTATAATGATCGAGTGGCACTACAGCCCACAAGGGACCAGGGCCTAGCTTCTACAACAACTACTCGTATGGTGGGTGTTACTGTTCTCTCACGAGTAGAGACTCCGCCGACTCCAAACGGCGAGAGTTGAGAATCCCTTTCGTAGACAATCGGTACTCTATGAGTTTTGTCAGCAACTCGAAAGTGGTGGTGCCGTGAAAAAATGCGTGGTGCCTCGTCCGGAAATCGAACCTAGACCTTCAGCGTGTGGGTCGACGTACTTACCCACCACGCTACGGTCACCACCCAACTCTCATCCATGGTCCTAAAATTTGGGTAATGACCGAAAGAATAAGACAAGCTGCCGAGATAAGATTTCTTCGTGCTTTTGGGGGAGTTCCTCGCCGGGAAACGGTGGGTAAAGCGACTGTCCGGGGAGAACTGCGTGTTGAGAAGCTAATTCTTTGGACGGGCTATACTTCGATGGTTTGGCCACTTGGTGCGGATGTCTCATCCATCATGACTTCCGCAACGTGCCTTAGATCCGTGTCAACAACAAGGGGCGACCGCTCGGTAGACCCAGAGCGCGATGGTTGAATCAAGTGCATTAAGTCGTCTGGTGGCTTTTGGAAATAGCCCCTGGGGAGCTCCTGATGAATCGCTGTCGGACGACCGGAAGGCCTGGAGGTGTTTCGTGAGAGCATTTTACCCGGAACAGGCGGTCCACTGAAAAATGATGACAATGAACACTTTGGTCCCGTTTGCAAAGGAGGACCAGCTGCACGACAGCGTCGAATTCGAATGCCTCGACTCAGTTGGCTACCTTATGTAAAGCTAGGTCTAACACGAAGAGGCTTCTAACCCAACCCTGGCCCACGATGGTGTGCCCAGCTGAAGGGGAAGTTCCATTGGCTGAGTGTACGAAACTGGAGGCACCCAACTCAAGACGAAGAGACAGTTTGTCTTAGGCTCAGATTGTGGACTGTAGCGTCTCAATTAAAGAAGGAAAGAAAACATCACAACTTTACGAACCTGAACTTCATCCCGAATGCCAAGCAGCGCCTGCACAACGTCGACTACGAACCCTATCACCCCTCTTCTTGTTTTCTTGAATTAAAAAGTTGGACCAACTTTGAAGCTTATGTACGAAGAATCACTCCTCAGTCTGGGCCTAAAGATCATGCCACCATAACAACCATTCTACCTGGAGAACTCTCATCATTTCCTGGATTTTGAAATTTACTTCAGACAAAGCGAAGAGCATCCACTTTCATTCAAACCGAAGTGCACACCATTTAGTTTGCCTCGTAAACAAGCGAGTCAATCGCGCCTCTCATCATCACCCACTCCAATTTCCCAGTTTGAGCGGCGCGGCCACTGCCCGCCTCGATGCACTTCCCCACTCACATAGCGGTCATTGAACCGCGCAATTATTAACACCACTCTCGACTCATTGTTGACACGGAACATGACAAATAAAGACCACCGAGTTGTGATCTCCGCCGAAACCGGAATGCGTCCCTCGACGCGGCGGCGTAGTAGGCTACCGATTGACACCTTCAGCTTACATAAGACGTCATCCTGCACATCATGCATTCCTGACTCATCCGATTGTCTCTGATCGATTACAGTGTCCTTAAAATTAGACCCTCTTGTCATCGGGAGCTGATTGCTTTTTAAAATAAACCTTGTGTCGTAAATTGCCTTGTTTAGCGGTGTTTCTTTTTTTTGTCGCGCATATCCTCGCCCATCGAATGCAACGGGATTCGTGATAAGCCGCACGTCCATTGCGGCTATAAAAAGACCGCTGAACTCCAAGTTTATCCCACTTAGCATATTCTTGCCGCGGTCCGGCTTATTCTTAGAAGGCTCTGCGACATTGACGCAGGTCCACAGCGCTTGTGACAGATATAAATAAAAGGCGACGCGCTTGCGGAAATTGTCATCAGAAAAGGTCAGCGATCTACAACAGGATCGAGGCGCTTTATGAAATGTTGCAATGCGTCGTCGCGTCGGTTGGATGACGATCTCTGTCTTTGCGCCCCTCTGGCCCTGGCTCTTTCGCCGTTTGCGACTGCCTGCACTGGAGATGCGATGGTTCTCCTTGATGTCATTAGGCTTCTCCACTCCTTGATGCTTCTCTGTCCCCTTGCTTCGACAGTCCGCACCTTGATGCTTCTCCGTGTCTGTGTTTCTACACCTCCCGGCGTCAAAGATTTGATGCTTCTGCCACTAGGCCGCCTCACGCCGGAGATTTGAGGCTTTTGCGGCTTTCTGTCATTAAACTCCAGCGTACGCCGCACTTCTCCGCTGCTCCCTGCATCTCATCGCGTCGGAGGCTCAATGTCTCTGTGCTTTTCCGCCTTTCCACAATAGAAATTTTTGACTATCCAGTCATTGCGTCCCTGGCGTGTGTTTTGACGCTTTTGCCTCTCTCTGGTTCTGCCTCTCCTCGCTTCTGCTTTTCTCTAAGTCAGATGTTCAGTGCTTCTGTGCCCTTGTCCCATTAGGCCACCCGCGCCGGAGACTCGACACTCCGGCGCCTTTCTAACACTACACCCCTCCGCACTCCAGCGCATGGACGCTTCTCCATTCTCTCCAACTTCTCGTGCCGCTGAGTATGAATTTTTTTCCGCTCCCCCTGCTGGACATGTCCTCAAATTGAGTCCTTTTGTATGGAATTTCCGGTTTCGCGTCGTGGGGAGGCTCTTTGTGAGTCACGAGACGCGAACACAAGCGCGATGTCGCCAAAACCAAAAAAAAAACTTGTAAAACGAATTAGATTCTGATTAGCCGCTACAAGCCTTTGTCACAGTCACACACTAGCCCACTCAGGCGCGCTCACACACAGACCCCCCCGACTGAGTCTAGCTTGTGGACAGAGAGCAGTTTTTGGCGTTGAACTTGACCAGAAGCCGCAGCAGCGTGCGGTGACTTTTGGCGGTCACCGTGTGCACTCCCCTTCGACTCACTTCGCAGAGTCGCGGACTGCCAATTAGCGTGCGTTTTACGTCAATCGCGGTGGCGGTGGCGACGGCGGCGGCGTCTATTCCGAATGCCGGGCACGTATTCCCGAAAAGATGACACAACAGGGGTGTGGACAGGGAATCGAACCTGTGAGGAGGACAGTGTGGCACGGCTATTTTGCGCACATCACCGAGTGTCTAAGAAAGCGCTCATTTGACGCGCTTGTGCTCCTTCACGCCTCTCACAAGCGCCGCGCCAGGTGTTACGCAGTCTCTCTCTCGCACCTCGGCTGCGATTTGCGACCGTGTGTGTGTGCGAGTCGCGGATTTGGTCAAACAAAAACAATTAAACGCCGTTGTCGTCGTTCGCTTTTATTCTCCTCGTTCTCGTTTGTCACCGTGTCGCTGTCGTTGTCGTTGTGGCCGCTTGTGGGGGCATTTATCGATGTCGTTGTTGTTCTCTGAGAGGAGGAGGAGGAATTGGCGAGCCAATAAAACAATAACATTTCGGGTGGCTTCAGCTTAGTCGCACACTTCGCACGGCACAATCGCGCCGCAAACACACGAAAGAACAGCGCGCACGACGCAACACCCAGTGAAAGAAGTTGATCTTTAGATATATCGCGCAACGCGTTGGTCTACATCAAAGTTCCTTTTACAAGTCCATCCCAAAGGACATTCCACATCGCACCGAATTTTCTCGTCAAACTCCCAGCCCAAGTGAAACATGTCTTCGGGATTTGTGTTGGAGCACTTTGTGAATATCGTTGTTGTCGATAAAGCCGGCACCGTCAAGCCAAAGTCGGGAGTGAAAAAGTGAAAATAAAGACTACACCAAATTTTTTGTGAAAAAAGACACTCAAAGTGAATCAGAGACAATCGCATCCGTGACAGGATGTTCAACAAGTACATTGGAAAGATATCGAGCAGTATTAGCACGGTGCACTTCATGCAGGCGAAACTGAAGAGCAAGCACTCGGCGATGGAGTGCAGGAAGACGACGATGAAGAAGATGGAGGTGGAGCAGCGTCTCAGCGAGAGTTCAGTGGATTCAGACGAGGAGCTGAATCGTAAGAATCAGATTTTGAGCAGAGACGAATGCGGCGAGATGACCACCGCTCCGATGCTGATGTTGCCAGCCGCTCAGATTATGATCTCCACGGCGTTGGCGGAGCTGAGGAGGACGTTGCTTTTTTATCCGTTAGTAGTCGCTTTTGTTATGTTTATTTTTCTTTCTTTTTTGTTTTGTCTCTGGACAGGGATTCTCGTGGTTTGTCAGGCGGTTTTGAAATGTGGAGGAGCTTGGGAGCAAGTGTTGGCGGATGTGTTAAGAAAGTGAAAAAATGTGTGGGATCTGGGATTTAGGAATTGGATTGGGATGAGCTGGGGAGAGTTTGTCAGCTCTAAGGACGTGTGACGGATGCGGGTTCAACTCCGAGGAGCCGATGAAAGTTTTGTGTTTTTGAAGCGGAAAGACGGTGAACAGTGATTTGGTCTCTTCAACGCTCATGTCAACAAATTCGAAGTTGGTTCTCTTCTCGTGGAGAACAATTTGTGGAGATCAGCGATCCCATCTTGTGCATCCTTCTAAGACTGAACACAACTTATTTCGGCCTCCAGCTATCAAGCTTGACTTGACACATCACCTTACAATCCTGGCGCCGTGTGCGTGTTTCTACGGGTAAAGGTCGTCTTTTTCGACTTGTCTAGGAAGACTTCGTGGCCAAACTCTTGCGGTTCTACCTCAGCTTCTCAAATTTCGCAGCAGCAGAGCTGCTGTAGGTCCCCTCTACTCGTCAGGGTAGAGAATTCAGTGACTTTGAAGGAACTTCTCACTGCAAGACCTGCTTACTTGTACGGAACTGTGGTTGACTTAGGCAATTGCATGACATGCTCTGATCCAGCTTCGCCTCTGACCAGCTGAGTGTTGTCCTAAGTTTTCACCACAGTTGACACAGGAGTCATGTGTCCACCTCTCTACCATGTGCCACAAATGAAGCACAAGCTACACCTCGAGGCGTAGTCACACTTAAATTCAAAAACTTCAAAAAACTTCCGTCAAATTAGCCTACGCATCAACCAGTACGAATTGAAATGTCGAAGCTGTGAAGCCAAAGACTTTTCAAAAGACAATGTCACACGCTTGTGCCCTCAAAGATTGCGATTTATGTTCGTTTTTTGTGACAGATCCTCATTCCAGTCTACCTGTTGCTTAGACTTCTGCCTCCCCAGTAGACCCTCACGCCCCTCATACACAAGTTCATCCCATAAACCCCCGTTCATCACTTAACGACAAACAATTCAAATTTGACCAATTAACCTCATTCCACACACACACACATACTAAACGACCACTCAACCTCGTTCACACTCTCTCTCTCTCACAGTCTACTGTCTCTCGATAACAATAATTAAAATTGCTTCCTCCTCGCGGCGCGGGCATTCCTTTCCAATTTCCTCGAATCGATGTGCTCGCGTTTAATGGGGGTTCCGCAATTATTGCTCGAAACTGCGTCGCATCCGTTGCAATATTGAATGCGGCGGCCACTTTCATCCAATTCCTCACCCCGAGCGCTCCAGCGCTCAGTCAACAGGAAATGCGACACATCGTAATAGGCCGCCAGATATGTACGCGTCGCGCTTACGACACGCATAACCTTGGCTCGGGCGCGGTGTTTACTCACTTTTATTGCGCCTCCTCCCTCCATCCCCCGAAATGAGCCGCGACCGAGTATGTGACAATTTGTTTATCGTTTAATTGGGCGAGAAGTGTCGATTCGACTGAGAGTCATTTTATCACAATGGTTCTTTGGTTTCGGCTCATTTAGTGGATGTGACTGACATCAGGGATGATCTAGAGGAAGGGGTTGGGTGAGGCGGGTGGACGGGGGGGAGTCCGCTTAGCTTAACCTGACCAGCAACAAAGAGGAATTCCTGAAACTGCTTGATTTCTAGAAGATGACTAACTTTGCTCGTGTAGCTTGCCTCAGCCCAGAAGCTCAGACAAGAGCTTCAATTCAAAGTTGTCTTAAGTTGAAATAGCGATGGAATGAATGAATGAATACAGAACCTGTGAACAAGGATGCCCAAACTGTGCCACAGAGGCGTCTGAAACTTCAGCGAAAGGCCACTTGTTCTTTGATAAGGAACCAGATTCAGTTTTGGGCCGAAAACCTGTTTACAGAGAAGAATTGACACACGGGAACCATTCCCCTTTAAGTCTACTATCAAGTTCACTGGATTTACAAATGTGATCTCTAAGAAGTCACCGACAGCGGGGATCTACGCCCCAGGTCTCCTTGAATCTCTCCGTCCTTAAAAAGGATTCAAATTTGTGTCCAGCGGTTGTCAAATTCGAGCCCTCTCGCTACTCATTCTGAGTTGAAATTGAATCTTCTTTTCAATTTGAAAACCGTTAGATTTAAGAACTTTTAAGACTTCAAAGACCTGACACTCCTCCTCTGAGTCCTTGTAAATCCACAGGCTCCTTCATTCCTTATCATCAGCCTCTGTTCCAAGTCTGCCAGCGGCACTCAAGTCTCAAATCAGATCTTTCTTATTGACCCACCCAACCGGCGTATTTGTCCAACTCGTTTGGCAATTCCCTTCCCGCCCAAAAAACCGCTAATTCGCGACAAATAACACCCCAGGCAGTGGAGCATGGAACAAAAACATCCCGTGACTGCACAACCGTCGTTCACTAATGAATTTACAGATTCACACCACTTAGCATCTTTTCGGACATTCCGTGGCTCCACACGTTGTTGACTCTTTAATTTGGTCCAGTGCCGTGGGTGGGAGGAGAGCTACTGGTTGATTGTTGATTTTATAATTTGTCATGGTGGATTATGCTTAGACCACGTGGGGATTTGTGAGTGCTTGAGGGGAGACTCGCAGTGGACAGCGTGAGCTTCCATGGGACTTTAAGGGCGTTTTTTATACGACTCAAAAAATGGTTCAAAAACTACTTTTAAGGGTCTGTTTGCCTTTTGCTTCATCTAGTCAAGTCAAATGTCTCTAAATACAACCAACTCCTACAAAACTCTTTTTAATCCCAGAAAACTGTGCATTTCGAAGTCTAAACTAAGTCGTTCCTACGCCGTTTCTCTGGAAACTCACTTCTTTGCGTGCGTCGTTAGCACAGCCGCAACTGTGCCCTTTGCGTTGGCAATTAAAAGAAAGTTTCTGCATCTAGACATAGTACCCTCCCAGAAATCTCAATCAAAACTTCGTCTCTTTTGAGTGGTTTCTCTAGAAGACTTGCGTTCCACAGTCAAAAACTGAGTCTCCTCTGCGTTGTTCCTCTAGAAAACGTTCTCTTTTCACTTGTTCTCGGGAAGCGGCTACGTTTGGACACACGGGAATGACCAAGGAATCCCAATTCTCAGTCAAAACTGCGCCTCCTTGGTCTGGTTCCCTTAAGAAAGGTGAATTTTTTAATCAAAACTATGCCTTCTCTCTGTCGCTTGTCTAGAAAATTAGAACGTCTGTCTGGGTCTTATCTGAACACGGAAACACCTCATTCTCAAAACTGCACCTTCTTAACATCATTTCTCCAGAAGACTTGCATTCCTCAGCCGAAACTGGGTCGTCTATGTGCTGTTTCTCTGGGAAACTTGCACTTCAAGCTGTTTCTTAGTAAGCGGCTGACCTGGCAGCGGCCTAAGAAGTTCACTTCTTCTTCAGCTAAAGCTGCTTTTCCTTTAATTCGCTTTTCATAAAGTTTGACACTTTAGTTTTCTTCCTAGAAAGTTCCATCTGAACATCGAAAAGGTTCAAAAATCCCTCAAAATGCAGACAACAGAGCGTCTTCTTATTCTCGGTTCAAAAGGCACACGAATGAGCGTCTCTTTTCCCTCGGTTCTTGCGTAAAAGCCGTGTCAAAACAAAAACCCTCCGAAACCTTCAAAATTCTTCAAAACCCCTTCAAATATCACAAAGTGCCTCAAAAAACGCCCTCCACATGCTTTCAAATCATTCCAGTCCCTCAGTAAACCTTGCAGCACCTCCAAATATTGACAAAACCTTTCAAAAACCTTCAAATCAGACAAAATGCGTCCAATTGCCTCAAAGTCCCTCAAAGTACCTTCAAATTCCTTCAAATTCTTTCAATTGCTTACAAAAGACCCCAAAACACCTTCGAATGCCTTGAAACCCATCCAAAGGCCTTCAAATTCCTTCAACTACCTCTGAACGCCTCCAAATGCCCCCAAATGCCTTCAAATGCCTTCAAATGTCTCCAATTTCCGGAGGTTAATGCGGACTTTTGTAAAAGTCGCCTGTTGTCGATTCGTAACCCATTACAAGGGGAGGGGAGCGACAAAACACAACACTTACGCATCGTTTACTTTGACACATCATCCAGCACATCGTCCAAACCACACCGGGTAACGAAAAGGGGGGAGGGGGCTTGAAAAGCCTCTAATTTCGTTAACATGTCGCATATGCCCAAACAAGCGCTTCGCAATTGACATTGCATAGACTGTTCGCTGTGCTGGTACTCCTCGCACACCTCGCACACCTCGCACACCTCGCACTCGTCACACACTCCCCACAGAATTCACATGTAGGCACCGATGTGTGGTTCATGTGTAGCCCCGTGTGTACCCCATGTGTGGTGCTAATTGGACAAGAATTTCGAAAGGCGCGTCAAGGGTGGAGGGGAAGGGGAAACAAAAATAATAACTAGCTTGCTAGCATTGACTGGTGTGCGACAATGTCTATGTGCGGGGCCGGTGTCCCCGCAAAACACTGCATCGACTCGGAAAACTCTCCCTTATCGGCGCCTCTGCCTAATTGCCGACCGATTGTCTGGTCTGCTGCCTAATTGAGAGCGAATTCGTCAAAGCTGGGAGGAGGATGAGGGGGAGGGGCACATTTGTGGAAATCTTTCTGACTGATCCAAGGTGATGGGCTCACATTCTTGAGAATTCCGCATGTCTCACGCTCTGGAACCGTTTCCGAATCGCGCCCACAATCGATGACGATGAGTCAGGTGTGTGTGGTGTGTGTGTGCGACATTTCCCGGAAGACCGGAGTGAGCTTATGAGACAGACTATGTGTGTCATGAGCCGAGAGGAGTTCAATCCCATATGCCGCTGGCTGAGAATTCTCGATTGAGGCGCATTTATGACACGAAACCACAAAGGTGGCGGCGGCAGTGGCGGTGGCGGCGGTTGTTGTTTTGTGGAAAGCACGAACTTCATGTCTTGAGATGATTGGCTCTCACATTGCATCACATTGGGTCGCATGTGAGCTGCCCGCCTGAATCATGTGTTGTTTTTCACTTGTTTTGCCACAGATTTAGGTAACAATCGTGGTTAACATGGGGCGGGGGTTTCTTCTCATTTGGGTCTGATGAAATGGCGGTGACTAGATGTGGAAACTCACTGGAAATCCGTTGAAAGTCAAGACTTTGATGTAGAAAGGTGTGAAAAAGTATAGATTCTGGTCCGAAAATCAATCGATTTCACGTCATCTTCCCGTCACTTCTCCTTTGTTCCTAGGCAGCGGCTCCGCCTGCACATGGAAACAGGCCAGTGATTCAATTCCTCAGCCGAAGGTGCACCTTTTTGTATCAATCCACATTTGAAAAGTGCCACTTTTTCCTGATTTCGGGTGCCTCTGGGCATGGGAACTGTCTTGAGTTCAATATTTTGGTCAAAACTGCGCCTTCGCCGTGTCGCTTCCTTAGAAAACCGCTTCGTCAGTTTGTGGGAACAGTTCAGAAATCCAATTTTTCGATCGAACCTGTGTCGTTTTTGCGTCGTTTCTCTGAACAGCTTGCACACTTGTCTGCTAGGCATGGGAACTGTCCTGGATTCGATATTTTGGTCGAAGCTACGCCTTCGTCGTGTCACTTCCTTAGAAAACCGCTTCGTCAGTTTGTGGGAACAGTTCAGAAATCCAAAATTTCAATCGAAACTGTGTCGTCTTTGCGTCGTTTCTCTGAACAACTTGCACACCTGTCTGCTAGGCATGGGAACTTCCCTGGATCCGATATTTTGGTCGAAGCTACGCCTTCGTCGTGTCGCTTCTTTAGAAAACCGCTTCGTCAGTTTGTGAGAACAGTTCAGAAATCAAATTTTTCGATCGAACCTGTGTCGTTTTTGCGTTCTTTCTCTAAACACCTGTCTGATAAAGAGAAGACGCCAAAGATCCCATTTCTCAGTCAAAATTGCGCCTTCTTCGAATTGTTTCGCTAGAAAACTACAACTTCTCCCTTGTTGCCAAGGAAGCGGCTCCATCTAGACTTTGGGAAACGCAGTGGATCCTATTCTTCAACCAAAATTGCATTTCTTAGCCGAAACTGCTCTTTCGCTTGAGTTGCACTTTTATCTGTTTCCTAGGAAGCGACTCCGTCTAGACATGGCAACTGCTCAGAAATCCCATTTCTACAACTAAACACGCAGGTAGACCAGGGATGCAATATTTTGGACAAAAACGGCGCCGACTCAAGGAAGAGTGCTGGAACGCAGGAACATTAAACCAAAAGAGAAACTACATATCGTCATTGAAACTTTAACGAAACTGCGACTTTTTGGCGTTATTCCTTGAGAAATGTCGCATACTTGCCTGGTTTCTAAGGAATTGTTGAATCTTCACATGGGACCGGTTCAGGAATCCCTCAGAAGTCTTCCTTATCTGTTCCTTCCTTGTGTCATTCTGCTGATTCCTGTGAATCGGTTGCTAATGGATGGTGCATGAGCATGTCCTTCCTCCATCTAGACACACGTTCATCACAGAAAGCCATCCCAAACTGAACCTATCAGGGGAACTCCTCCCAAAACTGTCTCACACTGGCACCGTTTCGCCACCCAAATCATGCCAAAAACCGCACATAAACCACAACAAGGTCATTCGTCTCCCCCAGAAATCCGCTTCGCACTCTTCTGGAACATTCAGCGCACTCCCCCTGCATCGCAATCGCTCTGTTTCTCAATACATTCCACGAATGTTTTGATGAAAAAAGCAGTAAATTCTCAGTGAATAGCCTAATCAAAGCGCTCGCCTTGACATGAATTCCAAATTACCTCAAATTGCGTTCCAAAACGAAAGTTCTAGACCCACTTATTATCGATCACTCTCTATTTCACATCACCACCACCGGCAGATCATTTCAGATTCCAGGCTCACCGACTGGATTTTCTTCGCCAACACACTGCGCACTCAGAATACAAAAATTCCTCCTTCATTCAATTTCATAAAAACTGAAACAAAATGATCATCATCCGCACCCCTCCTGGTGTAATAAAATATTCGGAGACTGATTGGTATTCTTACGCGAGTTTCCTTGGCGCAGTAGGCATCGAAAAGACAGACCTGCGTCATCCCGGCCCGGCGCGGCGGACACTTGAGCTTTTCTTCGAAATTTTAAGTGCGCTCATCAAGCCATTGGCTATGACTTCCTAGCCAAAAAAAAAAAAAATAAATCATTGCCATCCATGAAATCAAGCAAACTAACGCGTATGCAAAGTGTGCCTCGGCGTCCCAGGTAGGCTTGCCTCCTCGTGATGATGGTACACATTTGCATGCAACCAACGTACTTTGAAAATGACTAAAGTTAATGACTGTTCTCTCCCCCACCCCCGCGCATCAGCGCCTGTCACACATTAAGTCATCCGATAAATAACTCGCATCTCTTGCGGGAGCGCGGACACACATTAAACAGTAGCTGACGACAGCGAATGCGAAATTCGATTCATTTTTGATCACTCCTCTGACGTGTGTGAGGATGTTGGCGTTTCTGTCTTGTTTATTTTCGTTTGTGCAAAAAACGAGTTCTCTTGTGATGCCGATGAGCTGATGCTCTCACTCGCACGCCCCTGCTGTTATTGTTTGCTTAAGATGCAAACTTTGTTATATACTTTCCTTGCATACAACCCTTTCTCTCTCTCCATCTCCCTCTCCCTCTCTCTCACACTCACTCTTTCGCATTCATGAATTCCTCCCCCCCTTTCCCAGAACACCTTTACACCGATGCAACAGAACAGCAGCTTCGTGCTGCTGATCAATCGAAGCCGCGCTCGCATGCATTGCTGCCCTGCACAGCTTCTCTCGACCAGCACCGGATCTCTCTCTCAGTGTGTGCCGTTGGCACAACAGTCGCATACTGTTCGCAATTAGCTTTAGACGTCCGTAGCTCTAACTTTAAAAAAAAAAACGTCTCCAAAAGTTGTGACCGTCAATTTAATTTTGTGATTTCTGGTGTCTATCTCTCACTTGTAGATGGTTTCACGGGAACCTCTCCGGCAAAGAAGCTGAAAAACTGATTTTAGAACGCGGAAAGAACGGTTCATTCCTGGTGCGGGAGTCTCAAAGCAAGCCCGGCGACTTTGTCCTCTCCGTGCGGACCGACGACAAAGTAACGCATGTTATGATCCGATGGCAAGTAAGTATCGTTGCAAGTTTTATTTTTAACTCGAGTGCGCCACTCGGCCGCCGCGACACGCCACCTTCAAATCCATGTTTCCTTACGTGGAGAGAATGTTGGACTGTGGCGGACAGTCGACTTGTGTGTTCGCTGCGACCTTGGAGCGGTGGATACACATCGGTTGCTGTGCTGCGCTAGCGTGCTAGTCTTTATGTCTCTGTACACTGGTTGCGTATTTAACTTGTTTCTCTCTCTCCCGCTCTCTGTCTCCGTAGGATAAGAAATACGATGTTGGCGGAGGTGAACCCTTCTCGACGTTGAGTGAATTAATCGAGCACTATAAACGGAATCCCATGGTTGAGACGTGCGGAACAGTGGTGCATTTGAGGCAGCCGTTCAATGCGACGCGTATTGCGGCGGCCGGCATCAATGCCAGGGTGGATCAGTTAGTTAAGGTGAGCATTGTGTGTGTGTGTGTGGATGGGAAAGTGAAAGTTTCTCTACGTCATGATTGATGTTGCAGGGTGGTTTCTGGGAGGAGTTTGAATCGCTGCAGCAGCAAGACAGTCGAGACACCTTCTCACGTCGCGAAGGCTACAAGAGTGAGAATCGCAACAAGAATCGCTACAAGAACATTCTTCCATGTAAGTAGACTTCATCTGGTCCAGCTTCCTTCCCCTAACTCCCATGTTTCCTGGCTTCATTCAGCCACAACCCTCACCGTCTCCCATTCTCATACTCGTGCATTCCTTTCTAGATGACCATACCAGAGTGAAACTGGCTGATGTTGATCGTAGCATAGCCGGCGCCGAATACATCAATGCCAATTACATTCGTCTACCCACCGACGGTGACCTGAACAACATGAGTTCGTCATCGGAGAGCCTGAACACGGTGCAATCGTGTCCGGCCTGTACCGCCGCACAAATGCAAAAGAACTGTCAAAATTGTCAAATGCTGAATAAGACATGTGTCCAGTGTGCCATGAAGACGGCAATTCTGCCGTACAGTAACTGTACCACCTGCAACAAGAAATCGGACACAATGCACAAGCACAAGCGCAGTGAATCACTGACCTCGGCCAAGAAGGACGAACGGGACATGTTCAAGACTTACATCGCCACTCAGGGATGCCTGCACAACACCGTGCAGGATTTCTGGAATATGATTTGGCAGGAGAACACTCGTGTTATTGTTATGACAACCAAAGAGTTTGAAAGAGGTTTGTTTTGAAAGCATGTACTTTGAAGGTTTCTGGAGATGACTGTCGCACTTCTTTTGCAGGAAAAAACAAATGTGCCAAGTATTGGCCAAGTGAGGGTAACACCAAGGAGTGGGGAAATGCGAAAATCAGCTGCCTGTCGGAGAGCTCAACCAGTGACTATACGCTGAGGGAGTTCTTGTTCTCGTGGCGTGGCAAGCCGGAACGTCGCATCTTTCACTATCATTTCCAAGTCTGGCCCGATCATGGTGTGCCCGCCGATCCAGGTTGTGTGCTGAATTTTTTGCAAGATGTCAACACCAAGCAGAGTCAGTTGACTCAAGCTGGAGAGAAACCTGTAAGTTACACATTGAGAGGGTTGAGTTGAGTGCGGCTTAACTGATGAGGTTTGTTTTTTTTTTGTTCTTCTTCTAGGGACCCATTTGTGTCCATTGCTCGGCTGGTATTGGCCGAACTGGAACATTCATCGTCATCGACATGATCCTAGATCAAATTGACAGAGAAGGTAAGCACAGTTTGAGGCCTTTGAAGGGGATTTGATTGACATTTGGTGTGATTTTAGGATTAGACACAGAAATCGACATTCAACGCACAATACAGATGGTTCGTTCACAACGATCCGGTCTAGTACAAACTGAAGCACAATATAAATTTGTATACTACGCTGTCCAGCACTACATTCAAACCTTGATCCAGAGGAAGCGAGCTGAGGAGCAGAGTTTACAAGTTGGCAGGGAATACACCAACATTAAGTACGTCCCACGAATTCCTTTGTTTGATCCTAAAACTCATGCATTCTCTCTCTCTCTGTCTTTAGGTATACAGGAGAAATAGGTAGTGACTCACAAAGATCTCCCCTACCACCAACAATATCAAATCTAAGTTTGAGTGGAAAAAATGACAATATACCAAAACAAAACTTGCCACCACCACCGCTACCAACGGCACCTAAGCAACCAATGAGATATCCCATCAACGAAGCGAATCTAATCGCTACAAAACACAACAACGATACAACAGCAACAGCAAATGCTTTAGCCGCATCTGCCGCTGTCGCTGTCACAAATCAACATCAACACCAGCAACAGCAGCATCAGCAGCAACAACAGCAACATTTACAACATCATCATCAAACAGGTAAGCAGATGTCCCCTAGGCTCGGCATACTTAAATTGCTTCACTTCACAAATTTTTCAGCATACGAAAACATTCCCAAAGACATGAGGCCACCGCCTCCCACACCACCGCGTAAAACATGACAGTTAAACTTTTAGATCACGTTCTCTAATGTCTCTATGTCTACCCTTCATCATCTGTTCCTTCGTTTTGTTTGTTTTCGTTTTGACACGAGAGAGGAAAAAAAACAAAAAAAATCATGGTTGGATCAAAATTTCTCCTCCTTCATTTCTTTTCTTTTCTCTACCCCTGCACCCCACCCGCTTTTGTCCGTTTTTTTTATTTCAGTTTGATTTCCTGCATGTTGCACACTCACTCATATTTTGTTTTGTTCGTTTCTAACCCGCCTTCTCCCTCCAACCACAAGCGCACGCGCAACCCCACTTGTGAGTACTTTCTCTCTCCTTCTGTGTGTGCAGTCTTTTTTTTTTGTTGTTTTTAAGAAATTTAAGAATTAAGAAAACAATTGTACGCTCCATAGGGATATAATCCACTTGGCTGTAATAAGTGTAAACGTAGTCTTACCTGCAAGAGAATCAAAAGAAAACAAAAGAGAAATCCAAAAACACAAGAAAATGTTGCAAAAAAATGAGAAAACAAAAAAGAAATTGTGTAAAGTTAAGAATTGAAGTGTTTTGTCTTAAATTTTAAACAATTGTGAAACGATTTAGGGGTGTGTTCAAGGAGCTGAATTGAGTCTTGTGTTCGTTTGCGATCTGTGGATGCTCAAAGACTCCATCGATGTGGTGGAATGGGAATGGATTGAGGTGAGGATGGTGGTTTTGATTGTTTGCAAGAAAGGAGGAAGGGGTTTAGGTACAGATTCCTTGTCCTCTCGCCTGAGAAGCAGGTTAGTTAAACGCGTTTGTCTCAATCGGAAATCGAAGAACTTTCGAAGGATAACTTAACTTTTCTCGTGTGTCTGTTGCAGATCAGTGGGAGGTTACTTTAGGGACGTGTTTCGTTATCGGAAATTCGCAGATCTCTCGGACATGGAAACTCATTGAGTTCCTTTGTTGTGAATGTCTTACGGCGCCCTCGACGCAATTTCTTGGTTCTGAACGCCTTGGCACGTGAGGTCCCTAAAGACGTTCCTTGCGACACTCAGCCACACATTGGCACCCACTTCACTGATCGCCTCGAAACATAGGTACTGTAGAAATCAAATGATGAAGCACGTGAAGACATAGAAAGCTCATGAATGACATCATTGCATCATCTGGAGACATGGAGGGCCTTTAAGTCACCATTGTTTCCCCTTACCGACTTGGAACGTGTTACTCCCACAAACAAAAATCTCATGAATGAGGCTGTGAATTTGAAAGACTGAAAGACTGTTTCTTTCCTCGAATGCACCACGATGTTAGACACTCATCGTTAGATTGCTTCTCTTATTCTAACATCTCTGACGTTGCCAGTAACTTGACACCACATGGATCATGATCTCATTTGTCCCATGATGCCGTTGGGGTTTGACATCTCAGGCCAACACTAGATTGATCTCACGCAATGTGATACGACAGACTAACTCTTTCCTTTTTTCTACCAACTTTCACACATTTCTCTCTCTCCCCCTCCCCATCCTTCACTCTTTCACTCTTAAGTGAAACGAATCCTTTTCAGGGAACGCCGGTGGTTTCTTCTTCGTCCTTTTTTTTGTTTCTTTCTTACCTTTAGAGAACAGTTCATTCAAAAAAAAACAAAAAAACGGGCACAATAAGCAAGATTCCATTTTTATAATTCCAGAAAATGGTCATCTTACTTATTTACTTAAGCGGCGCTACTCGCTAAAATGGATTTGAACAACACCAATGACCCGCGTGAGTTCTTCTGCAAATACACGTATGTGAGTGTGCGTGTGTGTGTTGTTTCGCGGTACACGCACCATCCCTCAGACGCATGGTCGCTCAGGCGAAACCCTCCCCCACAAAAAGCGATAAAAAAAATCACAAAAACAAAAAATCTCAAGAATGTGAAGCTCTTCCTCTATGATTCTGTTTTTTTCTTCTTTTTGCTGAGAGGCCAGGAGCACGATTAGTTCTTGTCTCGGAGATCAAATCAAAATGTCACAGAGCCTGCTTGCAGATTAAGGATTTCCAAAGCGCTTCTGTTACGAAGCCACAATCCACATGGTGAGCGTCTGTATAGAGAGACGCCGGAATAGAAAGAAAGACTGAGGGGCACGCGATGTGTCCTAGTTTTGATTTTGTTTTTTTTTTGTTCGAAATAAAGCGTCGGGTTTTTTTGCGGCGAAATGCGAAAAACCTGGAATATGATGGAAAAGTTGTTTTGTTTTATGTTTGCTGTTTTGTTGTTGTTGTTGATGGACGACGGGTAAGGAGTTTTGAGTTCAATCCGTGGGATGTTTGGTTCTTGCAGAGACAACGATGGTTCCTGAGTTTCTTTGTGGCAGCGAGGAAATTCAGTTTATTCTTGGTCGGTTCTTTATGGTAACGGAAGGGGGTTCTTTGTTTTAACACCGACACATTGGACAGTCAGTCTTGTGGGTTGTTTCGTGCTGTTAGGTGGGAACTAGTGGGCTTAGTCGTACGTGGTTATATTCTGCTGTCAAAGGGGCTTACGTCTTGTCGCTTGTTTTTCTGTTCAGCACATCGGAGAACGATTATCGTTGTGGTTCCCCTCAGGAAAAGGAAAAGGTTAAGTATCCTCTGTGGAGTCAATGTCTGATTTCTGTTTCACTGAAGACTGGGCCAGTTGTCTTGCGCTTCTGGTAGATAAGTCATATACCCTAGAGAATTCAATTTGACTCTGTTCCTATTCCTATTCTGACACAGAACTCTCGTGCTTAAGTCAAAGGAATCAGAAACGACACGCTTTGTTGTCCCATTGACTTGATTTTGCCGATCTGATCTAGGGATCTGTCTGTTTGCGGGATCTCATTCCTCTAGACCTTGAACATCTTTTAAGCTTCCCCTCTGACAAGCCAATGGTTGTCACACCGTGTGCTTTGTTTTGATAAAAAAGGTAAGCTTCGCAGGAGTGAATATATTTCGACTTCTCTGGTTCTTCTGTGAGGTAAGCTGTGCGCCTTGAAAACTAGCCTGCGTTGTTAGCTTGCGCCAGTGGGATGGTTTTCGTTGTCAGTTCGTACGTAATGAACTGAACAGAACCATCCGCATCTACTCTCGACTCCTTTTTTGCTAAACAACCCCAAACTTCGTTGTCATGAGGTGAACAAAGTTTTATTTTTTAATTTCATCGATCTCAAGGTCCTTTGAGTGGCCCCACCCAAAAAACAAAAGTATGTCTCGACAATGCCCAGACTCAACCTCATGAAATTCATCCTCATCAGCCATTCTCACCGTCAGCGGTCTCCTCCTCGATTGCGTCTTTTGATTGCATCCGCAAAGCAAACGAAACTGTTAAACCCCCCCCCCCCCTAAAACACCATTTACTTTAAAAAAAAATGAAAAAATATACATATACACATCTATATATATACATAAAGTATCGCATACATTTTTGTAGCTTTAAATGTCCTTAGAAATTCAAAAAACAAAAAAAAAGAAGAAAACAAAACAAAACAAAAACAACAAACAAGTGAAAGATGTATAAAGAGAGTTGAAAAATTTAAATGAAACGAATCACAACAACAACAACAAAAAATGTCGATTTTATTTTTATCTTTGGTTAAATTTTTGTATTTTTTTTTAAATTTTTTATTATTTTTCGTTTGCTTAAGGAACAAGAACTGTTCGTTTTGTATTTTTTTTTTAAATGTAAACTTAATTTTTTTTTTGCGTAAAAGAAGAAAAACTTTTTTTTAATTAGATTGTAAGCAGCACCAATTGTGATTTTTGATAAAAACAAAATAAAAAAAAATTAAACTTAAAAAAATTAATTAATTTTTATGTAAAATTTGCAAAAAAAAGAAAAAGAAAAATGAGAAATTTGTATAATTTTGCGACATTGTCGCGGCCTGGCCATATGAGATTGATTTTTTTTTTTGTTTAAATTGTAAACAAATTCAGAAGATGTTTAGAGAGATATCATGGGGAAGATATATTTTCCGTTTTTTTTTATTGTTGTTAAACATTTCATGTATTATTACTTATAAAATGATTTTGATTGTAAACTTTCCTTTTTTTTTTCATTTATAAACCACACACGCCTGAGTGTTGAAAGAGAGAATAATGTTAATCAAAGAAAATAACAACAAAAAGAAAAACAAAAAACAAATATTTTGTATTCAAATAAAGTGAAGAAAAAAATAAAGAACAACAACTATAATATACAGTGAGTGAGGAATGAAAGTCAAAATAAAGTGAAACACAACAAGAGAAAATACATTTTCGTAGTCGATATGTGTTACTTCAAGAAAATAAACAAACACTTGTTTCATTTCATTGCGTTTTGACAGGTCTGTTTTTTGGTAAGTTAGCGGTGAAGTTGCACTAAGCTTCTGAAGTGGGGATCGGTTTAAGCCAGTTTTCGGTCGAATTTTCCAACCTTCACGTCTGACTTTAAGACTTATGTCATTTCGGTATCGATATAAGGAAGATTAAGCGACTCTTATGTGTGGATTGCATTTGACAACACGCGTTCTTGCATTAGGTTTTTGAAAAGTAAATGTGGAAAATGTATTTTACTATGAAAGTGCGTCTTGCCTTCCCACCAAATCACATTTTATTTTGCAGTATGTTAAACATGCCGAATAGGGCAGACTTAACAGATTACATTGTGATCGCCTGTTATTTAGCAGACACATTCGGTGAGAGATTCATCGCCGTGACTTAGAAAAGTGCGTCGACCCACACGTAGAAGGTCTAAGTTCGATTTTCGGACGAGACACCTCGCATTTTTTCACGGCATCACCTCTTTCTAGTTGCTGACAACACTCAGAGAGTATCAATTGTCTATGAAAAGCTTCTCAAATCTCGCCGTTCGGAGTCGGCAAAACACAGGCCCTTCTACTCGTGAGAGAACAGTAGCACGCACGACACGAGTAGTTGCTGTAGAAGCTGGGCCGTGGTCCCTTATGGGCTGTAGTGACACTCAATTATTATTATTTTGCCGTGAAAGCGATGCCGTCTACGATCCTATTGGCCAACAGCTATATTGGCGAAGTATCTGCGTCTGCAGCGACAGCCAAGCTGTGCTTAAGGCCTTACTCAACCCTTGAACCACTTCCAAGATAATCCAGGAACGCAAGTCTTCCCTTTGGTCGGCTGACTGAATTCGCTAAGACTTCTCTGGGTTCCGGAACATCTCGGGATCACGGGAACCAAAATTGCTGATGAACCTGCTAGGCAAGGTTCTAAAGAGGCATTCGTAGGACCCGAACCCACCTTGGGACTATCCACTTCCTGGAATAGGGCTTTCGTCGACGGTTGGGTCTCCCAATAGCACAATCAGAGATGGCATGACTCTCCAGGATGCAGGCTGATGAAGTGCATTCTCCCGAACGTCAGCAAAAAATCCGCGGCTTCTCTGTTATCTCTAGACAGAAAAGAGTGCCGAAGACTTGTCGGCACTTCGACAAGTGACACTTCACCTTCGCCAATCACCTAAGTCTACTTGGGCTTAGTGAAGACACCCTTTGCGACGCACTGTTGAGAAGGTGAAGACACTTCAGAGCACTTTCTCTATCAATGTCCCGCCTTTGCTCATTACAGGTGGCGGCTGTTTGGCGCTGATGTGGTGCGAGCTGGAAACTTAAGCTCTTCGTCACAGAAGCGCCTGCTGGTCTTTCTTCGGAAAACCAGAAAACTACAGTAAACGAAGGTTACTGCCTGGTAGTACAATGGATCGTTTTTTGAGTCGGAGAGCTCCAGTGCAGTGTTTCCCAACCTCCAACAAGAAAAATGCCGTAAAAGGAATACGTTCCACATGAATAAAATGGAGGCACTGAAGTGCTTAAACGGGGTAGGAACCTCACCCAATCAGATTTTAACATTTCTCATAAACCCTGTCGAGCCATTAAATCTTGATAATTGATTTCAGTCACAGGGTTACCGCTCAGATCAATAAAAGATCGTTTTCGCCATGATTTGGGTCAATTTGAGTGAAACGGGATTACGTAAGAGAAAGCACGAAATTCCTGAGTTCAAGAACATCTGCAAATACCTCTGGTATCGGTTTCGGTACTTGTACTAGGCTTCATTCCTGAAGCTGATGTATCTGCGCTTATTCTGTTGTTAAGGAGTTAGCGTTAAAATTTTTCTATTCGTGCAAAAGGTGGTGACATCAGAGCATTTTCTGAAGGCCTGGCGATGCTGATGAGAATGGAACAAGAACGACGTTTCCTGCGACCTTGACGCCAATCGATATAGCAGCTCATTTCTTCCCCCTGTCAGACACACTCTAGCCATTGTAACTCACGCGTGGTTTGTGTTTTTATGACGATAGACGTTTTTTAAGTGTAAAAAAGGTGAGGGAGACTCGGCCGATAATCCAAATCGAAGTGAATTGTTAGGTTAATCCTGCCAGACATATCTTCTTGTTTGTTAATGATCGCAACAAGGGTAACATCTCGCTCATCTTCTTCTTCTTCTTCAGATGGCGCTACAGTCCGGGGTGGACCTGGGCCTCAACCAGCATGCCTCTCCAGCTAGCACGATCTTTTGCCAGCTGCTTCCAATTGCGCACTCCAAGTTGGTTGCGGTCCTTTTCCACTTGTGTGCGCCATCTCAGTCTAGGACGTCCTCTGTTGCGTTGTCCTTGTGGTTCGGATTCGAAGACTCTTCGAGCCGGAGCAGTGTTGTCCATCCGCTCTACATGGCCTAGCCACCTTAAGCGTTGTATCCGTACACGCTTGACTAGGTTCATGCCGCCGTCCAGCCCATACAGTTCGTGGTTGAATCTTCTCCTCCAGATGCCATCAACGCAAACAGGACCAAAAATCGCACGCAGAACTTTTCTCTCGAAGAGACTAAGGGCTTCCTCATCCGCTTTTAGTAGCATCTCGCTCATATCGAGCAGAAAATTATTTTTCGATGACAAATTATATGAGAAGGCCTCAGCTCTACCTTTATACCTTTTTTAGTATTTCATTCTTCGCCTAAGGGCATTATGCAGTCGGCTGCTAAACCAAAGAAACGTTTCGAGAACAAAATTTCAATCAATAATTAACCAGGGCTGTCATAAGTAACTTCACAAGTACACCCTGTACCTCGAAACCACTTCTTTGCTCTAAAATGTCACCTTGGCTTGTAGTCAACTGAAGAACATTTTTATGAATCTGTGTTGAATTTCTGCCAAAAAGGTTCAAAATTCGGTCCCCTAGCGAGTCTCCTTTCTCTTCTAGTCGGCTGAAGAAACGTTTACCGACAACAGTTAACAAATATGGCGGAAGCGAGGGGCGTTCAATATATTCTCGGTATCGGGGTGAAGCTGTGGTTATATATATAAATTTACTTATTTATCAAGTAATACTATAATTTTAGTGCATTCATGTAAAATTTCAACAGAATCATAATGGCAACTGAGACGATGATGGTAAAAATTGAGCATCGCGCTGTAATTAAATTTCTCCCTATGCAAGAAAAAAGTAAAAAAACTATTCATGAAGGGATGGTGGCTATTTACCGGGGTTCCGCACCTTCATTATCAACTGTGCACAGGTGGTCAAGAAAGTTCAAAAGAGGCAGAGAGAGCATTGAAGACGACACATCGCTCCGGCGCTTGTACTGGAGAAAGCATCAAAGAAGTCAAAAAACTTCTACTTGAGGATGCCCGAATAGATGTGAAAATGATGAAAGAGATCACAAAGCCTTGAATTGGTATGGTTCCATTTTTCATGACCATCTTAACCTTTCAAAGGTCAGTGCAAGGTGGGTGCCTCGAATGCTCACAGCGCTTCAGAAAAAAGTGAGGATCGCATGCTGTAGAGAGCTATTGGAGATGTGTAGTGAGAACGCGGACAGTGTTATGGATCGAATTGTTACTGGGGACGACTTCCAGTTTGACCCTCAAAGCAAACAAAAGTCCATGCAGTGGCATAAAAAAGGAACAGATCCTCTGAAGAAGTTCAAAGTCATTCCGTCTGCCGGGAAGCTCATGGCCACAGTTTTTTGGAACTCAAAGGGAATCTTGCTCATTGTGTACAAAAGAAAAGGTGAAACCATCAACGCCACATCCTACGCTTCCACTTTGCATAATTTGAAATTAAAAAGAAAAGACTGGGTAAACTCGCAGCGGGTGTGTTGCTTCTTCATGACAACGCTCCTGTTCACACGGCGCGAGTTTCCAAGGCTGCTGCGCGAGGTTATGGTTTCGAAAAATCCAACACCCACCCTATAGTCCAGACTTTGCCCCTACTGATTATTTCCTGTTTCCGGATTTGAAAAAATGTCTTCGTGGAAAAAGATTTTCGGATGATGAAGAACTCTAGTCGGCGATAAATGTGTATTTTGCAGAGAAAGAGGAAATTTATTTTTTTGGGAGTTTAAGAAACCGATACCGAGAATATATTGAACGCCCCTCGGAAGTATCCCATTGAACACCAATTCCCCGATCTTCTTGCATATCGAAAGCAGAAAATTGCACAAAAAACTTCACCTCAAGTCCCTGAAATTTACATTCACATCTAGTTTCCACCACGACGCTTCCCTCTCAATTGAACTGTGCTGCCGACATTCAGCCTAGAAACACAGCTCCTCTCCCACTTACCGAAGTTGACTATCGACTGGCAGTAATCAAATTTGTGGTGCCCGGCAATCGATAAGTACAAAAAAAGAAACCAGATACGCGTGCCCTTTCCGTGGCTAATCCACAAATGATAGCGCCTATCGAGTGCATGTCGCGGCAGTCATGCTCCCTGTGGCTGTACGAGAGACTGCGAGCAGTTCGCACACGGTCGTGAACGCTGGTGGTTGCGTTCATTTCGCGCAATTGTGCCCCGAGATGTCTCCACTTTGGGTATTCGTTGCAGTCGCCGTCTGCGTGCACTTCGCCGTCAATAGATTCAAACTGTTGTGGAGCAGCCTACGAATCCCTGGACCATGGTTCATCCCAGGCTTCGGGAATGTTCAGTTCATGTCTGAGGTCCGGCCAGAGGGTGAGGTGTCAGAGCAAAGTCTGTGCCAAAGTGTATCTCATCTAGATTCTCTCCCCTCCGCCACAGCGCTGTTTGTTCTCGTTGAAAAGATGAGGAGACGCTATCGGAGTACGTTTCGTATCTGGGTCGGGCCACAGTTGTGGGTCTTCCTCCATGGAGCCGACGAGACGAAGCAGGCACTGAACGAGCAGTCTCTGGTGAGAGCGGACACATTTCAGCTCCTGAGCCCGTTGATTGGAAATGGACTGCTGATTAGCGAGGGTGAGTGAGCGATGATTGACTGGGATGATTGACTCTGCGCTTTTGCTTAGGGCGCCACTGGCGTAGTCATCGGCGTGCGTTGGGGGCGGCATTCCAACCGAATGTGCTAGCAAGCTTCACTGAGAGGATCACCCATCATGCGGAGGTGTTTGTCGCGAGGGTCCTGAAGGCGAGAGAAGTCGATGTGACCGAGTTCGTGTTCCCTTGTGTCTTGGACGCTATTTGTGGTTTGTTGGGTGTGTATATTGGTGAAGAGCGCACAAAGATGGATTTTTGTCGTTCCAGAGACGTCGATGGGGAAGAATTTGCGAACGCAGCAGGATGCGAGGTCGCCGTACACTGAGGCGTTTCATGAGTAAGTTGAGAAACGTATTTTTGGTTCTTTAGGATCTGTCGGTTAAAGTCTTGGAAGGCGTTTACAACTTAAAGCCTGTCTTTAGTTTAAAAAGAATCTTTGCTTCCTTCCCCTGCTTTTCTTTCCTTTCTTCCACGCTTTAAACAGTTTCCTCATGAAATTCGTCCTTTTATGGAAATTCTTCGGGGACGCTCAGTTCTTGTAGGCTACTTGGGGTTGTCCTCTTGGGAGCTGTCCACTTGAAAGCTGTCCTCGTAGAACAGGCCTCTGGGAACTGGTCTCTTGACAACTGGCTTCTTAGGAGGTGTCGTCTTGGGAGCTGTTGTCTTGGAAGCTGTTGTCTTCAGAGCTGTCGTCTTGGCAGCTGTTGCCTTGTGAGCTGTCGTCTTGGGAGCTGTCGTCTTGGTAGTTGTTGTCTTAGGAGCTATCCACTTGGGAGCTGTCCTCTTGGAAGCTCTACTCTTCAGGGTCTTGAAAGCTGTCCTCGTAGGAGTTGGTCTCTTGGCAACTGGCTTCTTAGAGGTGTCGTCTTGGCAGCTGTTGTCTTTGAGCTGTCCTCTTGGAAGCTCTACTCTTGGAAGGTGTTCTTAAAAGAGCTGTCCTCTTGGGAGTTATCCTCTTCGGACCTATTTTCTTGGGCTATCGTCTGCTGTCCTCTTGGGACCTGCCATCATGGGAGCTGTCCTCTTAAGATATTTCCTTCGGAGCTCTTGAACAGTGTCCCTTTGAGAACTATCCCTTTCATGAGTTCTCCCTTTGGGCTCTATCCCCTCGGTAATTGCCCCCTTTTGAGTTATTCTTCTGGGAGCGCACTTCTGTTGCCTCATTGATGTGACTACATCCAGTCGCCTTAGGCATGTCTCCTTTTCAAGAATTTGGCTGGAAGACGCCTACTCGTTTCTTCTAAGAAGAATCAGTTGTTTTGCTAAGAGCCCTCTCCCCAAGAATTTTTCGTATTCCCAACAAATCTCTTTCAGGACCAGTCACCTACTTTTCAAGCGCATGGTCAACCCTCTTCTCGCCTCGGACTTCATCTACAACCGTACTGCAGCGTCAAAACACCTTGCAAGGTCAATTGACGTAATCCATACCCTGACCGAAGGTGTCATCAAGGAACAGGCAGATTCTCTTAAGTCCCTCGAAGGCGACGATGTCAACAAACACCGGAGTCTCCTTCGCATCCTCCTCACCACAGAAATCGACGGAAAGCCCTTGACCTTCCAGGAAATCAAGGACGAAGTGAATACATTCCTCTTCGCGGTAAGCACACGCTCTACATCATTCCCACAAATCCCCAGTTTTCTCTCTTTCCAGGGCGTCGACACCACATCTGCCGCCATGGGCTTTGTTCTCTTCTGCCTTGCCAAGTTTCCCGAATGCCAGGAAAAGCTCGTTGCGGAGATCTCCTCCGAGACGGACATCCATGCGATGCCGTACCTCGACAAGTTCATCAACGAGTGCCTCCGCTTCTATACGATTGTCCCACTGACCGGGCGTCAAGTCACTCGGGACGTCCGAATCGGCGGCTTTGACCTGCATCCGGGAACGACGATTTGGGTGAATATGTATGGCTTGGCCCACGACGAGCAGTACTTCCCCGAGCCGCACGTCTTCAATCCGGAGAGATTCGACAGCGAGATACCGGGATACGCCTTCATTCCCTTCTCAGGAGGGCCCCACTCGTGCATCGGCAGGAAGTACGCGATGATGATATTAAAAATTCTGACCGTGGTCACAGTCCGAAGGAGCAGAGTGGAGTTGAAGAACGTCGGGGAGGAGCTGGTTTTGATGGCTCAAATGGTACTCAAGTCGAAGAATGGAATTCAATTGAGATTTACGGAGAGGAACGCTTAGGAATTGAAAATAAAGGTGAAAATTGTTTAGGAAGATGCGTGTTTTCCATTCTCAGGTTACAGGTCTAGTTAGACTCCTGCAATAGAAAAGACAAAGGAAGGGCTATGTGGGGAAATGGTGCGAAGAATTTCGGGTTTCATTTAAGACCAAAAATTAGTCTTTTGGGGGTGTGCCCAAAATCGTGGACGATTTCTTAAAAAAGAATCCAAATCAACGGTTGACAACGTATCCCGTCTAAACACTTTGCGTCATCTCAGGACTCAGTCAAAAATGTCGTCATATTCTAAAGCGAGAGCACAGAAATCATGAGTTACTTACTTTACTTTATGATCCTTAAGCTCAATGCACATCCATGTGATCTGCCAAAAAAGAGCCTTTTGAAAATCAAGCCACTTGATGAATCTCCCCATACAGCGTGTTCATGAAAGGACGAACAAGGAGAACACAGGAACTACCCCAACATACACACAGACAGTGGGATTTGCGAGCTGTTGAAAATTCACTTCAAAATATCCTAAAAACGCGTCAGAACGCAGTAGTTTATAAAATGTTGACTTTCTCTCCTATGGGAAAACTGCGCGTACAAGAACATTTTAGGTGACTTTGAAGAACTTTTTGTAATGGCATCCAATGCCCCTTCAATTTCTGAGTTCGCTGTAAAATTTTTGACAAGCCTTTCAAATTCGTAAATGGACTAGAAAAAATAAACTGCTGTAAGCTGTCAGAAAGCACCCGATTTTTCGGCATTTTGAAAAATTAAGCTCAGAACATCCTTTGTCCACGATGTTGACAGCTGTCAAAAAATGTGTTGGCAAATAACCAGCCGCAACAGTGACAACACTGACCCTCCATCTCGCAGTGATCTATTTGGGATATTGGGCATTTCAAGATTTTGGACACTTAAGAATTTTGCCTTTTCACGAATTTGGACATTTTGGAATTTTGTACATTCTGTCACTTTGAATTTTCTGGATGTTTGAAATTCGCGTATTTGGACACTTCGGAATCTTAGGCATTTCAGGATTTTTTAAAAGTTCCCGATCTTGGGCATTTCCGAATTTTAGACATTTCCTCATTTTGACTTTCTAGGATTTTGGAGTTTCACGAATTTGGAAATTTCGGAATTTTCGATATATCGAGAATTTGGTATTTTTGTCCGTCTTTCGACAAGAATGGCAGATAGAACTTATTTCCTAAAAAGGCAAAATCCTTCCACATCCAATTACAAAACAGTGAGATAAGGATCTTGCTCAGTCCTTAGTTAGCGCTATACATCCTAATTCAATTCAATTTGCTCCGATTATGCCGATGCCTCCTAAGCTGAGACGTTCTGTCTGAGATGCAGCCTTCCCTTTCTACCTGTCCTTGCCAGCAAACTCCTCATTGAAGTTTCTGCGACTCAGTAGGTCTACAAGCCTTTGCTTTGACATTTCATTCAGTTTTGAGTTTCGCTAGGAGCCGTGACACCAAGTCGCACCACATTGGGTTAGGCCATATCTTTGGCACTCATTTCCTCCAGGTCGCGATGGCACAGTGGGTAAGTGCATCGACCCACACCCAGTAGATCTAGTTTCGAATTCCGGCACCACCTCTTTCGAGTTGCTGACAACACTCCGAGGGTACCAATTGTCTGTGAAAAGCTTCTCAAAGCCGTTCGGAGTCGTCGGAGTCTCTACTCGTGAGAGAACACAGAACGAGTAGTTGTCGTAGAAGCTAGGCCCTGGTCCCTGGTGGGCTGGAGTGTCACTCAATTACTATAATTATTATCCTTTGCTCACGTGAAAGTGTTTGAACGCGAAGTTGGCCCTGACGCTACTGTACTACCGCATGGATGTACATTGGGGATTCAAAATCAACCCCAAGTCAAACAACCAACAACCTAGGCGGCGCTTACTATAAGAAGTCGCAACAAGTGTCCACAATTTTAAAAATTGTTTTGTTGGAACTCATTCCGTGTCCAAATTGTCAAAGCGATCTAGTTTACAGGCTCTCTAAGCCCTAAGATTTAAACCCAAACCAAGAGGAACGGAAACGCTATAAAGTCCACGATCCACAAAAAAAAAACAGGCAACTTACGAACGACAAAATAGGAACATAAGGGGAATCCAACTTACAGCACCATGTGTCGGTGCTGTGCTCCCTCCTCTGCTTGCCCTCCATCCACATAGTGCCGCGGGTCGTTGAAGTCTTTTCAACTGCCTCCTCCGCGGTCTCAAAATCATTTCATGACAGCACCAAGCGAGGCGGCGGCAAATTCCCTCTAGTCCGAAAGCAAACGAAACTTTTTTCCAGTCTCCGAAAAATTTTAACAAAATCTTACGAAAATTTATTTTAAAACACCAGGTGCACAGCCAGCCACGGCAAGCGAACGCGAGACTCCACTCAAGCCAACCACTCACCGGCGCCAACTGAGAAAGGCGGCAAAATGAGCATGAACAGCAGGTCACGCCTACTTCGGTTAGAATTTTCGTACAGAGCTGCCATGGTGTGGTTGTCAGGGATCTTATGAGTTTTTCATAGAATTTGATAAAAAGGGGGTGGACTCCACAAATAGCAAATTTTCAAGTTCTAAGTCGATTTAGTCTTAGGAAACCCGGCACTGTGGGTGAAGGGAGAATAAAATTGATGCAGCATTGCTCTAGGCAACCATGACGATATCCTCAGTGGCCGCGACGGAGTACAAAAGGCTCTGGGGCGTATAGGAGTCACTATTGGCCTCAAATGAAGTCCAGTGTGGTCAGATACGTTCAAGGGAGTCCGGCCTGTCAGGCAGTTGAACCGAGTCTTCGGAAGCCGGCGGGCTGAGTGGCGTCTAGGAGAAATGTCCCTTGGGAAATGTTGGCCCATTACCCTCTCTCATTTTGGTCTGTCCAAGAAGCTAGAGTCACAACTCTTGATTCGAAGGAGGAAAAGGTCACAACTCTGGACTCGCAGGACGAGGAGGAAGAGGAGGAAGAGGAGGATTTTTTTTTCAAGAAGCGCATCCGTTTTGCTGTGTGAACTGAATGAAGTGACTTCCTGGTACCTTCGAGGGAAAAGTTGTCCGTGTCAAGGGCGTGGTCCTCTTAGCAAGAAAGACGAAAGAGGATGCAGAACTGCACCAAGGTGTGGAAAATTTGGAAGGCAAAGAACTGACAGTGATGGTGTGGTCCCCCCTAAGAAAGTCTTTGAATCCCACTTCAAGGAGTTGAGAAAGACCATGACGTCGGCATGGAGATGAAATCAAAACGCTACTTGACGACTGGAATCAGTGACTAGGACTGTCAATGATGAAGTGCAACAATTGCTCACATTTAGATCATTCAAGGATCGATGGTCAAAGTGAGTACGAATTTGTTGGTTGTTGACGTATCGCCAGATGATGACAGTTGAAGAAGAATTTCCAAAAAAGCGCCACTTCAGAGAAAACCATGACAACACTGAAGCATGGGCCGATTCAAGATTTACGAAGAACACAGCATCGGCAAAATTATTTTTTTGAATTTATACCATGACACTACTTAATCCAAATGAATGGCGAAATTTTCAAAAAAAAAAATGGCATGGCAACCCTAATCCGATCGATGTCAGTCCCAAAGGGGTGTGGCCTAAGTCAATGACGGTTCTTGCATAAACTCAACGCGGCGTTGCCACATTGAAGATACATGATGAAAAATGTGACTGAGTGAGACGCCTGCTGAAGATTTCTGTGCGCCTGGTGGTTTGGCTGGCATTTGAATGCTGGCTCGAGGAGTTTTTGAGATTTTCTGACGTCACGCGAGATCGATCGCCCGTCCGGTGAATGAAATGAATAGAGAACGATTGTGAGTGACTGGTACCCGCAACCATGATGACACTGAGGACTGGGGACGATTTCTGGGAAATGAGGACAACAAGGGGATTGGGAGCGACAACGAGTTTGAGGACACCTGTGAAATGGAGGACCTGGAACGAGAATCAACTGAGAAACGGCTCAAACCACGCCTCGTGCGCCTGCACTCTTGGCTTTGACAGTCATTCCGATCAGAGAGAGGATGAAAACGGCAAAGCTGCCAGGGGCAGTTCTGGTCTTGTCTGAAGGATGCCGAGGACGATGAGCTGTGAGAGCTTCATGGATTTTGTCTGACTCTTGAGTCTCCATGCGATTGGAGGTTCTTAAGAAGGGACAGGGAACTTCGATCGGTTAGTAATGTTCCAGCCAGCCGATCGTCTGTGATGATGCATCAAGCGCCTTGGTTTTCTGTCGGCGGTTTTCGACTTCTTGAGATGGGGACATGGAACGCAGACCAACCTCGATTAGCGATGTGCCAGACAGAGGTCGGCGAGGTGTAAAGGATGCAGTGGCAAGGTACCACCTAGGAGGAGCTGTTTTCTCCGAGAGGAAGCACAACAAACGCGGGCAGAGGCCACCCTACCATTCAATAGCTGTTGAAGGGACCACGATAAGAGGGGACGTCCACGAATATGTCAAGGATAGCACAGAAAGCAGTCACAATCTTAATTGGCAAAAGAAGCAACTGTTGTCTTGGGTTTTTCAGTCGCGGAGACGGTGAGGGTGATGTACACCGACGATGTACAGTGCAAGACGCACTGGAGCGAGTTCGGTGAAGGAATCTGACAGACGGTGGTAAGAGTGGATGCCGAAGTGGTGATAGATCGTTCAAAGTCTTATGGGGTCTGGGAACTGTTGCAGCAAAACCCACGAAAGGCCTGTTAAAAGTTGGATTTGAATTACAGACTGCATCGCCACAAACTAACTCTTCAAGGAGACTGGAGGGATCAAAGTGCCAGTAGGAACGCGAAAATCGTAAATGTGGGAAAGCGTTGCCAAGATGTGTACAAGGGGAACGGCAGCAAAGATAACAAGAAAAAGAAGAACTAGAAGAAGAAAAACAAAAAAAAAAAAAAAAAAGAAAAAGAACGAGAAGTAGAAGAAAAAGAAGAACCTTGTGAACACCTACTGTTGTAGGTGCTTGTTGTATCCCAAAAGATCAGGGAAACGTCGGAGTTGCTTCCATGACAAGGATGTCAAAGAGATCCAATGAAAATTTGAAAAGGACAAGATCTTTGCCTTCGCGGAGGGCGCAGGACGAAGAATGTACAGCTGCTGGTGCCCAGCAATGAGACTCAGGAGAAGCAAAAGAAAATCTTTCTCCTCTCACCCTTACCCGAAGGAGGAGTCTGACTGCTTCCAAGAGTATTTCCCCTCTGAAATCGAAATTCCTTTCATTCGTTGAGTCACACTCCATTGCAGATAGCAACCGCCACACTCATTCCCCTACCGCCTACAAGATGGCTCTGCGGTCGACCTCACCCGTCCACCATCGGCATAACCCCAACAAATTGAGAGACTCTTCCACATCGGTCCATTATTTTCTTTTTTTTTATTTACACACCACACATACATACATATTGGCACACTCTCTCACACACATTCATCCACACACGAGTCCTGCTCCTGCTCCTTCTCCGCTCCCATTGATCAAACCAAAGACAAAACCTTCGTCACCACCAGACACGGTTGCGACAAACTCCTGCGGAAACTTCTGCCGGCGCGACTGCGGCGACTGCGTCGAGCTGCATCATAGTTTGACCTGGAAACAAACACACACCAACAACAGTTAGGAGCAACTTTTCCAACTGCAATAGAATAGAACTCCGTTCGAGCATTACATCGGACAGCGTGCCGGCCTCTCGCGGGCGCGTAGGCAACTTACTCGAAGATCTTGCAGCTGTGGTCGATGAGCAGCTTCAGGCAGTCGGCGTACACCTCGGACTCCTTGAGGACGATATGGATGTCCTGGTAGCGGACCTCGCCGGTGACTGTGTGAAAGATTGAGGGTGTGATTGAGATTGCCAGCACCTCGGATGTGATGTTCTGGTGGGGGACCTTGGTGAGTCTGCAAAGAGAGAGAGTGACGTCGACTTGGAGTGGTCACGGGCGTTTGGAAGGGGGCATGGGGCTCACCTGTAGAAGTGGGAGAAGATGTAGTTGAGGGTGTCGCGGTTGGTCTCCGGCAGCATCTTCACCAGGTTCTGGAGTATTTCAATCTTCTTCATCATCGGCTTCAGCACTGCGGGCAGAGGCGATTAATTTGACCGAGATCCTAGACCCTTGGGGTGGAGGTTACACTTACGCCACTGATTGGAGGGTCCGATGAAGGTCTTGATTTCGGTGGTCTTCACCAGGGGGCTCTTTATCTCGCGGAGGAACAGCTTCAGGAGGCCCGTCAACGTGTGGATGTCAGTCACCTTCTTCAGGGCGTCATAGTCGTTCGAGTCGATGCTGAAGCGGAGCGCTTGGATCTTTGTGTAGTCACCGGATGTGCGGTAGAGGCCCTCGACAGGATGTGGTGACTTCCGGAACTGGTCCTCGATCAGGTCCACACAATCGACGACGATCTTCGGAATCGTCGTGTACACCTCGTGCTTCAGGGTGCTCTCCAGTTCCGTGTCGAAGCAGGGTTCATCTGAAATGGCCACATTCATCACATCCTCCGGGATCCCGCCCTCCCACGTCCCTCCTCACTCACCATGGAAAATATTGTTCTGCTTGAGTGTGTCAATGGTTGGTCGCTGCTTCCACCAGTTAGAGAGCTTCAGCTTCGAGACCAGCCGCGACGTGGAGCTCGCCTGCTTGCGACTCCGCTCTGGCGTTGATGGCAGCGTCTCCTCCAGCCGCTTGGTCAGCTCGACGACTCTCGCCTCGAGACCCTTCTTGTAGGATTTGTCATCGGCGCACTGTTTCTCAAGGAACGCGATCTTTTTCTGCAGCTCCTGGATGCGCTGAACGCAGCTGCCATCGCACCCGCTTCGCACCACCTCCCGCTGACTGGGGCTCTTCGATAGCCGCTGCTTCCGGGACGCTGCTGTCGGCATCCCCGCCACCGCCTGCCCCCCATCCGCATAGTGCTGCGGGTCGGTGAGGTCTTTTCGACTGCCTCCGCGGTCTCGAAAGCAGTTCATGATTGTTTTGTTCCGTCTCTCAACTGAATTTGGATACATGCTCGTTACAGCTGCCTGTCTGCTGCCTGCCTGGCGGGCCTTATCGCTCCAGGGCGTATTGTTCGCCGCTCGTTATCGGTGTGTGGCTGTGGCTTTCGCGTGAGCAAAAAAGTGCAAGAAACCCTCGGCGGAGCAACGACGAAGACTACACCCAAGTTAAGCCGAAGGAAGCACTGAACTGCGGAAGGGGAGCGCAGCAGAGGCGACTGGCTTTGGATATCTTATCAGGGTGCTGTGTAGTGGAATGGTGTGAAAGTTGGGTTATAAATAACGGCATGAGTGATGGGGACAGAGAGAGAGAGTGTGTGAGAGTGGATATCGAGATAGTGACTGCGCACTGTGTGTGCGCTATGAGTGATAAGCCGTAGTTTGGACTGGTATCTAGGCCATAGATGATTGGAATCGAATGTAATCAGTCGGGAATCGATTATGCGTGATGAGAGGGAGAGGAGGAAGCTCAGAAGTCTGGGAAAGGGGCACGTAATGATGACCGACAAGTGTCCCAAATTTCTTTTTTTTTTTTTGTTGATTTCGACAAGTCACAGCGTCATTGGTAAAACGTAGCAATGCATGTCTTTGACTGACTCAGTTGTGAAACAAATGTCTGCGCTATGACGTCAGCGAGGGAGTGAGTCAAGGGAAAACTGATGTGCACTCGGGTGAATGTGACATTTCAGAGATTTTGAATTCGGTGACAATGAAACTTTTTGATGTTTCCTCAAGTCCTTGATGCTGCTATGGGTCTCAAATGAATGACAGAAGAAAGAAGAAGGATTTCACAGGACATAATAAGGATTTTAAAGCGATTTACGTTCGTGTAGTGGATTGTGAAAGAGTGCAGAGGATGGATTGCCTTTTCTGGTGAAATTCCAAGGGAAAGGGAATCCTGGAAGTTGTCTGGTAGTTTCTCCAGCCTGTTCCTGTAGTTCTCGATATTAAGACCGACCGTTGGGTAGCTCATTGTGTGTGGTTTTTGGTCGAGTTAAGTACGATGAAACAGCGGCTCCCATCCTTGATTTTAGGACGTATTTAATGATTATCTTGGCGTGTTAAATAGTAAGGCAAAAATCAGCGTCGCTCCTGTCCAGAATGTGACTTTTTTCCCCTCCGATCATGGTGATGACTTTCTGCCTTCATTTTGCCTTATTCCCCACTAAGACTTGCTTAAGCTGTGAATAGTGTTTGTGGCTACTTTCCATTTTAGAATGATCTAGTTGTTGCATAAGCGCCGTCATTATAACAAAGATTTCCATTTGAAAGACACTGGGAGCAGGCAGTCAGTCGAAAAGCAGAAGATCCACAGGCATTTAAGGCCGGCACCTCCTTTCCCTCTCTTCCTCTATACCATCGGTCCATGCTGTGACGTAATTCCAGTCACTTAAGGGTACTTAACAACCCCTTTAGCGTGCGCCAATTATAGAAAAGAAAGCGCGCCGTCTTAGATCCACCAATGAAGGTGACGGTGCCCTGATTGAAATTCCGAATCCCGTCTCTCTGATCTTTGATTCATTTGTTGGTTTTTCAAAGTCTCTCAATGGCAAGGCAGACTTTTTCAGAATACCAGGGCTAGCACTCTCCTTACTTAATTTGACTTTGTTTCAGTGTTCGTGAAATTTAAGCATAGAGAGGTACACGATTGGGCAGCGCATTAAGATTGTTGAAGCTTTTTACAAAAACGGGCGTTCAAGTCAAATGATTTCTTCTGGCAGCAAAATATGTCCACAATTGATAGAATTGCCGCATTTGGGCGCATTGACGATGCGTCCATAAAGAACGACTGTTTGGTGCAGTTTATGAGCTGGCGGCGTCATCGGGCCGTATGTCTTCAAAATCTAAGTCGGCCAAGTAGTGACTGTGAATGGTGTCCACTATCGCGAGATGACCTAAACTTCCAACAGGATGGAGCCACTTGCCACACAACCAAAGAAGCAATGACTCTTTTTGCGGCAGAAATTCAGTGGCTGTGCTATCCCGCGTGTTAATTGGCCGCAACTGCCCTGTACTTTGACACGGTTCCTTGGGAATTTTTAAAAGAAACAGTCTACGTCAATGAGCCAAGAACATTTAAGGAGCTAGATCATGAAGTAATCAAGAGCAAGAACCCCATCTTTGCTAGAGCTCGAAGTCTTACAGGATTTGGTCCCAGAAACGTCTACTCAGTGGCAACTGCTTTCATCCTCATCCTCTCGACGCCGTGAGTTTAGGAAAAGAAAGACATTCCCGCTTTTAGACAGAGTTGGAGCCTCAACGTCGTTCTTAGACTGAGGTGCAGTTGCCTCCTCCTGCGACAAAGAGCTCTTCTAAAACTTCGATGACATTAAAGACATTGAACTACAATTCTGTCTCAGAGTCCAACTCTCAATCGTCAGTCCTTTACTTTCTTCCTGTTCAGCATTAGTCCGAAAACCTCCTCGAATGTGAACTCTGACGTCAAGGATGTTCCATCTGTCGGCAGCCTTCCACAATCTGAAGGAAAATGTCATACGTGGTTGCAATGGCGTATGGGTAAGTGCGTCGGCTGCGACGCAGAAGGTCTATGTTCGATTCCCAAACGAGGCACCTTGCATTTTTTCACGGCACCACCTCTTTCGAGTTGCTGACAACACTCAGAGGGTGTCAATTGTCTATGAAAAGCTTCTCAAATCTCACCATTCGGAGTCGGCAAGAAACTGTAGGTCTCTTCTACTCGTAAGAGAACAGAAGCACGCACAACACGAGAAGTTGCTAGTAGAAGCTAGGCCCTAGTCCCTTGTGGACTGTAGTGCCACTCAATTATTACTATTATGACCAACAAACAATACACACGAAAAAATGTCCTTTTTTGGGCAACATTCAATGGCAGGCACATCTCTCTGAATCAAGCAGCTTACGTCTGCTCGATTCAGAGGATGTAAGTGGCCTGCGACAAAAACAGTCAACCTAGTTATGAAAACTGGATCTTTTCAAGATATACAAGAAAAAATCGTCCAAATTCGGCTCATTTTCTTTGCTCATGGGACCTAGTTTCAGAAAATTCGACCGATGTCGTCTAGCTTGGAGGTCTCTCGTGATTGCTTTTAGTGGAACATACTGGTTAACGAAGAAAAATGAGGAATGAGCAACCGATGTCTCAGTTTTTTCCCAATCAGATGAACTTTGACTTCTTCTTGTACTTCTCTGAATGGATTAGGAATACTTCCCTCTTCCCAACCCTTGCAAACAGACACTCATAACGCTCTTCATCTTGTCATGCGTCCCGGAATTCGTACCGCTTCCCACTCTACACTAACATCCCGCCACACACAATGCCTCGCAAATGATCCACCATGTGTCTTTGTTCACATGGTCGATCAGCTTTCGATTTTGGTCAAAATTTCATCCAGAACACCATAAATCTCCGGAAAGCAAGAGGTGTGCCCCAAATTTCGCCAACCGGGTATGCAATGGTTTTTGTGCAAAAGTGTCAAGTAATCTGCCAGGATTTGCTCTAACCGATGACGGGTGCTGTCAACATGAATGCCACACAAGTCATGCTGCATTCGCCAACGATTTGAATGCATCGTTATCTCAGATGATGTGAACAGACCATACAGATCGTAAAAATTGATCCTTCTACAGTTAAACCTCTTCCTAGCTGCTGCTTGTGTCTCTCAAACAGAAAGTGACGCCGATTGTGCAACAAAGACACTCTCCAGACATTGAAAGTACCTTTTCTCCAGACTCCAGCTTAAAATGCCTAGACTATCCTCTTCTGTGTCACTGGACGGGAAATGGAAAGGAAAAGGCTGCTGAACTGCTTCAGGACGGAATCAACGAACAATGTCTTCCCATTAGCCCAGTCAAGAGATTCCAAAAGAGTCATGGTTTTGTGACCAGTGACAGCGCCAATTTGGATGCCCATTGCCTTTGGTCCAAGTACAACCAGATCAGAAGCAAATCCTTCAAAACAAACAGGAGGGATACCAATGACCATTGTGCGACTGATGCAGTGGCAGAGAAATTAAACGGTTCCTGCACAATTCGAAATTAAAATACATATGCCCAAAATGTATACAACATCTTCCCACTAAAGCCTCACCCTCACGGGACCGTGTCCAAATCCTCCCTAAATCTGTGTCCTTCCCAGCAAGCACTCACCACGCATTCAAATTTAAAAGTTAACAACTGACAGCGATTGCCTCTGCTTAGCAAAAGCACACACCACCGAAGACACAGAATTTCTTGCAGTGCCGATGGTGAATTCAGTCACGCGCAGTCGAGACACACATCTCTGAAGAGAGGGAATTTTGTTCAAGGCGAATTTCGCTGCGCTGTGGTGGATGGAAATTCATTTTGGGGACTTTGATGTGAAAAATAAATTCTCTGGCATCGAGAAAATGGAAGTTATCGTTGCATGATGAATTGAAGAATGGGATTCATTGCGAAAAAAGGACATGAGGGGAATTCCAGATGGCTTCAGGAACAGAGTTGAAGTCGATTTAGTGTCGAAAGAAGACTGGCGTGGCTTTGATTATGCCCGCAGCTTTGAATATGACCCTGAATTGAATCTCGGGGTGGAGCTTCCCTTATGAAAGAAATTGTGCCACTTGCTGTCACAACTGGTGTAGGATTCGTACAACGTCTGCCAAATCTGGTTTCCAGAAGCTAAGGGAAGAGACTACATCCGGCTGCCTTCACAAAAATGTGCCAGTTGGTCGCATGAAGAGGCCCATCTGTGCTTTAGCTCGAAGTCTCCTTTCAGGTTTCAGCCCTAGAAACGTCTATTCAGTGGAACCTGTCACAGTGGCAGTGGCACCTTCTTTCATCCTCTCGACGCGACACCGTGAGTTTGGTGAAGGAAAGACATTCCCGCTTTAGACAGAGTTGGAGCCACAAAATCATCCTTAGTCTGAGCTGCAGTTGTCTCCTCCTGAGACAAAGAACTCCTCTAAAACTTCGATCAAATCCTCCTCTGTCTTCAATAGTATCTTCCTTTCAAAAAAACATTTAAGGGGCACACGCCTTGGCTACACTTTTGTTGAATTTTCAAGTTAGTTCCCCACGTCAATGACCTCGCAGTCGACAATCAGGCATTTGTTGCCTTCCCCCCAGAAAATATGTTTAAGCATCCCTGGTCATTATCCTCTTATTCTTCTTCAACCAAAAATTCATCCTCCAGTTGACCTCAGTTTCAAAACTACCCACGGACTCAACGCTATCCCCTTCTCTCCCCCCCCCCCCCTCCTTCTCCATTCCCATCAAATTCTTTTTCAAAAACTGCTCAAAACGCATCAGATAAGGACATCCGAAGCCGCGATTCCCAAGAAATCTGCATCAAATTGAAGCAAAATTGTGTGTCCTGTCTTGCCGGCCGCCTGTCATTCAACTTCACACTCTCGACACTCCCCTATGATAGCTTAATCCAGACACTCACTCATTCCCGCAACCGCCAGTTCAAAGATCAGCCCTGAGGCCAGGACGAAGATTCAAGACAGTAGCCAGAGAGCGAGTGCCACTTCGGTCATCGTCTCGCCTCACGGAAGATGTCAATCAACGGACCGAATTCAAAGTGTGATCCGTTGACGTGAACAACTGTCAAACATTTTGCCCGAGAGCCGATCACTAATCCCCGCCACGCACGCATCGCTCACCGGTGTAGTGGCGGCGCGCACACACTCCACAGATGCATCCCAGGACAGCACACACACATTCCTCTAATCATTACCACAAATCTTAATGTTTCATTGGGATTGTTTTGCGGTCGACAACAGCGATGCGACGCGGTCGCCGATGACGCCGCCCGGCCGCGACCTGGCCCTGGCTGCACACGAAAACCCACAGAAACCGAAAAAAGCCAACAAATTCCGCCGTGAAGCCGTGGCCATTCTTGGAACGAATTTTGCACGAACATCGGTGGGTTATTGGCATTGTTCTCGCGTCCCGACGTCCCGGTGTCCCTGCGCGCTCCACGCCGCCGCCGGTGGATGCCTGACGTGGAACAAGTGGAGCAGTGGCTCTCAGTGCCGCGGTGGCGCCACTTTATATTTGCCCTGTCGCATAAATCAAGACCACCTACCGGAGGCCGAGCCGGGCGGGGAGTCCTGTGAATCAGTGCGCGCGAGCGTGTGTGTGTGTGTGTGCGTCTGTGGGGTAGATGCTAAGCCCAGAGTTGTCATTTCTTCACCTCACAAATTTTCGGTAGTCGGGCCATCGTTGTCGACGCTGCTGTCCGTGCATCGCTCTTATCTCCCGGTGCCGATGGAAACATTTGTTGATGTTGCACGTAGAACACATAATGTTACATGGGATGCGGCAGAAGCGCGCATTTATGTCCGACACGGTCACGTGAAGCGCTTATCTGATGGCGTCCACGGAGATCTTTCGGTGTCGCTGGCTCTGCGTCCAGCATTCGAGGTGTGGACGAAATGAAGATGCTGCTGGACTGGGAATATGTAGTGTCTGTCATTCTCGAGAGGACGCACAGAGGACCTTTGACCTAACAGTCATTATGACACAAGACCTAGAGAGAAAGACAGAGAGGTGGGAGAGAGAGAAAGAGGCTCGCAATTAGTCAACAAGCAAGCGCCGGCAGAGCGGACATGGCTGCAGTAAGCCGTGAAGGAATCTTCTGCCGCTTGCTTGCCGGAAGAAAGGACATCTGGAAGAGACAATAGATGCTCGGCAGCAGGATGTCATTTGCGATTTTCTGCTCCAAAAAGTTGGGCCACAGGAGAGAAAGTTCTCGTTCCGGTGGGGGCTGGTAGTTGGCTGTGGCAAGGAAATCCTGGTGGAAAGCCACACGGAAGAGGGTGTTTAGAGGTGAACTAGCTTCGGTTTGGGGCTGCCGGAGGGCTGCAGGATGGGGCTGGTGAATGGGAAATGAGAGCATGAGAGGGTTAGGATGGGGGTTTTTTGAAAGGAGAAAAGTTCATGCTTCCAAGTCCAAGCCTGTAGTAGAAATTTTGAAAGAGTCCTTCTAGTTGATTAGAAGCTGGGACTTGAGGAGATTTTTGAGGACTAGTCTGCAGCTTAAGCAGGTTCAGCATGTCATCCACCACATCCACGACTGCATTCCAAAAAGCAGACCGCAGAGCCGCCTTTGGAAGCTTCTCCAGATATCAGGATAGCTTTGGATCTTAAATTGGATCTCAAACAGCTTCATGAAGGCTTAAGCCAAGATCAGGCCAGGTTTCAATACAATTTTGAACAAAAACAATCGAAACAATAGAGTTTCAAAAGATTTCAAAACCGAAAAGATCGTTTTCGAACTTCTCGGTGTGCAAACGACTCCACCTAAACCACAAAAAGCATCTCGCCTTCTTTCGCCAAGTCCACGTCAACCATTTTGTTTCATTTTATAGCAAAATGCTGGTAAAAGGCGTCACTTTTGAAAACGTTTTGATGGCTTTTTGTTAAGCTGTGTGTTTTCGAAGATTTCCTGGATATTTTAGACACTTTTTGAAGCCCAAACCACTCTACGCTGCATTGACAGCAGTTCAAAACTGTCTTCGGTTCAATTTTTCAGTTAGAGAAGGTCCAAAGGGGACATTTTGGTAAATGATTTGATGGATTTTTGGATCAAAAGACCGTTTTCGAAGGTATTCCACCCTGTTTTCGAACTTTTTTCACCTTTCGAAGGTATTCCAACCCGTTTTCGAACCTTTCATTCCTAAATTATGTCTTAGTCCGATTCCTGGTCTGTTTCCAATCCAATTTCTCAGACGATAATACTGAAAAGATTTCATTTTGGGGAAGTTTTGAGGGATTTTCGAAGCAAAATACCATTTTCGATTTTTTATCTCCCTCTCCACTCTCAAAAACTTCTAAGTCAGTCTTCAATCCAATTTTTCAGTCAACAACAGTCTGGAAACGAAACTTTTTTGGATGTGTCATTGGGTTGTCGCAAAATGGGACCGTTTTCAAAGCTTCTGAGCTGATTTGGACCAGTTTTTGGTTCTCATACACCATACCACCCCCTCTAACCACTCCCAATCCTCTCTTCAGTACAATTTCTCAGACAGCAAAAGTTCAGAATAAGGCCATCAGTGAGGACTTTTAGCGAAATTTGAAAGAAAGATCGAATTTAGAACGATTTTCTGGAACAGAAGGATTTAAACAGTCCAGGTATACCATTAGTATAATATCTTTTGCATGAAGGGGACAGAAGCGGTGCTTAAGGAAGGAATCCCCCCTTCTGTTAATTCCCCGTCCCACTGACATCCACAAACTTTGAAATATTGTGCCTCTGAAACAGCCTTATATCGCCTACAGCTGAATCTATGCGAATCGTAAGACCCAATCCTAAGCCTAAAGCTTTAAACTTCCTCTGCTTAAGCCCAGCTCAACAAGTTTTGCCTTGGTTTTGTCACTGGCTTCAACTCTCCGGTTTACTTGATCCCATCTCTCGATTTGTCTCTTGCTTCGGTTTGTCTAGCTTCATGTCTGGTTCATCTTCTAGCTCTTTCTCCAGTTTCGTTGCCATCCCCATGTCTTGATCTGTTTTCTTTCTGATTCCGTCTGAAGTTCAGTTCTTGGCAAGATCTTGTCGTTGCCACTGGCTTCGTAATTGACTCGGTCCTTTACGCGTTTCTAGCTCCGTCTCTGACTCTGACTTTTTTGGCCCACCCCGGCTTCAATCTTGTTTTCGCCTCTGGCTCCGTTACTGGCTTCATCTCTAGCTCCTATTCGTCTCTGGATCCGTTTGCTGATCCGATCACTGATTCTGTTTTCAGCTCAGTCCTTGGCATGGTTTCGGGGTTGCCACTGGCTTCGTCATTGCCTCGGTCGTTCATGCATTTCTAGCTTCGTCTCTAACTCTGTTTCTTGTTCCGCCTCCGGCTTTAATCTTATTTTCTCCTCTGGCTCCGTCACTGGCGTCACTCTTGTTTCCATTTCTGGCTTTTTTCCTTTCCTGACTCTGTCTCTGGCTTCATCTCCATCTCCTATTCGTCTCTGGATCCGTTCACTGATTTCGTCTTCACCTCTGTCCTTGGTATAGCCTCGGGGTTGCCACTGGCTTCATCATTGGCTCGTCCCTGGCTGCGTTTCTATTTCTGTCTCTGATTCTGGCTTAAATTTTGATTTCATCTCTGTCTCCGTCTTCGGCTTAATAAGTTCCATCTCTGCTGGATTCATATTTGGCTCCGTCGCTGGCTTATTCGCTGACTTCGCATCTGACTCCGCTTCTTGATCCACCTCAAGCTTAAATCTTGTTTCCGCCTCTGGCTCCATAACTGGCTTCATCTCTGTGTCCGTCCTGGCTTCATAAGTGGCGCCTCTCCTGGATCTGTCTCTGGTTTTCTGATCGCTGGCTCCATCCCTAATTTCGTCTCCGGCTGTGTGCCTGACTCTGTTTCTGATTCCATCACTTCGGGCTTCAACTCTGGCGTTAACTTAGCATCTGTCTTTATCCCCGTCTCTAGCTCCGTCTTTCGCTTTGTGACTGTCTACCTGTCTTGCTCCGTCTTTCATCGCCAGTTCGATCTCTGGCTCTGTCCTTGACTCCTGCTCTGCCTCCATCTGTGGCCCCGTCAATGTGTCGGCCTATGACTTCGGCTTGGATTTAACTGTTCTCTTTCCTTGCTTCCAACTGGTCGTCCTTCGTCATCATAGGTTTGCTGTTCCAACAACTATTCAATGTCCGTCCACTTCAAACTTCCAGCCCATTGACAGAAGGACCTCAGCGTCGGGTTCTGACACATGTCAGCCTCCTTAAAATTCCCCGAAATTGCAACGCCACTTTGAAATTCAAAACCTCACCCCCGCAGATTCGTTCACATTCCGCGCAGCATTGTCTTCGCTGTCAATGTGCTCTGCGGCGCGTTTGCTGACAACTGCCAGCCCCGTTTTAGAACAAAGCCCCCGTCCCTCCCTCCACTCCACTCAATCGCCATCAATACCCCGATTAATGACATGACAGGGTGACCCCTAGCAAAATCACATTAATCGATTGCCATTCACGGCGGTTTCACCTTCACCCCAATCCACCCGCGCCCAGGCTCACACACAGCCACACAACCGCGCACGCACGGAGAGGGGTGACATCGCACACAAAGAATTTTAATCCCGGCCAAAGGAGGCAGAAGCTCCTGCCGCATTCCACGATGCCCGGCCATTGATGTCATCATTAATCGGCAGAGCCGGAGTCAGGGACAGCCACCGGCACCGGGGGTGGCTCGTCGCCAAGGGTTTCGCTCCGCACTGTGCTGCTGCTGTTTGTTTTGACAAAATTGTAAAATTCATTTCGAATTAACAGCGCGTATCGAGTGCGCAATTGTGCGCCGCCCGGATGCACGGGGGTGGATTCAATTGAAATCAAAACTCGACTCAATGCCAGCCCAGCCGGCTAGAGATGATCCTTTGACACTGGCAGAGGGTGGAGGGCCTCTAATTAAGTAAACAAGCGATGCTATAAATTACCGCCGCCGCCGCCGCCGCCGCCGCCGCCGCCACCGCTGCTGTCGCTGCATGCAAAAAGGGTCTCTGGCTGCTGCACACAACCGGTGCCGAGTGCCACTTTTTGTGCTGGGACCGTCTCTCGCCCTGGCTGAGCATATGTTCGGCGGCGCAGAGACAAACCGCACTCACACATGACAGCCACTGCTCAAGGACACCCTTCTGCGGCCTCGTCCTCGTCCTCGTCCTCATCGGTCATCTTAGAGATGTCAAATGCCGGCAGCAGCAGCGTCTTGGGGGATACCCAGTCCCTCGGAGTGGTCGGTTTTTGCGGTTGCGCAGACAGATGGGCTAGAGAAGCGCACACACACGGAACGAAGCGAAACAGCAGCAGAGGTGCATCACGCAATGCAATTAGCTACGGGAAAGGGTGTAAAAATTTGAACGGTGGCAGCGGGAAAGATGCGGCTGCATGCAATGGCGGGAGCTGGGGAACGAGTCCTGCGGGACTGCCAAATGAAGCTTCTGGCGATTAAATGTCCATTAAGGTGGGCAGTCAACGCTTGAGGCGGTGTGTTGGTGGTGATCGAAGTTTGCTGTGGTAGCAGAGGATGCAGGGGCAGAGGCAAATTCGAAGCCAGAGTCAGAGTCGAAGACAGGGCCAGGCACGGGATAAGACTCGGAGACAGAGCTGGAGTCTGAGACATTACCGAAGACGGTGTCAAGGATGAAGCAAGGGACGAGCCAGAGACGGGGTAGGTACGGAGCTACAGACAGCGGTCAAGACAGATTCAAAGGCGGAACCAGTAATAAGGACCAGAGGCGAGGCCAGACATGGACACATGAACGAGGGCAGAGTCAGGGCCAAAGACACAATCAGAAACAGCGCCAGTGACAGAGCGTGAAATAGAGCCAGATGTGGAGTCAGACACAGATCCGCAGGCGGGGCAAAGATCAATCAAGAACGAGGCAGGGACAGGGCGAGATATAGCTGATGACTGGCCCAGACACGGAACAGAAAACAGAGCTAGAGTCGAAGCCAGTGACTGAGCCACTGATGGCGACAGCCACGAGGCTGTAGGCTACTGAAGACAATGTCAGAGACAAGACGAGGACTGAGACGAAGCAAAGGACACAGAATCATAGACAGCGCCCTGGATCAACGTCATCCAGAAGCTGTAGCCCACTGAAGACCTAAGCTAGAGGTGATTTCCACCCAAAAGGACTCTCCTTGACGGGGCACAGGCATCGACTTCAGAAAGCATCGTCTCTCACTCCCACCTTAAGCTCCCCGTGTGCCGACTCCTATTGCCCCTGGCTATCGGTGGTGTCTGAACCTCAAATTTCGGCAGCTCCCACGTCGGCCGTAAGTACAAGACAGGGAGAGAGAGGGCGAGGGAGAATCTGAATTCACATGCACCCACACAGGCTATCAATTCCAGTCGCCCCGTCATTGATTTTCTCCTTCGCCGATTCGCAGCCCCTTGAGTGGTTGTTTTTGTTCCTTCCGCCGCCGCCACCACTGCCGCCAGTCAGAGTACATGATTCTCAGAATACCAAAAGATATCATGACTTGATAACGATTCCTAATGAAGTCTGTGTCCGAGAGCGATCCGGAGGAAGGAGGAGGGCCACAGACCGAGATCTGAGTTTCAGAAACAACAAATCAAATATCCCAAGGATAATCGACTTAGTTAAGCTATTGAACAAACCAATCCCCCCCCCACCGACCCCTGCCACCACCATCACCACCACCCCCTGGGGTGACGGGCCTGGCGGTAGCACAGAGCGCTCACCAACTTTAACACAATAGACACCCACAAGTATCCATTCATCCAGCGGGCAAGGAGGCTCCTGCGGGAGAGATGATCTCCGATGCTGTTGGTGGCGCGCGTCGTCATCGCTGATGAGTGGGGTGTCCACTGTACAGATTTCGGATCGAAAACAGCGACCGCCGAGAAACAACAACATTGCGAGAGGGGGTGTGGGAAAAAAAATACAACCTCCTGCCACCCCCTTCCACCCACTGCCACACAACATAATCAGGATAATTGCAATCGAGTGGTGGATGAGCGGTGCGCGTGTGTGTCTGTGCCTATGTGTCCTGCGGAGAGCTAAGATTTGTTTACTCTCACAACAACAAAAAGGAAAAAAAAAACCGAAACAGCCGAAGGACTGGAGGACATGTATCCTGAGAGGCTATTGATACTCTCAGGCAGCAGGCAGGCCTCGTCGACGTCGACATCGACTACGAGGACTGAAGACATCATTAGTTGAATAAACGTCCTTAATTTAGCGTTGATTTTAAGTCTGATAAACAAATCGAACGGAGGAGGAATACACAATGGGGATTAAGTTGGTTGGTTCCTTGTCCTTTCGTGACTTCCACTTCCAGCACAGGGGCGGGCGGCGGCGGCGGAGAGAAGCGGGCGTTGAGCACACATAGCCCGAGAGATACATATGTCATCGTGACGATTGTAGTCATTGTCCTCTCTCAGTGAGTTGCCCTTCCCCTCCCCTTCGGACGATTGATGAAGTTCGTCGAATAATCAAGAGCCGGGTGGCGGCTGTGGGCACACGCAAATGAAGCTGTTCGCTTGGTGTGGCAGATGGAAAATGTCATCGAAGTGAGTGCCGATGATGGGATGACCGAGCAGGAGGCAATGACGAAGAAGAAATTTCCTGTGGCATCGACTAAAAACCAAAAACTGGTCATTTGCCTCTCAACGCCCAAGGAAATGCATGAAAAGGCGAAATTTTGTGAAGCAGCCGAGTTGCTGTCACTGCTTACAGCTCGGCCATAAGGGCGACAGCTTCTCTAGACCTTTCTGACTGCATCTCCGCCAGCTAGAAATTTGCTGCTGATGCAGTCAGACAGGTCCCCCAACCCTGCATGGCCAAGACCCAGGATCGGACTTATATACAGTCCTACAGCAAGTTAAGGATTTGTTGAAGCACCGTCTTCAGCAGGTGCACAACTGGCCTCATCAGTAGGAACTGCTGCCGAATCGAACGGCGGGAGAATGGGAATGGAGTAGTATCCCAGCCCACCTTTGAAGAATCTTTGCACAGCTAGGCAACAGAGTCATATGTTCGGACGGCTATCAGACGCCCCACCCTCGAACTTCTCAGAGTTGGAGACACGCACTTGGAAGAGGTCGTCTTATGAGAAGGCATGCCGCAGACTTGAACTCAAGCTCTTCCAGTGCATTGCCTTGTGAGCCTCCTGTTTGATGCGACCGGCTTGTATGTCGTCGCCACGCCCTTCACATCTGTTGCAGCTTCTTTGATGGCTTTCGGAAATGACTTCCAAACGCTTTCATTCTTCTTCAATTGTTAATGCAGGTGGCGTCAAACTTTGAGACTTTTTTTTGAGGAGGTTGGCTAAGGTTGGGTAAGGTTATTAGTGAAGGTCGTCATTGGGTTCATCCGCCGTGGGGATTGTCCCCTGTGGTCCTTTAAACTGATTGTGGGCTCTGAGGCTCTCAAAAATCTTTTTCCCTAAGTCTATCTTTTTCCTCTTTTAAGAGCTTGATGGTGACAGAGGTAGAGATAATTTCCATCTCCTCCACAAGACAAGGCCAGACACGAAGACATGAAACAGAGCAGAGGTGGAACCTGAGTCAGCGCCAAGAACACAATCTAGGACTGAACCAGAGCCACGGGTAAAAACAGAGTCTGAATTAGAGCCGGACATGGAGTCGGAGACAGATTCGCAGGCGAGGCAAAGACCAAACAGGAACGTGGCAGGGACGGCGCGAGACACAGCTGGCGACTGGCCTAGACACGGAACAAGGAAACAGAGCTAGAGTCGAGGCCAGCGACTGAGCCAGTGACGGCGGTAGCTACGGAGCTGGAGGCACCTCCTTGCCTCTGCTGCTCCTGCAGTCGTCTGTCTTTGTGAGCAATGTCGACTCTGGAGTCGTGTGTTCCAATGGCACAGATGCATTTTACCAAACCTGACAAGCCACAAAGAGGGTTTTGGGTTGAGCTGTGACTAAGGGGCTATAATTGAAAGACAAGTGGAGCTCTCAGACTACCTCTTGTTATGCTCCTTCAAACTATGCATTTCGAGAAGGCGAAAGATCGTGCTGGCTGTAGGAGGCATGTTGGTTTAGGCCCAGGTCCATCCCTGACTGTAGCCCCGCAAGAAGAAGACGTTTTTCTAAAATGAAGGAAATAGTCCCTCTGGCAAGTTTGCAGTTCCCTTGGATATCGCTGTGTCCTGTCGGATTTTAGAGTACTTGGCGATTTCGTTGGAAGATGGGCAGCACTTGAGGGAGGTATTTGAACGCAAGGCGTGACCTTCAAGAGATTGGATTGTTGACTGGCTGTCAGAACAGATGATCAGATTCCTCGTGGATGAAGCATTGTCTCTCAACCAGGACAGTGACTCTTTTATTTCCATAAACTCTGATTGAAATTCGCTGCAATATGAAGGCTGGTTGAATGTGAAACAGGGGTTCAGGTCTCTGGAATAGACTTTAGGCCCGAAGCCATCGTACCAAAGTTTTTTTTTTTTCCAGGGACGTGGGAGCAGACCTTTTCGATATGCTGGTTAAGAATTCTTTCTCAAAGACTAGTTGGGGGAGGGTAAGATCTTTTAGGATGACAATGGAAAATTCTCCCTGCTCCGTCAAGGTCGGTAAGGAACTCACCAAGACCCGTCAAAAAAGGTTTCAGACAAGGCGTGATTGGACGAAAACAGCGAGACGTTAATGAGGCGTTTGCTGGCATTGAAGCTGAAGAGGCTGAAATGGGTCTGGTGGTTAATGAGGGCAAGACGAATGCTGTCATCGAGGGAAGACACACAACACCGACGTCTCGGAGAGAGCGCACCACTAGGCAGCAGAAGCTTCAAAATATGTCAAGGACTTCGTCTACCTCGGCTTCGTGGTAAATAGGGACAACAATATCAGTACCAAAATCAAACGCGTTTTTTTGTGCGATTTTGCGTGCGATTTTTGGTCATGTTCGCGTTGATGGCATCTGGGTGAGAAGATTTAACGACGAACTCTATGGGTTGTACAGCGACATGCGCCTGGTCCGCGGATACAACACTTAAGCTGAGTAGGCCATGTAGAGCGTGTGGACACCACTGCCCCGGCCCGAAAAGTCTTCGAATCTGAGCTATTGGGCTAACGCAACAGAGGAAGGCCTATGCTAAGGTGGCGTACACAAGTAGAGAAGGTCCTCAACCAACTTGGAGTGCGCAGTTCGAGGAAGCTGGCGGAGATTTTGCTATGTGGAGAGGCACGTTGGTTGAGGCCCAGGTACACCCCGGACTGACATGTGTGTGGTCAAACAAGGGTCAAACAAGGTTCCGGGTGTTCCGTCTCGGAAGGTCTTCAATTTTAAACACGAGCTCTCGGAGGTATAATCAACTGAAAACTGTCTTCCGTCAGCTGGGTGAATGAAACTGGAGTCGTCTAGTTCACTGAGACTTGGTTCCTTGGTGAGAGTTTTAAAACCGATACTCAACCTTACATAGATAGAATCCTTCTAGCCGAGATCCAGGCTCTTGTCGGCATCCAACTTAATCATAAATTGATGCGGATGTCGAAATGGTACAGGAACTGGTTCATTTGGTGTTAGATCAGTCACGCCTCTCCTAGACATAATGACCAAGTGGAGATGGGGACACAAATCAATGTATGCCTGTTGTTGGACTGCCGAACTGTAGAATCTTCGGCCCACTTCTGGACATTTGGAAAGCCTTCCAGTTGCAATTCAGCGAAGCCGAGTCGCTACCCCATGCACCTTGTGTCCAATTTGACAGACAAACGAGAGGCAAATGGATCACTTGAAAAATCTGACGTCTTGATGCTTCACATCACACTCAAGTTGCCTCAACGTCACCATCTAAAACTTCATCCCCATCGTTGCCGAAAGTGCCGCCATTTTGAAGCCCTCAATCTGCCATTTTGCACTCCGAGTCCTGGTCTCCTCCTTCTCCCCAATCAAATGCCCATCATAATCATATTTCCATTAAATTTCACTTTTCCCCATCTCGGCCACGTCCATGGACGCCCGCCATCTCCCCAGAGGATATTTCATTTCCAGTCATTAGCCAGGAGTCCAGTTTAATGTGGGCAGGCAGCTCATGTAGTGGAATTTCAAGGCAAGCCATCCTCACCGCCGCCGTCACGTCGATGTGTGAGAAACAACAATGGAAGCAGCCGAGCCGCTTTATCGCGTCGCGTTACGCTCTCCCACCACCACTGCAACCATGGCTCCTTCACCGGTTCGGCACACCCCCACTTCGGCAGTGCCGCAGCATTAGCATAAAATCGAATGGAACAAAAAGCAAGCAAAAAGGCAGCGAAAACCGGCAAAAAACAAACGCCCGGCGAGAGTGCACAAAAAAGCGCACAACAGTCCGCCTTCCATGCGCCGCCCATTTTCTTGTACCCCCGTGCAAGCTCGCAATTGGCTGCCGCGCGAGGAGGACAGTGTCGTCGTCGCCGTTGCCGTTGCCGTTGCCATTGCCGTCGCAGCGGTGGTCATGTTGCGCGCCGCGCCGCCGTGCCCCAGCCACAACCACACACACCGCGCTGCATTCTACATTAATTGATTCCGCGAAGGTGTGAGCTGGTGTGCAAGAAATACCTTCAGCTCCACAGCTCCAACTGCATTCCACATCCCCCTCCACCCCCGCTCCCATCAGATGGATAATGCCTCCTGACAGGTTCGCCCCCTCCAAATCACAGTCCTCGCCCTCGCTGCAGCGACTCCTGTGCCGCTGTGTCGCTGTGCCTGGCGTGGCATGGCGAGTGTGCAGAGTGTCGTTCCCTTTTGGCGAGAGATTCTTATCTCTCCTGCTCTGTCTCCCGGTGTCTGCCCTGCAACGGGGAGGGGCACACACTGCTGCTGCTGTAGCTGCAACAAAAAAAAGTGCCAGAAGTCTTGGTCTCGGGAAATCACCCACTGTGAGACTGCCGGGGCAAGAAAACAGTGGTCGGCCACCACGCCACACCACCGCGGTGCAGAGCCCATGCCACTGTCACGACTTTATCGATGGAAAATCGCCTCTTGTGTTGGAAAAGTCATGCTTTTCATACCCCCAAAGATGTTTTGCTGCACATCAGGGATCACCTTGTTCCCGCTGGAGATCAGTTGCTTGCCCCCTCCTCCTCTTCTGTTCGCTTTTTTTTTCCTCCCCACTTTTCTGCTGAGCTCTCTGTGCGCTTTTCCATCCGCCATCCCAGCCCGGCAATTACTAGTGTTCCTCACCACGTCTAGGAGGCTGTGTCTCTAAATCAGGATCTCAAAGCCAAGCCAGTCGCTGATTCTGCGGCGATAATACTGCCGCCACGGCACTCGGGGGAGACAAAATAAGTGTTTTGGCAACAAAATAACTCTCGATCGTTTGATGGGGCGTCTGTGGGGGTGGGAGGGGGGATGAGGAAACCGTCCTCCGGTGGCTGTGGAATGTGCCATTAGAAGGGGAGTTAGGTTTGCTATGTTGGCATCCAGCCTTGGCACCTGGCAGGGGCAGCAAGATGGTTATCAGTTCGGTGGGGAGCGAACGGAATGAACAGAATGCCGAAGAACCGAGACAAGTGGAATGTGATCATGTTCCAGTCGAGTACCTTGACATATGTGTTTCGAAATGAGCTTCTGGGCTAAAGTGGGAAGTTCCGGTGAAGAAAGATCTTCTGTGTCTTATCCTTAGAAGGCATACGAATCGCAAGGGTTCTCTGAGGAGATTGACAAGCAATGGTGGGTGACAGACGGTGACTGGATTGGATGATGCAAGATCAAAAGTCGAGATCAAAGTGACTGACCATGACCATGCCTGCGTATGAAAGGCTCAAATGGCAGCTTCGACTTAAGCCTAGACCCTAAGAAGCCTGAATTTGGCTTCCATCCCTTCGGACGTCTCCACTAGGCGTCCCAATCTATGGGGGCATCCCTTATATTCATGACAGAGCAGAGCAGGCCGTTACAGTTTTTGCCAATTTCTCGATGTAAAGACATTTCTCCGTTCGTGTAGACCTTCTGAGCGAAACACTGAACCAAGTTTGTTTTGCGGGTACAGTCTGCAGAGGACGTGGGCCTCAGCCAGAATGCCTCTCCAGTGTGGACAGTCCCTCGCCAGCTTCAGTGTCTCTTCACTTGTGTGCGCCATCTTAGACATGGGCATCCTCTGTTGCCCTGTCTCAATGGGCCGAATTTGATGACGCGCCAGGACGGAACTGTTGTGTCCGAACGGTGTACATGGCCAATTTTTCCTTAACCGAGCTCCTAGACAGTGTCGCCCTCTTGACGCCTTTGACAAAATAAATGCGACGCGGCGTTGATGTGGAGGATGTCACTGGGACTTTGTTAGAAATTGTCCAACATATGGACACGCCTTGTCCAAGTCGGTTCGCGATGCACGTTGACTAAGCTCAAGATTCACAAAAGTGAGCAAATCCTTCGTTGCCCTCACTGTGCTTCCTAGGAAACGTTTGACGGCTGAAAGTGCCAGAGATCAGCTTAAATTTGAGCCGTTCTTGAGCATTGGATGTGTTTCATAATCGAATCGACTTTCAATTTATGTCACACTTGGTCGACGTGTGGGGCGACTATCCCATTCATGCACTGCCCCCACACAAAACCAACCATTTCCCCCAACCGAAAGAAACCTTAGAAAAAAATCAGTTTTCCCAGCCGCCTCTCACCCATCCCACTCACAGTGCACGTGTCAGTTCTTCAGAGCTCAACCTCTGCCCTACATACGTGCCACGGCTGCTGCTGGACAGTGCCACCTCCTCTTCACTTTCACAAAAGTTTCGCCCTCTCGTTTCCCAGTGACATCGCTTTTCTTTGTTTTGACAGATTGACCTGCCTCCTCCTCCTCCTCCTCCTCCTCCTCCTCTGCCTCACCCTTCACCACCCCACCCGTCCATTCGAACAAACCGGGCAGCGGAAGGCAGCTTAAATATTCATGCAGAGCTTGTGAAAAATGCTTGACGATGAAACACAATTAGCATTCCGCACACGAGTGGCGTGTGTGCATCACTTGGCAATTTATTTCTTCACAAATCCTCGCCCACTCTTATCCTTCACCCATTTCAAGTTGCTCCTTATCGCCGGACTTCTGTTGCTCCTTCTGGTGCTCCATACCCTCCTCTCTCTCTCTCTCTCTCTGGCTCACTCATACTCCTCCTCGGGCTAATTTCCGGACAAATATTCAAATCCAGGACGAAGTGGATGGGGTCCTGGGAGGGAGGCCTCACTCGTCCCTCTCTCGAACGGCAAACAAGCAAACAAACAATTTTTGAAGTGTTGCGTTGTCAAAGAAATTGCTTCTTCCTGCCGGCATGTCACCTAATGTCCTGTGTGTCCTGAAAATGGAAAATATTTGCTTTTCATTTTAATACATCGCAAACTTTTATTTCACTTAGTTTCCACCCACTCCCCCCGCGCCCCACCCACCCACACACCCCTCCAATCGACCAGTGTGAATGATGGAGGGAATGAGACGGAGTGGGAGTGGGAGTGAAAGAGAGAGAGGGAGAACGCGCGCAGGATGAACGCGAAAAAGGACTCATTCGGGTGACATCTCGTTAAGTCTCTTTCGCCCCTCGCCCCAGCTCCGGGCGACGGGCGCTGTTGTGCTGTTGTTTTCCGCGAAGAAGGAGTGTGTTTGCTGAGCTTTTCTTTTTGAATCCTTTGCCGGGGATACGGTGTCAAGAACCTCTTAAAATGGACACCCTATTAGGGAGACCGGAATCTGTCTCGCGTCACCCCCACACAATGCGCATATTCTTGGTATATAATGGATGCCATTGCAGGTTGACTCCGTGCGGCAAATGGCTGATTGCTGGTGGCTGGTGGCTGGTGGCTGGTGGCAGCAGTGGCGGCGACGAGGGCCGGGCCAGGCCGGCGACATGTAATCCATGCACACACAGTGTCGGTGTGAATAATTAACGACATTCAAATGAGGTGGAGAGACGCCTGGCAGCGGCGGCGGCGGCAGCGGTGGGTGGCAGGAAATGAAACGGAATTTGTGAGGTTTCGGTCGGATGTCACCGGTTGGGGCTGGGACTCGGAGGCATTGACGGGATTCTGGCTTTGTCTGCAACCGATTCAAAGTTTTCCCTTTATCATGACGTCTTATGGGGTGAAGGGGAGGCAAAGATTTCTGATGGATGGGTGGGGCTATGTTATAACGAAGGACGGCAATGGGAGTGACTTGTCCATGAGTTAATAAACTGAGAAGGCGAGGTAGGCAATGCGGATGCAGACTCCTGCTGAAGACGACTAGAAAGAAGACAAGAAAACTGGAGACCTAAGTTTGTTCAGGACGGTGGGAATCAGGTTCCCCGCTACGAAGCAGTTTCGACGAGGAGGGAGGCTCAGCTAGACCGCAAGCTTAACTTGGACGCAAAGCAGGTGTGACTGTAAAAGGAAGCAGGCGCAACTAGGAAGCAGGGTCACCCACAACTGAGCCTCAACTGAGAAGTAGTCTCTACTAGGACGAAGACTGAGCCACGAAGCAGGCTTAACTAGTAGTAGGCCTGTAAAAGGAAAGCAGGCGCAGCTAGGAAGCAGGGTCACCCGCAAGGCAGCCTCAACTGAGAAGCAGCTTCTACTAGGACGCAGACTGAGCCACGAAGCAGGCTTAAGTAGAAGTCAGCCTGCAAAGAGAAGCAGGCGCAACTAGGAAGCAGGGTCACCCACAAGGCAGCCTCAAGTGTGAAGCAGTCTCTACTAGGGCGCAGACTGAGCCACGAAGCAGGCTTAACTAGTAGCAAGCCTGCAAAGAGAAGCAGGCGCAACTAGGAAGCAGGGTCACCCACAAGGCAGTCTCAACTGAGAAGCAGTCTCTACTAGGACGCAGACTGAGCCACGAAGCAGGCTTAACTAGTAGTAAGCCTGCAAAGAGAAGCAGGCGCAGCTAGGAAGCAGGGTCACCCACAAGGCAGTCTCAACTGAGAAGCAGTCTCTACTAGGACGCAGACTGAGCCACGAAGCAGGCTTAACTAGTAGTAAGCCTGCAAAGAGAAGCAGGCGCAGCTAGGAAGCAGGGTCACCCACAAGGCAGCCTCAACTGAGAAACAGTCTCTACTAGGACGAAGACTGAGCCACGAAGCAGGCTTAACTAGTAGTAAGCCTGCAAAGAGAAGCAGGCGCAGCTAGGAAGCAGGGTCACCCACAAGGCAGTCTCAACTGAGAAGCAGTCTCTACCAGGACGAAGACTGAGCCACGAAGCAGTCATAACTAGTAGTAAGCCTGCAAAGAGAAGCAGGCGCAGCTAGGAAGCAGGGTCACCCACAAGGCAGCCTCAACTGAGAAACAGTCTCTACTAGGACGAAGACTGAGCCACGAAGCAGGCTTAACTAGTAGCAAGCCTGCAAAGAGAAGCAGGCGCAACTAGGAAGCAGGGTCACCCACAAGGCAGCCTCAACTGAGAAACAGTCTCTACTAGGACGAAGACTGAGCCACGAAGCAGGCTTAACTAGTAGCAAGCCGGCAAAGAGAAGCAGGCGCAACTAGGAAGCAGGGTCACCCACAAGGCAGTCTCAACTGAGAAGCAGTCTCTACTAGGACGCAGACTGAGCCACGAAGCAGGCTTAACTAGTAGTAAGCCTGCAAAGAGAAGCAGGCGCAGCTAGGAAGCAGGGTCACCCACAAGGCAGCCTCAACTGAGAAACAGTCTCTACTAGGACGAAGACTGAGCCACGAAGCAGGCTTAACTAGTAGCAAGCCGGCAAAGAGAAGCAGGCGCAACTAGGAAGCACGGTCACCCACAAGGCAGCCTCAACTGAGAAGCAGTCTCTACTAGGACGAAGACTGAGCCACGAAGCAGGCTTTACTGGAAAGTAGGTGCCAATAGCTCATCTACAAAGCAAGGTCACATGGGAAGCCGTCTCAGCCACGAACGAGGCAGTCCCAACCAGGGTGCGGTCTAAGCCCAAGAGCAGGCTTAGCTAGGAACGAGACCCAACAACAGGCTCAACGGAAAACCGGGCTCAAAAGCAGACTATATCAGAGAAAGGAGCGTCTGGCAAGACAACTCTTGTCAAGCAGGACGCAAACTAAGCCACGAAGCAAATTCAACTGAGAAGTAGGTTCAACAAAGAAGAATGCTCAGCTTCAGCCACCGAGCAGGATCAACTGAAAGGCAGTTCCAACCAAAGAGTAGGCAGTCTAAGACAAAAATCAGGTAAGCCCAGGAAGCAGACTCAACTAGAGGGCAGGCTCAACTAAAACGAAGGCTTAGCTATGAAGCACGCTTCAGTAGGAAACAGACGTAATTAGAGAGGAAGCTTTGTCGCAAACAGGGCATATCAAGAATCGGTCTAAGCCACGATTCATGCTTAGACCTAGAAGTGGATCTGTGAGGAAGGGAACTTCGCCCTAAAGTAAACTTGATATGAGAACTAAACTCAGAAGGGGCAGCTATTAGGCTGACGAACTTAGGAAGCCTGGCTCAGTCAGGAAATCGAGTGAGCAACAAGCCATTCTGAGCCCGAAATCAAAATTTGCGAGAAAGCCGGCTTAGAAAGGTAAAATGTCTGCACAAAATGTATCCCAAAAGTAAGCAGAAATGAACAACGAACCAAGCTCTGCTCAAGCATGGACACCCAAAGTGCACGAAAACGATGCCAGGGCCTAGAGCGCTCCTCAAACCAGCTCTCCCCACACAACTTGGATGACACACCACTTGGGTCCCACAAATGATCTTCATCCCTCGGGCAAGTTATCCGCTGACAGCTGCTGCGATGAAGACAACTCCGCGCACGTCGCATGCAGGGGCGTGGCCGCACATCACCGCATAACAAGTGAAACAACCCAATCACCGTTAACGTGGCGCCTCACGGAAATCGACGAGTCATCTAATCCTTCAGATTAAAACCTCATCAGCCAGCGGATCCTCACACCCGGCTGCATGGCTGTGTCACCGTTGCTGCGCCGCACACATAGAATTCCGGAGACCGCGCTAAAGTGCCGCCAGCAGTAGTCAATCTTCGCCCGTTCTCAACCATTTCGACAGCAAAATTAGCTCCAATCACGATCGTACGCACGCCTCCCCCTCCTGTCGTTATCGACTACGACAACGACGACAACACCAACAACAACGAGAACAGAAAACGTGTGAGGATATGGACCTCATTATCCCAGCCACACACGGCGCGTCGAATCGGCCGCAGAATCAGCAACGCGCACCACCACCGTCATTACCCCGGCAACGACGACGACGACGACGACGGCGGCGACGCGAACGAAAAGCAAACACAGCACAGCGCAGCTTAATAATTTTCGAAAATGTATTAATTAGACACTGACAGACGCGCACCGTAAATCATGCCGCCGAGCATCACGGCCGTCGACGCTTGCTGCCCACGGAGGTGCCCTGCCCGGCCGCGTTCGTTCATCAGCTGTCCCACCTTTCTAATGCCCAATTGGGGGAGCCCACGATGATTATGCCAAGGGTATCATCAATAACTTTAATGTTCTCGTTGATTTTCGGGCAACGTGCGCGCTCGCGGATGCGCGCGCTCAACGGAAGAGGAGATGAGTGCGCGATGCGAGCGAGCCAAGAGGAAAAAAAAAACAAAACAGAAAATCATTACCAAAGCCCGGGCTGGAGATGGAGCTGGACGCGTTGCTGGAGACGGACTACTGACGACGCGACGGGACGAGGAGGCAGGCGAACGAAGGAAAACGACCGAAAAAGCGCCGGACTGGAGAGCGCTGCATGGTGGCGTCGCGAAGGGCGAGAGCGATGGATGAAGATGAGGCCCAAGGATGGAGGAGCCTTCCTCGTGTTTGACGGGGAGGGCGGTAGTGCCTGAGACCGCGACGTTCGTCGTCGTGGCCGTCCACACACACACACACCCGCAGACACAACACGATGGGCGAAACCTTCCAGATATGTTGGGCAATTATCTGCGGGAGGTCTTGTTAGCAATGTGAGGCGGGAAAGAAAACGACCAACAAGCCGCGATGATGACGACTCTCCTCCGTCGCTGTGGATCTCGCCGAAGAACAACCTGCACGCGGGGCGAGACTTCATCTCCACGACGACAACAACGGCGGCGTCGGCGGCGGCACTGGTGATGATGCTGGTGGCGGCAACGGCGGTTTACGTGTTCGGACAAAACGCTATATGTGTTCTCTTTAGAGCCGCTCGCGTAAGTTGGCCCGAACCCCCCAAATCGAATTAATTTCGTGCCGAGCGCCGATGCAGCGGCGGCGGCGGCGGCGACGGCAGTGGCGGGTGTTGGGGCGGTTCGCCACGACTGCCTGGTGGCATGCGATAATCAGCGAGAAGTGAATTCCTCGAGCTCTCATAAATACTTCCTCTTGAAGGAAATTGGGATGTTACCCTTGCGCCCTCTGTGTCTCTCTCTCTCTCTCTCTCTCTCTCTAATCTCTCTGTCTGTCTGGGGAGATGAGGCAAACTTTCGGCAGGAGCGCCATTTGCTGCAATCGCCGCTGCCGCCGCCCCACCATCCCCATCAATGTGCATTGCGCGCACCGAGTGAAGTGCGCAAGCGCCAGGCGATGGATTGCCAGCTTGCCCGGCCGAATGTCCGTCGCCGATGAGTTGTGCACGGCGAGCCAATGGAGCGCATTCCTGCGCGGAGAGGTCTTAATTACTTATTTCAGCGGGCAATTGAAACCGCGGTGGCGCCACCATTTGGCTGTTGCGCGAGTTCTTGGGAATGAGTGGCGTCTGCTCAAGTGCCCGAAAACGAACTGAAATGGGATCTGGGGAGCCAATCACAGAGAGGCGAGTGACTTGTCCAGAAGATGGGCAGATGCATAGCTCCAAGCAACAGGATCGATCAGGGTCCCTCAGTGGAGACAAGGGCTTTAAGGGGGAACAGGGTTCTGAGAGGGAGACAAGGAGTTTACGAGGGAAGAGGGTCCTTAGAGGGAACAGAAGCTCGGCAGCTTGAGGGCTTGAGGACAGCACAGAGGGAAGAGGACCTCAGGATGGAAAAGGAAATTTGAAAGAAGTTCAGGAACTAACAACGCCTGGGGGTCTAAGTCACTCCAAGGAAAACGCCCTCTTGTAGCAGGAAAGCCTGTATGTCCCCAGTCGAGTTCAGATGGTATAGAGTGCGCCTTCAGTTTGAACAATATGGCTCAGAAAACCGAACTTCCGGTTCAGAAGTGTCTCCGAATGGGCTCAAAGCTTAAGGGCTGTCTACATGTAGAAGACGAAAGACCATTTCCAGTCCTCCAGAGTGAAGAGTTTTCGCGTCTAAAAGCCTCTCTTTTCAAAGAACCGTCACCGAAAGAGTGCGGAAAGGAATCCCCCCCAATCCGCACTCCCTCACCATCACCATCCCCTCACCCCACACGTACGTGTGCACCACAGAGGTACGTGTATTTAAATTTGTAAATTAAATTAAATCCAGAGCGCGGGAGAGGACGATCCAGAAACGGCAAAAAAACATAAAAAATCCTCGAAAATGTGAACTCATCCACTGAATATAAAATTAAACTCTTTCCCCAGCGACGATGTAGCCGCTGTGGCGGTGGCGGTGGCGGCAGCAGCGGCGGCGACGGCGTGGAAACGCGAAGAAGACATTGACTTACGGGTTACACCCTTATCATGTCGAAAATTTGTTTAACTGCGTCGGAGAGTCGAATCGATTCGAGGCGAGTCATTTATGCAAATAAGGCCCGAATGTCATCATCAGAGTGGTGCCTCTGCCGGGATGTGCCATCAACAGCACCAGCACGACGACTGTGGCAGCACTAGCAACACCAGCACCAACAGTCAGGAGAGTGATGGGGCGCGGGTTGACGGTGGGCGGGCGTCCTGTGATTTGTGTGGCCCGAGGGGGAGGGGGATGTGCGGTGGTGATGATGTTTGTGTGTTTTTGTGCGAAAGGTAAATTGAAACTTCAAATTAACGAATTCGCCCCGGGGGCGATGGGTGAGGGAACGATGTTTGTTCGCTTTTTATGCCAATCCCACTCCGGCAAGAGCGCCGCTCAGCGCGTCGGGCATAAACAAACGTCAGGAGCGACAATTTTATCGCCCGGCATTCTAGGATTTATTTCAAATTAACCCCCGCCACCACATCACCCTCTGGCTCTTTAAATTCGAAATCGAACTCAAAATCGAATCGCTCCCCGGGGGGAGGGTGAGATGTAAAATTCCATCCTCCGCTATCGTCGCATGGAATCTTCAATAACCGCCGTCGTATGTGGAACCGATTGATAGCGAGAGACAATCGACCATCAAAACCCAAATTGGAATTGACCATCCTGACCCCCTCCACCGCGCTCGTGTCGCAATAAAACCAAACAAACAAATCTCGCTCCCATCTCGTCTCTGCGGACGGTCTTCGGTAATTTGAGGAAAATGAATCAAGATTGCATCCGCTTCGGGATTCCCAGATTCGACATGGTTTCCAGTGATATCTTGCTGGCTTGGCAGCAGGACGCTGGGGGAGGGAGAGGGAGAGGGAGGGAGGCGGAGAAGCACCGAGAATAATGAAGCATTTGAAATGCGCTTCGCTACGCTCGGTGCAAATTAAATATTTGCCAGCACCACCACCGGTTGGCATTTGTCACGGTCTGCAAATGGACTTTTGATTCGACTGAGTGGAACCCCCAATCCACCCTCAGCCAACCACCGGCCAATCGCACCAATAAGTGGCCCGAATGACAGCAATTTGTTGTCAAAATTAAATATGACACATGACAGCCAGTGTGTCCATAAATAAATAAGAGTGTCAACCGTAGTCCTTGTTCCTCCTGCCGCCGGCCGGATGCTGGCACTGCGACGCGCTGTATTGCCGGTGGTGGATGGTGTGAAGTACAATCATCACACAAAAGTTGGCCCAGTCGCCACCTTCGCCTTGGCCTTATGACGGTTGGACTCGAACAAATTGTCTCTCTTTCGCTGTTGACTGGCTGGCTGGGTGGGTGAATGGGTGGATGAGTCTGGTTGGTTGGTTGGACACACACACACCTAGACACAGTTGCACGGAATTAAATAAATAAATCGCGAAAAGCGACAAATTTCACGAGGGGTGAAAATGAATTAAATTAAACGATCCAAAGCCGCCGCCACCGCCGCCGTCGTCGCTCTGCCACCACCAGCACTCGGGGTGGTGACTGCGGCTTGTCTCGTTCACGGTACACCGGATCGTATTCGGGATTCTATGACGGTGCCGTCGACGCTGCCGCTGATTACGGTGTGTGTTGTGTGCTCTGTGGATGCGGATGGGTATTTAAATGACAACTTTTTGTCGTTTTTAAGTGTTTTGTTGTTTTTATCCACCACCACCACCAGCACCACCGCCAGCACCAGCTGGTGGGTGGTTGGGTGGTTGGATGGTTGATTTATACGACGACGACTGGGGTTGGCTGTGTGATTTGACTTATTTATCAACGCGCTGTTGCGGCGGTGGATGAGTGGATGGCGGGTTGGTGTGGAGGGGAGGGGGTGTGTTTAGGGAAAATTATTTTCGTCGTTTTTTCCGTGTGCGGGGAGGGAAGGGGTGATGTTGATAGAGGGTAAATATTAGATTAGCAACCGCAGAGATTTGTTGGCGGGTTATTAGGTAAGAATTACCTCATCACCTCGACCACTGAACAACGGGTGCAGGGGTGGGTGAGTGTCTATTTCTGTTTGTGCGGCGGTTGGGAGGGCAAAAGCAATCGATGCGTTGTTGTGGCTTCGAAAAATCTGCTTCTTTCCAGACTGTCGCGGCAGAAGGACAGGTTCATTTTGGATGGCTAAAGCAACATTTCGAGATTCAGGAAAATCGATCAAAACATCGCAGAAATTTCCAATTGGATGGCTTCCGCTTGTGTTGTGCGTGCTCTTATTCTCTCACCAGCACAGGAAACTAGAGACGACTTGGCAATCAGTATTGCCAGTAATTTGAGAGAGGGTGGTGTCGTGCTGGCGAGAGATCGTGCTAACTGGAGAGGCAAGTTGGTTGAGGCCCAGGTCCACCCTGGACTGTGACGCCATGGACAGAAGGAAAGAAGGTGCTGTGGAACAAATTCGAAATATTCAGTCCAGGAGTTGAACGTGAGACCTTCGGCATGTGCGTCGACTCACTGATCATCTATGTCACAACTGCCACGCCAAGGCATCCACCAAGGCTTTCTATTTCACCGACTTGGTCATTTCTTCGCGGGGCTAAGTCTCATCTTGTCAGTTTCAATACAATTGAGGATCTTATAAGAACACATGCTCTAAGACTTGGTAGACAACTTCTTCAAAAATTGGATTGTGTGTAAGGACACCAACGTTAAACACCAAAATCGCTTCACCACAAATTCTACATGGTATCAGAATTTACCGTGGGGATACAATCCTGTGGGTAAGGATATGGCCTTTGTACATTTGTCACATTCTTCTTCTTCAGATAGCGCTACAGACCGGGGTGGACCTGGGCCTCAACCAGCATGCCTCTCCAGCTAGCACGATCTCTTGCCAGCTGCTTCCAATTGCGCACTCCAAGTTGGTTGAGGTCCTTTTCCACTTGTGTGCGCCATCTCAGTCTACGACGTCATCTGTTGCGTTGTCCCAGTGGTTCGGACTCGAAGACTCTTCGGGCCGGAGCAGGAGCCTAGCCACCTTAAGCGTTGTATCCGTAGACGCTTGACTAGGCTCATGCCGCCGTACAGCCCATACAGTTCGTGGTTGAATCTTCTCCTCCAGATGCCATCAACGCAAACAGGACCAAAAATCGCACGCAGAACTTTTCTCTCGAAGAGACCAAGGGCTTCCTCATCCGCTTTTAGTAGCGTCCAGGTTTCTGCGCCGTAAAGCAGGACAGGGATGAGCAAGCTGTTGTCGTTCGGGAGAGGGCTTTATTACTCAATTGCCTCTCCTCTCAATAGCCCAAAGAAACAGCGATTGGACAGAGTGATTCTGCGCTTGATTTCGTTACTGATGTTGTTGTACCCATTCACCGCGGAGCCGAGGTAGACGAAGTCCTTGACTACCTCGAAACGTCTGCTGCCCATAGTGACGCTCTGTCCGAGACGTCGATGTTCTGCGTCCTTCTTTGATGGCAGTCCCACTTTAGCCGCTTCTGCTTCGATGCTAGCAAACGCCTCATTGACGGCTCGCTGAGTTCTGCCGATCACGTCAATGTCATCCGCATAAGCAAGCAGTTGAACAAACTTGTGTAAGATCGTGCCTCTGATGTTGGAAGATCGTGCCACTGATGTTGACGTGTGAGTTACGCACGATCCCCTCAAGAATGATGTTAAAGAAGTCGCATGACAGCACGTCGCCTTTTCCTAATTTTTTTTTTGACATCGAAGGCCATATTTGTCACATTACCCTTCCTTTAAGGACCATTGCACCGTAGAATAGAAGTTATACGTCTAAGTTTACAGCAACCTTGAGGAAGAACTGTCTGTAGAGTCCACTGCACCGCTGTCCTAAGGGCTACTTCGGTAAATTCGATAAGAAATGGAAGGGGATGCGTTCTTAAATATGGACAAGTTGTCGACATTTTAATCAACGATTCTAGATTGAAGGAAAATCGAGTCACTAAATCATCAAATTGTCGTGGAGGCTTAGATCCTGTGGGCAAAGACGTGGCCTTCGTGTTTCTGTCTAACTACCCTCTCTCTAAAGACCATTGCACCACGGAATACAAGGTGAAAGCCGAAGTTTTCGAACAATCTTGTGGAAGATTCGCCCCAAGAGTGCGCTACCACGCTATCCTAGAGGCTATTTCGGCAAATTCGGGGGCAAATCTTCTTTTGAATGGAATGCGTCCTTCAAGTTGTCGAAATTTTAGTCAATGATTGAAAGAAAATCGAGTCACCGAGGTCTATAGTTTTCAAATCTTCAGATTGACTTGGAGCAGACAACTGCAGAGGACTGCAGACAACTGCAGACAACTTAGTCACCTTTAATGAACTCCAAACGCCTTCTATTGACCTCTGCGAACAACACTAGACGTCTACATATCGTAGATGACCGCAGGCGGTCCAAAACGACTCTGGATGCCTTCAAATAGCTCCAAACGGCTTCATTCCTAACTTCCCAAGCCTCCTACTCATCGTGCCATTTGCCCAAAATTTAAAAAACGGACTCCTCTCGTTCACTTTTTTTTTCATTTTGAGCACGACTACGTTGTCTCACATCATGGTGAAGTCTCTGGACTCAGAGCGGCGGTTACATAAAACCATTTTTCTGAACTTCACTCGTGTCGCTGCGTTACTGCTTTTTAGGATCAAGTTTGCCTCCTTGGTCGGCTTCCTCGCATCACCTTAGTACAAGCAGTCCTCCTCTGACAAGAGTCTGTACCAAAATGAACGCACTTTGGGCACTTTTTCGTCATTCATCTGACAGAGTCGTGGAGCTTAATGACGCTCGTTTAAAAAAATTGGCAATTGGCTAGTTCTAAGTTACCATCGGGCGACTGTCAGACAATCTTTATTCCCAATTGTCAGCTTTCACGCGTTCCCAGTGTATCCTAGTCGTCGCAGGCAAGTTTCACAAGAAAAGTGTTCGCCACAGTTTCCACTTCTCCCGGGTGGATTAGCACGCATCTCAGTCCGCCTGGACCTTCTTAGAGCAACTCAGTTGTTCGCAATGCATCATCCTATGATCTAGAGTGTTCCTATAGCCAACTGCCTAAGTGGGCTATTCGCCACCTAGGAGCGCCAAGAAACAAGCAACGACTGTCGTGGAGGTGTCTGTCTTAAATGAACGCTCTTCACTCGGCTTTCGTCCTCTTAATGACCTCAGCACATCCAACAACCTTTAAGAAATCGCCTGCACTGAGCTCAAACATCTTCCACTTTCTAAAAGCGACTTAAAGACCTCGTCGAGGTGTCTCAATAGCCACCCCAAGCCTCTGAATCTCCCACCGGCCATTGCTCCGCTGCATCATTTCAATTTGTGCTTCTATTCGCAATCGAAACCCAATCCCCAGTCAATCTCTAGCCGGCTTCATATTCCCCCCAGACAGCACACGGTGACTGTGTCTTATGCCACTCCACACTCCACCCACTTTCCAGTCGACCAGAAGACTCTCAATCTCCCAACTCAGCCATGCCACCGCGATGTCCTTTCATCGTCAATGGCATCTTCAGCTCCTTGTGCTGGCCTGTGTTTTTTGGAGTGCGCGTCGCGCGATATCCAAATCGATCCTATTAGAGCGAAATTCCTTCTCCGATAATGAGGAAAATCCAGACACACACACACACACACACGACCAGCCGCCAGAGACAGACATCACCTCATGTTACCATTTTCCAGTCCCTCCTCGTCGCCATTCTTCGTGCTCGACAACGACGCTGACGGTGACGGTGACGGTGACGGTGACGGTTGCCAGGGCAACGCTTTGGTGTCCTTTGTTTCAGTTTTGGCCAAGAAAATGTGTGTATCGCCGATGCACGTCGACTGAGTTGGCTCTCTTATCAAATGATCGCTCAATTGTGCTGTTGGCTAACTGCGATGTGACCGAATGGTTGAGACGATTGAGGAGCTGCAGCGATGGGGGGAGGGGGGGCGCAGTTGAATTTTTCGCTCCCTCTTCGTTGGCGTCAGTGGATGGTGATGATGGTGTGTCGTCTGAGTATGACGCGAGAGAGGGAGAAGCTGGCGCCTTCATAGCGACACAAGGATAACAAGTCGTTAAAGGTGATGCCGAGGAGTTGAATTTTCTGTCTTGTGCTGACAGCCTTCTCTGGAGGGTGGAGTGGGGGGTCGGATATGGGATGTATACGAAAGATGGAAATTTCAAGGAGACCTTGAATTTGGAATTGTGACGGACTGTGTGGGGGCAATGATTCGAATGCAGGCGGAGAGGGTTTTCGCGAGACTTTGATGTTGGCAATTTTGAACCGAAACGAGATTCAGCCTTCGTCACGACAGGGACGAATACAGGACTCAGTCCACCTGGGATGCTGTGGCGGCAACTGATTCAAATGTCTGTGGAAAGCCCACAAGAGCCTTAATGTCGGATATGACTACCTTAAGGCCATGCTCCGTAATCTTAACATCTTCTTCCTGTCCTTAAGCCATGCGATGAAGTCCCTTGAGCAAATGAAACGTACAAAAATTGGACTCATTTTGGTAGAACACTCTTTGATTGACGAATTTGGCAGCAAAATATTATGAGTTCCACAAAGATTCCACAAGGTATTCCTCTATAGTCCCCGACAATATAAGCTAAAATGAATGGTAATGTGAATAGTAATTAAAAAATGCATACATTCCCAAGACATTCAAAATAAGTTCCACAAATGTTCCACAAAACCACCCTTTGTACACATCAGCAAAACAAACAGAACAGTCAATGTGATTAAGACTTAAGAAATAGATGCATTTCTAAGCCAGTCATTATAAGTTCCACAGGTGCATATCTAGGTTCCACAAATGATCCACAATATATTCCACTGTATTGCTGGACAATTTAAGCATTTCTGTGTAACTTTCCATAGAGTTTGGAATAAAGAAATAAAAACGCAATTTGAATTTGATTCCCACGATAGCGACTTACGTTCCACAAACCATTTCCCTATCCTCTCTGTAAAATTGTAGAGAATATGCTATTATAACGTTGAAACGTTAAAACATCAGGCACAATTTAGACTACATAGGTGAATTTAATTTGAAGTGTTTTTTTAAGAATAGGTTCCACATACGATCCACAACCTAAGCACAATCCTAAAAACCCTACATCCCCAATCAACAGCTTTTAAGTCTCTGACATTTCTTAAGCTCATTCAAATCAATTCTCATCGTCATAAATCCCACATACGATCCACAAAGATCACCCAATCTCCTTGCCCACTCCCGATTGATCATATAAAACGCTTCACCGATAATAATTCGTAAATCTCAGGCTGACGAAAGAAAATAAAATTACATGCAACCTGACATATGTACATAAGATCCACTTACGATCCACAAGTCGTTTTCACTCCCCCCTAAGGCCATATCAAACATCTTTACAATTCATTAACGAGAAGGACTCGCTCTCAACATGAGCACTTCCCGCCTCGAGTGCGCTTCAACCCCCCCACAGCTTCAACTGCACATTCCACACACGAAGATCGCACACTTATCCCCGTGTCCATCTTGATGTTTATCCAGCACTTCCCTCTCAGGCGGGACCACTCCACATTCTATCGCAATGAAGGAGCAATTAAATGAATTAGTAGACCATCTCTTTTATGGAATTGAAACGGAGATCACTGACGACGGTCAGTGGCGGTGGCAGTGCAAGCGATGGCGGCGATGCGGCAGCGTCGTCTTGTCGGTGGGTTTCTGACAACACAAGTCCGAGGGCAAATGCAAATGAAAAGCGATTAAACAAAAGCCCATACACAAACGCGGCGGCACTTGTGATCCTAATTAGATTGGAGGCTTTCAAGTTGACCGACGATGACGTTGTGGACGTTGATGCCCCTTCTGATCCTTTTGTGTGTACGCTGTGTGCGCTGTGTGTGCTTTGTGTGTGCGCCATTGTACGACTGCCGTTGAAGGGGTTTTTAATTGAATACAAGGGAAACACCTGGACCTTGGAGTGCCTTGAAGGAAGGAAATCCTCGAGTCCTGGCCGGGATCCTGGTTCCAAGATCCGTCTCTCCTGTGACACTAAACGTCCCAACGACAACGGTGACGATGCTATCTCGACCCCAGACAGACTGTAAAGTGTCTTCCCTGATTGCATTGTACACTTCTCATGGAGCTGCCGAGGAATCAAAACGAATTCCCATCACTTTCGTCCTGCCCCCGCGGCTTTAATTAGCCACATTTCTTACCGCACATTGTGTGTCGAAGTCCAACACAGCAGATAACGTCTCTCCGCCGACTCAGCAATCGGCTGCTGCCCCCGTCGTTGCCTCTGCACATCATCCGTCGCCACCGGTATGTAGATGCGAGTATTTAAACCGAAAAAACAAGGATAGTCCCCAACAGACACACACACACACACACACACATGGGACGGCTGTGAAGCACAAAAACAAATCGCGCGCCCTCTGATTCAGGCGCAAGGGCCTTGGCGTGTATATCGGAAGAAACCTGTTGCCCAGTCGAAAATCTCTTACATCTCTTCCGTCCGCTGCGTCCGTCCAATCGTTCGTTCGTCCGATGCAACGTGTTCTCGACTATTGTTCTCCGGCTGGCGCCATGCCATCAATGCAGCCGCGCCGCCAGGTTTTGGGCACCATCGAGACGCAGACGAAAAATTAAGAAAACGACGACGACGGCGAACAGGGAATGTGTTTGGGGCAACAGTAACGAGGGACGGGGGACTCGAGCAGAGAATGAGAACACAAGGAACGAGGATTGACGATGTCATGCCAAAGCGAAAGCCGGCCGAAAGTCCGACATGCATCCTCAATCAACCGGGCAATGGGCGCTGAACACTGAACGCTCGTTGGACTGTGCTGCCCGAATGGGCGACAATAATCCCAGTTAAGAAGGCAACAATCCCTGACTCTCTGACAAGGATCTCTTCTCTCGCGGCCATCACCATCATCATCGTCATCGTCGTCGTCGTCGTCGTCCGTGGCAACGGCAGCGTCGTTGTCGTCGCCGCTGTGGCACAGAGGCAGGCGCCCCAAACTGGACGACATCCGACCGACGACGGCAGCGGCGCCAAGAGGAGGGCGGTGAACGGTGCGACGGAGGGCTAACAAATTTGGATCCGTCCGATTGCCAAAACAAGTTAACATAAACGTTTAAAATATTATCGGGCGCGTCGATCGTTGCGCGGGGACACGGCGACTTCAGCCGGCCGGGCAGATATGTCGCGATGATAAAGTTGCTATCGATGGGTATCTGTTGGGATTTTCGAGGGAATTTGCGAGGGATTTGGGGGGATTTCGGGACTCGATCGCACTCGGATTGACACTAATTGAAGAGGCACACACAGGTGGAGGCGAGCTTGACCCTTTTTCGGCGGCTTTTCTGCCGCTTTTTGAGCGCTTTTTGCGCCTGTGTGCGAATGACTTTATCGAGATCGATTCACTGACGCAGACGAGAAGTGACATGGATTGGCAGGGGGCGGGATGCGGGTATTCGGAACCAACTGACCGTGTTGGCGTCACGTTCAGAATCGTTGTGGCGGCACCTAGCTTCATAAAAAAATAAATACTACTACCCCGCGGGGGCAATAACTGCGCAAAGTTCTCGCAGAGCTACAGGTGACCATTAATTAGATACAGCCACGGCGGCATTAGACAGGCACGACGACAAAGTGCGCGAGATCGCAACGCTTTTCCTAGAGCGAGGCACCTCTCACCCAACAAAACCCCACGACGACCACACTCTCCTCGAACACTCTGCGAAGTCGTGAGATCGTGTGTGGCGGCGGCGGTGGTCGCGCCACCATTCACATCCGCGGCGGCGACCGCATGTGTGCTCGTGTGCCCCATCTATCGGGCCGCAGGGAGCACAAGGATAAATTGCCAGAGACATACGACTTAGCATGTTTACTAAATGTCAATTAATTTTTGAGTAGTTGCCCGTGAGCTTATCGGGATGGTGGAGGGGGAGGAGGTGAGATTCAGAGATCCCCTTTCCTTTCTCCGCCGCCTCCAACTTCCAACACAACCGACGACCGACAACGGAGTGTGCGGAGTGAAAGTGTATCGCAACTACAAAATATGACGCCGCCGATGCAGCCAAAGGAAGGTAAGAGACCACAGCCGCCGCCGTCAACGCCACCGCCGCCGCGGCATAAAATGTGCAAAACGTGCCGTTCAATAGGCTGACAGAAAGAGATGTGGAGGCCTTGAGGCCGGCTACAACGTGGACGACATGGACGACGACCAACGACCAACGACCAACCGAAGACGTGGCAATTAACCAGCGCCCAGATATGAGGCACGTTCAATGCGTATCACTAATTTCCCATGTCGCAGCAGATAAACGAGGACCCGTCCAAGATGAAGACGACGGCAACGACTCATCGCATGGGGGTTTTCCTGCTTTCCGGGACGGGTATGCGTGTACCTTCACCGCAGCCGCCGCCGCCGCCGCCACCGCCACCGTCATCGACAACGAAGACGCTGATGATGAAGATAATAAGGAGTCTCTCGCTCAGCTCAGCATCCAGTGCCAGTTTATCTGATATTTATAGGTGACCGGTAGGCGTATACAAACATAATGGCAGACAAATAAACATCCTTGGTCTCTGGGCCGGTCTATGTCTATTTGAGGACTGGCGCTTGGCGCTTTGACTGAGCCCGAGCGACGACCGGCGACCGATGATGGCGGAGATGTGTGAACAAATGGGTGCGTGCTGCAGCTCAAAGGATAGCGGAACGGATTGGGTGTGGGGCTGAAGGCACCCTTCGGGGCCGATTGGCAATAATGTCTCGCTCGGATCTTGAATGTGGGTTTGTGCGGCGATATGAATGAGGTTGGGGTGACTTTGTTCCAGCAAGAGTCATTTTATGTGGCTGGATGGAAGCGTTGCGAAAATTATGGTGGATGGGTGGGAGGTGACGAGGGATGGAGAACAGGAGGGAGGAACGAGTGAGAAGATGGGAGAAGGGGGCTGACATCGCAAGGCTTAAGAAATTGGCATCGATTGAGGCTAACAGAGGGTAGAACGCAGAAGTTTGATGAAGCTCCAGATCGCCACACTTAATCAGACTTAAAGTCGTCTAAGGGATTCAAATTTGGGCACTCGTGAGCTCATTATGATCAGGCAGAAATCGGAACACTCATTGGTGCCATCAAACAGACTTGGGTCTTTCCCACAATGAATTCTGTCGTAGCCATAGGGATGAGGAGGAGAAGAAAGCGTCTCGAATCTTTCTGATATAGACGCTCTGTGCCCTTTCGTTGGCAATCCCCTCATTTTCGAGTTGTCGTAGAAGGGGAGAATTCGAATGGAGGAGTACATTCAATTCCAATCCTCCCTTAGCAAGTGCATCCACTTCCTTGTTCCACGGGATTCTACAACCAACGTGGTCAACCTAATGTTCCCGTGCTTGGCAGAATTGTGGCTTCTAATATTCTGTATGCAAGGTTTGACTACACTGGAGTTTGGCGCTTCCCTTGCTGAGTTATCCTTTGCCTATCCACAGAAGATCATTTTTTCTGGGCAGAGAAGAGGAAGTGCCTTGTGCCATACGCAGTTCGATCCCACTGTGGGGCGAGTAGTTTTCTAAGAATTGAGAGACGACCTACTTTTCCTAACCCAGCTCCAGTGTGACTCTAATGGGTGACTTGATACTTCAAAGCACGTACAAGTGAACGAGAAGTGGCGACATTGGTGTCGATCTGCGACAAGTCACCACCAGAACGCTCATCAATGTAGGAAGAGATTCATTCTTCTGGCTAGGGATCTCACGTCCACACGATTCGCCTATCGATAGAGTTTATCTTGAGCCTAGTCTTTGTCTACATTGACGACAATTTTAATTTCAGAGGTCCACTGGAAGGTCAGAGGCAGGAAAAGATTGGCGCCTTAGAATGTCTGTCACCAACTTGGCGTCCTTCTGGAACAAATTAAGTCAACAAGGACCGCCTGTCACCACAGTCTATTCAGTCAGTCTTCAGTCTGACTCAGAATGCCGACAAATATCAATTGTATAGGTCCACTGGAGGTCCATTCATCGTGAGTTTTGATTTTCAAAAAGTTTTTTTTGACAGATCCCATGTACCTCCTATCAAACAGCACCTGCTCTCGGTGAGCTCTGGTTGACGACAAGACGACGGTACGAGCTGTACAACACTTGAAACAATAGACTTGTTGGGAAATCATTTTTTGGTTTAGCGCTTAGATCGTGTGATTACACACTTTTCGACTATTTTCTCTGGGGATCTGTAAATTCTCAGGTCTTCAAGAAGAAGGCAGCCTTTGCAGCCAATATTACTCGTGTCCTCCGCGAGATGCCGCTGGTTATCACCCAAAACTGGACCTTCCGAGTGAACCACCACATACATAGTTGTGGCCAACATTGAAATGTCATGAAGTGTTCTTTGCAGGAACTTTACTTAACCTTGGAGTCGTCTTCTTCTCATGAATTCCAACTGTCCCTTTCATGAGGTAAGTTAAGATGTTCGAAGTTGCTTGTATACCCAGAGAAAAGGCTCAGAAAGGGTACTCATAGGACCCAAACTCGAGATGAAACTACTCGCGTTGGGACTACCCGCATCCTTGTTAGGAGTTTCAATCAAGAGCACAACTAGAAGTGGCACGGCTTTCCTAGGTATAGAGACACCAACAGCATGCTTCCAAATTTTTGTAAGGAATCCGGAGATTTTTTTGTTACCTCTTGACAGAAGGACTGTGCACGGCTTACAGGTATAATTATGGGCCACTGCACACCTTCGCTTAACGATGCTCTGAAACCCTCTGAGACCTTTTATCGAGAGGATCACGACACTGCCCTCCACATCCTCTATCAACTTTCTGCCTTTGCTCGCATCAGATGGCAGACATTTGGCGCTGATGTGATGACAGCTGATGTTGAAGGCCTCTTGTCACAGAGGTGCCTGCTAGTATGCCTAGGGAATACGAAGAAATTGCAGCAAATTTTGGTTGCCGCCAGGTGGTACAATGGACCATTTTTTGATTCTGAGTGCTTCAGTGAAGTGAAGTCTCTTCTGAGCAGTTTTCGAGACTTCCAAGACTTTCCTAGTTTTGTTTTTTTTTTGAGGTTGAGAAACACTGCACTGGAGCGTTCAGACTCAAGAACTGGTCCATTGTACTACCAGGCAGTAACCTTGATTTACTGTAGTTTCTTGGTTTTCCGAAGAAAGGCCAGCAGGGGCTTCTGTGATAGAGCTTAATTTTTCAGCTCCCACCATGTTAGCGCCAAACAACTGCCTGTAACGAGCAAAGGCGGGACATTGACAAAGTAAGTGCTCTGGAGTGTCTTCATCTTCTACACAGGCGTCGCAAAGGGTGTCCAAGCAAAGGGTGTTGACTAAGCCCAAGTAGACTTAAGTGCTTAGCGAAGGCGAAGTGTCTCGTTTGTACACCGACAAATTTTCTGCACTCTTTTCCGTCTGGAGATAACAGAAAAGCCGCGAATTTCTTGCTGACGTTTGGGAGCAGACACTTCGTTAGCCTGCATCCTGGAGGGTCATGTCCTCTCTGGTTGTGCTGTGGGGAGAAGTGGAGCCTTAACCAAGGACGCGGGAAGTCCCCCTACGAATGCCTCTTTTGATCACCTTCGCTAAGCACTTAAGTATACTTGGGCTTAGTGATGACACCGATTTCGACGCCTGTGGAGAAGGTGAAGACACTGCAGAGCGCTTTCTCTGTCAATGTCTCGCCTTTGCTTGCATCAGATGGCGGTGGTTTAGCGCTGACGGTGTGGGAAAACCTAGACTCTCTGTCCCAGAAGATTGGTGGGAGAAAAGCCAGGTGCTCCATCACAGAAGCGCTTACTGCTTTATCTTTGGAAGACCAAGAAATTACATCAAAAGTAGGTAACTGCCTGGTAGTGCAATGCGACAGTTTTCGAGCCTCAGAGATCCAGTACAGTGTTTCCCAGCCTCCACAACAGAATAATGACTTGGTGTGATTGTAACTTAGATACCTACTCGTTAGTCTACATATATGAGACCAAACATAGCCAGGCATCCCATTACCACAGACTTAAGAATCTAAAGTCTTGCCTGAATGCAATTTGAAAATGTTGTCAGACTTTTGTCCATGAGAACACAGGGTTTCTTCAAATCATCAACCGGGTGTCCTTACTTATCCACGGCTATAAGAGGCGCCAAGCAAGGAAATTCAAAAAGGGGCCATTCCACCTTCACCCGAGCAGCACTTTCTTTCGTGCCTTGAGTTAGGCTTTGATAATTGGGAGCTGTGTATCCAAAGCTGAAGCAGTTTGCGCCGCAAATGGTCTTCCTTGTGGGTTGTCAATCCTTTGGGTGAGAAGACAAGCTAGCGACATTCAACGTTCTAATTTTACGAGTGTGAAAGCGTCCAAAAACAGGGATTTGGAACAAATATTTGAACATAAGAGCCCAAAAACGGGGTTTTCGAACACTCTGCGGCGACTTAACTCACTTTTCTACACACTGTATGTTTGGAAGCAAAGCAGAAGCGGCTAAAGTGGGACTGGTGGTAAACGAGAGCAAAACAACGTATATGCTGTCATCGAAGAAGGACGCAGAACATCGACGTCTCGGACAGAGCGTCACTATGGGCAGCAGACGTTTCGAGGTAGTCAAGGACTTCGTAGATCTCGGCTCCGCGGTGATTGGGGACAACAACATCAGTACCGAAATCAAGCGCAGAATCACTCTTGCCAATCGCTGTTTCTTTGGGCTATTGAGAGGAGAGGCAATTGAGTAATAAAGCCCTCTCCCGAACGACAACACCTTGATCATCCCTGTCCTGCTTTACGGCGCAGAAACCTGGACGCTACTAAAAGCGGATGAGGAAGCTCTTCGAGAGAAAAGTTCTGCGTGCGATTTTTGATCCTGTTTGCGTTGATGGCACCTGGAGGAGGAGATTCAACCACGAACTGTATGGGATGTACGGCGGCATGAACCTAGTCAAGCGTCTGCAGATACAACGCTTAAGTTGGCTAGGCCATGTAGAGCGGATGGACAACGCTCTTGCAGCCCGAAGAGTCTTCGAGTCCGAACCACTGGGACAACGCAACAGAGGACGTCCTAGACTGAGATGGCGCACACAAGTGGAAAAGGACCTCAACCAACTTGGAGTGCGCAATTGGAAGCAGCTGGCAAGAGATCGTGCTAGCTGGATTTTCCTTTTGAAAGCCATTTGTTCGTCCCAACAATTCAAAGCACAGGCAGGATAACCCGGCCTCAAAGGAGAGGATTTCTCTACAGATTTCGCTTTCCGGAAATGTTTCCCTTCAGCACGCTTGTAATTGCTCCACGCAGCAGCTCCTCCAGCTCCACATTCCCAAACTCCACCTCCACGCTACGTTCGTATATCCGCACTCTCAAAATGACAAATCCACTGCGCCATCTCACACTCAATGAAATCCAATGAAACAAATTGTGCCCGCTCCCATGGGTAATCATTACTTTTAATTACCCCCAATTAAGTGATGAGATACAAAGATTAATTGCCAAACCGGGACACTATGGACGAGTCTCCGCCATTTGAGTCTGACTGCCTTAAGTCATCTTCGCTGTGCGTCGTCGTCGGTCACCACAAAGAGGCAGCGGCGGCGGTGGTGGCGGCGCGCTGCAAACTGTCCGACAGATTAAAAACATCTCGAGCGCGCGCGTCTTATTGATCGAATTCATTTGAAAATGACGACTTTCAAAGGAAGCCCGTGAATTGGGACAAATTCGAGATAAATATTCAAAACACTGCGCCATGGGGGGTGTCGCCTTTCGCAGTCACATTCGCATTCACGGTGGCCGACGGTGTGTGTGTGCACAACGTCTTGCAGGAAGGAAGGAAGTTTCGATGCGAAATTTGATCACGTGCCGGATGACATCAAGTTTCGATGTTTGTCATCGTTCCCCCATGTCCGGGCGGCTCGGGATGCTTCAGTGTGTCCTTAGTCCTTGATCCTGGGAATTATTCGATGGTGGGTGACAATTATAAAATGACATCAATTGTCCCCGTTTGGTTATGGTTTACTTAGCGGGCAGATAGTGGATTTCGAGTGAGCGATAGTCATCGCCGGTTCAGCCCTTAATTCCGGCCGAACTTCAACCACCAGCCGGCAGAGATTCAATCGGAATCCTCGGTCGATTGTGTTGTTTGTCTAGGGTGAAGTGAGTCTGTTGCTGGGCGGACTGCAGTTGACTGTGTGTGTGGAGGGGGGAAGGGGGTAAGTTGGCACCGGACCAAGCAGATTTGTGCATTCGATGGATTCCCCTCGTTTTTCTACGGATGCTGGACTTGGTCCGGGCTATGGCATTTTTCCATTAATGAACAAGAGAGCGAACGACTGAAGGAAGTGGCCACAAAAGGCAATTAAGTGCCGGAGTCTGAAGTTTGGACTGAGCGCGGAGAGTGAATTGAGGTGACAGGCCACAGGGATGTCGAGTGGGGATGTTGCTTTTTATTTGAGATCCATTTGGTGGAGTTTTCGCAGTTCGTTGGTGCCGTTGATGGCTCCGCGGGAGTGTCAAATGAATCATCTGGGGGTTTCCTTTGTTTTTTTAGGGTTTTCCTAGAGGGAAATCGAGTAAGTTCCTGGAGGGGAACTCTTTTGGGGTGTCAATTTGATCCACTGATGTTATTGACATTCCTCTGGGCTAGCAAGTGAGTTCCTAATTGTTGGTTCTGCTTCGACAAACAATTGGATTCCGTGGATATGTTCCTTGGAGTATATCTGGACTGGAAATGTGGTCCATTCTTGAGCGAGCCCATCCAGGGGCTTCACGAACTCGAGGCATTGCGAGTACAGAGAGATTTTTGAGGTGATGTTAGGCTTGGTAAGGTTGCATAAGGAACGTCCCTACTGATGGATCTGGAGATGGAGTTGCCGATTCAACACAGTGACCCCTCCTTGAACCAAACGAAGGGAAGGATGAAGGCCCGTGGCGGAGGGTATAAAGGTGTCGATGCACATGCCGATAGATCCAGGCTTGATGCTCGGACTGGACAATTTTTGAAGTCACCACCTCTCTTGAGGTGACAGCATTCCAAAACCAATTTGAAAGTAAGACCTTCTCAGATCTCGCCGTTCGAAGTTGGCGATGAACTGCAGGTCCGTCCAAAGCACATCGCGAGTCTTTGCAGAAAAAGAAAGGCCAAGGACCTTGGTGAGCTGTGGGGCCAATACAAGTTCTGACTGAATATATGCCCTCAGCGCCTATGGGTCCATCATGCAGCCACTTGGGATTTCCTAGAGTGTGGAACTAGACTATGAACCGACCGAAGCAAGTTTTTGATGTGGGCTTTGCTGAAATCGTTAAGATTGCTGTCGAAGCGTGCTCCTGTGTAGAGAATCTGCAAGGCAGTCACCTCTTCATCTCGACAGCTTCTGCCGAAGGAAGACCAAGTCATCTTGGGTGACCACAGTGGTCTTTAACGATTAAGGTTAAGTCAGGTTGAGGTGGCTAGAGCATGCTTAGTCGTAGAATTGGAACAAAGGACGGGAGGATTAGCGATTTCCTGATCTTCTAGAACCCTACAGAAACAGATTACCCATCCTTCCCACTTTTTTTTACTCAGTCAGTGGTTTCCTTAAGGAATTTCTTGATCTTTACAACTCTATCATTAGCTAGTTCGTCTAGGCTGTTGAAGAAGTAGTTCCCGATCGTTGTCAGTGTGATCGCTTCAAGAGATAGTCAGGTATCAAAGTAGTGAAGAGCGATCCCTTCTTGTCTCGGCAACCTCTACAGAAGCCTTTAGATGGGATGTCTAAGCACACTTGCAGGGTTAGACAGTGTCAGTAGACGTATGCACATAAATCACATTCACCTAGTCCGGTGCGATCGTCTGCCCGTGTTAGACTAGACTAGTTAGAGGTTTAAGGTCATAAATGGAGTGCTAGCATCATTGAACCGTTTAACTTCAAAAATCATGCTGGGAACATACAAACATAGCTAAGGTCAATGTTGGACAGTAGAGAGCCGTGTTAGCCGTCTTTTAAGTTCACTTCCTGCGCAGATGTGCCACGCAATGCGCTTGTAGTTCATTTACACACCATCTTTGGGACAAGTTTTGATCACTTTTGAAGGGCCTAACGCTGCAAATGTTCAGGTCCATCAGTCAGCTTATCATATTCACCTCCTAGGGCTTTCTTTCAAAACTTTCAGTCCGGGATTTACCAGGGCCTCAACCAACAAGGCTCTTCAGCTCGCACGATCTTTAACCAGATGCCTCCAAATTCGCACATGGAGGTGGTTAAGATCCTTTTCCACTTACGTGGGTTTTCTCTATTGCCTTGTCTGTTGTCCAACTGAGCATTTTGTCGTTTATGCCTTCTGAACCCTTTACAGTCTTGTATTCAAAGACAAACAGAGACGTCGCTGAATAAGGATCTTTTCCTCTTGTGTGCATCATCGGCTCTGTGGGCGTCCTCTATTGCCTTGTCGCACTGGTTTGGAGTCGAAGTTCTGTTTCCAATAAGGTTTACTGTCTAGTGCGGTATTAAAATTTTTTACAATTTTTTCCACACTCTATAAAGTTTTTTAACGTTTTAAAGGATAGACGGCAGCGTTCCCACTTTTCACTCATTTTCAACATTAGATATCTCTTCACAGAAAAATGCGATCTTAAAAATATCTTCCATCAAAATAAAGCCCACGATGTCATCTTTCTCACAAGCTATAGCATTGCCAGATGCAATTAATATGACCAGAGATATAACATTTCAGAGCCATCCGACAACAATTTGTTACCGAAAATTTTCGACCACTTAATATTTGACGAAAGTCGATGATTTTTGATTTATTCTCGTTGAGTTTTGAGGATCATGTGTCGTTTTTCATCAGATTTCGAGAACTTGAGAGTATTCCCCACTGACAGTGTCATTCGCATGTGAAGAGGTCCACGTCCACTGGCAGGAGACGCTCCTCAGTTTAATATGCTGTTGAACACCAAGTGCCTCCTTGATCATGGATTTCACCTTTCAAAGGACGTTCAAGAAGACTGAAGTCTCTTTCAACATCGAGGACATTTGGTGAAAAAAATTAGACCTCAAGAGGGTGCTCCGAAGTCAAAGAGACTGGACTGTTGACGAGGACTTCCTATCCGTCAGCGGTCTAACCCTGATCTAGGCCAGAAATTGGGCGAAAATTAGCTCCTAGGTTCCACCTTGTCACTTAAAAGAACCAGCCAATACTGCTCTCCCAGACGGAATCTTTTGATCTTCTGAATTTGTCTACCTTTTGGCTTAGTCTTTATTAAAACTCCGTTGGTAGCCTGCCGTCAGACTGGACCAGAAAGTGAGCCAGAAAGTGCGCCAGAAAGTGGGCCAGCCTCAGGACAGATCTTAAGATTCCGAAATCCACCTGAACGTGGAGGATCTCTAAGGAATGCAACAAAGATTTGAGACTGGCCAAGCATCGCGAGAGACAAGTCGTCAAGGGCTACAAGCTCCTGTTGACTGACAAGGCTTGCTGCCCGATAAAGTCTCGAAAGCGATGAATCTCGTCAAAAGAGTTGATTCCAAGTGCAAAAGGCTTCCATTTTCGTCCTCATTCTGCCTCCAAAGCCACATTTAGACAACTCCTGCTTGATGACTTTCCACAACACCATTGGAATCTCTTAGACTTCTTCTCTCTCACACACACACCATTGCAAAAACTTGGATTCATTTAATTTCAAACCACATCGGCAGCACTCATCCTGTCGTCTGGCTTTGTGGACCTCCTAGACGAAACAATCGGTGTGCGCCTCTCATCTTGTCTCGTCGGCAGCCGTAATTAGTTCATCCCCGGCCTGCTAATCCCACCATTCAGAGTACTCAATCCCAAACACCGAACCGCCGTACAGTACAGCGCACTCAACGGAATCAAAATTGGATTATCCTTCTTGTGCTGCTGGCGTTGCTGGTGCCGGTGCTGGTCCTCGCAAATCCTTTCCCAAAAGACCGAATCCATAGTGCCCCGGCCAACTGACCCAGCTAATTGGTTAAGTAGGCAGGAAAGCCGGTGCGGTGCCGATGCCGTCGGTGCCTCGGGAATAACAACACCAGCTCAGCGCTTCGCATTCGGATTGGGATTCGAATTCCTTTTCGCAAGCATTTCGCTCGCCTTTGTCGGCGGCGGAACGAGGGCTCAAGGATTGCGATTCAGGTAAATCAGGTACACACAATCAGAAATCTAAATTGATCCTAGTCATCCTGTTTTCGCTTTGTTCGCTGTATCTCGCTCTCTTCTCCTCTCCGTTTGCGGACGGAGGACCGCAAACATATGTCGTGTCGTTGTCGTCGACGTCGATGGCGATGTCTTCTGTCGTCTTGAATGCGTAATTGCCCGTATCACGCATAGATCGCAAGGAGAACCGCATCCACACACCGGGCAACGGCTGAGAGCGCATCACGCATGGATTAATGACAATTATCCTTTTGTTGCCCGAATGTGTCTCCTTGGCTTCTGGGCGCACATCTCTGCTTCGAGTGAGTTGTCGATTGTCTAGCTGCCGGCGGCTGCGGAGGTAGACTTAATTGAATGGAAACACAGGACTCGACAATAAGTGGAAGAAGAAGAGGCAGCAGTCCCTCTTCTCAGTGCTCAATCACATCACATCCCCCTCGATAAACAGTTTAACTGAGACGACAAGAGATCGCATCTAAAGTGTGTCACACAACACAAAAGCAATTTCAGATACAATCACAATACATGTCGTCCCTGGGAAGGATAAACACACTTTATCCTGCAATCAAAACTACATACAACTGAGAGGAAGGATCTGTGCAAGAGACGGAGGCGGTGAGTGAGAGAGCCGCGCTGGAGGCTGAAAATGATGCCTGCTTGGGAAAAGTGTTTCTGGTGGCTTTTGTCCTTTTTGCTGGAGAGCAGTTCCTGTCACAATTCTCTGTCTCTGCGCACTAAGGCGGGCGGCGGTGGGGCGGCGAGGGCGGGACTGCATTTATTTTCGCAGTTGAGTCACACCGGGTGTTTGAGATCCTTGACAGGACCGAGATTAGCAATTTGTGACTGAAAAAGTCAAAAGCAATCAAGTGGGTGGGCAGTTGGAATGGGTGGGTGGAATGGGCGGAGGGGGGGCTTCTTCATTTACGCTGCGAACGGGTCCTGAATTGGGTCAGACTGTGGAAGACATTCCGAAATTTATTTTGAGAATGATGCACGGCACGGTATCCTCCGGAAAATGAGTTCAAACCGGGACGATGAAGCCTGGTTTGGACGAGGAAAATGTGGGCAAATGGCAACGCCCGCTAGATGCGCATTTAGAAGACAACTGAAAGATGACAGGAAAGGCGGCAGTCTTGGAGGAAAGCGCCTCTTTGAGTGAGGAAATGAAAATGTGCCGCAAAGGAAGATCTGCTTCTGGGGTGTGTCTGGATGCCAGGCAGGGTTGAAAACCGTCAAAGAGTGCGGGCTTAGAACAGTTGAGCAACTCGAGTTCTTGTGTGTGTGGAAAAATCGCTTTTAAAACTCCTGGAGCGCCTCAAATTTGACCAGGAGTGCCCATCTACAGACTCCACCACGAGCAAATTTCGACGTGAGAGGTTCAGAGACGCCTTCAAATTGACAAGGACTACCTATCCAGAAACTCCGTCGCTAGTCTACCCGCAGACTGGAACAGAAATTGAAGAAATCTCAGCGTTGGAGGTCCAGAGACGGCTAGGAAGCGGGAAGGACTGTCTATCCAGAGACTCCGTCGCTAGTCAAGCCGCAGACCGGAGCAGAAATTAAGGAAATCTCGGCGTCGGAGGCCCAGAAACGGCTAGGAATCGAGGAGGACTGCCTATCCAAAGACTCCGTGGCTAGTCCAGCCGGTGACTGGAGCAGAGATTAAGGAAATCTCAGCGTTGGAGGTCCAGAGACGGCTAGGAATCGAGAAGGACTGCCTATCCTGAGAGTCTATCACTAGTCTAGCCGCAGACTGGAGCAGAAAATGACGAAATCTCGGCGTTGGAGGTCCAGAGACGGCGAGGAATCTATAAGGACTGCGTATCCTGAAACTCCGTCGCTAGTCTAGCCGCAGACTGGAGCCGAAAATGACGAAATCTCGGCGATGGAGGTTCAGCGACAGCTAAGAATCGAGAAAAATTGGGCGGAGCGGAAATCGGGCAAATTTCGAAGTGAGGGGTCCAGAGACGCCTAAAACTCGACAAGGACTACTCATTCAGAGACTCTGTCGCGAATCTAGTGCCAGATTGGATTAGAATTTGAAAGAATTTCGGTATCAGAGGTCCAGGGATGCCTAAGAATCGATCTGTCAAGCTGCAGGTTGGAGCAGAATTTAAGGAAATCTCGGCGTCGGAGGCTCAGAGACGCCTGGGAATCGAGAAGCACTGTCTATCCAGAGATTCGATCGCTAATCTATTCGTAAACTGGACCTGGAATTGACCAAATTTTGGCCTAAGAGGTCCAGAGAAGCATGAAAATCGACAAGAACTGTCTAGCTGCAGGCTGGAGCAGAAATTGAGCATATTTCGACGTTGGAGGTCCTGAGAAGCCGAAGAATCGGTGAGGAACGGTCAGTGGTGCAGTCTCTTCAAGCGAGTACCTCTGAAAAGATTCCGTCAGCAACAACGTTTCAGTCTGAACCAAGAGTCAAAAATCTGATGACCATCTAGACCCCCAAGGACACGAAATGTTGAGAAGGACGGCTTATGACTAAATCTCCTTCACTAGCCTGCTTTCAACTTGAACCTCAGAACCAAAGAAAAATACAAAAGTCCGTATCAGAGGCCAAAAGGACGCCGAAAGTGATCAGCCCATCGTCTGAATTACGCAGAAATCGATTGTCAACTGGAGTCGCCTACAAACAGGAGTCACCTGCAAACAAGAGTCTCCAGACGCCTCCAGTGAGCACTCTATTTACACGAGGACATGGACAAGGATGCCCAGGGAGACAAATTGCTGTAAAAGGCTTTTCGGGAGGAGGATGCGTCCTGAAATGTGGTGTTTGCTTGTGAACTCATAGACGTAGTTTTCGTCCGTGGGAAGACTTGCAGGCAAACTTAGCTCTCGAAGCGAGTTCCCTGATATCGAGACTGTCTCAACCTTGTCTTGAGCTGTACGTAAGAAGCCTCTCTCACGTCTTTGATGGCTCAGAAAATGGATAAAAATTGAAAATCCCAAATGCCTATGCTGGGAACCTGATTCTGGATCAGAAAGGTCCCAAGACCTGCCTAAGAGTTCCCCTTGGTGGTCAGAAAGTTAAGCAGCCATCAAGGATCTTCAAGCTACGGAGCCCGGAGCTCTGACTTTGAGGCAAAATGGCCACAAGGGCCTGACTCCATCCTAGACTTCCATGCTAGAGAAGCCATCAAAAGTAAGGACAACCTCCTACGAGCCTCAGTTACCAACCTGCTCCACTTCCGATATCCATCCACAAGTCAGACAGACTTGCATTCAGTAGCCACTCGAACAACCACCAGCACAGCCCATTCCCATCAAAAGTTCTCCGCCCAACGCAACGTCCATCACACACGGGAATCTGTCAAATTTCTGATGATCCATGCTCCTCCCGTCAACAGGCAAAAATATTTACGATCCAATTTGGGGCATTTTTAGGGTTTCCAGTGCCCTTTCGGACCACCGGCGATTGCCGCCGGTAGTCGGTGTGTGCGTGTGTAACAAGGCAATAACCGACGCGACGCACAATCATCTGTCCTGCCATAAATTAAGCGCCACAAGGACCGCACTGCCACGTTAGACGGCCGCACCAGCAGTCCTTGCAGTCGTCCTTCTCTCGTTAATGCCATTCCTGACAACTTCTTAATTTTTCAAAGTGGGCCTCGTGAATCCTCCTTGTGCCCCCACCGGATCTGCGGCACTGCCGTGCAGCCGGCTGCCCCTTCAGAAATTATGAATATAAATCTCTCGGATGATTCGCAGCCACCATCATCATTCGCGAAGCGCCAGTCGCGCCGCCGCGTTTGCGTTGCGAAAAAGCCGAGAGATCCTAAATGATCTGTGCGTCTGCGGACTGGGTTTGGCAGTGTGGGGGCAAAATGCCGCAACTTCGCGGCTGAATGTGTGCGTGTGCCGCTGCGTGTGTGAATGCTGCTGTTGCTGGTCTTGTTCTGGTTAATGGGGCTGGAGATGGCGCTTCCCTTTATCCGCCGCGTTTCGCTTGTTTCCCTTTTTTCTCTGCGTCGTTCCGCCACGAAATCATCGTTCTTAGATGATAACCGACAAAACGTTGATTTTCAAAATTTGATATGAAGCCGGGGCATGACTGTGGAGCAGCGGCGGTGGCGCAGTGGCGACAAAATACTCGAAATAACGCAGTCGTCGACGACGTCGTCGTCGTCATCAGCGTTCGTTTTGCTCTTGTTGTCCTTCATGGACGCTTTAAGCCGATGACAGATTTCTGCGAAAATATATCGCGCACGCCTTTGTGATGGGAAGTGGGAAACGCAACGACTGCAGCAGTGGCGGTGGCGGCGGCGGCGGCGTTACAAACATGTGTGCTCTGGCAGAGTGAAATGAAGTTTTCCGGGAATAGCGCCACTCTAGCTGACTTAGAATGGCGGCTATTGTGTGCAGTTTCGCGGGACGATACAGCGGTAGCGTGCAACGATTGATGCGATATCGCTGTCGGCTGTAGTCCGCGTTAGAAAGGCCGCCTTCGACAGAGTGGTGTGGTGTCGGCGTGGTGGCAATGAGCTGTGTCGACTGCAATCTGTCAAGAGAAAGAGCTCCGATTGACCTCTGCAACTCACTCCCTCCCGGTGTCCCTAATTGCTCACAAGGTCGATCATTAGTCTCACCACTACGACTGCCCCGCAGAGGCTGTCTGCCACACCGTCTGCCACCACCATCAGTCACCGGCAAGCCGCGCCGCCTGATGGCTAGATAAATTTAAAATTTTTATTGAAACTGTCAAAATATTGTCGAGTCCCTCGACCATCCACCCACCCCAGACGGCAGTGCGACGATTTATCGTCGTCGTCGTCGTCGACAAACAAAAACAAAATTTCAAGTGGCAATCGCCACATTATAACTGGGGTGACTAAACAGCACTTACAAGCACTCACCCTCGCCCCTGTCACCAAATTGTGTGCCAGCGCGTCACCGGGGTCCTGCACTCCTGCACTGGGTCGTTTTAAGTGATTGATGCCCGTGTGTGTGCCGGCGTGTGTGTGTGTGTGTGAGTGTGCAATAAAATTTATCGTCTAAAAATAATTTCCCTTGTAGCGCACACACAATTGGACCGAAAATTCGATAGATTGCAATAAATTAATGTCCTTGGCGATAAGGATATGTCTCTCTGTGTGAGAGGGGAATAGGCCATTGAACAATTATCAAGAATGCCCCGTCTGGGGACGTAATTTTTCGTGACAGAAGCAGACGATGTCGAGGCTGACTAACGTCTTCATTACTAATCGCATTCCTTTTTCTTATTCTCTCTCTCTGTCTCTCTCTCTGTATGTCTGTCTTCCCTCTTCATCGATTCATTGTCAATCCAGGTGGCAGGAGAAAGTATGCATTTGCCATACAAATTCATTCTTCAGGTCGTTGTCTTCTCTTGACAGGATCAGGATGCGGCGCCATATTCAGTGATTGTTTGACCGTAATCCCGGGGCATTGTTGAGTGAGATTCAATATCTCTATTGGCTTGTAATCGATATCCGCTTCAAATGGGAATCACCTCGGGCGTGAGTAATATGCCGGTGAAGAGGAGAGAGATGTGATTTACTTGTCCCGGCGACACAGGTAGAGACTGCCCGGCGGCGGCGACGGCGGCGGCAGTGGGATAGGTGCTTCAGGACACTTGAGAAAAGGGCGGAAGGCAGTGTGTAATTACTGCAAGGGATTAGATGTAGTTGATTTGGGCTCTCTGGGACAGCCAAGTGATGTGGTGACGTGGGAGAGGACCGAAGGGATTCTGGCGACGACATGTCCGGCTTGGTGGGAAAGGTCGATACAAAGTGGGGCGAAGGCCTTGATGGATTTCAGAGCCTGAACATGGTCTGTCTTCAATCGCACTGGGTGATGAAATAAGAAGAAACCAGAGACTACCATCTGGAACGACGTAGACCCTACTTTTTGCTACCAAGAAGCTTTTTGTGCTCCCTGTGTATTACCAACAAGTCGAGGGAGGTGAAATGAAATCAAGGGAGTCTCGCATGTGATGCTGGCAATATAAGGCCAAGAGTTGCCACTGAGACATCAAATTGTTTGCTCCTCTTGGCGTAGCAGGCATTGAGACAGCTTTAGAAGTGTGACCGACCAAAAGGAGTCGAGTACTGAGATGCAAGGCAATTCGTATCTAATTCGCCAACATAGCATCCCATAAGCAATCCACAGAGTTGACTAGGCCATTGACACATATGCCCTCTTCAAGCTCCCAATCCTGAAATGGAACCTTTTCCCAGCTTCCTCGCTGTTAACAGTACTCAGGTGAAGACTATATTTTATCTTCCCCTCATTGGATAGTCCTGATGTGCGAGTGAGGGGGACAAGAACCGCTCCGCAAGCGTGCCACCGTTCTCCTCTTCCTCCTTCTTATCGAAACTGCCCCTCTGGCTAACCCACCAGCAACAATTTCGACATGAAAACCGTTCCTACGTAGACTGTGCGGGATATTTGGAGTCGTGATTGCTCTAAAATCGTCGCCTGAGTGACGCATTACCTTCCACTATGACAACTAATTCTTCATCTTCTTCTTCTTCTTCTTCTTCTTCTTCTTCTCCTTCTTCTTAGAGTGTCGCCACTGACCGTGGTGGACTTGAGCCTCACTTTTGCACATTAAGTTGGTTGAGGTCCTTCTACCCGCATGTTCGTCACTTTAGTCGAAGACGCCTTCAGCTGCATTGGCCCAACGATTCGAATTCAAAGGCACTTGGGGGCGGAGCAATGTCTTCCATAGGCCTTCTAGAGCATCGTCATATGTCTTGTACCCTTAGGCGATTAAAAAGGCTCATGCTATCGTACAGGTCATACAGTTAGTCATTGAAGTTTCTCCATTAGATGTCATCAAGACATCAAATGCCATCAAGGCATCAGGTGCCATCAGGACATCAGATGCCATCAAGGCCAAACAACCAAGAAAAATTGCACGTAGGACGTCCAGACGCTGACTCTCTACTCCACATAGCACGACAGGGATGATCAAGGGGCTATACAATTCCAACTTGATCCATTGCCCTGTCCTACTAGGGAGTAATCTTCATTTGGCTATCAGCTGGCGCTTCTGTAGAACAAGACTTCATCAGACCTCACGACATCAGCGCCAAATATCTGCCACCTGCTCCAAGCATAGGCCTGGCTTTGGCAAAGGATGTACTGTGCAGTGGCATTGTCATCTAAACAGGCGTCACAGAGGGTGTCATCGTTTAGCCGACACACTTACATATCCGTGGCCCTTTTCTGCGCTAGTAGCTCGTCGATTGTCTATTCTGTCAAGGGAATACAAGAAGCTGTGAATTCTTTACAGACGTTTTGGGAGAATTCCCAGGCGGGAAAACTCACATTTTTTCAAGGCCCCAGCTCTTTCGAGGTGCTGACGGCATTCAGAGAGTACCAATTGTCTATGAAAAGCCTCTCAAATCTCGCCATTCGGAGTCGGCAAAAAACTGTATGTCTCTTCTACTCGTGACAGATTACTAGCACGCTCAAGACGAGTAATTTTTGTAGAAGCTAGTCCCTGATCTCTTGTGGACTGTAGTGTCACTCAATTATTATTATTTGGGAGCATGCGCTTGCTCTGTTTGCAACTTGAACCATCAAGCCACCTTCAATTCTGATCTAGAGAAATCCATTCATTGACTTGTTCTTCTTCAAATGGCGCTACAGGCCAGAGTGAACCTGAACAGGCCTCTCCAGCTCCAATTTCGCACTCCAAGTTCGTAGAGGTCCATCTCCACTTGTGTGCCTCATTGAATCTGTGGGCATCCTCTAATGCCCTATCCCACTGGTTCGGAGTCTGCACACTCCCATAGAAGCTCTTCTCTAATTTACAACACGTTTAATCGCAAGGCGGTCCTAAGTGCTCCTCCTCCAATCCCTGTCTGTCAAGTTCATCAGCGATCTTATTTCCAGTGATCCAATGGTTTCCGCGGAAGGAGACTAGTTTTAGACTGATCGAGAGGACCCTTGACATAACGTAAAAGATACGCAGAAGCTGCCTTATTGTCCTTTTACTCCTCGTGGGCAAAACTGCATTAATGACGCCATCTCCTTCAAAGTTCTGCGACGTGTTTGAGGTCTCTTCAACTCAGAACAAGATTCCTCTTCAACCGTTTTGCGACACGTTTGCCAAGGGTGTCCCGCTGATCTGTCTGCCTGGGAAAGCTCCTCTACATGGAGAACTTCTCAATGGAGTTTTCTTTGCGCCACAGGGTGTGCCCAATCCCCTCCCACTTTCTCCCTCGTATTTTGATGTTTAGAGGCTCATGGACAGAACTCAGGGACGATTCCTTGTTGGAGACATTGCCAAAGAATCCTAAGGGTGTTCACTTTTTAGGTGCTGCATCCATACAGATGTGGGATTTCGTTTTACGTGATCACCTGCGTTGCGGCTTACAGCACGGGGTCCATTTTCCCAAGAGTCGTAGATAACGCAAGACTAGACGCCATAGCTACCCAAGTACCAAATGAGATCAGGCTTGAGGGGCAATCATGCTAGAGGGACAACACCATGAGGGGTATCACCCCATGAGGGTATGGAGCAAGGCCTTTCTCAAACTTCTCAATCAAGTCTTTAACTGTAGCACTTTCTCCCAAGCGGCCATTGGTCCATGTTCTGGCCTGTATTTAACGTTGCAACCGTCAGGGGTCAAACGACCTTCGTCACGAAGTTCCTAGTAGTGCTCACGATTATACTTGGTGAATCCCCACCTCTTTGAGACATCGATTTCTTGCCTTCCTGGGACCTTGAAGTTAACACGACGCAAAGCCTCAAAAACTTGAGCCTTGAGCCAGGAGAGCCCCCTGACCGCCTGGTCTGAATCAGTAGGGTGAACAACTTGATTCAGACCAGTCAGCACGGTACACTAACCACAGCTCTGCCCACAGATATGGGTATTACACTAGCCCAGGCGGTTAGGGGAGGGTTGCATTCTCAACCGTACAAGCGGGCCTACCGCACGGTCAGGATGAAACCGAAATTCCAGGGACTCCTGACCTCCCGTGGCACCAGAATATAGCCTTTCGTCAAGCTGTCTCTACCAGGCAGATTGCCTCAACGCTTGAGACCAAATGGACCTTGAGTCCATCACTAATATTAATGCTACGGATGTAACTTTGAATCAAGTGATTCATAAGTCCAGTCACATCATCTGGAGCTGCATCCACACAGCAGCATCGATTCCATATTGCAGCGGAACAGTCGCGGACAGCATGCCGTGCATCTTTCCAATTGGCTTGGTTTATCTGTCCACCGCCACCGCATCCGCACAATGTTGAAGGGACGTCGAAAAATAGGTCTAAACCGGGAGAAATCGCGAACTGCGAGATTCTGTCTGACAGCGCGCCTCCAAAATCAATTTCGCCACAACTTCCCGAGACCAAAGGACCCGACTTCCTGTCCAACAGTGATCAGTTGGACGTGTTTGTGAGAAACGCTAAGGGCTTCAGTTCTTGCTGTACCTTTGTTGCCTAAGTCAGGCTTTGTTGGCCCCAGCTCCTAGATTATTGGCCATCAAGAGCCTGAATGTCAATATTGAGACTGTTTTGAGGACCATGTATGGACATTCATCTGGAGAAAAAATGCAAGCCTGCTTCCTCCTCCGGCTTCCCGTGGAGCTTAAGTCCGGCTGGCACCCGAGCATCAACCAACTTGTCTGTCGCCAGAATCGAAAATGTTGAAAACGTGAATGCTGAGTATCCCAAGCAAACATTTTGACCAGAGACTGGGAGATCAGGAGCCCCTGGAACTGGCTCTGTGGTAGGAGGATGGTAGTGGCTGTGGTTTGAAACCCAATATCGTGGGCAGAGCCGAGGTGAATGCACTGTACTGACTGGTCTGCATCAGGTTGGTCATCCGACTGACTCAGGGCAGGTGGTTGGGAGACTTTTCCGGCTCAGTGCGGAGATGCATTCTCAACCGGGTGCTGCGACACAGAGAGCGGCAGATGTTTTAAAAATGGCCTCGCTTCCTGTCAAGGTGGAGTGATTGTCCTTTACGCATGAACTCAGTTTGGTTGGGCACCTAGTCTTATCTAGATTACGACTCTTGACAAAATGGACCTCGTGGTATAGGACCGTCAAGGCAGGGAGCCACGTAAATCCAAATCCCACATCTGTGTAGCTCAAACAGGGGGTTATGGCCGAAATGAAGCACCCACCGCGTCTGCTGTATGCCAGACTGGTGTGCAAGTGGACACCACTCACAGTCCCCGTTGTGGTACGGTGCGCACAGATGAGAATGTGGGACTACTGGGGCCGAGAGGGTTGAGACTCAGTTGACCAACATCGACACAAGATCTCAAGGGCTTAACCTGCCATACATTAGCCTCTGAGGAGAACTCTGCACAAAGACCTCGGATTGACTGAGCAACTGAAAGCGCGCGACTGTCCGCTTCGGAATTGCTTCACAATTTGGGTCCTAGAGCAGCCTGGACAACAATTTTGGGGAAAAATCGGAAAAGGTCATCTTTCCTCATAAGGCGCGTTTGCTTTCGGGGCTACTTAAATGAACAAAATTGCCGCCGTTTGCGTTTGGGACACATTCACCTTTTTGTCGAGGATCCAATGCACCTAGACGACTTCAGTTTGATGAGGACCCAATTCATCTAGAGACAGCTTCAGTTCGACGCATTGATGCCGAGTGGGAAGTGGTGGCATCATTGGACGGTTTTTCTTCGAAAATAAGGCAGGGAGCAAAATTTCGGTCTCTTGCTAGTGGCTGGGGACTGGGCACACCCTACGGCGTCATCCTCCCCGCCTTTCTTCCAACTGAAATTGAAGACATGAATCTGAACGACCTCTGGTTTATGTTGGATGACGCGCCATGCTGCATAGCCCAAGCCACAATCGATCTCTTGGACAACAAATTCATAAATCGTGTCAACAGCTCTTGACGATGCCGATTGACTGCTTCAGAGCATCAAGTTGAAGCCTTTGGACCTTGGGCAGTGATTTGACCTGTTTGGACGTTTCGAAAGACCAATAGGCTGCCGATTCGGAAACGCATCCAGCACACAAGACCTCAGGCTTCATTTATAGCCCTCAACCATCAACAAGACCTTTGATCCTTGGAGTGAATAGAAGGCTATCCTTTAAAGCCAGCCGTAGAAGCCACTCAAACGACGCTGCATCCACTCAAAATGCGTCTCTACTCATACACCCACAAGCCATGAAAAAAACTGAATTTTTGAAAATTTCATTCCATTTGCCCTTGACCCACCCTGCATCCACTGAAAGTCCTAAAATCAAATATCTGCACTTCAACCGGGCGCCATTTCATGTCATCCCTTGCATCCAAACTCAATCGAAGATGTCACTCATCTGACCGCAGATTTAATTTGAGATGAGGGTTCCCCATCTGTAACGCCCGGGCCCCTATCGAATTTCACGTAATCCCCGTGAAATGTGACTCCAATCGATTGCAACCTCCATCCGCTGTGCCAATTGCATTTCTCTCTCGCTCTCGCCGCGCCCTCCTTCACTGTCCGTATGCCGAATGTGAGCGGGAGAGTCCATGACCTCCGAGAAATGAAATACATCCTTCTGCGCCACCACCACCGCCGCCGCAGCCATCGCGGGCGTATCACTTACGAGCCACCAATTCCGGTTACCAATTCATTCATCACCAATTCATTGTTTCGTCGTGAAATTTTCTACGAAACTCAGAATTGGAACAGCCCAACGACGCGCAAGGATATCAAATTTCCACAAGACGCATCTATCCCACTCTGCAGCCTCCGTTGGAGATGCTGCTGGTACCGCTGTTCATCACTTCGCCAGCGTCTCGGGGTCGTCGGGGGGAGAAATTAAAACATCTTGCCGCCGCTTGGTTTATCTGTCCACCGCGGCCGCCGCCGCCGCACATTGTTGAGGGAACGTCGAAAAATAGGTCTAAACGGAGAGAGATTCTGTCTGACAGCGCGCCTCCAAAATCAATTTCGCCGCCCTCCCTCCCCCCCACTGAACGATGCTGACTGCGTCTTCCGCAGAACTCCCGTTTCCCTGTCGTGGCTTTAGTTTTGTTTGCGGCGGCGGCGGCATGAAACAGAATACCCTTGAGTCTAGTTAGCTCCTTTGAAGATCCTATTCATCAGCCGGTTGACGGTGACGGTTGGCTTGGAAATTTGAATATTCCGCGACGGGGACACCTGAGCAAGGACGACACAAAAACCCCGAATTAGCTCCTACCGATTACCTCTTCTCATCTGACGGCCGACAGTGATGATGACGATGGATGGCAATGGATGGTTGGGATAAGGATGAGTGGCTGATGAGGATACAGACGGCGACGGCGATGGCGATGGCGATGAGACGCGCTGCTGCCATAATTAGCTAGGAAGTGTTTGTCAAGGAGAACCTTTATTCCATTCTTTGGGTGTGTCGCTGTCGGTCGTCGTCGCTAGGCAGGCGGATCAATTTACCCTTCCGGCTTGGTTTTCAAAAGCTCTCCCCCCCATTCGCGTCTCGTCCTCGCTTCAATTTTGACGCGTACCAATCTGCGGCTGGGTGGAGGGAGGAAACACATCCTTCAGCTTGAAGCGCCTTAATGGATTTTTGCGTTCATTAGCCTTGTCCACGCATTCGAGTGAGTGTCTCGGGTTCCGAGAGCGACACAGTAATAGGCTAATCAGCAAAGCTGTGCTTTATCGCTTTCCTCCCCATCGACGGCAGCCTCATCCTTGTCGTCGTCGTCGTCGTCGTTGTCCTCAACCTCAACCGCGTCTAAGTGCAAGCCTGGGTAGTTACTTCCTTCCTCTTGAGTGAGGAGAATGCCACTCTGGCTCTCTGCTGCTTCTGGTTTGCTGATTCCCCGCCATTTCGCGACGACAACGACGAGTGACTGTTGTTTTGTCAGCCGCGCGGGTTCCCAGTCCCGAACCGCCAGCCATGTTGGTGTGCCACACACTCACACGTACCACCCGTTGACAGTCGTCATCGTTCGCAACTCATAACTGGCAAGCACCACCAACCACCAGTCACCTCACCAGGCAGACCCTTCCCCTGCCCCATCGTTGCCACCATGCGCGTGTGTGTTTAGCTGCGACAGGACTCTTGAACTGTGATTTCCTGCGCCGCACTGGCGTGGATTTGTTGCCGTTGCGAGGATAATGTGTTTTTTCAATTCTTTTTCAAGACTCGACGACAAACGATATGAAGTTCCCCGTGTCCCCCCCCACCCCCCTGGGCACCCCACCAGTTCCCGTTCCGTTTATCCTGTCCGGGCACCGCCATTAGCGTCGCCACCGTCGCAGTAACCCTTTAATTAGGTTTGCAGCTCTCGCTCGCTCATTCGCTCCTCGGCCGCTGTCGCAACCGCATTCAGTTCTGGGTGTGCATTAGGGCGAGTGCGTGTTTATGTGCGACCAAGCACTCGCTTATTCAATAGTACACCTCCATTAAAACGAGAGCGCGCCTCGTCTGCCAGGCCACGCTCGGCTGGTGAGCACAGTAATAAGCCTAATTCTTGGCTGCTCGCTCGGTCTCTCTCTCGCTGTGTTCCTCTCACTCTCGCATTTTCCGCGCTGAAGGCTGGAGGATGGGATGGATGGTGCTTGGAGTTTGTCGCAGGAAGTGCTGTGTACTCTCGTGGCAGGACGATTCTAAAATGTTGCACACACACGTATTGTGTTTGTGTTTTGTTTAAGTGCCTTAATTAGCTGGCGAGCGCGATCACACACTTTGCTCCTTTGGAACTTTGTTTAGGGGTAAGTTTGTGAAGGGGTGGTGGGGTGGGGGAGGATTTGGTGAAAGTACATTTCCTTTTTTCGTTCGCATGGTTTTTGCTTTGCAGTGCATTGAGTGGGTTGGCAGTTAACTGTGCGTGGGTATCCTTGGAGAAGGAGGCCCCCCATTAAAGTTTAAATCGACAAAAATGTTTGTGTGCGGGATTTTATGGCACTTTCAGGTGGGTGGATGTGACACCCCATCGATTTGATGGCAAATCTGTAGTCCTGAGGCAACGACAAGATGACAAGCAGGGTCCCAAGAGCGACACGATATGGTGATAGTATGGCACAGCAGGTTGGATGGGAACAAAGTGGTTTTTTGGTCGGGAGCTCGATAGTCTTGCACTGGAAGCTAGAAGACTTCGCGACAATTGAACGCAGCAAGACGCAAAGAAGCTGCAACAGAGAAGAAGGGGAACAGAAGATGAATGATGCCGATGGACGATTCGGAAATTTGATCAGAGAATTCAAACTAAACTGTGATCCACCTCCGTCCTGTTGACGCAGAAGAGAACGTAGGACTTGCTTTGAAAACGAACGAATTTGGTGAACGACCATCACAATGAAACAGTCTGAAATCCGCTGATCGTTGGAGTGCTGCTTACAATGTACCGAACGGCAAAGGGACTGGAACTCGCTTCACACCCTGCGGCGCAGTGAAGGGTTGAATCTGTCCATCGCGAAGTAGTAGAAGTTCCACAGAGGGAATGAATAGAAAGACTCCTTGGGAGGCGATGGAGAATCTGACATGAAGGTACACAGCTCCAAACAGAAAACACACATCCACAAGTGTCATCATAACGAAATGGCTTCAAAATTTATGGAAATTGCAAGTTTGACGGACTACCTTCTGTGTACAAACGTTCTCGGGGACACTAGTAGTCTCCAAGTAGTCTGAGTGGACGCTGTGTGCCCCACAACAAAATTTACTTATCCCAGTGTGTCCTCAACCTCTCTCTTTCTCTCTATTTCTCTCTGCCTAAATATTCTCATCACTCTTACACCACGTCTGAGGAGTATGATGGATGCCACCAACCGTCACTGAACTGCTGTACTAAGACTCCCTTCCAATGAATTCTCAAGGAACCACTTTTTAAATCTTCTGCGACGAAGAGGAAAATGCGTCAATCTGGGACAGCAGTTAAAGTTCAGATGTGGGCTTTGGTTTTGGGTCTGCCTTGGCGGCCTTATATTTTTGTTGACATTTGACAGGGAAAGTCAAGCAAAACCAGGCGACATGCGTCTAGGTTAGGATGTACAGACACTGGGACTTCGGCGACACTGGGACCTCAGAGACACTGGGACCTCAGAGACACTGGGACTTCACAGACACTGGGACTTCGGAGACACTGGGACTTCGGAGACACTGGGACTTCGGAGACACTGGGACTTCGGAGACACTGGGACTACGGAGACACTGGGACTTCGGAGACACTGGGACTTAGAAGACACTGAGACTTCCGAGACACTGGGACTTCGGAGACACTGGGACTTCACAACCACTGGGACTTCGCAACAGAGATCAACCCACCTTATGTGCAAAGCATCAACAATGCAATCGTTCGATCGTCTCCTTCAACCGCAATTGTTCTATGTAAAGGCAATGTGATGGCTTTTCGCTACCAAGGACCGGTCAAGAATCTTCTAGTTCTGGTACAGTAAGCCGGATCTAGCAACCTCTTAAGCGGTTTCTTGGTTCGATGATGGAGTCTCAACAGCCTTCCTCGCAACACAAGGGTTATCCAATTTGACATCATTGCTTGCATTGAGTTAGGTACCAAGGTGGGCCATGCCATTGTCAAGTACAGAACCCGAAGCAAATAAAAATAATAACAATTGAGTGGCACTACAGCCCACAAGGGACCAGGGCCTAGCCTCTACAATAACTACTCGTGTTGTGCGTGCGCCTGTTCTCTCACGAGTAGAAGAGACCTACAGTTTTCTGCCGACTCCGAACGGCGAGATTTGAGAAGTTTTTCATAGACAATTGGCACCCTCTGAGTATTGTCAGCATCTCCAAAGAGGTGGTGCTTATTAAGCGACAGCTTAGACAGGGTCTTACCTGATAAAGAATAAAGGCTCTGGGCCGGTACGCGACGAGTGACAAAAATTTTCCCTATTCTCGCCATCCACCCATCAGGTCAGCCAAACAATTCAATGAACAGACATCTACCTCATTAGCAAGTGACAGCGCCAATCTGGCTGCATCATATCTTAACCTTAACAGATCCCTTATTATAAGGGGATCGGTCGGCCCGTGCTGTGACTTAAGTTCTTTCACTTAAGAGTAGTCTTAACCCCTTTAGCGCGCGCCAACTATAAAAAAAAACAACAGAAAGAAGGACACATTCTGAGCGTTGTTCATCATCGACGCATCAGGAGCTATGCTTGGGCTTTTGGAATTTGATCCAACCACATGCATCCTACCACATGCAATCACATGTGGTAGGATGCATGTGTCACAAGACACGCCTCTGAACTTCAGATGATGAGGAAATTTTTGCCATGCTAACAAACCTCTCGACTCATGGCTCTTTCCATTTGAAGAAGCAGTTCTTCAGCGTTTAGGTCCTCGTGCAGAGCCGTGAGTCGCACCCTATCCCGACGAGTAACTCCCACAACTCCATGAAGAAATCTCATCTCGGCAATTTGAGATGGCGATCTTCTTCTTCTTCTTTTTTTTCTTCTTCTTGTGGCGCTACAGTCGGGGTGGACCTGGGCCTCATCCAACATACCTCTCCAGCCAGCACGGTCCTTCGTCAGTTGCGCACTCCAAGTTGGTGTAGGTCCTTCTCCACTTGTGTGCGCCACCTTAGCTTAGGCCGTCCTCTGTTGCGTTGTCCCAGTGGCTCAAATTTGAAGACTTTTCGAACCAGAGCTGTGGTGTCCATATGCTCTACATGGCCTAGCCAACTTAAGCGTTCTAGCAGGTGTTATAGACTGACTCAGGCTAATCAGATTCTGTAGACGGAGGCTCATATCCGTCTTAAGCATTGTATTCCAAGGCGCTAGACCAGGCGCATGTCGCTCTACAACCCATAGAGTTCGTCGTTAAGTCTTCCCATCCGATGGCATCAACGCAAATAGGGGCAAAATTCGCATGCAGAACAGACTAAGCGCTTCCTCATCCGCTTTCAGTAGCCAAAGAGTAGAACTGGGATGTTCCAGCAAGCTTAGTCCTTCGAGAGAGGGTTTTTTACTCAATTGCCTCTTGAGCCCAAAGGGGCAGTGATTGGCAAGAATGATTTTGCGTTGTTGTCCCTGTTTACCGCGGAGCCGAGGAAGATGAAGTCCTTGACTACCTCGAAGTTTCTGCTGCCTAGTGTGACGCTCTGTCCGAGACGTCGATGTTGTGCGTACTTCCTTGATGACAGCATGTACTTCGTTTTGCCGCATCCACTTCAATGCCACCAAACGCCTCATTGATGGTTCGCTGTGTTCGTCCAATCACGTCAATGAATTCGGCGTGAGCTAGCAATTCAACTGGCTTTTGGAAAGAAGTGCCTCTGGCGTTGACTGCGATCTTTTTCTGCAGGTTCAAATTTCACGTCCCTGGAGCAGAGATCCAGTAAGTTCTCATCGCAAACCCTCTAAACTGCTTTATACTTGATCCATCTTGACCAATCCTTCAGCCAAGCTTACTATTGCTCTACCTGTCATGAAAACGACTCCAGGATACCTCAACTTCTTCACTTCCCATTGAAGCAGGTGAAGAAGTTGAGGTATCCTTGGTCCCTCTCATTAAGACATTAGACAGACATACTTGAAATGTGACTTCAGATCCCATCACAGGCCACAACCCTAGGAAGCTCACACTGGCTTGCCATCTAGGAGGAAGTCGGAATATCTGAAGGAAATGGATAACCTACCCACAACGCTCCAGCTAAGACGGTCTTTGAATCCCAGACTCCAGGTTGAGAAGGAGAGAAAGTTCGAACCTCCGGTATAGAGACCAAGTGATTACGGACGCTAGAAGCTTGAAATGTGACTTCAGATCCCAACCACCCCAAGCCGACAATTGGAAGCAGTGTGTCTGGAACCGTCAAGAATGGACGACAACTATAGCTCAGGCTCAGACCCTTCATAAGTCGTGTACACACCCTCCACACTCTCAATGCGAATAAATTCTCATCTCGGCTACGCTGCAGCTTCCAGTCCAGAGGTTAGCTTGTCGAAGATCAGCACCCATCTGCATTCCTCTCGCTGAAGCTACCAAAGCTGCTTCAGTTTGTGAATGTCCCTCAACCAAGATCCAGCAATCCCATACTTTAGTAGATCCCTCCAGAGTTTACCCCTCCTGTGGGTGACTTCGTTCTGCTGGTGGCATAGTCCTTGTCGACTCCTAGACGTGTCAGGTAGACCACTTTCGGTTTCCCCCCAAAAACCAATTGTTCAGTTCACAGCCACCGTGTCCAACATCCATTGAGGAAGAAAAAAGCCTTTCAGAGCTCCTGCTGAACATGAACATCGCTGTCAATTATCGTCCCCGTCCTTCTTCGCGGTGCTTCGTCAACTTCCTGCAGCAGACATCGTTCCTCTTCATTTAGACGCTGACTGCTAATCACTACCACATTACACGAGCAATTGTTTGTAACATCCTGCAAATTTAAATTACTTCCCAACCGCTCCACACATTCCTTCGTCATCCTGTGTCCTCCATCCTCCATTGGGAGGCTTCATCTGGCAGATGAGAGAGTGAGACTGAGTTGGGGTGAGTTAAGGTATGGCGCGCACTCGCATAATTGGACCTCCAAAAGCCGCCAGCTACATACGTTCCGGCCAGCATAAGAGTGATGCTGCACCAACAGCAGCACCATCGCCACCATCGGCACCATCAGTGCGCCATCAACAGCCATCCACAGTCTGCATGACAGGGGGGTGGGGGAGGGGAAATGGGATGCTGGAGAATGGGAAGAGAAAGAAAGGAATTCGCCACCCAATCGATTGAGCCGGGCGTCTGGCGCCGGCGCTTAGGCTTTAAGTCCCCCTGCGGTGGGCCACCAAAAAACAGTTTTTTTTTGCTTTTTAAAATTTTCTCTTACTGTGTGTGTGTGTGTGTTTGTGCAGATGAGAGGAGACACACAAAACGCCCCACATGCAGGGCACACACACACACACACACACACTCATCCGCCGGCAGACGCCAGCCGAAGCCAAGCCAGGCCAACACGGAAAAAAGGGAAAAAGCATCCGAAAGATTTATATTAAGCCATTTTTATTCTTAATTCGTGAAGACGAAGGTAGCGGCGGCGGATAGATATCCTGTCACCGCGCAACAATTGGCATTGCTCCTTGCTTCGATGGGCTTGGATGGGCTTGGATTTGCCTGGCTGCCGTAGCTGCTGCCGTTTTCTGATGACGACGGTGAACGGCGATGCAGCAGCAGCACCGGCAGCAGCAGCAGCAACTCGGCCAACGTTGGTCGTGATTGAATTTTCCCTCTGCGCGCGCGCCGCCTTTGTGGTCTTGTCGCGTCCGTCAAACGTCTATGCATTCACGCAGAACTTTGGTCGGTCGGTTGGACGGTCGGACGGTCGCCGCATCGAATTGAATAATTTCAAAAATTTGATATTTATAAGTTTCGTGGATGAGAAATATGAAGTCGCCGCCGCGCCGCGCCGCGCCGTTGCGTTGCTTTGCAGTTGTGGCTGTAGCTGTAGCTGCCATCCGCAGTTAGCGTACGAAATGTCACATTCAGTGATTTTAATAGCGTCGATGTTATCTCTGGTGTGGCCTCTGGCTGCTCCACAGAAGCTGGAGATGATGATGATGCGCGTCTGCGACATAAAAACAATGATGCGCGACAAAACATTCAGCGCGCAACGCAACAACACAATTCCCCGTCCGTCAAGGGACGACAATTCATTGGGCTTGAGGCTGTTGCGGCGGTAAACCAACAAAAAAACAAAAAACTTGTCATGCCCGCGCCTCTGTCGAGATTGTCGTCGTCGTCGTCGTCGTCGTCGTAGTCATTTGGAGCGACGAGTAATTAGAAATCCGCTCATGCGCGACTCGAACTCGATCCGTTTCGATAATGCGTCTCCTGTGTAATTAATGCACAGCTTCTGGCGCGGGGGAGGGCAGTCGGGCGATGGGACGGAGGCTAGATTCGATTTGACTAATTGTCGATTATGACGATGACGCTGGCGAGTGCATGCGAGAGTTGCGTCGACATTTCAAATGATCACCACACGCGATCCCGCCGTCACTCTGACGTCCAACCGGAACTGCGGCGAACTGATAATAAAATTGACAACTTATTACCGGTTTCACAGCGACGCGAGTCACACTCAACGACTGTGGCGACGACGGCGGCGGCGGCAGCGAGCGTTTGCTTAATGACAGAACATTCGTTGAGGTGTTTATTGATATGGTGAGATGGTGACCGGGAGATTTGCTGTGTGCGACGATTTGTGAGGTGTGCGTCGCTGCGCGCAGATAAACGATAAAAAATACACGCGTATCTTTTCATCAACTCCAGGAGCTGGCGACTGAGCGGCGGTGATGTGCGTGAAACGAGTTGCGGCGACTGGCACTTAATGTCAAATAAACTGCAGGCCAGGTGACAGACAATTGACAGATGAGGCGGGACACAGAGAGAGAGTTGATGGGGGTATGATGGGCGGTGGGGGTTTGACGCCCAGGGTGGTGACTGTTTGAGAAGTGGACTTCGTTTTGGACTAAAGTCGTTAAGTCACATCACTTCGGAGAGAATTTGGTCCACTCTAGAGAGACGCTCGAGAATGAGAACTTCTGGTGTGAGACAAGGTCACACAGAAGTGTAGATCGAATGGGACACAGACTCCTGAATTTGAGCGTCTCCTAACTTGGACCTTTTAAACTGAGGTACTCTTTCGACAAGGAGTGTGGTGCTTGGACAAGAGTCGAAGTGCAAACTTTGGACAGAATGTCTGTTGCACAGGGACCTCTATGCCAGGTTACCCATCTGAGGTACTCTGAAGAAATCTCCTCTAGGGAGCCTTTCGACAAGGAGGGTGGCAACTGGGCGAACGCAGAAGCGTAAACTTTGCGAGGAATCTCTGCGCCAGCATTTCTGCGGTTTCCTAGTTGAGCCTCCACTACTGAGGGACTCTAGGGAACTATTCTCAAAGCTTTCCGACAAGGAGGGTGGCAACTGGGCGAGCGCAGAAGCGTAAACTTTGTCAGGAACCTCTACGCGGAGCCCCTTTCTGCGTGTTCTTAGTTGGACCTCCAATACTGAGGGACTCTGAAGAACAACGCGGTTCATGAAACTGGAGAAAGGGCCCAAAATCACATTCACAGCTTCCCTATCCACACACAATCAGGAAACATTTGGAAGAGTAGTTAAAAAAAACCCTAAAAAGTGGCAAAATGTGAAAGAAGAGCTCTCATGCATCCCCTCTGGGAACAGGCAGGACCAAAATCTACTCAAGACACTTTACAGAGTGGACTTGAAATGGACAAGCCCCTTGAAGTGCCTTAATTTTGTCATTTTGGACATTGGCGCTTGGTGTCGATGGCTGGGAATAGAGAGCCCGGTTCGACAAGGATGACCTTGATCAGGCTCAGACTAAGATGCTGATACTTTGAAGAAGGTGGAGGAGGGACCAAAAATGTGTGACTGACAGACATTCCGCGTCATTCGCGGAGCCAGCAAGTCTCGTAAACCGATGAAAATTCTCTGAAAGAGCAATCCGGGTTAAGGAAGGGTGCAAACGTTTACATTCCCTCTTTCTTTTCCCCTTTTAAGTAGTCTCAGATTTAGCTAGATACGAATCCAGCGCATAGAATGGCTACGACATGGAGATCGTATAACATGGAATGGAGCGCCGCAGCTCCGTCTGAATCCAAGTCATTGTGTGTCTTAGGATGGCGCGTGCAAATGGAAAAGACGCAAAACTAAGCCCACTGACAATAGACCGTTCTGCTAGCTGGCTACGCTCATTGGTTGAGATTCACGTCCACCTCAGACTTTAGTCCTCCACAAGAGAGCTAATGAATCCGCTGAGACGTCGCGTCATTTCCTCCTGCCTTTCCTACCTCAGCTATGTAGATAGGATGTCTAGCTGATCCCATCGTCTTTCAGCACAACAAAGCAAAGGCTGCGGTGTAGAACTCTCTGGCACTCCATTTGGTTGTTTGTTAAAATGCCCACAGAATGGACTCTTATCAATGAACCTGCTTCAGATGACTTGAAAACGTCCTTCTCTGCCTTAAAATTTGGCAGAGTTGAATACAGAAACACTTTTTCAATCACTTGAAGCTGGGTTCCTTTTTGCTAAAAGTGAAGGGCACCGCACATGACTGGCACTCTATTGATTCTCTCTGCGCTGCAAAAGTCAACATCCACCAAACGTCCGTCTTCACCGAAGCAACTGTCATACAGGCACCATGCTCAATATCCAAAATTGTACGCGCTTCGCGCGATTTTTCCACTAGCTGAGCGCATTTACACTATTTCGTGATTTTTTCAGATCTCCTTGAGAAACTTTTATCGCAACAGGAGCACAGGAGCCTAAGTGGGACGCGTCTCTACCACCTAGCAGCAACAGTCCTGCGGAGGTCAAACTCCATTTTCCTCTAGATTCATACTAAAACATCGTTTTCCTCCGTCAAAAAGCAGAGGCCACCAGGCGCAACCTTGTGACACTCCATTTCTTTCCTCTTCAAATGTCATAAACAGCCTTCACAGCTCTCCATTCTCCAGTGACATCCCGCCTCAATTGTCAGACAGATGCCATGAGCAGCGTTCGAAAATGTACACGCTTCGCGCGATTTTTCCACTTACCCCTTACATTGTTGGCCTTCAGGTCTGCTTCAGGAGTTGCCCGATTTACGAGTATGTTGAGGGGGTACCTCCAACCCCAAGTTCCCCTAGAATGATTCCAACAAATTTAACAACAACAGACTAGGTCGCAATAAAGAACCTCGTGGCACTCCATCAAACGTCTTGAGAGTGACTTCCTTCAACTTGAAGTCGTTCGAAAAAACTGCCTAAGTAAGAAATCTCAGACCCCTTGTCCACTTTTCAGATTCCCCTTTTGTCTTGACTCCCACAGAGTCTCGCAACCCTATCCACGGCCTGAGAAGCCTCCTCATAGACCTTGTGTCGTCCACTCCAAAGTCCCCGTTCTCATCAATTCAAGGCTTCCCATCGTCTCTAACTCATCGAATCTTTTAAAATTCACCCCCAACCGTCAAAAGGTCGTTGTAATGGCTTCTTCACCAGAGTCAAGCACAAACATTATCCCTCCTCTGGGTTGGGGGGAAAGCAAGGAAATCTTATAAATAATTGATGACGAAGATGAATATCGGCTAACACCTTAAGTAGCTTCATCCCGCCCCTCGCTGCCGCCCCCCAACAACTCAAGCTAATTCCAGGAAAACAAGATGAAAGGCTTTGCAGCGGCAGCCACTTGAATGGGAATCCTTTTTACGCTTTAGTGACGGTATTTCCTTCGCAAAGCGAGCGCGCACTTATGCCTCAAATTCACCTGACAAAGGACATTTTTTTTTTCTTGTCTTCCGAAAGGACATCAGTGAAAGGAGCAGAATTTGCAGAGACATGTGAATTTATAATCAACTGGTGACGATGAGGAGACTCCCCAGGACGCTGGGGAGGCGCGGTGTTTGTAAATACCTAAATTAATAAAATATGCAAGCCGCGGCAAGGTGCTGGATGCCCTGACAAAGTGCTTGGAAAATGAGCGCAAAAAACAAAAAACAAAAAAAAAATAACCAAAGATCCAGCGCGCACACACTTGGATGAAAGAAGGACATGGATACACCCACCGGTGGGGGAGGGGCGGTGGAGTGGCAGAGCAGCGCCGGGAGATGAAAAAAAAAGGACTTCGTTCTGGGTGTATAGCTTTTACGCTGACTTATCAAAGGATATTTATGTTCGAGCGGCGAAAGGACTCTCGTCGAGAATGAACGAGTTGAGGGTTGTGCTGGAATGATTGTGTGGGGGCAGAGGGGGGTGGTTGAGCATTATCTAGTTGGGTTAACCCCACTTCGCGAGCTTAGTTCCCACTTCTGTGCGTTGTTTTGTGTCACCAAAGCAACTTTTCAATTGGCTCGGCTTTTCATTCTCTCGGCTACGGCAGTCGTTCGCCCTTCCCTCTGTCAAGGGCTCCCGTGGTTAAAGGGGGGGGGGGCGGTTGCTGTGTATCCTTCCTTGTGGCAGTTTGGTTTGTTTGGTGGTTGTGTGCAAGTGTGTGTGTGTTTTTTTTCGTGGGTAGCGTGCGTAATAATTGGAAATAATGAAATTACCCCCGGTGGAGAGGCATCGCATTAGCCTAGTCAAGAAGCGGTGATGCAGTCAAATTCTAAATTTCAATGTCTTTTTAACGATTTTGGAACAAATGGCGATGAGGGAGGGAGTTTCGGAAGGATTTGGAGGAGAAAACGGCGAGGTTCCACAAGGTTCCGTGCTGTGGCCTTTGCTTTTTGTGTGTGCCACTCTTCTAGGCGATCATGGAAAACATTTTCGAGCTTAAAACAGAGGAGGCAGCGATCGATGTTCGATGTTCGCCCTTAAGCCTTCAAGATGGAAGAAGTCATCCACAACTCATCGCACCTTATGGTGGCTCCACTCAATGAAGGAGTTCTGGAGTGGCTTGAGGTTCTGTTTCTCCACCGATGCAGGTTCAGCAAGTCTTTTGGAAAAGGAAAACTTAAAGTTGCGCGCCTGAACATGTCATGTGTCTGACAGCAGCTAAAGTGACAAAGTTGTGTAAATGGTTGAGGGAATAAGAAATTTGCGTAAAGTGTGTTAATTCTCAAATCGTGATCTTGGCGTCTGTCTGACAGTTTCTGCGTCACCTATGGAAGATGATGAAGTGCCACAGAGCCTCCAATTTTTAGTGATAGTGGTCCCCAATTAGATTTGAACAACCGCTGCCGCTGCTGCGCCGTTCACCCACCCGACACCAGAGAGAGGGACTCAGCTCAAGTGATCTCGACGTCAATGCTCATTGGCAAGATGGGAGCTTCAAGCTGCTGCTGCTGTGGTTCTGGCTGTGGCTGTGACTGTCCCCAAGAATTTGAACTCGAAGAATTTTTAAACCTGAATCCAGAAGCACACGAATGGAGAGTCTCTCGGAAGGCATTCAGGCAAACAATCGATGAAGAACCACAAGGTTCCACGCAGCGACCTACACTTTTTTCTCTAAAAAAAAACACGACATTTCATCGGGGTTCTTGAACACCATGGACGTGTAGTCATTGTCTTGGCAATTGATTTGAAAAACATGGAGTTCCGAAAGGTTCTACACCACGGCATCTGCTTTTTCCTACGAAAAAAAACGACTTTCTAGATATGTACGAGTAGGTGCGAGACGCTGCTCCATTTTGAGTCATTTGAAATTGAAGACTCACAGCCACAGGCTCCTACATCGTGACTTCCATTATTTTCTCTAGAAGGGCAGACACACTCTGGGATGGAACGTCAGAGCGTGTTGAATGACCAGAATGACCATTTGAAGCGATTTTGAATTCAGAGATAGTGCCTGAGGCGCCTCGGCTGATTCAGGCAACCTCATCTAGAGGTGTCTGATGTCTATCGTCATGTGACGGTATGATACTACTAGAATATGGGTGACAAGCCCTTTCAAACTTTTCTTACGAACAAGACGATGCAGTCTTATAGGGCTTTGTCCATGGGCAGTACTGTTTTGAAGTCAAATTCTTGGATAACTTGAATTAAGACTCAATTTTGGGTCATTTAAGGATGAAAACGATGGACTACCACAAGGTTCTATCCATGGGCCTTTGCTTTTCCGTTTCTTAAAACGACTTTTTGGCATTGCGTTCTAGAGAAACTGAACGAGGAACTACTCCCATATCATTTGAACAGGAAAACGATGAAGTCCTCCAGGTTTGACAACTAAGTCCTCTGCTTTTTTGTTTCAAAATGCAATCTTTAAGAAAGAATTCATAGAATTTATGGATGGCGAGGCACTCTGAAAAGGTTCTGTACCTGGGCCTGCGTTTTCTTTTTTCTACCGAACCTACATAAGTGACCATCGATGAGACCCGCTTTTGCCGTCATTTTTCGGAGAAATCGATGGACTACCACAGGATTCCCAGCTGGATGCTTAGCTTATTCAGCAGAACCTTCATGACGTGGATTTTTGAACTCCCCTCTCTCCATCCAGTTACCACCGCTAAACCAACTGTGTGACCAAACCCGTTGTCCCGCACCACAAACAGCACACTCCCCCCCCTCCCTCCCCATGACCACCACCATCACCACCCTCCAACATTGTGAATGGCGAAAGCGAGTGAAACTCTCATCGCAACGCATAGAACGCCTATTTCTGTGGCGCAATGATAGATCACCCAACTCTGCCATTACGCTAATAATCACTTTCAACTCAACTGAGCATCGATGTCTCCACTCTGCACGCATCGACAGAGACCGAGGCGCTCGTCGACCGCAAAATCCGTCCGTGTTCCGTGCACGCCCCTGCCTCATCTCTGTCCCCCCGAAAGACGGCGATGAGGAGACGGTAGAGGTGGTGGTGGTGGAGGAGGAGAAGAAGATGAAGGAAGACAGTGCTCGGTAGAAGCGTAAATGATTGCATACACCATACGCGGGACAGTGCATGCAAATTACCACGTTCGTGTCCATGGGAAGAGGAGCGATGTCACACACAAAGTCACACGAAATGACAAAAGCGGGCGGACATCGACTTCGCAGCGCCGCCGTTGTGCAAGAGGAGGCGGAGCGGTTGCGTTCTGTGCCGCCAGAGAAAGCCGAAGAGACAATGATGATGTGCAATCAACTGGCCACCGACGAACCACCCACCCACCACCGACCAGTGATCTCGTTTCTCTCCCGCGTCCAATTTGAAAATTTTCCCATTTTTTCGTCATTTTTTTGTTTTTTTTTTCTTTTCATTCGTTTCTAATTGCATCGCTCGTAGGTTCGGCTCTTCCAGTCATATGCGGGGAATTATGGTGTAATGGCCGTAATGGTCACTTGGCGAGGGAAGGGCTGCGGCTGTGGCTGCGGACTATTATCCCTCCTCCCTCGGCACAGAGTGTGGGCTCCTTCTGCACGGCCGGCCTGGGAAATCACGTTCCATCATAATAATTGGCTTTAATTGAGTGATTGACGTTTTTAAGCAGCCCATGCCAGTCGCCCTGACAGTCGACAGAGGGCGAGAGAGATCGGCAGTCGGAGTGGGCAGGCAAGAGTGAGAGAGAGAGTGCGGAACTTACCCACGATATTTGATTTCGTCGTCATCGTCGTTGGCGTCGATGTCGTTATTGTGGTCCTCGACAGGCTCCTCGCCAAGCTTAAGGCACCTAAGTGCAATCTAGCGAGTGGGCGAGCAGCGAGAGCACATCGACGACCACCATCGGGGCCTCGAGAGTATCTTTTCGGGATTTCACATTGTGATTCTCAACCGCGCAGCGTAGCGTAGCGTGATGGTGGTCCCCAATTAGATTTGGACCACCGCCGCCGCTGCTGCGCCGTTCACCCACCCGACACCAGAGAGAGGGGCTCAGCTCAAGTGATCTCGACGTCAATGCTCATTGGCAAGATGCGAGCTTCAAGCTGCTGCTGCTGTGGCTCTGGATGTGGCTCTGGCTGTGGCTGTGACTTTGGCTGTCCGCAAGAATTTGAACTCGAAGAATTCATTTATTTCGTTTAATTGAAGAACTGCTGCTGCTGCTGCCGGCTGGGCTTGAGAGGCCCACCGAGCGAGAGAGAGATTTGACGGCTGCGGCGGCGGTGTAGGCGGTGGCGGTGGCGATGGTGGTGGCCACAGCCAGTAATTTATTGTGTGTGATGAAGTTCTTCGGTCGAGATTGACGTTTGAATTTATGAGAGAGCAGTTGCGTCGCGTCTGTGGTCTTTGGGGGGGAGGAGAAGTGACGACGAGAAGAGAGAAGGAAATTGCAGGAATTTGAAGGAAGTCTGTGATGGATTGGATTGTAGAAAATGTCGCCAGAGGAAGTGGTCTTTGTGAAAAAGCTGGATCTGCAATGACTTGAGGGCTGGTCTGGTCAAAGGACTTAAAAAACTTCAATCTGGTGACGACCCCTGATTTCTTCTGCATGCTGCGTCAAGAACATTACCTCCTAACATCTTTCAAATTCTTTCATGTGAAGCAAGTGAAAGAAAATATCGCCGCAGACGTCATTCTAAACAGAGGAATGTATTTTAGGCAGCAAGGTTTGTCTTTGACACAGGTGGCCTTAAAGCGAGACTGGGAGCCATCGGGCTTTGAACCTGGAACCCATCACATCAGTGCAGTCTTCTTTGATGAAAACACTAGGCAACGCTTTTATTTTCCTCCAATTGTTTGGGCAGTGGGCGTCAAACACTTAAAGACTCGTTCGCCAAGGTTACTGTTGCTGTCTTCCGACCGAAAATAATGTGTCATGCCTGCCTGCCATGCCTTCCTACCATGCCTTCCTACCATGCCTGCCTGCCATGCCTTCCTACCATGCCTTCCTACCATGCCTGCCTGCCATGCCTGCCTGCCATGCCCGCCTGCCTGCCATGCCTGCCTGCCATGCCTGCCTGCCATGCCTGCCATGCCTGCCTGCCATGCCTGCCTGCCATGCCTGCCATGCCTGCCTGCCATGCCTGCCTGCCATGCTTGCCTGCCATGCCTGCCTGCCATGCCTGCCTGCCATGCCTGCCATGCCTGCCTGCCATGCCTGCCTGCCATGCTTGCCTGCCATGCCTCCCTGCCATGCCTGCCTGTCTCTCTTTCCCCATCAAACAACGACTTACAGGCACTTGGGAGCATAGTCCCAGTGTCTCCTTTGATCTTTGTCTAGTAAGTTCATCAGCGACCTTATTTTCAGCGTTTCTGTAATGACTCACAACTTACTTTCAACGATTCCGTTTTAATACATGTTCATGGCCATTGGGATGGCACAAGTTTCCTCTTGGGAAAGTGGGCGCAAAATGACCCAACGAGGCATGAGGTCTGATGTTGGCATCCCTTACTTAACCAGGCCCTTCTTTTGTCTTGGAACCGGCTCCAAACCTCTTTTGGTTCAGATTAGTCGGTTCAAACAGAGCCAGTTCTATGCACAGTGAAAGTCGACTTTGGTTATTCGCCCCAGTCTGATGCCAAATAACAGATGGCATAGCCATGAACCTGGAGTCAAAAGGAAAGTGATGCAGGGAGTCATGCTTCAGTTCAAGTTGAATCAAAAGACCTTCTTTTTAGCCGGAAGAAGACTTTAGTAGTATGATGTGGATATCATGAGGAAGGCCAGGGTTAGAAGTGAATCAAGAGCACAGCCAGACATACTAAAAACTGGCCCTATGTAGCCGAGGCAGACCGTTCCTTAAAGTGAAAGCGGAAGGAACATCATCAAACGACCTGGGACTGTGGGAGGAAGGGCCCTTATTCACAGTCATGTATGTAGATGCTGATCTGGGCTCTGGTTGATTTTAAACCTCAAGACTTATCGACAATCCCTCAACACTGCCTGGAAACTGGCAGCTCTATGTCATATCTCCACTCGACGGTTTTCATATACATTTACTTGACATCATCATAGAAACGGACAGTGATGCCTTCTAGTCTCAATTTGGTCCTGGATTGCAAAATCAATTACTTCTACTTTGCAGTAGGATTGAGCTTTCCAAGAATGGTGAAAGTAAAGCTGAAAGGGATTAAAGCGCTTATGTGGACATTCGGAACATTGGGATGGGCTTTAAGGCAGCACCTCAAGCCACCTTCGTGTCAAAGCTGATTCAGCTGGAGTTGTACCCACAACCCGCTGGAGGAGATGGATGGTTTTCAACATTGCCCTGGATCAGGCTGGCTCAGAAACTGGTGCAATTGAGGAGAAAGTTGACAGTAGCTTGTGGGAACAGTCAACATGCCATGCTAGGCATGATGAGCTGGCTACAACACAGGCAAATGCGATCCTGCAATGGCAGGAAGAGTCTTCTGTGTTGTCTCAGAGAAGAAGATGCAGCTGGAAAATGAAAACATTCTTAATGGGCACATCGGCCAATCCCTTCACGAACACTCACAGGCTGGTTGCCCTCGTCTCGGTATAAGACACTTGTGTGGTCAGTAAAGGACTCTGAGAGTCGTCCGACCACTTCACCATCAACCAGATTGATCATATACACTCCTACAGCATTTTCAGTATTCCAAGCTTCCAGGATTGCAGAATAGGTCCTCAGATAAGAGAGAAACGAATATCAAGAGAATGTGGTCTGGGGGAGGAAGATGAGGCCACGAAGAACAGCACACTTTGACGTCAGAAAGCTACAGCTTTGGAATATCCTGATCACCTCACGACTTAATACCATGAGCAAGACGCGGGTCTTCTCTTGGAGAGAGAGAACCTCCTCTTTGGTTGACAACTTTCTTTGGGTCTCGGCGCCTGGTTGCAACGAAACTCCACACAATGTCGAAGCAACCGCTCCATAAACAGAACGAACAATCTGTGCCTGCTTAGTCGACACTGTGCACTTGACTCCAACTCTGTCAAAGACTTGGCTTAAAATCACAACCAGCGAGACACTCCTCAAGACGTGGATAGCAGGCATGGCAGGCAGGCATGGCAGGCAGGCATGGCAGGCAGGCATGGCAGGCAGGCAGGCATGGCAGGCAGGCATGGCAGGTATGGCAGGCAGGGATGGACACATTGTTTTAGGTCGAAAAGTTTCCAGATTGCAAGAAACCCTTCGTGACGCCTGTGATGAGGACGATTACAGTGCAGAGCACTTCGTCTTTCGCTGCGACGCCTTCAATAAGTTCAAGTGACAAATTTTCGGTGCTAATGTGGCAAGAATTCTTGACGTTGTTCTCCTTGTCACAGAAGGGCCTCAACTATCCGGCAGTATGGTGTTCCTGCCCTTAGTCTTCCGACAAGAAAAGCAAAATCCTTCAGGACCTTCGCAAGCTTGTAGAGCCTCATTGAGTGCCATCTTCTTCTTCTTCTTCTTCTTCTTCTGATCGTTGGGCTCCTCTTAGAAGGTCTTTCCGTACCTGAGAATTGTCGGATGCTTGACTGGAAGGGAGATAAGCTCGTGCGCATAGAACGTCCGTTAAAGGCTTGAATGTCAAGCATAAATATCACTGACATGCATTTCATCGCCCTCCAGAAGTAACACACTTGTGAACACCTCGACTTGTGCAAAAAAAAAGACGACAACCTCAAGAACCTCTTAACCAATAATTACCCATCTCATCCTTGCTCCGGTCTACTGGAGCTCTGAGAAGTTTACGGGCACTTTAATGACCGTTCCCGGGGGTCATGCAACCGCATAGTTCGTGTGGAAAAATCCACAAAAAGTGTCTCCTCGCATTCTGCATGTCTAGGCCGGTTATTAGCCCGTGTCCGTTGTGTGTGTGTGTGTCGAATAGATGCGGCGACACATTACACACGGCAGCGTTTTTCGCTTCACCAAACAACTGCTGCCGCAGTTTGGTTTTAAGGCGACACGACATGGTAATGATGGTTGTTCTGGACTTTCGGTAGATGTTTCGTCACGGCGACGTGTCAAAATTTACTTCTGTTGCATGCATGTTCCCTCCGGGTGATGGATGGAGGACTGCGGAGCAGGGTGTCATTTATTGAAGCGATCGTGTGGAACGCGTGAATTTTAACATGGATTTGATGTCAATTTTTGTGGGTCAGACTTGAGAGGAAAGGAGGATGACTTTGAGGGGAATGAGAGGGGAGGAGGGGGGGGGGGGAGGACATTCCTCAGGGGTGTTTTATTATTAATATTTTTTAAAGTTTTCTTAAGTTTTTTTTCTAATTGAAAAACAAAATGCGACGAATTTTCGCACATTGTAAAAATGTGAATAACTTTTAAAAAAAAATGCAGTTTTTATAATTTTTTTACACCAAATTGAAGCCTAAGACGTTACCTTTCTCATCGGTTCATAACAAAAATCGTCTTCCTCCACTCATTTCGACAGTCTCGACATTCAAACCTAAACTATGCCAAGGAAAGCAATCTTGAGTCACCTCAACAATTGTCGTCGTTTTCAAAATTCGAAAATGTACGCGCTGCGCGCGGTCCTCCACTGAGACGTTTCGCGCGATCGTCTCGCGGTGCCGTACTTAAAAGTCAAAGATGTAAGCGCTTCGCGCGGTTTTCCGCTGATGTTTTACCAAAGATTGGAAAATGTGTACGTTTCGCGCGATGGTCGCCTTCGGCGTACACAAAATTCAAAGACGTACGCGCTTCGCGCGGTCCTCCACTCTCGTCGTACCAGAGATTGGGAATTGTGCGCGTTTCGCGCGATAGTCTGCTGGCGCCGTACTCAAAATTCAAAGATGTACGCGCTTGGCGCGGTCCTCTACTGCTTTCTTTCATGAAATTCTTAAAAGTACGCACTCTGTGCTATCGTGTGCATGTTCCTCTGCCTTTCATCATCCTGCAGAGATGCATCAGAGCCTCCTGGATCTCCACACAGAGACTGTGGAACAGACAACCCATCTGTTCCTACTTCGAATGACAGCAAAAGGATTCTCCATCCACGTAGTCGAAGAATCTGGCCAATCTGTCCTGTCGTTTGTACAGAAAAAAGCAAAGGCCACTGTACAGAACCCTAAGGAACTACATCCTTTTTCATCTAAATACCTTTAAGCTGGATTACTTTCTGATTTTGACTCAAAATAACCTCATGTTCCCAAAATGCAGCGACCTGAGACACAGATCCTTGTATCACGTCATCGAATTCCTCGTTAATTGGCGCCATCTTGTCAAATCAAATAATAAAGGATAGACCGTGATGTGGAACTCTTCGGGACTGTGTCCTATTTCAAATGACAGTTGGTCACGTTCTCACGTCCAGACCGCTCTCTATAGAAAAAAAAGCAAAGTCCCCAGTCTTTGGCGGAACTCCATCGTTTCTCTGACAAACTGTTTCCAGACTGTATCCTGACTCCTCTTGATTTATAAAGAGGCAGGAGTCGTTTTTCACCTTGAATGAGTATTGGCCACGGAGTGAAACCATGTGGCACTCCATCGTTTTCCCCTTGCTCGTCGTTTGCCAGGGATTTGGTAGGGACTCTGCGACATGCTCAAAGTTGAAAAAGGAAAGCGCTTCTTGCGATGGCTGACGACACTTCACCGCACTCTAAGGAATAAGGAGAAGCAAAGGCAAATAGGCCCTGGCGGTTGGAGACACAACTCTGACACGTCTCACGGACACAAGACCAGACGACATCTAATTGGAAATGTTGCCGGATATGGTGAGAGCAAAGGAGGTGCGTGTTGAGTTCATATTTTGAGAAGGGGGAAGTCCATGGTTGATGCCAAATAAACTTAGTCATAGACGCTATCCTGAGAGAGAGGGATGGATATGGGAAAACATGGGGCATTATGTGTGGCATTTACGGTCGTCAGCAAACATCCAGAAAGACGAAAATAGGCAAAATCCACGGTATTGGATCGAACACAATCCTGATGTGCCTGCCGACAACCTTGCGCTTCAAAAACTGTTCTAGTCATCAATTCTTGAGGTAAAAACTTCACTTCAGCCAGCCTCCACGACCTTTGGTGTCCATGCTTCGACTGAATATGACGGATGTTGATATGAAAACTTGATCAGCTCCGTAACTCCAAGCATCATACAACCAGGCCAAGGAGCGCATGGAATTGCATAAGAAACTCATTCGGGATACATGCGCATTTTCGAATCTACAACAAGTAAAGGAAAGATTCAACCACGAACTGTATGGGCTGTACAGCGGCATGAGCCTAGTCAAGCGTCTACCGATACAACGCTTAAGATGGCTAGGCCATGTAGAGCGTACGGACACCACTGCTCCGGCCCGAAAAGTCTTCGAACCTGAGCCATTGGGACAACGCAACAGAGGACGGCCCAGGATAAGGTGGAGCACACAAGTGGAGAAAGACCTCAACCAACTTGGAGTGCGCAACTGGCGGCAGCTGGCGAAAGATCGTGCTGGCTGGAGAGGCATGTTGGTTGAGGCCCAGGTCCACCCCGAACTGTAGCGCCACAAGAAGAAGATGAAGAACAACAACAAGTAAAGGGAACTCTCGAAATGAACGATTCAACACAGTCTATGTTTTTTAACTTACAGAGGATTAACAGAGTTGCGACAAATTTAAGATACGGTGGGATAGAGCAAAGACAAGACTGAGATGAAGACGGCAGACTTGAACTAGAACAGCCAGCATCTGCAGTTTGTGTTCGCTTTCCTTTTCAAAAATCTCCTACACCTAGCCCACCTGCTTAGCCTTTCCAAATGTCTGCGTTTCAAGTCTGTAGGTCCCCTCAATTCAGAGGAGAACAGAAGCACACGCCCGTGGCTTAATTTCTTCACATCCAAACGTTAAGTCGAAAGTAACAGCAAATGACCAAAAAAATTCCACTTCCACAAGTCACATGTCTTCTCCTTCCGCTCTTAAAGAACTTGGAAGAAATTCTCTGACCCACTCTCAGCAAACTTCCCACTTGTTGAAAAGAACTCACCCATGAGACCTCAGATCGACTAGGTCATGCGACAATATGTCACCCCTCCACTCATATCGCCTGTCAACCGAAACGATCATAAAAACCAAACTAGACCCACCTGCGGTCAGATGTGCAACTAGAACACGACGGTGGCGATTACTTGCTCGCCCCACCCCCCATATCGGGTAAAAAGAATTTTTCTTCTTTTTTCTGATTTTGACATCCGCCAGCCACATGGAGAGTATGACATTTCCTTCACCCAATTATGACGTGCCTCCACTCGGGCGTTTTGTAATTCACACAGCAAAGCCCAGTCGACTACCGTCTCGAAATATTTCTTCAATCTCAAAATGACTGACGTCCGCTTTGCTGCAACCCACTCCCACCCCCACCCCCACCGTCATCCAGTTTGCGAAACAACGCCAGTGAGAAAGGTGAACGAAAAAAAAAAATTGTGGGAGGAGGAAGAGAAGGAATATCGTGTCCAAGCATATAATTCATTTAAATTTCCAAACCAATCACGTGTGGGACCCTCTGTGTGCCATCGCAAGAAATACGACTCCCGCTCGCGCAAAAAATGCAAAAAAAAAAACTGCGCCCAACAAGAGCAACGGAAAGCCAAAACGTCAACCGAGGCCCACGGAGGTCTTGACGCGAAGCAAAAGAAAACGACGACAACGACGACGACTCTGGTGCACCGAGGAGGAGGGCAAACAGCACCGGTCCGACGAGCACAATGGCTCCGCCTTGAAATACGATCGTACCTTGCAGTCGTCCATCACGAAAATTTCATTTTCTTTCGCTGTTCCCTTTTCGCGTGCTCTTCGCCAGCTAGCCATTGTTCCCTTTCCATGGTGCTGCATCTGTTGCCAGTCATCGCTTCGCCGCACTCACACAGAGGCATCCTGAGTCTCTCTCTCGTTCTCCGTGGAGTGGTGTGGTGCTAGTGGTGGTGATGGTTTTCACTCCGAATTGTCATCTTGATGAAATTTTACTCCGAAAATCCGTCGACGGAGGGGATTTGGTGGGCTGTGGTGGATTTGCGTGGCGCACGCGTGGGGAAGTGCGATGAGAATGAGATGGGATTGAAAAAGAGGGCGGTCCCTCGACGAGTCGTTTTTTTCCCCGCCGAGAATGCCGAGAGTCGACGAGGTCCTGTCAATTATCCCTAATGCTGAGTTACACACTGAAGCTGTCAAGGCTGCGATAATCAGAAAATATTGAGTGAAGTCGGGCGGACTGGAAAATGGGGCGGAAAGTGATAGGTTTTCCCAGCCTGATGGAGGGGTGGGGAGGGAAAATTTGTGTGGTTTGAGTGGCAGGCATTTTCAATGAGAATCCGATGACTGAGTGGAATCGGATGGGAAAACTGTTTGTGGTCGTTTTTTTTGGCGTGAACAGATCAGAGGGACCAAGGTGACATGACAGATGCGAATATAGTTGACTCGTCCACAATTCAAACGAAAGGGAGAGTGTGGAAATGGATCCACATTTGGAAACAGTCGTCGTGGCGAGTTGAAGAAGGGAAAGGTTTGATGCTTTACGGTCACAGGGGAACAATCAACGAACCAGGGTTCTAGCAAACGGCGGGTTTTTTGAGGCGGTTATCCAAATCAACCACTCAGGAGGAGAGAAGATTTGGGAAAAACAATTCGAACACGTAGTTCCGAAAGGAAGAGGTTTGGTATGGAGGCACCTAAGCCCCCTGATTGGGGTCGCTGTGTGATTGGAGCCCCCATCACTGTCAAAGTTCCTTCTTCGTTTGATCTTTTCAGGATTTTGGACAAATCGCGACTTTGAATCTGTCCGTCTCCCGTTGTTGCATGTTTAACTGAGTGGCACTGCCGTCCACGCCCCATGTCCCACGTCCAGTTGTGCTGTGGTTGCTGTTCTCCCACGAGGAGAGAGGACCCACAGTTTATAGTCAACTCCGAATGGCGAAATCTGTATTCTTCGAAGACAATAAGAACCCTTTGAGGTTGGTCACTTGAAGGAAATGGTGCCGTGAACGTTCAGTCTAGAAATGGAACCTAGGTAGTGGCTACTACGCCACACTGCCCATAGCAAGCCTCAGATCTTGTGATTTCTTCTATATAAGGAAGGAGGGAGACTGGAAGGAAGTCTGGGACTTCACCAGTCTAGACCTGCGGCATGACTGGGACTACACGACAGGACTTCATCGCTGAGACTACATGTGTGTATTTGAATTTACATGATCACTCTCCGTTAAGGCTTAATACCACGGGGTTCATACACCCATAGTCTGGAACAGGTTGACTTACGCCTTGGAAGTCATTCCAAGTGCCATTTAAGATTTTGTCTTAAAGAGCAGCCACACCACCTTCGCAAGGAGCGGGGACTTTCTAACACGGTTCCCATTCTGTGGTGCAACTCCACATCGAACCGAAAATCACTTCCAGGAGATGACTGGGACGGAATAGATCAAATAGGATGTGTCACTAACTCTCAAATCTCACCTCGATTCACCCACACCACTCCTCCCTCCCACAAGAAGGCCAACAGTACGATACGGCTGAAACCTAGCTTTCAGAACATAGCTTCGGGTCTAGCTGCGTTACGACCTTGCCCTCGATTGGGTTCCATAACACCAGGACTGGTGGCCTTACTGTCCAACCTCACTACGCTTAGCCGCAGGAGCAAAAGCCATTCCAACTCGATGTCTGAAAGACGCTTCACTTGCAAGGCTTCTGATGGTGTCTGTTCTTAGTGTAGTAGGAAAACACGACTGGCATCGGCCATCAGTGCGACATATGTAGCTCTGAGGTTCCGAATGACACTGCCTGATGATGATATGAGGTGCAACAAGTCCTCGGAGCAATATCCACTCGAGCAAGTCTCCAATTCGCTAAGGGCGACTTGAACAGAAAGAAAGCTGACACTACAGAAGGACACTACAGCTGACACTACAGAACTAGGGCAGAACTGAGGCTACAACTGAACTGGGACTGCAGCGGGTCTTAGATTAGAGCAAGACTGAGACTACAAAAGGTCTGGAACAGCAGCAGGTTTGGGACTATAGCAATGCTTAGACCATAGCTAGATTGAGACAACAGCGGCACTGAACCTGCCTCACGTCTGACACCACAGCTGGACTGAGACTACAGCAGGACTGAGACTGCAACAAGACTGGGACCGCAGCAGGACTGTGATTTCAGCAGAACTGGAACTACAACTTGACCGGGACTGCAGCGGAACTTGAATTACAGCAAGATTGGCACCGCAGAAGGACAGACTTTACAGCAGGACTGAGACTATATCAGGACTGGTACTGCAGCGAGATTGAGACTAAGACAGGACTTAGAACCGACAGGATTGGGACAACAGCGACACTGAAACTGCCACATGGCTGAGACTGCAGCAGGATTGTGGACTACAGCAGATCTGAGACTACAGCAGGACACGCACTAGAGCGGACACCGTGAAAAAATGTAAAATTAAGGTTTGGTCCACAAATCGACGCTTGAAACCTTCGCCGGCGACCTCCTCCACTGAATAAGCTCCGATTCCTACAAAAATGGTTCACATATGACGCCTTGCGCCACGGCGAGAGCAAGCAAGCGAGAGCGGGCTTCATTACTCAATTGCCTCTTGAGTCCAAAGAAACAGTGATTGGCAAGAGTGATTCAGCATCTGATTTCGGTACTGGCTTCATCATCCCTTCCCCTAAATTTTGGGGAAGAATTGTCGTCAGAAAAAAATAGGAGCCACCGTTCGAAGCTAGACTTATTTTTTTCCAAAAACTAAGAGATGGTACTTCACTTCAACTTGATCTCTAAGAGTATCAAACAGGCTAAAGTCATCTAAAGCAGTTTATTATGACCAACAAATAATTTCGGAATATGGTGGCACAGAGTGAGAACTTCTAAGCCAACTTTTTGCAACCAATACCAGCAGTAGCGCACTTGAGAGGGGAGTTCAGTAAATTCTCAGTATCGAGGTGTAGTTCTGGTGATGTACCCAGCCACGAAGAAGATCACCGCCGTCTGGTAGCCTAGACAGACTGCTGCATGTATGGAAGTAGACATTAAAGAAGTCGAGAACATGTGCTTTAAATTATGGCAGAGATCAGAAAGCTGTCGCCACACGCTTTCAAACTTTTCAAGAGTCAGTGCAAGGTCGGTGCCACGAATGCTCACAGCGCCTCAGAAAAGAATTCCGTCTCCCATGCTGTAGTGAGGGGAATTTAGATCTGCAATGAAAGCCCAGAAGGTCTTCTTAAACGAATTGTTATTGAGGACGAAACATGGGTTCACCATTATGACCCTGAAAGCAAGCAGCAGTGACACAGACCTCCCCAAAATAAGTTCAAGGAAAGTTCGTCTGCAAGGAAGCTCATGGCCTCAGTCGCCAAAGTCGAAAGGAATGTTTTTGATTGAAAATTTGCATCACTTACGAGAAGAAATTAAAGACTAATGAGTCAGCCAGTTACATTCCTCCCCTTCACAAATTTACCCGCAATACTCGCCTCGCTAGGAATGCCCACCCGTTCACCCTTAAGACTACCTTCGGACGTACAGTTCAGTTTAGAGACTCACTCATCACGAATATGGAATGTTCAACTTTTGCCCCTCACTACAGTCCACAGGAACTTAAATCCAGTGTGCACAGGTACCTCCTTTCCCACTCTACCTCTATACCTTCGGCCCGTGCTGTGACTTAAGGGTCCATTTAGAGGGCGCCAATTATAAAAAAAAACTGGCAACAGGTTCGTTGCTGATTCAGGATAACGCTCCCGTTCACAAGGCGTGATCATACAAGGCTGCTGTGTGAGATTGTGGCTTAAAAGAAGTTCACCCAGCACCCCGTAATCCAGACCATGCCCCTAGTGATTATTTCTTTGAGTCTTGGACTTGTGAATTTATCCTACAACACAGAAACATGTCCAGAAACTTAAGTACTCTTTGAAACAGTCTGCCATGCAGGACTAAATTGGTAGCTTTATATTTTCGTTCCCAATGCAATTTCCACTCAATTCTTTCAAACCATTTGGTGGTCATCGTGATCTAGAGAATAAGTGCGTCCGACTCACAAGCAGAAACTCAGACGTTCGAATCCCGGACTGAACACCAGGCGTTTACTTCACCTCCTACGAGTTGCTAGCAATACTCAGAGAGCACTAATTGTCAAGTCCTGGCGTTCGGATTCGCAAAAAAACAATAGGGTCCTTCTACTCGTCTACCTTCTTCCTCAACAGTAGGATGCAGAAGAAGCTAGGTCCTGTTCCCTTGTGGATTTCATTCCATCAGGCACTAACGCTGGTTGGTCTGGTCACCAAGAAGGTCGATGAGAGTTCACAACTTATGGAGCAAGACCCCCCCGAAAGCTGCTAAGGAGATAGGGGAGGCACTGGGCATCAACAGTAGACAGTTTGAATTCAACAAAAATAAGCAGGCTGCTCAAAGAAATTCCATGTGTGAGCGGAATACAGCTGCACTCATTTTTAAAGCGATTCAGAGCGAGAATTTCCAAAGCAAGCGATCATGGTCAAGACCGGTGATCGACTACAAACGATCTTAGGGTTGGGCTTAATCAGAAACAAGGTTTTGTTGAATGTTTGGTGAGATTCAAAGGAAATGGTCTGTCATGGCAAATGGTCAATTCTCAATCCTATACTGTGCCCAATTAGACCGTTTGCGATGAAGAAAGAGCGATCAGATGTGTCCAACAGGAAGGAAGGGATAATGCCAGTCTTCCGACATCTCTGATGACCAGGAACTGGAGAAGGAACACATGATGGAGTTTCATTGAGAATTTTTTATGCGAAACTAGGCACGACACTGTAGAGACCATCTCTGGCCAGACTGTGGACCTAACATCGACGACTTGGTGTGGCTGTCAATCAAGTATCATCTTCTTCACCCAATTTAGTAATAATCGGGTGTCATTGCAGTCCACAAGGAACCAGGGCTTAGCCTCTACAACAACTACTTGTGTTGTGCGTGCTTCTGTTCTCTCACGAGTAGAAGGGACCTACAGTCTTTTGCCAACTCCGAACGGCGAGTTTTGAGAAGCCCTTTCATAGACAATTGGTGCTCTCTGAGTGTTGTCAGCAATTCGAAAGAAAAAAATGCAAGGTGTCCCGTCTGGGAATCGAACTTAGACCATCTGCGTGGCGATCGAAGCACTTACCACTCAGCCACGGCAACCACCTTTACCCAAATTTTTGAAGAGAAAGACAAGAAGCACCAGATGAACCTCAGCTGACAAGTCCCTCCAGATGTCATCATCTTTGGAAATAAGAAAATTGAAAGAAGGCTTTGGGGGATCCAAATCCAAGATCTTTCACTGGAGACGGCAAGCGTGACTTGATACAGTCCACAGGGCCTACGCTCTTGTGTCTTACAGAGTCCTACATGTGCACTTGGTTATGGAGACTTTCTTTTCATGGTCATAGACTCAGGACCATGCCCGGAACGAGGGCCCCACATTCGAAGAAAATGCCTTTAGCCAAAGGAGTTTCCAGTTCTTTGTTCTTCTTGTTGTTCTTTCTTCAAGGTGCAGCTTGGATTTGTTACATTCTCAGCTTCTGCAGCCTTCGTTCACTCATGGCACGGTGCTTATCGGTCCCACAGTTAATTCAAGAAGGCAATAGCTTGTCAGGGTCCTCCCGAGTAGGCTTTACCAAGACTCCACGCATTTTCATCAGACGCTCTCCTGATGCTAATGTTTCTTGCTTTTACCGGAGACTGTCTTTGTATGAATTGACGCGTGGAATGGACTTTGTTTCGACATTCTGCTTCCTCTAGACGTTTTTTCTTTAGACCCCAAAGGACTGCTTCTCATCAAGACAGGCAGAGATCCGAAAATTCCTGCGTTTTGCTGGAAATTCATCCCCCGTCTCATCAGAGGCTCACTATGTTCATGTCCAGCGATAATTCCAGTCGCTCTCTGTCGTCTGCCACCCACAGTCTCAACCTCATCTTATGGTCTTGTCCTTCTCCGAAAACATGTTGTACCAGACCCTCAAGTCACCTCGCTTTCCATTGCTCTCCCAAGAGTCCTCCATCATCATCATTTTCCCTCTTCCCAGACCCAATGTATTAAAAAATTGCCAACCAACACCTTCATTTGGGTATCGTCCACCGACCCGCTTAAAGTTTTCAAATAAATCCCAGCACTCGCCAAAGACGCACCAGCGTCGGCAGCTCAACTCTCTCTTCGAACTTTCGCAACCCCGGAGTGCGTGTGTTTGTGCCTGGATTAGCATTTATTGGATTAGGGACATAATTCCACGGCCATCCGAGTCAACCGTGTCACAGAAAAAAAACCCACCAGAGCGGCGCACTCGTCTCTCCTTCGCGTTTCTCCTCCACACTTGAGTGCTTTCGGAGTCGTGGTGAGTTCATCCCTCTGACCGGCCACTCACACACACCGCACACACCGCGCACACTGGTGGGGGCAAAGCAGAAGTGCGATGAGTGCGCGCTGCTGGTGAGAAACTGCTGCGACTGTGGGTGCCTCTCTGGTACACGTTACGAGACGCGAACGTGCCGCTGTGCTCACTTTACGTGTTGTGGCCGTATTTTCGCGAGAGCGATACCTTTCCGTAGTGTGTCGTCGTACTAGATACGTCCGCCTGTGTGGTGACTCTAGGACGAGACCAGATTTTCCCAACAAACTGACAGATCATTATCCGCGGCTCGCACACACAGCGAAAAAGCGAAGAGAGTGCCAGCCGTGCCAACACCGAGTGCCAGAGCCAGCGCTGGGGATGTATCTTTTGTTTTGATTTTGCGGCTCTGAATGTTGGAGCAGCAGCAGCAGCAGCAGCGCATCTCATCGTCATCCACGCCATCGCCATCGCCATCGCAATCGCCATCGTCGTCGGTGTCGCTGTCGCTCTGCGTTGTCGTCGTCGCGCCTCCATTATCATCGGCTGTGCCTGGCGATTCTTGGTTTTTTTTTTTTTCTTGATTGGATTCATTTTTTCCTTTCGGTTCACATAAGCGAGTTCGGGTTCGATGCGACAAAGTCTGTGTCGATTGTGACGGGTTTTGTGTGCTTTTTTCCGTCTTTTGTGCCTGTCGTCCTTCGCACGAGCTGCGAGCGCCTGTGTTTTGTACAGCGACGGTGCTAGAAACTGACACTCTCCCTCATGCCGTGCTGGCTAGCCTTCGTGCGTCTATCTGTTTTCTATGTGTTTTGCTGGCGTTTTGTTGATTAATTTCTGTGCTGTGAGAAATTTTAATTGATTTCATTGTTCCCCGTCCGCGCAGCGAACGAGGGTGACGGGCGGCGTCACGCGTGTGAATTTATTAGTTAATCGGTGAGTTTCGCGCTACCTCACCATCGCCGTCGCCACCGCCGCCGCCGGCTCGTCCCATAGACACACTCCGTATCCGATCTATCGAATTATGGAATAATTAAGTGAGTGAGTGTGAGACGGTGTATCGGCCAAACTGCTAATTAATTGTGTGTGACTGTGTGTGCTTTGATTGACTGCAGAATTTGCTGCTTCACCTTGTTTCACTCTGTTGGATCATCATCGGTGTGGAGTGTAAACAAGCAAAAAAAAAACATAAACCGAAAAAAAACTCAAAAAAAGGTAAAAGTTCGACAGAGTCTCTGACAAAAAATTTGCTCACAACTTGATTTGGATTCGGATTCGGGCGCTAATTTGAATTTGTTTCGCGGAAGCTTTGGGTGGTCGACATTTTATTTTTGAGAAGGGGTTCGAAATTCCTCGCGTTCTTGAAAATGTGAAATGTGTGATGAATGTTCGGCGGGGGAGGTTTGTTTTCGGTTTGTGGGGGGTGAAGTCTTTTTGGAAAAAAAGAGCAAAAAAAGAGTGAACTCGTTAACTTTTGAAATTGATTTAGATTGGGAACAGTCATCAAGACTTAAGATAGGTTCCACTTAGAGATGTTTGATTTGCCCTTTACCAGAAGAACATATTCGCACCGAGAACAGAGAGTTTTTGAAGGTTTCCTACAATTAGTTCACAAATGGCTGGAGTTTGGGGGATTTCTTTAAATTTTTGTGTGCTCTGTAGCAAGTTGTAAGTCAAACGCCCTTGATTCTTCCCCACATCATATCGCATTCGACCCACATCTCGAACTAACCATTGCCAAGCCACATCTTCTTTTCAAAAGCACTGGAACCAATTGTCAGTTGACAAGAAAAATGATCCCTTGAGTCACCTAAAGACTCCCAGGGACCGATTTCAAGTGTAAAGAGGGCCTTTCTTTAGCTTCTTCTTCTTCTTCTTCTTCTTCTTCTTCCTTTTCTTCTTCTTCTTCTTCTTGTTGCTCTACATTGCGGGCTAGACATAGGCCTCAACTAACATCCGTCTCCAGCCAGCACAATCTTTCGCTAACTGCCTCCAATTGGCCACTCTCCAAGCTGGTTGAGGTCCTTCTCCACTTGTGTGCGCCACCTTAGCCTAGGCCGTCCTCTGTTGCGTTGTCCCAATGGCTCAGATTTGAAGACTTTTCGGGCCGGAGCAGTGGTGTCCATACGCTCTACGTGGCCTAGCCATCTTAAGCGTTGTATCCGAAGACGCTTGACTAGGCGCATGTCGCTGTACAGCCAAAAGAGTTCGTCGTTGACCTCTCTTCAGCTAGCTTTGTACAAGACCTTGATCATCTCTATCGTAGTCTATGAGGCAGAGAAATGAGCACAATGTTGAAACCAGATGAGAAGGCTCTTGGTCTTTTCGATTGATGTGTGCTATTTTTAAGCCTCTTTCCATTGGTGCCATCTGGCACCTGAAGGGTTCAACGACAAGCTCTAGAGGCTGTATGTCAACATTTGCCTAGTCAAGCGTCTCCGAACCTACAATAGGTTATGTAGGGCGTAGGCAAACGTCAGCCTCAGATTGAAGAGTTTTTCAATGCGAACTAAGAACGCAGCAGAAGATGTCCTCGTCTCGCAGATAGGACCTCAATCAACTTGATGTGTGAAATTGGTGGCAGCTGACAAGAGAACGTGAGACATGATGGGGGACACTAGGACCCGCACTGAAAGAAGAAGGCTTACTTCACCATGTCTCGCGAATATTATTCTTATTGAGTGGCTCACAGCTCACAAGGAACCAGGGCCTAGCTTTTACAACTACTACTCGTGAAATGCGTGCCACTGTTCCCTTTCGAGTAGAAAGAACCTACAGTTTTTTGCCGACTCCAACCGGCGAGATTTAAGAAGCTTTTCATAGACAATTGCTACGCTCTGAGTGTTGTCAGCAACTCGAAAGAGGTGGTGCAGTGAAAACATGCGACGTGTCCCATCCGAGAATAGAACCTAGCCCTTCTCCGTGTGAGTCGATGCACTTACCCACTACGCCACGGCGACCACTCTCGAAACTTTTCTTAAAAACACTTCTCTTGCCAAACAGGTCCATTCATCGAAATCTCTCTGACCATTGCCCTGTACATCGAGAGCTATTTGGTGTCAAGCCTCACCACAGATCTCACATATATCCCTTTTTGCTAGATTTCTTGAAGGTGAACCACGGAATTCTTTTCTGAAAACTTCTCATCTTTAGAGTTTTCTTTTGGTGATGACACGAAGGACTCGCTCCAGTCTATTCCGTAGAATCAGCACTTGGTCCCATTTTACTTCCAATGTTCGTTGAAGATTTGGCATCTGCTTTTAGCCCGTGTCTCAGACTGAATGGGGAGGGCCTCATCTTCATTGCCAACATTGGTGGTTTCATTAGTTTTTGAAGACCGACAAGAGGGTTCGAACTCACACCCACAAAGTGGACTGCAAATGTTCGTCTTTTTGCTGATGATGATGCTTAAGTTGATAAGGAGCTTCGGATTTTTTTTTCTCTAAAATTTGAGTCCCAAGAAGTCACTTGTTATGCGCATCCCTAAGAGGAAGTCAATTCTTAACATCGTCCCTAAGGTCCCACTCTTTGAAAATATATTGAATGTGGTGTCATTCTTATCCGTGATTGGCCTTGGGTTCCATCGGAGCTATTGTGGTTTATCAGCGAAAAACTTGGTCAACTGATTTTAAGTGGCTCTTCCGTGGACCTTTTTTTTTCCATCATGAGAGTCCTGAAGAGGCCGAACGCAGAGGATGTAAGGTCCGGTGGGTGCTTCCAATCTCCGTGAACTGCAGTTCCCGATCATCAAAAGTGTGTGGCTTAGCATTGTCACTTCCCTTCTGTTGTCCAATTCTGGTCGCTTTTACTTGATAGATTTATTCAAACGGCAGTACTACGTGCAGTCGAGATTCGAATTCATCGTTTAGCAGTTCATCACAGATAATTCCCCTCCTATCACGCCGACCACTCAACATACCCTTCTTTCCCATCAATCTCGGTCTTACAATCATTTGTGGTCAACCAACGGTCTTGTCCATGATCGCTTGTCTTGAATATTCTCGCATTGAATTGTTTCAAAAGTGACCCCTATTCAGCACCCAAACATCGATCCTCTTTGAGTAGTAGGCTCATTTTTGATGATTTCAAACTCTCTTGATGTTCAGTGGCTTGGCTTTCATCAGTGTCTTGCTCCATTTTCTTCTTCTTCTTCTGATTTCCATGGCGCTACAGTCCAGGAGTGAACTTGGACCTCAACCAACATGCCTCTCCAGCCAGCACAATCTTTCACTAACTGCCTCCAATTGGCCACTCCAAGCTGGTTGAGGTCCTTCTCCACTTGTGTGCGCCACCTTAGCCTAGGCCGTCCACTGTTGCGTTGTTCCAATGGCTCGGATTCGAAGACTCGAGTAGAGTCCGGAGCGGTGGTGTCCATACGCTCTACACGGCTATGTAATGTAGATGGTATGGACACCTCCGCATTATCCATAAGATTTCTATTCGAAGACTCTTAACTAGGTGCATGCCGCTGTGCAGCCGATAAAGTCCGTCGTTAAATCCTCTCCTCTGGACGCCATCAACGCAAACAGGACACAAGAATCGCACGCAAAACTACTCGTTCGAAAAGTCAAAGAACGGACCTACAGTATTTTGCAGACACCGGACGGCGAGATTTGAGCAGCTTAGACTGTTGTCGACATTTCCACAGAAGTGGTACCATGAGAAATGCACCTCATCCGCTTTAAGAAACGTCCTCAAAGGAGAACTGGGATGATCACTCTGTTGTACAGGCGCATACGACCTTGCAGCCTATAAGGTTAGCCCTTAAATCTTCTCCTCCAGTAACGTCCAAATCTTGTTCCGCCTGATGTGTTATTTAATCAACTTTTTTGATGCCATGTCAACTTGGTCAAACATCAGAGAGGCATGTTGGTTGAGGCCCAGGTCCACTCCGGACTGTAGCGCCATAAGAAGAAGAGGAATTCAAATTGGTCATGGTTTCTGGAATTTTAGAATTCACTCCTGTGGCAATGTTCTCACCTCAAGCTTCACAAATTTGTCGGCATGTTGTTACAGAGTTTTTCACTTTTTTTAAGCAGAGTGCATCACATTGTGCATTTCTTCAAATATTTGACTCACTTTCAAATCCATATGACTTTCAACACGATCTACGAAGGACGGAATTGTCTTCATAGAAGATGCAGCCTGACGAAAATTATTTGTTCATCTCGCAGTAATTGACGTCTTTCTACACTCAAAACTTGGTCAGAATTAAGGTTGTTCAAAATTTTATCTAAGGAAACTTGTAATGACGGTTGGGCCATCAAGTGTCTCGTTACTAAGTCTTAGGCTCTATTGACACTAATAGCTGTTTCCTGCTCAAAATTTTGATCAGAAGTTCTGCATCATACCCTTGCGGAAAGCAATCCAAAGACCGTTGGGAAATATTGAAAAATTACTTTCAGAGGGAGTGCTATTTCTTGTCGACGCCCTGAAGCTGCAGTTTGAACCATGTTCCTGACTGACTGACTGTCTTTATGCCAACAATGCGAAAACAGATCAAACACTGATGGCCAATGTCATTCAAGTGGAAGTGATGTACATCTCACCATCATCAGCAAAGTCTTTTGAGGTTTGGGGTCACTTGGAGCCACTAGAATTCGAAAGCTTGTTCTTACCAATGGACCCATAATTCATCGGAAGTTATAATTAATTTCTTGTGGTTGTTGTGGCGTAGTGGAAAAGTGCGACGGATCACACGTCAAACGGGCTCAGGTTCGATTCCCGCACTGAACGGCAGCACTTCTTTTGAGCTTTGAGACAACACTCAAAAGGGATTGACTGGCTATAAAAAACTTCTCAAATCCTGCCGTTCGGAGTGGGCAAAAAATCTGTAGGTCTCCTCTACTCTAGGCAGTTACTTAAGAAGTTAGGCCCTGATCTGTAGTGTCACTCATTTCTGTCTGTAGAGCCACTCAATTCATTCTGTTGCATACTTAAAAAAGAAGAAATGCTTTCAAAAGGAAACTTGTATTTGGTCCACCCAGTATCATTGTTCAAATTATGGAAGCAGTCTGACTAAATTGTGATTAGGTGTCTTAAGCAAGACCTAAAGTTGGTGTCATAGCTTTAATCTTTTCTTTGAATCTAAACACGTCGTCGCCTAACTTGCGTATTTTCCTTGAAGGATATTGGAACAAAACGTAAGAGCAGCTTGTGTACATTCCTGGTTCTTAAGCTGCCTCTGCATCAAAGCGTGAAAGTCTTGCACTGAGGTAAAAGCAGAATACCCCTAAATTGTAGTCGCAAGAGGCTCTCTTTTGATTTTAACTCCATCTCTAGCAAAAGGAGCTTCTTAAAATTCTAGCCCAATCTCTAGCAAGAGGTACATAGTGTCATTTGACATCCTTGCCCTTAATTTTATTGCTTGAGGCATCGATAGAAGTAAAAATAATTGTTCAGATAAGAACAAACATCCCTGCCACAAATGTGCCCTCAAAATGCTTTAAAATTAGATTCGTCCTTTTTTGTGAGTTTTGTGTTCTCTGTCCGGAATTCTTTGATTTTAATGATTCGCCTTGCCTTCCACTTTTACTACAAAATATTCAATGGGAAAGTGGTGTACATGTTGCCATTTAACCAGCAGCTCTCTAGAGCACAGTTGCCTGAGATTCCTCGATGCATCCTGGTTCTCCAACACTCTTGGCTTCATGAACCTCCACGAATTGTCGATGATGTTCAAATTGATGCCTTGCGTCGTCTGTTGTCTGATGTGTTGGGTGTCTTAGATCCCTATCTTGCTGAAAGACCATTCCGTCATGTATACAGCAAGGGTCAGGTACAAGAGAATCATTTTTTTCATGCTCTGTCTCTGGCTCTGTTCGTAAGAACACACATTGCTATTAGTTACGAGATACAACTGCCTCTGTTAAGCAGCCAAAGGCAGTCATTGGTGGTGACTGAATGCCCAACTGTGATGGCCACAGTATGGCCACCCCAATGCCCATTGGCCCTATTGGTGATTTCAGGATGTAGCTCTCATAACTTAAGTTGGGACTACAGTCGAGGGTGAACATGTTTGTCAACCAACAAGCGTCTTCAACTAGCCCGACCTTGTCCTAGCTGCCGCCTGCTTGAGGTCTCAGTCCACTTGATAAGTCCACCTGAATTGCGGTCTTTCCTTACTACGTCGTTCCTCGGGGGTGAATGCAAGGACTTTTTGGCCCGAAAAGAAGAAGAGAGAAGCGCTTTAGGTCACTCAGAATTTTTTTAAAGACCCTGTTAATGCCTTCGGACTGTAGTGCATGAATTCCTTAGATGAAATTGGTCTGAAGTATTTGAATCGTTTCCGAATTGTTGACATAAAATCACTCCTTCAGTCCAAAAGAGTCAAAATTCCAGCTTCCGGTTACTAACTCGATTGTCGCACAAGATGGATAGTGGCGTGAGCTGTGTAGCATGATGTGTAATCCTTTACGAACCAGAGGTCGTCCAAATTCCCGTCTTTAGGAAGAAATAAAAAGAAAGTGGGCTGACATGGTGCTGCAGTACCCACCGTTCAGGGAAACGTTGCTCCCAGGCTCATATTTGAAGAAAAATTGTCAAATGATGCTGTCACTCGACAATCGTGTTTGCTGTGAGACAGCCAGGGTCGTGTAGTCTAATTTCAGGGTGTTTAGAAGGAATAATGCAGCATACCTAAGCTCCAGCCTCTATCACTGAGAGCAGGCTTTCAAACGAGCTGTAGCGCCGGCAGCTACATATTTTTTTTTTTTTTATATTTATTATATCTGCTGGCAAAAGATGTTCAAGGGTTCTAGAAATTCATGCGGATCGGTAGGAGTGGTTCTGAGAGCTCCACTGTTGCAGATGTACGCTCCTTTTTACACCTTCATCAATGTACCAGAATGTGTATCCTACAAAGACCTACTTGATGCTGATTGTGATACTCAAACAAAATCAAAAGACATCGTCATCGCTAAACTTATTCTCGAAAGAGGTTTAATCGCTCCTCGAATTATGCCAGCAATAGGACAGATTGTTCAACGGTCGCCTTCTTTTTCTCCTTTCTGTGGCGCTACAGTGCGGGGTGGACCTGGGCCTCAACCAACATGAATCTACAGCCAGCGCAATCTTTCGCTAGCTGCCTCTCCACTCCGAGTTGATTGAGTTTCTTCTCCACGGTTACATTGTCCCAATGGCTCGGATTCGAAGAATTTTCTGGTCGGAGCTGTGGTGTCTATACGTTCTACATGGCCTAGCCATCTTAAGCTTTGTATCCGAAGACAATTGACTAAGCGCATGTCGCTGTATAGCCCATAGAATTCGTCGTTAAGTCCTCTTCTACAGATGCCATCAACGGAAACAGTACCAAAATTCGCATGCAAAACTTTTCTCTCGAAAAGACTAAGGGCTTCCTCATCCGCTTTTAGTAGCGTTCAACGGACGCCTTCATCCTAAAACAAATAACTTGACTGACGCCACACTTTACTGAGGACAAGGACCGAATTTCTTCCGCAACTGCTCGCGTTGTGCGCGCTACTATCACTAGTGGAAGGAACCTACAGTTTGTTACCGTCCCTGAATGCCGAGATTTGAGAAACCTTTTACAGACAGCTAGGACTCTGTGATTAATGGCAACATGGAAGATGAACGTTCTGTTCAGGAAACGAAACTAGGAGAGGGTGTTGGCGCCTGCCTCATCTATGTGAAAAAATGTCCTATCCCACATGAAGCTCAAGGTCTGGTGACGAGGGCAAAATAACCCTTGACCGATGCGTATTTTTTCATTCTGTCAGACTCAAGAAAAAACAACATCAGGCACTGAAAGCTGGAACCACGTACGGGACCGTTGCTGTTGCATCACTGTCAGAAGAACAGTCTAAAGCCATCTGCGCCTGTGGTGTTCCTTAATAATAATAATTGAGTGGCACTACAGCCCACAACGGACCAGGGCCTAGATTCCTTGGCCATTTCTTAATACAGTACAGCGGCAAAGCAGTGAATGGGTGTTGCTGTCGGCAGGAAGTTCTGGTTAGAAAAGAGCGTAGTGGACCAAAATTTAAGATCTTCATTTTCTTCTTCTTCTTCTTCTCTTTTTTCTTCTTCTTCTTCTTTTTTTCTTCTTCTCCTTCTTCTCCTTATGGCGCTTCAGTCCGGAGTGGACCTGGGCCTCAACCAACATGCCTCCCCAGCAAGCCAGTCAAGTAGGTTGAGGTCCTTCTCCACTTGTGTGCGCCACCTTAGCCTAGGCTGTCCACTATTGCGTTGTCCCAATGGCTCAGACTCGAAGACTTTTCGGGCCGAAGCTGTGGTGTCCATACGCTCCACATGGCCTAGCCTTGAGCTCTATTCTGTCTCCAGTCTTTTTTTGATTCTGTTCCCTCTTAGCCTCTATTTCCTCTCTGGCTCCGATGCGTCTTAGAATGCATTCCGTTGCGAGCAATCTTCTGTTTTACATTTCAGTTCGTGTCAGGCTTTATACCATCGATGGCTCCAATACAACTTTGACTCCGATGCGTCTCAGGCTTCATTACGTTCCATGTTCCATTCTATCTCTGAGACCGTTCTGTTGCAGAATCCATTTTGACTCAGGCTTTATTCCGTCTAAGGCTCCATTCGATCCTTGACTTCGTTCTGTCTCATCTCTGGCTCTGATCTCTGTTGCTCAGATTTGAAAATTTAAGATCGAGAACTGTCTACGTCTAGATGACCCTTGGATTCAGAGGCCAAAATCTCGTCTAAATTGGCGACAATCGCGGTCGCGTCTCAAAGACATTTTTCGCTTCATGAATCGCTCTCCTCAAAAGGACCGTCTTTCTTCGCAGGACTGTCAGAAATTCAGCCCCGTCCCTGCATTTGTTCAACACTCACCTCACGATAGGTGTACACACAATCTACTTCCACCCCCTCTATCCACATCCCCATCTCCATCCCCGTCCCCAATGCAAACCTGGTGCCATTTTGCAGGAACTATCGCAATCATTTGATTCGCACCAATCGCTACACGATTGCCCGCTTAACTCACGCACACACGGGCGAAGGAATTTTCAACCAGCCGACAGAGGCGATGACAAATCCGATTGCATATCGCAAATCAAATCCAACAATCCAACCAGATATCAATTCAGCAGGAGCAGCAAAAGTCCCTCACGAACCCATAGTTGGCGTTGTCGTTGTCGATGTCGTTCGAGCTAATTGCATTCATAAGAGGCAACCCTTCGTGGGGGGGGGGGGGGGGGGGGGGGGTAGAGGGACGCGGAGTGTAGCATAGCAAACATCCGCATCCAACACCGATCACCATTCCAGTGTTAAATATGTGCAACTGATTTATTAATTGCTCTTTGTTCGTCGTCGCATGTCGCGTGTTGCACTTAAAGCGTTCCCACTACTGCAGCCGACCGCACAACAGTGGCCAAGGGCTGAGGGGGGAGTTGTGTCACGACAAACTTATCACTGGCTGATAATTTCAATTTTAAACGCGAATTCCCATCGACACCACCACCACCACCCATAAAATCCCAACCATCCCCGAACGAAAAAACACCTCACTCAACAGAGTTCCCGGAATCATCGGCCCGCCACCACCGCCTCCGCCCGCGCCAGCGACCAACGGCATCACTTCCGCGGCGCCCCTCTTCGTGAGGTACTGGCGTCAAGAGTAAGTAATTGATTCTCGTGGATTCCTGAAGTATCTACGAAATTTTCTCGGAATGGGATTAAAACACGTCCGTCATCAGCAGTCAGCAGAGAGTGAGCTTGCCGGCTGAGGGCTGCCTGTGTGGAGTACGGTATGGAGTGTGAGATGGAGTCAGAGGAGAGGAGGAGGAGGAGGAGGAAAACAATAAAAGATAAAACATCCCCATCCATCGTGCTGCACACTCACTGTGTGTGTGTGTGTGTGCGAAGATGGGTGGATGGTGGGCGAAGGACGAAGAAAAACCTAAAGTTTCGGTTTCATTGAAAGTCAGCAGCGGCAAGTTGACTTCTCTTAAACTGATACGCGCGCGCTACGCAATCGACAACCGACAGATTAGGAGATTGCCTCAATTCGTGCGGACGGGTGGGTGGGTGGGTTTCGGTTGGACGTATCCTTCGTCGCTCTTGAAACCACTGCCACCACCGGAGAAGTGTGTTATTTCGGTTTTATAGTCCCCGACAGTCATTGTGTGTGTGCGGGGGGTGGGGGAGAGCGGGGTTGGTATTGTGTGCGTTACGCAATCTTTATGTCTATGGTGGCATGGGGAGGAAGAGGATAAAAAGGACTTTACTTCAAATCTCATTTCATTTATTCCCCGGGTAGTTTTTCGGTGAATTCCATTTTTTTTTTCTCTCATTTTCTTTCGCCTCGTCCCCCCCGTTCAAAGCAATTACCAAGAGGAGGACTCGATCTTCTTCACTCACTCTCTCTCTCTCGCTTTCCCCCTCTTGGTCTCTCTCACTCTCACCACCGGTCATTGGCAGGCTTTGGCGTGTTTCACGGCTTTCACGTCTTCCCACATCTTCCTAGGACGGACGTTTTTTTCTTTCTGCTCCTGCTGTTCCTACTGCTCCTCTGTGCACTGTGCTCTGTGCTGTGTGCTGTGTTGGGTGGTGTTGAGTTATGGAGCCAAAAGTCACCCCGAAAGTGTCCAAACAGAAAAGGACACAAATCCGCCTAACGTGACTCTTTGAATTGTGAAACTTTTTTTTTTTTTTTTTTGTTGCCTTCTCTCCCCTCTCTGTCCTCCGCCAGGATGTGGGTGTTCTGGACACAATTTCCACGTTTTTTTTTTCGCCCTTCTTGAGTGTGAGGAGGGGTTGGGGTGGCTGTGTTCTTCGTTCCAGTAAATCGATTTATCTTTAGAGAGGGCTCTCCAGGACGGACTTGGGGCACACACTATCTTCGTCGACGTCGTCGTCGTCGTCGTCCGGCACTATCCTCTGGTGCTGGTTCCTGGGGAATGGGAGGATAAGACATTGCTTTCCTTTATGTACTCGTCTTGTCATTTTATTGGAATTGGGCTACCAGGAGAATGTACCTAGGATCGTCGGTCGTTCCACGTCTTCGTCGTCGTCTGCTGGTTGTAGTTTTTCGCCGCCTCGCTTGTGTGTCCTTATTTTTGCAGTTCGCCATTTCTGTTTTCTTTTCCACCCTCCTCTGTCTGTGGAGAGTGTTGGAAATGGAAGGGGAGTGGGGTGCTGGAGGGGGGTGGAGAGGGTTGGTTCGATGGACAAGGGGGTCGTTTAGGGGCCTGAGATGAAAAAGAAAAAATCGATTTTATGACTTCTTATTTTTTTTTTCCGGGTGACGGCATGCGACGACCGACGTTGCGGTGTAGCGTTCACGAGACTCTTCATATCCCCCCCCCCCTCACCGTTTGGATAAGGAATTTGGCAATTGCAAGAAGAGTTTTTATTATTTCACATATCCTTGCTGTTGTTTGTCCTTCACTCTGCTGCTCCCCGTGACTGTGGGGGAGGGGGGAGGAAGGGGTGACTGCTGGCGGCGGCAAAGTTATATGTTCATTACTCTTCGCATTTGCCAAGCCTTTTTCGGTTGGTTCCCTTTGCGAGCGGGGAGGGAATGGGGGGGTGGGATAGGCAGAGATAAGATAAATCTCACATATCCACTGATGTGTCATTGATTAAGTAAATTCGTTTGTAGATCATCGCCATCGCTGAGCGGTGCGGAGTAAATTTCGGTCATAAATCCACCGAAAAGTGGATTTATTTTCACACGACGGGCGGGAGGGTGAACATAAATCGGGAAGCTCCATAAAAAAAAACGCTCGTAAAACGCACTAGAGACGTGCAATTTTCCATAAAACCGATGGACTCTGGGTTCGAACTTTGTTTTGTTTTTTTTTTTTGCGAATTTTTACGAGACTCACTCGTTTTTCAATCTGCTGCTGCTGGAAGGTGGAATGGAAAGGGGCTGTGCATCGTCATCATCATCACAGCTACCGAGGTGAGCTCTGAATGCGAACCACAGTTTGATAAGTCACAGCTTGACTGACTCAGAACGAGGTGGTTGAACCAATTCAGCAGAAATTCAGAGTGAAAATCGAGGGCTAGACTGTCAGACCCAAGAGGTACTTTTCAGAGAGATGTTCTGTCTTCTTGTTCGTCTCATATTGAGACCTGATTTGAAGAGCCCTAGGGTCTACCACCTCCTAGTGGGCTTTCCAAACACCAGAACTATCATCCTAACAAACTGGATCCCTACTTTCCCTCTGTCGGCTAAATCTCTAGGAGTCACCTTCGATAGGAAATTATCCTGGATGGCAAATACTGAAGTCTAAGTGGGGACTAAAACTCAAAGTGACTTAGACCCTTGCCGGAGGCAGGCTTAGATCCTACATGAGGCAGCAGCGAGGGAGCTCAGAGAAGTACATACCCGTTGCCTCCACTAGAGAACTGATCGTTTTGAAAAAGTGTCGATTTCTTCCTCCTCCTAGGATCCTTGTACTTCATTACACTCGACCCGCCTATGATCCACCTTCTTGACTCCATCTGAGGGCTTTTCTGGAAGTCTGCAAGGTAGGTCTCGGTGGTGGCTCAATCGATTCAATTTGCTGCCCGGACACAAAATGAAGTCCCACAGTTTCAAAATCTGGTGAAAATGATAGATTAGGCGGAAGCCGGTGCCTTGCTATGGAGGAAGGAACTTTTTTCCGTTTTTCGACGCCAGGTCGGTCCAATAATTCGGCAAAGGAACCTGCGACTGTACGCCTCTGACTTGGGTTAGGCTGAGAATTCCGAACTTTGTCTTCATCACGGACATGGAAGATCTGACTAATGTCGAGTTGAAGGACATCCTGAGACTCGTGCATCACACGAGTTGGCTTAAAATGACGTAAGGAGGTCTGCCGAGGAGTTTTCTTCGGGATGTGCACCTCACAAGGTGTCTCCAATTGCCAGTTCTAGTTGCCGGCTCGATCTTCATCACTCAAGTTGACAGCTAGTTCCTCCCCATTTGCGTGCATCATCCTCTTCAAGAACGACCTGTGTTACATTTTGGCTCCAAAGTCAAAATTTGTGCTCCCCTTCCTTAGGTCAGCTACTTCCACCGTCTTGCTTCGGTTTTCGATCCAAAGAGTGTTCAGGCAAGATCTCTGTTCTCCTTGTTGATCCCACTTCCAGCACCCTTTGGCGCCCTTGAAACCCCCAAACACCCCACTAAATGTCAAGCAACATTAAAATCCACATCTGCCTACAATTGAAAATTCTACAATCCGAACCCACCCACAGAGCTGTTTGTGGTTTTGTTCACGCAACTAGGCCAACGTCATTCTCCGTCCGGCTTGATTAGCGTCAATCAACAACGTCACCGACTGTCGACTACAACAAGACTTGACGACGATCAATTAATTCAAACTTTACGACGACTTTGAGCAGCAGTCATTTGAATTTAAGTGGTTTTTGCACTTTCAATGTCTCCTCGACGTCAAATTAGAAACTGATTTGACACATTCGTTGAGACTGACTGCGGCATGACCGATTGCCGCAGGAATGCTCGTCAAAAAATCTCCCCAGGACAGGAGGACTGAGTGCGGCTGGCATTGTTTACGTTGTAATTCGATAGGAATTGCTTGGGGTTGTGGGTCATTAACCCTTTTCTGATGTTGGCTTCTGTTTTGTTGTTGTGTTCCGCGGCAAGGACTCGCTTACAGTTGAGTGCATAGATTTGTAATTTTTTTGCTTGGGAGTGTTTTCTTGATTGTTTTTTGGTACATTCTGACTTGAGTTGATTGAAATGTTGTCTTGAGACAAATATTGGACCAATGTTGTATTTGAGTTTAACACGTTCTGCTGAGCACTATTTACACTTAAGACGATAAGTTCTTACATGTAATGCACAGAAGGTGCATGATACAGGGAGATGAAGGATTCAGGGATCAGAGTTAAAATTTCCAGGGACACTTACATAAGTACCAAAAGTAAGAATTTTGTCAATCGCGGTTTTTTTAAGACTCAAGAGGCAATTGAGTAATGGAGTCCCCTCTACAAAAACAAGGACCAAAGGCCAGCTCTGCTCTATGGCGGAGAAACGTGGACGTTATGAACAGTGGATCAGGATGGCTTTTCAAGAGGAAAGCGCGAATTTGAATCCTCTTTGCGTTGGTGACGTTTGAAGGAGCAGATGCGACAACGAACTCCTGTACGACAGCATGCGTCTAGTCAACCGTCAACGGATACAAATCTCAGTATGACTAGGTCATGTGGTCGATGTGTTTACAAAAATACAATCAACATGAACACATATTGCATATGCTGTACAAACGCTTGTTCTAGATGAGGGTTGAGTACGTAAATGTGGCTTATTTGGACATAAAACAGAGTAGGGCCATTGTACTGTAACGTGCGTAAGAGGTAAGAGATGTGAAAAAGGAAAGACAACAAGCCGGTTAACTGGCTTTGCAATGCAAGAATCCTGAATTCCGAAATGCCGAAATTTTCTACAATAAGAAAAATTTCGAAAAGTGCCAAAAATTTGCAAAAACAAAACTCCTGAAAAGCCACGAAATTAATAACACCTAAGGCCCAATTTCATGAAATGCCCAAAATCTTAACAAGACCAAGATACCGACTAGCCAAGATCCCGTTATGTCAAAAATTTAAATAAAATCAAAATTTCGAAATGCCGAAGTCCCAACAAATCCTAAAATCCAAAATGACCAAAGCCCCGAAGTGCCAAAAAACTCAATAAGAACAAGATATTGTAAAGCCAAGATACCGTCATGCCGAAAATTCCGATTAACCTAATTTTTTTCGAAAAGCCTCAAAATGTTCAGAATCCATTGTTAATAGCAGAAATTTCTACAAGACCAACTTCGCGAAAGGTCAAAATTCCGGCATCACCCGAATCTCAAAGGCAAAGTCTTGAAATGTCCGAAATTTTAAGAAGACCCCAAAAAGGCCAAAATCCTGAAATTTCCCAAATTCCAACAGCACCCTAATCTTAAAAGATTCCTGAAAGATTCTTTAAATTTTTTTTGAAACCCCTGGAGATTCATAAAAGATTCTTGAAAAATTTCTAAAACTCCTGAAAAGCCCAAAATTCCGATAAAATCTAAATTTCGAAAAGTCTAAAGCCCTTAAATATTTAACTTCCCACAAGATTGATATCTCAAGGCGCCAAATTTCGACAATGCCTTAATTTCGAAGAGTCTAAGGCCCGTAAATATCCAAAATCACACAAAGTCCCCACAAGACCAAAATATCAAAAAGTTCAATCTTCGACAACACTTTCATATGTAAATCTCAGAAAAAGTCAAAGTTCTTAGATGCCCAAAATCTCCACAAGACCTAAATTCCAAAATCCCAAAAAGTCAAAATTTGAACAACTTTCAATTCCCGTGGTGTTGCCCTAAAATGCACAAAGTCTCAAGATGAAAAATTTCCCGAAAACTTAGATCCTGAATTGTCCAAAATTTTCGACAACTCCTACATCTCAATATGTCAAAAAATTCTGCCCAGCGCCCAATGTTTCGACAACACCTTCATAAGTCTCGGTTCTGAAATCCAAGGTTCTGAAATGCCTTAAACCTCAACAAAGTCAAAAATCTGAAATGCCAAGAATCTTAAAAAAGTCAAAATTCTGATATTTCAAAAATCATGATGACTATTCTGCTCTGAAGCTTTTATTAACCGAATTTGGCACTTACTTCAAATCATCTCAGGAGGGGGTTTCAGTGGGGCAACTTGTTCCCTTTTCTGACATGTTCCTTTCGGGATATCATTTATGGAAATTGGATTTTCTTGGGTTTCCGGGCACACTTCTTTGACAAAATGCGTCATTCCCCTTTCGGTAGCTGATCACAAGGGGCCTAAGTGTTCCCCTTCTTACCTGACAGCCGGCCACTTTCAAGCTTCGTCCCCATAAAGACACTCGCAGGCCCTTTAGACACCTAAAACGTGTTTGATTTTGACACTTGCCACCAACACATTGACCAGAACCAATTTATTCACAGTTGCTCTGCTTTTGTCACAAATGTACGATGAGTCTTAAGAGCGGAGAAAGGACATTCTGAGACAAGAAGGTTTGCTTGTGGGCTCGCTAAGAGATTTTCTGCACTGGAATGTGTCTCAGCTCTCGAGATCTGGACACCACAGGGAACATGTTTGCGTCTACTGGCAGGAAGCGATTTTTTATAGATCCTGTTCAAGAAGTCACAAAGAGGACCACAACGTCCTCTTTTTTGGACGGAAACTCTTTTGTTTGAACGTATGTTCACCCACAAATCTGCCAGTCAACATGAGGGAATTGACACAAATCGACCTCTTCAGAGAATTGTATCCTTCCACATTTGACGGTAGCTCGCAATAAATCCGAATAGGTGTCAAATCAGCGAAAAATAAGACGCCAAAGAAAATTCACTGAAACTGATTAATGCCATCCGCTGAGTGGTGGATTTGTTTGATTTCCTCACTCACTCCACTCCAATCGATCATTTCAAATTATAAGACTTTCCACACACAAGAAGCGCCCCCTCCCCCCTCCCCCCACCAACTAGGCACCCCCCTGAGTAGGTGGCTCCAAATCACAGCTCTCGTAATGTAAAAGGAAATGCTAGAGAACTTCACTTCAACACCACACCACTTCAATCTCAGATATCTTCACCCAAAAATCCATTGCGCCATCTACAAAGGAATTTACAAACAATTAACCACACAAACACACACGCACACACAAAAACACACACGCTACTGGAGTGTGTTTGAGAGCCAAAGGAAGAAAATCACTCACATCGCCAGAAAGAAAAAAAATTCCAAAATCTCTGACACATGTGACGGAGGAGACGAGCAGCAAGACAAAGCTTCACACACAACAGGATGACCAAAAGGCAACAACAACACCAAGAAGCAAAAAAAAAACAAGAAACAATAGAGCAAAAGAAGAAGAAAAACCAGAAACGGACTCACACGGCAGGCAGAGCAACACCATCTCCGTCGCCAAACAGACAACACACAAGAGGGAAAACAACAAAAGCAACAAAAAAAAAACACGACGACGACGACAGACGAAAAAACAGCGACAAAAACCAAGTGAGAAGAGAACAGAGAAGAACGCAGATATTTACTCAAGTGATTGGCTGAGGGTTGCCAATCGGTCGCATCGTAAACCGTGCCCGTGCACGGCACACACAAAAATGAAGGAGTGGCTTAAAGTACACACTATTCACACCACTTCAGCACCACACCACCAGTCAATCGTCATCGTTCTCATTCTCATTCTCATTCTCAGTTCCATTCTCTCGATGATGGTGATGATGGTGGTGGTGCTGGTGGTGGTGGCGATGGTGTGGTGTGGTGTGGTGGTGGGTCGCCTTTGACATCGACAAGAGGACGACGGCCGGACGTACAAATGTCCTCCTTCAACGTCCTAAACGTCCACCTCCTCCTTCTTCATGATCATCATTATCGTCATGAGTCGTCATTATCGGCAAAGTCAGCGGCGACGGAGGCGGTGTCGTTGTTGACAGCGTTGCCGTGGTGGCCGTTGTTCAGTTTTTTCGTCCTCGCTGTTGTCTTTCTTGACCGCGTTGAGCTCATCAAGCTCGTCAGGGAACAACTCGAGCTCGACATTAGGCGCATCGCCTTCTTTGCCGTTGAGTTGCTCGCCGTCCTCAGAGTTGAGCTGCTCGCCGTCCTCAACGTTGAGTTGCTCGTCGTCCTCAGTGTTGAGTTGCTTGACGTCCTCAGTGATGCGTTGCTCGCCGTCCTCAAAGTTGAGTTGCTCGACGTCCTCGTGGGTGTGCTCGTCGCTGTGTTCATCGCTCAATTAATCGCCACAGACCCCATTGCTGAGCTCATCGCCTTCCTTCCTCGCAGTCCTCATCCAAGAGCTGGCCTTAGTCCGGTTCATCGTCGTGCTCATCATTGTGATCGGCACAAAGTTCAGAGCTCTGCTTGTCATCAAGCTTGTTGGCGTCCTCGGTGTCGTGCTTGATGGCAAGTTCTCCTCGTAGTCTCTCCGCCATCCTTCCTGGAGACCATCTCCACGACGTCCACGATGATAGCAAAAAGGACGAAAACCCGCACGATGATAATGACGGTCTTAACGATGGCAACACTACACACCATCGTCGATGATGTTGATGATGATGACGAGGAGAGGACATCGTCGTTGCCGTCCTCTCCCATTGTTGGTGGTGTCGCCGTGGCGTTGTTTTGGCCTCCTTCAGAGCGTCCGCAGCCAGTTTCAAAGTCCTTTTGTCCCTTTTTCCATCCATCGCCCGCCCTTGTAACGCTGTGTGTGACTGGCGAAAGAGACCAGTTAGCACACCTTCTTGCGTCTTTAAGAAAGAGACGACGACGACGACGATGTCAAAAGACGTATTGTGTGGACTTCACACACCACCTTAGGGAGGCCGTCACCTAACCCAGAGGACGGCATACAAAAACTTTACATGACACCTAGACCTGACTGCGTCTGTGTGTGGAAAGCAGGCGCGTTGTGTGTGTGTGTGTGAGAGAGGGGGCTTCTTGTTCGCTTATCTTTTGGATTTTCATGTGCAAAAGATGACACCGATTAAGGGAGGAATTTTCACACAAACAACGGACATGTGAGCCACAAACTCGAACCCGAACCTTTGACAGACACACACACACACACCCTCGCTCGGTAGGGATGAATGATTACAAATTCTCTATCATCGCCACCACCACCACTAGCACCATCATCACCGCTGCTGCCGCATCCGGAGGATTCAGCAGCAGATGAGAAGAATGAACTCCAATCCAACCAAAGTGTATAAGTGCATAAACCGCCGAACTCTCGCTTCCTCGCTCACTCAGTCAGACAGAGCGACAGTCATCGTCGTCCCCGTCGTTGTCGGTCTCTGTTACGCGCACAGCGCCCACAAACAGGAGGTGGGGTGGCGGTGGTTGCGTTGCCAAAAGAGGAACAACGGGGCGGAATAGGCGCTAGTCAAACACCAGATCAACACCGTAGGTGCGATGGTAAACACGACACTTCCAAAAAGTACCAAAGAGAGCCCAGCCAGACACACACACACACACCAACACAGCGAACGATGAAGTACATAGAGGAAGGATGATGGGGAAAAAAATCCCTGCCAGGGCATGAGATAAATAATTCACTGAAGGAGATGCTCTCCCTGCCTGGCCGCCACTTCAATTGATGTGAACTTGAGAGGGGGCAGCGTGTGCACCCCCTCCCCCCCCACAGAAAGTGAGTGAGTTTTAATTGAATCGCAGAAACTCACCACACCCGGGCCAGCAGGGAAAAAAAGGTGAAAATCTGCAAAATCTGCAAAAATGTGCCACCGCGTCCGTGCCGTCGGCTGGGCAGAGTCAGTCATTTCCACAAGCCCCATCAGCAGCATCTAGTGTGTGTGTGTGAGTGGGAGATACGTGTGTGTGTGTCACACACGTATCTCCCTTCCTTCCTCTATGTACTTCACCCCCACCCCAAACCAACACAAGAAAAAAAAAAGGAAAAAAATTGGCACCGTTGACAAAGTTCCAACCCAGCACCTCTCACGTCCCATACACACCACAAGTGCAACAGAGACAGAGGCGACAAGTAGTCAGAGTGAGAAGGCCGCACAAGGGTCACACAAACTAACACAGTGACACTCATGTGGGGGGCAAGTTAGCCATATTTGCGCCAGCCGCGACAAACGGATGACACCAACGCGACACCAACGACACGACACCGTCCAAAGAACACGGCAACGACAGCGACGACGACATCCTCGTCTTGTCACACAACCCACCGCAGTGTCTCATTCACCCTCCTCGCACGATGGTTTCATCACACGCTTCGGCCAGTTTGTGTGAGTGAGTGAATTTTGTCGCGAGGGAGGGGTGCAAAACCAAACCCGGTTGGTCACCATTTTTGTATCTATTCTTGGGATGACGTTTGTTTCTCTTTTTTTCTCGCATTCTCGATCTCTGTCGACCGGTTGGTTGACTCCTTTCTGCCTGCTTACACTTTGGGGCTGAGATGTGGTGTGTGTGTGTGTGTGTGTGGTGGTGTGCGGTGTCACACGCATACGGTGACAAACTGGTCAGGAGACAGAACATTTTCAACCGAACCCACTCCATTGCGGCCGAGAAAGGGATGAACAGATGAGCGTAGAGGGAGATCGCATCATGGACGAGTGAGATAGAGGGTGTATGTGTGTGTGTGTGTGTGTGGGATAATCCGTGACGACGACGACGACGGCGGCCCGGTGTCAAGTCTTATTAGAATTCTCTTGAGTGGTTTTCTTGTTCGAGGTCCTTGTCTCGTTCACTTGCTCGCTGGCCCATTCCCTCTTCTTTTTTTCGGTGTCCCCTGTGTGTGTGTGTGTGAGTCTATCTCTTTCCCTCAGCCAGGGTGGGTCGAGCGACAGTGTAATTGCCTAAAACACGGCGTTTCCAATTTTTTTTTTGCTCTCCAATCTTTCCTTCTTCTTCTTACCACAGCGCGTTCGCCGGACGACGGTGCTGATGTGTGGCGTTTCGCGTCGTCACCGTCGTGGTATTGGTGTGAGAGTCTTATTAGAATTTTCCCTGTTGGTTTTATTTTTCTTGAGCGTCGCCTTGGCGTGTGTGCGTGGCCGCTGCACTGGTGTTTGTTGCCTCAATTCGTTCGAAAAACAAGGGGGTTGCATTGTATTGGAGATTGTATGTATTAACCAGTTCGTAAGCGACCGGCGTTAAGTTCGTATCGTGTGTGTTTACCTTTTTTTTCCACTCTTGTCGACGTCGACGTTTGTTCGTTTTTTTTTTCACTCTCTTGGTTTTTCCTTCTACCACCACCACCACCACCGCCACCCTGCCAGGCCTGAGTCGTCAACGTTAACGCCGCCGCCGCCGCTGCCGACGCTTTACTTTTCCTTCTTCTCCAGCACACTCGCCGAACACCGCGCGCACACACAACTCTCTCTGGTGCTTTTGTATCTCATTAGATAGGAGAGATAGTTGTCCTCTCTCCCCCCATCCCCCCACCACCATCAGGCAACAACCGAAAAAAATAAATAAATTTGAAGGAAATCCGCAGGGGGGTCGAATATATACACAAATGTCATGTGTACATAATTTTCATGCCGAATTCAGTATGCGTTCGCTGTCATCGTCATCGTCGTTCGCGCTGTTCGCCGCTGACTCGTCGTGAAGGGGGCGAGCTTTTGACACCTTCTTCATCTTGCTAGCGCTCCTAGACGCGTACGTTCGCCGTTGTTGTGTTCCGAGTGCCATTCAAGTTTGAATCTCGAGTTGTGAGCATTTTTTTTTCCGTGTTCTCTTTTTTTTTTTGTTAATGGTTGGTGGCAACAATCATAAACCAAATGCAAACCTTCAAATTCTAGGCGAAGCCGGCTTCTGAAGAGAAGAAACAAGTGTCAAAACCTCAAGTGCAATCAAATCTCTTGTCGTGCGTGCGTGTGACAAACAACAACTCAAAAGTGAGTGAGTGACAAATCAATTTAAAAGTGAAAAGAAAAAATTACAAACGTCATAAAGTTCAACAAAACGCATCAAATTGAATCAAATTGCGTCAGAGTGTGCATTAAAAGTGCGTCCGGAAAAAAAAATTCGCATCAAACCGTGCTGTCAAAGTGCCAGAAAAGCATTGAAAACGTCTTCGAAAAGAAAGAGACGCGTTAAATTCTCAAGTTGTGCAAGTTGTGTTTTCACGTGACTTTTGGTTGCCACAAAGTGTAATGTAATGAGATACGACGTTCAAGAATTCATTCACCAATCTGAAGATCCAATCAGTAGGTTCGCAAATGGGATGGCATATCATCCATTCCTGCAGCTTTCTCGACCCACTGACTTCAGCGTGTCATCGCTGTTGACGGCGGGTAATCAACAGCAGCAATCAGCGACGGCCGCTGCGGCATCGATATCACCAACATCGCCAACGCTTCTGCATCAGCAGCAGCAGCAACAACAGCAACAACAGCAACAACAGACATCTTTAACGGCCGCTGGAGTAGCAGCAGCTGCTGCAGCAGCCGCTGCCGCTGCCGCCGCTGCGACACAATCATCACCAGTGGGTGGGCAGCAGCCTCAGTTGTCGCCAAACGTCAACAACAACAACAACAACAACACTACAAGTAACAACAACAATCAGAATAGCACTAGTAACCTCAACAATAGCAATTCACCTAATAACAACAACAATAGTAATAGTACCAACAACAACAACACACCACCCACCCATCCCAACTCCCATCAAGCACTAGCCGCTGCAGCAGCAGCAGCCGCTGCCGCCGCTGCCACAACGTCCTCGAGTCTCGGCGTAGGAGGCGGAGGAGGCGGAGGAGGAGGAGGTGGTGGTGCTGGAGTTGGTCCACCACATTCGCATCCCCCACATCCACCACATCACGGCCATCACTCATCACCGGTACCCGGTCATCCAGCGTTGGGTCATCTGCCACAGCAACCGTATTTCCCGGCAGCCGCTCTAGCCGCTTTGGCCGGCAGTCCAGCCGGACCCCATCCTAGTCTGTATCCGGGCGGTTTGTTGCATAAATTCCCGCCGCATCATCCGCACGCGCATCATCCATTGGGGACACCGTATACGACGGCCGAAGACGTTGTCCTCGCATCAGTGGCAGCGCATCAATTGCATCCGGCAATGAGACCGCTACGAGCACTGCAGCCCGAAGACGATGGAGTCGTCGACGATCCAAAGGTGACCCTGGAGGGGAAGGATCTGTGGGAGAAGTTTCACAAGCTCGGCACGGAAATGGTGATAACTAAGAGCGGAAGGTAAGTTTTTTCGTTTTTTTTTTTCTTTTTACTGAATTTTTTCCATTTTGCCGACGGGAAATTGGGCTGGTTTTGGGAAGAGGCATTTCTCTTTGAATTTAGGTTTGGGGGATGTGTGAGGGGTTATGTCGGGCGGATGGTCATGGGTTCCTCTTCGCAGACATGTGACGGATGTCAGAAGGGGTTTTTCTTTGAGGAAATGTTGAAGAATTCGCAGAGATTTCGGTTTTTAGTGCTGTTTTGAAGGAGACACCTTACCTTACCTTGACACCTTTTCGTGCAGTGTTTCTGACTTCTTTTCCCAAACTCCTGATATACCATGAGGAGTCAAAATGTGACAGGTGTCACAAGGATTAGTGTTTGAGAAAATGTCTTAAAGCTGAAATCGACATTTTCCAATTTTTTGAGTTGATTTTGGCAATATTTGGAGATTTCTCGAGAGATTTTGTGGCTAATTTTCAAATTCCATTGAATTTTGGCGAGAATCATCCCGTCAAAATGACAGATGTCACGAGGACTTACATTTGAGGAAGATTTCACGACTTTTCCGTGTTTCCCATCAGCAAAAACGAAGATTTTTCAACTTTTTTGAGCACAAAATCAACATTCTTCACGTTTTTTGGGACAATTTCTTTCAAATTGTGACGGAAAAGGTGATGTCAAAATGTGACAGATACCCCAAGGAATATATTTTCGCTTTATTTGAAAATTTTTCATGTTTTCCATCTTCAGAGATCGAATATTTTGAGTTGTCGTCACTGTTTTTGGCAGAGTATGAAGAGAACTCGTCAGATTTTGTGGCAATTTTTTGAGTTCAGTCGAATTGTGGTGACAGGCAATGTCACAAATGACATGAGGACCTGTATTTGGAGAAAAGTTTTGTGATTTTTTTTCACGTTTACCATCGTCAAGGACTGAGATTGTTCTTTGAATTCCTGGCAAAAAAATGGAGCCAGTCCATTCGCCATAATTGGGTATGTTCACATTGCGTTGAAATGTGACAGATGTCATGAGAATTCAGTTTTGAGGAAAACTTTGTAAATTTCTCTCGAATGTCTGATGTTTTCAACAGAATAATGGCAGAAGCTGTTTTTTGAAGAACAGAAGCTGATTTTGCAATGATAATCGTTGCGTCAAAATGTGACAGATATCAGCGACAAACTGACAAGATGTCAGAGACTTCATTTCGAAGAAAATTTTCCGGCTTAATTTTCCGATTTCATCACTAGAGCCTGCCAGTTGATTCATTTTTTCAATTTCATTTCAAATCTTCAATCAAGACGCCGTCAAATACAAAATGGAGTCAACTTAAAGCGAGAGCGGGGCGATTTCTTTATTCAATCGTGAAGTTTTTTTGCATCAAAAAATCACAGATGTCAAAGAAAAAGTGGCATGCTGCTAAGGACTGGTTCCCTTCGAATGTTTTCTGGGGTTTCTGTCGTTAGAAACTGTATCGGATGCTAAATGGCTGCTTGAAAACGTGAGAGTCTTGGAAATTTTTTAACTTTTGACAATGTTTTCGAGCTTTTTTTAAGATTCTCATACATTTTTGAAATGAGTTATGAATGCATGTCTTTCCAACTCAAAATGGGGACAGTTTTCAGGGAATTCGACAAGTTTTTAGTTCATGTTGCGCATCAAGGAAGAGTGTCAACACTTTTGAAGGAGAGTTTGTGCATTTTTTTTTGAAGATTTGATCCCCATTTTGGGGGTCAATCATATTTGATCATCATTTCGGGCCACAATTTGGACCGTTTCAGATCTCTAAATGGTTGTGTTTTCTTTAGGGTGTCATCTTTTTTGTGAAATGTTTGCTTTTGACTGATAGTCTTGTTCTAGTTCGTTGGCCTGAAGGAAACCAATCGTCTCTTGCGTCAAAATGTGACAGATGTTGCAGATGTTTCAGTCAAATTGACATGAGGGCAGTGTTGAAGAACAATCCGCAAATTTTCTTGAACTTTCCACGATTGTGCATGAAAAGTCTGAACTGCAATGAAAAATAAAGAGTATTCGGTTCGGGAAAAGGAAATCAAAAGTTTGTGACATTTTTTTAATGCGCTGCCAAGGAATGCTTCAAATGAGAAGGATGACACTTTTTGGATCCCACTTTGACTCTTGATGAAGCTCTGTTGAAGGGAATTTGGTTGTTCGCCAAAAATGTAACTCTTCACATTTTCCATCACTGAAACATAACTCTGAGTAACATTGGCTGTTGAAAGCGACCCATCGGCACTGTAGTTCGGTCGCCTTTCGAATCGGCTTTGAATTCATATCGTTGCCTTTGAACAAGAGTTAGACAGGAGTTCCCTTTGATGTTCAAAAAGATGACCATTTTTGAGAAAATCTAACTCAATTTGAATTCCTTTCAATTTTGCCATTTTTTGATGTCTTTTCATCGACTCTCTGCCAACACGCCATCCCAGCCACCTTTCCATTCCTCTGGCGTTGCAGACTGAAACGCAATTCAATTGTGTTCTGAATGCCGATAGTTGGTTGTTATCTTCGCGTCTTTGACTTGTCCTTGTTCCTGGGGTCACAGACTGTTGATTATCTCAAACTTTGATGTGGCTTCAGGCTGATGACTGCAGAGCACTCACTGCGGACAGCAGACTTCTGACTGCAGAGCACTGACTTCTGACTGCAGACTTCTGGCTGCAAACTACTGACTGCAGACTAGTGACTGCAAACTGAAGAACTAAAGAACTAGGCGAATGTCCAGATGGACAATCAAAGTGTTGAAGATAATGCACGAACAGAGTTCAATCGCTAAATGATGCATGATTGAATGCAACAACTAGGCAAACATGTGCTTTCTCAGCTCCTTTTGGCGTTTTAGTTTCGAAGAAGAATTCGCAGTCGTCTTTCGAATGAGACAATGAGTTCTCCTTCGTTTTGACTTGAATTTGAACAGGTTACACAGACAGGCAGAAGGACATGTCTGCGTGTCCTCTTAAGTGAATTAAATTTTTAGAAGAAAAATTGTCGATTATCTGTTGAGACCATCTTTATAAGTGGCCAATGTAGCGCCGTGGCGTAGTGGGTAAGTGCGTCAACCCACACGTCGACGGTATAGGTTCGATTCCCGGACGGGACACCTTGCATTTTTTTCACGGCACCACCTCTTTCAAGTTGCTGACAACATTCAGAGAGTGCCGATTGTCTACGAAAAGCTTCTTCAATCTCCCGGTTCGGAGTCGGCAAAAAACTGATGGTCCCTTCTACTCGTGAGAGACTAGTAGCACGCACAACACGAGTTGTAGTTATAGAAGCTCGGCTCTGGGGCTGTAGTGTCACTCAATTATTACTAATGTTGGGGTCACAGACAGCTGATTATCTCAAACTTTGATGACTGCAGACTGAAGAACTTAAGAGCTAGGCGAATGTCCAGATGGGCACTTCTCAGGACTTTTCCTTGCTCACCGCTGCCGCTTGCTTATAATTGTGATTCTGTCAAACGATGCATCTCTTGAAGCAGCTATTCCCTGGCTCTTTTGTGAACTGCATGGATCCCCATCCCATGCATCTTCAAAGTTTCTGTTTCAAAGAGTCCTCGATTCATCTGTTTCACCGGCTTACTGTGTCTAGACTATTTCCCGAGACAAGCGCGCAACTGACTGGAGTGTTGATGGAATTGCACGGAAAATATATCGTCTCCTTCGTTTCTTGACGCAAATTTGTTCATAAACTTCAAATTCCCTCGGAGAAACGCAGTCAGTTGTCTTCTCTCAGCGACAGAGATGGTCACTTTTCAATTAGAACTTAAAACGATTGCTCAGAGACATATTTGAAGCAGTTCCTTGATGAAATGAGCAGCAGGAGACATCTGTCTTGCTCTTAGACATTTGTGTTCAAATGCAGTTCCTGGGTGTTGTTAAGGGAGATCATCTGTGACAGCGGTGCGAAAAGGACTCTGTAAAGAAAAAACGAACATTTTGGAAAAGTGGATCAGACTAGACCCAGTGATGATACATCTTCTGTCATCCATTTGAAAAAAATGTGTTTGGAGGCCCAATCATTCCATTCCATTTAAATTTCTGCCAGGCAAGTGCCTTCTTTCAAGTTTGAATGCAAAACGAAGTCACGCGGTCCTAAGTCTGAAAAAATAGGCGGACGAGGCAGCAGTTAACGTCACAATTCGATCAATTTGAGGTGTGACTTAGTGCGTTGTCATGTCGGAATAACTTTTCATCCAAGGGTTTAGATTTTTCTGCTAATTGGCGCTGAATCGGGCCAATAATTCGACATAACCGAAGAATTGTGAAAAATAAATGGCAGTCCCTCTGAAGCGTTGAACCCGTCGGTTAAAGAATGGGGGACTTGGCACTTCAGTCTCTGGATGTCTATGTCCCCGCCGAGGGAAGAATGTTAGACAGGGATCAGAGAATACTCGTTGGCTACTCTGTATAGACCTTTGCGTCACTTCATCAAACGACATGCTCTCCACAAGGAAGGTCTTGTTCCATAAATTCGTCCTGTGCACAGTTGTTTAAAGAACACACAGATTCACGATTTCCCATCGAAAGTCAATCTAAATCACGTCGGAATTCACAGGAGTCCTCTGAGTGGCACTACAGCCCACAAGGGACCAGGGCCTAGGTTCATCAGCAACTACTCGCGTTGTGCGTGCGACTGTTCTCTCACGAGTAGAAGGAACCTTCAGTTTTTTTTTGCCGAATCCGAAGGGCGAGATTTGAGAAGCTTTTCATAGACAATTAGTGCCCTCTGAGTGTTGTCAGCAACTCGAAAGAGGTGGTGCCGTGCAAAAATGCGTGGTGTCCCAAACCTAAACCTTCTGTGTGGCGGTCGAAGCACTTACCACTCAGCCACGGCGACCACAGTCCTCTGTCATAGGATAGAACAATTTACAATGAGTGTGTTTTTGTTGTTCTGTTGAGAGAACTTGAAAAAAATTCTAGAAGGATGAAGGACAGGACTGTCAAATTTCAGGAAATTTGTTTTTTCGTCGACTACACAGTACAGGTCACGTCAATTTATCAAGCAGAAACAGCTTCAGTTACCTAAACCCGACCAAATACAGTTGATTCCCAGAGTTGTCTCCCCGGAATCTTAGATCCGTATTTGGTGTTGAGGGTTCAATATCATCAAACGGACTCAACATCAAATACAGATTCCGGAGAAACAACAATGAGAATCAACTCTGGTCCTAAGCAGTAACCAGAGTAACCACCACATCCAGAGCCATGTGGTGTTTCCCAAGCGAAAAGTGCTTGCTTGCTGTCTTTGCGTAAGCCCAATACCGTCATCTACCCGGACAGTCAAGAAGCCATAAGGAAAGCACTCGCGTCACATATTCAAACGAACAAACTTGTTCAGAATTTCTCCTTCAGCGTCCTACTTCAAACACGATCATTGTCTGCGGAGCCAACAAGGATGCGAAGGACTTTCGAAGTGAGGAAGAATGTACTCGGTAGCCTTTTTCTGTCAGATCACATGGAACTCCATGTTTTCCAAATGCTTATAGATGTGGACGATGCGCCCTAACTTTAGTGGAGGTTTAAGATTATGACGTTTGTACATAATTTAGGCCTTATTCTGGTTTGAACTCCATTTTGCCTCAAACTTTATTCGGTGTCAGCCTTCATTTTGTCTCATTCTCCATTTCAATCTTGGAGCTCATTCTTTCTACGATTCCATTCCGTTTAAGGCTTTGTTCTATTTTCGGCTCCGATGCGTCTTTGAATTCAATCCCTTTCTGTGTCTATTCCGCCGCAAATTTCATTCCGTCTAGAGCTTCATTTTGTCTTAGGTTCTATTCTATTCTATTCACATTTTCTCGAGCTCTATTCTTTCTTCTTCTTGACCGGGGTGGACCTGGTCGTCAACTAACATGCCTCTCCACCCAGCACCTTCCTTCTCCACTTGTGTGCGCCACCTTAGCCTAGGCTATCCTCTGTTGCGTTGTCCCAATGGCTCAGATTCGATGACTTTTCGGGCCGAAGCAGTGGTGTCCAAGCGCTCTACATGGCCTAGCTTAGAGCTCCATTCCGCTTCCAGTCTATTTTTGGCTCCGTTCTCTCTTGGGCTCTGTTTTTCTTTTGGCTCCGTTGCGTCTTAGAATGAACTCCGTTTCACATTTCAGTTCGTGTTAGGCTCCATTTCGTTTCAGGCTTGATTTTGTCTCACGCTCCACTTCATCTCAGGTTCCATGTCATCTGAGGCTCCCAAGCATCTTAGAATTCCCTTCGTTTTGAGCTCTATTCCGTCTCCATTATATTTTTAGCTCTGTTTCCTCTCAGACTACATTTCTTCTCTGTCCTCTATGCGTTTTAGAATGCATTTCGTTTCCAGCTATACTCCGTATCACCTTCCAGTTCGTGTCAGGCTTTATTCCTTTTGAAGTTCCATTCGATCTCGGCCCCGACGCGTTTTGGAAATCAGTTCGTTTGACTCAGGCTTTATTTCGTTTAAGATTCCACTCGATCTTTGACTTCGTTCCGTCTCAGGCGCCACTCCATATCTGGCTCCGTTCCATCCATACCGTCGCAGGCGCTATTCCCTCTCAGTCTCCATTCCATCTCAAATTTGATTTGGAGTCAGTTTCCGACTGTATTTCATCTCGGAGTCGATTAAATTTTAGGCTTCGAGCCATCTCAGGCTCCAGTTCAGCTTCGACACGACGTGTGCATCGTACAAAGAAATTTTCAAAAACATAGTCAAACAAAAAATTCATCACCAAACTCCCGTCGGAGTGGCAAATCCAATTTCTCATCGCTTTGAGCAAATCGAAAGCCATTTACACACATCTCTCTGTCAACTGTCAAGTCGCTCTGCCGTCTCTCTGCCTCTGAACCACCTGCTCCCTGCCCCCGGATAAGCCCTCATAATCCAATGTAAATGAAAAATCTTCTGTTTGAACAGCTTAAGCACGTTACACAGGCAATAAATAATTTCTCACAGCGGTAAACAGTTGCACGGGACAAACATCGTAATCGCATCGCCATTGTCGTTGTCGCCGTAATTTTCTGCTCTCCTCAATATGTATCTACCTGTCAAAATTGTTTGCCGTTGAATTTGATTTCTTCTGTCACCCGGTGCCGTTGCGCATGCAAATCATTGATTTCGGCTTTGTGCTCTCGAAAATATTTAGACAATTGACTGCGTGACGGAACGGTTGTTTTGTCGTTGTCGTTTTGAAGGATGACAGAGATTTTCGAAAGTGCGCCTAACTGACGTCTGTTCTAATCAAAGCCCCCTCCCCCCGGCTAAGCGTCGTCGAAATGAGGGAAAAACAAATTGGTCAGGCGGAGATGCAGCGGGAGGATGTTAACGCAAAATGGCCGATGGGCGATTTTGGGAATTGAAATCTGCCTGTGACAGCTGTCACTCAAAATTTGAGAATCTTTTTCCGGTGGGGGCGAATAACAATTGGGGGGGGGGGGGGGGGGTGTTTCGTGTAAAAACAGTAGGCGATCGATGGTTAATTGCTTTTCCGTTTTAATTAATTTTGTCGAAACTAAAATGGAGTTTGATGACAGAGTTAGATGACATTTCCGATTGTTAATGGGACTGTTTGTGGGTCGTCAAGTGGTTTGATGTGTTTTGTCATTACTTCGGCGATAGGGTGACGGGGGGAAATAAACAGATCGATGATCTAGTTGGTGGCGGTAGAGGTTGAGAGGTTACTCTTCATTCTCGTCTTATTTCTTGCAAGTGTGTGTGTCAGTTAAATTTGGTTTTAATCAAAAATGCTGCTTGTGACCAGTTTTTGCTTGTTGCTATCTATCCTTCCAAACCTTGAAGATTCAACTTCTGTCTAGATTTGATTTGGTCGCCAGCTATGTCATGCGCTGTGTTTTCTTCGAAGTTCGGTTGAGATGAAAAACTGTTGTCCTTGAGCTTCTACATCTTTTAAAAGTCTGTTTCCTAAGGAAATGTGTTTTAAGGTCCTTTTGCACCCACACTCCCTTCTCATGGACAGCTTTTTTTCGGACTAAACATCGTTCTAAGAGACGATGCTCATTTCAATTTGCAAGTTGCTGCTTCTGTTCTTTTAAAAATTATTTCCTTAGAAGTTCTGTTTCCTTTACAACGACTGAATATCATTTTTCACAAAAACTGTCCATTTCAGGCTTCAAATAGCACCAAGCGTCCTATTTTTCTTTCAAGGGAAATTTGCTTCGAAGTTGCAGAAGTTCTGCTTCCTTTCACATCTCGATAGGGACTTCCATTTCTTTTGGTATTTTGATGCGAAACGTGGCACTCCAACCGCACTATCTGCTTCCGAGATTGAGATCGGTTTCTTGTTGGCAGTACGACGTGACTTTGGGCGACTTTGTTCTCGCTAGAGCGATTTTTTGACACAGAGTCTGTACACTCCCAACTCTCTTGCACGCGAATAGATACCACGGACAGACCTTTCAACCCAAAGGACAGTCTAGCAGACACACACCTTCTCGTGGATACACATTTCGCGTAGGAAATTCATTTCAGTCTTTTGGACTTCCTCTTCTGATAGCCTTTCCTCACTGATGGCCTTTTTTGATTAACGGACGTTCATAAAGCTTCCTTCCAAAGGGCCATTCTCACAGACAAGTCTTTTTGGCAGACACACATATGTTGCCTCTTCTCATGATTCTTTTCAAAGAAGCCGCCCCCACTTATGGGTTCCTCTTGTCGAGAGGCCTTTTTCACCGATTGTCCTCTTTGCCAAAGGCTTTCCTCACCGATATCCCACCAACTTCAGGAAGTACAACCCACTAGCAGATGTCTTTAAGCACAGACAGACAGACAGGTCGCTTCTAGTCGCTCAGTTTTCACTTCTCTGTCGCCTTAGATGGATCAGGATGCCTGTCAGACTAAGTTTCTTCGCAAATACGTAGAAGCTTTAATTCAGTAGTTGCCGGGGCATAGTGGAAAAGTGCGTCGATCCACACCAAGAAGGTCTAGGTTCGATTCTCGCATTTTTTCACGGTACCACCTCTTTCAAGTTGCTGCCAACACTCAGAGAGTACCAATTATCTATGAAAAGCATCTCAAATCTCGCCATTCAGAGTTACCAAAAACTGTAGGTTCCTCCTACTCGTGAGAGAACTGTAGCACGTACACGAGTAGTTCTTGTAGAAGCTAGGCCCTGGTCCCTTGTGGCGGTAGTGCCACTCCATTATTAGAAGCTTCAATTCTGCGTCACCTGACAGAAAAATTTAATTGAAACGGACCACTGGGTGAGTTTTTCGGTTTCTATCGCTTAAAACAACCATGCGCCGAAGATTTTTCTTTAGCTCAAACCATTATCATTATTCTGACAAGTGATCCCTTAAATTCATGGCACAAATTTAACTGATATCACAAATTCTATGTTTTTGAAGGCCAAATTCCATCTTTCTACGATCTATTTTCCACCTAATCGATGACGGACATTTCACTTTTTCAATTATATGTTTCAACAGCAGGTTGTGGTAGGTGAGTGACAGTTTTTTGGAGTTCTATGTTTTACATAGAATTTTTTTTGTGACCCAAACGCATTGTGCAACTGAATTTCTTTCTCATTTCTCTTACAATAGACGTAAGACCATACATTTTGCGGAGATCTCATTGAACTCAGGGGTATAACTGTCAAATTTGAATGTGAAAACCAATTGTTGAAACTTTCAAAAACTTGCAAAAAATTTTAAAAAAGCCTCAGAAATGAATTTAGCTTTGTAAAAATCAAAATACCCAACTGACGTGACACCTGTCACCGTGATCAAATAACTTCCCCTTGATTGTGGAAATTCTATGTTTTTTCAAATTCAAAAAAGGTGTCTCTGTAGCAATGACTTGCAACAAGTCATCGATTTCCTGCGAATTCGAACCCGAATTTGGACGGATTCCCCTTCTGATTGACCTTAAGGTGTCCATTTTGATGGAAATGTCATCGACACCAAGTGGGTAACTGCCAAATTTGAAATTCTTTGAATCCCCCTCAGCTTTCATTAGTCCGTTTACAAAATCGCACACGAAATGACGAATAAAATCAACTACTCCCTTGACACTTGTCACTCTGACACAACTCACCAAAACTACATCAAACCTCATCTTCACAAACAAAACCTCACCTCAGCCCACCGAAGAAATGACTAATCACCAACCATCCATCTCCAGATCCGATTGTCAACAGGCATATCAGTGGGGGGATGACCAAAAAAAGACAAAAAACAACAACAACATGCGCAAATCCACAATCTCATTGAGCAATTACACTCTTCAACAAAACAAACAGAACCGAACCATATATTGGCGAGCGGTAGCGTGGCCGTGTCCCGTGACACACAATCTTCGTGCACAGCGCCGCCGACGAGATGTATCTACATCCATCCAGGAGTAGAATTATTGTGTTGTTCTAGTGTTATCTTCTATTAATTATCACCATCGGCGTTGATCTCCATATGGCAGTCGGAGGCATTAAAACCTTATTACCCTCGGCGAGCCATTAAAGTTTGAACAATGCGCGAGACACGAATGCCTCCCTCCGTGCGCCGGACACTGGTAAATGAAATAAAACCGAAAGAAATGTCTGTTGTAAGGGAAGATAATTACTTTTGTTGTTTAAATGTGAAGCACACACCACACATCTCGGCTCAAAAAGGCTCTGTCCACCCGGGGATTGTGTGTGTTGGAGAGAGAGCAAGAGAGACAGAGGGTGAGAGAGAGAGAGAGAGAGAGTGCCTCAATTAAATGACGTTGCTCTGCGTGCACGCGGCAGCTAGCAGCGCCTGCACGTTTAAGCCTCAAAATGGAGTTATTTAGTCCGGGAGTGAGAAAAGTGTCTCTCTTGATATGAGGAACACGTCGCTAGCCGCAGCCGTTCGACGCTCGGCACAGCGCAAAAATGCAAAAAAAACGCCCCGAGAAATTAAATTAAAAACCCAAAAGACAACGACGTCGACAGCGACGACCACGACGAGTGCAAATATTTGTAGCGCTGCCTGTTTGGTAGCGCGTTCTTTTTTTGGCAATGAGCGATAGCGTTGCAAAAGTAAACACACCCGATGGTGGAGGGGCGGGCGCACGGAGATATGCTGCTTAATTTGTTGGTCCCCCCCAAACACGGATTGCTTGCTGGCTGGCTGGCTGGTGTAGTGTTAAGCAATTTATTTACGACTAGACTTCTGTATTAGCTGATAGCAGCAACGCCAACAACGCCAACAACGCCATCAACGACGACGGCGTGGCATTAAATTTGTCCTCTGGCGAGGCATGAACTCCCTTCAGCTGCGGCTAATCAGTGACAAAATTCGATTTCAGTGTTTGTCTGAGACACAAATTGATAAATATTTGGCCTGCGATAGGTTGGCAACTGGTGGCACTGCAGACGCCGCTCGGGTTGCGTAAATTCAGTGTGGAATGCCGAAGACGATTCTATGTTGGCGCCGAATGGGTGGAGCATAGGCACTATCTCCCGCAACGGAAGAATGCCTAACCCTTCTCAGGCTGTTTGCGGACGATTGTTTTTCCAGTGGGCGACGGCGAGACGACGACGTGACTGAAGATATGCTGGGGGCATCAGTTTGAGATGAGAATTTGTTGTAAAAATGTCTGACATGGGCAAACAATTTGACGAGGACTTTCATTTCGCACACAGAACCGATTGACTTAATCTGGCCGGCGACACTTGGATGCGCTGAGTATGAGCCTTGGTTTGAGGAGATTCCAAAGTGCTCAGGGTTCCCCCTTTAAAGCACAGAAATGAAGAGCATTTTGGAGCCGGACGTCTTTGCGGCACAGTATGAGGGATGGCCATCAGCTCCTTGAACCTGGCAGAAGTTCGAGGTTCTGTCTTTACTGTCAAACTTTTTTCTGAAAACTAGGCCTTTTTGTACCCGGAACATAGATTGAGGGGGAAGGTCCTCTGAGAGGGAAACCAATCTGAAACGCGCCTGCCTTGTAAAAAGATCTTCTTTTCTCGGAGCGGGTTGACTGTCGTTACAAAGGGATCTTTATGGCCATCAGACTTTCCTTGCCGAAGATTTTTTTGTAATCCCAGGACAGACTCACAGACTGGCCTTTCGCACAGACAAGCCCTTCTGACCAACATGCCTTGCTCGGCAACAGGCCTTTCTCGCCCAAAAGAAATTTTCAAAGACAAGCCTTTCTCGCTAATAGGTCTACCTCACAGATAAGTCCTATTCTCTAAATGGCCTTCCTTACACTCAGGCCTTTCTTACAGACAGACCTCCAGACCTCACCGACAAGCCTCAAGCAGGAGCAGCACCTCCTAGCCCTTGTGGACAAGCAATGCTCGTAGACAGATCTGCCTTGCGAATAAGTCTTCCTTCGACACCTTTTTTCGAAGATGAACCTTCTCACCCTCAGGTCCGTTCACGAATGCATTGCTTGGCAAGCTGACTTTTTTCAAAAAGAGACCTTCCTGGCGGCTAAAGAGACTTGACCAACTAGACAGATCCTTCCTCTTGCTTCGCTCCAGAGGTATGCTAAGTCCCGGTTCCTTGCGTAGAGCAGACTTAGATTGTGAAAGAAGTCTCAAGAGACCCTCCGGCAACATTTTGAACCAAATTTGTTGAAAAGGCCGAAAGGATCACTCAAAGAAATCAACAAATTCAAAAATTTCACTTTACATTCGAATGCTGTGACCCACTAGGCTCTCTCGAAACGACCAAAGTCCTCCTCCAAAGGGCTTCTGACGAGCAACTGCAAACACCTCGCTCGTCCACAAATTTCAGACCTAACAGAGTTTGCAAGCAACTGCAATCCACTAGGCCTTCGAAATGCGAATTTTGTCATCGACTTAGACCCACTAGGACCTCAAATCACACCTCACTGGGCCACGGATGCCAGGTTAAGTGAAGTTTGCCTCGTCTGTTGGATCTTAAACTGAGTCCAAATGAGCCCTGAGAAGATCACTGTGAACGACACTACGCTGAAGGGGACTTAAAACCACTAGAACCTTAGTCTGCAGACTCCAGCCCACTTAGCCAGCAGAAACTGAGCCCAAATCATAGCACGGTTACGACTTCCACAACAGACTTGCCTCCATGGGGGTCTCAAAATTCAAAGTTGGGCCTCAAATCGAAGCCCACTTGGGTGTACATTGAAGTCGGAGTGGCGTTTGTCGAAGACTATAACCCCTTGGGGAATCGAATCGACTCTTGATGGCTGATATGACGACTTGGAGTCGTTTTCTTTCTCTTTCTTGGGTTGATTTCTCGGTTTTGGTTTTGATACACAGGAAGGAAAGTCGAATGGAAACGGGTTCAAAATTCACATCCCAACCCTAAGAGTCCTCCAATTAACGCGAGAAAGGTCTAAATCCACGACGGCCTGGCACAAATTGAAAGGGAGAAGGAGAGAGTGGAACTTAAGGGTGAAAATGAAAATTCAGTCCCAACTTTTTCATTCATCAATCTCTCGTCACAAAATTGACACACATTGACTACAAATCGTCTCAAATTGATACCAAATCGATGTCCACCTCCATCAGTCTCAGTCAATCTTGGTGAAGGGACAGCCCCAACATTTTCCCCTCACTGAAGCCAATCGTGGTCTAGGTCAACCTGATGACGACAGAACCATCGACAGAAGTCTACACAAAAAAAAAAAAAGTTCCCCTCACCAATTAGCCACAAAACACCGATCTCCGATCATCATTCAGCCCCCAAAACTCAGTCCTTTCACCACACATCCCCTCCGCGGGCTATCACTCATTAACTACCTCACTTTGCTGTGTCAAAACAGAGCTTCGTGTGCGTCGGAAAGCCCCCGCCAGTCACTTAATCAAATTTCAAAACCAACCCGTCAATCCGTCTCATCGTCCAAAGCACCAGAGAAGCTGCTGATAATTAAATCGTTCAAGGCAAGCGGTTCGTTTTTTTTTTCTTTTCTGTGGTCCATGAGAGAGGATGATGACGACGACGCACGGTGGGAAAGCGCATTATCTCGGCCATCTATCATCGCAGCCATCTATCAGACAACACCTTAGAGCTAGTGACTCGGTCGCCCTCAGTCGCCCCCAGTCGCCTCCTCGACGACGACGACGAGATGGCCTGGGGGCAGCAATTAAAAAACCGAAAAATCAACAAAAATTCAACCATCATTAGAGATGGGAGGAAGACTGCGCACACAGCTGACAGCATCGAGTTCAGCGCTCAGAGCGTTGAGCACACAGTACCAAGCAGCACCCATCCAGCATACACGGCGTACCCGAGTCGGGGGGGATCTGTGAGCTCGTGGAGCTCATAAAGCTTTAAGACTGCGAGTCTGTCGATTTTTCAATTTTTTTCCCACGACGACGACGCAACGAATCGTTATCTAGATGAGAAGGCAGCACCACGAAGTGTGGCGCAGTAACGCACGAGAGTGTCATCCCCACAGTTTTTTTTCTTTTTGTCGAGGATTCACTCTAGTAATGCGGAGACGGCTACTTGAGCACGTGCCGCCTCGCCACAGCTGCCAAGACCAAACAAAAAAAAAATGAAAAGGCAAGGCATGGGTCGCGGCGGTGGGTGGTGGGTGGTGAATGGGTGATGGGGGGACGAATGACATCCTAATGAAGAGAGCACAGGAATGTGACTACAAATCACAAGGGAGTCGAGACGACTTCAAAATTACGCACAAAGTCGCCCCACCAACAACAGGAACTGGGCCAGGAACTCATTGAAATTCCTCGGAATCTCCTTTGAGTAGCGGTAATTGAACGTATTAAATGTTCCTTTCTCTCGCTCGGGTGTCGGTGTTCAAAAGTTCTGAAAAATATTCCTTAATTCAGTTAAGTCTCACCCTCGCGTCTCACTGTGTGTATGTGTGTGTGCTCTGTGCACCTTACTCGACAACGTCGTCCTCGTCCTTGCACCAACAAGTGACTGAAGGTGTGTGCGGGACGGATGAGTGGATGGAGAAGGTTATTTACTCTGCCCAAAGTTGTTGCCTTTTTGTATTTTCACTGCACTCTCTCTCACGCTCATGGCGCTGGCTGCTGCTTCTGCCGGCTGGATGGCTGCTAGCTGATGGTTCATCGTGGCGTTGTCGGTGGCAGCTGTGGTGGTGGTGATGGTGTTTTTTTTTTTTGAAGAGACTGTGTACAGTCTGGGAATCCTAGAAGGAGTCGTCTGCTTTCACTGCCTGGCGCTGCGCTTGGCTGCCTGACTGGCCGGAGCACAGAGCGCTATGCACTTATTCCAATTGAGTGTTCAACGTGTGCCCCTCAATATCCAGCTCCTGGCGGATGATGATGGAATGTTAGCAGAGAGGAGACGGGGCAAAACTGAAAGAAGAACTTTCCCTACCCCATCCTCCACCCAACGAACAGCTCACAGATTGAGTGGGCGACGGGGTGGGCGTTGTCGTGGGGATAACTATTATTTAGCGCCTCGCCAAAGTGCTGTTGCTGCTTTTGGCCAGTCGGCTGAGAACAATTTTTTTTTTGTTTTTGGAAACGAACGCGTTATAGTCGCTCCGTGTAATAGCAGATAATAAAATCTGTATAGAGCGGTAATTTGTGTTTGCACTCGAAAAAATTTGACTCCCGCCTCCACCCCTCCGCAAGCCACCATCGCCTACAAACCGGGCCAAAAGTGTGAATATATGCTACTAGGTGCCAGTGACTGAGGTGTTCGCGTGATGTCTTGTTTTTCATCGAGAGTGGGACGCTTTTCCGCCACCGCCCCTGGTGAAATATTGAATTGTTTTGCAATGGGAATGTGTGAAGTGAGTACCTAGACTTCACTATTTTGTGGTATGGCGGCTTAGGGGGTGGGGGAGCGGTGTGTGAGTGTGCCCTGAATGAGGACAATGGGCGTGTTGCGTATATTGTATGCCTTAACATTTTCACTCGCCACTGCGTCGCGTCGCGTCGTCGTCGGCCGAGGTGATCTAACAAATGATTTGTAGTCACGTCAGGGCTCATTTAGGGAAACACTTATATGAGATATTTCGCACAGTAACGCGCGCGGCGAAAGTATTAAATGGAATTTTTTTTTCTGCTCTCATGGTGTCGGAGAGGGTGGGGGGGGGGGGGGAGGAGGGATGGCAAAAGAGAGGGTGCGTGTCTATTTGAATTCATTGTGTGAAGCTTAATAGGATACCCTCTTAATGATAATGTCTTGTATTCAATTCTGGAACACACACGAGTACAAGGTGTTCTGTGGTGTGGAAAAACCGGTGAAGGAGACTGGGTGAAATCTTGTGGCATTCCATTGTGCTCTGCTGCGGAGTGATGAGAGAAAGTGAAAAGGTAGCGTAGACTGTACAGAACCTTGTGGGACTTCGTTTCTTTTTTTCAAATTTTTGCAGGGAAGTGTGAAGCTTGTCGGGAGTTTTGTCGAAGGGAACAGCTGCTGGAGTTAGGAAGAGGAGAGGGAATTAAGTGGAACCTTGTGGAACCCAATTTTTTTGAAGGAAGGAAACACCTTCTGGAGTTAGGAAGAGGAGAGGAAATTAGGTGGAACCTTGTGGTACCCCATTTTTTTTTTTTGAAGGAAGGAAACACCTTCTGGAGTTGAGAAGAGGAGAGGGAATTAGGTGGAACCTTGTGGAACCCAATTTTTTTTGAAGGAAGGAAACACCTTCTGGAGTTAGGAAGAGGAGAGGGAATTAGGTGGAACCTTGTGGTACCCCCATTTTTAAGAGGGAAGGAAACACCTTCTGGAGTTGGGAAGAGGCGAGGAAATTATGTGGAACCTTGTGGAACCCCATTTTTATCTGCAACGATATGGGAAGACTTTAGATTTGTTGTTGTGCTTCACAAACTGCATGCTTTACATTGTTTGCCTCTCTTGAGACTAGATTGGATCAGTTTTTAGCGATGAACTTGCAGCGGAAAGGAGAGAACTAGATGCCAAGTTCATATATCTCTACAATGCGGTTATGAAACGCAGCAATATTCAAGCAGTTTTAGGAGAAACTGCTTCCTTTAGAAGACTCTGGCAAGGTTTCTGTGGAAAAAGCAAAGGACAATAGGTGGAACCTTGTGGCACCTAATTTCTTTTTTAAAATTGAAAGCGAAAATGTGAAGAAATAATCATCTACAAGCTGCTATCGTTTTCACAGACATTTTTGCCACAAAAACTTGCCTCCAAGATTGCATTTTGTGCACATTTTAGGCCAAATCTTTGACTCCTTCAGCCAGTTCTTCATATCTTCTTCGATATGAACCAACAAAAAATGATCATCTCGCCTCTTGGAACATCCAGTATCTCATACAACACGCCTCCAAAAAAAAATTCCCTCCATCGTATCGCCTCCCTATTCGGATCCATTTTGTGTCCGAGTCCCCCTTCAATTCATCCCCACCACCTCAATCTGTTAAAATTTGTCGCTAACGACAGACGAATTAAGACGCATTCACCATCAACCACTTCTTCTGCTTGCAGCCATGTCATGACCATCCCCCTTCACAAACTTTGATTGACTTCATAGGAATCCTCCGCTGAACGCAATCAGTGTGCCCCGGCACTTAATGACCTCCACCCCATCCGCGGCGGCATGGCCCATCATTGGACGGACCATAACTCGTTCATTTGTTATTATAATCTGCCTAGACCGCCCTGGCAACATTTAAGAAAATCGTCAACTTGCATTATTCATTCGGTGATTTGTGCGTCGAAACATTGTCTTCAATTGGTCGCCTTGGTGTGCGTTTGTGTGTGTGTGTGTACATTCCTCAGCGCTTCCGTCTTCGGCGTGGCACTGCCATCGCCACCCCAGCAATGTCTAATGATAACAATTTTAAACGAATTTCATCACATCCCCACTCGGCTGTCCGCCCGTTCGCCACTCTCATTAGCCGTGTGAGGCCCTCCAGCACCTCACTCGCCCCGCCATTTAATTGCCGACTGATGCCGCATTCACTCGACACAATCCACCACCCTCGAGGTTCTTTGGAAAATCTGGACGCTCTCCCACCACACACATCCGTTCGCTGCGTCGTCGTCGTTGCATGCGACTCCCTCCTTCGGGGGAACGAACATCTGTCCGCTGTGGAGTGGAGTTCGTCATCGTCGTCGTCGTCGTCGTGGTAGTCATCATCGTTCATTTGTCGTCCGTCCATCATTTGGACGTAGCCACGACTCAAAATAAATGGAAAATTGTAAATTTATGGTCTGCACCCTCTGAGCAGAGGCGGTGGAGCGGTGCGCCGTGACCCATAAGGGGAGGCCAGGGCGCTTGCAGTTGTGATGTCGTTGTCGCTGTGCCCCCGTAATTATTGTTCGATTTTCGAGAGTTAGTTTTGACAAACTGTCACAGTGACAATTGGTCATTCTCTTCCTCCACCCCCCCCCCCCAGTGCTCACCCACACACGGCATGCCAGGCCATAAGCAGTCAACTTTGACGGTCGATTTTCCCACCGTGCGGCAGATGTGTGTGCGTCCACCATTCATGCATAATTGACGATATTTTGCGGTTTGTCACTGAAAAGAATGTCCTTCTGTCCCTCTGTCTGACGCCCCCTCCCCCGTCCCCATCCCCCACTCACCGTCACAACAGACAGCAAGAGAACATGCTCTTGAGAATAGGTGAACGGATTATCCATTTAAGCTGATTAATCCGACATGAACTTAACGAGTTACGTCCGTTTCGACTGTGTGACTGTGTAACACACTGCTGCGCTGCTGACAACAAATTTACAACACATGTACAGCATTATGCGGCGCGAAATTTTGCGCTACCATCACAGCATGGGGGGTGGACGGACAAGCGTTGACGACGACAACGACGGTGATGATGGCAAAGGCTCGGTAGGCAAAAATCTGTCAGCTTGGGCGAGAGTGGCTGACAGAAGTGCTAGTCGCTCAGTGGTGCTCTGTCTCAGTGCTTGCACTCAATGTGTCAGAATACATTTGACAGATGCATAGCGGAAAATTCAATGCAATGCCTCAGATGGGGAGATGTTTTGCACGGCTCCAGGGGGGTGGGGGCGAATTTTCAGTGTAAATCTTGACACCTTGTGCGCTTGCGGGTGTCTGATTGAGACTGAAGGGCGATTGATCTTTGCGGGGAGAGTTTGATTGAAGGAGACGTCTGTTGGAAGGAGGGAAAGTCAAGGAGACAGTAGGGGCACGGTTTTTGAGATATTTTTGAACAGAAGTTGGATTGGATTGGATTTAGGTGCGTCAGCTGAGTACTTTTGACTGAGTTGTGTAGAAGGGCGCGTTTTTGATGTCAGAGTGTTCGGAGTGTTCGAAGTGATTGAGAGGAAAAAGTAGAGGAGACCGTGCAGAACCTTGTGGCAACTTTGACTTGGAATGGAGACATTTCTTTTTTTTCAAGGATTCCTACTCTGTCTGTTGTGAAAAACGAAGAGGGAACGTCTTACAACCCTGTGGTACCCCATTTTTTGGTGCTAATTTGAAGTGAAATTTGGTGTTTAGTTGACGGAGAAGCGAGTAGAAGCTTACTTTCTGCCTGAGATTGAAGAGGTGAACGGCAAAGATGGCAGCCTTGTTGAATTTTAGACTTTTGAAGAAGCCTCTCGGCGGTAAATTTTAGGCCTTTCCCATATCTGTGTCTTTTTGTAGTTCTGAATGATGAGAGTTTTGTTGAAATTTCAATCATCAAAAACAGTGGTCAACACTTTTCAAATATCCACACCGTTTTCAACATGTTTTCGAAACAATACGGTTTTCCAAGGAGTTGTTGACGGGATTTATGAACATTTTGAAACTATTGCGATACATGTTTGCGGTCAAAAACGCAAGTTCTACACATTTTCCTTTCAAAATGCATATTTCGGCACATATTTGGTTTCAAAATCTTGCGTTCGTTCAATTTTCATTCTCGAAATCATGAATTCGTAACAAGCTTGATGTCCAAGTCATCAATTCGGAACAAATTTCTTGTCAAAGTGCTTATATCGATCGAGATTTTGGCTCAAAATGTAGGCAGCCGTCAGATTTCTGCAACATTTCCCAAGCTATGAGAAGCAGCAGCGGCTGAAAAACAAAACACGCGTCACTCTTTCACAAGACCTGAAGCCACATCCCCTCTTTCGATAAAGACTGAAGAACAAGTCTTAGAATCATGTTTAGAGACCCCAGGCATCCTTCAGACAGAAAAGAAAAAACCAAATCGTCAAAACCAGACTGACAGCAAATATGAATGTTTAATTTGCAATCCTTTCAAACAACAGCCAAGCGAGTGGCTGCATCAGAAAGCCCACAAAACGAGACTGACAGAGAGAGACAGAGAGAGGGAGAACAAAAAAAGGATGTGAAGAAGGAGGAACTCGTTCGGGCAAAAAAAAAACAAAAAAAACAAAAACAAAACAAAAACAAAAAAGACAGGCAAACATGACCCGCCTATTTGGCGCCAGAAATATCAAAAATATTTTTGATTGTCGATCGTTTTCTTTTGCGCTCTTCTCCACCACTTCACCATCCGCGAAAAGGAAGAGAGTCGCCGCACGAAGGACCGGCTAAACTTCCAAGGCCTACATTGTGGTACAACACATACACAAGTACACGATGCAAAATCATCCAGAGACGACGACGACGACGATCAGGGCAGCAAGCAACAAGCAGCAAGCACCACCATCCACAGCACATCGGAAAGACTGAAGAAAAATGTCAAAAACAATGAAAACGGTCCGGCGATTTTGACAAACATTTCCTAGATTACCACCGACAGATCAAAGGAAGCGCTAAGCGCAGTCTTTTACATTTTATCCGTTCGCGCATTTGCGCTGCCTGTGTGTGCCTTGGCCTCTGCTGGTGTGTGCTGTGCGTTCACCATTTGCTTGAGGGAGTGTGTAAGAGAGAGAGAGAGACGGTGGTCAACAGTGCTCCCATTTGTCAAAGGGGGGACGCTTTCCCCCGAAAATTAATTGAACCACTGACTCAATCGATTGCCGACGCTTTGTAAGATGTCAATCTTAATGCGGCAGTGGTGGCGGCGACAGTATAGATTTCGGTCCCTTTTCGCGACGGACAGTCCTTGCGGCAGCACGAGTTTCGGCTAATCCTATCCGCACGGAAGGGGATCAGCCCCCTAATCGAAGGGTACTCGTCAGCTTTTCAAACGAAACTGTCACAGCCGCTCGCTTACACTTGAGCGGAACAAATTTATGCAAAACTGATACAAAACGCCCGCTGCGACGATGGCGGCTGAGGTACCCATGGTGTTCGCGTTGCCTACGGCGTTAGCCTGCCCTGGCTAATTAGACGCCAAAAATAGACACAACAACAACAAACAACGCATTTCTAATTAGCTGCGCGCTGCGTATACGCGCGGAGTGCGCACGAGGTGTCTCTAAATATGTCCAACCCTAGGGCACTGCACACACACATTGGGTTTCCGGGTAGTTGGTGCTGTTGCAACAGCGGTCACGGTTTAGCTAATTAATTGCCAGTTCTCCAAAGAAAGGGTTCGTTCACAGCGCACTTGTCCAGCAGTTTGTCGACGCGTCCGCTCCCTCCTGCGGACACGCCGCCATCAACGCTGACTTGGGCGCGCTAATTGAGAATTTCTAATGAGGCTACTTAGACCGTCTACGGGGCGGTGTAATGTGATTTTATTTTGTTGTGTGAATCCGCTTTGGGGTCGCTGTTTGTTATTATTGAATGTAACCATAATTTTTGGACAGTTGCGCGTCAATTTGCATAGAATATGTTGCGTACATTATTTTTGGCAGCGTTCGGTTGGCATATTAAGCAGGCGCTATGCCTTTGATTTTTGGCCGCGCGCACTCAGTTGTGGCGTTCGCGTTCATTTGGCGTTCGCGTTTTCGGTTTTATGGAGGCGAGCAGAAGGAATGCTTTGGACGTGTTAAATGCGGTGATAGATCGCGTGGATTACGGTGCTGGGGCTGGCGGTGGGAATTGAATATGAAACAAGTGTGACACCGACTACTAGACCGACTGACACCCATTGCACGTATGTGTGTGTAAGTGTGTGAGGGAAGAGAAGGAGACGACGGTGATGATCGATAGGAAATGATTGTGAAGTGAGTCAGTTGGTGGGAGTGTGGGGGGAGAGTGCGATAAGTGGAATTGCAATTTTGCTGTCATGAATTAGACGAGAGAGAAGGTCAGAGATTAGCAATTTGCAACGAGATTGATGATTTAAATCACTTGTCGGTAAGTTACTTGACGTAAGTGAACATCGATGAGACCCAGTGAAGATGTCATAAGGCGGGGGACAAGGGAGACCTTCACGCGATCTTCTATTCAGGGTCCACCTTTGGCACCTCCTTCACAGAAGCATTTCGCCTCAAAATTCTCGCTTGAAGGCCAAAAATCTGAACTTACTGTGAAGGACGGCTTTTGGAACATTTTTCTGCTTCGGCATTGGGCCCAAGTTTGGGGGGAAGGTTTCCAAATTTGAATACAAATTGCTGAGGACAATCGTTGTCAAATAAAAGTGGGCCCAAAAATGGTTGCAAAGAGCTTCAAGGTGCCACGCAGGTTCATTGGTCAAAAATCCCCAACCGCGAGACACGAGAAGGACCTCTTCGCGATGGAAACAGCCTTTGCTCACTCCAGGCAACAAACGCAACTTTTAGCAGTGTTCGACTCTGCCTAAGGGCAATTTGAAGAGGTTCTCAATGGGTCCACTGGTACACACCGAGAGACAGTGAAAACAGTGGACTTTACCCATCAAACGTGCCCCGTAGAAGACGAAGAATGTCACTTGGGGCCGGAACTGCTGCTGCATCCACCATACTCTTCAGATTTGGCCCAAAGCGACTTCACTCACTCAGTGGGCAGAAATTTGCGTCCAATGAGACCGTTATCGCGGCGGGCAGCAACTTGCGTCGAATGAGACGATAATCGCGGCGGGCAGAAACTTACGTGCAATAAGACGGCTTTCGTGTCGGGCTCAGACTTCCATCCAATGAGACGGTTATCGCCAACACGGAGGCGTCCTTTGTGGGCCCCCGTGGATCGGTTAAAGCAATGAAAAGATCTAGGTGAAAGAGACTGTTGTCACTTTTTAGAAATGTTCGTAGACTAAGTACTTATGGACCGCCGGTCTTTCAGATGCCTTTCGTGCTTCTGACACTCCTTCCATTATTCACTGGAGTCTGTTGCTTTGTAAAGAACTTTATTTAACACCTGCAAACAAGTTTAAGGCCTCCATCATGTCAAGACCTCCATCATGTCATGGCCTCCACCATGTCATGGCCTCCATCATGTGAAGGCATCCACCATGTGAAGACCTCCACCATGTGAAGACCTCCACCATGTCATGCCCTCCATCATGTGAAGGCCTCCATCATGTGAAGGCCTCCACCATGTGAAGACCTCCACCATGTCATGGCCTCCATCATGTGAAGGCCTCCACCATGTGAAGACCTCCACCATGTCATGCCCTCCATCATGTGAAGGCCGCCACCATGTGAAGACCTCCACCATGTCATGGCCTCCATCATGTGAAGGCCTCCACCATGTGAAGACCTCCACCATGTCATGCCCTCCATCATGTGAAGGCCGCCACCATGTGAAGACCTCCACCATGTCATGGCCTCCATCATGTGAAGGCCTCCATCATGTCCAGACCTCCATCATGTGAAGGCCTCCATCATGTCAAGACCTCCATCATGTCGTCATAAATTCTTCCAATTGTTGCTTGACACATGACAAGCCTAGGCTTTCAAAGTTTTCTAAGACCAAAGATTCCCATCTCTAGAGCGGCTTCTGAGGACTTTTCCCACAGCCAACCATCGAAAATTTCAAGGTCCCCACTGCCAGCGCCCCCAGGTTTGTCGGCATTTCAACACGACAGACAATTGAAAACAAAAAACAGAAAGCAACAAAAAAAAAATTCGAAATGGTGTCCATCCACCACAGCACGATGACGTGCCCCTCCCACGCATGCATTCAAGCACCCACACCGCCGCTCACACACATTTTTTCCTAGAATTCCGTTCCAAAAATACGCTCAAACGCCCCGGGGACAAGGATGCACCACCAAACACCGCGCGTCAAATCCCACACGTCCCCCCAGGTACATAGGAGAGCTCCCACAGCCATAGCCACCATCAGGTACTGGGCCGCCCATGGAATACAAAATCGCGTCTCTCTCCCGCGCCAGTACATAACGTCGTCGTCCAACACTGACAAAAGCTACACCTCATGAGTGCATTTAAAACTATGATCACATCACACACCACATCGTCCTCACCTTTTACGAGGCATATCACGATTTTTTTTTTGGTTTCGTTAAACTCTGCGCCGACTGAGCCTGACTGGCTGCCCGCTCTCTTCCTGCCGCCGAAAATCCGCGCCACGGCGGCAACGGCGACAAATGCGACGAAAATTATGAAGCGATTCATATTTGATTCGGAGGTGTACTCTGATTATGTATTCCGGATGCGTTTTTGGTCGTTTTTATGTTGTGATCATGGTGATGATGGCGCGATGATGGTGTCCTCCAGGGGGAGGGGGGGCCTAGCGAATACACGACTGATGCACGACGACAACGTGGGGAACAACAATGCGACGATGACAACAACGATTCGGGATGCGTGCAAAAGGTGTGCAATTTTTGGCCATAAAATGCTCTGTTAAGGTCGGTGGTTGGGTGAATGAGCGACAAGTGGACATTAATCGTTCAATCACCACTGGGGGTGGTGAGAGGCGGTGATGGGAATGAGAGTCAAATGTTTTGAAATTCACTTTCCCCACTCTGGGTATATGACCAGCAGATGTCAAAGCTTTCGCCAAGATCTTGGTGTGTTCAGTTAGCCCTGCCATTTGGTTAACTTCATGGGACGGTCAACAATTTTAAATGTCCGTCCACTCCTATGAGCCCAAAGCCACCGAGTAGGCAGAGATTGTTGAGAGCGGAGGGAAAGTTAGTTGCCATATCCGATCCGACGATCATGAAGAAATTGAAGCCGGACAAGCATGGGCAACACTGTGAGCTTCGCCAAATTTGATGAAGGAAGGTGAAGTACCGTCTTCTGATCCTTGTCATCGTTTAAGAAGATTCCTCAGAAGCTTGCGTTCAATGAGACGTTTATCGCCAACACGGAGGCGTCCTTTGTGGACCTCCATAGATGGGTAAAAGGAATGAGAGAATCTAGGTGAAAGGAGACACAGACGAGGTCTCTCGAGGCTTGTGTGCAGTAAATTCTGAGGTCAAAGAATTCAAAAACTTGACCAAAAAGTCAATCAGGCGTTGGACAGAATTCCATCCATTTTGTGTTCAAGTGTGAATTATGGAGCCCTGCTTAGAGGCCATTTGATCAGAAAGTCAGAAATGTGGACAAAAATCAAGTTTTTGGGTCAGAGTGCTCAAATTTTGACGATGAGGAATTTTTAGTCATTTCGTAATGATGAGTGAGGCCGTGGACTTAAAAAAAAAGTTCCAAAATTTGATCAAAAGTCGTCGTGAATTTAGTAAAAATTGTTTAAATGAAAATGCGAGCCTAAAGGCCATGTATTCAGAAATATAAACAATTATGGAGATTCAGAGCTCAAAAAAGTCAAATTTTGGTCCAAGAAATTCTAAACTTTAGTTAAAACTTGGCTGTGATTTTAGAAATCTGACCAAAAACGATATAAACGGAATTCTTACGAATGCTTAAACTGGAGGGGGGGATTCTGAGCTCAAGGAAGTCAAAATTTGATCAAAAACGTTCCAAATTGAAGTCGAAACTTGGCTGTACTTTGAGACATGTAACCAAAAACGATATAAATGGTATTTCTACGAATGCTTAAACTGGAGTGGGGGGGGGGATTCTGAGCTCAAAGAAGTCAAAATTTGATCAAAAACGTTCCAAATTGAAGTCAAAACTTGGATGTGCTTTGAGGCATCTGAACAAAAAGATATAAACGAATGCTCAAATTTGGGTCAAAAAATTCCCTCCCTGTAGGGTACTTTGTGTTGCTTTGTCAAATAGGAGAGATCAGACATTTGTTCAAAATTTTACTTAAAATGTCCAAAAATTAGAAATATTCAAAATTTGTTCAAATATTTGCTCTCTATAGAATGAAATTTTGAACTCTGTGATCACCCTCCGATCTTGCTTTGAAAAAGGTCCAAATGTGGTCAGAAATATCACCCTTAAAATTTTGTTTCAAATTCCCAAGAAATTCTTCAGAATCCATGATTGCTTTCGTCTGTGGTGCCTTGTTGGAAAAGTTTGGTCAGAAATTTGAGGAGTTTCTTCAGTTTTCAAGAAAGTTCAGAATTTGTGTCAAATTGATCAGAATTTAGTTTCTGAATGGAAGACATCAGTGCACAGAAAGAAGTGTGCCACGTTTGGTTTTTTCCTCTTTCAAACCAGAATGTTCCAAAATTTCGGCTGAATGGCTCATGGGTCTCACGAACAGTTCTCATTGAGTGGCACTCATCGACATGGCACGCAGCACCTCCACGTCAAGTGGCATAAAGGTAGCTTCCCAAAGAAAGTCAAAATCAATTTCTGGTTCCAAACCTTAGTTGTTGTACTTATCATTCTTATCTGGTCACCTTAGAAAATAATCGAAACCGACATTTCAAATGAGCACCTTTGAGAAGACCTCCTCCATTTGCAGCCATTTTTGGTTTTCTTTCAATTCTCGTCCAATTTCCCACCTCAGCAAGCGCAATTACCTCAACACAGAGAGGCACAGAGGGCCAAAAGGAAGTCTGTCCTCCATGCTTAAGGTAATCGCTCATTTCTGAACAAAATTCAATTCATCCACAAAAAGGACGTGAGAAACTTCACACATCACAAGGCGGACGGACCTCCACCCCCAGCACCCAGAAAATTGAAAAGAAAACCCGACATTTCCATTTCAAAAGAATCCCCTTCCTCCATCAGCAGCCCCACGAAATAAGCCCCAGCAAGCAGTTGCACAACCGTGGCTGTGGCGGTGGTTCCTTAAGCCACGCAAGGAGGATTTCCCTTTCATAGAAAACGCAATTGCCCGTCAGGCCGTCAGTGCGAGGGGGTGGCACACAGCTCCAAAAAGAGGCAAGGCAGTGAAAAAAAAAAGAAAACACCGCTTGATTTTCCCCATTGTTGTGGAACCTGAGAAGGAGAGGCACACAGCGATGCAGCAGCAGTGTGGAGACTGTCCCAAGCCGGGGGGGTATTGAATTTCTTGAAATCTCTTTTCGGCAGCGACTCGCCGTGGATACATTGTATGTGAACCATCATCAGCCGCCATCCGCCGCACTCCATTGAACCCGGGAGTTCTGTGAAGGGGGTGGGAGTTGTTGCTTTTGGGGCTTGTAAGACTGCTACGACGCACGAAAGACGAAAGCATGCTTCAACTGATTAAAGGTGTCGACTGCGACTAGGGACGGTGGCGACGGTGGGGCGGCACGATAACCACTCTCAGGCACTTAAGCGCACTTTGCTGAGTATCCGTTTGACACCCTTTCTCGTAACGGTGGCGGCAGCGGCAGCGGCAGCACACTTCTTTGACAGTTTTCCTCGGTTGTTGCAACAATCCTATTAGAGTGCGCGAGGAAAACGCAGAAAACAGAAACAGAACGACGAACGTGAGAAAGAAACGAGTGCCGGGGGGGTTTGAGGTGTGGAAGAAATATAAATCCAACCATCAATGGATGCGGCGAGCGAGGCGATGAGACACACAGTCACTGACAACGACGACACGAACGAAATCATGTTCTCTTAAGCCGCTGTTGGATATTTATTCGCGACACCCCCCAATGTGGATGAGTGTATGTTAAATACTTCCAAGTGATACTTTGAAGTGACAGATACATGTTATTTGTTGTTTAAATGGATTTCGCATTGACGCATTGGGAGGGTGTGGGGAGGGAGCATGCACGAAGGCACAGAAGGAAGTGAAAAGATGAGAAATTTTCATTGTGAACGGCGGCTTAACGGCGGATAGAAGGTGTAATCCAACTGAATCCGAACATATCGTGTGGATTAGGGTGAATTGTCGGTGGGTTATGATGGCGCTTTTTGACGCTCCACCAAGCAAAGAGGTCAGAATTGTGAACCAAATTCGATTCAGTGATGAGAGACTGTTTTGTATGGAGCGGTCAAGAATTTAGTCCAAATTCAAATGGTGGATGTCAAGGCGCTCTTTAAGATCATCTGATCAGAAAATTTAGAATTTCTGTCATCAGTCTGATGGTGTTGCATGTTAGAAATGTTCTAAGTTGTGTTTCTGTACCTCGAATCGAAACTGTTCGGGCTTGTTCTGAATACTGCTGAATTTTTGTAACATATTTGGCTTTGATCCAAAATGTTTTGTGAGTTCAAAATTGTTGAGGTTCTGCAACAAATTTGGATATTTTTTTGTACAAAATTTGAATTATGTGGGTAGAAATTTTCTGACTTTTGTAGAATTTCGACCAAAATTTTGAACACAATTTTGATCTGACACAAAATTGCTCAAAATGTTTAAAAATTGAATTTCGTTTGCTTTGATCCAACATATTTTTGTTTTTACAAATTTTCTGTCTCCTTTTAATTGCAAAATTTCGACCAAAATTTTGAACACAATTTTGATCTGACACAAAATCGCTAGCAATCGCTCGTTTTACTTTGATCCAACATTATCATAAATTTTGTTGAAATTTTTGACATTTTTTAAGTAAAATGTGAAATTTTGACCAAAATTCGTACATTTGTGCTTAAAATTTGGACCTAGGACATAAACACCTTAAAGTTCTGACATAATTCTGAACAGATTTGTTCAGTTATGAGTATGTGCTCCACATTCTTGTACAAATTTTTTTATTCACAGTTGTTCCAAATTGTTCAAAATTTTTCAATTTTAAGTCGTTGGGGTCAAAACTTTAGTTCGATTTAGAATGTCTCAAATTTTAGCTCAAAATTCAGACTCAAAATTAGGCCTGAATCGACTAAAATTCGCACATTTTTCTACAAAGTCTCATTTGGATCCGAAAATTTAATTGTAAAATTTCGACCAAAATTTTGAACACAATTTTGATCTGACACAAAATCCAATCTGATCCACTTTGATCCAACATCTGAGTCAATATTGTTGAAATTTTGGACATTTTTTAAGTAAAATGTGAAATTTTGACCAAAATTCGTACATTTGTGCTTAAAATTTGGACCTAGGACATAAAAATCTTAAATTTCTGACATAATTCTGAACAGATTTGTTCAGTTTTAAATTTTCAGTCTTAAATCTTAGCTCTAATCTTCAATTTGAATTTTGAGTCTGAATTTTGAACCAAATCGACTAAAATTCGCACATTTTTCTATAAAATTTCATTTTGATCCGAAAAGTCTAAATTTCGATCTGCTGTTTGATAGCTCAGAGTAATTCGTAGCTTAGGGAGCTTCGGGAGACCCAGACTGCTTCAAAAGAAGTTTAAGTTCAACTGAGTTGAGGCTCGGGTCCAATTAGCTTAGAAAGCTGGCTTCAAAATCACGTCCTTTCAAATTTTTTCCCAGCCAGTGTGGCTCCTCAAAATTTATGCCACCATTCAGTGGAGCGAAACCCATCGGTGACTGTAGTTACATACTTGGCTTCCGTCACGTCGTTCGTCTCCACCTCACGCCCATTTTTCACTTTCAAATGCAATTTAAGCACACGCAGCGATGGCAAAAATAAATTACGTTTGCAAGTGTTTTTCGCCATAACTGCGTTCATTAAACGACCACCGCCTGTCCGCACATCATTTTGCGTCTTGAGACACGACCCACAATTAGTCAAACATGAAGCAATCATAATTAAAGTAGACAAGCCGGCGGCGGCGTCGGTAGCAAAAGGCGCACAAACCCAGCTCCAGCAGTGGATCTCAGATGCGGGCAGTGTGCACTCACTGGACTGGACTGACCAAAACAGATTGTGCTGCCTCCTACTCTAGGCATTGAATTGCACGCAATGTCCAGCAATCGACACACAACGCCAATGACGACGCAGTGACGACGTGCGAAAACTTAAAAAAAAAAAATAAAAACGCACCCGCATTATGCACACACTGCCCTGCCCTGCTCTGCTCCCTGCTGTGCACAAGAGATGTGCTGCGGTGTGACTTTCTTCGTCTGAAGAGGGAGGAGAGTGGCGGGGGAGGGGTACAAAAAATAACAAAACAACACAAAAAAAAACTGTAGAAATGGCATGTATCGTGGCGTATCTCAGTATCTCACACCTCCACCACCGACACCGCCACCGCCACCGCTACCGTCGTTGTCGTCGTCGTCGTCGTCGTCATCGTCATCGTCATCATCCATCAGCTTGAAGGAGCGTAGTGTTAATGCGTGCAGAACAGCGCAACTTGTGTGCCGGGTTTTAATGTCCGCATTATTCACACTTTCCGTGGGCTTTTGTTTGTTTTGCGCGCCTAAGCCTGCTGCTTTGTGGATGGGTGGAGGGTGATGGGGGAAGGGTACCAGACCCCAACCACCACACACCATCATCCAGCACCGCACCGCCATTGACAGTGAATTTTCCATTGATTTTCTTGCACGTTTTGTGAATTGTTGTGAGGCGTGACACTGGCCCGGGGGAGAGCGGGAATTGTTTCTGGTGTCTTTCCAGCACCATTGTTGCAGGTGTCGGGCGACGAGGTGTTGCTATGATTCCCATCCGTTTAATTAATTATGAATTTGCCAAGCGTTCACACACATGTCACGGATAAGAGAGTCGCCAACTGGTCGTCGTCGCCGTTGTCGTTGTCGTGGTTGTGTCGCTAAGTGCGGCCGTCAAAGTCAGTCGCACCTTGCTGGCTGGTGTCGCTTTGCAATTGTACAGCGCCGCTATATCAAGGGAGGTGGGAAGGGGAGGCGGAGGAGGAGCGCATTGTATCTGCATGTGTGTATCTCATGACAAACGTAATCTTTAAATTGTGCAAATGTGTAATCATTTTCACTCGACACCTCCGCCGGCTGGCCGACTGGGGCTGGGACTGAAACAATACAAGAAAAGCGAAAAGTGCAAGGATGATGGATACGAAACGCAAACGAAAAGAAGATGGTTATGCAGCCAGCAGCAAGTTGTGCGGGGGAGTTTGCGGGGCAAGGGCTTCACTTGCGCGGAATGAGAAATTGAAAACTGAACCCATACACTGTCAGGTGGTCGGTCATGTGTGTATGTGGGGCCGGACGCGACATGAGCTGCGCGATGATGTGTGTGTGATGGAGCCAAGGAAAGGAAAGGGAAGGAGATGGAGAGAAAGAATATGAGAGCACTTGCGGTGAGGTGCGACGAAACCTGAAGCACTGGCACTTTGTGTGGCCAGTGTGGTCGAGAGAGTGGGGTTAAGGTTTTTTTTTTCAGTGAAGACATTTTATTTCGATCCGCATTTTAAAATTTGATCCAAATTTGGACTCCAAAGTGATCCAAAATTTGAGCATGTGTCCGTCCAAATTGTGTCCAAACGGAAAAGACCAGATTTGTTCACCAGTTCCTTCTGAAATTTCGAATTTCGACCAAATTCTTATTTTTGACCTAAATTTTGATCCAAATTTGGGACCTCTTGTTTTCTTCCTAAAACTTATTATCCTTACATATTAATTCAGGTCCTCCAGGGAGCTGATTCTTGATTTGGATAAAAATTTTTACGGAGAGTGTACCTTTTCGGTACAAATTGGGCTTAAATTTGAACCTAAGACAAGTGATCACGATTGGCCTTAAGTGACCGAAATCTTGGGCAGAATTTATATAGGGACTAACATTTGTAGAAAATATTCCGACTTCCATAGTCATATTCGGAACAAAATTTGGATCAGCAGTGAAATCTGCATTGTTCCCTCAGAAGTCAAGTTTGAATAAAGGTTTAGTTCCGAATTTTGGTTTTAAAGAGTAATTTTGAGCACTATTTGGATTGGGAGGTCATTTAAGTCAAACTTGGAACTAATAGCAAACTAGGACGCAGAATTTCAAGTCAATTTCAAGTCTCATCTCGGTCCCAACTTTTGTGACTTGAGGTAGAATTTAGCACTGCATTGAGATTTCGACATTGTTTCGGCGTGTTGCCTTCTTAGTTGAATTTGATTCGACCCATGATCACACGGTTGTTTTAAATTTGATGTCTTCAGTCAAATTTTGATCTCAATTTGAATGTGTTCCTTTTCGGATCATCGATTTGGATCAGCTATTTTGATTTAAGTCTGCAATTCGGTCTAAAAATCATTTTTGATCCAATTTCGGAACAAATTCGGGACAAATCAGATTTGGATCTAATCTGAAGGAAATTTGGACTGCATCGCACAAGAAAATTGACCTAAATTTGTTCCTTGTGGTGGAATATTGGATTTTAAACCAAAAAACTTGGCTGTAAAACAAAGTTTTGCCCGAAATTTAATTTTTGATCGATGCGACAAATTAAGACCAAGCCATATTTGGATCTGGTCCGAAGCAAATTTTGGTCAAAATTTGTTTTTCATCTTAAAATACGACAGTATTTAGGAAATGCTGTTTGAAAGAAATTTTGGTCCAAATTTTGTTCCAAATTTTACCAACATTCAATTCAAAATGTCCACTGTCCACCCCCTTCATCATCACAGATCCCCTCTAGCAATGTAAACTCCCCCTAAGCCTACCAAAACTCCGCAACATTGGCAACGCCATTCCCACCACACAACAGTAAGTCTGTTGTGTGTTTTTTTGTTTTTGTTGTTGTCGTTGTTTTTCTACAAATTTTTTTTTGTTTTCCTTTTTTACAAGGTGGTGCGAAAAAATCACACCCATGTAGGGGTGTGCGTGTAAGAGCTTTTGTTTTACTTGTTTTCTTCCCTCGATTCTCTTTAAGCGAGAGAAAAAAGAGAGCAACAGAGTCCACGGTAGTTGTAAGGGGAGGGGAGGGGAGGAGGGGGGCAGGAGGTACGGTATGGTTACCAGAAGCAGGAGGGTGAACGAGAAGAGGGCCATTGTGTGTGCATGCATGTGTTGTTAAGGAATTCCCCTGCCCTGTCACTCACTCGCACTGAATTGCGGATCTTAATGGTGTTAAGTCTAAAATGTGCTTTTAATTAATTAGAAGAAGCAAGGCAACAGAGCAATATGGTTGCTCCCCCTGCCATCCTCTCGGCACCGTGCTGGCACAAAGTGGACGGTGTGTTCCCCCTTGTGGAAAGAGAAGGCAAGACAACACCAGCATGAGCAGCAGCAGCAGCAGCAGTAGCAGTGGCAGCACACATCTCATGTTTAAGCGGGTTTACAGAAGCGGAGCGAAATCGAAAAAATATCTGGAACTACCTCGAGTGACCTGAATGCTGCTGGTGGTGATGGTGGTGGTGGTGGTGATGGTGCCTGTAGCTGATGATGCCGTGGCTGTGGCGTATTCTCATGTGGCACTCTCCCAAGTCAAGGTGCGCCTCGTGTTGGATGAAATTTTGAGCAGGGCTCCTCTTGAATGAGGAAAATTTACGACGACGACGATGACGAGGAAGATGATGACGAGGAACAACGAACCTAGGTAAAGGTGAGAGGTTTAGGTCGTGGAGCCACCGAACACTTGGGGAACGCCGCCGCAAGTGCGAGTTATTTGCTAGCGCCAGTGGTACAAGGCGTAAACACGAGTAGTGAGAGGTGTTCTACACGAGACGGTGGGGTACCCCGCTCACGACAGGGCTCTCCGTTCCCCTCTGCCCCAGCGATCTATTATAGCATTTTATGGCGGGTAATATAATAATCCGTTGTTCGACGACGACGGCGACGTGGTATGTGTGACGAGATGGTGGATTGGTGAGATGACGGTGGCGGCAGCGGCAGTGGCAGCAGTGTTGTTGAGTTACGTGCTAATGACTGTTTTGTTCGGCGGCGGCATGCTCTCGTTGAACGATTTCCAATTGCAGTGCAGTACACGCTACACGCTACAAGCCGTCGCTGCCCGTATGTTCGGTGCTTCATTCTCGATGCGCGATGCTTGGCGCTTGCTTCGTCAGTTTGGTGCGCTCCATGCGCGCTGTGTTCGCTCATCGGCGGCGTGTGTATCTGGTGGTGTCTGGTTAGGGTTTGTGAAATGAAATGGAACATTACTCTCATTGCCGCTGGCTGCTGTTGCCCGTGGCTGAATCAGAAGCTCGGTGCACATCTGTGTGAAATGCAATAAATCATAGCCGTGTCGCTCGCTGTATCTGGTGTCGACTGACTGACGACAACAACATCGACGTCAGGGAACGCGGACGATGACGATGGTGATAATGAAGGTTTGACCGGCAAATTAATTGTTCAACAATTAAGCGAAAGAGATGTGGGCTGTGGCGGCAGCAATCTCGTTTAATTGTCAGTGACATCAGGAAGTTGAGGGAGACACGTAGAGAAGGTGAGAGGTGAGCGAAGACTGAGCTGATAGACAAGTCAGAGGTCCTACGAGATGTGAGCGAATGATGATCTTGAGGAGAGGCATCGTTTTGTCCTGTGGGTTGAGACATTCATTTGGGCGGGGATTCGTGCCCTCTGTCGTTTTTCGCTGATTGAAGTTCTAGCTTGAGACTCAGTCTACACCTATCCTTGGCGCCATCTGCAACACTCAGTCCTTGTCCACCCTCCGTGCCATGAGGCCTCTTCCAAGATTTGCACTAAGTTTTGATCCATTCTAAGTGCCGTCAGGGGGCTGGCTGCAAGCTTCCAACTCTGTCGTTGTTCATCCCTGCTGCCATTAACTCAAACTCTGGATTTTGAACTCTGTCCACGTTCATCCCCAAAGCCCTCAGTCTTGGCTCTATGCCTGAAGTGCTCTGCGTGTCCATTTGAGTATCCATCAGGCCCAATTTTTGACTTGAAACCCAGTCCTTGTTCATTCGCGGCTCCATAAGTTCTAGCTGCAGGCTCCAATTCTCCTCCATCCTTGGGGTCATGAGTCCCTGGTCTCCAGGTTTGAAACTCAGTCCGCACCCATCCATAGGCTCGTTAGACCAGTTTCTAGACATAAATCGCAGTTCTCGCCCATCCTTGGCGCCATTGGCGCTACTCCCAGAATTGTTTCTCGTCCCCGACCATCCTTGGCGCCGCGTCCAGATGATAAATGTGCCATCCACCTGATCCCAAAAGTCCTCCCGACAAGTTCCCATCCCCACATTCACATCTCCCTCATCTCCGCACAGATGGGGGTCCCCGATGGGTCCCCTGAGGCACCCCAAAACGATCAATCACTCTGAAAGCCTTTCACTTTAGCATCGCTGAGGTCAACAGAATGCCAGCGCCTTGAACCCTCGCCAAAAAAAACCAGAACCCACATCACACCCCGCCAAGGACCTCGGCCCCATCAGACCCATGCCCATGCCGAAAACCAATAATTACATTGATTCGGATCCGCGAGCATCTGCCTCTCTGCTCTGCATCGCAGACCCTGCGGCCGTCCATCCCGCAGACAGATAATTTCCGCTCGTCTCGCGTTCTCACACACACGACGTCGTGAGCGCAAAATAAACACACTAATCGATCACTCGCTTAACGAGGAGATCCCCTGCTAATAAGGTGTTGATCTTGTTCGATGTTCGACATCCGAGACGACGACGACGACGATGAGGAGGAGGCTGCTGCTGCTGCTGCTGTTGCTCTTGCTGCGGTAAGTGGAGGACGGCGACGGCGATGATGATGATGAGCACAGTGCTCGTGTAATTAATGGTGCCAATAACGACTTTCAATAATAACCGTATCTCTAGCTGGCATCTCGTATATTTGACTCAATTAAATCGCTGGAACCTCACTAACCGATCGACAATTACACACAGAAACGAGATGAGATACTTTGGCAGCAGCAACAGCCTGTGGCTGCGCACGCTGCCAAACACTGCGGCATTAGTGTCAACACTTTAATTCAAGGCACTGAGGCGAGGCGTGGCGCAACGGACCGCAAACCGGTTGAAAGCGCGCCATTGCACGCAAATCCCTGACAAGTCTGATGGGGCTTGAGGAAGTTGCTGTGACACATGGCAGAGATTGAGGAATGGACTCGGGATGTGTTTGGGATTTATTTTTATTTGAGACTCATTTTCTGTCATGAGCTGAAAGGATCTAGAGGAGGGATGTGAATGGCGTTTAAACAGAATTGTAGCATGGAAGCGGGGGAATCTACGAAAGGACATCTTGGGTTGGTTGCTCAAATCAAACTACTTCGTGCAAGAATCTATCAAATCTCAGTGCCAGTCCTCTTCTCCATCTCGAACCTCGTCTCAATCCCAGTCCTCGTCTCAGCCTCAGTCCGTGTCTCAGCCTAAGTCCGCGTCTCAGTCCCAGTCCTTGTCTTAGTCCCAGTCCTTGTCTCAGTCCCAGTCCTCGTCTCAATCCCAGTCCTCGTCTCAGTCCCAGTCCTCGTCTCAGTCCCAGTCCTCGTCTCAGTCCCAGTCCTCGTCTCAGTCCTCGTCTCAGTCCCAGCCCTCGTCTCAGTCCCAGTCCTCGTCTCAAATCTAGTCCTCATCTCAGTCCCAGTCCTCGTCTCAGTCCCAGTCCTCGTCTCAGTCCCAGTCCTCGTCTCAGTCCCAGTCCTCATCTCAGTCCCAGTCCTCGTCTCAGTCCTAGTCCTCATCTCAGTCCCAGTCCTCGTCTCAGTCCCAGTCTCAAACCTGGTCTCAGTCCCAGTCCTCGTCTCAGTCACAGCCCTCGTCTCCGTCCCAGTCCTCGTCTCAGCCCCAGTCCTCGTCTCAGTCCCAGTCCTCGTCTCAGTCCCAGCCCTCGTCTCAGTCCCAGTCCTCGTCTCAGTCCCAGTCCTCGTCTCAGTCCCAGTCCTCGTCTCAAATCTAGTCCTCATCTCAGTCCCAGTCCTCGTCTCAGTCCCAGTCCTTGTCTCAGTCCCAGTCCTCGTCTTAGTCCCAGTCCTTGTCTCAGTCCCAGTCCTCGTCTCAGTTCCAGTCCTTGTCTCAGTCCCAGTCCTCGTCTCAGTCCCAGCCCTCGTCTCAGTCCTAGTCCTCGTCTCAGTCCCAGTCCTCGTCTTGGTCCCAGTCCTTGTCTTAGTCCTAGTCCTCGTCTCAGTCCCAGTCCTCGTCTTGGTCCCAGTCCTTGTCTTAGTCCTAGTCCTCGTCTCAGCCCTAGTCCTAGTCTCAGATCAAGTCGTCGTTTCAGCCCTAGTCCTCGTTTCAGCCTCAGTCCGTGTCTCAGTCTAAGTCCGCGTCCCAGTTCCAGTCCTTGTCTCAGTCCCAGTCCTCGTCTCAGTTCCAGTCCTCGTCTCAGCCGAGTTTTAGGACAACGCAGCAGAACCCCAACTTCCTTGTACATGTGGCGTAAGGACATGGAACGTAAGGACGTAAGGAAAATTTCCCCAGTCCTCCCTCCCTCTCTGCATCCTCTCCACAAAATTTCCCTTAAATGTGGGTCGTACCCTCCATCTCGTCCTCCCCTCGCAACGCACCACACACTCCCATGAGTGAGATTCATCGCAATTGGCATCCGACGGCAGGTGTAAATATCGCCAAGTCGTTTTGGAACGTATTATCTGCGGATAAGTGCGGGCAGTCATCATCATCGCGTTCCGCTAAACTATGACCACCTCGGCAGACCTCGTCAGACCCGACCAGACCCAGCCAGACCAGACCATTCAGGGAGCGCTCGCTCATCATCATCATCAGGCAGGGGGAAGCGCAGCAGTAGCCAAAGCATCGCTACGAGAACCACTAAAACCTCATGGTAAGCCATCTGTGTGAGCGCTGCTGCTGCTGCTGCTGTTGCTGCTGCTGGTTGTGCACGTTTTTGCCTCCTATTGACTGGCTTTTAATTCCGTTTTGTGGCTTCGTCGGAGAGGGGAGGACGCTACGTAGTCGTCGTGCAACAAAATACGCTTGGGCCTCTCGTACGCTTGTGTTTGTTTAACTGATCGTCAATAATGGAGCCGTGTGTTTGCTCAGCGCCGGCCGGCATCAGGTAAGTCCTTTGGGCCATATTCTTATGGTTATAATTATTTGATGCCTGTTGTCCGATGCGGTCGGTGGCGGTGGCGGTGGCGCAGCGGCAGCGACGATGATGATGATGATGATGATGGTGGTTTGGCGCGCGAAAAAAAATCAACCAAGGCGCGCACACACACACGCACACGCACGCAGAGGCGGAGGAGAATTCATGGAGTCCGCGAGCGGGGCTAATAATATCGCTGACCCACACACGGCCGAGTTTTGAAGCGCTTTGTTCAACTTCATTACGCGAGTGTTTTGTGAAAATAAAAGCTCAGACAAAAGAGGACGCACACACAGTCGCGCTGGGATTCACAATGAGCACTGGGCCAGACAACAACGGGGCAAACGGCCACGATGGTGCTGCTTCTGCTGCTGCCCCTGTTGCTGATGATGACGACGACCACGACGACGATGATGATGATGATGATGATGACGGGGGGCTCACATGATGGCCACGGCCAATGGATGACAGATGAGAGTCGCAGGACTGCGGGACGGGGGCCCTAAACGCTGTCTCAAAATTGAATGATGATGTTGGTTCTTGGTTTTGCCGGCGCGAGGAAACGCGAGGAAGCGCGCATTGTGTGTGTCATTTGATTTTGCCTGTCTAGAGGGTTTTAATTCTTGTGCCGGGGAGAGGATGTACCGCGTCCGGATATGTGAATAAATTGGCGACGATGCGCGGCGGCGAAGTTTTCAATTTTCGTTTCGTTTTTGGGGGGCAGGAAAGACGATTTGACGACAATGCGACGCCAGCAACGACTGCGGGATATGATGAGCATGGCGACACGCATTTCGACTAGCACGGCGACGACCAGGATGACGATGGGCAGGGCGACAACTAAGCACAACATGAAGAACGAGCGATGGGTAGGACAAGTCAAACATTGAGCACAATGGCGTCCACGACAAGACAAGTAACCACGACGAGGAGCACCGCAATGATGATGACCAAAGGCATACGAACACAGTTTGGCTTCAATTCGCCTATTTGTTGATTGAAGCGTCATTCGCGGCGACAATTTCCGTTCAGACAGTCAGCTAAGAGCCAATCAGAGGTCGCTTAGGCAGTCCCTTCAATCTTTCACACCTCCAAATGGCGAAATCTCCCCTCATTCGTCGTTGTCGTCAATTATTTCGCCCCCATTGCGATGGATCTATAATTGCACCACCACCACAGCCAGGCGGCACCATCGGCAAGACAGCCAACACAGCCCGGGTGGTAATTGAATGTCATTTACAGTCCGCCGCCCTATTCATTCATCTCATCCCAAGCAGCCGTCCTCTGCCGCCTCACAAACAACAGACAGACGCACAACACCCACCCACCCACCCACACACACACACAGTCGCTTCTGCGGTTGTGAGGGAGTGTTGAAGTGTTGGTCATCTTTTCTCTCTCGAACCGACGCCTCAGCCATGCGCACGGCGCAAATTTGTAATTTTGTCTGTACATAGAGCCCCGGCACTGAGGCGAAGCACCGAAAAGAAGGAACGAAACAAAAAGCCCCAGAGATACACACAAGACCCGAGTAGAAGAAGAAGAAGAAACAGAAGCAGAAGACGAAGTAGAAACCACCCACACGGGGGCTATTTACTTGAGAGCTGTTTGTCGATTGGAGGGCAATCCGCTTGTCATCGGCAACAACGACACGGACAACGACGACGTCGACGCAGCACAGAGAGATGACTAGATACAAAGATCACGGCGAACACACATGTTGTTCATAACTCAGAACAAATTCTAAACACATCGCGATGCTTGTGCGGAAAACCCACACACGGGTTAAGGACGAGAGATGGCCCCAAAACCGAACAAGGATCCGCTCCCATCGATACATCGATAGATTGTGTGTATTCCGCTGGGGAAGGGGGAGGAGGAGGGCGGTCTTCTCGACCGCTCTGTATCTGTGTGGTGACTTGAGCCACACCGACCCCCTGGGCCAACCGACCACCGAGTATCGCAAACATACACAAAACTTTTAATCGATGTAAGTATCTAAAACGGCACAAGATGGACATGGTGAGGTGCTGGCAGACATCACTGTCGACCTACGTGGAAGTCAGCGTTCCAGGGGGAACCTACCACAGACTGCAGCAGCAGAGCGGACGCGTGAGAGCGAGACAGTGGTGGCGTGCGTGTGCCAGGGGGGACCACAGGATTTATCGCGAACATGCGGATGCATTATGTTCGGTGTCTCTTTGTTGTTGTTGGTGGCGTCTGGGAATCATGTAATATGCGAGGGCAATTGGCAAAGGAGCGCGGAACGCTTCCCGCACTAGAGGAAGAAATGAATCAAAAGACACGATGTCAGAGATTGATCGGATGGAGGGAGGTGTGGAGGGGGTGTGTGTGTGTGGGGGTGCGTGGGGGGTCCTGGGATTAACAGATAGATCGATAGACGTCCATTGTGTACAAGTGAGATGAGGTGCAGGGAGAGGTGTAGTGAATAGAGATGAAGAAGTTTGGGCGGGCATCATCGATGGGTCTATGGGTTATTCAACTTTTGGGTGCGAAATGTTCCACAATGGAGTTGTTTTCTTTGAGAATGTGCTTACGCGTCATCGCTACGGCGGGGTTTGACACAAATTCCTATCAAAAAAGTGTCAAAAATTTCGAAAATCGTTTGAAAATCGTTCAAAAACGTCGTTTTCTTATGCAAGAACGATTATTTTTTGGGAATACTGCATTGAATGTTGGCTCTTATACTGTGGGGATAGCAGGCAGACAGAATAGAAGGCTTCCGAAGCGAAATTCTATCAAATAGGGTGTCAAAATCGATTGAAAAACAACTAAAAATTGTTAAAAAACGAGCTTTTTCTTTGAAAATATCATTCACACGTTGAAAACGTAGAGATCTCTAGTGTTAAGTCTTGGTACCTTGCTATACCAAGGAGTGAGATGAACATTTTGGGACAAACATTAAACAGAAACGGTTCAAACAGAGAGATTTCCTTTATTTCGGTCATTATCTCGAAAACTGTGCATTGTCTATCTACTTTGGCTTGTGAAAAGTGTAGCCAATCTTGAGAGAAAGATGTAAAGGTACTCTTTATCCAAAAAAAAATTCAAACACCTGTCTGGAATTCCAAAAGATCTGTTTCAAAAACCAACTTGTTTTTTTCAAAAATTAGCAAAGCCTTAAAAACTGTGCAGTTTCGTGCTGAAGAGGCGACTGGTAGGTCGAAATCGATTAAGATTGTGTCAAAATCAGCTTAAAAACGCCAAAAATCTTTTCAAAAACCATGTTTTTATCCAAAACACCCGTTTCAAAAGCCAACTTGTTTTTAAAAAATCAACAACGTCTTGAAAACTGTGCATGTTCATACTGAAAAAGCGACTGTGTGGTTGAAATCCATTCAAATTTTATCAAAATCAGCTCGAAAACCCCTAAAACCTTTTCAAAAACCAAGTTTTTATTGAAAAAATTGACAAAAAACTTGAAAATTCTGCTCCGTTCGCAAATATGTGCCAAATTCGTTTCGAAAATGTATGTTCAAAATTCCAAAACCCCTCAAATTTGTGCAAAATTCACCATATCTCAAAACCTCTCACAAGCTACTGCTAAAAAGAGGACTTTGAGTCCAAATAAATGTGAAAATCCACTCACGAGGACACCAAATGATTCACTTCTTTGATCAGAAACCCAGAACTCCATGATTGGGCAACAAAAATTTAGTACCGCCATCGAAATGGCGGCGCCGCATCGTTAAAATGACGATCTTCATGGCGGGTCTCATTCTCATGCAACTGCACACCCATCAGGGTTCCTGTGCGTCCACCCTTTGTGTATTCCCTCACACCATGGCGAGCGGTTCGTCATCATCGACAATGCAATCGCCCATTATTGCCTCATTAAGAGAGGCGGTTCCACACACTCGTCAGACGGGACATCACGTCTGTTTACAAGTCTATTCCCCCGCCTGGCAGGCAGCCCTAATCGAATTTTAATAACTTCATATCAGCCTTACCCCGTCTCCGTCTCCATTCCCATCCGCTGATCCGTCCGTTTGTCCCTCGTATCGAACGTATAGAAAAGTCATTTAAGCCAATTTACGCGAGCTAGCATTCCCCTGGCCGCATCCACACACGATGACCACCCCGATGCGCGGCGATAAGTACACGTTTTGTTGTGTTTCTCATGATAGCGCCGAGATAAGGATCTCGCTCACCACTGTGACCACTGTCAGACGCGACAGATCGAAGGCGTGTACACTCCATTCAGGTAAAAGGAAACAGAAAACACACAAATGTCGCCCACCTCAAAATGTTTTGTTTGCTTTTGTAGCGCTGTCCCTCTCGTCTCCGTCTCTAACAGTCATTCGCCGACAACAACGATGATGACGACGACGACGCGACGCCGTTGTAGATACCTCTGCCTCGGGAATTGCCGGCTGGCACTAGAAATCGATGAAGAGACGAAGGATACATGTCGAGAGCGTAGCGCCTCTTCCACACACGCACCTGCTGTGGCCTCGTCTGCGTCCGGATTAATTAACGACGCAACGCAACAAATGAAGAGTCAAGAAAAACCCACCAGTGTCCGTCAATCCTCTCCAATCGCATAATTTGTATAAAAATCAAATCCAATTAAAATGCCGCTACACACAGATGAATGTGTCCAGATACACGCTTCCATCCTGTGGCAGTGGTGGAGGGATGTCCCCGGGATGTCACCGGGATCCTTGTGAATTTATTATTTGTCAAATAAATTCCCATCCGACGACAGGTGCTCCTCGCTCGATTATTTTCAATAAAACTTATGCCAATTTCACAATCAAATTCTTATCAAGACTGATCATATTTACATACACCCAGGAGGGGGGGGGGACACATGTCCCCCAATTCGAAAATGTGCAAAAAACCCATCGCCGTCGTCGCCGTCTGCCAGTGATGCATTCCCGGTGATAAATGTTGCGTCCACAGCCGATGACGGCTCGAGGAAGTCAATTCTTGTTCCTGTGCAAACAATGACGGACAAGGTGGTCACTCCTGAGGTACTTCACTCCCAAAAAAATTGGGGGAAAAAAATGCCACAAAGGGGGATGACAATCTTATCGAATCGCTTTAAAAGTTGTGAAGTGCCGTGTCAAATTGGATGAAGATGAATTTTGATGTGACTGGCTGTCAGGTCAAAATGGCGTCACACACAAAAACTACTTGTCACAGAAAACGAAGACGACGACGCGACGGGGAGTTTAACAAATTCAGACAGACATGGGACATGGATGGTGAAGATGTAGGATGGCAGGTGGAATTGAAAAAGAATGTGACTCGGGGTGCGGTTTATTTGTTTTTTTTTTTTTTGGCTGGCAGCGGAAGTTGAGGGTAAGAGATTATGTGTGAACGGACGCGATGAAGTGTTTTGTATTTGGGCCAATGGACATTGCGAGTGATTTTGTGACATCGATGCAACATATCTGAGAGGTGGAGAATTTGACTGGCAATTGATTAAAGTTTCGAATCTGCTTCACGCTCCAGGCAAAAAATCTATCAAGGAGTTGATACGGATCCAGAATTCACCAAATTCCAGTCGAATTTGTTCCAAATTTCTGAGGATTTTTAATTTAAGGTTTCGAACGGAATTAAAGGCCAAAAGGCAATGCGTGGGATACAGTCGAAATTTCGATCAAATTTGTTCCAAATTTCTAAAGGGTTTGACTGATAAGTTCCTTTTTGATGCGATTTGGTTGAGGTTTCGAAAGGAATTAAGGGACAAATGACGGGGAGAGGGATATAGACGAAATTTTGATCAGATTTGTTCCAGATTTCTGACGCTTTGCATACAAAATTCAGAAAGCGGCTTATGATTTCTGGAATGAATTGCTTATGATTTCTGGAATGAAAGAGTTTGATCCAATTTGTTCCAAATTTCAAAAAATCAAAAGCATTTAACTCTAGCTTCAAGCGGGCTTAAGGAAAATTGGAACAAGATTCCGAGTACAGTGCTTAGTTATCAGAAAATCAAAATAGTTGATCGAATCGTTTCAAAATTTAGTACACTTGAACTTCTTACAAAAACTAAGCAAAACAAAATGTAGAAAAGTCCACGAAAGGCAGCCTTAGTCAATGGAAAAGGCTTTCAAATTTTGTTCCATTCCCTGCACTCAGTCTCAGAGTGGTCGACAAAATTTAGATCAACCCTCAAGTTCAAAACTGATACAAGTTTTGTGACTTTGAGGAGAAAGAATCCAAGAGAAGTTCAGAATGTTGCGAAATTTCGATCACTTTGATGATGAGTTCAGAATGTGACGAAACTTCTTAAATTTCTTAGTCAAGTTGACTCAAAATTTGTAGAAATTTTGAACAGACTTCGAGGCCTAAATTTAAGGTCAGAATTTCAAATGGAACACCACATTTGTTCCAAATTCCCTACCTAGTTGACACTGATTCTGAACAATTTGCAGACCTTCTGGGACCAAAAAAACGAGGTCAAAATTTTCAGATCGAAACTCAGTGCCTTAAGGGAAGCTACCATTTTAGATTCAGTGCCCCAAGAACTATCTTTACGCCATCATGGTACAAGACCTCGATGCCCACCAGTCCCATCATTCAGTCCACCATTTAGTTCCCGTTAATTCCACAATCAGCTTCAAATGCCAACAAATGACCTTCACATGCCCCTCAAATCCACTTCCTGCATCACCCCACTGCCAAGTTAAGTTGATGAGAATTATTTTTTTCCGCAATTCCATTGCCATCACACTTTGGCCAACACAACAAATTGTCTAAGGCCACCAAAGTCCCCTCAATTCGAACACTGAAGCGACCTTCGCGCATGGCCACGCACACTGCACAGCGCACAGTTCCCACACACCACACGCTGCATCTCATTGCGTATTCCATCCAGCCGGTCGTCCGCATCTTCAAATCGCCAGAATACCCGTTTCGTCGTCTTATAATTGTTATCGCACTCATAATTTGATCACCAATTGCGGATTTCAATCACGTCTCGGGGATATATAAATACGCGCGCTCTATCATCGCGGCTAGAGACAGCGACAGCGCAGTTGCCTCCTCCTCTATGGCACTTCCACCCCCACCGCCAGCTCCGTCGCCCCATCCAAGGCTGGCACGATTGGTGGGCTCCCGAACGAGAGAGACAGAGCAGGGCCCCCATAAAAATGGTGAAGCGTTTGCGTGCCATGTTTGACACCACCCCCACCGCAGCAGCAGCACGCACACACACACACGGTGGTGCTGTGCGCGCGATTTTTAAATGCCAATCGCACGGGCAGTCCGCTGAAAAGTGATTAAAATGCCCTCGCCCCGGCGGTGGTCGGGCCATCTGACAGTCGATGATGGGAAAAGGTTGCTGCTGCCGGTGGGAGGGTTTGCTGCGCGCACATGGCTGCCCCCGGTGGTGGTCTATCGTTGTCCGGAGACGCGCATAAAGCTGTCACTTTCGATGTAATTACTTTTGTTTTCTGATTTTTCGAATTCTTAATACCCGGCTGCGAGCGTGGAATAAGATATTAGGCGGACACGTCCTTCTGGGTGGCAGCAGCACAGCAGCGCGCACGGACAGAAATCAAATTATCTCCTACAGCATGTAAGCCGTCGTCGTCGTCGTCGTCGTCGTCGGGGCACCAATTAAAGGCTGCGTACGCGGATGCGCTCGACGGGAGTATCTTCTCCCAAGAGCAATTCATTAAAATTGTCATTGGCTGTCGCGGACCCCGGAAAAGGGGGCGATTATTTATGGGCCGTCTAATCAACCGAAATTTCCTCGGCAGTCGGCAGAGGGAGAGATCGTAAATCACACGATCGCCAATCACCCAGATAAGTGGCTGTCAAGTGCGCACAGCAGCCGCAGTCCGAGGCACACATGTCTGAACTTTGCGTTATAAATTCTTCGCCAAGTCAACTTGACCTCTCAGCCCTGAGAGGGAAGGATATGCGGCCCCTCTCCGGGATGGGACAGTGAGTAATTATCGGAAGATTTGTTTCCACACTGCTGGGAACACAATGTAATGAGATGAACTTTACGATGATCGGCGCGCACTGATAACGGAGCGGCGACAGTGGGGGGAAAATTGATGTTGATTTGGAGTCATTAGAGTACCTCTCGTGGGAGTTGATAGGAATGATTGGTTGTTGGGGATGATGTTGGTTTTGGTGTTGTTTGTCAATTTGGAATTTACTAGGGGGTTTTGGGGAAAAATTTGAGGTCAATGGTTGGGGACATTTTTGGGCAGAGAAATTTGGATCAAATGGGTTTCTTATTCATTTTGTTTGACAACTGACGGAAGGTAGAGTGACTTTGATCGAAATTTTGGAGAAAATTCAGAAAGTTTAGATATTTTGTTTTGATCAAATTTTGATCAGAATGTGTTGAGAAGGTGGTTTTGACTTGAATTATGGTCAGAACTTGTGAAGAACCCCCAAGACATTTTCGGCCAAATTTCGATTGTCAATTTCGATCAAATTTTCTTCAATTTTTGAGTCTTTAAGGCACTAGATTTCAACCGGGCAACATTTTTGAACGCAATTTGCGAAGCAAAGGTTGCTGGTCAGATGTTATGATGCTGGTCAGAATTCGGATCAAATTTCTTTGAGAGTTTTTTGACTTGACGAACAAATTGGTTGGTTGCGCGAGCTTGATAAGAGTCCAAATGAAATCGTGTCATCGAATTTGACATGCATTTTAAGGAAATTTGGAGCAAGTTTGAACAAATTTGGGGACTTTGTGCAAGAACATTGAGTTCAAATTTTGAACAGACTTGATATGTACAGGTTTGGCGGTGTATATTCGCTGACCATAATTTGCTTTGGTGAGAGATGTGAAATTTTGGTCTCAGAAAATTTGGTACAAATTCTGAAAATGGTTTGAAATAAACTTTTCTGATAGAAGAAGGGCCAGGGGGTTGAGAAAAAACAAAGCATAACATAATTCGACCAAAAGAACCGGTCCAGAATTTTAAGATCCAAATTTTGTACAAGATTTTGGAACATTAAGGGCAGAGATGTTCAAAATTTAGTTCAGATCTCTCATAATTTTTCAAGGAAAATGTGAAGTATAGTCCATATCAAATCAAATGTGTACCAAATTTGATCAGAATTTCGGCATAAATGTATACAACCAAGATCTTGACCCAAATTTGTGTGGTGGACCTTAATTCTGAACAAATTTCTCCCAGAAATCAAATTTTAGATCAAAGAGCCCAGACGTATACTGAGAACAAAATTCAATTAAATCTAAATTTTGACCTTTTTTTGGTCAAAATCCGTTGAGGCCAAAAATGATACATCCGCCATCAGATTCAAACAAATTCCCATGACCGACATATCCCGTCAAGAGAAAAATAAAAAAAACAAAACGTCTTCTAACCACTTTCGAACAAATTAGTTACACAACGTCTCGACAGCCCCGACCCCAACTGTGACGCGGCAAGCGAGGGAACAGAGTCGACACAGAGAAATGTCCATAAACACAGAAATTCCCATCGATCTTGGTCGCCCGAGCGCACAGCGCTGCACAACAGAAAGGACCTTCCCGCCTCATCAAGTTGTGTGTGGGACATAAAACAACGATATGCCCCGCGAAACCTGCGACTCCACAGGAAATATTTGCAATTTCTTAGAGCCGCGCACACAACCAATAATTAATGAATAAACGTCCGCATTATACCACATCATCGAATTATCAACTTCTACGCTCATAAAAATCTTTTTTTTATTCCCCGGCGATATTCCCGCTGCTGCTGGTGATGGTTGTCCGACTGGTGCTGGCCAAATGGGATGTGTGTGAAGAACGAACGAGCGAACGAACGAAGGAGGAAGTGTGTGCCTTGCGTCTGCAAGTTTTTGATTCCTGACAATGTTTCGCCAGCGCTGCTGTCGCCACATTGATGACCGGCCCCAGCACCAGACCCATCATCAGTTCTCATCATCATCATTGTCGTGATCGACAGAGATATTTCGCTGGCCCCTCAAAAAAAAAAACAAAAAACAAACCAAGGGAACGAGATGAAACCCTCACTCTACACTCATTCCTCAATGTAAGACAAGACATTTCAGAAAATGATTATCTCCTCCTCGCGGTCGGCGCAGCTTGGACAGCGGCAGGAGCAGGAGCACGAGCATCAGCGGCAGCAGCAGAGCAGCGTGCGCATTCCACCATCGAATTGGTAACAAGCATGTAGTCATACTCGGGACAGGAATGAAGTCCGGGAGGGTTTTTTTTTCCGCCTTATTTTGGGCCCGAAATTTCGTGTGGCTCCACGGTAGACGGCAATCGTCATCGACGACGGCGTGAGTTCGACTCCAAAATGCACACGACAACGACGAGGAGTATCTCTGCGGCCTGGGTAGTGTTAAGAAGATACCTTCATCACAACGACGGGGAGAAGGAAGCGCCGGTGACGTGTTAAAGGTGGGTTACCCTTCGATTTGCTAAACGGCGACCGGGCGAGGCGATCTGTGGCGTCTGTGGAAATGGGGCCACAGACCAACAAAAACCGGCTGATCCGCGCGTGTGGCTGCAGCAACTTTCCCGTCCGCGCATCATTAGCATCCTCATCACATCCTTCAATGAGAGAGAGAGACGACACCCAGCGACCGAGGATGTAAGCAGATTGATAATAGGCAGTTAGGCAGCTTCCTCTTCGATCCTGGTCGTCGCTGGTCGCTGGTCGCTGGTCACTGATCGTGCTCTGCGCCTCAGTGTGCTGTGTCTCAGTTGTCCGACGACGACGGGAAAAATGAAATGGGGAGCTAACTGGCGCCAAGTCTTCAATAATATTGAAGCAAAGAATTTTTCATAATGGCAGTGCAGTGGTGGTGTATCCCTCGCATAGCCGACGCCGCTGTCGCCGCCGCCGTCGCCGCCACCGCTGCTGCTGCCAGAGTGTATCATCGAAGATTGGCCAGGTATCTCTCTCACTTTTCATCAGAGTATGTGCGGTGCGCGGCCGGCAGCAAACGGCGGCGCGGCGCCCTGGACTCATCGCGTTTTGATTTATACGGTTTTCTGAAGTTCTTTTGTTCCTGTTCGTTTTGTCGGATTCCACGACGACGACGACGGAGAGGTCCGTCAGTCCGTTTATTCGTTCGTTCGTTCGTTAAATTTGATTCATGACTTGGACACTGTGGCGTAGCCACTGCCATCGAGGGCGCATCTCGCATCTCTCACCAAGATCATGTTGTACGCGTTGTTGGTTTAAGATTGAGTGATTGTTGGCCTCTGAGTTATAATTTTCATATTTGTTGTTGCACATTCCTTCCTCACCCGGGGCCAAATGAGCCAGATCCTCCACCTCTTCCTCCACCTCCTCCTCCTCCTCCTTCTGGACCGATCACAAATTGGACAAATGAAGTCTGCGCGCCCAAGCACTGTGGCGCTTGGCTCGACCATAGAGTTGGGGGCCCCCAATATTATGATAATTACATGGGTGGAAATGCCCGCAACCGCCCATGGAAAACAATCAATTTCTGTAACGACGACGACGAGGTCGGCGACGCCGATGATCTGGTCTGTGGGTTTGTGCGTCGTTGCTCTCCTGTCCTTTCCGGCTGCCTGTTGGGATTGATTTCAATTTCAAAACAAACGAAAGTGATTTTCTAACTTGGACTAACTGGTGTGTGTGTGTGTTTTTTTTTTTGACTCGTTTCAGACAAATGTTTCCGCAGATGAAGTTTCGAGTGTCGGGACTGGACGCCAAGGCGAAATATATTCTGTTGCTCGACATTGTGGCGGCCGATGATTACAGATATAAATTTCACAATAGGTAAGTGTATCTTTACAAGCTTGCAGTGTCGAAAAATTTGCATTCAATTGCATGCGATGGGGTTTTGTCATCGCGCCAAAGCGGTCTTTGCGATGAGTGCTGTTAGATGGTCCGTTTCTCAGGATCTGTTTGACTTTGAAGCTTGGGTATGGACACGTGATGGGGAGGTCAGTGCAAAGGGGTCTTAGACGTCAACATTTAATAAGCGACGTTCAACAAGAGTGCTGATCCACATCATTTCCCCATGACCACTAAAGGCGGAGTAGCCTCTGAGACACGAAAGCGCTGTTCTGCTGGAACTCCCAATCCTTAGCTCAATTAAGACCCCGAAAGGAGTTCATAATCCTCAGCCTCAGCCTCTAGCGATCAGAGACGGTCTGTCCAACTTCGTTCAGTGAAGGTCTGATCACAGTACGAATCGATGGCGGCATCAAGTCAAAATCCACACCAAACAGAAATGAACTCCATCGCTGATCAGTTTCGTATTCCAAAAGAGAATCCTGGTCAAAGTCAAATTCGTTGTTCAAAGGGGGCTGCCACACATGAATAAGGAGGCGCAGTGGAACTTCCCCCCTTTCACGTCCAGTGACAAGTGCTGTTCAGTCATCCCGTCCAGGAGATGTTTTGCTTGACAATTTGGTCTCTCGCCAACTTCCTCTAGTTACGCACAGCTGAGGTCTTTTCTCGCGTATGTGTGAACGAAGCTGTCCTCTGTTGTGTGGTCCAAATGGCGAAGATCATAATAGTCTTCGGGCTGGACATCCCTAGACACTTGACAATGTGTATGCCGTCGCAAAGCCGATTGAGCTTGTCTGCTATTCCAGATTTCTTCAGAGCAAATTTCCTCCCAACAAGATTATCGAAAAGACCTCTTTATTTGGTTTCTGTTTCGTGTCCCCCTTCCATTGGCTGGGGCTGGGATGATCAAGGTCTCACTCCATTGCGCCTTGAGCCCCAGAGAAGCAGCGATTGGCAAGAGTGCACTTACTGTAAGGCCAACGAAGTCCTTGACTAAGCTCCGATTTAGCTCTTGCTCCCTATTGTGGTGCTCGGTCCGTAGCGGGGACGATTTTGTGCGTCCTTTCCTGATGGCAGCATGTGCTCCTCATTTGCCGACGGACATAATTTTGGCCGCCCTGTTGCGTTCGTCTAGTCACATGAATGACATTCACTCCGGGCAGCCGCTGAAAGGACTTCTGTATGATCGTGCTTTCAGTGCTGACTTCTGAGTTTCGCATGATCCTCTTCAGAACGACGTTGAAGAAGTCACACGGCAGCGCGTCGCCTTGTCCATCACCTTTCTCCACATTGAAGGTATCAGTGAATTCGTCAGTGACTTTGTTGGAGCGCCGTGGATTCTCCATAGTCACTCTACACGACGTGACAAGTTCAAAACGAGTCCTGGCACTGTATAGATGTCCTCCGAGGAGTGAGGAGTGAGTGCCCATCTGCATTTCTTGAGTCTTCTTACAGGACTTGCTGCAGTGTGAAAAAAAAACGATCTATCCTGGACGTTCTTTATCTAAAGCAACACCTAGTAGCAGCAGACTCCCAGATTGTTTAAGGTCGTTCAGGCAGTTCGCGGTGTTAAGGAGACTGATGTCTCAGTAGGTGACACAAACATCGGGCTTGGTACTGAATAGATCGTTTCTTAATAAGCTATCATATGATGCCTTGAAATCCACGAAGAGGTGGTGGGGTAATGATTTACACTTTTTGGGCCTTTCGCTGCAGTGTAAGACTTTGGTCCGTTCTGGAATTTCCTGGTCTGGCATCACAACAATAAGACTGCTGACGACTGCCTTGTGGCCAGAAGACTCTTACTTGATGTTGCGAAGGTTAAGCCGCCGGGTGTTGACGCTGTCGTAGAATATCGTTTTCTAGTGAACTGAATAAAAGACACTGCCTCTCGTCTACCAATAACCAGATGAGCTGGTGTTCATACCCAACAGCTCTAAGTCATTCGGAGAAAATCTGGACCCTCCAGACTAGCTGAACCTTGTTATTGATTGGGTCATCCCACAAATTGTGCCATTCAGTCGGGCCTTGGTGGCGACTACAAGAATTGGCAAAACGCGCCAAACGTTCCCAAAATTTTTCATTTCCTCGTGTTGCGCCTCAATTAATGACTGCCAGCTCGACAGTTGTGACTTTTGAGGACATTGCCACTCTAAACAGTGAAGAACCGGAATCACTCAATTAATGGAAACTTAAGCACAGATCTCGAAGGTCTAGGTTCGATTCCCGGACGGGGCACCTCGCATTTTTTCACGGCACCATCTCTTTCGAGTTGCTGAAGGGCTTCTCAAGACTCGCCGTTTGGAGTCGGCGAAGTCTCTACTCGTGAGGGAACAGAAGCTCACACGAAACGAGCAGTTGTTGTCCCTTGTGGGCTAGCACTACAGAGCTCCCTCTTTTGTATGAGGAATTCAATGTATGCGGGAAGGGTCTGGGACTTCTTGAGGGTTTGGGACTTCTTGAGAACTTGAATCAGTTTCCTTAGAGGACACCTTCTTCAATCGATTGAATGCAGAAGAAGAAGAAGAGAATGAGTTTTGTGAGTCCAAAGCCGGACAATAATATCTAATTAAGTGGCACTACAGCCCATAAACTCTTTGAGTGTTGTCAGCAACTCGAAAGAGGTGGTGCCGTGAAAAAATGCAAGGTGTCCCGTCAGGGTATCGAACCTAGACCTTCTGCGTGGCGGTCGACGCACTTACCACTACGCCACGGCGACCACAAAGCCCGACAATATGTGTTTTAAAACAAAGATTCTAACGCTCAGCTCAATGTTGAGCAGCTACTTCCTCGAACGGAAGGGGCTATGCTTCAATGGTTTGGGCATATGGTGCTCACGTTGCCCTTCCTAACGACGTCCGAGGAGTGCTTTAAATGCGTTTTCATCAGTTAGGCGACGGTTGGATCCAGTCAAGTGCTTGAGAATAGCTTCTGATGAGGTAGAGTGAGAGATGGTGGAGGATCGAGCAGTTTGAAGGTATCTCTGGAGTGCATTGGCCCTCAACGACAAGCTCTTTCTTCTTCTTCTTCTTGTGGCGCTACAGTCCGTGGTGGACCTGGGCCTCAACCAACATGCCTCTCCAGCCAGAACGATCTTTCGCCAACTGCCGCCAGTTGCGCACTCCAAGTTGGTTGAGGTCCTTCTTCACTTGTGTGTGCCACCTTAGCCTAGGCTGTCCCCAGTCCCAATGGCTCAGAATAGAAGCTTGAGACGACAAGCTCCTGCCGCTACATTGTGGATTTGATTTAGATGGTCAGAATGGAACCTGACTAGAAATCCTTCAATTTATGCTTCTCCCTACTTTTCGGGTGACATTAGAGACGAGGTGGACTTAGCCTACCTCTCCGGCTAGTACGGTCACTCGCCAATTGCCTCCAATTTCTCACAGCACCGTCCTTCTCCTTCTCCATGTGCGCCATTTCAGACGAGGCCGTCCCTTTGGTACCTTGTCCCAATCTCAAAGACTCTACCGCCTGAAGCACTGTTCTCCAAACGTTCTGGGAAACTCCGATAACCTCCTTCATCAATTTCAAATTTATAGTTTCCCGTTTACATGTTTGTTTTTTTTTTATTTCATTTCAGTCGTTGGATGGTTGCTGGCAAAGCCGATCCAGAAATGCCAAAGCGAATGTACATCCATCCCGACTCGCCCACCACCGGCGAGCAGTGGATGCAGAAAGTCGTCTCATTTCACAAATTGAAACTAACAAATAATATTAGTGATAAACATGGATTTGTAAGTACTGTACGTTTTATCTGTTTATTGAAAATTTGAAAACATTTTCATTTTTGAAAAACAGAACCAGCCACACTTATATAAGAAATTTTCTCAAAAAGGATTCTCTCGTCGCCCGAACTGCCGCCCCCCGCTTGCCCTGTTCGTTATGCGATTGTCGCTCGCGTTCGGTCCTCACGACATACTGTTCAGTTCTGCGAGAAAGTCCGCTTTGAGAAAATTATTTATTGGCTCTCTCAATATTTAAAAAAAAAAAACATCTATTTCCATTTTTTTTTTTGAGAATTTCTTTTTGTGTAGATGTGTAGATCATTTTGTAGTGTGTAGCTTCTTTTCAATGTCAAACCAAAAAAAAAAACTAAAAACACATACGCACACTAAAGTGTGCATCTATGGGTAATTAGGGAGATTTCTGACTGGGCGTGGCGCGTCGCAAGCGCCCCGAAAATGAACACGTTTATGGGGGCCGGTGAATAAATTATTAAATTTAATATGGTAATCGGGTGGTGCGGCTGTGATGAGAACGATGTCAATGTCATCTGAACACACATCTGCTCTGGGCATTGGCTTGAAAAGCGACTTCAGGAGACGACGGCGAGTTGAATGTGCCTCTTTGTAGATTAACACAGTCATTAGCACAGATCTAAACGATGGCTAGTTGCTGGTGTGTGTGTGGTCAAAAATATGTGCCGGACGACATGATTTTGAATTGGCTTTGATGATGATGACTTTGTGAATGAATATGGAATGTGATTGAACTTGTTTTGGCTTCTTGGGATCTAGTCATACGTGTCTTGTGGAATTTTGAGTGCAATTGAGTGTTTTTTTTGCTTCAAATGAAGCATTTTCTTGTGACACTGTATCCCAGAAGTGAATGAAAGTGTCAACTAGCCATGCTGCGCCTCCTTTTTGTTCTCCTCAAAGTGGAGGGGACCTGCGGTTTATTAAGACTCCAAATTTGAGAAAAATTCACACCGCTCTTTGAGTTTCCTCAACAACTCGGAAGATGTGGTGTCGAGAAAGTAATTGGGAGACGAATAGACCAGGCAGTGAGTGACCAGGCGAATCGGCATTTCGACATTTTCTAGAGCCAATGGTGATCAAAAATTTTGTCAAAAATTTAGTGAAAAAAAAAATGACTGGAGACAATATTGTGCCTAACAACGACTCAAACTTTGTTTCAATGTATCACTCACGTCGAGAAAAATGACGAAAGTGTTCCCTCCGTCAGACTTTAGAATTGATGTCAAAATGGGGACTTCCATCATGAGTTTGCCGGAATATTTCGAAAACACGAGTCTCTGTCATCCACCTCATTCCTCTGTAAAGTCGGAAACGATGATCTTTGACCGAGATCAAGGTGAACTCTCACTGGAAGCTCTTCAAAATCTGTCTTAAGCAACACAGACTTTTGATTTAAATAACTCTTGTCTGAAAAACTGTTCATTTCTAGAAAACTGTCATCGCATTCGATTTCCTCAGGTCTGCACAGACTTATGTGCTGCTTTGTGAACATTTTTGATCAAATTTTGGTCTAATCTGTAGGAAAAGTGGACTGAAAACGTCGAAATCCGTCCGAGAAAGAGTTTTTTAAACATTCACACCTCGAAAACGGGGCGCAGAGTCTTTCCTTTGTCGACAATTTCTTGTAAAGACGAAAAACCCGTCATAAAAGCATGATTTGTGACCAAATTTTGAGTGAAATTTGAAGTAAAATCTAACTACAGATGTCAAAATCAGCCCAAAAAAGAGTTTTTCAAACATTCACATCTCGAAAACGGAGTACAGAGTCCTTCTTTTGTTGGCAATTTTCTCTAAGGACGTAAATTCGTCATGAAAGCATGATTTTGTGACCAAATTTCGGTTAAATTTGAAGGAAAATCGAACTACAGATGTCAAAATCAGCCCAAAAAAGAGTTTTTCAAACGTTCACATCTCGAAAACGGAGTACAGAGTCTTTCCTTTGTCGACAATTTTCTGTAAAGAGTTAAAACCCGTCGTGAGAGCATGACTTTGGTGAAATCTGAGAGAAAATCGAAGTACGGATGTCAAAAACTGCCCGAAGAAGCGTTTTTTAAACATTCACACCTTGAAAACGGACCGCAATTTCTTGCTTTTGTCGACAATTTTCTGTAAAGATGTAAAACCCGTCATGAAAGAACCATTTTGTGACCGGATTTTGAGTGAAATCCGAACAGAAACTGCAGCAATGATGTCAAAAATCGTTCTTTTGAAAAGTCACTTGTACATATTTCGAAAATGATGTGGAAGATATCGACACAGCCTTCGACATGATGTTGAAAAACTTGATGACCATCCTTAGGAGATTGATTTTGGGACTAAATCCTGTTCAAATGTGTCTGAAAATGCCCTCATACCAGTCGAAACGATCCGAAAATGTCCATATTTCAAAAACGTTCCCTCTTTTCATATCACTTCCTGCAAAAAAAATGCTCTCCATTTCCAGAAAAATCCCTCACTATCCTCACCATCCCTTCCATCCCAAACACCACTCGTATCGATTTGTAAATTGATGTTTTCCCGTCGACACAAAGTGAGGGCTAGAGTTTCGATTAATTATGAACAAATAATCACTCACCTAACCACCCTGTTAAGGAACCCCCCCTTCCCTCACTCACTCAACCACACACCAGCATTGTGACCACAAGCAACCCTACTTAAGGGAGAAAGAAAAAAATGAAATGAAGTATCTGTGGCACACCGTCAGGTGCGAGATTTCACAAAATGCAATCCAAGTGAGGTAAAAAAAAAAAAACTAGAAAAATTGTAAATTACACTCATTATCGATGGGCTCTGGAGGCGGCCGTGTTGGCGATGGCGTCGTGTCGGTGCGGACGACACGACGGCATTATAGGTCACATAGGCATTGTTGGCACGGTCCTGACTGGCGGTCAAAGTTCCCTTCTGTTTGGTATCATGTCACGTCAAAGCACCAGCACCATCGCCTCACAAAATGTCTGTAATTTGAAGTGGCTAAAAATAGAGGGACGGAAATGAGAGCGCCAAAGTAGGCGGAGTCATCGGTCCGGCTAACAGCCACAACCCCTTGGCCAGCCGTCGTTGTCTGACACTTCAAGTGACAATCGGGGAGGGAGAGCAAACAAAAAAAAAACTTTTCTGCCAGCCGCGCGCCCAAGGAACACACACGTCGTCGCCGCAGCGGTCGTAAATAGTAAATCAATATAGCCCCAGCGTGATCGGGCCAATATCAACAAGTTGTAAGGCTTAACTGCTGCTTGCCCACAGGATCATGCTGCCGATGATGAAAGGCCCGACAGCGGCGGCGCATAGTGAGAATGGCACCTCAGCCAACTTCACTTCACAATCGCCCAAAAGCCGCTCCAATAAAAATGCAAAAAGCGGCGCAAATAAAATCCCCATCGATAGATGCGGATACCGGCCGCCAGTGTCGGCAGCGCACGCCGCCGGATAGCGCAATCGCCGCCAGCCGATGATCATCAATAAATAAATTTGTAAGTAAGTACATTACTTTCATCTTATTTCATTTTTATCGTCGCGCGGTCCGCTTTACTCATATTCGGTCTCTTAAATGGCCCAGTGGTCGGGCTGGCCGGCTGGCCGGTTGGTCGACTGATGGTGATGGTGCCCCGGACGGCGGCACAGCGGATGGATGCTGTGCTGGGGCCTGAGTGGCGGTCGGTCAGGCGGCTTAAGATCAAACGCGGAATTAGCTTTGTGGAAATATGGGAAACACACGGGACACCACTGTGTGCTGTGCACCATCGCCAGCATCATCTCGGTCACCAGCAGCGGTGATGGCGGTGATGGCGACGGCGGCGGCGGTGGTGGCGGGCATCGCACGCTGGTATCTAAGTGTACGGACGACGGGCGAGTATCTTTAAGCAAATTAAAACAAAAATAGTTCAAAGGGAGCCCCCACAGAAGGAGATTATTAAGTGCTTTGCTAAATCTCCCCGCTCCGTTCGCCCTCCATCAGGATGGTGTGCGTCATTTGAGTGGGAGCGGGGCAGGGGGGTTGGAAATGCTCTTGAATGGACTTTTAATTTGCAGCGATACGCTGGTGTACTGTGTACTGTGCTCTGCGTGTGCATTTGATGTCCGGTTTGTGTGCAGTCCCAATGGGACACACGCAGGGGATCTGGGAATGTTGCGATGGTTTCCCAGGGTATCGTGGAAGCTACTACGATTCGATATTTATCTCTGAGGTGGGACAAATGGATGGTTGTATTCTGTGGACATGACTCAGGAACAGGAAAAGAATGCGATTTGAGACCTTTGCTGTCCTGGGGAGTCGCTCTTTCTGAGAGGGTTCGATGTCAAAACTTTAGAAAATCTTCAATGCTCAGGAAATCAGACAAAAAACCCACGAAAGGAACATCTTTTAAGCCCCAAGAGGTCTCTAAACTTATTCCGACGGTAAAGTTTGTCCATTTTTTGTTTAACTTTGAGAGAACACATATTTGAGAGAATTTCGAAAACGGTTCAGACTACGTCAATGTCGACTATGGAAACTTTTCTGCCAGCGTTCTAATGAAGATTTTGAGCACAAATTTGTGTCACTAGACATAACGGTTTAGGGGCTTAAGAGGTTTACAAACTGGCGACGACAGAAAAATCTATGAATTTCTTGCGCCTTGAGGGAAGACAATTTCAACAGGACGTCAAAAACGGTGGGTGCTATGTCAAAAGTGTCTTCAACGACTTTGTTGCCAGCATCTTGATGAAGATTTTAAGACCAAATTTGTACTGTTAGGCATCACAGTTTTCATGAAAAGTCTTCCTATTCTTCAGCAAAGGCTGCTAATTTGACTAGGAACATGTCGCGACGGTGCATCCGCCATCGATTTCAATGTCATTCTAACTATACAGAGGTCCCTCCTGCTCTCTGACACCTTCCTCGGTTGGATATATGTCCCCGAAAGCGTAGATTCGTGCAGGATCCTCTCCTCGAAGTCCGCCGACGGTGAACAGATGCCTCTCTTGACACCAAAAAAAAACGCTCTCTCCCAAACCTCATTCACTTAATTTGGCAAGCATATTCTTTGCATATTTCGGGTCACCCTGTCTCGCTGAGGAGTGCGTAAAAAGTCACACACACGAGCGGTTTGTGCGGCAATCAAGAGCAACAACCATTAATAAAAACGAAAGTCAGCCATATTTTTAATTTTTTTTTGCGCCTTTCGTTCCCGCTTACCACGTCCAGAATGCATTCAGACACACACACACACAAACCACCCGAAACCGGTGGTCTCTGAGGGATGACTGAATGGATGGATGGTTGGTTGAGTTTCTCGTTCGCTAGTATTGTTCGTGTTCCACATTTTTCAGCTTGCAGTTGAGCCACTGACTGCGTGTGCGTGTGTGTGAGTGAGGGCCTGACACCCCTTTTTCATTTTTAAACGAAGGCCAACCCATGTGCGTTGAACTTCCCGTTCCATCCCTTGACGAAGCACAACTCACTGGCTGGGAGTGGGAAAAAAAAACTACCCTCAGAGTGCGCGGGCACGGAGAGACGATCTCTCACTCTCTCGAGGAAATTATCCTCAAGTGGCGGCAACAGCAGAGACGGCGACGGCGACGGCGGCGGCGGCATCGTGAAGGGACTCGTCAAGGATTTGAAAAGAATTCCCCCTGCAATCGATATGCACTTAACACAAGGACGTCTTAATAAGATTTCATCACTCGACACTCACTCTCTCTCTCTCTCTCAGTCGCTCCCCCTGCATCGGATGCCCGGGGTGAGTTTAATCCTCAATTGGATAATCCCCGAAACCAACCCCTGTGTTGTGATGATCGCGCGGCAATGGGATGCGATGGTTATCTAGGACTTGATAGATTTATTTTCGAAAAGGATCGCTTGTCCAGGGACACTCCATCCCCTGGCTGACTCCTATTTACCCGCGCCGCGCTGTGTCGCTGCAGTGCCGAGGCGCATGAAGACATTTGTAATAGAGACAGATGCCGCACCGCAAACCAGTGTGTGTGTGTGTGTGCATGTATCTGCGGTTAATGCGAAGCTGATAGTAATCGCCCCGCGGGCGGTGGCAGTTCGATGTGTCCATCGGAGCGGAATGCGAACCGCAACCTGGATGAGCAGCTCAGTGAGTGAGGCGGTTGAAAATAGACGAAGTTGGATCTCCTTGAAGACAAGGACAAGAAAGGACATTTGTCGCCTCCCGCTCCTGTGCCCGACTGGCAATTATGTGAGCAAGCGGCAGCATCTTTTTTGATCTCCACAGGGCGTGTAATTCGACTTGGATACAGGCGCGGTAGGGAAGCGGGTGCATGTATGCCACATGTGTGTGCAGGACTCGCTTCTATGCTTAACCGACTCAACCGACCAGCCATTGTGTGGGTAACAAGGTGAAATCCTGTTCACTTGCAAGTTTCCTCATGCGCAAGGAACAACGACGACGACAACTGGGGGATGAACTAAGACAAGGAGGAGCGCACTTATATTTGGTTAAATTTAATTCATGTCCTTTCGCCCCCTTTCGAGAGTGTGTGTTCTGTGCCTGCCAGAACGGGAATACAAGATGACACAATTAAAACGAGGAAACGACGACGACACGACGCACGTACGTGTGTCCTGAAAAAGGACACGCCATCCCATCCCAATGGCCACGAGCCACATACACACAAGTGGGCGAGTGGCGAAGTGAATTTCGGGTGGATTGCCATTTGAGAAACAATTCAAATAGAAAATCAAAGAACTACTCCATTGCCTCCCACCGGGATGGCTGATAGTGGCTGGCCACACATAGAGATGGAGGATGCCAAGATGGCAGGTAGGGTAATTTGTTTCAGACTCAGTGTGTCTCTGAATTATTTACGGTCACCACTCGCACATATATGCACACACGCTGCGAAGGAGTTGAACATCAAAAGGACACGAAAGTGACTCTCTGACATATTTTTGGGAATTCTGACAAATTTGAAAGGGGGGGCACGTTGAAGTGGGCCGGCTGAGTGGGGTTGACATTTCTTAAAGAGAGAATTTAAGATGGGCGAGCACTTTTTTTTTTTCTTCACTGATTCTGGTTAAAGTGCTGTGGAAGGTAAGAAAGACTTGGAGGCGTTGAAATGTTTAGGAAGGTTTCTCATCAGCAGGCTTAGTGTGTGCAGTTGAAGAGGTTCTAGGTGAACTGGGAAGTTTGTTAAAAGACCCCGGCCCAGTCCGGAATAAAGTGTCACGTTCCGAGGAATAAGCTGCACGGTAAGAGGTGGTTCTGTACCATGTTCCGTGTGAGGAGGCAACACACTTTCCTTGAGATTGCTCAAGAGAAATCGACCTCGCTCAGCAGGAACTCAGACTTTCGTAGACCAAAACTGGACAAGGGGACTGCTTCTGTACAAAATTCAATTGTCCCAGAATCTGAAGGAACGGCCGGTCTGGAGGTACTAACCGCTGTGGTCTCTGTATGGACTCTGGTGACTTCCATGTGACACAGCCAGTCATTTCTTTTGCAAAATTCCACTTTGACTGACTTTGGGCCACGCCAGCAGTGGCCCTGCAGTGACTCGCAGTGGCCCAAAGTCAGCAAAGACGTCCCCAGCCACTCCAGCAGTAGCTCAAAGTCAGTCAAAGACCACTCCAGTCACCCCAGCAGTGGCCCAAAGTCAGTCACAGAATTCCTCAGCCACCCCAGCAGTGGCCCAAAGTCAGTCAAAGACCACTCCAGCCACCCCAGCAGCGGCCCAAAGTCAGTCAAAGACCACTCCAGTCACCCCAGCAGTGGCCCAAAGTCAGTCAAAGACTTCCCCAGGCACCCCAGCGGTCAGTCAAAGACCTATGAAAAGTGGCAGGCAAGCCATGCTGACGAAGCGCCGATCACTGGAACTGACCACAGCTTCTGATGAAGCAGAGAAGATGTTTGAAGTTCTCTTGTCGTTCAGCTCATCGGAGCTATCATAGAGCCACTCACTCGGTTAGAGTTTTAATCTTAAGAAGAGGGAGCTGGCCAGGAGCAGAATATGTAGTTGACGAGTATTCCTTGGCTCTGCAGCTTCTGCAGACTTCATTGCTTGGAGGGATAAGCTTGATCGCATGGGGATGGAAGAACACTTCAGCTTTGGTTAACAGCCATCTCTATAGGCTCGACAGAGGCATGCGGCAAGTCAAGCGTCCTCTAGTACAATGCTTAGGTTGGCATGGCCATCTAGGGTCATCAAGAGTGTCCGCAAAGGAGGCTTTGGGACAACACAAGTGAGGACGACCTGGACTAAGATGGAGCGTAGAAGTGACGATTTCAATCTGCTTGGTTTGTGATATTGGAGGAAGCTGGAGACGAAGCACAAGAACCAAGAAGAGAATGAAGTAGAAAATAGACGCGGTTGTAAGTTTCCTTCTCATTTACTTCTCTCTCACTTCACTCTACGGTGAACGTCTCTCTAGTCAGCTTCAGCTCTGATAAGTCAGTTCAGACTCCACTCCGTCGGCATCCTCCAATGACTCACCACTCACAGGCATCGTAATGAATTCCACACTCAATTGCAATCCTACAAGGAAGCCCTTCAGACAATCTCGCTGATTACGCTCAAAATCACCGAAATTCCAGGTCAAGTGCTTCATTCCCCAAAAGGAAATCCTCAAGCGCTCTTCACAGAAACGACTTCCGTCATCGGATGGAACAATAACAAGAAGCTTCTTGAGAATTAACCACCTTCTCCGTCTCAATCCGCGCCTCAGACAGTCAGTCATCATCTTCCTCTTTTGAATTTTCTTTCAAATTTCCTGCGGAATGCAAGATATTACATTCCTTCTTAAATTTTCATGGGCGCTCAAAAGAATTCAAACTTCTCCCACCCCCCCCTACCCCTCGTCAAAACATTTGTCGTACAGTATCGCCGCCAAGGACACCCTGGCAAAGGCAAAGGGCTCTTCAACAAAATTTCCTTATCGCAACACGGGCACCACCCACCTCCGGGCGGGCTCATGAAAATCCAAATTACATGCCAATGAACACGAAATAAATTTCGAAGCATTCGTGGCCGTTGAAGGGAGCTGCCGCCGTCTTGGTCGTCTCTCATTCTCAATTTTCTGTTTTTTTTTTTATTTTTGATGTCCTTTTGTGCTTCGGTGCTAAAATTTTTCAACACCCCACAGTGGTCGCCGTCGCTGTCGCCATCGCCATCGTCAGGCGTCATTGACGCTAAACCACGACAGCGCTGAGTATGACTGTGGCTAGATTTGTGCTGGTGGCGGCAGCGGCGACGGCGGCGGCGTCAGCGAAAGGGGTGGCGCGGTAAAATTAATGGGCCATAGTTGGGTTTTATTACATTTTAACCAGGATAATTAGATTCATGTTAAACACAGCAGAGCGGTCGCAGGTAAAGCGCTAGAAAAATTATGTAAATTAGATTTTTGTCACGACGAGAGTGACCTCTGGTGTGTGGGTGTGGGTTCGGTCTTTTTTTCGGGCACCGAACACTCCTCATCACACGCGAACCGCACACAAATCGCCCCGAATCCTGTTACACCGCTTGTGGGTGGAGGGGGGTGGTGGTGATTTTGTGGTGACGGCGGCGGTGTCACTTCACTTCATCGGCCAGGATTAGGACAAGCCCACGGGACTTTGATGGGACCGAGAGTGAGTGCTGCTTAGGAGCCTATTCTTTCGCTAAACGGGCATTGTCCCTGTCCTCCTTTATCATTGTTCAGTAGCCGGCGTGTCATCGTGTGTAGTGCGGTACCTGTTTTGTGAAGGATGCTTAGCCCTCTTATCCCTTTTGTGTCGTTTGTCGGAGACAAAACTCCTCTTTGTTGGCCCTTTTTCGGCCGGTGGTGGTGGTGTGCGGTTTATCTGAGGATGATAATTTTGGCGATTAGCCCGGTTTTTGCACTGCCGCCGCTTATTGACTCATTGAAGCCTGCAACCACTTTGTCGTGGCTATCTTTGCCTATTTGGCTCATCCATCGTTTGCTGTCTGTGTTCGCCTGTCACCGTCGCAGCAGGGGATTTTTAGGGCGCTAGCATTTTTGTGTTCGTCTCTCTTGTCTATTGTGCGCGATCCCTTTGTACCTGCTGCTCCTGTTCGGCGTTTAAGATGTGTGTGCTCCTTAATGGGGATGGGGTGGATAATAAATTTGTCTTCATCTGTCGGCTTTCTCTCTCTCTTGCGCTCCTCTCTTTCGCGGAGTTTCTTTGTTCGTTGGCATGTCAAGAGATTAGATGATGTTTTGAGATAAACAAGAAGGCAGGACCCCGACAATTCGACGTCGCTGCAACGGGAGGGATGTACCCTGCGCATTGATAGGGGTCCCGTTTTTTTTTGCCTGATTCTGTGTGCTTGTCGATAGCAATCTTATTGGGAGCAAGCACACGGACAAAGAAAAGGGTAAGATCTTGTCGTCTTGACTCGATGACAGATGGTTGCGTTGAAGTTGTGTAATTCTTTCGGTAATTTATCATTTCATTTGCAAGGATCAAGGAGAGAGAGAGGGAGAGAGTTCCTTTTGCACATTTCTTTTCATTCCTCCTCATCCCTGGCCTCATTCACGTGCAATTCGTGGAAAATTTACGGGGTGAGGCGATGTGGTTGATAGGAAAAGATTGTCTGCGTGAAGAGATTGCCTGTGCGAAAGAGGAAAACTTGGAATAAGCTGCCGCAGCTTCGATGTAGGTACAACTTCTTGGCCATTCCAAGTACCTTGTCGGTCATTTTCGGTGCCTTCGCTGCAATGCAAGAAAATTCCGGGAAGCGTCGGGACATCTCCCTTTTACTTTCGAGTGATCTACGAGTGATCTGGCTGGCACCGTCGGACAGATCTGGCTCTCATTGTCCATGAAGTTCAACGAAAGATCGACAGATCTGGCTCGCATCGTCCATGAAGTTGAACGAAAGATCGATGGATCTGGCTCCCATCGCCCATGAAGTTGAACGAAAGATCGATGGATCTGGCCCTTCTCGTCCATGAAGTTGAACGAAGGATCGATGGATCTGGCTCTCATTGTTCATGAAGTTGAACGAAAGATCGATGGATCTGGCTCCCATCATCCATGAAGTTGAACGAAAGATCGACAGATCTGGCTCTCATCGTCCATGACGTTGAACTAAAGATCGATGGATCTGGCTCCCATCGTCCATGAAGTTGAACGAAAGATCGATGGATCTGGCTCCCATCATCCATGAAGTTGAACGAAAGATCGACAGATCTGGCTCTCATCGTCCATGACGTTGAACTAAAGATCGATGGATCTGGCTCCCATCGTCCATGAAGTTGAACGAAAGATCGACAGATCTGGCTCGCATCGTCCATGAAGTTGAACGAAAGATCGATGGATCTGGCTCTCATTGTTCATGAAGTTGAACGAAAGATCGATGGATCTGGCTCCCATCATCCATGAAGTTGAACGAAAGATCGACAGATCTGGCTCTCAGTGGTCATGAAGTTGAACAGAAACCTGGTCGCCACCCTGGCCGAAGACTTTAGCTTCTGTTGACAGATATCCGATGAAGTGTCACAAAAAACGCGTCTTTCTTGCAGACAGAGTGTCGATCAAACTCTCTGAAAGGTGAGAGTTCATAACGAACAATATTGCTGCACCGCAAAACAGAGAGAAGAAACGAAAAAACAGACATCACCCGGTTGAACGCAGTCGGCAACCCTTGGATGGCGCCTAAAACCCACAAACAGGTCCAAGCACCAAACACATCTTGTGATCGCCCTCCTAACCGTTACACTTTTACAGATATTAGCCTCATAAAACCCTCGGGAAACAGAAAAAAAGAAAAAAAATGAACAAGACAGACGTAGCAACAGCAGCAGCTCGTAAACGCCGTCAATTAGCCCCGAAGTATCCCACTCTCTCTCTCTCTCTCTCGCCCTGGATCATTCTTTCGCTCTTGAACACCTCCGAGCCAGCCTACTTTTATCCTTTTTACAACGTCTCGAACGGACGGATGGATGGCTCGGTGAAGGTGAACAGGGTGTTCAAATGATTAACGGCCATTTAAATCATTATTTATCCCGATCCCTCGCTCTCAGAGAGGCCCAGGAATCAGCAGTCAGCACCACCCTAGCCCTAACAAGGCTTCGATTTATTATTATTAGTTTGTTGTTCTGAAATTATCAATGTTTGTTTTTCTTCCTTCCTTATGCCTGCGCCTGGGTCAGGGTCTGGGTCTCACACGCACACGCACGCAGACGAGGGGAGGGGCCCAGCAGACAGCAGAGAGATGGGTTTTATGACACAAGTGATTATTATAGGGTCGTTTGTACCCCAAAGTCATAATTATCCCAAAAACAAAATATTAATGAATTATTCGGAAGAGGAGACGACAACAGCAGACGCAATGCAATGCAGTGCAGTGCAGCGCAGCTGACGTGATGTGCGCTCGCATCCCTTTCGCCTTTCCCAAAACCGTGCGTTCCAGCCTAAGGTATGCGAGTGGCGGCGGTGGTCAGGCGCCAGTCATCTTCCTCAAAACGAGACACTTACGCAAATTAGTATGCAATCAGTTGATTAATTCTGTATACGAAATGTATCTACTAGCAGCGCACTCTCATGAATTTCTGTTCTCGACACTCATTCGCTTTATGATCACGCGCACGCATTATAGCTTTTTTTTTTTTTTTGGGAGGGGGACCAAGTGGCCTGCCTAATGGGACAAATTACATGGCGCTAACTGCGTTTGTCACGTCTGCGTCTTTCTCCCTCTCTCTCTGGATTCTTGTCTTGTCGATGCGTATCTCTGCTGTCCTACGCGCCTGTGTTGGGTTGGCTTGGTCTGTGAAGAGGGCTTTCAGAGGAATCCAACCCGTTGTGTGACAATAATGTCTAATAGGTTGGTTGAACGGTCTGTCGGTCGGTCGGTCTATCGAGCATCATATGAGATCTCTAGGTTGGGTGGATCGGTGGAAGAAGAGAGAGAGATCTAAAGATCACCGCGGTGATAGAGACTTAATTCGAGTGTTTTGCGCTAGAAAACAACTCAAAAGACGCGCTGACAGTAATCCCACACACCTTTCCGCCCCTTTTTCTCCCCCCCTCCTCTCTCTCTCTGTCAAGTGACGGTCACACAATGCGAAGCGATGATCGGATAAAGATCATTTCGACACGACACAACCAAGTAATGGCCAATAATTTCAGATTTTCGTATTCACTTTGATTTCGGCGTCTTTGCCGAAACCGCTGACGACGACGTACTCGCTCGCTGCTTGCTGCTTGATATTCAAATTCAAATTCAGGCAATTCAAGCTTGTGTGTGGGATTGCCGCCCTGACGAGTGCGTGGAATACAGGTGGCAGGATTAGTTGGTGCTTATGGTAATAGAAATTAATTAAAAAGTTTGTCTCTCGCTCTCTTGTCGGGCAATCGATTAATTTAGACACACACACACACACACAGAGCAACGCATGCAGCATGTCATGGATTGGGATTAAATTGAGATGTGTGTGGGGTACTAGGAGGTGCAAAACGAGTTTTTAAGTGCACCCGAGGCGGCGGGTAATCTGTTGAGAAGTTTGACCGATAAAGTGATTATCATCGGCTGGGCAGAGAGCGGCTGCTACAAATTCAATAACGATGTGTGAGGGCGGAAGTGTTTTTGAGAATGTCCTTAGGATGAGAAGAGATTTGTAGTTAAATTTGGAGGGACCTGGTGGTTCCTTGGGGCTGAGGATAGGACTTTAGGCGTTTGTGGCACTTGATTGAAAATTAAGTTTCGGAGCAACAGAGGCCGTAGGTGATAGCCCTGCGGGACTTGATTTACATGGATAATGGGACTTTGTGACACTGGATTGGCATTGGAACTGTGTAAAAAAATGGGGTTCAAGTCCGAAGCCCTGTGGGAATTGACTGAAGTTAACATTTTGTGAGAAATGAGGATCTAGTCCCTTGCCCTGTGGGACTTAGTGGAAATCGGTAAGAAATAGGGCCCCAGTCCATAGCATTTGATTAAAATTGAAACTTCGAAGCAACAGAGGCCGTAGGTGATAGCCCTGCGGCAATGGACAATGAAACATGAATTGAAATTTACACTGTGTAAAAAATGAGGCCCAGGTTCGGAGCCCTATGTCACTTGATGGAAATTAAAACTCTGTTAGAAATGGAGCTCAAGTCCGGAGCCCTGTGGCACTTGATTGAAGTTTTGTGAGAAATGAGGATCTAGGCCCCCTGCCCTCTGAGACTTAGTGCAAATCGGCAAGAAATAGGGCCCTAGGAGATAGCCCTGTGGCACTTGATGGAACTTAGAATTGTGTTAAAAGTGGGGGCCAAGTCCTGAGCCCGCTTGCACTGATTGAAGTTAAAACTTGTTGAGAAACGAGGATCTAACCCCTAACTTGGGAACTTGATGGGAGTGTGTAAGAAATTAGGCCCTAATCCATAGCCCTGTGGCACTGGATTGATACTAAAACTGTGTAACAAATGACGCTCAAGTCCGGAGCCCTGTGGCACTTCCTTGAAGTTAACATTTTATAAGATATGAGGATCTAGCCCCTAGCCCTGTGGAACTCGATGGAAATTTGTAAGAAATGAGGTCCAAGTTTGAAGCCCTGTGGCACTTGATTGAAAATTTAACTCAGAAGGAACCGAGTGTAAACGGCCTAAGACTGAACATAAGTACATCGAGGTCTCAGTAAATTGTGCTTCAAGATGTGCTCGAAGTCAGGAACGATAAGGTCTGACCTTGGATGGTGCCGTAGTACAAGTTTGAAAAGAAGCAGTGTGGACATTCACAACAAGTCCTGTGCCACTGGATTGAAATTTAGAGAAACGAGGCACTTGGCCAGAAGGCCGTATGGCTGGAAATTGAAGTCAGCGCCAACAGTGTCTCTCTGGTCAAAGTAAAAAGCAGCGGACCGGTAAACGAACACTCTGGCACTTGATTGAAAAGAATATTGAACTCCTCGAAGATGAGGCTTTGCATTCGAACAAGTTTGAAAATAAGACGCAGGAGCTACATGGGAAGCCCCTTGTCTCTTGGAGAAAAAAGTTTGGTCATGTTTGCGTTGATGGCATCTGGCGCAGAAGATTTAACGACGTACTCGGTGGGCTATACAGCGACATGCGCCTGGTAAAGCGTCTTCGGATACAACGCTTAAGGTGTCTAGGCCATGTAAACCGTACGGACACCACTGCTCCAGCCCAAAAAGTCTTCGAATCTGAGTCATTGAATCAACGCAACAGAGGACAGCCTAGGCGCACACAAGTAGAGAAGCACTTCAACAAACTTGGAGTGCTTAATTGAAGAAAGCTGGCGAGAGATGTTGGCAACTGGAGATACCCCGGACTGAATTGCCACAAGAAGAAGACGATGTTAAATTTTGGTCCGCTGCACTCTCCTCTCATCAAACCTTGATACTGACAACAACGCCCATTCATTGCTTTGCTGCAGTACTGCATTAGAAACTTGCCATGAAGCACCACAGGCGCAGAAAGCTTAAGACTGTTCCTCTGACAGTGGTCCAATAGCAATAGTCCCTTACATGGTTCCAACTGTCGCCAATTTTGATGTGATTTCCGCCTTTGAAGAGCGAAAATTTGGTATCCGAAGGACTTTTAAATATTTAAGCAGTCCAGGTGGCATCTAGACATCTAGACGTAGCCACTTCTCGTTCTTTCCTTAACGACTTTAGAAGCTATTGGACTTAAGCTTTCGAATGTGAGCTATTAGAACAAGGCAACAGAGGACGGCCTAGGTTGAGATGGCACCCACAAGTGGAGATAGACCTCAACCAACTTGGTGTGCGCAGCTGAAGGCAGCTAGCGAAAGTTTGTGCTGGCTGGAGAGGCATGTTAGTTGAGGCTTAGGTCCACCGCCCGACAAGAAGAAGTAGAAGAAGCTACGTGGGCCCTCACGGCAAACCTTGTGTATGGAGTTGTTAATTGAAGTCAGGAGTAACTGAGCCGAGGCAATAGGGGCCTCGGTGAATAATCTTTTGGCATTTGGTGTCCTGCAGGAGACGAAAAAATAGGCTACGTTGGCTTACATGGCATCCCTGTGGTACGGAGTTCTAAATGGAAGTCAGGAGCAACAGGGTATTGGCAACATCGATCTCAGTGAGTTTGGTTTTGGTCTAAATTTAGTGACAAAGTGGCCTGTAGGACTGACTGACTGATTAGAAAGTGAACTTGGCTGCAACGAGGCCTTACACGACAACCATGTGCTTCTCGAATGAAATTAAAGCAGAGTGGCGCCCTAATTAGCCCGCCCTGTGGGAATTCTAGTCACACTTACCAAACTTTTGAAACAAGCTGCAACCACCAACATTCCCATTCTTCCCTCAGCTTGAGTTCTGAAGGTATGAGGGCGGCCTCTTGACGTTGCCCTCTCAAGCACAAATCTCCACCAAACTGCCAAAGGGTTGCAAATCAGTTCCTAATCCAATTTCATCCCCATTCCCATCACTTGCCCAAAAAAAAAACCGCTCTCCCACCGCCATCAAAATTGAATTCTATGATATTTTGAAAAACAAATGAAAATCAGAAGGACAAACAAACTTCTCGAAATTCACTTCAGTCGGCCGGAGATGATCCCAACGGTCCACAAAGCATTTGTCAATATTTGCCCTGCACGACAGCACGACACAGAGCAACAGTGGTTGCACGCTGAATAAGGGCATTGTTCCATCACCATCTTTGAGCGAGAGTCTCTCGAAACGGAAGTGTCTGCGAAGGTCTACCTTCCAGGCAAACACCGATTCCTGTCCCCCAAAATCGTATCGGATTCAGTTTTGACAGCAAATACTTATCTTTCACCTCTGCGTCGCGGTTGTCGTCGGTGTCGCCAGCAGCGTCTAAGTCCATTCAAAAATAAAATTGAGTGCGCACTTCAGGGAGTGTTTGCACTTTAGATTGTTTTTGTCTTTGGGTCGTCTAAGTCTTTTTAACTACTGCTGGTCTTAAGGTGGCAAGACGACACCTTTGACTGGAGCTACTGCTGATGAGGCTGGTGCTGGTGGTGCCACGAACAGCCTTCAGCTGTGTTTGTATGCCGCGCCGACCGACGCGACAATGACTCCCTCTGATATTCACCGAATCTTTCATGGTTGACTTGCTCAACAAGTAGCTAGGAAATTAAGATAAACACCATTTGAGATGTCAACAGACGCGCACGCTCAACCGCACAGGCGGGCGGCTCGGCTCGGCTCGGCTCAGGCGCTCTTTGTCTGAAGCCTGGAGACACGCTGATCAAACAGGCTGCTCAACCACTGGCGCCGGTGCGGATTGTGTTTAAATGTTTGCCCGCAAGTGGAGGGGATTAAGCTGCAGTTTCCGCTTTAGACGTGACTGAGCTCAAGTGGGCTATCGTATGCGTGCGTTTAAATAGCCATGGCGAAGGTGAAGTGCCGAGTGAGTAGCATGGAAGCTGTCTTCGAGCAGATTGAGAAACGATTACACACAAAGAAAGTGTCAAGCTGGCTCCAGGGAGTCGCTAAGATATGACATTTCAGACGGTCTTCATGTGCAGACAGTGGATTGATGCAATTGCTGGCGGTGTCTGCTGTGGTGGAAACAATGAATTTTGTTCATTTTGTGGTGTCCTGCGAGCATTGTTTGGGGTCTGGATTATCTCTGAATGATGTTTCAAAATGTGTTGCAATAACGTGAAGAAGAGCTTTCACTTCAGAGAGAGAGCACTCGAGGCCTAGCACACCAAGAGTTCATTTCCAATGTCCTTCGTTTGAAACCTTGGCTCATAGGGACAACGACGAGACGCTGAAAATAACTGTCCCTTCTTAATTCGATGGTTTTCGAACCAGCGAGTGAAGCTTGCTTTATCGCAGGGCAGGGCACAATCAGGCCAAAAATTAGATCTAAAGGTAGCCATTCATGTCTATGCCAGTTTGGAATGATGCACAAAGATCTGTTCGGAGAGAGGGAAATTTTGGAGGAGATTTGTGTCAAAATGTGCGAAGTGGGGGCCCTGCTGACTATCCTTCGAGGCATACTCTTCAAATTAGTTGACATTTCTGATCTGCATGACCAAGAGGAACGGCGGCTTAACTGGTGAAAATTCAGATTTGAAAAGATCCTGCTTGCTGACACCTTCGGCAGTTATGAGCAAAAGGGGGACGTCCTCAAAGACATTCACAGAGGATCCCGAAGCTGTTTGTGGGAAGATTTGTCTTTCAAAGATCTGAGTTGAGAGGTCGAATCTACTAGACTTACAAATGACTTGAAGAGATCGAGTGGCGGGAGTCTTCATTTCGATTCCTTGACTGGAAGTTTATCTCGTGCAGTCCTGGCAATACTTTCCTTCGATTCTCTGACTGAAAGTTCATCTCTGCAAGTCCTGACAGTACTCTTCTGCTTTGCTTGGCACCACAGTCCGGAGTGAACCTGGGCTCCAACCAACAAGCCAACAACTTTGCGCCAGATGTCTTGCACTTGCGCGTATCAAGCTGGTTGAGGTCCTTCTTCACTTGTGTGCTCCATTTCGTCCTACTACAGTACCTCAATGGTTCGGAATAGAGAACTCTTCTAGCCGATGATGTGATCTCCATGACCTAGTCACTTTAAGCGTAGGATTCGAAGACGTTGCATGCCGCTGAGCAGGCCATTCAGTTCCTGGTTGAATCTTCTCCTTCAGGCGCCATGAACGCAAGCAGGATCAAAAATGCCACACAGGACTTCAACGCAAACAGGAACAAAGTTCGCCCTTCTAAATTTCCTCTCCAAGATGTTCAAGGAACACTTTCAATGGAGTCCAGAGAGTCTTACGCACCATAGAGCTGAACGGGGATGATCAAAGAATTACCCAAAGTCAGCTTGATCTCTTGAGAGATGACTCTATTAGTCAACTGCCTCCTGAGCCCAACCACCTGGCAAGAATAATTCTGCCACCTATTGGCAAGAATAATTCTGCGCTTGATCTCAGCGCTGGCATACTTGTCAGTATCGTCTCAGGTCCAAAAAAAAATCCAATGGCTGCTACCTTATCCAAAAAAAAATCGTCGGAACCAGGGACTCTGCGCTCTTATCTTGTCACTTGTCAGACTCGTGCCCGTCTTATTTATGATGCGAGGTTCAATTTCCCAAGGATTAGGTAAGGTTGAGCACTGAAAGGAGAGTCAGTCCCTCTCGAAGATCCTCTGCGACCATGAAACCATTTTGAAGTGAGGATGAAGGTAGCTCAAGTGTGGAAAGAAATATTTACTCAGGAAGGTTTTTGCTTCATCTAGCTGGAGGGCTCACCTCACCTGGCAAGAGGGCTGCGTTCCGACAGAGTCATTGGGAGACAATTTCCACTTCTTCCTCGTCCTATCGACAGCCGCTGTGGGGAAGCCCAAACCTGCTGGCACGTGTGCCTGGTGATGGCACACAGAAGCTTAGACTCACTGAATTTAGTTTGAAGGAGACTAGTTTGAAGTCGCCGTGGCGTAGTGGTAAGTGCGTCAACCGCCACGCAGAAAGTCTAGGTTCGACACCAGACGAGTAGTTGTTGTAGAAGCTAAGCCTTGGTCCCTTGTGGGCCACTCAATTATTAGACTAGTTTGAGGAAGCGGTCAGTGTCGCTTTGGGATCATCTATGTTACAACTCGTGTCTTCAATCGTGTCCAGCTGAAGAAGATGTTATGTTGAGGCGAGTAGCATGAAAGGGAGTTCACCTCGAGGAGTCACCAGCGAGGTACTTCTCATTCATCGGCTTTGCAATTGTTCCGAAATGTCGCAGTGTCCTGGCACACACGCATTCAGTGGAAGTTATGGTTTATGATCAAAAGGACTATTTTTAAATTGAAAGCGACGGTGTTTGAGTGTCAGCCAAGACGAAGCCACTTTGAGGGCCATGTTTACAGCCTTATATGCGCTACAGCATGCAGGGGGTTTGAACGAGAGGTTCAAGTAAGGGTCCACGGAGCGGACACCAATACCTGAACCCTCAACAACACCACTTCTTCAAGGAACGAAAGGCAATGGCTTTGGCGAGCCCTGTAGCAAAAGAGGTTCCAGTTGTGGTCTCAACAATGGATTCAAATTCCGACACAACCGTGCATATCACCGTCTTTGACCAGCGAGGGTACGGTGGACTCACAATCAATCCTAGAGGGATGTCGGTTGAGAAATTCTTCTCCAAGACGAGTGCGGGTGAGATGACCTCAGTGTTCATGGGAAGAGAGGGGAAGAGTTATTCGGAGAGAATCCTTCCAAAAGTAAATTAATTTGAGCTCAGTCCCTGTGTTGGTCGCAAACTGTCTGCCAATTAGATTTAGGAAACGAACAAGACGGGGAAATTTTCAGTTCTTCAGAATAGGGAGAAATTGGAGAAGGAGATGAAAGCCGATCTAGGATTCAGTAAGCATGTCGTCCAATGTGTTGTGTCATTTTCAAGCACCACGACTGTGTTAAACCTTGTCCCAACTGCACTCAAAACAGAATCTGTTGTCAATTATGGATGATTGCCTCCCAGAATGACCCTCAAGACTAAGACTGACTTGAGACGGTCTTAGATGGTTGTGAGGACTCAATTCCGATTCAGTGTGAGGTTTGCTGTGACCCCTAGAAGAGTGGCAGTGTTAGAGAGTCCCAACCAAGACAAAAGAAAAACTTAAAAATGACTTCCTCATCAAAAGTCCCCCGAAACCCACCACCGCCACACGCACTCTCCACACACACACACACAGCCCAGACATCACGTAACCCCTCGCAGAAGTTTGTCACTCTACAAAATTAGAATCTTGTCGCATAAAAACCATTCAATGGATAAATGTCGACACTGACAGCAACTTTGGGTGTGTTCAGCTGACCAATTTGTTAAACACTTTCCTTAAAAAGTGAAAAAAATTTCATTTTCAACCACCCCACAGGCGACACACAATCTAATTCGGCAAGAGTCGCCCATAAACAACAATCCGACGCCCAAAAAAAAAAAAAACGCAAAACTCCCCATTCCCCCGCTGGTGGGATGTGTTCACAGTTCACAGTTCTACACCCACGCCTTGCTCTTTTATTCTTTGTTATTTATATTTATTGAAGACATTTACACATGATTAAGCTTAAGTGGCTACCACCTTTGTGTCTAAACTTTGACGATGACAGGGACAGTGGCAGTGGCAGTGGTGGCGGCGGTGAATGTCGACAATGAATGCGAACGAAAAGCGAACGCGAATGAAAGAACGAACGATGAAAACGACAACACGACAAACGGCGACGCACATTAATGACATTCATTAGGTTGGCTGTCACAATGGTGGCGGTGGTGGCGGTGGCGGTGGTGGCGGTGGTGCCGCGTCGATGACTATTGCTTAGCGGTGTCCCATAGCCGCCCAGCCTATGTGTGTGATTAGTTTTATTCGTTTCTGTTGTGAGTTCAGATGATTCGAGCTGACATGACTGTCATGCTCAATCCGATTCAACCGCGCTACCGCTGCCGCGCTGACGCGACCGATGAAACGGCAATTTGACACGCTAAACTCATGTCGACACGGCCCCTGAAAAACAACACTAATGGAATTCATCGCATCGCAGCGGGGAAAATGTTGTGAAAATCCATCATTTCCAGCCAGTAAAATGGTGACGAGATCTGTCAGAATTTCTTGTCCGACATAAGGGAATTTGCTTGTTGCACCTATCTTAATTGTCGGTTGGGTTGTCCTCGTGTGGAGGAGTGACAGGTGTGCCAATGGAATGCAGGGTTTGCACGTAGCACTCGCTTGGTTGGCGGCACAATCAATCGACGTGAAGTTCTCGAAACATCTCCCTCTCATCAAGCTGTGGGTGGGGGGGGGGGGGGGCAGGGGAGCAGCCTTAATAAGATGTAAAGTGAAATAAATGTCCAATTAAGTGCAATTGTCGGGACAGGAAGAGCCCTGTGCTCGATGACAGTTAAAGGGTTGTGTGTGTGTGTGCGAGCGCCGGAAAAGTGAAAACTTTTCTGCATAAGGAGCAGCAGTTAGTTGTGAAGAGGTGGTTGGATGGGGGAGCGCGGAGGGAGGAGGTATAATAACAGTGAATCTATTATGAAACCGGTAAAGCGACGACGTCCGTCCGGGTTGGAGACTTTAAAAGCAAAAAAAAAAAAATTGAAAAACAAAAAGGACTGAGGACTGAGGTTTTCTTTGAAAGTGGGTTGTGGTTTATGGGGGATAAAAGTACGTGTGTGAGTTGTGGTAGGGAGAGCGGCTAATTTTCGAAAAAAAATAGTCCTTCAGGAAACCATCAGAGACGAGGACCGACTTCTAATGCAGAAGTGAATGATGTGGGGCGGGCGGTACAGTCTGTCAGTCAGGAGAAGTGACGAGTTGAAAGTACTTGTCTTTTCAAAAGCCATCAGATGCAAGGGCTTTGGTAGAAAATGTCCCGAAATTTCTTCTCGAGATGCATTGATTGAAAGAATTGCCCGCAAAGTTCTTGGAAAATGACGTTTTTACGGGTTTTTGAGAGCAAACGTTGGGAAAACAGATTTTACTCGAAGTTCGACAAGGCGCAACTGCAAATGTTCGCCCATGGTAGTCTCAGATTGTAACTTTCTTACTCACATATCAGACCAGTGTTCCATGGAGGAGAAGCTGTCTTCCACCGCTAATGGTCCTGGGCAGGCTGCTTCCAATCATTAGGCTTAGGCTGTCTTGAACTTGCGATTACTAGGTCTGTGCTACAGAGGATTTGGATCTTATTTCCCTCTCGAGACTTGAATTCAAAGAGGCTTGGCTTTAAAGAGGCTTAGATTCAAAGAGGCTTGGATTCGAAGGGGCTTGCATTCAGAGAGGTTTGCGTTCAAAGAGACTTGAAATCGGGGACCCTCTTAGCGGGAGCGTCGGTATCCTTGTGCTTCATGTGGCCAATTCCGTGCACACGACAAATCTTTCCGTTACAGACTGCATCTCCGTCCTGGTACATCACGGTTATGCGTTCTTCCCCTTCATTCAGCTTCCTCGTAGGCAGTGCTTAATATCCGTCGTGAAATGTTTTCCTTCAAAGGCATTACGATCACACTCCGCAGGTTTCTTCTCATCATTCAGCTATCAGATCCAAGTTGCAGGACTGTCAATTTTGGACCGTCGAGGCAGAAGTCTTGAGTCCTCTTTGTTTCAAAGTAACACCAGTCGCCAGGGGCGGTTTTTCTCAGTACTGGTCAGGTTCGTGTTAGCGGTGATCCAGTATATGATACGGGGTCCACCTTTGTCGACCAAGGATTAGGTGAGTTTGGGCACTGAAAGGAGAGTTAGTCCCTCTCGAAGATCCCCCGCGACCATGAAACCATTGTGAACTGAGGATGAAATTAATTTACGTCCGTAAAGAAATATTCGCTCAGGAGGAAGGTTCCTCTTCACTTAGCTAGTGGGTTCACCAAAGTAGATTCCTCTTTATCAAGCTAGAGGGCTGCATTCTGACAGGCGTTGGGAGAGACTTTCAGCTTCAGACAGAGAGTTTTGGCCCTTCAAGTCAGAAGTTTGGAGCCCCTTTGAATCAGTTTTATCTAAGTAACACCAGTTGCCAAGGCGGCGGTTCTTCATCGAATATCGGTTGTGATGTCGGTTTGGCCCTGTTGATCATTTGCTTCGTCTCTTTCGATCTGTCCCCATTGATCTTAAGACTAGCTCCCTTCGACTGTTCTTCAGTTCCACCACCGCACGCTGGAAACGCGCAACGATGTCGACGGCATTTGAGTATCACAACAGTAGGACTGGCTTATAGAAGAACATTTTGTAATCTTGATACAAACGCCTTTCGACAGAAAAAAGCAAAGTCCCTAGTACAATCTCCTGCTTACCTCCATGTGTTCTCTGATAAAAAGGTTCCAAAAATGACTCACTCACTATGCGGCCCTTGATATATTTAGATTAGGGAATTGTTTTTCTCCTAGAATAAGCAAGGGCCACGAAGGGAAACCATGTGGCACTCCATCGTTTTCCCTTGCTCGTCGCTTTCTAAAGGGTCTGACGGGGACTATGGGAAATGATCAAAATTGGGAAAGGAAAACGTTTCCCGCGATGGCTGTGACTTCACTGCTCTCTGAAAATTCAAAAGCAGCAAAGGCACAGCACTTCAGTGTGAAGAGAGAGAGAGAGAGGCGTGGCAGATTGTGAGACAAGATAGTATAGAGTTTGGACACGGCTGGGTTGAAACACCACAGAGTTGAAGATGGCAAATTTAAGAAGAGACAAAGTTGTGAGGATGTGGTCAAATTTCTTGGTTTTAGGGCAAATTTCAACTTCGTTCAGATAGAGCGACCAGTTTATGCAATTGGCGTCCGATTTCTTTTTCAAAAAATCTGCTAAGCATTGAAATCCTTCTCAAATCTCTCCGTTTGGAGTCGATATTACACTGTACGACCATCACCATCTTCTCTAAATGACAAATTGAAGAAATCACACGCCAGTGCATCTCTTTGACGATATCCTGTGCAGATTCCGAAACATTCCCTCTCAATCGATCGTCGCTCCAATCATTCCAAAGCATTCATCTTGCTTCTCTTGTCTTGTATGTCAAATTTTGACACTGCTTGCGGTGGTACAGCCTCGTGTCCTCGTCAGATTTTGGGTATTCCTCACCTCATTCAAAATTTTCGATTGTTTCCAGACTCAGACCAGAATTTCTTCAAAAACATGGTTTCTGTGTCAAAAGAAGAAAGTTCCAAATTCTAAGAATTGCCCCAAAAATTACATTGTGTTCGAAAATGTCCAAACTCTTCAAGCACAGGTTAGAAATTTCCCCAATTTTCGTGCAAATTAAAATTTTCTTTCACTCCACACTGTGGCATCCATTTTACCGAAACAAATTTTCTTTCAACGCTTACAGCACATTCTGGGCGCAGTGAAGTTTACACCCCGAAGTGCTGCTGCTTTGCACCAACCGGTTGAAGAGTGTGGGCGGGCACACCGACACCGACACCAACCCCCGCCCGCTTCCGCTTGAAGGCATGTGCAATTATGACAACAATAAAGTTTTGAATACTTTTCTGAATTGTTGCTAACTGCTCGGCTATGGCTCACTCTCGCCTCCCCCGGGGCGGTTTTTGCAGTTTAATGCCACTCAATGGTGCGCTTCTGCAGATCACACAAAACAAAGGCCAACCCCCTTCGGTGGGGTCTGCGCCCGTCAATTGCGATTGTTTACTGTCAATTTGAAGTGTCTTCAGAGCCGCGCGATGCCTGTTTCCTTCTGATTTCTGATTTAATTCTCTCGCGTTCCTTTGTCTGGGGCTAATGAGATTGGCAATCTGAATGGGCCTATTGTCATCCCGTGACGCGGGAAGTTAATCCGTCTTCTCTGTGTGGAGTGGGGGGGGAGTGTGGCCCACGAAAGGTGCTATAATGTGCGTCCGAATGCCTGCGGAGGGTGTGGCTGCCACGTTGGATGGCTGGGCGCGCAGGATGACTGACTGGCTGGGGTGCACTTAATTAGTATGCGTTTTCTTGTTCGTCTCTCTGCTGTGGCTGTTGTTCTGCGGTGCACCGCTGCGCGCGAATACGGCCTAATGGTTCAGCTTCCATGTTTGTTTTCTTCTCCTTGTTGCACACAATGCACACCAAAGACACACACACACGCACGCAGCGCCTCCGTTTTGTTCCTTTTTCCTGACGCGACGTATTTGCATTTTTATTCGTGTGTTAATTATCGCACTCTGCCTCTTGGGTACTTCTTGTTGTTGAGCTGCCTTCGCCTGTTCCTCCTGCTACTTGCCGGTGCGGCGTTGTTGGCGTTTTTTTTTTGTTTTTTTCGTTCGTTTCCTTTTGTTGTTGTTGCTCGGTTTTGAGGGAAGCCATTTTTTCTTGAGAGGCATGCACGGCCGGAGACGACAACAGTGCACGGCCCCAAGATGTGATGACGGTTCGCGGTGTGACTGTGAGCCAAGATGGTCGGTCGGGCGACCTGACGGCGGCAACGATGTGCGATGGTGGTGGTAATGGTGGCGCTTTGGAGCACATTCACTGAGTTGCCTCCCATCCACTGCTGGCTTGCTCTTGCTTGTCCTCCAATGCACTGTCAAGTGTAACTTAACACCAGCCACGACAACCCTTGAGGAACAACTCCCTCCCTCTCCCTCGCGCTTGACTGTTTCCCAAGCGCGTTGTGCATCTCCCTCTCTCTCTCTCTCTCTGAAGTGCTGACAGAGCACAAAATCAAGAAAACACGGCAAGAAAAAAAAAATCTCATCACCGCGGCGTGGCATTTGCATACATGAGGCCACCACATACCAGCGCCATTTCGCCATTAATGCACTTATTCCGCAGCCGGTGCGTGGCTCAACCCCAGGCGCGATCCAAGATGTCTGTGCGCTGACTGTCTGTCTAATTGTCGGCCGCAGTCCCTTGTTGCGTCTGCTGGCGCTGCACGATGTCGTCAACGTGTCATATTTGCTTTTGACAGATTACGTTCGACCTGTGTGTGTGTGTGTGAACGCGCTAAACTCCACCATCCACCATTTTATTCCGACGGCGGCGGGCACAGAATGCAAATGCAAGGCGTGTGTGAAAACTCGGTAAAAATGAGATGGCAGATGCATGCGAGAAGTGAACAAAAAAAAAAAAAAAAAATATGGCGTCAAGTGGCTTTCGCTCGACGACGCACACACTGGTCTGGAAAAGCGTTTCGCAGCGTTTTCCTGCTGCTCCTCAGCAGCGTGTAATTTTTTTCTGCTGTCGACGCAGTTGTTGAGTGTTTGACTTGGGAATTTTCACTCGTGTTGGACTGGAGTGTTCGCCGAGGACTTTCGAGGATGTAATCTCGCTCTTAAATGAGGTTTTCAGGGCGTGAGATTAATGAGAGATCATAAAATTTAAGGAAGGGAAAGTGGATTGCAAATTTCAGTGAAATCAGTGAGATGTGATGTCTGCTGCAACGGGGCAACGAAATGTTGGCTGCAATTCCTTAAGGCCTTTAAGGCATCAACGAATTTGTGTCGTGCTAAATTTTGATTCAAAAATGTTCAAAAATTCAAATTTTGGACCGCGATTGTCCAATGCCTAGTTGGACACGTGATTGTTATGCAGAAGTAATTCACTGGAAATAAGTTTAGAGGTTTTCTAAAGATTTTTGAACTAGTTTTGAGAGAGATTTTAGCACAAATTTGCTCAAAAATTTAACTTTTCGGATTAAATACATGTTGCGACTACCAGTCTTTCAATCTTGAAAGTTTATATAAAAGATCCGCTCCTGTCCCCTTTTCTGACACATTTTTTAGCACATTTTGTTTTCAAATTTGAACTTTTTTGAACAAATGTGTGCCAAACTTCCTGCAAACTCTACGACGTGTCTCACGCCAAGACCTTCCTCTAAATAAATGTCATTAGCAAGTTGTACGAGTGTTTTAACATTTTTTGGTACGAAAGTGTTCCAGACTTGTAACATTTTTGACTAAATCTGTAGCAAAGTTCAGTAAAAATAGATGCCTTGAATTAAAGGTTCAAGAGCCTTTTTGATTAAACCTTAAATTTGGAACATGGTCACTCTCCTTCCAGTTTCTGACAAGTTTGTAAGTTAAATTTGTAACAAAACTCAGTCCTTTCTGACCAAAAGTTTTCCAAAATGTTCCGAAATCTCTTAAAAACCTCTAAGCGTATTTGATTTTGAAAGAATGATTTAGAAGTTGAATTTGTTCAAAAATTTTAAGGACAAAAATAGCGTGTTCCAAATTGTTCCAAAATCTTCCGAAGACATTACAGCAGTCCCCAAGTTTTTGGTTTCAAAGAAATATCTGTTTAGTTGCACCATTCCTTGCCTTGAGTTTCTTCAAAGCTTTTCTTACAACTCCCTGGTCGAAATAGTTCCAAAAATTGTTCCAAAATTTGCCAGTGTCAAGTATGTAAGAAAAAAAATGTTCCCAAAATTCAAAATTTGCCAGTGCCTTTATAACTTGTCGTCTAATGTTTGATTTTCAAGAAAAGTTTTAATCTGTGGACTAAGTTTAGCCAATATTTGTTTGATCCAAATTGTTTGAAAACTTTCTGACTTTCTGACGACCTTTGCTTCCTCCTCAAATGTTTAGTTTCGTATGTCAGACGGACTTCTTTTGCGGTTCAGTATTGAAAATTCAGGCAGTTAGCTCGTGCATGGTCTTGGGGCATTCCTTAGTTGCCCTATTTCAATGAAATTTGTTCCAAAATCTAGGTACCCACTTCTCATTGATGTATCTATATTCCTTTGGACGATTTTCCGATCATCTCAAGGCAAATTTCACCTCACCTACCTCTCCCACGAAGAGAACAACTGTCATTTATCGACAATTCCGCAGTAATTCCATGTAGGACTGCCTTCAAAATCGACCTCCTTCCGTCGCGCCCTTTAGACAAGGACCTCCTCTACATCTCCCTCGATATAGCCAGCCAACAACAGCAGCAAGCGATTTATTCGCGACGACATTTGAAACTGAAGCAAATCAGAAGCGGCAAAAGTCCCTGTCACTGTCTCCTCCCACTTGGGAATAGAGCCTGTAAAAAGCATGTGCACTGTGGCACTTCGTGGGCATAGACAAGCCCACAAAGCCCGTCAGAAGATCTATTCGGGATGATTCACGCGACTCCACCACCACAGCCACCAGCAGCACTATCGGCGCCAACAACATGGTGAACAGGTTCAAGCTCATACATTCCCCCTCCCATAAAGAATGCTGCCACATGGGTCGACCGTGTCTCTCTTCTCTCGTTTATTTGTGCACAAAATTTCGTATTCCTATTTATTGATAAGGATCTGGCAATCCAATTTGTATCCTGCCAATGGGGAACCAAAAAGGGTTCTCTTTGGCTTCTTCTCCTCCTCCTCCTCCGCCTCGACCGCGACCATCGTGTGTCTTCTCTCCATCGCTTCCAATAAACAAGCAACGACGAGGAGGATGAGGATGATGACGAGGAGAAGGAGGATGACGGGAAGGAGAAAAAAATTAAAAAATGGGCAAAAAAGCCGAAAAGAAGCAAAAATTAACCCAAAGGGAGTCTCCGGGCAGTCGTCGTCGACGTCGGCCATGGTGGTGGTGGAGGTGGCGGTGGAGGCAGAGGTCGAGGGTAGTTGGTTAAACCTGCCCAAGACGGTGGCGAGTGGGAGGAAAGAGAGAGTGAGAGAGAGAGGAGAATCCTAACAAACCACAACCTGTCCCCAGATATTTGTTATATGACGACGATGATGCCAAGCGGCGGCGTCGTCGTTGTCGGCCGGCTTCTGGGACCTGATTCAACGATTCACTGATTCCTCGATTCCTCGATTCCCCGATTCACTGATGGTCATGATGAGGTTCGATGCCAAGCGGCGCTGTGTGCGGGGGAGCGTTCCAAAGAAATCTTTCAAAGGGTGGCCTTGTTTGCCTCTCTTTCTGGCTCCGATCACTTCTTTAGCTTCTCTTCCGCTTCTGTGTCCAGGGACAAGGGCCATCTTCGATTCTGAATAAGTTCCCGATGAGATGCTGAGTGAGATGAGGAGCAGGGTCGGAGGACACAGGCATAGCTGGGCAGGAGGAGAATGGAGTGGAACACACAATGATTTTGGTGGCTCTGTGCATACCCGCCGCGATTTCAAGTTAAGATTTGAATTTTTCGACAGAATGCGAAATACATCGACAGAGAGAGAGAGAGAGAGAGGGACTGGCGCCTGCGGTCTTCCACGGATTCCCTTTGAGGTGGGCAGGAGAACAAATCTTTTGAGAAATGAATGATATCGCTGCGTTGTGTGGCTGCTTAAGCTGCTGGACGGTGCTCCGTGGAGTGCGGTGCGTCTGTCTGTACACGACGACGCAAACGATGGCGTTGGGCAATGGCGATGACAACAAGAAGAAGGACGAGGATAAAGGCGAATTTTTATGTTATTCATGCACATTTTGTATGCATGCATACCTGGGAGCGAGACCCTGGAGCCTGCCGATGGTGCTGGTGGGTCATTTGTGGTACATACCTACACATGTTGTGTGTAAACGATGTAAGTGAGGCGGCTATTTGGTTTAATATTGGATATACCGCCAACGTAGCCTAAGTCGGAGTCGCTCCTTGATCGGCGCTTGGCGTTCGGCATCGTCATCGCTGTCTGCTTCGTCGCCATCGTTTGGGGGAAATCACATTGGGCGCCACTTAAAGAGTGGACGCGATGTATCTTCTGTCCGTCCCGATGGCGGTATGTGTGTGCGCGTGCGCGCATGTTTCCTATCCGTGAGCACATCTCATTTTGTTTTCGCGAGATTTGCAACAATCCAATTACATGAATGGTCTTTGACATGAATCCAAGAACGACGCTGCTGCCTGGCTGCCTGATCCATTCGTCTTTGCCGCCACCGCCACTGGGTGCTGCGGTGCTGGGGTGCTGTTGATGCCGTTTGTTGTTCGCTTTGCGGTTATCTTAGCCGTCGCTGTCGCCGTCGTCGTCGCCACTGCCACTGTCGCCGTTGTTGACTTACCAGTCAAACTGCGCCGGTTCTGGTTGTTGTCGTCTTGTAGTGTGGCCAATGAACGAAACCATGACATGTAGTCCTTAATGATACCTAATTAGCTAGTCCCTCTATCAATATCGCATTAGTTTCCATTGCATTCCCATTCGGGTGGCCGCTCAGTGCTGCTGTAGACTGTGGGTTTGGGTACTCCGTTGGGCCACAGAGACGGTGCTAATGTTCGTTTCTGGTTGGGTTTGGTGCCCCCTTGTGACCGCTAGAATGCATTGTTACGGCGATTGACAAAAGGGGTGCGTATTGCACGACTTTGCAAAGCTTACGGTTGCCTGTTGGGCGCCAATCTAAGTGGTCGACGATCAATGAGTTTCTCAAACTCGCAGACTGTTGCCTGCTGGACGTTGTCTTAAGTGGCCGCATCTCAAAGTGTAACCAACTTTTATGCATCAGTTTAAGTAGAAGGAGCTTTGAGTGTTCTGGTGACTGATGGTTGGGTATTGAGACTGACAGTGGGGCGTCTGATGATGTACCTGATGATCAGAGTGCTCCTAAGACTGGCTGTTGGGCTCGCAATTCAAGTGGTCGAAGATCAGAGTGTCTTAAGATCGTCCGTCGGGCGGCGGCAGCCTTAGCCTTAGACCGGCTGTTGGGCGCCTGTTTCAGTTTTCGAAGCCTAAGACCGAGTGTTTCAGTTTTCGAAGCTTAGAGCTTAGAGTTCCTAAGACCGGCTGTTGGGCGCCTGTTGACGAAGCCGACACCCACTGCTAGGCGTCAGTACAACTATTGTTGAGCAAAAGTTTAAGTTACCAAAGATTGAAATATACCTGATATTGACGGTTGCTAGTTGGGCGCCAATCTCAGTCACTGATCCAACTCAGAGCATTTCTTCAACTGTCAGCCGTCTTACAGGGCCTTCACTGTCTCTCCTCTATGCCCACGACAGAGCACAAATCCATTCGCAAAACACTCCTCCATCATTCCCCAACATTCCAGACTCCATTTCCAGCCACCAATCAACCGTAGCGCAGCCACCCATCTAAAGTGATAAATACCAAACCACCGTCACACCTAACCTCTCCAGGCATCTCGGATGTTAATTAGAGAAATCCCATCCGAAGGGTGGGCTCTCTAAAATTCTATGTGGGTTTTGTTAATTGCCTACTTCGCTGCGCGATTCGGTGGAGCCTCGAAGCACACACCCCGCCATCAGTGCAACCATCAGTTCAGCATTGTTATCCTCGGCCGCCAATTGAATTCAATAATTGAGCGGAGATGAAGTCTCGAATTTGCACAAAATCCAGGCTCCAGCTCTTGTGGCGGCCTTGTTGTTGCTGGTGCTGCTGGTGCTGCTGCTGTTGTTGCATCTGCCATTCAACCGTCAATTATCCTGGGCGCCCCAAAGAGCGAATGAGAATGCTCTGCTGCCACGGAAAACAATTAACCGAGTCCATACATGCATAGAGGGCAAACAGGCTCACATATGTACGTGCATGCGAGTAATTACCGTGAATTCCAACTCCTTCACATGTCCCAAGTGGTCGCTCGCGATTTGGCAAATAATAGCAATTATAAGGTAATCATGGCGGTACAGTGGGTCGATGGGCAGGACACTTGCGCGCACGATCTTAAGGTGAAACGGATGCAATTTCATGCGTATATGCGTGTGTGACGTTTTGAAGGAGTCTCACTCAAAGTGACGGATGCGGTGAGTGGTAGTGGGTTAGCTGACACTATGGGGGTCTAGGTTCACTCACTCACTCTCTCTCTCTTGGCTTGATGGCCACTTGGCAACAATGGATGATGGGATTTCCTTTGACCAACGGATGGTTTTGAGAGTAACTGGGAAGGAAATGCATTGCCATAGGGGTAGTTGGCAAGTGTAATCGTTTTTTCACTTCAGTTGCCGTAGATTGACACAATCTAGTGACATTTTGCCACAGTCATGCAAGGTTTCAAACAGTTTGGCAGTCTTAAACGGACTAAAATGGTTGACTAGAGTTGGGGATCGGAGGCAGAACTGTATAGAGAACGAAGCTTGCAGAGGCTATCTGCCCACAAGTCCAACACAATCAGTGATACATGCATCTGCTGCAGTTTGGCACCATTTTTCACAGTTTGGGACAACTTGGGGAACAGCGTGGAACAGAGTTTGAATAGCGTGAAAATGAATTTAAAAAAAGAAATTGCCAGAATTGCGCTCAATTTGGTGCTTTCCAGCAAAGTTTGATGCAAAATGGGACAGTTTTGGAGGGTCCAGCATAGTTTAAGACAGTTTTTGACCATCTAGCCAACTCTGGGACGCTTCATTTCAACAGGAAACGTTCACACAGTCTGAACTTATCATTGACACCAGACCCAAAGTCATCCAAATATTTGCCTTGTCACGTCTTTAGCCCCAAAGAAAAGCAGCAATCACCCAGAGAGAGAGGGAGAGAAAAGATGCTCGTCTCAATTAATTAATTAATGCACCAATTAAGAAACAAACCAACGAAAAAAAAAAAAGAAAACACCGTCGACCACATCTCAAAGATCACGGGAAGGAATCGTAGCGAAAATTGCTTCACCAGACAGACAGCACACCAGTCGAGCGACACAGCAGGGTGCCCCCAACCACTCCTTTGCGCACAGCGCGCTTCAACGGAATATCTCTCAAATTAACACACGAAACGAAATCTACCTGTGCTCTGCGGCTCGATTATATTCAATTTGCTTCTCACGCTCTGAATCTGTGTGAATCGAATGTTCGACCGGGAATTGGTGATCTTCTGGGGCGTCTCCTCGCCGCAGCCGCGCTGCACACGTGCCAGCGTTTAGAGAACCCAAAAGTGCATGTGTATCAAAGGCCCACGTAGGTCGGTCATTCAATTATCCATTAGGAAGCGCCACGCATGCGTCCCCCCCATGCCGTGCTCATTACATTACGACCGATCGTTTCTGGTACTTATTTCTGATGCATCCGGTATTTTGGGATACGGAAATCCGTCGACGGCAGAACCCCCCCATCCCTCCTCCTCATTAGGCGAATTTAATTTGTCGTTGAGATACACATTCTCATGATTAGTATGCGGTGCGTATCTGTGAATCATCATCAACGGCCGCGACGGTGGTGGGCCAACTTGACCACCTTCCGTGCGGTTCCGTGTCTGCCGTGTGACGTGAGTTTGATTTTTTGGGTGGCACATTGTCTGGTGGGTCGTAAAACCTGTCGTCGTCGGCTTGATAACAGTGACAGTCGTCGATTTGTCGATACTGACTAATGGCAGGCATACCGCACGCATCCCTCATTCAACAGCGGTCTGCAGTGTGACGCACCCGAAAAACGCGTATCGCGAATGGACTGACTAATTACCGAACTCCTCCTCGTCCTATCCGTCGCTTCAGCGTGTAATTGACCCCGAAATTGAGTTGCCACTGAGGGGCATTAAGTTCATTCTTGATACCTAATCGCAGCCATTAGACGTTGTGTGTGCAGGTTTTGTTTCGATTCGTGGGTGCGCCACAGCCCTTGGACGCTCTGCTTCTGTTGCGATTACAACTGATAAGCGCGACTGTGCTGATTGACTGGATTTATGACACGACTAAGTGAGGCTCACTTCGATTGTCGAAGTTTTTTCTTTTCCCTTTTGGTGGAGGACAATGAGGATGAGGATGAGGAGGAGGACGAGGAGGAGAATTGGGGATGGCCAACGTAGGGTGGAACTGTCTTGAACTGATTTTCATGTCTACCCAAACCTTTCATTCACAGAATCGACTTATGCTTGCTCTCGATTGCAGCTTCTTCTCGAGGAGGTCGCCTATAGATGATGAGCAGGTAAGATAGACACTAATCTTATCTTGGGTCTGGCTATGCTTGAAATTTTGATCACATTTTCCTTTAACGGCCATTTGGGCATGCCTCTGTGGTCAATTTGTTTAGAAAATGCCTCTTATTGTAATTGTGTGGGAAGGTGCACTTCTTTTGGCGGTGATTTGCGGCATAGAGGGCGCCACATATGCCTTTTTTCACTCTGTTAATCATCTAGCACCTCTCAAACCGTCGCAGATGAAAAACGTTTGCTCACGTCTTCGATTTTACACCAAAATCTTCTCCATAATTCAGATTAAGGGGCATTCCTTTGGCGCTGCGGGTCAATTCCCATTGTCCAAGACTTTAACAAATCGCCCTACTTTCTATTGGGTAAGCAACTGCCTCACTTTTAGTCGACTTTACCTCCTTAGATGGCGCCACAAACGCCACCAAGGTCTATCGTCACCATTTCATCACCCCTTAGGCAGTCAAAGGCTTTTAGAATTCCGATTCGAACCGGTGGACTACCCCATCCTTCTATAGCCTGCACAATGAAGGGACCTTCCCTATCGCCTAGACAGCGCCTCTGCTTCTCTCAAACATTCGCTATCCTGACTCTTGGTAGGAGGATTGATAATAGTCGTCTTATCCACAAATTCGTTTCCTTTCTCATCACATAGATGGCGCCTCGACGTACACCTCGCCTCCCTTCGAAGCTGCAACCTACAATCGAGGCAATGAACCACCAATCCCCCCGTTCGCCATCCAAATCACCACATATTTCAATTCACTCAACGATAACCGCTCCTTAACTGCCTTCTTCCCGCCTAGATGGCGCCACAAACGCATCAGATCACCTTCTGGCGCTTCGCTTTTGACCTTCATCGCCGCTAAAAGTTATTATTATGATGTCTCATTTAGCTTGTCCGCAGATTCTTATCGATTTGTCATTATAGAAACGCACTTAATGCCGCTTAATTAAATGACAGACCATCGGCCGCTGGGAGATTTCTCCTGTTCTGGCTGTGCAAACAAACTACCTGACTTTGGGAGATCTCTGCCGATGATCGCGATCTCCTTCCCAGCTTCCAAAAAGCCATTTGTATGCAGTGGGGATTTATTTAACTTGACTGTGGCGGCGTTCGATAAAAATGTAAATGGCCTCTCCTGTGGCTCTTCTTCTCCCCACGCACACACACACACACACGAAGACAATGGTGATAAAATTGTTCCCCATTGGCATCATTATCGTCAGGCGAACATTATCATATCATCATCAGCAGAAGTCACGGTGGCGGCATCGTTGTGGCGCGCAGAGGTATCCAGCATCACCATCCGCGGAACAGCAGTCAGTCAATGTTTTGTGACGCGTTCTGGTTCGGTTTTCTGGTGTCGTTTCCTTTTTCCTATTTCAAACTTCGTCAAGTTGTCGTCATCAGCTCGCCAACGTCCCCACCATAATCGTGTCGTTGTCGTCGTCCTCGGCATCGTGGTCATGTGACCCCCAAGCAGCTCCACATTTTGTTAAACAAATGATATCGGTCAGGAAGATCAATCGAGCCCAGCAAGTAGCAACCAGCAGCAGCAGCAGCGGCGATGTGCTGTGTGTGAACAAACACGTTGTACGGCGGCAAAAGATCGTGGGATCAGTCTGCGTCTGAGGCTGTGTGTGTGTGTGTGTGTGTTGTGCGCCCTTAAACCGGAATGCACGCGGACAGACGATACAGAAATTTATGATTGTGCTTAGCAAGTGGCGACAAAAACGGTAGGGAGCTTAGAAATCGTTGTCGACTACGTCCGACTACGTGTGCGTCATGTCATGGTGAAAGGAAGCGATGAAGCTATTGACATGTGTCGAATTGGGAACCTCTTAGGTGGCCGAAATCACACGAAAATTTACATATGTATCGAACGAAAAGCGGCCTTAATGGGATTTCTCAAGTCAATTAATTGGATCGGCTTGTCCGTGTATCCGAGAATGATGACAGACTGGACAGACTGGGTAAGGAATGGGAGGGGGGGGGGGAAGATTATGTTTGAATATGCATAAGTAGGCAGCAACGTCGCATTAAAGCGGATTTCCCAGGGTGGCCTCTCAAAATGACCCAAAGCAGATTCATGCACACGACGTTCACAGTCTTGGAGTCGTGGAGGGCGATCTTGTTTGACGTGTCTTAACAAGAGATTATTGAGGATCCCAATGGGGCGGGCGTTGTCTTAATAGACGGGATTAAAGGGGTGGGTGATCAATGATCTTTTTGGCGTCACAAATGGGATGGGGTTTGATGAACTGAATGATGAGCTTCGGGAAGCGATCGTCATTCGGTGTCGCTGACAATTCATCTAAGCCAAGTCGAGACATCAATTTCTTGACATACAGAAGTGAGTTTAGTTTATCTCGATGATCGATTTTCAACTGATCCTCCCACCCCACCTAAGGGCGTCTCTGGCGATTTTCGATCGAGCCACGCCTTCAAAGATCTGTGATCACTGATATCTGACAGGACGACTTCCACCTGTCTGCTCATCTAGTTGCTCCAACACTGATCTCCTTGTTTTCTTTTCAACAGGCAATCTTGAAGATCGGCGATCATATAGAAGACCCTTCACAGATTGTCTTCAAACTTCCTCAGTCATTTCTTGGACTCAGCCCAAAGCCCCACAGATACCTTTAGCTCAAAAATCAGTGATCATAAGCTCTCACTATTTATCACACAAATCAAATGATCACTGACCTCATCGCCAAACGCTACGGTGACAGAACCTCATTCAAACAGAAGCAGAACTCCATTCAAAGGTCGACCAGCATGATCGACAACCGATCGCCAAGATCATCGATCAACAACTGCTTTCGTCAGAAAAGCAGATTCCATTCGTTCTGTCACTCCCCGGACTGCAAGATCACCGATCGATGATCTGTGATGAGTGATACCGTGCACAAAGGTCTGAACGACCGCCCGCTGGGCTGTCGGTTACTGAACCCTCCTGGGCGGACTTTGCATGATGACTTCGTTAAGTGCATCGCATTATTGGCCTCACCGGCGCTTGGCAATCGATGACATTGAACTCCGTCAAACTCATAAATTCACCGACCGATAAAAATCCGATATAAACCGACGACGAACAAGCAGCCGTAATCAATTTTATGAATGAAACGTCCCCGAAAAACACAAAACTGAAGGCTTCTGTCCGCTTAAATTCATCTGCTTACTCATTAGCCCCTCGCGCGAGAGTCTGCGCTCAGAGATCACTTAAGCTGCGGCGAACTTTGTAGACGAGGACAGTAACATGCCGCGCGATGCCGGCTTAAAGCACACGGTAGCCGATATGCAAATTTCGGCACACAACAGTCGAACGCTTTAATTATATCCTTCTTCCCGAATCCCTAATTGAAAACCCAAGCACCGCGAGATATCGCCATCCATCGGTCCGTTCGATAGCCGATTGGCCTCCGATCTGCGCGGCATCTGCGCGGATTTGCATACAAATCATCAGCCGAGCATCAACATCACAATCAGAATCGACACACAGCATCATGTTGTTCATTAGAGAGGCGCGGGAGGCGGAGTGAGTGTGCGCTGACAACATGCGCATGATTGCCTTACTTGTGCTGCCGCCGTAGTGACTCAGAGAGTTGTCAATAAAAAGGAAATATATTCATTTTGAGCCCGTTGCCGCCGAAGAGGGAAAACTGGCTTTTGCCAAAACTCCGTTGGCCGTTTGGAGACAACTTGTTTTCGCCAAATGCAGAACACAGTTTGTCCATTTTCGGGCTGAAGGCGACATCTATTTAAACTGGGTGCAACCGTCGCCGCCGCCGCCGCCGCCAACGATGACGACGACAAGGTTTAGCAGGCGACTTAAACGCTAGTTCTCAATCATATTAATCGATTAGATGCGAATGTCATGACAATCGAATGCAAAGATGGTCGGGCAGGTAGACGTTGCGCGGTGATTTGCGATGATGAAACTGCGTCTTGATTTGGCGATAGCATGCTAATTAGGCGGAGATCGATCTGCGAAACGCCGATTTGACCCATATGTGAGTTTGGTTTCATGGAAAACGGAATCGATAAATATTAAGTGGCGCGGTGATTCGTGAAGTGGGATGCCGAAGGGGACTGTCTTTAGTCCGACATTGGAGCTGTTTTTTTGCTGAAAATCTGATGCAATCATTGAATGGACAGAAAGTGCGACGTTTGAGAATTGGTGGATTTTGACAAGTGTCCTGTTTTCTGAGGTGATGGCGTGAAGTAGAAACTGAAGAAAAATTTTATGGAGGTTTGAAGATGAGATGGAGGCGACGTGCAGGTGGTCTAGCTTCTGAGACTCCCAAAGGGGACTGTCATAGGTCCTTTGTTATTGCATGTTATGAAAAATTTGAATGGGAACAACTGCTCTACACATTAAGCTTTCAAATGATGCATTTTTTGAGTGGATGTGAGGTTTGAAAGCATGCGATGCTCCATATAATTGATCAGATGTGTCTTGTGACACTTTGTGAGATGCCACAGGGGACTGTCATAGTGTTCTTTATCTTTACAATCTAGGAACTATTTCAATGAGGAACCTTTCTCGGGGTTTCAAGTTTTAAAAAGACGTGTCTTTCAAGGGGAAAGAATGATTGGATGTGTATTTTATTTGTCACTGTAAAGAAAGGTTTTTTTTCTGTATGAACCAAAAGCAGGCTCTCGAAGGACCACTTCTTGGCCTGAATGATGAAATATTTTAATGTCCTAATGTGTTGTCTCTCTTCTTCTTTCAAATGGTGTGCTTTTCAAGTGAATGAAATGATAGAATACATCTGATATCTCCTTATGACTGCAAGAATGTGATTAGTTTCCCTTGATTCGAACTGTCACTGAGTGTCTCGTTTTCACCAATTTTAATACATATGTGTAAATGCAGACGTATTGTTGTTCAATTGTAGTCTTAGAATGATGTATTTTAAAGACAAAAACAAGGCTAAGAGGATTGCAAACATGTGACAACAGAAATAATTAAAGGTGAAGTTCTGTGGGTACCACAGGAGACGCCTATAGGACCCCTTGTTTTCGAAAATAAAAATATGCTGGGATGCAGAAATATTGTCCTCACCTCTAGCTTCAAAATAATTAACTTTTTAAGTGGATCAAAAATTATGTTCATGGGACAAGTCATATTACTGGAGTGATGTGGTTTGTTTTGTGATGTACCAAAGGAGGCTCCTGTAGGACCCGTCCTATCCACAAATCAGAAAATATTGAAATGCAAGAATATTGCTCGCATTCTTAGCTTTCAAACGATATACATTTTAGGGATGAAGACAATATGTGATGAATGTGACAACTTCCAGACTCGGAAGAAAGTGGGTCGTTTTTGTGAGGTGTCAAAGTAGGCTGTCGTGGAATTCCTTGTCTTGACATTTTCGTATAATTTTGAATGAGAATATGTTGCAGGCACCTTAAACTTTGACACAGAATCTTCTTTTAGTAAATAATTTTATTGGGTATTTGCGATATCTCACTGATTTCAGGGAGAGAGGTTCATTTGATGGTCTGCCACAAAAGTCCCCATTGTGACCCCTACTCTTCACAAATTTTAAATTTCGAGATGGGGAAAACATTCCTTACACAGCTTACTGTTGAATGAACTAAATTTTGAGCATGTAGATCAGAGAAATGTGTCTCTACAATTTGGCTTTGAAAAAAAATTTGATAAGGTGTCCCAACGGAGGTCGTCATAGGGCCACTTGTGGTCCCAAACTTTAAAATCTTTGAATGAGGGAATATTCTTGGGTCCTCGTGCTTCAAAAAGGTATGCATTACAATTGGGTAAAAGAACGGAAACTATATAATTTACATATCCTTCGAAAAAATAAACTTTCCTTTTTGATACCAAAAAGAAGATGGTCGTAGGACAGCTGATCTTCCCAAATGATCAAAACTTTGAATGAAGACATCTTCTCTTCTTCGGAAACTTCAATTAGGTGGCATTCAAAAATTGATAATTTCATTTAAAGAATGCGTGTTTGGTATAGTTTCAAAAAGGCTTATCCTTTGTTTTCATATTCAAAGCGGTCCATCATGGGTTCCTATCTTTTCACAAATGACTCAATTTGTGAATGCAAAAAAATCCCCTTTGTCTTCAGCTTCTCCAGAATCCACTCTAAGATCAGATAAAAGTACAGTTTTCGCAAAATATTTCGAATAACTTAAGAAACACCAAGAAAGCCAATTATATATCAATTTGATAATTAAGTCTTTTCGTCGAAAATTTTACGTCAGCCTATGTGATGGATGACTTTGATGCATGTCAGTGAGTGGATTGAGTCGAGAAAAAAGTCAAGAAATCGAGAAGAGATTGCGTGAGAAACCGAACTGTGAGTGGATTGAACCTTGAACTTCGCTGAATCGTGGGAATTTTTTGATGTCTCGAGAGGTTTTGCCCCTCTTGTGGCATCAAATGCAAAACTTGAACCCAAACTGAACTCATCCCAGTAGCAAAACCCCTTCAAACCTCACCACCAAGCAAGCAAATAAGAAACACACAGACAAAAAAAAAGTCCATCTGACAAATTTTCCTGTCACATCGTCCCAGTGTCGTCCCTTGTCCAGAATGCAGCTCTCGCTGACCATTCAAGGTTATAACATAATTAAACCTTCAAACTGAAGCACAAATAAATTTCTTAACAGCTTCCTACATGCGGGAATCTGCCTCGGTCAAATTTCCACCGTCAAAGGCAATAAATTTGTTTTCACGAACGACAACAACCACCACGACCACGATGATGGTGATGATGATCCGGCACCACCAGGCCAGCAGTCGAAGGAGTAGCAGCAAAACAAGGAAAGATATCAAACGAGCGCCTAAGTGATCCTTAAAATGATTTTGAATTTCTGAAGCCGTCACAAACACTTCGCTCTCAAGCTCAATGGCGCTGATGATTGCACGAATGCTGGCTGTGTGCCTGTGTGCCGCAGTGGTATGCAAAGTTATCGCGCGGCTGCTTCCAATGTCCCCCCCGTCCCACGTCTGTGTAGGTGGTGGCGGACGATGGATATGCAACAGAAACACCAAAAACAATCTCTTAATGGTTCGCCTCGGAACATGAAAAAATACTCAAGGTGTTATCGATTTATGTCCGCGTCCAGCGGCTACCGGGCGCTTTCTGTCGCTTCATCATCCTCCCTGCCATCATCCGCATCATCATCATCATCAGCGGCAGCAGCAGAGGCAACAGAAGCAGCAGAAGCAGCAGCCGCCGCCTGTGAGTTGAGGTGAAGGACGAAGCCGCTGCCGCCACCGCCACCGTCACCGCCACTGCGGACGGTAGCCTTCGATTACACATCATTACCAGGCCGCCGAACAGGAGCAACAGCAGCAGCATCACACACTCACCACCGGTGGCAGAGCTGCTAATGTTATCCACTTTAGTGCTTATGTACCTCTCCCGCTGGACGACTGCGTCGCGCGGGACGACAGCGTCGCACGGGACGCCTCTGCCGATGGTGGCGGTCATGTCGCTCGATCTCAAAAGGTGCTATCGAATCGAATGTGAACACCTTTATCAATGTAACTTACTTATTCCACACCGCCGACGAGTGTATCTGCTGTCGTCGGCGGTTGCCGGACAGTTGCCGGGCAGTTGCACTCCAGCTTCAAGGTGGCAAAAGCGGATGGGCGAGCTGGCCGGTGGATGTGTGTGCGCGCCTCTCTTATCAGGGCGAAACTCATTCCGACGACCGGTGACACTCAGCCAGTGTAACGTTTAAAAAACTCACTTTATGTGGCCTGCCTGGCGACAAAGTATTTAAGGAGCGACGGCAGACCTGCCCGGACCAACCGCCAGCGACGTCGTCGTTGTCGTTTGCCTAGCCCCGCGCTCTACACTCACTGTGTGTGCGCGTCCGCCTCGCTCGGAAGGTAGTCATCAGCAGCTTCTGGATGACGATGACGATGACGACGACGATGATGATGATGATCCCAGGTACCCATGACGACGGTGGCTTATCTCTCCAGAAATTAGTTACCCTCTTTGGACTGCGCCAGCCCGACTTGGTCCGGGGCAAACGACGGCGATAATGGGAGCCGTAAAGTGAGGCGGCACGGCTTTCAAGTGCTGCCGCTGGTTCACAGAAAAAAAAAAAAGAAAAAATGTCAAATTTCGATAAAGATACTGGCATTTTCTCTAAACGAAATTAAATAATTGAACAGAGCAACGGTGGCGGCGGTGGCGATGGTGGCGACGACGGCGGCAACTGGACCGGTTTCTCTTGTGTTTTGTGTGAGAAATGACTTCCGAATTGAGGGAAACAAACAACCGGTGAGGTGACAATGAAGCGGTTTACACAACAATTGAATATTTTAATTTTGAAGATGATTCCCGTGGGGGCGGGGGCGGGGACACGATGCTGGGACGGTGGCGCAAACTGGTCTTTGAGCTGATAATGGGAAATCCATGTTGTGAATAGATAAATTGGGCCTTGTGGTATTTTCTGAACAAAATTTATCAAATTTGACACTTTTCGCTGAGGTGATGGATGGAGGTGGTGATGGGGCTTAATGCCCCCGTCATCACCTTTGGTTTGGGATTTTTTTGGGACGTCCTAGATGGAGGTCCTCTAACTTCATATCGTGGCGAGACTTCTTTCGTGGTGCTGACAACACACCGGAAAGGTTCCTTCTACTTGGGAGAGAGAAATAGGCTCTGCTGAAGACGACAAGTCCCTAGTCCATTGTGGGCTGTAGCGCCACCCATTCTGGAGAGGATGATGAATGAAATGGACGCAGAGGGACTGAAAGAACCTCAGAGGACTCCAGATCCTGTCAATCGGTGCTTCTGAGGGTACATGCCTGAAGTCCAAATGGATGCCATGACAACGCCAAGCGGAGGCACAAGTATTTTCCACAAATTTTCGACCATCCAGCTGAGACTGTGGACTTAGAGGAACCCCATCTAGTTTCACCACTTTCTAGCTTGATTTCATCTACAAAACGCCACCTCAACGCACTTCAAACGGGGCGCATTTTCACCAATCTGTGATTACGATCCCATTCAAATTCCACAGGAAGTGAAACCATCAACTTGGCCACTTCATAGATAAGCAACAAATGACCACAGCCGCTCGTGCACAAAATGGTGAGAAAAGAATCCATCATAAATCCATCCAGCCCGTTCAGACATTTATGTGCGCTTTCATTCATCGCGTGAATCATTCCCGGGCGGGGGGGCGACTCGTAAAAGAATCGAAACCTTCAACCGCAACTATCTCACGCACATCCCTGTGTGCTCGGTGCGCTGCTGTGTATGCATCCCGTCCGAAGAAAACAAAAAAAGACATTTCGTTAATTATTTATTTATGCAAAGCATCCCAAACGGATTGCTGCGGTTGCTGCGACGGCGGCGACGGCGACGGCAGTGGCCACTGACGATGTCCCTCCAACACCCAGACTCAAAGAGATCGCCTCTAGATTTTGAAATTTTCTGTTTTTTTTTTTTTTTTGTTTTAGTGTGTGATAAATTGAAATCATTTGCCACCCAAGTGTCCCCCTCCTCCTTCGCCTCCTTCTCCTCCACCACCAATGCTCGGCCGGTGTGTCGAAAACAAAAACAAAAGAAATATATTTCTAATCAACGCGCTGGAATAAATTATTTAAAACAGACGGCAAACGCCGCGAACAACGGAGACAACGTCCGGAAGACGATGAAGGGGACAAGCACAACGATGCTGACAGTAGTAAACCGGTTGACTAAGTCAGTCAGTCTCACCCCCTCGACATCGCCAACGCGGCGGCAACTGATTTGCATTGTGAGACAATCCGAAAATCAATAAACGACGAATCTGGACTCACTTTGTACAGTAGCTACACAGTTTTATCAGCTTTAATGGATCACCAGCATCGCGGCATTGTTCGTCGGTTAATTTATGATTTTCTCTGTTTTTTTATTTTATCTCTCTCTCCCCCTCCCCCATCGTCTCCTATTATATTTTAAACATTTTTTGAATAAAATCCACATTAGAGCAGAGGAAGACCAGGTCCCCAGACACACACGTATAAAGTGGAGCATTGAGGTTGTTCTGTGAGTTTAATGAGCGCTTGTTGGGAGAGGGGGAGGGGGAGAGGGAGAGAATGGGATGTTTTACACTATGGTTAAGGGTCAGCCTGGGATGGGAGCGGAAAGCGGCGATAAAATTGATGCATACACTCGGTTGTTCCTTTTCAGTCGCCACCGGAGATATGTTCCACTTTAGTTACGCATTTTATGGATTCGATAAATATTCGAATCGTCGCTGTGTGTGTGTGGACAGGTTTGTTTTTCTCCCCGTTCATTCATCGAAATCATTCAGAGGTGATGATGTGTGAAGGGTGGCCCTCTCAAGGTTGCTGTGGAACTAATCAGATGAGCAGGGAAGGGAAGTCGAATGCAGATGCATTCCTTGGAGGATTTTACGCATTTTAGTAGTGATCCCTGTGGGATATGACGGGTCTGAGGTCCTTTCATGTCTTCTTCTGTGCAGCCGCGTCACTGTTGGCTAGGGTAATGAGGTCTTCATTATGTGGGACTATTGTGTCTTATGGCAACAGGTAACTGTAGGGCGATGTTCTAGTGTCGAAGTGTGTCTGACTTGGAAGGAGATTACACAGCAGCCTGCGACTCAACTGGGGAAGCGGAAAGGCAAACGCCTTCACTCTGGGCATCTAAAGGGGCCATGAAGACTTAAGTGAGACGAGGTCGTTTCGCATCAATCCACTAACCATCTAGGCCGGGGAATCGACTAAGACGATGCAGTGATTTAAGCAGAAGCGACTTAAATGGGGATGGCTAGGCCATGGACACCACTGCAGTCTTCGAACCTGAGCCAGAGGACCGCCTAGGCTAATGTGGCGCACACAAGTGGAGAAGAACCTGAACCAACTTGGAGCGCGCAGCTGGCTGCAGGTTGAGGCCCAGGTCCATCCCGAACTGAAGTGCCACAAGAAGAAGACTTATATGAGGAAGCAAAAGAGGAAGTCCATCATTCCTTAAAAGAAGGTATCACTAAGAGGTCGTATGGATATACACAAGTGACAAGCGGTAGAGTCGCCATCGCTACGTCGTCAGTGGCCAAGAGAGTTAAGCCTTGCCGCAGAACGAAGGACGGAGCACGCAGGACGCAACACAGAGGATGAATCATGCAAGACGGAAGGAAGGAGCTCAGTGTATGGAGCATGTGAAATCGATCACTCCAGATGAAGCACAGAGAAAGAAGTTTCCAATTCGAAGTTCACAGGACTGAGTACGCACGATAAAGGGCACTATATGGTGCAGGCGAGACGAGGCTTACAGAATGAAGAGCGCAGAAGGGAGCTCACTGAACGAAACACAGAAGCCCAGACAATGAATAGATCGTTGTTGGATTGAAATGAGTGGTTCTTTCTATGCATAAATTATGACTGGGTCTTTGAGTGTCAGATCCACTCTAGGTGGCTCTATTTGTAGGTTAGCAAACACCTCTTTGAAGTCTCGCACTGTTCGTAGAATCACAGAGGTGATCATCCGCGTAAGCCAGCTGAAGGTGATTCGCTTAGCACTCTCGAGATGTATTGTCTCAGAATGCGGAGAGCAGAGGAAAAAAAATACCTTCAAAGGTTAAAAAACCAAAAAATCGAAAAAGCCCTAAATTCTGACCGGCCCCCAATTCCTAAAAATGCTGAAACTCTTCATATCTCATAAGTTCCAAATCGTGGAAGGTCAAAAAGCCTTAACTAAAGAAAATATCGAGTTTCGAAAAATTGGAAAAGCCCTAAAATTCGAGCAACACCAAGAAAGGTCCAAATTTGTGACATCTGAAAAATTCAAGTCACAAAAGACATCAAATTGAAAAGGGTCAAAAATTTAGAAAATTTCGTCCCAAACGGATTGCTTTGATTGCGGCGACGGCGGCAGTGGCCAGTGACGATGTCTCTCTGAAGAACAACTGAAATGGTCCAAATTGTTCCTTAGTCCAAAATATCGAAAAACCTAAAATTGTTCACAATCAAACTGATGATATGGCCAAAGTCAAAAAATTACAAAAAAAACATTGAAAACCCTAAATTTTGAAGATCCAAAAACCATAAAAGTCAAAAATTGCCCACTGGTAACGACAAGCCTAAAATTCTGAAGACGAAACACTTTGAAAAATTAAGTTTACAGGAAAGTCAAAATTTCTAAAAAGACAACAAAGGTCAAAAGTTCCAAATTTTATAAATAAGAAAGTTCCGATTAGTACCAAATTTGGACATTTTGTGAAATACTAAAGAGTCAAAAGTCCTCCATTTGGGAAAAAGTTCCAAATTTTGGAACAGAGTTGAGTTCCCAAAGGTGATCCTGGATTTACTAAATTTCGGATCAAAATTTTATAATCCTGGAAGTGTCTGAATCGCAGAAAATGTCAAAATTTATGAAATTTTCGATTTCGAAAAATCAATCTCTCTCTTTGATCCTCTACACGATCGTTAGAATTTCTTGAATAAATGTGCTCCAAACGTTTCTGAATCGACAACTTTTCTTCAGAATCTTAAAAGTCTCCATAATGACAACATCCTCTCTCCCTACCACCACCACCAAAAAAAAAGGCGGAGCATACCTTTCGAAGTCTTTAACAAATTCCTCCATTTTTTTGATTGATTGCTGACAACATTCAACAACACATTCGTTCCATCCCAATGAAGGCAGCCCCTGTTTGCCATCAAAAACCACTCCGAACGCACACCCTAAGTTCCACACAGACGCACAGTTTCATCACCCATTGCATTTTCAAGTTCCTCTGCTTCGTTTTTCGATGCAGGAGATAGCCGCACTCTGCAACTCTCAAGCTGTTCCAAGTGACTTCTTTCGCTTCCCCCACGCTCGCTGCCCCCGGTGCTGTCATAATTCATACGTCAAGCAGATAACACTTCAACGCGGTGTACACGCAGCAGCACAGTTACTCTGCGTCGCGTCGCACCATTCAACTTTTTCTTGAGGAGGAAAGGGACTTAGTCCGATGTCACTGTGCGATTCTATTAAACGTCCATTTACGCGATGTTTTCACCAGTATCCCCGCAAGACCGACTTTACCGGGAAATGCGAACATGAACGCACCAAGCACCAAGCACCGAGCACCGGGCGGCGGCCGCTGCGCAGGCAAGTGTCGATGAAAAGATACTACGGAGCGGCCAAGAGGAACACATGAGAGCACCGGAGCCGCCTAGTAATTCGCCACCACCCATGTTATTGTGACAACTGCACGTAATTTATCAACGACCGGCGACGAGACGCTGGGAAAGGTCCTTCAGAGGTGTGCATGTGGGCATACATCTCTGCAGCGATCCCAGGTGCAGTGCATCTCCTCTCCGGGCCTTGATCCCCTTCAATTGCTTTCATTTTAATTTCGTTTCTCCCCACATGGGGTTGTGGCAATGTTGTGTGCCATGTGCGCTGTGCGCTGTGTGCTCTGTGCTGTGCATGTTGGGCGTCACCGTCAACACTGCATAAAATTATGACTGTTCCCTCGTCCCACACACACACACACACACACACGCCCATCACACCCGCGGGGGAACTTCAGTTTCAATCTTAGATACGTCATTTCGCGGATTGAATTGCGGAGGTTGCTGCGCGCTGATTGCCGGTGTGGATTGCCTGCTCGGTGGTCTTCGTGCGCGCTCTCCACCCGTGTGTGTGTGTGATGTATGCGTCCCATCCTGTGGCCTTGAATGGGAATTATTGATCGGTTCTGATGATAATGTCAAAAGGTTTCTGCTAAACATTGCCCGCAAAAGTGCGTCAGCTGTCATCCGCTGACGCGACGACACGCGGTTACTCGAGACGGCGAACATGAGTTGGGGAAATCGATTTCGAGGGAACTCAATGGTGTTCAGCCCACGCTGAGGATGTGCTGATTTCTGATTTTTGTTGAACTCTTGGACGCCATTTTGTTGCACTTCCTGTCACCGCTTGATAGAGCTCACTTCTTCTGTCACCTTGACACTTGACAATCGAATGTCAGATTGACAGATCATTTGAGATGTCCCCCTCTATGCTTGACACCTGCCCGACAGTCGCACAAAACGCATCCTAGACCCAGAATGTGCATCACCACCGAGCAGCACATTCCCGCAAATCTCAGCACCATTCAATTCATTTGTACGTCAATCTCACGTTTGCGCAAATTATTATTCCCGTCTGCGACAATAATTGCCAGCACACAGCACACAACGCTCAAGTTCACTGCTTCACCGAGCCACAGCCGGTCTCTGGTCATTCGTCACTTGCCACTTGACGCTCGTTTAATTTATTAGTTTTTCTCACTTTGACATATGGCAGTGCGCAGAGCGCGCGCAAAACGCAAACAATTACCAGCGACAGGAATGAAATATTTGACGTTGCATTGCATCAATGCTCGCTCGGCAATCAGACGTCAAAATATACGTGGCGGCTGTGCCAGACAAAAATGTCAAAACCTTGTAATTTACACACAGACACACGCGCGAAAGACCCTTTCAATTAATTTTCGCCTCGAAGAGAGGGAAAGAGCGCCTCACGGCTCCCCTCTCTCACTCGTCCAGCAATCATTGAGGAATCGCTGAAATTGTGTGACAATATTTTAACGATGGCAATGTATCAATTGACATGAACGCGCATGGGGCCTGCGCTGCGCACCGTTGTCCGTCTTTCGGTCAAAAGTAATTTTCATCCGCACCGCCTCCTTCCGACGACATGTGAAAATTTGCAATGCGACTGCGAGTGGAAATCATCGTGTTAACACAGTCCGCGGAGGAGAGGAGACACCTGACGGAATGCCTTGACATTTGTGTGCAGGGACAAGCGCCTCCCCCCCTCCCCCACCCGACTGCATCGGCGTTCATTTAATTGTCATTCAGGAAATGCTGAGCGATGATATTTTTTTTACGAGAGAGGATCATAACAATATTATCGTGCTCCCGGCTGTTGATGGATTCTCGCGGCTATGGGCCATGGCCCATTGCGCACCTTTGTGCGATGTGGCCAAACGGGGATAATAAACGTTTATGGGTCAATAATTTTTCGCTTAAGTGCAATCAATACCCAGCCGTCCGCTGGCTCGTCTCCTGTGTGACTGGCAAACGATGATGACCATGGCACGGTTGGAGGGGATTGCTGTCATTTTGGCGTGTATATTGTAAAGACGCGCGGCTGTTTATGGCCAATTTCTGTGCGAGAGGAAGGCAGCGAGGGTATGCAGTGCTTCTCGGAAGCCCAAATGGGGCAATTTATTGCCGGCTCGTATATCAGAATCGTATGACACGGGAATGACAGGTATTCGCCGAGATGTGTGTGAACATTGGATTTTGACAGGGAAATTGAAAGAAATCTGTTCTGTCATTCTAAGACTCTCTTGGGCGCTTTTGTCGGGGGCTGGATCTTGACACCAACTGTCCTGTCCTGCCCGGAAAGAATCGCGAATGCAAGCAGCCGAGATGAGAGTTCTTTGATGCTGTTGTGGGTGTTGCTTGTCAAGAAACAGAAGAGTCCTCGAGAAATTTGACGTCGAGAAGGTGGTACTGCAACTGAATAGAAGGCGCTTATGTCGGGGGCTGGATCTTGGCACCAACTGTCCTGTCCTGCCCGGAAAGGATCGCGAATGCAAGCAGCCGAGATGAGAGTTCTTTGATGCTGTTGTGGGTGTTGCTTGTTAAGAAACACAAGAGTCCTCGAGGAATTTGCCGTCGAGAAGGTGGTACTGCAACTGAATAGAAGGCGCTTTTGTCGGGGGAATGGATCTTGGCGGCAACTATCCTGCCCTTCAGAACGGAGAAGATCGCGAGTACAAGCTGCCGAGATGAGAGTTCCTTGTTGTCGGTGTTGCTTGTCAGTATGGGCCAGCTCCCGAGGAACTTACCCTCAAGAAGCTGGTGCTCCAAACGAATGGGGCTAAGCTTCGAAGGTCTGGCCATGCGGCACGAATGTCTCTATCGACAGGGCTTCCGAGCCGTGCGTTGTTCGCGTTTTTCTTCAGGTGCCCAAGCACTTATTGAATCCCAGGACGAGCTTGATGGAGCTGCGAAGTGTAAGAAAAACTCGTCTGGGCATGGAATCCTCTTCCTGATGAGTTGGTGATGGATGGCGGAGATCAAGGGGCTTGTAGACTTCACGTGTCCCTTCGCCTCCTCTAGTGGAGAACAAGTGTCACTGACAATCATGCTCACGACTCAGGGATGGAACTGAATTGACCAAAAATATACCATACCATCATTAGACGGGCAAGATCCTTGATAGGACAAAATAAAAATGAAAGGACCAATGTGACTGCCTTGAGGAACACCAAAGAAAGTGGTGACTGGGTTAGACAAGACGCCAATTCGAACCGGGCTGGCCATAGAAACATCTGCCTCCACCAGATAACCTCCCCGGCCAACACGATCGGAAGTGAAGCTCCACGCGATCGCCAAAAGTGCTCAATTCCCATCAAAAATCGCTCCAATTATGCTTCGAAACCCTGTCCGGCGCCACGATCAGCGATCAACAATCAATGAACATCGCGATCACTGATCACTGATCACTGAACCACCACAACGATGCAAATTTATGCCGTTCTCAAGAGAAAATTTCTCCACTCTCGACAAGTCATAAAAAAACCGCCACAACAACAACGCGGCGGTCGCAACAACAGCAGCAGCAACAGCTACTCAGCTCGACGATTAAATCCAATTAAAGACCACTTCAAACTTTCTTATCTCGGCGCGGGACAAGATAACACTCCAATTTGCCTAGCCAAATTTGAATTCAAACAAAAGCCCATCTCTGCGTCATCCTCATCATAATCATCGAATAGCAACGATGACGATGCGACAGCGGCAGCGGTGGCGGCGGCGACGGACGAAGACGATGGCGGCGTCGCCACTAGTACGCGCTCCTGCTGATCAGTTCGGGCCCTAAAACAAAATTTCTCACACTCATCAAGAAGGTTACACCGTAGGAAATTTTTACGATTATTACCAGTCATCCCAAGCGCGGACGCGAGACAGAGCGATTCCAGCGATGCCAGAGCGCTAGAGAGCTCTGGCATCTGCATAAAACAAAATTTACAGACATAAACCCGTCCGTGAGATCGTTAAAACGAATCAAAAACAAAAACAACGCGCGGGCCGAGCGGGGCGATGATGACCAACAAAACGATACACAACCGATTCCATGACCTGCCACCGGCCGCGTCGCAGAGTGACAGAGATGTGGCGGAGGAAAGGTGGAAGATTTTGAAAATAGATAACAAAGTTTGGAGTTAGTAGATAGCAGCGAAGGGAGGGTGTCCCTCCGTCCCTCCGTCTGTCCGTCCGTCCGTTCGTTCGGTTTTTTTTTTCTGTTCGGCCTCGACGACTCAGCGCACAGTTTGCCCAAAACAAGAATTAATAAAACAATAAAGCATTTTAATTAGCGATACGTCCGTTCTCCTGGGGGGCGGGGAGGGAATGGTTCCTGCGAGCAAACCTTTTTGTGGGTCATTGCCGTCGACAACGATGCGGTTGTGGCTGTCCCGGGCGTGGAGAATCGAATTTTTCATCGACGACGACGACGACGACGACGACGGACGTCTCGCCCCGGTCGTGTCAAGAAAAGGGCACCAGCTCTTCGCACAGTGTGGCGTCTGCTTAATTACACCTGAGCTAGGCTCCGCTATAAAATCAAAACCAAAAAAAAAACCCAACTCCCATCCCAGATGCACGCACCGACGACGCGGTGCATTGTCTTAGCCCGCCCCTCGCCCAGTTGGCATGGCAAACAAAACGACGTGATGCTCAGATGATTTAATTTCATTTGATTTTCCATCTCTACACGGTCCGTTTTTTTTTATTTATTTCGTCGAGTAATTAGTTTTAATAGACAGACCAGCAGCCTCGGATATTTATTGTTTTTTTGTTGTTGGACGGCAACGGCGACGCGTCACCCCTCACAGTCAGGTAACAGACACAATCTAACTGCCTTGGCGCACTCTGGTGCGGCTGCTGGTGCTGGTGCTGGTGCTGCCTTGGCAGCTCTACTCACCGATGATTGATGGAGTATTAACTTTGTTTTCTGCGTGTGCACACCTCCTCCTCACGGGCAGAGCGGGCGAGGCGGACGCTCGGTTGATTTGTCTTAATTTGTAGATTGTCTGCTTTGGCTGTGGCGGTGGCTGAGGGAGTGCGGGGGGGGGGGGGGGGGGAGAACGCGCAGTCCAAGTCCGCTTTGGGAGAGTCTGCTATTACCGAAGGAACTAATAAATCACGGGGCACTTGTGTGTGCGTGGATGGAGTGCCCGAAGGCGGACCTCGTCTCCTCATTTGGAAATTGTTGCCTGCGATGGGGGTTTGATGGGGTGGGTGCCGAGGGTTTTGGCGCCAGTCTTCGTCAGGATGGGAATGGGGGGAGGGAACGGAGTTTGAGATGAAGAGGGAAGAGAAAGAGAAGGTCTGTGAGAACGGGGAATGTGGCATGAAAGGCAAAAGTAGGTGACACCGTCGATCAGAAGCTGGTGTGATGAACGGCTTTAGGTTGGCTCTGACTTGCAAATTTTGAGACAAGACCAGAAGGTACTCGGCCTAGAGAGAATCGTTGTAAGGCGGCAACCACAAGGTCCCCGGCTGAAGACAGTGCATGAGAGGATATATAGTCGACTGGAGAGTCCCCCAGCAATTGAAGGGAAGGCGGAACCACAAGTCAGTCTTTCAAGGCCCCCCCCACTGAGGACAGTTTATCAGAGGATATGTGCTCAGAAGGCGACTAGAGAGTCCTCCAGCAATTGAAGGGAAGGCGGAACCACAAGTCAGTCTTACAAGGGTCCCCAGGGCTGAGGACAGTTCATCAGAGGATATGTGCTCAGAAGTCAACTAGAGACTCCCCCAGCAACTGAAGGGAAGGCGGAACCACAAGTCAGTCTTACAAGGGTCCCCAGGACTGAGGGTCAGGAGGACAGAAGTGTACATTGACTGGCAAGAAACTCAACGCAGAGGCAATCTCATGCATTGACAAAGAAGTTGCCCAGGAGCACAAGGCTGTCTCTGCTGCACAGGTCACCGCGCTGGAGACAGGATACGAGAAAATGCATATCCATGGGTCCCCCAGCTACACCGACTGCAGAACTCCAGAAAGCCAAAATGGCTCCTTCCATTTTACCAGGAACAGAGAAGCTGTCAAAATATGTCAAAAGTTATTGAAAAATGAACTCTCCTCTCCTAACCCCCCCCCCCACCCCCCCTCCACCCACAAACTTATGGCGAAACTTGAAAAAAAATTCCCACTCACTGGACTTGCCCAGAAACCAGTTCACATTCACTTCTCAGAAGAAGTCACTTCCCTCGATTCACCACAAATCCCCCGACGGCGACGGTGATGGCATTCATCGCAAACCAACGCCATCATCATCGACCATCACCGCCACCGCCACCGCCACTCATTCACTCTCGTTAATCGATTTGTGCTCCATCTAATTAGGCTATTAGTCCAACAGTCCGCATCGCTGTCATCGTCCGCACGTCTTCGCGGAATCTCATCTCTGCGCGCAAATTGAAAACGGCACACATTTTTGTCCCATGACACTCAGCCATCGCTACCCAACCACCAACCGCGACGACGCCGCCGCCGCCGCCGGTGTGTGTGTTCCAGCCAATCGACCTGTCACCAGGCAGGCCAAACCAGGGGACCTCCCCATTAGCGCCACAACGATGGGTAGATGGGCAACGTAATTGTATTGTTATCTGGTGCTAGTCAGCAAGAATTGATACTAATCATTTTCACTGGCAGGCGAAACCGCAGAAATCAGGCCAAACAAAGGTTCAACCAACCCTCCGCGCCATTTGGGGAGGCAGCCGGCCAGCAGCGGCGCATCTCATTAACGAACACGAAGCGATTTCGAATGCCGCTGCCGCCTTGAACAGAACCAGATCTATAAATATGAATATCTTTTGGCGGTTGTGTTCTGCTCGAGCGGGCTCTGGGCAGGGCTGCTGCCTGCTGAAAGCTAATCACGTCGCTTAAGACGGATATTTCTCGCGTCTTAATGAAGGTGATTAACTCGGGAGATAAATATTTAAAAGATCACTCCGCGAACAGCAAACACACACACACACATACCGCGAGAATCGCGGACGCGACTAATCGAAAAAGTGTCGAAGACAAATGACGACGATCGACGACGGTTTTTGGGATGTGTGTGGGGGGGGAAATTGCATGTGTGAGGTCCAAGTGGTGGAATTTGAATCAGAACTCGATACGATGTCCTATTCGACGCTCAGTTGCATGGTGTGGCGTGGCATCATTCGCTGTCGTTGTGGTTGCCGTTGCCGCAGCCGTCGTCCGGCCTTTTAGGAGATTTTTATCGCCAATTAAGGAGATTGAACGAGATATGTGGCAGCGGTGGCGGAGAGGGCTAGTGAGAGATACCTAGGCACACACGCACCTCACACGCAGGACTACCATCACCACCGGCACCAGGGCCCACCACTAATTACCGTAAAACAAGATTAACAAGATTTCTTGTTTTTTTTTCTTGTACAAGTAGTAGTCGCAGTGCTTAATTATATTCCACGGGACCGATGCGCGCCCCACACCACACTCACTCACCGCGTCACTCTCTCGCGAGCGGCCTGTCCATCCGGAGGGATCCGAACGAAAGGATAATTAAGTGATAAATAACCGGGAATGGGTGTAATTTTGAAACTTATTTATGATGTTAATCATGTTCCCTTCCCCATCCCCCTCCGCAAAAGGGGACGACTGTAGGATGTGGGTGGTCCCCACGACGACGCTGAATATCCACGGGGGGTTGGCTGACTGGTCGCGAATTGCTTTGTTGTCTCTCGAGTTGATCGCTTTATTGTTTGACATTGAAAGGGGGTAGTGACTGTATATTTAGACCATTTACACACACACACACATGCACACCGTTCTTCACTTCTCCAAAATTGAATTTTACTGATGATTCCCTTTCTCTCTCTCTCTTTCTCATTGCAGACTATACTCAACTCGATGCATAAGTATCAGCCGAGATTTCATTTGGTACGAGCCAATGACATCCTGAAACTGCCGTACTCGACATTCAGGACGTATGTGTTCAAGGAAACCGAGTTTATAGCCGTAACTGCATATCAAAATGAAAAGGTAAGTTTTGGGGAGGGAGGGAGGGAGGTTGGCATTGCCTTGTGGCAGATGATAATTCCAAGCTTGGTCTGGTTTGTTTTCGTTTTGCAGATAACTCAATTGAAGATCGATAACAATCCGTTTGCGAAGGGCTTTCGAGACACCGGCGCTGGGAAACGGGAAAAAAAGTGAGTACCAATAAATTGTGTTGAAGTGTATCTATGACCAGTTGGGGGTTGCTGATTGAGGATGGCCTCAAATTTGGGCACTTTTTCAATGTTCAATGAGACGCGCAGGGTATCTTCGAGGCGATTAGCCGAATGAAGGAAGTCGAAGTTTGTTACTGTAATCAAGAAAAGGTTGAAAGAAGGGACGGCCGATATGGCCTTGTGGTCTCATTGGGATGGGCTTACCGGAAAAGCTCGCAAAAGTGTGACTTGTCCGTTCAGAGACGCACGAAAAACCGCCGAAAAGCCTGACCCATAAATGCAAGTTGAACGAGAAACTGAGAGAAAGCCTGACCCATCGATGCAAGATGAAGGCAGGTCTTCAATGGAGCTGACTTTAATGAAAGGAAACAAACATGAACAAGGTGCAAATTTGAAGAACTTGCTGCCATCGAAGAAGAAGAGGGAGTCACTTGAACTGGGTCTCTTAAACAACATCATCCGGCGGTGCAGCGAAATCATGCCAAATACCCAGAATTTTTGAAATTTATTCTTATTTCAACAAAATCTGGTTGGGTCCGAGTAAGGATAAGCTTCAAAAATCGACGCCAGTTCTAGGCCTCTCCTTGGGTCACACATCCCAACAATGCTCCGTCTTAAAGTGTGTTCTTCAGACCCCTGAGACGTCATATTAGCCCTGAAAAAGATTCTTTTAAGTCAAATTTGCGAAGATTCCAAGACCGCTGGTTCAAATCCTGATCAAAACCACAACTTTTAGGCCCTTAGCAACAATTTCTGAAGTTGTGACAAACCTCAGTGATGCATAACTTTGTAAAAAGGAGACAGAATCGACAAATTTTGATTCAATTTGTGGTCAACATTAGGAGACACCAAAGTGACTAGATGAAATTTTGTCAAATAGCCTTGGTTCAAATCCTTGTTAAAAAGGCAAATGTCACTGTTGTGACACCACTTTTTGAAGCTCTAACCCACGTCAGTGATGCAAGGCTCTGGGAAAATAGACCAGAATCCAAGGTCTCCATTTGATGTCAGTTTCTGAACTGCTAAAACAATGTCCCACATCTCTGACACTCAGTTTTGTACTTTAAGGAACAGAAGGACATCACAAATCTGCTCGAAAACCACTCAAAATTCACCAAAATGTTACTTTTCTTTTGAAGTCTAAGGGCGACGATGGCAAGAGGCACGCACTTTATTTTCAACAGAAGTGTCTGCTAGAAGGTTCTTCCTTGTGCCTAGGTACAGAAATGTAACCATGTCCTTATCCCTCTTAAGATGGAATTGAAGATTACCCTGCCAGTGGTGTGGCGATGACATTTGTGGTCTTTTTTCCTCGGTTTCACTCAGATGAGAGAGGCAACTTATCAAGCCCGAGAACTCTGAAACTTGTGGATCTAAGCTAAAGCTGCCTTTCACCCTTGACTGCTCCTGGCACGGTACTATAAGACACACAAGTCAAATTCGAACTTTCGAACTACAGTCATGAGCACTGAAGAATGAGATTGGAAGACTCGTCTCGTTTGCTTTAACTCCTCCTCCACTTAACTTCTCCGAAGTCAAATCTTGACCCGCCTACCTCTTTGCGTCTCTCTGCGTTGCTCTGCGTTGCCGCATTCCTTACCGTTCACCGTTTGACTTGACTGACTGTCATGTTGAAGATGTCAGGGGTTTAGGCACTTCAGCTGTTAGCTCTGACGAAACATCGAATCTTCGTCGAATCTCCATTGAGATGTCGCTTGTGAAGTTTGTGCCTACTCCTTCGATCAAATGGAAGCAGCAAATTTTGTAGGTCATTTTCAAACGCGAAGTTTCTTTCGCTGAAAGGCGGCGAGATTCTCTAATGAGTCCCATCTTTCCTTCTTTCAGGGAAACCCGCTTGGAGCCATCCCTGTTGTTGTACCACAAGGAGTGTCACAAGAGATCGCACTTAGGCCCATCTTTGTTCTTTTGCACTGCCCTTGCTTCCTGTCTTACTCAGACGGAGGTCATGAATTGAAACTCATTTCACTGCGTCTTCGAAGCACCAGAGGGATCCTTTGCAGTTCACTGTCAAATGTGTCTTGTGAGGCCTTCACCCAACTCATGCCTTTGACGTCAAAATATCGAACAGCATTGATCTCCTTGAAGTCACCCCCTCTCTCCCTCTCCACCCACAAAACCACAGTCAAGTTTGAAACCGCACAACATCCTTGTCATCGTCCTCCCGCTGCTCTTCCTGCTGCTGCAACCATCATTTATCCTGGTCCTTCTCCTCCTTTTTGAATTCGATTGAACCGGCCCCCACACACAGAGAGAAACACGTCGTCACAGTCAACCACACTCTAATCAGCGAACTGAAAGTCTAGCAAGTCGTGAGCAGAATATATCTCATTTGTGGCTCAAAACGAACGTCCATTGTTGTGCCAGCGTCCGTGCAGCCTTCACTGCTGGGTGGGTGGGTGTAAAAATGTCGCGGGTGTGCATTCAAACGTTGAAAACTCCCAACCCCCCCCTGTCGGTTTCCATATGCCTGTCACTAGTTTTTCATCCTTGCCGCGATGCTTCCGTCCCTGCTGCCGGAGCTGGAACTGAAGCGAACGCGTGTCTCTGTGTGAGTAGGTGTCATCCAGAACTGACGTCTCTCCAAATGACACTGACACTTTGTCCTGTGCTGTCAAGCGATTCCGGTTTCGAACAGACTGAGTGGAGGAGAGACGACTTTTTGTCTTGTGTGCTGCCGGCTCGGCGCTACCCACCCCCCAGGAAGCGTACCGTGGTCGCTATCAATCTGCTGCTCGTCCAAATGGATTTGTGTGATGACTTCACGGAGATGAATTGCCCGGATTGTGGACGCAGCTCAGTGGCCTTCACCCTCAATTGTCGTCCTCCTCCTCGACGTTGTCGTCATCATCAACAACGTGGCGGTGGTGTATCGGATTTCCGGTAATCTGCGAGTAAATTGTTTTTTTATTCGAGCCCCCGGGGTGACTTGTGCTATTTGCCTTCCTTTTAGGCGTTTGTTTGACTAGGGTAAATCTCGGCCGCAAGAAGTCCTGAGCGCTGAGCGGAGATTAAGGATGGGATCATGATAATGCAGGAAATTAAAATCAATCAATCACATTAGGGTAGTGTACGTCAAGTCGGAGTCATCCCCCATCCACCCTCTGCATCGCTTGGAGACTGGGGTCTGTGTCCGTGTCATCGTTGTCGTCGTCGTGGCTGATGGTGTGGTGTGTCGTTTGTGTGATTAGCGCCCTTTTTTTTTTCAGGTACCAGACCTGTGTTCGCGGCGCGTCTTCTAATGCTATTAGCGTCTACCTTAGCACCCACCCTCGTCGAGACGACGACGAAACCACGAGAGATGATGTTAAACGAAAGATTACACTGTCAGTCCAAGTGACATGGAAATGCCGTGTAAGCTCTCGTGTTCCTGGGGCGAAAAAAAGAATTTATTGCTTCGCCACCCTTTCGTCGTCCTTGGCGTGTATGTGTAAGCCTCCGGCCCCCCAGTTTGTCAGTCAATTATCTCCTAATGGAATTCCGTTCACATTTCGCCTTTTTTTCCAATTTCCCTCGTTTTCTCCATTTTTTATCGCTTCTGACCCCAGGTGGGTGGTGGGTGGTGGGTGTGGAGTGCCAAAACTCGCACATATGACTGACAAGATCAAAGACCTCAATGGGCGTGGCGTTCAAATTGGAATCTATTTGAAAAAATAAATTCCCCGCAAAATTACAGGACACGCATCTCAAGCGCAGGAGTTAAACGCTCTCTGGTCTCGTTAGCGGTCGGGGGGGAGGTGGTTGGTTGGGTAATTTCGGGTATTAGGCGACAAGGAAGCGTGTAATTAGAGCTGCACTGAGACCGGCAATTTGAATGGGAACTGAACAATTGGCTGGGGAGTTGAGGTTTTACGCAAAATGTTGGGTTGTTTTTTTGAAGTAGTTTGTTGTGGGTGGAAGGGGGTGGTAATGTCGCCGATGTTTGGGGAGAGATTTTGTGACGGTTTTAAGGAGTTTTACGCAAATGATGGGGTGGAAGGATTAATACCAATGCGTCTCACATTGAAGGCTTCGATTGTTGGGTACATTTGGAAGGCTCATTGATGGTCTTGGGGATGCGCCGTCGAAAACAACTCCGGCTTAGAAGTGAATGATAAAAAATTCGAACTTGGGGCATTTTGACCGTAGACAGCTTCGAGAAAAGGCCTGACTGTTGTTGAGATGACGCAAGTCTACAAGCGAAAAATTAAAAAAAGGCTGAATGGACTCGATGTCAATTTTTAAGCAAAAAACGTCAGGGAAAGGATCACGGCAAAGAAACACTGTTGTGTAGGCAGAAAGTTCTCTCTGAGTGACAACATTTTGCGATGCGACACAGCGGCTGTAGATACTGCACTTTAAAGCGGAGCTGGAAAAGGGCGTAAAGGACGTTTATTGAAACACTCAAAGCGAAGGAGACTTGAATCGACTACTTGCCTGATTTCAAAACTTTCTTAAAGTGACAGAGCGACAAGGCAACAGAAAAAAGTCTAACAGGGCAAGAACTAACAAGGAATGGGGAGATAAGTCAAAAAGACAAAAGAGAGAAAACAGAACAAAGAGCGACAAAGGGAAAGCGCGGAGAATCAATAGGGCATCAAAGTAACAGGGCGACAAAGCAACAAGGCAATAGGCAACATGACGAGGAGGCAAGAAGGTGACAAGACAAGAAGGCAAGAAGAACTGAATTGCATGATAATGCGGCAGTATAAAACAGATAACAAAACAAATGAGCGACGAAGCAACAAAATTACAGGACCAGGAGGCAACAAGAACACATGTCGACAAAGCAATAAGCAACATTGCAGGAAGGAAATTAGGGAACAAGAAAATGCAGTGATGAGTCAGTGTAGGGATTCTAGCAGTCAGAGAGACACCGACAAATGAGGTGGTGGGAGGGAAGGGGTGAATTAAGCAACAAAGCAACAAGTGCATAAGGCAACAAGGTGACAAAGCGACAATTTGACAGGGCAATAGACTACAAGTCAACAAGAAAACATGCTGACGAGGCAGTTGGGACGAGGTAATGAACAAGGAGAAAAAGTGTTACAACAGAATGACAAGGCAACAACGCGACAAAGTAACAGATTCACAGCGCAGTACAAGTTAACAAGCAAACATGTTGACTAGGGAGTAGGTTGACAAAGTAAATAGCAAAGAAGCAACAGCGCGGTCACAGCACGGCAAGGCAACAACGCGACAAAGTAACAGATTAATCAAGGCATAAAATGTGACAAGTCCGCAGAACGACATGTTATTAACACCATTTGGGCAGATGGCAGAATGAAAAAAAGGACTACCAGTGGAGCAACAAAGTAGCAAGTCCATAAGGCAACAAGGTGGTGAGAAAGCGACAATTCGACAAGGCAATCGATTACAAATCAGATGCTGATGATTTAGTAGGGTGACAAATTCAGTAGTACGATCACAGAATACAAGGCAACAACGCGACAGGGTAACAGATCGACAGGGCATAAGTGTGAGAAGTCAGACGAGCGACGTGTTATTAACGGAACAAGACATCATTGTGTTGAGACGTAGAATGAAAAAAGGACAACGAAGCAGTCAAGCAACAAAGTAACAAGTCCATAAAGCGAAAAGGTTACAGGACGACAAGGTAACAAGACGACAAGGCAGTAGGAAATGGAAACAACACAGTGAAAAAGTAGTAATGTTGACAAAGCAAAAGTTCCACAAGACAGTGCAACAACAAAGCATTGGGACCATTTGGCTTGAGCAAAGAACACGGAAGCCTGACACTTTAAGTAATTTTTGAAATAAGCAAAAAGCACGGGACCCCTAGGACACTACTTTCTTCTGCTTCACTTCCTCAGCACTCCATTAAGAAATTTACGTTGGGTCCACATTGAACTTTTGTCACCTGAGAGAGTTCAGAAGTTATCCGAAAAAGAACAGCTCCTACAACAGACACCTCTGGCACTCCAACAAATCTTCAAAATTTGCTCCAAAACGATGACATGTGTGAGAAAAAAAGCACAAAAGCCTACAGATTCAGTTCCCTAAGCATTTTTTTGTTCAAAAACAACGTGGAATTCCTGTGGCATTCTTACCAACAACTCAAGATCTGGAAATCGTCATGAAAATCGACCAGTAGTCGGCCAAAAATCCTTCAAATGCATCCTTTCTGACTAAACAATCAAATAAAAAGCACAGTCCTCATAACATTCCCTTTAGGCACTTCACTTAAACGCCAAAATAATCTTCAATTCAATAAAGCAACACCTTGAAGTGACTAGAAGTCTTTAAGTCCTTCAAAAAGTGCAGTGTCCTTTTGACTTCAATTGATTAAACACTCTCTCCGCCCGTAGTCCGTCGCTTTTTAAATAAACTACAGCCACATTTTTTTTCATCTTCAATCAGGAAACAGTTCAAATCGCTTTACGCCACATCACCCTTAGGGTTTCGAAACGCTCTATTTTTTGTTGTTGCTGTTTTTTTTTTTTTTTTTTGCACAAATACTATTGTGTAACTTCACTTGTAAATTCAACAAATATGCCCAAGCCTCTCACTCTCTCAGACAATTTAACGCAGCAGGCAATTTTTAAACGATCAAAATATATGCAACAACGCTCTAACTAGCCCTCGGGGCGGCATTCAACCATCCGGCAGCTAGGCAGCCAACAACAAACCAGCCAGGACCGCAAAAGTGAATGGGAATCAATTGTATGTACATCCCCGAGCTGGAGCAGGGAGAGATGAAGGAAAATAGCAAACAGTGAAGAACTTTATGAGTGTTGGCGGCCACAACAAAAAAAAATGCTGAAGCGGGAGAAAAAACTTTTCCTCTGTGTGGCGCGCCGGCGACGTTGGGCTCCTGCAGAAGCGGTAGACGATGAAAAATCTCTTCCTTGCAAGCAAAACACCAGAAAATCTCAACTGTTTTTTTTTGTACTCTTTCGCCACCAAACACTAGCTTGAGATGAGGTTTAATTACCATCCGCAAAAGGACGACGAAAGGATTCTCAGAGTCGCTTGCCCATGCGGTGATAATTGCACTACACGTTCCCAAAACAGGGAACGGGTGAGAGATGACAATCGCTTCTTCGATCCCTGCGGTGTGACCCCACTCTGAGTAACATTCTTTAATAGCGTATCATTGAGCATTATAATCATCGGCTCAACCCCTTCCCAGGCGAAGGGATGAAACCACAAACGGAGATGGAGGGAGAATTATTGGGATTATTGTAGCAATTCCCCACGTCTGCCTGCATCCTGTTTGATGTTATTCTTCGCTCCTGGCAATCGCATCGTCGCTCAGACAAGGGGTTTTTGTTGCTAATAAATTAGCCCTCAACTCTGGGCAGGGAAACACAGGCGAACGAGGACACGGAGGACGCGCAAAAAAGGGTTCTTCCAAGTGGTCCTTTGGGTGATCAAATAATGAAGCAAACACACACACACACAGTGCGCCACAAAAACAAACAAGGATGTGTGGGTATGGCCACATTCGAGGCAATTAGCAGGGACTTAGTGAAAAGTATCTGTTGTTTGACTTTGATGGCTTAAGTGAGTGAATCAATTAGCAGCTACTTAGAGGTCATAGATACACTTCCCCCCCTCCCAAAACCATATTTGTATCCTCTTTCACTACATTTTGAACCACTGGATATTCTAATGAACAAACTCCCATACCAATTGTTGTTACAGGCAGGCGTTAATGTCGAACCGCGGGTCCGATTCGGATAAGCTGAATCCGACGCATGTGAGCAGCAGCAGAGCGCCATTGCATTTGGGCCATACCGGGCGATCACATCCGCACGACAATCAGGACGACGACGATAAGCTGCTGGATGTGGTGGGACCGCCGCAGAGCCCCTTGTTGCCTTTGAGTCATTCGCTGCAACAGATGCATGCGCATCAGCACTCAGGTATGATTGAAATTTTTAATTTGTCCAACCCCATCCCCATCCTTCCTCTATTCTTTTGCATTCATCACGCCACTTAACAGACAAATTTTTAACAAATTTAAAGCCCTTGCAGCTTGGTTCAACCACTTGGCCGGTGCTGGCGACCATTCAAATGAAGATGCAATACGCCGCCGCCTTCAGTCCGATGACATCGAGCGTGACGGCAGCGATTCCAGTTGCTCGGAGAGCGTTGGCGGCAGCACGGGCGGTGCATTTCGGCCCACCTCGTCCGGCAGTCCCAAAGAGGGGCACGGCGCCGCCGGCGGCTCCTACCCAGCACCGAATATCTCAGTGGGTCCACCGATTCATCCATCGCCTCATCTATTGCCTTATCTCTACCCACACGGATTGTATCCACCGCCTCCGCTATCGCTGCTGCACAATCCGGCGGCGGCGGCCGCCATGAATCCCGGCCTCAATCCGGGACTGCTGTTCAACGCACAGCTGGCGCTGGCCGCCCAACATCCCGCCTTATTCGGTCACTACTCAGGACACTCGCCAGTGTCACCGCTGCAGGGCTTGAAGGGACACCGTTTCACGCCGTACAACCTGCCCGGGAGTCTGGGCTCGGCATTTGATGCCGTCACGCCCGGCTCCAACAATCAGCGATGCAGCGGCAACGGCGGTGGCGGCAGCGCTGGCGGTGGCGAGGGACCCAGCATCAGCGGCGACAACGGTCCACGCAGCCTTAGCTCGAGCCCATCAAGACATCAACGTGCCTCCTCGAATTCACCTCCCACACGACCGATCTCGATGTCACCCACCACGCCGCCGTCGCTGCTCAAGCAGCGCTCCAGCTCCCCCTCCGAGCTGAAGAACATCGAGAAGATGGTTAACGGTCTGGAAGTACAACACAATGGAAGCAGCGGAATAGCGGGCGCCATGGACGAGAGCCCGCTGCACCATCATCACAGTCTGCACGGAAGGTCGGGGAAGCAGTCGCCGCAGTCGGATCAGTGACATTTGTATGCCGCGGACGACAACGACAAGTCGTCCATCATAGATCTCGATGACGTGTGACACACCGAATTGTAAGGCAAATCATATTCCCCTCCTCCCACCCATCCACCATCCCCCTCTTTACACGTAAGACACACAAGATAGCCATAGTTAAGGGCGACCTGTACATAGGACCGCATAGCATTCTGTAGATACACCAAGGAACCCCCTAGCCCCTAGGGGAACGGGACACGTTTCTTTAAGCAAATTAACTGTAAAATAAATGAAAATGAAGAAAACAATTAAAACAAGTACTATGAGCATAATTTTATTCATCACCGGAGAGTGAGTTCAGACAGACCGACAGACAGAGAGAGAATGAGAGAGAGAGACGGACCTCCGAGGAGGGGGACTGTTATTGAAGTTGCAAGGCAATTATCATTTTAATTTTATTTCAAATGCAATTTGGGTGTCCTATGGTCTGTAGTCGCGGTTGGGCTACAGGGGGGGAGGGTGTGACAATGTCAGAGGGGAGTGGTCGCCTGTGAGTCTGGGGCACATCGCAAATCAGTCATCACATCCTGGAAGCGTGAAAGATCATTCTGTGGCACGGTCGTAGGCTCTAGCAATTGTGGGAAGGTATCAGTGGATTATAGGGAATAGGAACAGCTCTGATCTGAGGTTCAAAGCCATCAACAGGTTTGTCACAAGATCAGTGAATCATGGACAGGAGGGAAAAATGGTGGTCCTGAACTGTGAGTGACGACGGAACGTTTTGAGCTGGAAGACTGATGAGAATACTCAACAAGACGCTTTAGAAAGGATCTCAACGTAAACGAAGAGACAATCATTTAGGTCACGATCAGAGATCTTCTTTCTTTCTTGAATGTGAGGACAGGTCTTAGGATACTGATCTGAACTGATCTTACGATTAAAAGAATAATTGTGGTTCTTTGAACTACGACATGATCACCAAAAATTATTGCACTGAAGTCTAAAACGTACAGAGAGTGAAATTCTAAGGGATAGGACTGACAACGAGTGGTCGTGCATGTCAACCACGATCAGTGGATCTAGGCTAAGACGTCATTATGATGGCTTGCAGGGAGATAACCAAAGAGATCATTATGATGGTCTCTACCTTTACTACGAAGTGGAAGACGCCGTGAAAAAAACAGACTTTTGTGTGGCGGATTGAGGCAGATTCTTAGATATTAAATGAAGCCACAAGGGGGCACACATTTCGATAGATTCCTAGAGGTGACAGCCGCTGAGGACGAACACTGCTCAAACTCTTCCTCCTATACTTCCGTAGTATATTTGGACATTTTCTAGGTGGCGGAGGCTTTACAGTGCCAGTGAGACTAATGACAGATTCATACTGAAGATGAACGCTACCATGGCTTTCCTTTCTGTTATTCAGTTGTGGGCCTTAACATTTTCTAGTCCTGGCTCTCATTCTTGTAATTCAATTGTGGGTTTGAACATTTTTTAGGTGAAGCCAGTGGTGTTAGTCGGAGCCGATCTTGACTGTTCCATGTCAGAGGTGCCCTCAAAAACATTGAACAGAGGACCAACTGGAAGAATCCTGTAAGGTGAACAATACAAGGCTTCGACTTGAGTACGTTCAATCTGATGGACCACGCGATTCACCTTCAAGTTTCGACCACTTTTCACATTTTGTCTTACTCAGGCCAGCCGTGGCGTAGTAGGTAAGTGCGTCGACTTACACACCGAAGGTCCAGGTTCGACCTTGCATCATTTCACGGCACCACCCCTTTCAAGTTGCTGACAACACTCAAACACTCACTCATTGTCCACAAAATCTTCTGAAATCTCGCCGCTCGGAGTCGGCAAAAAACTGTAGATCCCCTCTACTCGTGAGAGAACAGTCGTACGCACATCACCAGTAGTTGTTGTAGACGCTAGGCCTTGGTCCCGTGTGGCACTCAATTATTTAGAACTGCGGTTCGTAGAGAGTCAGACACGCTTCCTTTCTTCCACAATCACTTGAGTCCTTTACTGAAAGTCTGGTTTTCATTTCTTCCTTCATGTTTGCAGATTTGGACTGCAAGAGCCTCGTGAGCAGTCGAGAACCCCATATGGACTGCAAGCCCCTCGTGGGCAGTCGAGAACCCCATTTGGACTGCAAGACCCTCGTGGGCAGTCGAGAACTCCATTTGGACTGCAAGACCCTCGTGGGCAGTCGAGAACCCCATTTGGACTGCAAGACCCTCGTGGGCAGTCTGGCAAAATCCGTTTTTGAAGGAAGACGGATTTGAAATGAAAACGCAAGCGATCAAGAACCTGTTGATCTTTTCCTGTAATCTGACAGGTGAGGACGCCAATTTGTCCCCTCTTCTTCTTTTTTTTGTGGCGCTACAGACCAGGGTGGACCTGGCCCTCAACCAACATGCCTCTCCAGCCAGCACGGTCTTTCGCCAGTTGCGCACTCCAAGTTGATTGAGGTCCTTCTCCACTTGTGTGAGCCACCTAAGCCTGGACCGTCCGCTGTTGCGTTGTCCCAACCGGCTCAGATTCGAAGACTTTTCTTGACGGAGTGCTAATTTGGCCCTGACCAGCTTTTTTCGCGGAATTTTGAATCAGGTTGCTTTTGATGATAGGCCTCAGTCGACGTATTCTGGAGCTCGTCCTTTAGATCAGAAGTTCCAATAATGTGAATTTGTTGATCCCTTTATAGGATGTCATTCTGGAGTTCTGTTTTCACTGGATTTCCTGCCATTGAGTAGCCCATTCGCAATAGAATCTGGGGTGCAGATGAAAGCCTGTTGACAGGGGGCTATGAAGAGGAGTTTTTATAGCCCTCTGTCAATGGGACGGAGGAGTATGAATACTCTTCTTCTGCTTTTTGGATGTTAACTGAACAGTCTCCCCGCCCTTTTCTCCATTTCATTGACCAGATTTTTTGGGCTATTCACAACAGAGCAATCAGCGCCACTGTTCTCCACACGTCCCGTGAGAACTTATGAAGGGCTTAGACCTCCAATCTTGATCTTCATCCAAATTGCCATCAAACACCGAGCTATTGACATGGAGGGTCTAAGGGGGATTTGATTGTTTAACAAGACCTCGCTTCCAGCCTTCCCCAAAATTGAAGGATATTTCAGATTTTGGCCACGATCACTGATCTTGGCTTTGAGGGGAAGTAGAAACCCCTCCCTTCCCCACCCAGACAACCACCCGACTATGGACCGAACTTCTTGTAGTATTTATGCAAATCAGTGAGATAACCAAAGAGAGTTTTTTTTTTTTGTTTTTAATTACATTCTTAATTTAGTGTATCTGTGTAACTTGTCCTATTATTCTTTAAGTTATCTGTTATCAAGCAAAAAAACAAAATTTGCAAAAAAATGAATTGATGTTCAATGAAGGCAAAAAATGAAAAAAAAAAAAAACAAAAAATCGCGCATGAAGAGTGACAGTATTAAGCAAAAGAAAAGAATTGAATTGTTACTAACTAGTTAACTACTATTCGTATTATTGTACTACACGAAAAAAAAAAATTAAAAAGAAACCATACACACACTACATCACTAACATATCAGTTGGGCATCGAATGTGTAATAAATAGACATCTGTTTTTTTTTTAAGTTTCCTCCATTTTTTTTCTTCTTCTTCCCTTTACCAGCCTGCTTTCCTTGTTTTCAGTCTATTCAGAGATAAGAGGAAAGAAGATCGCATTTAACTAGAAGCCAAGTGAATTGTATAGAAAATAAAAAAACAACAAATTATTAAATTTGCATCTACCTATTAACTTATAAGTTTAATTTAAAAATTAAAAATGTTTTTTTCCCTTTCAAACAAAGTGTGATACAACAAACAGCAATGATAGTAAATTGCTTTCAAAACTAGGTTTTCCTTTTTCTGTTGAGTTGTCCTTCGTCATTCCTTTCCCTTGGAATTTTATTTAAGTTCAGCAAAAAATAAGAAAAGAATTGTACATACCACCCTTAAGTCTGTTTAAATAAAAAAACAAAAACCATGCATGCCTGTGTAAAATTTAGGAAAAAAAAATCATACAACATTTAAAAGAAAAAATCCCTGCAGCACTCAAGAGAACAACAAACAAAAAGAAAAACGCAAGAAAACAAAATATAAATCATAAATATAAATAAATGCATATATATATAAAAAAAACTATACAAAAAAATTAAGAAAAAAAAAAAGATTTTAAAAGCAATATTATTCATAGTTAATTAGCACTATTTGCATTGCTATATGATATAAAAATATATATATATATAGTTTTTTTTTCATTAATTTTGATTTATGTATCTTGTCTAATTTCATTGTGAATATTTAAATATCTAGACACTAGAGGAAGCAAAATAAAAACAAAAACAGCAAACGAAACAAAAAAAACACTACTCGTGTAAATAAATCTCTAAGCAAAAAACAACAAAAAAAATTATTCAAGTAAGAAAAATGCAAAAAAAAAAAAGAAATAAAATCATTTAAGGCAACACGTTAGCATGTAATTAAGATTATTTAAAATTAAATTTAATTATAACTGACAAATTATCCATAACCTAATTATATATATATAAAATAAATTTAAAAAATATATATATATATAAACAAGCAAAGCAAAAAAAAAAGAAACTTGTATGTATAAAGCGAAATCCACACACTCTCAAACTTACACACACACACTACCACACACATTGACCACATGAATTATTAGAAAAAATTTTAAACAAAAACAAAAATCCACATTTAATGAAATTTAAGGTAAAATTAAAGAAAAACAAATATTTCAAAAAAAATGAAATAAGAAACAAACAAACAAGAAAGCAAATATATATATATATTGTATTATGGTATATACATACAAACAAAAAAAAAAGAAATTAAAACAAAATGAAGAATCTGTAAATTTGTTATTTTAAATAAAATAAAAAAAAACAAAAAAATGCAAAAAAAACACAAACTGAGACAGAGAGAAAGTAAATAAAAAGGAAAATTATATATTAAAAAAAAATATGAATGTGTGAGTTTTTTTTTCTTTTTGGATTCGGGAAGGAAACGTATTCGTCATCGTCTCCTTTTAGTCGAATTTTTCACTCAAGCGGTCGCGAAGGAAAGAGACCTCGAGTAACCTCCAGGCGCCTCGATCCATCGCCATCGACTCGAACTCATCCAGGAGCTACTCCCAACTCGCAATCAGGCGAATTTATAGACGCATGGAAATATGGCACTTCTTGCAACAATTTGTCTGGTAAGTGGGATTCGAGAAGAATATGACTGACGAATAAGACAGCAGTTGTCATTCAATTCAAGTCACAACAATAAGAAATAAAGTTTCAGTTCCGCCTTGCCGCCTTGGAAATGAATCAGTGAGTGAAGTATAAAGAGAAACTAGGCAGAAACTTTTTTCGAACTTCACGTGATCATGCGACGTTCTCGACTCCTCACGAGGGTCTTGCAATACAAATGGGGCTGTCGACTCCCCACGAGGGTCTTGCAATTCAAATAGGGTTCTTGACTCCCCACGAGGGTCTTGCAATTCAAACGGAGTTCTCGACTGCCCACGAGGGTCTTCCAGTCCAAATAGGGTTCTCGACTGCCCACGAGGGTTTTCCAGTCCAAATGGGGTTCTCGACTGCCCACGAGGGTCTTGCAGTCCAAATTGGATTGTCGAATGCCATATCCAAGGATGAAGTGAATGTAGAAGTCTTCTCCCTGTGGAACTTCCCTCGACTCTCTATGAGCCTCTGGTCTAAATAATGGAGTGGCACTACAGCCCACAAGGGACCAGGGCCTAACGTCTACAACTACTTCTGGTGTTGTGCGTTCGACTGTTCTCTCACGAGTGGAAGGGACCTACAGTTTTTTTGCCAACTCCGAACGGCGAGATTTGAGAAGCTCTTCATAGACTCCTGTCAGCAACTGAAAAAAGATGGTGCCGTGAAATAATACAAGGTGTCGAACTTAGACCTTCTGCATGTGGGTCGACGCACTTACTACTACGCCACGACGACCACTTTGCAAGGGCTTGGAAGTCGACATTTTTCAAGGTAGGTTCTTTATCCACAAGACCTTCTGCTAACTTTTTTCTGTAAGACAAGTGGTCACTCTGACGTAGTGGGCAAGTGCGTCAACTCACCCGCCCAGTTTCGATTCCCAGACGGAACAAATCGCATTTTTCGACTTGCTGACAGCACTGAAAGATTACTAACTGTCTATGAAAAGGCTCTCGAATCCCGCCGTTCGGAATCGCAAAAAAAAACTGGGGCTCTTCTACTCGTATGTCAACAGTAGCACAGGCCTTGGTTCCGTATAGCCCTGATCCCTTAAGGCCTTGGTCCCGATAAGCCATGTTACCTTATGGAATGAATCTATTTTGGCCTTGATTCATTATGCCCTTGGTTCCTTATGTCCTTGGTCCCCTAGTCCCACTCAATTATTATTGTTATTAAGTTGCACTCCAATTCCATTCTTGTACCAATTACAGTCCATTTCAGTCTACTCCAAGTCCTTGTCGAAAACCTTGCCAAATAGCTTATCCGAGTCGTTGTTCAAGACTTTATCGAAGTCCTTGCCCAGGTTCTAGTTCAATAAACTATCCGAGCCCTTGTTAAAGTTCTTGTCGAGGTTCTTCTACCGCAGTTGTTTCGGGTTTTTATCGATATCTTTGTCCAGAATCGAGTTGAAGGCCTTGTCGAAGTCTAAGTCATTGATGAGACCTTATTCAAATCCTCGTCAAGTACCTTATCCGGGTCGTTCTAAAAAAATTTATCGAAGTCGTTGCCCAGGTTCGAGTCTAACACGCTGTCCAAGCCATTGTCTAAGTCATTGTCGATGTTCTTGTTCAAGCGGCTGTCGAAAACACTGTCGAAGACTAAAGCCAAATTTTTCTCTAAGTGCCAGTCGAAGACCTTGTCCCAGTCCCTGACCATGTTCTTGTCCAAAACCGTGTCCCATATCTTACCGAAGCATTTTTCAGCAGTTCAAGGTCTTGCCTCCGACTCCCTCCCACATTATTAGCAGCCCTTCAAGTCCTGCCTTCCTGCCTCCCTCACCATCCCATAGTTTCGTGCAAGATTCACTTCACTTAAGGAGTGTGAGGTCACTCAATCGATTGAGCTTCTAATTTTTGCCTAGCCTCAAGAATAAGCCCGCGCAGGCTTAAACTCATTTTCAGAGTTAAGTGCAGTGCCCACTCCTTCACTACCTCGAGATGACATTTTTTTTTCCGCCGGCAGCATATACTCCGTCTATCCCTCGTTCATCGCCCCACTGACAGCCAATTGATTCACGTCGATGATGATGTCTGTGACATCAGCAAAGGAACTGATCCCAGCCAATATTGGCAACTCGGAGGAATCGGACATCAAGAACGCTGAAGGAGGGTGGAACGTTGATCTCAATCTGATTGCTGACTCAATGATCAGGAGTTTCATCTCCAGCCAAAAGCCACAGTCGTGCCTCATCAACTGACAACCCTAGAGGTTGGGTTGTCCTTTCTAGGAGTCATCTAAACATATTCGCAAATCAGGCTGATTTTAACGAGTCAAGCCCTGGATGCGGAATATTATCAATTTAAAGAGTGGTAACTAAAGTCAAGAGTCTCCCTTAGTCTGCCACGAATAACAGCTGCTGGACAGCTCCCAGTTGGAGATCACAGTCCTCACATAAGACCACCCATTCCATCCCACTTTCTGGAGAACGCTTCTGTCTGGTTCGCAACTTCAATGGTTGCACATGGTCTGCTTAGGGGACTTAGATTCTATGTGGAGAGCCGAAGAGAATTGCACGTTGTTCGTGGTGTGAGGCTCTCAACATTTATCCAGTGACTGCTTAGCTGTAGCCAAAAAAATTTCATTAGACGATCGCCCTCTGGTAACATCTTGGTGATGTACACTCCTTACAAGCTGAAGAACTGGCCTGTGAAGTGACATTTGCCACTTTCGAGTACAAAATGACACAACTTTGATTATGCCAAGACCGGCAAAAATGGCCATAATCTCTATTCTCATAAAAGAAAAGTTTTGCGTACGGTTTTTGGTTCTGTTTGCATTGATGCTATGTGGAGGCGAAGATTTAACGACGAACCCTATGGGCTGTGCAGGGACATGAGCCTGGTCAAGCGTCTTCGGATACAACGCTTGAGATCAGGCCCGAAAAGTCTTCGAAGCTGAGCCACTGGGACAACGCAACAGAGAATGGCCTAGGATAAGGTGGCGTACACAAGTGGAGAAGGACCTAAACCAACTTGTGCTGGCTAGACAGGCATGTCGGTTGAGGTCCAGGTCCACCCCGGACTGTAGCACCACAACAAGAAGAAGAAAAAGAAGATTTGGGGACGACAAGAAGCAAGGACTCCACGAAACCAATTGTGACTCATTTGCGTAGATTCATAGAAGATCTCTAGCCAGCGGTTAAGAAACTGATTCCACTTCAGATGGGGGTAAAGAAATCCAGTCTGACGCACAAAGAGTATTCCGACTCCTTGTGGGTCGCACATAAGGGCCACCACTTGCATGGAATTCTTAGCCTTACAGTTCACAGTTCACAGTTCACATTTCACAGTGTGGCCACCGAGATGGTCGACCTGCACCCTGGATGTCTCACGTTCGAGTCCGAGCATAAACGCAAATCTCACATTTTCTTCGACACACATCGTCCTCACTGTCTAAGAAGAGTTTCCCAAAATGTAGCCATTTGAAGGGACAATAGAGTTCGGTTCCCTCAACTTGTGAGAAGACCATAGAATGCACAATTCGAATATTTGCTGAAGAAACTCGGTCCTAGGCTCTTGTGGATTGTAGTGGCATAGCGCCATCATTTTTTTAAGACCCTAGCATGCACAAAAGTTTCTGAAGGCGCTAAGTACTACGCTCTTGTAGACTGCTGGCATCCCAATTTTTTAAAGCAACCAAATTTTCACTCATTTTTGAGCACAAACAACTTTTTATCGAACCATACAATTTTAAAAATGTCTTCCAACAAAATGAAGCCCAAAACGTCATCTTTCACACACGCTACAGCATTGCCAGACAAAATTCATATTACAAGAGATATTGCATTCCAGAGGCAATTTGTGGCAAACAAATAGCAGGGAGTTATCACATCGGGTGGCAGCCCTGGCGGAAGGTATGGCGAACGAAAAATAATTGAGGACCCCTTGTGAGGATCTTATTTTCTGTCATTAATAAAAGCAAACAGTGAGTGAAGAGTGTCTAAAAGACAGATGTCAGTGCAAAGGAGACGATGGGTGGGTCAGGACAAAATTATCGAAGGCATCTTCGAACGAGGCGACATCGGCGGCCACTCTAGCGTCAGGAAGACGAACCTGGACTCATCGGAAAGTAGGAGGGCTCAAGGAAGCTAAAGAGGGTAAACAATACTCATGATTGAGTTGCTTATATGCCCCACAACAGAAGGCGAAGAAGTTCATGGCGTCGAACAAGTAAATTTTCCAAATAGAGGTTTGACGCAATGGATGAAAAATCAAGGCTTCAGGGATGAGATGAACAGACTTCGTGTAGCATTACAATTCTTCTCCTTTGAGGGACATTGCAATCCAAGGTGAATTTGAGCCTCAATCGACATCCTCCTCCAGCTGGTACGGTCTCTTGTCAGTTGCCTTCAAGTGCACAGGCCAAGTGGGTTGAGGTCCTTTTCCACTAAGTTCCAAAATTTCCTCTAAGATCCAGTCGAAGACCTTGTAAAAGTCCCTGACCATGTTCTTGTCCAAAGCCGTGTCCCATATCTTACCGAAGCATTTTTCAGCACTTCAAGTCCTCGCCCCCACAGCCCAAGTGGGTTGAGGCCGTTTTCCACTTGTGTGTGCCATCTAAGGTGAGGTCGTCCTCATTTGTGTCTTTTTGATGGATCGGACTCCTTCGGTGCTTTGATGTCGAAATGTTCCACATGATTTAGGCGCTGTACAACCTCTAGAGAGCATCGTTGAAGGTTCTGGTAGAGATGCCATAAACGGAAACAGGGCAGAAAGGATCTTCTCGTCAGTTTCTGTGACACACTGCGGAACAGAAAGCATTTAAGAAGCAATGACAAGGATGGCGCAAGGGGTAAGCTTTCAGTCACCCACATCTAACCCCCCTCCTGCCCCACCGTCATTCATCAAATTCCACCACATTACCACATCTCCGCCTTGAGAAGCCCATTCTCGCCTTCAGAATCGAAATCATTACACATCCCACACCCCCCCCCCCCCCCGCAGACGATGGCATTGCGAATGAATAAATAATAATTTCAATTGACATTCCCGTCAGCCAATTTGAATTCGATTTTCGATTCCGCAGAGCGCCCAGGTAGGTTGGTTTCCAATTTATCGTCAATAATCAGCTTCTGCCGGCCGTTACGCCGCCACCGTGTCACAGATCACTGCCCGATTTACTCCCATTTCCGGATGGTTAACAAATAATAAAATGTTGCATACATGTATGCGGTAGCTAATCGAGCATGACACTCTGCACAACACACACACACACACACACACGCAAGCCATAGATAGAGAGGCCCGTGAAAAGCCCACAAATCATCGCCCAAAGTGCACTCAATGAAAAATCATCGACATTGAAAATTCGACCGCTGCTGTCGCCTCTCCCACCCCTCCCTCACTCAACCCATTCGACAGTCGGCTGGTTATACGCATATTCATCAGCGGGCGCGCAACCCTTTCTCCCGCCAAGTGGAAACCCAGAAATCAGAAGGGCTCCATAGATTAATGTCTCGCAGCCAAATGTTGATTTTTATTAGACCGCATACCACTCGACGACGCACCCACACACACCCACACACACCAGCGCACCGTCGGGCGGTACAAATTTTCATGCTATCGTCACCTTTTAACCCTTTCTGTTGGCACCACTCCCCCACCCCTCGACGGGCATTTTTGTAAGCGTCCTCCCGCCACCGCCGCACCTGGTTCGGTTTGGTTTCACGGCTGGCGGACTCCTTGCGTGAGTGTCTATCTCAACTCGACTCAGTGACTTGGCGCTTGGCGATGAAGCGGGCGAGCGGCAGACTACCTGTACCGGCTCGCACAACCCTATCACCCCTCTGCACGAGTGAGCGCGCTGCGGCAATAAAATTATGAAATTAATTGGTTGTATGTCAAGAACGCGGTTTTATTTAACGGCTCAGGGCTGGTGGCTGGCGGCAGAGCCTCCATGCAAATGGCGGCACCGCCTGCGCCGCGCCACCACTAACGAGGGTGGCGACGACGACACAAGGCAGAGGGGCAGACGAAAGAGTTGTCGAAAATTGCGGCAACGCGAGCATTCAATGTTTGGTCCGGTCTGCGCGTTTTTATTTGTTTCTGGAGAACTTTCGGGACTGTCACGCACTTTGGCCGTAAACGGAGAAACAACAAATTAAAACCGATGACGACCCCCTGCCCGAGACGGGGACGCATGGAGTGCCAGCCGCGGCCTCTATAAATCCATCGCCTGTCAATTGGCGCAGATAGTCACGATGGCTCCTCGACCGGAAACCGCCACCGGAAAGGGTTTAAATCAAATCGAGCAGGGCGACGAGCGGCGCACGGCTTTGTGGTGCAAGTTTGCTCGCAATTAGTGCGGAGGTTGGCTGGCGGTACGATGGTATCGGGCTTCGTAATTCGCACCGCTAGTGTTTGCAATTAAAAGAAGCTCGTCGGCCGACTCGTCCGCCGCTCCGAAGGAGGTGTGCAGCGCGCTCGTGTGAGCTGCTTGAGAGATTATCAATTCCATTAGAGACAACTCAAGTCCAAGATTGCGAGCTGGATAGACAGTGTAATGAGTGCCACTGACGCTGCCACTGCTGCGGCTGCGGTAGCTATCGCCAACGCCACCGGCCGCCACGGTGGGTGTCGAGGGGGCAATTAGGCGCTAGCACGGCTTATTAATTATTGGCCGGCGTGTAAATACGAATGGGGCGACGACGACGACGACGGTTCGCTGCCGACTGGAGGTGTTAATTTGTCTAAGTGGAGGCGGAAACGCCGCTTCAGACTTCGGCCGGGGTGTTTGTCTTGTTTATTTGGAGTGAAGTTGATTCTTTTCGGAAGTTTCTGAGAGCAGACGGAATTCAATTTGTGGCCGTTTCTTTTTTCGCCCGCGGTTAATGTGGGAAGTTGTTGCATGTACAGAGAGAGTTGCTTTTTAGGGGGAGGGGAAGGGCTCCTGCAGACAAACTTTGAGATGAGAGAGTGAGTGGGGAGGGTGTGGGTGGGGGAGTTGTCAAAACTTTTCGGTTTTCCCTTCAATGTGAGTTCGAGACCTGAATCTTGGTCCTGAGAACTGAGGTAATTGATTAAACTTCTGAAGGGTTGAGGCTGAGCTGAGCTGAAATCATAAGAACGGAAATTTGACAGCTTGGACGTCTGGAAGACGAGGCTCAGTCAGCCACTGACAGGCAACCAGAACTCATCGGACCACTGTAAGGCAGCCAGAGCTTAGTCGCCCACCATCAGGCAGCCAGAGCTCAGCCAGCCACTGTAAGGCAACCAGAGCTCAGCCAGCCACTGACAGGCAACTAGAGCTCAGTCAGCCACTGTAAGACAGCCAGAGCTCAGTCAGCCACTGCCAGGCAGCCAGAACTCAGCCAGCCACTGAAAGGCAGCCAGAACTCAGTCGCCCACCATCAGGCAGCCAGAACTCAGTCGCCCACCATCAGGCAGCCAGAACTCCGCCAACCACTGTAAGGCAGCCAGAGGTCAGTCAGCCACTGTAAGGCAGCTAGAGCTCAGTCAGCCACTGTAAGGCAGCCAGAGCTCAGTCAGCCACTGTAAGGCAGCCAGAGCTCAGTCAGCCACTGTAAGGCAGCCAGAGCTCAGCCAGCCACTGTAAGGCAACCAGAGCTCAGCCAGCCACTGTAAGGCAGCCAGAGCTCAGTCAACCACTGTAAGGCAGCCAGAACTCAGTCGTCCAGCATCAGGCAGCCAGAGCTCACCCAGCCACTGTAAGGCAGCCAGAGCTCAGTGAGCCACTGTGAGGCAGTCAGAGCTCAGTCGCCCACCATCAGGCAGCCAGAGCTCAGCCAGCCACTGTAAGGGAGCCAGAGCTCAGCTAGCCACTGTAAGGCAGCCAGAGCTCAGTCAGCCACTGAAGGGCAGCCGGAGCTCACCCAGCCACTGTAAGGCAGCCAGAGTTCAGCCAGTCGTGTGTCATTCAAAGCCTTACGCCCTTTCGTTAACACTGGCGTAGACCAGGTCATGCTCGGATGGATGCTTTTCTTGTTCAATGCTCCTCCAAGGACGATGTCTCCACGACAGAAACTGGCTTCATGCTCTGCACAGACGACGATTTGATCCAAATTTTGACCAAATCCGATCGGAATTCGATTCTAATCTGTTCAGAGAACATAACTCTTTTCAGCTTCTAACGAATATCGATGGAACTGCTCCAAATTTACACCACATCACCGCTAGAGCGGTCAGGCATCTAGTTGTGCTTAAGTTTCCACATTCAAATTGGCTCCCTTCGACTGCCGAAGGGCATAAATCTCTCCCCCCGGCCCGCACCCCCCCACTTACCACTCTTCCCCATCCACTCACTCATTCTCTATTCAACAAAGCCTTGGGAATTCGCAGACGGTGTTAGGTGTCAGTTTGATAAGTGGCTCCGTTGTTTGAAATCAAATAACAATCCGAACGGTCAGCAATTTCGACTTCGCGCATGTCCCTGCCTCCGGCCGAGCGCGCCGCACATTCGATTCCAAGCAACAATTGGACAGCCGACATTCGCGTAATTGATTTTCCTGACACTTTGCCAAACTTTACGATGCCCGGGCGGCAAACTGCGACAAGACCAAAAAAAAAAAACACACACAAACTTAGGAAACCATGTGATAATAGCCTTGACGAGATCGCAGCGACGGCGAAGACGATGTCCAAGATGCATGAGGCGGCGACGCACGGCGAAGACAACGAATCACCGAATTGCCACGAATAAGACAAATAAGAGGCATCCAAGGACGTGGCATGCGGGCGGAGGGCAATAAAAAGGGCCGTGGCCAAGTCGCCGTGGATGTGTCCATTTCCCATGTTGCCGCGGACAGATTCGTGAAATCATCTCATTATGTGCCCTCCGCCCGCTCCTCAGGCGCACCGCGCCGCCGCTGCGTCGTGTGTTCGTCCTCTGGATACGCATTCCGCGGCCGCCTGGAGTCGCCGTGCTCTCGGAATGCAACTGGTTTGGTTAACCTCGTGTAAATTTGTGAAATCGCTGAGTTCTGTAGTCGTTTTTCGGGCGGCTACCGTTTCGCATCACTCCACTCCGCCTCACCTCTCCCGCCATCTGTGCATCCGCCAGATAGGATGCCTTATCGGCGATTAATGCGCGGTGCTCTGCGGCGGAGGATTTGCCTTTTTGTTTGCGTTCACGTGGTAGATGGAGTCTGTCTGGTTGGCGGAAAGTTCTCAGCCAAATGTTTAGACAATTATCTTCGCTGTGCGTCGTCGTCGTCGACGACTGCCTTTGATTCGATGACCGGCCACCGGAACAAAGCCACCGCCGACGAGCTCTCGGGTGTTGAGTGGAATTTTAAATGGCAACATTTATTCACAAGCTTGCTGCTGCTACTACTTGTCCTTCTGCTCCTGTTCCATCCCTCCTGGCTGTTGGTCAGTGCATAGAATAGGTCCGGAGGAATGTCATTTGAATGGAGCCGACGAACACATTTGTTTTGCATTCGAGTGAGAGCTTGCCCGTTGCTGTTGCTAGTTTGAGAAGGGTCAAGTTAGATAGTCGAAGAAGGAGTTGGCGGTCTCCAGGGATGATTCAGAGGTCAAGGAAGTTGATGACTGGAGGAAGAAGCTGTCTGATAATTTATGACTGTTACCCTCCAGTCCTCCTCTTGCAATTAACAATCGATATCATTCCCCACATGGACCTCCGCCCAAAGCAACAAACAACCAGCAGCACACACCATCTGCCGTTGTTGTCGCAGAATACATTTTTCACACTCAACGCCGCCGCCGCCGCCGCGTCAATGAAGCCCACTCAACCAAGACCGACCGCAATAACTTACGCGTTCGGAAGTAAGCCTTAAATGGTCGTTTAAAGATTTTTTCACCCATCCCCTCGACCGTAACTCCACGAGGAATAAATTAGGGACGGTGCGCAAAAAACACAAAACGACAAATAACCGCGCAAGGCAGTTGCAGGTACCCTTCGCAGCGCTAGATCGACAGCCGGAGACTTAGTGGCCAACACCAGCTATCTCCTGCTCTGTGCTGGGCTATCGATCTAATTGATCGGTTCCATATGGTCAGTCGCATGCAACGATCCATCGACTCCGATCTCATCACCAGATAAGCGATCGACAAACTCTTCGATTATTCAGTGAGCCAGTAGAGCGGCGAGGGGGTGGAATGACTTGATGACGCGACAGAGGTGGGGGACAACGATGTGTCAGTCGGGTATGTAGGGGTCGTCGTGTCTGTGGACGGTGAAAGGGAGCGGAGAAAGGGTGCATGGAAGGAAGGAAGAGTTATCCGCTGGAAGGGACTTTGATTAAACCGCGAAAAGTGGCTTTTAATTGTTTGTTTTGTCTGAGGACAGTCTGGGGTGAAAGATTGTGTTCAACAAGCAAGAAGCATGAACGGGAAAGTTAGTAAGAAGTCATCCTAAAAGGAGGACACACAGTCGAAGAAATTTCGAAAGTTGTCAAATTGTCCAAAAGGTCAAAAACTTGTTAAGAATGAGCCAAGTCATGGATGTCTCGCCAATTTGTGGATACCGAATTTTTCTGTGTCTAGTCACTGCAAAAAGATCTAAAAACTTCCAGAACGACGCACAGAAATTATCAAAAATGTCAAAAATCTAAAAAAGTTACCCGAAAGTAACCAACAAATCATCCAAATGTCACCAGAAACGTCCAAAAGCTAGTGAAAAGCGACAATTTGTGGCATCCTCGTTGGACTTAGCAACAAACGAGTTCAGAAATTGATCCAAAATATGACTAAGCCGCATACAAGGTGGGAAACCATAGAGAAAAGGTCGAAAAAGTGACGAAAAATTTCATGAAATGAGTACTAAATTTTCCGAAATTTTCAAAAATCGTCCAAAATTGTTCAAATTTAGCAAAAAATTGTCAAAAATGTATAAATTCATAGAGACATCGTTCATCAAGGACAATTCTTATCTTTGTATAAAAAACAAGGTCCAAATTGACAAAAAAAAGTCAAAAGCTTGAAAAAAATTTTTAAAAAATTGTCCGAATGATCCAAATGTCTCAAACGCCAACAAAATGAGTTCAAACCTGTCAAAAATTATCGTCAAAAGCAATAAAAAATTTTTCAAAATTGTTCAAAAACACTAAACAAAAGTCAAAAATTGTCCTAATTAAGTAAAAATTTTCAAAAATGTACAAATCTATAGAAACATCGCCAATTTAGGACAATTCTTATCATTGTACAGAAAGCAAGGTCCAAAATTTAAAAAAAATTGTGTCAAAACCTTCAAAAAAAATGTACGAATGATATAGGAAATGATCCAAATATCGCAAAACCCAACAAAAACATCAAGAAAACTTTCAAATTTTGACACCTTAGAGAATATTTACAACAATTTTTTTAGGCCAGGCCTAAAAAGCCACAAAAATGGGTCGAAACCTGTCAAAAATTATCGTAAAAGGCAACAAAAATTTTAAAAAGGCCAAAAGTCGTCCAAAAATTTTTAAATTTTTATATATTTCGTATGAGTTCGATAGACCAATGATTCTTTACCTATGTGATGAAGAACCTAGGCCACAACCTGCTTTAAGGCTCTCTGTCATCTTTAACGGACCCACTTACATTGATTCTGCGACCGAGAACTCATTCCTTTGACCTTTACTCCTGCGGTTTGGGCTCCTTTTTCTTCTTGAACCTAAAATAACACGAAAGGACTAAATTTTACTTCCTCTCAGTGGTTATATGATGACACACTGGAGACGTGCTTGTTTCCAAAGCTCAACAACTGGCAAGTAACCACGAGTCTATACTTGCAATCGATGTATTTATCCAACCTGTCTCTTCGACATTTCTTTCCATTTGGAAGATATCCTAGCAACATTCAAAGACTATTCAGAGTTTTCTAAATGTGTCCAAAACAGTCCAAACCTGTCAAAATCATCGAAAACTGTCAAAAATCATCCAAAACTATCAAAAGTCGTCGTAAGCTCACAAAAATCATTCGAAAACCAACCAAAACCTTGCACATCCTTTCGAATTCGTCCGAATGTGTTCAAAACGATTGTACGTTGGGCTGTTTATGAAATCGTTGGGCTGTTTATGAAATCATCGGCCAAATTTTATGAATGGTCCATCGGCATATTTCTCTGAAGCCCAAAAAAAGTTTGGTCATCTGAGAGCAGTTTCTGGTCATCTATTAGCACGTCCGATGCTTAGAAAAGTTCAGGAACTCAGAGCTTCTCATCTGAACATGCTCCAAGGACCCTAAGAAGCTTCAAAAGCATCAAAAACTATCCTTCAACGCGTGGTAGCAGTCAACACAGTCCATAACCCACCAGTCATCACCCACAAGGTCGTTCATTACAACACGTGGGATCATCTTCCAAAGACTTGTCCCACACTAGGGACTCTTCAAAATCTTCTAAAAATTACCATCAGCATGTCCAGAAATCACATAAATCATCACCGTAGACCACCGGACGCCACCAGATCCATCTCTTGCCGCGACACACTGTGCCCTTCATTGAGGTCACCACTTTTCCTCCGGCTGCTCAGTCATGTGTTCACTCTGGGAACAGCGATACCCCCGTCTCTGGCCACTCACCAAAGCCTGCCACGGAATCCAAAGAAAACGGACACAGCGACAACAAAAAAAAAAAAAAAAAACGCCCGACAAGCGAAGCTAATTTCGAGGCGCATTGTCACTCGTAATAAATTTCGAAACAAATTGAGTGTTAAATGCCCGACCAAGCGTCACATGTTGATGTGCGCCTTTGCCATCTCCGGGTGATGTCAAGCAACCAGCCAGTCAGTCAGTCCTCCACACTGCGTGCGTGTGCACTGTAGTGCACACTATTAATGAATTGATCCATTAAGGTCGTCAATTATTGACGACTGCCCTCTCTGCTGTCGCCGCTCTTCTGTGTGCATCTGATGCCCACCACCACTTTGGATGATTAATTTTCCGCTTTTTCTTGGAAGGGCAGGATGCGACCGAGCCTCGAGTCCCAAACCGAATCGAGAGGTGGGCCACAAAACGCGTTCCCAAAAGTCCATGGCGAATGACTGTGGTGGGCACTAGTGACGGCGGCGGCAAATCGGAATCCTTCGCTGGCGCAGAGCACGGCCACACAAGCCAACACACATCCCCGGCAATTATAATGCCATAAGGGTGCGCATGCCGGGCGGAGGTGGTGGCGTCTCCCCCCGGACCCGTGGGGTGGCTGATTGCATTTCCTGCGCCTAATCCACTGGCGAATTAACTCCGCTGCGAAACGGGATATTACGCCTAAGGGTATTCGAATTCAATCGCATCGACGGCGGCGAACAGGGCTCCATCGATTCCGCGTGTGTGTCTCGCTGGCAGCGATGCCAAAGAATAACCGACCGTCGATGATGCTCAAATGCATCTTCGGCACAGAGCACGGCTCCGACTGCGAACAGTCGCAGAGATGGATGCAAAAACTTAGTCAAGCGTTTGCCACGCATGAACTGCCAGCACCCCCGTTTTAGTGACATGATCTGTGTGCTGATGCGTGCCGCCCAGTGTTTGCCCTGTGTGCAGGCACGCGGGGATGGTGTTCCAGCAGACGCAGCAGAATTGATATCACGAATTCCGTGTCTCTCTCCGGGCGGATGGAGATGATTTCTGATTTCTCTGTCCGCAGTCCGATTTTGGCCATCCATCATCATCGGTTGGGAGCGCTGCGTTCTTGGGGTTAATTGATTGACGATGGGCATCGTCGGGGGTAGGGCTGACGCTGACAGTGGTTGGTCGGAATGGAAATCAACCCCCGACTGTGGTAAAGATCCGTCGGCTTCGGAGACGATTTGGTATGCAAACCGAATGCTGAGCGATTTTCGGCTCGATATGTGCGTGTACATGTCGCCGCCGAATGTCACTTGCAGTCATCATCGTTGTCGTCGTCGTCGGCAGCAGCAGCACCGGCAATCGAATTCAATGGCAAAACGTTCAGTGGTCCAGAAAATGCCAAAAACGGCCGACTAATGCCTAATCAACTGTCTGCGAGAGAGAGGAAGTGTTTGCAAATTTTTTTTCACTTTGCTCTTGCCTGTGCAGTGGACAGACAAATGCAGACAAGGTCGAAAGATTTGACAGGGAGTGGCAGAGTTTGTTCGGTTGACTGCTGGAAAGCTGATTTTCGAGGAAATGTGCTCATAACTGGGAAGCGGTGGCTCAAGCGTTGACATAACCTTTGGGAAATTTGTTACTTGTAATGCGAGGAAAATGTTGGTGCTCAAGATGTACCGTTAGGGGTGAGTATTTACCTCAACTGAGCAGTTTTTCTTTAATAGCGACACATTTTGGAGAATCGCACATATCTCCAAAACGGTGTGTTGCAGGAGGACGACACGTTTGAGAAAGTTACTCACGTCACTCTGTGGATGATTTTGAGATCAAATATTTACCGCTAAATTTGAGCATATGTCACAAAGCGGCAACTGAAATAAAATGTTAGTTGTGATGAATTTTGAAAAATGTGTCAAATTTTGAAAACGGTGCGTCTGAGGAAAATTTTGGATTTGGCAATTATTTCCTGATGTTTTGACGATGATTTTGAGAACAAATTTTCACTGATACACTTGAATGTTTGTCAGAAAGAAGCGCCAGAAGTGCAGCTAGAGCTGTCCCTGAATTTCAAAAATTTGCCATATTTTGAAAACGGCGCACCGATGTTGTATTTTCTATTCTGAGAAATTGTTACTAGTGTTATAACGTACATTTTGAGGTCAAAAATTTACCGCTAGATGCAGACTTTGGTCAAAAACATACGTAAACGTACAACGTAGAATGTGATTTATCTTAAAAATGCGCGATATTTTGAAAACGGTGTATCACAGGGTAATTTTGGATTTGGCAATTATTTCCTGATGTTTTGACGATGATTTTGAGGACAAATTTTTACTGGTACGATTGTATGTTTGTCAGAAAGTAGCGCCAGGAGTACAACTTAAGCTGTCCTTGAATTTCAAAAATTCGCCGTATTTTGAAAACGGCTCATCGAAGTTGTATGTTGCATTTTGAGAAATATTTACTTGTATTACGAGAAACATTTTGAGGTCAAAAATTTACCGCTAGACGCAGACATTTGTCAGCGAACATCATTCGAAATACTACGTAAAATGTGATTTCTTTTCAAAATGTGAGATATTTTGAAAACGGTGAGTAGCATTAAAATTTTGGACTAAATTTTCTTTTCCTGAAGTCACAATGAAGATTTTGAGTCCAAATACTTACCGGTGGACTTGAGCATTTGTCAGAAATCATCACCACGAACATAGCTTCAGCAGTGACTTATTTTTGAAAATATGTCATATTTTGAAATTGGTGCATTGAATGCAAATTTTGGATTTGAGAGTTTTTCCTGAAGTTGATACGAATATTTTGAGATCAAATTTTCAATGAAGGGCGTGACCATTTGTCAAAAAGAATCACAAAGACTTCAACATTAATTGCGATTAATTTTGAAAAATGCGCTGTATTTCGAAAACGGTGCATCGCATGCACACTTTGTATTTGGAGAATTTGTTCTTCCTCTCTTGGCGAAGATTTTGAGACCACAAATTTGTCGATAAATCGAGAAATTTGCCAAAAGGAGCACCAGGAGTAAAACTTAAGCTGTGATTTCTAAAATATGGCTTTGGGTGTTAAATGGTCAGAAATGTGCTATATCTCGAAGGTAGTGCGTCGCTCAAAGATTTCATGTATGAGGAATTTGTTCGTCGTATTCTGCCAAAAATTTTGAGCCCAAAAATGTCCTAATAGACATTACCGTTGGCTAGAAAACAGAACCAGAAGAAGAACTTTTTGAATAACTCATTTTGAAAAATGTAACCATACCTTGAAAATGCTGAGAATACAGACAAATTTGTGTTGTGACAAATGACAGATAACTGAGCTTGAAATGAAGAACAAAACAGCGTCTTAAAACAGAGAAATACAAGGCTATGAGTTCACACGACGAAGCAAAGCCACTTTGCAACCTGACTAAGCCCCCCATTCGAACCTCAAAAAATCGCATTCTTATCCAATTTACGTCGATTGATATCACACCTCATGTCAATTCAAGTCAATCAAAAGTTTAAAGAGACAGCCACTTAGTTTGAACCATAAATACTGTCTTTCGTCCCCTCCCCCTCTCACCGCCTCATACTCGTCATCACTTTTGACAACTATTTTGACATATCGCCTTCAATTACCGCCATCCAACACTGGTCATGGAACTACTTGGCCTTTTGAAAAATTCACGAAAATTACAAGCCACCGCCCGGTTTCGTGACTGTCATGCACGGTCATGCACTCATGTCATAACATACCGACAGCGCAGCCGGGTCACATTGCCCCGGTGACTGTGTGACAAGTTAATACGGTCATCAGCCGTCAGGAATTGATTTCCAAAATTCACCCCGAAAGAAATGACAGCTCAAGTCGAGTAATTTGCCATTAAACCGACAGAGACATTATCGCCACACACTCATCGACGAGCGGCCAGAGCAACCCCTGTCTGGGCCGAGAGGGGAGCGATGATGGTCCAGGGACCTTCAAGGACTATTAGTATCCATCTCCTGTTTTCAATTAGTCAGAAAGACAAATGTACAATACCGTTAACACAAGTCATTTGACATATGTGACCTGGCGAGTTGCTGATGCCGTGATGGTGATGGTGGTGGTGGTGGTGGTGTTGGCATGTGGGACGCGTTGGAGACGAAACGCGCACATAATTCCAAAGAACGAGACGCCAGCAAAACAATTCCGACAGAATTCTGGTAAGAAATTGATGATGATCGGCTGGAGGACACACTAAAAGGGCGGCGAGGCAAAGGGATTGCGAGTCTCTATCCTTTTTGCTGATTGCCTCTCATGTGTGGGGTGAGGGAGGGGGTGGGGGAGGGTGTTTTTGTGTCATCCCCTATTTGCTGAATTAAATGACCCTTATGCTGGATAACTTCAATGTTACACAATCACTTACCATTTGGTTTTGCTTGAAAGGATTCTGCTGCCACTGCCGTTGCTGCTGCTGTGGGGATGAACGATCCGGAGTGAGGGTGGGACTGAGTAGGCTTTGTTTATCTTTCGAAAGTAACGATGACGACGACGCTGAAAAACAAGCAAAAAAACCGGGTCTTAAGTTTTGAAAGTTTGATGGATATGACTTTGTCGCGGCCGACGTAAGGACATCAGTCTCAATCTGAGTGCCGTGCTCGTGGGTTTATTGGACATTTCGGATGCTCAAGTGGATATTTTCGTTCGTTTTTATATTTTTGTATGTTTTCCAGGCATAGGAGGTAGTTGGGGATATGGTTTGGTTTTTTGAAGATTTGAATGGGGATTATGGCCAATTGAGACATGTCTCCGATGAGGCGGAGAGGAGCAATGGGAAGTTGAAGTTGGAGATGTGCTTCAGTACTGGAGAGGAGAGATTGTGATAGTTAGGGGAGCGATGAAAGAGAGGATTGTGACGCAAGAGTTAAGGGGAAACACGAAGGGAGTTGAGTCGACGAAGTAATGATCTGAGACAAGGTAGAGGAGGCGAACCTCGAGATTAATGAGCTAAAGCAGTGATTTCAAACAAACCACGCACAAGATTGTAGCGAAAAAGCAAAAATTTTGGAGTAATAATATAATTTGAATGGCACTACAACCCACAAGGGAACAGGGCCCACCTTCTACAACAACAACAACGTCGATGTGCAAAATTTTGAATGTTCAACTCGGCGTAGTGGCTTAGGTCCATGTACAGAGTATGGACAGCACTGGTTCGGCACGAAAAGCCTTTGAATCTGAGTCAATGGGACAACGCAACAGAGAACGGCCTAGATTCAGATGGTGCAAACAAGTGGAGAAGGACCTCAACCAACTTGGAGTGCGCAACTGAAGGCAGCTGGCTTGCTGGAGAGGCATGTTAATTTAAGCCCGCTTTCAGATCAGACTGTAGCATCATTGAAGAAGTCGATCCCAAGTCCGCCCCAGACTGCAGCGCCGTTAAAAGACGATCTCAGGTCCACCTCAGACTTCAGCGCCGTTAAAAGAAGAAGAAGTCGATTCTCGGTCCATCTCAGACTGCAGCGCCATTAAAAGAAGAAGGCGTAAATTTACAAAACAGGAGCTCCAAACCTAGTCCATTTCATAGGTAACTGGCATGAGTCAGACGAACCTTCTCTGTCAGACCAGCAGGATGTCAGATTTCACATTTCCTTCCGACTTTTACATGTCTCGAGAGCAAACACACAGATTGAGTACAACATCTTCTTCTTCTTCTTGTGGTGGCGCTTCAGTCCGGGGTGGGCTTGGTCCTCAACCAACATGCCTCTCCAGCCAGCAGGATCGCACTCCAAGTTGGTTGAGGTCCTTCTCCACTTGTGTGCGCCACTGATAGTACACAATATCAGATTGTAAATGTTTCTCTCTTCTGTAGGAACCCTTCAGGGCCTAGAGGAAAGCGGCATTTCAGCATACTGATAGGTTCCTGCCATAAGAGCTGTAATGTCGAATATGACCCAATGGCCGCTTGGGAGAAAGTGCAGCGTGGAATCTACAGTTTTAGAGTTGATCGAGAGACCCCGCTTCCTAACAAAGTGGGGGGATTGTCCCTAAAGCATGATCTCATTTGAGACTTGGGTAACTAAGGCGCCTAGTCTTGCATTTTCTACGACACTTGGATAAACGAATCTTGTGCTATAAGCAGTAAGGCATGTTATCACAAGAAACCAAATCCAACATCTCTGTACCATGCTTACTAGCAAATGGTTTGTGGTCGAACATGGTGGCGTAACGTTTGTGAATTCATGATCGAAGGCATCACCGCACTCTTGCAGGGAGACTTCGAATTGATTCGACGATGACTGGAATTACCTTTCAGAAGGTGGACATCATTCTGTTTAGAATGTCGGTGTCTGGGACCTCTTCGGGTAGTCAAAGGAATTGGAAAAAATTCTCAGGCAGCCAATGGTGCATAGTGGTGTAGTCAGATACCTGGTGACTTGGCTAGATCAGTTCCTCCTGATGAGAGGGCGATGCTAGTCTGCTACATGGTCCTCTTGCAGTGGTAACCTACGGAGGTTTCGCCTCTTTGGAACACCTCATTCCCAGTGCTCCATTAAGGTTTTATACAACAGGACCCACCTGATACAAGTGGATAATTTTGCGATAAAATTTATCCGCAGCTACACTGCAAGAGCCATGAATTCTATCAATAATCTCATTATGGGGGTTTTTTACCCCACTTCAAGGAACTTCAACAAACATTCGTCTGGGTCCACACAGAAGCTTTCATTTATCTTAATGAACTTGGTCTGATGCCAAAAAGCATCAGGCCGCTTATCTTCCACATGGCCCATTCCACTGCGAACAGGCGACTCAACCACGGCCAGTCCATCGCACAACGAGTTGGAGAAGACATTCTTTACTTCAGCAAACCGATGTCAAATAGGGATGCGCCTGATGTTGCAAAGCGTCACGTAAATTTTTGGTGTTAAGTGCGCCAAAACTTCGAAACACCACTTGCAGCCAAAAAGAGAAAAATTCTGTACAATGTCGGACGCCATGGTTGGCAAACTCTGTTTGGGCTATTTCGGGGTTGAATTGTTGGATCGTCTTGTTGGAGTCTAGCATTGCATCTGGAGTTGAAGCTGACGTTTTTCGACCCAACACTGGGATTTCAGGGGTTGTACAGTTTTTGAAGCTGAATCTTTTCAGGATTTTGGACACACAAGCTGCTGGAGTTGCAGGCTGTGAATTCACAGATGAGCTCACTAGGGCTTCATGCTGCAAAGCATCAAGTAAACTTTTGGTGCCTTCTACGTTAGACCTTAAGTGGGCCAAGACTTCGAAACGCCTCTTGTGTGAATATTCAGCATTTAAAGAAAAATTTCCGCGGATTTTCCCATCTCCCCCACAAAGGACGTCATTTCCTTGAAAAAGGGAGTGTGACGTCTTTTGGAGTAACTCTGGAGATAGAAAGAATGAGTCAGTGGTACAGAAGTCAAGCTATCGTAGACTTACTGGGTGGAATCTCGAGTTATTTCCTTTTTGCTTTTACCCACTGTGCGGCGTTGTGAGTCTGGCGATTACCATTTTCCAGGGAAGTCTCCTTATGATCTAGCTCAGCCAACTAATCTGCTCTGCAATCAGTGGCCCTTTTGGAGCTTACCGAGGCTGGAAGTTGCTAAAATTTTAAGACCTGCCTGGGCGAGGGTGATACTATTCCACTCTAGGCAGTTTGGTGCTTCGCCTATGACCATTTCTTACACTTGGGAGATACTGCAGTGAACAGGAAGCCTGATTGCTAGACTTAAGTGGAGTTCTGCGGAGGGAATTTCACTACCGACGTCTTCCTTCGTTTCAGACAAAGCACTCAACAGCACAGGCGACGCCCAGGAAGGATGATGGGGGCATTCTGGTTATATTTTGCTCCATTTTTGGATCTAGTGTAGAGTGTTCTCCGTTTTCCCGCAGGCATTTCCATTTCTTCGAATTTTTGAGTGTGGCACAGCCCATTAAGACGAGTCAGGCAAAAAGAAGTGTAGATTAGAGATGACATCAAAATTGTACCTTTTTCCCTCTAGTCAAATAATGATCTCAAAACCCCTCCTCGCCTCATAGACAATCTCAAAGCAGCGCACTAAATTTACCCCCACCCCGCAAAAGTCACGCAAATTAAATTTTCACTCCAGTGCCAGCCCAAACTTTTCCACGAGCACAAAAGAAAAAAAAAACCAAAAATCTTCAAAATCACGAAAACGCCTCCGAATTTGCGCCGACTAGGACGAATTGTGTTTCCCGGGGACCTCCAACAAAAGGACAATCATCACAAACATGCAACGTCAACCTGGCACACCACCCCCAGTCTGATGATTGGTGATGGGTACCCGGGCGCATATGCCGCGCCGCTGTAAGCGCCTGCCTCCGAACACGACGACACTGTCACCACGACGTCGGCGGTCGCATAAGAAAATTATATTATCCAACTCTTTGGTTCGGATAATTGCACGAGAATTAAAATTAATATACTGTCATTGTGAGGGGGAGGGGAACGGCAACAGCAGGAGTGCTCCACCACTGCCACCGGCACCACGACTGCCGGTACCATCGCGGCGATGTCACCATTTGTTAATGTGCCTCCTCGCAAGTAATTCCTTGTAAAATTAGAAACGATATAAAATGTGGGAACACAGCGCACACAAAACGAAAGGATTTAAGGACCTCATAATAAGGTTGTTAAATTCTGGCAACGAATGCCATAAACAAGCCTCCCACTCCTGGCCTTTCAACCAGTTCGCGGTAGCAGCAGCGGCAGCGGCGGCAGGCTAATCAAGAATAAGTTTTGACATAGTGTGCCACTCTCCGTGCGGGGGGAGGAGGTGGAGACGCAGTACTGCGCCGACCGATGGAGTGGGGTGGCATAACATTAATTTTCAGTTCGTAATTTCATGTTCACTCTCCGGTTACGCGCGGAGTCCTGGTACACACACACATACACACACACATACTTCTGAAAGGGGAGAGGTGAAAGTTCTTCGCTTTTTGCGACGACGAACACACGCACGACAGTTATGCATTTTGATGAGAGACCTCGCTGCGGCGAAGGGGGGGGGGAACGCACATAAACAACAGATAGACTTTGACAAAGTAGGTTGCGAGTGGGTGGGGGCGACAGAGTCAACAAACAGGACATGCAGAGGTGACATCACGCTCGCAGCAATCCGCCGTGAAGAGCTGCCCGCCACAAGATTCACATCTTGACCCATTTTTGACGCCCACCCGCTCTCGCGTCCACCTCAAATATGGTCTGCCCAGTCATGGTCATGCCATTCATCGTTCACTGGGCGTTGCCGTCCAAGATTCAATTTGAATCTCGCCTCAGTGTCAATTTCCCCACTTAACTCGCCCTCGTGAGACGACACTGATGGCACACAAAGTGTCCGCGATGAGCGCGTTCGCCCCATCCCTCCCATCACCCCCCCGCTTCCACCCTCAAATCTCACATTCATCCGATTCGAAGTCAAACCCGGCCGCCACCTGCTGGGAGTTTATGAACCGCGCGATACTCTATAGTCGGCAATAATTTCACAAAAACGCAACGCCGCCGCCGCCGCCACGCCGGAAAACAAAAACACAACGCCAACGAATTAAGAAGCGGCACCCCCGTCGAGCGTGTGGAAGTTGTTCGATGCGTCTTCACGGCCTGCTTGCGGCGCGGATGTCGTCGCCAACACAAAACAACACCCAATGAGCTCGCATTAAAAATTTGTAGACAAGACTCGGAAACAATCGCACACACGCACACGCACAAGTGACTTTTGACAAAAGCAACAAAAAAAAAAAAACTCAAAGTTCCCGCAGCATCAGCAGGACAGACCACAGCCATGGATGACGATGCCTCAACGACTCCACGCAGCGGTAACAAATTACAAGAAGGATGTGATTTTGGGGATAATTTATAGTGAATTTGCGGTTTCATTGTCATGATTTTTTGCCAGTTGTTGTTGTTGTTGGTGGTGGTGGTGGTGATGGTGGTGTTGGAGGGATGGATGCGTAGCGGGAAAAAGCAGCAGGGTGCAGGCCGGAGGAAAGGACAAAGTTTCGCCTGTAACAAAGTTTAGTTCGCTCGACTGGCAGTGGGAGGAGGAAGAGGGATGCGGGCGGATGGCGGTGTCGGATATTCATTTCGAGGATAATGGCATTAAGTCACCTTTTTTTGGGTTGTGTGCTGCCGATTACCGCTCGGCTTAGGGTGGCGATGCTGACGTCTTCGGAGATGTGACGCAGGAAGCTGGCGCACGACTTGTCACATTTGTTAATAATCGGCTTACGTGCGTAATTCGATTGAGTGTAAATTGGCACGGAGTTGGCGAGGGCGAGGTGTGGATCCTGTGGTTGCAAGGTGGCCAGTGATTAGATGGGAATTTCAGTGGGATTTGGATTATTTTCGTCCATCTTTGCTGACACCTGACTGCTGTGGTGGAGTTTGTGGACAGGGTTTGAGAATGGAGGAAACGCACGTGGGGGGTCGTTTTCGGCATCTTCGCACTTTTTTCAATTTGAAGTCGTCTCACAAAGTCTTGCCTGATGAAAGCGTTTTTTAGCAGTAGTGTGGGTAGAAAGTCATTAAGTCTGGAGACTGCTTAACAGCGACGAGGCTCCAGAGATCGCTTTGAGGCAGAATCTTCCACGCAAGACGATGGCAAGAATTTCAGGAGACTGCTTAGCAGCGACGCGGGTCCAGAGACCGCTTTGAGGCAGAATCTTCCACACAAGACGATGACAAAAATTTCTGGAGACTGCTAGACAGCGACAAGGAACCAGATTGGGCAGAATCTTCCACCCAACGAGGACAACGATAGACAAAAATTCTGTCCCGTTGACGTAGACGAGGTCAAGATGACAAAATCAGCAAAGCTTCTGGAACTGGAGGACTAGCCACAGAAAGCTCTCAAGCAGGTAGGTATGGTGTGGTTGGGCGCATACGCCAACTCATCTGTAAGACATAGTCGGAGGAAGGTACGCCCGTTGAGAGAAATTTCAGTTCAGTCTTCTTAACATCGCATTCAAGGCCTGCCTCCCTCTCTCTCTTTCTCCCTCAAACTTTCTTCCTCTCTCTCTCTCTCGCTCGCCGATCCAACTGGTTCTGGAATGAAAGCCAAGTCTTTCTTGAACCATCTAATAACAGCCGAAAAGAGTGGGAAAATTGGAGGAAATGCTGTCATGACATAGAGGCCTTGAACAGAGCATCACAAAGGGGCAGCAAAAATTGTGCAAAGTTCACAGTGAGCAAGGACTACACCACTAAATCTGAAATCAGACCCAGAAGCACTCTTGCCAATCGGTGTTTCTTTGGGCTCAACATGGAATTGAGGAAAAGAGTCCTCTGGAGGAGGATCAAACTAAGTTTCTACGTACAACCCCTCACTCAGGGCAAGGGGTCATAAGACAGGGCACCCAAGACTCGACGCTATTGAAAGAGGAATTAAATTGAATCGAATAGAAAGAAAAAACAAAAAGGATCAGAAGGCTGTTAGTCTTTGGAGAGGACAGGCAAGTTCTGCGTCCTGCTTGCTTTGATGACTTTCGGCTAAGGGGATCCAACAACGACTCCTATAGGCCTACAGCTGCATGTGCCTAGTCAATCGTCTACGACTTTAATTGAGTGGCACTACAGCCCACAAGGGACCAGGGTCGAGCTTCTACAACAACTACTCGTGTTGTGCGTCCTACTGTTCTCTCTCGTGTGGAAGTTACCTTCAGTTTCTTGCCGACTCCGATTGGCGAGATTTGAGAAGCTTTTCATAGACAATTGATCATCTCTGAGTGCTGTCAGCAACTCGAAAGAGGTGGTGCCGTGTGTGCTGTGTGGTGCCAGGTGTCCCGTCTGAGAGTCGAACCTAGACCTTCTGCGTGTGAGTCGACGCACTGACCTACTACACCATGGTTTGCAAAGCATATGAGGACAATGCAGGTCCATGGCGAAGAGTCTTCGAATCCGAGCCATTGGGACAAGACTACAGAGGATGTCCTCGAACTAAGTGAAGGATACCAGTGAAGAAAAGGATCCCTTCCAATTTGTTGGGCGAAATTGAAGGTAGCTGGCGAGAAACCCTATCAGCTTGGTTAACGTCCATGTCCAGCCCTGACTGTAGCGCCATCCTAAGAAAGAGAAGAAGTGTGAGTGGAAAGACGCGTGCAGAAACTACTCTTCTTCTTCTTCTTCTTCTTCTTGTGACGCTACAATTCGGGGTGAACCTGGGCCTCAACCAATATGTCTCTCCAGCCAGCACGATCTTTCGCCAGCTGCCGCCAGTTGCTCCCTCCAAGTTGGTTGAGATCCTTCTCCACTTGTGTGCGCCACCTCGTCTGTTGCGTTGTCCCAATGGCTCAGATTCGAAGACTTTTCGGGCCGGAGCAGTGGTGTCCATACGCTCTACATGACCTCGAAGTTTCTGCTGCCTAGTGTGACGCTCTGTCCGGGACGTCGATGTTGTGCGTCCTTCCTTGATGACAGCATGTATTTCGTTTTGCCCTCATTAACCACCAGACACATTCTAGCCGCTTCTGCTTCAATGCCAACAAACGCAACATTGACGGCTCGCCGCGTTCGTCCACTGTCGTCGGCGTAAGCTGGCATAAGCTGGACTTTGGATGCCTCTGGTGTTGAATTGTGAGTTACGCACGATCTTCTCAAGAATGATGTTAAAGAAGTCACATGACAGTTGGTCGCCTTGTCTAAGACCTCAGCAACTGTTCGTCTATGCCAAATATTGCAAACAGAAGGCTCTTCCTGCCGTTCTCTGTCCTCAGTTCCACTCTCCAATGAGTGTAGAAAGGTCGAAGGACCATAACGCAGCACCTCTAGACTCAGTCTGCTGCAAAAAGACTGAACATCCCCTTTCTGTAGGAGGTTCTTGCACGTGGAAGAGGACGAAATTGTTCCTTGATGGCTAGGCACGTTATTGTCTGCAGCAACATTTAGGAAGATAAGAAACGAGGACAGCCTGTTCGACTATCTGATGTCAGTAACCGACGGCTTTGGGAAATTTGAGAAGAAATGTGTCTCAGCAGGCAGGCGTCAAGGCGCACGCATCGATAGCGACTCATCAGCAATTTTTAGCTGGGAACTCCTCCTGCATCCACCTTAAGGTCCGCACAAAGTGCTCCGACATTGGTCGTGGTCAGAAGAAGCGAGTTTGCTGGTGAAAGGTTCAACAGCGAGTTTCGGCAGCGAGGGTCAGCAGCTAGGTTCAGCAGCGAGGGAAGAAGCGAGTTTGCTGGTCTGAGGAGCCAAGTAGCTGTGGAAGTCTTGGTCTTCGATGCCTTTCACCTGCCCTTCGCACTATCCTCTGCCGAGAAAGGATGAAGAAATCCCACAAGAGGGCAATCCAATGCAGCTTTCAAATGATTCGAAGGTCCTTGAACTTCACTGCAAGGTGTCTGTGTCTCATGTCTGTTTGCCGTGGTGTGCCACAAACTGACAATCGACAACCGCCTCATTCTGCGCGGAATCCGAACCGATTGCGAGGCACGGACTGGCCGCTTCTTAGTGCCTTCAATGGCACATAAGCCTCTTTACTTGAACTGTATCGTGGGAGCCTTTAATTTGCATCATGAGAGAAGCAACCTAAGACTCCAACTTCAATTGGTATCGTGTCGAAATAGGCGTTGCACTCCGCACAGCACACCTTCTAACACTCTCCATCTCCATCCCAGCAGAAGAGATTATCTTCTCCTCACCTTTGCTAACACCTCTCCTTTTTCCAAGAAAATTGCAGCCCCCCTCCGCCACACACCCCACAACACGCAACAGATGTCGTGCGCGAATTCCAAACAAAACTCCTGCAACTTTCTGTTTGACATCAAAACATCGATCACTTGACATCCACCGTCGCCGCCGCCGCTGCCGCCGGCCATTCACACGTCTCTTCACTCCACCTCCGCCGCCACCACCGCCGCCAGCATCGCCCCCATGAATCATGAAATGACTGCAAAACTTCCCGCATGTCAACGCGTTTATCGCCGTGCAAACGAGCAGGGAAACATACGAAACAGCAAAAAAAACGCACAGAAACCAAAAACGCGCACAGCGCAAGCAACCGCAAGACACCAAACCATCTCAGAATTCCTCACTAATTCTCACTTCGGTGCAACAAGCGGCGGCGGCAGCAGCAGCAGCAGTAGCACAGCACCAGCTTTTTCTCTCGATTGATCGCAAATTGATTTCGTACTTAGAGCGCGGCGCGGCGCGTATCTGTGCGGCTGCGCAACCATGTCGAAGCGAAATCGTTGACCAAAAATGGACAATAATGCCTTCTCGTGTTGTGAGTTGCCGCCGTTGCCGCCGCCGTTCGCACACCGGTGATATCGACGAATTGACAATGTCGTCGTCGTAGTCTTCGTCGTCATCGTCATCGTCGTCGTGGTCGCGGTTGTCGTTCGTTTGTTGCGACTGAAGGCTCTCCTGTGTTGAGATCTTAATTTAGGAAAAGCACATGCCGTCCGTTACGGTCCTCGTCCGCGTCCTCGTCCTCGTCCTCGTGGTCGGCGTCATCTACGCCGGTCCGTGTCTGTCGCCTTAGTGATTACTCGATTTGAAATTGCTTTGTGGAGCGCGATGCGATGCCTACGCTCAGTTATTTGAGTCAATTACTCCATTTTTATCGCAGACGGAAGGCGACCGATGCCGCTGTGGGGGGAGTGGCAGGTCGGCGACTGATCGCTATGGGATTTTCCTTTGCTGTCAAAAGGAGCACGTCCGAGGCGGCAGGGAGCTGAAGGCGGCAAACTGGTGGGAAATCACGTCGCAATCCTGGCGCAGTGGGTCGCGCGGGAGGGAAATGCCTCCGCTGAGCATGGGAAGATCTAGGATTTGTCTGGGTGCTGTGATGGTGCGTTGGGTGGGGTAGAGAGTGGGAGGGTGGGTAAGAAGGAAGTCAAGTGACAGTGGCAGGCAGTGGAGAACATGGATTGGGATCTCCTGAGCGCCAGAGTCTCCTTTAAGCCAGCTCCGCTTCTGAAGCTCTGCGAGTGGCACTGAAGCTCAAGTGTAGACAGTCAGATGGGCGATAGGTTGAAGCAATAAGACCCGGGAAGTCCTTCGTCTGTAAACTGATACCTCGGGAAGCCCAGCAAACAGTGTGGTGTTTCGCAGAATTTTGAAGTTAAAGTTGAGGAGCAGAAAGATTGGCGCTAGGAACAGATCTTTCGCCTGATTTCGCAGCCAGATCCCAGCAATAGAGACACACTACTCTGGAAGCTCACCAAACAGCCTTAAGATCCAAGGTGGAGCCAAAATGTTCCCACAACTACGAAGTTGAAGCTTAGGAACAGAAACACCTAAGCAGACGTTTCATTGACTGATGGAGTCTGGAATTCGGAAGGCAGAGAAGTGAGTTGAGAGTTCCCGAGGTGGTCTGTTCATGAATAGACACAGAACTAGGATTTTGAAACAGCGCAAAGGACGCAGTAACATGCAGATTCCTACGGAGCGTTCGCAAGGATGTACTTGACCTACGAGTCAGTTCTGCACAGTCGCTGGCGCAGCATTACCTCTCGGCCATCCTACCATCGATTTCCTCCTCCACTCCAAAGCATCCCCCTCGTTATCGTCCCCAACAATACCTTCTTCTGGGAGCTCACACCACGGCTTGTAAGCTTGTTTGATGCCATGATGGTTCTCAGCTTCAGTTGGTTGCGTAGCATGTGTGGGATGTCCTGTGCCAGGTACCTGTCAATCGGCAACACCTTGGTAACCACAAATGGCCCATTGTACCAGAGCCCTTGACTCATCAGTCGTTGCAGGCTAGTTCTTTATGAGAACGAGGTGCTCCTCCAGGTCGTTGGCGCTTAGAGTCGTACCTCGCTTTCTGTTGAAGCAGAGTCTCCTCACTCTTGTATAAGACAGTCGCCAGATCGTCCGTCTCGTCCTGAGTCTGTTTTTTCAACACCAACAGCTGCTTATCCCCCGAAATGTGATCTCGGCGTATAGGCGAACGAGAGCCCGTGCGGAGTCGCCTTCATCGTGTATTTTCAGGCGCACCTTTGGAACTCTCGGCCCTCCTCTCTGTCTTACGAGTTCCAGACTCCATCAGTCAATGAAACGTCTGCATAATGGGCTCCTGTTCCTTAGCTTCAACTTCGTAGATCTGGAAACATTTTGGGTCCACCTTGGATCTGAAGTCTGTTTGGTGAGTGTGCAGGGTCGTGTGCCTCTATTGCCGGGATCTGGATGCAAAATCAGGCGAGAGATCTGTTCCTAGAGCCAATCTTTCTGCTCCTCAACTTTAACTTCAAAGTTTTGGAATCAGGACACTGTTTGCTGGGCTTCCCGAGGTATCAGTTTACAGACGAAGGACTTCCTGGGTCTTATTGCTCCAACCTATCGCCCATCTGACTGTCTACACTTGAGGTTCTGTGCCACTTTCAGAGCTTCTGAAACGCAGCTTGCTTAAACCAGTCTCTGGCGCTCTGGAGAATCCAATTCAAGCTGGGCCACTGCACTGTGCATCGTCTGTCACTTGACTCTCTTCTTAGCCTTCCTCCGTTTCTCCCCTTCTCTCTCTCTCTCTCCCAACTCAAATAACTTCTGCTTGAGCAACCACCTCAACTTAGAGGACCAGGAAATCGTCAACTCTCCGGTCACGAGGTCTCCAGTGACTCTGTTTGAGCAGCCATCTCAATCTAATCTGTCTGTCTTCCCTTAACAATGGAGCCAAGAAGTAGCAGCGACTAAGTTCTGCGGGACTTAAGGCGACTAAGTGGTTATAGCAATTCAAGCGCTGGCAATAGAGGGCAGCAGAAAGGGATTTAGGATCCGGTGACATCTGGGATTAGTGAAGCTTGAATCCCTCTGTCTCCAGAGATCTCAGAACTCCTCGGAATGCGTCGCCATCAACCCAAGAATGGCTGGAATTTCGACGTTGGAGCTGAAGCTGGTTCAATGCCGAAAAGAAATCCACAGACTCTTCACAGGGAACGAGACATAGAGCCAAGATGAACAAGCAGCTGAGACGTCCTCGTGTGAAGCACGATAGCCGGTCGCAGTCTTCCTCTGTTCTCGAACTTTCGTCAAAAGCCGAAGACATCGGGAAGCTAGGCGATAAAGCAGAAGGCGAGTAAGATCTTATGAAACTCAAACAGAGTCTACCCGCACGTTGTCAAACTGAAAAATTCTCTAACCTTTGTCCAAGTTGAACTCAGGGAAGACAAAAGACACTCAGACTTCTCCAGCCTCCTTAGCACTCCGACCAAAATGCCAACTATCCAAAGCCCAATAATTCCAAGGCCTCATCGTCCAGTTTCCCATTAACAAAGAAACCCGTCTATTTCCCCAGCAAACTGCAGTCATCAGCGTCCCTCCAAACAAAGGCGACACAGACAGCAAAAGAACTTCACGCCGCACTTGTCCCGATTGATCCTCTCCTCCCTCACACGCCAGCGTCACTTTCACTTTGTCCTCGAAAAGAAAAATCAATTCATCGCCAACCTATCCCCACACAATCGAATTCAATGGGCAACGCAGGCAAAGCCCACCCCCAGCGCCCAGAGACCAGCATCCGACAAAGTTTAAACGTCACTCAATCGAAAGTGTGCGCGTCCTTCCTCCCCCCCCCCCCCCCCCGCTCCCTTCCAGCAGTCGGTTGCCCTTCACACATGTGCATGCGTGCGATGTTAATCCAGCGCCAGCGTCAGCGTGCGGGTAGCAATCTGCGACAAGTATAAGGGTCATCACCACCATCGCCACCACCACCACCACCATCTCCGACCATTTTCTGTTCGGCAAATGTACGTGGTTTCCGGCTGCGAAAAATGCGCCATCAGACCAGACTTTACTTTGTCCCGTCCTCGCTTCCCGGGGATATGCGTTCGCCCCCTCCCCCCCCCCCCCCCGGCCACGCTCCCTGGCCACCGCGTCATCGTTGTCGTAGTCGCCAACGCCACAACCACCACAGGCGCTGGCCATAGTGTGCTCAATTCCAGCGCTGGCCAATTTAATTTTCTCGCCCGACCCGCTCCTTTTTTTCACAGATGATTTAACTGGTCCTGCTGCTGCTGCTGCCGCACTATGTTACACACACTGGCGAGCGCTGCTGTTGGTTCACCCGTTCGCAGCCGACTTCCCCCATTTTCGGTCGAACGACAAATTTTTTGGGGGCATTTCTGGTTCGACGTCGTCGTCGTGGTCGTGGTCATCGCCGTTGCCGTCGTGGCATTTCGTAGCCATGCTTGGACAGTTTTACGCTCCATTAAGCTCTGCTTGTTTTCGGCGTTATTATAACAATGGCACACACACACACGCACCAACACACACACGCACACCAGGCACGGCCACAGCAAGTGTGTAGATGGCGGTGACGACGGGTTGCCCCCTCATTTGCTTGTCCGGCAATTACTTGCGTCAGATTGCCTTATGCAGATGAGAAATCTCTCGGGTGACATTCTGTCACCGGGCGCGCTGCAATTTCGACAGCCGCCGCTTCGAGATGCCATCACATTGGATGGCCCGGACGGCGATTGCCGCGTCGCGTCCGCCAATTTCCCAGAAATTCGCAGAAGCCGCTGTGGCTGCTGCTGTTCTGTGTGTGGAGTGTCAGAAGAAATTTTCCAATCCGCACACTTACCGGTGTCATGTCCAATCGGCGGCAGCGCAGTAATCGTTCCACGGGTTGACACAGTGCCATTCCCGGCTCTTGCTGCCGCTGCTGCCACTGGTTGGGTTGGTTTTCCATTATAATTGCGATCGCGCAGGAGGCGAGGAGGCGCGCACGCCTGTCAATGACGTGATTTCGGAGCAAACGCGCATGCACGCGCCTCGTTCAATGGGAAAAACAAATCTCCCGCTTGCCGGTGTGTGTGTGTGCCAGGCCAGGGTCTAATCGGAATGAAGGAAAAGCAATTCGTCACGATTCGGGCTTTTGGTGAGTAACGACAACGGCGACGACGACGACGACGACGATGATGATGATGACGATCAGCAGCGAACACCGGTGGGGGGGACAGGGGGCACGATACACCGCGAACGAGGAGGCATTGGACGCATGCATGCGGTGCCTTCTTGGTTCCCGGGATAAACGGTGGCAATCAGTAGTAGTCAAGGGCTTGATTGATGGCCGACAGGAAAATTGAGATGTGTGCGGAGTTTGTGAGATCATTGCAGGGGGGACGGGGGGGGGAGAGGTGGGGAGCGAATGGAGACCGATACCAGGGCGCACAAGTGGCAAAGCGATGACCTGGAGACGTGCAAATGTGCGTGGGCATGAGGACGAGACGAGGTTGTTGTTGATGACGAAATTGACTGCGTACGAGGCTGAAGAGGCATCTCACCAGAGTGAGATGTTACTGAGGCTTAACGATGTTTGACGGTACAAGCTGTTACATGTTGGCGGAAAGACTGAGGCTTTGAGGTCCATCATCAAGCCAAATTCCATCAACACTGACCTCCAATCACCGTCAAACTGTCCAACAATCGTGTCAATTCTCAACTCCATCACACAGTCCTTAACCCCCCCTCCCCCCATCGCTTATTTTCCTTCCATCAGTCCCTCGATTGAAGAAGAGATTTACGCTTGAAGTGCAATCTCAGCACACGCCTTCAGATCCACTTGCCGAGGACCTGTTTACCACTTCTTTTCAATTTTCCTGCCAACACTTGCTCGAGTGTGTTCCCATTCAAGACACCCGTGTGTGTGTGTGTGTGAGATCTCCAAAGGCCGACCTCTGCAGAAGTTCCATCAGGCCTCCAACCGCCCTCTCTGGAGCAATTTTCGGCACCTTTCACAAAGCTCCGGCCGGTAGTTGTGTCTGCCATAAAGGGCTCTAGTCTCTCTCTCTTTCTCTGTGTCTCTCGCAGAATATGATGTGCTACTACCCCTCGACTCAAGGGGTGATAATCAGTCGGGTGTACAGTGCACAGCCACCGAGACGAAGAACCTTTTCGTGCTGCAGCCGGAGAGAGCGCACATACGAATGCCAGCGGAGCGCATTTGAGTTTCCTTTGATGTGCCTCATGCACTCCTCCACTCCAGTGGTGGAGGCTATTGGCACTTGTGGGCGTAAGACACACTTCGGCGTGAGTGAGAGATGAAAGAAAAATGAACTCTACCGCCACCGTGTGGGGTTGGTGGTATCATCGTCGTCTCGTTGTCGAGTACGGACCGGCATTCTTTTACAAGTTCCTCAAGCACTCGGGGAGTTTAGGCAATTTTTGCGAATGTGAAGACCCAGGACGACGACGAGACCGGAGATAAACATGGCAACGAGGTGATGTGTGAGCGGCTCTTGAAGGCAAATTGAAGGACCAGTGTACACGAGGAGTGCCCTCTTGGGTTAATCAGTGTGGAAACGGCCCGGCCTTAGTGGATCGAGGCGATGTTGATGCGATGGGGATAATCGTTGTCTTGGATAAGTGGTGGCGCTGAGGGGGATAAAAGGCGAAAACGCTTTTCTTTGGTCAAAACTGTTTAAAGGGAACTCGAAGGGAGGCTCGTGCTTCAAAGCAATGCGTCCGAAATTCAAATTTGTCACGTCATGGAGTGAAACTTATCGAAAAAGTGTGGAATCAGGAACCACGTAGTTACTGAATTCGCCTAGGAGCCTTCTGTCGCTCAAAAGACTTGACGGAAGGGCCAAAATTTGGCAGAATTTGAATGCTTGCGGCGCTCGAAAGACACAACACATGAATCCAAATGTACCCCACCTCAAGCTCACTACTGGGTGCGGTAACCATGGTGCATCCTTTGCCCTTCGACTTCGGATGATTCTTGTGGAGATCCTTTACGTAGTTGAACGTTCGAAGATCTTAGGTCTTTGAGTCTAAGTGTCCCCTAGCGAATATATCGACCTTTGGGGTAAATCCCTGTGATATCTAGATGCCCCTGGACCTGCTCTGGCTTGTGCATTCCCAAGACAAGCCCTCAACCATCTGCGGTTCCTTGATGTCCTCAAAATCTAAGAAAGTCGCTTACATCCCAAGTCTCCAACCATATCGGCCACCTCCTCCAGTTTCGCAAATTCAATTCTGCTCGTCGGCCTTAGGGGCTTATCCGATTTCTAGGCCCTAAGCTGCATGAGTAGACGATCAGAACTTGACGATGGGCCCCGGATTTCCGGTCAGTGCTGAAAACCCATTCAAGTGAAACCGCTAACCGGACACTGTCTGATTGGCGAGCACACTGGAATACTAGGCCTTCCCTCAAATGGTTTCTGTAGACCAGGACCCAGGGCACTGTAAAGAGCCCAGGGCTCCGTAGAAGACCTAAAGCGCTGTAAAGGACCAAGGGCGCTGTAAAAGGCCTGAAACGCTGTAAGGGACCCAGGGCGCTGTAAAGGGCCTAAAACGCTGTAAAGGACCCAGGTCGCTGTAAAGGACCAAGGGCGCTGTAAAGGACCAAGGGCGCTGTAAAAGGCCTGAAACGCTGTAAGGGACCCAAGGCGATGTAAAGGACCCAGGGCGCTGTATAGGACCCAGGACGCTGTAAAGGAACCAGGGCGGTGTAAAGGGCCTAAAACGCTGTAAAGGTCCCAGTTCGCTATAAAGCAACAAAGGCCTCGTAAAGGACCCAGGGCGCTGAACAGGACCCAGAGCGCTTTAAAGGACCAAGGGCCCTCGAAAGGCCACAGGGCGCTGCTTCCTACATATCTTCCTTCCTAAGTCATGATTTCAACTCTGAATGCAGTTTTTCGTGTGCTGTGCCTCTGTGCTGTTGTGCAACTGGACGTAGATCAGAGGCAGAACACAACGAACCTAGGGAAGTCAATCCACACGTGATAACAGTCGCAATAGCTTCCATTCGCTGCCCTGGACAGAAGTAAAGGGGTCTTTGGAAAGTTCCTGATGAGACAGGTACTAGTAGCATGGAGATATATTCTCTCAAAAGACCTCAACTAGGACGATCGCAAGGACAGTCCTCAATCCTAAATTTCAGTCATTTTCGTCACACGCCTTCTTCGATGGTCAACCGCTTCAGAGATTCCATGACACCACTTCCCCATCCGATTCCAAATGCAAACAAGGACTTCAAACCCTTCCTTTGTCCACGCCATCAAACAATGAACTCTTCCAGGAACGCGCTCAATTCTCAGTCGTTCCTTCCTGTGCGTGAGGCGCCAGTCCGTTTCCCCCCAAAACCCCCTCTTCCTCTGGTCGCCACACATTTAAATGTCCAAAGGATGTACAAGGAATATACTTCCTTTCAATAAAAAAAATTATGATTTACTGCCCACAAGGAACGATCGCCGCCGCCGCCCCCCACCCCTCCCACACGTCGTCACAACGCGTCACGCCACGAATTCATTCACAAACCTCAACAGATCACCCTTTCACACGTAACATGTGAAATTTATTTTCGAAAATTCAAGTGAACGGACGAACGATCGAGCGCCCCGACGCGACGACAATGACGCGCACGCGCACGCCACCGCTGCAGTAGCAGGTACATGAACTGAAATGTGACAAAGAGTGCTCACTGGAATCACTTCCTAGAAATGCAACCGAAATGATAGACGTAGACGTAGACGCAGCAGACGCAGACCTGACCAGACGATTGTGGCTTCAATTACACGTTGCCACGATGTGTCGGGAGAGCCGTATGCATCACTGACCGACGGACTCCTCCGCACGCTGGCCGCGCGTTCAGATTTTATGGGATTTACATGGAAACGTGAAGCGAGGGAGTGAGAGCGGAGCAGTGCGCCACCAGCACCGACGTACACGGACCCACTTTTGGGAAACCGATCGGTTCTGAGGATTGCCGTGTCGTCGTGATGCGGTTGGACCGGCGATAGAGCCCGACTCAGGTGAGAATTTAAATGCTTTTCGTGTTCGTTTTAACACCTCCGCTGCATACGTAATGCGGTTGGTGGCAGTTTCTGCGCTGCACACGCACACGCACGCTGATTAATTAGAGTGTGGTCTGATTTTTATTGTGAAACAGCAGCAACAGCAGCAGCAGCACTGGAAGACGGAACGTCGCGCTCCCGACTGGTCGCTGTCTCTGGGGAGCGTCAAGCGATGACGAGCAGGCATTTAACGGGTGAAGTACGTGTAATTTTGATGGCAAGCGCATGAGTGGCATAGACAAGCTTTCCTCCTCGCCCATTAATACGGGTAAGTGCCTACAAATGGAAGGCACTTAAAGTTATGATGGGATCCCCGCGAGGGTGGAGAGGGAGAGGAGGAGACAGGAGGACTGGGTACGACTTTGGGGGTTTTGGTGAATGGGAGCGTCTGGGAAACGACTAATTTCGAGGGTTCACGTTCAGAAATCACTGGGATTCACTGGAGAGATGGACGCATTCAGCGGAGGAGGCTGGAAGACTTTTTGGGACAGAATTGGAGATGAGGCTGAATGATGGATTTTTTAGCAAATCCCGGGAAGATAAAAAGTCAGCACAGGGATTTTTTGTGAATGCTGACAAAATTGAGAAAGGGGCTCAGGAAGTACAGAGACAATTGAGGAACATTTTAAGTGATTGACTGAAAGAAGGTCGTGTCCAGAAATCACCGCAAGGATGCCACAACTGACTTCCCTTTATCGTCGAAGTCCTCAAAGTTGCCGCAGGACGCTCAGCATTTGGGAAACATCCAGACAAGTGACAGGGTTCATCATAAAACATGAAAAATTTAACAAAGGATCCGCAAGGAGTTCAAGTGGTCAAGTTAGAGGATGACTCCAAATCGTGTGAAATCGACAGAAGACAGTAAAAAAATCTGTCCACCTCAACGAATAAATTCGAAAATCACAGGATGTGTTCAAAATTTAGACAAATTTTAACGGATGAGTCCAGAAAGTACATAGAATCCACGAAGAAGGCCACGAATTTCATCGAGGGCGTCGGAAATACAAGTTCATTCGATGATTTCATGGAGATGTGCAAAAATCATAGCGGATGTGTCCAAAAAACATATGAAATTGACAAATTTTATGGACTCAAGGAAGAAGTTTACAATATTTAGAGTCAAAAATCACACATATTTGATGGAGCTATTTAAAAGTTTCAAAGGATGTGTCCAAAAACCCCATGAGCTTGATAAATTTTACCGGATGTGTCCAAAAACCGCATGCATTCTAGAGAGAAGTCCATCAATTTTAACGGATGTGTCCAAAAACTGCATGCAATCGAGGGAGAAGTCCACTTATTTCAACGGATGCGTCAAAAATTTACACAAATTCTACAGGGATATCAGAATATTTTAAAGGATGCGTCCGGAAATTACATGAGCTTGTCAAATTTTACCAGATGCGTTCAGAAATTACACGGAAAAGTCCAAAAATTTCAACGTTGGCATCCAAAAATCTTGGAAAATTGCAACGGATATGTGGGATATGTCCGGTCCACAAGAAATGCGAAAACTTCGAGTGCGCAAACTATCGAGGGACCAGTCTCCTTACAAGATCCTCTCCAACGAATTATGTGAACGCCTGAAACCGTTCGTCAACAACCTGATAGGTCCTTATCAGTGTGGTTTCAGGCCAGGGAAGTCCACCATCGACCAAATCTCCACACTACGGCAGATCCTGCAAAAGACCCAAGAAGTGCAAATCGACACTCACCACCTATTTGTCGACTTTAAGGTCGCAGCGTGCATACAGACGAGCTATACGGTGCTATGTCTAATTTTGGCATTCCCACCAAACTCGCCAGATTGTGTAACGATGGAGAAGTCTCGCTGTTCCGCCAAGGTCTGGAACGAACTCAGCGAGACCTTCAAGGTCAAAGAAGGTTTTAGACAAGGCCACGCACTGGCATGCGACTTTTTCAAAATCATCCTTAAGAACATCGTGCGTAGCTCACAAGTCAACACCAGAGGCAAGATCTTCCAAACGTCCGTTTGGCTGCTGTGAATGACACTGACGTGATTGGACGAAAGCGGCGAGTCGTCAATGAGGCGTTTGCTGGCATTGAAGCAGAAGCGGCTAGAATGTGTCTGGTGGGTAATGAGGGCAACACGCAGTACATGCTGTCATCAAGGAAGGACGCACCACATCGACGTCTCGGCAGCAGAAACTTCGAGGTAGTCAAGGACTTCGTCTTCCTCAACTCCAAAGTAAAAAGAATCACTCTCGCAAACCCCTGTTTCTTTGGGCTCAAAGGGCTATTGAGTAATAGAGGCCCCTCTCGAGGGACGAAGCTTAATCATCCCAGTCCTAGTCTATGACGCGGAAACCTGGACGTTACTAAAAGCGGATGAGGAAGCCTGAGAGAAAAGTTTTTCTTGCGATTGCGTTGATTGCACCTGGAGCAGAAGATTTAACGACGAACTGTGCAGCGACATGCGCCTGGTCAAGCGTCTTCTGAAACAACGCTCAAGACGGCTAGACGTATGGGTACCACTACTCCGGCCCGAAAAGTCTTCGAATCTGAGCCATTGGGACAACGAAACAGAGGGCGGCCTAGGCTAAGGTGGCGCACACAGCTGGAGAAGGACCTCAAACAACTTGGAGTGAGCGACTGGAGGCAGCTTGCGAAAGATCGTGCTGCCTGGAGAGGCATGTTGGTTGAGGCCCAGTTCCATCCTGGACTGTAGCGCCTCAAAAAAAGGAAGAAGAATGTTCAGTCAAGGCAGAAGTCCACAAATTTCAACAAAGATCGCATCAGTTTCACAAATTTCAACGGATGTGTCCAAGAATTGCATGAAATCGGCGAAGAATTGCACACATTTCAACGAATGCGTCAAAATCACAAATTCTGTTCAGATACAAAATAATGACATGAATCCGATGAAGATATCAACTCATTTCATGGGATGCATTCAAAGTGAAGGTTCTACCTTTCCTTGTTCCACCATCAAAGAGCCAGCTTCCATGAGCCAACAGCAGTTAACTCTAAGAGGCTATCTCGTTGCTACGTTGACGTTCCTCTGCCTTGTTGACTGGCAGTGATTTCCGGCCAAAATTTCTTCGAAACCTTATCAAAACTGCAATTTCCGCCACAGACGTTGTTCCATCTCTGCAGACTAGATTACCTTCTGCTACACAGAAGCACAAACTTCAGACTTGTCCATTCGAAGACAATTAGCAGCAACCTTGACAGCAGACAAGCACACTTCGGCCCAATCTCGTCGATTATCAATGAATTTCCGACAAGACTTGACCAAAATTAATCGAAAACTCCTCAACTCCTGGTGCCATTCCACCCAAAAACGCACATAACGTCGACCCACATGCCCCGTCGACCCACTTTTCGTGCGCAAAAAAACTGCTGCTTCACCAGCTCCTTCAATTCCCAGAAACAATAGCGACGAGGACGAGACAAACAACGACACAATCATGATGACGACGATTTTAATTAACCCCCAGAGTAGGCCTTAGGACTCAAGTGCACTGTGACTGTGTGTGACCAGCACCAGCAGCAGCAAGCTCAGCGTCAAAATTTGATGAAGAGAAACACTCTGCGTGCGTGTGTGCGCGCGTCTGGCGAATACAAGTAAAAAATCCACTTAATCGAATTACGGAGCCAGCAACGGCGCGGCGCAGAGAATTGTGTTTTCCGCTCTCGCAGCCTCAAACGCAATCAGTCCTTGATTGATTCTAATTAATTGCGATTGAGGCGAATTGATTTTCGTGATGATTTGCTCACTCAGCGCGGAATTTCGTCTGCCGAGCGGCAGCAGCAGCAAGCTGAAACAAAAGAAAACCGGTTGACGACGCGGTAAGGGTGAGAAATTCGAAGAGACGCCGATCGCAGCGCCATCTCTTGCGAGCCGCACGAATCAGCACCGACGCGACACCTTACGGGGCATAGAGGAAAGACCACACCGCGATGGTGCTACTTTGGCCACACCTCCAGACCCCATTGGCGGGCACGCCTGACAATAGGGCTTGTCATGCGTGAACGATATTTGCTTGGGCGACAGCAGGCAGGCAGGCCTGCCGCTCCTAGATTCAGATTTAGACAACAAATTAGCAATTTGGGACTGGGCCGGAGATTCGGGTTTTGTGTCTCGAGTGCGTGCAGCTGCCACTCGGCGATTTGTTTACCGAAAAACGATCATTCCGAGCGATTGACTGCCGGAGATAAGCGCGAGATCCGGAGGGCGAAATGTATCGATTGCGATTCAATCAGTGCCTGAAATGGATACTTTTCTCGATGTGTTCCGGTGATTGTCGGATGGGACGACTGCGCTTTGGACAAGAGGCGGTTCACCTCAGATGGCGAGGGGATTGCCGAGGAGGCTATTAAATTGTGCTTCTGGTGCGTGGACAGTCGAGGAATGACACCTGTGGGAAAGAAAGACAACTTTCACTGTATGATCTGATCTGTGGACGAAAGCAATTCAACTCCTACAGGAATATGAAACAGACGGAAGCTGACTTCTAGTCCAGATTAACATCGATGTCGATGCAATCGGAAGCTTGTTTCTGGCTAATGCGTGTGATTCCGGAGCAAATTGGAGGGAGGATGATGTGGAGGCTAGGAAGAGATGGAGTCCGGATGTAGAGACATTTTTGACCGGTTTCTGAACGAGGTTCCAAAAGCAAATGAAACATAGACGAAGTGCTGTGTCATCGCAAACTAGAGGCATGCTTCTGTTACAGATGAGTTTTCTAGGCGGAGACTACTTAAGGAAGCTGAGGCAAGGTAGAGGACATAGACCCCCGGCGGTTTAAATAGAAGAGGAAGCTCGCTTGTCCTGTCCACTGTATGAAGGCCATAAGAGCCCTTAAAACCTGAGAGTGGTTTGGCGGGTTAAACTTATAGACTCTAAGATTTGAAGTTAAATTAAAGTTTTCCCAGTAGATTCAAGATTCCTCTGGCTTACTGGCTAGCAGAAGCCACACTGGTCTTCTGCACCAGGAGCCACACTGGTCTTCTGCACCAGAAGCCACACTGGTCTTCTGCAGCAGAAGCCACACTGGTCTTCTGCAGCAGAAGCCACACTGGTCTTCTGCAGCAGAAGCCACACTGGTCTTCTGCAGCAGAAGCCACACTGGTCTTCTGCAGCAGAAGCCACACTGGTCTTCTGCAGCAGAAGCCACACTGGTCTTCTGCAGCAGAAGCCACACTGGTCTTCTGCACCAGAAGCCACACTGGTCTTCTGCACCAGAAGCCACACTGGTCTTCTGCACCAGAAGCCACACTGGTCTTCTGCACCAGAAGCCACACTGGTCTTCTGCACCAGAAGCCACACTGGTCTTCTGCAGCAGAAGCCACACTGGTCTTCTGCAGCAGAAGCCACACTGGTCTTCTGCAGCAGAAGCCACACTGGTCTTCTGCAGCAGAAGCCACACTGGTCTTCTGCAGCAGAAGCCACACTGGTCTTCTGCAGCAGAAGCCACACTGGTCTTCTGCAGCAGAAGCCACACTGGTCCTCTGCAGCAGAAGCCACACTGGTCTTCTGCAGCAGAAGCCACACTGGTCCTCAGCAGCAGACGCCACACTGGTCCTCAGCAGCAGACGCCACACTGGTCTTCTGCAGCAGAAGCCACACTGGTCCTCAGCAGCAGACGCCACACTGGTCCTCGGCAGCAGAATCCACACTGGTCTTCTGCAGCAGAAGCCACACTGGTCTTCTGCAGCAGAAGCCACACTGGTCTTCTGCAGCAGAAGCCACACTGGTCTTCTGCAGCAGAAGCCACACTGGTCTTCTGCAGCAGAAGCCACACTGGTCCTCTGCAGCAGAAGCCACACTGGTCTTCTGCAGCAGAAGCCACACTGGTCCTCAGCAGCAGACGCCACACTGGTCCTCGGCAGCAGACGCCACACTGGTCCTCGGCAGCAGACGCCACACTGGTCCTCGGCAGCAGACGCCACACTGGTCCTCGGCAGCAGAATCCACACTGGTCCTCGGCAGCAGAAGCCACACTGGTCTTCTGCAGCAGAAGCCACACTGGTCTTCTGCAGCAGAAGCCACACTGGTCTTCTGCAGCAGAAGCCACACTGGTCTTCTGCAGCAGAAGCCACACTGGTCTTCTGCAGCAGAAGCCAAACTGGTCTTCTGCAGCAGAAGCCACACTGGTCTTCTGCAGCAGAAGCCACACTGGTCTTCTGCAGCAGAAGCCACAATGGTCTTCTGCAGCAGAAGCCACAATGGTCTTCTGCAGCAGAAGCCACAATGGTCTTCTGCAGCAGAAGCCACAATGGTCTTCTGCAGCAGAAGCCACAATGGTCTTCTGCAGCAGAAGCCACACTGGTTCCCTGCAGCAGAAGCCACACACCAACACATCGACAGCTTTTTGAATTCCAAAATGGATGACGACACAAGGTCGCAACCATGATGAGGACGATGAAGTATGGAGTCGATCTTTATGGAACAGACGGAGATTGTAGCACAATCCTCATCCTACCGGCAATCTAAAGGCCGGACAAGACAAAACTGAGCTTGTCGGACAATAGTCATCCTCGGCCTGGTCCTACCGGCAATCAAAAGACATGTGTACCAATGACATGGTGCTTCGAATCACAGTTGGCAGAGCTTGTCTCCCTTCTTTACAGATTTTCCAGACCCTAGCCCATGCGATCGATGTCCGACACCCCTCCAGCACTCTTGCGATCGGAGGTGTCAACATCCTTTCCTTGTTCTAGTCAAGGTTCTTACCTTCGAGACATGAAGAGAGCTATAAAGTCGAGAGAAGGAAACACAGTTTCACGCAGAAATGCAACAATCGCAACAGATCGCTAGGAACTTTGCCCAAAGAGTTTAACGCCACTTACACTAGAAAAAGAATCGAAACGTTGTCACGAAGCTGTCAGAGAAACGGTCTTCTGCTCTGGGTTTAACGACACCGCCTTCAAGGAACCCATTTTGTGACGACGAGCTAGCTCATGCAGCCAAACTGGGTGCTTATTCTTACAAGGCAACTCTTCAATAAAAGATTGAAGCTGAACTGAGGGAGGTCTACGAGGGAGAGAAGAGTGCCGGGTTCTCAAAGGAAAAAGAAAGCGCGCGCTCGATGGGGTTGGGAGGTGATATAACAGAAAAGGAAGCAATCTCGAACCGACGTCTGACAGCGGCCTGATAGCAGATAAAAACGAACAACTGGTGTCAACGTCGAAGTCGATTGGCGAAATCATTTCTACAGACTGTTGAACGTCGACCGACCCAAACACCGATGTCAGACAGAATGTCACACTCAATCGACACGAATTCCGTCCCACTGACTTGGACAACGTCAAGATGGCGACATCGAGACTAAAGTCGAACAAAGCTGGTGGACCTGGCGGACTTTCAGCAGCTGGAGGTGGTCTATATCGACGCATCAACAAGCTCATCTTAAAGATTTGGTCGGCGGAAGGATCCTCATTTCACAAGAAAGAAAACCCCTTAGACTGCACCAGCTAGCGAGAAGTTAGGCTGTTTAACATCACGTAAAGGAACTTCTCCGTCCTTTTGTGCGAACGCCTTACACTGGGAGGACCCTATCAGTGTGGTTCCAGGACATGGAGGTTCACTATTTCACACTGAAGCAAATCCTTGAGGGTCCCCAAGAAGTGCAGGTCGACATCCACCACATACTTGTCCGCTTCAGAGGATCATACGACAGCGTGCACCATGTCATGTCCAGCGTTCATCATCCAAAGGGCCAGTAAGATCATTGTAAGACCAAAAAGCCCGGGAAAATAGTTTTAAGCATTTTTGTGTAGAATTTAAGTGTTTATGTATAAAAGAATAAAATGCAAAAAAAGGATTCATCGTCCTTCTCAGAATGGAGAACTTCGGTTGCTCCTTCAAGATTGATAACAAACTCACCCAGGCTATCAATTACCCATCAGAACAGATCTTAATCAAGGACCCGCCGCTGTCATGTGACCATCCCTTTCTCAACCTTCCTCAACAACATTCTCGAGAAGATCTCGAGAATACCTCGCGGAACTCACAAGGCAACACCAGGGGCATGCTCTCCCAAAACTCAGTTCAATTGCTAACTCAGAAGGACGACACTCAGTTCAGTGGACGCATGCAAGGAGACGCTTACAGACATTGAAAGAGAAGCGACAAACGTGGGCCTGGTGGCGTCATCAGGAAAGGGCGTCAATGCTGTGACGTCTCAGAGACAGAGCATCACAATGATCAGCAAAAGCTCTGCAGCCTTCGCAGTCAACTTGGACTTGGATTTCAGAACCAAAATCCAGCATCGACTGTTGCTAATCGGTGTTCTCTTGGCCGCAAGTAATAGAGCTCTCTCGAGAGAGACAACCACTTGAAAATCCTGCTTTATGGCGTGCAAGTACGGGCATTCTTGAAAATGGATGAGAAGGCCGTTGGTCTTTGCGACAGGAAAGTTCTGCGTCCGATTTTCCGTCCTGTTTGCCTTGATGCCATTTAGTGAAAGACATTTAACGACAAACTCTGTACAGCGGTATGCGCCTAGTCAAGCGTCTATGGACACAACGCTTAGGAAGCCATGGCCATGTACAGCGTTTGAACAACAGATATGCATGTCGAAGAGCCTTCGAATTCGACTCACAATAGAGGACCAGCTCGTCTGAGATAGCGCACACAAGTGTAGAAGGACCTCAACCAACTTTGGTTCAAAATTTAAGGCAGCTAGCGAGAAACCATTTCAGCTGGAGAGACATGTTAGTTTAGGGCCAGATCCGTTTCAAAGTCCAGTGGATCACTAACTCAGGAACGACCTCTCAGATTGAACTCCTGTCCCTTAAAGTTCGGCAAAGAAAGGTTCTGCTGGCGAAAGACTGTGCTGGCTGGAGAGTCATGTTGATTGAGGTCCAGGTCCACCTGGGACAGTAGCGGGCTTTCTGTTTGAAGAACTGAAGATAAGAGCAGAGTTGACTCACGCAAGGGGGTGTCATCTTACTAGAGTGGCCATTGTGGGAGCACAAACCTCGTTGGACCTCGTGCTTCGAAAAACGACAGAAAAACTTTTAGTTTCCAAGTCAGACACCAACTCTTACCTAAGGACTTCCAAAGTCATCTAAGGGACTCCCGCAAAATCCTTTCCTCATTCCATAGGCCATGTGCAAAAGAAATCCCATTCTCATCGACCAACGAGGAACGAAAATCATTCTAATCCGCGCACACACCCACACACACGCGCACCCATTTCATGCTCAACTAAGCACGTTAATGTGAAAAAATAATAATCAACATCATCGTCGTGGATGCGTCGAAAAGATGAAATCAATGCACAGTCCTTACCTCCTCTCAGGGCGACGACAACGACAACGCCACCGGAGGGGCCGCTCCTGTTTATCCTGCCGTACACCTAAAGCAAGCGCCAACACGCAACCACCACCACCACCACCACCCACGACGATGCACGGCTCATATCGGCTTGCCCCCAAACAACACTCATTAATATTTCAGTTATGCGTAATGCTCCGCCATTAGCGTTCGAGGAAAACGCGCTGGAGAAAAAAAACAAGGATCTCCCGGCAAAGGAAAACAAGCCAACTCTGGCACAGGCATACAGACGCCAGCTCGCCCGGTTCCGTGATTCGCATTTAATGAGCGCCGCGCGTAGTCCTTGAAACAAAGGCAGCGCTGAGAGGAGAAGAAGAAAAAAAATTCTTTTCAACGGAATTAGAGAGACATTTTCACTTTTACTTAACATCTGCCGCGCCGCCACCCCTTCGCACCGAACGCCACCCACGCGGGTGAAAAGGAAAAAAAAAACAAATTGAAAGCAACCCACCAGTGCTGGAGGACGAAAATAAGATGGCAGCAGCGAGGGAGGCGAATACATAACGCCCACACGGCAACGGCGTTGCTCTTGACAAATTCTATCCCCTAACGCTCTGATTGTGTGGCACGGGGGTAGTCGTTGTCGTCGTCACCGTCGTTGATGGTGGTGTTGTTGTTGTTGTTGTCCTCGCGTACTGGTGGTGGATTCTTTTATGATATTTTTGCCATTTTCTTTTTTTAGGGGTTGCACGAAAAAATATCCCCACCCACGTGGTGGAGGCTTCAGATGCCGGTGGCAAGAGGACATGCCTCGTCTTTGCATAGACTCGTGTGGTATATACGGAAGAATTGTGTCTCGGGTGAGTGAGGTGTGTGTGTGTGTGGAGTGATTTCGTGGTGACTGCGAAAAGGTGCAGAAGGACTGCGGAAATGAAAGAGAACTTAGAGGGGAATCTACTGCATCCAAATTTTAACCCCACCGTGAGTGCCTTGAACTATGCAGGTGTCCACATTGGGCGTGAAACGAACCCCACTCCTAAATCGGGTCAAGGAAAACGACAAGGTTGCAATAAGTGGAATTGAAAGAAGAAGAGTTGTTGGTCCTAAACTTTTTAGTCAGAAAAAAGTGTCTCTCGTCTTCCTTATGGGGATCATTAAACGATGAATTTTCTAGATTAGCAAACTGCCTTTAATTTGTGAGAGTTTAGGAACACGTTCATCCTGTCGTGGGTTAAGCTTCTTCCCTCTCAGGTAGAAGTTTTGGAATACGCTGTACGGAAGGCATCATCACAGTTTGATGGACTAATAGCTGACGGGGTCGTGTAAAACTCAAGCATCCTCTGCTTAGTAATAATAATAATTAAGTGGCACTGCAGCCTGCAAGGGGACCAGGACCTAGCTTCTACGACAACTACTCGTGCGTGCTTCTGTTCTCTCACAAGAAGAAGTGACCTACAGTTTTTTGCCAACTCCGAACGGCGAGATTGGAGAAGCTTTATATAGGCAACTCGACAAGAGGTGGTGCCGCAAGGTGTTCGCCACGGCGATCACAACATCATCGGTTTATCGAGTCAAAATGGCTGCAAAATGAGTCCAAATGGCCACAAACTTTCAAAAGATGCTTGGCCTTTGCTTTTTGACCAGCAGAAGATGCTTCTTCTACAAGTGCAAGTGCTCTGCTGACATGTAATCGAGCTTAAAAAGTCTGTGCTTCAAAAACAGACCAAACAAAATGACAAAGTGAACAGAACCACAGAGGATATGTGGTGACGTATGACACTGTGACCCCATTGTGGACTTCACAACTCAGAACTCATTCGACGCTCTTTGAGACTTGTATTATTTTCTTGAGGCTCTTTTGCATCATCGGGGAACGTCACACTCTTAAAGTTGATGCCGTAAAAGTCGGTTACAAAGTTCAGAAAAAAAAGTCAATACACGAAAAAAGGAAAAAATTGTGCAAGAAAGTTCTTCTAGTCCAGTTCCTCATCCATGAACGCAGACTTTGTGTCTTGGAGTTGTGCCCAGCATAGGACTGTCGGTCTATGACGTGCTCTGATTCAAATTCCTGGCTAATAGGCCAACGAAGTACATCACAAAATGACTTTAAGCGCGCTCTACCTACCTTACCCTTCACAGAGCCACCTACTTGATGGTTGTTAAAGAAGCAAAGCCTCCTTCGAAATTCGGAACGCGTGTCTTTGACACATTGGTTACAAGCTGCTATTTTGCAGTGTCTCAAAACTGACTTGACTGTCCTTAGACACTTCCATGTTTGCTGCTAAGCCACTCTTGAGAAACCAACAGCCGCGTTTGGGCTGATAAGCCACTCCAAAAAGTAACCTGGACACTTGGGCAGGACTTTGCGCCTACTCAAGAAGGGGCAAAACCACTTTGACAAATTGAGTTTTAAAATGTGTCCAAAGCGCACTTAGGAATGACTCCAACAGGTAAAATCAAAGTTCGGCCTGCAAAGTACACTCTTCTAGTCCGTTTCGGAGAAATGTGCCTATGGGCTGAGATTTCCCAAGCAGGGTGAACAAACCAGCATGAAGATTCAAAATGCTCTTACGGACATGGCCGTGTACCTAAGAACTATCAAACAGCATTCCAAACACATCTGCTCTCCCAATTTGATTAGAGACATGTGTTTGTTGGACACCAAAAATACTCAAAAAATGTGTCTACTTCTCTGATTTAGAGATTTGCCCCGAATCCAAATTGGAATTCACTCCGAATTCGATTTCTTTTGGAATTCACTCCGAATTCAACTTCTTTTGGCATTTACTCCGAAATCGACCTTCCCCCGAATTCGACTTCTTTTGGAATTAGCTCCGACTTCAACTTCTTTTGGCATTCACTCCGAAATCAACCTTCCTCCGAATTAAACTTCTTTTGGACTTCACTCCGAATTCGGCTTCTTTTGGAATTCACTCCGAATTCGTCTTCTTTTGGAATTCACTCCGAATTCAACTTCTTTTGGAATTCGCTCCGAAATCGACCTTCCTCCGAATTCAACTTCTTTTGGAATTAACTCCGAATTCGACTTTCCTCCGAATTCAATTTAATTTCGAATTCATCTTCACTCCGAATTCGCCTTAACTCAGCATTTCAGTTCCATTTCCATGAAATCGGGCATCTCTGTCGAACCTAGATTCACAGTCTCCACTCTGACGTCGGCTAACCTCTCTAACAGACTGTGTCCGCGGCCAACTCGTACATCGCTACACAAACCCACTCAGCGGCAATCAGTCTGCAGCACGGGGAAGAACTTCAAGTAGATGCTGTCTAAGCGCTTTTCACTTCTTTTTGCCGACCGGCAGACAAGCTTTTATGGAACACACGATGACTCCTCGACGACGACGGAGACAACAACACCGCCACCGCCGTCGACTGTGGATGAGTGAATGCATGATCCAGATAGACGACAATGGCAACGACGACAAGGACTGCGACGAACAGCGTCAACAATCAAAATCATCTAAGGGTTGAGGCCAACATTCATCGCAGGCTCCCGAACTAACAGAGAGAGGGGGGAGAGGCAGTGGGGAGTAGGGTGCCGACGACGATGACGACAACGAACACCAGAACGCGGAGAAGATTGAAATACAAAATAATAATGACACAGCAAACAACAATAAGGACAGCAGTGACGGTGGCGGCGGCGGCAACGACAGCGACAAAGTATGTAGCTCGCCAGGGCGCACCAGCTGAAAGCACTCGACGCGCGGACAAAACAAGTTCACTCCTCTCTGCTCCTCGACTGTGCATGCTGTGCACCGTGATGACTGACGGAGTGATGAGTGACTGTGTCCTGCTTTAGTCCTCGTTATCGTCGTCTAAACAACTTTGTGTCTCTTATTGCGCGACACACCACATCAATGGGGTGGCCACCTCACCGCCACCATTCATCCACCTCGACCTCGTCGGACACCACCCACAACACTGTGCGAGCCGAGCCGAACCGAGCTGAGCCGGGCCCCGGCGAGGGTAACAACATAAGTGCAAGGGTAAATATTAAGCCCCACCCATATTTACACTAGGAAGATACATAGCTTTGTGTCGGGGCATTATTCAGTTGACATATCGCACCGCCATTAAAGGAGACGACGACATATTCCGGCCAAATGTGCACACAGAGAGCACACACCGCACCAGAGCACGGCGGAGCACAGCAGAGCATGGCATTACCCACAGGAGGGATGTGTTTAGGCAGCAGCAGCAGCAGCAGCAAAGGATACCAGAGCCTGTATGTACATGAGGGTATGGAAGACGACACACAGAGGACCCTCTTATGTTGGCTGCTGCTGCTGCTGCCGTCGCTGCTGTGACGGTGACGTCGTGCTTGTTGTTGCTGCTGGGAATGATGATGATGTCAGTGGTGCTGGTTGAGGAGACGAGGAAGGGGAGAAGCAACGACACCCTTGGATTTTCACATCACACGACCTGACTCCTGCTCCCTCATCCTTCCTCATTTTGAGGAGAGAGAACATCATCTCATCTAATGTGCCATAGATACACACTCACACACTCACACACTCACACACCCACACACCCACACCCAGCCAGAGACACAGAGAAGAGGGCACGGATGGGGGCCCAATATGCCACTGAATGTGTGTCCTTTTGACCAAAACACAGATAATGCTGAAATTCCAATATAAATGGCTTTATGTACGACTCCGCTCCACTCCCTCGAAGGATTTAAGCCATACACACACACACACACACACCGCCCCACACACACACACAGGGATAGGTAAGTAGGAGGCTTTCAGCCACGGGTCTCCTCACAGGATCCCATATAAGGTCATTAGAGATTCTAGAAATGTCCCTTATCTATTATTTATCCATTAATGGCTTTGGCCTCCTCCGCAGGAGACGACGCTGTCGAACGTCGGGGCTGAGGAGAAAGAATGGACATGGCCTGGAAATATTCATCAAAGTTTCAATTTGAATAGATCTCTCTCCGTAGCTGCACCCACACACGCTGTCAAAAATTGGGAGAGGTTGGCGATGAAGGGAGAGCGAGAGGATGAGCTCGGGCAAATTGAAAGGTTCCTCCAAGCACCACGCATTGTTCCTTTGCGTTTGGCTCCCATCACAACATTCTTGTCATCGGAAAACGGGGACCACCCGGAAAGGATAATGTGCATCATCTCCGAATAAATCCTGCATCGCACACAGGAAACGGATTTCAAGTCAAAGGAACAAAGGGGAGAATGCCCATTTCTTTGACAAATTGATTGGGAGTACCTCAGGTGACACTGGGTGGACCGGTGCTTGTTTGCAAATTTTTCCATTTGTCAATGCTTTTCTTCTGATGTGGCGGTACAGTGGGGATAGAACAGACAAACGCGGCAAAGGGATCAGAAAATGAAGACAAAGAGACCAGGCTCCCTCGAAACTAGAGAATGGGAGGTGATTGGAAATTTTAAAGAAAATTGTTCAACTTAGAGGCACTGTGACTCTAGGCGGAAGCGTCGGGTTGATGTGCGCTTGAGAAAGTGGCAAGGACACTAAGGCTTTGAGACCTCTAGACCTTTAGGCCATTGCAGCGGAAACGGGTGATAAGGAAGCAGCGTGGATGCCACAAGAGTTCACTAAAAGAAAAGCCACATGGTGGGCCTTAACTCATTAGTCAGAGAAAATATTCCCTTGGTGACAATCCGTGGCCTTTGCAGGGCGTCTGGGGCTTCAAATTGTGACGACAAGGCGTGACTCTCACATGGGCTCTGTTTCGTCAAATTTTGCGGACAAACTTTGCCACTGGTCTGGCGTCTTTCACTCAAAATAATGGTGCGACAGTGTGCCTTTCAGGACGTCTGGTACTTTCAGATTTTGCTGGCAAGATGTCACACACGTTTTGTGCTTTTGGCTTGTGGCAACGAACCGTGGCCCTTTGGTGGTCTCTGGTACGTCAAACTTTGGGATCTTGTAAGTTACTTTTTAAGCGATAAAGCAGGACATCACGGGAAACGAGATTGCTGATGAACCAGCTAGCCAAGGTTCGAAAGAGGCATTCGTAGGGCCCGAATCCACTTTGGGACTAACCGCGTCCTTGGTTAGGGCTTCCGTCGACGGTTGGGTCTCCCAACAGCACAACTTCGCTAGAAATCATGACTATCACGAGAGACATTTACAGTCGAGTATGCAGACTGCAACTGGAAACCAGAGATGGCATGAGTCTGCACGATTCAGGCTGGCCAAGTGCATGCTCCCGCACCTCAGCAAGAAATCCGCGGCACACTTTACCTTCGCTAAGCACTCAAGTCTATCTGGGCTTAGTGAAGACACCCTTTGCGACGCCCTGTGAAGAAGGTGAAGACACTCCAGAGCACTTTCTCTGTGAATGTCCTGTCTTTGCTCGCTTCAGGTGGCGGCTGTTCGGCCCTGATGTGGTGGGAGCTGAAGACTTAAGCGCCTGCTGGTCTTTCTTCGGAAAACCAGAAAACTAGATGAAGCGAAGGTTACTGCCTGGTATGGATCAATTTTTGAGTCTGAGCTCTCAAGGGCAGTGTTTCCCAACCTCCAACCAAAAAAAATTAGCAGGACGCTAGAGCGTTGAATTTTAACGAGAGTGTGCCCCTAATGGAGCATCTCATGTTCCAGGTTTTGACAACGATGTGTTCCTTAAGGTTGATGAGTCAAATTTCGACACAAACAGTAGTCCCGACGGCTTGTTCGTTTCGTCAAATCTTAGAGACAGTGTGTGGCTGTCATGTGCCATGGTGAAGAAGTGCCAGAAGGACCAGCCTTGGAAACTAATTTTAAGCATTTTTTGTCTAGAATTTAAACGTTCCTGCAGAAATGAATAAAATGCCAAAAAAATGTGTCATGGTAACAAAACGTGACCCGACGCGGGTCACACAATTCTCACTTCCATTTCAAAATGTACATTTTCCCGCATTCCGCATGTGAAATTTTGAGGCGCCTAGATGGAGAAGCTCTATGCCCAAGGGATACTTACTGAAAAATAAATTTAAACAGGGACAAAGTTGAACTTCATTCTCGGAAGTATACACCTCTTCTTCTTGTTGTGGCGCAGTCCGGAGTAAACCTGGGCCTCAAACAACTTGAGTCTCCAGTCAGCAAGATCTCTCTCCAGCTGCCATCAATTGCACAATCCAGGTTGTTTGAAGTTCTTAGCCACTTGTGTGCGCCACTTTAGTCTAGGCCATGCTCTGTTGCGTTGTCCCAATCGGGTCGGATTCGAAGACTTTCCGAGCCGGAGCAGTGGAGTACCTACGATCTACATGACCTAGCCATCTTAAGCGTTGTGTCCGAAGACGCCTGACCAGGCGCATGTCCCTGCACTGCCCATAGAGTTCGTCGTTAAATATTCTCCTCCCAAATGCCATCAATGCAAAGAGGACCAAAACACGCACGGAAAACTTTTCTCCCGAGAGGACTAAGTCCAGGTTTCCGCGCCAGATACGGAGACCAACGGCAGAAGGATGCCGAACTCCGACAGCGGATGGGCATCAAGATTCGGGCAGAGGAAAGGGATTTTGGTCTCCTTTTGATCAAGATCCAACAGGGGAGAGTAAGAGCTTTGAAATCTGACAAGAGAAGGGAATCGAGATTCCGGCAGGGGAAGGTCATTGTTGTCCGTCCGGGGGAAGACGTCAAAGTTGGGCAGAGGATAGGAAGGGCGTCGAAATCGAACAAGACAAGAGAAGGGCGTCCAGATCGGATAGAGAAACGATTCGAGCTCCAGCAAAAGAAGGACATCGAGGTTCAACAGAAGAAGAACGTCGAGATCTCACAGAAGAAAAGGATCAAGCTTCTTTAACGTCAGTGCACTGCTCTTCGATAGTTTAAGGTTGCCAAAATTAAGTCCTTGCATCAGAACACCTAACAAGGGTGCACGAGTGGTCAAGACACTGAGAAAACTGATGTGGAGTGTCCTTCTTGAATCTGTTGGATCAAATTAGCAGATTTTGAAATGACTTTGGGAGAAAGACGGCTTTAGACGTCAATGCGGTCGAACAGACTTCCTCAAAGAAAGGAGTTGTCTTACAGATGCTATCTTGTGTGTATTGTCCTACCACCTCACATTCCAATTGAAGTTACTTAACACCCTAGGGACACCCAAAAATCGTACTGAAGCACAGCCTACAACCTTTTGTGTAGCTTGGACATAGACACGTGCCTCCTTACATTGCCTCAACGAACTAGGACTCGACAAAGTAGGCCTCAACGAACTAGGCCTCAGCGAACTAGGCCTCAACAAACTAGGCCGTACTTTTGAGCAACAGAAAGGAACCAAAAGGACACGACTAAGACGTGGTCGAGCCGAATCTTCCCAATCAATTAGGAAGCCACCTCAAGGCGCCTGTAGATGCCCACAAATCATGTGAAGGGCAGACTGCTTTAGGGACCGAGGCGTGCCTACTGCAGGCGTTTGAAGAATTTATACACCCATAGAATAATGAGAAGGAGGAGTACAGAAGGCGTTGTCTTGAACACTTTAAGCAGAAGCGCTGTGCCGTCGCTGGAGTCATTTAATGTTTGAATTGAATCCTTCTCAGGGTCTTCTGTAGCCCATTTTGGACGCATAAGCAAGACACTGAAAGCACAAAGTTCCCAAAAATCAAATTCGTTCGCAGGATGTACCCAAACAGCAATGCTTTACCCACTCATGCGCCTCTAAAAGTATTCTTGGATGAAAACATTTCAACCAGGAGCGAACCTCTGCCTAAGTAGAGTCCGAACTCAGTCCATTTGGACTGAAGGACTCTAACCAACTCGTGTCCTTGTCCTTCCTCCAGTAAAAAAACACACAAAATTCTTAATTGTCCCCATTGCTTGTCATTCCCATTCTTGAACGTCTGCAACAGTGGAGAAGCCAAAAAAAAAATTCCACTTTCTCAACTGCATTCGACTGCATTCAGCAGCATGCACCAGTCTCTCCGGCTTAGCCTCAAAAAATCATTCACACTTGATCGCATGAGAAAGTCACGTCAAGTCGTCTACGTTGCGCGCCGAATGCAAATGCCTGTTTGCATTCCTTCGGCCATTCCCTCGTCATATTTTTTTCCATTTTTCATATTTCATATTCACCAGCCCTCTCCACCGGGAAGCCTGGGACGGGGTATCCCTTACAGAAAAAAAACCCAAATTGCTCTCGATTTAATTCACCAAACACTTCCGCTCGTTTGATCTGAAGCGCGCCGTGAGCCACAAGAAGAGATCCGCATTTTTGTTTTTTTTTTGCTCGATATGCTTTTTATTGCGTTTTATCCGCAGCGCAAAACGATGACAGCCATGACACGTGAGCCGGCGCGGGGCAGAGGGGTGGCGGAACTTTAGAAGGACGACGCTCATATGAAATCAAAAACTTAACATTCAATTCGAGGGTAATCCTTCGGAGCGGCAGAGCAGTGACTGCACAGGAGGGGACGCCTGTCATATATTCATTATCCTTAAATGAAAAGCCCTTGGAGACCCCGAGCGGGAGGGTGAGCTAAATGGCTGTCTCATTGGAGAGCACCGCAGAATGAGAAACGTTCTCGCACATGAAGTCCATTGCTTTGACTGTGCGAGCGCTCGCGTGTGTGTGTGTGTGTGTGTGTGATTGAGTGTGGATGTGTGCCGATGCCCGTGTCCTTTTCTTTATGGCTAATCATTGCGAACAGCGGCCGTATCGGGTTACTCAAAGGAAACTATGCGGCGGCAGCACAAAAAGAGCGATATGAACGGTATCGATGTCAATATACCGCCAAAACGGCCAGTTGACCGACAAGGCAACCAGAAGACCGCCGCCGACCAGCCAGCCAATCAACCGACTAACCGATCAACTGGGCGAGCAAGCGCCGCTGCCGCCGCCGCAAAACTCCAGTGAAACTATTGTTTGGTGATGACGATAACAACGTCGACAGCGTATCCCTTATTCACGGCTGCACCAGGTCCTCGGCGGCGGCGGCGGCAACGGCGGCGTCCACCCTTGATCAGAAGCATTGATATCTGCTGCGGACTGGAGGTCAAACCGAATCGTTGGCGTGTGTACGACATGTGTGCGTCGGTTTTGATGATAAGAACTTTGAGATATGAAATGTGGTCCTCCAGAAGTTCGGCGGGGCTGACAGCTGTAAGAGATAAGAAGATGTGTTGTGATAGCCGCGAGTTTGGATGGTAAACCCTTTTGAATACAGGTTCTCCTTGGCTTTTCTTTCCGCCCATTACAGCTCATTCTGCACACTTAGCTTAGCTGACGTCAGCTGAGGACGACCACGGAATATTGCGTACTCAGCGTCATGCGTAAGCTTCATGCTTAGTGGATCCTTAATCCAGGCGCTCCTAATTGACCCAAAGCCCTGCTTTCTTAACGTTCCTACTTCAGTCATCGTTCTATAGGCCTCACTTTTCATTTTACATCGTGGCCTTATTTGCCTCGCGTTACAGATTTCTTTGCGTTCCTACTTCCCTCGCGTTCCGTTTGCACCGCATTCCTCTTTGCATCGCGATCTTACTACCCTCACGTTTCTGGTTCCTTGTATTTCGATTTGTCTTACGTTCCCTTTTGAACCGCGTTCCTCAATGCCTCGCCTTTTCATCACTGCCCAATAGGCCTCACGTTCCGTTTTGCATTGCAACTTATTTGCCTCACGTTCTTTGTTCCATTGCGTTCCTATTTCCTTAGCGGTCCTATAGCACATGCAGTCCTATTTGTCGTGTGTTTCTTTCTTTCTGCTTCATGTGCCTTGTTGCATCGCGCTTCTAAATAAGGCACGGCCGCTTAATGTTTGTTTTGAGTTTCTAAGTTACACTCGCCCCTATTGCCTCTAGGTTCCTATTTCAAAGCCTCCTTGCTCTCAATTCTGGTTTCTTGCGTTCAAATTTCACTCGCTGTCCCATAGGTCTCGCATTTTTGTTTGTCTAGTTTTTGAATCCCGTTCCTTTTCGCGTTCTTCTTTGCATCTCGTTTCTGTATGAGTCGGGTTTCTGTTTGCGGTGCGTTTCTCTTTCCAGCGCGTTTCTATAGGCCTCGCGTTCTTACAATCCTCGCGTTCCTAATTCATTTTGTTTTATTTTGCCTCGCATTCCTTTTTGCATCGCGGTCTTCCTCTGTCCTACGTGTTCCTCTTTGCCTCGCGTTTCTCTTTGCCTCACGTTTCTACAGGTTTCACGCTCCTCTTGGTTTCGTGTTTGCTTTGAATTCAAATTTGAATCGTGTTCCTATTTTCCTTTCGTTTCACATTGCATTTCGTTCCCTTCTGCATCGCGGTCTTATTGCCTAGCGTTCCTCTTTGCTTAGCGTTCCTCTTTGCCTAGCGTTCCTCTTTGACCCGCGTTCCTCTTGGCCAAGCGGTCCTATTTGCCTCTTTCCCTCTTGTTTCTTAGGTTTGAATTTATGGTTGCATTGAACTCTGATGTCCAGACGTCAGTCACAGAGATAAGTTTATTGTTCATCTGTCTTTGGTTGTGATATCTCAGCTGACTAGCCCCAGTACTACAGATGTTGTTAATTTGACCGTTCGTTAGGTGCCTTGCCCTAGTTTCTGCCTTGTTTGCAAGTCGCCTTAAGTTGAGTTTTCGACTGTTGTTTGGGAGGGCATCACAGACTGCTTCGTTTGAAACCAAAAAGTGCTCGGATGTATGTGCACCATGCTGTGCTCCTGTATTCGGCGAATTGAAACATAGTCACTCTAAGTTGCGTCCAGGTTCCCCAAAAGACGGCCATCACGGAGAATAACGTGACAAATATTTTCGATCTCGTATTAGCAGACCGCCGATTCAAGGAGCGAGAGATAGCAGAGACAGTAGGCATCTCAAAAAAACCCGCGAGGGTTGGGCGTCGCTTTTGTTTAATCAGGGCAACCGTGAGACCCACCACAAGAAACCAGGGATAAGTTGAAACAGTGAACTGTACGACGTCGTAGCACGAAGCGAATGTGCGACGAAAAAATCGATGAAAGTCGCACTTGCAGGAAATGTGAAAATCAATGGTCTCTGGTCTCCTCGGCCATCGGAAAAACGGCAAAACTTTGGCCGACTAGACGCTGAATTGCGGAAAAAATGGCCACAGCTCACACCAACAGCAGTGCACTAGCATACACCTCTGAATCAGAGAATTAGACTTCGAACTGTTGTCCAACCACCACGTTTCCCATGAACCGTGGAACTTCTTTTTGTATCCAAACTTGAAAAAAGTCCCTCGTCGGGCTGAAATTTTAGTCAAGGCAGGGGGGGTTTTCACCGTCAGAGAGGCCTACAGAAAACGTATTTTTCAAACGTACTTAGGAAGTTGTTCAGAAAGGAATCGCTACTTGCCCAAATTTTTCATTTTTCTCTTGAAGGCTATCTTGAGCCTTGTGAAGGTGTGCTAGCAGCCTTCATGCTGCACCGAGTACAGCCAGTGGCCTCAAACACTCACCAAACCTCTGTCCAAATTCAACGACTCCTCCAAAGCCTCTTTCGCCATTCCCACCTCAACAGCAGTTGCACATCCATTCACGGCTTAGTCAAGAATGAGCAACAGCACAGCCAACACCAGCCATCGCCACATCAAGTGTGGGGCAAATGAAGAGCGGAGAAGTCTCAAACTCAATTGAACTCTGAAGTCAATTCAAAAATTATCAACCCCCCCGCAGAAAAGTGACAAGTCTTTGGAGGTTTTTCTTTTTCCTTGTTTTTTTTTTTTTTTGTCTTGTCTGTGGATCCCATTTGAAGCGTCATTTTGGGGACTGTTTCTAATGCTCCCTCTCGCCGCAAAGCCAAACCGTTCGTCATCGCTGTGGTACGGACCTGACGTCGTCGTTGTCATCCTTCCTCCAGTTAGAGGGAGATAGTACACAGTCCACTGGCTCCGGCCTCGGCATCTTTGTTGTGCGATCTGTGTGTCGGGTGTTTTGGGTGCTTATAGCTCGGTCCCCGGGTAAATTTTCCACACAAAAGCCTCTCGGTCTCTATGTGTATGCTCACCTGGCGTCGTATCGTATCTCCTCCAGTGCAGTGTGTTATTTTGTGGGTGTACCGTGTGTCCTGTGTGCTGTGTGTGTGGGACGGGTTTTTTTGCTGGGTCTGTTCCCCCATCACTCCCATCATCCCCTCTCCCCCCCAGTCGTCTTGTGTTATCTTCTACTCCACCTGCGCCCTCCCTCGCCGGCGCATCATGTGGGCGAGGTAGCTGGTTAGATATTCCCTTGCAAAGTGTACCTATACTCCCGTGCTCGGAAAAGGCTATTAGGGTATTTTCCAGCGACTCCATCGACCACCACCATCACCACCGGCAACACCACCTTCGAACTGCCAAAGCAGCAGTTGAGTTCTTTTGATGCTCTCTCTCCCCCTTGGCGGGGTGGCTGTGTGATGGGTCCCTGTGTCATATCTCCCATGGGTGAACAATAATGCTCGCCATGTACTCGTCGCCCAGTCATCCCCCACTCCCCCTCAAACACAGAGACAGAGAGATAGAGCGCTGGGGTGCACGCGCGAGAGTGAGACGGAGCGAGGACAGATATGTACACATCTGAGGCTATGGTGGCGGGTGTGTGTATGCGCGCCGTCGTGCCCCTGTGGTGTCCGCAATATCTGCTGTGTGCTGTGTGAGGTAATTGAATAGAGCCATTTTATTATAAAGACTGCGAGAAGCAAAAGCCCAACATCCCAGCGGGTTGATGGAGGAGGACGAGGAGGCACAGCACCAGCAGCAGCAGCAGCAGCAAAGCAGAAGGGTCCGCGTTGTCATAGCAACGCGGCACTTTACGTGTCGAAGTCTGGTGTTGGCTGCCATATTTGCTCTTTCTCGTCTCGCTCTTCGTCTTCGTTGCCTACACGCTGCTTCTGCTGCTGCTGCCGCTTCGGCTTCTGCTGCTGTTGGCTGTTCCTACCCTTATGGGTGTTGTGTGCTTTGTGTGTGCTTAATGTTTTTGCCTTTTCCGAAATATTTCAGCGTTTTCGTTTTCGTTTTTTTTTTTGCGTTCGTTTCGCCGTTGCCGAGGGATCACAGGACTTGGGTTTTCCGCTTCTCGTTTCACTTTTTTTTTTTTGTTAATACTTTCCCGTTTGGTTTCCTCGCCTGCGTCCGTTTTTTTTTTTTTTGCGTCTTCTTTGGGTGTTTTGTTGCGTTGTTTTGTGTATTGGCCCTCGGGGGTTGGTGGGCCAACGAGCGAGAAAGAGAGCGCGCTCATCGAAGGATGTACATAAGGGTGAGCTGAGGGGCGAACGACGTGGCGGAGCGGTGTGACGGTGCCGCCGCTGCTGATGGTGACGGTATGTATTCACACAACCGAGGGGGATTATGTATACTTGAGTCGCAGCGTATGTATTACGGTCTTTTGTCACAATGGGTTAGAGAATTTTCACGCTTTCCTCAAAAGGGAAGGAAAAAACAAATTAATGCTTCATTGAGGCCAACAGCAGAGTAGCACCGCGGCGGAGAGGATGCGAACGAGCACAAGGGTAGAAACGTGCAAATGACGTTTTGAAGTTTTGCACTTTGAAGAGGTTTTTTTTTTTTCTGTGTGAAGCAGCAGCAGCAGCAGGCGGGTGGCTCCAGTGACATTCGCGCTGTAAGAGGGATTAACTGCGGAGATGTAGATTAATTGAATTGGTCCTTACCTTCAGTGGGGGGCGGAAGGAAACGATGATTTGTGAGGAGAGACAGGGTGAGTGGTTGGCATCGAGGGTGACGCTGCTAATATTTGAGGGAGATGACAAAAATGGCTTCTCTTTGTTACAGTCCACCATTTGCAATAAGTTGTCTGAGAGTTTGATGAAAATTCAATTACCTCGAAAGATTCTGATCGAGAACGACACGCTTTAGAATTTGGATATGTTCCTTGGTGCTCTTGAAGTCCCTGATGTCATCAAAATATCATTTTTCAAGTGAGGCGACACATCCACGTCTTGTTGCTACGAAACAAGCCAATTATGGTTGAACAAGAAGACGTTTGTAAAGTGATTTCCCCATGGGTGAGCATTAGGGCGCTGAAAACCTCTTAGAAATGTGCCCAGCTCCTGGGCAAACGTCGAAGTGGTTTTCACCCCAGAAGCCGGAAAGACCTCCCAACCTTCCAATGTCTCATCAGCTTGACTAAGAATTCCTAGGAAGATGAGAGCATAAGGACCCGATTCAACCAGCCAGACTCTCTTCTGTCCAACGTGCCTACCTTGAACGGGAATGGCTGGACATGGCAATATACCCACTTGAAGAGACTATCGAGGAATTCCCTCATTTTACGGAATCAAGCCTAGTCGCATTCCTTGTCACTGAGGGTCATTTGACAACATTTAGACTCGAGATCTTGTAAAGTCTCTTGTGACTTTAATCCATCAGCAACTTGTAAGCAGAGTCGTTTGGGTTTTACAGGCTCCAGGGAACAGTCTACTGAGTCTCACCACTTCTGCGAAACAACGCATTCAATGAACTGTTTCAAATGGTACAAACGGCTATTACCTATTCGGAGTCTTGGAAATTCATCTCCTCGCCCAGAGGTACACCTCATACCTCACGCCTTCCAGAAATTTGTTGCCTGCATCAAGGACGATTGTCAAGGAGCGACACTTCTGGAAACTGAACTTCTCTGCTTTTCGAGGAAACACAAGATGCCTTAAGTACCAACCAAAGGACACAATTCTTGTGCCTCATCGACAATAAACTGAAGGCCCCGGTAGCTCCCTATTGCTGTTAAAGACTGTCTACTGGCTTCACACTTCAGTTGATCAGATTCTTCCCTCAATTCTCTTATATGGAGTCTGTGTATGGTGGACAGCTCCTTACAAAGTTGAAAGCTGCAAAATTTAAGCCGAATACCAAAGATCGGTGTGCCTGTACAAAACTCTACCCATTGTTGCAATTAACGTTCGTCCGAAGCTGCCGCCTCTAGATGTCGTGGGCACAACAGAATTATGTTTTTGGAGAAATTCGAAAATTTGGTGTCCGTGCTTAATTGGCAATTCTGTTGGGATATGCGGACGACATCGATATCGTCGCGCGTTCCCAACGTGCCGTAGCGGAGACTTTTGCGGCAATTGAAGAAGCGGCGAAGCGAGCTGGTCTTAAGATCAACGAGGGGAAAACAAAGTATATGCTGTCGACTAAGAAACGTTCCGTCACACAACACCTAGGACAAAATGTAAGAACCGACAACTATAGTTTTGAGGTAGTAAAGGAGTTTGTCTACCTCGGGGCAGACGTTAACTCCACAAATGACATCACAGTGGTGATCCGACGTAGAACCACCCTTGGCAACCGATGCTACTTCGGTTTGTCGAAACATTTGGGGTCAAAACTCCTGACTCGAAGGACCAAAGTCATGCTCTACAAGACCCTTATACTGCCAGTCCTGCTTTATGGAGCTGAAAGCTGGACGATAAGCAAGTCTGCAGAGCTGATTCTTGGTGCCTTCGAAAGAAAAATTCTACGTCGGATATATGGTCCCGTCTGCGAGGAAGGTGAATGGAGGAGAAGACATAATCGCGAACTCTACGAGCTGTACCAGGATGTGTCGACTACACTGGCTCGGCCACATCGAACGCACGGACAGCAACGCTCCAGCGAAGAGGGTCTTCGGATCTGAGCCTCCTGGTTCGAGAAGAAGAGGACGACCGAACCTCCGGTATAGAGACGAAGTCATGGCGGACGTAAGACAGCTTGGCCTTGATGACTGGAAGCAGCGTGCCCAGGACCGTCAGCGATGGAAGGCAGCAATTGCTCAGGCTCTGACCCTTCATGGGTCGCCGGCCTGATAAGTAAGTAAGTAAGTTAATTGACAATTCGGAACTTTTTTGTGCATTTCTGGGTTTTTGACATTTCAAGAATTTGACATTTTTGAACTTACTTAATTTTGGAGCCAGTATTTTTGGAAATTGCGAACTTTTAGTACTTCAGCATGTTGGTCCTTTCGGGATTTTAGTCTTGTTGGGATGTTGGGCTTTTCGGTGTATTGCTTCTCGGTCGCTTTGGGCATTTAAAGTTTTTGGACTTTTTTAGGATTTTCAATATTTTGGAAGTTTTGGCATTTAATGATTTTATGCATTTTAAGATTTTGGGTAATTCGGAGGTTTTGACATTTGATTTTCGGTTTTAAGAGCATTTCGGGTGTCTATAAATTTTGAAATTTAGGGTTAATTTAGGGTGTGTATTCTGTACATTTCGAGGATTTTGTATTTTCGTGTTTAGTGGTAATTCAGAATTTTTGGGCAATTCGAAACTTTTGGCACATCAGAATATCGTACTTTCGGGCTTGTGGTCATTTCAGTAGTTGGTACACTTCGGGACTTCGGACAATACAAGATTTTGGCCTTTCCGGGATTTAAGTCGTTTCAAGTTTTTTGGCTTTTGGGCAATTCAGAATTTTCAGTAATATTGCATTCAAGCCATATCAGGGTTTTGTACATTTCGGAAATTTTGGCATTTCTGTCCTTTTGAGATTTTGGGCATTTCGGGGTATTTTGCGTCTCGGTCGCATGGCATTTTGGCATTTCAGGACATAGGCATTATCAGATTTTAGTATTTTTTTTAGCAAAATTTTGGGCATTTTAGACTTCTTTGGCATTTCGGAACTTTTGGCGTTGCAAGATTTTGGTATTTTCTGTATTCTAGTATTTTCAGGTTATTGGGCATTTGGGGGTTCTTGCAACTTCGGTTTTAGGGCATTTGAGGACTTTAAGTATTTTTGAATTTTTGACGTTTTAGGATCTTAGCCATTCCAAGATTTTGGGCTATTATGAATTTCTGACATTTCAGGATTGATTCTTCTCTGGATTTTAGTGTCTTTAGGTGTTGGGCATTTTGAAACTTTTGACATTTTGGACTTCTAGACTTTGGGTTGGAAGACGCAGATAATACCCAAAAAGAAAATCCTTGAAACATAAAATCCTGATTTTTTTTTACAAAGCTCAAACATTTTTAGCCGAAACATGGATTAGAAATGTTTGAGAGACCTATGTAAATTTGCAACCACTCCGAATCAAAGTTGTGACCTTACAGTGAGGGGGGGGGGGGGGCATTTAGCCCTCTATACCAATCTAACTGTGAACATGCAGCTTCAAAGTTTTGTTTGCCTCTACTGATGCATGAAGTAAGCCTCTCTTCTTCTTGTGGTGCTACAGTCGGGGTGGACCTGGGCATTAACCAACATGCCTCTCTTTCGCCAACTGCCGCCAGTTGCGCACTCTAAGTTGGATGAGGTCCTTCTCCAATTTTGTGCCCCACCTTAGCCTAGGCCGTTCTCTGTTGTGTTGTCCCAATGGCTCAGATTCGAAGTAACCCTCTCGGAATTCTGAATTTCAGGATCTTGTCTGTTGAAATATCTCTCAGTGATGAAGTCCAAACAACGTATGATTTCTGAGATTTTTCCCAAATTCCAAGTTTCATTTTTCAACCCAGTTCAGTGGCTTCGAAGGATTGTGGTACCTTTCTGGGAAATATTCGACACAGATAGGGCCACAATATGCATCTCGACATCAGGTATTTCAATGTTCAACTCCACATAGACAGTCAGACCCAAAGCACCATCTCCCCTGTAAGATCACCTCGATTGCGTCCTCAAACAGGCACCCCATCCCACCGGCTCAAGTGCTTCGTTTGTTTTCCCATTCTTTCATACAGACATCTTCCATCTTCACTTAATCATTCACGAATCCCTTTGAAAAAATGCATCCAAACTCAGCGCAAAGACGTGCTCTGCGAAGCGATTCGTGCTGAAAAATTCATACAATTCCATCCCTCCTCGTCCTGCTTCATCCACTCAGCCACTCGGCAGCAGTTTCTTTGTAGAAATAATTCTCAAAATCCTAATCCGTCATTTCGGTAGGCGCCTCTTAACCTCACATGTGACATATGTGACATTCAGATTCTCCCTCCATCGTCGTTCTTGGATTAAATAATAATGCTCAGCTTAAGCGGGTGGGGTTGCAGGTGAATGGTGGGGCGGACAAGATATGTATCTTCAATTGAGAATTGTCGGGGTGCATGTGTGAGAGAGGATGTAAAGATGTCACGCGAATGCAACTCGCGAACGGATGGTGTGTTCGTGCTTAACAGACTCACTCACTTGACAAGTTGACAAATTGAAGCTGCACACTCCAACCCAACCAGAGGGCGTCGCGCGTCATCGACCCAATCTCAATAGGATGCAACGAGAGGATCCTTGTCATTTCAACAGAAACATCCTACATCTTCAAATGTGGATGGAATCCATGCCACCACCCGACCTCCTTTCTGCCCCCCCCTCCCCCCATGTTGTGGAGGAACAAAAAAAAAAAAAAAACAGGAATGCTGGTGCACAGGATATGCAACTACACACAACGAGATGGGCGGCGGTAGGTGGCTTCGAGAGTTGTGAGTTGTGGCAAGGGCCAACTAATGAACGTAACGAAGAGTGAGTGGGTGCGCATCGTCGCATCACATCACGCAAGCAAATCTCTAGACACAGCAAGTGCACATGAATGCGCTTCAAGTCCTTTTTCTCCGATTCCTCTTGCCTGACGGTTGCCTCTCGGTGAGAGTTGAATCCCTCCTCCCAGGGGGGGGAGGAATGGAGGTCTACGACGCTACTACTGTGCTACTGCTACTGCTACAGCTGCTGCTGCTGCTGCTGCTGATGATGATGATGATTATTATTATTATTTTCGCATCCTATTATTGCCATCATTCGGTGCAGCCTTCTATTCTCTCTCGCTTGTCAACCACTCCTCTTCAGGAGAGATCTCTTCTCATTCCACTCACTCATCTGAAGAGTATTAATAAGGACATTTGTATCATTAAAACGACGACGACGACGACTACGACTACGACGACGACGATGATGATGATGATGATGACAACAAGAGAGACTTGTGTGTCCCCTCCCGGATGGGGGGAGGGGGTCGGGTCGAATGAATCAGAGCAAGAGCGAGCAATTCTGGGTCCTGTCGCATTTATTCAACCGCATGCAGAAGCTGCGTGTTGCTTGCTGCCTTTCCCCCCACCCCTCCCCCCATTGCATACACTCCGCGTGGGTGTGTGAGTGTGTTTTTCTCATTCTTTTGGCGAAGTAATTGTAAAAGCTCATCCGTAAGGATCAACAAATTAAAAAAAAAAAAAAAACTCCCACAAAATGAGAAAAAATAGAAAAATATCCTGAAACCTGAACTGAATGGTTAATAGATGATGGATGGATGGAATTGTGTAGTGTGATGGATGAGATGTGGGTGGGGGGGGGGGGGGATGGGAGAGAGAGGAGGTGGCATCAGGTTGACTCTCGTTCGTCCTTCATTTTCTTTTTATTCCTCTGCGCGCTACCTCTTAGGAAGGAAAAATGTCGCATTTGCAGGATTAAGAGTGGAAAATTGCAGATTTTTACTGAATGCGCGTTTTTTTTCCACAAACCCCCACCACTCAGTCTTCTCCTTCACTGTGTAACGCCAGCCTTCTCTACGTTGCTGTGTGTATTTGCAGTCTTTTCTCTTCAGATTCCATGAAGAATGCAAATGGCTGCTGCTGCTGCTTGAAGGAAGGTAGGTGGATCATGGGTGGGGGTGGGGGAGGGGTGGGTGGTGAGTCGGCTTTGGTTCATTTTAATTATTTGAATATCCATTTGCCGACGAATAAATTAATCGTCTTGTTATTTACGAGAGCGCCCACAAGAGACTTCACTCTCGGGAGTACGACATGGGGGGCACGACATGGGGGGCACGGCATGGAGCACGGCATGAGGCACGGCATGGCATCATCGCATGGCATGGCATGGCATGGCTTGCCTCGGCAATAATGCGCTTCTAAGTCTATTGAATTGTGACTGCATGGCGTATTTTACAAGAACATTCATCTCCCTGAAGAGCAACCTCTCCATTGGATGCCACCCTCATGCAACCCCCTCCCCTCCGGCGTCCGTCACATGCTGCAGAACTGCAGGTAGGCGTGCATCGGGGGATTGGTGGAGATTCGGTCTAATAGAAAAGTGCTTACATTTTGAATAAAACACAGTCACTGGACTGGGTAGTTGGGGGGGGGGGGGGGGGGTTTGATTTTTATGCTGTCAGTTGCTGTTCGAAGGATAAGAAGGATAACAATGCGATGTGGTGCACTGTTTGTTGAGGAGATATTGCCTACCACACGGGTCAATGTAGAGGCAGGACGTTGTTTTCTCTCTCTGTGTGTCTGTGGGAGAGGGGGTGGGGGTGGGTTTTTTGTTCGTTGGCTCCTGTTGTCAACGGGTTCGAAAGTGGCTTTGAGGTTAAAGAGCAAGGTCAGCTAAATCGGAACGTTGTGATTGAGGGATTGTCCAGATGTTGGGCTTTGTTGGCTTATAGTTTGGTTTGTCCTAAATTTAAACAAAGATCTGTGCTCTCGTAGTCCTTCGATCCTTCGAAGGTTCTAATTAGGAACATTCGAACTGGGAGATGGGACGGGTGACGATTTTGTGTGAAGTTTGCGGCTATTTTGGGAGGTTGTCTTTTGTCTAGAAAGAACATCCTTTTTTTGATTTTGAATGCATTTCTTACCATGAGTGGGGAATATGGCTGAGATTCGATGTAGCTGAGGGTACTTCGACAGAAAACATCCCACGAGTGCGGATGTCCTATAAGTACATCTGAAAATGGAATAAAGTCTTGGAATGAAAGCGATTAAGGCTTAGTCTCTGAAGCTACTTAACCACATCGGAAAGTGCTGCTGAAAAAGGAATAGCCTTGAACCTTCTTTGAACACAGCTGAGTGTCTGGCAACTGTAAAGACAACTTAAGTGAAGTCACAAAAGGATGTGATTTGAGATAAAGAATACTCAACTCTGTGCTGCTTTCACTAAGCTTCAAATTATGAACCCTGTTCGCTGTGCTGGGGACTTCTTCAGTACGACTCTCCCGTTCCTAATGCACCTCGAAATGCCCGGCAACTTTTTCACACAATGGAGGGCCTTCTCGAGACCAACTTTCGTCCAGAAAGAAGCAACCAATACTTCACTTTGCACTGACGATTTGGAGACCTGGTATACCGCATATGATTCGACTATAGTCAGGCACCAATAGTACAGCTGCGACGTACATACATAAGGTCGACTCCCCCCGCACTCGAGACTTAATCTGGCCAAAAACTTAGACAGGAACGCACTGCCTTCACTGAAAGCTCAGGAACGAGGGTTCATTGATAGCTCCAGAAACAGGAACGAGTCTTCACTGACAGCTCAGGAACGAGAGTTCATTGATGGCTCCAGGAACAGGAACAAGTCTTCACTGACAGCTCAGGAACGAGGTTTCATTGATAGCTCCAGGAACAGGAACAAGTCTTCACTGACAGCTCAGGAACGATGGTTCATTGATAGCTCCAGGAACAGGAACGAGTTTTCACTGACAGCTCAGAAACTCGGCGCACTTTTGCATTGAATCCTCAGTAAGTGTTGCACGGTCCTTACTGGAGGAATCGGGTTTCCGAAACCTCGACCTCAGACAGTGACTTACTGACTTTCGAATCATGTGCCGAGGTTGTGCACTCGCCTATAATTCTGCGTTGATTTTGCATGCATATGCCAGGGAACAGGACAGAACAGATGGAAGAGGCAAACAGGGCGTCTGCAGCGACAGAAAAAATGTGCTTAAGGACTTACTCATCCCCTTAGCTACTTCAAGAAAGGTCCAGGAATGCAATTCGACACTCATCAGTCTGAGAGTCGCAGTTGTGTCACATTCAAACCCATCTGGCCATAGTTCAATCTTAAATGTTTTCTTTGCCCTCTCAGGTTAGCTGAAAGACATCTACGGACCGTGATTGGTGTCATAACAGCTCACTGCACCGATGCAGCACACGCCTCCAGATTCGGCATCCCAAACACTGACTTTTGTAGGATCTCCAGAGAGCAGTATGAGGTGGAGTCCATCACTCATCTCCTCTGTAAATGTATCTTGCAAAAGGAAGAAAGCACAACATCTAGGAAAAGACCTTTTTGAAAAAAAGGACCTAGGTGAACTTAGAGCCCTACACAAGCGTGGAACACATCAAAAGCTACATCGCTAGCTCACAATGATTCTAAAGGACAACAAGGAACTATCCGGATGGAGTCCCAATGGGTCCCAAGTGGCGTTCTATCACGATTAGCCAGCCTCACTTACCTTACCTAAACTCAAGTCCTTGTGATGGTAGGAAGTGTACATCCCCTAAGGACCGCGTCACGTCACGGCTAGCTCACAATGATTTTAAAGGACAACAGGGAACTATCCACACGGCACCACATTTTCTTTTTTATAGTTGGCGCGCGCTAACGGTGTTACGACTACCCTTAAGTGACCGGATTTAAGTCACAGCATGGGCCGAAGGTATAGAGGAAGAGAGGGAGGAATGTCTGTGGATTGTAATGAGAGGAGAATATTGAGCTGGAAAGAGCTTTCCATATTCGTGTGGTGCTGCTAAAGAACGAGTCTCTACACTTAACTGTAGGTCCGAAGGTGGTCTTAAGGGTGAACTGATGAGCATTCTAACGAGTCAATCGACTTCGCAATATTGTTATCTCCTATAAGTTTTATCGCTCGCTTTTGGATTCTATCCAGTAGGTGTAGGGAGGTATTGGCAGCACCAGACCGGATAGGAGCGTTATACTCGAGCTTAAGACGGATGTAGGCCATGTACATTGTAGCCAAATCAGAGGGGTCGAAGTATTTTTTGCATCGTTTTAGGAAACCTAGACATTTCGCAGCATTTTTGGCGACCTCGAGTATGTGATCGTTCCAACTAAGTGTTGAGTTGATACACATACCGAGGATGGAAAGTTTTTCGGTTTCAGCAACGCAGGTGCCGTCCATGGATAACTGCTGGTTATTTTGGGAACGCTTGAGTGACAGTTGACAGCACTGAGTTTTGGAAGCAATAAATTCCACTCTATTTCTTGTACCCCAAGCGGAATTTAATGTGCTTAACATACGCTGCCGTTCCAAGTCTACGGCCGAAGTAGAGAGACGTGAGCCAAGGAACGAATATGAGAAGCTGAGGGTACTGTCATCAGCGAAGGAGAAGTGAAAGAGTGTCGGAGACAGAACGGAGCCCTGGGGAACATCAGCATTAATATGGTAGATATCAGACTTAAACCCATCCAGCACGACTTCTATTGAACGGTTCGAAAGGTAATTTCTAATCCATTGAAGAAGAGACTTATCGATTCCGTAAGCAGGCATTTTCGACAAGAGAGCCTGATGCCAGACTCTGCCAAATGCTTCAAGCGCAACGATCTTGCTTTCTCCAACATTGTGCAAAGATTGGTTCCACTTTTCGGTGAGAGATATGCCATCAGATCACCAGTGGACCTGTTGCTGACGATTTATCAGCGTTTCCATGACCTTGGAAAGAAGGGACGTAAGTGCTATGGGTCGGTAGAAGGTGGGGGACGAAGATTCCCCTTTTTTAGAAACGAGCTGGACAAGTGCTGTTTTCAACTTACTCGGAGAGAGCCCTAAAGAGTAGGATAGATGGAAAAGCTTACGCAGTGGTTTTGCCAGCGGTCCCTTAACGTTCCATAGACTGCAATCTTCTGCAATTTTTTTTTTTTTTAATTTAACACTAAAAACGACTTAAGACGTGTCCGTGTTCTAATCTCATTTAATCCTTCCTTCATCACGGAAGCTTCGCTCATTTGCCAAAAATCCCCACTCAACGGCAAATTTCATTCAAAAGTAAAAAGAAATTGAAAACCTTCCACCGTGCCGTGGGAAAAGCAGCGCGCCCCCCCCCCCCCCCCCCCCTGGCACATCACCTGACCATCGTTCCAATTCAATTCCAGAATATCCATCTCCATCGAGCATTGTCCCACCTCATTCGACGGAGTAAAACTGTCGTCGTCACAGGAGGGAAATATTCCGTTCAAGGACCAATTACAGCGAATTTTCCATCAAGTGTCTCCCGATCGAAACCACCATCCACCGCCACCAGCGCCGGATGGCTACTGTCATCCTGTCCAATAGAGAGAACACAGGCGACCCGCAAAACGACTCAAAAAAAAAAAAACCGAAATAAAAATAAAAATACAAATCCTGTGGATTTTAATTACTTAGGAAAACTACGACAAGAACTTTTCAAAACTCCCACTCCCCCCCCCCCACTCCGCCCCCCGATTCAATGGGGTCCCGTTTTGTACGTGTGCTCCCCGGAGAATGAGCGCGCGCTTTTTTATGGTTTTCAAGTCGGTCCGCTTTTATTTTTGCAAAGGAAAAAAAAAATTGTGTATCGCCGTGAAAAGAATTCCATTCTGAATGCGATTGCTAAGAGGCGCACAGCTTCCTCGATGTGCCTGTGCCCGATGGTGGTGGTCCAATGGGTCGTCGGGGTCCTGCATGCGCGCTGCCTTAAAATTCAAATTAAGGGGACACTTTGAAGGCAGGCACTTCAGAAATAAAGGTAAAAACTGAATTATGCCATTAGGAAATAATAATCGGAAAATAAATTGAAAGAGTCCATGCCCGGGCTTCCGTCCCACCCCCGGTGCCGGGAGCCGCCTGGGAGTCAGCCTCTTCAGTCGGGGGGTCGCAAAAAAAAGCGAAAAACGCTGCTAACAGAACTGAAGCTGGCCATGTATACTCTGAATTCAAAATCGAGAGATGCCCCCATCCGTGCTGCTGGGTGAAGAGGTCGATCCCGGTGGCTCGAGGGTGAGCGTGCCTCTATTCACAGAGACCTGCCCAAATGCACTCGTCATCCTCGTCCTCAATGTTGTTGCTGTCGTAATTAAAACGAGTTAAACGCTTGACGTTGTCCTCCGCCACATACCCCACCACCCACCACACACCGGACCCACCCCCGCGCGGTTGACGGTCGTCATCGTCGTTGTCGTTGTCGTGGTGGCGTTTCTTTAATTTTTGGTCACAGAAGCGTAAGCGACATTGCCGTCGAATTGAGTTCCGCTTTTTTTCAGCTTTTCTGTTTTGTTTTTTGAAGGACATCCAGGGGCCAGGTCGGACGGAAGAGAACGGCTGTCGGATTCGATTTACAAGTTCACTGCAAGTTGAGTATTGGGTAGAGAGGAGGTGGAGTAGGAGGAGGAGGAGGAGGTGCGCGTGTGGGTTTTGTGTTCCCGTAAATGGCTGTTTGATTGGTTGAAAGGGCAAAGTGGACTTAGCCGAGGGCGATTATGAAAGGAAAGGACGAGAGTGAGCTAAACAAGTTTTTTTTTCGTTTTTAATAAGGTCTGAAGGATGTTCTGAAGTGGTGGAGGATTTTAAATTAATCCAAGGCCGGTGACATTTTTTTAAATACAATTCTGGAAGTTATGCGTGGGAAATTGCTTCTGTCGAGGGTCATCACTTCAGCAACTTTGCGAAGACATCGTTCTTGTCCGGAACACCACTTCGCCAGACCACCACTTCGCCAGACCACCCACTTCTCCAGACCACCCACTTCTCCAGACCACCCACTTCTCCTAACTCCTGAGGCAGTAACGCAGCAATAGAATTGACGCAACAGCAGATAAGGAACCTCTACCCCTCTTGGAACCGCCTTGGAATCATACGTAATGGCATTTTTGGCTCGGCCATGACATTCGTGGTTCGCTTGGAAAAATTTGTTTTCTAGAGGCCTTCCATGACGTCGATCCTCTTCATTCGGCTCAAATGCTCGGCGAGTCACTTTTCCCAGTTTGAAAGCCGCACGGGGACACGTCTGGAGATGACAGTGAATGTGGCAGTTCGTTGCTAAGGCCACGGTGGGATCAATTTTCTGCAATTCGGCGTCGAATCGCCCCAATAGCTCAGAATAGTGGAGCCTTTTCGCCCCCTTACCGTTGATTGATGAGGATCAAACCTTCCGAATCCCAGAAAACGGTGGTCACTCACATTGCGGCTGAAAGGACAGTTTTCGTCTTCTTCGGAGTACATCTCGTTGTGTGAAGTGCACGACTTTGAAGACTTCTTAGTTTCTGGTGTATACCAGTGGATCGATATTTCTTCGAAGGTCACGAAAGGATTCAGAAACTCCTTCGGAAGTAGTCTGACGGCTACCACTTGTTGTCTGAAGTGATCCGAAGCGGCATCCAGCGTGCAGACTCATTCTCAGCATTTCATTCACTTGACAGCCCACAATCCAGAAGCTGACGCAAGGATAAGTGGGGCTAAGCATTTTTTACAATCGCGCCAAACTGAACGTTGCCGCAGACGAAGTGCAGAAACTCAACAGTTGCCACCAATTGCGAACTCCAAGTAGGTTGTGGTTGGCTCCACTTGTGTGCACCATCTCAACCTAGGCCGTCCTCTGTTTTGTTGTCTTAATGGTTTGGATTCCAAAACTTTTCGGGTTGGAGCAGTGATGTCGCTCTTCATGGTCTAAACTTACTGTTCCACCTACCTGCCCAACTTTTCTCCGACTCCGACTCTTGTAGATTCCCTCCTTCTTCTGGAAAGCATCTCCAATAGAAAATTGTGAGTGCTTTGTGGAAGTTACACGCCGGGATGGGCTGAAAAGCACGCCAATACAGGGGAACTTAACTTTCCGTCCGCAGCTGCGACTTCAGACGGAAAGGGCAATGCTGCGATTGTTTGGCCACATGATACGGATTTCCCCTTCTTCACGAATTCTGTGCCGCGTCTTAGATACGACTCCATCAGATAAGCGATCGGTCGGCAGTCCCTCTGCGAGGGGTTGGATGAAGTGAACAAACCCGACTGGTTGCGCTTGAGAGGAGCTCCTGGTGAGTTAGAATCGATGGCGGATTGATGTTTGTCTATGAAGCAGGGCGAGGTGGTTGGATCAAGTCCACAAAAGCGTCTGACGGAGCTTGGGAAGAGCTTCTGATGAATTTGAGTAGGCAGAGGACTAAGTGGACTGGAGGTGTCTTTTGCATGCATTGCCACCGCAATCCCTTTACTGGAACAGGCTCGTCGACGAACGTGATGCTGAAGAGGATGATAAGCCGGTAACGCTTCCCACAAGGAACCAGAGCTTAGCTTCTTCAGGAACTACTCGACTTGTGCGTGTTACTGTTCTCTCGGAGGAGACCTACAGTCCATTGCCGACTTCGAATGGCAAGATTTACGATCACTGGCAATGAATAATCCTTGAGACTCGTCAGCAAGTCGAAAGAGATACAAAAAAGTCGAGATAACCAGCACAGTCAGCATCAAATCGACAACGAAGCAGAAATCGCGCTCAACAGAGTCTCACAAACTGGAAAAATTGCAGTGGCGTAGAGGAGAACAAAAACATCGCCCAAGGCTTTAAGAGGCAGGAAAGTCTTAAGAAGAATGTTCGGACAGTTCCAAGTTCAGAAACTGAACAGATGCCTGTCTGTTTGGTCCTGTTTGCGGCAATGGCGTCTGGAGGAGGAGATTTAACGACGAACTCTATGGACTGTACAGCGACATGCGCCTCGTCAAACGTCTTCGGATACAACGCTTAAGATGGCTAGGCCACCACCGCTCCGGCTCGAAAAGTAGTGAGTGAGACAACGCAACAGACGACGGCCTAGGCTAAGGTGGCGCACACAAGTGAAGAAAAACCTTAACCAACTTGGAGTCAGCAGCTGGAGGAAGCTACCGTAAGATCGTCCTGGCTGGAGAGGCATACTGGCTGAGGCTCAGGTCCACCCGGTACCGTAGATATTCCGAAAACCCATCTATGTCAAGAAGCCAGTCTTAATTGAAAAACTTCTGAAAAGCAAAATTCACTTGACCCCCATTCAAAGTTGTGCTTTCCATTCATTCCATCCGGAGCCAATTGAAGTCTAGAGCGGCAAGCCGACATTCAATCGAAACTCATTCAAAAACTACCAACGAACCGTCAAAGCCATCAAAACTTTGTCACACATGCAGTGCCTTAGGTCCGCTCTTCTTCCACACTAATTACCCCTCAAGCGATGCGCTTTGCATTCATCATCATAATCATCAGCATCAGAAGCAGTCCCCCCCCCCCCCCCTCATGGCGCACCTCATCATAAATGTCAACTGCTTGTTCCTTTATCCAGCTCCGAGCTCTTCTAAGACACAAATTATGCCTTAATGATGTGCTACACACCCAATCTTCAAGAGCTGATTATGACATAGAGGACGACTCTCACAAGGATTCACATTTCCACTCAGACAATGCTTGAGTTACAGTTTCATTCAGCGAGTGCATGCAACTGAAAAACTAAACAAACAGAAAACTTCCATGGGGGGGGTGGTGGTGACTGCATTCAGAATCATCTCCGAGAGGAAGCACAAAGGCTGCCTGTGAGTGCATTCAGCAGCGTCCTCTCGCTCCGTCAAAACATTTGAATTCATCATCACGTTGTCCTGATTCCAAGTATCTCCCGCCCCCCACCCCCCCTTAGGGGTTGATCCCTTCCAATTGCATGGCAAACTATTTTTCGTGACAAAAAAAAGGGAACTCTGCAGTTGGCTCAAAGGTGAACTCTTGGATCCATTTGGTCAACAGGAGACACGCGGAGGAGTGGGGGTCTGTGTGCGTCTGTCCAGCATTTTGGACATTTCTCTAAATGGAATCTCTGAAATGGGTTGCTACCCCGCCCGTGGGCGCTTTTAGGGTTTCCACCGCATATCCACGGGCGGGCGGCACATGTCCATGCACGTGCCACTGGGTTCTTTGTCAATCCCGGTGCCCGGATATGGCAGCTTTCAAACAAAGGACGAGAATCTTTTAATTATATACCGCCAAGGATGTGCGCGAGTGCTTCCTTGCGGAGATTGTGCCGCAACCGACGGCGGTTGGGGGAGAAAACGAAATTTTCACTTTTTTTTGTGTGAGTGTGTTCCGGATATCTGTGCGATTCGAGTGGTTGAGCAATGAAAACACGGCTCGTTCTTGACTTGATTTGTTTTCGGATATCAATGGCAATGGAGGGGATGTCGAGTGATAGGGTGTTTTCTGCCCCATTGTTTGGGTTGTCTTTCATCGAGGGTGCTATAATTGTATCCTGGACTTAGGGGCATGGGATGAGGGGGATGCTAGATGAAGCGGATGTGCAAGGGAGTGAGATGTTTCTGGGTGAGTGAATGCAGAAGAGGGTTGGGATCGGCATTTACATACGGGAATTAATTTATATGACACATCTGCGGTGTTTGTTGGGCGCCATTTTGAGTGTGAGACGAATGTCTGTGGAACGAGCGGGAAAATAATGGAATTCAAAAATGATCACTTATGGTTGGTGAAAGTTCGCACTTCACGCCTTTGGATGATGGCCATTTGAAGTAGGCAGTGACTGGTTGCCTGCGTAAGGTCCACGTCGAAAATTCTGGACAGAAAGTTTCTCCGGAGGTGATGTGACCCAGCGGCGGGAAATAGTTTTTTTTTTTTCGTTTCAAAGAAATTGTCCAAGTTCTTGTCCAGGCTCTTGTCTAAGTTCTTGTCCAAGTTCTTGTCCAAATTCTTGTCCAAGTTCTTGTCCAAATTCTTGTCCAAATTCTTGTCCAAATTCTTGTCCAAATTCTTCTCCAAGTTCTTGTCCAAATTCTTGTCCAAGTTCTTGTCCAAATTCTTGTCCAAGTTCTTGTCCAAATTCTTCTCCAAGTTCTTGTCCAAATTCTTGTCCAAGTTCTTGTCCAAATTCTTGTCCAAGTTCTAGTCCAAATTCGTGTCCAAGTTCTTGCCCAAGTTTGTCCCAGATGACGTTTAATTGTGAATCTCGGATTTCAAATCACATACGTGGCACAATAACGAGTTCGAGTGAAAGGAAACTGAAGGACTTAAAGATAATTTGGTACGACGGCGACTGCCAGACCTAGAAAGGCGATAAGCAACCTCACTGATATTGACAGTCTGTCCAGAAGATACAATCTGGTGGCACGGGAGACCAAGAAACTTTATTCACACTTTGTTTCAGCATGACCGTGCAGTAAGCTCTCTTTGGAGTGGAGATTCATGGTTGTTGTAGTTCGAACCTAAAAAGTAAGCAAATCAAATTCGAACCCACGCCCTCAGAGAGGACCAGAAGTTGAGTCTGGCGCCTTAGACCGCTCGGCCATCCTGACAAATTGTAGGCAAATCATAGATTAGTGTGATGTGCTGACTGCCAATGTTTTGTTCTTCCTACTGCCTCAGGACAGATGATCCCTACGCTCGGGCTCAGTAAAGAGTTGCATTCAAATGGGGTGTTGGGGCTCAAAGGAAAAGAGAGATGTTGGGAAGGTCTTGCGCCCATCAAAGATGAACAGATGGCGGTCATGGACTCCTGGGAAAATGCCCCGCAAAGTATAGGCCGTTAAGGCATAATAATAAAGTAATAACAATTGAGTGGCACTACAGCCTACAGGGGATGGGAGCCTTGTTCTCCAACAGCTCCTCGCATTGTGCGTGCCACTGTTCTCTCACGAGTAGAAGGGACTTACAGTTTTTTTGCCGACTTCGAACGGCGAGATTAGAAAAGCTTTTCAGGACATTAAGTACTCTTTGAGTGTTGTCCGCAACTCGAAAGAGGTGGTGCCGTGAAAAAATGTAAAGTGTCCCGTCTGGGAATTGAGCCTCCACTTTCGTCGGTGTGGGTCGACGCACTTATCCACCACGCCACGGCGACCATAGCTTATAATCAATTCAAATGTCAAATCTGTGCCCAGTTCATTGCTTGAATTCTTATCCAAGTTTTTGCTTAAGACATTCCTTCAAACTTTGTCCAGCTCCATGTCCGAATCCTTGTTCAAACCTTTTTTCAGACTTGCTATCAAATTTTTTTGATCCAAGAACTTATCTTACTTCTTGTCAACGAACAGGTCAAAGTCCTTGTTCATATTCTGGTTCCAAACCTCGTCTAAATCCTTGCTAAAGTTTTCATTTAAGACCTTTCCAAGTTATTGTCCGCTTCCCTGTGCATCTTTTCTCCCAAGTTCTTGTCTTAGTCCTCATCCCAATCCCTGTTCGAGGGGCGATATTTGAGCAGCTTTTGTCAACGACTAAGTCCAAGTCCTGGTCTATATTCTGATTCTAGTTCTTGATAAATGCCTGCCAAGGTTGAAATTAAAGATCTAATCCAAGTTATACTCCGCTTCCCTGCCCTTCCCTTTCTAACCAAGTTCTTGTTTAAGTCCTCGTCTCAGCCCTTGTTCAAAGAGCGAGAATTAAGCAGCTTTTGAATGGCTGCTTGTATGGTAGTCCTTGTATGTTTTAGTGCTCTGTTCAGACAACGGATTGGAGAACTCGGCTTGTTAGTCGACCACGGCGGCGACAAAACCCTCCATATGTACTTCAAAAATCGTGTATTTAGGATCGATTTTTCAACGCGTCGATTGAGGTTATATATTGGCTCAAATTTTACCAAAAATACTGATTGGGACACAATCTATTCCCTTAGACCATTTTTTTTCGGTCCCCGCACAAACGTCCTACCGAAAGGATTATTCGCAATGTGTTTGACAAATTTGAGTTTACTTGTTCCCCAACCACTCAACTGACACTCACATGTCGGCGAAACTCAAAATCTGATGAAAATACCGCCTCTGTCAATGGGAGTCTGTACAAAAGGAGGACGAGGCGTTCGACAAGATGTCGGCCCTGTCCGGACCACAAAGTGACATTTTGCTTGCCACATTTAGGAAGCCCTTCTAAAGCTTCGCAGCCGTTGTGAAGCGAAACGCAACACATTCCACTGAAAACGAGGAAATAAAATGAAGCTCAGTCAGTTTCAGGAGACCAGCCAGGCACCATGAGCTTGCCGACCATCGGAAAGGGCCGAAGACACCAACTGAAGGCATCAATGACGACATCAAGCAACCAACGAAATGCTAAGGACCTTTGGCAAGGGTCTTTCATCAATGATGCATAAGGCGCGGGTTTCTGTAACTAAGTTGTAAATCAGCCGCTCGGGGAAAACCTGACATAGACTGAACGAAACTTGTCTCAAAAAAAATTCTATTGAAAATCATTCTATTTTAAGACCAGGCAATGCCAAAGAAAAACGGAATTCCAGACTCTCCCCACATCAAGATGAACATCACATCATCGCGTCTCATGTCCCATACCTTCTCTCAGCTCAGTGCTAAGAGCATTGAATCGTCATAAAGCTGGTTTATGCATCCCTGCTACAGGGTTCAGTTTCCGATGAAAGCAGTAGCAAGTAGATGCCAAAATCTGCGAAAACTCTAGACAAATCTTCCATCAAAGCCCCCAGCAAAGTCCATACTCGAACTTTTCGCACACCTAACCCATTTGAAATTTGCTCTTCTCACACCCCTCGTAGTGTTGTGTGGCTAATCACTTAAGAAGTTACAGCTTTGCACTCCATCTCCACGCAAAACGCTCTCATCATCCACACTTCAATCTCAAGACACACACACACACACCCAAACACAGACAAACACAATTCAGGAAAGTCAAAATTAAATTCTCAACTTGAAATCAAAATGGCGACAATGTGCTCTGTTCCCTTCACCACCCCCTTCCATTTGCCGACAACCCTTCTTGACACATGCATCCCCTCCCATGAGGACCATTTGAGTTTGTACTACCACTAGCACCAGTGCCACTCACAAGGACACATCGTCACATCCATCCGGTCGGCGGCGACCGGGGCAAGCAAGCATCACACAGGAAAACGAACGACGATGCGACATTTTTCTTTTTGCCTTCTGTACATGCGCGTACTTTGTCACCCTCTAAGAATGTTGTGTACATACACAGTCACACGCACACACTCTCACATCAAGGAGATGCGGATAAAATGAACGAAAGCCTATCCTGACTGACTGTGCTCTCCGCAAGGATTTTGAGGAAACAATGAGTGCGTTGTCTTAGACAAAAGTCGGAGAGAAAAATGCGAAAAAACCGCTTTGTCAGGTTTTTCCATCCCCATTGAGGGTGGATTTTCCCTCTCGACGAGAGACCGGGGAATGGCAAATGTAATTGAAACGTAATCCCTATTTGCTTATGCACTTGTGCCAGAGTCAATTTGTTAATGACTCACTGGGGGGCCGCGGCTACCGCCACCGCCGCGGAGACGGATTCCGAGGAGTCGCAATCAGCGTAAAATGTCGAAGGACAACTCATAGATTTTATTTCCTTTAAATTGCGCTTGGGTGGATGTGGAAGTGTCGCGGAAGTGGGGAGACTGAGATCTGTGGAGACTGCGATTTGATTAATCTTTTGTGATGATTTGACTCCTGGCAACTGGAGAGGCATTCAGAACTGGTCGGACATGTCAATTGTTACTGTCACTGAAGGAGACTGTGAGACAATAAGACGTCCTTTCTAAAATGACGTAATGGAGGCCGAGAACAGCCAAAATTTGGCAAGTTTAAAATTCAAAGACGCTGTGAAGGCTCCGAAAGGAATTGCGAAAGCTGACAGGTGAAGGCTGGAAAGATCCAAACACAGTACATTTGAGGCTTAAGGCGTAGGGTTTAGACCTTTTCCTCAGTTTTGAAGGCATTTACTGTGATTTTGAAGAGGTCTACTTTTGAATAGGGAGATTTTGAAGGTTTTTTCAAATATTTTAAAAGATTTTTTCGGGTTTTGAAGGTTAGCCTAAAGAAATTCAAAAGTTTTTGCTGGTATTTTCAAAGATTACAGACGTTATAAGTCCTTGTGAAGAATTTTTAAATCTATTATGAAAGTTTTAAGGCGTTTTTGAGCGTTTTCGGGCGATTTCGGGCGTTTTTTAAAGTCCGTAAAGGATGTTCAGCAAATTTGAAGAGAGTTTCTTTGGCGTTGATGCTTTGTTAAGTGCTTACGACGTTTTTCAGACTAATGAAGATGTTTCCTTTCCTTTAAAGGAACCTTGAATGTCTTTTAGGGGGTTTTAAAGGACTCACATGAAGTTTGAAGCCAAGTTTGAAGTGGTATGAAAGTTTTTTTTTCCAGCACTTTCAATATTTCAACCGATCAAAGAAGTTTTTAAGTCACTCTCTGAGGTTTTCAGGCGTTTTCTAAGTTTGAAGGGCCTTATCCAGTCTTGAAGGAATTTTCAAAAGTTTTGAAGTCGTCAAGGAGGATCAAAAACGTTTCCAATTTGAAGCAGTATGTCTTGAAACCATGTCTTCAACGCTTTTCTTCTTCTTCTTCTTCTTCGGATGGCGCTTCAGTCCGGGGTGGACCTGGGCCTCAACCAACGCAGAGGTTGGGAGTCTTAAAGGGCTATTCAATAGATTGGCCGGCACTTTTTTTCGTTTTTGAAAATTTTAAGACTTTTGAAGATCTTTTCAAAGTTTTTCCATCAGTTTTGAAGGTGTTTTTGGGGAGTTTTGAAATTGTTGGCAGGAAATTTGGAAGAAAGTCTGGAAAGTTTTGGGATTTTTTAAGAGTTTTACAAATATTTCCATCAGATTCGAGGCAATTTCATGTGTTTTGAAGACAGTTTTAGTGATTTGATCGATTTTTAACATTTTGATGACACTTAATCCGTTTTCTGTCATGGACTTTATGATTTTAAGGCATTTTTAAGATTTTTGAAGCATTTTCAGGAGACTGGATGGTGGTTTTAAGAGTTTTTCAAAGAGTGTCGGAATCCCCAACGGTCCTAAGGAGTTTTGAAAAGGTTTGAAAGATGTTTTCGACGTTTTTGGAATGTCTCAAGACGTTTGTTAGATGTTTTGAATAACTCAAACGACTCAACGACAGTTTCGTGAAGCTGAGAGCTCTTAACTGAAAACACTTCTTAAACGGAAGCCAAGCCATCAAGCGTCTCAAGTCTCTACGATCTCTGGCCAGTTGTTTTCCTGCATCGATCTTCTTCCATATGTCAATAGTCAAGATTCAAAGACCAGAAAGAGTTGTAGACCATCTATCTTACACGCTAAATCTCCAGCTTCCCACACAGTCCCCGTCCCATAAGTGCCTGAGAACATCTCCATCTGTGTTCCCTTGACACCAACAAATCACCAAACCCTCAAGAAATTCCAGTCGCCAACAAAACCCACTCATCGCATCCTAATCCCCTTTGCATCCGAACAATTAACTCTTGTCTGACGCAAAACCGATTAGGATCCCAAAACACAACCTGCTTCCACTTAGCAGCAGCAGCGATCGCAATCAGGAGCGAAAGGGTAGCTTCACCGATAACGATCATCAGTTACCTGCTTTTGTTGATTCTCCACCGCCGCGCCTCGGCTTGTCATTAAATCACGTGCTAAGCCCGGATTACGCAACTCCAAAATCTAAACAAGCCCCTTCGCCGTTCGCTGTCCGTCTCTTAGTCTCTTCGTCTCTCGACGTCGCCGCGGCGCGAATTGATTAGGATCAAAGGCTCACGGAACTGAATCCAAACAAGAAACGTAAGACGAACAAGAAAACAAGGATCCCTAGAGCCGCTGTCGTTGGGTGCCCCTTGAGCGCATCACAATGGAAATCAGATATTTTTTTCTGCGATTCCATTTTCTGCTTTCCGGGGGCGCATCTGAAGAGCAAATCTCAATCTCAATCTTAAGTACCCGTGTTACCGCAACGCGCACTACAACATGCCTTGCCTCGTCTCGCCTCCGGGTTTGGTGCTCAATCGTCTCAGCGAATGATGAAGACAAACCCGGCGGCAGTAAGGAGTTGCCGCTGCCATTGCCGCTGCCGCCGCCGCTCCATGCAAAGTTTCCTTGTTGCGGATGTATTGTTTTCATTTCTTTTGATTAGGGTTCTCCCATCCTCCGCCGAATGCTTATTGCACATTTCCTTTTCGGTGTCCTGACAGGAATACCCGTCCAAACAGACAAAACAAAAAAAAAGCAAAAAACACACTCACACAGTACGAGAGAGTATGCGCTCGCCTTGCCTCGGCAAGGGTGGGATCTGGATCTGGATCTGGATCTGGATCTGATTCCTTTTACCTTTCATTTTTTGCTCTGTTATCCTTACGCAACAATAGTAATGAAATGTCTGACAATGAATGCAATAGACAGACGAAACGTCGGTAGCGAGGGACATGCCTGCGAGGCGAGGATCCCTTTGAGCTGCGAACTGGGTCGAGTAGGTGCAATTAAAATGTTTTGCAAACAGCACAATTGTAAATTAGCGGAAATGTTTGATTGGGATCATCAGCTCAGTTGTCGGTGTGTTGTCAGTGTTTTTCTTGTTTTTTTTTAAGCCGCAGATGCAGCTGTGTTTTGATTGGAAATTGAGTTGAGTTGAGTTGAGTTGAGTCTGACTGACTGACTGACTGGCTGCGCCTGCGGGCGAATGCTGCCGGCGGCTGTGATAAGAGGATTGAAGGGGATGTGCGAAGCAGTGTCCTCGATATGATATGGAAATTTTGAGCACTGAAAGTGACCAGCTGTCGAATGCGGAACGAGGACTAGAACTTTTGAGAAGCTGAAATGATGGTCGTCGTTGATACCGCCCTTCTTGGAAACACATAATAAAGCCCGCAAGGGACCATGAACCACAACTACTCTCTACAACTACTACTAGAAGGGATCTACAGTTTTTTGCTGACTCCGAACGGCGAGATTTGAGAAGCTTTTCCGGACAGTTGATACTCTTTAAGTGCTGTCAGCAAATCGAAAGAGGTGGTGCCGTGAAAAAATGCGAGGTGTTCCGTCCGGAAAACTAACCTGTGGGTCGAGGCAATGACCCACTACACCACGGCGACCATTTATCCATTTAGGCGCATTAAAATTTGACAGGTAGGATGCGGGAGATGTACATTTCGTCAAAGAAGCGTTGAGTCCAACACGAATCCTTTTAAACCAATTGGAAGTGAGGACTGTTTAAGCTCGATATCTATCTTAAAATATGTGGCCCGAATTAGGTCACGTTTTGCCACCATGACACATGACAATTTTGACAAAACAAACGAGACGTTGGGACAACTTTAAAGTCAAAATTTGACTCATCAGGCAACCGTAAGAACCAAATTGTGGGCAAACCTGACGCACAAGATGATCCATTAGGGCCACACTCTCGTGAAAATTCAACGCTCTAGCGTCCTGCTTTCTTGCCAAAAAATGATCATACGAGATCCCAGAGTTTGACGTACCAGGGACCCCCAAAGGGACACGCTTTGCCGCCACAAGCCAAAAGCACAAAACGCCCCCTCAAGTGTGACATTTGTCCGGCAAAATCCGAAAGCCCCAGACGCCCTATAAGACACACTCTCTAACCATTATTTTGAGTGGAAGACGCCAGACCAGCAGCAAACCTTGTCCGCAAAATTTGACGAAACAGAGTCCACGTGAGAGCTAAGCCTTGTAGTCATACTTTGAAGCATCAGACACTCTGTCACCACAATTGGGCACAGTAAGCGATTGGAAGGAAACATTTTAACTGACTAAAGAGTTAAGGCTCAACATTCGGCTTGTCTTTTAGTCAATTTTTGTGGCACCTACGCTGGCCTCTTGTCCTTCGTTTCCGCTGTACGGCCTAAACTTCTGGAAGTCTCAAAGTCTTAGTGTCTACCAAGAGCGTCCTTGCCACTTTCCCAAGTGTACATCAACCAGACGCTTACGGCTAGGGTCACAATGTCTCTAGGTTGAACAAATCGGCTACCATTCTGAAGTTTCGAGGCAGCATGGTCTCTTTTTCTTCATTTTCTGATGCCTTTGCCTCTTTTATCTATTCTGTCTCCACTCTGCCGTCACATCAAAAGAAAATCATTGAAAAATCGAAGAAGAAAACATCACAACCAAGCATAGGCCCACTCAGAGTGCTGGCAGCAACTCGAAAGAGGTGCTCCTGGGAAAAAATGCGAGATGTCCCTTCCGGAAATTGAACCTAGACCTTCTGCGTGTGGGTCGACGCACTTACCCACCACGCCACGGCAACCACCTTTGGGGGCACATAAGATTCCCAATTTGCATCCTGATATGCGGGTTTATGTGTCCTAGCTGGTATTTGGCCAGGAATGATTCCTAGAACTTGTAACATCCGAATAAGTCTGACAGATCGACATTCCAAAAGATCCTTGAAGTCCGAGTCGGAAAATGTTCGACATCTCAGCCTTGTTACAGTCCAGGTTGGATTTGAAGCGCTCATCGGAGTGCCCCTCATACCTACACTTCAACTAGGCACCACCAGTTTGGGAAACAGAGCACTTTGTCACTGAGCCAGATTGAGCAGGTCTGTGAGTTGTATACTCAGTAAGGGGACCCGTGCATGGGTCCGACGACTTATTTTGTAGGAAAAAGTTGAAGACACATCCCCTCCATCCATTTCTGTGGATTCCTCTACCCTCAATCGCAAGTCGGCGCATGCCTGCTATTTGGGAGTAGGAAGAGACACTAGCGTCTGTCAAGCTTTGTTATTAGATCAGGCATGGGCGATCCGTGGTCGCCGTGGGTAAGTGCGTGGACCCACACGCAGAAGATCTCGGTTCCATTCCCGGACGGAACACCTAGCATGACAATCCGTGGCCTTTGCAGGGCGTCTGGGGCTTCAAATTGTGACGACAAGGTGTGACTCTCACGTGGACTCTGTTTCGTTAAATTTAACTTTGTCTGCAAAAAGTTTGCCACTGGTCTGGCGTCTTGAGCTCAAAATAATGGAGAGAGAGTGTGCCTTACATGGCGTCTGGTGCTTTCGGTTTTTGTCGGCAAAATGTCACACTTAAGGAGGCGTCTTGTGCTTTGGATTGTGGGGACAAGGTGTGACCCTTTGGGGGTCTCTGGTAAGTCAAACTCTGGGATCTTGTAAGTTCCTTTTTTTGGCGACAAAGCAGGACATCACGGGATCCACGTCGGAGGTTAAGGTTCCATTTTCGACGGGACGACTCGAATTTTTTCACGGCACCACCTCTTCCGAGTTGCTGACAGCACTCAAAGAGTATCAATTGCCTCATTCTCAAATACCACCGTTTGGAGTCGGCAAATCTGTAGATCCTCTCTACTCGTGAGAGACGCACTCAGTTATGAACTATTGTTAAGGGCGATCCCTGCTTCGATAGAGATGACAGCCAGTATGAAGGATATTCTTCAACTCCTTAGCTCACAAGAACCTTGCTCAAGAGGGTGGCTTAAGAAGCTCTTAGTCCACCCTCTGGACTGGGTGGGTGCCAGCAAATGAAATTGACAATCCTTTACGTAGACGGCAACTGTCAAAATTTGAGCCAAGTCCGCCTCTTTTTACTGACCGTGTGAGCTGGGGTCATGTCCGCGATTTTGAGAAAAACGATCAATTTCTGTCAGTGATCCGATTCATGCAGCTAAACCAAAGAGCATTTGGATGCTGTGAACGATAACCCCTTCTCCTCCGTCAAAAATTGCTTTGAATGAGTTTCACAGTCAGGCCTTTGTACCTTGAAAATGGCTACCACGGCAGCTAGAGTGATGAAAATCCACGATCCCGGACTGACAGGCCGCTGATTGAATGTGGGCGAGATGGCTTAGATAGTAGGTATCTCCTGTTCATGTCCTGGATGAAGTTTTGGGAAGAAGTGAGCTCTTTTTCGCAGTAGGTGTCGTGTTTGCTCACTCCGGACAACAAGTGCAGCCGTAGGACCACTTCAGAGGACGGGATTAGACGGGCTAGACGGGATTTAAGCGCAATCTGAAAGAGTTTCCTTTTTGACTGTTAATGAAAGTACGGTCTGGTGACTGGCCAACACCAGAGACCAAGAAACAGATCAAAATAATGGACTTCACCCACCAAACGCACACCAGAGACCAGAGTCGGTTCGTACCAGTGGACTTCACCCAGCAAACGTTCTCCAAAGAATCAGAAGACTGTCCTATCGGCTGAAAGGTGATGATTCTCGTTTCTGGGATTCGTAAGGTTTGCTCTTCATTGACCATTTTCAAAAGAATGAAGCTACGATCGATTTGACTACGAATAACAAAGGAAGCAGCGCAATTTCACGAAGCCATGACATCGGCTCACACATCCGCCACGGCCAAAGACTATGAACTGGTGCCCCGTCCACCATATTCTCCAGGCTTGGACCCCTGCGACTTCAAACTGAAAAAGGTGCGTCGCCGTTCTGAAATTTGATTCGAATGAGAGGGTTATCGGTGCCTCAAAACATAGTTTTTCAAACGTGTTAAAGAAGTTTGAGCATCGTTGATTGATACTCTCTGAGTGATGTCATACCTCTTTAAATAAAGTCACTTCGGTCTTCCAGGCTCAAACGTTTACGACCCTCTATTGTGAAGGATTGGTGGAAGGGGCGAAGTATCTGCACCTGCAGCGGCAATCAAGTTTAAGGCTTACTCAACCTTTTACCCGCTTCCAAGACTCTACAGGAATGCAAGTCTTCCCTTAATTGTGGGCGGCAGACTAAATTTGCTAAGACTTGTCTGGGTTCTGGGATACCACCGGGTCATGTGTAGAGATTGCCGAGATTGCCGATGAACTTGCTAGGTATGCCGAACCTCCGGTATAGAGACCAAGTGACTGCGAACGCTGGAGAGCTGGGTCTTGACAAGCAGCGCGCATGGAACCGTCAAGAATGCAAGGAAGTTATAGCTCAGGCTCAGGATCCTTCATGTGTCGCAGGCCTGGTAAAGAAGCAAAACAAACAAACTTGCTAGACAAGGATCAAAGGAGGCATTCGTAGGGCCCGAACCCACCTTGGGACTATCCGCGTCCTTGGTTAGGGTTGGGTCTATATATCACAAGAGACACAGTCGAGTACGCAGACGGCACCTGAAAACCAGAAATGCTATGACTCTTCTGGATGCAGGCTGACCAAGTGCATGCTCCCTTCGTCGGCAAGAAATCCGCGGCTTTTCTGTTATCTCTAGATAGAAAAGACTGCTGACGACTTGTTGGCGTAGAAATGGGACACTTTACCTTCGTTCAGCACTTAAGTCTACTTGGACTTTGTGAAGACACCCTTTGCGATGCCTGTGGAGAAGGTGAAGGCACTTCAGGGCACTTTCTCTGTCAATGGGGGGGGGGGGGAAGCCTTTGCTCGTATGAGGTGGCGCTGATGTGGTGGGAGCTGAAAATTCAGGTTTTCCATCACAGAAGCGCTTACTGATTTTCCTTCGGAAGACAAAGAAATTAAATTGAATGTAGGTTACTGCCTGGTAGTACAACGAACCAGTTTTCGAGTCCGAGCGCTGCAGAGTAGTGTCCTAACCTCCAGAAAAAAAATCATTGAGTCAAGCTTAAAGGAGACGAACATCGTCACCTTTCCAAAAATATCGCTTCTCCTTTGTACAGCTCTCCTAAGTCGGAGAAAAAGAAACCTCACCTGAAACCAGTCCCAATGTGACAACAAGGAATCTGATGCAACCGGCAAATGAACAACGAGGCAAAAGAACCTCTCGATGGCCAACAGAAATCCTCCGTTTCATCATGCAACGTGGCCAAATTGAATGAATCCTTCAATCACATCACACGCAGATTCCTTTTTGAAACCCTTTTCCAAGAAGGTTCTCTCTCCAAATCAATTTTAATTTAAATTACGCAACTCCATCGGAAAAGAATTCATTTAACCCCGAAAAAGGCGAAAAAAAAGAAGAAAAACCTCTCCCACCCAACTGGGAGGCACAAAATCCTTTCCAATTAGCCAACAAAGCTTCGTCCTCAATCAATATTATGTAATTCGCATAAAAAATTATAACAAAATCCTCTTCTTGTCCACACAGAGAGGCAGAAGAGCAAAAAAAAAACGAACGAAGAAGAAGAACTGACAGGACAACGATGTTCCATGATTGACAGCATCATAGAAAACCAAAGCCAAACCCAACCCAATGGAGGGGTGCCAGATGTGAGGTGGCGTGGCACTGGCAACCGTTCTACGGTAGCTGCCCAAAGTGGATTAGAAGAAAAGATACCCATCATCTCCATTACAATTATCGTCGCTACCCAACTGCAAACACCGGCTTATCCCGGTCTATTCAAGTTCAATCATTAAACTTGGAACTGGAATTGATAGCTGCGGCGAATGATGCGTCCAACCCTGCCGCTGCCACAAGGGAAAGTATGGATATCTCTCTCTCGGAAACACCCTAACCCTCAGCAACTGGGTGGTTGCCACGCAAAAAAGAAGAACAGATCCATACTTCGCATTAACAAGCGTCGAACATCTCATCATTATGAAGCGTTCTCTAGGGTACGCCAAACAAATGACGCCTCGCTGGTACATAAGCCCCAGCCAAGCCACCGCCAGCTCTCCGAAGGGGATTCATTGAAACACACAGGACGACTTTCCCGTCATCGTGTGTAACTTCCGCCCATCGCCCACCAACCACCCACCACCACCCTCACCATCGCCCAAAGCTAACAAAAACGAGACTAACGAAAGGAATACCATCATCATCGTGTCCCGATAATCATCATCATCATCGTGCTGTGTCTCTACACAGCCAAAGATACGTCCACAGCCAGATACTACAAAGTAAATACGAGAGAGAGTTTTCCACCGCCACTGTACCTAGCCTATATTCTGTCGAGTTGGCTTCGCTTCGGTTGAGTCCTTTTTTTTTGCGTCATTCCTGGTTTTTTTTTTTGTACATAAGACTCTGCGCTGCCGTCAGTTACTTGGTGTATACGATGCAATGAAGGACCCTTGTGTGCTAAGCTGGGTGTTCAAATACACACTCGCTCGCTCTCTCTCTCTCTTACTCACTCGCCCTCTTACGCGACTTTGGTGTTAGTCGGTGGCGGGGCAGAGGACTATTAATATCCATCACTTGGCATCAACGCGAGACGCGCGGCCGTCCATCCTTTTGTGCTGGTGCCGTTGATGATGCCGGCTGCTGCCGCGAGGAATGTGATGAGTCGCCCTTCGCACAGAAAGAAAGTGCCTTTGATGATGAAAGCGCAGCGATGGTGCTAACCGGGTGTCAGACAAAAGGGGAAGTGGGTTTTAGTATATTTGCACATTGACAGGGAGGAAGTCCTCCCCCTCCCACTTTTGGGTGGCAATGAGAGTGCTGTGGAGATCCAAATGAAAAGCGTCAGAATCTCTGACGGCATCGCGACCGCACGATATCATCGGCACTGTGTTGCCGCCATCATCATCATCGTCGTCGTCGTCGTCGTCGTGGTCGTCCTACATTAGCTTCATCATCCTCACGCGAGTTTCGATTTCTTTTGTTAAGCCCACAACAGATAGGGAGTCGCTGAAGCGCTGGCTCTGGCAGCAACAACTGAGAAATCCTTAAATTATGTGCCCGGCTGACTGAGAGAGAGAGAGATGAAGAGAGAGATGAAGAGTTTCCAGGATTTCATTTGATTTGCGCGCTTGGGAAGCGGATATCGCCTCAGCGCACTCGTCAAGAGATTTCCTTTGTTTTCGTTTTCATTTCAGTGGAGCGCCCCCGGAACACAACTCAAGGGATTAGGACGGGATGTGATGATGAGTTTCACCCCGAGTACATCACACTTTATGTACATGTTCGCAAACACACACACACGCACACACGACAGAATCCCTTCCTTGATATTATTTTTTTTTTTTGTGCTTCTTGTTTCCCTCCATCATTGTCAAGTGTGTACACCCTTAAAATTCATTCTCTATGCGCCGCGCCTGCCAGGAATAGAAGAAGGGTGACGAAGACCAGCACTTCATTTTGAATTTTTTTCCTCCCTTTCTTCCCCCGGATTTCCTTTTTTTCTTTTTGCTCTGTTGTTGCTGTTTATTTACTCCTTGATGCTGGGCACGGTTCAGCAGCAACGGGGATCTTGAAAATTGTGAGGGTTGTACATGCCAAGGGTGTGTGTGTACATGTACAACGTGTGTGTGAGTTTGGGTGCGATGCTGTTATGTGTACATAGGGGAAGGACACAATTTTGGGTGCCGTCAAAGACAATTTATTGCATCCGATGGCAATGGCAGCGAATGAAGTCTTTCTCTCCTCTGCTCTATCATTCACTCTCTCTCTCTCTCGCCTGACAGTGAGTGAGTGAATGGTGGCAAACAAAAGTAACCCCGGCAACCAACCACTGGACTGGCATTGTGTGGTGTGGTGGTGTTGATGGTGGAACAGCGCACAGAGTTTTTGATTGAGTGCAATGTAATTAATGGACACACGAATATTGCTTTTATCCGGTTTATCGAAGCGGATTTACCACCCAGCCGTCAGCTTCTCTGAGGAGGAAGTAATTGCTTTCAAACACGGTGATGTCAGGAAGGATGATGTGCGATGGTGGGGGGAGGGGGCACCTCTGAAGATTAATTTGCCAATTTCCCAAGAGGAAAATTTTGAAATACAATTGTTGGGCGAATGGAAATTGATGCCAACATTTGAGAGGTCTTTGTTTGAAACGAAGCCCAAGACAAAGGCATAAGGATACAGAAAAGTCATTCCACAATCCTTTGAAAAGGACTGAAACTCATTCAGAGGTCAAACTCAAAAGAGGTGAAAAACTGTCTGAAAGGACCAACGTAGCTGATTAATATTGACTAGAGAGGACCAGCAGTTCGCTAATGAGCTTGCTGGTTGGAGTCTTGAAAGAAGAACAATGGGAAACGGTAGGAAAGTTCGCACAAATCTGAATCGGAATCCATTGACAGACAGCGATCGTGCAGAATTGTTTGTCGGTTCAAGAAATAAAAGAGACTCTCAACAAGGTACACATATGGAATGAGTTCCTGTCGAAGAAATGAGTCCGCCCAAGAGATGAGTCACTCTAGGGGATGAGTCCGCCGAAGAGGAATGTAGGACTTAGAGAGGTGTTCGCCTTAGACGGATGGAAGGCTTAGAAAAGTGTCCGCCGAAAGGAGACACGAAAAAGTGGCCTATGAGGGATGTCCATCTGTGACTAAGGGCTAGGTGATGAGATCAAATTCATAAACATAACTCCCGATGAATCAGAGTCGATGGCAGAGGACCGAGCGGCCTAGAGGTCTCCTGGGCATGCACTGCTCCCGTGACCTCTTTAGTGGGAACATCCTGATCAACGAGATTGAGAATGATGGTTTATGGACAGTTTGTACACGTTGAGAGTCGTCTGTAACTCGGTGATGCCGTAAAAAATTACAATAAGTGTCCAGGAATCAAACCTGGAAACTTTGACGTGGAAGTCAATGCAAAAACCAACGATGCCACGACGGCGGCGGTGAAACCGATTGCAATCGGTTATCTCGGTGACACTTTCCCAAGTACCGAGTCTATTCTGGACTTGTGCTTAGTTAACAGTGGTCGAAAATTGAAAGTCCAGCGTCCTATCGCATCTGTGTAGATCGAAAGTCCTTTCGTAGGCACCAGAAGGAAAGTGGTTAAGCTGTTTGTGGAAGTGCAATCAGGGCATTTTGCAGTTGAAGCCTTGTGGTACTCTGGACTCTGGAGACTCTGGAGAAATTCCAAACAAAATGCAATCTATCCTTTTACCTACCATACACCAGTGGGGGTCCACATAGGGGCTGTTGTTGGCCATCATTCTTTCGAGGATGATGCCTTCTAGCGCTAGAGCGATACCTCAAAAGAACGACTGCATTTCTATATCAAAACTTTCATAAAAATAGCATCACAAGTTCGGGAGACATGATGAGTGTGGCATCCATGATTGACAGATGAATGAACGCACGGAGGGACACGCCGAAGCCTTTAAAAAGCATGTGAGGTGACTGTGAGCTTGTTGAGACTGGAGTCGTGTCGTGCCACGGAAGACACATGCACGCGCCTGGCCATACACTTGAACAATGTTAGAAAATATTGCCTTTTGCCAAAGTGAGTGTTGTTTCCAAGCGATGCCAATTGGCGGCCTTGGAGTTGCGATTTGATCCTTTTGAGTTTTGTTTTTGTGGGGAACCTTAAATGACCGATATTAGAAATCCGGAAACGATCATCTAAGCAATGTCTGACCTACAGTCTTCGGACTCTGAGCCAAAGTCTTTTGGGGCTTGGGGTGGGGTGACAGAAAGCTCTACAGGATGCTAGGGTAACAGACTGCTTTACTGTGAAGGCAACAGAGTCAGTCACTTGAACGACGTTGTATTTCGTAATTGATGGAAATGCTTGTCTTTACTAATTACAAAAGAAATTTCAAAAGAAGGCTTCCGTTTGTCCAACCATGTATGTTTATCGTTTTACATGGAACAACTTAGAAGTAATTCCATCAGAAGCCGACCTCTCGGCACACTCAAAACGAGAGATAAACTCGCCTGCTTGCGTTTAGCTCCTGACGAGTTGAAGTCGATGGCGGAGGATCAAACGGCCCTGGAGGGCCGAAAAAGTTTAAGTGAGTTATTTCAGTGTGGTCGCCGTGCGTGGTGGGTAAGTGCATCGACCCCTACGCAGAAGGTCTAGGTTCCATTCTCGGACGGGACACCTCTCCTTCGAGTTGCTGACAACACTCTGAGTGGACCGGTGCTTGGTTGTGATTTTTATTTTTCGATTTGTCAATGATTTTCTTTTGATGTGGCATGAGTGGAGACAGAACAGACAAACGCGGCAAAGGGATCAGAAAATGAAGAAGGAGGACAAAAGGGCAGCGTGGGTGCCACAAAAATTGACTAAAAGTCAAGCCGAATGTTGTGTCTTAACTCCTTAGTCAGTTACTGTGTCAATTTGTGGTGACAATCCGTGGCCTTTGCAGAACGTCTGGTGCTTCAAATTGTGACGACAAGGCGTGGCTCTCACATGGGCTCTGTTTCGTCAAATTTTGCAGACAAACTTTGCCACTGGTCTGTCGTCTTTCACTCAGGCTTTCAGATTTTGCCGGCAAAATGTGACACTTAAGGTGGTGTCTTGTGCTTTTGGCTTGTGGCAACAAAGCGGGGACCTTTGGGGGTCCCTGGTATGTCAAACTCTGGGATCTTGCAAGTTTATTGTTTGGAGACAGAGCAGGACATCACGGGAAACGAGATTGCTGATGAAACAGCTAGGCAAGGTTCTAAAGAGGCATTAGAGCCCGAGCCCACTTTGGGACTACCCACTTACTTGGTAAGGGCTTCCGTCGACGGTTGGGTCTCCCGACAGCACAACTCCGCTAAAATTCACGACTATCACAAGTGACATTTACAGTCGAGTATGCAGACGGCAACTGTCAACCGGGAATGCCATGACTCTCCAGAATGCAGGCTGACCAAGTGCAAGAACGTCAGCAAGACATCCGCGGTTTTTCGGTTATCTCTAGACAGAAAAGAGTGCAGAAAACTTGTCGACGTATAAACGGGACACTTTACCTTCGCTAAGCACCTACATATGTAAGTCTATTTGGGGTTAGTGAAGACACCCCTTGCGATGCCTGTGGAGAAGGTGACAACACTCCAGAGCACTTTCTCTGTCAATGTCCAGCCTCAGCTCGCACTGAAAACTTAAGCTCTTTATCACAGAAGCGCCTGCTGGTCTTTCTGCGGAAAACCAGAAAACTACAGTAAACGAAGGTTATTGTCTGATACGGATCAATTTTTTGAGTCTGAGCGCTACAGTGCAGTGTTTCCTAACGTCAAAAAAAAAGCAGGACACTAGAGCGTTGAATTTTAACGAGAGTGTGCCCCTAATGGAGCATCTCATCCTCCAGGTTTTGACAACGATGTGGTCCTTACGGTTGATGAGTCAAATTTTGACACACACAGTAGTCCCGACGGCTCGTTCGTTTTGTCAAATTTTGCGGACAAAGTGAGATTGTCATGTGTCATCGTGAAAAGGGCCAGAAGGACCAGTCTTGGAAACTTTTTTTTAAGCATTTTTTGTCTAAAATTGAAGTGTTCCTGTAGAAATGAATAAAATGCAAAAAAATATGTCATGGTGAAAAAACGTGACCAGACGGGGGCCACACATTTCTCGATTAAAATTCGTTGAAAAGGATACGTGTTGGACTCAACGCTTCTTTGACAAAGTGTACATCTTCCCGCATCCTACCTGTCAAATTTTGAGGCGCCTAGATGGAGAAGCTCTATGCCCAAGGGATCCTTACTGAAAAATGGATTAAAACGAAGGGACAAAGTTGAACTCCATTCTCGGAAGTATACACCTCTTCTCCTGCTTCTTGTGGCGCCACAGTCCGGGGTGAACCTGGACCTCAACCAACATGCCTCTCCAGTCACTCAGAGAGTACCAAATGTCTATGAAAAGCTTCACAAATCTCGCCGTTTGGAGTCGGCAAACAGCTGTTGGTCCCTTCTACTCATGGGAGAACAGAGTAACACACACAACACGAGTGGTTGTTCTAGAAGATAGGCCCTCGTCCCTTGTGGGCTGTAGTGCCACTCAATTAATTCTGTTATCAAGTTATTTCAGTTTCTTTAGATAATGAAGAACAAAAGTATTCTACATTTTGCCAAATTGATGTCAGAGACCCCATTGTTTTGGAGGTGAAACCTACATTTTGACGTCAAAACCTACTTAATGAAAAAAACTTTTCCTCGCTCTTTAAATGAATTTTTATTTCAGATTACAACTTCAATCCAAAAGATGCAAAAACACTCAAAAAAATAAATATTCCCCTCTCATTCTATCAAACTGAGAAATCATAGAATGTCAAGATGAAACATGAAGGAACATGCTTACCCCTCCACAACTTTCCTCCCGGCATGCATTTGCACGGATATCCCCTTCAACCACCGTGTCATCACACACAATTTCACCATTTTTTTTTTCAAAATTTTTCACACAACACTCTTTCATTAACTCTGCTTTATTTTTTTCACACTTTGAGACTTACACAAATTTTCACTGATTTTCAATGGATTTTCATTGACTTTCATTGACTTCCACCGACTCTCACAGATGTCCGCCATTGCACCACTCGCTCTGCCCTCACACCGATTTCATTATTTCCCCACACAACACAAATTCACAAATATTTTCACATTTCCACATTAAACAAACACACAACACTCACAACACGCTTTTTTTAGCCATTTATAGACTTTTCATATATTTCCAACGAATTGCACATTTTTTTTCACGCGCGATTTAGCAGACGAAATTTTTATCCGCAATTTTCCCACGACATCGCCATCACTTCGGTGGGATTTTCCCCCTCGAACACCCTCTAGCAAATACACATTAAGCTAGCAGGAAAAAACCGCGGCACTAAGCAGCAATTTGGAAAATTTAAATATTTTTTGTTTTCTCTTAAATTAATCCAACACTTCCGTCGCGAAGCGGATTTCCTTTGTTCGGCGACTAACTGAATCGTTGTCAGCGCGCCAGACTTGTAAGCTGTTACATGCATTGCTGAATGCTGTTCAATTTTGCTCACTTGTTAACGGACGTGAATTTGAAATTTGAATGTGACTGATTTGACAGGGAGTCACTCTCTGTCTTTTGAGCTTTGTCTTCCACTGTGTCCGTACTCACTTAAGGTGGTCCGAGGTGGACCTGGGTCTCAACCAACAAGTGTCTCCAGCCAGCTCGCTGTCCCCAGTTTCGTACGCATAGTTGCTTGAGGTGCCTTTCCTCTTGCGTGCTCCGCCTTAGTCGCCCGTCCCCCGGGTGTGAATTCGAAGACTTTTTGGGTCGGAGCATTGGTTTTCATCCGCTCTACATGACCTAGCCATCTCAATCGTTGGATCTTCACTCTTCTGGCTAACTCGATGTCGCTGAACAGCCCGTATAGTTCTTCCTGCACTCACCATCTATGCAGACGGGACCGAAAATCACACGAAGAATTTTCCTCTCGAAGCAACCACAAGCAGCTTCATCCGCTTTTGACAAAGTCCATGCCTCCGCGCCATGTCGCAGGACTGGGACGATTAAGGTCTTGTAAAGCGTTGAACCTTGGTTGTTCGAGAGAGGGCTTTGTCTACCATCTGCTTTCTTAGCGCAAAGAAGCAGCGATTGGCAAGAGTTAGTCTTCGTTTGAGTTCAGCGCTGGTGTCAATGTCTGTCCTAGGTAGACAAAGTTTTTGATCACCTCAAACTTATATCTGTCTGCTGTGACGTTCTTGCCGAGACGTCGGTGTTCGGTGTCCTTTCTCGTTGACAGCATATCCTTGGTCGTACCCCCGTTTACCCATCTTCCCATCTTCGTGGCCCCCGTTGCAATGCTCACAAAAGCGCCACTGAGGTCACGCTGCGTTCTTCCGAAAATGTCAATATCGTCGGCATGTGCGAGTGGTTGCAGGGACTTCTGAAAGATTGTTCCTCTGGTGTTGGCTTGTGAGTTACGCACGATCTTCTCAAGGATGATGTTGAAAAAGTCGCAAGACGGCGCATTGCCTTGGCTAAAACCTACTTTGACATTGAAGGCATCGGTGAGTTCGTTCCCGACCTCGAAGGAGCAGCGAGAGTTCTCCATCGTCATCCTACACAAACGGACGAGTTTGGTAGGGATGCCAAGACTAGGTATGGCTCTCTATAGCTCGTCTCTATGCACGCTGTCATACGCGGCCTTAAAATAGACGAATAGCGCTAGACTAGCGAATGGCGCTAGTCGATTTGCATTTCTGGGGTCTCTGCCAGGATCTGCCGTAGTGTGAATATTTGGTCGATGGTGGACTTCCCTAGCCTAAAGCCACACTGGTATGGACCGATCAGGTTGTGGACGAATGGCTTTAGGCGTTCACTTAGGAGACTCATGCCTGATGTAGTTGGCGCACTTCAAAGGGTCTCCTTTTTCATGGATCGGGCAAACAATGGTGAGATTGAGTTGGTGCATGCTCCTTACCAACCTTAAAGCCTACCCGCCGTCAACTCCCGCCGCCTTGTTGGATTTCCGTTTAAATATGACAATCCTCACTTCATGCGGGACGGGTGGACGGAATTGTTGTTCTTCATTGGAGTTGAGCGGTTCGTTCTGCCTGACAGCGGGATTTGGTTCTTTGTCGCCGTTAAACAGTCTGCAGAATTGGTTTCTCCACATCCCCAGCATCGACTATGACTCTACTACGATGTTCCCTTGATCATCCTTACAGGCCTCGGTTCCACTGTGTCCAGGCAGCGCAAATTGTCCGCTTTGGGTTTATGATGAAACCCACGTTTTCTTCATATTTCCCTCGGGGCTACAGTGCGTGAGGACTGGATTTGTAAACCTGGCCTCTGCAGCTGCCACTACATTCTCCCGCCACCGCACCGAAGTTGTCACGACAGTCTGCATTGGACTTGGAGGACATGGAGCTCAACCAACTTAGGTCTTCAGCTGGCTCGTTCTTCCACTTCTTCTTCTTCTTCTTGTGGCGCTACAGTCCGCGGTGGACCTGGGCTCAAGCAACTTGGCTCTCCAGCCAGCACGGTCTTTCCTCAGCTACCGCTAGTTTTACACTCCAAGTTGGTTGAGGTCCTTCTCCACTTGTGTGCCCCACCTTAGCCTAGGCCGTCCTCTGTTGCGTTTTGTGGCGCAGACATGGAGGTTATTAACAGCGGACGAGGAAGCTAAAGTGGCGCACACAAGTTGAAAAGGACCTCAGTCAACTTAAACTGAGTGACTGGAGGCAGCGGGACGAGATCATCTTCTGTTGCGTTGTCCCAATGGCTCAGATTCGAAGACTTTTCGGGCTGGAGCAGTGGTGTCCATACGCTCTACATGGCCAAGCAGTCTTGAGCGTTGTATCCGAAGACTCTTTACCAGCGTAGAGTTCGTCGTTAAATCTTCTCCTCCGCAAACAGCACAAAAATCGCACACAAGACTTTTCTCTCGAAAAGACTAAGGGCTTCCTCATCCGCTTTTAGTAATGTCCAGGTTTTTCCCGCCTGTTCTTCCACTAGGTGCCACCAAGTTTGTACTCAAAGTTGGTTAAGGATCGTCTCCACTTGGGTGCACTATCTGAGACGTCATGTTGCGTTGCCCCAACGGCTTAAATTCAAAGACTCTGAATAGGGCTGTGTGGTCCATGCATTCCACGTGGTCTACGCATCCAAAGCTTTAGGGCCGTAGCCGTTTGACTAGGCACGTGTCGCCGCACAACCTAGAGAGCTCGTCGTGGAACCTTCTCATCCAGATGACATCATCGCAAACTGGACCCCATTTGGTCAAAGTCGTTGTCCCCTTCAGCTCCACACATACAAGCCGACACTCACAGTATACGATCGCATCGCCATTTGGGCCATTCAAAGAATTCATAATCCACATCTACGCGAAAACTTCCCACGACCTCCTTCAAATTGTCTTCCCTCGCCGTAACTCATCACAAATCTCCCACCAACAAAAACAACGCATTGTTTACTCCAACTGGACTTTTCTGCTTTTCAAGAACAGCTTTTGAAAAGTTCCACCTTCTTCAAAACTTGCCAACCATTCTTACGACCAGTCGGCTTCATGAATTCTTAATTAATCCTCGAAGAGTCTCGCAAAACAGACAGACTCTCCTCCGCTTCAATCAAAACAAAATTTGTGTTTGTTATGACTTAGAAGTTAGAAGAGCCCCCCCCCCCCACAGAAAACTATTCAAAAAACGTAAACAACAAAGTTGAACATCACATGAACTTCATTCTCCGCATTTACACACACAACCCACATCCGTTTCCTGCATACACCAGCAAATCCCTACAGCCAGCTTCACTCCTCCCCTCCTCCACTGTTCCACTGTTCCACTGTTCGATCTGGTCGTCATTTGACTTGGTTTTTGGTGAAAATTTTCAACAAAAACTTTCCATTGTTCATCCGGAACAATCGACCATGAAATAACAATAAATATTTTTGTCCTTAAAAACTCTGCTCTTCCAAATAACAAAAACAACCCACCCGCCATCATGGCATACAGCACCCGCAGCATCAGAGTCCATAACCATAACCGCCACGTCCACCTGTAGGTATTCAACCATATGGAACCACGCGCTTCCATTTGAACTGCTGCGCGACTGTTTGTCGGCAAATTGCCTGGAAGCATTTTAATCGCTTGCCCACCAAAAAAACCGCCCGTACACCTTCAATGTTCCTGTTCCTGTGGGTGTATACCGTTGCGGATAAAGTTTTTCACAATTTTTATATATTTATTTCATTCCTTGGACAGCGCGAACAAAAAGTGCGCAAAAAAACCACGCAACGAGCATAAGGAACACCCAAACGAACGCACACATCCGCGCTGATGGTCGAAAACGCAACCGCTTGTACTCAATTTTGACGCCCGCCAGCGCTCTAACAAACAACACATCCTCAGCCAGTTGAATGGTGGCTCGCATCACTCCTCGCCGCACCCGCTGCACGCGTCATCGCTCCCGCCCAGTCAATTCAATGGATTATTCAAAATAATGCGCCCGGAAATGAGAGATGGAACACATGAGGCCGTCACTGAACAGCCCCGCTAGTGGTGCTAGTGCGGGAAGTGGAAATTGTTTTAATAGTGTGGATGGAAAAACCTCATAACGCCCTTTTAAATTCCCGGCCACCAGGTAATGCCGAACAAAAGCTCGTGCGAAAATCAGCAGACATACACCGCGCCACCGACCCTCTCCGTTTACACCTTGCTCCAGTGGAGGGATACGCGGATGAATGTCCACCGTCCGTCCCTCCGTCCAACTCGACGAATCACGAAATCCATTGCAGCGCACATCCTGATGAATACATTGCATGTGGGCCAACGAGGCCTATGCCGAGCACGGGACAGGAAAAAAAATATCTCATAGAAAAATCAATGAGGCTACTATCTGCTCCCCACTCTGGAATAAATGAAATTCGTGTGTTTTTTCGCTCTTCCGATGGCGCGTTGGGTCCTGCTGGCCACCATGTGGAGCAGAGAAAGAAAAAAAAAACACCCACACACAGTGCTCCTCTCCTCTCCTCTTCTCTCCTCTCCACACAAACAATGGACGTGAGTGAATGTTGGAAATGCAAAATTAATTCCTTGAAAAGGTGCAGAGTTGGAAACATATTTCATATTTAATTTTTTGGACGGATTTGGTAAAGCTCAGGCGAAATGTAAAATGTAACACTCGAGCTTCGGGGCTTCACCAGGTTGTTGGCGGTGGCGGCGGCAGCAGCAGCAGCAGCGGCGGCGGTGCCAACAGAGGTGATGGTGGTGACGATGAAGAGGTGGTCGTGACGGTGACTGTGGAGGGGGGGATTGCAATGAAAAAGAGAGATGAAGAGCTTGTTGAGAGGTGCTGCCGCTGCTGCTGGAGTGCATTTTCGTCGTCCTCCACCCACACATTACCATACATCTCTCTCAATGTGTAGTGGAAGTGGTGTAAAATGATTGTGCAAGTTTGCATTTTGAATCGGTTGGCTGTAGGAGTTTTTGTGCTGACCCCCGGGGGGCTGGTTTCTCCAGCTTTTGCACAGTCCATTGGCCGAGTCAACAATAACTAATTGAGCGAGCGAATGTTGGGAGTTTTGACAGCTTTATGGATGAATGATTTTTGCCAACAATTGGGGATGCATGTGGGTGTGTGTGTGTGTGTGTGGCTAATGAGCCATATTGCATTGCTGTTGATTAAATTTTGGCTTGAATGTGTGTCTGGAATGAAAATAACGACTCAAAGGACATGGCTGTTGAATGAGAAATTTATTTTTGGTTGGCTGCAAGTTCACATATGAAAACTAGGAAACAACTTGATCTTCTTGACAGATCTCTCAGCTGGTCTAATCATGATATTCCTTCCGTATATCGTAAAAGTCACATTGTACACCTGAAACTCCAGAACGACATCATTCTTCGGGATCATCTTCAAGGTGTTGTCAGACGTCAGGATCTTGAGCATATTCTTGCTCTCTATGACAACCACTCCAGTCTGGTGCAGATAGCTTGGGCACTTCGCCCTCACCACAGTCACCAGAGCACCATGCAGGTCAAATTTAGGCAACATCTTACTGAATGACTCGTATCCACCCTCGTAGCACTCGGGAATGGTTGCTCCTTGTGTCAGGTTGAGTTGCTCTTTGATGTATCCCTGCCAGAGTTTGTTCAGTGGCAGGCCATCAGTGATGTAGTTCATTTTCTTTCGGGCGATGTTGTTTAGGCCGAGTTCATCGAATTGTCGCCGCGTGAGGGTTGTACTCTTCACGTTCTTTTTCTTTCGTTTGTGTTGCTTCTTGATTTTAGTTCCCTGGAGCATGGTAATGTGATCGGGAATGATGTTCAACTCTGCACGATTGTTGTCTGGCATGACAATGCTTAGGAGCTCTTCAATCGCTGATTCTTGTGTGGTCATGGTCGTCTTGATTTAGTCTTCCTCAGATCTTTTCTTTAAACAATTTAATTTCAGCGGCTGCTGCGGTTTGCAAGTATGTCAACAAATCGTGGGAACGAGGATGACAGCTAAATGTCACAACAAATCGGTGAACAGTTTGTTTTCCCACTATTTTCCAGAGCATTTCAAACGTGTGCCAAATATCTTGGAAATTGAATGCAAAATGTGAAAACTGATGAAGTGGAACAGACTACCTTAACTCTCATTAAAGACAAAAAATAATATTTCTTAATCAACTCTCTCCAACAAACCGTAAAAGAGTGTTTAATGACAATCTCCACTTTAGAACCATAAATTCCCCCTATAATTCCCAGCAACACCACCGCCAGATGTCGCATTCCATCCATCACGACATCTGTCACACCACCAAGTGTCAAATAAACTTATTTTCAACTGGCAATCGCGAATCTTTGCTACTCGTCGCTAGAAAATCCTCCAGAAATCCACGCAAAATGAAGGCCATCTACAATTCTCTCTTCAAGAGGAGCTCCACCTTTGCCATCGTCATCATGGGTTCGGCATTCTTCTTCGAGCGAACCTTCGATCTTGCCTCCGAAAGCATCTTCAGATCCGTGAATCGTGGTGTAAGTCAAATCCGTCAGCCAATTATCACCCACAATTATGTAATTCATCGATTCTTTCACAGAAACTCTGGGAGGACATAAAACACAAGTACGAATAGAGTTTGTAACCATGTACAATCTATTAAATTAAAATAAAGAAAATCGAAATTCCACATGACTTTTGTTGCACCTTAGTCGGTGGTTTCCCAGAACTTCTCCTGTCTGTACGCATCCCAGGGGTGAGGTGTTTTGAAGCGCTCTGGCTCGCTCAGGGAGACTCCATCGGCTTCCATGGTCTTCAGGAATTTGTCCACCTTTCCATTGGGCACAGCTTCAATGTTGCATGCCATTTCTGTGATGCCAGCCTTAATGCAGCGTTGCGCCAACACTCGTGCGAGATTGACAAAGGCGGCCGTGTCTTTGGTCTTGTACAGCTGTTTCTTGATTGCCCACTCGGACGTACTGGCGGAGATCACTGGTCCATTCTCAAAGTGATTCACATGAGCGGTGACATACTTTCCCGACACATCCAACTCCAATTTGTGCCAGAAGCTGCGGCCTGGCTTCTCCAAGTGATAGCCACTTGGTTTGTAGGCTATTCGCAGTTTCTCGAGGTTTCGAGGATTGCGATTAATCAGATATGTTTCACCCTCGATTGGGGCTAGGATTTCTTTCACTTTATGCACCACTCTAGCACAGTTATTTGGGCGAAAGGATCGAGACATCTCGGGGAAACTTTACTTAACACAGCGAACGAATTGGAGTGATGTTTTGTATTTGAGGTTAGAACTTCCTCTTACTTTTGACGTTTCAGACAAGTGTTGCCACTTTTTTAAAATTGAATCAATAGAATATGTATTTATTTTGTAACATTGAAAATGTGTGTATAGAAAGACGAACGATTACGCTGTAAGCTCTGCATCCACATCTCACCATACGTCACCTTCCGATTCCCCATCTGGATTTGCAGCAGCTGCTGAGAATTCAACCGCCTCGATGGATGGCTCATCGTAGTCCGGCCATTCATCGTCCTGCGAAGTGGTTGCTAAAGAACACTCATCCTGCTTTGTTGTCGTCTCTGATGACTGTCCCAGGGCATTCACTCCTTCCAAAGCGCGATGATTCGTTGGTTCCATGCTGGAAAAAGGAATGTCATAGATCTCCACTTGTTCCTCTGCATCTGCCACAACTAACCTCAAAGCAATGGTATAGTACTCCAGAGCCCCATCCAAATCCTTCTCGCTGCTTAGAATGTCAGCCAACATTGTGAACAGTTTGCAACTTGGATAACTGGCGGACTGTTTCCTCAGCAATTTGATGGCCTCCTGAGTCTCTCCCTCCGACTGAAGAATCTCGGCCATGGCCTGAACCGCTGGGAAGTAGTACGGATCAATTTCGAGAGCCCTGCTCACGAAGGTTTTCGCTTGACACTTTGTCACTGCATTCGATGAGTACAGAAGAGTGTTGGCAAGAAGCTAGTGGGGAAAAGGTAGGGAACAGTCGGGAAAACATAAAATTGCACTCGTCCACAACTTACTACGTAACTCCTTGGAGAATTGCGGAAGTATCGCGCCGCCAGAGCACATATCGTCTGAGCATCCTTCAAGCGCTTTAAACCGATGTAGCATCCAGCAAGTCCCTTATATATCTCAAATCGGTAGTTGGCAAGACTTTGAACTGTCCGATAGAAACGTATTGCTTCTCTGTACCGCTTTAGCTGCAAGAATATCTTTCCTCGCAGCAGATACGCTTCCACGTTGGTGGGATCCACAGAGATCGCCTTGTGGGTGAAGTAGGACGCCTTCTCATACTTCCCATTGGCAGAGAGATTCTGCGCCATTACAAACCAATTCTCCGAGCTTAGTTCATTAATGTTTGAGTGCTGATTGGCCAGCTTCTCCAGCTCTGCAAGATTGTTGTTCCTCTCGTAGACGACAGCCAGGGGCATTATGTGATCAGTGCTGTAGGGATTAATCATGTTCGCAGTTTCTAGGTAATGCTGCGCTTGAGCGTGATGTCCGTTATAGTACAGTGCCTTTCCAATGAGTGTGAGAATGTGATCGTTTTGGTGGAGCTTTGTGTTGTCGTTGATTGACTGAAATGTTTTCGACGCTTCCAAGTGCTTGTACACATACATTTGAGCATGTCCCTTTATCCAACTGCTCAGCCATTCGACATCCTTCGGTGTGGAACTTACTAAAAGGATATATCGAGGTTTGAACGCACCATCCAATGTGGGGAACACTCACCATTAACCACTAGCGAGTTCACTTCAATTCCATCCACGCCGATCTCCAAAAGATAACTAATCGCCTCCATTGCCATCGGGCAGTCACGAAGGACATCCTTGTAGGAAATCATTGCTTCCGCCAAATTCCTCGACTGTCTATGCTGCAACTTGGCCAAGAGCATGTTTATCTTCGGCGATCGGGACTTGTTTGGAATCGATTGCAGCGTTGTGATGGCTAAATTGGATTCATTTAGCTCGCGGTAGCACACAGCTAGCCGGTACTTAATCTCAATGTCTGTAAACTGATCGTATGTATTCTCAATTGCAGCCAAATTTGGATTCTTGTTTCGCAACAAGGTTTTCCGCATGATAAGCGCCGAATGCAAATGTTTTGCCGCCAATCTGAATTTCCTCTCGTGATACATCGAATCACCACGGAACAAAAGTACCTGATACTCCTGCTCCGGTGTGGCAATCAGCCGGTCATTTTGATAAAGTGTGGTCAGTAGACTAGCCTGCAAACAAGAATGCCTGTCCTCAGTCCTTTGTGGAAAATTCATATCAAAATCAAATTACCACAATGTTTGCACTGCTGTAGAGTTCATTGTCGTACAGCTTTTTCAAATTCGAAAACAATACATTCTCCATGATGAGCTCCTTTATGTTAATCAAAAATTATTTCACAAATCAGCACATTTTGCATTGAAATAAACACAAAAACCGCTTCACTTTCTCTTTCCAAACGAAAAAATTTTCAGATTTGACAGTTCTCCCCCACAAAATAACCACCGACGACCATCTTTCAAATCTGTCCACCGATGGCGCATCAATCGATTAAGAGATAAATCTACAACAAAACTCACTTGTCACCACAGAAAATCTGACATTTGTAAGAAAAATGAGTTTAGATAAATATTTGGGCGTTTAGGTTCATTGTTTCAATTCAATTATTTTGACCTTTTTAATCAGTAAAACTAACATTTGAGCGTAATTTTTCACTTGCGAATTATTGTGAGATCATTGGAAATTTAAATGTGCACGACAGCTATTACGGAATAGACGAGGAAAACATTCAATTCGGCTTTACAACATCTCGCCCCCTAAAAAAGAACCCGCCGATGTACATATTTTTATTGACTTGAAGCAAAGAAAAAAGCAAAAAAAAAAAAACCACACACAAGTGGAAAAAACGAAAGATATATTAACAGAGATAAAGCGCAAGAGAAGAAGCGAAAAAAAAGAACAGAATACTTTAAACGAAATTCCATTCATTACTCACGCACGCCGCGCAAGTATTAAATTAGTAATAGGAGAAAATTTATACCCATACACATATACATCATATACATTTACATCTCACACAAGAGGTATGATTAATTCAGCGCTACATCGATCCCCGCAGCCGTCTCCTGATCCAGACGTGGATGACGGCAGCTCAAAGCGTCAGGCGACACGGGTCTTCAAAAAGAGTTCATCGAATGGCAAAATCACCGTGTATCTGGGCAAAAGAGACTTCGTGGACCATGTAACACACGTTGATCCCATCGACGGAGTGGTGCTGATTGAGCCAGATTACGTTAAGGATCGCAAGGTGTTCGGTCAGGTGTTGGCAGCATTTAGGTATGGGCGAGAGGATCTCGATGTTTTGGGATTGACATTCCGCAAGGATCTCTACTTGGCAAGTGAACAAATTTTCCCGAGCCTGGAGTCCGAACGTCCATTGACACGACTCCAGGAGCGTCTGATAAAGAAATTGGGACCCAATGCATATCCATTTTACTTCGAAGTTCCTCCCTATTGTCCGGCATCAGTGTCGCTGCAACCGGCCCCGGGGGACACGGGGAAACCGTGCGGCGTGGATTACGAACTGAAGGCGTTCGTGGGTGAGTCACTGGACGACAAACCGCACAAAAGAAATTCCGTGCGACTCGCCATACGGAAGATAATGTACGCACCCTCAAAGCTGGGCGAACAGCCATCCATCGAGGTGAGCAAAGAGTTTATGCTGAAACCAAATAAAATTCACCTGGAGGCGAGCTTGGACAAGGAGCTCTACCACCACGGCGAATCAATTTCCGTAAATGTCCACATCGCAAACAATTCCACCCGCACCGTGAAGAAGATAAAGGTCTTGGTGAGACAATTCGCGGACATTTGCCTCTTCTCGACGGCACAGTACAAGTGTGTGGTGGCAGAAACAGAATCAGAGGACGGCTGTCAAGTGCAGCCGGGCTTTACACTTTCCAAGGTCTTTGAATTGACCCCCCTTCTGGCCAACAACAAGGACAAATGGGGCCTTGCCCTCGACGGTCAGCTAAAGCACGAGGACACCAATCTGGCATCTAGCACACTCATAGCCGACCCAACGCAGCGTGAAAGTCTCGGCATCATTGTGCACTACAAGGTCAAGGTGAAACTCTTCATAACCGGTCCAATGAATGTGATCATGGGCGGCGACCTAGTGGCCGAACTGCCATTCATTCTTATGCATCCCAAGCCAGAGGACGATATGGATCCGATTCTATCGGAACGATCACCCAGACGCAGTTTGCAGGCAGCTGGTGGCGGTGCCGCCCAAGAGAACCCCGCCGAAGTACCGACAACAAATCTCATTCAACTGGACGGCGATGACAATGGACAGGATGATGATATCATTTTCGAAGACTTCGCCCGGCTGCGATTGAAAGGGGCCGAAACGGAAGCCTAGTCGGTGTCGTCTCCACAACCAACCATTTTTGATGAGCAGCAACAGCAGTAGCAGCAGCAGCAGCAACAGAGTAGATTGATGAGTAGAACGCAGAAGATAGAACCAGATAGAAGAAGAGGAAAGGACGAAAAAAATAGAAATAGATGTGTTAACATTTCTTCGGATTCTGCAGAATCATGCATTTGTAGCGGTATATATATATATATGTATTTTTATTTATAATTTATACAACAGTCTCCTGTTTCCCCTTATTTTTTATATTCATATATATACACACATATTTGTCGGCTTAATGTTTATAGTTTTTACTACTAGTATATCAATGTATTTTGAGAATTATTTACTGTCTATCCATTTTGCTGGACGTACGACGAACACACGACACGACGATTCAAATGACGACGAAATGAAGCTGAAGATGAACAAAAACGTTTTTTATATCGCATTCAAAAAAAAACAAGAAAAACAAAACTACCCTGATTATTCCTCCTCCAAAGCATTTCCTCCTCTTTGTTGTTTTTTTTCTCCTTTTTCGTGCACAATTTGTTATTCCAAAAATAAAATTTGTATATTTTATATTTTTTAGTATCCAAAATAAACACAAACACACTATGTACCAAGGTGATGCGTTTCACTTCCAACTTTTCAGTTAATTCCCTGAGTACCTGATGCGTGTGTTTGCTGTTTTGATGGATGGAGTGGAGGAGGAGGAGGCAAAGGCGGAGGATGAGAAGGGGACATTGAATATCATAAACTTGTTTTTCTGGGTCATTACTTAAAACAAATGATGTTGCCACTGAATACGTTCGGTCTAAGTGAAAAGTCGTTCATCGTGAAAAACAGCCCAACTTCGGTACACCGAGCGATAAGTAGTCGCGTCGTTGTTTGTTTGTTTGTTTGTTCTGTTTGGTGTTCTGGGAATTCGCATTAAAAATACAAAAACCAGATTCAATTACAATGAGGAGGGCAATTCAAGTGTGCTCGTTTGGTGTTTGCCTAGATAATCATATAGCGCCTGTGCATCGTAGACTGGTTATGGCATCATCACATGTGCGCACATATGTACACATCTATAGATGCGCTGAGGCAGGAAAAAGAATATACTGATAATATTCCCAGTAGCACACAGGCAGACACAGCGGAAGCGCTCTCAAGTCGAAGATATCGAAATTATCTTCACACCACATCAACGGCGGCGGTGGCGGTGGTGGTGGTGGGTGTCTGATGGGACCTTTAACCCCCATCTGTTGCGGTCGGCGGTATCTTTGAAAAGTTCAAGGACGAATTTATTAAAAAAAAAAAACAGCACACACATCAACAGTGACCTCTTTGGTCACCCCCAAAATTGCTTTTTAGTGTGGGACTATTTTTGCCCGCAGATCATTTATTTTGTTGTCTCCACTTGAGCTCAAAGGAAGACAAGAACATGAGCTGATTAATTCGTTAAAGAGACGATTTGCTTTCACCCCATCTCTACCACCCGTTTCACAGACTCAACGTGTGGCGCCACTGTCGCTAGAAGGTATATTTGGGGGAAACATGCAAAACTGCATCCAACCGGCTGATTTGTGAGCACTCTTGACGTAACGACACCACCCCAGGTTCAGATTTTCTCACGTAAAACCGCAAAGAAACACTCTCCGCAGGAAAACCGATCGAATTCCCGCAGATTCATCTCCATATCACGGCACTCCATCAAGAGATTCAAGAATCATTCCCCGAAACCGCATTTATTTCGTTAAACAATCTCCAATCCATCGCCGGGCAACACGTGCATCTGTCAAAAATTGATTAAATCGCAATCCCCAGCTTCCCGCGAACTATTGAGTAATCCATTCATTTGTCGTCGCAGACGAAGATGCTGTGAAGAACTTGACATTCAACCACAACTGTCTTCCCCATCATGAACTTCACACGAACGATATTTGCCAGAGGACTCACTGTGATCGCACAAACCGCCGGCAGGAGAGGATTTCTTTCGATTTCCTGCAACAAACGCGAACTCCCCAAGGCCCAATCGATTTCATCACTTCTGTATCAATGCCGTGGACTGACACAAGATTCACTGCCAGGACTTCAACCAAAGAAACGTGTAGTACGAAAGAAGAGAAACGATGAAGAGGACTTGGCAGCAAAGGGATTCTTCAATGTCACAGCCTTTTCAACGGCCGAGGAATACGATTTAGAGCGACTGCTGGACGGTCTGGATAAGCAAAAACTGTATGCAGCGAAGAAATTCTTTTCCACGGACAATTTGGGCGTGGAGCAGGATGTGCTGTACGTGACTGCCAACTACATGGTGAATGACGAGGCCCGTGACATTTTCTTCTTCCGCGAGGGATCCGTGGTGATGTGGAACTTCAATGAATTGGAGACAAATAATGTCTTATCGTTCCTCAAATCCTATGAGAAGGACAGTTATCTGAAGCCCCTCGTTAAGGGTGAAAGTGAAGTGATGCCATACACATACATTGCGGAGACAGAAGATGGAAACGGTTCGTTGCAAGAGCCACAAGCCACATTCAAGAACGGCAAGTTCTACCTAAACAAGGGAGAGAAGAATTTTTATCAGAAGTACACATTCTCCAACGCAATGGCCACATCCATCAAGCTTGGCATTTGGGAGGCCACACTCGACAGATACATCGACGGATTGGAGTACCTGACCAACGACTTGAAGAAGGGTCGTCGTATCAAGATTACCCGAGCGGAGGCGCTGCGAAAGACCGGAGAACTCTTCGCTCTCCGGCACATGATCAACTTGAGTTCGGATTTGCTTGACACACCAGACTTCTACTGGGATCGTGAAGACCTCGAAACACTCTACATACAGGTATGCTCCTACTTTAGCATCAACCGACGCACCAAGGTGATGAATGAGAAGATCAATCATTGCGTGGAGTTGGCTGAGTTGGTGTCGCACAATCTGAACGATGCCCATCACATTCGACTGGAGTGGATGATCATCATCCTGATCATGGTCGAGGTGGGATTCGAAATCCTGCATCACATGGAGAGGCATTTCCACAACAGTGAGGAAGAGTATTCCGTTGGACATTGAGCGCGTGAATGTACAATTCTAGAATAAGTCTGTACCGCTGGTAGTTCTAAGAATCGTGACAAGCAATACATTTCGTATTCAAACCGAGTTTGATGTGTTTCTGTTGAAAGGGGGGAGTTTATTATGCATGTGTGGGAGAAAAGCGCAGTCATTGTGATTCACATTAGAGATACTCTCGGAATCAGCTGTGTGCTGGCTACAAGAGGACTTTGGACTGGATCGCGCTGAGGTTTGAACGTCACGATGACGGGGATGACGTAAGGTTGCGTGGAATTGTAAAATTTTTTGAAGGGGATAGGGATTGACTGGACCGAATCAAAAACCGTCCCGAATCAATTCTGGACCTATAGGGACTTTGGAAGACTTAGAAATAGTTTGCGATGGTTATATCTTTGGAGATGAGACAGAGATGTAGAAGGGGAGCCGAAGAAGCTATGAAGACAGCTGGTGGGAGATTTTCGGGAACGAATTTGTTTGCTAAACCAGGGATACAACTGGATAACACATGTACCAGAGACCATTCCTTATTGGTTTCTGACATGTACGTTATGTCTAGAGACGTGCAAAGGTAACACTGTCAATAGGGGTCTTGGCCCCAGTTGCGTTTCCCACAAACCGACTGTTGAAGAAGTTGCATAGCAGAAAGGGAACTAGAAGCCGTTGCTATCCTGCAACCTGCTGTTTGACTGTCTATCATTAGCGAACCTTGAAGATGTACTTTTTAGACAGGCTACAATTTGAAGAGCAGGAGAATCAGCTGTGTGCCTCTTTAAAGAAGAGGGAAAGAAGCTAAGCCCGAATTACCCAATCGACATCCAATTTAAATGAAAGAATTCCTGAGGTGGAGAATCCTTAATCCTCGTATTTCCGAAGGACTTACGAATTTTGTAGACTTGACATCTTCGGCCTTAGTTTGTGGTAAGAGATGACATGGCCAATGTGTTTCTGTGTTCCAATAACGACATCTACTCCCTACGGTTCCTTCTGCACCTTTAAACAATTAGTTTACCTTCAAGTTGTTCAGCTACACGGTCTTTTCCCGCAATTGTCTTTTCCATCAGGTTTGGTCTCAGTCCCATATAATTCACTGTTTTGCCAGTGAGCCGACTCCATCCATTTCCATACTTCCCTGCCAACAATCTCTGATATAAACTCTGCCCACAAGTATGCTCTGTCTGCCTTCCTTCAAACAACAATATTTTGTGAGGAGTATGTTACTTTCTTCACACAACACAGATGTCGCTTCGCGCACTAGAGGTCACTTCACATGACAATGTTCATCTGTCATTTGTCATTTTTAACCACAAACCCAAAATATTTTCCAAATCCCGTAGAGAATAAAATTCTTTTTGATTTTAACACAAAATGCGTCTGTCAATAGTTAACTTCTTCAAAGCAACCGTTCCCGGGCACATATTCCGCGGAAAAAGGCGTTTGGTCAAGCCCGTGAGTAAGAGAGCAATGGATACACTGGTGCGGGAATTCGACCGGCAGGAGAGGATCATGCTACTCCTCAGACATCCCTATTTGACGCTTGTGAGTGAATACAAATTGACTTGGAATCTTTTCGATCCACTTATGGGCACTGTTCTTTTGCAGGAGGAGTCATCCGGTCATGCGAAGGTATTTGGGAAACGTGAGGCTATGGTGAAGCAGTGGCAAGATGCTCAAGCGCTGAGCAAGATGAAACCTCACATCACACTCGAAGATCGCCTCAATCATCTGAAAGTGAAAGAAGCTTGGGACTAAGTGCTGGCTAGGGACAAGGAGCTGCTAAGGAGGAGGAGTATAGTTTAAGAGTTTGTTAAATGGAAAATACAAAAAAGTTACATCACCATTGCGGTGGTTGTCTTGATTAAACATAATTGACAAGGACGGCGTTTATTTTCATTTATGTCTCCAATACGTCTGCTGTCGAGAAAGGAAGGGAGGGACATCTACCATCGCTTCTGCAAACCCGAATGAGGTTTCGAAGTAAGTCGCAGTGACAGAAGTAACAGGAAGAGGGGAGCTCCCGCTTAATGCATTCAGAAGAGTACGCAAAGTCCTAGGATGAAAATGGGGCTATCAACCTCAAGGACGAGATTACCTCCTGCGTCACTTACATGCAGTTAAAGCAGAGGAGGGCGGGAGCAATTTGAAAGAGTCAAGTGGCCGCAAACAGAATGTAGAAAGTTAAGCAAGCAGTTCCGCAAAATAAGGCGTTTACCCTCAGCGAGAATGGTTGAAGTGACCGAGATGTGGCTGCAAACCGTGCAGCCAGGGCCATCCATCAGAAGACTCTCAAATCCCTCGCCGGATTCAATGCAGCATCCTTCTTCTTCTTCTTGTGGCGCTACAGTCCGGGGTGGACTTGAACCTCAACCAACATGCCTCTCCAGCCAGCTCGGTCTTTCGCCAGCTGTCGCCAGTTGCGCACTCCAAATTGGTTGAGGTCCTTCTCCACTTGTGTGCGCCACCTTAGCATGGGCCGTCCTCTGTTGGCTCAGATTCGAAGACTTTTCGGGCCGCAGCAATGGTGTCCATACGCTCAACATGGCCTAGCCAGGTGCACATCGCCACAGGAACTGACCGTTTGAACGCTTACATACATACCTTACGCCGCCCAGTTCACATCCGCTCCATGGAGAAGCAACACTCCGGTACCCAACCAAAGAGAATTCCCCAAATCCCATCCAGTACTAGCAACAAAGCTTTATTATTCCAATGCATTGGCAAAATGTGTGCGTATTTACACAAACACAAAACTTACACAAATTTACATACAATACGTACCACCGTCCATCTCCCATCGCTTAGGAGAATATCTCGCACTTAGAGGCAAACCTAACTCAGACTTTCATTGGTCGGATAATACTTTTGGTCCAGGCCAGTGGATCCTCCCCCTCGACGTCATCCTTGTGCAGGGTCTGAGTTAAGGTGTACTCAGCGAACTGGGCAACAACAGGGTCATGGCCACACGAGGTGCTGGCAACCACCTTGCCCTCACCATTCAACAGAAACGCGACAAACTTGAGCTCCTCCACACTGCCGACAATCTTAATCGCCTCATGCCTACCGGAACCGGAGTACCGGAAGCCCTTGTTGAAGAGCATGGTCCAGAAGAAGGGAACAGTGCGAAGGGGCTTCGATTGCCCGGCCATGTTGGCGGCAGCAACCCGTCCATGGTACTGCGCTATCTGGAAATGACTGATTGCAACGCGATCCGGTTGGCCAGCTGATAGAGGGGCGTTGGCAATGTCCCCGCCCACGTAGACGTCGGGAATATTTGTCAGCAAGTTGATGTCTGCATTGATGGCTCCCATGGAGTTCATTTCGAGTCCCGAATCGCTGAGGAACTCTGTGTTGAAGCGAGATCCTGTGCCCATGACGCACAAGCCACAGGGCAACACAGTGCCGTCGACCAGCTCAACTTCTGTCAGGACACCGTCCTTGCCACGACATTCCTTGATGCCGCTGTTCAAAACCATCTTCACGTTGTTCTCCGTGAACAGCTTCAGCACACGCTTGCCAATTTCTTCTCCGAATACATGCTTGAAGGGGACGTCATCTCGTCCGATCACCGTAACCTGAAATGTGGACAGAATTATGGTCGCTACCCACAAGAGAACGTTTCAAAGGGACCACTTACACTTTTGACTTTCTTGACCAATGCAGAGGCCGCTTCCATGGCTATGAAGCTGGTGCCCAGGCACACAACATCCAATTCGTTTGATATGACGGCTTTTATTGCTTGAGAGTCCTCGTAGTTCCTGATTGTCACCACATTCTGTAGATCGGCTCCAGGGATCTTTGGCTTAATCGCACGACTGCCGGTCGCGATGAACAGCTTGTCATACTTGATGCTCTCCCCATTGGAGCACGTAATCGTCTTCTCAGCGGCGCTCAGCTTGGTCGCCTCCACGCCCAGAACTGTCTCGATGGAGTACTTGTTGTAGAAGTCATCATCCCGGAACTGAATCGCCTTCAGTTCGACATCAAAGACTTTGCTCAGCTTAATGCGATCATAGGGGAGGGCGTTCTCCTTGCAAAGCATTACAATGCGACCGGTGTAGTTCTCCTGGCGAAGTGCTTCAACGCATGCTCCAGCCGCAGGACCACCGCCGATCACGACGAAGGTACGCGTGTCCGATTCACTGCGCAGCACCATGTCCTTCACACGTTTGTTCTTCTCCAGGTCGGACTTCTTGGCCCGCACCCGAACCTTTCCGTCTTTCTCCACGTGCACCTTATAGCAGGGCAGAGAATCCAGGCCGGGACAGTCCTCTATGTCACCGGATGTGATGTTGAAGCATGCCCCATGCCAGGGGCAGCGTACTTGTCCCTCGCCCAGGGCACCAGTGTGCAGAGGTGCTCCGTAATGGGTGCATTTGCTTCCGATTGCATGCAGTTTGCCTTTCTGCTTCACCAGCAGGATCTTTGTGTTCTCGTCAAAGTCCAGCTGCTTCATTTCGTTCTCGTTGATGTCCGAGTCATTGCACACCACAGCCTCTACGTCATCCATATCGGATTCTGGTCGGAATTTGTATGACCCCGTGTCACCTAGAAAAAAGAGAATTGACTCAATTAGCAACGATGGATTGGATTGGATTTGTTGGGTGGGGGCAGAGTAGGCGTTAACTAGTTCCAATCAAAGTGGAATGTGGACAAAGTTGCCCGCAGGCCCCCCGCAACGACGCAACGGTGCTAATGACCTCTCCAAGGGAATGTGGCCAGCACAGGTTGCGTCGAATGATGGACACATAACCTATATAAAACTGAAGAGTCCCGGTGATCATCATGCAGAAGTGTTTTATTGAATCAAGAGCGAACACCATGTGCCCTGGGAAGTATACAACATTTGTAAGTTCTGTGGGAACAGGTCTGGAGGCATTGACTGATGTCCACGTCGTTTCAGTTTGCACTTCTAGCCATCTTCATGGTAGCTGCTGCAGAAGATTCAGCTGATCAGACGATTCAAAATGTGGGGCGATCTGCTGGAACAAAGGACCTCCTTTCAACTCTTCAAGATCTCCGCCACAGCCTCACCAATCAGATTTCAGCTCTCAAGTCCTCCACAGCCGAGGACCGGTCCGTAAAGTCGCACCTAGTCCAGCACTACACAGCACAGAAGAACAACATTGAACACGAGATTTCCCTCATTGAATCGCTCGAGAGGTCTCCCCCTTCGGACGCTGTCCCCCGACACATCCTGCAAAGCCTCGGCGCTGAGGAGAAGATAGTTCCGTCCATCATTAACATTTTCAAGAAGACTCCAAAGCCGAGCAATGATGCGCCATCGCATGACTTCGGCTACAGCTTCCCTCAATCGTATCCCTCCTACTACTATCCCGGCTACCCTGCATATCCCGGCTACGGACCACAGTTTCCATATCCCTATCAGGGAGTTCCACCTCCACTTAAACCCAACCACTTGAACATGGACAATCTGGTGCAGTCCACATTCGCCGGTTACGAGACAAACAACACGAACTCTCAGACGTTCCTCACGAGAAATCAGCTACCAGGCGAGAGTGCCACAGAACCCAGGCCTAGTCCACCACAACCAGCAGCTGCCCCACAAGTGAGCCTTCAGGGAGAGGTGCCTTCCACACCTCAAGCTCAGTCGACCTACAACCCACAACCGAATTATAGGCCCCAGCAGACCTACAGCCCTCAACCAGGAGGAGCAGTGCAACAGCCGCCTATCCCCCCAATGGCTCCACAAAACGGCATGGGAGTCTTTGTCTACTATCCCAACGCAGTGATCACAGAGGATGACGAGCCGGAGGAGCGTCCATCGATTGTGGACCGCGTTGGACAGGCGTTCGATCGGTTCGGACAGGTTATCACGAATCTGGCAAGTCTTCGATCTGCGGGTGGAAAGGATGGAATTCTAGCTAACAGTGCATCAGCCACCAGACTCCGAGTGCACCAGAATCGACCCAGATCATCGACTTCGTCCTCTGACAAGGCAAGGGCACTCGACGAGATCGAAGGATCAGCCATCAGGCTTCAAGAACGCCGAAACCGGCTTAAGTCATCATTCGCCGAGAAGGCAGCCAAGACAGTCGATGAGAGAAGACCAAAACTCCGCTGGGTGGCAGTCTAAACAGCAGCAGCAGCAGGAGGAGATGGAGGTGATGGAGGTGATTAATCAAACGTCAAACCGAGCTGCATTGCTCAACCCGTAACCCTCAAACTCGGATTAAACACAAAAAAGACAATAAAACAATACCGCGGTGAATGTTCATAGACAGCCGTAGCCCCCCTCCAACCCCCCACCGGCGTTACATAAATCATTTCAAGTTGTGCGCAGAAAAATGCCCGCAAACAAGGCAACAACGAATATAACCCACTTTTTGAGCAACAACCTGTCTTATTGTTTCACTTGGCTTAGCCTCTGTGTGTGGTACGTAACTTTTGAAAGGCTCCCCGCCGCCGGCCGCCGCCCGCTGCCGATATGAATGTCGCGAAAAAAATGATTTAGAGTGCCCCTCCGTCAATGTCTGAGAAATTCGTTCGACTTGAATTCGTGCTCAGACAGGCGTCTCGCTATTGGCAGCTCTAATCAGCTGACGAACGTGACCATGCAACGACACCGCTTTAGAAAATCCTAAACCATTACATCACACCGCGTCGGCATCGACTTCCCGGTTCTGAACTCTCCGATTTTACCTGATTATTGATGCCTCGTCCACCGCTGGCAATCCGAAATCCAATTGCACAACTCCACACTCCACACTAACTAAAGCACGCGTAAATTCAATTCACCGTGTCGTCTGGAATTTCAATGCAACTGAAAATGAAAACGAGCTGAATGCAATGGCGTCGGCACAAGTGAGGCTTTCCACTTTTCCCCAGCTGCACAGCTGTAGCTGACGGTGGTTGTTGGTAGGTAGTAAGGCCATTGATCGATTTTTCCTTGTGCGGATGGATGGAGGTGAACAAGTGTACAATGGAAAGCTATGCGTGATGTGTGAACTTAAGGTGAGAGTCGTCTGTCGTTGGACGTGGAGGTGGAGAATTTCTCGGCGAATTGATTGCGTGTCAATGGAAGTGAAAGATGGAGCGGGTGCCGTTTCAAAGTGAGTTCAAGAGTTGAAGAGCCCTACGCACGCCTGAGTGGGCTATTTTCGGGGTCATTCAAATAACATTGGTGTGTCCTTTCTCTGTGTCCCCTCTCTCTCTCTCTCTCTCTCTTCCGCTTAAAATGAGTCGATTGTGGGAATTTAAACAGAAGTTCTTAAGGCGGTGACATGCGATTGAAATGGAAGTTTCCTCCTTTCGTTTCTTAGTCTCAGGCCAACGGGCCAAAATGTGGCCTTTCACACAGGCAAACAAATTGTCTTTAGATGACTCTGAATTATAACACACCTCTGGTAAAACTCAATGGCTCTGGCAGTACAGTGCTGCCATTTGTTTGTCCGCCAAATTTATGCATTAATCGGCGTGGCTATTGATTTTTGTTTCTAAAAATAAACCCCACGGACTTATTTCTTTATTTTGGCTGCCGTGATGTAGTAGAGAGCAATATCGAGACAGAAGTTGAGCAAAACTGCTGAAGCGGACGGACTATTTGCAGAACTGTTTAAAGCAGCTGGAGATAGCCTGGTTGGGTGCAGCTCATCTCTAAGACATGGTCGGGGGAAAGCATGCCTAATGAGTGGAATCTCAGCGTCGGTTCACATGAAAGGAGACCTCTTCGACTGCGCCAACTATCGAGGGATCAGTCTCCTTAAAAGATCTTCTCTACCGCATTGTGTGAACGCCTGAGACAATTCGTTCGTCAACAACCTGATAGGTCCCCATCAGTGTGGTTTCCAGCCAGGGAAGTCCACCATCGATCAAATCTTCACACCACGGCAGATTCTGAAAGAGACCCAAGAAGTGCAAGTCGACATGCACAACTTGCTCGTCGATTTTGAGGCCGCATATGACAGCGTGCATAGAGACGCTATTCGGTGCCATGTCTAGTCTTGGCACTCCTACCAAACTCGTCAGATTGTGTAGGATGCCGATGGAGAACGCTTGCTGCTCCGTCAAGGTCGGGAACGAACTCGGCGAGACTTTCAATGGTAAAAGAGGTTTTAGACAAGGCGACGCACTGGCATGTGATCTTTTCAACATTATCCTTGAGAAGATCGTGTGTAACTCACAAGTCAACACCAGAGGCAAGATCTTCCAAAAGCCTGTTCAAGTGCTAGCTTACGCGGACAGACATTGAGGTGATTGGACGAAGGCGGCGAGCCGTCAATGAGGCGTTTGCTGGCATTGAAGCGGAAGAGGCTAAAATGGGTCTGGTGGGAAATGAGGGCGAAACGAAGTACATACCGTCATCGAGGAAAGACGCACCACTCCGACGTCGAGGACACAGCGTCACCCTTCGTCTATCACGGCTCTGCGGTCAATAGGGACAACAACGCAGAGTCACTCTTGCCAATCGCTGTTTCTTTGGGCTCAAGAGGCAATTGAGTTTTAAAGTCCTCTCTCGAAGGACGAAGCTTGATCATCCCAGTCCTACTTCATGGCGCGGAAACCTGGACGTTACTAAAAGCGGATGAGGAAGCCTGAGAGAAAAGTTTTGCGTGCGATGGCGTTGATGTGATCTGAAGGAGAAGTTTTAACGACGAACTCTATGGGCTGTACAGCGATATGCGCCTGGTCAAGCCTCTTCCTATACAACGCTTAAGATAGCTAGGCCACGTAGAGCGTATGGACACCACTGCTGCGGCCGATAAGTTTTCGAATCCTAGCCATTGGGACAACGCAACAGACGACGGCCTAAGCTAAGGTGGCGCACAGAAGTGGAGAAGAACCTCAATCAACTTGGAGTGCGCAGCTGGAGGCAGCTAGCGAAAGGTCGTGCTGGCTAGAGAGGCAAGTTGGTTGAGGCCCAGGTCCATCCCGGACTGTAGCGACACAAGAAGAAGAAGAGGAAGCCTTTTTTGATCTTCTTAAGAGAAAAGTCCTTCGTGCGTTGTGTAGTCCTGTTTGCATTGATGGCATCAAGAGGAGAACATTCAACGACGAACTTCATAGGCGACATGGGCCTAGTCAAACACCTACGAAAACAACGCTTGGGAAGGCCAGGTCAAGGATAACACTGCTGTGGCCGAAGAGCCTTTGAAACCGAGCCATTCGGGCAACCCAAAAGAGGAAGATTTCGTCTAGCTGCCTCCAGTCACTCAGTTCAAGTTGATTGAGGTCCTCTTCCATTTGTGTGCGCCACCTTAGCTTCCTCGTCCGCTGTTAATAACCTCCAAGTTCCTGCGCCACAAAACAGAACAGGGACGATCAAGGTGTAAGCCAGCCTGACTTCTCCAAAGAAGGCTTTGTCACTTAATTTACTCTTGTTTTCGGTGCTGATGTTATTGTCCTTATTCAAGGTAGACCTAAAGTCCTTGACTTACTCAAGGTTTTTGCTGCCCATTGCGACGTTCTGTGAGAGGTGTCGATGTTGGGCGTTCTTTCATGGTGACAGCGTGTGCTTCATTATGTCCTCATTGACCATCAGGCAGCATGTTCTTTATGTTTCCCTGGTTTACCGCTTGAGCCCGAAGACAAAACAAATTCAGTAGATTTTGCTCTGAATGCATGTGGCACAGCATTGTTTTTGAATTTTGAAAAAAATATATGTTCACGCCCGGACCATCGAAAATCACGAAAGGAATAGACAGACCCGTGTAGACACACCCTATCGATCAGAAATCCCAAGATTGAGTTGAGAGTGTACAAGGGCAAGCGCTTCACAAAAGAGATCCAAGCCGCAAACGTTGTCTATCCCCTCCTCTTGGGAACGGACAGAATCTCCATTTTTAAAACAGCACAAGTGCTTCTTCAAGAAGCTACTCCCTTGTTCCTCGTGGATCGTAGACCAACTCAATTAATTTCAAATAAGTTCTTAATTGTAGCGAAATTGCATCCCATTCAGAAAAGTTCGCAGAAGCGAATGTGTTGTCTTCGCAATTCGTCTAAATGTCACTTCGTCGGGACACACCCGACACAGCCGGTCTCTCTGTTAACTCAATTACCAAGAAACTAGAATGTGCTGCAAGTGGCGGCAGTTCCAGTTTGTGAAGACTTCTCCTCCCACTGTCCCCTTGTTTAAATGCGAAAGTTTCAAATTGAATTCGCACTAAAAACCGCCCTCAACCCGTACGAAAATATCAGCAGTCTCAAAATAGACCCGATGGTTGGAGTGCATTGCACAGAAGAGCAGGTCATTCTAAAAATATCCACCCACGGAAAATTGTTTGCCTCTGCGAAGATGTTCAATGCACTCACCACAGCCACAGGAAGTCCCCCCCACCGCCTCACACAGAATGCCCATATCATCCCAGTTGGGGAACTCCAGCGTTCCTTTCGTCGTCAAGGGCAAAGCAATTAGCTGCTCAGAACACGATGTTGTTGATAGTGTGGGGAGTCTAATCGATCTTTCGGAAAATCGACAACAACACATTTCTCGGAATTATTCCCTCCCGTGCATCCGCGTTACATGCGCCGATTCAATTGTTCCCCCTTGCGGTTGGCGGCAGTAAAACGATTTAAATTTGTACGACCTCCATCTCGTAACGGGCTATAAAGATTGTAGATTTGCACTTTACAGCTTAACCGGACTTTGTTGCTGTTGTGCTCTGTGGCTGTGAGGTGGGGGGGGGGGGGGGGGGGGGAGAGGGGGCACCGAATTTCGTAATCTTTTCAAGGTTATGTTTGAGCTTACTTTTCCCTTTTTTCTGTTGGTTTGAAAATAAACTTTTACGGCGTCACACTGCGAATGTTTTTTAATTTCCTTCTCACTTAGAATGGCACTCAAAGGAAGAAGTGCAATTTGACAGCAGTAACAAATGCAAACAAAGCACATGACAAGGCAGATAACGGAAGATGTACGCCCAAGATTGTCATTCTCGGCGATCACCTACACCTTACAGTTGATCTTTCGGAAAGACAAGACTAAGCAGTCTTCGATCAGAAATTAGGGAGACATCTTTTGCCCTTAGTTTGTTTTGGAACGTCTGTAGAGGGGCGCATCAAGTAATCGAAGGCGGAAAGAGCCCAGTCGGTAGGAATTTAAATTTCCAAAAGGATTTTGCATTTTCAGATGTTTTTGGACACTACACTCAGACGTAGACTGATCCACTGTACAGACAGAAGTGGGATTCGCCTGAGTTACGGCTTACCTAAAATCTGTGACCCTGGATGGGAGCATATATCCCTTCTGATAGGGAAACTGCGTTAAAAGGGTCGTTTGGCAACAAGGAAGGCTTACAGTCGCTCTTCGCCTGTCATATCCCGTGGAGCTTCCATGCACTGTGAGTGAGCTATCAAGAGAGTGGAAGGATTACTTTGAATTCTGCTGAGGGAGGGATGTGGGATTTGGGCTTACGTGATCGTCGAGAGACTCTTAAGATGGCTAGGCCATGTAGAGCGTATAGACACTACTCCTACGTTCGGGCCTATGGACACCACTGCTCCGGCCCGAAAAGTCTTCGAATCTGAGCCATTGGACAACGCAACAGAGGACGGCCCAGGATAAGGTGGCGCACACAAGTGGAGAAGGACCTCAACCAACTTGGAGTGCGCAACTGGCAGCAGCTGGCGAAAGATCGTGCTGGCTGGAGAGGCATTTTGGTTGAGGCCCAGGTCCACCCCGGACTGTAGCGCCACAAGAAGAAGAAGATCGTCGAGAGGTTAATTTTCCCAAGAGCCGTAAATAACGCAAGACTAGACGCCTTACTTACCCAAGGACCAAATCAGATCATGCTTGAGGGACAAGCACCTCCACCTTGGTATGGAGCGAGGCCTTCCTAAAATCCTTCGATCAACTCTTTTTTACTGGGGATTTCACGCTGCACTTTTCTCAAGCGGCCATTGGGCCATGTTCTGGCCTGTTCTTACAGAGTTCCTAGTAGGGCTCACGATCGCACTTGGTGAATCCCCACCTCTTTGAGACATATATCTTTTGCCTTCCTGGGAACTTGAGTTTGGCACGACGCAAAGCCTTAACAACTTGAGCCTTGAGCCGAGAAAGTCTCCTAACCGCCTTGCCTGAATCAGTAGGGTGAACAAGCCGATTCAGAGCAGTCAGTATGGTACACTAACCACGGCTCTGCCCGCGATATGGCCAGGCCAGGCGGTTAGGGGCCTTTCCCGGCTGAGTGTGGAGTTGCATTCTTAGCCGTACTCCCACAAGGGGGCCTACCGCGCGGTCAGGCCGAAACCGATGTTCCAGGGGCTCCTGACCTCCCGTGGCACCAGAATACTGCCTCTGGTCAAGCTGTCAAGCTGTTTCCCTCAAAACCTGAGTCTTCTTCTTCTTCTTATGGCGCTACAGTCCGGGGTGGACCTGGGCCTCAACCAACATGCCTCTCCAGCCAGCGCGATCTTTCGCCAGCTGCCGCCAGTTGCGCACTCCAAGTTGGTTGAGGTCCTTCTCCACTTGTGTGCGCCACCTTATCCTGGGCCGTCCTCTGTTGCGTTGTCCCAATGGCTCAGATTCGAAGACTTTTCCTGAGACTCCGAAGACCTGAGTCTGGTAGCCGCTATTCCGCCACCAAATGGACTTTGGCTCCGTGAGGGGGGGACTGGGGACTGGGGACTGGGGACTGGGGACTGGGGACTGGGGACTGGGGACTGGGGACTGGGGACTGGGGACTGGGGAGTGGGGACTGGGGACTGCGGACTGCGGACTGCGGACTGGGGCCTGGGGCCTGGGGACCGGGGACCGGGGACCGGGGACCGGGGACCGGGGACCGAGAACCGGGGACCGGGGACTAGGGACCGAGGACATCGTTTCTTGGTCTTCCCGAGGAGTACCAGCAGGCGCTTGATTGAAGAGCAGTTCACTCTTGATTGAAGAGCGCTCCATCAACTCTCGCCGCATCAACTCCAATTATCTATCAGTGGCCAGATCTCTGCAGTGTCGTCGTTCTCTCCATTTACATCACAGAGGGTTTCATAGCCCAGCTGTAGCACAGTTAGGTGTTAAGTGAAAGTAAGGTGGCTCATTAGTACGCCGGTAAGTGCTCAGCAGTTTACTCTCTCAAGAGAAAATTTTATAGCATGCACTTGGTTTGACTTCATTCTAGAAAGTCATGCCACCTCCATGTGATCTATCGCGTCCAATCACACACTCTAGGTTCATTTCCTGGAATCAGCGTTCATCTCGCAGTTTGTTACCCGAGATCCCCTCTTTTATGCCTGATGACGGTTAGCAGTGTCGTACTGAGGTAGAACAGCCCCAGTTCCTAGCAGGACCGACTGGAATGGGGGGCCGCAGGACCGGTTAAGATCTTTGGCTGCAGGACTGGCTGGGAATGGGGGCTCTGTCCTACTTCAGGGGGAAAACAGTAGCACATACCCGAAGGGATAACTTCTGAAGAGGTTAAGCTCCTGCTTCCGTCAAGAATGAAGTACAGCCCAAAGGTGAGTGATTACTTGGAAGAGAATAATAACTTATAATTGAGTGGCACACAGTCTACAAGGGACCAGGGCCTAGCTTCTTCAAAAACTACTCGTGTTGGGCGTGCGACTGTTCCCTCACGAGTAGAAGGGACCTACAGTTGTTTGCCTTCTCCGAATGACGACATTTGAGAAGCTTTCCTAGACTCTGTGAGTGCTGTCAGCAACTCGAAGGAGGTGGTGCCGTGAAAAAATTCAAGGTATCCCGTCCGGGAATGGAACCTAGACCTACTGGGGTGGATGCACTTGTCCACTACACCACGGCGACCACACTTGGAGGAGAATGTTCAACTCGAATCCTCTCAGCAAACAGTTATGCAAGAAGCAAAGACATATCGCGATTTGATGACTTCCTTGAATTGCCTGGATAAGGGTAAGGAAAGTGGTCGCCATGGGGTGGTGAGTAAGTGCGTCATGTCACACGCCGAAGGTCCCAAGAAGCGATTCCCGGACTGAAAACCTTGTATGTTTCACGACATCACCTCTTTCGAGTTGCTGACAGTACTCAAGGTCGCCAACACAATTCTGCGGTCGCCATGGCGTAGATGATTGTGCGTTGACTCACACCCAGAAGGGGTAGGTTCGATTCCCGGACGGAAAACCTCGCATTTTTTTCACAGAACCCCCTGTTTCCATTTACTGACAACATTGAAAGGCTACTATTTGTCTATGAAAAGCTTCTCAAATCCCGCCTTTCAAAGTCGGAAAAAAACTGTAGGTCCACCCTAGAGGACCTAGAGGGAACCCTGGTCCCTTGTGGGCTGTAGTGCCACTCAATCAGAAAAGGATGAGCAAGTTCACGTACTTAACTCCGCTGCCCCTATCTGTCATCTGGAAGAAAGCTGCTTTTCCAACAGTTTAGACGAGAAATGAGAACTCAACTTAAACCTAAAACCTTTGGATGGTCTCTGCCTAGACTAGAGCAGCATCATATCTTTGATGGATGCTGGCACACAGTCTCTCCGTTTTCGGAAGGCTCATGCCAGATGCCGCACCGTTGACATCTTCCACTCTACATCAACGGGGTGGTCCTTCTGTTTTTTACCCCACCCGGAAGTTTGGACGTTTGTCTTCCTAGGTTCAAGAAACTAAAAGGCTGCAAGAAGAACTTCGAAGACCCAAGATTCTAGATTTCATTGTGCTTGTGGCACATTTTTCTTCCTTCACTCCCAGCATTAAGGTTTCCTTCTTCGGAAGACACTTGAGAAAATTGCAAGATTTTAGAGCTCAAGTACAAGCCCAAAATTTGTCTTTTCATTTGAAACTAATAATGTCTACGGCGTAAGGGCAAGTGCAGAAAAGAAGCTGTAGAGTGCATGTCTCTTGAAGGCTCTTCCACTACCCTATTCAAAGACAGGAAAAATTCCGTCGCAGCTATGAAACACTGTCAATCGAACTTGAACTCCAACATTAGTTAGGCGCTTGTGGCTGATCTTTCCACACAGTTTTCCTCCTTCACTGCCAGGGCTTAGGTTTGTTACCTTCTTGGGAAAATTGAAGGAACGCGTTTCTCTTCCCTTCGTTAGCGAATTTCTAATCCTTTCCCGGACTGTAGCAACGCCAGCTCGATTCCCTTCATCGAAAGGGTTCAAATCAGTTCAGTTTCAAGCTACCTCCCACCCCCCACAAAATCACCCCCTCTTACACAATTATTAGCTTTTTGAATCATGTCGATAAATCTTCAAAAAAAACACAAAAACATGAAGGAGATAATTGAGCTGATGTTGTTTAGTTTAGCGTTTCCGACGGCGATGAGACACCCGCATGAGTGTACCATGCACCAGTCACCAAGTGTGTACCTCAGTCAAACACCGAGCAGCTGCCTCTCTGATAAGCTATTTTCGACAGTGAAGTCATCCCAGTTAGACACTGCGCCGCATATCGAACAGCAGACATTTACTCGTACCTTGGGTATGGCTTCCGTTCAGCGAGCATCAGATTTGTCTGTAAATCCAAAAAGTGTAGACTCCTGCTTATCAGACTCAATTTGCCACGACAGCAATAGAAAATTCCCCTTCCCCCCGCACACACTCACACACACACACACACACACACATCCATCCATTGCTCCCTGGTTACATGACCACAAAGTTGCCACGCACAAATCAATAATCAAGGACAGCTCCAATCCCTGACCACTCTTCACTGGCTGATGCACATGGCATCAGTTACCACACACAATCAACAGGAGAAGTCCAACAACAACAAAACACAGCACAAAACTAGTGAAAAGTGAGTGAGGAGAGAGAGACTGAGCATCTCATGACTTACCACTATCCTGCGCACACGCTGGATTCTTTGCGTTCGTCTTGTACTCCTTGCAATTGATTGAGCCCATTTTCTCAGGCACCTCCTTCCTCCTCCGAATTTGATTAAACCTGTTGAGTGGGGATTGGCGTTGCCGAAGCGTCAAACAAAAACACCCGCTTAACGTTTATCCGCTAGCACACATACCTTGCGGCCAGCAAACACTGAGATTCCTGCACAACAAGTTTTTCGTCGGAGATGAGATGATGACGACACCGCCGACGTGAGATCTCAAACGATACGCCCAAATCACACGCACACACGCGTACACACGAAACGAAAGCACTTGTTTTTTTGCTTCCCTATGAATGCAATCCTTCTTCCTACCGAGTGCACGAGGATATCACTGAGCGTCTGGTTACAATGTAAACACCGGAAAGTACACCGAGACAGCAATGATGACGTAGTGCACAGAGTCAGTATTTTTTTTTTCTTTTGGTTTGAAACGAGCGCGACGAGAGAACCTGTAGCGGCAAGTTGTCGTGTCGGTTTGTTTCGTTTGGGTCGCCTCCTTAGAGCAGCAGCAGCGGGACCGGACAGACCAATAAGTAACTCATTCGTTCGTTGAATGAATTTGAATGCTCTTGCCGGTTTCGGGGGATTTCTCTGTGAGGCAGCCCCCCGCCGCCGTCCAGAGCAACCAGCTGCTGCCGCTCTAAAACAACTCCAACTACGCAGGCCGCATTTTCCTGTTTCTTTTTTTGTTGTTTTTGTATATAGAGCCACTCGCTCGTTCTCGCGTTTGTCACTCTGTCCGTGCTTTTGTGTGGCCGACTGTTGTGAGTCATGTGTATGTACGCTGCTGTGGCGGCTGAAAGTAGTTTTGTTGTGCAAAAACGAAAATTTGTTTGATTGCATTTTGTTGACGGGAGTTGAAGGTGAGATGTGTGCTGATAAACTGGTTCTCAAGCGCGTGTGTCCGTGAGACTTGTTTCCACGCACACCCCCGCGTAAGGAGAGAGAGAGAGAGAGGAAGAGAGACATTCCGAGATCGTACAATGAAAAGCGATTTATCACACTAAAATCCACTTGAAGTGGGTCACGCAAAATGATAAGATTCGTGAGGTTTTTCTTGTAAGGCTTAGGTTTATGGGCGTGAAATTGATTGAAATCGTCTAATCACAGACGTGGAATTAATGGCTAAAGCTGTCTATTTACCAACACTTCTATTTTTATTTTCATTTCCCAGCCACAAGATAAAGTTTTGATTAGATTTGAGTACATTCTCGGCGTTTTGTTTACACGACAAGTGTGTCGTCCACCTGTCAAAAGATAAGTGGACGAATGAACGAATGTGTGTCTGCGGTTGAAATAGTCAAGTGAACAACCATGACGGAAACCTATTAAATGCCAGTTCATTCCTCCACAAATATTGCATAAGGTGCATATGCTAGAATGACTGGTGGCTGTATAAACTACATATCCCACCAAGTTTCAGTGGTTTCAGACACAGTAGCCGAGACACATGGCGGATGAGGTGTTTCTCAGCACCCGAGACACATGGCGGATGAAGTATTTTTCAGGGAAGATATTTGGTTGGTGTCCTCAGTACATTTTTGCCGGAACAAGCAGAATGAAGAGGAGGCAAGGATGTGAAGGACGCGTTTGAAATGGAACGATCCTTCCGAAGTAAGTTTTTCTTATTCCTTTTTCTAAATTCTAACCAAGTTTCAACACAAAACATGTACAAACCTGTTAATCTCCACGATCATCACCACAATTCATCCTTTTCCATTTTTTCTCAAAATGCCTTCAAATTTGTTAAAAATTCCACACACACACACACACACACACACACACACACACATCTTCACACACACACACACACACACACACACACACACACACACACACACACACACACACACACACACACACACACACAACACACTGTGTAAACTCCAAAAGTAGACATGTCCTCAAAATCCATGATCCCTCCTCCTTCACAAGTTGTCAGAAATGTCCACGTCGACGATGAGCACAAAAATTTCCGAAAGATCGAAAATTCTTCGTGAAATACCAGGCGATCAGGCGCAGCAAGTAGGTAACCCAGCTGATAGCTGGTGTGTTGTTTGTTCGCTTCCATGGATGAGGGATGTGCGAGCGATGGGCAGCAATTTGCACCTTGGGGTATGCAACATTTTTTTTTTCACACACGTTCGTGTGACAATGGAAACATTTGGTAGTTGAGCGTTGGCGGGGTCATGATGAGATCAAGCTGGACGGCAAATTTCATCAAATTTCATTTATAGAGAACGCGGTTGCAAATGGACGTGTCGAGGAGCCTGGATGGGGCAAACCATTTGCGGAAGATTAAGACAGAAGGAAGCACAGCGAATGAGAAGGAGAAGGAGAAGATTTTGAAGTGAAAAAGGGGACCAAAGAAGAGGGCAGAGGATGGCACTGCGAAGGCGGATGAATTCAGAAGACGACGACGCAAGACACAAGCAATCAACCCATCGCAATACACAACCGAGACAGGGAATCGAGATCGAGGCTGAGGTGAGGGTAACGCAAGAAATGTCAAATGATTGCGTTTTTGGGGCGAGTCCCACATTCTTTTCAAAATTAAAAAAAAAAAACATCGGACAGCTTGTAGTTTACGCGGCTTTGAACAACCCAGCTCAATGAGCAGCTTCCTTCCTTGAGTGTAGCCCTTGAAGACACTGTGTACCTGTGCAGTTGTTTCTCTAGGAAGTCCCATAAATGCTTCAATGTGGTCTCTGTGAAAGAGAATATATCTGTCTCGGGGCATAGGACAATAACCACTCCTTGACTTTTTCAGCTGTGTCATTATCCTTGCTGAAATATCCAGCCAGGATTTAAACCCGACCGATGACTGGAAATTCTCCCGCAGACACATGTGCTTTATGAATACCAGCTTTCCCACACCGGACCAAGCCATGAATCCCCGACACCATAACCATGGACCTCCCACCCGACACCATAGTCATGGACCTCGCCACACCATAACCATGGACCCCGTCCTCCCCACACACCATAGCCATGGAGTCCCCTCCCAAACACCATACCACTGCCTCCTTCTTCTTCTTGTGGCGCTACAGTCCGGGGTGGACCTGGGTCTCAACCAACATGCCTCTTCAGCCAGTATGATCTCTCACCAGCAGCCTCAAGTCACTCACTCCAAGTTGATTGAGATCCTTCTCCACGGGTGTGCGCCACCTTAGCCTAGGCCGTCCTCTGTTGCGTTGTCCCAATGGCTCAGATTCGAAGACTTTTCTGGCCGCAGCAGTGGTATCTAGCAGTGGCCTAGCCAATATTAAGCGTTGTATCCGAAGACACCAGGCGAATGTCGCTGAACAGCCCATAGAGTTCGTCGTTAAAACTTCTCCTCCAGATCCCATCAACGCAATCGCACGCAAAACTTTTCTCTTGGGCTTCTTCATCCGCTTTTAGTAACGTCAAGGTTTCCGCGCCATAGAGTAGGACTGGGACGGTCAAGCTTAGTCCTTCAAGAGAGGACTTTAAAACTCAATTGCCTCTTGAGCCCAAAGAAACAGAGATTGGCAAAAGTGACCCTGCGTTGTTGTCCCTATTGACCGCGGAGCCGAGGTAGACGAAGTTTGCTGGTGTGACACTCTGTCCGACGCGTCGACAGAGTGCGTCAACTGCTTGCTTACGCCAACGACATTGACGTAAGTGGACGAACGCAGCGTCAATGAGGGGGTTTGCTGTCTTTAAAGCAGAAGCGGCAAAAATTGGTCTGGTGGTTAGTAAGGGCGAAACGAAGTACATGCTGTCATCAAGGAAGGACGCACGACATCGACGTCTCGGACAGAAACTTCGAGGTAGTCAAGAACTTCGTCTACATCGACTACGCGGTCAATAGGGATAACAACGTAGAATCACTCTCGCCAATCGCTGTTTCTTTGGGCTCAATATGCGATTTAGTCTGAAGCCCTCTTTCGCAAGACCAGCTTGACTTTGTACAGCATCTCGATCATCCCTGTCCTGCTCGCTGGCGAAGAAAATTGGAAACGTCACGTCATTGGGAGTGGATGAGAAAGGACTTGACTTCTTCGGGAAAGAACTTCTGCGGGCAATTTTTAGTCACGTCGACCTCATGACGAACTGTGCCAGATTTACGGCGACTTGCGTCTAGTCCAGGACCATGGGACACAAGATGGCTAGGTCACGTAGGGCACAGCTCCAGCTCGATGAATCTCTGAATGTAGGGCATTGCGACATCGCAAGTGACGACGTCCTCGGTTGAGACAAGGCACAAAGGTCGTCCGCAGACGAACATAGACTAACTTAGGTTATCGGGGCTTGGTGGAGTCAGCTCAGCAAAATCATTTAAGTCCGAGGGAGAATGTTAGCAAATCGGGGAGGGGAGTGTTTCTAGGGAGACGTCCCAACCTTGTGAACAACAGGAGCAGGTGGCTGCTAAGGGGATGGTTGCAAAGAATTTTTGTTTGAGTCATGCCATGACAGGACATGTGCGGGGCAGGACGGCTTCTGGTGATTCCTCATCCCATCCCAGCTCGAGGAATTCTAAGTCTACATTCGGACGGCAGGAATCCTGAGTCTAAAGCCAAGCCTATGAGCGTCTATGATAGTCTTTGATTGCCCCACGGCCAAGTTTGATTGTCTATGCGATTGAAGCTGCTTAGAGTGTCCAAGTGTGGCCAAGACACTACCATGTTTGGTTCTTTGGACAGATCACATCTGCATGCAACTCTAGCTTGTACATATGCGAGCAGAGGTGTGTCTGCACTGTTCCTGTAGAGGAGGCAAAGTCGTCGTCTGACTAATTCGTTTGTTTTTCGGCAGCCAGCGTGGGCATGATGTGGTTACTAAAGAAGCAAGGCGTGGGCATGATGCTCGGTCTTAGACTTTGCCATAACTGATTCCAGGACCACTGACGGCTGTCGGACAACCCGCGAGAGTGGAAATATCCTTTAAGGCAGCGAATGAACATCCTCGCCAGGAGAGTGCTTCACGAATTGGCAATCTTTTCTGTGCTTGAACCTGCACAGAGCAAGGAGTGGGAAGTCTGACAATCCTCGACTAGGTAGGAAGGGCTATTCAAAGCTACGTTCAAGTGGTTTTTGAATTCCCTAACTCAGTCAAATGTCCACGAGAACAAAAAAATACGCACAATGCGAGTGTTAACTAAAGAAGCAAGGCTCCGACAGCGTGTGGACTTAAGTGAAATCCCCCTGCTTCTAGCGCACACCAGGAGTGTGGACACAAAGCATCCTGCACTGCATCCAATTTCACGCCAAACTACCCAGCACGACAAGAGACAAAAGCCACTCGTAGTGCCACATCAAGTGCCCTCATCAGTAAGCCACGCGGATCCGATGTAAACCAAATCAACTCTGCGTGAAATGATATCCTCCCCCCCCCCCCCCTTCCACCCCTGCGCTCACCACTCAGTACTTTATCCCTAATTATTTACATCAAAATGGAATGTTATATGAGATCCTTGAGAGCAGCTACACAATGTCGACACTTGACAGCCAAACACACAAAACTCAATTCCGTCCCCCGGTCGTCACCACCACCCACCACCCACCACCCGCTGACATCTTCTCAAATATTGTTTTCTTTTCCCGTGAATGAGCCTCGGCGCTAATAAAAAATTCATTAAACACAATTCCACCGGCTCGGCGGCGAAATGGGGAACTCCTTAGTCCTCAACCGAGCGCCCCACGCGCCACCCACCACCCAACCACCGCAGAGTTAGTGATTTTCAAAAGATAACTCCACACACAAACAAAACCCGAACCTGAACAAAAAAAAAGGACTACGCGACGACGACGGTTGAAAGGAGATTACCGGGGCATAATAAAAGGACCTTTTGCTCCTTCATCGCAACGGAAGACAAAGACGAAAATTAATAAAACGGATTGCAAATAAAAACCAAAACAAAACAGAAGGCAGCGGGGCAGCGGGACAGCGGGGCATCGGGACAGCGATGAAGTAAAGAGCCCGCCGAGTGGTGATTTTACACAGAAATTAGTCGAGCCACGCAGCACACAAGTGGCAAGAGGGACGAAGGGACGGACGGATGGTGTACCGCCGCTGCCACTTGGCCACAGACGTTGGTTGCCGCGGCTGCCACCAGCTGCCATCAGTTGCCGCTACTGCCGCTGCTGCTGCTGCTGCTGCTGTTGACCAGGTTTTTATGTGGCGCCCCCCTCCATTCTGGCCGACATTAAAAATATATTAATATTTTAGAATTCGCCCGGTTTAGTGCCGCCGCTGCGGCGAATTACAGATTTGTTCAAATTGGACACAATGGCGTGAGGGACTGATGCCTATGTTGGTTGCGTAGTCAACTTCTGTCTTATCACAACTAGGACGTTCCCTATCCACACCCACCCCCTCCCCATCACTCTTCCCACCGGTGCCTGCTGAGGGGAAGGACATTGAACGACACTTTAGACTTTAACTGAAATTATGTAGGAAACTCAAAAAAAAAAAAGAAGGCCCAGCAGGAGCAAAAGAAAACACAAGAATCCCCCCAAACCGCGGGCAGCAGACGCACGCGAAGACAGGAGACAGGAGGCGAGGCGGCAGACGCAAGGAATTGTGCTTGCACTTCCATGGCATAATTATTTTCCCTTCCATGAGTTGTAGTGTAAAACTCACTCGCTGCACCACTCTCCGCTGAAAGGATACCTCGAGCTGCAGAAACGACGGTGGAGCGATGGAGCGGTGGAGGCGAAAAGAGAAGACTTGTAGCAGTCCCCACTACCCAGGGCAGAGACACGACGTCTCCACACAGTCTCCTTGCTCCACACACAGTTTGAAATTAAAAAAAAAATTAAGGAGGTAAAATCAGACACGAGGGGAATGACGGCAGGAACGATGTCGACGTCGACAACATCGTGCTGCACACTCGACAAGATGATGGCGATGAAGATGGCATGGAGCACAGGACGACGGCAAGACATCGACCGACATCGTGGCGGCGGCGCGCGGTGAGCAGACACACTGTTGAAGGAATAAAAAATGAATTTGCCGGATCTGTCGAAGTTTCTTCTCTGTGCGAAGGATGTGAATATGATGTGAACTGACACCCACACACACGAACAGAAATTAAGCGAATGGCCTCATTTTCCGATAGTCGAAGAGCTGTGCTTCCATTTGCCGAAGGATGTTTGCTTTGTTTCGCGTCTCTTTCAAAACTGCAACCTTCAAATTTCACGTGAGATTCGCGTCAGTCAGGCGGCGGAGGTGACGTGACCAAATCGTGCGAAAGAAGCCCACGTGACCCATATACACAAACGACAGATTGCTGCTGCTGGCAGTCACGAGCGATGACTGAGTCCTGAACGAGTCCTTGACCTGCATGTCAGACGCAGAACCGGAAATGTGTGTAACACATGAACTTGCGGGTGGTCAAGGGAGCGGGCGAGCGAGTTTCAGGTGTCAGGACTTTGAGTAAACTTTCGCGTCTGAATTGCTCCTCGGGGGGAGAAGTCTATAAGTTATGCGACAACGACGACGACCACAGCGGCGGCATTCGAAAGTCAAGGAGATCCACCTCACTGGGGATGTGAAAGTGATTAGCGGAAGTTTTGAGATGCACGTCTTGAAGAAGATTGCTGAATGGTGGGTGGTGGGTGGGGTGGAAGTATCGATGGCCCGGTAAGGAACTGATACCTTTCATGTAGACCAGGCGAACGACGCATTCAGACGCTTGTGGGCAACTCAAACGTCAGTTCGATCTTTCCTAAATCTGAACAGATGGGAGTTTTGGGTTTGAGCACCTGCCTTGAGGGCTTTACACTTTACAGGACTAGACGCCTCCACCAGACAAGTACCAAACTGAGTCCATGCTTGAGGGGCAATCACTCTACCTTGGCAGGGAGCGAGGCCCTTTTGAGACCTCCGCCACTTTCTGGGTCTCAGCGCCCGGTTGAGAATGCAGCTCCACATTAACCGCCTGTCCTGAGTCAGTAGGGTCTACCTAAGCCTTCCCCGCGATATTGGGTTTTGTACCACAGCCACCATGATACTCCCACAAAGGGGGCCTATGGCATGGTCAGGCTGGAACAAATTCCAGGCCCTCTTGACCTGATCTCCTGTGGCAACAGAATGTAGCCTTTGATCACTACCAGGCACGTTTCCTCAACACCTGAGACTGGTAGCCGCCGTCGCACCAAGTGGTCTCTGGTCCCATCAGTGATGCCGTTGACAGTAATTGGTGTCTTCTTCTTCTTCTTCTTTTTCTTCTTCTATTTTCTCTTCTTCTTCTTGTGGCGGTACAGTCCGGGGTGAACCTGGGCCTCAACCAACAGCCAGCACGATCTTTTGTCAGCTGCTGCCAGTTACGCACTCCTGTAATTGGTGTCACGGATGTACGAGTAATTTTGCTTTTAGCCCCCAAATGTGTTCATGTGCGTTTTTGGAACGTGATTGCCTGCCGTAAAGGCTTCCTACCACGGGGTCCAAACACCCATATTCACGAAATCGCTGATTAACGCCTTGGGAGCTATCCGATGTCAGAATGTAAGAGACAGTCACTCCTCCTTGGTAAGGAATGAGGCCTTTCTAACACCTCTGCTGTTCGGTAGGTTAAAGCATCCGGTTGAATGCAACTCCATATCGAATCAGAAGTAAAGTCCCATGACCTTATCCGATCCAGGAGACTGATGTGGATCAGATCAGACAGCACGGTAGGTCACTTCTAATTCTCGCCCATGGCTACCACGACATTCCCTCAAAGGGTTCCAACCGCACGGCAAGTTTAAGAGGCTCCTAACCTCCCGTGGTTCCAGAATATAGCTTCCGGCCGAGTTTCGCAATTGTGTTGCTCTCTTATGCTGTTGGACCGATTAGCTTGAACCCTACATCCTCTCACCCTATGCAACTATGCCCTGCCGTAAGAGCAGGTGCCAACTTAAGTTAAGTTCGTCGTCTGCTGAACGCTTCCCCAGCAGAGCTCCTGATGGTGTTTGTCCTCTGTCTGATCTGAAGAACCAGGCTGACATCGCAAGTCCCCCAAGTATGCACAATTGCTTGCATTGATCGCTACACATGACGCCTTTAAAAGATTGCAATGAGCTGTCAGTGGGGCGTTTTTGGCAATCAAAGGGAACGTGGCTAAAGTGGTCATGAGGACCCCCAAAAATTTGTAAGATAGTGAAGTCCTCAAGTCAATGCCAACAATGATACCGCCACGGAGACAAAGGGTTCAAATGGAAGGCGATTGATGAATAAAGTCCTCCCGCGATAAGTCAAGAGTTTGGAAATTCTAGTCTCCGTGCAAAAGTTGGGAGCGTGGACACTAAACTGAAGTGTGAAGTGTTTTCTTTGCTAACAATTCTGAGTTCAAACTTGAATGCTCAGAGTATGGCTGAGAAGCCTTTCAAGCCGATGTAGACAACATTACAGACACTGTGCCGCATGGTGTGGCTAACAACGCAAAAGAAAAAAAAACCCCGGCCACCGGAAATGAAAGAAATGATAGAAGCAAAATGACGTCACAGGATAGAACTCGTCTCAATTAGTGGGCAATCTGTTGAAGGCGTCTGTTGAAGGCCTCTGTTGAGCATCTTGGATAATGTGCAATGGGCACACATGTGACCAGAATATGGCAAGGACTTCTGTGCCAAACTGCAGGCACTAGGATGTAACAGAAAGTGCCTCCTACATATCTCCTCTCTATCACTGCGTTGCCCTGTCTTCAAAAGGTATCAGAGGAAGAAGAGGTACTAGTGGTCTTCGATGCACGAATGTGGATCTAGACAACGACGAACTCTATGGCCTGTACAGCGACATGCGCCTAGTCAAGCGTCTTCGGATACCACGCTTAAGATGGCTAGGCCATGTAGAGCGTATGGACACCAGTGCTCCGGCCCGAAAAGTCTTTGAATCGGAGCCGATAGAGACAACGCAACAGAGGACGACCTAGGCTAAAGTGGCGCACACCTCGAAGGACCTCAACCAACTTAGAGTGCGCAACTGGCGGCAGCTGGCGAAAGATCGTGCTGGCTGGAGAGGCATGTTGGTTAAGGCCTAGGTCCACCCCGGACTGTAGCGCCACTAGAAGAAGAAGAAGAAGGATCTAGACAAAATGACCTTGGGCTGTATAGCCCAGGCTTGTAGTCAAGCATCGCCCGGAGTCTTAGATTTGGTGGGACGTGCTGGGGGTCTTTGCTCTCCTGTGCCATCTTTCAAATTCGAAGACTCGTTAGATGGAAGTTATGCTATACAAACGTCCACAATTGAGATTGCCTGTGGAGGCTTCTGGAAACGTCATCTTTAGTTGCTTCTTATGCGAATCTGACTCGTTTTGAATGGTTTCCTGTTATCTACTCCTTTGGTCAGTGACTTCGTAGTGTCGCCCATTTCAATGAGTTGCCCCTCGCCTAACTGACTGTTCAAAAATCAACTCCTGCGTTTCTGAGGCAAATTTTTTTGCAGAATTTCAAGAAGCTGACAGTCACCGACTCAACATCGTATTTTGTTGTCAATTGATGACTGTGAAGCATCGTTGAGACCCTGTGATGCACCCAACTTGACGAAAAGCTTCTCATTCGAGGTCCAAGTCATCGAATTCAACAAGGATCTCCATTTCACCCTCTCTTGTCCCACCTTGATGCCTCGATTGACAGATAACCATTTCCACTCATTCAAAACATTATCCCATCACTTTGAGGCTCCTCTTCATTAGCCCATCGCCTCCGACTGCCATCAATTAACACAACACTGTTCGATGGTCAGGACGAGTTGCAATTTATATCAATTCACAAACGTCCGGAATGCCTACAAATGGACCGTTAAACAATCCCAGTTAACAATCAATATTTCAAAACCCAATCTATCGAATCACAATTCATTATCATATTACCGATGTGAAATATAATCTACTGCAAGTGCCACCACCCACCATCACCGCCCACCACCAATGCGGAGAAGGACGACGTTGTCCTTAAATCTATCGAATCGAAGTGTACAAAAACAAATTACATTTCGCTCCGTACATTCGAAGGATAATTCCTTTGAGCACACTAGAGGCGAGCATCGTCTCTATAGCGGTGTACATATGCCACTGCCACTGGGACAGGCTTATGGTTCGTACACCCCGCCTCTCTTCCCTTGGAGTAGCTCAGTTTTTCCGTGTGTTTTTTTTTTGTGTTTGTTCCTCGACTCAGTTCTCAGTTGTGTGTTTGCCACCTTTTTCAGGGTTTTGCTGCTCTACACGTCTCTACTGTACTCTCTGTGCCACACTCTGTGGCACTACATATTTGCTTTTCCTCTTCGTTTCTTCACCCTCTTGTTGGTGGTGGTGGTGGTGCCTGCTAAGGTGCTGCCTCCTGCCTCCCTGCTGCTGCTGCTGCTGCTGTTCATAAGGCTTGCCTCGTTTTCAATTTATTCCGCTCTGGCTACGAAATAAAAATAGGGTCATATTTTTATTTGTTTCCTTTCGGTCGCCCTTTCTTCCAGCAACGTGGTGGTGTTGCCATCTAGCCAGCCACCCATCCACCCACCCCCACCAGCACTCTCTCGGATCTCTTCCTCAGAATGCTCGACACGATGATGACGACAGTGGCGGAGTGAGAGTCTTTTGGTCTCTTTCAAGAGTTGGTTCTTTATTTTCTTTCGCTCTCTCTCTGCCACTCGCCCCCACCCCCATTCCCTATCTGGTGGATTTTTTTTTTCTCTGTGTTGAGATGGAATGCCAGCATGGAAAAGGACGTTAAATGTGCACCACAGTGGCGGCGGGGGTGGATAGTGGGCTAGAGCCATAGAAATGAGAACGAACGCGCCAACGGACTATTAAACAGGAAGTGTTTAATTTTTTTCTCCTTTAGTCCATCCGAAACGCGAAGGTGGTGTTCGTTCTGTGGCGGTGATGGGTGAGATGGCGGCTGGGGGAGTGTGGGGTGGGACACGGGGGATGGCAGCTAAATATCATTGACCGAGTGCAGATAAATGGGACTCTAATTGTTTTTAATTACCGCTCCGTGTATTTATGCTATTAATGGGGAGGGTGGGGGCATAATTGACTGTTTAGTTCCGTTTGAATGGTGGGGCTTGTGAATTGGGTGACACAACGTCGCTGGGAAGTGCCGACATGCAGCAGTGTGGTTGGCCAATTGCGGGGAATTAGAATCTTCGACCCACTCATCGGTTGGAAGTGGTTGTGTGACTTTTTATGTTCGTCTTCTTGTGTAATCGTGAGTGGAATCGGAAAGTTCAAGGTCGTGGGAGGAAGGTGTATCTCAGTCTCTCTTTTAGTTTGATTCATTCGTTGACTCGAAGGGCGTCCTTGACATTGGACGTTACCTCGGTGTGGGCGATGACATTCTGGCGCCGTCTTACTGCTCTTCGAGGGCACTCTTTGACTTCGGATTATAATGGCATTTGACAAGTGCTTTCAATTGCGTAGGTTGGAGACAATTTTGTACTTAATCAGAAGTTGTTGTCCTTTAGTGTCCTCTTTAGTGATTTTCAGAACTTTGGGCTGACGCCAGTGCACCGAATTTTAACGCCTACGTGCCTTGTTTTACCAGTGCGGCTTCCAGCCCGGCAAATCAACTATAGACCAAATCTTCACACTGAGGCAAATCCTGGAGAAGACCACGCACCGTCTGTTTCAATTGATTTCAAAGCCGCATACGACAGCATTCATCGCAACGAACTTTTCGAAGCGATGGCCGATTTCGGAATACCGGGCAAATTGATCCGGTTATGTCGCCACACGCTAATAAATACGCGATGCACCGTGTAGTTCGGCTCGAGGACATCTGAGCCGTTTGAAACCTACACCGGATTTCGGCAAGGAGATGCGCTGTCGTGTAACTTCTTCAATTTGGTACTGAAGAAGATAGTGCGGCGGGCCAAGGTAAACACGAAAGGCACTATCTTCTACAAAACAGTCCAGCTGTTGGGACATCGATATCGTCGAGCGTTCCCAACGTGCCGTAGCGGAGACTTTTGCGGCAATTGAAGAAGAGGCGAAGCGAGCTGGTCTTAAGACTAAGAAACGTTCCGTCACACAATACCTAGGACAAAATGTAAGAACCGACAACTATAGTTTTGAGGTAGTAAAGGAGTTTGTCTACCTCGGGGCAAACGTTAACTCCACAAATGACGTCACAGTGGAGATCCGACGTAGAACGACCCTTGGCAACCGATGCTACTTCGGTTTGTCGAAACATTTGGGGTCAAAACTCCTGACTCGAAGGACCAAAGTCATGCTCTACAAGACCCTTATACTGCCATTCCTGCTTTATGGAGCTGAAAGCTGGACGATAAGCAAGTCTGCAGAGCTGATTCTTGGTGCCTTCGAGAGAAAAATTCTACGTCGGATAGATGGTCCCGTCTGCGAGGAAGGTGAATGGAGGCGAAGACATAATCGCGAACTCTACGAGCTGTCGTCGTCCACTACACTGGCTCAGCCACATCGAACGCATGGACAGCAACGCTCCAGTGAAGAGGGTCTTCCGATCTGAGCCTCCTGGTTCGAGAAGAAGAGGACGACCGAACCTCCGGTATAGAGACCAAGTCATCGCGGATGTAAGACAGCTTGGCCTTGATGACTGGAAGCAGCGTGCCCAGGACCGTCAGCGATGGAAGGCAGCAATTGCTCAGGCTCTGACCCTTCATGGGTCGCAGGCCTTGCTTCTTGTCATTTCAAATTTAAATTCAGCGTAAATTGCGTCGTCGTTCTTTGTAACGCTACAACTCACAATGGATCAAGGGCTATATTCTTGGATCATGTTGTGGGAGCCATTGCTCTGTGTCGAAAAGAGGGGACCTACAGTTTAATACCGACTTTCGTTGAGTGTTGTCAGCAACTCGAAAGAGATGGTGCCGTGAAAAAATGCAAAGTGTCCCGTCCGGGAATCGAACTCAGACTTCCTGTGCGGCGATCGACGCACTTACCACTAGGACACGGCGCGACGGCGAATTTGCCAGATGACCGGATTAGGGGATGAACTCAGGATTATGATGAAATTGCATTGAAATGTGTTGACCAAACGCAAATGCCAAAATTAGTTCCAGACGACGCACCACGTCCTGGAAGGCCTGTTGAAGTCGAATCGTCGAATAACAATTGAAGAGATTTCTGAAAGATTACATTTATCTATCGCGACCGTTTACAAGCATATGAAACGTCTAGGATTCATTGCGATCCTCGTGTCCTTGTAGAAGAAAATTCACTTCGTCGCATCAACGACTGTGATTTGTTTATCAAACGTCAGAGAAAAGAGCCACTTTTCAAGCGAATGCTGCCGACTAAAAGTGGGTTGTTTACAACAAGGAAAGCATAAGAGACTATGGTGAAGAAGGGATAAACCAGCCTCAGACCCAGACGAAGGCCGATTTTTATCGAAGAAAGGTTATGTTGTCTGTTTGGTGGGATTTCAAGGGGATCCTTTATTTTGACCTTCTGCCGGACAATGCCACAATTGATTCTGGAGTGTATTTTGATCTGCTGGATGAAATAAGTGATGCACTCTAACAGATGAGACCAGAATTAATCAAAAGGAAAGGTGTAATGGTCCACTAGGATTATGCGAGACCTCATTCAAGTTTGATGAGCTTGAATGGGCTTGAATGGGATGTGTTGCCACACTCACCATATTCTCCAGATTTGGCACCTTGGGCCTGTTACTTATTCTGGTCATCGTGGGATCAATCTCTTGCCCGGGAGATGGAAAAAATATATTGGATGCAAATCGAGGGTTTTTCTCAGGTTTCAGGTTCCTTAATTCTTACTTAAGACCTGCCAGATTTGCGCTTCTGATTTCGTGTTTGTTAACTGGCCCTTCTGTCAAATTGTAGCTTAGAGGAAACGTTTCTTTTAATTTAATCTGGAAAGGAGGCCCGCTTCCGTTCCATTTTCTTTCATTCATTTGTTTTCAGCATCCAGAGGGAAGAACTTTCCTTTGCAGACAATTATAATAAAAGGAACCAGGGCCTGGCTTCTACAAGAACTTGTGTAAGTACTTCTTTGGGCGTAAAGACCTTCTAACCTCACCTTACTTAACCTAGCCATTTGATCAAGCTTTCAAATAGGGTCAGGTTCAATTTTTATCTTACGCTTTCTTACCCTACTATTCTTATCTAGGCAGTCTAGTATTTTTTATCCTAGAGTGTAGCCTGTTCTGTTTCCTTAAGAATCCTTGTAGTCGTTTAGTAGACCTGTCTGGCAACTTTCTAATCCCATCACCCCAACCTACCGTTCTGAACAAAATGGTGACCGTTTCCCTACCCGCCTGCGCATCAAACATCAATGAATCCATCCTCAATCCGAATTATAATAAATTTCAGTAGGACACCACAATTAGCCAACGAACAAGTTCAGGGCTACCAGAGGGACACTCAAAATAAATCAAAAACTTGGTGCATGGGTTTTTTTTTCCCCAGTTTCTCATTTTTGGCACAAGCGACCGCAACTCTTTGATATACAACATATTCCACTGGGAGCAGCAGATAGGAACGAGGAAACGAGAGCGCATGAGAGAACGAGGGCAATTTCAGTTGGCATCCTTTCAAAGGATAATAAATAAAGCAAATCAGAGGAGAAGAGCCAGTCACTCCCTCTGCACTGAGCCATCGCGGCCGCACCACAGGCGCAACTGGAAGTAAAGTATGACGGTAATGCCGTCGTTGAATTTAAACACTCTCCGAACGGTCTCCGATGGGCGCACGTCGAACGGCCACACTCAGGTAGCCGAATTACAGCGTCCACCGGGCCGCGGGTGATTGGCCTCTTTAATTAAGTCAAATGGAGATCCATTACAGGCGACCGATAAGTGTTGTGTCATCTTGGGATTACCTCCTTGGGGCGCGTGGTTATTTTTGTTTTTTTCAACAGCATCTGTGGGGTCTGCCCCCACGAAGGGGAACAGCACAGGTGCTGACCGAAGCGCCCCGGCCTCGGCAAACATCTGCTTCTGTCACAAAAGTCACGTCTGCTGTGTGCCGCGCTGCACTTAACGTACTCCCGGCATCGCGTTGCATTCATTGTATCCTATAATCAGAATTCGGCGACGCGCATGTGTAGCCGCACGGCGAAAAGAGAACGAAAACAACGACGGCGAAGGCATCCACTTCTTGTGCTGCCGCTGTGCCTCTGAGGCCTGGCCTGATGTAGATGAAGATTCGAAAATGACTGCCAAGGAGGAGCAGCAGCAAGCACTCGTTGACTCGTGTCGGTCATTCACACCGTGCGCGTTCGATGTCGTCGTCGTGACATAGTAATAATGCGGCGATTTCGTTTCTCTGGGCTATCGATTCAATTTGATGGACAAAATGGTTTTTTTCTTCGGGATGACACCTAATTGTGAGTTGGGATGGAGCGCTGACACACACAATTTGCCGTCGTCACCATCTGTTTGGTGATTTAGTCGTTCAGCGGAGTGATTGGCACTTTTGTTGTCTGCTTTATGAACTGAGTGTCCTTACGGCCTGGCGGCGAGTTCAGTGACTTGTGTCTGGTGTGTTTCTAAATATAAGTCCGGTCTGAAGAAGTTACTGTAATCCCTACGGATTTTTTTTGGTTCTTTTTCTTTTTTAGGTTGGAATGCTGAGAGTTGTCCGGGTAATGGGGAGGAGACAGAATGAAGGGAATGAGTTCGGGGTTATGACGCAATGGGCAAATTATAAAGTTAGACGTGGTTTCTAGGCGCTTCTTGGAAAGGGAAGATTAAGCGCCAACGTAATGTGTTCCGAGAATACATTGTTAGTGTCCATGGGCTAGACAGATGTGCGTTGGAAGACTGGGCAGCATCCAATCGATTTGGGGAATATTCCAATTAATCCAAGACGAAATGTAGCTCCGTTTCATGTGCCTGTAACCTCTTGGAGTCAAGTGGGAAGCTGAGTGGGGTCCTTGTCTATGGAAGATGGACGTATTTAAGGACACCTTTTGCTTCAGACTGTACAGGTGTCTTATCACGGTCGATTTTCGTTTTGAGGGGGTTTCCAACGCGTCGAATTATTCGTTGTCGTTGTTGCCCGTCGCATATTCTACCACTGAGCCTTTTGGTCTTTTGATATAAATGAGTTTCAGGTTTCTACCAATTTTAAAATGATTCTTTGAGGCAGATCCATAGAGGATATGTCAAAATTGTCTCACAGAAAAAGCGTATACAGAGCTAGTGGTCGCAGGCTCGACAGATTCTCTATTTGCCAGAATTTCAGACACGTTTCAAGAATGTCTGCCAGATGCTAACTTCATATTTTTTTTGTCAGGGTTTAGACTTGGCTCGACTGGTGATGAAGAAGGGAAGAGTTCAGATAGGCAAAAAATGGTGTTAAACATCTACTGTTACGTAAGATAAAGTGGAGCCAGAAATTGGGTGGCACTCAAATACACACATGTCCAGGGAATAGGTTCCTCAACAACTGCTCGTGTTGTGCCTGGTATTGGCCTTTCAAAAGAGGAGAGGTGTCCCACCGTCCACACCTTTCCAGTGTCGTCCTGGCGGTCATTGTAGACTCCAAGTTGACAGACTCCAGGATTTAGCAAAGTTTCCCCCTTGTCGACGCGCTTCGATGCTCAGTCAGACAGGGCGCGATGAAGACCTTGCGATAGACGACGAGGCCCATTGGGGCATTGAACCAAACAATGATGCATAGACCACATGCCCTCCTTTATAAAATTAAGTGTGACCCTCTGCTGGACCAACTTGGCGATAACGTTGGACAGCGTCCGGACCTCATAAAACTTGGGCAGATCCTCCTTCTCTATAACTTTGATCTTGACGAGGTTCTTAAACAATTTTTCTTCAGATGAAGCGTCTTTCCAAAGTTCGGATGAATTGATGGGAGTGCTTTTAGGCGATTTGGATTTAGCTAAACTCCCGGTCCGTGACAAGTGAATGTTTCGATCGATGTTCATGTTCTTCTGTGGCCGTTGTGGGTAGGTTTGACCACACGCAGAACGTCTAGGTTCGATTCCCAGACGGGACACCTCACATTCTTTCGCGGCACCACCTCTTTCGACTTGCTGACAGCACTCAGAGAATATCAATTGTCTATGAAGAGCTCCTCAAATCCCGCCGTTCGGAGTCGGCAAAAAACTGTTCTCAACTCGTAAGAGAGCAATAGCACGCACAGCACGAGTACTTGTTGTAGAAGCTAAGCCCTGATCCCTTGTGGGTTGTAGTGCCACTCAATTATTTTGACGATTGTCAAAACCATCCCAACTGGAGTGCTTTAAGATTTCTTGAAGTCTCGTCTCTGTTCCTTGTCTAGTTCGAATCCTGCTTCCAAATGAATGAAACGTTGTTCTTGAAGACATGGACCGTGACAAAGAAGTTTATGATTCTATCTAATCGTCGTCCTGACAACTCCTACAAATCGCTTTAATCGGAAGGCTTAGTCTACTTGACATTGCACCAATCGTACAGTGACCAGTGAGAACACTTGCTGCGCGTATACCTCTTCTGTTGCTTGCAATGGGAGATTTGTTTCAGTTTAGGTCTTCTTCTTCTTCTCCTTCTTGTAGCGCTAGAGTGCGGGGTGGACCTGGGACTCAACCAACATGCTTCTTCAGCCAGCACGATCTCTTGCTAGCTGCCGCCAGTTGCGGACTCCAAGTTGAGTGAGGTTCTTCATTTGTGCGCGTCACCTTAGCCTAGGCCGTCCTCTGTTGCGTTGTCCTAATGGCTCCGATTCGAAGACTTTTCGGACCAGAGCAGTGCTGTCCATAGGCTCTACATGGCCATCTAAAGAGTTGTATACGAAGACGCGCATGTCGCTCCACAGCCCATAGAGTTCGTCGTTAAATCTTCTCCTCCAGATGTCATCAACGCAATCGCACGCAAAACTTTTCTCTCGGGCTTCCTCATCCGCTTTTAGTAACGTCCAGGTTCCGGAGCCATAGAGTAAGACTGTGATGATCAAGTTTAGTCCTTCGAGAGAGGGCTTTGAAACTCAATTACCTCTTGAGGCCAAAGAAACAGCGATTGGCAAGAGAGATTACGCGGACCCGAGGAAGACGAAGTCCTTGACTACCTAGCTTCTGCTGCCTAGTTCGACGCTCTGTCCGAGATGTTGATGTCGTGCTTCGTTTCGCCCTCATTAGCCACCAGACCCATTCTATCCGCCTCCGCTTCAATGCCAACAAGCGCCTCATTGACGGCTCGTCGCCTTCGTCCAATCACGTCGATGGCTTCGGCGTAAGCTAGCACTTGAACGGACTTTTGGAAGATCGTGCCCCTGGGGTTGACTTGTGAGCCACGCACGGTCTTCTCAAGAATCATGTTCAAAAAGTCACATGACAGCGCGTCGCCTTGTCTAACACTTTCTTTGTCATTGAAGGTCTCGGTGATTTCGTTCCCGACCTTGACGGAGCAGCGAGAGTTCTCCATCGTCATCCTGCACAGTCTGACGAGTTTGGTAGGAATGCCTAAACTGGACATGGCACCGTATAGCTCGTCTCTCTGCACCCTGTCATATGTGGTTTCAAAATCGACGAATTGGTTGTGCGTGTCGATTTGCACTTCTTGGGTCTTTTCCAGGATCTGCCGTGGTGTAAAAATTTGGTCCATTTGGTCCGTTGATTTCAGACCACAAAACAGCAGCGCCGAGGCTTCTCTTCAGTCTCAAATAAATCGTTCGCCTTTTCCTTGAGGTTCCTGTGAAACGCTAAACTCAATCAAAAATCACACCATTCCCCCCTCTCTTCAGCCTTCAGTCAATCATCCCTTTCTTTTCAAATCCTCTTCACATACTCTTTTCAATTATTTACGACAAAAAATCTCCTTTTCGGTGTACAATATAATTAAACAGCGGAAGTGACAGAATTGTGAGCGCAAGTCATTAGGGGTGGTTTTTGACGGGAGTCTTTCACTGCTTCCAGATCGCAGAAACAGGGGAAGAACCCTTTTTTCACAGTCCATTATGCTGACTCGTTTTGTGTTTATTTCAATTTGTGCAAGCACGACTTTTGTTCATTTTTTCTTCCTCTGTTTTCTTTCTGAGTTTTTGGAGAGCGGAAATGTGTGCGCGTGTGTGTGGAATTGATTGAGTTATCGCTGAGTTTGATTTTGAGATCAACTACGATTAGGAGGTTTTGATGTTTATGGCTTGCGTGAATAAACAATGAATTTGAAAGAAGTGAGATGACTTATGGAGAAGCAAGTGGCTGCGGAGTGTGTTTGGATTGACAGAGGAAATGGAAACGAAAACAACTGGAATTGGGCCTGGCAATCGTAAGAGGCAAGAGTTGTTGTAAGTGAGCTCTCTGTCTTGGATCAATTGATGACACTATGACTGAGGTCTTGGAATTTGAAATAGTCTACCTCTCCAAGGGGCATTTGTCAACTGCAGCATTTGTCTCACGGGGTATGAGGTGGACATTTGGGAACAATGTATGTGAGAGACGTGTTGACTGTTCATTTTTTTTTTCTTATGTCGTTGCAATGCTTTTGACCGCCGGAGTTTACATCGGCATAATAAGAGAAACCATACTACCTTAGGCAGAGTGCAATATGCCGCTTAGATGGATTCTACAGCAAGACCAAGGCCAAGACCGGGTCAAAGAATTTTTCAACTGGCTTCGGCCTCCGGACCTGAATCCCATTGAAAACCTAATCACAAAAATTCAAGCAGCTATGGGATGTTGTGCAGGTTGCGTGGAAGAATATCCCTGTTCACCGATGTCAGGCCTTAATCGACTCCATGTCACGACGTTGTGACGCTGTACTTAAAAAAAATTTTAAATGGCACTCAAGTCTGGAGAATTTCAATGTCATTGGCAATGAGGAAGACATATGTACATACGTGCTGGGGGGTGATCGAAAACCAAAGCTCATACAAGGCTCATAATGGCTTTCGAGTCAGTGGTCAGCTTCCGAGTTGTCGTCGGTTTCACAGCGGTTTTCTTCTTTTGAATGGTTGAGCCGTTCGAACATCCTGGCTGACAAATCATTTACTAGACAAACATTGACTCGGATCATTTCCTCATTGACAGCAACATTCAGAGCTCGATTATCCAATGCCAGCATGCAGCTCTAGTCATCAATTAGGAATTTTCAATTACGGATGGCGAAGATTATCAAAGACTACAAAAGTCAACTTAGGCAGAGACACTCTAGACTTTGCTTACGACAACAGCATGCTCTGGCACTGGCACTCGTTCTTCCAAAAGGTAGATAGGCTATGGATCAACGCCGGTACGAGACCCGTGGTGTGGAGTTGTGGAGTTTATGCAAAAGAAGCGTGCAACTGACGGGGCTTAAGAAAAAGTGTGGTGTCGAAAAATTAGGGCAGTGCCGGAGAAGTGCTGGATACGTAGGGTCTCCCAACTTGACGATGTCAAAAAGACTGGAGACAGATGGGAAATATGACAGCTTGGTAGTCTCATGTAAGACAGGCACCTATGCTCTTTGGGACTGGAAGAATGAGGAAATTCTGGACGGACATGTCTTTGTGAATGCGGTTAACCAGCAATTTTCAGCCGCGCGTTGACGGGCACAATCTGAAGCGAGTAAAGAAGAACAAAGAAATTTCAAGCACAGTCTATGAATCAGAACTTCCGCCCACTTTTAAAGCTGCTTGGCATCTAGAGACACCCAAACCGCAGCTTCAAGTAGCTGACATCAGCATTCTGGTAGGAAGCATGTTCCAAGTCACTCTGAAAGGAGGAAAACGTGTCCGATGGTTGTAATAAGAGCTCAATGTGTCAATCTTTTGCCTGTACCTGTACGTGGTGTGTGATTTCTGAAAGTTGCTTTAAAGATTTTGTACGAAATACTACGCCATTCGGAGTCGGCCAAAAACTGTAGGTTCCGTCCACTCGTGAGAGAACAGTAGCAAGCACAAAACGAGTAGTTGTTGTAGAAGCTAGGCCTTGGTCCGTCAGGGGCTGCATTGCCACTCAATTATGATTTCTATGGAAGGATCTAAATGCCCTTTGCACCACATTAACCTGCAAATACCCGTCCTGTTTGGAACAGAGACCAGAGAGCAAATTTGTGTGTGTCGCATTGCTCTAAGACTTACGCCATGCAACGTGTAGGTTGCTTCATGGATCTCTGAACAATTTGTAACTTGAGCTAGACTTTGGCACAAAAATGCACTTTCGTGTGATTTGCTCAATCCTCCTTCTTCTTCTTCGGATGGCGCTACAGTCCGAGGTGGACCTGGGCCTCAACCAGCAATCCTCTCCAGCTACCACTATCTCCTGTCAGCTGCTTCCAGTTGCGTAGTTCAAGTTGGTTGAGGTCCTTTTCCACTTGTGTGTGCCATCTCAGTCTAGGACGTCCTCGGTTGCGTTGTTCCTGTGGATTTGCTCAATCCTGCACTTCTCCATTTTCTCAATTTGCATTTAACTGCCTCATCTTCCCATGATAGAACCAGAGCAAGCACATCACGACCAGTTGCTGAAGGAGCTAGACCCTGGTCCTTTGTGGACTGTTCCCAAATGTGGACAACTGGGGAAGCCATCCAATCCGCCATCCTTGGAGACATTGGAACAAACGTTCTCAGTGAGTGTGAAAGGATCTCTCTCCTGGTTTGATTTCCATGCAACTAGAGGCACCTGGCGTGCCTGAATGGTTTTGTTTCCGAAAAAAAAGAGCAACCAAAAATCTGCCTCATCCAATTGGTTCTGTCTGTTTTTCTTACCAGGATCTGCTGTGCTGAATGGGGGCTACATCGTAACAGTCGCCTTTCATATTGTCTTCCACGCTGGTTATGCTTTCTTCGTTTTGCGTCAATCTCTACTGGTTTGGTGAACTAACGTTAACCAGTAAGTGTGTTAAGAATTTTCTCAGCTGAAAGCTGAAGCTGAATGGATCCTCCTTCAAGAGGTCTACAGATTCATTAAGTAGGAAGAGTCGTTAAATGTTTGCGTCAAGCTCAGTTGCACCCTTAAATAAGCCGCCGGTGTCGATGTCGGTGTCGTTGGGGAATGAGCGTGTCATGAATTAGCTGGTTCCGCGTTGAAATCAAGCCCCCCCTCCCACCCCGCCCCACTCCACCACATCAGCTTAAATTGCCATGAATTGCGACCCTTGTGTCCAATAGAATTTGCCATCGCTCACTCGAATCGAGTTTTACAACTTTACTAACTATGCCTTCTGTCACTCTTGATGTAATTAAGTCAACAATACCTTCCCGTTCATCGCTCGCATTTAATGCATTTTTTATTAGAATCCTCACACCAGCAGTTAAGTTGGTTCAACTGACAAAAAAACGGAACAAACACCCACCGCACCGTCATAAAACGGAGCATTGCCATGATTAACCCGAAAATTGTTCACGAAACCATCATTAGTGTCGCACTAAATATGATCTCTCTCTCTCTCACCCTCACCCTCACCCCGTCATCCCACATCAACTAACAACTAACACACACCACCCCCTTCGGTTGGTTTTTAGTCTATTCCCAACTGACGACGATGACGCCGGCAAGCACCCGCCAGAAGCCCACCAGCAACACCACAGCACCACCACAGCACATCGTCGGCGTCGTCGTCGTCGTTGTCGTCGTTGTCGTCGTTGTCGTCGTCGTTGTCGTCGTCACCAGCAGCTTTTTGCAGGCGGCCAATTATAATAAAATTTAAAAGCCATGGAATTATGGTTCCCATTTGCCATGCCTCGCCACGAACGACGAGGACAACGACGACGAGGACGGCAGCGACGAACGATGAGAAGAACGCTTCAGTTCCGAGTTCAGTTTGGTTCGGTTTTAGGTCTCTCCTGTAAACGTGAACATGTGTAAGCAACCCCATTATTTCCTCACAGCATACACACTCTCACACACACACAGAGAGAGAGAAAAAAAAAGAGGAAAAACGAGCAAGAAGAAAATGCTCGTACAAAAATGTGTTCCACCCCTTCATCCTGAACATTCCAGTGCGCCCCATGGTTTGGTTCTCGTTCTCGTTCATCGTCGTCCTCGTCGTCCTCGTAGTCATCGCTGGATGGCTGGATGCGAAGGATTCGAGGGATGCGATGGATGGAAGGGTGGCGGGGAGGGTGAGGGGATGGGTTTGAGGAATATTTTATGCGGAAAGGAAGTCACGAACAACGATGAAGTGCCTTCAAGCTTAAAAGCTCATCGCATATTTTCCTTATGTCATGAAGGTTGATGTTTTCCACCGAACCACCACGAACCACTGCTGCCGCCTTGACTGTTATTTTGGTTCCATTTTTCGGGAGTGTTGAGCGCGCGAGAGACGGATTCGTGGGTGGTTGGGTGGATGGCGGGAGGCGGAAGGGCGAAGCAGGAGGCCAGGATGCAGTAAAATTAATATCGCAAGAAGAAGGTTCACCGGAAAGACGACCGAGAGAGACAGCGGCAGAGAGAGAGAGAGAGAGAGAGCGCGAGTAAGTTTGCACAGCAGCAGGAGCGATATTTGAATTCTCGCTCATAAAAAAGAAAAACTTGAAAATTTTCCATCTTAGATATTATTTGTTCGTCCTTAAGCCCTACTTAGGCCACAAGTACACAATGATGCCCCGGAGGAGGGGAGGGGAGTGAAGCGAAAGGCGACGCACGGATGTGGGAAACTTGTTCAACACACACACACAGTCAAACATGAGCTTGTTGCTTTCGACATTTTCGGATTTAATTCCCTCCCCGTCCTTGAATCGTCTTGGAGCCGGGGCGCCGCACCGGATCTTCACTCATAGAGCAGCGCCAGCCACACAACCCTTGTCATAATAAAAATAAATACATCCCCCGTGGCTCCGTGGCTGAGCCGTGGAAGAAGAAACAAAACCGTTTACTATTCTGGGAAATATTCCGGTTATCTCACCTGATGGTCTGACTAAAGGATGAATGAGGAGTGTCCTGGTGAGGTGCGTGGTGGTGGGCTGGAGTGTGCTGGGAAGAGGATAAAATAAATATTTTAATTATGAATTGGTTGCAGTGCCGGGTGCGTGCGTATTGTGCTCAACGGTTAAACCGGAAGGATCATCATCATTGAGAAGACAAGACAAAAAAAAAACTCCCTTCCTTCTCCACCATCACCCCTGAGCACACTGACTGTTGCCTCGTTGGTCGACTGACGAGAGAGAGAGTTATCGCGCACACATGGGTTTCAGTCTCCCTTCACCAAGGGTTCTAGGATATTTGCCTTTGTAATGATTTGTTTGAACCCTCCTCGGTGTTCTTGAAAGGATTACTTTGTGTGGCATGCCGATTTTTATTTAACGTCTCTGTCGTTACGGGAAAGGCGTTCTGTTGCTGCCGGCTTTACAGGGGTGCCTGTAACTGTGACGGTGACTTAATAGACTTTTCGCTTAGGCATTGGAAGGGATTAAATTCAGTGGATCTGTTTTTTTCACTCGTTTTCCTAATTGTTATGAAAGGCGCCTTTCTGATGTATGCGCGGGAGGGTGCTGCGGCGGAGAACATTTTCGAAGTGGTTCCGTGTTGTTTGATGCCCCTGGGCATTGTTCAGGGGTGGATATGATCGCCTGTAATGAGTTTCATATGCAATTTGTTTTGTGTGTTTGATAGCCTAAGCGGGGTCGTCTATCTCGAGCGTACATATGTAGCTTGAAAGAGGTTGTGTCAGGTTGTTATTTTGTGGGGTGACCGTTTACTAATTTTGACACTGATTTCTTTCTATTCATTAGTCCTTTACTGTCAATAGGTCCTTTTTTTCAATTCTGGCGATTTGGGCTATGCAAGTGGAGATGTCATCAATTGTGATGATGTTCACACTTTGAGGAATATTGAGAACAACTTGAAATATTGTAGCGACTGAGAAGAAGTCCACCATCGACCAAATCTTCACACTACGGCAGATCCTGGAAAAGATCCAAGAAGTGCAAATTGACACTCACCACCTATTCGTGGATTTTAAGGCCGTACATGACAGCATGCATAGAGTCAGAGCTATACGGTACGATGTCTAGTTTTAGCATTCCTACAAAGCTCGTCAGATTGTGCAGGATGACGATGGAGAACTCTTACTGCTCCATCAAGGTCGGGAACGAACTCACCGAGACCTTCAATGACAAAGAAAGTGTTAGACAAGGCGACGCGCTGTCATGCGACTTCTTTAACATCATTCTTGAGAAGACCGTGCGTGGCTCACAAGTCAACACCAGAGGCACGATCTTCCAAAAGTCCGTTCAACTGCTAGTTCACACCGACGACATTGACGTGAGTGGACGAACACGCGAGCCGTCAATGAGACGTTTGCTGGCATTGAAGTGGAAGCGTCTAGAATGGATCTGGTGGGTAATGAGGTCGACACGGAGTACATGCTGCCATCAAGGAAGGACGCACAACATCGACGTCTCGGACAGAGCGTCACACTAGGCAGCAGAAACTTCGAGGTAGTCAAGGACTTCGTCTTCCTCGGCACCGCGGTGAATAGGGACAACAACGAAGAGTCACTTTTGCCAATCGCTGTGTCTTTGGGCTCAAGAGGTAATTGAGTTTTAAAGCCCCCTCTCGAAGGACTAGACTGATCATCCCAGTCCCTCTCTATGGCGCGGAAACCTGGACGTTACTAAAAGCGGATGAGGAAGCCCGAGAGAAAAGATTTGCGTGCGATTGCGTTGCTGGCATCTGGAGGAGAAGATTTAGCGACGAACTCAATGGGCTCTGGAGCGACATGCGCTTGGTCAAGTGCCTTTGGGTACAACACTTAAGACGGCTAGGCCATGTACAGCGTATGGACACCACCGCTCCGGCCAGAAAGGTCTTCGAATCTGAGCCATTGGGGCAACGCAACAGAGAACGGCCTTGGCTAAGGTGGCGCGCACAAGTGAAGAAAGACCTCAACCAACTAGAAGTGCGCGACTGGAGACAGCTAGCGAAAGATCGTGCTGACTGGAGAGTCATGTTGCTTGAGGCCCAGATCCACCACTGACTGGAGGGCCACAAGAAGAAGAAAAAGAAGTGACTCTTTTTAATTACCTCAAACAGACAGACAGCTGGCACCAGAAACCCATCGACTACGAGGAAACGTAACAGCCCATGATGAATGCATTGCATCTAACTCACGTCAACAGCAATCCTCACCTCTCTAAAGTGACAAACACTTGACCACTTTATCACTTATTCAAAACTAATCCTTACCGAATCGATTTTTAATTATCCCGCCATGAACACAATTTACATTCCGGCGACCCCTCCCCACTGTGTCCTCGGCGTCGTGCAAAAAAAAGGGGAAAAGTAAAGAAACAAAAAAAAAGTACTACTGTCACAGGAACCTGTGTGATATGTACACGTACACGTAGAGTGCACCAGGATTGCGTACTTCATTCCACGCCGTCAATTTCAATATTAACCCTAAAACTTCATAAATAAAATATTGAAAATGCAGCGAACGAGCGAGTGCCAGAGTGAGAGAATGAATGGGGAAGCTGACGTAGCATGGGCACTGTGCGAAGTGAGTGAGTACGTGAGTATAATAACGACCCCATGCACAGGCACTTATCCACATTTCGAGGCACTGGCTCTGGCTGTGGCACTGGCACTGGCACTGGAACAGGAGAAGCGGCGGTGACGACGACAGAGACGGCGTGTGTATGTGTTTGGATGTTCGGAAAACCGCATTATACATATCTTCTCAGTTCGGCCTGACTCCCTGCATGCGTTTGTGTATCCATCTAGCTATCTGTCCTCATAATGCTGCTTCCACACGTCGCACAAATGTTGCACAGTTTTGGATGTGGCAAAGTATAGCGCCCCAAAAATATGTGTATATGCACAGTACCGGGTGGGGAAGAAGAAAAAATTTAAAAAAACATCAAGAACTGAGTAAATCGCAATCTATTCGACCAGCAACAGTGAGTGAGCGAAACCCAGGCTCTGTCATCGTTACAGAACTGAAGCGACTGCAGCAGGGGAAGCAGAAACAACACCAGCACTCGTTGAAGTCGCATCTAAAGCCGAAGCTGAAGCTACACAGCAGCACACAGCCAGTGATGTGAATTGTTTGGGGGATAGGTGTACCGTGTGTACATGTTGTAGCAAGCGGCAGATGCACAACGCAACGTAAGAATCGAACGAGACACAAGTCTGCTCTGAATGGGGGAGGAGGGAGAACCCTTTTCCCCGATGGCGTGGAGCAAATGAAACCAAACCAAGGCAGAGACAGAGGCGGCGTGGCAGTGGCAGCCATATCACCGCACCGCTCAGAGCCGGTCAGATTTTGGAATTTGTACAGAATTTGTGGAGAATTTGTGTGTGCGACGAGAATCAACTTAAACCGGTTGCTGGCTGTGCTTTGCGTTGGACTCTGGCACATCCTCCCGTACTCTCGCCGTACGGCGGTCCGTATAGCTTTATGAGACATTATGATAATTATGCAACCGTGCACAACGTTTGGACCGGTGTTGTACACCAACTGCGTCACCATTCAACGGTGTGCGGTGCGCTACTGTCGATGGCGGCGGTGGTTGTGCTGCCGCTGTGCCACCAGACCAGGCGGTAATGATTTATGATACCGATTCCGGGTCAAGTTATCACACAAATGTATCTCTTTTGTCTCTGAGCGGACAGAGAGAGAGAGAGAGAGTGAGTTTTTGCATCTGTGGCCACTGGCCGACCGCGGGCGACGACGATGAAATTAATCTCCAAACAATGTTGCTGCTGGACGGCACACGGCATCCTTCGCATCCAAGTTCCAAATGACTAACAGACCAGCATACGACGACGGCCTTTGGTGGTGGTTGGTTTTTTTTTAGAAAAGATTCCCCATCGACTAACCTTTAATTGAGGCGAGTTGGGAAATGTTTGCCGCCGTTCGATCGATTTCACGGCGAACAATTGATTCAATGAGATTATTAGGAGGACATGATATGATCTGTGGGTGTGTGTGTAAACTCCGTTTAGTGCTGCCACGGGGTGGATGGTGGACTGGTTAACCCTTGGTTGGTGTGAAATTTGAACACATGAGGATGTGACTGCGAAATAATTCATAAGGGATGTCCTCTCTTTTTGGGGGGGTGGATGGGCGAGCGTATTCATGTGCGGAGCAGTGGCTGACACCTAATAAAGTTTTATTTTGCGTTTTCTTTTGTATTTCAGATGCGTGGAGGCAGTTATTTTTGAAGACACTTCGGTGGAGAGAGGAGGGGGTCTGTGTGTGAGGTTTTTCTTAAAAAAAAAAATATTAGAAGCTATCCTCACATTTATGTTTTCTCTTTTGGAAGCCTTAGTGTAGAGAATTTGGAACAGCAAGTAGATGGCAGTGAAAAGGAGAAATATTTGTTTTTCTACACACACAGCGACAGTGACAGTCTTCAGTTCCTGTAGCTATACCAAGCTGCAAGGAAGTACCAACTTGTCTAGAGGCTGGCTTAGGTAGGGAGGGTGATAAGCACATGTACATATGCATGCCTTAGGAAAACGAAAGCTAGTGCGGCCCTTAGATAACCTACCTCACATGTTCCAACCTACAGAAGTATCACACTAAGTTTGTGCGCTTTCTTGAGTGGCACTACAGCCCACAAGGGACCAGGCCCTCGCTTCTAGAACAACTACTCGTGTTGTGCCTGCTACTATCCTTTCACGAGTAGAAGGGACCTTCACGTTTTTGCCGACTCCGAACGGAGACATTTGAGAAGCTTTTCATAGGTTGATTGATACTCTCTGAGTGCTGTCAGCGACTCGAAAGAGGTGGTCCTACGCCACGGCAGCGTTGTTGTTCTTCTTCTTGCAGCGCTACAGTCCGGGGTGGACCTGGGCCTCAATCAACATGCCTCTTCAGCCAGCACGATCTTTCGCCAGCTTCTTCCTTCGTCCTTCTCCACTTGTGTGCGCCACCTTATCCTAGGCCGTCCTCTGTTGCGTTGTCCCAATGACTCAGATTCGAAGACTTTTCGAGTCGGAGCAGTGGTGTCCATACGCTCTACATGGCCTAGCCATCTTAAGCGTTGTATCAGTAGACACTTGACTAGGCCTATGCCGCTGTACAGCCCATACAGTTCGTGGTTGAATCTTCTCCTTCCAGATGCCATCAACGCAAACAGGACCAAAAATCGTTCGCAGAACTTTTCTCTCGAAGAGACCAAGGGCATCCTCATCCGCTTTTAGTAGTATCTAAGTTTCCGCGACATAAAGTAGGACTGGGGTGATCAAGGTGTTATATAAAGCAAGCTTAGTCTTTCGTTGTGGCAGCGTTGTTAGCAAAGTAAAATAGATGGTGGTGTGCATTGTAATCCCGAGAAACGTGCCTTAATAAAAAAAATGGCTTTTTAAGGGTAAAACTTACAAATTTATGAGTGAAATTGTTGGGTGTTCAAATAAAATGATCGCAAAGGCCAAAAAATCCATTCAAAAGGCGGTAAAAAGAGGAAGAAAACCGAAGCTAACCCCCGCAGATGAACGACAAATAGGAAGTTTAGTCAAACGTTACCCGTTTATGAACCCTAGGGAAATAAAAGAGGAGTTGAATTTACCCGTGGCGACATCAAGAACAAGGAGGTGGCTGGTAAAGCAGAATTTACCTGCCAGAAGTCTTAATACTGTCAAAAATCAACCAACTGAAACGAACCGAAATTACGAAAGAACACCTGAACTGGGAACCTTCTAAATGGACTAACGAATCCGAAAGAGTTTTCTTTGGCACTCCTTGAACCAGGACATTTGTTCGCAGGCGATAAAACCAAGAGTTTCAATCGGACTGTACTATGAAGAGTGCAAAGCACGGCGGAGGAAAAAATAACGTATGGGGATACTTTCCCTCTTAAGGTGCTGGTCCCACATTGTGGATAAAACCGATGATGACCGTCGGAGTTTGCGTCAGCCTAATGAGAGAAACCATGCCAACTTAGGCAGAGTGGATGGATGGGCCGCTTAGATGAATTCTACAGCCAGACCAAGGCCAAGACCAGGTCAAAGAATTTTTCCAAAGCAGTGGAGTCAATCTTCGGACCTGAATCCCATTGAAAACCTTTGGACAAATGCAAAGAAAGCTGCATATGAAGCAAGTCCCAAGAAATACAAAACAGCTGTGGGATGTTGTGCAGGTTGCGTGGAGGTATATCCCTGTTCAGCGATGTCAGACCTTAATCGACTCCATGCCACGACGTTGTGAGGCTGTACCATTCCTTTGACTTTTACTTCATATTCGTGAATTTTTGCACTTGGTGCTATTATTTCGCACAATCCAGAATTCGATGTCATCCCGGATGACGGGCCTTTCCTAAGTTCGAAATGCACTTTTTTCTGATCTTGTTTATGGTTTTTATTTCTGATGGAACAAGGATGTTGTGCAGCAAATATGATGTGTCTGCATGACGGCAGGAAGCAGTTATTGGCAAAATAATGACAAAGTCGAACATGGTGCTCTTACTTTGCAAAGTGCTGTACTTGCCTAGAGGCTAGTACGGGGGAGGAGAACGAAAGCTTGTGTGGCCCTTAGAAAACCTTCTTCACATGTGCCAACCTTGATAACTATCCACACTGAGACCATTGTCACACAGTCGAAAGTTTATGCGCTTTCTTGATTGGCACTACAGCCCACAAGCGACCAGGCCCTAGCTTCTACAACAACTACTCGTGTTGTGCGTGCAGCTGTTCTCACACGAGTAGAAGGGACCTACGGAATTTTCCGACTCCGAACGGCGAAATTTAAGAAGCATTTCTTAGACTCTTTGAATGCAGTCAGCAACTCGAAGAAGGTGGGGCAGTGAAAAAATGTGAGGTATCCCGTCCGGGAATCGAACCTTGAGCTTCTGCGTGTGACCGTCGCTTTTATGGTCTCCCAGATTCAAAAGGAGGGTTTTCTAAAGCTAACGAGGGTTTCTAGTTTTTCAAATTTCCTTAAGAAGTCTGAGTTGTCTCGAAGTTATCTCCAAGTCTTGCCATACAGACGTTTGTGTAAGGTACACCCCGTGACACATGAAATTCCTTTCAGAAAAGTGCATATTGTCTTAGGTGTTCAGACATTTAAGTGCTAGCTGCTTGAAGTATCACACTACCATCATAGTTGTAGGGCCGGCCAATAACTGTGAAGAGTTTAGTGCGATATCTTGGCGTGTCTGTATGGTTTCTGAATGGATATCAGCTACAGCTCTAAAGAAAGCCAAGAGAGCCTTCTCTATGTCAAGTAGGTCGTTTTACAGCACCGAACTTGATTCCAAAGTTCAGGTGATCTACTATACGGCCCAAGTCCGGCCAGTCATGGTGTATGGCTGTCCAGTGTGGTTCAACGTGAGTCCTTCTCAGATGGAAATGGTAAGGATGTTCGAGAGGCAATGACTTCGTGCTTGTCACAAAAAATGCAGAACACCCTTAATCTGAGTACAAGAAATTCAATGAGATGACGCAATGAGGTTTTGAATGAATGAAGCTAATTCGAAGGAATGTTGCACGAGCAATGACATCGGAAAGCGAACTTATATTCGGGGCTTACTACCCAAACAACGCATATAGCGAGAGCGCATGTCGAAGTTTGATAGGTTTGATCCCTTGAATCAGAGGAGGATCCCTCCTCCCACTTATTTATCACGTGGTTAGAAGGACAGTGTATAAGCGGCTGTTGTACGAGATCTGTGTAAGAACATTAAGTCCGTGAGATCTCCGGTTCTGTACATCCGTCTCTGGTCGCGATGGAACGGAAAGTGATATGGATTGAGGGTTTTAACTAAAATCAAGAAGATGATTAACTTATAGCGCCCGCATAGGGCCAGAAAGGTCGTTTTTATAATAATATCGAGGTTTGAAGGGACGTTCAATATATTTTCGGTATCGGGGTGAAGCTGTGGTTGTATATATAAATTGACTTTTAGTGCATTCATGTAAAATTTCATATAAATGCGATTATTAATTCACGTTTTATCTCTAGTTTAACAGAATCATAATGGCAACTGAGACGATGATGGTGAAAATTGAGCATCGCGCTGTAATTAAATTTCTCACTAACCAAGGAACAAGTCAAAAAACTGTTTATGAAGAGATGGTGGCTGTTTACCAGGGTTTCGTACCTTCATTATCAACTCTGCAAAAGTGGTCAAGTGAGTTCAATAGAGGCAGAGATAGCATTGAAGACGACGCCGCTCCAGCGCCCCGGCTACTTGTTCTTGAGGATACCCGAATAAAGGTAAAAATGACGGCAGAGATAACCAAGCTTTCAATTGGAACCATAGACACCATTCTTCATGACCATCTTAACCTTTCAAAGGCCACTGTAAGGTGGGTGCCACGAATGCACGCGGACGGTGTTATGGATCGAATTGTTACTGGGGACGAAACATGGACCCACCACTATGACCCTGAAAGCAAACAAGAGTCCATTCAGTTGCATAAGAGAGGAACATACCCCTCGAAGAAGTTCAAAGTCACTCCGTCCGCCGGGAAGCTGATGGCCACAGTTTTTTGAGACTCAAACGGAATCTTCTTCATTGAGTTCCAAAAAAAGGTGAAACCATCAACGCCACATCCTACGCTTCCACATTATTAATTATAAAGAAAAGACGGGGTAAACTCGTAGCTGGTGTGTTGCTTCTTCATAACGACGCTCCTGTTCACACATCGCGAGTTTCCGAGGCTCGAGATTGTGGTTTCGAAGAAATCTAACTCTCACTCTATAGTCCAGACCTTGCCACAGTTTCCGAATTTGAAAAAATGTCTCCGTGGAAAAAGATTTTCGGATGATGAAGAACTCAAGTCGGCAATAAATGGGTGCTTTGCAGAGAAAGAGGAAATTTATTTTTTTGAGGATTTAAAAAAGCTTATCTCTTAAGGGAGATTACGAGGGTTGTCTGACCTAACCATGATGCACGCGACTTTTTCAAATTTTTTTTATTTATTTTTCTACATAGTCTCCTTGTAACTCCACACACTTCTCCCAGCGATGCTCCCATCTCTGCAACCCTTCCAAATAGTACTTGGCATCTTTGTCTGCAAAATACGAGTTCACGAAAGAGATTGCCTCCTCATTTGACGAAAATCTCTGGCCGCCGAGCGCAGTTTTAAGTTGAGGAAACAAAAAAAAAGTCGCTTGGTGCTAGATCCGGTGAATAAGGTGGATGGTCAAGCAGTTCGAACCGCAATTCGTGGATTTTCGCCATGGCGACTGTTGAGGTGTGAGATGGTGCGTTGTCTTGGTGGAACAAGACTTTCTTTTTTTGCAAATGTGGCCGATTTTTCGAAATTTCTTCCTTTAGTTTGTCCAATAATGATGCGTAGTATGCTCCTGTTATAGTTTTTTCCTTTTTCAAGATAGTCTATGAAAATAATTCCATGGCTGTCCCAAAAAACACTCGCCATCACTTTCCCAGCCGAATACACAGCTTTAGGTTTTTTTGGGGCCGGTTCCCCCTTTTCAATCCACTGTTTAGATTGGATTTTTGTTTCGGGCGTATAATGATGAATCCAAGTTTCGTCTACAGTTATCAATCGGCGCCAAAACTCGGTCTTATTGCCTCTAAACTGAGCCAACAGAGCGCTGGAAATGTTCATGCGCACACGTTTGTGGTCTAGCGTAAGCAAACGCGGCACCCAACGCGCGGACAGCTTTCTCATGCCCAAATCTTGGTTTAATATATGGCAAACACCTTCTTTTGACATCTTCATAATCTCAGCTATTTCTCTTACTTTAATCCGGCGGTCGTCTAGTACCAATTGATGAACTTTAGCGATGTTATCGTTAGTGGTTACAGTTTTTGGACGCCCAGAACGTTCATCATCTTCCAAGCTCTTGCGACCACGTTTAAATTCAGCTGCCCAAAATTATACGGTGGTAAACGATGGTGCAGAGTCACCATACACAGAGTCCAACTCATCTTTGATTTGTGAAGGCGTATTGCCTTTCAAAAATAAAAATTTAATTACAGCTCGATATTCAATTTTTTCCATTTTGGGGGAATCACCGAAATACACTCACAAAAACGACTGTCAACAGATAATGGTGCAAGATAAATTTCTGAAATTTTGGCGAGTAGCTATTATAATATGCACAATTTGAAGTAGAAATTTTTTTTTTCACTTGTGCCGCTAGCTTCACGTTCGAACTCATTAAACCGTTCCAACAATCAACCTCTCAATCGCACACCACCTCTGTGTAATTGAAAATTGTTGTGAAATGAAATCAAAACAATCCACAAAACTCGCCCACATAAAAACTACTCTCCTTGCCTACCATAAAATGAGACACCATAATCAAGTAGTTAAAGGGACACCTAATCAACATAATTTACAAGTTTATGATCCTCTCTACCTATCCCATATATATTTTCCCGGCAAAACAGAGCAAGCAATTCCAGTTAACTTCTGCTTCATTTCATCCACCTTTTGCTGCTCCTTTTTGGCACGCTCATTCGTTCGGTGTGCCTTTCATTCCACGCTCGCTCTGCCCAGTCCATTGCACACATGATTTGGTGTTTCTTTCAGTTTTTTTTTCTTCTTCTTCTCTCTAGAGCCACGCAGGACATCGGTGGGTGGCTATTTTTTTGTTTTCTAGGTCAGACAAACCCACAAATTACCAAAACTCACGAATGAAAATTAATTTGTGAGTGAATGCGGCTGATGATGACCTGATTAATGTCAGACGGTTGTCAAGTGCAAGTGACATGTTTCACATGGAGCAGTGCGGCCAAATCTCATGCATATGCAATGTTGGGATTTTTTTCTGTTGCGTGGGATGCATCGATGCAAAGTTGGCATCTCCCGGTCGGCGGAGGGGGAGCGAGAAGGAGGAGAAAGTGAATGAAGGCAAATAACACATTCATCGAGCAATTTTCCTCATCATCAATGTGTCAGCCAACTTTAGTGGCATCATCGTCATAAAAATCATTTTCATTTCAACTCAACTTATACCTCTTCGGTCCCTTAACTTGGCCAGTTGCTGTGGTCGTTGGTCGATTCTCGGTGTGTTCAGGTATAGCTTTGTGGTCTTCTTCATCGTCGTCGTCGTTGTCTTTCATTTCAGCGCAATTCCTAATGTCTTCTCGTATTGCTCGCTCACTGAAACAAGTTTTGAACTGAACAACTTCAAGTCTAATACAATTTTATTAACATAATGCAAAGCGGGCAACAGTCCAGAGGGATTGGGGGACGAAGGGAAGAAAAACGAAAAAAGAAATCGAATTACTTGAAAGATTTCCCGCAATTCAAAGTCACTCTATGCGAATTGTAAAGTGAACACAAGAAAAAAACATGAATACCAAAGTCGTCTCTCTTGTCCCTCACCAACACAAAGAAGGCTGCCCAACACTGGCGCAGATCAAAACGCACACACTTTCAAAGGACGACCCACAGAGAGCAACACTTCGTGCTGCTAAGTAGAGAGTGAGTAGTGAGTGCTGAGTGGAGTGCTTTGAAAAGTAAGAGCTAAAACGCTCTCTTTAAAAATCACCTCCACAATCTGTATCTGAGAGGGATATCCATTCCGCTGTGCCGACGACGAGACGCACACTCGCTGCAAGTGTCGTTCTCGAACCATGAAGAGTGCTGGTGGCTGCGGACTGTGTGGCTTACATGAGAGGGAACACGCGGTGGGAATTCGATATCGATGTCGTCATGTTTTTTTTTCCTTCTCTGTATTTTGCTTTTTTTTTTCATTACCTTCTGTGCAGGCACCCGTCGTGCGTCGCCTTCGTTTTGTGGCCCTTTTGGTTGTGTGTTTGTGACTCTCAAGCGAGGGGTAACACACGTGAGGAAGGGGGTGGGCAAAAAATTTTGCACAACAGAGTGATTGGAAAAGTCCTCTATTCCAATCCATTAAATTGTGATTATCTCTTCTCTCGGAATGGCACAGGACGAGCGCCCTAAACCTTGTCAACCATCAATCAGCGTATTTGTTGGCCCCTGGCGTGTGCACGCCAACTGCTCGTAATTTTCCTCTCCGTCGACAAGTTGGGTTCACCGGTTTTCGCGTCGCTTGCAATTGTGCCGCAATTGAAGAGTATCTGTATCCAGTCTGTCTATTCATCATTCATCCGCCGAAAGTGGGCCAAGTAACATTACCTCACTCTCTACGACGCGCCAACACCGCCCGGCCGTCGTCAAATGAACGAATGAACGCTCGGCTTTGTTTAGACCGGGCACTCTGTAGTGTGTTTGCGGCGACGACGACGGAGCGCTACTTATACGTACTTAACGAGTTCGAGTTTGAGTTAAGCTGTTACCACACCAGCGGTGACGACTTTTACCTGATTCTTTGCCACCGCCGACCAGCAGACGACGTGCCGGGCTTGAGTGGGGGTTATTTTGCTTTCCGATGCTATCAGAGAAAGATTTGACGACGGTTGCGATACGCGACGAGATACGTACAACGTCCTCCAATGCGAAATCGGAAAGCGGAAATAATGTGTGCGGCTACACTACACTGCTCGTTGGGGGTTTGGGGCGTTTTCACTCACTACACATGTCTGTATGTACACCTACCGTTTGAAGTCGTCTCAGATTGCTGCTTTGGTGTGTATTTTCGTTCGGGGTTTCTTTTGATGATGGAACTTTGTTGGGTAAACTTTTTTTTTCCGCCTTCCTCCTCCTCCTCCTCCTCCTCCTCCTCCTCCTCCTCCCACTTCGGCGCTGGGTTCTTCTTTTGATTGGTTTTCTAATGCCATGCCGCGGAGCGCTGCCGGTGGATATTTGTTTCGAGTTTTTCTTCATTTTCCGTTTTCTGGACACAAACGATTTTCCAAATGATTAACGGTGAGGATTTCCCCTTGCCACACAGACCCCCTCTCCCCCTGCCTTGCTCACACAAGGTAATCAAGTATAGTTTGTGACGGTGGTGGTTGGTGGTCTTTTGATGTGTTACCACGACTGAGCTGACCGGAGGTGAGGCGTTGCGAAAATGAAAACAGAAACTTTATGGCGTTTATTTGAAGCCTTAGCTGAGGTTGGTTGCACTCTTCTCTTTGTGATGTTGCGACCGACCGACGGGCGTATCGGAAGACGTGGCTGGGGAACGGTGTTGGAGAGGTTAGGGATGGCATTCGAAGTATGGTGTCAATGGGACAAAGTTGATGTTGCGATGTGGAATTGGGAGTTATTATTCTGTTTTCTGCCGGCTTTCAGACAAGAATCAATCACACAAAGAGTCCACAGACTACCTGGGGGGGAGCCACAGTTTAGGTCAGAAATTGTCCTAAATGACGTTAAGAATGGTGGCAATGAGGCTTCTCGATGGCGAAGGAGTATGCCTTCATAAAACCATGCAAGAGGCACAAGTGACTGAATACTCATGATGAAGCCGAGGCCAAATTGAGGTTTAACTTCAGCATCAATGAAGTACAAGCAGTTACTCCTAAGACGACGCACTCAAGTGGAGAAGGTCCTTAACCAATTTTTTGTGAGCGAAATCGAATACAGTTGGCGTGAGTTGGAGAAGAAGATTGTTGGTTGGTGCTCAGACTCCCTCTGGACGAATGGAAAAAGAGAAGAAGAGGATGCCTCAGACTGGCTACATTTCAAAAAATGTCACAAGTGGGACAAGAAGTTAGTAAGCTCTACGAGACAGTCTTGCCAAGGTCCCAGTCGAGGGACCTCATCCAAAGTTTTGAAGGAATTGACTGACTGAGCCTGCAACGGTCACATTTAAGGAGCTTGAGTCTGAAAGAGAAGATGAAACGACAAACAGAGAGAATCCTCGAATAACAGAAAAGACTTACAGAAGATCGAAACGACGATTCAGTGTTATCCTGGTTTAAAGAGGCTTTCTGAGCGCGACTATAGCTCATGAGGGACCAGGACCTCGTGGTGTTTGTCTTCTTCTTCTGCTGTCAGAAAAGGGGAACTAAAGAAGACTCCAAATGGTCACATTTGAGATGCTTTTCGCTGACAGTGGGAGAGGTGTCAGTAATCCAGGCGGTGAAAAAATGCGACAGTCCTGGAATCGAAGCTCACACTGCACGCACTTAGCCGTTACACTACGCCAGCCACTTATGTAGGTTCACCTTGGGCACTTAGATTAGTGCGATTTACACACAGAATCAAGCATGAGACTTTCTGAGTGTGATATCCCGGCTACGTAGCTTCACTTCTTCTTCTTTTTCTTCTTCTTCATCTTCTTCTTCTTGTGACGTTACAGTCCAGTGTAGACCTGGGCCTTAACCAACATGCCTCTCCAGCCAGCAAGATCACACGCCAGCTGCCTTCAGCTGCGAACTCAAAGTTGATTGACGTCCTTCTCCACTTGTGTGCGCCACCTTAGCCAAGACCGTCGTCTGTTGCGTTGTCCCAATGGCTCAGATTCGAAGACTTTTCGGGCCGGAGCAGTGGTGTCATGGCCTAGCCATCTCAAGGTTTGTATCCGAAGGCGCTTGACTAGGCGCATGTCACTGCAAAAGTCGCACGCAAAACTTTTCTCAGAAAAGGAATAAGGGCTTCGTCTTCATTATTCTGACGAGAAATTTGACGGCGAACCGTTGTTTCGTCAAAAACACTCCAAAAATTGAGACCAATCCGAAATGAAACTCAAGTCAAGACAATGATCCTTTTGAGCTTGATTGCAATTCATTCTCGTTGGTGTTTTCTTTTTCCTCAATAGGAAGCCTTAAATGGAAGTGAGAGCAGGGGATCCGGTTTTTGGTGGAAAACTGTCTTGTGCGAGGTCCATTTGTTTGACACAGCGACTTCTTGATCCACAAGGGCTGCGGTTGCGAAGGAAGAACACAGCGTTTCGCTTGTTGGGGACATAGCTTAGGTTGTTCCGATGGTTCTCACTCCCCGATCACTATTTTGCAAACATCCCTTGGATATCAAAGGAGGAGGAGTTGACTTCCATGCAGACTACTACTAAAAAGTAAAAAAAAAATAAAGAAAATGCTTAAGACTGTTGCCGGTAAGGGCAAAAGGGAACCGAAAGCGGATTCAAGAAGCTACTGAGACTGACCTGAAGTCATCCATAACTTAAGACCCTACTACGCACAACTAATTTGCAACTACACACCTGAATTAACTCCAAAACAAAACAACGCCCTTTCAGTGTGGTTTGGCCTTTGAAAAGTTCAGGGTACATCATATCCTAGGCACTCTCGCCCATGACTTGTTGTTGTTCAATTATGCTCCAAACCATCTCATCCTAATCATTGTTGCCTCCTTTCCTCCCTGAATCCTTTTTCTTTCTTTTTATCAAGAAGACCGTCACCTGCGATAGCTACAACGTTCATCTACTGTTTGGACGCTCCTTCCCACAAAGTCAGTAAAGGAGCTGCGAAAGGAAACCTCCAACAAATGTCCTCAAACTCCTAACACTCTTATCTGGTCATCAGCCAGTCGCACTCACTCACCTCACACACCGTGAGGAGGAGACAATGAAACGTGACTATTCGATTTGACAATTTGGCGACACCCCCACAGCATCTGTCAATTCTGATCCATTACATCATTCAGCGGCAGCGGCAGCGACACCACCAGCAGACAGGATTCTTACATCATCCGCATCATTGCCGACTTAATCAAATGTCAAAAATCATTAGAAGCTCCTCGGCAGTGTGGAGCGCGACTGGCAAGCGCAACAAGAAGATGGAGAGAGAGAGAGATTCATAATCATAAACATTTCTTCAACGAACTTCAAATTATTATAATTTGTCTACCCACATCCACTTAAAGCGTTCCTCCTGCCTGTGTTTCCTTTGCCCACACCCTCTCTCACTCTCTGACGACACCATGCGCACACCCGTGCATCGTTGTGCCGTCGGTCGTCTTTGCTGCTGCTGCTGCTGTTGCCGTTGCCATTGCCATCGTCGTCAATGTTTTGTGTGAGCGTCGTCTCCCCCTGGTGGCGACCGCCGTTGGATTTGTTGTAGGACTCTTTTTCAATTCTCGGCACAACAGGAGCGCACCAATTTTCATATACATTAGCACACAATACATCTATCTGTAGATACAGCTACAGCCCATCGACTTGGCTTTCGGATTCTAGTATTCTGCCCCGAACAAAGAACTTCTTCTCTTTTCGATTTTTGTGTGGTGTGCCCCTACCCCCAACCGCCGCCTTTGGTTTTCCACAGTTGTTCTCTGCTCGGTTTCGCTCTTAAATCTCTTAAATCCGAAGGCAGTTACATCGCAGAGCTGAGTGTGATTCTCTTTTTATGGGTATGTCTGGATGGTTTTTGTGCGCGTTTTCTGTGTGTTGTTGTTTTTTTTTCTTGTTTTTGCTTTTGCCTCTATATCTCAGGAACAGTTATGAAAATTTAATAGGCTGTGTGTGGTGTGTTTTGCATCATGTGTGCCACATTAGAATGAGCGCATGTGTGTGTGTGTGCGTGTGTGAACGCGTGAGCGAGTGTTGATGTCCGGAAAAAGGGTCATAAAATGCTTTGCTTTAATGACAGGGAAAATATGTCTTTACACCTAGTATGTATAATTACAGCTAAGAGTGGGTTTCATTTTTAATGTTTACACGTGTCAAAAGGTTTATGTTGATATACCTTGTCAAATTTGTAACGAATGCAAGTGTGTTGATTGTTCTTTTGATTTTCTATGGGAAAAAGAAAACGCCTGTGTATCAAATGTGACATGTGATGAATTGGCACAACAAATTGAAAAGGAATTAAGCGCGTTATCTTCTTAAATTGATACCGGCGTCTAAAACATCCTTGGGAGACAGTGAAAGGACACAACGGATCATTGAATTGATGGCTGATTTCTTGTCTAGCTCGTGGAGGAAAGCACAGGTCGTCACAGAATTGAGCATACACTAAAGAAAAATGAAAAAAACATTAAAAAATAGATTCTTGAACCTCCTCCATCCCTCCAGCCCCTATGACAGCTTGTAATCGCCGAGGCATGGATTTTACAAGCCGGGATGCTATTTCAAACTGAGACTTGTTAGATCAACATCTCGAGACTTTAACCCGCAATGTGATCGCATGCCGCAGGTGTTCGATTGGGTTGAGATCATCCGATGATTGTGGTGGCCCCTTAAGCTACTTTGGGACATTGTACAGCAACCACTCGCGTGCCAAATGAGATGTGCGCGCTGTGTAGACGGAAGTTTGTTTGTTTTTTTTTTTTTTGTTAGAAGTTGAGAAATATGGGCCAAAGGTAGACAAACTGTCCACTATGCTATTCATACAAACATCCGGACAGGACAAACAGCCGGAGATACTGAAAATTTAGAGGTTAGCAAATTAATTTCACAAATCTGCCTTCTTCTCACTTGAAGGCTAAAAGTTGGCGGGTGTTGAAATCGAACAACGCACCGACTTGAGGCTGACAGAGAAAGTCGTTGAGCTCTAAGAATGGAGGTGCAGCTGCGGCTGATGGAGAGAAGAAACACTGCTCAAAATGGTCCATCGTACTGCCAGACAGTAACCTTCGTTTTCTGCAGTTTTTTGCTTTTCCGCAGAAAGACCTTCTGTGATAAAGAGCTTAAATTTTCAGCTCCCACCACATCAGCGCCAAGCAGCTGCCACCTGATGCAAGCAAAGGCGGGACATTGACAGAGAAAGTGCTCTGAAGTGTCTTCACCTTCTCCAGAGGCGTCGCAAAGGGTGTCTTCACTAAGCCCAGATAGACTTAAGTGCTTAGCGAAGGTGAAGTGTCCCGTTTGTACGTCGACAAGTTTCCTGCGCTCTTTTCTGTCCAGAGATAACAAAAAAGCCGCTGACGTTCGGGAGCATGCACTTGGCCAGCCTGCATCCTGGAGAGCCATACCATCTTTGGTTATGCTGTTGAGAGACCCAACCGTCGACGGAAACCCTTACCAAGGGACCCACCAAGTCCCAAGGTGGGTTCGGGCCCAACGAATGCCTCTTTAGAACCTTGCCTAGCTAGTTCATCAGCAATTTTGTTACCCAGACAAGTCTTAGCGAAAATTTAGTCTGCCGACCAAATTGAGGGAGGACTTGCATTCCTGGACTATCTTGGAAGTGTTTAAAGGGTTGAATAAAGTCTTAACAACAGCTTAGGTGTCGCTGCAGACGCATATACTTCGCCCCTCCAACCATTCTACACAATACAGAAACTTTGGGGTCGTCAAGGACTTCGTTTACCTCGGTTCCGCGGTAAATAGGGATAACAACGCAGAGTCACTCTTACCAATCGCTGTTTCTTTGGGATCAGGAGGCAATTGAGTAAAAAAAGACCCCTATCGAAAAGAGTTAACGACGAACTCTGTGAGCTGTGCAGCGACATGCACTTGGTCGTCTTTGGATTCAACGCTTAGAATGGCTAAGCCACGTAGATCGTATAGACACCACTGCTCCGGCCCGAAAAGTCTTCGAATCTGAGTCATTGGGACAACGCAACAGACGACGGCCTAGGCTAAGGTGGCGCACACGAGTATCACGCACGCTTAATCTTCGAATGGAATGCAAAGCTACATGATCTGAGTGTTGACGATTCCCTAGTCCTTATCGTGTTCATCCTTTCCTTTCCACTCTTAACAGCCTTGCCAGTTTGTTTCCTTGAGGAATTTCTTGATCTTTCATACTCCCTCCCCTTTCATACTCCTTTCTCTTTACTACTCTGTCCCCGTCACATTTAATTTTTCCTCCACAGTAGTTCTCTGATGGACAGCGAGGGCAACTCCGCACTTCTTTGGGTCACAGAAGCTGTCTGAAGTGTAGTGCGACCCCAAAACTATTCGATGTCAGACAGTGTTGGAAACAAAGGTTGAGACAAATCAGGAGGAGGATCTCTTTGAACTCCAGCCACAACGACAATCCCAAAAGGGGTCCTCCCGCATGGTCGAGCGGACATTTTTTGTAGGAGGCTCCTGACTCCAGAATATAGACTCTGTGGAACATTAAGCCGCTAAGCTGTCAATCGCCGAAAGTGGTCTTCGTCTCCACCAGTTGTTCTGTTAAGATGCCAGACAGGAGCTACCTCATTAGCGCAGTGGATGTGATTCGAAACAGATGGAAGCAGAGTGCGGAATGGGTTCATTTCAGATACAGCGGCTCCTTCCTTGGGCGAATAACAAGAGTGCAGGAGACGGAGAGTCTTAGCCATCTAAGGAAAGTTTGACGAGACAGTCAGATTAGGCTACAACAGCCATATTTCCGACATTTTCCACCAATCCCTGTCGATGTTGATGGGTTGAGGGTGCAAGCGCTTATTGGTGCTCCAGTTTTATATGTAGTTGCAATTGTGAATTCGATTATTTTGACATCTGATGCGCGATGAAATAGAAAACCTAGCGGAATATTTTCCCAATTGGATGCCATTGGCATCTTTGACAGATAGTGAAACATACAGACATACACAGAGGCACTACAGCCCGACCAAGGCGTAGCTTCTAAAAGAACAGCTCGTGTTGTGCGTGCTGCTTTTCTCTCACGAGGAGATTTGAGAAGCTTTTCATAGACTCTTTGAGGGCAGTCAGCAAATCGAAAGAGGTGGAGCAGTGAAAAAATTGCAAAGTGCCCCGCCCGGGAATCGAATCTAGACCTTCTGCGTGTGGGTCGACGCACCACAGCTATTGAAACATGACATTTGAAGAGATGGTCAATTGGCGGACATGTTCGCACACTCCACCCCCACTTCTGCCATCCAACAAGGTTCCGTTACTACAGATTTTTATGATCCCTGTCCATTACAATCAAAATTCACTTGAATTTGGCTTCACTTCCAGCAAAGACCCAAATCAAATTGGACTTTGATTTATGAAACTTAAACGTGACGCAACAAGAGATCTCTTTTCCCGAATGCACGCCAATCATCGGCTCCAATCAGAGGCGATTAATTTCTGTATCTGTTTGTTTCTGTGTCTCTTTGTTGTGTTTAAATAACACACATTTCTCGGCCGCGCACACACTGGGGGAAAACTTAAAATTCAATCGCCCATAAAATCCGAAAAAAAAATAAAAGAAACGAAATCGTAAAACCCAAGAAATCAAGCAGCCAAGCAGTCAGAGCAGCCAACAAAAGCGAAAAACGAACGAAGAACGAAAAACGATCGTGTGCCTTCTGTCACGACAGCGGCATAAACTTCATTATTACATCGCAACAACTATGAGCGCAACAACTCATCACGCATACAAATGAAATCCATACCACCGTGGACCTATCGGATACGGTGGCGGGCGGCGGCGGACAGAGGCGGCAGTGGCTACGGAGACGACGATGAAGAATGGAGGGCGCCGCATCGGCTATAAATCAGACACAAAAAACCAAAAAAACGAAACACAGACTTTAACTGGGGTGCTGAAGGAGTCCGGTCTTTTGTTTCGTAGTTTTGTGTAATTTTTGTCTTCACTCTCGAAGGGACTGTCAAGTGAACGATTAAGTCAGCGCTTAGCGCTCACACTTGTCTGTCCATCGTCACGCTAATTGCAAAAATCTGCGTTCTCCCCGTTCTATAGACTCTCTCTCTCTCTGCCATACATGGGGGGGGGGACACTTGATGCCGCTCCCCCGACATCAGTTGTCGGAGAGTACCTCATGCGCGCATAAATTTATCGGATGTCCACAAGCGAGCGTAACTGACAATGACAATTCAGTCGCGGACACGACGACGACCGACTGCGATAAGAGCGAGAGAGGCGAGGAGCAAAAAAAAAAAACGGCAAAACTGGGTAAAAGAACGATCATCACGTCTCCGCTGAAACACACAAAACAGACGACGACGCGTAAGTTTCTTGTCGTTTCTGCTGGTGATTCAATTCCGGACGGGGAGGGGGGGGGGGGGGGGAATTTCCAGAGATTCACAACCATTTGGGTCGTCGTGGGTGTGTGTGTATCCACCAAGCAGCAGTCAATTGTCGTGCGTTAATTAATCACCGGCAACGCGCGGCAGAAACACAGAAACACAGCCATCAGGTGATTTGGCACATATGTCAGTTGCCCTCGTTCATCCCCTGCCGCAGGGTAGGTCCCTCGAAAATCCAGATTTCCGGAGGCCACGACGACTGAGAGGGACGCGGAGGGAAGAAAATCAATAAACCACCCACAAAGGACTCACATTCATAACCCGCTTCAACTTTAATGACTTTCTTGGGAATGCTATCGTTTACGGGTGGACGCCTAGTAGTGTGGGGACGGACGGGCGGCGGGCGGTGTGAATGTGCGCCAGCGGTGTAATGATTCGTAACGCAATGGAGCCGCTTAATTGAAAGGGGGGAGCAAAAAAAAAACAACGGCCAGAACTTATGCATGCCCTTTTACAGATGACATGCAGGTTCCCTGTGTACACACCCCCACTGGATTGGAGGGACGATGAAATGCTGCTGACAGGTATTCCGAAGACGGGAGGAGGCTAGGAGGCTAGGAGGCTAAGAGTATTGAGTGGTGGGGTGTGTTGGGCACTGTTTCGATGATGCGATTGAAGGGGCAAATGGCTGAGTGCTCAGTTGGGGCCAAACGAGGGTGGAAGACTGACGTATATCAGAGTGAAGAGCAAAGGAGTCGATCCACTTCATCATCGACTCAGTAAAATGCAGATTTAACGGATCTGTCGAGTTCCCAAATCGTCGTCTCCAAAAGTCGAGGGAGGAGACCTTAGGCCTCCCTCCTCCCTCCTTGGCCCTCTTCATCATCAACCACCATTCAAAAGATTGTTTAGAGAGCTCAAAACCTAGGAATGCACTCGACACACGGATTAAGAACTCAATTTCTGCTGAAAACCTTGAACGGCATAATTTTCTTGGCCAAAACCAAGTCAAGGCATTGTAGCCAAACTTCATCAAAACTCTTAGTCAAGCCAAGTACACAGAGATCCCCTCTCAGGACACACATTTTCGAAATGAAAATACCACAGATGCCTTTCCAACTCATAAATCCCCCCTTCGTCCCCCCCCTCTCCCCAGGACAAACTTCCTTGCTCCGCAAAAGGTTGAGGTCGCAACAGAGTCTAAGTAGAAAATTAATTGCCCGTCGTGACCCATCGCCCACCCACCCACCCACTCTAATCTCAATCCAGACAATATATCACCAGCCAACTGTCATTACCATAAACATCAATACTCGGTGTCCCAGTGAAGAGCGCCACACTTGCTGCCGCCCGCACGTCACGTCTCCACATCGCCAACGAATGATATCCAGCAAAAAGTGTGGCAAAAGTTTCGCGTAAAACTTCTTGCTCCTCGCTAACCTTTCAGAGAGAGCCGCTCTCACTGAGTTCAATTAGCAAACTTTTAACCCAACTGGCTTACTCTTTCTTGATAGTCAGTGGGCCTTTCATGCCCCTCTCCCCCTCCCACCCGACCGCCCACAAAGTGCGAGAGCATAGCGATAATAAACTAATTAATAAGTAAATCTTCCACTCTGACACAGTAAACTCCCACAGGACTAGCACCGGTTTTCACCTCAATATCTGCCGTAAATGTGAAATGGAGAAGCGCATAAAGGTCAACAACAACGGGTGGGGACGATGAGGAGGATGGAACGACGATGACGACGAGAACACTAGGGGTGGCGAAAATCCAAAGCATTTCCTGAAGTTTATCCAGGCAGTGATATACGAGCAGCAGCAGCATCACCACAGAGTGGGTGTCCTTTCCGCATACACACACACACATATATGCCAATGTACACACGCGCACAGGTTATAGGGTGACATTTAAAGTTCATAGAGTGACCGATGGGAGTCTGTTTTTTTTCTCTTGATGCCAACTGACCTCCTTTTTTATCAAATTGACCATCCATCAAGATGTAAATTTTGCAGCGACGAAAATCAGGACATCAGAAGGAGCCCACCCCACTCTCAGATTGCCAGTTGCCATATCCTCGCGAGGCACGAGGAGAAATCAATAAAATTGCCTATAGATGTGGAAATGCCAGCGATGGTGGCAAGCCAGGATGTAGGAGTATGTCTCCAATTTATTTATTTTTTGCTGCTCCGGCTCTCGTCTTCTGTTCCTTCCAGTTTCTATTTTATTATTTATCCTTCCCAGCGGAGGTCTCATTGAAACTGAATCTCCGTTGCTTCGTTCCGTCGGTGGTGGAGGTGGGCTGCATATGGAGTTGAAATTTTTACACCCCACCACTGGAGTCGATTTCATTTTGTTGAACGTCCTCGTTCCTCATCAACTTTCACGTCATCATCGTCGTGCTCAATGTTCGTTATTCTCTTCGATTGTCGTCCTTTTCGTTCGTCGTACTTCTCGTCCTTGCTGTCTTTCTAGAACCGTGTCTGGGTGTTTGAGCTCGTTGCTTTGCTAGTTATTTCAGTGGTCGATGGGCTCTTGTTCTTGTCCTCTTTGTTATAATTCCCGCCGTCACGCCATCTTTGTACTCGTTGTTACTAATCGTACTGGTCCTACTCGTCGTACTCGTCGAACTCGTCGTACTCGTCGTACTCGCCTTACTCGTCGTACTCGCCTTACTCATCGTACTCGCCTTACTCGTTGTACTCGCCTTACTCTACGTCCTCGTTGTACTCGTCGAACTCGTTGTACTCGTCGAACTCGTCGTACTCGTCGTACTCGCCTTACTCGTCGTACTCGCCTTACTCATCGTACTCGCCTTACTCGTCGTACTCGCCTTACTCGTCGTACTCGCCTTACTCGTCGTACTCGCCTTACTCGTCGTACTCGCCTTACTCGTCGTACTCGCCTTACTCGTCGTACTCGCCTTACTCGTCGTACTCGCCTTACTCGTTGTACTCGTCGTACTCGTCGTACTCGCCTTACTCGTCGTACTCGCCTTACTCGTCGTACTCGCCTTACTCGCCGTACTCGCCTTACTCGCCGAACTCGTCGTACTCGTCGTACTCGTCGTACTTGCCTCACTCTTCGTACTCGCCTTACTCGTCGTACTCGTCGAACTCGTCGAACTCGTCGTACTCGTCGAACTAATCGTCCTTGTTGTGTTCTGAGGAGCTATTGATGAGCACAAGGAGTTTGACGAGCACAGCGGTTCTTCGTGTCCGCAGTTGTGCTCGTCGTCTTGCTTGATATTAACGTTAGTCCTGATGCTATTGCTTGTACTGGCCATCAACTTCCTCACTTGATCATCCACGTCCTTACTCTCGTCCCCGACGTCGCCTTCGCCTCTGCTTTGGGCTTTGTTTTCATTGCCCTTCTCGTCTTGAAATTTTTCTTCTCGTTGTGCTCGTTGTTCTCGTCCTCGGTTGTCGATGCCCTTCTCGCTGTTGTGCTCGTTGTCGTGTTCGTCTTCATCACCGTCCTCATCGTCATTGTGTTTTCGGCTTTTTTGTCCTCGTGCTCGTTGCTCTGCTCATCGTTTTGCTCGTCATTTTGCTGGCTGTTCCCCAGTCAGTCTCCTCGTTATGCTCCTTGAAGTCCTCAACACTCTCCTGGAACTTATCGTTCCCCTCACCGTCGCGTTCATTGTTATCCTCCGTCTTGTCGCCTTCCCCACCGTCGTCCTCCTCGTTGCCCTCCTCACGTTGAACTCCTTCTCGTCGTCATCGTTTATGGTATGGCGTGCTCAGTGATGATGATGCCGACACGATAGAACGACGCGCGGGTGTTGAGAAAAAAAAATGGAAAAATAAAAAAAAGGAAAGACGGACCAGCCGGCTTAAGGGAAGCGGCTGTAAGAGTATAAGCTCCTGTTTGGCCCCGGATGAAATTCATTAAAAAGAAAATAATTATTTACCACCCTTTTAACCCTTGTTGCCGACAAGTTCACTCATCCACAGCCGCGTCCGCCCTCTGCTGGTCCACCAGCTCACCAACCCAGTAGCCAGCGCCCACCAGCAGTAGCTCGTCGTCGTCGTCGTCCCTCTATCATTTCGTTGCTGCTGCTGTGCTGTGTGCCATATCCAACGATTTTCTCGTACAAAAGGGTCAAAACGTTGAAGCTCCTCGTTGTATGTGTGTCTGTCTTCATCCTTCTCCCCACGGCGGGGCAGGGGGATGGGGGGTTGGGAGAAGTAATGCAAATGGGGACTGTTATCCCTGTACTATCTATTTGTCTACATCTCTATCAATTGCTGTTAGCCTTCCTGTGTGTGTCGAGGAATGGGCTCAAATGGATGTTTTCTTCTTCTTCTACTTCTTCTACGCTCCTGTCTTTTTTTTGCTGTCTCCTTTTCGGTGGGCGGCTGGATAGTCAGGCGGCACAGCAACAGCGCGCGGTTGGTTGCTCTTCAAATAGAAGAGATTTCTTTCGTTGCCTTCGTTTTTTCTTTTTGCCTGTGTCTTCTTTGAGGAGCATGAAACACAAATTCTGTCCACAGGACTGAGGGTTAAATTGAGAAGGGAATGATGGCTCGTCCTAGGAGGAATTTCTCGTTCCAAACGATGGAATAGACAGACGTCTTTGGCCTGAAAGCATATTTCATGGAGCACCAGTAGCCTTAATGGAATTGAGTGTAAATCTGTGAAAAGGGGGTTGAGAGGGGGGAAGCGCTGACGAAGAGCGTGTAAAGTGAGAGAACGAGAGAAAATGTTGAAAAGTCCCTTTCTTGAGTGAAAAAGCGTTGAAATTGAAGTTAATAATCCACATTTCGGATAAGTAATTGAGAAGCAAAAGCAGAAAACGCCCCGGATACCGGACGGGAGTTTGTGAGAGAGAGAATGCCACAAAGGATTAGAGGCGCGAGCCGCCGGTGGAGGTGGTGGTTTCAGATTCCATAAATACATAATCTGAAGTGGGCGGCGTGCGAGAAAAGGTCACTCTCGGGTACTGATTCAAGGTCTAGAGCAGAGAGGTGCTTTGTTTCTGGGAAGAAGTTGAAGTGGACTGAGGCAAATCAGGATTGACTGAGTGAGACTTCGGAGGAAGGTTTCTTCAAGAGAAGTCCATGCGGCACGGGTATAGGTTAAAAATTAATACAGAAGTCGATTGGAATGGGCAGGCATTAGAAATGTTGTGTTTAGTCAGGGCTTGGCGATGGGTGGGTGGATGCTGACTTTAGAGTCGCTTCTGAGTGGCTCCAGGTATAAATCTTAAGCAACTCAGAAGCTCAGAAGATATATGGATATCAGGGCGGAATGGAGGACCTAGATGATGGGTAAGCCTACAAAAAAGGCCTCATGGAAGTAACTCTCATTGTTGGGTGTGTCGAGCGTTTGTTCCTCGTTCCTCTTAGATCTGTGCGCATAGAGTTCTTCCTTCCGAACATTGCCTCACAAAGTTAGCGCTGTGTTGCAATCTTCAACAATCGGCTTTCGATAGAAGGAAGAACATTACAGATGACGTGGGTGTTCCAGGGGGTCAACCACAGCTACACAAGCCCTGAGGCTGAGAGAAAAGACTGGGAAAGTGGTCTTTTGCTTCATCAATCAAATGTCTCACCTCCCCCCATCCTGGAAATTGAGCAAGGAGCTAAACTGTTCATTCGGGTGGCGCTTCTTTCCACAAGGGCCTACGTCTTAGCTTCTTCAGAAATTAGTCAATGTCGTGCGTTTTATCACACTCTCACAAATAGATGAGACCTACGGTTTAATGTCGACTCCGAATGGTGAAATTTGAAGAGTTTTTCATGGACAATAAGTGCTCCTTGAGCGCCCGCAACAAAACGAAAGACTAGGAGCAGTAACAAGACTAGATGAACATTCAATTTAGGACTCGAACGGAGGACCCCCGGCATGTAGATCCGGCTGCCACGAGCGGGTATCATCAGCTGAGATAAAATTTAGCAGGCCACTGAAATGGATTCTGTCTTGAAATAGGGGTAGCAAAGGAATATGGTACCCCCGCCTGGAGGAAGTTTAAGGACGACTTAAACTTCAATCTTCGCATTTTTTAGCTTGACCTCAGGCGTGCTGGATGTGGTCTTACCGGTAGAGCATCGTCCACTAATGTAAACTGGGACTCAACAGTGGCCACCGTAAGTTCCTCAAAGCGAATATTTTGCACTGGACACTGATTTTTGTAATAAAACTGAACGACTTGGAGAAGCCGTTGTGATGCGAGTCTTTTCACAATGATTTGCCAAAAGACACTGAACAAAAATGAGTCAAAAAAAAGCCTGGAGTCACGCGTGATCTGTCAAAAAGAGCCTTTTGAAAATCAAACCTCACGATGAATAATCTGTGCTAGGTCGACAAGCATATGGACATCGCTGCCACTGCCAAACATGCCAAGAAAACATCCTCAGTGGAGATGGAGATCGCTCTCTCTGCTCTAAGGAAGCAAGTAGATGACAAGATTTTCAAGCCATTCTTGGGTGTCAAAGCAAACTCTTTCTTAGTTCCCTCATTAAAGTTACAAAATTCTCATCCCAGGCTAAGAAGTCATATAAGGAAACTAAGACTCACTGACGACATCTTGGGGACAGGCCACGTAACATCTGCACCTGTCCTAGAATGTCGCGCACTTAGTGCATATCCCCCTCAAACTTAGAAACCGCTAGATAAAATCTTCTTACTCAAAGTGAAGGCAACAAGCCTTGAGTCACAAATGGACATCCTAACGAGTACCATCATCTCTGCAGAGTTTTTTTTTTCATCCCCTGAGAACAGCTGTTTCCACGTTGAACGAGGTACCACAGGGTACAGTCGACGGGCCCCAACTCCTTACCGATTGTTGATTCAAAGCAAAAGTGCCGTCAAACCCCTTTTAAAACGACCAAAAAAAGGGTCAATGTCCCTTCAATTCAACACTGAAAACGAGCAAACAACAAAAACGAAAATCACAAAAACTTGTCCTGCCTCCCTTTCACACCTGACACACAGAAACGGAAGTGACACAATCGAACCGAGCCCTCTGCCCAAAAAAAATCAACTTCGCAAAATTCATCCCGAAGAGACATTCCGCCAAAAAAAAAAATTCACAAACTCACTCAGCTCGTGACCGTTGAATCCTTCATCGAGAGGGTGATGGAGAGTGAGTGCGAGAGTGTGAGAGAGAGAGAGAGTGAGAGAGAATGCAAGAGAGGAGAGGGTTAACATGTTTTCGGAATCTTTTATTTAGAGTTCATTGTACCCCATGGGTGCTGTCAAGAAATATCCTTGAATCACTACTCGGTCTGCAAGGATAAAAAGAATGCACAATTCAAACACACACACACACACATCCACTCAAACTCACAGAAGCATGCTGTGAATGAGTGTGAGAAAGAGGGTGTGAGAAGATGAAGCGAATGAAAACGATTTCGAAAAACTTACGACGGGAAAAATTAAAAGATATTTCGTGTTGAATTCAACGACAACGTTGCCGATGGTAAGGGATGGAGAGGGATGGGGGATGAGGGGGAGGGAGATGGAGATGGAGGACGAAGCTATAAAACAAGGGCGAATATGATGTGGTGGAACATTCAAAACGAAATCGGTGGACAGAGCAAAGAATAGCGAGAATGCAAAAAAAAAAAGTTTATGTCCTGACGGTTCAACGGACGACCGGCGTCATTGTCGTCGCCAAGGCGCACACACTCAATCCGCACACAAGTGAAATTATGTGCTAAAGGATGTCTCAGTGGCAGTATTGGCGGCGGGACAGCAGCAGCAGCAGCAGCATTTCGGGGGTTTCCGGACAGCGACAACGACAAACGGGGTATTCCTGTTTGATTGCTGAAACATCTGTTGCCAGCCAAAGAATTACAATAGAGCGTGATGAGTGAGAGGGGGGAGGGGGGAGGGGGGGGGGGAATGCCATTGAAGATGATTGCTGTTGAGGTTGACAATAAAAGGACCGAAACTTCGATGTAATGGCATTGATTTCGAATGAAGGTGGCAATCAATGACATCTGTCGAGAATACCATTTCGGACATGTTATCCTTGCTCTTGGGGACAAACACACACGTGACCGCCATAGCAGCTAATCAGGTCTCAACACTGTAGGCGCCTTTAAGTGCCCAACGACACGTTCAAAAATACCTTGCAGTTTCAATTTTTAAATTGAGCCATAAACCAGAGCATCCGACGTTTCCTTCCGGTCGTCGTCGTCGTCGTCGTTGCACGCCACTTAAGGCACGTCCATCCATCCTTTCCCCTTGACTTTCGACTTTCTTCAGACTTTCATTGTCATTCGAATGGGAGCACACAAACAAAGTTCTTGCTCGACACGCAAAACAAAAAAAAATTGCTCGCCAAGGCAGAGAGAGGGGTCACCGCCCGCTCCTTTGCCACCACCCTCCACGTGTCACTTTAATCGATTTTACCTCTGACCTAGAAGAAGAAAACGAGCACAGGTCAAAATCCAGTACAGTGCACAACCAGATCCATAGCATTCCGTCCAAAAAATACACAGGACACGGTGCCCTCCCCCACGTCCCCCCAGGCCGGCAGATGTCCCGTACATAGATAAATTAGTTATTCATAGAGACGATCAATTGCAGTATTTAATTTGCGGAGAGAAAGACGCACAGGATGTTCCGGGGGCTTGCCCTCCTCCTCGGCAGGGACAGAGTCACATTGCGTGACGAAAGGATTTTAGTTCTCGGTCGCCCGCACACCACACACAGCTGGAGGCGGAGTGCTTTGCCATAATTTAGTTAAGTGAACCAACACATTCCGCAGCGAGGTTCTACATGTTTTCCTTTTGTTTTTGCCTTTGTTGCCATATTGCCTGCCCGCCTTCCGGCCTCCATTTTTTTTGTTTTTTGTTGTTTTTCGTTTGCTCCTCTTTTTTTTTTGCGCGCACTAGGCTCCCCGCTCGCACTTCGCAATTACATTAACCCTCGTGTACGGAGAGAGAAATTATGATCTCAGCAGTGACATTAGTTTGACAGTGAAAGAAGGGGTGGTGGGAACGAGGGGTTGGGGGTGGCTAGATGGATGTACACACTAGTTGTGACGACGACTACACGGACGGAGAAGCAGTATTGTTTCATGATTGCCCCACAGGGGATGGCGGCTAGGGGTGGGCGGGAGTCTATTATTAGAACTTCTGTTTCTTCGTTCCCACCCGGTGTTGATGGCAAGCAAGGGGGAGGCGGAGAGGGGATTAATGAAAAGAAAATGCGTCGGGGTTTGGTTATCTTGGTGATTAGCAGGGATTCGTTGGAATACAACAGAGTTCCAGTTGATGAATGTTTGATTCTGACTGCTTGCTGCTGATGGTTGGAAGGATTTTTTTTTTGTTCCCAAACCATGGATGACCCACTTTGACAATGCAGAGCAGGAGGGAGTGTAGGTTAAAGGCTTGATTTCGAATGCAAGCCTCAGCTTTGACTTCGTTAGTGCTTTTTGACAATTTAAGATGTTTCGCAAGAGGTGACTCAGAACAGAACTTCACCAAGTCGAAGAAGTCGCTCTCGATGGAGGGACGATGTCGGGCATTAAGTGGGGGAGGGGCATGTCATTAAAGCTCTTCATGCGACAACTCGACTTGACTTTGCATATGAGTGTCGAAACGGCATTTTCTTAAATGCGGCACTTGAGCCAGACGAACAATTGGAATCGAGTGGCGATCGTTGGAAAATTTCCTCAACATTTTCGAACAGTTGAAGAGATTTTGGAAAATGTCGGATTAATCGAGATGGTCCACCATGGACGTGTATAGTCCTCCTCCATGTCAAAATTTACTTTGGTCACGGTGCCCCATCATACATAGATATTGGCAAGACTTGATGACGAGCAGCACCCACAGTTGACAAATGGAAGCCAATTTTGGGCCTCAATCTCCCAAGCCAGAAAGCTGCCTCTTGTCATTTGTCTACAGTTGGGCACTCTTGTGAATGCCATTGCAAGCCCGTTGTCCTCAAGAATCCTTTGGGTATACACAGAAAGAGAACAGGGAGCTCCGGATGACAGACTAGCCTTTGATAACTTGGAGATCGCATTCGTTTGGTTGCTTCTTCACGGGGACGATGTTTTGTGGGACACGCGGCGTAATGTATCCTCATTCACGTTCTGAGGGTCGAGAACGACAGTCGTCCCATTAAACACCGTCGCTGCCCATCACAAAATCCTTGTCCACACGATGAGCATAGAAGAAGGAAGAGTGCCGATCAGAGAAGAAAAAAATGAGGAAACCGCGTTACACACGATTTCGGTACCATAGTACGTGCTTCCTAATTTCTGGGTTCAAGACAAATTTAATGACAAGGCCGTCTCCCAGGAGACTGAGCTGGCCTTGTGCAACGCCTTCATCAGTCCTGTCCTGCATTAATCCGCAAAAACCTTAACCCTTACTAAAAGCAAATGAAGAAGCGTTTTCGAAGAAGCCTTATCAAAAGGAATGTTCTACGCGTGATTTTTTGTCCTGCTTGGGTTGATGATATCTGGAAGGGAATATTCACCGACGAACTCTATAGGCTGTATAGTGACTTGCACCGAACCAAGCGTCAAGGAATACAACGCTTAAAACGACTTAGTCATTCAGAGTAGAGGGTCTTTGGCGACTAAATCCGAGAGAATCCGAGCCTGAGACCGCATCTAAAATGGCATAAACAAGTGAATAACGACATCTACAAGCTTGGCGTGTGAAATTGAAAGGAATTGTCAAAAAACCGTGATAGCTGGATGGACCTGTAACGCCATGGAAAGAGGAAGAAGAAGAGGATAATATCTGAGAGAGCAGATTAACCAAAGAAGACAATAGTTGGCATTCGCCTAGTCAAGAGTCTATACAACGCCACGGATAACTAAGTCATGTCGAGTGGATTGAAAATACAAGTCCGGCTGAAGAGTTTTTGAATCCGTTTCGGACTACGATCTCGTGCAAAATTGTGCACAGCCGGCGAAACTAAGGCAAGTAAGTCGGCTGAGACCCAGATACACACCGGACTGCAAAACCACTCAAAGGAGGCAAGACGATTTTTTAACGATTGCCATCTAAGTGGACAAACCGTTGAAATTGATTCCACTACCCGTTTTCAATTTTCAAAACAAGAAATAAATCACCAATCGATATTGATTTCTCTTGCACACGCACCCCTTCTCCTTGAAAAATGTCAGTGGTACGATGTTGCGAACGTCCGTCATCTCATAAGTGCGGAGATTTTGAAAGGAAGAGAGTGGGAGGGACATAATTTTAGGTGTAAACGTCCATAGTCTGTCAGACTGGCCCTACAAAGTGAATTGAGCCTTTCATCATCAAGCCAGCAGACCGAGGAGGGTTTAAGACTCAGTTACTGAACAACTCTTCTGTCCTTGCTTACTGTCTATCCTTGATTACTGTCTATCCTTGCTTACTATGTATCCTAGCTTACTGTCTCTCCTTGCTTACTGTCTATCCTAGCTTACTGTCTATCCTTGCTTACTATGTATCCTAGCTTACTGTCTATCCTAGCTTACTGTCTATCCTTGCTTACTGTCTTTCCTTTCTTACTACTTTTAGTCATAGAGGGCATGTGTCACAGCTTCGTTCTTCATCTTCTTCTTGAACCTGGAGTTTGGAAACTTAAACTAAGACTTGGCTTCAGCATTGTTGTCCACTTCCTTGATGATTTGTCGGACGAGAACATCCTTTGCAAAGCACAGTACAGTTTGAATGCCGTCCACTCCATTCCTTTTCCGAGTAGACAGGACAATGTATCCGGCGCAAGTTTTTCCTTTTAATGATCAGACTCTTAACCCCCCACGAAGTCACTGTCGCAACTATAGCGGGTCTATGACGGCAAGCCATTCGATCTTGAGGCTTTGTTGAAGCTGTAGCAACTTCTTCATTGGATTTCGGACTTCTTTGTTGCCTTTCATGACAGTTAAAGAGCTTTTGAAAACTCTACACAATTCCTTGCTTGCCAGAGACTAGGTAAGCTTCGCCTGGGTGCTTGGCAATTGAAGACCAATGAACCAATAAATTGACAACAACCGCGGCTTCTGATGTGAACTTAGCCACCAACTTATCTCACCCTCAAACCTTGTCGCTCTCTCTTCTATCACGAAAAAGAAGGGATGTGCCTAGCCAGAGACCATTCAGACCAACACTCATGTCACACTTGTTATGAATAAAAAGAGGTAAGGGGTCAATGCGCTGCTTCCAAATGGGAAAGATCGAATAGAGAGGCAGTCAACCCTCTGCGTCCAAATAGGATGACTCAAGTCTTCGCTTGGTTTCCTTGTGTGTGCGCTGAAGCCTGAACGATCTCAGGAGCAGATAATGAAGCCCTTGGTGGTCTTTTTGAGAGAAATGTTCTGCGTTCAGTTTTTGGCCCTGTTTGCGTTGATGGGCTTTTGGAGAAGAAGATTCAACCACGTACTGTACGGGCTGGACAGCGCCATGAGTCTACGGTTTCAGCATCTGAGATGGCTAGGCCATGGACAACATTGTTCCTGGACGAAGAGTCCTTAATTTTGAACAAGTGGGGCAACGCAGTAGACGACGACCACGGCCTGATGGCAGACTCAAGTGGAGAGGGCTCTCAACCAACTCTTTGTGCGAAGATGAGTTGGACGGACTAAGGGACGGAACAAGGGACGGACTAGGGACGAAACAAGGGACGGGCGAAGGAACGGACGCACTAAGGGACGGACAGACTAAGGGACTGAGGGATTAAGGGACGGACGGACTGAGGGACGGACAGACTAAGGGACGGACGGACTAAGGGACGGACGGGCTAAGGGACAGACCGAGGGACTGACTAAGGAACGGACTAAGGGAGGGGCTTAGAGACGAACTAAGAGACGGAGGGACGGACTAAGAGACGGACCGAGGGACTGACTATGGAACGGACTAAGGGACAGGCTAAGGGAAGGACTGAAGAACGGACTAAGGGGAGGACTAAAGGACGGACTATGGGACGGGCTGAGAGGCGGACTAAGGGACGGACTAAGGGACAGACTGAAGAACGGACTAAGTGACGGAGGAAGGGATGGACTAAAGGAGGGACTTAAGGGACGGAGGGACACACCGAATCGACCACACACAACAAGAATTCAAATATCGGCAAAAGTAAAAACTTGATTTTTTAACTCCCTGTGCGCGTAATCTGTTTCCTAGCCCACTGTGTGACGACAAGACGCTCATGACGCGTGATGATCAGAAATAAATTTCAATTCGGAAAAAAATATCTCCACAGAGTTTCCGTTGCCCACCAGGCCACATCGATCATCACTTAAAACAACAATGCACCGACAGGCAAAAACAATTCAATTCCAAAATAACGGATCTATCCTGAGGAAGAACAAAAAACACACCAGACCACGCCGTTCGCCTGAATTGCGATACAAGCGCAGCGTCAGCAGAGCGTAGTTTTGATCTACGGACCTCTGGGACTAGGGCCCAGTGCGCCACCATTGCGCCACTCTGCTTCTCGAAGGGTTCACATATGCAAATTGATCTTCTTACATAATCGTCCTTCGAAGCAAAAAAAAATTCAAAACAAATCCAAAAAATAAGAAAAAAAAAGTGTGGCCCATGAGGGGATCGAACCCGCGACCTTCGCGTTATTAGCACGACGCTCTAACCAACTGAGCTAATGGGCCGATATTTCTCTCTCTCCTCGTGGCTATTATTACCAACACGTTGGGAATATCTTAAAATAGAAAACTGTCGACGATGGCAACGAAGACAGAGGACGGAAGGGCAAAACTGACAGCGGTGATGGCGAATTTGAATAGACGCTACAACTTGAAGAAAATTAATATCTTCTGCTTGGGGGAGTTTCACCCTCAGTAGGCCCCCCTCCCCCCCTCTCCCCCTCCCCCCAACCAGCTGTGTTTTAATGATGAATCGAAGACAGGAAAATCCTTGGAAAAGTCCTTAAAGCTGTTTTTAATTACTGAACGCACCCACGATACTAAAACCAAACGGCAAACACACTGAATTTCCACCCTCCCCCCCCCCCCCCCGCCCGGCTTTCCCCTTCGCACACCATCTCTTAATTTATTGACTCACTTTTTGAAGGGCGTCGGTGGAGGGGAAGTCTGTCAGAATTAATAGCACCACTGTCAGATGGACGTTTAAATTAAATTGTCGATCGACGGACGTCTTAAACAAATGAGTTTGACTCTGTGGGGGGTTGGGGGTGGGGAGACAGTTTTTTTTTTATGACTCACCCACTCTGCAAATCAGCAACTGTTTGAGCCCGGTTCACACACAGCAGAGTGGCGCAGTGGAAGCGTGCTGGGCCCATAACCCAGAGGTCCGTAGATCGAAACTACGCTCTGCTAGTTGAAATACGCTCTCTCAGCACTGAGTGGCGTTTGAGTTTTTTTTTTCTGCACTGCCCCACACCATGCACGGCCATCATCAATCGAACAGTAGTTTGCAGTTAATTTCAATCGACAGACATGTTTGGCTGTTGGTCGCTTCAAGACCGCAAAGTCATCACTTTAATTACCCCAGAGGGTGTGTGTGCGAGCCGATGTGGGGGGTGGTGGGGCGTGTGTGCCCTTCCGCATTGCACTTTCAATATTTACGTTTAGATACCAATTTTGGGATTACATCAGCCTGTGGAACATCAGCATCAGTATCGCTAAAGCCATCACAAAAGGGGGCCGCCGCCGCTGCTGCCGTCGCCCGTATCGTCGTCGGCGTCATCGCATAGTCGGCTCATCGGCTGTACGGTGTTGGCTACAGTGCGGGCGGGTAATAAATTCTCATTCGGAAAGCTCATAAATTACTCGAAAGTCAAAAGCTTTCGGTTATCATTTTGCCAGATTGAAAAAGTTTACAACCCCGTCGCCTCGCTACACCACTCCACTTCACCCACTTGTGTGTGAGTGTGTGCTGTGCAGAGTTTTGGGGCTTGACAATGACGACGACGTGTACGATGATGACGGCAACGGCAGCGGCAGCGGCAGTGGCGGCGGTGATGTGTACCGGTGCCGGGCTGCTGCAGTGTGTATTATGCTTAGGATGTGTGTAACTCGAACGTCACGAGCAGTTGGCCCCAACGATGCTTTATTTAAAAGGTGGAAGCTGCTGTGGGTTGGGGGGGGGGGGGGTGGTTGTGAGCTAGGAGGGGCTTTAAAGTAGCGTAATGTTGTCGTATTTTCGCTTTGATGATGGCAGCGAAGAGCAAGCACACGCGGAGCACACCCAACCATCGGAAATATGTTGTTCGAGACTTTAATTGAGTTTTGTTTTTTTTTTTTGCCTGTGTGTGTGTTTGGAATGAGAAGCATGAGAATTCAAAATATTGAAGAATAAACGAGGCATTCGGCAGAGGATTATGAAAGTTTAAATTTCACGAATAGTTTCAGACTTTCAGTGGCTACAGCGATTCAACTTTGTGGTGACGGTGAGGGTGATCTAAGGACAGGGCTGCTGACGCTTTTGATTTGAGCTCAAAAATCCACCGCATTCATCTGGAAGAGAGGAAAAAGGTGGAGAATTGGACGATCAGTTAGTCTGTAAGACAAAATATAGGCCTTACCGAAATCCTTTCAAGCTTTGTGTCCAAAAACGCTGAATCGCCCGTCATTTCACTTCAAATTTTACAATGACCCTCTGTGGTAACTGGAGAAACAATTTTTTTTTGTTGGAAGTTGGGAAACACTGCACTGGAGCGCTCAGACTCAAAAGTTGGTCCAAGGTACTACCAGGCAGTAGCCTTCGATTCCTGTAGTTTTCTGGTTTTCCGAAGAAAGACAGCAGCAGGCCCTTCTGAGATCATGAGCTTCAGATCCCACCACATCAACGCCAAGCAGCTACCACCTGATGCGAGCAACGTTGGGACATTGACAGAGAAAGTGCTCTGAAGTGTCTTCACCTTCTCCACAGGCGCCGCAAAGGGTGTCTTCACTAAGCCCAGATAGACTTTAGTGCTTAGCGAAGGTAAAATGTCCCGTCTTTTCTATCTAGAGATAACAGAAGCGTCGCGGATTTCTTGCTGACGTTCGGGAGCATTCACTTGGTCAGCCGGCATCCTGGGGAGTCATGCTATCTCTGGTTGTGCCGTCGTCCTAAGGTGGATTCGGGCCTTATGAATGCCTCTTTAGAACCTTACCCAGCTAGTTCATCAGCAATCTCGTTTCCCGTGATCCCTTGATGCCCCGGGACCGTAGCGAGTTCAGTCTGCCGACTAAACTAAGGGGGGGCCTGCATTCCTGGACTATCTTGGAAGTGGTCAAAGGGTTGAGCAAAGCCTTAAGCACAACTTGGCTGTCGCTGCATACGCAGATACTTCGCCCTTTCCACATGTTCTTCACAATATTGTTGGTGGGCATTAGGATGGAAGACCGATGCGAAATTACCTAAAGAGGTGTGATGTGTAATGTTGTCGTCTTTCACAGAAGACTCTACTCCAGATCATTCCATTGTCTTGGAGCCGTTCGTGAAAATCCGATTACATTGCCTTCCCGGTTCAATTTCTGGCCACAGCCAGTCTTGGACACAGGGAAAGTCGACTTTGTATAAGCGGCGCAGCTGGATCGTTGGTGACCCTGCATCAGACGGCATGTCCATGAGACTTAAGAGGTCATCAAAGCTCCAAAGACCATTCCTTTTTAGTCTGGAGACAGCGCATGATGTGGATGTCAACGGGAAGGAGATTAAGCAATGCATCAAGAGCAGAGGCAGGTGTGCTGGGGAAGGTTCCTGTGCAACCGAGCGAGAGAAAGAATCTTAGTCCAAGTGCCTCCAATTGTGTAGCAATGAGTCCACTTTTTGAAGACTCGTTCCTCTCTAAAAAAAACTTTCATTCCTCTGACAAGAAAACAAATTGTTGGGAATCAAATTTTGCCAAAAATCAAGCGACACTGCGTTCAAAGAATGTCTTGGTGGCTGCAAGGATGTGCCTTGGACGTTGGGGATTGGAGATTAGAGGACCTTTGCCAACTGAGTGCACGTGAATCTCTTTGAAAGTTCAACGTCGCTTGGAATAACAAAAGAAAAAGTCACTAATGTGTTCCGTCCAACGACACAATCTAGAACAAACTGATGGTTTGCTGACGAGTGCAGGCAGTCGCATGCAGACAAACCAGAGGCAAACGTTGCGAAAGACTCATACGCTCAGCGGGCAAACTAAAATGGTTTTGAGAAGGAAAACAAAAACGGCATGAGAAGCCACAATCGATGAGATAAATGGGAGTTTTGGCAAGAATGAAGCTCGAAAGGTAAGAAAGCCGGAATACCACGTCGATGGCGAACCAAGCATCACTGTAAGGCTGGTCGGTCGACACAAAATTTCATCCTGCGACTTAGACGAGGTCGATACAGCCATACTCAGACTGAAGTTAGGGCAGCGGAGCTCTTAACAACAGCTAGAGATGATCTGTTTTGGCATGGGCAGCCAGAACATCTGGAAAATGTGGTCGGAGGCGAACTTTTCACCAGGAGAGGAGATCCATTTGACTGTCAAAACTATTGAGGAAATAAAGAATTACCGTGGGAAGCATCCCTTATTCGCATTTCTTGGAAATGAAGCGGAAATTAATCCTTCCAAGGTGTAAATAGGCACGTGAGCCATATCTTGTAACGATGGTCTCAACTGAAGGTCCTCGCTATTGTGCCTTGTGGCGGCTTCTCCTGCACAAGTCAATTTCCGTCCACCAGAACCGCAGCCTGTATTGGTTGCGGCACCGATATCATTCGGATTTTCCGCACGGGAGGAGGAGTTGCCAGTGTTGTCATCAGCGGTCGTTTTCCTTTTTTTGCCCTTGGAGCAGGAAAGGAGGCAGCGGTTGGTTACGGAGGATGGGCCAGCTTCATTCTCTTTGCCTTCGCTACCAAAGGGGTGCAGCTTTCGATGATTGCGCCTTCGACCACTTTCGGGATCTCTTTTCACCGCTAGTTGGCCGCCATCCTTCTCCTGGTTTTTTTTTTTTGCTCTTTGTCAGGGAAATGGAAGCGGCTAGAATCAGTCTTGTGGTTAATGAAAAACGAAGTTCATGCTGTCATCAAGGAAGGGCGCTCGGACAGAGTGTCATACTAGGCAGAAGAAACTTCGAGGTAGCCACGGACTTCGTCTGCCTCGGCTCAGCCCCTTGCCAATCGCTGCTTCTTTGAACATTGACGTCTCAGACAATGCGTCACAACGGACTGGAAAACCTCAAGAGCCTTGAATTTGCCTTGATCCCACCAAATAGGGACAACAACATCATCATCAAAGGTGCAACACATCTTCTGGCCATTTTAATAGAATCCTAGCCATTGAGGACAACTCAACGGAGGACGTTGTCGTCTAAGATGTCGCAGTCAGGCGGGAAGGGACTGCAACCTGCTTGAGACTGGTGTGGGATTTGAATTTATCGGAGCGCAAGCTTTTGCGGCCTTATGCCATGGTGCCCATTTTCTCAAGAAGCATAGATAAGGCGAGGCTATGCGACTTAAGTAGTTACCCAAGTACTCATTTCGAGTTTGAGGGACAAGCATGAACTGAGTACTCTCTCTCTCTTGATGGGGAGGGAGACTTTTTCTACACCTCTACACAACAGTTGGTTGATATGAAACTCCACAGTGAGCCAGAACTGCCGGGCCTCAGTCGGTGGAGTAAGCAAAACCAGTGAGGACGGAACACTTATGTACCTCAAATCTGCCCGTGATGAGGGGCTACCTCATGATGAGGCTGACAGAGATTTTTAGGGGTCCAGACTATTACCTCTGGTCAAGCTGCCACCACCAGTCTGGTAGAAGCTCTCCAACCAACATTTCCTTGAGGTCCATCAGGGATTTTGTTGACACTCATGTGATGGAAGCTTAGCACGGTCGTTATGAGGTACCCCCTTGTAGCTAGAGATCAACGATGAGTGACGGATAGACACCTTGCCGCCTTGTAGATGGAGATCAACGATGAATGATGGATGGACAGTGACATAGCCTCTAACAGAGAGAAACTGTGGACACTTCCATAAGGCCAGTTCAAAGGACCTGCAACCAACAGAAACTTGCCCCAAAACAATTTGTTCCATTCCCCAGACCCACACGCTTCATTAGTGTTCAAAAATAAAGTTAATGAATAAGAAAACACAATTTCAGAAAAATAACGTCTTATGATCCACCATCCACACGTCTCTAATCATTTAAACTCAAATCACCACATCTGCTCGGGGAGGTCTTTGTCAGAAGCAGTGATTCTCTTCGATCATCAAAGAATTGCTCAACTTGTGAAACAACCCCCCAAACCATGTTCAATAAAACAGAAAAAACACACACACACACACGTGTACAATTCACCCTCCTGGCAGGGCACTTCATAAGTCATCTCATTCACATCATTCCAGCGGAAAAATGTTATTCCTCAGCAGCCACCCACATCCTGGTGGTGGAGGTGATGGTGGAACTTTCAGTTCACAGCGCACATTAATTTAAATCTAATGGCACATTAATTCGATACTTAGTTGCAAAACAACAAGCAGCAACACAAGCCCCGACGATGAGGGTGATGACGACGTAGATGGCACAAACGACGCAAACGACGCAAGCGACGACGATGACGATGTTGAAACGAAGCCGCCCGAAAAACCGAATACCCAAAGACTGTGTGTGAGGATGGAGTTTGCAGAATTTAACTTTAGAGGTTTACACTTGAGTCTCAACCAAGTCCTCCCGCCTCATCACCACACACCCACTATCAACTTTCAAAATCAAATCAATCAGTTTTGCATAACATCCACATACGCTGTACCCTGTCGCCACCCGTCGTCGTTGCTTGTAGCTTGTAGCTCACATTTCAAACACTCCCCACCCGACAACGGAACCCAACTTAAATTCGACCTTAATCACTTTTAAGAACCGTACACTAACACCATCCACCACCCCCACCGTCCGCCCATCGCAGAGTGGGAGAGGCAGCAGCAGCAGCACCAGCACCAGTAGCAGCAGCAACGTCCTCCTTTAATAGTTATTTAAATGACTATTAACAATGTGAGAGATGTGAGTGAGAAAGCGGCACACACAACGTGAGCAAACAATGAAAGTCCTTGTGGGCGCCCTGTTCATCCCTTGAATACGACGTGGCGGCAGCGGCGACGGTGGTGTGAGGTTGGATGTTGAATGCTCTCGCACCGTGTGTTCGTGTATGACATTCGGAGGAGATAATGGGAGATTATCCTTTCATGTCATTCTTGTTGTTGTTGTTGTTGTTTCCTCAACTCCTTCCGCCCGCGCACATTCCGCGGGATAAATCATAAACCAGATGACCAATCACGGTGAGGGTCATGAAATATCACTGATGACACAGTTTAACCCTCGAAGTGATGGAGGGGTGGATGAGGGAGGGGGTGGGGAAGAGGGGGGTTTGTAATTAAGTGGATATCCACCTGGAAAAATGAACAAAACAAACAGAATCCAGAGACGTTTCACCTTTTTTGTGGCACCCTTTGAACCATAAGCACCCATTTGCATCTAGATTGTTTCAAACTCCTTCAACGTCATGTCGGGTATCATCAAACTGAGTGAATGTGTGTGTGTGTGTGTGTGTCAAGGGGAAGTTGAATGTTTGTCTCAAAACGAGTTTCACTTCCCAACCTCAACTGCTCCTCAAACAAGAACAAGAAGGCACACTACCGCGCGATAAAAGACGCAAAAACTGATAAAACTCTGCAAGGACCTCAAGGAACAAGGAAGGACTCCGCACCGCACGGATGGGCGGGAGAAGGGGCGAGAAAAGATTGCCGCGAAGCGGAGGAGACAAGAAAAAAATGATTTTCTTGGAAAATATGCTAATAAAATGGATTTACGAACATTGTCGCCGCAGAGAGGCTGCCAACCGGAGGGGGTTGGAGGACGACTTGGCGCAGAGGAGGGTCGCTTGATTTTTGCATCTTTGGGCTCGGTATGAAATGAATATATATTCCGAGTGATAAAGCGGAATCTTATGGATAATCGCTCTGCCAGAGTTAATGGTCAATAATTTGTTGTGTGCGTTTCTTTACTCTCAGGGAATGTCCTTAGTCCTTTGCGAAGGGGGGTGGGGGAGTGACTGTTAACTGTGTTTCTGCGACGAAAGAGATTATACATAATTTCTTGGCACTGGGGATGATTTGTGCAAACCCCACTGCTGAAGGGTGTATAAACTCGAGCGGAGGACTTTGAACTTGTTGTTGAGGGGGGCAGAGTGATGAACTTGTGAGTCGGTTGAGGTGTGAGAGAAGATGCGGTCAAGAGGCGAAATGTTTTCATTGTCATTGACGCATCCTTGGGGATGAATTTCTTTTCGGGGACCGATCTCGTGACCTCTTATGCGGGCAGGGCGGATTTTCGGCGCCCTCAGGGCGTAGTATGTCTAAAAATGTATGCAAACCACACGTTGGAGAAAATGTGAACGTTTTGTGAGGACTGCTGTTTGAAGAGGTGTTCGTTAGCAGGGGGCTTCATTGGAGTCGACAAAGAGACAGTTGTGGTATCAGAGGCTTGAGCTCATGATGTGGACTATGACTAGGACAACGACTACTTCAGAAAATGACAAATCATCTCAATCGTCTGATGCAGACGGTTCACTGCAACAAATTCAATTGAACTTTCGAATGAGTGCAAGATCGATGGCAGGCCTTGCTTTCGGGGACAGCAAGGCCTGTCGTCGATCACTCAAGGCTGTGCTTCTCATGAATATGACAAGCCCCTGCGGGAATAGTTGATTTGCAGGTAAAAGTGGCTTAGATCAGAGTGGCAAGGTGATAAGACTGAAAGAGTCATCTCTACAGCTAGTCTTCTCTTCAAAGCTTATCCGCCAGCTTAGGGATTTCTTGGTAAGATCAGAGCATTTTATGAGAAGGTGTTGGATGCCTTCCTTCCCCCCGCCCCCATCAAGGAAGCTCCTGCAGAAGTCATTAGATAGACTTCCTCGTCATTTTGCATGAAGACTTATCTGACAGCGGGACTGCCGTCCTTTATTTTTGTTTTTATTGAAGGTTGGGAAACACTGCACTGGAGTGTTCAGACTCAAAAACTGGTCCATTGTCCTTACCTTCATTTCCTGTAGTTTTCTGATTTTCCGAAGAAAGTTCAGCAGGCGCTTCTGTGATAAAGAGCTTAAGTCTCTCAGCTCCCACCACATCAGCGCCAAACAGCCGCCACCTGATTCGAGCAACGGCGGGACATTGACAAAGAAAGTGCTCTGAAGTGTCGTCACCTTCTCCGCAGGCGTCGCAAAGGGTGTCTTCGTCGCTCAAGCCCTTTTAATTAGAAGGGAGGGTGTAATTATAATTCAGAAGGTTTTCACGTCTATGGTGGTTTCTTCTACATACCCAAAGTTTCGGCCTGCTTTAAGTTAGCTGCCTGGACATCCAAGTATGAGCCAAGGCGTGTCAAGTCGGTGTTCTCTTCATCCACCTCCTAGCCTCGAATCCTTCTGAATTCCCCTTTCACTGTCTTTAAAGCTGTCTGGTCTCAACAACGATTCCAAACCCAAATGTCTTCCCAAGCCCCCCTCAGTTGTCTTCGAGACATGCTGTAAGGTGACAGCATTGTTTAAGAAAAACGTTTTTTTTCCAGGTCGAACTTGAGGGCTTGTCAGCACAGCTTTCTGGTCGGTTTCGTCGCACTTTCATCCCGCTTTCCCTGGCCTTTGATTACGCTGATCCAATTGAATCTTGGGCTCGTCAGATTGTGTAGGATGACGATGGAGAACTCTCGTTGATGGCATCTGGAGGAGACAATTTAACGGCGAACTCTATGGGCTGTGCAGCGATATACGCCTGGTCAAGCGTCTTCGGATACAACGCTGAAGATGGCTTGGCCATGTAGACCGTATGGAAACCACTGCTCCGGCCCGAAAAGTCTTCGAACCTGAGCCATTGGACAAGGCAACAGAGGACGGTCTAGGCAAAGGTGGCGCACACAAGTGGAGAAGGACCTCAACCAACTTGAAGTGCGCAACTGGCGGCAGCTGGCGAAAGATCGTGCTGGCTGGAGAGGCATGTTGGTTGAGGCCCAGGTCCACCCCAGACTGTAGTGCCACAAGAATGAGAAGAATTGAATCTTGAGGCTACACTAACTACGCTCTGTCTAAACTCTGTCTCAGCCTTGGATTTACTTAAGTTCTGGCAGATCTCTGCTAATTGTGTCGCTTTGCCTTGGCTGCAAGTTATTCACGCTATCAACGCACCACAGCTGTGTTCAATATCTAAGGCCAAACTCTAACTACACCTTGACCCTGCCTAAGCTCTATCTTCTCCTCCTCCAAAGCCACCATACTCTATTCAATTTGAAGCAAAAAAACACAAAAAAATGAAAAATTTCCTCTCCCTCTGCAAATCTAGTTCACAATGCGTCTCACGAACTTGTCGCTGCCAGCAAACAACTCATACACACGTCACATCTGACTTGAGCACGGCTTTCGATTTATTTGCGTATTTCCTTGAACAAGTCACCCCTCCCCACCCCTCCCCACCTTCCTCAACGAAAACCAGCTAATCGTCTTACGTTCGAAGAAACTTTCAAAAAAAAAAACCTCACCGATGGAGAAGGTTGGTGGAGGGGGGGTGAAGCAGAATTTGCATTTCCGAAAATAACTCTCCGCCGACTCTCGACCGACTGCTACCGCCAGTGAGCAGTAGAGACAACAGCGAAAATGGTAAACAAATTAAAAGTGAACGATCTTGAACCCCGCGGACGGCTAGTAACACTAACAAAAGCATAGTTGAGCTGAGCTGCGAATTATTGCCAAATACAACGAGAAAGCACACACAACCCGAGCACACGGCATCAAGGTCTTCGCGGCTCGAGTCTTGATTGATATTAGGTGCTCTGTGGCGGTGGTTGTCGATAGAAGTCGGCTCCGGACAAGCTGTCGAGGTCAGATTCCACGGCTTTGACATGTTCCAGGTCAAGAGCGGCAGAGGACCGACAGACAGACGGACCCATCAAACGGAAGCAGGATCAGGACGGTGTGACAGCCACGAACAAGTGGCTCATCTGTCGACGGTCGCAAAAAGTCACACATTCGATAATGAAACCGTGTAATTGCACGCCTCCCCTCCCTTCCGTGCGGCAAACTGCTCGAACACACTCGACGGTTCTCGGTGCGATGACGGTGGTGGCAGTGGTCTCGCTCATTCACTTTCGCGCGACAACCTCGTGCTGTCTCTCTTCGACGGGGGGCCGTCGCGAATGAGCTCGAAAGCGACAACGGGCAAGAAACTCTCATCACAGGCAAGAGTTTCACCCGCAAGTGAAGTCGACTTGAGTTGCGTGGCGACGAGTTTGTGTCAAGCGGCACCACGATGAAACTCTTTACTCTTCTCTCTCTCTCTCTTAAGAGACTCTCACAGAGATGCTCTCTTCATCAATGAGAGTCGTGTGACGAAGAGAGAAGCAAAAGGAAGGAACTGAGCACACAGAGCAGACCATAATCAGTGAGCCAGCTAGCGAATGTGGATTATTCAATTGGGGAACGAATTCTGTTATCCCTCCCCTTGGCCCCTCCCTTCCCGTAGACATTTTCCTCTCGTGTAATTTGACTTCTCTCAGGTTGCTGCTGCTGCTGCTGCTGCTGTTGAACGTACAAACCAACGGCTGACTGACTGACTGTGGACGATGACGACGACGACGACGACACCAGATCGCGGGCAGGTGAAGGTACACACACCAGCAGCAAGGAATGAGATTGCTCTGCCGTCGTCGCCGCCGCCTTCCCCATCCAGCGTTGCTGTTGCTCCCAGCAAATGCGCTCCAAGCCAGTGCCGATGGTGGCGGCTGTGGACGGTTGAATGGCTGTGTGTACGCGCGCTTTGTTGCTTTTTGGGCGCGAAATGCGCTTAATTTATGTAAATATTTGAATGGATCTCTGTGTAGTTTCTAGTTCTTTTCAATTAATTTCTGACGTTTATTTCTGTCATCGGGGAATGTTTGAGAAAGAGAGATGGATTGGGGAGCGGGGGCTGTCGTCGGTGTGTGATTAGGTCTTATCATATTTTTTTTTGGAAAATATTTGTCATAACTTCTGTCATCGCATGACAATCGGTAATTGATGCTTGTTTTCGCTTTGACAGCTCATCAAATTGATTGGAGACAATCGAGGTTCTTCAACTTTGACGACGACGACGAGGACGATGGAGTGTTGTGAGTGAAAGAGGGAGGGGGGCAGGAGTGATTTAACCCTAGGGCGTGGGAGGTTGGTCTCGTTAAGAGATTTGGTGGGAGGAACATGTTTCTTTTGAATCTTTTTCGGACTGTCCAGGCTTCTGTCGGGGATTTTGAAAGGAGGTGATGATAGTGTCGTGTTGGATGAGGGTAGAAATTCTCGCAGCAGATAGCATCTTGGAAAAAAATCTGTTTGAACCGCTGTGCAATAGTTTGTTGAAGTTATCTGTGATTTACTTTGAAGGCACCTACATAAGCCGGCGTGTGACAATTTAAGCTGTGTTACCCCTCCTTAATGTTTGTTCTTTAAGCGGGCAAAATTTCCTTTCTCTGCCCACTGTCTTTGGCTCTTTTGAAGGGGGTACAGGGGACTGAACCACGGTACAGGGGACTGAACAACTGTACGGCTTTAGAATTTCAAAGATAAATGCCTACACAGACAGAGACTGGTGTTTAGACAGCGCTAAATGAAAGGCAGACCTGAGGCAACAGTCAGAAGCCAGGAACGAAGGACTAGGTCACAGGGACAGCCTGCCAACCTAGACATCCAACGGCCCCCATAAACAGACAGAGTCCAACGGAGGTCAGGTCCCAGGGTTTACCACCGCCTAGGGGGTCCAAGCGACAGCGGGAAACCAAAAGCAGCTTGAGCCGTACCAGTCAGGGCCCTAGGGCAACCAGAAGTCAGGCAGCTAGACTCCAGAGCAGCCCAATTTTCAGACAACCGGGTCTAAAGGGCGGACAGAGCCCCGGCTCTCAAGGGCCATGAAAATCCAGAGCCCAATGGCAATCAAGTCCTAGGGTTAGCCTAAGACCAGAGAGTTTAATCCAAGAGGCAGCCAGAGGCAACTGTAGCCGCAGCGGTCTGGGCCCTGGGGCCCTGTTCATGCAGTAAGAACCTAGTGGTAGACGGAGCCTATGAGTAGTAGGTAGAGCTTACAGCCAAATCTCAGCGGTAGTTAGAGGGCAGCTTCAGCCAGACCCTAGGGGCATTCATAACTCAGGCAGCCACAGCCCATTGCAATTAGAGCCCAGAGGCAGACAGAGCAGACAGAGCTCAGAAGCAGACAGAGCCCGGAGGCAGACAGAGTCCAGAGGCAGACAGAGCTCAGAGGCAGACAGAGCCCAGAGGCAGACAGAGTCCAGAGGCAGAGAGAGCTCAGAGGCAGACAGAGTCCAGAGGCAGACAGAGCCCAGAGGCAGACAGAGCCCAGAGGCAAACAGAGCCCAGAGGAAGACAGAGCCCAGAGGAAGACAGAGCCCAGATGCAGACAGAGCCCAAAGGCAGATAGAGCTCAGAGGCAGACAGAGCTCAGAGTCAGACAGAGCCCAGAGGCAGACAGAGCCCAAAGGCAGACAGAGCCGAGAGGCAGACAGAGCCCAGAGGCAGACAGAGCCCAGAGGCAAACAGAGTCCAGAGGAAGACAGAGCCCAGAGGAAGACAGAGCCCAGATGCAGACAGAGCCCAGAGTCAGACAGAGCCCAGAGGCAGACAGAGCCCAGAGGAAGTCAGAGCCCAGATGCAGACAGAGCACAGAGGAAGACAGAGCCCACAGGCAGACAGAGCCCAGAGCCAGACAGAGCCCAGAGGTAGACAGAGCCCAGAGGCAGACAGAGCCCAGAGCCAGACAGAGCCCAGAGGATGACAGAGCCCAGAGGCAAGCAGAGCTCAGAGGCAGACAGACAGAGTCTGGCAGCCACAATGATGATGCAAGATATAGGAATTGAATGTTAAATCGCTTATGGTGATTACACTTGCAGCCCACCAAGATCTCAGCTGAAGCTTTGTCAGAGCCTAGCCAGGCTTTAGCTAGTGTCCAGGTCAAATTTATCCGAAGGCCAGCTTACATTCGATCCAAGCGTGGTCAGAGTTTGGAGAGTTCTTGTGATACCAAGGCGCGGTCAAAAGCATAATCCTGAGCCGCTGTACAACATCCTCTGTTTAATTTATTTTCCGCCACATTTTGCCGGAAAACTGTAAATTCTTTTCATTCACGATTTAACGGTCATCCATTAATCGCCTAAAAGACTTCGTTAGTCAGTGAACCGCTGTACAGCAGAGTCCTTTCCAGAAGACAATAAAAATAAAAGCCGGAAATGAAAATACACATTCGAACTTTTGCAAGGAGCCAGCCAAATCCTTTACAGCCTTTAGCTAATCCACGACACATTTTTGAAGTCCTTCTCCACTGTGTACGGAAGTGCGTGTGTCCAGTTTTATGCGGGTAAAATTTTACAACTTAAGCGCCGCCGCACATGGACACATAAAATGCAAATTCAACGCCTCTAGAGATTCCCTAATTACCGAAGACATCCACTTACCAGTGGCAGCAGCGCCACTGGAAACATAAATAATTCCCAAAACTTCACTCGTCCTCGTGTGTGTAAGCACTAGTGCGACACTAGCACGTCCGTCTTATGAAATAAACACCATAACTCACCCGCTCGTCACAAGACACCATTCACATAAAAGAGAATCCCATTCATTTGCGCTATTAAATCCGAAGAATTCAACCCCCACGTCCGACAGTCAGTCAAACGTTCGCCAACTAAAAATGGACAACCTCCAACCTCCCCCCCCCCCCCCCCCCCTTCTGACATTAAACAAAACACTTTCAATCGGATGGGGAAGCGGAGTCGAACCAAATCTCTGTAGCACACACACGGCAGGCTCAATGTATGTCACACCTACCCCCAGAGAGATGGTTCGTGTTCCCGCGCCCCCTCGTGTACACCTCACACGTATGTATAAACCGCTCAATGGGCCTCTTGAAAAATCCTTTTATGTATGTATCTCTCTCGGCGAGGACGACATCGCCATCGAAATCCCCTGAAACGTGTACAAACCGAGCGCCGCGCCAGAAACCATCCCACGAGCAACAATAGAACAACAACTGAACACACTGCTGTCGAACATCGTCGTCGACGTCGCCCTCATCGTCGTCGTCACTGAAAGACAGAACGAGACGAAAGCTGCAGGGAGAGAAAGAGACCGACGTCCACCGAGCAGTAGCAACAGCAACCCTTAGGGCACATTTCGTGTAGACACTGTAACCCGCCATTAACTTGGAGGGTGCAAAATGCCATTGCCGCGGATTCCATCGCTTTGCCAGTGCTGCCGCCCGGCCCCTCAAAAGGAAAAAATTATCCGCCCTGTCATTTGCCATTTTGTTTAGAAACTCTCTGCTGATTTATACTAGTTCCCCATAAAGAAATAATTAATTACCCCCTAAGAGGGGCGGCCACCCCCACCGCCTGCACACGCATCGAGCCGCCGAGGTCGTTGGTAAACCGACGAAACTGAAGAAACGCACATCCAGCCCCTGAAATTGCCCCTGTCGCCCCCTCGAATTTCTGCAGCACCGAACGGAAGGAAGACTTTCTCCCTCAAGTGTAAATGTTACGATCACATTTCGGGACCGCATTCTAGGCAGAAATCGAGCACGGGAATGAGGACGGGAATGAGGACGGGAACGAAAACGTGGGTGACCATGGTGGCGGAGGAGGTGGAGGACACAGATGGAAAGTGAACGAAAGGGCGGCGATGGGAAGGATGTGGGGAGTGAGGAGACGAACGAGTAGAGCAAGACGAACAGGAGGACTCTGCATAGAACTGGAGGTGGTTGCTGGTTTGCTGGCACGATAAATGAGTCCTCCAATTCGGCGGCAACGCTGCCACCGTGCAGAGGGAGACTGGGATTGTGTGTGTATGTGTGTGTGAGAGATATTGTCCTCGTGGATGGATGGTGATTTCCTTTTTTACGGGCTCAGGCGAACAATAGAACGGATATTAAGCGCTGAAGTCCTTGGGAAATCGAGACGTGGGCTGCTACTGCTGGTGTCTGGTGATACGCCACTGCTGGTGTGCTGGCGCTGCGTGACGGTGGCGGCGATGGGTTAGGTGGGAGTACGAATTTGACATTTCTTTGTGTAAATGTCATTTCGAATGGAGGAAAGGGATGGATGGACATAAAGTCCGTCTTCGAATTGAGAGGGGGGCAATGTTTGGGATGGGAGTTGTGATAAGAAGCATCGCGTTCATCGGGACTTGGGGGTGATCTTGACGGTTGATTGGGGTGAAGCGAGGATGCAGCGATGATCCAAGAGAAGCACAGTCAAACCCATCAACAAGCAACCCCGTCCATGTTCCTTAAGCAAACTAGAATCTATTTCCACCACCTTTGACTTGGCTTGTCATTCACAGCGGAAGAACCACCACCAGCTCCCGTCAAACATCATGAACCACTTTCCAGCACTCAGTGGAGACCAGCAGCGTCAGCGTCAAAACAACGTGACATGCGTTAACCTAACCTCAATATCAGCCGTCACTCTTAGTCATCTGAGTTTGCCTCGAATCCCTTCTGGTTGTTACGACAGCGCACTCGTTGACGCTCGCACTCGCACACACTCCAAAAAGAGGTCAATGAAAGGTACAAACGCGATTAGGCTAACCTCAAAACTCAAGAAAAACATGTGAATCGGTTCACTTTGCCCTCCCGCGCCAGGCGCGGAAAACAACAAAACAATCCCAGTTCCAAGTCCACCCCAGCGTCGTAACAATAACAAAGTTCCCCTTCCCCCCCACCGCAGCCCCTCCACGCACTCGCTTATCATTCCATCCACAGAGAGCGCTGCGCCAGCAAGATTCGAATCGAACCCGAGAAGCATCAATTAATTGTAAACACTCGGTCCACGGCTCACGCGCTATCTGCTGCTGCTGTGCGGATGGGCGCCAAGCGTACGCTTGTAAACAAAATCTCCTTCTAGGTGAAACCCTCGAATCCAAAGTGACTAGACACAACTGCAGCCGCCCTCCAGCCGGCGCGAATGAGGGAGACTTCTGGATCCGCCATCATGGCTTATCTGCCAGTGCAGCGAAATTCAAGCCACGACTGATAAACGACGGCGCGGCGGCGATGAGCTGGAGTTTCTTGTTTTGCTCCAAAAACCTTTCCCTTTCCCGGCCAGCGACCGTGCGCCTTCGGGGTGGTGCTCAAAAATGCGTATGCGCAGAGGCGTGCCTCTGTATGTGTGTGTGAGTGGCGGGATGAATGCAACTCGAGCTCTATTTATAGCCCCAACGATACGATAGCCGATGTTATTTTTACTGAAACTAGATCATCACACTTGTCAATGAGTAATGGATGCGCAGTTGTGCCCGTGGGGGAGGGCGGGTTGGTGGATGCGACGACAACGACAACGATGCATTTTTCGATCGAACTCGAGTTGAGTTTGAGGAGGCATTTGTTGACAGCATCGATTTACCACACCGATCCCAGACAGTTCATTACTCATGACTTGTTGTTTTGTGGTCTTGAGTTTGATTTTGATTCTTCGATTTGTTTTTCATTTTCACAGATAACGGTTTGTTTTGAATATTTCAGATGCTTATTGACATTTGGGAAGATAAATACGCGTACTTTCCCGTTCAGGCGTCACCTAAATGAGCCTGTAAAGCGATAAGATGGTTGGATGGTGGTCGGAAGTAACCAGTTAAGGGTGGATTTTGATTCATTGGCTTTCCAAATACATGCAAGCTTGGACTGCAATCAGGGCAAATTGGAATTTGTGTGCTTTTCTTTATAGAAGAACCGCTGTACAGTGTCCCAGACTATTGCCTAGGTGGTCGGTGAAGTCTGAGTGATCATTTGTAGCCTTCATAAGTGGCGGAAGACGGTGTTTGACAAGCTTTTCGAATTTTGTTTCATTGCCTGAGCCGCTGTAAAGTAGAGTTTTCTGTCTCAATGAAAGTAATTCGAAAAGTGGACAAACACTGACTTCTGCCAATTATGAAGCCATTTCTAGGATCACTGAGACAGACCAGAAAGAGTTTGAAGGCAGACTCAGGGGGAAGATTAAATTGAGCTTTAGGATTGAATGTGTTCATTGGGGCACTCAGATCTAGTCTGGTGTCCTACAAGGACAATGTGATAAGAAGCCTTCACCATCAGTTTCCACCACATCTGCTCCAAATGTCTGCCACTCGATCCAAGCAAAGGCGGGAGCGTGGCAAGAGAACTGCTGAACAGTGTCGTCGTCCTATCCACAAGCATCGCAGAGGGATTGGATTCATCGCTCAGCTGGTGCACATCAAGGTGCGACGGCCAAGCGATAACAAAACCTTCTTACAAAAGTTAGGGGGAGAAGCATGCATTTGACTTGCACTTTGGTTAGTCATGTCCCCTCTGGTTGTGCTATCTAGAGGTCCTGGTAGGAAAGCAGCTCAGGCAGGCCCCCTTGCTCCCCTCTTTTACCTAGAACCTTAAGTCTACTCAAATTGCAGAAGAAGGATGCCCCTAGATAGGGCTTTCTCCATCTAGAGAGGACAAGACAGGATCAGAGGCGATGGGAAAGTTTTGCTTCTACCTCCTTATCTCTCCGGTTGCGAGAGAAATCGTTGTGGAGATGGCCGAGTCCGCTTGCAGTATCCAGTGATGACACCAGTGAGTGATCTGATGGCCAATCTGATTGAACAAAGCTAGCGCCTAGACTTAAATTTGGGACAGATTGGTTGCGTATTTGGACCATTTTCGATTTGAAGCTGTGGACCGTATCCTGCTGAAGACGATGTTTGGTTGCGGCGTTGTGAATGTAGACTCCTTGAGAAGGGAGGAGCAAGGCGCATTCATCACGATTCCTGGAACCCCACTGTCTCGGCACCCACTTGTGATGAATGCTTTAGTACTTAGCCATTTCGTCGCTGGGGATGTTTTGTTATTAAAGGTTAAAGGACGTTGAAGGTTGTCGAAACAAATGATGAAACGTTGTTTCTTACAAAGGAGTGAGTTTCCTTCATCACTTCAGCCTAAAATACGCTCCAAAAGGTTAAAGTCGAGGTACCGAAGGTGGTTGTCAATCTCCACTCCCTCTTTCATCAGCGGGCTGTCCAGAGACGAACACAAATGGAGTGACTTTAGTCGCTACACTATCCAGGCTGCCACCCGTCATCTGTCCTTTGTCCAAAGAAAGAGGCGACTCGCATTAAGCGCAGGTTCTGTGTAGGGAAAGTTGACCTTATACAAAGTGCTTTGCAATTGAATTATTGGTGGCCCTGTATCAGACTGAATATCCTTGACAATATGCTCAAAGGAAGGGCTAGAGTCACCTCCAATGCCGTCAGCTGTACAAATCGGTGTCTCTGTGGGGCACAACTGAAAACCTTCAACGCCCACTTACTTTTAGACACGAAACCGAAGATTTCAACGGACGCACACCCTCCAGCCTGGTTCATTTAGGTAAAGGGCAGAAACAAGAGATAATTGAGTAAAGTAGCCACCTTCTCGAAGGACTATGCTTGAAGTTCCAGTCCTACTTTTTGGCACGGAAACCAGGACGCTACTACTGAGGGAGCCTATAGTCTTTTCGAGAGAAAAGTCTTGCGTGCGATTTTTGGTCCTGTTTGCGTTGATGGCATCTGGAGGAGAAGATGTATCGACGAACTCTATGGGCTGTCCTTCTTCTTTTGTCAGAGCAGGCAACGTCGAACTTTGAGAGAGTTTAAGGGAGACTCGGTCGGCAAAGATCCCAGCAGTCTGTTGTGATTGTAGCTTTCCGTCTCCGTTGCTTTCTCGATAGCCGGGTTCTTACCTTGGCTACAACAAGGTGATGATCTGAGGTGATGTTGGCGCCTCGGAATGTTCGGACATCCAGAATATTGAAGAAGTATCTGAAGTCGATCCCAATGTGGTCAATCTGGTTGATCAGGCGATCGCCAGATTCCTTTATGGATTTTGAGATGTGAGAACCGGGTCCTACTCACAGAGAGGTTCCGCTCCGCGGCGAAGTCCAACAGCCAGAGTCCGTTTCCGTAGGTGGTGTCGTGCAGGCTGTGTTTCCCGAAGACGCCAGCAAAGATGTCCCCATTTCCCAACTGAGCATTGAAATCCCCTAAAACGATTTTGGTGTCAAAGCTGGGCCATCGATCGTATGTTCCTTCTAGGAGATCAAAGAACTCATCCTTGCTGTTGTCATCCTTCTTCTCTGTCGGTGGAGTGAGGTTCCCGAATTTAGCCTCAATCAGGATTGCCATGAGAAGATTCAACCGCGAACTGTATGGGCTGTACAGCGGCATAAGCCTAGTCAAGCGTCTACGGATACAACGCTTAAGATGGCTAGGCCATGTAGAGCGTATGGACACCACTGCTCCGGCCCGAAAAAGCTTCGAATCTGAGCCATTGGGACAACGCAACAGAGGAATGCCTAGGCAAAGGTGGCGCACACAAGTGGAGAAGGACCTTAACCAACTTGGAGTGCGCAACTGGCGGCAGCTGGCGAAAGATCGTGCTGGCTAGAGAGGCATTTTGGTTGAGGCCCACGTCCACCCCGGACTGTAGCGCCACAAGGGATCGTAGATGACTTTTTGCCTCGAACAACAAATCCGCATCTGAATAGGCGCTGCCTTTTCTCCCTGTAGATGTCGCAGTTCTTCATCTTCTTTTTGCCCGGCCCACCCCACCGCACTTCCTGGCTTTGTAGCAGTCAAGGGCCTCCGCAAGTTCTTCGGCTGCACGGGGTCTGTTAAGGGACCTCATATTCTACGTGCAGAATGGAAAGTCGTTGTCCGTTATACGTCTGCTGGAGTCGTCAACATTAGATCCGTCCATATCCGAGGCATGTTGTTCTCCCCCCGAACTGGGTTCTTTTTGTATGGAGAGGGAGTTAGCCTCTCGCATAACCTACCCACTGGTGGGGCAGGCCCATTATTTAACCCTCGGGCAGAGGAGTTCGCTGCATACATTGGTTCACCACACAACGGATGCTGTGATGGCTATCCAGGGGGCACCACGGGGAGGCTGTATGCCAACTTGACCTGTGCACGGACGAGGATAGCGTTGGCAGCTCGCCATGTTGAGTGCGATCAGTAACGCTACCTTATGTGCATAGGTCCATGCCCCCCAAGACAAGCCAAGCCTCGATGATGCTTTCCTTAAAGTTGCCATGTAATCCTCGAATTATTTGAAGTTGTCAGGTATTCTGAAACGAATGTAGGCGATGGCAAGTTTGAGCATCTTAGTCTGGGGAGTGGATAATCCCCGAGAATTGCAGTCAACTCGAAACAGATGGAGTTGTGTAGAACTTGATGCATTCTCCCCCCAGGCAAGGACCCCTAAAGGCTTAAGGACACAATCTGAAGCCTTAAGAGCCTTCAATGTTAGGCGGGTTTTAAGGTTATCGTATAATTTAAGGCGCTGTACACCGGAAGGACCTAAAGACGTTGTCGGATACATTTTGTGTCGAATTAAGACTCAAGACTGGGACTATGAGTGCATTAGAGAGACGCAGCCATGCTGCTTTGTTGCAGAGCACCGTGACTACAACAAGGGTCTCAGACAGGATAAGAAAAAAAACAGACAAAACTAAGTTCATGACATGACTGTCTTTCCATTCAGACATTCCGAGTGAAATTCAGTCTAAAGAGCCCTTCAGTCCTCCCATTCAGAGGACGGACGTGGTCGCCCACTCAACTTTTTGAGGCTATTCATGAATAATTTCACTTCCACACGCACAATTTCAAACCACACACGCACCGCTCTCAACAAGATTACTGCCGCCTCCGAGATAACCTATCGCTTGGCAAACGCGCTGCCTTTCGGGTCAGAACAGCTGGTCTCAGGGATTTCGAGAATGTTACAACAGTCAAAACAGGAAAACACACACAACGCGCCGCGATAACCCACCTCCACGCCATGGATCACGGGAGAGGGGAGTGGACGGGAGGGCGAACATCTGTATGGATTGCGAATACACGGCATCGAAAAATTGACACACCCTACAGCGCTAAGGCTTTTGAAAACATTCTAGAGCTCTTGGTTCGGCCGGCTGTTTGAAGAAGATATCGGCTTGGTTTTGAAAAACAAGTTGTTTGCGAGATGAGTCAACAGCCCGCTCGCTCGGCGGTAAACAGGGAGCGATTTGTGGGAAAAGCAAGCCTCCCCCACCATCGTCGCATTGACGTCAATCTCTTCAGAGAAACGATCAATTTCAAAGGCGGCTGGCGGCATCCAAGATCACGATGAAGATCAGAGATTGATGAATGCGCTTCGGAGGGATCCAAAGGTCATGCCAATTGAGCTTCACCAGCTGACTGAGAATTGTCACGTCACATAGCCGCGTACACCACCACCCTCCCCCTGGACTGGTGAACTAAAACTTTGGACTCGGCCGCAGCATTGAGTGAGACACGACCATAAACAAGACAAATTATGACCCCACAAGCGTCGAAATGGGTCGTAAAACGAAGCTGAAAGCAATTCATCACAATCAGCATTAAGTTGGTCTTGACAATACACTGCTCCAATGCGCCGCGGAGGACCGGGTCCAGGGGTGAGCAAGTTTTGGGGGGATACAAGCATAGACACACGTGCGATGAGCTCTCGAAAGTGGAGCATGATGTTGGCTGGAGGTTTGATTGATTTTTTGTACCGCGATTATGCCGCCGCGTGGCCTTTTATGGGGGTGTCGAAATTAGCCAAGAAAAAAAAAACACAAGCGAGCAATGAAAGGATGGACATGTGGATGTGGAGTGCGATCGTAAAAAAAATAATCATTTGTATGGGGAGGGGGATGCTTTCTGGGACGGCTTGACAGATGTTCAATTTGTGTGATGATTGCAGGCGGTTTCGAAATCAGTTTTGCTCCCAAAATCGATTTCGATCTCATTTTTTTGCAATTTTTTGAGAATACGCCACGAGAAGAGTTTTCGAAAACGTCTACGTTGGTCAACGTTCAGCCTTCTCGTCTTCAACTGTTACAAAATTTTAATCATTTTCAACCATCTGATGCGGATTTTTGACTGTTTTCAACATTCCCGATATATTTTTGAACGCCTATGGACATCCAGGAGATGGATGAAATTTCGAAAACAATACTTTGAACTGATTTCTAATTTCTCAGCTTACATTCAATTTGGTTTCAAAGGGCATATGTTGTGGGAATCATTTTCAAAAACTGTGATATTTCAATCAGCCTTCTCATGAGTCAAGTTTTTGAACATTTTTCGACCATTTTGCTGTCAAATTTTGAATTGTTTCCAACATAAAAGTTCAGTTCCTGACAGTTCCCAGCTTTCTTGCCTCATTTCACTGCACATTTCGCAGTGTTTCCTGCATCTAAGTCCCTTGTTGTTGTCACTTCCCGGTCGTTGTCAACCTTAAACTACTTATTTTAAGAGTTTTTGAACACATTTATCAAATTTAGTCGAATTTTCAAACACTTTCTACCTCACCTTCGTTGACTGATATATTTTTAACGAGTTTTGACCGGCATATCCACTTTAACTTCGAATTTGTGGCTGTTTTCTAACATCTACTGCCAATCTGTGACCATATTCAACCATCCGCTGCACAGTTTTAGCATTTCCGTCTCCAGTAAGTGCGGTTTTCATGGATTCTGACCCTTTCGGCCCATCCTCTGCTAACCAATGACTGACCTTTGACCATCTCCTGTACATTTTTGACCATATTGAACCTTTCCCTAGATAATAGACAGTTTTCAAAATATTTACCTTCCATCTATTGCAACATCTATAACCGTTTCGACAAACTTTTTGTAACTTTTTGATCGTTTTTCAATTTGCTACCGTTTTTGAGTAACTTCTTAACCGACGTTTTAGTCCCCCTCTATTAGGAATCGGCGACCACCTGGGGTTACATGTGTCTCTTCGGTTGAGTTTTATGTGTGTACTCATCTCTGTTCTTCGTTTATAAGACAATTTTGATCGTTTTTGAACTTCCTGCTGTTGATTTTTGAGTGTTTCCAAACTTGTATGTTCCTAAATCTACCTGTGAGTGAGTTTTTTGAGGGTTCAAAGTTGGAAAATGCTGATATTTGAATTTTTGCACCTCCCATTCCGCGCCCACTTATATTTCATTGAATTGTTTGAGCGTTTCCAACCTTCTTACCTCCTCCCTACTGTAGACAGTTTACACTCTTAATGTCAAACCAAGCCTCCAGTTTCCAGCTGTTGGAAATAAATCGAGGTAGCAATCTCTCTGGGTCTTAAAATACATCTAAAAACTATCCATTCAAACGGGGTTTTCGAAAACGTTCAACCACGAAGTTTTCACCGTTTCCAACGTTCCCAAACTCACCTACAGCAAAGCATTCGCCGTTGATGAGCTTCTAGACTTCAAAACTCTTCTGCAATTATTGGAAAAAAAATTCAAAAGCGTTTTTGACCGATGTAAACATTCCAGTTTCTCGCAATCTTCTACGTTTACCAACCTTTCGAGTTTCCCAACTTCAAATTCAACTTTTGATCGTTTCCAACAATCCATTTTCAGCAAGTAAGTTTAGTTTTTGACCGTTTCCAACACTACAGTTGTCATCTCCTGTAAAAATCAACAGTCAAGTTGAATTTTTGAACCGTTTCCAACCTATGAGAGGTTTAAATTTTGAATTGAATGTTGAATGTTTGATTTTTGGACCGTTTTCAACCTATTAGACATCTTCACCACCTAGCGCAATCTTTTTAACATTTTGAAACGTGACTCTTCGCACATGTTCCATTTTTTGAAACACGTTTCTAACCCAACTGTTACCTTCCTTCTACAAAAAATCCCAAATACTGAGTATCGGTTTACTACATTTTGAGTTCCCGACCACAATGACCTGACCGTGCTGCTCACTGTTGCTTATCAATCGAAGCCTTTGGACTATCGAGTCACATGGGGGATGATTTCACGATCATCATCCCAACCAGAGTGCACCTTGGACCGATCTCCACGGCCGTTGCTTCAAGAAATCACCAGAATCTCCGTTCGCCTAGCCAGAGACGGAGCATCGGCATGCTGCATGAAGGCGGCAATCAGAGTTTTTGAATCGAGCGCAACACAACAGCTGATTATTCATGCCGTTGAAATCACGACTTATCCACGAAATTTGTAAAAATAAGATCTTTCTCCTATTTTTAGACGCCCCGGAGGCGCTCGTTTCATCGCCATCTCTCGCACTCACTTTCTGGGCCAATTGCGTTTGTGCCCCAACACCCTCCCCCCCCCTCCGACGCTCGGGTGGGGACGGATGTGTGGAATGTTGTTTATTTTCTTTTCGAAACTCGCTGACCTTTTTCGCTCCTTTTATGAGGTTTTTAATTTGTTTTTCGGTACATGAACAGACGATGACGGCGAAACGATGCGCGGCCGCAGGCGTGAGTAGTTGCGGTGCGGGCAAGTTGTTGTTTGTTGGCTTCTTGTTGTTGTTGTTGTTTGTTATTTTTTTTTATTTTTGGAAAAACAAAACAGAAATAGTTGATAAGGCGGCAGTGGCGATCAGCATTTGAGTGAGTGTCAGTCAACGCACACCACCACCACCACCATCACCATCACCACACCACATCAGTCCGACATCCTCATGATGAGGGCGTGAGGAAGAGATAGAGAGAGTGTCGCACCAGAGAGAGAGAGAGAGTGGGAGGAACACTCATCAGGGACAATCCCAAGTGACTTTGTTGCTTTGAGTGACATGACAGACAATTGGGACTGCGCCTGCCTGCCAGCGCCAGCGAGCAGCGCTTGCCTGCCAGTGTAAAGTGATTAGAAAACATTTTTCCAATTTCCCATCTTCTTCTCCATGCATATTGTTCCGTTTCTTTCAGTTTTTTTTTTTGCCTACGGCCTCTGTGTGTCTGTGGGCTATTATCACGACGGCGGCTGTCAATCAGTGTGAACCGCCGCCAGCGGGGTGGGTTCGGAAAAACGACAACAACGACGACGACGACGACAACGCGGCAACGACAAACAGCAGAAACACAGAAATTGTGTGTGAGAATCATAAAATGTGATGTGTTGTGCTGCTGTTGAGCTGCGATTCTTTTGACATTTGGCTGTGAAACAAGCAACAAGTCGGTCTGAAACTTCAAACAAAAAATTTCGTTTTTAGTTTACCTCCTCCACTCCAGTGTGTGTGAAACTCTCAATCTTCCCGTTTACTCTCAAAAAAATAGCCCTCCACCCCCCTCGAAAAAAAAACTAGTGTAAAATGTGAATGAATCGATCATCTCCCCGAGTGTTGTTATCGCAAAAAACACACAAATCATCCTCCGCCGAAAAAACACCCAGAAAAACAGACGTGTTTCGAAGGAAAAGTAGAAAATTCAAGTGAATGTCGAAATTTGCAGTGCCTGAACCGTACGCGTTTCGCGTTCCACTCAAGGACATCGTCGTCGTCGGTTCCCCAAGCAACTCTGGCTCTCAAAAATTCCACGAGAAGATGTAAATTTCTCGACAGTGTCGCGTTATCCTTTTTGTCACAAATAGTTCCTTGTTGCAGTACAAGTTGTTGTTGTTGTGTGTGATCTTTGTGTGGCGTGCGGACACGGAGGACGAAGCCAAAAAGGAAAAGGACACATACAATCTCTGTCTGGCTGTGTCGGGGTGAATATAATGAAAAAAGGTGCAATTCAGCAATTTTCGAGAACATCACTGATTTGTGGAACTGAGGAAAATATCAAAAGCAGAGGTGAGTTGAATTTGTTTTTCATTTTCTTTGTCGCCTGCAAGATCGAGTGCATTTGCAGACAAAAATCACATCCAGGCAGACAGAGAGATTTGTGTGCCGGGACGGGCGGTGACCTTAATTTCATTTCCCGCAAACAATTGTTTGCTTGTTTGTGACCTCAATGCGTGTAAGTGGGACACACTGAATGCTCTGTTGTAAGTGATCGGTGTTCGTGCTGTTGTTGTTGTTGTTCGTTCGATTTGTGTTACAGTTGGATGGAGGATGTATCAGCTGTGAACAGTTGTGTGCAGAAGTAATGGGCGATGGTGCAGACATTTTAACAACATTTTTGTTCAAAATTTTTGTAATTTTTTGGCTGCAGCAATTTTGAACTGACGTTCGTTGGCTGAATTAGTCTAAAATTGAGAATTCAATGACATTAGATCAAAATTTTGATCGAAAAATTCTCCAAATCTGATGGAAATTACCAATTTTTGTCTGTCCATCTTTTTTCGAACGTTTGTAAATTTTATCCAAATATGTACCTAAAACCTCTCTTGATGTAGATCAGAATTTTGACTAAAAAATTTTCGATATCTAACCGAGGTGATAACATTTTGATATCCTTAAGGATTTAGTGTAAATTTAAATATCATCCATGTAAACATTTCTTCTGATCGGATAGGGCAACATTTTGGATCCAAAAACACTAGGATTTCTGATCGAAAATTTTAATGGAACATTGATCGAAATTGAACAGTTATTCGATGTCAGAAGGTTATTAACTAAAAATAGGTAAGATTTTGTCTGTTTTATTGCAATTCTGACGGTTTTGGCGAGGACCGATCGTCATCAGTAGCGCGCTCCGCTTCAATCTGAGCATCCAATGATTGCTGTTTTTTTTCAAAATTCCCTCCTTTAAGCATCATTACTGTCAATTTTGACGATTTTGACGCCAGAGTGAGGGTTCAAAATCCGTCCAAATTCCTTATTTTTCTACATTTCTGAACTTAAGCAAAAGGGCACATTTTTATAAGCAGACTACGAATAAATTACTCACTCAGAGTCTTACGCCACTTCCACCACCTCCTTTCACCTTCCGGACATGTCAAAGATTTGTAACGAAAAGTTGCCCAAATTTCTTCCTTCATTACCACAATGAATTCTGATCATTTCCAAACCTGCTTTGTCAGTCAGTATATCAGCAGCACCTGTACCATCGATCCCTTAATTCCCAACAACGAAGTTGTGTTTCCATCCACTTCTCGACGTAGCCAAAGTGTTCTTGCTTCCTGTTGCCCAAAATTTTGATCCAAAAATGGTTTCCTCACAAATCTTTGACATTTTGTCTGCCAATCGCATTTTGGGTCAAATTTAAATGTCGACCAACTGTTACTTCATTTGTTTACTGGGTCGAAAATTTTGAAGATTTTCCTAGCCTGAGCTAGACGGTCTTTCATCTTTGATGGGACTGGAAAAACTTCATCCAATCATCGGAATCAAGCGATCTTGCGTCGAAAATGATTTGATTTCAAAGGTAAGGTCTGCCTCTTCTTTTTGAACCAAGAGGCTGTGATTTTCGTTTTTAAAGTTTTTTTTTTCAATTACAGACCTAAATCATCATTATCATCAGTAGCCCATTGGGTGTACATAAAATTTTAAATTTCGATCAAAATATAATTTGACCAAATTTTTGATCCAAAATTTGTTTCATTTCACCAATTTTTCTAGCCACCACTTTTTGTCATTTTCCGATCGGATTTAGATTTTCAGATCACATCAGATCAAATGTTCAAAATTTCGAACAAATCCAAATTGTACCCTAGACTTCAAAATTTCAGCAAATGACGGGTAAGGACCGTTGATTTCTTTTTTTTGTCACTAATCCAAGACTTTTCCATCAGTTTCCGTAGTCAGAAGTTAGAAATTTTGAACAAATCAGATGTTTTCCAAATTCAATGTCACCCCATGCTGCTGTCAGTTGGCGAATCCCACCCCCGCTAGATTTCGTTGAATCTCCTGATTTGAAGCCAGGAAAACTTTCGCTCAATTCACGTTTCGTAAAAATACACAACAGCGTGGCTTGACTGACTGTGCTCTGTCTGTGTTATCAACTTCAACATTTTGTGAACTGCTTGTAATCATAGCCTCGACCTGTTAATCAGCGGCGTATTTATCTGCTCGAAGGTCGAATATTTCATTTGGCACGTGTTTACGCGCATTTACTCAAATTGTAGGCCTAGCCTGGCCTGATAATGAATGGGAAGTTTTGTTGGTTGTTCTAAGCCGGAGGCTTATCGTTTGACACTTCCTCTCTGTCAAACTCCGACCGTTGCCTGTCGAATGCGATGTCAAGCAGTGCAGGAAAACAACAAGAGCAACGCCTTACAAGTTCCGTTCCCCCCCAAAAAAAACAGAAAACCAAACAACATAACAACACCAAAGCAAAGGGTGTTCGTTCCTATATCGGTTAAGGTTAACGCGGTTGCCCAAGATTAGGCTATAAATAGATAAAACTAAAAATAACCGCCGATAAGTGGAGTCGCGCTCATTAAGATTGCCATTGCCACACCATGCTGCTGGCACTCCTCTCCACGCCGTCTCTGTTCCACTCTATCGGTCCTTTCCCTTTCTCAAGTGACGGACTAGGGCACCACGGCCGAATCAAAGAAGTCATCGTCATTGATCCAGTCCAAGTGCCACATGAGATCAAAAATAAGATGTTTTGTTGATTTTGTGGCCCAAATGATAACGCAACGGCCCGCAACTTCGAATGAAAACAACAATCGTCATCGTCTGCGTTTGAAATTGCTGCCTGCCTGCCTGCCATCCGTCATTCGCTCTGATTGCTTCGCCATTTGTGGTTCATCTCGGTGCGATGGAGCGACAGAGTTGGACAGCCAACTCTGGTCCTGTGCAGATTTTTCGATCAATGCAGATGTCATTCAACTTGCAAGGCGCCTGTCAAATGGCGCTGTGCGATATTTTGACATTTGTGAACTGCGTGGGAATGGCGCCTAGTCGCTGGATGGTTGTCAACAGAAGTTCGATGCGCTTGATTTGAATGCGATGGGCTCTTGACACTCGAGTGAGTCGTGTTAGATTTGTGGTGAATAACAGACGGGGTCAGCGTGTCAGCGTATGGAATGAGGGATGACAAGTGAAAATCGCTGATAATGCGACATAAACCGGAAATAACAACGCGTACTACGGGCGGCTTGTGGGTAAACAACTGTCAGAGATTGACAGCGAAGCAAATGTGCGGCTGATGTGGGCATTGGGTGGATAGATTGAACAAGTTTTTTGATGGGGCAGTAGGCTTGTGGTGGATTTTTTTTTGTTTTTGGCGCTGACTGGCGTCTGGTTTGATGGCTATGAATGGAAGCAGTACGTGCACCTGGATCGCAACGTCCTGAGACAAGGAAAACTTGGCAAAATGCTGGCGTGACGATGACAACAGACGTGCCTTTGCTTCTACTTTGCCGCGCTTGCAAACGTGTTCTCTTACTTGTGCCACCTCGAAGGTTTGTTGCAAGATTGGAGACCTGTTATTTCTGTTAAAAGTGTTCAACCGCAGCTAGTAAATAACACACCACCTCAAATTTCGATTCAAATTTTGTCTCCTTCTTCAATTTATGTCCCAAACTAACTAAGTGCATTTCTTTTCCCCCTTTCAGATGGTCAATATTCTGACGACATATAATCTCCTCTTGGTCTTCACCGCCATACTGTCAACATTCACCGGATTCCCGATGTATAGCTGCAACGATCACATCAAAAATATCGAATTCAAAATTTACTGCAGCCGCAACCTCTCAGAGGCATTGGAGCTGATTTGTGGTGGAAAATTCTATTCGTTCTCAAAAAAATATCGTAAGTATGCAATGAGATATAAGATGGGTGAGACTAGTGAATCATGGAGGGGAAAAATTGAATGCGACAAAAAATGCTGTCATTCAACGAACTTTCAGAAAAAAAAAATTAAGAAACGAAACCCTAACCACGCAGCTCTACAGCTCTACAAAGTGTAGCTAAAATGTTGCGCAAAGGGCCGAAAATAATGTCCAACGTTGAAAACCCTAACCGCGCAGCTCTACAGCTCTACAAAGTGTAGCTAAAATGTTGCGCAAAGTGCTGAAAATGATGTCCAGCGTTGAAGGTCCAGACATCAGAGTCAAAAATTTTTACACATTGGAGTGGAAGTTCGTTGTCATTCTCTCTCTCAGAATTTTGAAGAAAAAGAAAGCGGCCCAAAAATTCACTTTTCTCACCCGAAAAACTCTCAAAATTCATCATCAAATGACTAATTTCCCTCGTCTCTCTGTTTCATTTCAGCTGAAGCAATTGGTAGCAGTTCATCATCGACACGAATCTATCAGGAATCAGCACTACTGCGTAAACTCATATCCGAGGAACGTCGTAAGGCCCAAAATTCAAGCGGCTCCACACACGAGTGCTGCAAACGTCCCTGCGGCTACTCAGAGCTTAGAATGTACTGTGCGAACAATTGATCCTTCGTCACAGCAAGAATATTCCAAATGAGAAAGCCTTTGTGATATACAACAAAAAAAAAAAAAAAAATACGAAATACTCTCCTTCCCCCCCATCCCTCCCTACCATCCCTCTCTGACTCTCTCTCTCAGTCACTCTGTAATGTCCGACAAGTGTGTGTGTGTGATTTTGAAACCTTTTTATTATTGTTTGTTTTTTTTTTTCTCGATTGACGTTTCCAAGCAATCTGTCAAACTGTCTCTCATTATTGTATGTAATTTTAATAATTTTAGAATTGTGTATTCAATGCATTAAGGAGTAGGTGTAACGTGTATATTTAAAGTCTCTTAATATATTCCATGCAGTCATTTTCAAATGTCATTCGTTGTGTCATTGCTGTCAGTCAGATGTTGACGTTTATGTTTTAATCTAGGTAAACACACAATATGAATTTAATTACAATAAAGTATCTTAATGTAGTTGTATGCATTATATAAGTTATGCGGGGTTTCTTATTTGCAACTGAGATCACCTCGACCACTGAACAAGGGGTTGGGGGGTGGTTTGGGTGCCTAGGAAGGCTTCGAAAAGTCTGTGTTTCGATCAAGTGAGCAAGATTCACGAAAATCGATCAAAAAATCGACGAAATTTAGAATTGGGTGGCGGGTGGCTCAACGAACTCACCGAGACCTTCAATGTCAAAAAAGGTTCTAGACAAGGCGACGCACTGTCATGTGACTTCTTTAACATCATCTTTGAGAAGATCGTGCGGAACTCACAAGTCAACACCAGAGGCACGATCTTTACAAAAGCCCGTTCAAGTGCTAGCTTACGCGGACAACATGGACGTGATTGGGCGAATACAGCGAGCCGTCAAAGCCGCGTTTGCTGGCATTGAAGCGGAAGCGGCTAAAATGAGTCTGGTGGTAAATGAGAGCAAAATGAAGTACGAAGTTCGGAAAGACCCACCACATCGACGTCTCGGGCAGAGAGTCACACCAGGCAGCAGAAATTTCGAGGTAATCAAGGACTTCGTCTACTTCGGCTCCGCGGTAAATAGGGACAACAACACAGAAACACTCTTGCCAATCGGTGCTTCTTTGGGATCAAGAGGCAATGGAGTAATAGAGCAATCTCTCGAAGGACTATGCTTGAACATCCCAGTCCTACTCTATGGCGCGGGAACCTGGACGTTATTAAAAGCATGAGAATGAGGAACTCCAAGAGAAAGGTTTTGCGTGCGATGGCATATGGAGAAGATTTAACGACGAACTCTATGGGCTGTGGAGCAACATGCGCCTGGTCAAGCGTCTTCGGTTACAACGCCTAAGATGGCCGGGCCATGTAGAGCTATGGACACCACTGCTCCGGACCGAAAAGTCTTCGAATCTGTGCCATAATGAGAGCGCAACAGAGGGCGGGCTAGGTTAAGGTGACGCACACAAGTGGAAGAGGACCTCAATCAACTTGAAGTGTGCAGCTGGCGAAAGACCGTGCTGGCTGGAGAGGAATGTTGGTTGAGGCCCAGGTCCACCTCGCACTGTAGCGCTACAAGAAGAAGTGCGTGCTCTTGTTCTCCCACCACTACAGGATACCTAGAGACAGCTCTGACAGACAAGATTTGAGAAGCTTTTCACTGACAATGAGTAATTTGAGAGAGGGTGGTGCGTGCTGGCGAGAGATCGGGCTAGCTGTTAGTTGAGGCCCAGGTCCACCCCGGGCTGTGACGCCATGGAAAGAACGAAAGAAACTGCAGGTTCAGGAGTTGACTCCAGGAGTCGACACACAAATCCTCTCTACGCCACAGCAAGGCATCCACCAAATCTTTCTATTTCAACCACTTGGTCATTACATCGCAGGGCCAAACTTCATCTTGTCGGTGTTAATACAATTGAGGGTCTTATGAGAAGACATGCTCAAAGACTTGGTAGAGAACTTCTTCAAAAATTTGATCGAATGTAAGTACACCAGCGTTAAGCACCACAATCGATTCATTATATATTCTAGATGGTTTCAGGATTAAGTGCTCTAGATCATGTGGGCAAAGACTTGACCTTCGTGTTTCTGTCTTCTTCTTGTAGCGCTACAGTCCGGGGTGGACCTGGGCCTCAAACAACATGTCTCTCCAGCCAGCACAATCTTTCGCTAGCTGCCTCCAGTTGCGCACTCCAAGTTGATTGAGGTCATTCTCCACTTGTGTGCGGCACCTTAGCCTAGGCCGTCCTCTGTTGCATTGCCCCAATGGCTCAGATTTGAAGACTTTTCAGGCCGGAGCAGTGGTGTCCATGCGCTCTAAATGGCCTAGCCATCTTAAGCGTTGATGGCTAGCGAGAGTTCTCGCTATACAGTGCCATGCCAAAACTAGACATGGCACTGTATAGTTCGCCTCTATGCACACTATCATATGCAGCCTAAAAATCGACGAATAGGTGTTGCGTGTCGATTTGCACTTCTTCAGTCGCTTCCATTATCTGCCGTGGTGTGAAGATTTGGTCGATGGTGGACTTCCCAGGCCAGAAACCACACTGGTAAGGACCTATCCTGTTGTTGATCAACGGTGTCAGACGTTCACACAATACGGTAGAGAAGAACTTGTGAGGAGACTGATCCCTCGATAGTTGGCGCAGTCAAAGGTGTCTCCTTTCTTGTGGACCGACGCTGAGATTCCACTCATTAGGCATGCTTTCCTCCGACCATATCTTACAAATGAGCTGGTGCATGTACCTAACCAGGTCATCTTCAGCTGCTTTAAACGGTTTTTTGTGCGACTTCAGTCTGGATATTGCTGTCTTGATCTCATCTCAGTCGGAGGGGGGACGGAATTCTTGCTTATCATCGTCCAAACTGAGTGGAATATTCTGCCTAACAGCGGGATTTGGGCCGTTATCGACATTTAAAAGTCTGCAGAAATTATCTTTCCAGATTCTCAGCATCGATTCTATCTTATTACCCTCACTCTAAAGACCAAGGCACAAGAGAATACAATTTGAACGTCTTGGTCTTACAAAAATCTTGTGGAAGATTCACTCCTAGAGTGCCCTGTACCACTATCCTAGGGTCTACTTCTGCAAGCACAAAGGCAAATCGTCTTTTGAATGGCATGCGTCTTTCAAGTTGTCGAAATTTTAGTCAACGATTCAAGACCGCGTCACCGAGGTCTAGATTTCAAATCATCAAATTGACGTGTGTCAATTCAAGAAAGATGTAAATTAACGACTACCAGGCAACTCAGTCACCTTCAATCAACTCCAAAGTCCACTGCGAAAGACACTAGATGTCTACATATGATTGTAGGTGACTGCCTGACGCTCAGGCACGACCCTAGATGGCTGCAGATGGCTCCAAACGGCTTCATTCCTAACTTCCCAACCCTCTTCCTCATCGTGTCATTTTCCACGATGTCCTATTGCTTTTCCGCGCTGTGATGGCAAGAGGAATCCTCTCGATATTTAGAGTTGTGGTACGGATTCGCACATTTCTCCCCACGGCGGTTTCAGTCTGAGCTGAGCTGAAACTCATCCGAAGTGAACGACAACTTGTTTCAATCTTTCACGGGACACTGAGGTACTCTCTGTTGATCCTGCGGCGCATTGTGTACGCTACTGTACACCTCCCACCTGCCCATGAAATGGAGACTCAAGCACGATTCGAATGCCAGAAGGCCTCTTACTATACAATTCTCGGATTCACAAGACTTCTACAACAGCGGCTGGATCTTGTCGGACAGCCCCCTGAAACGAGCGTGAATTCTTTCGACATTTTTGACACGGAGAGCCACCTTAGGCAAGGTTCACGCACGAGTAAGGAGAGATGCTCGACGATCGATGGACGTCTAAGGACCAACGATCGACTTGAACATCATCAATCTTTAGCAAACCGACAGTTCCATAGAATAAGAATCAATTTTGAAAAACACATTAAGACGTCGTCGTCCAAATTTGTACATCGTCGGCAAAATTTTGACGCTTCCCCTAGAAAGTCAGACGACGGAGCCTAAATTTAGACATCGTCTTCCACTGACACTGACTCTTACTCACTGTCAGCTCAGAGCATAGTCCAAGCCAATGTTCTCTGTCCCACCTCAGGCCACCTTCTCATCCTGATCGATGCGACAGCAACTAGAGAAAAGACTGCTTGTCGAGAGACATTTCATCATCAGTCCAAACACGACGCTTAATCACTCAATCCACTTGCCGCGTTTCGTCTCATCAAGCACTGCCAACAGGCAGCCGCCGGCAGTAATTAAGACAGATGACTGCATTATGCCCTCATCCTGCTTTCAGTGAATCGCTGAAAATCCCAGCAAACCAGAGCCCGACTCGCCGCGATGATCGTGTGCAGCAAGTGGCTATGCTTCGCCATTTCCTCCGCAATCATCGGCAGAGGTCACCAACCAAATTGACTCCTAAACGAGGAAGAGAGGGAAATTCCCTGTGCCCGCCCAAACGAAAGGGAGCGAAAACCACTGCCACCGGCACCGCCACAGCCGGCGTCCTCATTGTAGCCTCAGTTCTGTGCTGGCAGGAGGAGGATCTGAGGCAGAGTGCATGGCGAGCGCTGGGCGCAGTAATTACGTGCTGCACCGCATGAATGCCGATGACCATAAAACAGCACTCAGCCTGAGATGGCACACTCCAATCGAAGATACAACCCCCCTCCCTCTCCCCCCTCTCCACCCCCCGATCTTCACGGCAGCGGTGGCCAGTCGGCAGTCGGTAGTCTCGTCAGTTGCAGCCGTATGCAACGATATTTCCGCTTTCTTTCAACTGGAACGCCAACTGGGAAAAAGTCAGGTTTTCGCAGAGCAGCACACACGCGTGCGTGTGCGAGCGTATGTGTTGGTGCCTTGAAGCCAATTGGACATGATGCCGCACGACGGCGGTTAGAAGAGAATTAAGCCGTAGATGGAACAAGAAACAATCCGAGGAAGCTCTGCGCTAAACGACGCTGTAAACTTTGTTCCGAGTTGTCTCTCACTCTGTGTGTGTTTGTAGATCCAACTGAAGAAGTGCTGGATGGATTTAGGGGGGTGTGCGGGCAAGAGATGGTGGAGGACGTAGAGCTGGCGGTTCCGTTTGTGTGTGGCATCACGATTTGGAATTCTTCGAAACTGTTAACGACTCATCGGGGAACTGTGCGGAATGCTGACGGAATAATTTTCAGATTTTGGAATCAACGCTGGAACTTCATTCATCCGAGAGCTGGTGTAAGGCTGCTTGAAATTCGAAACAGCTCCACGTGGAAGTTGCCTGAGCGGAGACAGAGAAGGTCTTCGTGTGAGCTTGTCATGGATCGTTGAAAGGTGCTGTCTACACTTTTCCCTGTAGCCCTTAAATCGTCACTGTAGCCCTAAAATCATTTTTGGCTTATGCTAAGAATGGGACCCTCGGTGTGAAAGCGGAAGACTGACCAGGATCCTCGGAGATAGGTCCACTTTGACTGTCATTGCAGAGGATAGGTAAGGGACGCAAACAAATGTTGTGCCCACTTTAAGCGATGTACGCGTGCAACGCAATGAGCGATCACTGACCAACAACGGAGCAATCTAACGACGCAACGAGTCAAGGCTGTGCCCCACATCATCGTCCTCTAACACTCAATCCTTCCCCATAATCAAGACTCTGCGTCGTCAAGCTTCCCAGCGGGACTGCAACGTAGCCATGACTGTTTTGTTGTCATTCACTATTGTCCAAATACGTTGTTAAATGTGGTCAAGAACCTATGCCGTCATCCCCCTTAGTCAAGACTCCACGCCGTCACGCTATGGAGGCCAGGTAGAACATCGTTGTCCAACAGGAGCAAGACCCCACTCCGCCATCCCCCTTAGCTTGAAATTCACGCCGTGGTTCTACATATCCCAAACAGCACATCGTTGTCCAATGTGGGCTAGACTCCACGTCGTCACCGCAGCGTCTCTGCATCGTCTTTCTCGACAGTGCAGGCTGCTCATCTTCATACGTCTTAGCTAAGGCTCTGCGATGTCGTCGTTTCAAAGCGGGGCTTCAAGTTATCTTTCCTCGCAGCCGAGGAATCAAGGCCGCTGTCGTTGTAGATCTCTATCGGTCGACCTGTGCCTCATCGTCCTTCATAGCCCAGACTGAGCTTCATCGTCCACAGCCGCGTCTCCACATTATCTTTCTTGATAGCGCAGTCTGGTCATCTTCATTCGTCATAGCTAAGGCTCTGCGCAGTTGCAGGGGCTTCAAGTTTTCTTTCCTCGCAGCTGAGACTGTGCACCCTTGCCGAACATAATCAAGGCCGATGTCGGTTTAGTTCTTTATGGGCCGAACTGTGTCTCATCGTCGTGTATAGCCCGGACTGCGCTTCATCGTCCTCTATAGTCAATTCTGTGCCTCGCTCTTAAAGGTCGCCCTTTAAGATCGGGTCTCCGTCCCTTCATTTACATCCAAGACTCTGCTTACTCGGTCTTCATACGCAGGGCTCCACATCATCCGCCTTCAATACAGCACCTCATCATCCCCTACAGACAAAGCTGGACATTGTCGCTTGGACTCTGAATCGTCGTCTTTCGTGGTTGAGACTTCGCGGCTGTCCTCAGCCCTAGCCTGTTAACTGATTTGATTGCTCACATGTGAAGCTCACTATCGAGGCTCCCTTAGAATCAGGACACACGCCTAAATTTGCAAGAGGTCACTCTGGGAGTTTCTTCACTTCTGGGCTGCATCGTAGTTTGAGACGTAGTCTGCTCTGTCCCCAAAAAAAAGGATGAACGGAGTCCATCCAGGAGTCGTTGGGCAATATCGCATGAACTTCCCTTGGCAATTATGCTTCGACTTAGGACGTGCTACAAGAAGGATCTGCAGGGGTCGAGTGCAAAAATGATTTATGGAGCCCCTCCCCATATTGGTGGCGATGTCATCAGTGACCTAGAACAGTCCCACTGTTTCAGAAGATGCGGCCTGTGCATGCACCTCAGTAGCGGTAGCTTCATGCACCAGCCTTTGGATACTGCACCAGCCACCGCATACAGCGGATCACACACTCCAAACCGATGAACGACTTCCTGATGATGAAACCCTTTCACTGTAAGTTTCCAAAAAGTCCTCCAATCCTAGTGTTTCCTAATCAAAACCGTTTGCTTCTTAGGAACCGCCATCGGTAAGTTGGACCACGCCGTACGTGCCGGCCCCCTTGTAAGAAGAACCAAGACGTCATGAGTATCGGAGTCGATTCAGACCGAGCCCTAAGCCCTAAGCTGAGTACCAGCCAGCTGGCGTCCCTTCAGAAGTAAAGGAAGTTGAGCCAGAGCTACAACCACAGCACAAGAGCAAGTGTGGCCACAGCGAAACTCAGCCCGTGCCATCTACGTGAACTTACACCCTAAGCGGCGCTAGAATTAAAAACTTACAACCGCTCTGATGCACACTAGCAAGGGAGTCTTGGCTTACAGCCTCCTGAAGCAGATACGGGCGGGCGGCAATCGACAAGCGGGATTCCACAGCAACCCGACTGTTGTTGGAAGGACTTTTGCAAGTCCCTCGTCTCGGTGATCGTCTCGTTTACCACGAGGCTGAAGACAAACCTCAATTCACTGACCAATCTACGCCTGTTTTGAACACATAAATGACTCTCTCTCTCTGCAGACTTGAATCTGGCTCCCCGGGCTCATTCTGTCTTGGCTCAGGCTGTCTGGGTTCTGGCAACCGCCGGGTTTTTGGCTTTTGAAATGCTGCTGCACCTAGGCTCGAGTTGCCATTGGGCTCAAGCTGCACTTGATGGCACTGGGAGGTGACTGCCACTGGATTCAGGCTGCAACTGGCTTGTGGCCGCCACCGATCTGTGTCTATCTCTGGGCTGTGGCTGCTCCTGGGCTCTGACAGTCAATGGGCTTTGGCTGTTATTGGAGTTCAGTTTCTCCTTCGCAATACCACCGTTCTTCGGATTCTCTGGACTCTGACCAGAGGGAACTCGTGCCAGAGCCCTGGGGCCACTGGACTCTGTCTACCTTGACGTCGGCTGCCCCTGGTTTCTGGCAGTCAGACGACTGCCACTGGGCTCTGGCTGCAACTGTCTACCTGGACGTGAACTGCTCCTGGTTTCTGGCAGTTGTCTGACTGGGCTCTGGCTTCAACTGGACCCCGCCTGTCATGGGGCCTTGGCTGTCCCTGAGATGTGTCAATCTAGACGTCGGCTGCTCATCGTTTGCCTAAAGCTGCCTAAACTTTGATTGTCCTTTTCTCTGGTTGCCACTGGGCTGTGCCTCCCACTCCCACACCGCCTGCAATTTTGATCATGCCACCAAGCCACTGAACTCCAGCTTCGGCTGCCTAGAAATCTGAGGACCCCTGGGCTGTGGCTGCTTCTGAGATTCAACAACCCGTCGACTCTGTTTGATAATGGTTTTTGATTACCTCAGGCCTCTAGTCGCCACTGGGCTCGAGCTGCCCCTGTGAACAGCTGTCTTCCGACCTTCATTGGCTAAAATTTGTCTCTAGAGTCCAAAATTTTGTTTGAAAATGTTTCAAAAGTCTAAAGGTTCCCGATCGATGGCACTCACCCGCTCTAGTCATCCTTTCACTCTTCTTGTCACACGTCTCCATCACCCACCGTCCGATAAAGCGACAAACCAATCATTCAGCTCAATTACTCCCGAAGGTCTTCATTCCTTTCCACCTCCACCCCACCGCCACTCAACCCCCTCGACGTTTGTCGCATCCATTGACCCCGCACACAACCTGACCACTGTGCCACATCCACATTATCCACACTTTTCGCAACAACGCGACGTCGGCGACGCCCTATGTGCCGCCTCGGCCAACAAAACGTCAATACACTTGCCATATGGCGCGCAGTGGCGCATTGTTATCCCCGCCAGGACACACCGCGCCGCTGGCCAAAAAAATGGCAATAAAAGCAGTTCACTGGGGAGGTGGGGGGTAGCGAGTGGTTGCGGCACAGCCAGGCGATTAGGGCGTGAATATTCAAGCACCCACGTGTGTGCACTCGGATGGATGGCTATTTGTCCTGCATCCGCAAAAGGAAACACTTACACACGCACACACACAGAGAGAGAGAGGAGCGCTCTCACTCCACCCTAAGTGGCTGTATCCCACAATTAATGGATATTTCAGTTTAAATTGCATCTAATCAACAACATGGTAATTTCCTACCAAACATTTACCCTTATCCTATGGTCGACGGGGGAGCGGGAGGGTGGATCGTCCTTTTTTTTTGTTTTGGTCGCTCAGCCCGTGTGCAGTGAGAGAGGTGTGTGCGTGCAGTTGCGGTGCATGGCAGTGGCTTGTTGTGGTCAATGAAATGAAATTGTGGCAAGAGACCGCCGAAGAAAGGACGGAATGCGAGTGGAGAGGGGTAGGGGGGCAGGGGGGCTTTCAAATGAAGCGCAAATTAAAGTATCTGATGGATACACGTATACTGTGGCCTAGCCAATAGAGCCACGATAAACGATTGAGAAAAAAGTGGGGAGGCGACCTATGCGTGGATGCGGTTACGGTGGCGGGGCGATGGGGCTTGGAATGGAATTAAACTAGTGGAGTCCCACAGGGTTGCGTGCTTTCAGCGAAATTGATATCTTTTTCTAGGTCAATGGCACCGCGGGGAATTTCGGAGGGAGGAGGGTATGTTGAGGTCAATCGATACTGGGAGAGGAGATGAGTGTGGGGGGGGGGGGGGAGTGGAGGAGATTTTGTGCCGCTTCCTTTTGATTTTTGGGGGGTTTTTGTAGAAGTTTCGTGAAGTTTGACCAAATATCGAGGAATCTCTGTACACTTTTGAGGTTCCTCTTGATGCCTTGGCATGTGTCGGTAATGGAAAGACTAATTTTTGATTTTCGGCTGGACTTTGTAGGAACACATTTTGGAGTTTCTTCTTAATCCCATCTAATTTTTCTTGATAAATAGGGATCAAGTTTGATGGTTCCTCCTAAGAATTCGGTCCAAGCCAAGGCCTTGGGGCAGATTTTGAGGTCCTTTAAGATTTTCTAGAAGTATTTTCCAATTTGGGACAGAGCCCTTTCCTCAGACTTTTTTTGAATTTTCTCCGAAGATCTGCGAAGTTGGAGCAATAATATCGACCCAAGCTAAGGATTTCAGGGCGTGATCTAAAGGTGTCTTGATTTAAGATTTAAGACAAATTTGGAAGGCCTTCTTCAGATTTGGGGAGATTTGGAAGAATTCCCAATCGTCCCTTAACATTTTTGGACTGTGAAGAGTGAGTGAAATTTTGGAGCACCAAAATTTTTAGGCCTTTCCAAATTTCTCAAAAACTTTGGGGCCTCTATTACAATGTCGGATTTTTTAAGGGCCTTTAAAGAAGTAGGGACAAAACTAAATTTTGAGAATACACCCAAAGCTTAAGAGGATTACGGAACTTTGGTGGGCTGTTGCCAAATTTTGGACCTCCCTCCAAATTGTGATGTTTTTTTTCCTAAAATCTCTTGGAGTAAGGGACCTTCTCAGATTTTTTGGACTATCTGAAATTTTTGGGAGATCCTTAGACTGTAGAGGTTTTTCAGAAAATTTGGACCTCTACAACCGACGCTATTTGGGACACATTTCGAGGACTGTCCTCAAATTTGTGGAGTTTAGTGCGACTCGCGAGGTTTCTTAAGAAAGTGTCTAAGTCCTGTAAAGCTTGAGTCCATTTTTTAAGCTCAATATTGCTTCTGTTTTTTTCTTGAATTCTTGAGCGTTTTGGAGGCCTCGAATTCTTGGAACTCTTTCATTGAGCTTTTTTGTACAACCCAGGGGTCAAGCGAACTTTGGAGTCAAAATTTTCGATTTCCTTTAGAATTTCATTCAGTTTTGGGACATTGTGTGTGTAGTCTAAGAAATTTTCAGTTTGCCTGTGACTAAATTTGAGATTTTTAAAACTTCTACAACGTAAACCTCTCAAAGGATTTTCAGACTCTCTTGACTTTCCTCTTTTTCCTTCAAATTTTTGGCCATCCTTCAAAATCATGTCGGAGCTGGATCTCGGAACTTAGTATTCAATGGCCAAGAAGGCAAAAATTTAAAAGATTTATCACGGCGATGAACTGATTCAAAATCTTCACCTTGATCCAAGACACACACGCCACAAACAATGCCTGCACGAAAGACACACATTTGCCGTGTGTCCCCACACATGTAGGCAACGGAGAGGACATCTCTGGGATGGTCGCCCCCTTGTGGATGAGTGGTGAAGAACCCCGTGGTGATCCCTAGAAGACTGTCAACCGCTTTGGCCCCCATCGACAACCACACAAGCATCACGACTTTATTTCGCTTAATTTAGCTTACAATGATTATCCACCCACAAGACAGGACTAGACACGTGAAAGAGAAAACAGAGAAAACAGACCCTGGCATTTTTTCCCGTCACTCGGATATCCACCACCGCCAGATAAATACAAATGTTTCGTATTTGCCTTGGAATACCCTCACTTCCTACACATCAACATTGCACACACATTTTTTCGTCCTCGCGAACCGTGTTCTGCAGACATAGGGAGGACGATGACACGGGGAGAGAGGAGACGAGAGAGAGAGAGACGCAGAACGAAAGAGAGCTCTGCGCCGTCGTTCATAAAATTGGAATCCATTAGAACTCATTTTTCATGTTGTGCTTTCACTTTGTGTAAATATCCTTTTTTTTCGGTGTTGTCCTTTCCTTTGCAAGCACACAAACACACACACATGGACACACACGCACCCAGTCATATATATCGAGGGTTGACTTCGGAATTGTGTGCGGAGTTACCAGGTGTCGCTTGGTTGGCTTCCCATTGCAATGTCCTTTCACACACACACATGTGCGTGTGTGTGTTTGTTTTTTTGTATTTTTGAGTATTTACTCCTTGATGGATTTAAGGTGCGCAACGATTGTTTTCTAGCCCAGGATATACATTTTTGCTGGATTTTCTTTGCGAAGCATGTGATCCTTGTTCGATATGATGGGAAATTGAAACGAAAACAAGCTCAGGGAGGAGGACCTGTGATGAGTTTTCATCAGGTCACCTTATGTGGTCAACTGTAACGCCACGTAACTGTGATTTAAGATTAGAAATACTTTCAGTGGGTGAACATTGAAAAGGAGCTGCTCAAGGACTCCTGCTTATTCTGAGATGACGATGCGATGAGAATTGTGTGGCTCTTCGGAATTAGAAGAATCCTCTTCCATTTTCGTGTGGGTGCCGACGTTCCTTAGCTTAGCGTTTAGTGGGAACAACCGTCCAACCTCGCTCTGTCACAGATCAGACCATGCGCCGAGAGAATGGAAGACACATTTGACTTTGGCTATCGATGTCTATGAAGTCTTCCTAAGCCGGTGAAACAACTAGAAGGCCTTTGAGTTCATTGATGTCCCATGAATTCATCTCCCCGCCCAACGGAAGACGCGCAGACTTCCTCACGTCACGATAAGATCCCATAAGCAATCTCCTGTTTGTAACCAGACTACCTAAGCACCCGATCACTAGATGTATCACTGGAAATGCCTTCTCCGCGACCACCACGCAAAACCGAATCCTATTGGTGAACATTTGTGCGTCCTGCCGTAATGGCCATCGTTTCCTGCACTCGTATCTGATTTGCATAAATCACCGCTTTGCCAGATGTCCCCTTGCCGAAGAAAAATTATCCGCATCCATATTTCAGTCACATTAAGCCGATGACGCCCATCGACTCCTCCTCCTCCCACCCCCAAGCAGCCATCAACACATGTCCACATCCCCATCGATCTCTTTTAAAATCCTTCCGTATCGGCCGCTGTATCTGGGATATCCACACACCGATTTATCATAAGACCCCATCATCAAGCTCGCTCCACCACCCCAACCCCCAACCCCACCTCCCTCCCGACAACCTAATCGGATAAGCAAGTGTGTGCGAGTTTTGGGTTACGCGCTCCTTCCTTCCTCCTTGCGCAAAGAGAATTACAGATGCCGGAGTGTAAATGGAATCCTATTAATCGGACTTGAGGCCAATGAATTGCTCGGCAATTATTTCCCTCAAAAGGATTTGTTTGCCATTAATTATTCCTCAAGTTTGTCGATGAACCGGAATCGACTCCCCCCCTTGTCGGACTGGTCAACTTGTTGAGAAGAAAAAAAAAATTTCATCCCCCTAGCTGGCACTCGGTCCTAATCAACCCTCAAAGGAATCGAAGGATACCTTCCGCGAACGAGTCACGCAAAAAGGGGACGAACGAGAGACTCTGTAAACTATCGTAAAATTAAATCACTCGAAACGAAATGAGAGACAATTTTACGATCATGTATCACTTAACTGAATAAATTGTCGTTCTCGTTTCCTGCGACGACGACGACGACGTCCTGTGAGGGGATGATTTCTGTTTTCTTTTTTTTTCTCTCGCTGGAATGTGTGCGCCTATTGACACTCAGGATGTCGAATTAGAGAGTTTGCCGTGATGGAGAGGAGGGAGGGGGGAGCTGGAGAAATTACCTTCCTTGTGTTCAGAGATTTGAATCAGAGAAGTGGACGTTGTCGTCGTTGTTCACACAACGCGCACACAGGGGGAAAGGATTTTTTTTTGCTGCGTGGTGGTTGGGTGGGGAAAACTGGTTTTCTTCGTTTTTTTTGCGTTGTGGTGGGGTTGACAGATGTCTGCGGATGCCGTCTGCCGTGGAACAGGTGAGAAAAGTGGTCAGGTAGAGTGAAGGAATTTTGGAATCAACTCCAGCCGGCACCTGCTCTGAGGGCTCATCAGTGGTGCGTCGACTTGAATCGCTTTTCTTTCCTTGTCGGAGGAAGATTTTCTCCAATTGTGTAGTTCACCGATTGGACTTTCGCATACAGCAGCGGGGTTTCCCTCTTCACATCAACCAGACCTGTGTCCTGTCAAATAAAAGAGGCTTCAACAGACCACACAGTCAGACTGAGGAGAGTCGACCAGAGGGCAGCTAGTCAAATGACAGCTAGTTACAAGGAGAGAGAGAACAGTGAGTCAAAGGACAGTCAATCAGAAGACAGCCAGCCTGAGCAAAGCTAGACAGAGGGTAGTCAGCCAGAAGACAGTCAGCCAAAGGACAGCCAGCCGGTAGACTGTGAACCAAGAGACAGCCACTGAGAGGATATCTGAACAGAGAACAAGCAGCCAGAGGACAGCCAGCTGGAGGACTGTGAACCAAGAGACAGCCACTCAGAGGGCATCTGAACAGAGAACAAGCAGCCAGAGGACAGCCAGACAGAGGACAGGCAGCCAGAAGATGGCCGGCTAAAAGACAGTCAGCCGGAGGGCTGAGGTCCCAGAGGCAGAAAGTCAGAGGACATCCAGCCAGAGGACAGCCAGCCAGAGGACAGCCAGCCAGAGGACAGCCAGCCAGAGGACAGCCAGCCAGAGGACAGCCAGCTGGAGGACTGTGAACCAAGAGACAGTCACTCAGAGGGCGTCTGAACGGAGAACAAGCAGACAGAGGACAGCCAGACAGAGGACAGGCAGCCAGAAGATGGCCAGCTAAAAGACAGTCAACCGGAGGGCTGAGGGCTCAGAGGCAGAAAGTCAGAGGACAGCCAGCCAGAGGACAGCTAGACAGAGGGTTGTCAGCCGGTAGACTGTGAACCAAGAGACAGCCACTCAGAGGGCGTCTGAACGGAGAACAAGCAGACAGAGGACAGCCAGACAGAGGACAGGCAGCCAGAAGATGGCCAGCTAAAAGACAGTCAACCGGAGGGCTGAGGGCTCAGAGGCAGAAAGTCAGAGGACATCCAGCCAGAGGACAGCCAGCCAGAGGACAGCCAGCTGGAGGACTGTGAACCAAGAGACAGCCACTCAGAGGGCGTCTGAACGGAGAACAAGCAGACAGAGGACAGCCAGACAGAGGACAGGCAGCCAGAGGACAGCCAGCCAAAGGACAGCCAGCCAGAAGACAGCCAACCACAAGGCATCCAGACAGTCAGGAGGAGGACTGTGAGCAGACAGACAGCCAATCAGAGGACACTAGACAGAGAAGAGGCAGTCAGAAGACAGTCATGATAGCCAGCAAAAAGTCATCCAGACAGAGGACAGTTAGTCGAAGGATAGACAGACAATGAACAGCCAGTCAGAGGACAGAGTACAGACGCGGACTTTGCGCCAGAGGACAACCAACCTGAGCAAACCTAGCCAGAAGGCCGACAAGTCAAAGCGAACGTATCCAGAGGCCAAGCACCCAGAGCCATGACGGATTGAGCCCAGGAACTCAGGCCAGTACCAGACAGAGCCCAGTCAACCAAACCTCCCTTCTGAGTTGTATCGAGTGGTTGCACCAAGATCTGCGGATGACTAGACCAGCAAGAGGCGTTGTACACAACCTCCAACGACTTGCCTTAATTGTTAAGAAGTTGCTGAGGAATGTTTGGCTGAGGTGAGCACTTGAACAGACTTGCTGAAGCACACTTAGTTCGAAAAGGGAACCATTTTGATGACGGAAAGGTTCACATTTTTTCGGTGCCAAAAGAAAGAAAGAAGGAATCCTCTAAAGCTTGCTGGATTTGGGAACTTCTTGATCTTTTCTACTCTGACTTCAGTTAGGCTCTTGTTGAAGTAGTCCCTGACAGCTGACAGGATGGAGGATGCCTACCGTCCGTGCTTGTAGTGCCTGAATCAACTGCGTGGATCTTGTTAACTCCATCGACCTTTACTCCGTTCGATGGCAACCTTTAGTAGATTTTTTTTACACCCACCCTTCCCCCTTTAGAGGGAATGAGAAAGTTTCCTTAAAAATTGCTAACGCTCCCTCTCTTGCTTTTCTATCTGCCAAAGATTCCGATTGAAGTTTCCTCGCAAACAGTCATCTCTTCCATTTAGATCAACCTTTACATCAAAGCTGCCCACATGACAAACGCCAAACACATCAACATCTTCAGAAGCCCCTCACACCAGACGACCATTTATCAGAGAAGACAATTCCCTCCAAACAAACACTTGCGACTGCATCCCACATCCTGCCTCAAAGCTATCTCTTCACAACAAAACAACCCTAATCCGTGACGACCTTCCCAACAAAACCCATCATCCGACAACGTATCAACTTAACTCTTGCCACGTCACACCACTGCCGCAGCACCAGCACCACTCTCTTCGCCATCACCGTGTACACCACTTTTTCGCAATTCACCACCGACGATAGCGACGACGACGACGACGACGAGTCGAGCTTCATTCACCACGCTCTTCACACCACACCACGTCGTCATAATCAGCAGCACACAACGTCTCGCCGCCGCTCCAACAACACATGCGCCTTCCCAGCTATTGATTATTTCTGTGCCACACCACCACCAGCAACTGCCGTCACCAGACCGAACCCGTGTCACCACTGAGCAGCAGCCTGTGCGCCGGTTACCACTACCGTCGTCGCCGCTGGCTGCGACCAGAACAGCAGAGCACAGCACCGTTTCGAGAGAAGGCCTGCTGCTGGTCTACTCACGCTCGCAGCCGGCGCATATCGTCGTTCCATAGAGAGCCGGAGAGTCAGTAGTCGACAGGCGGTTCGAGAGAACGAACGTGCCAGTGCCCTGTTTTCACCGCAAATCTGGTGCTGTTCCACTTCAAGTTCGTGTCTGTGTTGGGTGGAGACTGTGTGTGTGTGTGACAAAATGGTATTTGAGTGCGATATGTGCTCGAAGTCCTTCTCGGTGAAGAGGTCGCTCATCCGGCACGTGGACTCGCGCCACAAAAAGATCAAAGTATTCTGCTCGCTGTGCAACAAGCCGTTCTCGCGGTCCGACAGTCTTGCGCACCACATCAACACAATGCACCCTGTGAGGCAGGGCAAGCGGTCCGCAGAGCCAAGGCGACGCCGGACCAAAGGTACAAAGGTGATGCGGGAGCAGGTGCGGGTGAAGCGAGAACGGAAGCGAATGCAGGCGTTCCACCTACAGACGTGAGTGCGACGCATTTCCTGCGCCAACCCCTTGAGTGACTCATTTTCTTCTTCCGTAGAGAGCCCCAAGCGGAGGAGAGCAGTCCTCACCCCGATGAATCAACCAAAGTCCCCCAAGAGGCACCCAGCCTGCCGAAGGTCTTTCCAGTTCCGCTCGTCAATTTCCTCCCCAAAGAGCCACCGCCACCGGTGGTGGAGATAAAGCCCGAGGTACACATAGAGGTGGAGCCGTGCATAGACGTGGGCGGCAGCTGCCCGATCGACGACTACCCGGGGCACATGCCCGACAAACAGAAACGGTTCACGACGGCGGATGAGTTGGACTACACCGTCCTCGACCTGATGCAGCAGAATGCCATAGATGCCAAAGACGAAGACCGCATGTTCCTGCTGTCGATCCTGTCCGACTTCAAGCGCGTGCCGATGGAGAAGAAGCTGAAGGTGAAGGCCCGCATAGTGGGCGCCATTGTAGATGCTTTAGATTAGGGGGCAGGGTGGGGTGCGTAGGGTAAGAGAGCTCAAATAAATTTTAAATGTGTTGAAAGTGTGATTTTGGATGTTTTTAAGAGGAATTTGGGGCTTTAGAGGAGGTTAGGGAAGAATCATTCCTTGGACCTGGATTTTTGTAAGCTGGACTTGAATAGTCATTAGACGACCAAGGGCGTTGACCTACCTTACTCCAAGGCATCGGATAGAAAAGTGAAGGCAGTCATTATGAAACAAGACACGAAAAGACTGTTGCTGAGAATTTATCCTTAAGTCGAGCTTACAGTCGGCTGCAAAATTGACGACTTCGTCTGTCTGAGAAAAGCGACAAAATTTACAGCATTTGGAATTTGAATACCCAAGTCAGAGCCTGAGTCTCCCAAGCGTCCCAAATTTTTGTAATACACCCTCAAGTCGGTCATTAAGGTGACCGCAGAGCACCCAAGCCAAGCTTTGACGACTAAGTGGAGCTGGGGAATGCTCTCATGTCAGCATTCAACTTTCCTAACCTCGTTTGACTTTTTGCCGGGCCTAGAAAAGTTGGTCAGTCAGGGAAGGTTTTGCTAGATTTTCGAATCGAAGCCTGGCTTGTACCCAAGCTTGGAAGCAACAGAGGCAAAGTTTTGAATCCAAATTTTTCTAGAGAAACTTCGCCTATTGCCAGTGACCTGGACATCGTGGCTTCTTAGAGAAGATTCATTTTTAAAGCCGGGCTTGGCTTAGTGTCCCGCAGCTAAGTATACCAGCTTCAGCAGCTGAAAAACGTAACAGTTCGGGCTCCTTATTAAGTTTAGAGCTCCATTGGCGCCAGCAATCCGTTTTTTCTAAGACAGACTCACATTTCGAAGCTGGGCTTGGCTAATTTTTCCTTCCCTCCGTCTTATACTTCCTGAATCCGTTGTCTGTAGTTAAGAACTTGTGGGATCTGCATACGGATTGAGAGCTTGTAACTTTTCCGTGTCAGCTGCGTCTTCAAGCCAGATTTGGCTTCCTTTTGTTCAATAAGACTGAGCTGCTGTCCCTTGTGAAGTTTTCATGATTGTATCGCCTTCTCAGAGCTGAGCGATTGTTGTTTCATCTCGAATATGTGATGGGCTAGGGTCGACAGTATAAGACATACACCTCTGAGCCGAGTTTTTAAGTCCTAGAGGTGAGAGTTGAGTTCCTAAAACTAGAACTTTCCACCCCCTTAAGCTGATTTTCCATCGCCGCGTGTCTTAAAGCACCAGATTGCCCAAAGACCAAGGCTTGACCATGGCATACTTGGGTTTACAAACTTAAGCCGGGTTTTCTAAGCGGGGCTTCTTAAGCCGGGTTTATGAAGTCGTGGTTTCAAAGTTTAAGTGGCGCTTTCAAACACTCTCCTTCTCATGAGCTAGGCTTACAGGACTATCACAGGAAATGGGACTGAGCCCCATCTTGAAGACAAGCAGGCTCTCCTTCGACACAGATTAGTTCCCAGCGTTGACAAAGATCTAAGCCTGGCTTGTAAATCTCGTCTACTGCCTAAGCAGTGCACTCCACTCTCCTCACAACTAGCACACGCAGCATCTCCCTCCTATGCCTTTCAAATCCATTAACACGGACAAAAGACTCCCGGGAGCGATGCAATCACCTCAAGGACCCTCCAGCATCCACGCACACATCACATCTTCCCACACCCCCGTGCCCTCCTTCCTCGGCCGCGCGCCGCTGAAAACCTGTGCAGCAACACGATAAACGCCGACTTCCGAGAAACAATTCGCAACGCCCACCGATGCAGGCATTCACTTGCAGCTCCGGGGCGCAACCCCTGTGCCACCGGCCAGCAGTCACCAGCAGGCACGCACCAAGGAGCATAGGCCAAAGCGAACGAACGAGAGGAAAAAAAACGCAATTTCCTGGCTTCGTCAGAACTGAAACAATTACGCGACATCGGGCGGCTACGCAGAACCTTAGCGCTGCGGCCGCCACCAACAACAACAGTTGACGCGGCTAATGTCGTTTCTTATCGCTTGACTTGCCTGCTCGCCAAGGCCTTGTCGAGTCACGCACACGGCGACCAGAAAAAAAAAAGCAAACCGCGCGCACTCACACACACCGGCGCACAGCCACCAACACTGCCGCCGTCGTCGTCAGCTGACGGCAGAAACACCACCCTCCTATGACCGGGGGAACCACCACCATCCCCGTCATCGACACCACCTTCCAACAACAACATCGCGCGAAGTCGCGAAGCACCGTCCGACACACAACGCCACCACCGACGCCCAGTCGCTGTCGGTCGGTCGCCACCGTCAACGTTGCCGTTGCTGATGCCGCGCTGTCGAGCAAATCGACGCGTCGTTCACGCTACACCAACACACTGACACCAGTGCGGCCGTCGGTGGAGTCGGTGTATGGGGAAAAATCGATTTTCCGCCGGTGTGTGTGTGTATGGGCAGCGCGCCTGGCGTGTTGCTGCTGTTTTTCACCCCTCTGCACCGCCGCGTGGTTTGCTGTGCCTCGGATAGCCAGCCGCCTTCTCGCATGCGATGTCAGGCAAAAGAACCGCTACGCCACTGTTGTTGCCTTTGTTGTTGCCATGTGTCGTATGGCACCGTGGTGTGATGCGCTAGCGTTTCACGTTTTTGCCGCAGAGTGATTCAGTTGTGCTCGAAGCCTGGACGTGTATACTCATCACTTGTTCTCAGCGCGCGCGAGAGAGAGAGAAAGAGAGAGACGCGTGCGTTTGTTTTTTTTTTTGCTTGCATTCACTGCTCTCCGGATCTGGATTCCTACAACAGCCGCCACCGCAGCAGAAGTGAACAGCACGTCGTTGGCAGAAGCCGAGCAATTTGCGTTTCATCCCCGTGGAAATACGAGACGACTTCTCCGAAAATGACGCACACCGACGACGGTGACATCGAGTACGACAAGACGACATCTGTCCACGCGATGACGCTGATCCGAGAGGTGAGGAAGTACGAGGTGCTGTACAACAAGCAACTGCTCGAGTACACCGACCTGCCCAAGAAGGAGGAGATCTGGGAGCGCATCCATCAGGTGCTCTTCCCCAACTATGAGAGCCTCAGCGAGGAGACGCGAAGCGTCATAAGTAAGTGGCGCAGTGTGGCCTGGAATTGGGTTTGAAGTTGATTCTATTTGTTTGGCTTGCAGAAAGGACCGTGAGAAAGCGCTGGAAGTCATTGCGTGACGCTGTGGTCAAGGATCAGAGGATGAGGGCGGAGAACCCGACGGTGAGCAGCGGCAAGGAGAGGAAGCAGAACCCGCTGGTGAAGGAGATGAGTTTTCTGCTGCCCTACATCAAGACTCCACGGTAAGTAAGGGATTGGGTTAATTTGTTGTTGAACCTTTTTGACCCTTCTTTCGAGCCTTGAGCAACGAGCTTAGGGGCTATTTCGGAGAAAAAATCATTTTGACAGTCGTTAGCGGCAGACTTGCGGTTCAATTCTTGTCCCAAAGAGACTAACCTCATGTGGAAGGGCTTGCCTTCAGATCGAGTCCGCGGCCCAATCTTTTGAACAGTGCGGTCTGCTTCCTTACAAAGTCTCGTTTTAGTTCTGAGGATGACCTTCGGCAGAAGGGCCTTGTTTCCAACTGTTGCGCCAGTCCTCTGGTCCAGTCTTAGGCTGAATCTGTCCGTTCCCTGAGAGAAGAAGAAGAAGCCTTCTAGTAGACTCTCTTAGCAGGCTCTTGTTAAAGTTTTCCGGCCTCTCACCTGTAGGGGGCCCTTTTGTCTGACTCTGGCTTCAGTCATGTGTTCCAGACATACTCCTGAATGAGGCTCGCCCCTGACAGCAAGGCCTTGTATCAAGATTTACCTTCTTTGGCATATTCCCAGCAGAAGGGCCTTCTAGCAGGCTTTGGCTTCAAACTGCCTCTGCCCGGCGAAAGGTCTTTCTAGCAGACTGTAGCTTCAGACCCTTCGATTTAAAGGGCTGTAGCTGTAAGAAGCGTCTTCTATCAGTCTTCAATTTCGTTGTAAAGCAGGTTCTTCTCCACCGTCTCCCTTTCTGTCAGTAGTCCTCCCTGAGCCTTAAAGCCTGAAGCCCTCCTCGGGCCCATAAACAATCCACATCATTAAGAAAATTTCTCATTTTCCTCCCCAACTCTCTTGCAGTTACAAAACCTGCTACATGGACCACAACGACAGCTACGACGACGGCAACCATTCACCGGACTTTCAGAAGCTGCTCAACGACAACACCTCCATCGATCTGACATTCCACGACGAGACCAACGACGTGAAAGTCGACGACGACGACTTCATCTCCAGTGACGCCCTCTATCCGTCAGTTCGACTGACTACCTCGGAGTCAGAGTCCGGCGAAGTCGAATGGCGCAACGGCTACTTCATTTCAACCGGCAATTCCGGTCGCCCGCCCAACTACACCATCCGCGAGACGGATGACACCGTGATCACAAAATCCGAGCCAGAGCACGAGACTGGATTCTATGCGCCGTACAAGCGAAAGCGATCCGATTCGGAGGTGGAGTTGCAGGCGAAGATCGTCGACCTGGTAGAGCGATGCAACACAGAGTCACAGGACGAGGATCGAATGTTCCTCCTGTCACTGCTCTCCGACTTTAAGAGGGTCCCGCTCAACAAGAAGTTAAAGGTAAAGTCTGCCTTTGTGACAGCGCTAGCTGATGCTCTTGAGGGGTAGACAGGCAGCGGCGAGCACTAAACGCTTCAAATATTCCAGAGTGAGAGTGATCCAAAGATGAATGATAAAGTTTAGCTTAAGCAAATAAATTTTAAGTAAATTATGTAAAGTTGAGGAGTTTTGTTGTCGTGGCCCCACTAGGGGGCGCCGCGTTGGGAGAGACCTTGTGAATGATTGGATGAGTCGAGGATCTAAAGCTGGTGGGGATGCGCGAAGGAATTGGACAGAATTCAACCGGGGAGTCTGCGATAGCAAAGGCATGAACCAAATGGTTCACATCGACGAACTAGATGGCGCTGGATATACAACCACTGAAAAGTCTGTGAAACTTAAGAGGAATTGAAGGAATCGGAAGCAAGAGCTCTCGTAGAGCAAAAGTTAACACTGCGATGGATGGTTTCTTGCTTAGAACCGATGTTCATCCGATTGTGGCGCCATCTGAAAGGTAGAATAAGTCATATGAGTGGGTGGGGTGATTCAAAAGTAGAGTCGAAGCTCCAGCTTCTTAAGCGAAGACGAGGAAACGTAGAAACTTGAGCATTTTGAGCAAAATTTTGTTCAAAAAGAACGCAAAAGAGGATGAGATGACGTAGACACCGATCCACACTCCGAACGTCAAGTTTTTGAGTGTGGAGACAACAAGGAAGAGTCACAGGACGATAAAACTGAATAGAATGCTGCCAAAGATCCTGCCGACTCTCAGACCTTATCGAGAGTCTTGAAAAAGGTCCTTGGTCCCAATCTGTTGCAACAAACATTCAATTTTCCCCGAAAATTAATGAAAATCGAAGCATTTCCCGATAAACCTTGAGAACAAATCTCATTTTCCTCTCCCAGACTCGATCTCTGACGTCTCCAGACTTCCCTTGAACCTCAGAACCGGCATTCGACGTTGACTTTGAATTTCCCTAGAGACGTCTCTTCGAAAATAGTAACCGGAGACCTCGTAGGCGCTGTGAAACGTAAAGTACCGCCTCCTCCTTGCACTCGACCTGCCTGCCACAGCCCCATGTCCTCGCAAGGCATAAATTGAGCCGAATAAGCGAGGTTAGAGAGGGAGAGTCTCTTACGCAAGCAAGAACCACAGCTCCATCCATCAGCCAATGGTCGTCATCGTCATCGTCCATGGGCTCCACTTTCATTCCAAGTTTAGACGCTACGCAGCATGGTGTCCTTTTCGGATAAATTCACATTCCCGTGACGCCACAGACCGGATTTAACCCCGCTCACACTGTAACTGCCTCCTTGCCAGCCCCGTGCCCCCCTTAACTAATCGCGAAGCTTCTGAAATCAATGAACTTTAAAGAGCCTCCCGTACTTGGCATCTAGGAGCCCACTCATTTTCCGCAAATGACAGCGGTTCCCTCATCTGTGTGTGTATGTGTGTGTGTGTGTGTGTAGATGCGAGTGTATTGCTTAGCGTCGCAATTTGTCGACGTCGTTGCGTCGTTGTTGTCTCTTTGGCAACGTCATTGATAAGCTCCTACGCATTAATCACAAGGAACATCTGCCACCCTTCGTTAGGAAGTCCTTCGACCAACCAGCCACTGGGGGTGGGCAGGTGTCCAAAACACGTGTAGGAAGCGAAGTAGCTTTTAAGCTCTCCCCCATGACGTCAAAATGTACTTTTCTGCGTTTAAAAATAAACTCTTCTCAGCGTTGGTTTGGGGGTAGGTGGGGGTGGGGGTCGGATAGATGCGCACAAACCATCACCCGCCCTCGTCCATTGGGGCTGCATGACGATGGAGCATAGTTAGCATTCGATTAACGGGAGGAGTCACGTCATAAGGCCATGACGACCTTAATAATTGTTTCATCTTGTTTCTGGCTAGATGTATCGGATGGGAGGGGGTTTGGGATGGGATGAGTGTGTGCGATGTGCGATGCGACAGCAAGGTCGAGCGATGAGTGAAAACATTTAAACGCCAACGCAGATAACATTCGTCGCCCACGTCAAGTTGTTGTTTCTAGACTCTGGGTGAGGAGTTCAAGGCGCTTGTATGATATGAATTCGGAAGACAGACATTCGCATCGGAAGCGTTTCTAGTTCAATTCGGAGAAGAAACACTGCAGGGGAGGCTGGCAGACGGAGCAGAAATTGGCAAATCTGTGATGGAAGGTGTTTGTGAGGAAAACCTTTCGTCTCCTTCTCAGAATTTGAGACAAAAGTAGTCGATCTCTGGTGGCTTCCAATAAGACACTCGTCGAACGCCACAAAATCTACACTGGAAGACGATTTCTGACACATGAGCCAAATGGGGAGTCTTCTGTCTTCGATCTGGGTGGGCAGGCAGTCGAAGCGCCTTCAGACACATGAACTGGAGAAAAACAGGCAAGAGCCTCAGCCGTAGTTTCCTTTGTGGCAGAACGTAATTTGGTAGCACAACATACCCTTCCTTTCTCCGAATGACTGACTTGAGACATGATTCCTGGAACGTTCTGAGGGACATCCATCGATTCTGAATGCACGCCTCCAAGCTAGGTATTCCAAAGTCACATTGAAACTAAGGAACATAAGCTTCGCCATTGAACTCCTTAGAGTATCGTTGCCCAGGACTAGAGAAAGAGAGACAAACAGACAAACAGAGAGAGGCAAACAGACAAACAGAAAGAGACAGCACAGGACTAGAGAGAGAGAAACAAACGCTTAGAACACAAAACCCATCTCTATGTAGTAGCCGGCAGTGCAGCCAGAGACAGTTTAGCCTACAAGCCACCCCTCGACAAGGGAACAAATATCCCCTTCAAAGTGACTGGCTTCGCGACAACATGGAAGTGTGTCTGCTTCAGATTCCTAGGCGCAGCTAGTCTTCGCCTGAAGCAGAGAACTCTTGCTGTTGTCTGAAGGAAGGAAGTTGAGGCTAGGAATCGGAAGAAGACACGCTTCCATGTTCTCGGAAAGCCAGTTACTTACCTAAAAGGGGATATGTGTGGGCTGCAATTCCAGCAGCTGTGTAATGAGGATGACTAGGCCATAGTAAAGAATCCTCAGCTCAGGTCAACACTTCTCTCTCTTCCCCAGAATTGAATAAGTTGACTATCCAAAGCCTGTAGTGTAATAAGGTCGCAAGTTCGGTTGACTGGGGGCCTTGGGAAGAAAGATTGGATGACGGATACACTGTGGCGGAGTTGACTCGATTTGATGGCACTACTGGGAAGTCTCTAATCTGCAACAAGGGGAGGATGTAGTCAACTGCTGAATACTCCGTCTCAGCCACAAAGAGAGAATGGGCGGTAATGCTCCATTTTAGAGTGTCCCAGTTTCTATCCACGTCGCCACAAGGAAGACGAAAAAGTTACCGTGAACGCTCAGACTGGTGCCGTCCCTGGATCCCAACTTTTATCGAGGATGGCGACTCAAAAATCAGGAAGGTCAGAAAAGTCTTTGGGAAGTAGGACTGCGATCGTCCAGGCAACCTTAAGTGACCACTCCTTCGACGCCGGGGTGATATTTAAGAAGATGCTTCAAAAGATTTCCAAAAACGCAGCATTGCTCCAGCTAAGAACGCCCCTGGATCCCAAACTTTATCGAGGATGGCGACTAAGTCTTCGGGAACGCAGGAAAAGTCTTTGGTAGGTAGGACGCGGGCTGACAGGGCAGCCTTGACTGACCCTTCCTCCGATGGTGGGTTGGTATGGAAGCAAGTCGATGGTCCAAGGGTGAATTCGTCGTTGTCGTCGTTCCCACATTGTCTCCTTAGAAGTAAGTGCAGCTTTTGAAACTCATTTCGGTCATTTTCTTAACTTGCCTTGTCAATTGCTGCCAAAACTTGGAATTGGTCAACCGACTGAGCTGCTGTTGTAGGAGGCTTCCTTGGGTTGATCAACAGTCAGGAAGTGGAAGTCAACCAACAAGGCTCTCCCGAAGGGACTATCCGATAGGGCAGGTGCTCCCAGTTGCGTGCATCAAGTGAAGAAGGGCCCTATCGAACAAGACTTATGCCAAGACGTGCCAGCTCGAAATAAATGCTCAAGTCTACTCAGGACTCTAAGGAGGAAAAAAAGAAGAACAGGGAAAAGAAGAAAAAGGCAAAAGATGAAAAAGAAACTGAAGAGGAAAAAGAATAGGTGACTTGAGAACCTTCTTCACAGTTGTGCGTCCTACCTTTGTCTGGTGAAGTTCATGCCAAGGCATCTCTGAAGCGATTTGAATCGAATCTTCCTACAAAATTAGGCCAAAGATGTCACCTTTCACAGAAGCCATTGGATTGCCAGATGAAAATAGTCATATCAGAGGTATGTGACACCTGACGCCAGAATTTGGTACCGAAATGCTCCATTCACGCGCCAAGGGTTCCGTCTCGCATTTCTTCACGGCACTACCTTCTTCGAGTTGCTGAAACCATTCAAAAAGTTTTCACGGTTCCCTATGAAAAGTTTCTCAGATTTACCCGCCCGGAGTCGGGAAGAAATTGTAGGTCTCCCCAACTCGTGAGAGAGCAACAACAGCACGCAGACGAGTTGTGAAGTTAGACCCAGATCCCATAGGCTCTCTGTGACGAAGCTCCCACCCTCAGTTTGCCATTAGGCGGTTCAGATCGTTCTTTGAATCAATCACTGGGCTTAGCTGTAAGTACTGTCAGTGTAAGAGGGGATGTGGAACTTGTCCTCTTTCATGGGCTAGATCGAAGCTGAAAACAAATTGCCACGAAATTTTGTCTTCACACGAAGGCCTTGTCTTTGGCTTCTCTGCTCGCACATTGCACAAGAGAACCGCGTGAAGTGCGTCCCCCAGCACGCGTTTGCCTGCATGACGTCCGAAATTTAAGCTCTCTCCATAATGAAATTCATGCTCTATTGTTTCGTCACGGCCGCATCCCTTCATGTTCTAAATTTCCTTGTTTACACCAAAAAATCCTGCCGCTACTCCCCCTCCCCCTTCTCACTCCCTCATCAACTGCAACTGCCTTTCCGACTTTTTTTCTCTCCGTCATCACAATCGTCGCACATCTCCGTGTGTGCTGCATGTCGCACAAACAAAACACCGCCAACTGTTCGCCGCCACCGCCGCCAATGAAGTAATCCATGTTCACTAATTGCCCTGATTCGGCAACAGTGCGCTAATCCGGGTCGGCTCGGAAATTATAATAAAACGGAATTAAGTATCTAATGCACACAGGTTGGCGCAGTTGCCCGAGCTACACCTCGGGGTCGCGCACACAGAGAGCAAGAGAGATGCCAGAACAACCATAACGACGGGATCGAATAATCTCCGGCACCCCTGCTAAGTATTTCATTACAATTCATGCGAATACATAATGAGAGCGTGGGCCTGCCTTGCCTGCCTGCCTGCCTGCCTGCCTGACTGCCTGCCTCACTGGCTGGCTGCCTGACTGGCTGACTGGCGAGGGTTATTCAAATCGAACACCGGAGCACCGGCCTTTTGTCGAAAAATCAATCTGCTACACGCACACCTTTCCCGGTCGATCTGTGGCCGTCCGGGCTGAATGCCGAGAGATGGGTGGCGGTGGTATCTGTTATTGATTAATGGAGATGGCTTAAGGCCGGGACCGGGGTCTGCGTTCTTTCTTCGGCTCTTTGCGCTTGTGTGGGTATTTCCCATGGCAGAGGAAAGTTTTAATCATTTCAACAGATTTATTGTTAATTTCAGTGATGAGTTTCGGGGGGGCGGAGGAAGGAACAGTGCTCTTGTGTGATGGAGTCCTTTTTTTTTTGGGGGAGGCTGGTTGATGAGTGAGTTGATCGACTGACTGGCTGTTGGGTTTGTGTTTTTTTTGTTTTCAATTGTCCAGCTTTTGGAAGGCATTGTCCTTTTTGGATAATTTGTCAGGAACAGTGAGGAGTCTGTGTCTTTGCTTTTGCAGATTAGCCGGGGGCTGAATGTGAACTCCAGGAGGGTGCTTTTGTGGAGATTGTCAATCATTCCTTCCTTATCTCGGGGGACAAGTGATTTGTAGGGCATCGACGATGAGAGACCAATTCGGGAAGGATGTGAGAAGGAATTGCAGGGGGAAGACAAGAGTCAGGGTCTTCCTGCTGAGCCTTAGAGTCTGAGAAGAAGGCGTCGTTGAAAGCAAGTGAGTTGAAGCGTCACTCGAGTTTCACTCGCTTTTGTAGCGACAACAGTCGGAAAATTGAGGGAGTTGCCTCCAAGCCACCACAGACATCGAACGCTACAATCGTATACAGACTCAGTACCTTTCCCAAGACAGCCCAAAAAATTGGGCAGCACCACCATTTGTACATCTTCTCCTCTCTTCCAGGGGCGCTATTTCACAATTGGCGCTGGTAGACATTCTTTCAAGTTTGAGCCTGGTGCCTCTCTGGTGGCGATGAGTAGAGCTAGCAGGCATTCTTTCAACTCTGAGCCTAGTGCTTCTCTGGTGGCGCTGAATAGAGCTAGCAGACGTTCTTTCAAGTTTGAGCCTGGTGCCTCTCTGGTGGCGCTGAGTAGAGCTAGCAGACGTTCTTTCAACTCTGAGCCCGGTGCCTCTCTGGTGGCGCTGAGTAGAGCTAGCAGGCGTCCTTTCAAGTTTGAGCCTGGTGCCTTTGTGGCGGCGCTGAGTAGAGCTAGCAGACGTTCTTTCAACTCTGAGCCTAGTGCCTCTCTGGGGGCGCTGAGTAGAGCTAGCAGGCGTTCTTTCAAGTTTGAGCTTGGTGCCTCTCTGGTGGCGCTGAGTAGAGCTAGCAGACGTTCTTTCAAGTTTGAGCCTAGTGCCTCTTTGGTGGCGCTGAGCAGAGCTAGCAGACGTTCTTTCAACTTTGAGCCCGGTGCCTCTCTGGTGGCGCTGAGTAGAGCTAGCAGACGTTCTTTAAAGTTTGAGCCCGGTGCCTCTCTGGTGGCGCTGAATAGAGCTAGCAGACGTTCTTTCAAGTTTGAGCCTGGTGCCTCTCTGGTGGCGCTGAGTAGAGCTAGCAGACGTTCTTTCAACTCTGAGCCCGGTGCCTCTCTGGTGGCGCTGAGTAGAGCTAGCAGGCGTCCTTTCAAGTTTGAGCCTGGTGCCTTTGTGGCGGCGCTGAGTAGAGCTAGCAGACGTTCTTTCAACTCTGAGCCTAGTGCCTCTCTGGTGGCGCTGAATAGAGCTAGCAGGCGTTCTTTCAACTTTGAGCCCGGTGCCTCTCTGGTGGCGCTGAGTAGAGCTAGCAGACGTTCTTTCAACTCTGAGCCCGGTGCCTCTCTGGTGGCGCTGAGTAGAGCTAGCAGGCGTCCTTTCAAGTTTGAGCCTGGTGCCTTTGTGGCGGCGCTGAGTAGAGCTAGCAGACGTTCTTTCAACTCTGAGCCTAGTGCCTCTTTGGTGGCGCTGAGTAGAGGTAGCAGGCGTTCTTTCAAGTTTGAGCTTGGTGCCTCTCTGGTGGCGCTGAGTAGAGCTAACAGGCTTTCTTTCAACTTTGAGCCTGGTGTCTCCCTGGTAGCGCTATATGCCCTACAACCACAGTATGCTCCTTCAACAACATGTCCTCTGTTGGGATGATTTGCTAGACTACTAAAATGCAGTACAGAACAAGTTCGGCCGTTGCTACACCTCCTAGATGACACTCTCCACTCAAAGCCCACCACAAACATCGCCAACACACTCACAGATCACAGATCATCACTTTCAAGCCATCCGCTCGTCGGTCACATTCCAGTGAAATCTCCCCTTTGCTCGATACCCGCTGACAGCTTGACAGACAGAACCGATCAAACCTCAGACGGCATTCTTTGACGAAGAAAACTGCAATGAAGGCCGACAATCTTCCTGAAACGATGACATTTTGCAAGCAGCTCGCAAACAGTTCGCAAACAGACCTCAATGCACGTCAATCACAGAACTCGCCGAACTCGCAAGTCACTGAGCAGTTCGCCATGACTCAGCAGTCACCGGATCCAGTTCGATTTGAAAATGATACACTCCACAAACGCGTGGCATATGACGTTCTGCGCTCTTCTCAGTACAGCGCCGACTAGCAGCGAAATTGGCCACGTGCTGCGTCACAAACATCTTTAGTCATCAACGTCGTGGTCATCCCCTTCCCGGATAATAGGCAACGTCAGCGCTGCTAAGTTGTAAGCAAATTTCTTCCCTGAATTGTTTCAGTTCGTGCTGACGCTTTTGGCTTTTCCCCACCCCCATCCGTGGCACGTATGCATCCACCGCATACGCCGCATAAATTAATTCAACGCCAAGCTGCGAGCGATGGCAACAGTTTCACTCTGATCGGTGTGATCATTTGGCACCCGATCAAGTTGCGACTGTCATCTGTCGCACGAAAGCGAAGTCGTTTGACATCAATTAGGGAGAACGCAGACAAGTGACAGTCGTGTTTACAGTCGCTTGACAGATTGCAGGAATGCCTGGGAAGACGTGGTGCGCCGAAGGCCGTTGGTTTGCATGCGACGTGGGAGATAAGTGGATTTTGTTTTTCTTCGTGAAAACGAAAATTGTTTCTAAGCGGTGGCCTTGACATTGGCCTGCGGCTAGTGGGAGAGTGGAGATTGTGGCAGCGGATGGTGTGGAAAGTGGCCGCTCTGAGGAGAGCTTATGTGACAGAACGTTGTTGCCTCTAGAAGAATCAGTTCTTGTGGGGGATGTGCTTATACTGCTGGCCCCTGTTCAACGTCGAATGTCTCGAATATCCCAACCAAATGGCCAACTGCTGGATAGCTAGCTGCAAGGTAGCTGGCGGCAGCTGGCTGCTGGGTAACTAGCGGATGGGTAGCCTGCTGCTGGCTGCTGGGTAGCTGGCGGATGGGTACCTGGCCGATGAGTAGCTGGCCGATGGGTAGCTGGCGGATGGGTAGCTGGCGGATGGTAGCTGGCGGATGGGTAGCTGGTGGATGGGTAGCTGGCGGATGGGTAGCTGGCCGATGGGTAACTGGTGGATGGGTAGCTGGCGGATGGGTAGCTGGTGGATGGGTAGCTGGCGGATGGGTAGCCTGCTGCTGGCTGCTGGGTAGCTTGCCGCTGGGTAGCTGGCCGATGGGTAGCTGGCCGATGGGTAGCTGGCCGATGGGTAGCTGGCCGATGGGTAGCTGGTGGATGGGTAGCTGGTGGATGGGTAGCTGACGTTGGCCGGTGCGTAGCTGGCTGCCGGCCGATGGGTAGCTAGCTGCTGGGAAGCTGGCTGCTGGGTAGTTGGCCGCTAGGTAGGTTAAAATCAATAAAAAGTCACGCTCCCAGACCACGTCATAAGGCAGGAGTCTGGGAGAGACAAGATGGGCTTGAAGGGCATTTCAATATCTCTACGTTTATTCCTACTCTCGCAATCATAACTCCAAGCCCACCCAAAAACCAAAATGAATCCACTTGAAGCCTACTTCAAGTCCAAGACGAACCACTCCCTTTTCCAAATCTTTCCGTTCCCTCCCCGCGTCCACACCCCCCTACAAGACATGCACAATCAATTGCATGCACTGTTGATCTTCTCTCTGCCGCGATTAGCCCGAGACACACTTTCACTTTTCAACCTCTTCACGAGCGCCGCCGCCAATTGAAGAGCCCAATTAACTTCGAATTTGACAAGGCCTATCGCTTCTCCGCCTCTCTTGTCGATCATCATTCGCACCCACGGTCGCCACGATCACCGGCAACGACTCAATCCCGATCACAGAGATCACCAGCACTGGTGCCCTGGTGTCAAGCCCTCCACACAAAATAAACCGATTTCCATTGTTGGAGAGGCTCCTCCGGTCGACGGGTTTCCAAATCCAGAAAATCGAAATCACACTTAACAAATGCCGCCGAGCTGGTGCGTTGAATTGGCCGACGACAACTCGGCGGCTCAGTGGCTGAGTGAGATTTCTCCGTTTTCGGGGAACAGGCGGTGTCGCTAGCGCGGCCCGTGTCGGTGCATGGCATTACTTCCGCTTAGGTGACTGCGATGATCACACTCCACTTTACCGCGACGCAGTGAGGTAATGTTAGCTGACCCAGTTTCAGGGGAGTCGAAGGAAAGCGGCAGACACCGTTGTGCGATGTGCTGCTCCAGAAGATCAATGATCGCGACAGCGCTTCCGACCTGACACACGCACGCGCAACCGGTGGCCAATAAGTCGCCGAAATTAGGAGGAACAGCGACGAACGATCGTCGGTCGTCTCGCTGGGTGGCGCACTGAGCAGTCACCATTTCGCGATCGGAATCGTCGCGGCCTGGGGGAGCCCGAGAAGTGAAACAGTACCGGTTTCTGTTTATTTTTTCCGCTCCATCGCAAGAATCACCTGAGCCGTGGCGGCAGCAAATGCAGGCGACGGCAGACGGCAGACGTCGGCTGCAGTGCCGCGATCAGTGTCTTTCGTCGTGGTGGCTTCGGCAAACGGTTTGCCTTGTTGCCGCGAACCGGTTGCCTAAGCACTGCAGCCACTAGATTCTCTTTCGGTTGATGGTGATGGTGGAGTGCCGGAGAAAGGGATGGGAGACGGAGAAGATCGTGGTGGTGATGATCTTGCCACGATCACCACGCGACACTTTTACTTTCGTTGCTGCTGCTAGTTGAGTGCTGGCTGGCTGCTGTTTGGCTGCTGGAGTTGCAGAGAGAAGCGTGAATAGGAAAGAAGTTGGATTGGCAAACTTGTTGTTGTTGTTGGTGTCTTTTTTTTCTCTATTGTGCCCCGTCTTCTTCATTACGGTAAAGTAGACTGATAAAACATGCCTTAGATGGCTACTGCTCACGCAAGGGAAACTGAAGTTCAATTCCCGACGAAAGTGACTTTCAAACGAAGTAGAAACGAAAACAGACAAAAAAAACGACTTCTCATAGATTTGCGGTCGATTATGAGGAATGAGAAACCGCCCCAACGAGGTGTCATTCGGCAGTGAGTGTTTGAAGTCTAGTCGTAGACGGGAGACAAGTCCGCATTCGAACGATGCCAATGACTGATAACGGTTGGATGGATAGAAAGTGATTTCTGATTATTTTTCGGAGTCCTTGAAGAGAAAATATTGATTGCCAAGAAGAGAGATCTTTGTAGTGTACTCTATTTTGCAATGTACATATGTTTCCTTGGTGGAAACCAACCAAGGCGGATGATACAGAGTCTTTGCCGGGATCCATTAAAGAACTCCGAAAGACTTTAAACTGCGGAGTTTGGCATTGAGGGTGAGGATAGAAACGTCTGTATCCTTTTTATGTTGCCTTTTTATCAATAAAGCTTTTTAAGATGGGAGTCTCTTTAGATCCTATGATCAAAATCTGCTTTCGGAGTACTCTGAATTCTGAGGAAGGCTATCAAGAAACATAGTCGTCGCACATAATTATAGAAGTTCACTTTTGTTTTGTGCCGCTTAGACACAAAATGGCAGAGGAAGAATTTTCGATGCAGTCTTCAGTCAGTAGCCAATTTCGGAGTTAGAAAAAAATTAAACTTTGATAAGAGGGCTTTTGCTTACTGCGGATAATCATCAGAGTAGAGCGTAGGAAAAGGGATATCTGATTGTACGAGTCTTCGGAGTCTTTCGGAATGTTTCGGAGTTCTCAACCAATCAAACTATGTTTCAATGTTCCTCTTGATAGATGGTAAGAACATGATTTACTTTGAACTGTGCGCCTGTACATCTAATTTTCCCATTCGGAGTCTTAGAAGAAATATCTGAATTGCATGTATTACCTACGAGAAACCGATGTATTTGAATCTATAATGACAAGACTGTTGTTTTACAAAGCTACGTGCAACGATGAACAGCAGCTTTGCAGTTTCTTAGTTTTCGGAGTTCCATTAATCCTTTGAAAATGCCTTAAATCTTTTAAATTTTGAAAGTCCTAAGAAGAACTCAAATATCCATTAGAGTCGTTGAATCCCTTCGAGCCACTCATCATGCGAATTACCAGAACATCTCAGTTTTGTGTGAGTTCTGAGTTTTCGGAGTTTCAAAAATAGCGTTATGTGAATCATAAAATCATTTTCCTTCCTTCCCCTACACCTTCCTGAACCCCCTTCAATCCAATTCCACCCACAATGACCCTTATCAATGAACACACAACATTGTGGCGGCAACAAACATCGCCATCGCCATCGCCATCGCTATCATCATCATTCTCCACATCGTCATCAACATCATCGACTCCACCCTCTACCCTCACTCATTAAGAACACAATTGACCATCATAAAAATTTACAGGATAAAACCGAATTTTTCTTGCTGTTCCGACGTTCCCCTCTCAGCTCACCCTCGATGGTCACGCAACGCAAGCACACACACACACTCACCCCTGCTGTCACAGGACCGTTCAATAGTGTATCACAACATTATCGGTCAAAGAGAAAACATATTTTGCACCCCGACCATGACACCGCCACCCTTCTCAATTCAAATTGGCCCATCAGCCCATGTGTTCCTTTTTCCGTATTCCTGCCCTCAGTCCCGTCAGGACTCGCACCACACAGGCAGGAATGAAAATTCTTCCACACACAGCACAGCACAACCAACAAGGGCACAAGGACCAACAACAACAAGACCAGCAACAACTCCAGCAACAAGAAGCGAAAAGGGAAAAAGGACTAAATCGACCTTTTTAAATATTTTACTCAATCAATTTAATAAAGGAGTCGATTTAAATTACAACAAGCAGAAACCCGTGTGAAGGACATGAGTCCTCCTCTCGTTTGTCCCCTTCTCCCCCCCCCCCTCGCTTCGACAGCCGATGGCTTGTCTCGGTATGTGGAGGGCTATGTGTGCTCGTGTGTGAGAGTTTGTATGCGGTTAGTTGAACACACTGGGGTGGACAACAGGAGGGCAGGAGGGCAGGACAAGGAACAGGAACAATACAAAAGAGCGAACGATGATGTTCAGGATATTGTGCATACTCACAGATTTTCCCTAGAATTCTCTCTAACACACACAAACACACACACAGACGCGTGCACACTCGAACCCCCATGCGAGAGAGTACTTTGTATTACCAATTCAATTATCAAGATTGCGAGAGGGAGCGCACACACGAAGGATGAAAGGAAACGCAAAGACCGCTCAGACTCGAACGCCTTTTCTTTTGCTTTGCCAACTCAGAATGAATGCCTGAATGGGGGGGGCAGATGTTATGCCACGACGACGACGATGAGGACGGCTGGATGGATGGTTGGATGGATTTGAAGGTTATGATGGCGCATCGAGCAGTGCAGTCGGTGTGGGCTCATGTGAGTGGAAGAATATTGGCCACTTGACGGTGACTTTTGGAGTTTGCCGGTGAAACGCCTTCACAATGAGAATGAAAACTACACTCGGAGAATCGGGGGCTGAGTGGAAAATTTTCTGAAAATTGTCTTCACATCTGGGGTGGTTGGAATGAACTTTGTGGTGCTAAGCGCTGGGAGAGTCAAGTGGACTTGAGAAAGCTTTTAAATCTCTGTCGGTGGAGGTGTAGAGGAAGGAGGATGTTGAGGACAAACAACATGGGAACTACTAAAACGTCAAAAATTCTGTTAGTCAGCGACATCCTGTCCAAATCACTGTGAGTCGTGTTCTTCCCATTCCACTGGCCAGCCTCGTCATTTAACAGCATCAAACCACAGACAGCGTGTATCAGTGTCTATTCGTGATCCCACATCACCCAAAATATGTCACATTTCCCCAACCACCATCAGCCATCGCTTAGCACACATTTGACAGTGAAACCAATTCGACACAGACTCGATTGCCATCCCCTTGAAGCCGGGGAATCCGCTTCGCTTAATTATGCATATCCTGCGCTCAGCGCTTGATTACAAATTGACAGATCAATCGAATTGTGCCTTCGGAAGCCGATTAAATTTCGCAAATCATAAAACGCATACAAAGCCGAGAGTCCTCCATACGCCTCCGTTCGCCTTCAACTGTCATCACCCGCTTTCCGCCCCCACCGCCCCACCCCCGAAATGAACCTCAAACAATGCGTGAGAAATGTTCTCCATTCACAGAGAGTGTTGAAAAAGGAACGGAACAGAGGAGGAGTATTGAAAACGAAGCCGAGAAAGGTTCATGCCCACGACTGTACGTTGTTGTGGATGTGGCAAGCTTGTGTGGTGATATTTATGGCTTATGTCGTACATTTTGAATTGTTTTGAATATCAGAGGTGCACACAGGAGGGAGTGGAATTGGGGAAATTTAAAGTGGTCTTCCTCCTGATTCAAATCAACGTGGAGAGGGAATGGCTACAAGAATGTGAGGAAGATGGACAAATGTTTGGATCTCGAAAACGGGGCATCTGACGATAGGCTTGTATTTGAAGAAAAAACGTGGAAAACGAGGGTCATCATCATAAAGCCATTGATAGGTCTGGTCACAGACGAGTAGCTCTCATTAGATGAGTGATGCTGATCTGAAACATAATCGCATATCTCAAAAATCATGCGACTGTTTGAAAAATGTATTTCAGCTTCAGAACGATGGGACTGATGTCGACTTTCCTTATGAGGATCTGTTCATCACTTATGAGGATCTGAAGCTCGACTCAAAGTGCAACGAATTGCAAAGCGAAGAACGCGTCACATCTCAAAAACGGCTGCGTTGACGTATTTCAAAACTGAACGTGGACAAGAATGACTTGAGATTGAAATTATTCCACTATGTGTTCATCAATTACAACTCATTGCTAGTGCTGAAAGCAAATATTCGGACTAAATTGAAGTGAAGTTGTGCCATAAAGCTACAAGAACTGATGGTACATGACAGTAACAACTCCTTGGTCAATGGATCACGTCTCGAAAACCATGCGTTGCACGTCATTTCTTTCTTCGTTCTTTTGAAATGTATGGTCTCCACGAAGATTAACCTTTTAGCAACAAATTTGTGCCAAATTTTCTCTGTTAGGGTGCAGAAATTTAGTCAAAAACACAACAGATACTTCTGACGTGGCGTTTGAAAAATGTCTCATATCTTGAAAATGGTACGTCGAAAACGAATTTTCTTCTTGATTGAATTTGAGGCCTGAACTAAGGCAAGTATTTTGACATCAATTAAAGCAGGGTTTCAGATATATTGAATGGAAGTCTCATTTGAAAAAGTACACAAGCTGTCCCTATTTTCGCCCCAAATTCTTATGGGTACCAAAATCTACCCAAAAATACAACAGATGATGCAGACATGTCCTTTGTTTTTGGAAAAAAATATTCAAATCGTTGGAACTGTGCCTTGAACACAATTTGTCGAACTTGCCCCTTCGACAGTTCTAAGATCGATCCAAATACAAAGTTTTACAGAGTATTCCAAAATTTCGAAAATGATGCATCTCAGGAGAATGTATAAGGAGAAGACTTAAGCCTTAAAGAAAATGTGTCAGAAATAATTTGTCTTGAATTTGTCCTAAATTTGGAGCAGAATAGTTCCCAAATCAGTCAGTAAAACCAACTTGTTTTGGAAACTTACCCATATCTCAAAAATGGTGTGTGGAACGAAATCTGTCCCTATAGTGCACAACTTTGAAGATTCTAGCTGTTTGTAGCCTCTACTTAGACAAGGAATTTGATGCCAACTTGATACAGAAAATAATAAAGATGCTGCTCACATCTCAAAATCAGCACGTCATCTTTGAGATGTTGATGTCGATGTCTCAAAACTAGCACGTCATATATCAGATGTTGATTGTCGTTCAACTGACACCAGAAAATACCCTAGATGAAACGAATTTCATCCTCGGCGTCGGATCGAAGATTTTGGAACAGAAAAGTGCGTCAAAACCCATCTTTTCAACTGAAAAATTGTCCGTATTGCCAACACGTTAACCAAAACTGTCATTTGACTTTGTTAGAACATTAAGGGCTGGTGTTTTGAGATTTTAGGACCAAATTTGTAACGAGTTTGCGAAGAATTTCCAAATTTTGCTCAAAACTTGAACACCGTCTAGCAAACGTCATATTTCCCCTCCCATCGCGTTGTTTTCCAAAATTTTCCAAGAGATTCTCTGAAACTGATTTCCTGGGACAACAGATTCTGATTTTCAGAACAAATTTGTGTGTACCTACAAACTTTCAAATAGGAACGTTGTGAAATCCGTCTCGAAACGTATGAATTCAAAACCACATCGTTTACCGATGCATCGGACGCCATTTCTCCCTTCTTCTTTTCCCTAAAATTAGCAGCAGCTCTTAAGAATATGATTAAGGCGTCAAATTGGTACCAGATGAGTACCACTTTTCCGTTGCAAAACAAATAGTTTCAAAAAATCGGTCACATCTTGGGAAAATGTCGCTTCTATAGAAATTTGTAGCACCTCAACCGGATTTCAATCAAAAAAACACCCAAAAAACCAACTCAAAAGACGTCCAAATAACAGCCATCCACAGACAGTTGCAAGAATTTAACGGAACGGGGCCAAGATTGAGTGAAAACGAAAAAAAAAACATTTTTCTCTTCTTGAAGTGCGATATTCCCACAAGCGCGCATACTTTCAATTAAAACACGACAAAATGTGACTGCTCGACGAGGGGATGAGATGCGGCGGAGGAGGTCAAGAAGAAAACGAGCAAACATCGGGTACAAACAAAACTCTTCACCAACTGAAGAGCGAATGCAAGAGAGACAAAGAGTTTCTCTCCCCCCAACCCACCCGCAGCAAAAACAAAACACAACTCACACACCGCAGGCAGAGAAAGAGAGAGAAAAGAAATAAAATGGCAGTGACCGAGTGAATCGAGCGCGTGTTCCCTCTCTCCGACAGACAACCGTCACAGCACCACCAGCAACGGCAACCACTCCACGAGCCGAAGAGCTAACGTCTCCGCAAGAGATTTGCTGGCAACTGAAGTTTTATCGTCGCGTTTTGAAAAATTCAACCGGCCCCCCCGTGAGCCGTAGTGGTGTTGGTTGGCCCGTGCGCGCCTGTGTGCGAGGCACCCTTCACTGGTGTTGGTGGCACAGTCCGAAGAGAATTTCAAAAGAGTTCCTGTTGGGTCTCTTGGCATTTCCGCAACTCACAGCCAGCCGCTGGTGTGTGCGTCAAGTCACGCACACCACAGCGTCGCACATTTTCGAGAGCACGATTGAAATTCATTTATTATTTCAAAACCATATGTGTCCGTCGGCTGGGATTAATCTTTTGAACAAGTGAAGGTAGTTTTCGAGTTGTTTTGTGTTTTGTTTTCTTTTTTGTTGTGCGCTCTGTTGCTTCGCTTCGCCCTGCCCCTCTGCGCGGTGTTCGCTGCTCGCTGACGGGCAACCAACTCGTTGTGTGTGCGAGCGAACGAGCGCTTGAAGTGGAGGAGAGTTACTTTGTGGCGTCGCGTCGCTGTTTTGCGCCTCTTTTCGCCTCTTCTCGCGTTCTTCGGGGAGATTTGGTTTAATTAGCTTTGATTTGCTGTTAATTGTGCGCTGTGGCCATGCGTAAGTGGATTAATTTTAATTAAGTGGCTCTTGCGCTGGTTGGTTGAGGGTGGGTGAGGAAGAGAGGGGGGGGGGGGGGGGGGCAGTTGCAGTCGTTATCGCATATCTGATGGGGGGAGTGATGAATTTGAAATCGCTTATGAAAAGGGAGGCAACTGGAGACGTAGAATCACTCTTGCCAATCGCTGTTTCTTTGAACTCAAGAGGCAGTTGAGTAACAAAGCCCTCTGTCGAAGGACTAAGCTTGAACATCCCAGTCCTATTCTATGGCACGGAAACGTGGACGTACCTAAAAGCGGATGAGGAAGCCCAAGATAAAAGTTTTGTGTGCGATTGCCTTGATGGCACCTGGAGGAGAAGATTTAACGACGAACCCTACGAGCTGTGCAGCAACATGCGCCTGGTCAAACGTTTTCGGATACAACACTAAGAATGGCTAGGCCACGTAAAGCATATGGACACCACTGCTCCGGCCCGAAAAGTCTTCGAATCTGAGCCATTGCGACAAGGCAACAGAGGACGGCCTAGGCAAAGGTGGCACACACAAGTGGAGAAGGACCTCAACCAACTTGGAGTGCGCAATTGGCGGCAGCTGGTGAAAGGTCGTGCTGGCTGGAGAGGTATGTAGGTTGAAGCCTTCAACCTACAGGTCAGGTCCTCCCTGGACTGTAGCGAAAGATCGTGCTGGCCGGAGGAGCATGTTGCTTGAGGCCCAGGTCCACCCCGGACTGTAGCGCCACAAGAAGAAGAAGAACTGTGTGGAAGGTGATGACGGGGTCTTCATTTTGACTTGTTTGCCATTTCTTTCGGACAGCAGGGTGTAGCTGAGATTGACTGTCTGACTGAGTGAGGAGTGAGGCAGTGACACACTTTGTTTCTGAAATCGCCTCAAATTCTTCAGAACTCATCGAAAAGTTGTCGAAATTGCTTCGAAATGTACACCTTTAAGAACCCTGCAAGCCGAAGGCCTTCTAATTGAAAAGGACATGTGTCTGGATATCAATTAATCATCAGTCCTTAAGGACAAGCAACATTTTTTCCCGGAAAGACTAATGAGGAGCAAAAATCTCACGGGTACAGAAACAAGACCGAGGAAAGGAACTGGAGCGTAGTTGAAGGAGACGTGTCGCTAATGAAGAGACACGTCATCCTTCTGTCTGGTCATGTCTATGAGGCAATGCACTGTGATTCTTGGGAATTGAAGAATTGACGCCGAAGTGTGAAATATCCGAGCGTCATCCTGTAGAGGACATTAAATTCCAAAAGGAAATGGTTAGGAGAGCTTTCTTCAGCAGGAATTGTGGTCTTAGACTGAATTACTGGGAACGTAGTCAACGACTCCTTCTGTCATATGGTGGAAGCATTGCCAACCAGGAGACATGGCCGGGAGTCAGTTGGGGGGGAAATCCGCATCACTCCCTCCCTTGCAGATGATGTGACTGGAAGGGAGGGAGGATTTATGAATCACTTGATCGACGAAATCACTGATGGAGCCAAAGTCCACGTTCTGAGGGTCCTGACTGGTGGTGACAGCTTGACCAGAGGCTATATTCTGGTGCCACGGAAGGTTAGAAGCCCCTGTTTTAGTCTGCGATGGGCCCCCTTGTAGAGGAACGATTGAGAATTCAACTCCAAACTCAGTCGGAGAAGTCCCATAACCGCCTGGTCTGGTTTAATACCCACATCGCGGGCAGAGCCGTGGTTTGAGTACCGTCCTGACTGACCCGAATCAGATTGTTCCCCGGTACTGATCCAGGCCAGGCGGTTAGGGGACTTTTTCGGCTTGAGGCTCAAGTTACTGAGGCTTTGCGTTGTGCCAAGTTCAAGTTCCTAGAAAGACAAAAGATCTATGTCTCAAAGAGGTGGGGATTTACCAAGAACCATCATGAGCGCTACAAGGAACGAAGGGTGTTTGACGTCAAATACAGGCCAGAACATGGACCAATGGCCGCTTGGGAGGAAGTGCAGCCTGAAATCTTAAACAGTTGATCAAGAGGTTTTAGAAAGGCCTCACTCCATACCAAGGTGGGGGTGATTTTGCCGCAAGCATGATCTCATTTGGTACTTGGGTAACTAAGATGTCTAGTCTTGCGGCATCAACGACTCTTGGGAAAATGGACCCCTCGACCTATAAGGCGCAGGGCAGGTGATCACGCAAAACCAAATCCCACATCCCTCCCTCAGTGTAATTGAAAGTGATCCTTCAACTTCTTCGACTGGATCTCTTCATTCATCCACTCAAGTGCGTGCGTGACAGCTCCTCGGGCCTTCCTGGTTGTCAAGCGACCCTTTTAACGGAGTTTCCTTTAAGATTCCCTATAAGAAGGAGTATGTAAGGGTCACATCGGGGGCCACAGATAGATGAAGGACTTCAATGGGATCAGGGGCAATTCATAAATCTGTCACTGCTGACTTGGACTGCCTGATCACAGTCCTCCCTTTAAGTGGAGGTCCGTGCAGTCAATGAAGCGGGCAGAATGATATCAGTGTCCATCCTTATTGACAATCAGAAGGCCATTAAGGTAACCTCTGAAGTGGGCATCAAGTCCCCAGTTGATTGCTTTCAACCACCAACATCAAGTCAAAAGCTAGTTGATATCACTCGCGGGGATCTCAGAGCTTTAGACTTACAACACACCTTGTGCCTTGAACTCTTTCTCTTAAATTCACTCCTGTGTATCCAAAATCCCTTTTGAAACCTGTCAACAATTTGGAACACTGAAAAAAATCCCTCCTCCAGCTTATCGTTTACACACCAAATCTCGGTTGCATTCATTCATATCCGGTGTTGCACCGTCTTCCCCATCTCTCCCTCCCCCCTCCCCCTCTCATCTTACATAACACAACGCGGTATTCATCGTGTATCTCTCACCTTAAACGCGCCAATGATTCTAATTTTAAATTAACAAGAACACATAATACCGGTTCCCGGTGTGTCGGTGTGGCGGTGTCTGGGCCATAACTTCTTTATCTCTCCCACACTTTAAGTCACGACACGACAACGACCGACGACAATCGTCGACAAACGACACAACCATTCAACGACGGCTTGCCGTCCGTCGCTTTGCTGCCTTCACCGACGATGACGATGACCTCCCAATTGTCGGCTGCCCCGATAGAGAGATACATCTCCTCCAAAACAGTCTTAATCTACATAAACTATCATCAGCTGATTTACACCTGCCCGAGGCGCATCTATAACCTTATGTAACCGCACACACAACACCGTCATATAACCACAAAAGGAAAACGACAAAAAAAAACCAACACTGCCCTCGTCCGCTCCCTCGGCTGTGTGCGCTGCGTCAGAATGGAAAAACAGGTAAACCTGATTCAAGACCACTGCTGCGTCGTTCCGTCGGCCAATCCACCTCGTCGTCGTGGTCGTCTGTTGGACCGACAGAGTATCGGTTGGAATGAATCTTTTTGTTAGCGCTGGTGCGCTGGTGCTGCTGCTGCCGTTTGCCGTTTTGTTGCTGTTAGCCAGCCAGTCGCTTGCCGTACATATGCTTGTGCCAACTAATTCACTACAATTAAATTTTGCCCAAGGTACCGTTACCGGTTTTGTTATACCTGCCTCTACCTCAGTGTCTGTTGGTTTTATTTTTCGTTGGCTTTTGCCATCGTGTGTGCGTGTGTGAGTAGCTTTGAAGCGCAGAATTGGCGCAAAATTGTTGCGCATTCCCATCGGCTACGGGCCATGTCCTGTGGGGACCAGCGAAGGACCCCTCTTGCCCTCGGTTGACCTTCTTGTTGCACAAAACTCGACGCAAAGTCCGAATCAGCAGAGTCTTTTGACCCCAATACGGCGACAGATTCTCTTGATAATCGCAGTCTTTCCGCTCTTCGGGTGATCTTAAGCCTCTCTTAAGTGAGATCGTTCCTGCTCTCTTTGGAGCGACGATATGGATCTCCTGGTGATCGCTGATCGCAGTTTGGGTTTCTTGTGCGCACCGTCCCATCTGGTGTGTGCATGGCAGCAGACAACAAAGACACGAGACAATATGACGAGAAGAGGGGCACAGCGACAAATTGCACCTGAAGCCATACGCAGCAGGGGATCAAAACGAGTGAGAGAGACCGAAGAAAACAGCTGTTTTCTCGATCGAAAACTCGCTTACGAAGCGGGGAACCAAACCGAACGAAAACAAAAAAAACTGTAAGTCGATGCAGGTATTTCGGTATTTGTTCAGGTTTCGGTTTTATTCTTTTATTACCGTGACTTGTCGGCCTTTTTTTCGGCTGTTCCTTGTGTTCTGCTTTGCTCTCGCCTTCGCCACCACCACCATAGAGGCGGCAGTGGCGGCGACGGCCTCCACGACCGGTGTGCGATGTCCGATTGTTTGTTGCTGGTGGATGGTGGCTTAGGATACTTTTTTTTTTCTGTTTTTTTGGTCTTGTCGTGGGATTACCGTATCTGGGAGATCGTTGTCTCTTTGGTCTATTGAGTGATGGGAATCTAACGAGGTGACCTTTTCCGAAATGAAGTCGTGAAGATGTCGGTGATGGCTTCTTCCAAGAAGAATGTGCAGTCGAGAATTTGTTGGTTTTTTGTGGGGACTTGTGTGACGTGAGAGTGCACAGTGATTGCAAAATTACTTCGATGAAGTGTGGGATCGTCCTTTGAGGGGTTTAAAGGGTTTGGATAATTTTTTGGACAGATTTGGTCACTCGCCGAATGGGAGGGACGGTTTCTCGTGGTTTCTCATGAGGTGGATGAGGCTTGGGCCCAGGCCATACGGGGGTAGATGGCAACGAGAAGTTTGTACAGTGCTTCTGAGCCCATGGGTTAACATACCCTGATCCATTATGCACTGTACGAATTGATGTCGTTCAAGGGCAAAGGCCCTAAAAATGGTCAAAAGCCTTAAAATGGGCAAAGCCCTTAAAAATGGGCAAAGGCCTTAAAAATGTTCAAAGGCCTTAAAAATGGGCAAAGGCCTTGAATATGGGCAAAGGCCTTAAAAATGGGAAAATTCCTTAAAAATGGTCAAAAGCCTTAAAATGGGCAAAGGCCTTAAAAATGGTCAATGGCCTTAAAAATGGGCAAAGGCCTTAAAAATGGGTAAAGGCCTTAAAAATGAAAAGAAAATGGGCGAAAGCCCTAAAAATGGGCAAAGGCCTTAAAAATGGGCAAAGGACTTAAAAACGGGCAAATGCCTTAAAAATGGGCAAAAGCCTTAAAAATGGTCAAAGGCCTTAAAAATAGGCAAAGGCCCTAAAAATTGGCGAAGGCCCTAAAAATGGGCAAAGGCCTTAAAAACGGGCAAAGGCCTTAAAAATGGGCAGAGGCTTTAAAAATGGACAAAAGCCTAAAAAATGAGACAAACCAGAAAAGCGCAGGAATGTCCAAAAAAGAAGAGCAGCTTCGGATCTTAAGGAATGTTCCAAAAACCCTCATCTTTGTATCCCCTTATGGATCCTTCGATCTCGACAATGCCTACACGCCATCGTGTGCAGTTTCTGAACATGTGCCTCAGCTCTTCCTAACTCTGTCCCAGTTGTCGTGCTTTCTTCTTAACTTGCCGTCCTGAGTATACGGGTTCCATTGCATCACTTGATATTCTATGGACCAGTCAGATCATCCGCCATATCCCTGCGTGGTCCCGGGATCCAGCAGATGGCGCGTGTGTATTTGATGGGCCTGAGAACCTCAAAGTTTGTGGTTCCCAGGTGGAGGACATGCTTAGCCACTCAAAAGATTGCTGTGTGGTGCACTTCACCAAAAAGGTTCTATTTTCCAGAGCACAGCCCTCCACATGGAAGTAAGCGTTCTCTGCCTTAGCTAGCTTTCACAGCTGATCTTCGCAGTCACGTTGTCGTCATTGCCAGCTTTCGCTATTCGCAACAGTAGGGAAGAGATGGCAGTCTTCTTTTCCGCGTGCCTTGCGCTTGTGCCTGCTGGCGTCTCCTCCGTCTCCTCCACAACCCAATTTCCGTCCACCAGAATCGCAGTCTGTATTGCTTGCGGCACCGATATCATTTGGATTTTGCACGCAGGAGTGTTGTCGTCAGCTGACGTTTTCCTTTTTTTTGCTCTTGGAGCCAGCAGAAAAGGAGGCAGGCGTTGGTTACGGGGGATGGACCAGCTTTATCTTCTTTGCCTTCGCTACTGAAGGGGTACAGCTTTCGATGCTTGCGCTTTCGACCACTTTCAGGATCTCTTTGCGCCGCTCGTTTTCCGCAATCCTTGTCCTCCTTTTCTTTTGGTTCTTTGTTAGGGACCCCAACAAAGTGCCGCCCCCTTTGAGGATCGTTTCTCCTTGTCGGATTTCCGAGACATACCTTGAGAGGCGGCACTTCCGCAGGCTGCTTGACTGTGAGCCTGGAGATTGGGCGTAACAGGCTGGGCTTCTCCATTTTTCACAACTCATTCTACTGAGCGCATCGTAGAGTGAGTGGAAGGAATCATTTGTGTCAGCGCCACTTTGGGCGGTGGGTGGTGGGAGGGGCCTCCAGAATCCTTACCCCGGCCGATGTCGAAAAGACAATGGGTGGGTTGTCACAGTGGCGACAACTCAAAGGACATCAAAGGACAAGACGCTTCTGGGCTTTGGTTCGACGTCTCACCTGGGTCTCTTTCGAGCCGAGGTTCATTGACTCTTAAGCCCTTCCGCCGCGACAAGGCACCCAGAGAGGAAGGGAAGAATGTTGGGGCCAAACGATGAATTCTTAACATTCGTGCGTAAAAGCTATAAAACCGTAGAAAATCAAACTCTCCTCTGTGTCTGGCTTCAATTCGGGCCCCTTCAGTACAACCGTGCCTTCCCATTCAACCACCGCGCCGCCGCATCGTCTGTCACTCTCAAAACCTTCCATCGATCACTCTCACCTCATCGCATTGCATCAATCTTTCAGCAGAAGAGCCTAGTGTACGCCATTGTGAAAGTCATTGTGCCACGCCTCGAAATCCATACAAATTCATGTTCCCCTCTCAACCTTGGCGAGGATACAATTCCTCTAGAATCCTGTTTGTAATTGAAGTGTCTAAGTGGATTACAAGTTCTCACACGTCCACCTATACCCTCCCTTCGGCTCCTTGCCCTCGTCTCACCTCACTGTCGCTCATCATGCCGACAAATAACGGTCCTAATGGAGAAATATAAGAAAACATAAATAATTTAGCGCCCTCTCTCACTTTCTCTCTCGCGCACCAATTCCGCGCCAATTCAAGGACAGCTCACAGCAGTGGAGAAACAAAAACAAAAAAACTAATTCACCCTCGGAAAGTAATAAAAGCGAATACCTCCCCTCCCTCCCCCGCTCACGCCACCCACTCATAGCTTTCCCCGTCGTCCTCGTCGACAAAAGCACAAAACAAATGGCAGGCGAAACCAACCCCCAATTTGCATTCAACTGACGGGGGGAGCCAGAGAGTCAAAGCCGGAGCTGGAGCTGTAGCTGAAGCCGGCATTCGTTTTTTTTCCAACGTCAAAGTGCCAAGGATATCGGTGGTCACAGTGGATCGAGTGAGAAATTCAACTCCAGAGCGCTGGAAAAACAAAATCGCGTCGTTGTCGTCGTCGGTCGGTGCAGTGCTGTGAGCGAAGGGTGACATCACAGACGCACTCCAATCCGACTTCTAATCTTCTCCACTGCCTCTGTGCATTGTTTTGTGTCCCCATTCTACACCGATGGGGAGGGAGGGACGGGGGGAATTTGCGTTTTTTTCTTCTTCCTTCCTGCTGTGCCCGCGCTCGCTTCGCTTTAATCCTTTTCCCATTCCGGGGAAACGATTTCCGTGTCGTGGCATTTTCGTGGAGCGTAAAATTGGTACATTTGACGACGGCATTCCGAGGGTAATTACAGCAAGAAGGAGTCAGACGGCTTGTTTGCCGTTTGTGGCGCGACCTCATGTCGAAGGTTGTGCGGTGTGGTGATGATTTGACTCATCGGCGACGCAGGGGTGCATAAATTGACCGCCGATACACGGTGACAGACGGTGTTGCAATCGCTACGGACTGTAATTTAAAATCAATTTCCAGGGAAATCTACTTCCGGCCTACCCGGCGACGACAAGAACTACACTGCACAGAGAGTGGCATGTTTGTCGCGACAGATAGCTCGTAAAATCGGCCAAAAAACGATCAGAGACACACACAGAAATTCCTAATGAAGGAGAAAACAATTGAAAATTGAAATTTTTTTTCTTGTGTGTGCCGGGAGCCGGGGGAAAGGTGCTGGCCGACTATAAATTTCGATTCGGAGATTCGGAGCGACGATAGGGCGCGACCGATTGTGGTCACGGCGGGCGATATGACGGGTGACGCGGGCTCGGCGGTGGAGAGCGGAAAAATGCATTTGAATGCGTGCTCGGTGCGTGATGGTTTCAATGAAAGGTTCGACGATTAAAAATACAGTGGTCTCGATGGTCGTGGTCGTTAATTGAAGGTGCTTTCAAGTGGACTGTGACCTTTGGATGTGCAGAGGGAGAGTGATTTGTGTGGGATCAAGTGGCAAGTTGGTCGTTGTAGCTGTTCCCATCGGCGACCGATGAGAAAGGTCAAATAGTCGCTGGGGGTTCTGGAGAATTGAATTTGGCCCGTCTGCTCTCTGGAGGGGGCTTGAAAATGTTTTCACGTCTCGTTTATTGAGTTTTCTTCTGGTGAAGCTGTAAAAGGATCCTGATTTCGGATGAAATGATTTCTTATCTTGGAGGCAGTTCTAGAAAGGCCCCATCATCGATTTTTCAACGTTCAAGAAATTGTGGCGCGGGGATGACAAGTTTTGCATAAAATTCCGGAAATTTGTACAAATTTTGAAACCTTTGAGGAAATTTTGAACTGTATCCAAGGTCAGACATCGTTTCATTCGAAATTTGGAATTTTGTTCGAAATTTGGATGAAAAACTTGATAAAGGACTTTGAGCTTAGCGTTTGGGTTTGAAACAAAGTCAAGCTGTCACAAGTTTCGCTGAATTTTTGAAAAATGTACAAAATGGACGCTTTTCTGACTTTTTTCGCATCAAAATGTGGCTTGTTGAAGAAATTTGAAGGAAAGGAATTTGGGTCCTGGGCAGAAAATCTGGAATTTGTACAAACTGACGTCGGATTTTGAGAAAAAGTTCCAATAAAAGTTCAGTCATCCAGTATACGCCCTGTACTCATTAGGCATTGACTTGCCATTTTATGGTCTTGAGCAGGCTGCTTTCAGTCCGAATATTTGGACAAAGATCCTAAAATTTGGACAAAGATCTGAAAATTTGGACAAAGATCTGAAAATTTGGACAATTATCTGAAAATTTGGACAAAAATACAAAAATTTTGACAAAGGTCCGAAAATTTGGACAAAGTTCCAAACATTCAGACAACATTTGGATGAAGTTCCCATAATGTAGACAGTGCTTAAAACATTTAAGGAACGTTTAAGAATTTTTGACAAAGTTCCAAAAAGTTTGGACAAAGTGACAAGAATTTTGAAAACCTGCCAAACAAAGTTCTGAACATTTGGTCAATGATTTGAGGATATTGGAAGATGTGAAAAACATTTGAACAACGTTTGAAAAATTTGGACGAATTTCTGAACATTTGGCCAAAGTTCTAAAATTTTTTCCAAAGAGAGACAAGTATGTGGTTCCAAAAATTTGGTCAAGCACTTCTAAAAATTTGAAAAAAGTTCCAAGAATTTTTTTTTTAAAGTTCCAAAAATTTTGCCCTTTGGTCTAAGCCTTTAAGAAAAGTCGGAATACTCGGTGAGACTTGCTGTCAAATTCAAAGGAAAACTCCAGGAAATCATTGAAAGGTTCTTCAAAATCGAATTTGAAGAAGATCGCCCAAATTTGGACACAGATCCAAATACTATTTTGGCCAAAATCATAAAAAAAATCTTGCATAGAGGGTTCCAAGACTCCTTTCCCTTTCTGATCGTTTGGTCCAAAATCGAATTGATATGCCATATCAAATCTGTTAGGGAATCAGAAACCCGCAAATGGTCAGAAATTCAAAATTCATCTTTTGTTCTTAAATATTTGACAACAACAAGCCTACTTATGTCTACAACCGTCCATTACCTCTCTAGAACTTCAAAGCCACCCCCCCGCCCACTCCACTTTGATTAGTTCTCAAAATTTGATTTACCTTCCAAATCGTTTCCATTTCATGCTTCACGCCTTCCCCCTCCACCTCATCCCAATCACAATCGTTTTGAAAAAGGTACCCATCCCCAACCAACATCCTCACCCAACCAAACCAGAAGCCAGGCCATGCCACATAACAAATCCTTTGAAAACCGCGGGATATTGAAATCCATACGTATGACATGCCATCATCATCATCATCGTTCCCTTATCATTCGCTTTCTATCCTGTAGTCCCCGTGCCCCGCGCACTCACTCTCTCTCTCTCTCTTTATCTTTCATTCCGACTCGCTCTCCCATGGACTCTCACTTTGATTTCGTTTCCGTTTCCTACAGGGAATCTCTTAGTTATCGGCCGTGCTTCCTAGTCGTGAATCCACTGGAAACCAAAGTTAGGGCTGCTGCTGCTTCTGGCTTTGACTCCGGTGTCAGTGCCTAAACGGAGGAAGGAACTGCTTCTCTCTTTCGTCGCGCTGAAAACCTTCATCCGTCCTCCTTCGTTTTTGCCCGTAGTTTTCTTCCTTCCCTTCCAGCACATCGTCACCGTTGAAGTTGCTGTCGTTCTTGATGTCCGTAGTCGTCGTCGTCGTCGTCGTTGTCGTTATGACTTTCCATCGGCTGGGACAGGGGCGGCGCGGCGGTTGAAAAGCGGTGAAAAAACGTTTTCTCTTGGTTTCATTTTGTTCAATGGATTCCTAGACCCCCCCACAACTCTCTAAAGTCGAGAGTTAAACATTTTTTTGCTCGTCTCTCCCTGGACGTCTTATCCTGTAATTTTCCATTTGCACTTTCTGTTCCTGGAGCAGCTAGGTACACAGATCGGCGCGCACAACCCCCCTTTTTAGATGTAGGTGGCGGCAGTGGCGCACACATGGCTGAGTGAGAAAGAGAGAAAGGCGTGAAAACCTAATAGGAAGGAAGCAGTCAAGAGATGTGTGTGTACGAAGGAACTCCTCCTCACCCGGACACCCCCCCACACAGACGCTGTCGCTCCTCTGAAAAGGATATGCTGCTGAGACTGCGACTGTTGAACGAGACTAGGTCGCGTTATGCACGAGAGAGTGCCGGCTAGGGAGGTATGGCGAGCGGTGGGAGGCTGGTAGATAGGACATCGCGTGGATGAAACGACGCGCAATTTTCTCAGTTCATTTTGCGTGGCTTCTTTTATTTTAATTTTATTTTCCTTTTTATGATTTTCCCTCTTTATTTTGCGCGTTGCGCGCCCTCGTTTCGCCTGCCGTATCCGTATCCTCGTCATCGACGACGAGGACGACGACGATGATGGTAGATCGTCCTCCACGTTGCCACCGCCGTCGCCGTCGCCGCCGTATTGACATTGTTCAACGGAGCTTCTTCCTATTCGCTGCCCGCTCCGCTCCTATGACTCGTCATGATAATCATTAAGCTATCGAAGTCATTTGACTGGGGACTGGTGGGGGGTGGGGCTTCGATGAACAGAAGGACTTTGTAAGTTGCGGGAGGTGACTGGGCGGTGGAATGAATTTTTATCGCCATGAATTCGTATTATATTCCCCTGGACCAGGTTTATGGGCGAGCACCTTTGAAGTTGAAGGTGCTGCTGCTGAACTGAAGGTGCCGGACGAGGGCCGAAGTCAGGATCTGTCAAAAATTCGGTGAGGTGGTGTCGTGGAGGGACGGCAAACTTTTCACGATTGAGTTTTGTGTCTCTGGTTGTGGCGAAAAATCCAAGGAAAAGTTTCGACGACTAATGCGTGCGCTCTTGTGGTTGTCGTTGTTGCTTGAATGATGGTGGGAGGGGGGAGGGGAGTGGGGTGTTGTTGGGAGGATGAGGGAAAATGGTTGGATAACTTTTCATGCAAGACTGGTCACGGATGGTCGTTGAGGGCACGGAAGAGGGGTGGGAAGGGTGGCAAAGAAAGATGTCAAGGATTTTCATTTATTCCTGTGCACTGCACGTGGTGCTGTTAAGGATCCAATTTTGATTGGGGACGTTAAAGTATTTCAACAGCGTGCTGAGCGCAGAATGGTGGGGAGTGTCGTTGCCTAATTTCTTGGGCGACTTGAAGGGGATGCAAGGCTTGGATCTTCCTGCAGCTCTGCGAGAGTTTGAAGGCCACCTTGACCACAGAATTCAGAGCCTTGAGTCCGATACCCTCATGACACTGAAGAGACTCTGCGGAGTTAAAATTCAACTCACTGCTCGCGTCACCTTAATCAGCAGCGCCGCCTTGCACAGCTGTCCAAATCTCTGTTTATCCTCTGCCATGGCACCATGCGAAATTTATCGAAAATCGATTTCTCGATCCTATTCCCATCGCTGTCTCCTGTTCCCCGCACTCCCCCTTCATCTGAGTGCGTTCCAAAGTGGTCCACGGGGATGAATGGTTTTGCAACAATTAATCAATCAACGGACGAGGAGGAGGAACGAAGGACACCCAGCGATGAGGATATGTTGGGGTAACATTACGTTCCATATTCTTCCCCTCTACCCCTCCCCTTTTCCACCACATGACTCTCCTTTCATTTTGTTCTTGTGGAAAACGCAATAAATTTCGAAAAATTCCCTCGAACGTTTTTCGTTTTCATTCGTTTTTTTTCTTTTTTTGATGTTTGTCACCCATATTCTCTCTCTTATCGTCCTTTTCCTTGAATTTCTACTGAAACGTTCCGTCAGCCCTCCCTCCCCCCTTCCCGTCTCACATGAACTCTGAGGCTCTGCCGGAAACCGGGAAAATATCACAACCAACTCCCCGCTCTCAACTCAACTGAATTCAACTCCATGCCATGATCGTCGTTGGCGTCCTCGTTGTAGTCGGTGTAGACCTCGTCCTCGTCATCATCGCCGTCGCCGCCAACAACAATTTCAACTAGAAAACATTTTTATTACATTTTCATAAAAGCTTTTCCGTTTTCCCACATCCGTGCTGTGAAACAATGCGCTCGGCACAGAAACAGAGCACACAAACACACAAGCACACCCCCACCCACTCACCCATCCACACGAACAGGGGGAGCGCACGAAAAAAAAAAATATCAAACGACGAGAACGCTACGCCAAGTGAGCCGTAGTAAAGTATGTGGTGGCTGCCGTTGCTGGCATTGCTGCTGCTGCTGTTGCCGCTGCCGCTGCCGCCATCAGGAGACAAGGGGGTTATAGGATCCAAGTGGAGTATGGAATGGCCAACAGAGGGATGAGGGAAACGAGTGAGAGTTTATGGATTCAAAAATGTATTCCGGGCGAAAGGAGTCGAACAGCAAATATTTGGCGCGCATGGCAGTCCTTTTATCTATGCTCAATGTTGTTCAGTTCAGGCGAAGGATGGTCGACTGAAGGGTGAGAGGAGGAGGGAGGCGGGGGAGGTGGGTTGGATGGAGAATGAGAAAGGCGTGGGCGACTGGAGGAGGATGGAGGTTTATGCAGGGTCCTTCAGACTGCTTGTAGGAGATTGCCACTTTGATTAGTGCAGTAAAATAGGGCGTAAAGCTGATTTGAACAGTAGCGCAGAGATGGCTACTCGAGGGATTTCCGCTTATTCCTTGCCTTCTTCTTCGTCCTTCTTCTATTTCTTTGACTTCTTCTTTTGCCGACAAATAATTTGGTCTTGGCTTTGAGATTGTGGCATCATGCTGAAGTCGCTGTGGGCACCAGTTGCTTGAAGCTAATTGTGAACTCCCCAAGGGTTTCGTATGTTTGTCCTTTGAACCGCATTCATGAAGTATGGAACTCATCGCCTGTCTGTCAGTAAGGCCACGAAGACCCCAGGACCTTGTTCACCTTTCTGTCGCACCATCCTCAGTCATCCCTCCATTCTCGCCATTCAATCCCCTTAATCCCCTTGTCAAGAGCTCATTTACATTCGCAAATAGGATTCACTGGCTCGTGACCAGTCGCGTTGCCCACTCGCCGCCACTAAATCCTTCAATCAGACGTCTGTGCCGCGCCGGCAGCGACACAACAGCGCTCCCATCGCTGGGGAAAAAAAAAACATAAATTCACGCGGATTTCGAATTCATTTCGACATCATTTCGAAAATCATTCAAAGACAAACAGAGACCCCCCCCCCAACCATATGCTGGCACTCCACCAAAGCCGAAATTCCGCCATCGCCCAACCCCCCGTCAAACATCCCGCTCGGCTCTGGCTAAGTAAACAAACTCCGCACACTCCTGTTCGTCAGTCGTCAGTCGTCACTCTTCGGCCGTCCTCTGACTGCAGGACACCGCCGCCACACACGCACACAGTCTGGGCGGGGGTAAGTGTTGCACATGCACCCGCAAGTTGTTCATGCCGTATCATCATCATCATCGACTCACCTCAGTTAACGGGGCTCACACCATATTATATTCGATTTAACGGATCGAATGGAGTATAACCTGTTTTGTGTGCTGTTCGATTTTCAACTCCCCCCGGGGGGTGGGGTTTCCAACGCACAGAACAGCTCCATTCCTCGCTCGGTTCTCCACCAAACCAACTGGAGAGGGGTGGTGGAGGGACGAACTGTGGCAAGAGGAATGTTGTCGGGAATAGGAGTAGGACACTGCTGGCTGGCATCATCATCAATTATTTGTGAATGGTATTTGCCGGGATACACACACAGGACCCAAGAGAGAAAGAGAGAGAAAGAGGGGAGGGGAGGTAGGGAGCAGCAGAGAATTTATTCAAAGGGGTGAATTCAGGATACAGAGGGCTGGCATATGTGTGTAGATTTATACGCGTCTCTGACCTGTTTGCTGGCTTCCCTGCTACAGCGGCTGTGTGTGGCAGACAGCGGAGGGAACGCAAATGAATATCTATGTGCGGTCCTGAGTTATGATGGCTCAGTCGGCCGGAGGGGGTGGGAATTTAATCACAGGTAAATGAACATGCGAATTTTCTAAAAAGCATAACGATTGGCATTCTCTGTGAACGAACGAGCGTGAGCGTGTGCGCTGCGTCGCGCAACGGGGTGAGGGTTGAAAAAATATTTTATTAGGCCGCCGCCGCCACCGTTGTGGGGTCGCGCCGATGGGGCAAGTGATTCACTTAAATCGAGGAAAAACGATTTTCACTGATGGAATTGTTTCGGGCTCCTCCATTTGACCGATGGACACAATATGGCTGATTTATTCCGGGTGGGTGAGCTGTGGGGGGCGGGGACTTTGCTGATTAAACGGGCAAACGCACCTGAATGCTGGAGGGGGTGGGTGTGGGGGTGGAGTGGATTAACTTTAAAAGGGGTTACGTTGTAAAGGCCGTGCTGTTGAGGGAGTGCCGTGCCGCGCCGACGGCAGCCGCCCAGTGTATGAATTCTTGGTGTTAATTGAATTTGTCGGGTCGTTGACCTATTTGTCAACCTCGTGTTGTCCAATTTTTGACGCCACTTGGGAGTCTTAATTGAGTTTGAAGTTGGAAGTGTTTGCGAGGAAATTCAGTGTGCGGACTAGGAGGTTAGACCTCGGACTCCTGCTGAGGCGCTGCAATTTGCCAGGGACTCGATTGAGATCTGTCTGGAAGGGGCAGAGTGTAATGATGCCGCTGGTACTTTGCACTGAGAGACTGCTCGTTGAAGCCGCTGGGAGGGAAAGTAACTAGACAGACACGACTAACCTGTGTGTGCTCGATGGAAAATGGAGGAGTGAAGGCAAGGCCTCCTTGGCGGCATGGTTAAAGAACCATCTCATAAACTTAAGACCGCAAGGCTTCTTAAGATTGATCTAGACTTCAGTTTTTTGCTGTTTGAAGGGAGTTTGGACGAGCTGTTGGAATGCCCCACCATTTGAGCAAAGATTTCTGGGAAGTTACGCTACTGAACGTTCTCTGGACAAAGCTGGAGACTTGGCCATAAACTGTAAGTTCCCTCTACTCGTGAAAGAACAAGACCACGAAAAGGACAAATAATTGCTGAAGGATCTAGACATACATTGTTGTTTGCAGCTCTTTCAGGATCTTCTTACAGGTTTGACAGTTTGAATAAAGGGTAGACTGTCCAGAGGTCCTGCAGCTCTAAGCCACGTCGATTGTCCAGAGGTCCTGCAGCTCTTAGCCACGTAGAATGTCCGGAGCTCATGCAGTCCTTAGATTGGTTTCACTGGACTTCACTGAACACTGCACGCACGACTTTTGGCCACTGTTTCGGTTGACGTCCCCTATTCTTTCATCTCGCTCATTGCTTTGCCCGTACAGTGACATTTGCTCTCGTGTGTCCAGCCATCAAAATAAGAGCCCAGTCCACGTTGCCAATCATGACCATTAGACTTTAGCTTTAACTCGGCGTTTAACCGTAAGCTTGAAGTTTCACGCTTAACCTACATACATCAAAGCATGTCCACAACGTCTTTCCTGCGCCTCGGCTTCGTTCCTATTCTCAGTTATCATGCCTGAGGCCGCATCCTCAGTTTCCTAGAGCTTCAGACTCCAGCCTCATTCGTCCTCAGTCCCATCCTCAACCGTCAGCCATCAGCCTCAGTTCTCATCCTCTGTTTTCAGTCTCAGTGCCCGGTCTCAGTCGTCAATTGTCATCCTCACTGGCCAGCCCCAGTCCTTAGCCATAGTCCCAAACCTCAATTCACAGGCGAACTCGTCAGCCTCGGTCCCCAGCCTTAGTCCCCAGGCGTAGTCTGCTGCCTCAGTCCTCAGCTTCAAGGTCCAGCTTTAGTCCTCACTCTTAGTCTCAACCCCAGTCCCCAGCCATAGTCCCCAGCCTCAGTCCACAGGCGAACGCGTCAGCCTTAGTTCCAGCCTTTGTCCTCAGTCCCCTGCCTCAGTTCACAACCACGCCCGTCAGACTCAGTTCTCAACCTCAGTCCACAACCTCTGTCCTCAGTCTCCGTCCCCGGCCTCAGACCAAAGCTTCACTGGTCAGCCTGAGTCCCCAGGCTTAGTCCTCAGCCTCAGTCCTCAGCTTCAGTCCACAGGCGAACTCGTCAGCTGTAGTCCTCAGCCATAGACCCCAGGCGTAGATTGTTGCCTCAGTTCCCAACTTCAGTCTCCAGCTTTAGTCCTCACTCTCAGTCTTTGGCCGCAGTCCCAGCCCCAGTCTCCAGTCATAGACCCCAGCCTCAGTCCTCAGCCTTAGCGGCCGTCCACAGGCCACAGACGTTCCTGATCAATCTCAGTCACCTTAGTCTCATGCCTCAGTCCTCAGTCCTCAGTCCTCAGTTCTCCGTCTTCAACATCAGGGCACAGCCTCAGGCCGCAGCCCCCTTCTCAGTTCCCAGCCGCACTTCTCAGCATCATTCCCAGCCGCAGTCATCTGTCTTTGTACACAGCATCGCCTTCAGTCTTTACCGTCGGCTGGAGTCACCAGCGTTGTTTTCAGTCCTCAGTGTCGGCCTTATCTTGGACGGATGCACTCCCCATCTATGACTTAAGCCCTCAGCGTTGCCTTAGCTCGCAGTTTCTGCCTCAGCTCTCTGTATCGGCGTCAGAGTCTTCATCGACGACCACAGATCACAACATCGGCCGCAGTCTTTATCCTTGGCCTCAGTCTTCAGAGTTATCAGCGTTCTCAGCGCCTCTGAGTTTCACTCATCCCCTGGAGTGACCGAATGTCTTACTGAGCTCCTTCAGCGCGTTGCCTGTGTCCACCTAGTGTCCCACAAAATCAATGGTTTACAAAAGAGTAGTGGACTCGCATCTAAATCGCTCAAGACAGGTCAGCTTGTTGTGCTCAATTTTAAGTCACTCCATGCCCATTCTACGTGAAGCCTCCTTCTTGCTTCATTCCCCTCGACAAAGACAAAGTTTACGGAGACCCGACAAACTCCAGGAAGACTATGAGAGACATTGTCTTCTAGTTCTCCCTCCTCACTGTTGAGTGACTTTTTGAATCAAAATTTTAGTTTTAAAGTTCCTCGCCGCCTTATGTCGTCATACCCCAATCCACACCCCAGGCACATTGTAAATCATTCATGCACATCCGTGATGCCGCCAGTTCCCATGTCGACCCCGTCCAGCTTCACACATCCGTGTGCCCCATCAGCACACCTCCCAGGACCCCCCTCCCCCAAAGCGGAGTTTAATTATTTTATTACTTAATCAATAACAATTTACATGTTGGCAATCTCCAGTCCGCACACCGAATGATAAATCATCAATCTCTCCGCCGCCGCCGCCACCGCTGCCGCCGGTACGACATAAGTAACCATTTATGGGACCATCCGAAATCATTTATATTTCGGCACGCACCACACAAACATTTTCCGAGCCCATAAATAATAATAAAGCGCCCGCAAGGACAACAACTCTGCCTAAACCACTACCATCACCACCGACGACCACACCAGGCCACTGATTCGGGTCTAACACACTTACAGGGCACCCACACAGGTTTCCCTTCCTCACCCACTCTCGCTCTCTCTCTCTCTCTCTCTCTCTTTCTTTGACTGTGTGGGTGTGTGTTTTGGGTCGCAGAAGGATATTTTCATATTTCCGAGTCTCTGGAGGACTTCTGAAGCGATTACTGTGCCGCTGCTGTGCCCTGCCTTGCGTGGGCTAATGCCGGCCAACCAACGCGCTCCGGAGTGACACTTGTTCAAACAACTTGCTCGCAATTAACGAAAAGGGGTGAAATCTAATCCAAATAAAATACTTCTGTAGTTCTTTTTCACTCCCTCTCCCTCCGTGTCTCTCAGTGTTGGCTCTCTGCCACCGCACACAAAGAGCAACAGAAAGAGAGGCGAACTGTTGTTAACCTCAACTGTGCAAACAAACAGAGAGGCGACGACGACGACGGTCGGAAAGGACTCTTGGTTCGGCGTTATGCACGCAGGACAAATTTGTGTGCGCGCTGTCGCTGGCTATGTTTAGAAAGAACAAAAAAAAAAAAGAAACGACGTCCCACTCGACGACGATGTTTTGGGATGCGGCGACACGCGACCCACTTCAAGCACGTGTGCATTCAATGTCAAGTACTGCCGCGCTAATCCTTTTGTGTTCAATTAGAAGTGAAATGGTTTTTAATCCTAATTCGGATATTATGACGTTTTCCTTTCGGTCGTTTCGTAGTCGCCGCTGCGTCCGCATGTCCTTCCCTTGGGACTTCAAACGGCTGCATGAGTTTGAATGCAACAAAAGCGCTTTGCTTCTTCGCCTTGACACGACCGGGGAGGGGGATGATTCTTGCTTTTGCGAATGATGATGAGGTTGGGAAAGTTTTTTAGAGCCTGTGTGTGTGTGGGAAGGGTTCGAATTTAATTTCACCCTTTGAGACACATTTATGCATTCTAAGTCACAGGGTGGGCCAAAGGTTTCATTTTTAAAAAAATCAATAAATTGAACATTTTCTTGGTAATGTGGCAGACAGTCGTCGATCACGTCGTTCATGTGGCTGTCTTGGCAGCGCTTTCCGGCACCCACCCCCCAAAGATGTCGTTCTGGCTGTAGTTCACGATGTGCTTGCGTAAGAGCTTGAATTCTTCGTGGTTTCCCATACAAACAGAGTCCCAAAAGGGCCAAACCGCAACTCCGCCGGCGGCCAATTGACATCGCCAAGACGGCTGGTAACATGATGTGGTGGATTTGGTGAGCAAATGATTGACTTTGTGGCATGAGCTGTGTGCCCTGAGCTGTGTGGCATGAGCTGTGTGGCATGAGCTGTGTGGCATGAGCTGTGTGCCCTGAGCTGTGTGGCATGAGCTGTGTGCCCTGAGCTGTGTGACATGAGCTGTATGCCCTGAGCTGTGTGGCATGAGCTGTGTGGCATGAGCTGTGTGGCATGAGCTGTGTGCCCTGAGCTGTGTGGCATGAGCTGTGTGCCCTGAGCTGTGTGGCATGAGCTGTGTGGCATGAGCTGTGTGGCATGAGCTGTGTGGCATGAGCTGTGTGGCATGAGCTGTGTGTCCTGAGCTGTGTGCCCTGAGCCGCGTGTCCTGAGGTGTGTGACATGAGCTGTGTGTCCTGAGCTGTGTGCCCTGAGTTGTGTGCCCTAAGCTGTGTGTCCTGAGCTGTGTGCCCTGAGCTGTATGGCATGTGCTGTGTGACATGGACTTTGTGACATGAGCTGTGAGGCATGAGCTGTGTGTCCTGAGCTGCGTGACATGAGCTGTGTGGCATGAAACTAAACTGAGGAACTGCCAAGATAAGGCAGCACAGCCAATGTCCTAAAATGTTGCCACCCAGTGAAATACCGCCCATAGCTCCGTCTCAGACCGCAAGACCACCGCCAAACTGTTCAACTCATGCCCATGTCCATCAAATTCACCATCTTTTGTAAAGTTCAGCTCAGAGAACGAGTCCCTCCCGATTAGCTTCAGCATCTCAAAGAACCCCCCCTCTAAGCCCGCTTGTCACATTCCACCACATCTCATCACCAGACTGAATCTCTTCCCGGTGCAATAACCCCGAAAGACAACTTCCCCATCCGGTGCCCAACTCCGCCCACGAACTCAAGTGCATACCGAACAGCTTCGTGCGGGGTTCGAGCAATTAATCCCAAGCAACGATCTCGTAAATCAACCATTAACCCCTCGAACTCGTTGCAATGAAATTACGCCCAAAAACGTAAACATTCCCCTCGCCCCCCCCCAACACTCCTAATCATCCTACCCTCCTCAATCCGGCGTCGACTTGAATTCGTCACGCTCTCGCGGATCTTCGCACATCAGTCCGAGTGGCATTGTCATCGGTTCGCACAGAAATTTAAAAGGAAAATTATTTCCGCCGCCCCACTCCCCCCCCCTGCGACGATCAAGTGGACAAGGCCGCAGTCAAGTGAGTTTAAAGCTCTCATTAAATGATTTGTATATGCGCAGGCCCCCCTACGACGGGCCCTCTCTCTCTGCAGTGCTGCAGCCGACAATTAATCGCCTGTAAGTGGTGGCGACGAGTTTTTCCTTGTTTTGGCTTAGGAGATGCAAACAAAAAACCAGCATCTACAGCGACAATGCGTCGTCTCGGTCGGCAGCAATGGCGGTTGTCTGAGAATGTGCCACTTCACGCGCTTAAAATGTGTGTTCAGGCAGCCTTCGTCGGTGATTAGGTTTTTTTTGCCAGCACCACTCCCCTCTCTCCCCCTCCCCTCTCGCGGCAGGCATTCAAATCGATTTCATAATCGGAAAATTACAGATTTTGCTCGCAGAGCAAAAACCAACCAACAATGGGGAAAACCAGCGCAGCGCCGATTATAATTGTGGCGTCGACAGCGCGCATACTTTGCCACCGATCTTGGCGGCTCACTCGGTGTATCATGGTTGCATGCGCCGCGCCGCCGCCGCTGCTGTCGACTCTCCCAAGTGAAAGTAGTTGAAATTTAATTTGCTTTGCGCGCGCCACTGCTGGCTGCCGGCTGAGTAACACACAAACTGCGAGGAAAGAAGATGAGCGACACAGCAGCCACCGCAAAAGCTAAGAAAACTTGTAGGACCTGGTGGCTTCGTTACCGATGCCGCCAACGCCAATGCCTACGCCGATGCCGATGCCTCTCTGGCAAGGTTACTTGGTGTGCTTTTTGAGGGGAGGCCGGGCGCAACGACGGGGTTGCTAGACGAACGAATCTTTGTCAAGGGGGTGGGGGCCGTTGGGGGAGTTTTACGACTTTCTACAGTTGCACGTGTGAACAGTTTGACGGGATATTGGATTCATTCCTTGATGGCGGCGGCGGGGGGTGATGTCGGACGTTAAATTTCATTCAAATCTATAAGATGTTTTATGACGTCGACGATGGGAGGCAAATCAATTTTTACACGTTCTGCATGAGGAGGCGAAGCGCTGCAGAACGTCGATTGAGAGGACTTGGGATTTTATTTGGCCTTCAAGGCGAGACGGACGAAGGTGGTGTGGTGGAGGGGCCCATTGGGGTGAAGTCAGTGCTTGGAGGGGGAACAAATTTGATGATCTCCGAGGAGGCGAGGCTGAGAAAGCTGCCTGCAGAGACCTTATCTGGCTTATCTTTGCATAAATTTAATGCTTCATTGACGTTTGCTTCTGGCGGGGGGACGGGTGGGGGGTTGGTAGGGACATCAGCTGAATATAGTCAAACTGCTCTATTGGATTCAAGGACTATGAAACATTGGCTAGGGGGAGATGACTTCTTGCTTTGAAAACTCGTCCTTTTTTCTCTACACTGTACTTGGGTTGATTCTTGACTGGACTGTTTTGTGTAAGTTTTAGGCGTTTGGTGAGCCTTTGCCACGGAGCGCTGTTATGGTACGAAAAAGAAGCAGTTGCCCTTAGGACAGAGAACCCTTAGATGGTCACTTCTAAGACGGATCCAAGTTGGCAATGAACGTTGACTGTTCTTCAGTGGCTTTTAAGCATGAAGACAGCCATCCTTTTGGCAGATGAAAGAGGGACGTTCATCGCTCTTTTTTCCCCGAATGGTGCTTCAGTTCAGACCCTTCGTCTTCTTCGCGTGAGTTTCTCCAACGCTTCAACTTGTCTGGTGTCTTTCAAACTGGAGTCTACCCTGTACCTGAGGTTGTGCATTAAGCTCCACAACTATGACTGCTCAAGGACGTGCATGGATGTACACTCGTTCCTGTGTCTCCTGTTGCCGCGTCCGGAACATGGATATGGTCTCCCTCTGCTCCCTTGTATCAGGCGTATGCCCCGGATGTCCACCTCAAGCCCACAAGTCTCCGATTTGCATTCATTTGGATGAAGGCACTCTCCAAGTTGGAGGACAGACTTTCTGTTGCACTATGGAGACCTCCTTTCCCATAGATCGTGCATCAGTCTTAAAATGAAATTCATTTTGCTCCTCTGCAAAGCCGTCAACGGCGCAACTCTCTCTTCTTTTTTTGATGGCGCTACAGTCCGAGGTGGAGGTGCAATGGCCAGACCACCCCGCCTTCGTATTCACGGTAACCCCTACGCCAGGTAAGTATCAGTCCGAGGTGGACTTGTGCCTCAACCAACTGTATCTCTCCAGCTAGCCCGATCACGCAGAACTCTTCTCTCCAAAAGGCTTTCTTATCCGCTTTTAGTCACATCCAAGTTTCCCCGCCGTGCGCCGAGTGCGTCGACCCACACTCCGAAGGTCCAGGGTCGATTCCCCCGCATTTTTTTAAGGCACTTCCCCTTTCGAGTTCCCGACAACACTCAGAGAGCATCAGTTGTCTAGAGAAGCTTCTCATATCCCGCCGTTCGGAGTCGGCAAAATCTGTAGGTCCCTTCTACTCGTGAGAGAAGACTAGCACGCACAACTCGATGAAGCAGCTAGGCTCTGGTCCCATGTAGACTGTAGTGCCAGTCAATTATAAGTTTCCGCGCCGTAAAGGGGGACTGAGAAGATCAAGCTGATGTACGAAGCCGACCAGAAGGCTCCATTACTCAATTGCCTCTTGAGAGCAAGGAAGCAGCAGTTGGCAAGAGTGGTGCTGCGTTTGTTCTCGATACTGATGCTGTTGTCCCGTGTTTACCGCGGAGCCGAGGTAGACCAAGTCGTTGATCACCTGCTGCCTACGGTGATACTCTGTCCGAGACGTCGATGTTGTGTGTCCTTCCTGGATGACTTGTAACTCTTTTTGGACTCATTTTCCGCTAGCCCCTTTCGCTTCAATGCCAGCAAACGACTCATTATCGTCTCGATGCGCTCGTCCCGTAACTCCCTTATTTGACCTCAATTTCTGCCCGTCGACAAAATTCTTAAAATTTGGAAAAAGTCGTCTGAAGCCAAATCTGGAGCGGTTTGTAGCCTTATGCGGCAAATTTGGCCGTGGTGACATCAGAGGTGTCTTCGAATCTGAGCCCTTGGGACAACGCAACAGAGGACGGCTCAGACTATGGTGGCGCACACAAGTGGAGAAGGACCTCAGCCAACTTGGAGTGCACAACTGGCGGCAGGTGGCGAAAGATCGTGCTGGCTAGGGAGGCATGTTGGTTGAAGCCCAGATCCACCTCGGACTGAAGCGCCACAAGAAGAAGAAGAAGAAGACAGCAAAGGTGTGAGCAGTTCGAAATTCGCCAAATGGGGCCGGATTTTCTGTTTCTCGTCGAATCGGGTCAACTGGTTGTCTACCTCAATATGGTCGATGTAGAGCATCCTCAGAAAACGGTGGCCGTCACCATCATAGACGACAGCCCGGTCTTTCCCTTCTTCAGAGCATATGAGTTGGATATAGGACACTGTATCGACTGTTCTCTGGGATGTTGGTGCCTTAGTCCTTGGTCTCTTGGTCCTTGGTCTCTGGCCCTTGGTCTCTTGGTCCTTGGTCCCTGACCCTTGGTCTCTGGCATTTGGCCTCTGTTAAGAATCGACGCAAAAACATCTTGCACTTAACCACTCTCAAACACTGTCTTGAAGTGGTCTCACGGCTATGCTTGTTCTCCGAAGTGATAAAATGCGACACACATCGAGCAGACTGATGCCTTATGGCCAGTATTTCAAGCAGCAGTGCAGTGCCTACTGTCGCGGACTATCTCACACACCTTCTAGCAGTGTCCTCTAAAATGAGATTGTTTATTTTTTACACGTTATCCTCCATGATAGCCGTTTTCAAGACACGGAAAGCTGGCAAATACCGACGGGCTACCTTGTTGAAACTTGCTGGTCGTCATCAAGGCAGAAGAGGCCCCGTACACAGCATCCAACAGCTCTGTGATTTCCCTCCACACCCGAGGAATCAAATTACTGACCGAAATGGCTCATTTTTCATTTTTCTAAATTTCGCGAATGTGCCACAAGCCTTCACAAAGCTTTAGTGTGCAAAATTCTTGAAATTGAGTGCAGCATTTTCGAGAATGTATGACACGGTGGGAATTTTCCCTCGTGATAGAGGCACCATCGGGTGGTGAGCCGACATCGTCCGATAATGCGAAATTCAACAGAACTGAAACTCCCCACTACTCTCGTCAGTTCAAAAATCCACTAATTCTCTCTTTCCTTTCCTTTTTCTTTTCTGAACTTACAACGATCAGTTCACCCTCATCATGTCGAAAAATAAAAATCCCCCTGACTACTCACCAACCACTACCCAACACAACTCACACCCAGGCATTGAAGTGAGCCGTGAGACACAGAAAATCAACAGAGCAGAGTGGCGCAGTGGAAGCGTGCTGGGCCCATAACCCAGAGGTCCGTAGATCGAAACTACGCTCTGCTATCTCGGTGAAAATTTTTTTTTAATTTTTCTTTTCCCACCGAAGTGTGGACGAGAAAAAATTTCCTGTTTGCGGAGGTTTTTGATTCATTTGGACACTTGAACACTCGATGGGGTGAGACGTCACTTAGGCAGGGACTGACGCACTAGATGGTGATGAGAAGACACTAAGGAAGGCACTGTCGCACCATCTCTCCCTCCAGTTGCCTGAAATGCAAAGAAATTTGCCAGTCAATCGTCTTTTTGTGTCAAAAATCTCATTTCCCTATTGATGAAGCGTAGAAACAAACATCATCTCAGTCCATGAACCACAGCATGGAAGTGAAAAGTTTGATGAACTGCCTTCAACTGGGGTTTCTCCCCCGCCTATCAGACTCCGAACTCACTCGCAGTCAACCTCAACGGCCTTGCCCAACCCACAAAAAGTCACAAAAAAATACGAAAAACATGAAAACGCGACAAAAACAAAAAAGCAAAACCCACTTTACGACAAAGCAGTCAACCAGCCAGCCAGCACAACGACCTTCAGGTGCTGATGGTGTCTCAATCCGAGTGCGATATCGGACAAAGTTCTGTTCGCTTTAGCAGTGGAGTCAGTGGAGCTGCAAAACAACCAGATAATGGGTTGCATCGCTGCTCGCCCTCCCCGGCCGCCGCCCCTCAACGTCGTCGTCTTTTGGTTACTCAACAAAGATATGTGCGCGATTACGTTGAGTTGTGAGCTGCTTGTCGCTCGTAAACTGTTTTTCTTCTTCGCACGGCGCATGCAATTGCAAGACTGTTTGTTTTTTATTGCAAATTACGAGACACACACCCACACCCACACAGTCTCAGTGAGTCGCCCTTCTGGCCAGAATGATAAAAACAACTCAACACAGTCGCACCAGTCGCTAGTCGCCGCAGCCGATAACTTGTCGTTAGGCAATCGATTGAGTTCTGGCTTGTTATGGCGATTAGCTAACCGATTTGTATCGCCTGTGGCAGGCGAACTGAGGAATTGACTGAATTTTCCGTGGCGTGGGATCTTCTCTGCACGACAGGCGACGTGAAATTTGCGATTTGAATTTCGAAGTGTTGTCGTTGGTTGTCGCTTTCCTCGGGAATTTCTTCGAAAGTTTTGTTATCGAATCGGGGAAATCGAAATCGATTACGTGCGATGGAGTGTGTGGACTCTTATGGCATGCAATGCACTTACATATGGACGAGGGTGGAAGTGTTCTAGACTGTGGGGGTATTCAAGGAATCTGGCATTTGAAAGTGACCTTTAAAAGGGATCGTGAGGGTATTTAGAAGAGAAGAGCCCTCACCAGACATAGGAGGGGGACGAGGAGAAGTTGGCATTCAGCTCGAAACTTGAAACCATTCAAAACAGAATCAGGTACTTCTCGAATGAAGGTCGTTACGTCGACTTGGAAGGCACCATAGTGGTCGGAAGGCCTGAAGCTAAGGCCTGAGGCAGTTGGAACTGAGAAGGAGAAACAGAGTAAGACAGCCAAACGGGATGGAGGGCAACCGTGACTTGAGGCTGACCAGTGACTTGGACTTGACTAAACTTAAGTGTCTCCTTCGATCAAGGCCAAAAACCACTCAAACCATACCCCCCGAGTCATTAAAACACTGACCTTGAATGTCATCTGAGGCATCAATTGAGATCAAGGGACAGTCGCTTCTCCTCGGTTTGACACCTCTGCTGCTCTGTAGGCCACAGCCACGCCGTATTGTTAATTAACTCCCCATACCCATATGACCCGAGACAAGACCAAGATGGCTGGGGAGAATCAGATTTGATTGAGTACTTGATTTGCCTCAGACACCACGGTTCCGCCACAAGGCGGCCAACTGCACGGTCAAACTGAAACTCGGTCTAAGAGGTCCCAGACCTCTCGTGGTCCCGGAATCTAGCAATACATGCTGAGAACTCAGTCTTTATTTCCTCACCAGGAGGATGAAATTTATGGCCTTTCTGCAGAGGATTTCCTCCCTCCCGCTGGATAGCACTTTGAAAAGTCTTATACGTCCACGTCTACAACGCTTAAGATAAGGCCATGTAGAGCGTATGGACACCAACGCTACGGCGCGAGAAGTCTTCGAATCTGAGCCATTGGGACAAAGCAACAGAGGACGGCCTAGACTAAGGTGGCGCACACGAGTGGAGAAGGACCTTAACCAACTTGGAGTGTGCGACTGGAGGCAGCTAGCGAAAGAATGTGTTGGCTGGAGAGGCATGTTGGTTGAGGCCCATGTGCACCCCTGACTGTAGCGCCACAAGAAAAAGAAGATACGTGCACGTCCTGGTCGCCGTGGCGTAGTAGGAAAGTGCGTCGACCCACACGCCGAAGGTCTAGTTTCGATTCCCGGACGGGATACCTCGCATTTTTTCACGGTACCAAATCTTTCGAGTTGCTGACAGCACTCAAAGGGTATCAATTGTCCAGAAAAGCTTCTCAAATCTCGCTCACACGATGCTAGTTGCGTTACCCAGAACTGTAGTTCATGGACGGAGATCTCCGCAGGCAAGGTCTTCATAAGACAAGAAGGCACTTTGGCTGCCCTTGAAGCCCTATGACATCTGCTATGCGCCAATATTTCTGAGAGAATGTTAGCCACACAGTTCAAGAGTGAAATTGCCGACTTGAACGCAGTCAAGATTTTCTCCTTCCTTCTTTCACAGTCTGAACAGAGGGGTTTAGAACAAGATAAGTGTTTCCAACGATCGCAGGAACCTTTCCAACGTCACTCAAAGTCTCCTTGGAAAGCCGCCTTCTCCAGCATTTCGGGTAAAAATCAAAGCTGATCATACAGCTGCACATTTTGGTCAATGAACCCGGTTGTACTGTAGACTGCCAAGCGGTCATGGAGGCTCTGGAATCTTCTTTTTCTTGTTCTTTGCTACAGATAACTTTTCTTCTCCTTCTTGTTTTTGGGTTGGCACTACAGATCTACGGGGTGGGCCTCCGCCTTGAGCAACATGCCTCTTCATCCGGCATATTCTTTAGCCAATTGCCGCCAGTTTCCTACTCCAAGTGGGGATTGTGATCCTTTCGAACGACTTCTGTGCATCGTCTTAGATGGAAGCGCCCACTGTTGCGTTTTCCCTCGGATACAGGTCGATGGCCGAGGCTTTTCCATGACCTAGTCATCCTCAGCATTGTATGCGTAGAAGCTTGACAAGGCGCATGCCATCATACAGGGTTCGTTGAGTCTAAGAAGGACCAAAATTCGACTTTCGAAACGATCAAGCGCCTCCGCCATAGGGCAGGACAGGGATGATCAAAGTGTACAAAGCCAGGTTGGTATTTTGAGAGACTTGCGCCCAATGAAGCCTTGAGCGGATAGAGGCAATTTGAGTGCGAATTCCATGCTGATTTGTACTGCGAGGCCCAAGTAGACAAAGTCCTTGACTTCCTGAACGTTTGTTCTGTCCATTGTGATGCTCCGTTGAGACGTCGATGCCCGTCCTTTCTTGATGACAATATATTTCCTTGTTTTGCCTTCGTTTTGCCCTCGTTTACCTCCAGACTCATTTTAGAAGGTCTCATTTCAATCCCCGCCAGAGCCTCATTGACAGCCCACTGTGTTCATCCAAGCATTTCAATGTCAGCGATGTAGTCGCTGATCGAAATTTTCGAGGATCCTGAATTTAGTGTTGACAAGGGAGTTTCTTACAATTTTCTCAAGGGCTCTGGTATCAGCTTCAACTGAATGAACAACGCTTAAGCCGCCTGTCTCTAGCGGTCAGATGCAATCTCACCTTACGTCAGGTTTCTTGGTATAGACTGGTCAATGAAATCGACGTTCAAACTGAATACTTTCAGGACCACTCAAATGCCGCCCGAAACCCCCTTCAGACTGCTCTTCCCAACCCCTTTTCCTGATGAAGATATATATTCCCCACCCACCCTCCGCCACATACGACAGTCATCCTCTCAAGCAAACTAATCCCATCGAACTTTTAATAAAAATTTCCACCCTCACATCATCCCCCAGCCCACCAGCCACTGTCAACCACTATGCGCCAACCACCACTCATGTAAGCAATCTGCCAAATAAGGGCGCAATATATCATCCTCTATTCCGAATAAAATCTAATATCAAAACTACGGCAAACAACGACCATGGGGGAGTGGAGCAAAAAGAAGAAAAAAAAAAGAAGAAATTGAGAACGAAAATCCAACGGCAAGGACGACGACGCTGAGAAGGCCAACGGAGACGACCACGACCAGGAGAAGCGAAATCATAAGCACAAACGAAACCACTCACTCGGCATGCAGGGCACGAAATTTTGTGCTTCTCCCAACAGCAGAGCTCCTGCCTCCTTCGAACGTCGACGCCAGCCTGCCCTGTGTCGTCATGCCTTTGCGTCTTCCCTGTCGGCGGGCATCCTTTTGACTGGGAAGAAGTTTCCGAAAACAGGAACAAATTTGCATTTCACTTCGAGTCGGGTCGATTTGTTTTTTTTTTTCACTGCGACGACGACGTTGGACGTCGCGGAGAGGTGGTGTCGGGCGACGGGCGCGTTTTATTCATGCAAAGCGAGCGACTACATCGACGATGACTACATGACGATTTGTCGTCTAGTGCTTCGGGAGGTGACGCTGGGGAGACATCGCGTTTGTTTGGAGGTGAAGCAGCACGGACACAAATCCACGACGTAAAATTCCTACAAGTGGATACGGGTGGATGTCGGGTGTCGATGCTCCTTCAATGTGTTTAGGCCCCGCAGGGACTAGACTGTGTATCCACTTTGCATTTTCATTTTTATAAAATACCATTTCCTTTTCATTCATTCGTGCCACCTCCGTCCCGCCTCCACCCCGTTTGCCGGTTAGAAGGCCTCGGTCGAGGTGACTGTGTGTGCTGTGTGTGTGGGTGTCGTTTGTTCATATTTCTCTCGTTTTAGCCCAATTTGTGTGCCGCCTTCCATATTCGTTCTGCTTCGTTCGTTTATTTCTCTCTCCCTCTCAGTCTTTCAGTTTTCTTTTTTTTTTCATTTCTCGTAACAATAATTGCTGTGCTTCTGTAAGCCCCCCCCACTCCCTCTCATCGGCCCACTTGGTTGCCGCCGCATTTTGGGTCATGGCTTAATTGAAATTCAAAACGAAACGCGGAACGAAACTCGCGCTCCACCACTGCCACTGGTCTGGAAGAGTGGTGAGAGGGGGGGCTCTGAGGGCGGTGAAGAGTACAATTGACAGTCAGGTGGAATGGCAAAAGATTTACCTTGTAAAAGTGAAAGCTTCGATTAATAATTTATTTTCCAATTTTTTGTGTGTTTTGTCTGCTCTTTCGAGGGATGAAACTGTTGAACTACCCCCCACCCACCACATGCGCGCCACAATAGTGGTGGACGATGACGATGTCTAGCCCTTCATTCCCTTCGCTGCTGTTACTGTTGCTCATCCTTGACACACAGCACACAGCACCATAACCACTTGGCTGGAGGACTTCCCTTGCACAGGCAGAGAAAGTGTGTGAGAGAGAGAGAGAAGGAGAGTATCGCGTTTTTATTACACCCCATTGGGTAATTGAGGACATAGTTAAGTACTTTGGTTGGTGGTGTCGCGTTACTCTTCACTGTGCGTGATGTAAACGCATTTTAAGTGGAAAGGAATTTCACCATGCCTGCCTGTTCGGGGTGCGTGCGTGTGTGTGGGGAGGGGTTTGAGAGTGATTTAGAAAATGTGCGGGCAGTTCCGAGTGAAAAACAATTTCCTTTTAAGTAATTTCATTTTTTTTCTGTTCATTTTCAACTCTCACCGCCACAGTGATTCCATTTAAAATGAATAATAAATTTACGGGGGATGATGAGTAGTTTTTCTGACATCCACAGGTCCCGGCGGGGGTGGACAGACAATTGATTTCGTCTGTTGTTTGTGAGTTTTATTGAGTCATCGCGACGGGAGGTGTGTAATTATCGTTGAGGTTAAGTGGAGACACGAGTGATAAGGAACTTGTCGCAGGATCCACCCAGATAGCCTTTGACTGTCGCCGAGGGGTGGCATTATTGAGTGGGGACAACGGAAGTTATTTATTCATTGTGTGAAAGGCAGGGTTTTGAAAGGGAATGTCGATGTAGAAGCGAGTTTGTGTGGAAAATGCAGATGCGGAGGGATTCAATTGACGTTGCTGGGTTGCAGGAAGGGCGCCATTTTTTTTTAATTTTAAACAAATTTGATAAGGTTCAGAGATGTGCCTGCTATGGACAATGTCATGATTGACCATGCAGAAATGCCTGTAATTGGTAAGACGACACAAAGGTTGGGAAGCTCACAACGATATGAGTCCACACAAGAATCACGAAAACATTTACGATCATGTGGCGCATTTCCGATCACAGGGAGGAGGAGAAGCCGGCAGAGGAATGCGTCTGGTCTGAGATAGCTCCCACCCGTGGAAGGGAGCATGAAGCGTCCTTCTGATCTAACGATGGCCAGGCTAGGAGTTTTTGAATTCAAGCCATTGCGTCATCACAACGGTAGGCGTCCTAGTTTGAAATAGCTCCCACCTGTGGAAGGGACCTTCTTGGTTCGCAAAGTTGGACGCCACTGCCGAGAGTCCCACGGCCACTTTAGCCACTCTAAGAAGAGTCTGTCAGCATAGGAGCATCTTTGGGTGGGGTGGGGTGAAATGAAAACCGAATGAGCGAGTCATGGAATTTCCACATCAAATGTCTGCTTGAAAATTTTATTTCAATTTGCGTTGTGCAGGCTGTCCTGTAGACAACGCTTAAGTAGACAGTGCTACTTGCGTTGGGCTTGTTAAACAGGTTGTGGGACACTCCGCTCCCTAAGCCCGTCTAGAGTCACCTCTGTCTTACTCGACGGCAGTATCTCAAATTCGTCACGCTCTCGCGAAGTGTGTGACATTAATGGGAACTGAAGATGGCTTGTGGAGGACTGTGGCTAGACTAACAGAACTAACAAGGGACCGGGTCCTAGCTCCTTCAACACCTACTCGTGTTGTGCGTGCCACTGTTCTCCCACGAGTAGAAGTAGTTTTTGCCGACTCCGAACGGCGAGATTTGAGAAGCTTTTCCTGGACGCTTGATACTCTCTGAGTGCAGTCAGCAACTCGAAAGAGGTGGTGCCATGAACAAATGCTAGTGTCCCGTCCGAATCGAACCTAGAACTTCTGCGTGTGGGTCGACGCACTTATCTACGGCTACACCACGGCGACCACGAGCATCGTTCAGCTTAATCCAAAATGGACTTTCCTGCAAAAACATGCGATTTGTGTCTTCTTCCACACTTTGATAGATTTCTAAGATGTGTCTTCTGCACTCCCCTCCGAGACTGGACCCGCCTCATGCAGACTTCATCACCTCATCTTCACACCATCATCGCACATCACTCCACGAAATCAAGCTCTCTATCCACATTTATGGCTTCCACTCAGTATGCCACATCGTCTGCCGGTAACCATGTCACGAACATCGAGAAAAACCCCCAGTCATCGAGCCCAGATTCTCCGGAAACAGCAGAAACCTCCTTTTCACAAAGCAGACGACTCACCGCGGAATGCTTCAAATTTTTTCCCAAATGAGTCGCGCTTCCTGAATTCCAAGGAAAGTGTCTGACTCAACGCATCCCGTGTCAGGCCATTCTGATGAAGTCGATTAATTCGAAATGAAACCAGATCGTTGAGTAACTCCCGCGAGTGACTTGCAATTTTGTTTTAATGAGTGTGTGTGATGTCAACGATCGTGATCACCTCTCCCCCAATGCGGCCCCAAATGTGGTGAATGATGAGTGTCCCGTGTGCTGTTCCAGAGCACCCCCCGGCCGGCCCCATTTTGTGACTTCGATCCCTAATCCCTGCCCGCCACCCTCTCGTTCACTCTCTAATTACGCCACCTTTGACCCACTTTAAGTTGGCCCTCGACGGCGGCCGTCCCAACCCCCTGTCGAGGTCTCTTAACCCATTTGGTCATTGATCCCGTAGGTTTTCTGTGGCGCCCCTATTCCAGAGCACAACTGCATCGCTTCGCGTTTAACAGAATATTTTGCATTTAATTCATCCTCTCCGCGCCACCGCCACAGCCGCCGTGTCGTCGTCAGTCTTTTGCGCTGTATGCGAAGGCGAAAAGGAAAACAGAACGGGAATCACTTTGGGGGTAAACTTTTGCAACCCTCCAACATTTTCACATTTCCATCCCTCTCTCTCCCGCTCACCCCCCCTCTCCATCAACATCTCGTCGACTTCAACTCCAGCAGAGCTAAGGAATACGAAAAAAAAACCCCCGAACACACACCGAAGAGTGGGATACGGGAACAAAGGATATCAGGGACTAACGAAAAAAAAATGTATGAGAATAAGGACATGGTAAACGTAGAACAAGGAGACCAAGGAAGGGATACGACGACCATCCACATGCACTGTACACCGCTTCAAATGCGAACAAAAAAAATGAAATAATTGTTGCTGCTGCTACTTTCGTTCATAATGAGAGAACGATGTGTGCGCCCCTGTCTGCGTGTGTTTGTGTGTGTGTAGTCCATGGAATGTGAATCCTTCTGCACGTAGTCACGTTCGTCGTTCTTTCTCGCTAATGTCGGCCCAGAGTTACCTATCAGTTCTTTTATTTTTTTTGTTGCCGTCGCCGCTGCTACTCCTCCTTCTTTTTTTGTGTTTTGCTGTTGAATGCAATTTCATGTGTATGTGGAAGGATATGCAGAAGGGATACTTGAGAGGCATGTTTGCAAGAGATTCACAACGATTCACAGCGGGTGTTGTGTACCGACTGCAAACGGTGGAGTACGAGTGGAAATTTTTCAGTTAAAGCCTGCATCAGCAGTTATTCGGTGGGAAAAAAGGGGGTGAAGAGGAGGGGTGAGGGACTCATTGATGAATGGATGAATGAAAGGGAAGGGGGGGGGGTTCCTAAATCCTTCGCCTGGAGGCTAGTTTTGTATCTGAATGGAATGTAATCGCTTAGGATTCTTGCGTTTTCAAAAAGAAGGGGACCTATGCCTGGAAGGTTTTAAGGGGTTTTGTGGACTGCGTCGATTCCTTGATAAGACTCTATTTCTTTGGTGTGATCGTCCGCTGCTGCATACAGAGTGACAACCCAGCCAGGGTCTGCAAGGACCCTACTTTTTCTCAAGAACTACTTGACTACCTTGATTTCACCGCATGAGGGAGCATAAAGCAAAGCCATTGACATGCCGTGGACTTAAGCTATACATGCAGAGTGACAGGGGGCTGCTGACGCAAAGAGGCCACAGGGTCCCCATGGACCCAATTTTTTTAAATTTGATTGCAGAAGCCTGTGTTCACCGCATTTCGAATCGAAAACCGCTGCTGTGGACTTTACGCCATCTAAAGACACGAGGGACACTCCCCATAAAGGACCACAGGGTCTGCTTGGACCCAAATTTTGGTCGACTTCTTAACCCAAGTTTCATCGCTTGGCGAAACATAATTGGCTGCCATCGTGCAGCTTCTGTGCCCTCTTCAGTTCAACATCCAACAAGGGGTCTGCATCACAATAGCCTTCAGGGCGTGCATAGACCCAACTTTTTGGCTCAAAAATATTCGATTTGTGGTCCAAAGTTTTATCACATGACGAAGCACAAGTTCCTGACATCCTGTAGCAGTCTACAGGGTCTGTATGGACCCAAGTTTTGACTCCTAAGGCAAGCTTTACCAAATGTAAATGTCGCCTAAGGCCTTGGTGACCTACAAGGACTGAATTTGGCATGGACCCAACTTGTTCTTAACAAAATTTGGCCTCTCAAGCCTTGTTCCTTAGCATGGCACAGCATTGCTTGATGCAATCGGTCAGCTACCACTTCAACCACGTTACGGAGCCTTAAGGTACACAACAGGCCCTACCTTTTTGCATCGACTAGAAAGTCCTCCTTTCAGTGAGTCGGACAATCAGGCCTGATACCCGTTCAATTTTTTTTCACGCCAGCTACTGCCCTATCCTATCCTTTCCGCCTATTTCTACCCTTATCCCTCAGCGGTCTCAAAGTTTTGGACCAAAAAGGAAACCCTGTGGCTCTACTTTCGCTCAGAAACTTGATAGAAACTTTCGAACACTGTTCTTGGGAACCGATCATATGGCTCTGTCAACGGAATGGATGTCACTCCGCATCAGGCCTTCCCCTTCAGTGACAGCCAGAGGGTCCGCTGTTGTTCTGCGTGCTCATTTTGCTCGTTGCGAGTGTCTCTAACTCTGATGCTCCCTTGTTGCTGCATTGAGCTGATGTCGCGCTGTGCTGACTGTTCCTAGGAAAAGTCATTGAAGTTGTCGTGTCAAGCCATTTATGAGCTTGAAGGTATCGTTAGTGAATTGGGAACGACGTGTGGTCTTCCAACTGCATCAGGTTGCCTTCAGATGCATCAGCAGATGCATCAAAACAGGACGCCAACGTCATAGATTGCGCCGACCTTAACCAACTTAGTACGTGTAACTAAAAGTATTTGTTCAGTGAGAATGATGAGCGCTAGGGGGCCTTCGAGAAAGTGTGAAGAGGGTCAAAGATGAAGCTTATGCAACAACTGCGTGTTATGCATCACAACAGAGTACCAGCGGCATCATAGATGGTCCTCTTGCGCAGCCTTTCATAGCTTCATTTCCGACAGATGTGCACCTTTTCCTTTTGCCACCTTTCCCCCCCTCCAATTGTCAATTAGATCAAAGAACATAATGCAGATGAGATTTTCGTAGAATTCTAATCCCAATGCAGCAATACCTTTTCAAATCTTATTGTCAACTTTACATCACTTAGATGTATGGCGCCCAATCAAAAAACCACCCAATACCCGACATCCAATTCATCCTCTTGCTGCATACCTTAGAGCGATAGCCACAATTCTAACTCCCTGAACTGTAAAATGGACAATAAATCCTTGAAATCCAATCGATTAAACCTAGAAAACACTGAAAGGACACGCATCCTTGAGGGAATTCATCAATGAACAAGACAGAAGTGAAGCAGCATTCACTTCAAATTTATTCTCTAAAGGGCAAATAAAATCATGCATCCTCCCGGCTCTCACCCCTCACTAAGGATGACTGCATGACAACGTCGATGTCCTTGTCACTTCAATTCATTTATTCAAAAGGTTAAATCAAGATCTTTTTGCCATGTACCAACGATACATCTTGTTTTGTCAGTCTGTAGTACATCAGACTGCACCACAAGACATTACGTGTCTTGCAGCAATCCATCGTCCTTGTGTCGTCGTCGTCAACATGTCCTTTTTCCTTTACCTCTCCTCCGCCCCCTCCCCCACACACACATTTTGAATTAATGCTTTAAACGAGTCGTCTGCACAAAAAGGGCAACAAAAGCTGTGAGCGCTGAGATATGGTGTGACAGAGGGATGCTGGGGGGGGAGGGGGATGATTGTACGTGTGTGTATAGTAGAGACTGTGCAACATTGACAAGAAGAAGCACTACATTCATCCGACACATGTACTTGCACTGTTTCCATATGGAAATTTTTGTGTCGGTGGGTAGAGGAGGGGACTGGAGGAGGTTCCAGTCAGAGTCCTCCCGGTTTTGTTGCCGAAACACCTCCTTTACATCGTCGGTAGTTATCTGTTATCTGGCTTCAGAGTGCTGCCTTTGGCCTCAGATAACAATTTATTCGAATGAAAATTGAAACAATTGCCATCTCGCTTGACAAAACTTGCTCTCACTTTGACGAGGTTTTCTTTGTTTGAGGTGCAGTGGGGTGGTTGCTTCAAGATTTTGTAAAGACGCTAGGCATCTGGGAAATTAGTTACTTGGAAGCGAAGACGACTTTCTGGATGATAAAAGTTGTCGGCAACTATGTTAGACATTTTGAGGGAAATGTGGGAATGTGGGAACATCCCACAATGCTTTGAAATTTAGATCAATTCTGATCAAAATGGTTGAGTCAAAAAATTTGGGAAAATCTCCGCACAAAATATTGAAAGTGTATGCGATCTGAACATGAAGGGAAATATGTCCTTAAATTCGCCATCATGAAATTTGGTTAACTTAGGGTCAGAATTTGGAACAAAATGAAATGAAAATTTGTACAAAAAGTTTTGAGCAATGCATTTGCATAGAAATTGTTGCAATGATTTCATACCTTCGTACAAATTCGAATGCCAAGATTTTTGATCATTTCTTGTCTGAATAATGATCAAAAATTTTTTCATAAAAGATCTAATGAGGATTTCCTAAAATTTGGGTCAGGAATTAGTTGATTTCTGATCCAAACTTCAGTACAATTATTTTGGAGTAAAATTTGGATCAGTCCAAAAATGTTCAAAAAATGTTTCATTTGATATAAGAAAGCAAACTTTGTCCAACAGTCTTCGTCTGGGCAATTTGAACTCAATTCTGATTTGACAAAATTTGGATCAATGCAAACTGAATTTTCGAATTTTAGACTTGATCGAAATTTGGTACAAAACTCAAAATTTTGATCAAAATTTATATGGCACCAATTGCGATTCAAATCAAGAGCCAAGTAAATCAAGTCAAAATTTAGCTCCATTCTCCTTCTGCATCAGTCTCATAAAATACGTTTCGTGTTCCTGTTTGACTTCGACTTTGACCTCCGTGTGGAAGTGCAGTCATTCACCCCGTGTGTCGTGTTCCCGTGACACTCTCCCCTAGGGCATTCTCCCTACAACACACATTATGTTCTCCGATTCCCCCCTTTCACTTCCACTCCCTCTCTCTCAGTTCCCCGTCAAATAAAAGACCATCGTCTTAAAAGTGTCCCCCTATCAAACTGCCGCTTGTTGTTTCAACACAAAACTCATGTTCACTCATCTAATCTCGACGTTGTCCTCCTTCGCTTCCGATCAATCCAAACAAAAGACACCCCCCCCCCCCCCCCCCCCCCACACAACGCAAGCTAGTAATTTCCCACTTTTATGCTCGCATTTTCATAAACATCCTCTTCCTGTTTTCGTATTCAGTTCAGGTTTCTCATTTTGAAGTACACCACAACTACCCGTCTTCTGGTGCCGCCACCACGCACCGCCGCGCCGCCACCGCATCCTCAGCACCGTCATGATGCGTCGTCTTCTTCGCATCTCGGGTGGCAGGCATATTTTTTGGGTCATTTATCAATCTCTGTGTGTGCTGGTCCTTTGCTGTGCGTTGCAGTCGTCATCCCCCTGATAGACAACACATTTGTCAGTGGTGTTCAATCTGCCACTCCCCCGACGAAGACGGCACTGAGGTTGTGCGCGGCGATACATGTGTATAATGTGCTCCGAACGATTTCCATTACTCATCAGAGAATCATTTCACGTCACCGAGCCGAAGCACGACCGCCGCAGGGGCAAGAAATCCATCCCAGCGCTAAGAGGCAACCAGCAACGGCGACGATGTGGCATCGATATTTTGAATATTTCTGAGTGCCACAACTGCCACTTAGACGGGGGGAAGCGGAGTTAGGGGCCGGGGATCATGTGCGGTGCTGAGCTGTGTGCGTGTGACGCCGCCGCTGGGGCGTTTATCAAGAAACGACAATTTATCGGTTTTGTCACGCGGTCAACGCTGTCGTCCGATAAGATCTTTGATTGCTCCTCGGCCGCGTTAGTCAATGGGGTGATGGGAGAATTGAAATTGACAGAGGGAGTGGACTTTGACGCGGAGAATGCACATCGTCCGACAGGGGTTTGATGAAGTCAATGGCGAATGGGAGCTAGAGTCCAATTCTTATTAGAATCGCTGGCCTGCAATCTGTGGGGGAGACTGCACTGGGGAGGCATGTGGCCCATTAGCTCAGTTGGTTAGAGCGTCGTGCTAATAACGCGAAGGTCGTGGGTTCGATCCCCCCATGGGCCATTAGAAATTTCTTTTTTTTTTTAGTTCTATCCTGCAAGGCGTGAGCTTTTTGAAATATGTTCAAATTTTGAGAATGAGTTCATCGATCACCCTAGCGACACAAATTTGGTATCAAAATGTTCGTCTTCTTTGCCTGCATGAAATTTGAGGACTGAATACAAATGTCAGAGTGACCATTTTTGAGATATGACACATTTTTTCTAAGAGAGTAAAAATTTGAATTTAGGGTCTTCGCTATTGGCGACCATTTTTCGGTATCAGTGGGCAGAAGATTTTCAAATTTTTTTTCAAGTTTGCAGATTTACATAACTTTGATGTTGAGTTCTGAGTCAAAATTCTGACTAGTGGTGAGATTTGGGGTCATCAAATTTGATCTCAAAATATTGCTCTTTGTAGTGGGCGCCTGAAAGTAAAACACAATTCCGAGGTCCAACCAACAGTTTTTGAGATATGGAGATGGGAAAAGTTTGTGGGGACTTCTGAGTGTTTATTGGTGTCTATTTCCGGTCATCAATACCGCATAATGCCACAAATTTTATCTCAAAATGTTGGTCTTTACTGCTTGCTGCAACATTTGATGTACCAAAATGTCACAGATGAGCCATTTTCGAAGTGTGTTGAGCCATTTTCGAATGGATTTGTAGTTTGAGTTCATATTTCTGAATTGCGGTGCGAATTTCTGACTAGTGGTGGGACTAATCGTCACAAATTTAATCTTATAATATTGCTTTCTATTTGCTACGTGAAATCTTCTAATATACTACCGATGTCAAACACAGCGTTTTCGAGATATGGCGTTTTTCTACCAAATGAGTTCCAGTTTGCGTCCATATTTCACCATTTGTGTGCTTATTTCTTGCAAGTTGTCATAAAATTTGGAACAAATTTGGTCAGAAACTGATCACTGTTGAGTCCTTGATCCAATTTTGAACCGTAATTCTAACATTCGACCCATTGTCTTCGAGATATGACGATTTTTTTAAATTTCGAATACAGCTTGCAGACTTCTGATGTACATTTCTCGCAGGTGGCGCAACCTAGCGACACAAATTGGATCTCAGCAAATAGGTCTTAAAATCCCACATCGAATCTTGGAAGATAGTTATGACCTCAGAACCGCAGTTTTTGAAATATAAGAATTTTTCAGTCGAAAATAGTGGTTTTAGTACAACTTTTCCAATTTCGGTGCTAATTTACCAAAAATAGTGCACCCTAGCGGTACAAAATTAAATCTCAAAATGTTTGTCTGCATCCCCTTTGTCAAATCCTGGAATACGATATCGACGCCAAACAAACTGTTTTCAAGATATGGGGCACTTTTCAAAAACAGCGTCGGTTTGAGAATCATCCCCCGTCTTCTTTTGCTGATTTGTTGCAAGCTGTTCATGCTAACTGTACAAGCGTGGTCCCCAACTATGCCTGATCAATGTCTTCATTAGCGTCGCTTTCAAAACAAGTCACAGCTCCGAAATATCTGTTCAAATTTCCCCTTCACAGATCACAGCTCACAACATCCCCCTTTGAGCCTTCAGCTCATCCTCTCACATTTCAACTCAGCCGTCGATTACTTTGCAAAGTCGTTTCCCATATTTTCAACCGAATGCCGGACCGCACATCATCATGCCCGCTCTAATCACATCAAACAAAAACTTTGCCGTCTGCCTCTGTGTGAAGGGCAGCAGCATCACCTCATCCCGGTGGTGACCACAAAGTCATAAACAGATCTTTGAGCGCCTTTATCAACTTATCAACCCCCCCACCACACCGTGACCATCCACCCTCCCCTACAAGTTGGCCGACGCATTCAGCCAGCCAACCATCCAGCCAGCCACCCATCCAGCCAGTCAGCCAACCGGGCCAACCCCATGAAATTCGCATTCACCTCTCCGTCATTCATCATCCATCCGTTGCTCTGCCCTTTTCCATTCATTTCACTAAAAGCTTTAATTAAAATGTTTTTCACGCTGCCAGCCACCGCACATATGCCAACTGCACTACGACACAACAACGGCAAGCGAGTCATATCTGAGCTCGTCGAGGTACGATTTCCTTTCGAGCTTCTCGGGGAGGGCGGGGGGAGTGACAGTCAAAGCAGTGGGAGTTTTGCGTGCGTTCGTCCACAATGAAGCAGAAGCAGTGCAGAGTGCATCTGGAGGGATGAAGTCTGGGGGTCTGGGATACACTTTGTTATGCACGCTTCATGCTCCTGCTACTGGTGACTACCTCTGCACGATCCTCTGCCACTTCTGGCTGAAACTGAAGCAGAAACGAAACAGAACGGCAGAATGGCATCTAGTGTATGGTGATAAATATCCGGCAGATTCACCGCCCCCCCCCCCTCCCCGTTCCCTACCGCGCTGACTGACAGTCGGTCCTTCGTGTTCGGTGCTCTTCAGTCCCCGTTGTCGGCTGAAAGGAGTAACTTTCTGAAAAGGTTATGCGTGTGAGGGTGGTTTAAGGTGCATAACGGGGCCACAGATAGAGCCGACTGTTCGTTCGCTCTCTGCAGCAACTTTGAAACTTCCTTATTTGCATTTTATTTATGCGAGGACTTGCTGTGTACAACTATTAAGTTTTGTTTTGTCCCCCCTTCCTGGTGCGATGCTGGTCCTGCCAAAAGGATTCCCTCGCTACGCTGCTGATTATACATTCTGTTTGGTTATTAAAGTAAATGCTTCTTTTTGTCTTTGTTGTAATGAGAGGGTGTGTGTGAGAGGGAAAGAGAGAACGAGAGAGGGAGAGAGAGTGGTGAATGAGTGGGAATGTCTGTTTGTGGTTTCTTTGAGGGAAAACTTTGAACTGGACTGTCTTGGAGTATGGATGGCGACGTTGGGTGATTGAAATCTTTGAAGTTCTTCGTCTTGACAAAGTTCAAGGCGGGTGGTGAGAGAAGCGTGAGTTAAGCCAGAAAGGACTGGCTTATGCACAACTCACCTAATTCACTTTATTCAGCCTCTTGATGGTTTCCAACTTTCCTCAGTCACCTTGTACTTCACAGGGTCCCTTAGGTATTACAAGAGTGCCTTGGTCTTTGACAGAAGCAAGCTCAGAGCCATTGATATGAGAACTCCTTCAGCTGGGAGTTGGTGTGGCGAAATTGTTACAGAAGGAGAAAAAGCTGAGTCCTTAAGGCCATGAGATGGGTCTGCGCCTTTTCTGAAGATGGTTCGGTGGCTGAGATGAATCGTCGTTTGTGCTTATACTTTGTGCCGCATCGTTTTGCCATTCACTGCTCTGCGTTGGACGCTTGCTGCCTTTTCGTGCGGCGCTTTGTGCCTCAGTTGACCTATCATCTGTCAGGCTGTTGCTTGTCTGAGTCTTAATCTCTGCGGTTTGATACTTGTGGCCTTGTCTCGTCTTTCCACATTGGTGGATGCTTTTCGAGGTGGAAAACCATTGGGAACTCTTACTTTAAGCACACAGTCTCCTCTGAAGAGGCCTGCTGACTGAGCTTAAGCCGGGCGCCAATTAACACAGAAAAAGCAACTTGGTGTATGAGCTACCCTATCTTGGGACACTTAATATGAGCTACAGTCACTTTCACGTGTATATTTGAAAGCACCTGACAATGAGAAACTCTTGTAAATTGAATGTGTGGTCTCTGGTCGGGCGCCATGTGAAGGAAAAACTTATCGAAACACTTCTGCTGTGCCTAAACCTTCTCAAATTCATTCCAAATGCCAAAACTGAAGAGATCTAGTCAAGATCTCTGTCACTCAGAGAACAAATTTGTCCCATAACTAGTTTCCAGTCGGGCGCCAAGTTGATAAAAAATAGACAGAAGCTCTTCACACCACATGAACCCTCACTACTGTGACCTAAAGTGATTTCTCAAATGAATCTGTGGACTTTTGGCTATTTCCTCTATCAACAGGATTCCCACCCAGTCACTGCCCGGGCGCCACGGAGAAAAAAAATCAAAAAGCATTCTATCACCTTCTTCCGTGGCTGCTGCTCCCTTCCCTTCATCATCTAATTAGTCACTTCAAAGTGAATGGTATTATCAGAGATCTGCTCCACCCATCCACAGAGCCCTCCAACACCCCACACTCACCAACGACGCATCTATCTTTCCACCGAGGGGCGACAAACATTTCTCATTCATTGACATCAGGGGCGCACTTTTCGAATAATGCCTCTTGTCCTTGCCGAGAGCGTCCCTCATTTCAACAAGTTTCCTCGACGATGAAACTATCTCCCACCCACCACCCGACCCTCGCCATGTAGTGCGGAGATTTTCGTTTTTTTGGCAAGCAACGCAATAACGCAGCAAATTCTCCACATTTTCGCAAAAGGATAACACCACTAGACACAGCACAGCACACAGCACTGCCAGGCAACGTGCGTCGTCCTCATTGTCGTCAGTGATAAAGTATCTTCCGGAGCCGGAGTCAGAGTCGGAGCTCGATGCCGATGCCGATGCCAATGAACATGTCTCCCGCAAAATTCCATAAAATTTATCACATGCAAACAATCCGCCATTAGATGTTTGAGAAGGGATTTCATTCTCCTTGGCTTCGATGGCGGCGGACGGCAGCGGCGATGGTGACGGTGGTGGTGGTGGCCTGAAAATCCAAAATCCTGGTGTATCCTTACGTGTGCGAGTCGATTGTGGTGGGTGCAACGAGAGCATGTGTGCGGGCGTGTGTGTGTGTGTGTGTTTGTCTACCGAAATGGATACAAAATTTATTACCCTTTAGATACCGCTTTAATAAAGTCACCCTCCTCCTCCACCACCGGCTCACCACGCTCACCCAGCCGTGCGCAGCAGCAGCAGCAACACACAAAAACACATTCAGCTAAATGGATTTTATGCTGTCCCTCCTTCCCCTTGCAGACACACGGAGACGGAGAGGAAGTCTTTTAGTCTAATTTGGGCTTAGATTTCATTACACGACCACAGGATGGGGGGCAAGAGGCGAGACACAAATCAAAATCTTCCGTTGGATCACCGAACAGGGAGAGAGACACACATGTTGCCCTTGCGCGTCACCCGTCCTGTGTCACAAGAACAGTTAATCTGTCGCATTTTTTTTGCGCCACTTTGGCAGCCGCTCCTTTCAAGGTGCAAGTGTCGATCGGTGGCGAAAGGGCACGGGGACGGGAACGAGTAATGACGCGTTTCAGTGTGCAAAGGAGGCGGTGTCCATCTTCGTCGGCGTCGGATTTTGTTTCATCATTTTGCGCGCCTTCATGTGCTCCCCTGCCTTCCCTCACATCAGTCAACAGCCTTGTAAAACTCTCAGAGGCTATTAACCCTGTTCCCCGAACTAACTGTTTTAGATTAAGGCTTCGACTGGGACGACGGTGCAGCGCGGTGACGACGGTGGTCGGCAGACTACGACGACGACGACGCGAACCTTGCGCTCTTTTTGTCTGCGCTCACAGTTTTTCGGGGGTTTTATGGACGATTGCCGGTCTTGCAACCCGATACCCGGTCATTAATAGTTTGTGTGATCCGAATGGGATGCGGGGCAATGCCGACCGACAGGTACACGGGTCTGTAATTTAGAGGGTTTCGATGGGAGGATGGAACATGGAAAAAATTGGATTTTTGGTCGCGCCGTTTATCGGTTGTACAATTTTTTTTTCTTCTGTTCTTTTCCTTTGAAGCTTGACAGCAGGCGAGGGAAGAGAGAGGGGTACGAGATTTGTTGGGGCTTCGTGTGTTTTTTTTTTTTTGTTCTCGATTCGAGGGCCATAGGTGGTGTGGATGATGACTAATTGGGATCAAAGATGCGGAGGAGGGTGCATTAGTTCGAGCGATGGAATTTGATGCGATTTGAAGTTGATCTTGTGAGAGTTTTTTTGTGAAATTGAATTTTCTGTGCAACGGGGATGAGGGTTTTGAACCCTGGATCCATTATGGAGTATCTGCGAGTGGCCGTCTGGAAGATGGAATGTCCATGCAGCTCCAGAAGTTGGACGTCAATGCAAAGAAAACATTTGAAGTGCGAACGAAAATAAGCATTAAGTGGCGACCAGACTGACGGGGCAGAGAGGACCAGAGAGGGCCAGTGGGCCATAGAGGGCCAGAGGACCATAGAGGGCCAGAGGACCACAGAGGGCCAGAGGACCACAGAGGGCCAGAGAACCACAGAGGGCCAGATGACCACAGAGGGCCAGAGGACCACAGAGGGCCAGAGGACCACAGAGGGCCAGAGGACCACAGAGGGCCAGAGGACCACAGAGGGCCAGAGGACCACAGAGGGCCAGGGGACCACAGAGGGCCAGAGGACCACAGAGGGCCAGAGGACCACAGAGGGCCAGAGGACCACAGAGGGCCAGAGGACCAGAGGACCAGAGAGGGCCAGAGAGGTCCAGAGCACTTCATGTAGCAAGCAATTCCAACCGCAGATTCCACTTTTCTCATTTTATGGCGACAAATTTGATGTTTCTAGTTTCAGCGCCAAAGTGTCCCGAAAACGGCTACCACGGAGGATAACGTGACAAGAATCTACGAGTCCCTATTGACAGAACCCCGATCAAAGGTGCACGAGACAGCTGAGACATTAGGCATTTCAATAGACCGCTGCACGAAATATTGGACATGAGAAAGCTGTCTGTCCGTTGGGTGCCACATTTGTTCACTCGCACGGCATGCATAGACGTGATGTCCAGAGGGAGTAAGAAAGTGCTTCTGCGTCGTTTTGTGGTCGTCGAGGAAACATGAATCCACTGGCACACACCAGAGACAAAGGTGCAGTCGAAACTTTGGTTCCTACCCGGCGAATGAAGTCCGAAGAGTGTGAAGACTGTCCTGTCGCTCGGAGATTGACGGCCACTGCCTTCTGTGATTCACAAGAAATAATCTGCGTGGACTACCTGGGGAGGAGCAGATTGGCTGGCCTCATTCGACGGCGAGCTTGGGACCTGCTCACACCTCCGCTGCCATCACGACAAACTGCTATCAGGGCAAACTTGGCGCAATTAGACTACGAACTGATGCCCCATTCACCGTGTTCTCCAGATTTGACCCCGTGCAGCTTCATTTTGTGTCTCAAAGTTTCCAAAGTCACACGCTGGGCAGAAATATCAGTCAAATGAGGGGGATGCCGTCGCCGAGGGGACTTCTTTGCAGGCCTTCAGAAAACGGGAAGGGCAAGTGTACATAGCGAAGGCAAGTGCATCAAGTTTTCAACAACTTCGGCTTTCTTTTACAGACTAGGTACACAAGCCTCCAGCTCATTCCCTTCTAGGTCATCATTGAACCACTTATCTCTGAGCGTCAAGCTGCCGTTTGAAGTGAGATTTGAGTTTCCGAGGCGCTTCTCAACACCGCCGGACTCCTCTCACTCTGAACAGAATATTCGTCACTCAGACGAATCAAGTTCCAATCTGTGTCAGTGGCTCCACAAGGATTCATTTGAAAGTTGACACCTGTGTCTTCTGGCGGGTGTCCTCTCCCAAATGTGCTAATCATTGAATGTCCTGCCTCCACATCGTCATCACTCCGACTCTAAACGCCTCCAGTTTTCCCAATCAAAAGTTTCCATATGGTCGCACCCACACGGAGTTACATCACCCACACAGCCCACATCCCTTCCGGACATCACACCCTCTCTCTGTCACTCTCTTTCTTTTTCTTCATTTTATTGAATTAATCAACAATTTTCGATTAACAAGCCAAGCAGCAGTCGACCTGTCCTGCGATTTCGCAAAATCGTCGAGAAGGCAATCGCGCGTACATCTCTCATGTTCCACTTACTTCCACTTGTTAGTTTGAGAGGATATCCCCCCTCGCCATCGGGCGTCGTCGGTGGTGGGCAAATAGACTGAGTGCCCATCCACTTTCCGTCTCTTTGCCGTATGTGAGTGAACTTCTGTGTGCTCGTCTCGCCATCGCCGTTCCACTGCGCATGGCAGGGAATGTGAAAAAAAATCCAAAAAAAAACAACAACCAAGAAGAAGGACTCGATATCCCTTTTTTCTTCTTCTTCTTACAGCGACGAGTTGGGCCGTCGCCAATTGAGGGTGGCATGAGGCAACGCACGAAGAGTTAGGAGCCGCTGGAAGGACAACAGATTGAATGCAATAAGGAAAAGCCAAAAGACGACAAAGAAGAAGGCAAATCATTTAATGAAATCATCCCCTAAAGGATGTTGTTGTGTGTTGTATGGGTGGAGGAGGGTAAAGGAAAGCGATGCGAACTTTCATGGGAGCATGACCCCTCAATAAAACACCTTTTTTCCGCGCCACCCATCGGCTCCGATGCCGTCATAGTCGTCGTGTAGCTTAATTGAAGATTAATTAGGACAGCACCATGGTGGTTTGGCTAATAAAGTAGAAAGTTGCCGACGACGCCCGTCGCTGCCAACATCGTAGACATCGTCGTCTTTGGCATTGTAGTCGATGGCTCGGTGTTGGCTCTATTTTAATTGGACGAGTTATTCAGCAGGTCGACGGGAGTCTGCTTGGGGAGGAGGAGGATATTTCAAAAGTCTGTCAAATCTTCTCCATGCACAGTCCGCCCTCCCTGCGACGCAGTGGATTCCCAAGAAAAAAAAAACTTGATTAAAAATCATTTAAAGCCTTCAACGATGTTGCCAAGCGATAAAGTCGAGAAAGCCGCCACCCCCTGGGTGCACACACGCCCTGCATGTGTGTGCGTGTGTGTGTGTGAGGAACATCACCCCTATGGCAGGGCACACCACTTGTAATTTTTATTGGAATTATGCACAATAAACACTCAGGGCATCGCCGCTGCTGCTGCTGCTGCTGCATCCCCTCCTATCCATGTCCATCTCCGTGTCCTGAGCAAGTGGTCTTTTGATTGTCGTCGCCATCGGATGGTTATGTTTGCTTTTGTCGAATTCAGTTAACTCTGAGGAGGGTTGATTGGAAGTTTTCAACGAACGAGCCATGGCCTTGACTGAGAGAGTCAGGGAGAGAGAAGGGATGATGATGGCGCGACGCTGATGATGATGATAATGTCGATGGTGCCCTCCTTGCCGCCCTGGGGTAAGTTGGTTTTGTTGCCGTCAACCCTTGACGAAAATCACATTTGAATGCAGCACAATAGTGTGCGGTGGAGTGCTTTGATTTTTCATTTAAATTTATTGGTGATGCTTAAGTGCGAGAGGGGGAGGGGAGGCGAGTTTACGACGGGGGTTAACGGTGGCTGAGGGCTGACGTGTTAATGGGGTGTTCCATTGTTTTATTTATCTATTAGGCCGGTCCTTTGATGAGCGAGAAATGCTAGGGCATGACACATAATGAGATACGAAATTGAAACCGTCAACTAGGGGTAGGGGTGGGGTGGAGTGTGGGATGGATTCTGAGGTGTGACCATCGGTTTCCGCTTGTAATCCTTTTGGGGTGCATTTGGAATTGCATTTTGTTTGAATTGGATTAAGTTCTGGTCAATCAGGAGGTCATTTCGTGGGCGGGGTGAAAGCAAAGACAGCGTTGTCGAAGGGGAGTCGAGTTTCACAAGAAAATGTGGCGCCCGGTCATAAACCTCATTCATCTGTTTTCTGAATGGCTTACTTCAGAGCACCAGGCGGCACTCTTGTGACTTCTTCAAGAAGTCGTAGAGAGGATGGCGCGAGACAACATTAGAGAGGGGTGGTTTCAAAAGGCCGTGTAGCGGCTGTCTCTTCCAGACTGACTGACTCTTCTGAGCGTCAAGCTGCAGTTAGAAGTGAGACCTTGACTGGCTGTCTGGCTCCTTTTACTCTGAACAGAACACTCAGCCAAATCAACTTATCTGATTCAACCATTTCGTGGCTGTCTCACGCGGATGAGATTGACAAGGACACCAACGGCATGCATCAAGGAATGGCGCAAAACATCGGCTGCTCGGGCAGAGCACCTCAATGGGCGGCCCTTTGAGGTTATCAAGGACTTTGGCTACTTCGACTGTTCAGTAAAAAAGGGGCAAGACGCGATGAACCACTCTTGTAAATCGCTGCTTCTGTGAATCCTCTGTCTAGAGCCCAATTTGCCTTGGCTTCAGCATACTGTCCCGCCATTGCAAGCAGCTTGGAAGTAGAGCCGTTTGAACCCTTCAAGAGGAAAGTTGCACTCGGGACTTTTTCTCCCGATTTAACGACGAACTCTTTATGCGGTGGAATGCACCTAGTCGAGTGTCTATGGATACAGCGCTTAAGGTGGCTGGTCTATGTAGAGAGGATGGACAAAATATTCTCCACCGTGCCATTAGGACATTGCAACGGAAGACGTTTCGGGGCAGAAAGACCTCAACCAACTTGGAGAAGAGAGACCATGCCTTCGTCTCCCTTGATCTTAGCCCGTCAAAGGCGCCATCTCCACCTTTAAAGTCCCAAGATGTGACAACACGTCCCATCACCAGAAACTCAAGCCTTATGCACACCCCGCAACCCCAGACAACCCCTTAAGACTGCACGCCGTCGTCTTTGATCTGTGCTTGCATCGAGGGTTCGTGTCCCTTTTGGTCATACTGCGTGTCACCTTTGTTCTCGCCAACACATCTCCACCACCCAACACAACACACATCCATCCCCCCATGGGTGGCAAACAAAAGACCAATTCCATCCTCAAACCAGGTCTAGCCCTCTCCCCCACCCCACTCAAGCGCAACACAACACAACGCAACGCATCATCATCCAGCGCACAATAGTAGCTGCTCATTGAGTTGTTTATCCATCCATCCGTTGACATCTAATACCGTTAAGTATTTATTACCGGAAAATGTACACATACCAGCAGAAGCTGAAGCCATGACGGTGGTGGTGGTGGTAGTGGTGGCGGCAATGGTGACGTTTTCGTCCTCCCCCACGAAGCAAGACTTTTCCCCCTTGAAGGAGGCAGAAAAACCCGAGTCCCGCGTCGCCCTTTGGAACAGGAAAAATAAAACGAAGGAACACCGAACGGGGAGAGAGCTAGAACGACTGAGCAGGACATTGACAGGCTTACAGAGCGTAGTGCATAGAGCAGCAACAACAAACAGAAATACACCAAACCATTCTTCTTCCTTCCAATTACTCTAAAAATAGGACGACGACGCGACAAGAGACGATGGCGACGATGCAGCACCAGCTCCAGCACAAGCAGCAGCAGCAGTCCCACATGAAGCGAGCACAGGAGACAAGCACACACGCCCGAGGGGAGAGACTTCTTCATCATCATCGACCATCGCCCCCTCCTCTCCGTCGCCAACGACACGACAACGACATCGATGACGTTGTGTGTGCTCGCTCAAGATGTGCATCCGAATCGAATCGAATAGCCGCTGCCGCACCGTCGTGGCGATGTGCGTCCCCGCGCCAGCATCCGATTAGGACTCTACAAGAAAATTAATTAAATCCGAATGCGAAGATAGTTGAAATCAGCTCGGAATCTTCGGGGAGCACCGGCAATAAATTATCGGACAAAGGGAGGACAAACAAAAAGGCAGCAAGCAGCAGTGGTGGTGGTGGGGCGCGGTGTCCCCGTGGAATGCCTTCTAATGACAGCTGATGTGTCACGTATGCTTTGTAGAGTATTTGTTGGATTCTGTGTTTAGGGGTAATTACGACGTCGGTTTTGAATGGTGATCGAAGCGCGCATCACTCTGCCGCTGTCGCTGCCGTCACACCGCTGTTACACGGCCGAGTGTCATCGTGTCGGTTGCCGTGCTGAATGGTTGTCGTTCTTTTTCGGTGAGGCTGCCAGCGATGAGGGGATGCTGCTTTGAATTGTTGTGGCGATGATTTTATCGACCGACCTGAGTGAGTGTGCGGAGCGTGATGGCAGATGGGGGAGCGATGGTCTTTGAAGTGGGGCGGAATGATTGGGTTTTACAAATTTTTATGGGCTGTGTCGCGTTCGGATCGTTTTGCTGCGCGTTAAGTGCCCTCCTTGGGGCGGGCGCGTCTGGTGACAGTGGATTTTTGTTAATTGAGGCGACAGCTGATGCACACCGGGGGGAGGTCACTTGGGAGATTGTAATTAAATTGCTTTCGATTGACTGGAAGAGAGAGAGAGAGAGAGAGAGAGAGACTGAGACAGGGCTCCTAATATTTTAGGCAAATGGTGCTTTTACGATCACCTCCACGGGCCAGAAGTGATCTCGAGGTAATTTACGATGGATGGCGGTGTGGTGTGAGATGGGCTCCGAGATATGAACGAGTTGGTGGGGAGTACAGTGTAAATTGTCAAATGAAACGAAGATGAGATGTGTTTGGCTGCGAAATCATTATTTTGAGCTGTTTAAGCAATGACACACCATCTTCAAGATATGGGAACCCTTTGCGGCACCAAATGGGATTCATCTGAATTCGTATGGCGGACTCAACGATTGTCCTAGCTGATATATGGCTGGAGAGGGGAAGGAGTTATGCCGCCACCTCATCTGCAGCTGTTCAGAAGCTGGTTCATAGCAGAAAGGTCAGGGAATGCCAGCAAAACCTTAGGCTCTAAGGAACGCAAAAAAACGCCAAAAGAGTTTGAAAAAGTCAAAATACAACAAAAGACAGTCAATATCCTCTGAAGAAGATCTTCAAGAAAATCCAATGACACCCCTATAAGATTTAAAAAAGCGACAAAAGGTACTCAAAAACCCCAAGAAATTTCTAAGAGCACTTAGAAGCATTTCTTGGATGCCCAGAAAACCCCAAGAAACGTCAAAAATTGTCAGAGAATCTCAGAAACGCTAAAACGATTTCCGGGAAGCACCAAAACCATCGATAATTGCCAAGAAACCCCAATGCATACTGAAAACCACAAGGAACATTGATCTTGAACCACAAGAGGCATCTGGAAACGTCACAAAACTCCTCAAAACCCCCAAAAACAATGTCAAAAAGCACCCAAAAATCAGCTGACTGACCAGAAAACGTTAGAAGAACTCCAGAAACCTCAGAAACGACAACGAAACAACTCGGGAAACTCCAAAGCACCTCAATGAGTCATCAAGAAACGTCAGAAAATGCTTAGAAACTCCATACAGCCGCTAGAAACGTCAGGAATCCCCAGGAAACCCTCGAAAATATCGTCAAAAATCGCCCAGAAACCCCCATTAACCATTAAGAAATCTATTGTATCACTGGAAAACGTTGGAAAATGCCAGAAAAACTCATAAACGACCAAAGAAACGTCAAAAAATCCCAGGATGGGTCCTAATGATTTTCGAAAATCACCAAGAAACGTCAAAAACGCTTAAAAACTTCAAGAAATCTCTGCAACCATCGCGAAAACCAAGAATGTCTTAAACGAAAACGTCAAAAAATGCGCAGATACCCCGAAATGACTAGAGAGGCATTTTTTAGACACAGGGGAGCGCCAGGGAAGCTCTAGAAAGCCGAAAACCGCCAAAAAACTGCTAGAAAATCCCAAAATCCGCCGAGAAGCCCCGAAATGACTCGAGTGGCTGCTAGAAAAATTTGAAAACCTCCCGAGAAACCCCGAAATGACTCGAGAGCCATGTGGGGAACATTTTAAAGACAAAGGGGAGCTCCAGGAAAGCCCAAAAAAGCCGAAAACCGCCACAGCCCACCAAGAAACCCCCACCCAAAACAGCCTTCAATTCATCACATCGCCTCCTCAAGTTCATTCAATGTCCAGACAGTTTTCCAATTCCACCAGTCATCGCTAGAGAAAACATCTCACTCCCAAGCACAAGTCCCGCCTCCCACCCCTTACGCGGAGTCCAAACAAAGTCTAAACAAAAATCAACACAACGCCGGGAAGAAAACAAATAAAACAGCATGAACCATTCAAATTCCAGAGGATCTCATTCCCGGGAATCAATTAGCACCGCTCTAGATGCGCGGTTGCTGTCCCTCGACTAGCCGCTTAGTTCACCTAATAACATGCATCGTCCGCGCTACCACACTTACCCACCCTCCCTCTGCCGGCGCATTTCACAAATCATCATCAATGTGTCATACCAGCAGACTGCGGAGAGAGAGGAGCTGATGCCGAGCTGACCAGCAGCACCTTAGACTCCGACTCAGTCGCTGACTGCTGTGCGGAGTGTATCTTTGTTTGGATCTTCTTCACGGGGGCAGAGTCTTCATCTAGTCAGTCTGTCAGTTGAGTGTGCCGCGCGATGGCTATTGCCCCCCTCGTCGTCTCGGTGGTCATCGCCGTCCTCGGAGATGCTGCCTCGTTTTTATGATTTTGATTATCCCATTAGATTGGACGTCTGTTTGTTGTGAGACGACTCCTTCCAGCAGGTCTGAGGTGAAACTTCTCGCTCTCTCTCACTCTGTCTCTTGTGCTGTCCATCCACTTCCTCCTTCGCCACGCATTCCTTCGTTATTAAAGACTGTCTCAGGCCGAGTGTCGAGTGTTTGTTTGTCGCGGGAGGGGGGCTGGGGGGGGAAGCAATTGAAAACAAATCGAAAAATGCCGACAGTTTCCTTCGCTCCACATACGAATTGTCATCAGCGATTAGATTGCCTCCTCCCATCCTCCCGGACCTTCATCCGTCATTCGTGCATATCAAAATTTTTATTCAATGGAATTTTTTCCTTCTCCTCCTCCTCCTCCTTTGTCCTGAGCGCTCTGCCCCCCACCACACCACTGCAGCCACTGACAACAAATCTCCCAGAATTATTCCGATTCCGATTCTGTGTGGATTCTGGATCTGATTCTGGCTGACTGACATTCTCTCCGTTCTCCCCCCATGTGTGTGTGTGTGTGTGTTGCCTCCTCCTGTGCGCACTCACCCCTGTCGGGGAGTGTGTGTGTGTGTGTTGGCGAGTGAATTTGGATTACATTGCATTGCTGGGCGATGAGTTTGGTTCTTTATTTTATTATCGTCTCTCGTTCGCCCTCCGCTTCGCCGATAGTCCTGCCTGCGTGGATGTGTGCGTGTGTGTGGAAGTGTATGTTTTTCATTTTTTTAATTTTTTTTTGTTCATTTTACGATTATTATCTCCGGTGTGTTCGGATTTGTGTTTGCGCGCTAAGTGGGAACGCGATGATGACGCCCGATGGCGCGGCTATGATGGCTACTGCTTGCTGCTGCTCCTGCTGTTGCTGTTGCTGTTGCTGCTGCTGTTGCTGGTGGTGTTGCAGTTCCCTGCTCTGCAACCGTCAACGCTTGTGGGGTTGCATTCGGCGGATTACAAGGGGTGCTGACTAAATGGATGTGTTGTGACGGTGGAGTATTAAATTTTGAAACAATTCCAGTTTGTTGGTCGAGCAAATGTTTGTGAATCTGTGGTAAGCGGGGTGGGGTGGGTGGGAGGGTGGCTTATGGTTCGGAGTGAAGGCTGTGTGTGATGCTCAAACAAAATAAATTGTTACCGAAGAATTCTTTTCAGAGATTGTGAGGAAAAAATTCACACCGACACAGGACTAAAGGGATGCGAGTTGACGACCTCGAGAATTTAAAAAACAATACCTACGGTCTTTTGAATGAAATGAGTCGCCAGTTGTTTAGGAAATAAATATCCTTGACTTACAGGAGATCGCTCGGGGACCTGTCTGTGGCAAAATTGAGAGAATCTCGGAGATTTCCCTGACTGAGGGATTTTCTCAGGCTTCGGTCTCGAAAGTATTCTTTTTGCAGATTTTCGCGGTGGATATGGATTTCATCATGAGAGAGCAAACTTGAAAGTCTGTCTTGAAGAGGAAGACAACGTCCCGAAATGGCCAATGTCCCGAAATGCCCAAGTTTCACAAAGTGGCCAAAATTGTAAAAATCAGATGAAAAGCGGGGGTACGCTGCCCTCTGCAAACCCTCTGCCTGTCGCTATAGGATTTGGAGGGTGGGCTGAAATTAGATTTTAGCAAAATTGTGAAGTTTTATGATTTCGGGATTTCAGGTTCTGCAGGATTTCGGGTGCTTCCGGATTTCGGTTCCGTCGAGATTCCGGCTGCTTCCGGATTTCGGGCGCTTCGCAATTTTTGTCTTTTCAGGATCTTAAGCACTTCGGAATTCTGGCCTTCTATTTTTTACCACAATTTGGTCAAGTTGAGCCACACATAAGACAATATTTTCAAAGCCCAGACTGTCCTTAGCCTACAGGCAAAGAAAATCTGTCAATATATCCCTCCACTCAATCGACAAGACTCTGTCGACTACACACACCCTGTATCCGAGATAAGAGCATCGAGTTAGACTCAATATTCAAATATCCAAGGACGAAATCCCTGAGCATGAGATTCGAGTGTTCTACGCCAATCTTCCTTTGTATGGGGGCACGCTGCCCCTCTGCTTGGCTATAGAAAGGATTTGCAGTGAATGTAAGATTTCGTAGGAGGACTTGAGTATGGCATGAGTTTTTCAAAAGGGGCAAGTTTTAAGCAGTTCTGTCTACAAATTTGAGCTTTAAATCAAAGTCAATACGCAGTGCCCAGTTTTGTGATGATTTGAAGAATTCGTCGCCATCTATGGCAGCCGCTGTTGAGGGAGGAGTTTCTAGTCCTCTGTTTGTTCGGCTCCTTCTATTTGACTGCCTGGATGTCGGCTGTGACTTTGTAGCAGTCCAATGACTTCTGTGGTAGGTTGCCTGCTATTGGACTTAAACAGGATGTCGTCTGTTCACTTGCTTCCGCCCGCAGCAGGATATCCGTTCGCATCGGTGAGTAAGCTTGAGTCTTGTAGTTGCTGAAGAACCTCACGAATAACCCTCAACTAGAGACCAATTCTTTATCAAAAAGACGAACAAATCCTGCGTCAGTTACCTCTTTGAGCCCTCCGCTGTCCCTGTAACGTAGCCTTAGGCCCCCGGTATCGCAATTCGACGATTCAAACCTGTTTATGGAAGTTTCCTTAAAGACCTGAGCGTAAGCCCATTGAATCTAAGTGAAGTTTGGCCGTTCCTAAAAGAAGATCAAAATAAATTCGGTCAGTCCTCCTCATTGCCGCTGCTCACCACTACCGCTGCTCATCCTTGCCGCTACTCATCTGCCTCCATTCTACAAGAGAATTAAGTCTTGATACAGACATACTTAGCGTGAGTTTCATGGACCTAACTGAAGCCGTATAGACGGATGCTCAGACAGCCCTTAGAAGAATGCCTCGCTCAGGAGGGTGTAGTCCACTAAAGATGCCAAAAGACAAGTTTTAGACTTTCGGTACAAAATTTTGGGATCAAAATCATTCCTTAATTAGGAACAGCAAATTTTTCCTTAACCAACATCGACAAGGTATCATTTCTGAGGTTCTGTGGGTTTTAAAGATTTTTGAACCTTCTGAACAGATTTTGGAACTTTTTGGCAGAAATTCGACACAGCGTGTAAAGGTTGCAAATTTGGAACCATGACTTACGCTCATTTATCTCAAACTTGCCACAAAATCTTTGAGATTCGGTGCAAACTTCGTCAATTTTACGTCAAAGTTCTTAAATTCCGACCTCAACCAAGATCACAAGTCGTAGGACAGACAATCAACACTCCTGTCCTCGGACCCACAAAATCCCCAAAAGCACACCCCACAATGGTTTCCCCTCAACATCTGATTCATTGAATTCCTCGTTTCCAAATCAGCTTACCGACCCAGTCGTCTGTCATTTCCTTGAAGTGTCATGACTCCCATGTCAGCCTGCGAGCGTCAAACTTCTCTCGAACTCATCAAACCAGAATCTATCCAGAATTGACGCAAGCTTTCCGAATTCTCCGAAGCATGTTCGACGCCTCCCCTCCCCCACCCAGATTTCCAAAGAAATCCATCGGCCCACAAACACCAGCCACATCGAAGCGCAAGGTTGTGCTGGTATGACATAATTTGTTGTGCTGCGAAAAAACCGCGATAAACGCGCTGGCTCGGTCAAACATTCAAACATGCCCCCCCCCCCCCTCTCACTCATGGGGATAATTGAATAATTATTCCCGCCCAAAAGTCTCCCCCTCCCCGCCTCTAATCACCGTAATCTGCTTCGAAAAATATGTCGTATCCAGAGTTCACAGGCTGATAGCGCGCTTCGCTGTCGTTTTCGAAACAAAGAACAGAGCAGAAAAAATCTCAATCAAAAGAGAGCCACGCGCACACACGCACACCACCCCAACCGACACACACACTCATACACTGACGCAGCAACCTTCGTCGACTCCTCGCTCTTCGCATGCTGGCAGGCAGGCAGGCTACAGGCATTGAGTGCGAATGCGAGTGGGTATCTTTGTGTATCTGCCGGATTCAACAGGGGGACAGATGGGTCGTCAGCCGGCAAGGGGGGCACTTACAACTGAGGTGTGTGTTGTGTACACCAAAAAAAAAACGGCTGGATACCGTTTACCCCCCAAGGACGTTTGATCGGTGGCGGTGTCCAACTTCTGGCGAGCCCTCCTCGCACTTTGGAAGCACCCTGCACGCACAACGGAAAACGTGTGAAACTTTCATTTGCCGAGCAATGCGGCCACAACTAAGCAGCTGGCATTGTTTTAATGCCTGCTTCAGGGAGGTGGGGCGGCGAGCAACAAATGCCGTCTTCCTCCTCGCCGCCGACACAGCCGCCGCCACGGGCATGTGAAACTACTTTCACTAATTAGGTTACGATTACACGAACAACGACACTCTGACGTTGCGACGCGTTCGCGTTAATGTGCGCCAAGCCAGCGGCAGCGGCACAGCACAGAAGGCCTCGTAAATTCATCGTCGGATGTACGAAATTCAATTCAAAGGCAACGACGTCGACGACAATAAAATCAACCGATAGACACAAGGCAAGCGGGAGACGCATAAACCAACAACAACGAGAAGAAGGAGAGAAAAAAAACACGTCGAACGGCTCTTGAGTGGAAGCGACGGATTGAGTGAGTTTTGAAAAACGTATCTCCCGTCTGCGGTGCCTTAAGAGAAAATCCCCCAAAGAGCACCGTCTCTCTCTCTGTGGGACTCTCCCTCAGCGAAGAGGAATATCGCTAAGAAGGTGTTGGTGCGGTTGATTTCGAAACCCTGACTACTGCTGGGTGTGTGTGGACGGACGATGATGATGATACACGCTCGCGTGTGTTTTCCTTCTCTCGTCGGTATGCTCGCCCTCCCCGTTTTCTGTTTAATTAATTTGCCTCTTTGTTCCGGTTTAGATTTAAGTATCTACTTGTGGATGATTGTATCTGTAGCTGTTCGTTTTGGGGCAGATGGCGAGAGCGTTATGGGTCAAGATGAGTTTATTTTTCCGTTTTTTTTTTTTTGCTTGCTTGCTTTGTGAATAACAGTGTTTTTTTTTGTTTCGTTTGCTGCTTAGAAGTGCAGTTTTTCTGATGGATTGGGATTGGGGGATTTGTGGACGTGATCATGCTGCACGGTGACATAAATGATGTGGTGGAGATGTGAGAAAGACTTGGGGGCATGCAGTTTTGAAAAATTTAAATTTGTGGGTTAGACGCAGTTTGTGCCTGCTAGGAAGTTGCTGAGGTGTCCTAGAATTCTCCGTTTATTGTCAGAGAAGTTCTCTTCTTGATGAGTTTTCCGATTTGCCGCTAGAGCTTGGAAATTGAAGAGGAGGTTGAGAACGGACTTAATTTCCTCAACGCTGCTGAAAACTCTGCGGATGAGGATGACATGCTCAAAGTCGTGAGATTCTTTGAAACAGTGACCTTCTTTGGGACAGTGACAGTGACCTGTTAGACCTGTAGGCAGGGACTTCGTCTACCTTGGCTCCGCGGTAAATAGGGCCAACAGCACCAGTAGCGAAATCAAACGCAGAATCACTCTTGACAACCGCTGTTTCTTTGGGTTCAAGTAATATTTGAATAATAGAGCCCCCACTCGAAGGACTAAGCTTGCTTTATATAACAACGCTTTAGATATCTAGGCTATGTAGAGCGTATGGAAACCACTGCTGAGGCCCAAAAAGTCTTCGAATCCGAGCCGATTGGAACAACGCAATAGAGGACGGCCTAGGCTAAGGTGGCGTACACAAGTGGAGAGAGACCTCAACCAAATTAGAGTGTGCAACTGGCGGCAGCTGGCGAAAGATCGTGCTGACTGGAGAGGCATGTTGGTTGAGGCCCAGGTCCACCTCGGACTGTGGCGCCACAAGAACAAGAAGAAGAAGAATAAAAGAAGAAGAAGAAGAAAAAGAAGACGAAGAAGAAGAAGAAGAACAAAAACAAGAAGAAGAAGAAGACCTGTGAGGACACCAATAAAGATAAACCACGTCAAGAAATGCGGAGTATTTCTCCGCTATAAAAGAATTTGTATGCAAAATTAACGCTGACGAATTCACTCGTGTTGTGAGTTTACTGTCAACCCTTTGACTGTTTTGGCTGTTTCCAAGATTGCCAGTTAGGTCCTGTATCCCCTTGCGGGGCCTAGGATATCTACTACTTCTACGCGGCATCGTGGCCTATTTTTCGCCATCAGTTTAAGCTCTTTTCCCAGCTCTTCCCAAGCTGTAAGGACTCCTTCTCTACTGTTCTGCGTCATGTACTTCTCGGTTGATCGACTTTTCTGCCGTCTAGGGTTAAAAGGTTTCACTGCATCGAATGTTTTGCTTTGGAATTCTCGGCTTTTTGAAGAGTGTAACCAATCCACTGCCACTTGTGCTGTTGAATAATGGTTCCTATGAGTTCCTAGCCCGTTCTTTGATGACGTTAGTATGTTCACAGACGTCTGTAGTCTTCCTGTGATAGTGGCTGGCACTTTCCACATGCCCCATATCAGCAGGAACTCAACATTGCAACGAGAGAGTCTCAGCTTGGTGAAACAGAATGCTGTGACTTAGCTTTCGATACACGTTTTATGACATCTGCTTCGGTCACTCCATTAGCTTCTTCATGTGATATGTACATCTTAAGGGCCAAGGTTACTCCCTTGCTGTGCATCTGAAATAAGGAATATTCCTACCCATTCCTTACACGACGAAATTGGGGAAGGTTTGAAATTCAAGCGCTCATGCCATACATGTGACATAAACACCAACTGACGACGAAGAGGGTCATAAAAGCTATACTGAAAGAGGGCCTTCCTGGACGTTTTGAAAATAGGAAAAATTACCTTTGAAGGACAATGCAAAGCATTCCCGAAATTATGCGACTCATCCTTTCAGTGAGTTTCATAGAGAGAGGTCTCGGCGGCACTGCGGCTTTCTGCAGTGTGCTTTCCTCTGCTCTTGATGCACTTCTGCCCTCATTTGTAAGATCTTAAAATTGAGTGACACTACAGCCCACAAGGGGCCAAGGACTAGCTTCTACAAAAACTACTCGTGTTGTGCGTGCCATTGTTCCCTCACCAGTAGAAGGGACCCACAATTTTTTGCCGACTCCGAACGCTTTTACTAGACAATTGGTACTCTCTGAATGTTGTCAGCAACTCGAAAGACGTGGCGCTGTGAAAAAATGCGAGGGAATCGAACCAAGACCCTCTGCGTGTGGGTCGCCGCACTAAGCCACTACTCCACGGCGACCACGTAAGATCCTATGCATCTACGTAATTCCTGCTTCAACTAAGCCGCATAGCACAGTCTGTCTCGGCTACACAGGCCTCTTCCCAACTGCATCGGACTCATTATCGTATGCCAGCTTCTTTCTTAAAAGTTTCTTAAACCCCGCCACCTTTGCTGACAGCTGCGAAGCTTCGGGCAGGGAGAACGCTGGAGAAGTACCTGACATCAGTCGTCGACTTGGATGATCATGGAGTGGTCAATGTCCAATTTCGCTCACCACTGAAAACTACCTTTTCTTCCATCAGTCTGTGGCTGTTTCAAGATGTATCACACACCAAACGTCTTCTGTGTAAAACAACATAGAGAGTCGGTGTAGTGTTTAGTGTGCTTCCAATCGGTTAAAGGGAGTGCCCTCCGATGACCCTACCTTGAACGTCTCCCAGTTCCAGTTGTCACCTAGAATAATTCTCCTGCTTGCAACTGACTCGTATTTAAGTCGAAGCTGAGTTGTAATTGAATCGTAGCCCTTTTCTCCTTCCAGGGACCAGTTTTTAAGTCTGAGTGCTCCTGTGCAATGTGCAAGAATCTCCTCGTCTTCTGTCGGATTGTGAGCTGAAATCAGGCTAATGCTGTTGAACTTAACCTTGATGTGGAGATTTTTATGAGACGCCCCCTAGAGATCTATCGCCCATCTCTAGCCGGTTCTGTTTCGAAAAAACACTGTCACCCCTGCCGAAGACTTTCCTGTGATACCTGATGATCGGTTCATGCCATCACACAGAAATGACTGATTTAAGTGGCCCGCAGCAGTTCGGGATACAATTGGAACTACAAGGCATCGTCACACATCCTCTTAAAAAAAAATTTTCCGGAAAGGAGCACATCGATTGGAAATTCTCTGCCTCTGACTCTGCCCCCTGGCAGTCTACGCGGTTCACAGTAAGCTTTGGACTATCAAAACCATCCTGTTGGGGTCTACACGGCCGTAATGAGGGCCCTTCACTTCATCGGTCGTTTGATGGAATAAGCTTCCCCAAGGCTTCCCAGAACACTCTGTCTCGGCTGCAGAGGAGATTTCCCAAGGACCTTGAGACAGTGCTGAATGTTGCCCCTCTTGCTATGCACATCCTGAGATTCACTCTCAAGGCTATCTTCTGGTTTATAAGAAGTGGTAGAACACCCACTTCAGTTTCGAGGACCTGGGGCACCACATTTCTTTGAAGCAGACATCCTCCACAAAAGACTTCGCTGACTTATGACAAATTTTTGGGTCCGCTCAGAAATCCTTTCAAAACGTTCTGCAGTTTAGGTACTTTTGTGGGCCCATTGGGTACCCTTTTTGAGATTTTTTGGCAGCACAAGCTTTGAACAAAAAATCGTTGTTCTCATCGACATTGACTTTTAGACAAAGGCGCATCTTATGGAGAGTCAGGCGAATGCCTCCCTTGTCGGGATCTCTCGTGAGCTTAGGCGAACTTGCCAAGGTCCATATACCTGACCCTGATCAAGAAATTTCTGCTCATATCGGGGTGGTTTCAGTAAAAGACTTGGCCCTCAAGGCCACTGGCTGTGATTGCTTTTCTTGGTATAAAGCCCTTCAAGACTAATCTTATGAAGTTTTAGCCCGAACTGTGTATCCATTTGATAGAATTTTGCCGTACATTCGATACAGAAGTTGTCTGTTTCAACGCAGACAGTCGAGTTGGAAAAATTTTCAAAACAGTGTCAGACATCGTTTTCGAGATGTGAGTTGTTTTCTAAAATCTTACTTGTGAGCTTTTCCCTCAGATCAGGGCCAGATTTAATCCCAAAACTGTCTTCATACACCAGGAAGAAGTGTGATTTGAGGAAGAAGAGAATGATCACCGATGTGTGATGGACCGTCTGCTTCAAAGCTTCAAGCCTCTCCAGTCATTTAAGTTCGAGACACGCCTGCACAGCACTCAATCAATTACTCACGAAACTCTCCTCTCCCCAAAAGAAGTGAATCCTTTCTCTCCACACAGCTCACTGTCAACCTCTAAAGGAGTAAATATTTTAGTCCTTCAACGCCTGCACAAATAGAGCGGACACATCCCCCGTTTCCTCCATCATTAAACGAATGTCCTTGATTGAGACAATCGATTTGTTTACATCTGTTGCAACTGCGAAAAAAAATGAGGTCCACCCACCTTCGCCACCCTCCCACAAGCTCTCACACAGTCAGAGCAAGTAAGCAGAGCAGACGAATATTGTAAATGGACTGTAAGTAAGGATCTGCGCTCACGGCACAGACACACACAGACGCAACCCTCCCAACTGGAAGTGTGAATAGTATTTGCAACGAAAAATAAATATCTACAAGGACTCATAAGGAAGCCGAAGACGAGGAAGAAGAAGAAGGCGAAGAAGTTGGTGTGAGGGGTGCCGCAGGCAGGAACAACCAGGCGAGGACGACGACGACGAGACAATGGGAGGTTTTTGGCGTGAAAAGGAATGGAAATTAGGAAAAAAGGACATCAGGGCGATGGCGACGACGACGACGACGACGACGAGTGAATTCGACTTTGAATAGATTTTCCGTGTTAATCGTGTTTTGAGCAACAGCAACAGCAGCAGCAGCCAGCAGTGGCGGTTACGTTGCAGGCTGTATTGCTGCGGTACTGTAGTGGTGTTGTGTTGTTGTCCTTATGTCGGTTTCTCGAATGACATTTGACGCGCGGTATTGTGCCAGGTAATCATCCCTTGTTGTGAGTGCCGTTGATTGGCTTTGATTGAAACTGGGATTTGGTTTTGATTGAATAAACATTGGATACATGAAACGAGACTGAAAGAAGGAGAATGAGTGGAAGAAACGGGTCTCTGTGTGAGTCAGCGGAGGGAGAAGTGACGAGAAAGTGATTCTTGTGGGAAATGTGAAGAAGTTTGTGCGGGGTAGACGTGTGTGAGGCGAGAAACTCGTCTAGACGGAAGTTGAAGATGAAGGAGTGAGCGACGATGAATGCAAGAAAATCCTGAGAAGAGGACAATTAAGTTGAATTCCTATTTGAAGAGAATACTGGACAAGGTTTGAAGGTTTCGGTGGGTCCGCCCATCGTGTCTGTCGCACTCTTCATGTCTTCTGGAGCGATATTTGCGAAAATTCGAATTTAGACGCAATATCCAACAACTTTCGAGAATACTTTGGGGGTGAGTCCCACCTTAGTGATGATGGGTTAAGGGAGAAGGATCTTTTGAAATGAGGTTCAGGTTCCATTACCCCAATTTTTAGCGCCAAAGTTAATTTTGTCACTTCTCCTTCCACCCGTTCAATAAATCCCCACAAAACCGCCGTTGTCCTTAAACGCAACACCCAACTCTACCCAGAAACTCGAGTCTTCCCATCGGATTCAATTTCCTGTTGCGGATTCTCTGCAAATCGACGCGGTGTTAAATTTTTAAGTATCCACCACCATCTCACACAGCACAAGTGACATTCCCCCGCCACCCCCATTAAACCTCACAGCTACCCTCGCCGTCCAACACCGCCCCATCCCCTCAACCAGCAGGCAATGAAATATGAAAATGAAAATCGAAACTTAAGGCAGCAGAGCACACTACAACTGCTCGCCCCGCCCGAACCCATGTCAACTGCTCACTGTATCGCCCTCGCTTCACATTCTGCGGGTATTCTCCACCCCAGTGGCTTGTCACTTTATCGACTTTCCCCCTCCCATTGCCGCCTTCCTTCGGGTAATTATACAATCAACAAACGGAACCGAGTCAATTCGATGGAATAAGACCCAGGCCGGGGCGATAAAAATCGAAATCGCTTGTAATTTCAATTTCTGTTCCCTCCCCCACCCCACTTCCAGCTCCGCTCAGCTCAGCCCCCTCTGCGAGTGGATTGCGTGCGTGTGATTTAAAAATAGACAGCAGCACACACTCGACCGGATTGAGATCTTCGCAGTCGATCGATGATAATCGAGGGCTTCACGCTGATATCCATCGCAACGGCAACGACGCGCTGCAGAACGGCACTCGCGACATTCGCTGGGGAAGTTAATAATTTATTCAGAAATTCATGACGGCTCCTAAGTCTCGAATTCATCTAGTTAACACCGATGCCGCGCCGACGTTCTCCGGAAAAATACGCGCCAGCCGCCTCGAGCTCAATCCACTTCTGTAATTAATAGCTTTTGAAGAAAATTAATTAAGAGAAAGAGTTTCCATGCGCGCCGTACACACCGAGCGTGTGTCGTAAAACCGAAACGCCGCGCGCTTCACCTTCTCCGGAGAGGACGGCTAACCAGTGAGCCAGGCAGTCAGTCAGTTTGTCTGTTATGCGGGTAACTGCTGTGGACACAGTACACGCGTCAAAATCGCTGGCCCCCATCCTCACTCTCTCTCTCTCTTTCAACTTTCATGCTCTGTTAACAAAACGGCGGTCGGTCGGACGTGTTGGGGGTGCGGCATGGGGTGACGTCGGTGGCAGTGGCCCCGGAAAAATGACCCAAAACCATTTTGAACACACATGCGAGCGTGTTGTTAACGAGCGGCGCGAACGAAGCGACGACGCTAACCAAGAAGGAAACTATCATCGCGCAGCGCACACTGGACACAGGATGACGAACAGCGGCGATGGGCGATGGGGGAGGCACAAGAAAAAAAATCCACTTAACAACCATTAGCGTCGTAATTATTCAAATTCGCGATACAATTTATGTTCGGTGCGCGTTTTCGCTGACTTGGGCGGGGCTGCTGCCGCTGATCGATTTTCAACCTTGACTGAGCGACGACGCATCTTCATTTAGGGAGGTGCAAGCGTTTTTGTACCTGCAGTCTCATTAATCATTGAAAATGTCGGCTGTGGTTGGTGATTTGGAGCGAGACACCGGGGGGAGGAGAAGTTGAGAACGATATGCGTGGGAAAGTAGACCTTTGCTGAGACTGATTTGATTGAATTTCAGTGGGGAATGGGATGTTTGTAGGAAATTCTTGAGATTTTTCAGGAAATTTGTGGAATTTTGAAGAGTTTGAGATGTTTTTCGGAGTTCTTGGTACAGTTTTGGAGCTTTAAGTGAGTTTTAGGACATTTTCGGAAGCCTTTAGGAGTCATTCAGACGTTTGTTGGGTGTTTTGAGGTTATTTTCGGAGTTTTAGGAGTTTCTAGGATTTTATAGGAAGTGTTTTAATGTATTTGGAAGGTAATGTCAAATAAGTTTAGCATTTAGAATTTTCAGCAAATTTTCGGAGTTTGTTTTCACGAAAGAGAGTTTTTAGGAACTTTTCGGAATTTTTCAAAAATGTTGGAATTGTTTTTTTAAGTTGTTTTTGCTATTTAATTTTTCGGAGTATTGTATAATTACTCCGAAAGTGAATAATTTCATATTTAGGAACTTTTCGGAGTTTAAATTTTTTTAGGAATTAAGTTTAGGGGACGAAATTACTCTTATGAGGTTTCAGAATCAGAATCAGAGCCAGAGCCAGAGCCAGAGCCAGAGCCAGAGCCAGAGCCAGAGCCAGAGCCAGAGCCAGAGCCAGAGCCAGAGCCAGAGCCAGAGCCAGAGCCAGAGCCAGAGCGAGAGCCAGAGCCAGAGCCAGAGCCAGAGCCAGAGCCAGAGCCAGAGCCAGAGCCAGAGCCAGAGCCAGAGCCAGAGCCAGAGCCAGAGTCAGAGCCAGAGCCAGAGCCAGAGCCAGAGCCAGAGCCAGAGCCAGAGCCAGAGCCAGAGCCAGAGCCAGAGCCAGAGCCAGAGCCAGAGCCAGAGCCAGAGCCAGAGCCAGAGCCAGAGCCAGAGCCAGAGCCAGAGCCAGAGCCAGAGCCAGAGCCAGAGCCAGATCCAGAGTCAGAGCCAAAGACACAGTAACTACAAACAGAGCCAGAGCAGGAACAAAAGTTAGAGTCTGAACTATGAAGCAAAGGTTTGGCGATCATTTGAACCTAAAGCCGTCACCAGTTTACAAGAGATATGGAGGCCCTTAGCCTATTCTCAAAAATGGCGAAATCACTGCCCATCTTCATCTTACAAGAAACCGACTCTGGCCCCATGACCATGCTTCGCACCACATCAGTCCAAAAAATCCAAGACGGAACTAATTTTCCACACGCTCCCCCACGTCACATAACAAGCTTCCAAAAAAAGCCAAAAAAAAAATTCAGTTGTCACTAGACAATCGTTTAGACCGCATTCCTTCACGCTCCAATCAATCACTTTTGATTCCCGGCCTTCCTGTCGCGCACAGGTAGCCGCACCGCGCCACCACTCCAATTCGATGTAAACCACTTTTTCGACAGCAGCCAGCCGGCGACCAACAAAGTCACTCTCAGCACATCTAATTGAAAACTCGACCAGCAGCAGCTGGACGCCGGAGTGCCCCCGACTACACAAAAGTCAAAGTAGAACACGAAATTGAAAGTCAAACCGTCTTGACCGCAGTGCTACCGCGCCGCGCACTCACACAGCGATCCGCACTAGCTGCCGAGCAAGTTCGTCGCTCCCCGCCGCCCCTCCGCACCAAACCCAGCTTCGGGTCCAAGACCCCATCTGAAGCAACATCAGCATAAAACGGTTCATCATTCGCTTCTTTTTAATATTTCCCCGTCCGAGCGCAGCCAGCCCCTGTCGACCGCAACAACTACACATCCGTTACCTAATCTTATTTCAAAAGTGCGCGCCCCTCGTCCCGTGCATTCGCCGCAGCAGCACGACCGACAGCGATACATTTGCATTAGCGTACTCCAAGCTATGCGCCTACTTGCACTTGTAGCGCGCGAATAAGCGCGCAAACTGGCAAACGGACAAACGAACAGACAGAGAAAGAAACCGAAGCAACAGTGACCAGGGTCGTCCAGCAGCTGGACGGCGCGGGGCGGCGGTGACGGCAATGGTACGGCACACCGCACAGACACCGGCACTCACCTGAGAGAGCTGGCGGTCCGAAAACGGAATTAGCATTCACACGGGGCCGGCAGTACGCAGGGTACTCGCTCTCACACTAACATGCGTTCGTCGGAGAGTGATTGTGAAACGACGACGACGACGCGTTGAAGCCCAGAGTCGTCATCGTCATCGCAGTCGCCGTCTCAGCCGAACTGCCTGCACATTGTCGTCGCAGTCGGATCTCGGATGAAATGGCGAGAGATGGTAATTTGAATTGCGAATGCATAACTCATAATATTGCCGCGAGCTAAGCTGCCCCGCAGTCGCGCCTGCCACCACCCGCCAAGTAAGTGAATTGTAACGACACACTGTTTGGCTAGTTCGCCAGCGATCTGTGTGCGTGCTGGCGATTTTATTGGACGACATTTGGCCCAAACTGGTCGATTGTGGAACGGAAAGGCGCACACGGTGAGTGGGGTGCGCGGTGCGCGGTACGGCAGCGGCGGCGGATTCGTGTGAGTTCCGCAATGAAATAGAAATCGCTTCGCGCTGCGGGAATAGAGCTCGTTGAGTTGTTGTGTGACAAAGCCGCACGACACCGCTTCCAGATATGGATGGGCACAGTGGTGGCGGGGAGCATGGTAATTAGCTGGACTTGGATGTTAGCACTCTTCGGTTGCTGCTGCTGTAATGGCAGGTGTTTGCCTGAGAAATTTACTGCCGACGGACACAACGGTGCCGGGGGCTTGTCCTAGATTTTTTTTCTTCTTCTGTTGTCGCTTTAACCATTTTCTTTGATGCGAGTTTGTTGCGCTTTTTCGTGGTGTGAAACGATGCGGAAAGTGTTGGATTTTTGAGAGTGATTAGAGAGAGACATTTGGAAGTCTAGGTGTTGTGGGACAACTATAGGCTCAGAGAATTCGTCTCAAAAATGCCTCTTGCTTTGGAATCTCTGACAAATGTGGTCAACAGTGGTCCACCTTTCAGACTTCCATCTCCTGTTGTGGGAATTGTTGTCGAGTATGGGTCCGAATTCTCCTCATTCTGGAAACCCATCTTCTTTCTAAAGAATCTTGGACAAATGTGGGCCTCTGTGGCCCTTTCTCTGGAACTACGCCTGGTTTCACAAGGATTTGCGCTGAAAATGGATCCAAGGCCTCTTGAAAGCCATCGTCTACTTAAGCAGTGTAGTGTCGAATATAGGCCGCAGCACTCCTCCTTCTGGACCTCCATCTCATTTCTCGGGAATCTGTTTAAAATACGGGCCCCAGTCCTCCTCCCTCTGAGGCCCCATTTGATTTCTTAAGATTCTCTGACGACTATAGGCCCCTGAGATCCTTCCTTTGGAGCTTCTTAACTAAAGCTTCTTCACCGAATATGGGCCCAATGCTCCTCCTTTTGGAAAACCGTCTCCTCTCTAGGGAATCTGTGTCAAATATAGGCCCTAGTCCTCCTCCCTCTTGGACTCCATCCGCTCTCTTAAGATTCTCTGATGACTATGGGCCGCAGAGTTCCTTCCTTTGTACCGAATATGGGCCCAACGCTCCTCCTTCTGTATCAAGAATCTTTGTCCAATATGGGCCCTAGTCCTCCTCCCTCTTAAACTTCGATGACTATGGGCCCCAGAGTTCCTTCCTTTGGAACTTCTTTCCAAAAGATTCGGCACCGAATATGGGCCCAATGCTCCACCTTCTGGACCTCCATCTCCTTTCTCGGGAATTTGTGTGGAATATGGCCCCAGTCCTCCTCCATCTTAGACCTCATCTGCTTTCTCAAAATTCTTTAATGACTATGGGCCGCGGCGTTTCTTCCTCTGGAACTTCTTTCCAAAAGCTTCCGCACCGACTATGGGCCCCAGTCTCCACCTTCTGGAACTCCATCTATTTTTTCCATGAATCTGTGAGCGTTTATAAATTTTTAACGAACTTGGGACCAAATTAACTTCCTTGTGGAACGCCATTCAAGGCTTGTTTGTCCGCTGTGTCTCTTCTTTCGCACATCAAGCCTTTTGAGGTTTCTGCACGGGCGCCACCTCAAACTTTATTATCCTGTCAAAAGCCATCGCAACGTCTATGTTCAGATACGTTTGCCTCCTAATAGACAATGATTTGCTTTTAAAAAGCATTCCCCGCCCCCTCCCAACCATGCAACCACCACCCAGACAGGCATTTCAAAGCTCACCCGCCCCCCAAAACAGCTTTCAAGTCCCCCGTCTGAAGACTTTTATGATCAACTTTAACGATGATTCCCTCCGTCACTCCCTCCCTCCCCCCCTCTCTCTCACTCTCTCTCTCTCTCACTCACCAGTTAACTCTCCCACACATGAATGCTGCCGCCCTTATCAATCCCATTCACGATGAAAGGATACAGCCGCCCAAAGTGCTCCGATCACACACCGTAGACTCTTGAGTACTTAAACGTTGCTGCCAATCGATTTAGTGGAAAATGCCTATTATGTGGATGCCAAGTGTATTTGCAACCCGACAAGAAGGTGCTTCTCCTGCTTCTGGGTGGGTGGTGGAGTATCCATTCAATTCCCAGAACCTCATTTTAGGGGCAACAAAATTCACGCAGGCGAAGGGATGCGAACAATGAAACCAACACACGCTTGCACACACACAGAGCAGGACGGAAGTTGATTGAACCTTTTGCCCAGTCGGGGAGGGTGGCACACACGCACACGCACACACACCGAATCTGAATGTCAAATGGAAGTGGTTACTTAATGCGACCCGCATTTCAGTGGACAATGCTTCGGGCGATTAACATAATTTCCATGGCTTCAGGAAATTTTCAATTTGCCTCGAAACACGTTCGAAAACAAACAAAAAAATAAAAAAAACTTCCCAGGTGTCTGAAAGTCATCTTTCCCCCACATGCACGTCGCGATTCTCGGAGCGGTGACAGAGCAGCGGCGGCGGTTTATGAAGCGATAAACGTTCCGCACCCCCAATGCCACCCACACGTCAAACTCAATGTCAGTTTAATTAATTCGCGCTCGCTCATGTTGCCGCTGAGTGTTTGCGGATGCAACTCCAACGTGATGCGTGCACGATTATAAATTCAGAAGCGTTCACCTTTCTCGCTCCGGCCGCCGTCCCTGCCGTCGCCGTGTGGACGCGTGTGTCTCTGTGTGCATTCCTCGGGGTTGCTTGCTTGCACTGGTTTTGTTCATTTTTAATGAGCACGCGGGGAATAAACTTGATTTTTAAGCTCATTACCGGATAGTGGGTGTGGGAGGGAAATTTTCACGAACACGGGATGATGGGGAGATAATTGGCAGCGTGGCGGTCACGGTAGTTGTGCGATACGGACTGGAGGGGGAGGGGGAGGGCGAGTGTGTGAGAAAATTAAGTAAAATTGCGTCCACACGCATCGGACGGGCGACAAACTGACAAACACTCGTCACATGACCAAGGAATCCGGGAGCAGATGCGTGGCTTTAAGTTGATTCATGGCTGGTGCTGGTGCGGTGGGTTATCTGTTTGGCTTTAAAACGGGTTTTTGAGGGCTTTAATTTTTTGCCAATATTTACAGATGGAGTTGATTGTTGACGCGGCACAGAGGAGCAAGCGGATGTGTATGCTGGCGGTCTTTTTGAAATAAATCAATTTAAAGGATGTTGATGGGGCAGGTGAGAGATGGAGGCTGGCGGTTAAATGGAGCGAAATGTGAGAAGGGGAGGGAAGGGAGGAGATGGAGTGGAAGAAAGTGGACATCTGATTTTTGGAAGACTTGTAAAATGAAATTTTCTTTCTTGCTGGAGGAGTACTCCCAGAGGAAGGAACGATGTTCCACTTTTGTGAATTTTTAGACACAATTTGCCACAAATTTGGATCCAAATACTTCTTATTCTGGAAAATCATCGTTCTCCTTGAGATAAGTGACGACTATTGGTCCAAGCGCCTCTCTTTCTCAAGGCTATGTGTCGGATATGGGCCCAAGTGCGCCTCCCTCCGGTACTCCATCGACTTTCTCAAGCCTACGTGTCGGATATGGGCCCAAGTGCGCCTCCATCCGGTACTCCATCGACTTTCTCAAGGCTACGTGTCGGAAATGGGCCCAAGTGCGCCTCCATCCGGTACTCCATCGACTTTCTCAAGGCTATGTGTCGGATATGGGCCCAAGTGCGCCTCCATCCGGTACTCCATCGACTTTCTCCAGGCTACGTGTCGGATATGGGCCCAAGTGTGCCTCCATCCGGTACTCCATCGACTTTCTCAAGGCTACGTGTCGGATATGGGCCCAAGTGCGCCTCCATCCGGTACTCCATCGACTTTCTCAAGCCTACGTGTCGGATATGGGCCCAAGTGCGCCTCCCTCCGGTATTCCATCGACTTTCTCAAGCCTACGTGTCGGATATGGGCCCAAGTGCGCCTCCATCTGGTACTCCATTGACTTTCTCAAGGCTATGTGTCGGATATGAGGCCAAGTGCGCCTCCATCCGGTACTCCATCGACTTTCTCAAGGCTATGTGTCGGATATGGGCCCAAGTGCGCCTCCATCCGGTACTCCATCGACTTTCTCCAGGCTACGTGTCGGATATGGGCCCAAGTGTGCCTCCATCCGGTACTCCATCGACTTTCTCAAGGCTACGTGTCGGATATGGGCCCAAGTGCGCCTCCATCTGGCACTCCATCGACTTTCTCAAGGCTACGTGTCGGATATGGGCCCAAGTCCGCCTCCATCCAGTACTCCATCGACTTTCTCAAGGCTATGTGTCGGATATGGGCCCAAGTGCGCCTCCATCCGGTACTCCATCGACTTTCTCAAGGCTACGTGTCGGATATGGGCCCAAGTGCGCCTCCATCTGGCACTCCATCGACTTTCTCAAGGCTACGTGTCGGATATGGGCCCAAGTGCGCCTCCATTCGGTACTCCATCGACTTTCTCAAGGCTACGTGTCGGATATGGGCCCAAGTTCGCCTCCATCCGGTACTCCATTGTTTTTATGGAGAATCTTCGACGATTTCAGGACAAAATCGCCCTCATTCTGGATATCCGTCTCCTTTCTAAAGAGTCTGAGTTGAAGATAGGCCTTGGCGCTGTTCCTTCTGGAACTCTATCAACTCTGTTAAGAATCTGTGACAATTATGGGTCCAAATGTCCCGCCTTCTGGGGCATCATCTCCTCTCTTAAGAATCTGTGTTGAATACAGGCCCGAATGCAGGCCCAGTCTTCCTGCTTAAATCAAACTTTCAAAATCTCAGCCAACAAAACCGATTGTCGCCTATCCGCCTATCAATCAAGTTCAGTTCGCGTGCCTTTCTCCCACGTCGCTTGCATAATCGCGCCCCGTCTCAGCTTTGCGCACCTAAGTGCACGCTTATTACTTAATATTTACATTTTCTATTCAAGAGCCTGACGCCCTGACGCCCCCGCAGTTTCGATTGGTGACAAAAGCGGCACCGCACACAGAGCCGCAGCAAAGAAACAAAAAAATGACAGATTACTCAACAGAACGTACTTCAGACGTGTCATTGCTCCCATCGCTCGTAATTGTATTCCAAAAAAAAAAAAAAAACAAGAAACGACCAAACGGGTGAATCACTCTTGTTTATCACGCCTGGCGATGACTTAGATTTTTTGGCGGTACTGGCAAGATACATCAAAAATTTGTTTTTATCGCGCATGAGTCATGGACTGGGCGGGGGAAGGCCTTCTAAGTGACTGCCGCCTGCCTGCAAGACACCATCTCGCTTCAGTGGAGGGAGGTCGTCTAGACAAGCGTTAACGGGTCCTTGACCCGCCTTGTAGGGCAACGCACAACAGAAGTTAGCCTTTTGACAGGTTTCGCGTCAGAAACTCTCACTGTCACTGCGGTACACCGATGATGCGGGGCAAGGTGTGCGTTGTGCACGACGAACAGGCCATGTCGTGTACACAACCAGCAACGGGAGAGGGAGAGGGGAAGGGAGGAGGAGATGAACTTGTGCGAAACAGAAATGACCTTAGTCAAAGTTCATTATCGGTCATTGCACGATTACGCGCCGCTTCGCTAGTGTATCATCGTCTTCGTCGTGCACACATGGACACATGGCGACGGGGCCTTAAGCTGCGACAAGTCGCTCGGCCGGTCGTGCGAGTGTAGACGAAAATACAAACAACAGGTGTACCTGACGACGAGAAAGCTCTTGGAACAGCTGCTTGCTGCTGCCGCTGCTTCTACTGCTTCGGCTCTCTCGTCGTCGTCGTCGTCATCGTCATCGTGGTGGTGGCAGTGTGTGCGTCTGCAACACACTATGTCGTAACACTTGCTTGTGGAATTCGCTTTTGTCGCTATCGGCAGTGAATTTGTTTTGTGTGCGATGGCGAGCGCGCGGTGTGCTCTGTGCGATGGCGTTTTTCAAGGCCGTTCCGAGGGAGAAGTCACATCGCCTTGAGGTGGGAGTGTGACCGAAAATTACCCGTAACTGCTTGTGACGTGCAGGAGGTAAAATAAATTTTGTTCGTCCTCCCCGCCACCCGTTTTATTTGATTTTCGATGTGATTTCGGTTTGATCGTGGACCGTACCCGTCAAACCGGTATCTGTTGTGGCGGCGCACAGAGCTTAAGGAATATAGTTGTTGTGTGCGTCAAGCAAGTCGCTTATTTTCTGCGTTCAATGACGACACGCCTGTTAATGTTGCGTCTTTCTCAGTTAACTGATTGACAGGTGATTGATTTAACTAAATAATTCGTCAGTTGATGAGAGGCACCATCGCCAGCGCTTCCCCCAAAAAAACTTGGAACACGTGTCACGGAATCTAGTCAGTGATGGCTGCTCAGCACCTCACGAATTTCGCGTGTGTGTCAGACATTCGGTATCACACCTTGTTCTGTAGTTGCTGCCGTCGAGTAGATAAGCAATTAAAGCAGAATGGAATGCATTAGCGTCAAATCGTGGACACGTGTGGCGGTTGTCACGCGGCGCGGCAAGCAAACAAAAACTGATGAAAATGAACTGCAAGAAGTGGGTTCGTTAGTTGACGAGTGATTTGCATGCCAAATGGATTAGGTTTCGAAGATTTATGGATAATTTGCGGTTAAGTCGTAATTTGTGATTTGCGGCTGAGTATTTTTGGACAGGCAAAATGAAGAGACAGGACATGACTGCTAAGACCGCGGGAGACGAGAGGAGATTACATTGAAGAGAAGCATAAACTAGGTGGGCGTTGCTAGGGAAGATGACGAAGCATTCAAATCGAACCCTAAGCTAAAGCAAACCAGTCTAAGAAGCTAGACATTCGCCAGGTGTAGATGCCTGGAAGTTGCAAAGTAGACAAACTAGTCAAATGAGAAACAACATCGCTGCCTAGATGAAGATCTTTGCTTTGATGGGAATTGCTACAATCAGATTACTACTCAATAGACACTTGGATGGGCTCTCTAGAAACAGCGACATAAAGCCTTTTTGGTTAAAAATTGACCTGAAGAGCTAACTTGACATGGCGATGATTAAAGTCATCGCAAGAAGTTGTACCATCGCCGTAGCCACTTCAACAACTACTCCTGACATGCGTGCAATTGTTCTTTGACGAGTAGAGGCGACTCACAGTTTATCGCCGACTCCAAACCATGTGATTTTCAATGCTAGTCATAGACAATAAGGTTTCTTTAATTCGAAAAGGTTCTGCAAGGTATTCAGTCCAGGACTCCAAACTGGGACTTTATGCGTGAGAATCGATGTACCTGGGTTAAGCAACCACTCCACTACATTCCCTTACACCCGGACAGCACAACAAACCCTTCAGGTGGCTCTCGGAGCGTTGTCAAAAAAGCTACACCGTGAATTTGATGTCAGTGCAATTTGGTCACTTCCTTTGATGAGAATCAACAAGTAGAGTCGAAACGAGTTGAATGAATTAAAAGTAGGCCCAGCTGTTGCTCGGGATTTTTTTCGGTTTCATGGGTTGTTGGAGATCGTGTTAAGCATGCAACACTTGACTGTTTAGAAAACCTCACAACTCAAGCTCACACATTTGTGACAACTCGAAATGTGAGCAAATTGAAAACTTCTTCGTCATGTGGCCTAACAATCCAAAATGAACCTGAGCCCAACAAAGAATTGTCACCACCACCTACGAAATCATACTCTTTCCCCCCCTCCCCCCAACCTCACCCACCTTCCTTGACTTAAAGAACCTCTTTTGAACTTGCTGCAAGGCTCAAAACAAAACGAATTTTTCGTTAATTACTTTTCCTCCGTCATTTTTGTTGTAGTTGCTGTATAAAATCACTCAAATGCAAATGAGAAGCAGTCGCTTTCAAAATTCCATTTCAATTCGCTGGTGCTTGGCTTGACTGCTTTTCGGTAACCGCCAGCCGACGACAACGACCAACTATTTGTTATTCAGAAAATTTTCTATTTAAACGACCGAGAGTATCGCTTTCAATTCGAAAAGCACAGCACACAGCGAAACGCGGCGAAGGAACGAGGGCAAATTCAAAGCCACCATAAATGACAACAACGACAAACCAGCAAAACAAATGATAACAAGTGGCACGGGTTTTTTTTTTCTCGTTCTCGTTGTTTTGTTTTCCTTCAGCTTTTCGGGGTGTCGGCAAATAGCGGTGCTGTACTAGTGCCATCCCCTCCCCGAACTCTGTGGCGGCGATATAGAGGTTGGCTGAAAGTTGAAGTTGAAATCTTCCACCATCACTGCCACCACCAGCACATGCTTCAACTTCAGTCCAGTGAGCGACCGAAAACCGACTCAGCGACGTGCACCGCGGCAGCAAGTGAAATAAACGTCTGCTTTATTTCACTCATCCACTCGAGTATGACGACGACTACGGCGCAATAGCGACGACAACGATGACGATGACGACGAACTACCAGTGACGACCGTCGTAGAAGCATAGCACAGAGCATACGCGACGAGGACAGCACAGCCGGCTATCACCGCAGTGCTGTCCGTGTATCTATGGAATTGGGGGACGAGACGAAGGGAAGATTTAAATTTAAATTAAAAACTACACCGTACGGCGACGTACATACGTACGTACACAGCTGCAGTAAACGGACGAAGCGGCGATAGAGAACGAAGATACGCCGCAGATCCATGCACACAGATACGCAGAGATACAGCTTCGACTTCCGACAAATTTATGACACAAGGGCGATAGATATAAATGGTTGCTGTAAATTCGAGCGTACTTTTTCGCAGAGGAATTGCAGCTTCCTTTAAGGGCTTTTGTGTGTGTGTGTGGTGGGGGGGGGGGGGGGGGGGGCTGAGTGAGAGACGAGAGACGACATCTTGGGATAATACATTTGTAAGGCACTCACCGTTCGTCTCACTGCAGGAGTGTAAATTTGCAGCTCATCGACCTTCTAGTGGTGTGGAGGGGGTGAGGGGTTTCGACAAGAATTTCGGTGGCAAAAATTGAGATAAGGCCGCTTGAGGGTCTTGGAGCGGAGATGTTTGTCGGAAGCTAAACGTTTGTATTTGGGGGACTGAACTGAATCTCAGACAGAGGCTAAACGTTCGTATTTGGGGGACTAAACTGGATCACAGACGGTGGATGACAAGTGGGACTTGAGGAGCGGCCAATAGTCCTGCACCTAGTGTGCCTTAGCCTGGACCTTGATCTGTATGCGCTTCAATAGCAGCAGTCTTCGCATAAGCCTCTGAACATGGGAAGGTTAGCGAGCGGGGACCTGTTGTCCATCCGATAAGCCCCCTAAGGCAGTCGGAGTTCAACCTTTTTCAACTAGATTCAACTGAAGCTTCTGGATGCCTTCTTCAGCTTCACTTTAAACTTTTTGATGCTCTCTAGCGCTGTCGTCTCAACCGAAGATGCCCTTTGGTGCCCCTGTCTCTTGGTCGAGCCTGGGACACGTTGGATAGGGGTTTCTTGAGGCCTAGACGACGAAGTTCCACAGTGAAACCCAAAGAGCTCAATTTTTATCCGAAAGTTCAAACAGGCTTCACATGCCGTGAAGGCCTAACACCTGGGTATAAGTCTGTCAACTCAGCCTTGTACTTAGTCAACTGCCGTCCTTTTCATCGCTCGGCGACTCGCAGATGTGTCTTACTCGACTGGCTGACGGACAGAAATTTTTATCCGAGCAATTAGTGGTGATGCCTTATCCGCGACATCCGGATAATATCCCCGCAAGAATCTAAATTCCCGTTTGATGTCGTCAAACCAGAAGGAACGTCACGGGAGTTGAGTGTGAGATGGAAAGGAATGATGCCAGATGAAGGACAGGATAAAGAGGAGCCCTCCCTCATCATCTTCCACTCCATCTGATCCACTTCTCGACCAAGATCTCCGTCCCTAATGCTCCTAAATCACCTCAATCACTGATGTTCGAGTTTCAGTGATTTTTTTTTCCTCTCCTCCTCAGTTTTGTGTGTGCAAACTCTCCGCCTCTCTGTCTCCCTCCACCCACTTGTTCTTGCATAACACTCTGCTCCATCATCTCCTCACTCACGTCACCTGTCACAAACGAATACACCCGTATTTCGCCCGAAAACAATGGGGAATCCCTCTATACCGCATGGATGTGGCTCTGTCCTCTTGCCTGCTGTTGCCTGCCGCTGCTGCTGCTGCTGCTGTGCTTCTGCTTAAGCTTGTGCGCTCTTCCTGCAATTTGATGTTACAATGTGTTCATGTGCACATAGCACACACAGCACTGCGGGAAGTGCTGAATGAGAATCCAGAGCTTCAGCCTTGTGTCGGCGGCGGACGGGGGCAGGGTATAGCTGTATGACACGTTAGGTTTAGTTAGAAAGCCGTACGTTGTTGGATTGAATTGTTTCACAATTTATTCATCGTCGAGGTGGGAGAGAGTAGGTGCAGCGACTACACCACCGAGGGCACAACGTCATTGAAGGTTTATTATGGCATATCATTGCAGCACGAAGGTGGGGCAGAGACTGAGGGTCCTTTTTGAGTGAACGATGGAATTGAAAATGATGCCAGGACCAGAGGAGGAAGAATGCAATGAAAATGAGTTCAACTTCTGGATGATTATAACGTCGTGTGTGTGTGCGTGCATTGAGAGAAGGCGTCAAAGGTCGACTAAATGGAATTCGAAACTGGATTGTGTGCGCTTTGCATTGTCGGTTCATTGCCCAGTTTGACATTAGTTTCATCGGGTCAGGTGGGGTGCGCATGAAAATTGTAATCCTTTTCACATTCATCATCGCAGAGCCACTGCCATTGACCGGCGACAAATGGCATGTGACATCAAGTGGACGCGCAACGATGACAGCGCCGACATAGCACCGCACAGCACAACCCATCGCCCAGCAAAAACAACGACGGCAGCAGCAGCAGCAGCAGCAGCGGTAGCAGCAGAAGCGCGGGGCAAACAAACAAAAGTTAAATGGCATTAATTAGCATTATTTATTCATTTCAGAAGTTCTCTCGTTACGTTTACGTATCGCGCGTCCGCTTGCTGTAATATTTTCGCCCACAACCCGCCAACATCAACATCACCATCATCGTCATCCTCGCGCTCATCCACAGTCCTCGCGTCGTGCTCATCCTCTTCCATTTCATGCTGCCGTCGTCGCCGCAATGTGTTGTCGTGTGTGCAGCGCTCATGCCATGCTCCATGCTCCATGCTCGCCGAGTGATGTATTTAGATATTCAGAGTTTGCAGCAGCGCACAGTCCACCTATTTAGCCGTGTGCAGATGGATGTACACACTGGTTGTGGATTTTTTTTTTCTGCACTGCACGCCGATGAGAAAGAGTGCTCATTTGTAAGCTGTATTCGAATGAGTGTAGGTGGCTGGTGAACTTTGATTATGCCCCGGGTGGGGGGGGGATGGGGGCGATTTTTTGTGTGTGCGCTTGGATTCATCGTTATTTCGTCTCATTTTTTTTTGTGCTTCTGCCTGATTCAGTTTTCATGGGCTTCGTTCTGTGGGCGAGGATTCCAAAGGGAATCTGACGAGTTTATCGCTTGAAAAATTGATTGCCGGCAGAGGTGAGCGGGGTGTGAAGAAGCTTTATATTGATTTTGATAAACATGGTGTTAACCTTTTGACTGAGGTTCGAGTGAATTTTGCTTGTGAATAGAGGCAGTTTGGAGAGCCTTTAAAAATTCGCTTTGATCGCGGATGTGAAATGGTGAGAAGTGTGAATATGGCAGTTTCAGCGCCATCTCCATCTCCATCTCCATCTCCATCTCCATCTCCATCTCCATCTTCATCTTCATCTTCATCTCCATCTCCATCTCCATCTCCATCTCCATCTCCATCTCCATCTCCATCTCCATCTCCATCTCCATCTCCATCTCCATCTCCATCTCCATCTCCATCTCCATCTCCATCTCCATCTCCATCTCCATCTCCATCTCCATCTCCATCTCCATCTCCATCTCCATCTCCATCTCCATCTCCATCTCCATCTCCATCTCCATCTCCATCTCCATCTCCATCTCCATCTCCATCTCCATCTCCATCTCCATCTCCATCTCCATCTCCATCCCCATCTCCATCTCCATCCCCATCTCCATCTCCATCTCCATCTCCATCTCCATCTCCATCTCCATCTCCATCTCCATCTCCATCTCCATCTCCATCTCCATCTCCATCTCCATCTCCATCTCCATCTCCATCTCCATCTCCATCTCCATCTCCATCTCCATCTCCATCTCCATCTCCATCTCCATCTCCATCTCCATCTCCATCTCCATCTCCATCTCCATCTCCATCTCCATCTCCATCTCCATCTCCATCTCCATCTCCATCTCCATCTCCATCTCCATCTCCATCTCCATCTCCATCTCCATCTCCATCTCCATCTCCATCTCCATCTCCATCTCCATCTCCATCTCCATCTCCATCTCCATCTCCATCTCCATCTCCATCTCCATCTCCATCTCCATCTCCATCTCCATCTCCATCTCCATCTCCATCTCCATCTCCATCTCCATCTCCATCTCCATCTCCATCTCCATCTCCATCTCCATCTCCATCTCCATCTCCATCTCCATCTCCATCTCCATCTCCATCTCCATCTCCATCTCCATCTCCATCTCCATCTCCATCTCCATCTCCATCTCCATCTCCATCTCCATCTCCATCTCCATCTCCATCTCCATCTCCATCTCCATCTCCATCTCCATCTCCATCTCCATCTCCATCTCCATCTCCATCTCCATCTCCATCTCCATCTCCATCTCCATCTCCATCTCCATCTCCATCTCCATCTCCATCTCCATCTCCATCTCCATCTCCATCTCCATCTCCATCTCCATCTCCATCTCCATCTCCATCTCCATCTCCATCTCCATCTCCATCTCCATCTCCATCTCCATCTCCATCTCCATCTCCAGCTCCATCTCCATCTCCAGCTCCATCTCCATCTCCATCTCCATCTCCATCTCCATCTCCATCTCCATCTCCATCTCCATCTCCATCTCCATCTCCATCTCCATCTCCATCTCCATCTCCATCTCCAGCTCCATCTCCATCTCCATCTCCATATCCATCTTCATCTCCATCTCCTACTCGATCCCCATTTTTCGCCAGAACTTCCTCAAATTTTGATTTTTTTCATGTCCTCGGATTGGAGAGGGTTAGGAACCGAAGCCAAAGACCCTGTATATGGAAGAGGACCCATTTCACTTTGAGATTACGGAAGCTGCATGCTGGGTCAGAAAAAATACGAACACCGGAGCCTGTTGACACCTTCCTCTTCAACCCATTCCCTCTGTCCTCCTCAGACGCAGCGGAGCCAGAAAACGATCAAAAACTGACCAACTTCTCGCCGTTTAATGGAAACATTTGTCAGTCCACCAGGTTGGTTGTTTGTGGCGATGCCCTCGTTTCTCTCTCCTCCTCCTCACCACCATCTTCGGCTTTTGTTTCCGACGACGACGCGAGCGCTCAATCAATTGATTGGATCCACCATTAATCAGACAATTTGCATATTGTGTCGAAAATGTCTTCTCTGTTAATTTTTTTGTTCCCCGGCAACTTCTCCCTGTCGCCCCATTGATTCACATTCACCTCACGAATGCAGGTAAGTAGAAGCAACAACAAGCACAGCGAAGACCTTCACTTCACTTTGGCATTGCCAAAGTTTCGGGTTGAAGGTCTGCCGCACGACGGCACAGCGTCGTCAATGGATTGTGAGGAACAACACTGCCATCCTATTGATACACAAATTATGTATCTCTCACCTACAACAAGCGGCTGAAGCTGTTTACCACCGACTGCAAGTGTATCTCACTCGCGCAGTCAACAAGTAAGTGAATAGCTTACGTCGCACTTTGACTCGGTTACGACGCGCGACTCGCTTGAGTGCCTTGTTTGTTGGGTAGGTGGGTATTTTGTTTTTCTTCATTGCTCCCCGCCGCACCTTCCCGCAGGGGGAACGACTGACCTGTGTTTGCTCTGATGGCGTTGAAATTGTCTTAGAGTAGAGGAAAATACGATTTATGGCAAAAATATGAAAATGTTTTGTTGTTTACGAAAGTCGCCCAGAGCGCGAGGCCCTGAGTGTTGTGTTTGGTGCGCGACGACGTGACGGTGGCGAACGGGGCGGATGTTTTGCGTTGTCGAAAAATAATTTCCGAAGCATTTGTTGGTCTGTGAAATTGATAACAATTAGAGTTGTTTACAAAAGTGGGCAGCGTGCATGTGAGGCAGCTGCGCAGTGTTTTGTTGGTCACATCGTTTGATGAGAATTAACAAGTAGAGTGTGCTGGAGATTGATGCAGTGTTGGGATTCCTGGTGGAGGGACACTGCGCGGGTTTCTTTTGCGTTTCAAATGTTCTTCATTAAGAGCTAGTTGTACCGATGAAAGTCTGAATCTGTAGAATTTGTCATCTGTAGTCATTTAGTTTAGTTTCAGTCAACTCGGTGTGTGAAGCTTGACAAAAGATCATGTCGGCTGTAGACGATTGATGTTTGAAACTCAGTTTCAGCATGAACTGTAAGGAAACTCAAAGATGGAGAGGAGTGCATCAACAACAGTCAAGGAGGCTTTGCTGAGGCAATCCCTTTACCAAATGGCGCGACTAGCTACTGCCGAACGTGAGGCTTTCAGGGCATGTGCCAACTAAGCGGCTCAATGCAGAAGCTTCTGATGGCTCAAAACTCGGCTCAGGCCAGTAGCGCAACAATCAATATCTTGTGCAAATTCCTGCATTACATCCTTGTGATGATAGAGGTTGTGCCACTTGCCAGTAGAATTCCTGCTCTCGTCCTATCGATGAATTCATGCAGTGGCAGGGCCCTGAAACATACCCATGGCTGTGCAACATAATCCCGTCGGGAATTTGTAATGGCTAATGGCACGCCAACGCCACACAGATGCGACGCACCTTCAGGAACGAACGACGTGCCTTTAGAGAATGTGCTCAAGCTCTCCAATAGATTCCAAACCTTTCTATGAAAATTTTTTAAACGCGAAACTCCACTCTAAGCCCCCCTTGATCCCAAAAAAGACTCCGAAATCTCAAGACTCGCCACCAAAGCTGCTAGAAAACCCTCTCAAACCGCAGCCCAATCTTTGGATCGGATTCCCCCACATCTTGAAATCCTTAAGGACAACAGTTCACACCAAACATTTCCCCTTTCTAATATGCCCCAAATGCTTCATCATGGCTAACCTCGATTGAGTGTCTAGAGAAGTCACCCACCACAAGGCATGCAAAAGAGGCTGGCAAAGAATTCACGGGAAAGAGTAATTGAGTTTGAAAAATGATCCCCTCTGATAGATTCATTCAATCACTCATCCCGCCCGCTCTGTGCTTTGTTCCAGAAATTTGAGGACAAAAGTCACTTCACATCAAGCACACATACACACAGCACAGCACATCACAGCACATCACAGCACCACATCGTCCCAATTAGCCCGCCCAGATGTCCTCAATTCGCAGGCAAAAACAACAGTCGCCCACCACAGCACAATGAGAGGAAGACAGTGGCACTCGGAGGAGGACAAAGTTCTCCTAATTCAGGAAAATACTTCGGCGAAGGACATATACGCAGCTACTGCGTCGCGGAAGTCGATTTTTCAAAGTTGAGCTGCCGCCGATAGCCTAGTTACTTTCGACTCGCTTCATCAACGCCATCACCAAAATCTCCACTGGCACCCAACGCCCCCATCGGCTCCCCCCCGCATGATCACAGTCAGACCGGCAAGCCACTACTTGCCTTAATTCAAAGTAATTGCCTGGCGATACAACAAAACCAACAGACATCAGAGAGCACGCTAGGCAATCGCCCCCTGCCGTCGCCTCGGCTGTCGGTCGTGGAGGAAGGAATTCCCATGACCTCATTATCGCATTTATTCAACTATCCTTGGCACACATAACAACCTAGTTCTCTCGTATCGTCATCGTATCCTCTTCTTCGTCCTCGGCATGGCCGTGGCTCGCCCAAGGCGCTTCCAAAATGTTTCGTTGGTCCTGCCGCGCCAAAAAATCATTTCAAAATAATAGAAGTTTCCCGATGTCATGAGACCCAGTCTCTGCTCTGCTGCGGCGCCTCTCTCGCGCTGTGTGTGATGCTGATACCGATGATGATGATGATGATGATGATGATGACCTCTTTGTGGGACGTCGATGAAAAATCTGCTAATCTCTGCATCCCCCTCGTGTATGTGTCTGCCCGCCTCTCGTCATCGCCCACAACAAAAAAAAAAATTCCCACATCGACCTGATTTACTTTGTGCGCCTGGCGTGGATGTTTGTTTGCACGGCGCTACCCCTGAATGGGAATGGTTCCAGGTTGTAGGTCGATAAATCCACCCCTAATCGAAAGAATCGATTTTCCAACACCTCCACCATCACAACACAGATACCGACACCGATATCCACCGCCACTGCCCCGCGTCGCTGCCTCCACCCCCTCGATATGGGGGTTCAATGTCTGCCAGTAGTGGGACTCGCTTCGGTGCCGAAACCGCATAATCATGAAATTATTTTGAATTCATTATCGTTTGCAATATGGGCTGGCCGACCCTCCCCAACCCACCCACTACATCGACCCCGTCTGCACAGCACCACAACTAGTCGTAGGTCCTCGTCGACGGTTCGACATCGGGTTCAAACGTTTACATTGATGTCTGGGGAATTTTTTGAGCCCTCTGGTGAGCACCACCCCCCCATCAGCCATAGCCCCAGCCACAGCAGCAGCAGCAGCCGCTTACATGTGTGTACACATCAGATACACGCCGCACTAGTCCTGATCGAGCTGTGACACCCATTCAGGCCTACGCCACCCCCACACCAGCCCCCATGCATAAACTGCTATTAAATAATGGAGGGTTGAAAATAATTAATTTATAGTTCGCCCAATAATGATAATTGAATGGATACACACGCGGAGCGACTCGCACACACTGCCACCACGGCCGCCGGCTATATACGCGGCATACACACGGACACACCCCCGCTCGCCCGCACCATCCCCAGACCAGTTTGGCGTGCATTAATGCACAAGTGGATTTTCGGGATGAAATTTCAGAGAAATTTTTCGAAACGGAGGAGGCACGCGGTGTGCTCGGACTGTGGTCACTGGCGTTGTTGTTGGCGTCAACCGATGTCGGCGTCAGCGGTGATGCTGGTGTTGCATCGGTTGTGTGTGTGGGTGTGTGTGTGTGGTGTTTGCTTAGGGGGTGGCAGCAGTGGCGCGTTGGCGAATGGATTTGCGATTTTAATGTGATTATGAAAGTGTGGCAATCGGGAATCTCTCGCGCACGCTGTGTAAGCGGTTTTCAGATTAGGGAAGTGCCCAGCAATGGATTGAAAAGCACTTTCAAGCTATTTTGAGGTTTCGAGAGTGAATGTTTTGTCCGGCAAACGGGGTGGGGGTGTAAATGACCATGACAAATGTTTTTGAAGCGGTTGCCCGTACAAAGGGGATGTTGTTCTGGGATTACAAGTGTGCGAGATGGACACGAAAGATATCAACGTTGGATAAGGGGGATAGGACTAGAAATCAGGGATTAGTTGAGATTTTCCAATGACAAGCCTTCTTCTCCATGGAATTGTCAGTTGAAGCTGTTTTGGAAAAAATGGCGCCCGACAGAAGGCAATGATAGAATTGAAACAATTGAATCTGAAGAGTTTCGAATATCAGGGGCTGCTTTGAATTCGATCAATTTATTTGTACAAACTGCTCCAATCGTCTCTCGGGCCTCAAGAATTCTGGACAAAGTGGCGCCCAACCTCGGACACAATGTTCACGATATCGACTATAACGAGACTTCTGACAAATTTTTAACAAAAACTTGATATTTGGTCGATTCTGATAAGTTCTGGGTTGTAACCAGGCGATTTGTTGATCTTGGTCCAACCACCTCGTCCTAGATGTGCCAAGTGGCCGCATTCCTGATGAAACCGTATCCAAGATACGCCACGGAAGATGTGATGATGGGGACACTTGTGACACCTGTTCAAATCATGGAAACATAGCCCCATCCGTTTGAAGAAGAACCTTCAAGACGCTAAGTTCCTCGAGCAGTACCGTCTTTCTGACCCTATCCCGGCGGATAACTCCCACAACAGTTGGAAAAATTCCCATCTCGGCACCTCGTATCAGCGGTCTTAGTCCTCTGGTCATTGCCAGAATATCTTTGCCCTACTTTAGAGTTGAAACAAATGTTAAGTTCCTGCCGCAAATCATCTAAACAGCCTCAAAGTCATTTCAGCAAAGTGTGTACACTCAGTATTGGTCTTCCCGTCACGCGATAAAAATCAAAAATAGGTGCGCCATTCACCGATTTCCAAGCACTCTAGATTCATTCAGTGATCTCACCCGATTTCCGTTAAATCGATTGCACACCCAGCCAGCCACCCCGCACGCGAATAAAAGCTCAATTCGAAGTACGAACAAAAATAGACGCCACTCCGCGAAAAGCGAAGCTTTCTTCGAATCTCTTCGATGTTTGAGGTGTCACTCCTCCACACCGCCCACCGCCCCCTATCAGCCATCGCATGCAAACAACAAACAACACACGTGCTCTAAATTTAGGCACTTCACGTTCGAAAATAGCAACAATTGCGTTCATTATTTCATATTTTCGTGTTCCGCACATTTGTGCGCGCCGATTGCGCAACGTGAAGTAGCCGCCTGGCTGTGATCTTATCGAGGAATTGTATCTTTTCTGTTTGTTTCGCATCTGAAAAACCACATTCTGACTGACGTTCCCCAGCACAAAAGACCTCCGCCTCCGTGTGAAGTCGGGGCGCTGCGATAAGAATGGAAATTGTTTGAGGTTGTTCTTGAAGTTCGGTTACTGCGGCGTTTGTGGTTTGCGTTGTTGTGCGCCCGGTTCGCACGGATTGAGTTGTTTTCGGGCGATTTTATGGGCTTTTATGCAAATGCCAGTGATAACCGATTAAATGCGGGTCTCGTCGTCGCTGTCGCTGATAGTTGGGCGAATAATTAAAAATTTTTTCCTCGAGTTGGATTTGTTTTGTGATTAAACGGACGACAAGGAACATATGTCGGCGCATACGGGAATCGTTTTGTATGCTAAGTGTGCCGCCGAAGTGATTGGAGGGAGTTGCAAGACCACCCGCGACCGAATGAGGGTTTGTCTCATGTGGTCGCTTATCTGGTGAAGGGAGAGTGCTTAAGGAGGACAAAGCTGAGCGGGTTTCGAAGGCAGGCAATAAATGTGTTGAGATATCAACGTGAATGACAGCGATGAGAGGAGTTTGATGGCAGTTTGGAAAAATTTGAATTTGATGGCAGTTGATATCTGAGGGCCACACTGGAGCATTAGCAATGGGTTTTATTGAGAGACGAAGGACTTTCATCTTTCCGCTCCTCTTCTAAGAAATTCGAGGAACTTGCTCAAGCAAAGTCGGCAAACATTTGGCAGAGTGCCCCTTTTCTGGCGTCAACTACCACTCCTTTTAGACAACATCAACAAAAGGTGGAAACAAGAAAAAAGCCAAAAGCACAGAGGACGCATACACATCCCATTCCAAACCCTGACCAAGAGTTAGCATTGCCCAACCCTCTTCCTACGAATCCCTAGATCTCATGACTTAGACCGTGGATCAGAATGGATACCGAGAGTCTCATGATTTCTGAAAGATTTCCAGGCAAAGCCAAGGTTCATATGGCCGGTTTAGAGAAGCCTAGGAACAAAGAAGCGCTGCACCGACCGAAGGGGTCGTATCACGAAATATTCCCAAGAGCACAGCTCAAAGCAAACTACTCATGAGACGCAACAAACAGCATCACACGCTCCTAGACAAATTCTGGTTGCCCTTGTGAAGTGATGGACACACGGTAGAGTAAGGTGTGAATCCTGACCCGCAATCTTCTGTGAGTTCATCCCTCTAGTTCAACGAAGTCTGTGGGTCCCATCCACTCATTAGGGAACGAATGCAGGCACAGCATCGGTGGTTCTTCTGGTTCCTTGTAAACTGTTGCATCAATAAATTAGTTTTTCTTGTTTGTGTTGCTCTTTCAAGTCGATCAGTCGTCTTTCAGGAACCTGAACTCCATGACTCACCTGTTGAGTGTCATTTCAGCTCACAAGGGACCAGGGCCTAGCTTCTAAAACAACTCCTCGTGTTGAGCGCACTCCTGTTCTCTCAAGAGTAGAAGCGACCCACAATTTTTTGCGGACTCCGAACGGTTTGTTTTGGGAAGCTTTTCAATGACAATTGGTACACTTCACGGCACCACCTCTTTGAGCAACTCGAAAGAAGTGGTGCCGTGAAGAAATGCGAGGTGTCCCGCCCGGGTTTCAAACCTTGAATTTCTGCGTGGTGGTCGATGTACTTATCCACTGCGCCACGGCGACCAGAAGCGGCATGTCTTGAACTTTACCAAAGGATTATAGTAACGTATGACCGATCAGGACCATTTAACTGAAGAGATGGGATCCAGGTGGCGTTGGTGGTAAAGAAAGTTGGAAGCTAACGTGCTAGCATGCTGGACAACAGATCAGACTATGAGGACACTGAATGGAATCAGTTCTAAATCACAACCATAACCATCGTAAAGAACAGACTGCTGAAGCAAACTTTGCCCACTTTCATAGTTGTGGCAAGACAAATGTGTAGACGCGGTGAGAGTGCGTCTCAGACTTTTCGATTTTTGGTTCTGTTTGCGTTGATTGCATCTGGCGGAGAAGATTCTGGCGCATCTGGCGGAGAAGATTTAACGACGAACTTTATGGGCGGTGCAGCGACATACTCCTAGTCAAGCGTCTTCAAATACAAAGCTCAAGATGGCTAGGCCATGTAGAGCATATGGACACCACTGCTCCGGCCCAAGAAGTCTTCGAATCTGAGCCATTGGGACAAAGCAACAGAGGACGGCCCAAGCTAAGATGGCGCACGCAAGTGGAGAAGGACCTTGGAGTGCGCAACTTGCGGCAGCTGCCGAAAGATCGTGCTGGCTGGAGAGGCATGTTGGTTGAGGCCCAGGTCCACCCCGGACTGAAGCGCCACAAGAAGAAGAAGAAGTCTCAGACTTTGGTGGCATGTGTCTCTTGGGTTAACTCAAATATGAATTTTTGAAACACTTAACACAATTCGGTGCTTCAACAAATGGCGGAGAACTCTAGTCCTGTACTCGCCTGATGGTCTTTAATTTATACAAGGCATCGAGGCAAAGAATGAGCTTCAACGATGAAGCAGCGTGCAACTCGAGACAAGTCAGTGAAGACTGAAGGAGCCTCCTATTGGACGGGCATTCATATAAAACCGGCTTTTGTTCCAGCAACCTCTGGCTCATTCTCAAACTTTCCCCCAAACCTCACCGCGATCATTCATAGTTGTCTTGACGCCAGGAGATTATATGTAGAAACAGAAGGAATAAAATCAAGGATAAGGAATATCCAGGGATCTCGCCTGGGACCTATACTGTTCAACATCTATACCACCGACCAACCGCCATTGTCTGTTAACAGTCGCCTGTTTGCAGATGATTCGTTAGCAGACTCAACATCGCCGTCAGCGCAGATAGCAGCTCGGAGCATCGAAAAACTAATGGAGAAGCTCCGGATCAACATTAACAGATCGGTCGTCTGTTGCCTGCGGAGATCAACCCGACGAGGCTCCTGAAAAGCCGGAAAATTCCGGAGCATCAAGGTGGTGCTACCCAACGTGACAGCACTAGCAACAACGGACGAGACGAAGTATCTTGGACTGGACTTCACTGAGTGGTCGAAGTTTAATCCTCACTCCAAAGTGACCCTTCAAAAGGCTAGGTTTCGCTTTCCATCGCTACTACCGAACATGAACGGACTGTCCGAGAAGACGAAGCTGTTATAATACAAACAGCTCATACGGCCCATCATAGCCTACGGCTTCCCTTTATGGTACAGCATCTCCAAGACGAGCATGGTGGCATCTGCACCGGTCTCACTTTTGACAAGGACCGAATGAAACATTGCAACAGCAAGGCCTTTGAAAAATCGCGCATCATCCCCCTGCAACATTTTTTGGTGCAACTTTTCAAGAAGCTGCTAGGATAAACTGGAACCCGTCAGGAACTTAAGGAGCTCAGTTCCTGGACAACGATTTCTTAACGCACAAAACATGCTACACGAAGATATTTCTTCCCCGACATCTACGGAATGCAAGCCTTATCACTTCTAATGCGACAAGACTACGACTTTCCTCTCGAAACCAGCAACAAATTTCGTTCCATTTGGTGTAAGAGACACCGGGGCTGAAGCTTAAGTTTGGAAGGACATCGTCTAGGTTTTCAAATGAGATGAGGAAGCGAAAGCAAAAATGGCGTTTTCGAGATAAAGGTGTGCGTGCTTTCAAATGGAGTTTTGGCTTGCTTTCATGTGCCCAAGTGAGCATCGCAGTTCCAGAGATTTAGGCAACTTTCAACAGATTCTCGAACCGCAGAAGATCCCTCCATAAGCCCATTGGAAACGTCCCAAAATGTTGACAAATTCACACCCAAAAAGTCATCAGAAATTTCCCACTAAGTGGCCCCCATGTTAACACATTCCAGCCTCAGCGCCCATCACAGCCCCGTCCATCGCCAACCACAATCGATCTCACTCCGACATCTGTCAGAATTTCCATATTTCCCTAAGTGCCTTCACCGATCCCAATGAATTTTCACGGATTACATCCGATCGACTGTCATCATCTCTCCGTGTCCCGGCCCATTAAACACACTAGCATGCTTATCCACCGAATCTTCGGCATCTGAAGCAGAGTGCCCTTGTGGGGACACGCGTTCCCTGCTAAGGGGATTACATGAAATTTATTGACAAACCAATTCAAACGCCGAAACCCGTCAAATCTGACAACCTTGTCAAATGTCAGTCCCGCTCCCCAACAAATTTCAAACATATTTCGCGCGTAAAACGCTACTAATTCGTTTGACGACCGCACCACCTTCAGCCGCGCGCCCGCAGGTCAGTCGCATAATTTACACACAAAAGCATTGTTTCTACACACAAACACAAAACAGCAACAACAAGCCGGTTCATGGAACCCTTTTGTGTGCGAGACGGTTTTCTGTACACTTCAATAAATATGACTATTTGACTAGGGAGCGAACGGACATACCAGCGAGTGAATGGCAAACTGGCAAACTGGTGAACCCGCTCGCCGGAGAAGGGGGAGGCATTTTAGGGATGAATAGATGAGGGTGACCAGGAACACCGGGATCACTCACCACTTCCTTTATTGTTATTGTATGGGTGCCGGTGGCAAAGAGAAATGTATGTACATACGTACGTGCGCTCGGTGTTTACCGGAACAGCGGAACAGTCGGCCGAACGACGAGCAGGAGGAAGCAGCAGAAAAAAAGGCAAAAAAAAAGCAGAAAAACAGAAAATGAAGCCAGAAAGGGTTTGCCTTGTGTGTGCCGGTAAACATTTTCAAAGACAGAGAGAGAGAGAGAGAGAGAGAGAGAGCCTTGCACACAGGTAAAAAGTATCTACCCGGCTGAAGCGATGTGCTGGTGGTGGAGTGTAGTGGCATTCCCATGGTTTTGGTTGAATTGCCAAGGAGTGAGGAGCAGGGGGAGGGGATTTTTGCATTTTCCACGGAAGGATATTTTATTGCCAGTGTGAGTTGTTGTGCGTCTCTGTCTGAATGTGTTTGTGTGCATGTGACACAACTAGGCACATAATTCTGGATCTTATCTGCTTAATGGTATCCGGTGGAATTCTACGTTTTTATTTGTGGATAATAACGGGGCATTAGGGTGATTAGTGAGTTTGAGGTGTGGCAGACGCAAAAGGACATCCGTATAGATATTCAGATCCGGAGACACTTTGGAATAAATTTACTCTCACTCATTGCTTTCTGTGTGCTTACGGTGTGTGAGCAAGGAATGCAATAAATCTCAAGAAAGAATGAAGTTATTGGTCACGGAGATGTTCACCCTGTTGACAGATTGAACATCGAATGCATTTGGTTGTCAATTATGCGTAGTAAGGATTCAAGGGGACCTTGATTCTTTTTGTTAATTTTTTCATGCAGTTTTCTGCCTGATTTGACGGGTTATTGGTTTCTTGTTGGGCGCCATTTTGCCCAAATTTCATTTGTATGAGCAACTGATTGAGTTTCGATCGAAGAATGTCATCCCCGACACCAATCAGACGTTTTCGTTCGTTCAAATCAATTAAGGACTCATCCTACCATCAATCAGAGCGTCCTTGGGTTGGGATTTGACAAGGATTTGGTCTAATTTTTGTTGCAAATTGAAGGTATAATTGGTTTATAAGTACAACTTCTTGTTTCAGGAGCAAGAAAATGTCGCCTTTTTTTAGTCTCCTCTGTTCGCGACTATCTCATGTCGGGCGCCATTTCACAAAAATTAATTTTCTTTAATTTTTTCCTGTCAATTGATGTTGAGAAAGAGATGATTTCTGGATAACTCTGAAACATTTCTGTTTCAACGACAAATCACCTCTGTCCCTTGAGTCCTTCACAAAAACTGAGTCCTTCTTCAACGTCCCGTTACATTTGACCTTGCGCTTCGATTTCTCTCACTTCTCCCAGTTCTCGATCTGGTTTCTGTCATACATCTAGTTACTTCTAAAAAAAAACAGTCGATAGGTCAAGTCCTAAATTCGAATGAATCCCACTTTCCTTTTCATTTCAATATCCACTCCGTTTGTAATCGGTTACGTTCGCTTGTGTCCTTGTGCCACCCTAAGACTCAATCCATTTTGAGATACTCACGTAACTCGCGTGTTGCGTATCCCTGTCCAACTCAAGGTCTCTGTCAGAACAGATTTCCATACTAGAACGCAACCTAGAACTCTCGCTCCAAATCCATCCCCTGCATCCAACCCTTATGCTTCTCCGTCCGTCATGTCCCCACTCATTCCTGTCAAATTTGACATTCTCACAAAAAAAAAGCAAAAAAACAACCACAATGCCCCGTCAGGACAACTTACGTACATGCTTCGACATCTTGGCATCCTCCACACGCGGTCACATTGCGAAACATTTCTGCTCCACGAAGCAACAGAATCGCTTCCACTTCTTCCCTCCGGCTGTCAAAACATTGATGACATTTCCCTGTGCCACAGCCCCGTTAAATGTCTTCCTCGAACGGGATTAGGGACATTTCTAAATGTCAAGGTTGCATCATACACATTCGTCCTTTAAAAAGGCCGCCCCCCCCCCACCCCCTCTGCATCTGTGCGTCTTTACGGTAAACATTTCATAACGGCAATTATTTTTATCAGTCCAATAATGGAGCGAATGAACTGGGGTTTCCAGCCTCGTCAAGCGCACCGAACCCCATGCGCTCGCTTGCCGGCTGATTGCGACAGCTCTGTCAATCATCGTGGGGACGCCTTGCTGCCGCCGCCGTCGTCGTCGTCGTCGTCGTCGCCACCGAGATGAAGGAGTGTGCGGTTCAGAAAGGGTCGATCGATTGACCGATTGCATAAAGAACAAGAAGGGTTACACACGAGCTGTGGCAGAAAACGAAAAAATCCGCAAAAAAAATTCTGTTTGGCAGCAGCTGCTGGTGGACTTACACTTACTCTCTCTCTCTATCTCTCTCTCTCTCTGTCTGTCTGTCTCCCACTCGGTGCACTTTTCCGTTGAACTGCAGCAACACAGAGCACTGGGGCAGCAGGCAAGTGCTTTGATTAAAAAGCATCGAGGCGCTGACAACGACGTCTGCTCTGTGCGCCATGAACTATTTGCTCTCCGAGCAGTGTGTGCAGGAAGTGTCTGGCTCTGGCCCGTTACTATGTTTCGTGCACCGAAATCAATTGTCCAATTTATCCGATGACTAGCCGAGCTATGGCTGGGTGACTGGATGGTGACGGCTAGATAGCGGCGAGCTTGTCTCTTGTGGGCGATGCAGTGTGTGTGTGTGCGAGCGCCTGTGTCAGTGGCTGCTAATGAAGTTATAATTTCGTTCGATTAGGCGGCGATTGGGGTTTTAAATATTTTAGAGGCAATCTTGGTTAATTGGTGAACGGACGAGTTTGGGCGGGCGGCGACACAGCTCGTGAAGCACACTCTGGGCGTTGGGAATGCCGTAAGAGATGTGAAATCTGATTTTGATAGGGTGATGAGGTGTTGGATTGGACATGTCTAATGGATTACGAGGGGATGGGGAAGTGGGGGCAGGCTTTGCAACGAAGCTTGGTCTTAAAAACTCACCAGGGAGAGGAGTTTTTGGAGCTAGGAAGCAAAGCTGCCTTCTTGACCCTTGACCTTAGAGGAGCGATCTTCAGCCTAGTTGCACACACTTGAGTTGGCTGGGATTCGTCTTGATTTGCGTGCCTCATCTCAAGCAATGACATCACCTGCTATGTTGTCTTACGGTTAAGATACAAAGGCCGAGTTAAATTTATGGGTGACCCAGTAGATTGAAAAACTTTTGAAGTAACCGGCCTTTACCTCCAAAAGGGTACTCCTAACACGACGATTGACGATTTCTGAATTGTCTTCGAAGACCAAGCGAACTCAAATTTCAGTCCCCCCCAATGCGTTTGGAAAACATCAAATTCTCCCCTTGGCGCCCAACGCAGAACGCACCATCAATCAAACAACCACCTCGAAGAAAAAAAAAAACGCCCTCCAAAAGCGCATCTCACTCTCTCCCTCACATCACTGACAATTCAAAATCGAGCTTCCATCCATCGGCCGCTGTTGGTGCTGCGTCTGCTCGCCGCTCGCAAGACAAATTTCAAATTAAGAGCCAAAAGTTCGTAATAATTCCGGCGTTCCTTTGCACAAGAGAAACGCCCCATTGATCCTAAATATGATTAAATTGTTAAAATCCATTAATTGCTGTCACTTATCACCGTTCTTCATTCCCCGCACGTACTCTCACCGTCTCGTTCCCTCTGTGGGCAGGCAGAGAAGAGCTCTTTCGTCGTCGCCGTCGTCGTTGTCCCTCCGCCTTCGTTTGTGTTCTTCGTTATCGTTTTGTTATTTTTAAGATTTTCCTCCTTGTTTTCATTTTTTTGTTCTCTTCTGCCTGGTGCCTGTTGGTTGGTGTCTACCTCTCCTCGCACAGCTCGCTGTTCATTGTTTACACAAAGAATCAGAGGACGGAGGCAGAACGAGCAAGACAACACAAAGAAAAGAAAAAACCAGCAAAAAACGAAGGAAAACAGAAGAAACCACTCGCATAGCACGGAATCAACCTCAATCCAATATGAAGAAGGCAGCAACAAGAAAAAAAAACCAGAACCAACACACACAGCACGAGAAGAATGAACGAGCAACGAGCACCGAGCAACTCGCAGCAAGCAACGAGAGAACCCTTCCTCATCCCATTCGTCAACTCCCCGAACCGAACTTCTCCCGTGTATACACATGCACATACATCACACACGAATGTTTATGCTGCTCATAAATTATGACATCTCAGCGTAAAGTGTGCGCTGCGGAGCGACGAGTGGACGGGGACGAGCGTCAAGTACCCGAGGAGTACACGGCGCGCTGGCGGAACAGACCGGCGGCAACAGCAGCACCGAACTCAGGCCATAGAGTCCCAATAAATTTATGATTTTTATTATAGGGATGTGAGTAGACATACGTTTAGGAGGGCCCCGAAGAAGAAGCAGCGAGAGCGATGTGGATTTTCATTAAAGAGGGCGCTAATGGAAGGCGACATTTATGAATCGCTCGCTCGAAGAGTGTGCGAGGAACAGAGAGAAGAAGATCGCGAGAGAGGACGAGGGTTGGAGTTTGTATTCTTTTTCGGTGTCGTTCGTCTTTATTCAGGTTATTTTTTTGTTGTTGTTGTTGGTGCTCCTTCGCTCGACACAAATTAAACGCTGCGCACAGGGGCAGATGGAGAAGATGAGAGGACCAGGGTTGCTGTGTTGACTGTTGCTAGCGGCGGCAGCGGCGGTGGTGGCGGCGTTGGTGCACATTAGACAAAATTTGATTAAACCGCACGTCAGGGGGAAGTGTGAGAGCTATCAGTCTCTGTTTGAATTGGAAACGCACAAAAAATACGTTCGCCTTCAAATGGATCATAATTTGGGTGGAAGGCGGCCGACGGCCGGTGGTGTTGTTGTCAGCTCAAGCGTGTGGAATGAGAGAGAAACGATGTGACTGCTGAGGGGTACATCAATGAGTTCGTTCTAAGATGGAATTAAGACGATAATCAAGTGATGTACGCCCACACTGCTTGACAGGAGTCGAGGGTGCTGAGTGTCATTGTTGGTGGTATTCAGACCTTGACAGTGGCGTTTAGACTTGTCCTTGACATCACTTGTGATGTTGACTTCTTACTGGGGTTTGGCTTGCAATGCATTTGGGAAGATGAAGAGGTTTGATTTGATTAAAATTTGGAACAAAATCGGTCAGAGCTCTGTAAAATTTGGTACGAAATCAGAATCTGGACCAGAAGGCAGTTTGCCTCCCCTTCATCGAAATGCAGGCAAACAGAAACCAACGTACAAGCTTGAGGATAAGTCAGAAATCTCCTGTGCTGTCAAATTGGTACAAAATTTCGGTCAAAGAGGTTGTAATTTGGTACAAAAATTGGTAAAATGTAATTTGGTACAAAAATTGGATCTGAACAGACAAAAGATGAGTTCTTCTGAATCATGTACAGTTTTCTGCAGAATCGAGGTTTCTAAATTTGGAACAAAATCGAAGTCAAAGCCGTCAGAAGGAAAGATGTTCAGAATTTGGCACAAAATTACAGTCGAAACAGACAGAAAGAAAGATCTTCAGAATTTGACACAAAATTACCGTCGAAACAGGTAGAAGGAGAGATTGTCAGAATTTCGAACAGAAATGAAGTCAAAAAAGAGTAGAGATCCTTTCTGGTGAATTTGGTACAAACTCCAAGACAAGTAGGAATGAGGAAAGATCTGCTAAAATTGACACAAAATCGCTGTTAAGACAGGTTGAAGATCCCATTTTCTAATTTTGGTACAAACTCGATGTCTAGATGGGAAGAAAAACGCTATTTGATACAAATTCGAAGTCAAATTTGAGAAGAAATCCCTTGTGCTAAATTTGGCACAGAAAGGTGACTCTTTCTGTTTAATTTGGCACAAAATTGAAGTCATGTCAAACAGAGAAAAGGGCACATGATCAATGTTGTGACAGGAAGAGGATTCCCGTTTCCAAATTTGGTACAAAACCGAAGTGCAGACAGTGAGGAGAGCAGACCTTTTTTATGGAATATGGTTCGAAGGACAAAAAATATGCTAAGCCCCTTATCACGGTCTTAATTTGTTGGATGCAGGTGTGGCAGCTGAAGTGGTTCTTAAGAAATGTTTGCTGTCAGACGTTTGGTCTTTTTAGGAGGGAGCAGGACACTTGTTAAAATAGAGTTTTGCAAGTTTTGCAATTTGTAGCTCGACAACGTTACACTTTCGAACGTCATCGCCATGGCCTTGCGATGCTTTGAAAATGAGTCTGCGTGCTCTGGCTACATGTCAGGAGACTGAGCATTTTGTTCAGAATTTTGAGACTGCTGGACAATATGCTTTCGTTAACCTAGAGGCAGAACAAAGGGAAGAATCCACGAAATTAATACGAAAGCAGGAGGAGCACAGAGTTGTTCGTGCGTTACCTCCTACAACCTACATATATAGGTTCCATGTTCGATTCCACACTTTGAAATCTTTCAGCTGAAGGAGCTCAAACCTGGTCCCATATGCGCATATGAAAGGCCAATCACCTTGAGCCTTGGCAACTCAGTAGAGTCTTGAATTGTTGTCCTTTCCAAACATTTCCGTTTGTCCTTGACCGACCGGTGTTTGGCATCTCAATGAAAGCACGATCAGATCGCTTAACAAGCACAGGCCCCTTCATACAATCTCCACTCCCCCCACCTCTCCCCTCTTTTCTTCTACCGATTCTGACCCTCACAAGAAACCTGCGAATTTTCCACTTCTTTCCGCATTTCTGATCCCATCATACACTCCCCCCATGCCACGCCTCATTCATTTCTCTGAATGACTATAATTTGGGCAAATTAACATCACACCGTCAACAGCAGCACCAGCACGACGACGACGATGACGATGCTGAGTGCGTTGCCTGCCTGCTTGCTACTTGCTGCGTAAATATGAGAAAATTAAAAATAGACACCTTCCCAGTGGCTCCTCACTGCGCATCATTACCCCGGCCTCCGTTTCGGGCATTAATTCTCCCAATTGCCCGATACCGCAACTTCTGCATCTTTGGTACGATCCCCCCTCCACCTCCTCCACTCCACCACACATCACAACATGAACCGAAAAAAAAAATGAGATACACTCGTGAAATTCATTTCAGGGAATTCGGTTAATGGGTCAGCGTGAGAAGAGCCATCATCATCATCACCGCCGCAGATGTTTGTTAAGCTTCTGCCGCTTACTGCGGTACTCTAGAGTGAGCCTGACGGTGATGCTGCTGCTGCTGCTGTTTTGGGGCTCGTCATCTTCGTCGTTGTTGTCGTCGTCGTCGTCCGCGTCGTGCTCCTCTTATTCAGAGTTTATCTGCGTCTTCATTTATTTTTCTATTTCAGCAGAAGGAGAACGAAAAATCAAAGTAATGAGTGCACTCTCAAAAAATTGTTCAGATTAGGGGCGCTACACAAAGTCCCCACCGCACTGTGCGGTGTGTGCTGTTGCTGCTGCTGCTGCTGTTGTTGTTGTTGCCCAACAAATGAGATTATGATAAAAAAAAAATAGAAGAAGAAAGAATCGGTTCTGTTTGTTTGTAAACGAATTGAATTTGATTTGAAGCTGGAAGTCTGCCGGCCGGGCGGTTCTTAATTTGGCTCGAGCACTCTCGTTTTGGGTGTTTTATGGGCCCTTTGAGGTCGGCTGGTGTTGGATTGGTTATGCAATGCGACGCAAGGCGAATGAATGTGTCATCGGTTTTAATTGATCCAAATGTGGGCTGGATGATGGGTGAGATATTTTAGACATTAGCAGGCGTCTTTCTTGTGCATCAGAGTTGAGAGAGACTTTCAACATTTTCGGTCGCCCGCAGTTGGGGGTGTGAGTGATTTATTGACCGGGGCTAGGATGCATTCTTGTACTTAACGACTTCTAATTTGTTTTTTTCCTTTCTTGTTTGTTTTTAGGTCACTTCGGCATCACATCTGCTGCTGGAGAATGCAATCTGTCACAATTTGAGGGGAATTAAGGTACAATTTTGGTCAATTGAGAAGAATTTTGTCAAATTTTGACCAGAAATTGACCGAAATTTCTGCAAGGAGGTGAGGAGGCCCGAAATTGACCAGAAATTGATGAAAATGTCGGCTAAATGTTAGTTAAGAGTAACGACTTTTAGGACTTTTTCAAAATTTGATCAGATTTTGACCAGAAATTTCGGCAAAATGATAGAGGGGCGTTTTTTAGAATATGACCAGAAACTGTTCGAAATTTCAGCAAAAATTTTAAGTGAATGGACTATGGACGCCTTGGCAGGTCTAAATTTAGGCCAACTTCTGATAAAGTCGGAGACATTTTGTAGCATTGTCCGAAGTGGAGCGAAAATTGATCGAAATTTAGGCAAAATTTTGGTTATTTAAGGTTATTTTGTCAAAATTAGAACAAGACGAGAAGAAGACGATGGAGACAGTGATGTTTTTTATGGTTTCAAGGGAACCTGGTGACTTTTGGTCACTCTATGAACTCCTTTCCTTATTTCATAGACCTCTTCGAGCACTCTGAAACCCTCTTTGTCAGGCAGGCTGGGTGGGAATTCTCTTGAGAAAGCAAAAATCTTCCTTGGCATAAGTTAGAACAGACTTGAGACTGGTAACCAAATTCCTTGATTGAAGTCATCATTTAACAGAAGGGGTTAAGGTAGTTTTTCCGGAAAAAGAAGACATCTAAGAGGACAGAGCGTTGCAGTCCTGGACATGTCCCACAACCGGATGATAGTAAGAGACTCAAATATATTCGAACAAGTGAGCAAGCGTCAGTAGCCGGCTTCAGCTGTAAGTACATTCGCTCGATCAACGGCTCCTTGGGAACTTAACTCGCTTAAGGTAAACCTTCTCCATACTTTGTAGTTATATACCTTCAGTCGAGGGCTTAGGACTCTGACGAAATTAAAACGTCTGTAGCGACGGCAACGATATTCAATAAGACCTTGAAAATGACGCCGTTGTTTCGAAATGGAAAGGCAATGCAGAAGCTGGGGAGCGGAATGTTTTAGAAGTTAGAACACAGAATGCACAACCTACAGGATGTTTCAGAAGTTAGAACACCAGCTATAGAACCGTGGCATGAGACACAACGTCGCTATCCCACTGCTGCTCAGCCTACTGCAGCTTCACACCCAAAAGACGTCAATCGAGGACACCAAACCTGAAGCTCTGCCCACTCTGATTCAGCTTGTAAATCTAAGAGTCGACAATTTGTACTCGAAGACATTTTCAATTACAAGACAGAAGGATACGCGCTGATGTGCTTCAGAATGACCACGAACTGGTTGAACTAAATCTGACACAAGCGACGGCATTGAACTCATGGAGAGGAAACCATTTAGATCATGACCATCTTGAGAGCATCGACAGTTCGAGGATCTTAACAGGCTCCAGCACAACTATCTGACTTACAGCTTCACCTGTGATAGCGACAGTGACTGGCTTAGACTGTGATGCGCATGAGGCAGACCCACTTGAGGGTACAGCTTGTGAGACTTGCCCGAAAGACGTATTTCTTCGCATTGTAACTCTGTAATTGTGTGAATGCCGTTGAAGAGCTTCTCAGAAAGCCAAAATTTCCAATCAGTTCTCCCAACATTGAAGCTCATTGTGGAGTTCGTAGCACTTTGATGAGCTTGAGACTAAGACTTCCCTCTAAAACATATGCCGGCGCATTTAAAGCAATCAAACCCATATCTCCCCATGCAGATAGTCCAACAAATCCCTCTCAAAAACCATCAAAACAACATTTTTCACTCACTCCTCTCCCTCATTTATTTATGCATCAGTGAGTCCTTCAAATCCTCCACTGTTGCAATCCGCAAAAACTCAGTTCACGCCACTGCGCCCACCGTGCACCAGTTGTAATCACTTCACCAACAACAAGCCCTCACCTCGGACACTGTCGCGGACGTGTCAGAGTCAGACCGGATCGAAATCAAAAACAACCGGATGACTAATTGGTTGCGAAAATGTTCTCCAAATACCGTCCGTCGTTATTTTTAACCCTCGCAGAGCAAATAAAAAGAGCGAATCCCCCCCCCCCCCCCCCCCCCCCCCCCAGCGCCCATCAAAACCACCACAAAACATTTGATTACATTTTGGTTTGACGTTGTCCCTGCCAGCACCAGAATCCCGGCCCTGGAAAGCCACCACACCCACCCTCCTCGCGGCGAACAGCGTGGCCCACCATCGTCACCGACGCCCATGCGATTCTCGTGATCGACGAATCGCACGTGCACAAGGGACCAGAAATACCTCCGCCAGATACGAAAATACACCCGCTCGAATCATTTCAAAAACATTCACAAGCTCACCGAGATGTAGCCGTTTTTAGAATACTGACATTTAGAATCGTCAGAAATAGCCCGGCATCGTAACAATGCCGTCGCTCAGCCGTCGTCAGCGTCACCGCGTCCAGTGCTCACACGGCAGCATCTGCGAACTCACTCGGCTGCCGACTGCTTATGCACACACGCCCCAAAGTGGGCGGCACACGGAGTGGTGCGAGCAGTGACTAAGTGAATCATATGTTCGTCTAAAAATAGAAATGAACGAGCATAGACCATCGGCCATCGAGCAACGAGCACTGTGCCCGAACCGAGCAAATTAAATAAAATCACTTAACGACACACTGATAGCGATAAAATAATTAAAATTATTTAACGAATGAATATTCAAAAAGGGAGCGATAACGGCGGAGGATCCAGGCGGCCGTGATGACCGAGCGACCGAATGACAAAATGTTGATGTGCCATAAATCATTCGGGGAATAAAATTCAAAGAGCATCATCGTCGTCGTCGTCGTCGTCAACCAGCAGCAGGACGGATCCACTGCAACAGCGGCAGTATCTCGAAACCGAATCAAAGTGGAGAAATAAAGTAAAAATCGAAAAAAAAACAAACAAAGACTACTCGAATGACACAGAGCTGTGCGGTGGCAAGAGACAGGATCCCCGGCATGGATGTGTGCTGGCAGTGTTTCGTAACCACCCGAGGAATAGGAGGGGGCATATCTGCATGAAATTAAACAGCACGAGTTCCTCCTTGCTGTCGTCTTGACGGTTGCTGTTCGCGTTGCCGCGATGTTTCCACTTCTAATGGGCAGAGAGTTCTACTGCGTACTGTGCTGTGTTGCGACAGCGATGTTGGACGTCCCTTGGCGCGATATCTGCTCTTGGTGTTTCTGCTCTGCTTTATGGGCTGCGACGATGCGATGATGTGTTGTTTGACGGTGTCGGTGGCGGCAGGGTCTTCGGTCTCCCTGGACCACCCGATAAGTGGTGTGCTCGGTGGACTTTATTGTTTTCGTTTGTCAAAATGTGGATTTGTTTTGTTTCTTCTTAATAGACCCTTGGTTGGTTGAGGTTTTTTTGTGTTTTCTTCGGTTGTTGGATGGAATTCGTGGTGGAATGCGATGCGGGGCATTGACTGTGAGTATTGGAAGTAGATCGGTTTTATGTTTGATTGAGTGAGCGATGGGATTGAATGAGGAGGAATTTGATTTGATTAGAAATACTTGGATGCGGCTCGAAGGACCAAAAGATGGAGAATCGCACTAGAATGGTTTTGACTTGGACTATTGATCTTTTAGAGGGGGTTGGAGGTATAAAGTTGTCCGCAGTGAATGCTAGGAAGTCCCTTCGTCAGTGCCTCCGTTTCTGTGGGTTCAAAGGGCTTTAGGACCCACTTTCGAAGGACTTTGTTCAGGGAAAGTCGGTCAGACTCAAGAGATGCCATTGACAGCGGCTTTCGTTGTGGAAAAAGTTCTGCCTGGGTGTTTTGTGTAGATGATGTGTGAAAGAGAAGATTTATTCATAAAGTCGATAGACGTGGTGAAGCATCTTGATGCACATTTGCATCACCCCGAGTCTTGATGTACACTTGCATCACCCTGAGACAAGGTTTAAGGCTTTTGCGTTGTTGCGTAGTGCCATCAGATTTAAAGGCGGATCCGATGGAAAACTGACTAGAAATCCCTCGTCCTCAGCAACCACTGCTATTTAAAGAAAAATTTGGATAGGGGTTGAATGCGTCTAGAGATGTCAGTCAGTCTGGGACTATTGGGAACTGTATGGATCGAAGGGTAACCATGCCTCCGATTCACTTGAAAATTAATGAGTTTTTTTCTTTGAGCCACAACCAGTACATGAGCAAGATTTCCGCCCATCCATTCGACATGACAATTCCAGATGAAATTTCGGTAAAAAAGAACTTTTGTGTACAATTTTTGGTCCTTCGAGCCAGATGTGATTGCAGTTTCAGAAAGGGGGGAAGCCAGCCTCCCTAGCCCCCTAATGAATCCGTCACTTCTAATCGAATACAGGTCATCACAATCCAAACAATGACAACAGTCCCCTTCGGCTTTCAAATCACTTTTCAATTCCCCGTCGCCATCGCCCTTGCGGTCGCCCCTCTCAACTTATCCCCGCTAAACATGACCACAACGCCTCGTTGCGGCAGCAGTCACCGATGACATCACAAAAAAAATAAACTAAACTCAAGAATCCCACCCGATTTGAAAACCTGTGTGGGAACATTTCAATTTAGTCCTTGCCCTCGCCAACAACGCCGCACGGCAGCGACACCATCCATCCACCACACAACCAGCGCGCACAAGGGTGACAAGAGGCAGATACTGGAAACGATCAAGAGATACCTTATCCCCCAGTCAGGCAGAGCAGATTAACGACGGAATCTTCCGGCGACATCGAAGGAGTCGCTTTTAAATGCTCTTTGTGTGCACTTTGTGTGGGCCCGCATTTCTTCAAACACATGCTCACTCGAATCGAAGGCGATATCCTTCGACAGAAAAAAAAAAAAGAGCGCAACAACGAAATCATCATCCTGCCCCATGAACATATTGATTCCTCGTCCTCCCTGTTCTCTTCGTCCTTGGCTGGCACATTGCATTGGTGGTGGTGGTGGTGGCGGCGGTCATGTCCATGTGTGCGTGCTGTAATGCCAAACCATTTTCAGTTTCCTCTTTTCGCTGGCGTACTCGTTGCTCGGTTGAAGGAAGCGTTTAGCTTTGTGTTGGTACACACACAATCGACACGGATGGCGAATCCTTAGAAAGTCACAGTTCTCCTCTCTCTTCCCATCCCTCCTCCCCCCTTCGAACCGTCGTGCACAGCAGTAAACAGACTTATTTCAGTGATTAGAGGAGGGAATGATTTTGACACGGAAATTGGGGGTAAAACGGTCGTGTGTGCCTCAATGACACTGGCGGCGGCGGCGGCGGCGGCTCTTACTCTGACTCTGGCTGTAGTCCATGTGTGTGCGACTTTGCGGTGTGAGTGCTTTTCGCCCATGGCCGACTTATTTATTATTATTTCGCCTCGGGGAATATTCGGGCGAATACCGGCGACGATATAACTCATCGGGGCGTCAGGCTGAAAATTCTATTTGCTGCAAGGTCGGTCGGTGGGGCCCTGTGAAGCTTCGTTTCGCCTCTTTTTGCCAGCTTCCTCCGTTTCCCATCCCATCCAGTCGGTTGAGGCTGAGAACGAGGGTGCCTCTCCATGCCTGGTGCCGCGAAGGGTTACCCTCACAAGGAGTAAGAGTGGGTAATTGTAAGGATTCCTTATCTTACCTCCCGCCCTCCTTCCCCGACCATCGCTCTGTGCATGTGTACACGGAGTTATGGGAGAGTGCTTTTACCCTATAATTTGATAATAAATTTTGAATTCACGATGATTGTATAATAATAGGGTTAACGGCGGCGAAATGGGATTTCGGGGAAGTATCTGTGCACGGTTTCACTTAGGCCGCTTGCTTGTGGAATTGATGGAAACCTTTCTGACTGTTTGTGCCCCGCGTCTCGCTCCTGGACTTGGAGCTGTGAGATTTTGTTTGGACTCGGGGGAGTTGTACGCGTGTGATGGCATCCAAAATCCAACGTGTTTTCAGTGGAAATTTATAGAGGATTCATGCCTGAGAAGGGGGTGAGGGGGGGGGGGGAGTGAAACCTTAAGAGATGCTTCAATTCACGTGTCATCACATTGATGGTGTAGGGGGAGGTGATAATTGTCTTTAAGGAGGCTCATGTGATGGATGATGAAAATCAAGCTCGAAGGACCACATTCTGGCACTTCAAAATTTGACCAGATGGAAACATGTTTTCAAAAACCGAAAGAATTGAATTTTGTTGGTACGTGACACAGAATCCTTTCCAGCAACTTCTGTCAACATTTGTCAAACGCCATAGACACTTGTCCCTTAGGCCCATCTGCCGTCTTGTTTCTTGATGACCTCCTTCGGTGCATTGATGGTTTCAGCGGCTTCAACAATCGCCCTTCTTTCGCTGGATTTCAGTCTGCCCTCATTTTGGGGGAATTTTTGTGAGGTATTCACTCATCAGCACAGTTCCGATCATGAAACAGAGGAGCAGGTATGCGGAGGGGGCTTCGGATGCCCGATCCATTGTATGAGAGGCTCCACAACAGTTCTATCTACAGCGACCCAGTGCCCATCGCAGCCTTCTCACGGGGTCACAAAATAGTGAATATTTTCAACTTTGAAGTGACAGACCTTAAAGATTTTTGGACCTTCTCCGAGGCTGCCATTCTTTTCAACTAAGGTCATCCACATCCATGGGCGTCTATGAAGTCAGATGTGCCCTAGGTTGGGATACAATTTCGCAGCCACCTTCACACTTCTGTAGCTCAAATGGAATTCTATCACATCACACCATAATCTCCCGACTTGTCACCTTTGGTCTGTTGCTTGTCCAAGTCTCTGCAAAATCTTAAGGATGGGAGAACCTTCACCATAAATCAGGATGTCAAAAATAAGGTGTTCCTCAGCAGGATTGATGAAGCCCACTTAATTTATCAGTAACACCGCTGAAATGTCACTTGACCAGATGGTTGTCGTGCTCTACTAGTTTAGCTTAGAATTTCTTGGTCTTCCCAACTCTTGAATTAGCCAGTTCGTCTAGGCTGTTCTAAAAGTCGTCTCCGAAAGCAGTGCTCCTAACTATTGAAAGAGATGGACAAGCTTCAAGGCAGTGAAGGAAGTTCTCCTCCTAATCCCCGTCCAGGTTGCTAAGACAGAAGTCATTGTATATGAACCCCCTAGACCAATCTACGTCACGCTTACCCTGATGAGGCCCTTAGTCTACGAAAGACTTGGACATAACTGGCTGCCTAAAATGCTGTCCGTATCTTTTCTCTTCTTCCGTCTAGGCATAGCCAGAGGGGTCTAGTAGGGTAGCCCCGAAATCGGGACAAAAATCTCGAAGAAAGACTTGGAAGGAGTTCGTAGGGGACAGGGGGCTTGCTGACCCCCTCCTTGGGATCGCTGTAAGGTTTGGAGTAAAGGCTGAATTTGAAACTGAAAGCTGTTCATTTTTGTAGGATTTTGGTTTTCTTCGGAATTTGGGGTCTTTCTGCCCGTTTTCCGAATTTTCTACAATCAGGGCGCAAGGTAATCTCTGCTCTTAGCACCAGTTTCCTCTACTTAAAGTAGATCTGCATCCGTTAGAGCAGAATGAAACCATGCCTTCAGAACAGGAAACTCCTCGAAATTTATCGAACTCCCTCTCAAATGTCTCCCCTCGCCACTGCCATTCCTTCATTCGCATGCCTCCCACAAATCCCTCCCCGCCAAGCCCCCCCCCCATTCCTTTCACACTTAATTTAATTGAAAGAAATGGGTCATTCCTCTCCTGTCATCACACATTCAAGAGATAATCACAAAAGCCCCCTTTTGTTCCGATTAAAATATTCCAAAAAAAAAAAAGAAAACAGCAAACCAACATACGTGTCCTGCGCCCCCATCCCCACCACACACACCATTACCTTGTATTTATAACGAAATTACCCCTGAAACTACTCCTTGAATGGATTAATCATCGTTCCTATTCACAAAAAGGGGCAAAATTAACCAAAGGACGCACACACACACGTATACACAACCCTCGCAATCATACACACACTTGCACGGGCGGAGCGTACACGCCCATAGGCTCTTTCTCTGTTCGAGGCCGACGATCCTGATGAAACCGATGCCAGTCGGTAGTAATGGAAAATAGGTGGCTGACTGACTGGCAGTTGGGGACAACATGACGATGAGATGGTCGCACAAACGACGGCAAAAAGAAGGGAAATCTGGAGAGAGAGAGAACAAAAAAAAAAGGAATGAAATCTATTCAGAGGGAGAGACGGCACAAGGAAGCCAAGGACTTCACAGTGTGCAAACATTTGTATACGAACGTAGTCCTCTCCACTCATAACAAATTTCTTTTCCTTCCTCGACTGCCTTTCCTTGTCTCTTTCTCACTCACTGTTGCGCGCTCTCTCTCTCTCCCTTGAAGGCAGATTCACTCATTCGTTCGATGGTTCGTTTCATCGTAGCGCTGTGTGTCGGTCGGTCCTTTGAGCAGACGACCAACTTTAGTCGAAGCTTTATATTAACATTTCGGAACGTGCTTGCCTGCCATGGAATTTCACCCGCCTGCCCGCGGTCGTCGCCTTACGTTGTCTCGCTGTCTTTCAGTGGCACTCTCCGCACTTTTGGTCCCGAAGTCAGATGAAATTTCCCGTCTTTTAGGGCCCGCTTACCTGTATCGCGCGGCGGTGGAAACTTTGCCGTGCCGGGGCACGGAGACTTCTTGCTGACTGCACTCCGCCCGCCTCGACACGAAGTGCGGCGGCAGTGTGGGTGCTAGGAGTTTGTTGTATGCGCTAACCCTTCAACTGCGTGCTTGGGAGAGAGTCCATGGTGCGTTTACAACGCGAGGATTATGCGAGGAGTGCACACGCAGAATGCTAAAGACGTCACCGTCAGCTGAGGGGGTCCTGTGGAATAAGGACCGTCGGCGGGAAATTTTGCCGAAGGATAATTATCTTTCAAATATATTGTAATCTATACCTTCGCGGGGTATGAATGAGGTCACCCCCCGTTCATTTCATCGTGATGTGTGAGCAAGGCGGCGGCACCGGCAACGGCACTGAACGTGCAAGAACGAGTGCAGCAGCAGCGGCAGCAGCAGCCTCATCGTGAAGGGTGGCAGAGCCATGAAAACTTTATGAAGTGAACATTTTGTGACACGGAGGATGTTTTATTAATTTATTATCGTCAGCGTGTGACGAGAGATGAAGTTTTTAAGCGATGTCGGGCCATTGTAAAGTGACGCTCGTAAATGTTATGACTTTGGTGATCGTCTGAGAGGTCGTTGTGGTAGACGAATCTTTGGATGACACTGCTGACAGTCATGCTGTCTTAGGCTGGTTTTTCAATTGGTGTTCGTTTCGAGTCCTGCAGCTTTTGGAATCATGGACGTGTGATGAAGCGGAAGCGACAGAGAAAAGGATTGCGTGAGTTTTGATTCGGCCATCTTCGACTTATTGCAGAGACAACTAGGTCTCCGTCCTTGGAGAGCTCAATGGGGGCTTCAGTGGACATCCCTATGAGTCTCTCGATCTGGTAACGTGTTTAGCTAGATGCTCCTGTTTCATTTTTCCACCAGTTTGAAGCCATTTGGGCTCTCTACTGAAAGCGAAGTCTTTTTTGTCCAGCTGTATGCGCCTAGCCAGATCATCTCCAGCTGGCTTAGAGAGCTCTGCGAAAAGTCTGTCTGCTCCAACAGCTTTGTTGGACTTCAGTTTCGGTGTCGACCCCTTCTAAGTCGATGCAACGGAATTTTTGTCAATTGTCGCCCAAATTCCACATTTTTTCCCCCACCGCCTCATATCGCTAGGGACTCCTTTCAGACGCTTCTGTCTCATTTTTCCCGCTGTTTCTCGTCATTTTGGGCTCTCTGCACAGTCCTTTTCTCCTTTGAAATTGGAGGTGAAGATTTTGACGGCTGGCGACTTAAGAACTAGCATCAAGAGCACGCGGTCACGAGCACGACTCGCATCACAATCTATTCTCAGAGTGTCGCCCACTCTTGCTTTATTTTGAAGATTGCCTCGTTCGTTTACCAAATCAGAAGAAGACTTCAGAGATCCAACGCTTCCACGTAAGATTCTCTTCCAGGCTTCGCATTGTTCATGACAATGGATACGTGGCAGACTAGACCACTGAAAGCGAAAAGGAAGAGTGGTGCATGGAGACAAGGGCCTCGGAGTCTGTGCCTGCTAGACCGTGCTATGCGGCGACTTCCCAGCTCATCGTGCCCTATGTCAGTGATTGGTTTGTTAGGTGGTCCGATCGTCTGTATAGACCCGTACCCAGCAGCTCTGTTGTTAAAAGTCGACCATTGCCTCGTGAATCATGACACAACGCAGATGAAAGCAAGAGAAGAGACGATCGGAGGCCTCTGAGATATGTTTAAGGATTGCGAGCTGCACACACATGGGCCAAAGATGGACCAACTGCCGACTATGCTAAGGATTTGGCGGAATCACTTTCATCGCACAAACCTCCGGCTGTTTCAATCACTGAAAATTTAGAGGTTAGCAAATTAATTTCACAAATCTATGTCCATCTCACTTGAATGCCAAAAACTTGGCGGCGGGCGGAAATCAAGCAACGCGCCTCCTGGGGTTGACGGAGAGAGTCGTTGAGCTCTAAGAATGGTGGTGCAGCCCCGGATGAGGGAGGAGGTTGGGAAACACTGCACTGGAGTGCTCAGACTCAAAAGCTAGTTCATGGTACTACCAGGCAGTCGCCCTCATTTACTTTAGTTTTCTGGTTTTCCGAAGAAAGACCAGCAGGTGCTTATGTTTTCAGCTCCCACCACATCAACGCCAAACAGCCGCCACCTGATGCGAGCAAAGGCGGGACATTGACTGAGAGTGTGCTCTGAGGTGTCTCCACCTCCTCCACAGGCGTCGCAAATGGCGTCTTCACTAAGACCAAGTAGACATAGGTGCTCAGCGCCGACAAGTTTTCTGCACTCTTTTTTGTCTAGATATAACAAAGCACCGGGGATTTCTCGCTGACGTTCGGAAGCATGCACTTGGTCAGCCAGCATCCTGGAGAGTCATGCCATCTCTGGTTGTGCTGTTGGGAGACCCAACCGACGACGAAAGCCCAAACCAAGGAAGCGGGTAGTCCCAAGGTGGCTTCGGGCCCAACGAATGCCTCTCAGCATCTCGTTTCCCGTGATTCTGTGATATCCCCAGACCCAGACAAGTTTTAGCGAAGATGAAGTCGCTTAGCCATGACACAAGCGGAGGGGGGTCCCTATTGACGGCCACCTGTGTTCGTTCAATTTTGAGTCACCAGCTGCACGGGGTTTTGGATGATCGTGTCTCTTCACAGGATTTTCTCAAGAATCGTGTCGCAGAAGTGGGATGACAGGGCGACGCCTTGTCTGATACCTTTTAAAGGTTTCGTTACTGACCTGGGCGGAGTAACGAGAGTTCTCCATCGAAAACAATCTGATCAGTTTTGTTTGCTTGCCAATACTAGACAAGACACCCTGTAGCACGTCGCTATGCACATTGCCTTGATATCGAGAGTCGATCTGCACTGCTTGGTTCTTCTCCAGCACCTATCGTCGCCTTCCCTGGCCTGAAACCAAGCTCAGAAGGTCATCTCTGAGATGCGCGATCGATGTAAGGCGTTCAAACAAAGAGGATTTTGAGTTGTTGAGGAGACTGATCACTCTGCAGGTGCCGCAGTCGTATGGGGTTTCTTTTTCTTGTGGATCACGCTTTGCTGATGTACGCGCCTAGCCAGATCATCTCCAGCTTCTTTAGAGAACCCTGCGAAAAGTCAGTCATCTCCAGCTGCTTTGTTGGACTTCAGTCTCGGTATCGAAGCCTTCTAAGTCGATGGAACGTTATTCTTGTTCAGTGTCCGACCTCCTCGTTCAAAATATTGCTTCCCCCACCGCCTCATGTCCATACAGACTTTGATCTCCATCCCGTACCCCTCTGCATTTCGTCACACCCCATAGATCGCGTCCACTTCCACCATCGCCATCGGCCACCATCAAAACCACATAAATTCACAGAAAACTTGGAAATTTCATAAACGGCCGCTTGCCCGCGAACTTGATTTCAATCTTCGTCAAATCCGTTCGGCCTTAATTGCCTTCCCTTCGGTGCCGCAAAGAAATTTTCCGGTTCACCGAGACAGTAAACAATCGCAGCGCTGTCCAACTCTGCGCGGGGCCTAATAAAACCATTTAGCAACAATTTGAATACAAAAGCGAAATGTATCTCCTCCCTCTTCCCACTCTGCCACGCACCCTCTGTCTGACAATAAAACAATTCCCGTGTTCAATGTCAAATTCTGTCTATGACCGCACCGTGAACTGACCTCAGCGAAGCACAGCGCACTACAATGTGTATCTTTTGGATTTGTAAGTGCGAGGGGTGGTGGGGTGTAGAGAAAAACGAAGCAAAACGAAATCGAATCAAAGTGGTGAGTGGTGCGGTGGGTCGCGAGTACGTGATTTTGTTCGTGTGCCCATTGTGTGTTGTCCCCCCCTCCCCCCTCGTGACAACCTTGGCGGGGGGAGGGAGGGCCGTGCAATCGAAGTTGTTTTTTCCCTCCCCGACCATGTGTTTCATCATTTCTTTTTTCTTTCCATCCGATGACACACACAACAGCAGCCCCTTTGACCGGTGGACGTCCGCCTGGTAGGAAACCTGCAATCATTCGAATTATGAGTGTGCGGCGCAATAATTTGAAGCAATTTTGTTGGAGCTACATTCTGCCATCCCACCACCATCCACCACCACCACCACCACCGCCGCCCTGGGAAACTCTGTGAATCCCAATTTCAATCCCAGTCCGAGGCCGATGCCGATGCCGAGGCCGGGGTCTTCTGCAGAATGCACTCTCGGTGTGTGCCTGTGAAATCTGCAGAATCTCATCAGCGCGCCATCATCTGTGCTCCGTGTTGCTGTGTAAATGAACTTAGAAGTGCTCCACCGCGCGCTAATCCACTCGAAGAGTGAGAGAAGATTACAACCGACCGGACGACGAGGATGCAGGTAGTCGTTGTTGTTACTGGCCCTTGTCTGTGAGAGGGGGGGCCAGGGGCTCAGTGGAACTTTACTTTAACACTTCACACAGCGGTTATTATTGGCATTCTCAACATTGTTTCGGTTCTGATTTGCACGAGATCCGCGCGAGAGGCGAGCACTGAGAAGGGCGGTGGCCACTTAACATTTCGTCTGGTCTGGCCTGTTGTATGCGCTTTTCTCAGGCGATCGAACTCTCCCCCCCTGCGCGACTGGTCATTCACCTGGCCTAGTGATTCATTCAGAAATGTGAGGCGCAGTGATGGTCTTGTGTTTTTTGTTTGTGCTTGCTTAATTGGCGTAGTCCCGGGCCAAGGCAGGCTGTGCGTTGTCGTCACATTGTCCACACTGGATCGTTGTCATGGGCATTGAGCTCGCAGTGATGATGCGATTTCCTTTGTGGGTCTGTGTGGCAACATGTGACGCAGCTGGCGGTGATTGCCTGCCGCCTGAAGGAAAGGTTGTTTCCTTTCACCGTCTTTGTCCTCTTCGGCATTTTGTTTTTTTTTTTCGGGGAAAATCTTGTGAGGGATTTGGAAGGTAGGTGAGACTGTGATTGTTTTCAAATTACGTTGGTAGGGAAATTGTGTTGCTGGTGTTTATTGCCGTCATTCACACGTGAGAGACTGTTGTCTGAGTGTGGGTGTGTGTTTAGCTCCCTTGAAAATTGGGCTCACATCAGCTGACATCTTGGTCCACCTTAAGATGTGACCGGACACGAGGAAGAAGACGACTAAAGCGAGTCTTGTGAGAACTGTACAAGCAAAATCTGTAAGCTTTCCCTAAGGATGTGGTCAAGGCTGAGCTAAAGAAGGGGGACCTTGCAGGATTTGTCAGAGACTAAGGCAGTGAGGCCACTTGTAGAAGATCCTTTTGGCCCAAGGCTCGGATCTCCCCCTTCAAGGTGTGGTGGACGTTCAAAACATTTTTTTCACAAATTCTCATCAAATGGCTTCGAAGTGGAATATCTCGGGTGATATGAATCGCATCCAGCAGCGCTATGGCTTGTGTTAGAGGCGACATCTTGGGCTTCACTTTGTTGGACGACATCATTGAGATGTCACTTCGTTGTGAAAAGTTATTTGAGTGCGAAAAGGAGTGAAAATTCGAAAGGACACGACTTCACTGCTTTGTTGCTGGTGTCCAGTGAGGGATTCAATTGTGAAGTAATTCCTCTACAAGTTGGACAAATTTGCAGAGACCAAGGCAAATCCTGAAGGTGGAGGACTATGTTGTGTAGATGCGCTGCCGTGGGTCTTATACAGTGTCCGGGGGGGATAGTGTGGGTGACAGGTGTAAGCACGGATGGCACTATTTTCTACAAATCAACCTGGTTGGGAGCATGCACCAGCTCATCTGTAAGATATGGTCGGAGAAAAGTATAAGACGGCGTGCCTAGAGACGAGCTATACAGTGCCACGTCAAGTTTTGGTATTCCTACCAAACTCGTCAGATTGTGTGTCTTGTCGCTGCTCCGTCAAGGTTGGGAACGAACTCATCGAGACCTTCAATGTCAATAAAGGTTTTAGAGAAGGCGATGCACTGTCATGCGACTTCTTTAACGTCATCCTTGAGAAGATCGTGCAGCTGGGATACGCTGATGACATCAATACGACATTGGCCGCTCCCAGCGGGTCGTTGTAGAGGCATTCAAGGCAATGGATGAGCAGATGACTGTAAACGAGGATGAAGCAAAATTCATGATGTCGACAAGGAATCAATCGGTCAAACGTCATCACGGTCAAAATGTGACAATCGATGGCTAGAACTTTGATGTACATACACACATTGGTGAGGAGTGTGTTTGCCTCGGGGCTCGGGAACTCCACACCTTGACACCTTGATGGAGATTCGAATCAGAATCAGCCTTCGCAACCGCTCTGCTTTGAGGATCACCCTTGCTACTTAGGCTTATCGAGTTTTCCGAGTCGAAACTCCTGACTCGGAGGACCAAGATAATGCTCCAAAAGTCCCTTATCCCGCCCATTCTACTATACGGAGCCCAGTGCCGTGCCCAGTACGAGAGCCTCGTGCCTCTCGTTGGACGATAAGCAAGACCACAGAGCTCCTGTTCTGTCTGCAAGGAAGGCGAATGAAGCAGAAAACACAACCACGAGCTCTACGTGCTGTAGCAAGATGTGGATGCAGTCCGGTCACATCAAGCGAATGAACAACAACCCTCCAGCTAAGATCTCTTCCTATTCCAGACCAGGAGCGGCTGCGAAATCTCATTTATAGAAACCAAGTGATCGCAGACGTTCGAGAGAGATTGGTCTTGTCAACTGAAAGCAGCGTCCCCGAGACCATCAGGAATGGAAGGCAGCTTTAGCTCAGACTCAGGCCCATCATGGGCCACTGGCCTGATAAGCAAGTCGTAAGGAAAGAAGTTAAAAAGGCGAAGACGCATGAAAAACCCTTTAAAACAGGCGCAAACCACTCATGTCGTATTTGACAATGTTCACCAAAGGAAATGAATACCTGACCCATGTTGCAAATACGAAGACTTTGCCTGATCCCTCGAAAGATTAAAGACGCCGCATCCATCTTTCACAAACAATGGAAACGACAAAACCCCGAAACATCCCAGTTAAAGAGAATTCAATTGATTTTCATTTTCAGAACATTTCTCCACCCCTCCAGCCATATCATCGCGTCAAAAATTATGACAAAATCCCAGAGCAACCTCATTATCACACGAAAAGTGCATTAAAAGTGATTCCCAAATGCAGACACATACAAACCCAAAAAACCATCCCCTGGCACACATATGGACAAACAATTCCATTCAATTGTTCTCCTTAAAACTGATTAAAGGCAATCTTCTCGAAAAAAAACACACCAAAGGAGCCGTAGACCATCACCGAGCCCTATCCTGAGCACAGGCAGAAGAGATTCACCACGAAGAGGCACGAGGAACACAAGGAACGACGATGACGACGACAACCGAACGAAGGGGGAAACTGAGAATCAGGAAGGAAATGAACACGCTCAACGATTCATGTAAACCGAGGGGGAACCCCCGTCTCAGTCGGCATTCTACCTCATCATCCCTGTATGTGGCACACAGCTGCCACTGCCACTGCTGCTGCTGCTGCTGCTGCTGCTGCTGCTGTGCCGAAGCTAAGAACCGAAAGAAAAAAAGAAACGAATCCTTGCACTTCACAGGGCACCACACAGGTTATACCCGAACATTACTTTAATCTGTAATTTGTATGCCTTTTTATGTAAACACAGTGTTCTCGAGAAGCGGCAGAGGAGGCGGAAAAAAAAAACGAAAGGACGACGACAGCGGGAGGAAATGGGAAATGAAGAAACAGAGAGAGAGAGAGGGTGCACACAGCGGCGCGCTACCTGAACCTGATGACAATGATTATCGAACGTCGCGGCTTAAGCACCTGGCGTTACCCGCCAACACGCTGTTACTGTGCGCGCCCTGCCGCAGGGGCAATGATTCCTTTTATGTAATTCATGGTTGTACATGTGGCAGCGATTCAGAGATTCAGGAACCTTGCTGGCGATGATCCCTGACGGCGGCGGCGGTGGTGGTGGCTGTGATGGAGTGCGTGAGAAAATTCATTGCCGGGTGATAGATGGGATGTCAATGGGGGCGAGAATCGAACGGCGACCGATGTGTGTGACATCTTCAGCTGCGCCAACTGGACAGGGGACTGGTTCTCGATTGGCGATGCCGTCTTTGGGCGGGGATGCTGTGGCGCGATGTGCGCCGCGAATGCGGCACGAGCTACACCGGTTTGAGTTGGAGGAGTGTTGGCAGTGCTTTGGAGGACTGCAGTGGGGAGTGAATCTGATTTAGACGAGTAGGGTAGCAGATGCTTCGAGGAGATCGGTTTTTTTTGCAAGGTTTAAGGACATGAGAAGGGACGGAGAGGAAGATTCTAGGATGACTGGAAGTTGAGGCAGCTGATGAGAGACCATGCTGGGTGCAGAGGCTGGTGAGAGACTAGTGACTAACCGACTGTGACTAAGAAAAATAGGTGAACTTTCAGGAAATCGCTGAGGTCGAGTGGAGAGTCTTGAAGATTTGAGGAATGACAGCTTAAGTCCTAAACGTCACCATACCGCGGTGAAAAAAAATTGCTCAAATGTCTAACCGATGTTGAAGTCCCATCCCCCCCGGCCACTCATGTCCAAATGTCTCGAGTAGGACCTCCAACCCTTTCACCCACACAGCTGGCGCCCCTCTCCGAAGCATCATCCTGGTGAACTCAGTCGGGGGACAGTTTAACTCGCACAATAGGTACTTCAGTTAGAACTCAATTTAACCTCAAATTTTACAACTTCCTCTTAACTCCTGTATGTTGTGTTCTCGGCATTGTCGCCTCCACCCCCTCCTGCCTCGGGAGCATCAGTTTCACCCCAGAACGGTGAAAATATAAATTATTTCTAAATGACTACCCATTTGTGCCAAAAATATCGTTTAAACAACTGAGAGATGACATTGACGCTGTCGACGAAGACTACAACGACGACGACGTTTGGGTATGCTTACCCAAACGGGGCGAAGGGAGTGAAGGGAGGGCACCCGAGTGCTGGAAGTAATGTGAAATCCACTAAAGTATCTTCTGCCACAGTCTACGTGTCTTTGCTGGCGACGACCGACAACCGACAACGGTGTGTCTGTGTGTGTGTCTGTAGGTTGGTTGGTTGTTAGTGTGCGCTCACCCACCCGTGGCAACAGCCAGCAAACGGTGGAATACAAAAAAAAAAACGAGCTCAAAACTTGCCTCTTCATATCGCGCGTAAGCATTCCGAAAGAAAGTTCATTTCGTTTTCATTTCGCATTCAATTTTCACCTCATTAAAAATGCAAACCCATCCGATGCATTTGTTATCTCTCTCTGTACTGACGGGCAGGCGTCTTTCCGTGCCACCGCCGCCGCCGTCCTCAGCGCCGATCACACGTAGGCAACTGCTGCTAATAGTGCGACGAGAGTACGAGTACTTTTGATTTTACACGGGAAATAGGCACATCGTTGAATTTTTAATAATTTCTCGTTTGTGGAATGCGTGGAATTACTGCGTGTGGTGAGGGGGCGTGGAAGGTAAGGAGCCCGATGAGCGATTAAGGAGGGAGGCGGTGGATTTTTTTCGAGATATAAATTGCTGATTACGGAAGTCGGAAATGACTGGCAGACGAAAAGAAGTTACGGTACGGCGAGGACGGTATTGTTTGAGACGCGAATTTGGTGGGGCTTTACCGGGGATATGGGAGGACTGTTGGAAGATGCGATGGGTGGATGGTAAAAGGGATGTTCAGTCACAGAGAAGAGACGACTAAATGAGGATGATTGGGCTGGACAGTCACTTGAGCCTCGGATAGGCAGTCATTTGCGTCTGCACAATTCTCAACGCGTCCTCTCAGACAAACCTGAGCTAAAGCCGACTCTTGTGTCTCCAAGGTCCAATCATAACAAAAGAATGACAGAAAGTGGTAAAAATTGACGAAAAATAGCGAAAATGACTAAGAAAGCGGGATAAATGACAATAAAACACGAAAAATGATGAAGCCAAACAAATACAATTGGAGAATGGAATTAAAAGTCTAGAAAAGACGATGGAAAATTATGAGAAATATGAAACAATATGAAAAGTAGCGAAAAATTATAAGAAATGACGAAGAAAACGCCGGAAAATGATGGAAATGAAGGAAGAATGACGAAAATTGGTGAACAAACAACTAAACAGAGCGGCGGTACTTCATGAAAAATGATGGAAATAACATAGAATGTCAAAAAGGTACGTTAAATGAAGAAAACTGATGAACGACGACGCCGAAAATGATGATAAGTGAGGAAAATTGGAAATGATTGAAAACGAAAATGACTGAAAACCATGATGATCGACAACGTCAAAAATGAGGACAAGTGAGGAAGACTGGTGAAAAAAATAAAAATGACTGAAAGACAAGAAAGTTCGATGAAGAAAATTTCACGAAAAGTTACGCAAAATGGGTATGAATGACAAGACTGTCGTCAAACCACAGTTTTTGGCGATAACATCAAACAAACAAAGATTGAAAATGATGAAAAATGATACAAATGATGATGGTTAGCAAGAAAACAGAGACTGGCGATGGACTACCACAATAAAACCATGTGAAATGATGAGAAATGACTAAATGAAGAGGAAGAATGACGAAAAACTAAGAAATCTGGAAGGACACTTTGAATTTTTTTTATGAAAAAATAATGGAAAAAGAGCGGAAAGTTATACAGATCAATTGAAAAATGTCTAGTCACAAGCCAAGATGAAGGAAAACTGATGGCAAATGATGCAATGTGGTGGAAAGCGGCGGAAACTGATGGCAAATGACGAAATATGTTGAAAGGAAACTGAAAAATGATGAAAAAATAGGAAAAATGAAGCAAAACTATGAAAAATGGCAAATTAAGAAGCAACCAACCAACGCTATGATACTAAATGACAGAAAGCCACGAGAAATGATGAAAACTAAAAAAAAAAAAAACAACAACACAGTTTGATATGAAGGACGATAAGACTATGGCAAAACTGTGAAAATAAGGAAAGACAGAGACAAAAATGATGACGGAAAGCGACGAAAAATCAAAGAGAGAAAACGAAAAATGATGTAAATCAAACCGAAATGACGGAAGATTAAGGCAAATAAGCAAAAACAGCTCTCGGACCATCAACATTAACAAGAGCAATAAAGATGCCACAAAATGATCCCCAAACTTGCAACAGTTTTGAAGCCGAAAGATGCCTGATAGAGAATTGTACTTCTAAGTTAGCAGAATTCTCAGGAATCTGAGCAAACAATTTCCTAGAAGCAGTCACACAACTATTTAAAGCTGTAGAACTGTCAAACAATTCAAATCTTACTGTAACGAGAGTTTTCTTCAAATTTCACGAGTTGTCGGTGATTTTTTTTTTGCTCAAAAATTTGCAACACATCGAACCGATAAAAGGAATAAGTGCGACAGAACACATACCACAGGACAGATGTGTAGCGCAACATCAAGGTGATAAAGCAACGAACATCGACAGTGTGGTGCAGCGAATCATTGAAAAAAAAAGAAAACCAACAAGACAACAAGGATACAATGAAGCAAGGATATGAAACAATCGAGCAAAGACCTGAGACCGTGAAGCGCAAGTTTGAAACAACAAAGCAAAGTATTGAGGCGGTGCAGCAAAGACTTGAAACGTCAAATACTGGAATTGTGGCGGTGAAGCTGAGAATTTCAATGATGAAGACCAAACTTGACACTGCGTTGGAAAAACTTGGTGATTGATAGCGTGGGACGCGTCACTGTCACTGATTGACATCTCTTTCAAAATTTTTTACTAAATTTAAATGAAAATTCATGAACTTTGCATGGTTTACATAAAAATCGGACAAATTGTATCCAAATCGTTCAAAAAGTGTCCAAATCTGTACTTCTTTTGTGGTTGGGACTAAGGCTTCGGTGGTGACGGCTTAAAGATTTGAACTGGAACTGTCCCTCTCGAGACATAAATCCATCCAAAGCCGCCCTCCATCCACAAACTGTCCACCAAATGAGATTACATCAATTCCACGTCATCCACGCCATTCAGCCATCCACAGACAACAGACTGACCAAGCTTGACATTCCATTGAAGATGAATTCCGTTTCTTGAAGCACCCACAGTGACCCACAAATCCCAAATCCCAATGTCCACTGACACTGAACTGAACTTGATTTCCCACGCTTTCATTGACGCTTCAAATAGACACATTAAACACGCATTTTCCAGCAACGGCGGGGGATCAGAAGAAAATAACCACTCCAGAGAGCAATTACACGAGCACCAAACCAAACCACAGCGCACCAGCCAGAGCTGAGAGAAGCCCATCGAATGGCGGCAGAGGGGCATCTCGAAACTTCCGAAACACGTGGAAACAACAAGAACAAACAGAGGCAGCGAGCAGACGCAAACAGTCAACGGACAAGATGGAAGAAAAATGCGGCAGCTTTTCATTGGAATCCGAAGTCGAGATTACCGCCGGTGGGCACTTAACCCAGATGTCGGCCCGGCATATGGACACAACGGAGAAAGGCTGTCATGTGCGAATTCCTCAAGATGCACACTCCCATCCCACCAGTGCATCCATACGTCCTCGTCGCTGGCCAGAAGACGTATCAAAGTCAAACGAGAAGCCACGAGGAGCTACCTCGAAGTGAAGACATTGTCATCGCCACCCGCCCATAATCATCACGTTTCGCCCCCGCCAACAAGTGAGTCTGACCTCAATTCGGAATGCAAATGATTCCAGCAGCTTAATTCAATCATTTCAGCAAACCATCCCTCCGCACCGATGAGGACGAGAGAAAGACGACGCCAGCGGGGAGACAGAGGAGGACGGCGACGATGAAGGATTCATCTTGAGGGAAAAATGAGGAAAATCTTCAGCTCGTGTGTGCGCCTGTGTTGGGGCAACGGGCGGGTGGGCTAGCTAGCTGCATGTGGAATTGAAGAAAGTTTTCAACTTTTCAAGTACTTCTCTCCTAGACCCGTTGTTTGTGAGGACGACGACTACGACGCCCCCTTAGCGTTGTACAGCGAATGGATGGATGGTGTGTAATATCTCTTTCTTCGTCCACGATGGATGAATGCCTTTGTCTATGCTACACCGAGTGGAGGGAATGTCGAGCAGTGCGGGGAGCAAGGAGGGGGAGATATTCTCCTCACTGCTGTGTGTATCTCCTTTTCATTTACTGGGATGTAGGTGAATACATTTCTTGAATGAGGAAACGTTTGCTGGAACAAAAGAGCCAAAGAAACTGCCACCGTCTGCTGTTGCCACACACCCTGGCCGCCCCACATCCCCCCCCCCCCCCTCTGAAGGAGTCCTTGTGTAGCATGCCTCTGTTGCTTGTTTAAGGTTTATGAATTTTCTTGCTTCTCTAGGCAGCCCCCCCTCTCCGATCCACCACCCTCACACCGTCAGCACCTGTTTTCCTGTGTCGACTTTGCCAGCAGGAAAGTCATCGCTAAAAAAGGTAAACAGAGTGGAGACGAAGAGGAGGGAGCAACTTTAAGGGATTTCTTTTTCGTTTTCTTCTTCCTTCCCCTTCTCAGCCTTGTTGGTGTTGTTGTTGTTGTTGTCATTTGCCAGGGAATGACTTTCCGTGTCCACCAACACCTTCCTCGTGCAGAAGTGCAGAAATCAATGTTAACTCCCCCCTCTCGAAAGTCGATTGAGAGCGAAAAACCGAACACACAGGCGGTGCAGGGAGGGTGCAGGGAGGGTGCACCAGTGCCGACGGGGGCGGCAGCATCGGGCGTAGTTGAACAACAAAAATGTCGAGGTTCAATGTTGTGGGTGTTGTTCGGGGGCGAAGCCTTTGCTAGTAATCGATTTTGATGCCTTTTAAGGATATCCAATGATTAGTATGTAAGTGGAACGTTTTTTGGTTTGGTTTGGGGAAGGGGTGGAGGGTGGAGGGTGAGACAAGGGAGAGGGGGGGAGGGCAAGGGGAAAGGCCTGAAGGTTGTTGAAGATACAGGAAACCTTGACAGATTGGCTAAAATAGTAAAAAGTCGCCAAATTTCAAAACATTTTCAAAACTTCTTTGGAAACTGTGTGCAAGGAGCACAGCTGTGGGCGGTGATTGGCTAAAGGAAATGCTTAGGCATGTATACTGAGCATTAAAATCGTATTTAAGTGGCCGGTTGTGACCAAAATGCCCCGCACCTAACACAAAGGACTTCTTGATCTCCCCCCGCATGGCCATCGTTTGGGGGAGAGACAGTCCCACCATCTGTGCTGTTTGGTCCCTCAATTCGCCTCACAAAACCGACAAATCAGCACCTTTCACAAGTCACTCGCCTGCTCAAAACTTGCCCCCAATCACTTCGCTTCCCATTCACATGTGTCCCCCACTTCAATTAGGTTCTCTGCCTCCAGTGTCCCCCTTCATCTCCTTCAAATCCCATCCCATCATTGAATGCCCACAGCAAGGAAACAATTTCCATCGTGAGTAGCCCCCCCCCCCATTCAAAGAGGGGTCCTGCACCCTTGTTTGTGTGAAAGAAAACCTCGAATCATCCCCATCCCTGCTCATCGTTCGCACAATTGCCAACTCAATTTATCCCCGTGCGCGACTGAGAAAGGACAATGATTAGAATGGAAAATTACCCGACCAACAAACGTCTCACAAACACACTTATCCTCTGACAAAGGATCTGAGGGAAGGACATTTTTTTGAAGAAGACGAAAAAAAAAAAGGAAAACCTGACGTAAGCAGACAATTCCCGTCCACTTTTGTCACAGCGTTTGTTGTATCCAACAAATTCCCATTAATCCTTTTTATTGCCACTCACGCACACACGCACACCCTAAGGCTCACACCCATACACACAGATTGCATGTGACGCGGTCTTCCTTTTTGATTTTGAGTCCCCGTCGGGTTACCTACGAGTCCTACAGTTCTTTTTTCGGAGTGGATTTGTGAGCCGTAAATCCAGGTCAACACATTCGCTCGCAGTCCCAGGACATAATAATTCCCAATGTCGCATATAATTGGATTATCCACAATGTTGTGGCATTTACGATGACGGGCAGTGTAATTAACACGAGTCCGGTGATGCGGCGGCGGGGCAGACGAGATGTCTATCAGGAGGCTGCTTTTGAATTATGCAAGTCGCAGTGATGGTCGCTCTAATGGCTGTCGCTCGCATTACAGCGACGAGTCCGGCAGGCGGGTGGGTGTGCGATGCGAGGGTGAAGGGGCAGCAGTGTGCTGCTTGGTAGACATGATTAATCGAAGAGATTTCGAATCGACACTCAACGATTAGCCGGCGAATGGAGTGGCAATCAAGGGGATGAGTCGAATTTAGTTTGATATCTACCGGGAAGGACGAATGTGGAATAGATGGCGAGGATAATTTGATGGTGGTGCTGTTGCTACAAAGGACTGAATGGTGAACATGATGGAAGGCAGTCGATTTTCTTCGCGAGATGGCAACTTATGTTTATCCGCAAGAGACGGAGACAAAGTCTTTTAGAAGGTGAAGCGGTTTCTTCAAAAGGTCCCTTTGACGTAGTCCTTCCCAGTTAATCTTAAGAACATCGACTAGGAATACGAAGAAGGTTCCTTCAAAATGTTGAACCTTTTCGAAGAGATCTTGAAGAATCAATGACGTTGTGTGACAATCCCAAGGAAAACCAAGTAAAGCTCATTCTTCCCCAAATGTTTGACAATGTACACATTTGACGGGTTCAGAAGGCCACCAACGAAGTTGCGAAACATTGTGAGTGTCCAAAATGCATCAAAGGCGATTTTTATCGACCATTTTCGAAGTTCCTCCCTCCGACACCACAGGAAACAAAGAGTGTGAGCCGATTTTTAGATCCTTCCAGTGAAGCGGAAAAGTCATGAAAGTGACTACAGCACTCGAAAATACTAGTACAAAGGCACTTCGTTTGAAAATCTGAACGTTTTCGACGACCTCTCATTTGAATCTTTGTCCAAAACCTGTTTAAAGCTGGATATCTGTGACGACTTTGCCGTTTTTGAACCAAAAGAACCACACACGTTCGAAAATTTTAACATTTTCGAAGACCTCTCGTTTGAATCTTTATTCGAAAAATGTTTAAGGCCAGATAGCTGGAAGACTTCGCCGTTTTTGAAAACTTTATCAAGAACACTAATGTCGTGAAGGAAACAACAATAGTTTCAAAACGAAAGTTCAGTTCAGAAAACCTGTGATGCGTGTTTTCTCCTCATCTTCACAGTTTTCGAGTTGTTTTCAGGAAACTAAACGACTTCTTCTTCTTCTATTTTAAGCAAAGAAATTATGCAATGACCATTATCTTGAATATTTACCCGTTTTTGAGGTACTCACAGTTGAAGAACAAAGTCATTGAAGCTCCTTCAGTATTCAAAAATCCTCGAAATCCAGGTTTTCTCAATATTTAACAGTTTTCGAGGGCCCGTTTGTAAAAAAACGACACTTTGCGGTAATCACAGAACTCGGAAGATTCCCAAACTCGTGTGTTGAGTTCATTATTTCGAGCATTTAATGGTTTTCGAAATGTTTGAAGAGCTCTTAGCAGTCAGGAAACGACTGAATTCTCCAAAAATTTTGTTTTTTTTCAATATTGTGTCATTTTTGAAGCAATCTCTGTGAAGGCAAAAAGTCGCTGGAATAATTGCAGTATTCAAAACGGTTTTGAAAGCAATTTTTAAAAAATTACCAGTTTTCGAAAATTCCTTCAAAAGATTCTCCAAAAGTAAGCTTTTTTGAAAACTTTGTGCGTTTTTGAGGCATCTTAAGTGAAGCTGGACAGTTAAGCTGGCAGCTTAAGCCCTCGGAAGCACAAAACGAAATGAGAATAGCGCACAAGGGACGTTCTTCAATGTGTTCTACAGTTTTCGAGGAGATCTTGCAAAGGAACGGCACAAACTTTCAATTTTTTGGGCAGTTTAAGCCCTTAGAAGGATGACCAAAAATAAGAACAGCGCACAAGGACGTTCTTCTATGTGTGTTGTCAATTTTTGAGGACTACTTGCAAAGAGACGGCACAAACTTTCAATTTTTTTCAGCGCGCAAGGACGTTCTTCAATGTTTTTGACAGTTTTTTGAGGACTACTTGTAGAGAAACGGAACAAACTTTCAATTTTCTTTCCAACTGCTGCACGCAAAGAGTGGCGTTCAAAATATGTCTGAGGTTGCGTACGACATCTTTCGTGTGGGAGTTGGTCAGAGATATAATCCAACCTTCGGCCTTCAGGGTTTCCCCATGCTCCCCGCATCTGGCTACCACTGGATCCCAGTTTCTTCATCAGACATTCTTCTAGTCAATTTTGATTCAAAACATCATTGCTTTCAGTTTCTCAAGAGTCTCCTTTTTTCATTTCAAATGACCACCTGCCACCTGTCACATGTTCTCAAAAACCTCCCCTCGCCGCTACCAGTACAGTTCAAAGAACTAGTAAAAATTTTCAGAATTACCCACACGCCTCTTCTGAAAGGTCATTCGTTGAACTTGACTTCACAGTGCGCGCCTCAATTTCATTTAAAACGGTTCGTAAAACCCGCACAAACACTGGAAGCGTTTTCCTCAATTAATTGTCACCCCGCCGTTAATCGCTTGTGTACACTCGAACCAAGTCGAATTCACCACAGAAATCTCTCTCTCTCTCTCCCTCTCGGTGTCTCGGCTTGTTCACCTTCCATGTCCACCGCACGGCACCGCACCGGTGATCGGTGCGCTGCTTGGTCTTGCTCTGTCGCTTGTGTAACTTGTGCACGAGAGTTGCTGTGGCTTGCCTATATTTAGACTCGACTCGTTTCAATTTATTTATCGACGAGAGAGCGAGGTGCATGCTTGGTTTGGCCGTTTGCTCGCTCGTTCTCGGATTTTTTTTTATTTCATCGTCAGCAGAAGGCGACAGCTAATGGCGAGGGCTTTCAGTGTTCACCCGAAAGACTTTGTAATCCCGACCACAGCGCGCAGTGTCTCCTCCGCGCTGCCATTCACAAATCCGGGGTGTCCTCCTGCCAGCGGTCCGTCGGTAATGACCGCAATAAAAACCTCGTCGTTGTGCTCGCCAAAAGTCCTCACAATGAACCGCGCACATGAAGCCATTAGAATCTGTTTCTGCCGCTGCCAGTGCCACTGTCGTCATCGTGCTCGTCGTCCCCCGAAGCGGCACACATGTTGCCAGGGCACTGCCGGTAATTACTTGAAATAAATTAATGCTCGCCCGCCCCTTGTCGGGAGTCTGTCTGTTTGTCCGTTTGGCCAACGGGCGGGCGGTTCGTGTCTTTTGTCCTTCTTCGACTTGATAAATTGCAAATAATTGGAAACTCATCCTTGCACCGTCCTGGAATGAGGATGAGCGTGAGGACTGCTCATCCTAGCACGCTGATGACACAGAAAGCATTAAGCCCGCCGGTCATAACCGCAGAAAGTAGTTAAGAGCAGCAGCAGCGTTGATTTGATTCTCTGACTTGTTGCACTTGGCGTTGCATCGGTTGGCGCATCACCGCTTGACGCGACTGCTTCTGATTTAGTAACCGACGTCGTTTGGGGCCGTTTGAGCTGTGGCCGCAGTCAGAAGCATAAAATATCACTTGGCTTCGAAATGCTTAAGCACGCGTGAGCGTCTGCGCATGTGCGTCGGCAGTCGCATGTGATTGACTTTAAGTGTCAAAGAGGCCTCGGGTATTGTGTGGACACTTCTTATGCTTTTAGCGACGACGAAGAGAACGACGAAGAAGCAACGACCACGATCGACGGTAATGGGCCATTTCGAGGGACATAACGTCTAAGAGGATCTTGTGGTTGGCGATGATTTAAGTCGCCTTTTGTGTCGACTCATGGCATGGTGAGGGAGTGGACGGTTGTCAAGGTAACTAGGGCGGGGTTGGAGATGGTCTTCTGAGATTGTTGGTGGAAGGACACCTTAGGAGGAGATGACGGGGTTTGGTCTCAGTAGCTTGCCAACTCAATGCCTCGTTCAGTGTTCGGAAAGTGTTATCCACAGGTCACTGAGGAATTTCTAGAGCTTGTTAAGCACGCAGAAATATTCGGCAGGGATTTGATTTTTGGATCTCCGTCTGGCTTATAGACCCTTTAGGGGTTTCCTGGCAATTAAAGACTATCTGTAGCCAGGTAAGGAATGTAAAGGCCGGAGAGACTTCTTAAACTTCCTTCGAAATATTGATCTAAGGGCGTTGTCCAATTTGTAATGATGCTCCAACGAACAACCATCCAAGTCGCAAAGGTCCAAACACTCGTCTTAAAACCCCACCAGAGCCCAGCGAAGTCAACAAAGTTTCGAATATTCGCTCTCAACATACCGCAGGAGACTGCGTGACATCTTCATCTAGATGAACCGTTTATTGAAGGATCGTTAAAGTTTCCTCTGTGGAAGGAGACTTTGCAGGGCTTCTTATCCGACTTATGGCGCTTTTTATTTGTTGCATGCATTTTGACGAATATGGGCCTGGAGGAGCAAGATTCTCGACGAGGAAGAACTTCGACGATCTAGCACCTCGACGAGCACATGTCTTGATGAGCATGGAAGTCGTCAAACATGAAAATCGATGACATGAACACCGACAGATAGGAGGTTGAAGATCGACAAAACTGAGCCTCGACGAGCATTAAAATCAAGGAGCATGAACATGGAAGCCCATGGATGTTGTCAAGCATAAACATCGAAGAGCATGAAGACCGACGAACACGCTTTTTTTGGCTCAACTTCACTTGGTTTGAGATTAAGTTGCTCTACTGACTTTGTTCTTTGCCATGCTTCTCATGGCATGTCCTTAAAATACTTTCTGCCATTCAACTCCACTTTTCTGATCCTCTGATTGATTTCCTGAGATGTCATCGACAGTCTTTTGACATGCCCTGCACTTCATAAGTTTATGGGGCCGCTGATCATTGCCGCAGATGTTGATGATGTGTCTGAAATTTGAGAAAAAACAACAAAATTAAATTTCTGCTAAGGACATCGACATTAAAGAAATGAGCTTTGTATATATTGTATTTAGAAATTCAGAGCGAAAGGGTTCAGAAATGAAGGATCAGACTCAGGAAAACCCTACGTAAGTGACGATTAAGTTTGAAAAACCCGATATCAATTTGAAACGGCAAGACCCTCAACAGTGATGTCCTGTGTTTATCCCTATCGTAATTCAGAAAGGTTTTAGACAGTGCGACGCATATGACAGCGTCCATAGAGTCGAGCTATACGGTGCCATGTCTAGTTTTGGCATTCCCACCAAACTCATCAGATTGTGTAGGATGACTATGGAGAACTGTCGCTGATATGTCAAGGTCTGGAACGAATTCACAGAGACCTTCAATGTCAAAGAAGGTTTTAGACAAGGCGACGCACTGTCATGTGACTTTTTCAACATCATTCTTGAGAAGATCGTGCGTTAGTCACAAGTCAACACCAGAGGCACGATCTTCCAAAAGTCAGTTCAATTGCTAGCTTACGCCGACGACATTGATGTGACGGGACGAATGCGGCGAGCCACCAATGAGGTGTTTGCTGGCATTGAAGTGGAAGCGGCTAGAATGGGTCTGGTGGTTAATGATAGCAAAACGAAGTACATGCTGTCATCAAGAAAGGACGCACAACATCGACGTCTCGGACAGAGTGTCACACTAGCAGACTTTGTCTACCTCGGCTCCCCGTTGAATAGGGACACCAACGCAGAATCACTCTTGCCAATCGCTGTTTCTTTGGGCTCAAGAGGCACTTGAGTAATAGAGCCCCCTCTCCAAGGGCTAAGGACTTGCTTTATAAGCTTGACTCTATGGCCTGGACTTTACTAAAAGCGGATGAGAAAGCCCTTAGTCTTTTCGAGAGAAAAGTTTTGCATGCGATTTTTGGAGGAGAAGATTTAACGACGAACTCTATGGGCTGTGCAGCGACATGCGCCTGGTCAAGCGTCTTCGGATACAACTCTTAAGATGGCTAGGTTATGTAGAGCATATGGACACCACCGCTCCGGCTCAAAAAGTCTTCGAATCTGAGCCATTCGGGCAACGCAACAGAGTGGAGAAGGACCTCAACCAAATTGGAGTGCGCAACTGGCGGCAGCTGACGAAAGATCGTGCTGGCATGTTGGTTGAGGCCCAGGTCCACCCCGGACTGTAGCGCCACAAGAAGAAGAACAACAACAACAAAAAAAGAAGAAGACCATTTTTAAAAATGTAGACTCCTCCAGTTTCGAGAAATGAACGCAACGAATAAGAAATCTCGATTCAAATTGTCACTCTGTTTGAAAAATTTGACCATATCTCGAAAACGGTTCATCCGATATCTGATTTGAGATCAAACATTCGATGTCAACGACAAGGACTTACATTTAGAGATGAAATTTGTTCCACCAGGACACTTTCAGAGAAGTGAATTTTCGACTCAAAACGCAAGAAATTTTCAAAAAACTTGCTTCATTTGAAAAACCTTACGACTGACCTCAGTTTTCTTGTCTTCTTCAAGTGAAATGAGGCGAAAAAAAAAATGAATTTCCAATGGCCCATGGGGGGATCGAACCCACGACCTTCGCGTTATTAGCACGACGCTCTAACCAACTGAGCTAATGGGCCACATGGCGTTCCGCTATTTTGATTTCAGCCCTTGTCACTGAGTCATTTTGATGGGAAATCAATTCAAATGTGAAGAGGAAATGGTTTTAAAGAAAATTTCATTTGGCGTAAAGTCAAAATTTTTAATAAAGGAAAGTTGAAATTAACGGTCACATTTTTCTGCAAGATAATGAAGAGGAGCTTCGTTGCTTTTGTGGTGGAAAGACTGAAAAAACCCTCAAAACTGAAGAAAATTGACAAAAAATTTGACAGAAATGGGTCGGTTTTAGGACAAAATGGCCGACTTTAGCAGACGTTTTCGAACAAATGAGTTGATGGATGGAGGAGGTGGGGGAGACATTCAAAATTGATTTCAAATTAGTGCTGAATAACTGTGTCATAAGCAAAACTATCAATTGTTCAAATTTTAAAGTACAAACTAACGGTAATGTGATCAGAAATAACAGAATTTAAAGAAACTATCAAAATTGAGGCCCTCAACCCCCTTCAAGTGGTCCACAAATTTCACTGAAAACTCCAGCAAGGAGCGACTTAAAAGGTTTTCGAATACAGACATCGAGATGTCAGTTCGGTGTTTAAGTCACCTCCTCAGAGAGTTGAGATTATCTGAAAAGTTTATGAGGGCCGCCGTCTAGCTGCCGTCATAAAATCATCTCCCAAAACTACCAGTGTTTAAATCAGAAATCAGTTTTGCCCCGACGTCCCGCTTGATAACCTCAGCAAAGCCGATGGATTCAACTTGCGTTCCCATGCGGTCACCTTAAAGAGCTCTAATCTGCACCCCGTGCAGTCATCAAAACACGTAAACCTCCACTCCACTCCATGCCACTCCATTCAGCCTGCAGATTTTATTGCCTCGAGAATGCTGATAGATTTCGCATGTGAACACACACAGAGACACGGGCACACAAATGACGGTGGTATTTTGCGGTTGTGACATTACTTTCTGCAACTCGCCATCCATTCATCTTGGGTGTCCTTCAATTTTCCTGTTTTTACGATTCGGTAATGTAATATAGCAAGAGCTCTCATCTGTGTGTGCGAGAGGGGCAGAGGCGGCGGCAACGGCAACGGCAACGTCGACGAATCTCCCCCTTGAAAGGGTAGTTTCTTTCGAATTCATTTCAATTCTTTCCTTCGTCCGTTCCCTCTCCCCGCCCCGACGACGACTCAGTGACAGGATAATAAAAGCAGACAAGAATAGAATCAGCACACACACACACACCGACACCGACAATGCTGTGTGCTCATACCAATCACCGCCTCCCCCCGCTCGATGCTCAACCCAAGGAGGGTGGAATATCCACAGATGTGCCATAAAGTTTAGATGATAAGAGAGATACGGGTTATATCGGCAAATATTATACGAACGACTAGGTGTGTGTGTGTGTGGAAATTCAGGAGGACACAGGGCGCATAGTGCTCTGGCAAATAATCCTGTCAAGGGTATTACGCTGGTGACTGTTAATTTACCTAACTATAAGCGGATAGTTGCTTTTTGAGGGTTCCCATCTCCGTTACACACTCACACACACACACACACACACATGAGCACATCCATTGAATGAGAAGGAAGGGCACAACACACGAAAGGATCTCTTTGCCCTACCTGCACGTGTGTATTGTTTTTCTTTGCCATGGAATTACAGGTTAAATATGCGCTAGATGTTTGATTAAATTACATTGATTGCCGTGAAGGATAATCACAGGACGTCGGGGCGGTGGGACGGCTATTTGGCAACATTTCTTTTGCGGCTCTCCCACTCGTCAATGGACATGGAATGGGATTGTCTTCGGCACACATTACACAGCCGGATGTGCGCATTAGCTCGGATAATGGACGTACTCTCTCATAATTAGTCTGATTGAGTGTTGTCCCCACTAGACGCTGTTTGTATTCATGAGCTGCTGCTGCACATCTTCCCCCCCCCCCCCCCCGCCTCCCCAATTCGTCGTGCCTACACAACGTTGGACGATGAGACGCAGACATCGATTGAAGGGGAGAGAGAGAGAGGAGGGGAGCGGTTTCGTCTGGCGAGATGGAGTTTAATTACTATTCAGAGGATTTTTGTGGCGTAACAAGTCGGTGGCAAGGGTTCAATTGGCCACACATGCGATACCAATATGATGGGGGGCAGGGAATTGTTTCATTTTTATTGAGAATCATTTGACGGAGCAGATGAGAGAGGTGGACGAGAAAGAACACTCGTCAGAGGCAATAAAGCGATTGAACGTGTCCCGCACACAGAGGTGACGCTAAACGAGGCGAATTTATGACAGATTTACAGCGAGTTTCAGGGAAATGGATGAACGGCAGGTAGAACGACGCTTTGTTTGCGAGAAGAGACAGATGGGCACCGAGGAAACGTACAAAACGTGCACGGGACATGGGTGGGGAAAGGCACATTGTGCGCCTAAGAAATGTCCTGAGAAATGGATTTAAAGGACAGAATGGTGATTTCGAGGAAGGAGGGGATTTGCATTGGGGAGATGATTCATGGAGGAGAAGATTTGTCAAGCGACTTCCGATACAACGCTTCAGATGGCTATGGTATGGACACCACTGCTCCGGCCCGATCTGAGCCATTGGGACAACGCAACAGAGGACGGCCTAGTCTGAGATGGCGCACACAAGTGGAGAAGGACCTCAACCAACTTGGAGTGTGCAACTGGCGGCAGCTGGTAAAAGATCGTGCTGGCTGGAGAGAAATGTTGGTTGAGGTCCTGGTGCACCCTAGACTGTAGCGCCATAGGAAGAAGAAGATGAAGATGAAGGTGAAGAAGAAGAAGAAGAAGGAGAAGAAGAAGAAGAAGAAGAACGAGAAGAAGAAGAAGATGATGATGATTCAATTTCATTGGCGGAAAGTTTCTCATATCCCTGAGAGTGCCTTCATTGATCACACTTTAGCTGGTCAGACGGGGTTTAGTCATGAATTGAACTCTGGCCGACTCTAGATTCTCAAACAGTCTGTGTAGCTTATGTGGAGACACCATTGTTACCTCGATGACGCGCAAGTCAATTGATGAAGCCAAACGAATGGTTAAAATGTTTCAGCCTCATTGCCGCACGCTGTGAGACCATCCCTGAACAGTCTCTGTCTCTCAGTGCAGTTAATGCAATCATCGTTCCCTCTGTCTCAGCTTCAACAAATCGTAACCTTCAGCAGTGCAAACGTTTATACGATCATCGGGTTGGATAAAGACACTTTCGATGTGCAAAAGAGTCTTACAGGAGACCGGCTTTACAGAGGATGCACTGATGAAGGCAACCGGGAGGGATACTCTTCAGAGGCATCAGCGCATGACGGAGGCAACCAGGAGGATACTCGTCACTTCGTCAACCACCGGCAAAGCCTTAGTCCCTTTAAAGAACTAGTCAGACATCGAGATTTCTGATGAACTTGCTAGGCAGATGATCTGAGGACATGATTCCGCGTCCTTCGTTGATGGTTGGGTCTCTCAAGACCACAACTAGGGATGGCAGGATGTGGACAAGCCACGCGTATGTTCCCCGACGCAGCGTATTTTGCGGTAGCTTTTGAGAGAAAAGACTGCAAACGACATACTGGCGTACTAAACATCCGCCAAAAACCCTCTGCATCGCCTTTAAAGAGAACGACGAGACTGCTCAGCAGGTCCCCAGCCACTGTCCTGTCTTTGCTTGGAATAGGTGTCAAATACTTGACTCTGATGTCGTGGCGTTGGCGCCTGTTGGTATTCCTCCAGAAGGCCAGGAAACTACAAAAAATGTAGATTGCTGCCTGGTTGTACCAGCAACAGGTTGAGGAAGCCTGCTCCCCTGTAGTGTTCAACAGTACCCGACTGAGAAAAAAAAAGCTCTAGGAAAGCACCTTCCGAAGCGGGCATAATGAGTTCATCTGGGGATTCTTAACCTTCAGGCCCCTTGTGTCCAAGGATTCAATCAAGATTCAATCCATTGCAGTGCATCCTAGTCCTGGAGTCTACAGTGTTTGACGATAAGCCTCTAAGAACTTGTTGACTGTCCGAAAATGTTTATTTCCAGCGCCCTAGTTACACATGTCTACCGCGGTTCCCGATGGCAAGCTTGGGAAAGGTCTATGTAGGACTTCAGTTCTCGCTTCAGCCAGCATTTTGAATCCATCGGGTCCTAAGACTTCAGCTCCAACTACAGCCAGACTCTGTTGGGTCCTTAGACTCAAGCTCCAGCTTCAGCCAGCATTTTGAATCCATCAGGTCCTACGACTCAAGCTCCAGCTTCAGCCAGCGTTTTGAATCCATCGGGTCCTACGACTCAAGCTCCAACTTCAGACAGCATTTTGAGTCCATCGAGTCCTAAGACTACAGCCAGACTCCGCTGGGTCCTTAGACTCATGCTCCAACTACAGCCAGCTTTTGAGGTCCGTCTAGGACTTAACGTTTTTGTTACAGACAAACTAGTGTTGGGCACAAAGCCTCCAACTCCAGCTTTATTTTGGATCCATCTGAGGTTCACTTGAAGTGGTGAGAAGTGATGATGTAGGCCTCAGCGTCAGAGAAGTGCCAGCTGGTGTCTCTCGGGTAGGTCAAAAAACTACAGCAAATAAAGAACGAGCGGTATAAAGGGCCAGGATTTTTGTTCCTTGTGTTTTAAGGTTTCAGGGCTGCAGTGGACCATTCTGAAGCACTGATCTCAGTGCTTCAGTGGATTGTTCAAAAACCCTCGACAGAGAAAAAATGTCATCTAGGCCGAAAGGAATGTTCCACACCCCTCTTCGTAAGCATCGCAGGACCTTGAGGACCTCTGAGTGAGACAAAGGGGCTAGTCTCCGGTGGGAGACCCATTGGTGAGAAGATTGAGCCAGACCTCAGATTCTAGAAGTGCCATGGGACAGGTGAACGAGGCAGACTGTCACTTTAAGTCGAAATTTGTAGATGCCCCCCCTCTGCACGCCGAAGAAATGCTCAATCTTGCTGATGACATTTTTCCCTTCATTCAATTGAAAACTGTCATGTGTCATAGTAAATGAATTTCGCCTTGTCACAGAAAAACCGTCGGCGGCCTCCAACCTCCGAATGTGTGTGTGTGTTTGCGTCTGATAAACAAACGAAATAACTCAACTAAACTCAAGCCACGTTCAATTGAACCACATTCCATGGAGAGAGAACCTTAAAGCTGACATTGAATTGGATTTCCCAACCATTTTCCCCCAAAAAAAACTCCCCCTATGCGGACATACATCCAAACACACATATGAACGTGTGTACACGGCACTGTTCCGTTCCGTTCTTCTTTTTTCTCTGTTTAGACAAACAAATGATTCATTTAACGTGCTAAGTATCATTTTATGCATTTTAATTATTTCCCAAACAATCCGAGCACGGCATCCAACAACAAAGTCCCGCCACCACAATTTTTCTACCTTCATTCGTTCGCTCTCTCTCTCTCTCTCTCTCTCTTTCTCACACACGCGCGCACACCCCGCTGCATTGAAATGTCTGTAGAAGAAGTTGAAGACGAACGATACGACAACGACGACGACGACGACGACGACGACGACGACGTCAGAAGCGTAAGCGAGGAGCATAAAAGACACACAAAAGAATCTATGAAATACCGCTCTATAAAAAGTATAAAGCCCTGAAAATCCGTGTCCAAGAATCGCTGCTGCTGTGCGCCGGAGAGTGTGCGTGTGCGTGTGAGTGTGAGTGGCTGTGTGTGTGTGACGAGTGTGCGATAGAGGAAAGAGAGCCCGTTAAGAGAGTGGCAACCAGGAGGCATTTCAAAGGTTAATTGACCCAAAATCGTGAACCCCAAACAAGACCAAAGAGACTCACAGTGGCCGACTGGCTTGTGTGCATTTTCAACAGTTAGAGCGAGCACCATGGGCCAGCAGTTGTAGGCCTCTGTTATATGATGTCTGCTCGGCGAGGGGGGATGGTGGATGGGGGGGGGGGGCACACAGCGCTTATGTTTTGCTAAGGTTTATGGAAATTATGTTGATTCGTGTTGTGTCGACGAGGGGATTCTAAAGTCACCGCTCACACACACACACACGGCAATCGCGCGGCTCTCTCGTACACAGCTGCGAATGGGTATCTCTCTTCTGTTGCTCTGTGTGTGTGTTTTTTTTCGGTTTTCCCTCATCGGTGTATTACTTCTGTTTTATGGGATATAATGATGTTATGCTACTTTGTGGATTTGTAAATTAATCGTGTGCTGTAACAATATCAAGTGTTGGTTGAGCTGGTTTTTTGGGGGGCGGGGTGAAGGAGGGGGTGAATTGTGACGTGGGTGGGAAGGAAGATTGAGTAATTAATTTTAATTTTAATGACCAAGTGAACGTTGCTTTGGTGAATTTCTTTAAATTGACTTCACTGGTGGATGAGTGACGCGCCACGACGATGACAACGAACTGCGGCTTCTTAGCCACACTTCGGGGTCCATTTGCGGTGAATTTCTTCTTGGGCTTCATTTTGAAAGATGAACTTCATCCACTTCCACTCGTGACAAACTCGATAAAAGCAAAAGACTGACCTGCAGTGGCTTGGAGGATATTTCTTCGCACAAAAGTCGTTTCTCAGGATGCGAACAACAGCCTCCATTGGTTCTACTCACTCTCTTACTTATCAAGCCGGCGACCCATGAAGGGTCAGAGCCTGAGCAATTGTTACCTTCCATCGCTGACGGTCCTGGGCACGCTGCTTCCAGTCATCAAGGCCAAACCAAGTCTTCCGTCCGTGATGACTTGTTCTCTATACCGGAGGTTCGGTCGTCCTCTTCTTCTCGAACCAGGAGGCTCAGATTCGAAGACCGCTCTTCGCTGGAGCGTTGCTGTCCATGCGTTCGATGTGGCCGAGCCAATGTAGTTGACGGATTTTTGCCTTCCGGACTACATCCACATCCTGGAACAGCTCGTAGAGTTCGCGGTTATGTCTTCTCCTCCATTCACCTTCCTCGCAGACGGGACCATATATCCGACGTAGAATTTCTCTTTCGAAAGCGCCAAGAATCAGCTCTACAGACTTGCTTATCGTCCAGCTTTTAGCTCCAGCAAGCAGGACTGGCAGTATAAGGGTCTTGTAGAGCCTGACTTTGGTCCTTCGTGTCGGTTGTTTCGGCAAACCGAAGTAGCATCGTTTGCCAAGAGTGGTTCTACGTCGGATCTCCACTGTGATGTCATTTGTGGAGTTAACGTTTGCCCCGAGGTAGACAAACTCCTTTACTACCTCAAAAATATAGTTGTCGGTTCTTGCATTTTGTCCTAGGAACGTTTCTTAGTCGATAGCATATACTCGTTGATCTCCATTGGTTCTAGGTGATTTCAAATGACAGCTACTTTGATTGTAGACGGATTTAGTTGGTTTTTAAGTCACTTAAGCTTAACCCAACTGAAGTGGAATTGATGACCCACAAGAGCATCCTCTTCCACAGAAGTCTCAAAACAGGGCAAGCGAGCTGTGACTGGGTGAGGCACTGTGAGACACCAATTCAAGACTTCAATCTGGCCACAACACGAAACAGATTTCTACTTCGTGTCATGCAGGGGTCAACTCGAATTGGTTTCCTTTTTTTTTCTTTTTTTATAATTGGCACCCGCTAAAGGGATTATTAAGTACCCCTTAAGGTGCCTCCTTTGACTCAGGAGCTGACAGTGAAGCAGTTGGAGACGTATTCTAGCTCTTCACAAGTTTATGTAGGCACCGAAGGTGATAGGGGTATGCACCTAGTCCCAGACAGAACCATTCTGTTACCAGGCCAGTGTTTGGAGAGAAACCATTTAGAGCCCATGGGGACGTCGAACAAGTCGGTGGGGGTGTTTCTCCAATTGGGAAGACGTCTAAGAGAAATTTGTTGCCGAGGCATTTATTTTTGAGGAACGGAAGCCCTGGCCAGGTGGAGACAAGGTCTAGGGCGGTTTCTGGTTCCTCGTCGTCCATAGAGCTTCTGCCGAAATCCTTCAAGGAAGCACCTAGTCTACTTAAGGTCTCTCTCCCACCACTAGGCTTGTCTTCGAAGCCTAGGTCGCTGGCGTAGTGGTGAGTGCCTCGACCGCCACGCAGAAAGTCTATTCTCTATTCACACGTCTACTTTTAATGGCTCTACAGTCCGAAGTGGACTTGGACCTCAATGCATGTTACTCCAGCTAGCAAGATCACGCAGAGCTTAAGGGCTTTCTTATCCGGTCTTAGTAACGTCCAAGTTTACGCGCCGTGGCGTAGTGTGTTAGTGCGACACAGAAGGTCTAGGTTCGATTCCCAGACGGGGCCCCTCGCATTTTTTCACGGCACCACTTCTTTCGAGTTGCTGACAGCACTCAGAGAGTATCAATTGCCATGAAAAGTTTCTCAAATCCCGCCATTTGGAGTCACGAGTAGTTGTAGAAGTAGGCCCTGGTCCCTTGTTGTACTGCCACTCAATCAATTATAATTAAGAAACATAGAGGGTTTAGGGTCAAGGGAGGGCTAGATTTCTTTTGGAATCGCGGCAGAAGGCATGGCCTGAAGTAATTTGAAATTAGCAAGAGGTGGCATTGCCGCATACCTCGTTAATGCATCAGCTCTGCACTTAAATGAATGCCTTTCTGAGATGGGACCCAGCCAGAGATTGAATTCCTCAGCCATTGGAATATAGCCGGGGGATACAAGGCAATCAATGACCGTACTGCCTGCCCATACGGCCACTTCCGCCAGGGCAGATTGAACGAACTACAGTGCTTGGGCAAGCTGTAGCCACGACATAGATTGAGGCCCTCACAGTTAACACAACCTTCTCTCTTTTTGGACATGTCTACCAAATGTTGAGTGTCACAGATTAGACACACAACATTTGATAGACGCGCGACGATCCTTAGTTCTCGTCCATTCCTTAAATTTAATAATGCTTCGAGAAGATGTTGTCTTTTCAGGAGGTGTGCCTTAAGCTTTCTCACTTAACTATACATCACCTTCCCTCAGAGTACACTTTCAAACTTACAGCTGGCTTACAAAAGAGCCCACAGACAGAATGGTACAGGGTGGGGTCAAATATGAGACTTCTTTGAAAGGAACAGAATTCAATCTCTTCCACCCTGCTGGCAATAACACCAGAGGCACGATTTTCGAACGCGAACATGAACAGGGAACATGATGAGTCGTGAATGAGGCGCCTGCTGTCATTGAAACAGAGGTGGAGGAGTCCAAAGAAGTGCAAGTATGTCCACTCATCAAGGAAGAACGCTCAAAACTTCGACATATCGGGTGGAGCGGCGGCAAAAACTTTAATGTTCTTGACTTCGTCTACAAAGTACATCAGAACACACCGCCCAAAAGTGGGGACTTTAGATGCAATTGAGTAAAAGGGTCCAATCCTGGCTTTCTTTGACTCAATTCTATGCGACAGAAACACGCTGTTGAAAGCAAATATAGAGGCGCCTTGAGCTTTATGCAATGGTGGAGGAAATTCAACAACGTTCGCTCTAGGCTTTACAGCAGCATGCATTCATTCAAGTGTGGCCAAGCCAACACAGCTTCAGCCGGAAAAGTCTTTTAATCTAAGAAGACAACGAAACAGAGGGTTTTCTCCCAACAACACAGCCCGAGAAGTCTTCAAATTCATGGAGACAACGCAACAAAGGGTGTTGTCGTTGAAGTTTCAAATTCAAGGGGACAATGCTACAGATGGTGATCTCATTGAAGATGGCACACACAAGTTGAGAAGGACCTCAAGAAACTTGGTGTGTGTATCAGACTTCCTTACAAACTGGGGAGAGGAATATGCATCAAGTTTGAAATTAACTTCTTTAGACAAGCTCAAGGATAACTTTGGGGACAGGGCAACCAGGTTAAGGACATCGATGAGTTAGTTTTTGGTACCTTGGGACACCTCAGATTCAGTTGTAACCAGAATAGGTCAGATTTCTCTAGGAAATTCGATCGACAATTGAAGTCGAGACTGCCATTGGAATCATTGAGAAGATGTTGTGGCCTCCAGTAGCTGTGGTCTTTGTGTGAACATTTGAACTTTGAAAACCTTGGGCACTGTATCAAATTGAATTGAAGGACAGACCGACAGCCAGTTGTGCCGAAACTTTCTTTTGGTGGTCTAAGGTTTGAGTGCCTCTTCTTCTTCTTCTTCTTGTGGCGCTATAGTCCGGGGTGGAGCAGGACCTCAACCAACATTCCTCTCCAGCCAGCACGATCTTTCACCAGCTGCCGCCGGTGGCGCACTCCAAGTTGGTTGAGGTCCTTCTCCACTTGTGTACGCCATCTCATTGTAAGCCGTCCTCTGTTGCGCTGCCTCAATGGCTAAGATTTGAAAACGAAGGTTTGAGTGCCCTTTTCATGAATTTTGCAACATCCCTAGGTGGGATTTTTTGGAAGTCTTTCCCTGTTATACCCAGTTATCTGGATTTGGACAAGGTCTATGTGCTGGTCAGCACCAAAATCGACCTCCCTGATCAACAAGATGTCTAACACTTAAGGCAGAACCTTAGATTTTTCGCAACTGACATCAACTCCTCCCTCAAGCGTCACTCCTTGTGTACAAGAGAACTCAACCATTAAACCCAACCATCAAATCGCAGCACAAGCATCCCTCATAAATCGGCAAAAAAAATTAATGAACCCCCCATTTCACATCAAAACTTAAACCATAGGAAATTCCAATTAACTGCCACCGCAATTTTGAACTTCATAAATCCGTCTATCGCTGGCGAAATCGACACTTTATCAATCCAATAATTCATTCATAACAATTCACTTATCGTTTGTCGTCGTCGTTGTCACTACACACAACTTCAACCCCAGAAAACAACAAAAACAACAAAAAAACAGCAAAGAACCCAATAAACTGAAATCCAAAGTCCGTTCATCTATCTACCTCCTCTCTCTCTCACACAGTCACTCTCTCCCCTGCTAGCTCGCTCTGCCGCACACACATAGCACAGCACCCTTCGTTCGATTGGCAAAAATGAAAAAAAAAAATATGAAATAAAACAATCCGTACACCCGTGTAGCTATCGACAAAATTCACTTTTAAGATAAACACAGCGCGCACAACAATTCCCGAAATTCCCCGCTACGCAAGCTATCCACCGCCGTCACACACAACCACACACACCCACCCAGAAAAATACTCGATCATGAAAGAGAGAGAATCGAGAAAATTTTGCTCTGCCCAACAAAATGATGGTCACATAGAGTGTGAGTGGTTAGGGGAGGGGTCGGGGGAAGCAACAACGGCAGTAACGAACAAAACGTCGACAAGGGGGAGAAGGAGAAAAAAAAGTGATTTTCTCCAAAAAACCGAGGAAACAGAAGCAGGTCATAATTTTCTATCTTTCTATCGTATCTATGTATCTGAACACACAACTATCGCTCGTACGTACTCGTTGTCTGTTGTACTCTCAAACTCATAGAGTAGACAACAACGACGACGACGACGATGACGAGGTTTTCGTAGTCGTTGTGGTTATGGTTTCTATTTCTCTTCTTACAGTTGTCCGTTGCCGCTACAGCGCCCAACCCCCTTCATCAGGTATCCCGATGGTGTCTCAAGGTGCGCACATTGACCATGTGCCAACCGTCGTGTATTTCGAATACAGCAAGCCAGTGTCACAAGCGATTATCGTTGCTGTTCACTATTCAGATACAACTGTAACCGATTTTGCTTTTCTTCTTGTCAACTTTTTGTGTGTTCATTTCTTTTTTGCTTTTGCTCTCTTCCTCTGATGTGTGGAGAGTGTGTTATGACACAGAAATGATGCACAAATCATGGGGAAAACAAGCGGAAAAAACAATTGCGAACCAAAAAGATACACAACAATTACACAGAACCCCAATCCACTTAAGTTTGAGATGAATTCACGTATCCACAGTATGTCTACAAGGTGTCTACAAGGAATTTTCAACAATCCGAGTAATTTTGTTTTCATAATTTGGCAGAGCAAAAAATGTATCTTTGTATCTAGATACCTAGAGGCATGTGTGCTTAATGTTTCTATGAGTTGTTTGCAGTAACTTTTCGATGTTTCAAATGAATTCTTCAAATTTCGTGGAGAAAATATTTGTATCTATGTATCTAGATACATGCATGAACAAGTGGTTAATGAATTTAGAAGTGTTTGAATCTAATTTTCACCATTTACAGTGATTTTCTACAATTTAAAGGGAAACAAATTGTATCTATGTATCTAGAACTAGAGAGACCAGATAACTTTCCCCGAATTTGACGTACCAATTACTCAGGGTCAACTTTACAGCCATTGCAAATGCAAAGATACAAAAGTGAACAGTAATTGACTTAGACTTGAGATACATTTACAAGCGAAGGGATGTCTAGGGCATCGATTAGGTTTTATGGAGTTTATGCGAAACTAGCTTTAAACATTCAGATCAATTTTTGAAAAAAAAAATGTTTTGCATAAATGTATCTATGTATCTATCATACCACAAGTATGTTTTATTTACATATTTACATATCTTCAGTGAACTCGTAACGAATTTCAAACGCTCTTCATGATTTCCATCAATTTGCCGCAAAAACCATTCTCTCCTTGTATCTAGAACCAAAGCTGAAAGCATTGCAAAACAAAAAATGCATGCACCCATGTATTCTTACTGTATCGACAAGGTCAATTTAGAGATTTCGAAAGAATTTCCCGAATATTCACAAAAAAGATACTGTATCTTTGTATCTAAACACATCGTCACAAGTATGCTAAGTGTATCTACACTCCCTCTGTTCGCAATGAATTTTCACCATTTCAAATGATTTCCCTTACACATTTCACAGAAAAAGATATTGTATCTAAAACAAAAGCAACAAGCATTTTTTTCTGTTTTCATTTCATTGAAAATCTAAAATCTTCGTGTCGTCATCATCAGCAGCAGCAGCGTTGTCGACTCAACACTCTTGAGATTATCAACAACAAACAAATAGACGAGTATCTACAGTATGTATCTCAGTATCTCAATAATAATAATAAATGAACAGAAAGAAGCAGACCGAGAAAAAAAACATACCCAAGTAAATATGAGCATAGATACACAGTTACACATACACACACACACACACACTCATCCAGTCACACACAGATACACGGCATGTGTGCACGGTGTTTGCTTGCTTCTCTTGGCTCTCGAGCAAACAAAACTAAATCAGCATACAAAATCATGTTCTTGCGTCGACTTGCGGATGCCACAAGTCGCCTCGGCTGTGTGTCCTCTTTAAAAAGTCATTCGACTACACAGCGATACAGAGCGGTGTGTATGTTCGACGATTAACACCATTTAGAGATACACGAGAAACAATGACGACGATGAATCCCCCACGGAACCTGCTGGCTGGCTGGCTGGCGTGTAGATAACACAGCGAGATATGCTTCATTTGGCAACCATATGGTTGCGGGTAGTGGACTTGTCGATTGTATCATTCGATGAAGTTTATCTCGGCATGCGTTTTGAGGAGTTGACGTATCCTTAGCCTAGGTGACCCAAAGGAGTTGGGGCAGTATATCGGCCGTGGACGTTTTACATAATTTTGCATAATCGAATTCTAGTTGAAGTTGTGCTGGCGAAGAGAGTCTGAAAAAAGAGACTGGTATGGATGATGAGGAGAAATTTGAGGAAAACTTGAAGTTGCCCCCCTCTACAGACGTCCTGATCATCTGCTTCACCATCAAAACCGTTGAAATCATTGAAATTCCCATTCCTCGACAGCATTCTATGTCGTTTTTCAGGGAAAAATATGTCAAAATGATTCCTTCCCTCTGCACACAGCACTCAGCCAGAGAGTTCACATTCCGGCTCTTCAGATGCAGTTCTCTTTCGGTCGCCTCTTCTTGTCGCTCTCTTGCTTCGCACGATTCTATGTCGTCGCTCTTTCAATTCGCATAGTTTTCACTGTATGCGTTGAGTATGGATTTTTTTCGCATTTATTGTCATGAATTATCGTAAAAATGCAAAAAGGAACGAACACAGCTCTGACTGCTGCTGCTGCCTGCACCTTCTGGTCATTAGATATCGGCGATTGTCGATAGATTGTCGGAAAAGATACTGCAGCAACGAAATTGAAATCCAAACTGATTGCGTGGAGTGAGCCGAACGGCAGGGGGTGCACGGGAATTCGTTCTTAATTGTAATTAACATCGAAAACTTGTATCTAGATACTTTGTAATTGATTCTATAATTTTTGTATCTGCGATTTTTTTTTTCTCTTTTCGGTTGATTTTATTTTCAATTTGATTTGATTCAGTTTTGATAGATAGCGAGTGGCTGAAGAGCATTGAATTCATATTTTCAGCCGTTTTGTGCTGAGATACAGATACACACGGCCCCGGATTGTGTGGCATAGCTGTTGTTGGTTTGCTGTGTGTCTGTGATAGCACGCGAATTATTATTGTTATGTGTAGAGTGTTCGTCGTGAGGAGGGAGGGTGGAGAGGGGCAGGCAGTTCAGTTGGTAGGTAGATGATGATGTTGTTTACTTTTGTGCCTTTTTTTTTCTTCTCGTCTTGTCTCGTTCTGCGTTTCTCTCGTGTAGCCATCTCTCTCGCTCTCGCACTGGGTTTCCGTGCTGTAACAGAGCGGTCTTTGGCGATACACATTTTTTTCTTCTGTGTTTCGGTTGTTATCTGTTCTTCCGGTGAAGCCTGTTAATCGGTTTCGGTGTTCATTGGTGGTGTGAATGCTAATTGAGTGGAATTGTTCAGAATTGTTTTCTTCTTTAGAAATCGAATCGAAGATGGTGACTTATGTAAGCTGTATGTAGGTACACACACATGTTCATGATTAAAAGCAGCTGACACGCGATGTTTCATTTTCTTTTTTTAAATTCTGTGCTGTTCGAAAGTGAATCACTTGTTGACATCTTAGACATCAAAGAGCAGTTTCTTTGATTTTCATTTGAAGTTAATTGTGTCGTCTGACCCGAAAAGTATCCAAAAGCAAGCAGTGGCCGTGCTAGAGTAAGATTTTTCACAGGCATCAAAGTGAAAGAAATTTCTGTATGTGGACTTGGTCCATTCACCTCACCAAGACACATTTCGGAAGTCTTGATGATGTCGCTCGTGTCCAGGGACCACACTATCGAAGCGTAGTCCTTCTCCTTTGAAGTGGCAGCTTCTTCTTCTCCTTGTGGCGCTACAGTCCGGGGGGAGAAGGGCCTCAACCAACATGCCTCTCCAGCCAACACGATCTTTCACCAGCTGCCGCCAGTTGCGCACTCCAAGTTGGTTAAGGTCCTTCTCCACACGTGGGTGCCACCTTAGCCTAGGCCGTCCTCTGTTGCGTTGTCCAAATGGCTCGGATTCCAAGAGTTTTCGAGGCGGAGCAGTGATCTTAAGCGTTGTATCCGAAGACGCTTGACTAGGCGCATGTCACTGTACAGCCCATAAAGTTCGTCGTTAAATCTTCTCCTCCAGACGCCATCAACGCAAACAATACCAAAAATAAATCGGCAGTTGCTCAACGTTAAATTCTTCGTGCACTGGCCAGTTTCTAACCCTAGCTCGGAGAGTAACTCTATTTTCTCAGCTAGGAAGCTCCCTAGCTAGTAAACCTTCTCAACGTCACGAATTGAAATAAAAAACCTCCAATTTGGCCTGAGCTCCACCTTAGGTTAGGTAAGAGTGCCCGGTTGTCAGTGGGCAAGGTTACCATTGGGCCCATTGTGACGCCGTTCGGAAAGTTCCCCTATTGTCCTTAAAATCCAATTGAGAGCTGCATATGTCTGTAGCTATGTAGCTGTTGAGATGTCCCACTCTAATGCCGCTGAGCTTACCCAATTTCTCAAAGAAGTATTTCCCCTGGTGTTTCCTACTTCCTCCTCCAAGAGCTCGATAGTCGCAAAAGAGATCATAGCATAGGAGATCGGAGACGAACTACCCCCTGCTGCCTATTTTCCAAGCTGCTTCAATATTCATTCAGCTTCAGCAATCCTACAGGAGAGCTCAGTACTTCTTCCATCAATCGTTAAAAAGACCCCCAGTGACATAAACTTCTCTCCTTGCCTTGATGGGGCTTCTCTAACATGTAGAGTGCCTTGGACAGACATTTTTTATGTGACCATTTGCTGAGATTTCTCCCCGTTAACATCCATCCCTGCATCAGGATGAAGAGCCGCAAACGGAGTGAGCTTGTGTTTTGGATAGGAGGTTGTAAGTCCTTCTCCAGAAAATAAAGTTGGACTCTGGTGTGAAACATTACTCGCATCGACTGTGCTGCGACATGTGCAGTTCATGTGCGTTATGAAAAGAAGTGGTTGCAAGACGCACCCCTGGCGGAATCCATGAATCAAGAGTGTTCCTATTGAAACCCTCAACAAAGGATCACCAACCACACACATCTCGGAAACATGCCTGATTTTTTCCTCCCGGATCTTGGTCGTTTGCCTTTTCGATGTCAAACAAGTGCAAGGTGGATTGGCATTCCTCCCAAGTCTTCTCGGGTACTGGCTGACATATAAACACCTTCGGCGGCGAAGTCCGCACTGTATATCCAGCATCCTGAATTCGGCTTTGGCTCTTGAACGCGACTTTAACACTTTGCGGAGAAGGCTTCAAAGGTGCAGGTACATATGCTCCTATAGTGGGACTACTCCTTCCGGTCCATCTATTTGAACACAAGAACAATCAACCCAGACGTCTCACAGCACACTCAGGTCACCTTAGAGAGACCCATTAAAGCCAGCCAATCGGACAGCTAGCCAGCCAACCAACCACCTAGCCAACTAGCCCGCCAACCAGCCAGCTTGACATCTGAGCACTTAGCCAGCCAGCCAGCTATCCAGTCTGCCCACCAGCCAGCTAGCCAGTCTGCCCTCCAGCCAGCTAGCCAGTCTGCCCGCCAGCCAGCTAGCCAGTCTGCCCACCAGCCAGCTAGCCAGTCTGCCCTCCAGCCAGCTAGCCAGTCTGCCCTCCAGCCAGCTAGCCAGTCTGCCCTCCAGCCAGCTAGCCAGTCTGCCCGCCAGCCAGCTAGCCAGTCTGCCCTCCAGCCAGCAAGCCAGCTAGCTATTTGGACACTTAGCCAGCCAGCCCGCCAGCCGTTGCCTTGAGCAATTTTGGCGGAATTCGTTCCCTTCCTGGGGATAAGTGAAAGCAATTCAATTGCCAGAAGGACTTCCTACGCCATTGGACTATTCTCTGCCCCCTTTAGACTACAGTTCTGTCACCATCAATGCCGAGATCGAGCAGCTCCAAATAGTGGTCGCTGTTCATGTGAAAGATACAAGCTCTCTTTGGAATTGATCAACAATGCGGTTCATCTAAGTCAGATGATGGTTGCTCACCTGCGGTCGTTTGCCAACTTCGCGCTGAAATCCATCCAAGAGGTCTGGTTTGACAAGCTATAGAGAAATGTTGAAGTGTGTCCAGAGGATAGGGTGCTTGAAGTGATAGAACAACTCACTCCTTCAGACATTTATACCAAGGAGCCTATTGATAGTTTGTGGAAGGAAATTGTGGAACTTTTAAGTGGTGGCCAATCCGACCCCTTACTCGATTACGGCTGGAATGTCCAAATGGTCCCCCCTTAGTCAAGCAATCCTCTTGCTTTCCGTGCCACATCGGTAGAGGCGGCAGCGGTGCAGCTACAAAATTTTGTTCCACCAGAAGGTGATGATCGACGCAAAGTTATAAAGTAGCCCACACTGATGATGATCCCATTTTTGTTTAGTTAGGTCGGGGTGGGGAATAGAAGGGCTGTGTGCCCCTCCAAGCAATTTCATCCAGTGGCCATGACGTCCCTTTAAAACTCCGCCTCGGTCTAAGTGTGAATTTCTTGAGGTTTGAAGACTGAGTCTTCGCCAAGTCGCTGAGCTTATGAATATGCTCGGCAGTGACAAAGGATTCAATTTTTTCTTCATAGGAAATCGATCCCCATTTCACACTTCGTGCAGTGACCAGTTGGAATGCCTCTTAAAATGCGGATTCATTTCCTGTCGTTTGCTTTAAGGGAACTTTGAGGGCTTCTGCGTGGAGGGCTAGAGTGATGCTGCCCCTGTCCACTGGCCACTGACATAGAATCCTGTTCAATGAGTCTTTGGGCTGATCTAATGCGAGGACGGATAACCTTTTCGAGCCTGAACCAGTCCGTGTCAGTTCCTGTGACTGGCTCGAGACACACAACAGAGGCTCTTTTATGCAAACTTTGACGGTCTTGGAGTGTAATGCCACGAGATGGGATTTCACTGACTGTCTGTACAGGAGTTGACTTCGGTGTCAGGAATGTTCCTTTGTTGGACGGTAACGACTGAAAGGCACTGGAATAGTCTGTGAGCCCATATTTGTTATTTTGGCTTAAAGTTACACAAAGATTCTCGGTCCCGTGCCGTCCTCAGTCTTCGATATTTCAGTGGGAATGGGGGTGCCTTTGATGAGATCTGGCTTTTCTCAGTCCTGGCTGTCTGGTAAAAAGATGCGAGCAGGCCGCAAAAGTTTTCCGCATGCAATTTGAGAGCTGATTTGAAAACAGAGTCCTTGGTGAAAATTCGCAATACGTTTGAATGTAAAGCATCGTTTCCAGTCGCGTTTTGCGGGGAAAGTCGAGTGCACCAGTTGTGCCTTTGAATCCGGCTTCATCGAGGTGGCTAAGGTCCCACTTCACATCGACCAATAATCCCATAGGTAAGGATGGGCTTCACGATGGTACATTGGTGTACAAGCAGTGGGCGATGTGTCGTTGTAGGCCCGATCTTTTGCAAATTTCTGTAGAAGTGTGAGATGTAGAAGGCGTTGAGACCTTTTTTCATTATTTCCTCAGAGTTGACAAATCGAAGGAAGTTATCACGATCCCGAACTGGATGGTGTCCTCCAGGACTGAAAATTGTCCTCCAGAACTGGGAGGGGTCCTCCAGAACTCTAAGGTGTCCTCCAGAACAGGAAGGTGTCCTCCAGTTCGAGATGGTGTCAAAAATGGCATGATCACATAGGAGGCAAGGGTATTGAGGCCTGTGGTGTCTTCCAGTTTGGGCTCGTGTATAGCTGCGGACTGATCTCTTAGGTGACTGCTAACTTACTGCCCAAGACCAGAGGTCGCCATTGCGCACTCCATCACTGAAGGGGGGTAAAAATTTACCAGGAAGGTTGAGTCATTCGCATAGACAGCGACCTCAATACCCTGGCCTTCTTTTATGGTACTTTTCACTCGTTTCGTCACCTGGTTGTTGGCGTACAAAGGGGACACTTTGCCTTTGCTAAGGAACTAAGTACGCCTGGGCTTAGTGGTGGTACCCTTTGCGATGCCTGTGGAGAAGATGAAGACACGGATCAGGCGGCGGCTGCTGAGCCCTGACGAGGTGGGAGCTGAAAACCGAAATTCTCTGCGCTTACTGGTTTCGGAAGTCCAAGCATTGTTTTTATAATTGGCGCACGCTAAAGGGATTGCTTAGTGCCCATAAGTGACCGGAATGAAGTCACAGCACGGACCGAGGAACAGAGGGAAAGGAGGTACCGGTGGTTTCAAATGATTGTGAATTGCCTGATAGTGCAATGGACCCGCTTTCGAGTCTTAGTGCTTCAGTGCAGTGTTTCCCAATCTCCCTCTTCCACATTCATGCCTTAACCTGCCCGACTTAAGGACACAGGAGTCAGAGTAGATCACCTTCAAGGTTCCCCCACATCTGCCACCAATGTGACACCAATGTGGGGGGAAGACACAATGAAGGGAACAAAAAAAAAATCCCAAAATCAGAGACCCTTTCCCCTTAGCACTCAACTGACCGAGCTGCTGCAAAACGTTTTCAATAAAAGAAATTACTTTTCAACACCACGTCCAAAAGGTATTTTCCAAGAGCTCTCCGGCGACACAAAGCCAACACACACAACAGCGGCTGCGACGGCCGACGGTGGTAGGAGGGGACGCGAGCACATCAAACATCAAACATCAACATCGTCATCCATCCGCATGCCATAACATTAAATTGAATTTGAAACACATCGTCGTCGTAGTCGCCGTCGTCGTCGTCGTCATACCAATAACAACCTATTTTCGGACGCAAAACCTCAGAGTTTCAATTGGTACTCGTTGGCGTGAGGTGCGCGGTGCCAAGAGGGGACGGCATGCGGCTGCCTCCGCTGCTATCGACCCTCTCGCCCAGTCTAACTTAATTTGTTACGTCGCAGCATACTCGACGGCCTTAATTAATGGGTTCCCCCGAACCTGAAAGAAGACAAAAAAATATATAAAATAAAACGACGAACAACATCGACGCAGACGTGGGTGAGGGAGACGCGCTGCCAGAGGGGAAGGAGAGAAACCCACCGAAAATGGAGAGGAAAAGTATCGTGAAATAATGGAGAAGCGAGGCGGAGAAGAAGAATCGGTTTCGACACACAAGACAATGAATCTTGGGCACTTGGGCGGCTGGCCTGCCGCGGCTCTGGTCTCTCGGCCTGACGGACCGACTGGTGGTTGTTCACACGCCACTAGAGACTTGTCAAAGTGACAGTAGCTGCACCACCAACATGTGTGTGCGCTGCACGTCGAGTTACTTAACCTCCGTTCGGCATTCATGGCTCGATTTCCAGTTTTTTGCTGCTGCTGCTGTCACCGCCTGCCCCTTGCTGCATTTGAAAATTAAGGAGCTCAGCTCATCCTAGCCAGGATTCTAGCAAAGGCCGGCGATGGAGGCGGCGCAGTCTCCGTCAAAGAAGTAAAAGTGAGGAGTTATGCAATTTCGTAAAATTCCAAAGTGAATGGCAGCCAGGTGAGCGGTGTCCCCCCGCTCTGCATGCGCGAAGTGCCCGGCCCCACTGGCGGGCGATGGGCGATGGAGGTCGCGCTCTTTTGTCATCGTCATCGTCGCTGTTGTCGTGGTCGTTGTCGATGTCGTCGCGGTGGTATAAATTGCTCTTGTCAGCGAGATCTTCACGAGACACACGATGTGGCAGTGGTGGGGGGGAGGGGATGGGTGGAGTGTGAGAGGGAGGAAGAGAGGCACCGATCATCAATCGATCGATGGGAAGAGTGATGCATGCGTGAGAGAGAGAGGGGCTGGGATTTGTGCCCCGGTGTCATCTTTCCCGAAATTCGGAGAGAAATTGGAGTGGCGGCGGCGGCTTACACATGTAAATACATGTCGGAATGTGATGTATGATCGGTGATTAGTGGGGAATTTGACGGTTGAATGATTGTTTATTCAGATCGGCGGAGGCATCAGCTTCGTATCGACTGGGCATCGGCAGCGGAGGAGGATGAATAATGATGACGGAGAGGAATGCATTCTGAAACAAATGGGTGATTGGAGTGCGGGAGGGAAGGTGGTGGGGGTGGGGGACGTGAAGGTATGCAACTAGAGGATTTGTTCGTCTGGAAATTGGGACAAATTTGAAGCAGAAGAGAGGCGCGATGTGTGGGTTGATGCGTTCTTTGAGGAACGGAGCACAGTTCCAGAGAACGGAGATGGGTGTGCTGAAGCTCAGAAGACGCAGGATAGGCAGGTTCCACCAAAGGGACTTCTGCGACGAATTCAAGTCCTTGTCTGACATAAGAAGTTGCACTGGGTCCGTAGGCGGGATTACAGATGAAGCAACCACCAATCATCTTCTTCCTCTCAGCAATAAGCGCATCCGTGGTATTGCTGCGTTATGAACGCCGCGTTTGCTCACTCGAGACAATAATTGCAAGGGAAGGTCCGTCTGTGTTATGAGCTCCGCGTTTGCTCACTGAAGACAATAAGCGCATCCGTGGGACCGTCTGGGTTATGAACGCTGCCTTTGCTCACTCCACACAAGGCGCGCATCCCTGGGATCAGCAGCATTTGATGCTCTTCAAGCCCAATCTGAATTTCCTGACCATCGACACTACTGATACAACGCACGCACGTCCAACGCACTTTAAAAAATACGAAGGCTGTCCCATTGGTGTCCGTTTCTTGGGGATCACAAGGAGTTACCTAAATCGACCAAATCTACTTCCTGGAGATTTCATGTAACGCAGCGCTAGAGGCTCTAGAAAGGCCTCGCTCCCTACCACCGCAGTGTGATTGTTCCTGAAGCCAAGCCTGAAAGCAAGGGAAGACCAAAATCGAAGTTCCTATTTCTGTCAATCGCCGGACTAAGGCCTCATTTCTCCTATTTTCTGCCAAGGGAAAGCAAGGCACAAGGAACGGCAAAAACACCCGTCCAACGCACTCTAAAAAATAAGAAGGCTGTCCTATCGGCTACTGTTTCTTGGGGATCACAAGGCGTGACCTATGTAAGATGCTGAAATTGACTTCTTGGTAACTTCATGCAACGCAGCTCTAGAGGCTCTAGAAAGGCCTCGCCCTCTTCCCTGAAGACAAGACCTTATTTCCTTCCCCGTAACGTCAAGCCTGAAGGTAGGGATAGACGTAAATCGAAGTCTCTCTGTATGAAGTCAATCACCTGCCAGAGGCTTAACTTCCCCAATATTCCGCCAAAGGAAACAGTAAGGGTCACCCCAATCCGTCGTGAGAAGTGGGCTGACGAACATGGGCCAACAGCATCCGGCGTCGAAAGCCTTTATCCCCGAACGACTCTGGAAAGAAGTCGTTTCCCAGTAGATCGAACGTAGGACGGGCCTAGAGTAGGCTATGTTAACAGATAGGGCTCAAGACTCAGCCCACTTCGAAGCCGATAAAAGTACTCTTCCACCACACAATCGCCAACCGACTCACACCTCCACCAAATTGGTCAAATTTGGCTAGCGACTGCTGCCAGATGCAACAGATTTGGTCCCAAACGACGGCCTTTTGTTTTTCAAACTTAAAAAACGCACTCATCGGGCAAAAGTTTGAGTCGAATGGGGTGTCTGAACACCGCCTTAGAGGCCGACTTTGCAGACTCTTGAGATGACTTAAGGAAGTTCGATCAAACGTAGAGAAAAGGGGCCAAAAGTCAAATTCCAAAAAATTGGTTTTTCCCTCATCATCTCGACCCTCCCTCAGAATTTATCCCCAAAACCTTTGAGAGCACAAAATGAAGACGAAAATTCTAGGACACGAGAGCTCCGTTCAGACCTTCGACATTCGACATTCGACTTCAACCACACTCCACTACGCTGACCATGAAACTTTTCCAGAAAAAAAACCGCTCTTCCTGTCCAAAAATTCCCCCTTTCACTTAACATTACACATGTCGAACGTCAAAGACTACACGAACTGTTCATATGTCAAGCCAATGTTCGGCATCAGCCGTCTCCCCCTGGCGCGAGCGTCACACCTCAACGCATTCGTTTAGCGTAATGCATTGTTCGATGGAAACTATTTTTAATTTCCCATTCAACGGAATTAGATTCTGCCTAAAAATACCGCGCCGTGCCAGAAAAAGATACTCTCTCACACTTGTGCGAGAGCTGCGATCGACGACGACGGCGGCGGGCACAACGGAACGACGTGGTCTGGTGTACAGGTGGTGAGTAGAGCAGTGTAGCGCAGAATGTGGCTTAATTTGCTTATGTGCCCCCTCCCTCCTCCACCCCACCACCCGTCAGCCGTGGCTCAGTCATATTTCGCTGATAATTACCGTCGAGTATCTATGAATTCGTTTCGAGCTACTTTTTCTGACAACGACAACGACGACGACGACGACAACGTTGCGCGAGACAAGCAAGGGGAACCCAATAACGCAACGACCATGGTGTGGCGGCATGAAAGGGAGAGAGAAGAAAGAGCGCTGGCTCTCGTGCAAGTTGATTTGCTCGCCTCCGTCGTGGGCAGTTTCCTTTTTATTTATTTCTCCTCCTCAGTGGCTCATGGGGCTATAAATAGTCCCGCGGCCAGAAGACTCTGAAGAAGAAGAAGGGCGTGGTGCGCGCGAGGGGCACTTGGTGTGCTTAGTTCTGTTATTTAAATGGAATTTAATGGTGTTATGATTTTATTGGAATATCTTCTGGTTCGTTCTTCTTCGTCTGCAGTGATGGACGACTCGCAGAGGCTCTTCGGCTCAACAACTGACTGCATGTGCGGACACGACACACACGGGAACGACTCAAAAACAACTAAAAACGACGCAAACGACGTGAAAGACGTGAAAGACGTGAACGACTCGATTAATTAGGTTTCGGGGGTTGTCACGACGACGCACGGTGACGGTGACGGTGGCGGCGGCGGCGTGAGCGTGAAAATTATGCGCCCCGTAGATCCCATCGAGCGTTTCTAAATTTGTTTACACACAAAATCGACGAAATTTAATTGTACTCTCTCACAAGTGACAGCTGTCAGTTTAGGGTTGACAATGTAGTCAATTTCTGTGCACACACCGACGACGGCGTAGATAGGCCAACTGTAGATTATCTCTGCAGGCCACTGTATGTGTATGCTTGGCTGTGTTTGCGTCTGTCTCCCCCTTTCATTTATGAGGCATGAACTATGACAATCTTGCGGCTAAATGGTGTGGGATTGTTTGGACAGGGATACGCCGTGAATGTCGTCAAAGTCAAAGCACGGCAAATGGTGCGTTTTAAATTTATTCACCGAGTCTCTCAATGCCTGATCGAGGTGAATAATTGATGAGATATGAGACAAGGGCACTTGTAAGCGCTTGGCAGTTGACAAGTTCGATTGCCTGCGCAGTCATTCCTTGATGCAACTTTGCTGTGTGTCAGGCGAATCTTCGTCTGTGGCTAGCGGAAGGAGAAGAGTCAAGAACTAGTCAATTGAGGAGTGGATATGGAGGACAAATGATGCCCGTCCTCACGTCTCAGAACATTCTCCTAAGACCATATGTTTTCCCCTTGAAACCAGGACATACCTGACGTCGGGAATCTCTCAGTCTTATGCGCGAGTTCATTCAAAAAGTGCGTCTGCGTTAGGACGTCTTTATTCTCAGGCTTGACAGCAGCCGGCGACGATGTTGCGTTTCAGTCTTGTGTGCAGAGACGTCGGAAAGGAGCGGAAGAGGCGGTTTTTCTTGTGGATGCGACAGAGATTAGAGCTGAAGTGGGAACCTTGGCAACTAGCTCCTCTGCAGCTGACTTCGTGGCTTGCTTTAGTACTTCGACCAACTTTGCATCCTTCCAGGTGGGAGCAGCAACACTCAGTGACTGCTGGTTTAGCTCATTTACCATTTTCCCGACTGCTTTGGCTTTAGACGTCTTCTGGACATTCCCTTTGAGATTCTGTCACCGACAGTGGCCACTTTTTCTTTCGCTCTCGCTGATGGCTTGTTTCCTTTACTAGCCTTTACTAACCTTGTCATACTATAAATTTAGCAGATGACGGCTTCTGGCACTTTGTACCGTCAAGCTACCCTCTAGGCTGTCGCTTCCTACACTGACGCCGCGTCCAAAGCTTCAGCCACGTCCTAGACTGCAGCCACGGTCAAGACTGCAGCCACGTCCTAGACTGCAGCCACGTTCTAGACTGCAGCCATGTCCTAGACTGCAGCCACGTCCTAGATTGCAGTCACGCCCTAGACTGAAGCCACATCCTAGACTGCAGCCATGTCCTAGACTGCAGCCACGTCCTAGATTGCAGCCACGTCCTAGACTGAAGCCACGTTCTAGACTGCAGCCGTGTCCTAGACTGCAGCCACGTCCAAGATTGCAGCCACTTCCTAGACTGCAACCACGTTCTAGACTGCAGCCACGTCCTAGACTGCAGCCACGTCGAAGACTGAAGCCACGTCCTAGACTGCAGCCACGTCCAAGATTGCAGCCACTTCCTAGACTGCAACCACATCCTGGACTGCAGCCACGTCCTAGACTGCAGCCACGTCCAAGATTGCAGCCACGTCCTGGACTGCAGACACGTCCTAGATTGCAGCCACGTCCTTGACTGTAGCCACGTCGAAGACTGAAGCCACGTCCTAGACGGCAGGCACGTCCTACACTACAGCCACGTCCTAGACTGTAGCCACGTCCTAGACTGCAGCCACATCCTAGACTGCAGCCACGTCCTAGACTGCAGCCACGTGGAAGACTGAAGCCACATCCTAGACGGCAGCCAGGTTCTAGACTGCAGCCACGTCCTAGACTGCAGGCGCGTCCTAGACTGAATCTTATTGAGTCTCGAGGGACAGAGTTGACCCGACACTTCTAAAAGCTAAAGATTTTAAAGACATTTAACCAACTTGAAGGCGTAAACTCTATGCCGTCGACAAATGATTCGTGGGATTGTCGGCGCCCCGTAAGCAGCCAAGACATCAAGTCTCTCACAAACTTCACGGCACAAGCAGAGAAGGCGAAGTTTCACTTACTTCCGCAAAAGACAACCAATCGGGCGACCTGCGGAAAGACAAACAGAATCACTCTCTAACGCGGCTGATATTTGCACGAAATCCTCGCCGCATCTTCGTGCATCCACCAGCCGCCGGAGCTCCGTCTCATGGGTTAATCGGTTTCGTTCACATGAATAACGAACGATGACATCTACAGCAAGTCGCTATCGCTGCCACTACCGTCACCGCACATAATAATTCTGAATGACGGACGCTGCCAACAACAACACACGCACACACAGCATCATCACACATCACGGAGACGGGCCCAACTCACAACAAAGTTAGATGCGATCGGAGCAACGATGGACAGCGGGGACGGTGGAGGGGCGGTTGCAGCAATAGCGAGGGAGAGAGAGTACATGCACACACCGCGGGCATAATAATAACATCCGTTTAGTCATCACGTCACCTTATCTAATACAAAGCGTCAGAGAGCGCGTTTGAATTGTGTGTTACCCTTGACACACACGTCGTTGTACCTCCGAAAAAAATACCAACACACACAGAGAGCACACAAACTGTGCCCTCCCCAAAAAATAAAAACGCGCATCGAGGGGCGGACGACACGACACTTCGGATAAAGTATCTACAGAGAGGTGGCCAAACACACAAGGAATCTCTGAATTCTAATCTGTTCTGCAAAAACTTGCGAGCAGCGTGGATGGGAAGGGGAAAGGCGGAAAGGCGGAAAGAGAAGAAAGAAATCCCCGAACGGGTACGATTTTCTTGTTTTCCACTTGATTTTCATTTCCCCTTGGCCCCTTCACCGAGCAAGCAACCTAAACGACGACAACGACGACGACGACGACGCTGGCGGAGGAGAACCGTCGACCGAGAGGGAAGCCGATTCGCAGGCAACGAGGGAACGGAATGATGAACGAGAGATGAATGTGGGGAAGGAGCGGCGGAGGACAACGATGAAGGGAGGGTAGGTATGTATGTAGGTACACGCCCCCCCGCCTCATGACTCCCCCCGCAACAACAGCACAGGCAACTCATTCAACTCATGTCGAGTCTTTCTCTCTCTATCTCTCTCTCGCTGAATGCTCTCCAGCTGTTTGTGCGTTTGTTCACCGCACCTCCCCCCACACCCCCTCTCGAATACGTATATTCCTTCTTACGGATAATGAATTACGAACGATTATCCGTGAGATGGCAGAGAGAAGTGACACAAAACGAGGGAAGGCCGAATGGAAATGAATGAATAACAGGCCAGTAGCTGTGGCAGCGCAACGCAGAGCCGCACACAAAACCAGCGCAAAGGCAGCCGAGAAACAGGCTGCCTGGCTTGTGTGTGTTGGGGAGCGAAGCAGAAGGGGGGGGAAACGAACTTATTATGAAAATGAAAATTCTTGTAACGGGCGAATGTGGAAAATGTTATAAATACCCCGTGTGCTAAGTATGCGAACGCGAGGCGATTACGCGGAATGTTTGAAATGGTTTTCAGAACGATTCTACGTTGTAATGAAATTCTCCTCTCTTCTATCTGGCGTGTGTTTTTTTTTTTTTTGGCTGAAAGGATGACAGCAGTGCTGTCGTTGTCAGTGTGTCTAGTTGCTTGTGCGAAGGAGACTGAGTGTCACATTAGAGAGACGCGCGGAATGATTGAATTGTGGTTTCTGCGGAGGCTGGAGACGACAACGGTTTTTGAGAGGCACGGCATTTTATTTGTGTGACACTTGTCGGTTTGGAATTAGCTTCTCGATTAAACGGGATTCATGAGGCATTCTTCTGATCGGTGGAATGTGTTCAGTGGGAGGTGAGAGAGGGTGGAGGGGGTGATAATATGCATATTTTGCAGATTTTTTTTTTGTTGGAATTCGCGTCGAAATAATATCAGAGATCGAAAGTTTGTCAAAGCATGTGAAAAAGTTTCGAAATAGAAGAGGGTCTTGGGAGAATAGTCTTTTGACTAAGGAGCCTTGAGGAGGTTGCACTCCCTGACGAGGTGTGAATGGTTTGATGGAAGATCAACCACAACTGGACATGTATTCCCATGAAGCTCAGATGGGCCCAGCACACTTCTCAACCAATCCTCCTCAAACTCATCGAACACACAGCCCTTTCCCACACTTACTCCGCAACCAACACAACCCCCACCACACAGATGAACCTATTCAAGGTACTGTACTGAGACTCTCTCTGCCTGGGAGCCCTGTAAACCAACGATGTGGCGAATGGTGTATCTGGAATTCTGAAATTGTTCGGGGTAAGACCGCCTAATCGAACATGTGGTCATCTGACGCCTCAGCTTACTCGTGAGACCTCATCACACTGAATAGCAAAAAAAAACAAACCTTCAGGCCACTGAGCCAGAAATGTTTCCACTACCATTGCCTGAGTCCTGAAGTCAGAAAGATAAACAAGCTGCATCAGACCAGTCAGCACTGTACACGGTCACGGCTCTGCTGCAACGTCCTAGACTGCAGCCACGTCCTAGACTGCAGCCACGTCCTAGACTGCAGCCACGTCCTAGACTGCAGCCACGTCCTAGACTGCAACCACGTCCTAGACTGCAGCCACGTCCTAGATTGCAGCCACGTCCTAGACTGCAGCCACGTCCTAGATTGCAGCCACGTCGAAGACTGAAGCCACGTCCTAGACTGCAGCCACGTCCTAGACTGCAGCCACGTCCTAGACTGCAGCCACGTCCTAGACTACAGCCACGTCCCACGCTGCTGCCACGTCTTAGACTGCAGCCACATCCTAGACTGCAGCCACGTCTTAGATTGCAGCCACGTCGAAGACTGAAGCCACGTCCTAGATTGCAGCCACGTCCTAGACTGCAGCCACGTCCTAGACTGAGTCAGAAAGGTAAGCAAGCTGCATCAGACCAGTCAGCACGGTACAAGGTCACGGCTCTGCTAACGGCCACCATGGCTCATCGGATGGTCAGAAAGTAAACCGTAGAGGAAAGGAATTTGCATGCCAAAGTCTTGTTGTATCAGCAAGGTATCCTCGCGAACTGATATCCTCACCAGGTTCTAAAGACGATGACTAAGATGAAGGCTCATCAACCTGCCGATCTCTCCTGAGAGAGGCATATCCAAAGCCCTGTCACGTGACACAGGAACTAGAAGATCTAAATTTCCGCATGATCCTGATCATGATCCCCATCACAACTCCCAAATCTTCGCCACTGTAGCTTCCCCCCTCGTCACAATTCAATTCAGACCAAAGTTCTTCACTTTCAATCGAAAATCGATCAAATCAAAGCCTTTACCGCCTTTTTGAAGTCACCCACCCACCTCCCATCACCACTCCCATTCGTTTGTGTCACACTTCAATCAGAACAATTGCCGCCCCAAAGCCGCCCCATCGCCGCCTTGATGCTCACGTTCTTCAGTCATCGCGTCACTTTACATCATTCCACAGCGCTTCGCATAATTTTTTATTTTTAGACCTCTGATAGAATTCTTGAGATAGAGGCTCTCTCTCTATTCACACCACCCCCCGCCTCCGCACTCCAATCAGCAGCGCAGTGTGCAAAAAAACGCGGGTATCTCGCGATGACGCGAACACCACTCTCTCTCTCTCTCTTCCTCTCTCCCACGCTTGCTTATCACTTGTCGTACTTTTCGCGTTGTCAATTAGTTTATGGCGGACTGAGATAAGACGCGCATACGCTCGTTCCCCTCACTGTCCTATGATTCCAATTCAGTGTCACACAGATGACGTGGTTGTGGCAGTCCTCGACGTTCAAATAGTTCATTCGTCCCTAAGCTCTGCATCCAATCCCCCATCCCTCGCCGCGCACTGTATGCCAGGCAACGTGGGGTGACAACACACACGTTCCCGCAGAACCTGCTCCTGCCGGCGCACTGCTGTTTGGGAGCAAACAAAGCAAAACCCTAAACGAATCGAGTTCGAGTTCGAGTGCCGCCTCCTCGCCGGCGAGGAACTCACACTACGTCATGTAACAACGTGATACGGCGATATCATGCATCCTCCCTCCGCCCGGCGAGCGCCTTCAACATTCATTTCCTTTAATTCCCGGTCCTTCGTGTGTGCCGTGTTCGCTGCCGGTTTTCTTTTTTTTGTGCCGCTGTTCCCTCGAATTCAGATTGTTCGGAGTGCAGCAGCGCGCCTCCTTGCAGATACCTCCTCGCTTGCATACGGACGTACATTCAGTGCAACGTGTAGAATTGTATCCGCAGCAACTGAGTGCGATTGTCGTTGATGGGTGGCGGTGCGGAGGAGGGTCATTCGATGTGGAGATGGTGGTGGACTCACGAAGAGTAGAACTCGGGCTCCGACTCACTCTTGCACTCTCTTCAAGCGGCGGAGTGTGCATTGTTGCTCATTGTTGTCGAGTCGACGTCGATTTCGATTCGATTATCGTCGTCGTCGCATACATCACTGTCTGGCGAACTGCTGAGTTGTTCTAGAGAGGAGGGAGGGAGGAGGATGGAGAGGATTCTGGGGATCGGCTGCATTTGAATGCGTATCTATGTATTCTTGTGGCTGGCCTGTGGTGGGATGGGATGGTGGGGGGGTGGTAGAATTCCTTAACCGTTTAATCAGCAGTTTATCGCTTCCGATACGTTGATCAGGGCACGCGATAATAGCGGGATAAATGCAAGAGATGAATACATGTGCGCATCTTCTCCCTCTCCCTCTATCTATCTCTATCTCTTTCTCTGTCTCGTCGAGTGGAGATTGATTTCGGAGCTTAGCCTGGCTAAGTGGAGATTCGATTTGATGATGCTGGGGATTTGCGATGCAGCGCGGGAGGTTTTAAACACAATCGGAGGAGGTTTGAAGGATTACACACAAGCGGAAGGGGCGCCATTCATCGGCGACATTCATCGGCTTTCAACGGCATTTTGCAAGCAATTTGTGAATTGTCTGCAGGGAATTGCGGCAGGGCTTTGTGGGAGCGTTGTTTATAAGGAGTCCTTGATGCACTTTGAGCAATAGGAGTGAATTGGACACGATACGTTCAGGGTTATGAGATATTTGGAGGGATTTCTGCGGGGCATGTGCATTTTTGAAAAAGAGGATCAGCACTATTTTTAAATGAGTCCCAGATGAATTTTCTAAGGGGTTGGACAAAATTCAGGCGTTTTTGACGAACCTTCGGGCTGAATTTAACCCCAAAATGAACAGAATAGGTTGGTGCGGCCAGGATTTCTTATCCTTCCACAATACAAAAGCCAAGTAAGGCATTGTTTTGGATTTTCATTGGCATTTAAAAAATCTTAGATCCACGGCAGATCAAATTTTTCACTCTGTGGCAGATCCCGGAAAGGACCCAAAATGTCCAAATTGACACTCATCACCTTTTCAACGATCTTAAGGCTGTCTGGGGACGAGTCATGCCTGTGTTAGGCATTCTTAACACTCCTGATTCTCTCTCTCTCGCTCTCTCTCTCTCTCTCTCTCTCTCTCTCTCTCTCACACACACACACTCAGCTTCCAGGATGACGATGGGGAAGTCGCGTCGGCAACGAACTTCCGACGGCTTCAACACCAAAACAAGATTTTAGACGAGGCAAGTGCCTTCTGGAACGTCATGCGTAAGGAGATCGTTAGAAAAATGAACACCAGAGGCGTGATCTCTAAAAAATTGCGACCAGCTCACGCGGAGATCATTGCAGCCACACAGAAAGTGACAGATTTGGGAGGTGTATGGTGTTTAGATTTACGAGGTCCAATTTCCCAAGAGCCGTAAGCAACGTTGTTCCCCAATTCATGTTTTAGGGACAATCAGTGCACACCTTGGTGGAGGGCGAGACCTTTCTTACGTCTCTGCCATTCTATGGATCTGCAATGCAACTCCACACTGACCCAAGAAACCCCCCATAACCTCCTGGTCTGAATCAGAATGGTAAGCTGTGTCAAGGTGGATCAGACCAGTCAGGAAAGATGCACTTAACTCGCCTCTGTCGGTGTTTTGGGATATTAAGCGACAGCCACCACGACACTTTCACAAGGGGGCATAGCCCCATTCATAGACTAGAATGAAGTCAAACCAAGCCTTGCAAGCCAAGCCCCGCATCAACAAGTCAAGTTGCCTCTACCAGTCAGATTCCCTCAAGATCTGAGTGCGGTAGCCGGGTCTTTGGGTTCATCAGTGATTCCCTTGACGGATGTGATTTTGAATCGTGGGATTCATAGGTCAAGTCTGGACAGATAGACACAGTGGAGTGGTGGCCTCAATGGAGACTTTTTTTGAAAATGATGGTGGGAACCGCTTTAAGGTTAATTTTGGCTGTTAGCCGACTTTTTCTTAACCTGAATTGAAAACATGGACTTGAACGACCTCTGGTTCATGAGGGACGACGCGCCATGCCACACAGCACATGCCACAGTCATTCATTTCTGCACCAAATTGGCAAATCGTGTTTTAAGCCCTCTTGGAGATGTCAACTCCGTCCATCTGGCAGCTGAGATTTGACCTCCTGAGACTCTTTTTTGGCAGCAAACTGTGCTCCGACGGGAAACACGATTCAAGCACTGAATGTCAATGTGTTAGCACCATGCAATCTGTGAGCTTGTGCCCGTCAACAAGGTCTGGGAAAATTAGGCTGACGGAAGCCGATATTGGGAAGCCAGCCGAGGCAGCCATCTTTCATAATTAACGACCAGACTTGTTCTTACTGATGAAGGGTGCTCCTAAGTGGACACCCTTGCGTGTACAATTGAGATAGACTTCATTGTAGTATATGGAAAACGAGTCGATCAACGAGGATCTTTTGGCATGACTATCCCTCACTATCTGTGGGGCGTAATGTCCTCAACATTGTATTAGATTACTTTCATAAGTTTAGATTGCTATCTACCGACATTTAGAGGAACTCTAGCATCCTAGGAATAAAGGACACCATGGAACACCTGGTCGGCGAGATACAGACTCTTGGCACAACGTTAGGAAAGCTCTGCTTCAACCCGCAGTCACGTCTGCTCATCAAGTTTGCACAGAACGCATCAACTATAGGCTTCGAAGGCTCATATTCATTGTTACCCGCTTTACCTCTCTTCCTCTACACGTTTGTACCCGCTCTGTGACTTGATTCAGATCACATAATGGTCCTCGCGCCCTCAAATCAGGACCTAAAAGGTATCTCTTGGGTTTATTCGTTGTCATGGCTCATTATGAAGAAAAGGGTGCTCTCACCCTTTTTTAAAAAGAAAAAACATCCAAATCAGGACCTAAAAGCTAACTCCTAGGTTCATTTGTTGCAATGCTTCACTATGAACCCATGTGGTCTACGCAGGGCAATGCCTTGGGGCTGCTTAAGTGCAATTTAAAGCCAAAGAAAGAGTCTCAATTAATTTTCCAACACTTTAACACTTCCTCTCAACACCAAACATTCCACACTCAAAGAAGTCCTTCCTTCCACCTATTGCCTCCTCAAAACAAAAGTCATAAATCGAAATCCCATTCAAAATCATCTCGTGGTCACCAAACCGACCAACGTCCTCCCCTCCGCACACTCCGCGTACAAGTCCACTGTTAAGTGGTCAATTTGTAGCGTCCTTGCCCAGGGACATCGAATTCATTCCAAAACAACCCTCGAGTTAATTGTATTTTTAAACTGCGCCCCGTGTTCGACCGGCCAACCCCTGATGCATCGTGTATCCCTTATAATTAAACCTCATAAACATTGTTTTGCGCTCCATAGACCGGAGAGTAGTTACCACCACCACCACCACCACCACCAGCGTCGCCGACACCACTGCCACTTCCCATCATGCCATGCCTTCAACATCGTCGTCGCACGTCGTCGCCAGCCCATCATCTGCACACAAGTATGCAAGTATTCGCTTCTAGTCCTCGTCCTCGGTGGCTCTCGCTCGGCGTTCATCCTCGTGGGCTCCTCTTCGGTGTGCTGTGCTGTGCTGTGCCGTTGTCATCTTCTCCTTCTGGGTTTTTTTTTTCTTCTTCTTCTTCCTTCACTCCTGTGTGCGTTTTGTTCTCGGAATTTGTGTTCATTCGACGACGACGACGACGATGACGGTTGGTGGCGGGTTTTGTTTGTTTTGTGAGCCAAACCGAGAGGAGATAATAGCGCCGAGGTGCGATAACCTCACGCTGTAGTACTTAGCGTGGAAAAAAGTAGATGAACGATACACACACGCGCACGCACGAAGGATGAAGGATGAAGGGATCGGGAAGTGAGCGCCTAAATTTAGAAAATTTCACCAGAGGACAGGACAGGGCATGTGACATATGCCGCGACGGCATATCCGAGGCAGCTCAATTGTCTCCGCCATTGCCTCAGATCTTTGCAAATGACGGCAATGACGGTGAATCGAAGGTCCGTCCACGTTCGATTTTCCCCGCTACGACGACGAGGAAATTTAGAAATTGTGAAAAGAAGGACGTAGTCGTCTCCTACGACAAAGACGATGCCAAGGGATCCGACCCAGCAACGGCCGAGAGGAAACGAAAGAAATCAAAAATTCAACAACTGGCCAGAAATCGTTGTGTCGTTGTTGTGCTCGCTTGCTGCCACTGCTGCTGGGCTGACTTGCTGGCTGCTTGCTGCTCAATTAATGCGGCCATGGCCATAAATTATTTCGTTTTTTTTTCCTTCATTCGTTCTCCCTCGTTTTTTTCCTCGTCTTCTTTGCTGCGCGCTGCCCCTCCTCGGTCGTTTTTTGTGCCGTTTCCCTAGTCAGCCGAATCAGCCAGTGTGGTGTACACTCTCGGCTGGCTGTTGTGTGTCGCTCGGTTCGGTTTGCCGAGAAGTTGAAAATTAAATCACAAGTAATTGTTGTCTTAACGAAATGATTTCGAAAGACTTCGGATTAAGACACTCCATCAAATCCCCATCCATCCATCTGCAGCCGCGTCATCAATCTCGGTGCGGCGGCGGCGGCACCGCTGCTCGCCGGCAGTTCCGTCATCGCAGACACCTTCCGATGTGTCTCTTGGTGGCTTTTAAGTGTCGACAAGATGAATGTTTAGACGCTTTTCGGGATATTGGTAATTATCAAAAGGTTACTCTCTGTGCTGCCATCCACTCCGTGGTGTGCGATTCACATTGATTTGAAGTTCCACAAGGGAGTCATTTGGGTCCATTGTTCTGTTTTTTTTTTGCTGCTGCTGCTGGCGTTTTTTTTCTCCGGATTTTCTTTCTGTGCGCGATGATGTAACACACAAAGGACCGAGTGAGCAGCTGAAATGCGATGAGATAGGGGCAGAAACAAACCGCCGACAAACAGAACAACGGGGGAGAGACCGAGAGAAACAGAGAGAGAGAGAGAGTTGCAAACAATTTCTGTGTTCGCTTGCCGATGAATAGAGCATTAAGGGATGATAGTCATTTGAGTGAAATTAAGGGTTTACCGCGTGGGGCAGGAAAGGGCACTGACATCGAATTTTGTGAGATTTTGACAGAGAGAGGAATGGATTTCTTGTTTTTAAGAATTGGTGGATTTTTGAGGAGAGAGGGATTTTGGAGGCGATGTGCCTTTGACTTCTGTGTGGTCTCATCTTGGGGAATTTCATCCTTTGGAGGATTCTTTTGCGTCCGATGACTTTTTGTCAATGAATCTGTCTGTTGGGGGTTTCATTTGCAAAAGACTCTGTCTGTCGGAGGCTTCCTCTGCCAGAGACTCCGCCTGTGGAGGGCTTCATTTACCAGAGACTCCGTCTGTTGCAGGCTTCAGGCCAGAGTCTCCGCCTGTGGAGGACTTCATTTGCCAGAGACTCCGTCTGTTGCAGGCTTCCTCTGCCAGAGTCTCCGCCTGTGGAGGACCTCATTTGGCAGAGACTCCGTCTGTTGCAGGCTTCTTCTGCCAGACTCCGCCTGTGGAGGTATTCATTTACCAGAGACTCCGTCTGTCGGAGGCTTCCTCTGCCAGAGTCTCCGCCTGTGGATGACTTCATTTGCCAGAGACTCCGTCTGTTGCAGGCTTCCTCTGCCAGAGTCTCCGCCTGTGGAGGACTTCATTTGGCAGAGACTCCGTCTGTTGCAGGCTTCTTCTGCCAGACTCCGCCTGTGGAGGTATTCATTTACCAGAGACTCCGTCTGTCGGAGGCTTCCTCTGCCAGAGTCTCCGCCTGTGGAGGACTTCATTTGCCAGAGACTCCGTCAGTTGCAGGCTTCCTCTGCCAGAGTCTCCGCCTGTGGAGGACTTCATTTGCCAGAGACTCCGTCTGTTGCAGGCTTCCTCTGCCAGAGTCTCCGCCTGTGGAGGACTTAATTTGCCAGAGACTCCGTCTGTTGCAGGCTTCAGGCCAGAGTCTCCGCCTGTGGAGGACTTAATTTGCCAGAGACTCCGTCTGTTGCAGGCTTCCTCTGCCAGAGTCTCCGCCTGTGGAGGACTTCATTTGCCAGAGACTCCGTCTGTTGCAGGCTTCCTCTGCCAGAGACTTCTTCTGTTGGTGACATTTGCCAGAAACTCGGTCCCTTGAAGGGTTCTTTGTAAGAGGCTTTCCTGGACGAAAATCCCATCAGCTGACGGTTCCATTTGAGAGAGACTCCATTTCCTGGTGGCCCCCTTCCCTCCCTAGACCACGTTTAAAGGGGTCTAAGAGGAGCCTCAAAAAATAAGACCTCCGTCTATTGAAAGCTGATTTCGTTCGAAACTCAAAAGGTCCCTCGTTTACACCCTGAATCCCTAGCCTGACGGAATACTTTCCTCCCAACCCCATCTTTGCTCATCTTCTCTACAAGCAAGACCCTGTCACAAAACTTTCCCTTAAGCTCATCCCGCCCTCATGCTGACTCACTGTTGCCGTCATAAAATTATTTTCAAACTCCCAGGTCTTTCCCGAGACCGCGTGTGGAGTCTCAGTTTCCAGCTGAACACATCCTCCCTCATAGGCGGCTCAGAAAGCCTTCAGTTTCGTCTTCGCCTTCGTGACTAAGAGTGAATCACGCCACCTGCACGACTCCGTCGAGTGACGCACCATCCAGTGGCACGCGCTATTTCACTGAGTCTTGAAATATTTGCGACGCTTAGTTCCTCGTTCTAGCCGAGCACCAGATTCAGGTGTTAATTGCACCCGATCGCCCGTCCCGTCTCGTCCCGTCGAAAATCTGCTCTTTGTGCTCCGTTCAGGCTCACAAATGGCCACCAATTCCAGTGGCGACGTCATTTCCCGTGCTCTATGACGAGGGTGGGCGCTCCCCAACTGTTCGCGTGCAGCGTGCATCCAAATATGTACTTATCACCCACAGGCTCGCTGTGTATCGCAACAAGTTACGTGGTTGCCGCAACAAAGCACCCAGCCAAGCGCACAAGCGCACAGCGACACGACACCGAACGCCCGCTTATCTCGCCTTGCATCTGATGAATCACATCGAATAGTTCGAGATACTCGAATGCCGCTCCGGCCTAGGCTGGCCGCCTCGCAAGACAAAGGAATGCAAATGTGAAAGAATTCGATTTGTCGTTAACCTTATCGCGTTCGTTGAGTTTTCTATCTGGCCGCGTGCGTGAGTGTGTGTGCGTCGTCGCGATAAATAAATCGGCGCACGCGAAAAATCATAGAGATACCTGCGCGACAGCGGTGTGGTGGTGTACACAAATTGATTACGTCGACAATCGACGGCAGCAGCCGAGGGAACAGGTTAATGCGCGTAATCGACTACAACTGTGGCTGGCCCAGAGATGGGAAAACATGTTTTTTTGTTTACGCTCACTTCGAAATGACAGATTAGAATGTTTTTGTTTGTAGGAAGAGCGGGGCTTTTTTTTATCATCGAAGACAATGCCGCCACCGCCACCGCCGTCGCCGCTGGCGTCGTTGTCTGCTTGTTTCGGCCCGGAGGGATGCTAAGTGAGTGGCGGTGATGACGAGTGTTCTGATTCTGGGGTATTTTTGTGAAATTGTCAACAAGTTTGACTCAGCAAGCATTCCATTGGCAGGCAGACACTTTTGGTGATGGCTGAGGGGGAACTACAGGTGGCCCTGAGCGCATTTTGGAGCAACTTTGGCCAGAAAGCGGGCAACATTTGAATCATCAACATTTGAATCAAAAGTGTCTTGAGAAGGATCCATTGAATAGGAACTCGATGGGCGACGTATCATGATCAATTGACGATCACTTTCAAGAGAAACACTGCACCAGTGAACATCTGAAAAGCAGGAAAGTCGCTGGTGACGGGCGAGACGGGAGAAACTCTCTGAGACGCTGCCTACACTCGTTCACTGTTGCAGTTTAAGCGATCTAAAATCGATCCTCACTGCATTAAGGGCCGCTTGTGTGTGCAAAACTTCACACGATCAGTTTGTGATCGCTTCCAAATCGACCACAGAAGCAGTGAAACTCCTAGACTCCGGCGATGATACCACGACCGACTGCCTACGATCGTCAACAGTCATGATCTAGGAAAGAAACGAAACGATCGTAGCTGCCCGACATCAACCAGAAGCTGTGCAAGCAACGAAACAAAGATCAAGGCTCGATCCAGGACAACGATAGAGAATTCGATCTGAGTGACACGGGTCAAGGCAAGGAAGTCCCCAAGCCACGATCTTGAAAATGGGATCTAGAGGACGCGATCCAAAAAATGGGATCCAAGGGATTGAGTTCAGAGATCTGGATCTAGGCGATGCGATATAGGATGTAATCCAGAGGACTGAATCTAGGCGGTTCTATGTCGAAGATGCGATCTAGAAAACGGGATCCAAGGGACCCAGACATGTAGATATAGAAGACGAGATGGCAAAGATCTAGCCCTAGTGGACGAAATCCAGAGTCTGGATCTAGAGGATGCTTAAAGATGCGATCTAGAAAGCGGGATTCATAGGATCCAACTACAGGTCAGGATCGAAGGGGGTGGACTCAAAGATGTAATATAGAAAACGAGATCACGACGACGAGAGAGAGAGAAGACGGAGGACTTTACGTGGATGTGATAGAGAGGACGGGGTCCACACGATCGTCTCGAGAGGTCTGCATCTGAAGGAAGATTCGAACTGGAAGACCCAATTTTGATCTAGAGGACGGGATTCAGAGGAAAGAAAGTAGAAGTCCGTGTCGAAAGGTCACGACTTCGAAATTGATATCTAGATGATAGGATCATGAAGACAGGACGTCGAAGAAGGGATCTAAAGGATGCAAACTAGAGCATTGAAGCTCCAAGACACAATGGCCATAAGAATGAACGATTTCCCACACTCTGGCCGCTCATTCAGCTGCACATATTCTAGAATGATTCACATGGATCTTTCTCATCCAAATCACAATTCCCCACCCGAAAAGATCAAGAAAACAAATGAAAAACGAAAAGATTGAATATCTCTGAAAGAAATGACGCCAAAGAGCAGATTGTACATTTAAATTCAAATGAGATGATATCAGCGAGAGCGAGCAGTTAATGTGTGTCACACCGACTGTGTGGTGTTCGAGACATCGTTCCCTTATCTTCATTGGAATTTAAATGCTGATGCTGATGCTAATGACGGTGTCAAGTGGGAGTTGCTTAGATAGATACACTGTGCCGTGAACTGTGTTGTGTTGTGTTTTGAGAAAGATGATGAATTTGTAGGCGATTTTATGTTTGATTTCTTTTCTTTAAATTTTTGAGGGATTTTGAAAGAGGTGTGTATGGAGAAGGTGGAAGCCCAATATCAGGTATTAAAGTGAGCATGTGATCCTCTACCGGGCGCCAATTTTAGTTCAACTCTTTGGTGAGGAGGCTTTGGGGCTTTTGTTTTCAGATTTGTTTAAGGAACGATAGTTTCAGAGGACTAGACTCAATCATGACAACGAAGTACATGCTGTCATCAAGGAAGGACGCAAAACATCGACGTCACGGACAGAGCCTGATACTAGGCAGCAGTGCCTCATCCTCCCATCCTCTCGGGAGCAGAAGATTTAACGACGAACTCTATGGCCTGTACAACGGCATGCGCCTAGTCAAACGTCTTCGAATATTACGCTAAAGATGGCTAGGCCATGTAGATCGTTTCGACACCACTGCTCCGGCCCGAAAAGTCTTCAAATCTGAACCATTGGGACAACGCAACAGAGGACGGCCTAGACTGAGATGACGCACACAAGTGGAGAAGGACCTCAATAAACTTGGAGTGCGCAAGAAAAGACAAGAGATTGGTGTTCCAGTCAGACCCTAGATCTTGACAGTTTACAGAGAAACCTGAATTTTTCCCGAGCGCCCACCAAGGTTTAGATGATTTCCCGGTACTCCTTCCTAGGCTTCAGTGTAGAGCAAATCGAAGAACGACTAGTAAAATTAGCGTACCAGCTATGGCGTTCATTGTACCCGCTATGACGTCAATCCTTACCACAGCAGGTACAATGAACGCTCCAAAACTTCGCTGAAATCATCAAGAAACTGACAAAAATGCGTAATAAGCACAAATGACAAAATCTAGGTCAAGACAAAGTTTTCGTCGCTACACCGGTTGCGTCGCAAAATTCAACTGAGTGAAAGTTAAACAGACTCTTACATCAGCCATCTGTCAAATTGACATTTCCATGCGAAACCTAGAACCGTCAGATGATAGTGAAAGTGCAGTGGTTACGCAATCGAATCGAATGAAAAGTATCTTCTGCCAATCCATCTCCCTCAAATTGACTCCTAAATGACTTCGCATCCTGCAGGATACACATGCTTACATACACCCTCTCTCTCTCTCTCTCTCTCTGTGGCAAAACCTTTGAACGTCATCCATATCGCCCACAGTCGGGTGTGAGTCGATGGTGCTGCTCTGTGGAAGGCATTAGACAAGATGTGAAGAGCCCAAAGACAAATATAATATATGCCTGCCATTGTACACGTGCCCATCATGATTTCTCCATTCTACTAATTTAGTAGCAACAATATTCCGCTCTAGCCGCCTCGTCTCGCACGGCGCACATCCGTGAGCCAGATTGTGTATCTGTGCGAATTTGTCTAAGCAAAGTGCCGATGATTACGACGACGACGACGGCATGGCACACACATACCTACACCGTCGTGCCTGGCAAGCCGCACAAAATCCAAATCGAAAACAAAGAGCCCAACAAAAGCAACTACACCAGGAGAGGCAAGAGCGAATTGAGTTTTTATTCATTCTCCCCTCCCCCCCCACAACCACCCCCTCTCGACAAGCGATTGAAAATACAAAAGAAGGCGAAGAAAACAAGAAAACGATTGAAATGAAAAATCAACGCCGACGGAAGATAAGATACGCTTCGATACGTCTGCTCTATCCGGGCGCTCGCTCTCCGGTGCGGCTGGCTCACAATGGCAGCGGCGGTGGCGGTCGGTTTGGGTTTTGAGATACATTTCGGTGGAGTTCGTCTTCGGGGGAATGCACCACACAGTCCCTCCGAAGAAAGGAACCTTCCCAACGCACCAGCACTAGCACCAGCACTCGCACCACTATTTATCTGTACCTGTGGTCTATCTGTCAGTCATTTCGTCAGTCCCGAGACGCGGTGTGCGCGTCAGTGGTTGTGTGCGTGCCCCCGCACCGCCTGCGGGTGCATGCAGGCAGCGTGTGTGCAATTCAATGCGAGTGCTGTCAGCTTTCGACAAATGAATCGAACCAACGAGTGCATCTATCTCTGGACACAAAGCTTGAGCTGGTTTTCAGTGACATGTTTGTTGGGAGGTGAGGGGGGGGGGGGGGGGGCTTATCGTGTTTGCTTAATGTGTTTACCTATTTCTTATGGTTTTTGTGTGCCCGATTATAGTCTTGTTAATTTTATTGTTTATCTCCGCCCGGGAGTGCATTTATGAGCTACTTTGACGTTTATGAGCGACGAGGCATTGATATCTGTTTTAGAAATGCAATTTTTTTTTGACTCTACGGGTCCGACTGAATGTGCGCGAGGCAGTGGCGATGTGATTAGATTGCACGAGCTTATCGATGAATGTCCAGAAGGGAGAAACGACATTTTTTCTTTTGAGAATTTTTTCATGGCACTGCCAGCCATATTGGAGACCATTTTTACGGTGAGTCAGTGAATGATTTGAAGCGGTTCGGAATTTCTTAGTGATGCCTATGCTATTTGTGGGAAGCTTACGAGCATTGAAATTTTCCATCCGAGCCAAGGATATTCAAGGTCCCTTCTACTCTCACGAGTAGTCACCTACAGTTCATAGCCGACTCCGAACGCCGAGATTTCAGAAGCATATCAGAGACAATTGGTACTCTGAGTGTTGTCAGCAACTCAAAGGAAAATTGCGAGGTGTCCCGTCCGGGAATCGGATCTAGACCTTCTGCGTGACGGTCGACGCACTTGCCACTACGCCACGGCGACCACGTTCATGACTTTTGATGACCTTACGGATAGTCTACAAACAGCCACTGACGTTGCCCTTGTTATTTCCCTAGTGGAGAAGACCTGCAGTTCAACATTGTAAAGGGAAGAAGAAGCCTTTAAATGGGTCTCACACCGCACTGTCTCTAGAAATGTTCTCTTTATGGTCATTCCAAAACAGCGCCAAACTGCGGACGTATGAGAGAAGAACCTGGACCTGAACCTCATTCAACATACCTCTCCAACAACCACGGGCTTGGGTTAGATGCCTTCAGTTTCATACACTTGGCTGATTAAGGTCCCTCTTCAACTGATTATATCATCAGAAGCGAGGTCTCCCTTTACGGCGTTGCCCCTAAGATTTAGATTCGAGTCGGAGCATGGTGTCCGTTCCTTGTGCATGGTCCAGCCATCTAAGTCGAGACAATCGAAATCGTTTGTGTTCGTTGCTCGTTGTGTTCGCCGCTCAATCCTCTCCTCCAAACTCCTCCTTCACAAAGGGGACGGAATATATTCTTCGTCTTATCTCATCAGCGATGTCATTCCCGGAGTTTACTGACGAAGTTCTTGACCATGTCAAATCTATATCTTCCTATTGTGAAACTCTGTCTAAGAGGTCAGTGTTGTCGGCACTCCTTTAAGATGCTAAAACGCCACTGACAGCTCACTGAATTCTTCCTACGATGTCAATGTCATCGACATATGCGAACAGTTGTTCAGAGTTCGTCAAGAACGTGCCTCTAGTGTTGGCGACTGAGTTACGCACGATCTTCACGAGAATTCCCTTATCTTGAGCTGATCCAGATGTTCTGACTGAATTCATGGACCTTCTAGTTCAAAATCTCACTCCGACGCACTATTCTTATCTCGTGCTAGCGGAATCATAGCTGAAACCACAGTCCATGTCGAGCAATGACGACTTACAGATCAGGATGCTAGGCAAAGGGCTGTTGTCAGACTGACCTGGGCCCATATTTTGTTGCCAGGGCTCCTGGGCTTACTGTTTAATAGATCCCCTTGTGGATGTGCCACGATGGTTGTAGTTGAAACGTAAGTCGCAAAGTTGGGCTTAAGTGTTTTGTGCCCGCCTGAGTTGACACAGTTTTGTTTAAGTGTTGCTTTCTGACATCATGTGGTAATGGGAATCTTAGCTCTGACTCAGAGTGGAGTTGCATTGGAGTCACAGAGGTGCTGTGAAGCTAAGGAAGGCAAAGATGAAGGAGTGCCTGTCACATAAGACAAAACCTGAATAACTCGTGAGGCGTCCAATCTTTCTCTGTTCTTAATTGGACCCACTGGTGTAAGGTAAGCAAGTGGGTGATCGCGAGAATTCGAAACCCACTCTCTGTATCAGCTTTGTTCGAAGATTTCTCATGATTTCTTGTCGATCTATGAACAACTTGTGGTTCCCGTGGCGTCGATCTCCACGCAAAAGGTTTAGGTTCGATTCCCGGACGGGACACTTCGCATATCCGCCACCGGCTCCTTCGGGTTGCTGACAACACTCAAAAAGTACTAATTGTCTGAAATGAAATGAAAAGCTTCTCAAATCTCGCAGTTCGGAGTCGGCAATGAACTGTAGATCCCTTCTACTCGTAAGAGAACACGAGTAGTAATTGTAGAAGTTAGGCCCTGGTCCCTTATGGGCTGTAGTGCCACTCAACTTAAGCTGTGCGTGTTCTCAGAAGTGGAGTGAGCCCACAATTTAATGACGAATCCATACATGGAAATGGGATAACCAACTTCAGGGACGTGAAACCCTGTAAAATGAAAGATAAAGTCTTGTTTTGGATTTGAGTCAGCCACGGTCCCCTGCACAGCTACGGTTACAGTTTGTTTCCTCGAACATTGGTGATCTTGTCGAGTTTCCATTTCTTTCATCAGTTTTCGAGAGACATTATCAAAATGCACAGAGGAACAGTTCAACTGATCTTGAGCTTTTAATCTTCCAGGCTCAAGTCAAGTATACCCAGGTTTGTGAAGATTATGAACAAACAAAAGGACCTTTAACCTCATTCGCTTCATTTCGACAACAGTGTGGATGAGAACGAGTTAAAAAGAGCGTTCATCAACTCGGAGGCATCATTATCAATCAACGATCCCTTCATTTTGTCACTCCTCAGACTGCAGATCACCAACTGATCATCTGCGTAGGTCGTGTGCTGCTTGAAGATTCACAATTTTTAGACTGTCCTTGTGAATTTAAAAACTTCCCTGACTGGGACATCTTCACTCATCATCCTCCCTAAATGGGATACCTTGAGGATTGCTTGTCTGACTAGGGTAAGGTTAGGACGTCCTCTGCTGCTCTGTTTTCATAGGCTGAGATGTCTGCAGATTTCTGTGCTAGACAGAGCCCCATGCTCTGTAAGCTCTGACAGCATAAGGACTCTTTATGTACAAGAACTGAGTGGTGCCCCCATTGTCAAAATTTTTGAAAATAGTAGAAAAGTGGAGAATGTTGGTTGAGGAACAGGTTCACCCCGGACTGTAGCGCCACAAGAAAAAGAAGAAGAAAACGAAGAAAAAGAAGAATAAAAAGTGCGAGAACGAGACAACAAACTGGTGAGAGGGTCTCTTGCCTTGAGAGCTCGTCCTTGCAAAAGAATAAGATTTTGGGATATTTCGAGTGTTTCTAGGGGCTGTTTTTGGCTACACGACCGTTGCTTAGAGACAACTGTTGCCTCAGTCATCGAGTCTATGGTCTTAGCCGAGTTGTTGATTTTCCGGTACCAAAGCTGAAGCAAATTCAAAAACCGGCCTGTCATCCGCCTAAAGGATAGATCTCAGTGGACATTGTGATAGAGACAAGAGCGCCACGGACTGATTTTCTAAATTGTTCAATTTTGCGCTATAGACAGCTGCCCTCTGCCCCTGTCTTCGAATTCGATCCACAGGGACAACGCAACAGAGGACGTCCTAGACTGAGATGGCGCACACAAGTGGAAAAGGACCTCAACCAAATTGGAGTGCGCAATTGGAAGCAGCTGGCAAAAGATCGTGCTAGGTGGAGGGGCATGCTGGTTGAGGCCCAGGTCCACCCCGGTCTGTAGCCCCATCTGAAGAAGAAGAAGAAGACAGCTGCTCTAAGCAACTTCTCGTTGGCTGCCTCCAGTTTCACACCCTAAGTTGGTTAAGTCTTGATTCCTTTTTTAGTTGTTGCGGTGCACCGTCTCTACCGTGGACATCCCCTGCTGCGGTGCACCATCTCAAATGTGGACTTCATCTGTTGCCTTGTCCTTGTGGTTACAAAGTGTGGTGTCCAAACGCTCTACACGGTCTATCCAGCTGAAACAGATCCGTGAGCCTCTTCTTAAGGCGTCCTTAAAAAGCAAAGCAACACAATTCTTTACTTTCGAATGTATCTCGACTGATCTTTTGACTTTTTTTTGGCATTGGAAGAGGCCATCATTTGAGAATTCATCCCCAAAGGGTCCCTCTAAAATCCTCAACCCCAAAAATCTCCAAATTCACGAACTCTCCCCCATCTTCAGGGTGCATCAACCCCACGAACGCCAAACAGATATCATTCAACTCATTGACAAAGTTCTTCAGTTCATTTCCGGAATTTCGAGAGAACAAAAACAAAACGAACGAAAACAAAACCGTTGTACACAGGTATCCGTTCACACGTGTCGCCGGGTAGATAGGAAGTTATCAGGGAACACTCAAATGTCGATTGAAGGCCAATGAAGCACGACAACCCTTCAATGGGTGGATTGAGTTGATTGAAACTGATGAAATTATGATTGCAAAGAGATGAGAATTTGAAACTGAAGAATGCATTCTCCCACCCACCACATCGAACTGATTTCCACACGCAAACACAAACACGCTTATTGATCGGCATTTCCATAGATACATAGATACAAGCATATTTTCATATTTGTTTTCTTTTTTTTTTCTCGCCTCCATCGTCCGGATGACCGTGAAAAGGCAAAATTTACACGCTCAGCGTGTGTAATCTGTTATTTCGTTGATACAGATACGACGACGTCAACGACGGTCGACCGTGGTGAAGAGAGTACACATTTTTCCTCTTCTTTCTCTCCCTCTCTCTCTCTCTTTCTCTCTCTCGCTTTTATACACACTCTCAAATGCCTCCTCCCTGCCAAGCAAATCCACCTACCAAGTGCCTGACCCATTTTCTAATGACGAAGAAAAAACGATTATAAATTACGGTTAACTAGTATCTGATGCGTGAATTTACTTCAAAGATACACACAATTATCATAGTTGGTGCGGTGCACACGACCGCAGGGGTCGCGGGACTAGTTGCGTTGCTTTCTTTTGAGGCGGTGTGAGGGGGAGGGGATTTATGGAAATTCGATTTTGTTTCGATTTTTGTGTTTATCTGATTTATCGAGAATGTATCCCGCAGTAGTGGTGGTGGTGGTTAGCTGGGCTGGCTTATCATTTGGCAAGTCGTTGGGTTGGTACTCGCACTCGTTTTTCTCGTGTGTTTCTTCTTCTTTTTCTACTTCTTGGCAGTGGCAATGAGTGAACGAAAAATTTGTGTGTGGTTTCTTTTGTTGTTGCCCGAGAGATAGTTGGCCATTAGTCATCGCGTGTGTGTGCCATAAGGGAAAATGGGTTTCGCGACAATGAATTTGAAAAATATTTACACGTCTGTATGGAAATCCTTTCCCCCCAGACTGCCCTGGTAGTTGTGCGCCTGTTGAACGTCACCACCAACCGCCCGAGTCGCTTCGTTTCAGTTTAACTTCCAGGCAAGCACACAAAGGCCAATCCCGAAGATAGCCAATAAATTTGAATTTAAGGCCACATACGAGAGCACTCATCAATGTTGGAGCTTTATGACGTCCATCTCATCAGGGACTGTCTTCCTCAGCAGCTGATCGTGTTGTTCTCCCCCAAGTGCAGGGGACTCACAGTTTATTGCCGACTCCGAACGGCGAGATTGGAGAAGTTTTTCATTGAATCTTCAATTTTTGTCAGCAACACGGGGAGAGGTAGAGCTGTGAAAAAAAATGCCAGACGCCCAAAAAACAAACAAAAGTTCATGTCCCGGTGGTGATGTTCCAAGCAGTTTGAGCCGAAAACTGCCTTTCGAAGTCAGTCTCAGATTTCAGCAAGGAAATCCTGTCTTGTGGAAGCTCAGTTTTGGCTGAAAAGTATAGCACTGAGGTCAGCGACGTTAAGACGGATCGGGCTTTCGATCTAACTTTCAACGCCGAGGCAGTAAGCTGGTCGAAAAATGAATCTATCGCCCAGCACCTGAAACAGAATCTGACAGTCGACTCTAGGCGCCATCAAGGCAAACAGGATAAAGAAGAAAGAGCACGGGATCGAGGCAGAGAAGAAGTTCATCCAAGACCCTTGGCAATCGATCCATTTGACGTTTGTCAAGACTACTGCTCACTAAAAGGTTTGTTTGGCACCCTTAAGTGAATTAAGTCACAGCACTATCCGAAGGCATAGAGGAAGAGGGAAAGAGGGAAAGGAGGTATCGGGATGAAACTTCAAACACGAAGTACAAAAGTTCTACTTTATAGGACTCTTATCCTACTAGCTCTGAAGTAGCTGAATTCTAACGCTAGACGATATACAAAAGGGACGAGTGATTCGTAGATGTTTTGGAAGAAGCAAATCTGAGATGGGACGTTACTAACCGCGGATGAAGAAGCCTTTAGTCTTTTCGAGAGACAAGTTTTGCCTTGATGGCATCTGGAGAAGAAGATTCAACGGCGAACTCTATGGGATGTACAGCGACATGCGCCTAGTCAAGCGTCTTCGGATACAACGCTTAAGATAGCTAGGCCATGTAGAGCGTACGGACACCACTGCTGTAGCCAGAAAAGTCTTCGAATCTGAGCCATTGGGACAACGCAACAGGGGACGGTCTAAGTTGAGATGGCGCACATAACTGGAGAAGGACCTCAACCAATTTAGAGTGTGCAACTGGAGGCAACTGGCGAAAGATCGTGCTGGCTGGAGAGGCATGTTGGTTGAGGCCCAGGTTCACCCCGGACTGTAGCACGATCTTCTCGAGAATTTCCTTATCTTAAGCTACTCCAGATGTTCTGACTGAATTCATGAGTCTTCTAGTTCAAAATCGCACTTCACCGGACTATTCTTATCTCGTGTTAGCGGAATTAAAGCTGAAACCACAGTCCATGTGGAACAATGACGACTTACAGACCAGGGTACTAGGTAAGGCGCTGCTGCTAGATCAGAGCCCATATTTTGTTGCCACGGAAGTCCAGCGCCACAAGAAGAAGAAGGAATTTGAGATGGCTACACCGAGCTGCGTCTGAGAAAGAGGTGAGTGGAGAGAACTTTGGTGTGGATGACATGGCCACATCAAGGGGTTGGACCACAATGGAGATTTGAGAAAAGGAGAGCTGGACCTTCCGTATAAAAAACCAATCCAACGTGAAAAGACATGAAGACTGGAAGCAGCTTGAACAGGACCGCCAAGATTAGATGCTCTATGTCGGGCTCAACGCCTCAATTGGTTGCTGGTTTGATAAAGAAAATGACTGAGATTATGGTCATCGACTGCAAAACTTCTGTCAGCGTCTAGCAACATTTCCCTTGACTCCAAGAACTCAATCGAAGCGTCTCATGGCAACCATG